>JABFTP020000021.1:86266637-89093758 GCA_013387265.2 Cryptolaemus montrouzieri | reverse complement strand
TTCCATTATAAACTCTATTCACGAATATCTCCAATTCAATGAAACTCATGTACTCACTCCTTGCGAAACTGTGGTCAGACCATAGACCAACACTGTTACATTTCAATATCCTAAAAATTCAATTCCTGTGTACGACGTAAATTTCTAGTAACTATTTTTGTTAGAAGCGATCTCTCTTGAAAACGAGAGGAGTCTCTGAAGCCCACAGACTAGAATATTTTGAACTTGAGAATTACAAGTCGCCCAATGACAAAATTCCTTTGTTGTCTTTATCAACCACCCAGTGAGCCTAATTTCAGAGCTATTGTTCTCGCTGATTTCAATGTCCATAACACTTGCTAAAATATCCTAATATTACTTTAACTTATCCATGAACCAAAACAGATTTCATACAATGACCAGAGATTGTCCTATTCATTGTGACCTGTTCCTTATCACCAATCTAGAGATTCACACCAATGTCGTTGAGCCGCGATTGGATTCATCTGACCACAAACATGTTCCATCAGGAATTTTAGTATTCAGAAAGGAAAAATTCCAAAACCACCAAAATTAGCTGAATCGGAAGAGTTTGGAGACTATTTCTTTATTTTCCTTGGTGAAGGTTCGCTTTGGATCTAGACGATCCATATGTCTGTACTAAATAGGTTTTTGAGATTATTTTCGCCTGTATCGAAGTTTGCAACCAATGTAAACGAGATATCGGTAGGAACAAGGAAGGGCAAAGCCAGTGAATTATAGACAAAATTCTTGCTTGCCCCGATAGTTTGAGTTAGTTTCTAAGGCTATGAGACTTGTTAGCAGAAATGTCTGCTTCCACAATGTTATGTCACTTTATAAGAAAAACACCATCTACTCTTGTACTTGACAATACGCTCAGCAACTAACATCAGTTTTCTGTAATACTTTTCTGTAATACTTCTCATGAAATCGAATATTTCGCTCTTGTTGTAAATACACCCTAGTTTAATCCATTCGAGGCAATAAGACCAAGCCAATTGATTACCAAATAATCGAGTTATTATCAGCGATATCAGAAGATATACAAAAGGCTATAAACCAACCTAATTTAAAATACCTTGATAAAGTCAATATTCATACCGATTCCCCATATGGCTCATGAACGTAGGAGCAAACATGTCTTGACATGAATCCTAGATCTCTTAGGGGGTTGGTAACTTGCGCGTCCTCTATAAGTACCTTCAGGAAAGTGTTCGGCAGAAGTATCCAGCTTATCTTCTCCTAGAGCGGTGCATGCTAGGAGTTTAGGCCGAACAAATATGTCACATCTTCACGAAGATGAACTCGTTACACTACGTACCACTCTTTTCAGAAATTACTCAACATGGAAAACTTTTTCCCTCAAGAATGATTTCCCCAGGACTTTGTTCCCTACAGAGAACTACTTGCAACAATTCATAACCAACGTGAATCGCATTTTAGACAAACGTGCCACTCGCACAGTGTCTTCAAGGTTTTCTGTAGCACAAATAGACTACACCTATAAAAACCAAAAGAAAAACATCTTGATCATTTCGCCATGAGCAACAGTATTTTAATTCAGGACTTAGTTAACTTTCGTTCTGACACTCCAGGTAGGTGGCTTCTTCATCTCAGCCCTGTCCAGCTAACTTACTTACTAGAACCAGAATACTTTTGTATGACCCAACAGTGTTTTTGTTATGGCTATTCGGTGTTGGATTTGTTTCAAAGCTACCAAGACTCAAGGATGAATTAAAAAATGAATATGCCTCATCGGTATTTTCCTCTTTTGCTTCTGTGCATTCGGCCATCAGCTTTTGTCACGAGAGTTCATATTTATCGAAGAAGTATTGACACTGCTATCATTACATTACTATATTTTGTAGTGGTCTCTAACTTCGTAGAAAACAGTAGCTTGTCTATCAATATATCGAAGATATTCAAGAAACAGATAATAATTAGATGTCTATTTCGTTTATCTGATCAGTGTTTTCTGAAAATAGAATTTGAGATAATTGAACCTATTGATCTCGAGAATTATATTAGCTATCTTCAACAGGTACAGTTTGAGAAGCATCTCTCCAGTAAAAGGCCCTTCTTTTCGTTAAAAATAAAATTGATAGCTTAATTTCTTGAGATGACTGATTATTAAATTTGGTACTATTCTGTATCATAGGTCCTAAATTTCGAACTTCGAATCATCGGTTAATATTTCATAGCAAATAACTCATTGAGAGAATTCAGCACTATTTTAACCATAGAAATAAAAGATGAAAATCATTATTACTACTCATACATCATCATTTCTCTGCTGATCTTATCTTGACAAACATCTTTTCTCACTCACATCACACATACATCAGAAGTCATCAACGACAAAATTCCGATCTCACAGATCAGAAGGCATAATCAATTTTTCAAAAAAACACATCGTAAATTTACAAAATTCATGTCAGCATCCGTTGATTTAGTTAGTGAATAGAAATGAATTTCTTATTTGCAGAGTTAATTAAAAAGAACACGATTAAGTCGTGCTCTGGTCTTCAGAATTAGTTTTGTTGTTAGGCAGTACAATTGGATTGACATAATTTTAAGTTCAAGATCATGCTTGCAAACTCAGTCAAGACATCGAAATATAATAATTAATGATAATTTTAACATCAGTACAATATTATTCGTGAAACAGGTTACATATAGAAGGTGCAACTCAATAAAACAGTGAAAGATGCTTCATCTTCATCTATTAAACCAACTGATCAATTGCAAACTGTAGCGAGTATCACGAAAACTATAACCTAAATGACAATTATTTAAAAATTTCTTGAGTTTCTTCATTGAATGGATTAAGTGAGAGAACTGCAGACTGATAAGGGAAATTGTGATAGATCATCAACCCTATGTATGACGAAACAAAGATCAAACTTATATGTTTCTAATTACGACCAAAGAAAAGATTTTAAGAATGCAAAATTGATAAAAAATGTTCAGAACGGGAATACATTGAAAGCATTTGAAAGTATCCATATAATAAAATGCAAACATCTACTGAACTGAACTGAAAATGCATGAAATGTGGTTTTAATTTTTCTTCTCAAACTAAGAAAGCAATATGCTTGAAACTATACAGAAATCCTCAATTTGACAAAGTCTTTCATGTCAATATTTTCATGTATCCATGTGTCTTGAGACCTTTGGAATCCGCAATACCTTCTCATTTTTGCAATATAACTCATTTTGAAAGTATAATGTGGCCATGGAGTAATTATTTCGGAATCCACATTGATAAAAATTTTTATTGAAACGCTTTCATTGAAAAGAAAAAAGACTCTTATGGTATAGCAGATCGAACTAAAATGATTAATATAATTTTCAATTATTAAGAAGGTATCCAACAGTGATTGAATGTCAACTTTTCGAAATAAAATAATTTTCACAAAGTTCAGAAAAACAAGAACGTGATAAAAAAATAATATAACAAACAGAGAGTGCTTAATATGAGTTGAAGACATTTCATTAGTAGCTATTTCTGAAACTTGACATACTATTGAATAAATAACAAGGCTTTTTATATTAGAAATCTTTTCATCACTTTGCTGTTTTTCTAAACCCTCTGAATATTATTTTATTTCATCGAGATAGTTGCCTTTCTATCACTGTCATTTTGATAATTTTTGTTGAAAATAATAGTTTCATGAAGAATAACGGTTGTAACATTTTTTCTAAGAAGCATGCATTTATCGAGAAAACATAGTACACAAAAAGCTTTTAACTGAAACGGAGCTTGAAAAATAATCATTTTATAGTCAAATTATACTTTCCAAAAGAGTTCTGATAAAACAATGAGAGATGATGCGGGTTTCTTCTATTTCCAGAAAAGTGGAGGAATGAATGTATGTTAATATAAAAGCCCTTGCTAAACTGAAAATTTCAAGATGATGTCTTTTATCGTTTGAAGAAAATTAATTGAGACCGCATTTTATGTTTTTTATCAGCCTTCTTAGGCTTCAAGAAAATTCACCTGAACAGATTCTGTATACCTACCCACTGAAAGCGCATTCGGCCCATCTTGACGATGGTTTGTCGAAGGCGTCTAGTACCAGAGATATACCAAGTATAAATAATAGAGCCATCTAGAATAAGATATCAAAGACATCTAGAATAACATATCAACACCGACAGGAGCAGAATTTCTGTATTTTGAGAAAGCATTTGACAAAGTTTGGCACGAAGGACTACAAGATCAAGATCTCTGGATTCCCAGCGAAGCTATACATAGTCACGGTATCATACATACGAAATGGGATTCATAACCAGGATACAGGACCAGATGTGAACAACGAGGAGCAGAGGAGCTGACGTACCCCAAGGATCAGTAGCAGGACCACTACTATTCAACATATACAATTCGAAGATGACAGGGCAATATACACATCGCACAGAAACAAAGCAGCAATAAGAAATAGCTACAAGAGAATAGATCAACTGGATAATTACTCTAGAAGATGGGTGATGACTGTCGTATTCGTTTGAGTATAGACACATATTTCTTTAGCTCTCAGTTAAACTTTCAGAATAGTAGCATTTGTTGCGGTGAAAAATTGATTCTTTTTTGGATCTGTTGCTCACACTTTCCCTGTGAACTGTATATGATCTGAAGTCATTCAATCGAGTGCCTTTTGTGTTAAATTTCAATTAGAAATCATGACTGTTTGTAAACACTGTGGTCAAATTTTAACAAGCAAATGGTAAATGCAGTGATATTACCAAGGCCCAGTTCTCCGTTATGAAGAGTCTGCCAGGTGCGGCATGGAAAAGCGACACGCGGTCGTGAGATTCTTGCGACTAATTGCAGCGCGGACGCCGACGGTGGGGATTCAACTCATAGGGATGTTGCAGCAACTCATTGGGATGTTGCAGCAACTCATTGGGATGTTGCAGCAACCATCGATACGCTGGTTTCTGAAATTAGAACATTACAAGTATCTATTAGATTTTCTTCAAACAAGGTCAGTGACTTTGAAACTTAGTTGAATCTATTCAACGATTCAATTACTAAGAGAACCAAGCTGGAGAAAGACAACCAATCTCTCAAAAACCAGGTATTGATCCTCAATACAAAACTGAATAACCTCGAACGATTCTCTTACAGCAATTATATTGAATTTTAGAATGTTTCTGATTCCCAGAACGAAAATCTCGTGAAAATTTTCTACAAAGTGGGCGAATTTTCAAATATGCCCCTCGACCGCTCATCTCTCGACTATGTAACGAGAGTTCCGACAAAAATTGCAAACTCCAGATGTTCACCTCAAAAATCACGAAGGATAATATTTTAGCTGCTTTCGAAGCTAAAAGTTTAGCTAGCGATCATGAAACAGTATGGCAGTGAATGGTATTTCAGAAAGACTTTATGTGAATGGATATTTAATCAATAGCAATAATTCTGTATAAGGAGTATAAATGTGTACGAATTCTAAATGAGGACACCTTGGTTCGTAAAAACAATACCTCAAGAATTGTTCAAAACTCCTCTAAAAGTGATTTGAATAAGCTAACTTGATTTTGGTTTGCCTTGTGTTAGTACTAATTGTATTGGCGGTTCCTGCATCGAGAAGGCTCTCAGTATACTTTATCAGAATGTTCGAGGTTAAGAGCAAAATTAAATACTTTCAAACTCCATGCTTGTGACAATAACCATAATATCATTTTTTTGTTACTGAGTCCTGACTGAATCCAAATAGTTTTAACTCTGAAGTTCTGGATCTCGTGAATTATTCAGTTTCCGACTTCAAGTTGTAAACTTCATGGCGGAAGTATCATGCTAGCCATTCCTAAATTCACAACTCGTCCCGGAATTCGCGGTAATGCTTAGGACTTATGGGTTCTTCTTACAATCAACGGTGTAAAAACTTAAATGTGGTGTGTTAGAGTACCTTCTGGAGACTTCAACATCAGTAAGTACATCATATTCAGCTTAGGCAACATAAAACATAAGTAGGAGAACCATATCGAAATAATATTGGTGATTTTAACTTCTCAAGCGTTTCCTGGATTCTCGAGGATGAGCATTGTTTTCTGTACTTGATGCAGTTTAATCATATACAAAATAGTATTGGAAAAATATTAGACCTAATTCTACATAACGATTATATGGTTCAAAATTTGAAGACATATATTATTTCTGCATTCAATTCTCATTTGAGGCCGGATTTTCACGTCATTTGCAAAAAAATAACAAAATAATTATTAATTTCCAGAAGGGTGATTATGGCGAAAAGAACAGTGCTATTTCTTCTATTCTATGAAATGACATGATGCCTGATGAGAATATTTTTGATAGTGTTGATCTATTCTATATTATTCTATATTATTGATAGAAAATATTCTAAGAGGTATCCGGTTTATCATTCTTTTGAAATTTTGAAAATATTGGAATGTAAAAACAAGGCTCATTCAAAATGGAAAACTTACAAAAATTGTAGTGATTATCTGGTATTTCAGATCTCACGTGCTGGGTCCAAACAACTCATAAAGAATTATTTTAATACAAACACGGCTATTATTCAATCTGAAGTGACCACAACTTCTGAAAGTATCTTCAATTTCATTTCTAACAAAACCAAAGATCACAATGATCCCAATAACATGATGTATTAGAATAGCAGTGCTGTTGCGAGAGGGAATATTGCTAACTTATTTTCTGAATATTATGGGGATGTATATATTAAGCCTGAGTCTAAAAATCACACAACTAGCCTTGGGTTTCCTTGCCCTCAGACTTCACTGCATCTAAGCATTGTCAATTTTTCTGCTGCTGAGATGGAATCAGCCTTGGTTTTGGTTGAGAAGGCTGGCCCCGACAGAATTTCTCAATTTTTTCCAAAAGCCTGTGGATCATCTCAGATGTATTCTCCTAACCTATATTTGCAATAAACCCCTTGAGGATGGTGTGTTTTCTGACCGCTGAAACTAAGCATGCATAATTCCCATCTTAAGTGGTAAAAAAAAAATTTGATTCGGAATAACCGTCTTATCAGTAAGCTCTGTGTCTTTCAAAAAGTTTTTGAACGTTTGATCTACCCTTATCGTCTTCATCTTATAAAATCTGGAATTATTCCTGAACAACACGGATTTTTGAAGGTTCGATCAATTGAAACCAATTTAATATGTTTCATCGAATCAATTCAATGGAGATTCGATCAACATTTGCTGGTTGATGTTGTTTTCACTGACTTCTGTATAGCTTTCAACAAGCTCTTTCTAGATTCCCTTGTTCATTATATTGCTGGGAAGGGTGTTTGAGGCCCAAAGTTACGGTAGTTTGGGTCGTAGTTGGGGGGCAATATGTTTCTGTTAACGGGTATGACTCTGAGCCATTCTATCCTACCTATGGCGTACCTCAGGGCTCGCACCTGAGTAATTATATTAGTAACTAGCTGAAACAACACAAAAAAAGTTAGTACAACCCACATTAATCATTCATTATTATTTCTGTATTTTAGTACATGGGTGGCTCTTCACTTAAGTACCTTGTGATACACGACATTTTTTGTTTTATAATCAGGCGCAAAAACAAAGAACGCAGATGATCTTCCGAACCGCGAACATGCCACATATAATTGACTATGGGAAAAACATGGATGTTCTGGATTCAAACCACAATCTTTTATGGATTGGCCTTGTGATTTGTTGATGATCATGGCAAATGCAAGACAGATCGGAAATTGAAGTCTTTTAAATTCAAACAGCATATCGGTTGGGATAATCAGGATCCTCGGGTGAGAACTTCCTCAACTTTGAATTTTCCTTTCAGTATCGTCGCTCAAAATACATTGTTCATCAATTTTCCAACCACCAAACGCGCACCGTGGCACAGTTTTGGTTGGTTTATGTTTCGAAGCATAATTACTATGGAACCAACCTATAGGCGTAAATTGGGCGGTGGTAAGCCAGGCACATCCAAGGAGTTTGAAAATATGTCAATATGTCATCTTCATTTGTGACGCAGTCAATAGATTTGAATGAATGCATTGTTCTTATAATCTTATTTCGAATAATGTTGTTCAGGTCATCTACATTTTTATTTTCAGCCGCTAAAATTGCTCGCTCACTCAACCATTCATAATTTTTGTAGTTAGAGATAATATTAGAAAATACATTGTCGATAAGTTCGTCTTGTGATGAGACAAAATCACAGAAATTATTTGGGAATTATATCAATCCGCTTGATCCATCGACAGGTACTTGACCATTACCTATAGACAGCAATGGCTCCGAGAAATCTCCAGCAGATCATTGAGCAATGTAACTCTCATTATTTGTTGTCAGCTGCAGTTTCTTCACATAGCGCCATAGATAAGACGATTTGAGGCAAGCGTTTAATTCGTCGGCAGCCGTAGGTCTTGGAATTACTGGCAGTATTTGGCGGAAATCGCCAGAGAGTAAAACCCATTACTCCTCCAAAACATCTCGAGTCATTGCGTAAATCTTTAAATATTAAGTTAAGTGCTTCTATTGCACGTTTATGCGCCATTGTGCATTCGTCCCAAATGACGATTTTCGATGCCCATAAAACTTTGGCCATTGCTGAGTGTTTTGCAATATTACGCGTTGGTTATTCAATAGTTTGATGATTTTTAATTTTAATTTTAATACTGAATGAGCTGTACGGCATCCTGCGAACAATGTAGCTGCTATTCCAGAAGAAGCAACTGCAACCGCTATATTGGATATTGCACGAACAGTGGCTAAAAGTACTGACATGAGGAATGTCTTACTAGTTGCACCAGGGCATTTAGGAAATATAAACCACCAGTTTCGTCATCGAATGCCTTCATTAATGTATCATAAACTTCCTTTTTCCTTTCTTTTACAGTTCACTTCACTATTTTACTATTGATTTCTCACAAAAATCAAATTATCATCCATACGTCAAAGTCACACTGGAACGCTGACGAACGGAATAAACAGTATCCTATGTCCGTCTCCTAGCTCTAAGCTACCTACCCACCAATTTTCAGCCATATCTGTACAGCCGTTCTTGAGTTATAAATAGTGTAACCAACACGACTTTCTTTCATATATATATATATATATATATATATATATATATATATATATATATATATATATATATATATATATATATATATATATATAAATGTTTCAAATGATGTAAAATTACATACCAGCAGGATTATTTGACTCTGCAGTGCGGGTTGAATGTTTTTTTCCAAAATAGTTAAGGAAATGGTCTTTGTTTGAATCTGCCTAAGTGCCGAACTATGTCTTTTTTCCCGCGGTAGGACTATTGTTAGGCATACATACGTCTTGAACAAAACTGAGCTATCCAGAGTCGACTCAATCGAGGATCTAGGAATCATGTTCGATACTATGGACTCATTTAGTAATAACATTGATTACGTGGTCAATTCTAGTAACAGAATGGTGGGATTCCCATCAAGGCAGTGCAAATATTTCAACAATGAATAATCATTAATCACTTTATACAATACTTTCATACTCTCGAAGTTAAACTTTGATTCGTCTGTTTGGAATCCTCAATATGATATTTACATTGAGAGGCTTGAAAAGGTTCAAAATGATTTCTACGATTTCTGGGCTATGAATTTAATCTCAGGCTTCCTACTAGCAATCCAAATAATCTCTTAATTCGTGTACAACGTTTTGGAATGCTACTTCTAGTACTAAGAAGGAAATTGTAATGTTTTGTTAATTTTCAGATTGGCCATATGGATTGTATAAGCATTGTAACAGTCCGATTTCTCTTTCAAACTCAGTTTTCATAATTTTATTATTATTTCAATCTCATTTCATCAAGTTAAACATTGAAACAGTTTGAAATTCGAATCAGGAATCTACAATGAAAATTATAGTTATATCCGTAAGGTTTCGCTGCTAATGATCTAGGTTGTTCGTCGGTTAATTGTGAAGTCAGTACTTGAAAGAAGATCGTTTTCTCGTTTCTGTGGGAGAACGGAAAACAGTAACTCATTCTATGTTTTGTTTCCACTTTATTCTTGTGGAGAGATTAATTTCGCTTTGTATTATTATTATGAATATCAATAGTTTTTCGATAGAACCGAGTCTATATAAGTTCGGAATTCATTAGATTCTCTCTTTTCCAATTAGAAATCTTCGGAGTCGTTTGTTATTTTATTGGAGCTGTGTTGTAGCGATTGGAGTGAGAAATTCTCAGTAATATAAATTAAGTATTCTTTGATTTTCTGGATAAATTCCAATCGTCTGGGGCGTTATAAGTAGTCGGTAATTTTGCCGGATTTCCTCGACAACCAATTCAATCAGCGAGTGTAGAGATTTCGAATTTTCTTTTGTAAATTAACCTAGATCGATATCTGATATTCCAAGGGTAAGTCAAATTCATTCTGTTCATTATAAAATATATATTCGAGAGATATGGTATTATTATAGATTTTTTTCACCGTCAAGATATTTTGAGTCATCTTTATGCCAAACCTTGATATGTTACGACTGGGGTAACCACGTATTTAGGGAACTAGTCTTGCCTCCTAGGGCAGTCAACTTGCGAACGATATTTAGCCAATCAAGTAACCTGTAAGCTGTAAGATACAGGAATACCAGAAAGCTGATGTAAAACACCAAATCCAATCATCTTAGGAATTAATCTCACTCCTAAAAAAGCTAAGTGTTTCTCTTAATGATCAAATTCTTCTTTTCTATCTTTGTTAATTGTTGACTGAGCTCTATCATTGAATTTCGATTGTCTGAAAAGCTCAGATTATTTTAAATTGAGAATTTGTACTATGTAAATTGAATTCATCTTGTCTGAGACTCCTTTTATTGTTAGTGGTTAATCATTTCAGTTAAGTTATTTTTTGTATTATTAAGCTTGATTAGAGTAAGTAAATTATTAATCAGATACTGTGATTTTGACATTTATATTGTAATGAAGCTAGTTGATTGAAGTGATGAGTATTATTCCTAAGGTCCTAGATATAGGACCTAGGTTCTAGACGAAGATTTCACACACTGGTATTAAGGGACTCTGATCTAGCTAGGCATAGGTATTAATAGGTAGTCTCAATTGTAATTTTCTTCAACTAGCCTTTCTATAATTGAATCTCATTAAACTTCATTAGTTGAATTTCTTAGTTCCAGTATAATTGAAATATTTCTCGAATTTTAGATAAAATTGGAAACAAAACCATTACAGCATTCTCGAGACCGTTAATTTTTTCATTCCAAAAAGACCTCTCCTACATCATTATCCCTTTGATCTACCACCAAAAATCACGAATAGGGGTCTAAATAGCCCTATGTACCGTATGATTTTTCCGTGTAATTCAGGTGACGTAAAATCCGATTTATTATTTGATAACAAATTATTAATCAAGAGACAATTGAAGTGCTCAAATGCGATTATAAAAGGAGGATAAAAATCCGGCCTCGCCAAATTCAAAGAATACATCGAATAAGATTTAGTATACTATCATCTCTTGATGATGCCAACTTAGTTGGTGTCAAGTTTCGAAATGAAATTAAATTGAAGTGCTGGTGTGTTTTAGTACAATTACAAATATTAGTTTACTAGTTGGGTCACTTTGGTATGTTTTGACAAATAATCTCCTCAAATAACATGTTACAACATTCACACATTTTAGAGCAGATAATGAATTGGTCATAGAATACAAATAATATTCCTGAGTTCATCATCTCATTTAAAATGAAGATTATGTATACATATAATCAGATTCTGTTAATTTGAGCGGAATATCTGCATCTAAAACAAAGATTAAATACGTTGTTCTGAACCAGAGGCATAGTTATCCTATAATTCGCGAAGAATAATGATTCCTACCTGACCTCAGAGCGAACTTTTATCTACCTAGTAAACTCTGTTAAACAAAAAAAGAATAATAAACTATTGGAAAGACAGTACAACACATATCTTCTAGATTACGCTTGCTTCGTCTTCTAATCTGGGAAATAAATTACAGTCCCGATCTTCGATCCTATTAGCAATTCATTTTTGAATAGAGATTGTCTTTCTCCTAAGCGGAATTAAAATATCTCCTCGCTATACTTCCAAATCCACTAAGCAATCTCAAACCAAATATACATTCATTTTCTTCAACAGCACCCTGATATTTGGAATTATATAGGTCTACGCAATGCGATTTTGTTATACCTTCGACAAGGATAAAACTAAATTCCCAAACATGAATTCTTTAAATATATTAAATTGGGAAAGCGAAACAAGGAAATTGCTTATAACGCGAATTGTAACTTACCTAGACACAACCAAATTTATATGGAATCACCCGATATAATGAATATTAGCTCACGTATTTTGGAAATTTCGAAGGATTGCAAGAATTGATCCTTTTTGAGATATTTTAATTGAAAAAGAAATTATTAAATTATTATTATTATTTTTATTAAATTGAGGTTTATTTTAAGACAGAAACAAATGAAAGAAAATAAGAGACTTTCTGAATGTAGAAATTGAAAATTGTTTTCCACAGAGTAAGTATTTCTTCAGTAGCTTGAATCACCTCCTCTCACCCTGTTACAAGCCCGAATCCGTCTAGGCATGCATGGATCACTTGGGGTGATATTCTGCCTCTCTTCTCTTGCGCCTTGGATGAGCTGTTGTGGGGTTATTGGATTATCCTAGTGCGATCTAATTTTCCCTATGAGATTATCCCATAAATGTTCAACAGGATTTAGTTCTGGAGATCAAGCTGGCCAGTCCAAAATAGCGATTCCCTCTGTTTCAAGATGATGTCGCGCGAGCATTATCCTGAATAAAAGTGAAATTCTCACTGTAGGCACCCCGCCAGAGTCTCACTATGGGCTCCAGTACTGGGTCGACGTCATTTCTACCAATTACACTAGCAGGAAACGAAATCAAATCTGTTTTACCTCCCAGCATATTGTCACCTCATCACACTGCCCCTTGGTATTTCGGAGTTTGTCTCTCTACTCGGAATCTAGCTTGTCTTCCACGACCCCTTGAAACCCTAATCCGGCGCTCATCTGGTCCAATAATAATTTGGATCTCATTGAAAAAATCAACATTTCGCCAATTCTCAATATTCCAATTTTGGTGCTCGATACACCAATTAAGTCTGTTAATTTTTTGTTGTCTGGTTAGCTCTGGAACTCTAACGGCATTCTGCTGTATAAACTCCTTGAACGAAGTCTTTGACGTATCGTTTCGACTAATACACTGATACCTGTTGCTTCCAGAAATTGCCTTTGGTGTATGGGGGGCGACGCACCAGGGTGTCTTCTTGCAATTTGGTACAACAAGCGGTCTTGTTCTTCAGAAGTGATCGTCCTACGATTTCTTCTATGCCTATTTTGCTGGGATTGTAGCTCCACGTATCGGGCGTAAGTTTTTGAAATCACTTCCTGTGATACCCCCATAGTGGCCGCTATGTCACTCTTTGTCACCCCTTCTTCCACGAGAGCAATTATTCGACCTTTCTACACATCGGATAATCCAACGTAAGGCATTTTCAATTATGATTATTGACTTTTTTCAATCTTGAAATTTACATTTTCAAATCTCAGTGACGACTGAGTACAATATCCTGAACTTTTCGTGATAATTCAACATTTTTTCATCATAATAACAAAAAACTACATTCTCCTCAAATAGTCCAAGATTGATGGTTGAAAACAATCAATTCTGTGAAATACAGAGTGATTCCATATAAATTTGGTTGTGTGTACATGTGGTCTCCTTATAAAAAAATTTGGAGTTACCTTGATAATAAGATATAAGAAGTCGAATTATCAATTTTGTTGTTTGTTTGTTTTTCCTTTAACGTGCTCTATTTCTGCCTCTCGGCTAATGACACGCCATGGAATTATGTCACCTGACTAACCCGGTAATTTTGCCGAACCTCTCTCGTGTCGAGGGAAGGGATCTTTAATATCCAACACATCTCTGTTACACAGGACCGACAACTTTACATCTCCTCCGAAAGATGGACACTCAAGCTATTTCCAGAATCCGAAAAATCGCACTGACTTTGTAGGGATTGAACCCAGGTAACTCTGCGCAGAAGACGAGCATCGTATCCCCTACGCCACCGAGCCGGCTTCTCAATTTTTCACCTTCTGATATAATTCATTTGTTCTTGTGATGACACCTGCCGAAAATATGAAGTCATGAGCATTTTTTTAAGTATTATACACAGCATTCCATTAAAAATTCGACCCCAATTTAGATTTCAAAAGAGTGATACTAGCGAATAAGGCTGAAACAGGATTAATTCTGATTCGATGGCTAATTTTTGAGTCGAGGGGTGCTGTTGTTATGGTTGATTTGGACCGAGTGAAATCGGCATCCCACGATTCAGAAATTATCATAGGAAAAATGAGTCGAGTGGCACTTCTTTGAAGAGACTTTTCAATGTAGATTTTAAAACCGTCACACAGGGTGTTTCCTCACAATCAAAATTATTATTCACTGATATCTTCTTCTAAAACTGATTCATTTCGGTAACACATCGGGATAGTCTCCATTACCTATCAAAACTAGGATTGCGAGATGTAAATTGAAATTTATTAATTTGGAACTCCTTCGCTAAGTGTATCTGACTGGAAAATCATATTGGCAAAACTAGATCGAATAACACATCAACGAAAAGGTATACAGTTCTCTGAATGTGAATGGTTGATAATAACAGAACACCCTGTCTAATAATTTATTTCAAAATTGAAAGATTTGAGAGGACAATAGAAATACTAAAACGGTCCCTCTTGAATATAGTATTGACCGATTTCAGCGATTTTGCTAGTATC
The DNA here is from genome assembly GCA_013387265.2 of Cryptolaemus montrouzieri. Lineage (NCBI taxonomy): Eukaryota > Metazoa > Arthropoda > Insecta > Coleoptera > Coccinellidae > Cryptolaemus > Cryptolaemus montrouzieri. The sequence continues at coordinate 89,078,956 of JABFTP020000021.1, read as the reverse complement.
ACTCTCTCTAGCTCTTCCGTTTCATTAGGTGATGGAGACTATCTCTATAGATAATAGAGACTATCCCGATGTTTTACCGAAATTAATCAGTTTTTTAAGACGATATCAATGAATAATAATTTTGATTATACTTATTAAAAATTAAATTGAAAAGCCTTTTTGAAGAAGTGCCACTCGACTCATTTTTCCTATGATAATTTCTGAATCGTGGGATGCTGATTTCACCCGATCCAAATCAACCCCTTGATTCAAATATTGGCCCCTCGAATAAAAAATAAGACTGTTTCATCAGCCTTATTCGCTAGTATCGCTCTTTTCAGATTCAAATGGGGATCGAATTTTTATTGAAATGCTGTGTAGAATACTTAGAGACCTCATGTTGTCGGCAGGTGTCATCACTAGAGCAAGTAAATTATATCAGAAGGTGAAAAATTTAGACTGACTTATTAGTTTGTTACTTATAATACTTGAAAGATATCTTAATATTAGTGTAGGCCGAAATTTTCTGTTCATAGGAGAACACATATAAATACGTCACAATTCGCTTTATACGCAATTTCCTTGTCTTGCTAGTGGCATTATATACATATATATATATATATATATATATATATATATATATATATATATATATATATATATATATATATATATATATATAACTATAGTACACTGCCTCAAGAACGCATATTTCCTGTTCCAAGACCAATTATACAGAAAAACAAGGAGCAGCTATGGGCTCATCACTTCGATACGTCGACGACATATTCGGCTAAGACCACCTCATGGATTTTCTCGACTCTCTGAACAGCAAACACAATAGAATCCGTTTCACCATACAACTGGAAGAAAACAACAATTTACCGTTCCTCGACGTCCTTGTCACAAAATCGCAGGACCGTTTGAGACACACAGTATACAGAAAACCGACACATAAAAACAGATACTTCAACGCCAGATCTCACCATCGCCCAACACAAATACAAGGAGTGGCCAATACACTGTTGTCCAGATCAGTACGCCTTGCAGACGACCAGAGCAGCAAACAAGAGTTAGAAATCACCAAACAAGCGCTGAGACAAAAAGGCTACACACGACATATAATAGAAAAAGCACTATTACGGCTAACAACAACGCGCTCACAACCCCCTCCAACCAGTGAAAACAGAAGAATAATTCACCTACCATACATCAAAGGGACAACGGATCGAATCAGAAGAATTCTACGGAAACACGACATATCAACCACATACACATCTCATATAACTATCGGCGCCTCGCTGAGAAACCCTAAGGACAAAGTCAAATTAGAAAACCAGGGCGTTTACAACATTTCCTGTGGAACATGTCAAGCAAAATACGTAGGACAGACCACCCGAAAAATGTCTGCGAGACTGGACGAACACAAATTATCCATCAAGAATAAACAAATGACATCTGCTCTTTTTCAACACCACATAAATACAGGCCATAAAATAGACTTTGATAGCTGCAAACAAATCGCCAACATAAACCACTTCAAAACCAGAACAATACGGGAAGCAATGGAAATAGATCTCAAAAAAGACACCCCACACAACGCAACAAACAACGCCGAACATCGAAACAATAACTCTACTCACAACCTCGAGGAGGCGGGGCAAACACCACCCAATCCAGAACGCCGATACAATCTTCGGCAACGATGAGGCTTAAATACCGTGAACAACATCGAAAATCCTCAGTTACCTACCACGACTACGCATTGAAAATGCCAAATGAGATTTTAGCGAAACGTCTGCAAGCTCCATTCAATGGAGAGCAATCTAACGAACGGATGTATATACTGATACACCACTAATAATGTAGCAATTTGCTCTTAACTTGATTTATTCTTTTTTAGATGAAGAAAAATGTCACGACCCGTAGGAGCAAATATAGGTCGCCGAACGCGTAATGCAAATGATGTGACATTACTAAGACGATCACAGACTGCAGATGAACGCGTACATGCTAGTGTACGCAGCGTGAACCTAATGCACGAAATAGATCTGTTGACCCTGTTAATGATTCCCTTTTAGAATCTTTTTTCGATTACTAAATTTTAATTTGAATCAATCTACCCGATATACCCAGCTAGCTTGCAAAATGATTTTCTCAGTTTGAGCACCCTATAACCTAACCTAACCTTATACAAGTCTTGACCAAGTTTGTATAAAGCTTCCAGATACATTTGAAATAAGTTCTCACAGATGGTTCTTGTGATTGAAATTCCCAAACTTGGGGATGCTGAAAGTGAGAAGATGATATTCACTCGCTGGAAAATTTAACTTATTAAACCTATCGATTCATATATAGTTACTCAACGTATAACTCGACTCATAATTTCTATGATGATTATTTTTGAGGTCGAAGATGGTAGCTGTAGAGATATGACATGCTCAAAGTAAGCATAAACAATGGTCTTTCTCTAGGAAAAATCGACCTGTTCAAGCGTTTTCCTCTGAAGGTGCCTTCTTCTGAGTTATAGAGAGAACAAATTTTCGATGGAATAGCCTGTACACATTAGGGTATACTTGATAGGACGTCATAATTCTAAGTTTTAAATCAGATATTAGATCGTACTGAGCCTTCAAACCGATGCAAACGTAGAATGAGGGTAAATATTCAATGAACCCTCGATCATCGAATAACATATATCGAGAACATAGTTCTTTAACCGCCAACTAGGCATGCAGCCAATGAAGGCTACAGTATATATATATATATGCTATTGAGAATTTTTATATAATCATGATATCAGAACCCATATTAATTCTATTTGCGTATTAATCATTTTCGAATTGTACACATTAAGGCAGATAATTTTCGTAGTTATTACTAACTGACATATTATTATTTCAATTTTCTCCGATATCAGTCGGAATATTAGTAATAAATAATTTATTATTTTACTTCCTATTCATAATCAATACAAGATTATAGAGCTTTACCAACATGGAAGTTTATTGAAGAAACTGATTATAATTTTATTTATAGCAACCATCGAAAACGAAAAAACTGACATAATATTTTTCTACTCAGTTTTTACTCAAAATTTGAACTAATTTATAGGTTTTTGATAGATTGGTAATTTGTGTGAATACAAAATTTATATAGTTTGGTTATAATGAAACACTCAACGAGCAACATCAGCAAGCTTAGCATCAGTATGTGACATAATTTCTTCACTTCGTGTCGTTTGAATGGTCTTTTAAAGAAAATTGAATAAACTATTTTTAGTTGCAATTAATAAAAAACGACAGTCTCAAAATTGATATAGACCATATATAATTTCAGGAATTGTGCATGTAATATCGCATGCTAATGGATCATTGAGTAATAATTCACAATGAAGGTCAAAAAATTATGAGAAAAAAATTGAAATGCAAAATAAATGAAATTGAGAAAAATTTCTCGTACGTGACTTATCAGTAATTCAGTATTTCACGAATTAAAATTTATTACGGAGTATATTTTCTAATACAATCTGTCAAAAATGTACTGGAAATTGATTATTGAAAAATCATTTTAAGACGATTGTCAGAATTTTTGTTGCATCTAACTAAGCACTACTGTTTTCCATACTGACGTGGAGCTTGAACGCGAATTGACATTTCGTTTGTTTACAGTGCTCGATTTGGCAGCTGTTACAAGTGTGTTTTGCGATTTTTTCAATGGATAAATATCGAACACATAATTTTGTCTCGAATTTTATATAACGAATGGAATTTGGTGTGCCCAATCGCTCAAAATATTAAAATATTCAGAGGTCTACGGCGAATCGACTTTATCGAAAACACGTGCATATGAGTCGTACAGTGCACTCAACAGCGGTCGAGATGCGGTGGAAGATTTGCCTCTTCCTGGTCGTCAATCAACATCATTGAAGTGAAGAAAATGCTAATTGCAAATCGTCATTTATGTTTGAGAGAGATAGGCAATGAAATTTATGTCCCTCTCGAATGAATTCGTACTATTGTGAACCATTGTTCGAGCATTAAACGCGTTGCTCGACTATTTCCAAAAATACTGAATTTTCGTTAATATTGAATCGCGTAAAGGTCATGCTAGAATGAATCATATTCATAAAACTCAATGAAACTGGTAATGAGACATAGGTTTATGAATTTGACATGCAAAACTATCAACAAGATTCGAAATAGCGCCTTCCAACTAAGCCAAAATCGAAAACAACACGTCAAAGTCGATCAAAAGTTGAGGTTATGTTGACTGTTTGTTTGACTGCATGTGCACTCGGAATTCTCGCCAGAAGGTCAAATGGAAAATAAAGAATATAAGCTGAGCGTTGTTTAGCGTTTGACAGAGCAAATTTCGAGAAAAATGCCAGATTCGTTGAACGAAAACTCATGGATTTTGCACCATGACAATGCTCGTACAAGGCTATCATTGTGAATGAGTTTCCAACCAAAAACTCAATAAATGCCATCGAACCACCGTTTTCAACTGATAGAGCTTCTTCTTCTTCTTTACGTGCCATGCTCACTTAGAGCGTTGGCGATCAAAAGCATGACTTGAATTTTGTCGACAGCTCTTCTAAATATAGATGTCGTACTTTGTCCGAACCACTGGCGAAGGTTTTCAAGCCATGATGTTCGACGACGGCCTGGCCCGCGGTCACCTTCGATATTCCCCTGAATTATTATTTGTAACATATTGTATTTGTGGTTTCGCATAACATGACCAAAATATTCCAATTTTCTCTTTTTGATTGTATTTAAAACCTCAGTTTCCTTATCAGTCGATGTATGACTTCAATGTTTGTAATTCGGTCGGTCCATGAAATTTTTAACATCCCTCGATAAACCCACATTTCGAAGACTGCCAGTCTCTTACACATGGCCTCTGTAAGGGTCCACGCTTGTACACCGTATATGAGGATACTGAATACGTAACACCTCAATAATCTAATCCTAAGGGAAACTTTCAGCTGTCTACTGGTAAGAACTTTTTTCATGTTTGTGAATGCTCTTCTAGCTTGTTCAATGCAAACATGATTTCATGTGCCATGTTCCAATCCTTGTTTATATGGCATCCCAGGTATCTGTAAGAGGCAACACGTTCTATAACTTCGTCCCCAACTAAAATTTTCTCTTGACAGTCTATGTGCCTTTTACTTACTGCTAGCCATTATGTCTTTTTCGCATTCAGTTTTATTCCCATTGATTCACTGTGGTCCGACACAGATGTTACGAGTTCTTGCAAATCTTTCAGGTTTGTAGCCAGTAGAACTGTGTCATCAGCGTACCTTAAGTTATTGATCGTGACACCGCCGACGATTACTCCAACAGCTTTATCATCCAGAGCTTCTCTAAATATTCTCTCTGCATACAGGTTGAAAAGCAGTGGCGAAAGAATGCAGCCCTGACGTACCCCTTCCTTTATTTCTATTTCTTATGACATATTATTGTCCACTCTGACGGCTGCCGTTGATTCCAATACAGGTTGGCTAAAATGCGGATATCACGCCCATCCAATCCCAGATCTTTTAGTATGTCAACTAGCTTATTATGTTTCACGGTGTCGAAAGCTTTTTCGTAATCAAGAAAACAGGCGAAGTATTCGACATTAACATAACGACAATCGTTAAGGGTTTCTTCACATTTGCGATATATTCTAAGGTGTATTATATTCAGGAGTACCTTTAGTACGTGACTCATTAAGCTAATGGTACGACAGTCTTTGGAGCACTTTGCACTGGGTTTCTTGGGTAGGGTAACAAAAATTGATTTTAACCAATGTCTGGGTATTATTTCTGCTCTATAAATATTATTTAATAAATCCACCAGTACGGAAAGGGAGTTACTGTTAGAACATCTACGTAAATTCCATCAGGTCCAGGTGACTTTTTCAATAGAATGTTCTACTTCCGATTTTGTTATATAGATGCCATCGTTTGAACTGATATACTGGGATGCAGTTCTATCTTCATTAAAAAGATTCTGAATATATTGACTCCACTCTTACAGTTTATTTTCTGTTGATGTAAGAATATTGTCGCTTTTATCCATTAGTAAATCAGTTTATAGTTGCCGTTTCTTTCACTTTTTATGCAAATTGAAAGTGTCGTGTTCTGCATCTAATACCTCAATTTCATCGAACCATTCAGAGAGCCAGCTTTCCGTTGCTATTCCTATCTTGGAACGAATTGACTTCTGGACTTTCGAATAATTTTGTGGACACTTTTAAAAGTTCTTCTCAAATCCATTAACTCCAGTATGTCATCGGTCATCCAAATTTGCCTCTTTTTCGTTGTGTTTTGTGCTAGATGTTCATCTCCAACCTGCGTTACAGCTGTTTTGAATCGTTCCCATGTGTGTTCTATATGTTGTTCACCTTCACTTCTTATGCTTGATAGTTGTTTACTGAGTTCATTCTTGACTACTAACTTCAGTGTTGGATCCTTTAGCTTTTGTATTTCTAGTTGGTATGTTTTCTGACCTTTAACAATTCTTTTCAGCCTTATGTTTACAAACGCTGCTTCTAGGTTGTGATCAGTAAATACGTCGGCACCAGAGTACGTTTTAGCATTCTGTATAGAGTTCCTGAAGCTTTTGTTCACAAGAATATAATCAATTTGGTTTTTCACGTTTTTATCTGCATTGGAGGTCCAAGTGTAGAGACGTCTGGAATGTTGCTTAAACAAGGTGTTAATTATAACAAAATTTTCGTCTCGACAGAACTGAACCAACCGGTCTCCTCTCTCATTCGAAACACCTAACCCGTACTCGCCGACTACATCTTCACATCGTCCTTTCCTCACTTTGACATACCACCTTGATCAAAAAGTTCCCGACTTTGTTACTGTTTGGTTTTCATGGACTACCATGGTGTGGTACACCATGAATTCCTTCCAAAGGCCAACCTAACAACAAGGAGTATTATGTGGGCGTTATGAGGCGTTTGCGTGAAGCTGTTCGCCAAAAATGACCAAAATTGTGGCAAAACAACTCATGGATCTAACACCACGATAATGCCCGTTTCATAATGCCTTCATTATCAGTGACCATTTGGCTAAAAACAGCACCAATACCATCCAACATCCACCAAATTCATCTGATTTGGCTCCCTGTGACTTTTTCCTGTTCGGTCGACTGAAGAAACCGCTCTGGGAAAGCGTTTTAGCAGCCGAGTCGAAATAATGGAAAAATCGAAAGATGGCCCTAAAGGCCATACCGCAAATCGGATATAAAAAAAAGTGTTTTGAGGATTGGATCAAGCTCTGGTATAAGTGCATTGCAGTCGACGGAGAGTTCTTTGAAGGAGACAATAGTGATTTTGATGAATAACTTTGTATTTTTGATTTTATTAATAATTAAATTGGTATAGCTTCTGCCGGCTTTCTTCTTTTGCCAGAACTCATATTACCACTTCGAGGTACCCGTTTTGAATCAGAAAAAAACAAAAGATTATTTCAGATGGGACCTAGTTTGAAGGCGATTCAATAAATTCGATTGAGAAACAATATTTTGTGATTTAGAAGCAATTCCAGGTGTTTTTTTCACAGAATATATCTTAGAAAGACTGCTTCATTCCGCTTAAAAGTTTTATGGCATCTCAACTTGCTGAATTGCCTCGTATTCTCAGCTCTCGAACTTACTGAATAGAAGTATAGAAGCCTGACTAATCACTTAATGAAACATTTATACTGAATAATCAAACAATTGACAAGAAAATACTAGGCTTGAGTTTCACAAAATATAAAGAATGAAAGTATGTTTGACACTAGTTTCAAGTTTTATCCCATTTCCAGAAACTGATGGGAAAGTAAATCATTACCCTGTCATTTATACCTTAGAAACTGATAATAGAAATTGGGACAAACTAAAATCAAGCTGGTAGTGAGTTTTTGGTATATTATGTTTGAGAGCTGATGAAATTTCTAAAAATTCTAATGAGTTTAATCTCATGCTTTTGTTACAGAAATGCAACATTTGTGTTTTTTGATGAAACGACACGTTTGAGCTGAACTAGGTGTTTCTAAATGATATTCCGTTAATGGAATAGGTGATTTTTTGAGTTCATATAAACATGGGTCAAAAAATGCTTCGTTTTCGAGATAGGTTTTGAAGTTTTAGGAATTTTTCAGTATTTCCTTTATAAAAACAAGAGTTTTGAAATTATCAATTGGAGATTGACGAAAGTGTTTTCAGATATATACATCTTTGAGCATTACAAACTTTATCAGAGATGTAGTCGATAAAAGGCAATACAGTTGCAATTTCGAGCAAATCTTTTGATGATATAGATAATACTGAAAAACAATTTCAATCAATCAAAATTTATTGAACTTAAAGGTCGATCCAACTATGAAATTTCGAAATTCTGTCGAAGGAGCCATTGAAAGCTATCCGAATATACTATATGAAAATAATTCCCATTGATAGATCTGATCTAATGATCCTAGAATTCCTATACAGTATGCTCTTCTGACATTGCATTAAGGAAGTTGTCAATGAGGCCAATTGTTTCATATACAAATGCATCCACCTCAAAACTTTGCGAAGGCCTTAACAGTATAATACCAAATTTAATTGAACATCATTCAGCTTTCTCAGTCGAAAATACTTTACAACTAACACATGACCTAAAACACTCAATATTCCACTTTATGTTAGATAAGTTTTATTTGACGTCTTGAAGATTTCGCAATTTTTATTTAAAATCAGGTACTCAAAAATATGATATTGATCCGTCAAATCTGATTGAAAACGATGCTGTTTGTAGAAAATGACCACTGTAGAAAAAAATATTTTGATAAGAGACGTAAATGATATATGGTCATAATAAATTCTGTATTTGGACAGGTTCTGATAAACAATTAAATCTCTTCTTGAAATTCTTAAATTCAGCTTAAGTTAGAATCCAATTGATTATGGTAATTGAAAATATGCTTGAAATACTTGATTTCTCAAATATTCACATTTGGAGGGTCGAATATTATCTTGAATGTGATATTTGTTGTTGAACGAAAACTCATCGATTTTGCACCACGATAATGCACCATCCCACAAGGCTATCATTGTGACGAAAAACTCAACAAATACCATCGAACCACAATATTCACCTCATATTACTACTTCGAGGTACCCGTTTTGAATCGATAGAAGACACAAAAGACAAAAGATTATTTCGGAAAGGGCCTACTTTGAAGGTGGTACAAAAAAATTGAAGGAAAAATTAATATTTTTCGTTTTACGAGCCATTCCCGGTAATTTTTTTACATAATGTATCTCAGAAGGACTGCCTCATGCTGTTTAGAGTTTTATGGTATGGTAACTTGCTGAACAATATAAGGTGGTTATATATTTTGTATTTGGATAGACAATTAAATCTCTACTTCTTAAATTCAATTCACGTTAGATCCAATTGACTATGGTGATTGAAACTATGCATGAAACACTTAATTTGTCAAATATTCAATTTATGAGGGACGAATATCATCTTGAATGTGATATTTATCGAGATCAAACGTTCACTGCTACTTTACATAAAGGTAGTTCCAATCAGCATAAAATCAAATATCCGCGTTTCATATCTTTGTGTAAATTACTCGCGTTATTCTTCTCTAGGTAAAAACAATGAAAAAGAAATTGAAATCATTTACGTCAAATAACGAGTACGAATTATCATCATGGACAAATCAATAGGTAAAAACAACAGAAATTATTATCATTATTGATTTACCACACGGTTCTGGTACACGAAACAATGAAATATCACAGTAATCTAGCCCCCAAATAAATACATAATTATGCCATATATTCAAACAGTTTGAAATCATCAGAATATTTACAAATGAAAAAACTATATTCTTTCTTGGTTAACAACAACAGGTCTTTTAGAACATTGTATAAACGAAAATATTTTCTTAGATTTCATGAAATCATTAAGATAATGAAAGCAAGAATTAGCTTTATTGGAGTTCAGCTCACAAACATAATCTACCAATTCTTAATAACCAGCTTGATTTTAGTTTCTCATCACCTTTCACACCTATTTCTTACGTATACGTTCCGTCAAAACAGTACCGGAAATTGGTCGACGAAACACAAAATATTTACTTTGAATTTATTTTATCGCCCTCCAAAATAATACATTCACGCCATCGAATAATTCAAGTATAAAACAAGTCGAAATGGTAGTATGAGATTGGTTCGATTGTATTCGTTGAGTTTTTGAACATCAATTCTTTCACAATAATAGACTTGTGACATGGCGCATTATCGTCGTGCTAAAACCATAAATGTTCTTTCCACAAATCTGGCATGTTATACTACTCTGAATTATGATTAAAACAATACTTGCGCGGATCTTAAATTGCGTTAAATTCATTGAAATATTTTTGTTGACTCATTAATCATCAGTAGGGTTTCCATAAAGATTTTGATAACACATTCTCTTCAGTTTTTTCCAACTATCTTTTTCATACAGTAATCCTAAACTACAAGTTTTTCAGCCATATCAACAACCGGCTTATTTCTCAAAAATTTTATGTCCTTAAGGGGTAGGAAACTTCATGAATGACTCCATTGAATGAATTAATTTTCATTGTATTTTGAAGTACTATATTTGATACTATGGGCTTTATATTTGTTTCAGCAAAATTGCCGAAATCAGTTTTTATGAGCTAAAATGAAAAACTTGCATATGACATTTATTCGAGCGTTACTTTAGACCAAAACATTGTTACCATGGAAATATCAATGTTAACTTACCCACTAGCGTTTGACTCAGAATGCAAACGTGAAGCAATATTCTCTTTGAAATTTTACATGACAATTCGATCTTAATTTTCAGTCAATCAAGTTTTGCATACAATTTCGTCATAAAGTGGACTGGACCTACCTAATTACTTAAAATATAATAACTATTTATTACCAACAATATTTCTTTCTATGTAATAATTCTATGAAACGTAAGTTTTAGGTTTAGGTAATAAATAAAAAATTGGGTATTAGTCGCCTTGAGATTGCTTCTAGGCAGTATATTAGTCGAAAATAAACATCTTATGCTCAATGCAAAGACTTGAACTTGGAGGAATTTCGTTCTCAATATTTTCATCGAGATGAAAAACCATTTTTGTTGAAGGTGAATCATTTGAGAGCGACGTATCGTTTATTTTGATTATACCGAATACACTGCGTTTATTATGTAGTGAAAATATTAAATTTCATTTCTAATTAATGCATCGAATAAAAATTGAAATTTTGAAGATGATTGGATATGGCCACCTAACCAGATCTTAAGCTGTTGTACGATGATTTTGAGAAGCGCATCAACATTAACCTCAAATTAGTCGATGTACTATAAATAAATCTGAAACACCATACCAGTAATTCAGCTATGTGAAGCATGTTCCTAAAAAGTCAATCTGTTGTTCACCATAACATTAAACTAAATATTCTGCTGACCATTCAGAAAAATCTAACATTCTCGCCGGGCTTATTGCTCATAAGCATAATATTTACGACAAAACTGTAATAAAAGTATATTTTGTAACTACGTTATAATGAAAAAATTCGATACGAGTGGAAACACAAGTATGGAAGTTTTCATTGTCATCGAGTAACACACTGTATTTTCTGCAGGACTGCTAAAAGTAATGAATCAAAATCAAATGAATTAAATCTGAAAACAATTAAACAAGTTATTTATTGGGGTATTTGCATTTGAAATATTATTATTTATAGTATTTGAAATATTATTGCAATCAAAAATTGGTGCATTAGACACATTTCAGTTATATTTTTCAGAATGGATTGATTATTTGAGGTAGCTTGAACAGTCGTGTGAAATGAAGAACTGGAATAAGAAGGAACGGTTGCTACCAAATAAACTCCATTAACTAACAAAACTAATCGATTCATAAGATTTATTCGAGTTTCTATGCATCCTTCTGCTACTTGAGAAGATGTCCTCCATGTTTTTTGAGTGTTGAAAACCACACCTGCATATACTATCGTTGTCACTGAAGTACGGCGGAAACAGTGGCCAGTATATCCTTCTGGATTGCTCAGATTCAGAAATAAGACAATTCGTTCAGGCATTATGTATGGAATTTCCGCTAAACACTTGGTGAAACTTAATGAATAAATGATTGGTTTATCACTTGGCGAAGGTTCCACAAATATTTATTAAAAATACCCGACATGTGTCTTAGCCCATTATCAAGAGTAATACAATACTGAAGTCAAAATGAGTGATTTCACTTATGTATAACGGCATTCACAACAGTAAGTAAATTGAAGTCTAGTTGGTCGTTGCAAATTCGCTGGTTTTTCCTATGAGCGGACGTAATCTCAACAATCTCCAAGATGTCCATCCTTTTTCCCTTATTACCTGGATGCATGAGTTCGATATTCTCGAAATCTATGAAATGATATTTGTTCATTCAGTGGTCCGAAAAACCTGTAGAATTTTTAGTTTGGAGAATAGATCTTTCATGTTCTTCAATTCTCTTCTCGATGCATCTTCCGGTTTGGTCTATATGGAATTCTCACATTCACTGCAGTGTATTTTATATACTCCGCTTTTATCCAATAATTTTGTTTTATCTCATTATATATATACTTTTGAAAAGAGAGGATTTACAAAAATTTTAATAATTGAATTTACAATAACTGCTTATATCTATAATTTTGATGTGTGTCAGAAAAGACACAAGTATGAGCTCAGGAAATGTAACAGAGGAACCATACTATCTTGTATATGATTCAATAAGCGAGTGAAAAAACCTGAGGAAAAAACTCGTTTCCCTGTCGCTATTGCACTAGCAATAGCTTGTCTGTTTATGATAAGTTAGTGTCGTGTGTACATAAAGAGTACCAAAGATTTTTCTGCTTAGCCGCTTCATTCTCCCTTGCATTCCATGATTTCCAAACGAAGACAAGGGTGTAAGGAAGGGGGTTTGGAACAGGAATCTGTAACAATGAAAAAAGAAAACTAGCAGAAAAATATTTCAACAATCATACTTCTTATATGTATAAACAAATCCAAGAAAAGAGTTTACATAGGAAGCAAGCTCATGAAAAGGACTAAGGAGATAATAAAAAAAATACATAACCTGCGATATTTCCTTAAATTTCATCTCTGTTCGATCGAGAGAGCCCCGATGGCCAGGTTCAGTCTTCCAAGTGATGCCGATTATGATCTATAGATGTTTTAGAATCATTATGGACCCAATAATCTGGGTTGACATCGCCCATATATTATTTCTTCGTGGAACTTGTTCAATTCGAAGAAAAATTTGCGAAAAAATTTTGACAGTCATTCGAAAAATATGACATTTGTCATATATATTAACTAATAATGACCTCAAATTATATTTATTAGTGCTGATGGTGTTAATATTATTTCTGTGTAATCTGTTACATATTTAATATTAGGAATATAGTTAATTGGAAATTTTGTGTTAGATTTCTCAGTATGCAACGTATAAATGCTCTGCAATAAAAGTCTATGACGTTTTTGTCTTATTAAGGTATCAACTGATTTTCGTTCATAGCCGTGGTTCTTAGCTATTAATTTTAAAACTTGAACTTCATTCTTAAAATCAACAGCTGACAAAAGAATAGAAAGCAATCTGTGCACAAATGAATGAAACGCACTCAATATGATACTTTGGGATTGGGAACTACTGTTATGAATCAGGGTATCCGAATAGGTTGGTTTTCTGTATATTTCAAAGGTGAGTGAGTCATGAACCCTACTAATCGACAAGTCCAAGAAGCTCAAAGATTTTTAATTAGTTTCATTTTCCATTGTAAATTAGATCGATCCATGAAAATAATTTGAAAACTGTAAGAAACTATTGAGTTGTCTGTCTGTGCCAATCCAAATACAGAAAATATCATCTACATATTTTTTTCCATAAGAATACATTCTCAATTAGGATGTTGGAGGAACTAAAAATTCTATTTCCTAAATTTGTCAGAAATTTTTCATTTAATAACGAAGATAATGTAGAGCCCATAAAGAAACGATCTAATTATTGATATATTTTATTATTGAACCTGAAATAACTTTGTTGGAGACATAGGTTTACAGCTGACATCGTTTTCTTTTATATACTTTTGGATTGAAGTTGTTGATCAATTGTTGCTTTGACATCACGGCAGGGTGTAGACGGATATAGAATAATTATATCAAAGGATACTAATTTAGCATTTATCGGAACCTTTAGAGATCTCAAGTGAATGGTTAATTCTATACTACATACAACACAATCCAATTTACTCAATACAAAACTCTATATAAGGCCTTTTCGAAAATTAAGGTACTTTTCATCTTCTTCACATTTTTCTAAAAGTTTCTGAAATAAGTTATTGGTTATCATTCTTTTCATCGAATTATTCCCAGTTTCATCGAATATAATCTCAATATTTCGTTTTGTATTAACGTGTAAACGTGAGATTATCCAGTCCCCAATTGTCGATTAATGAAGATTTCATTAAATTCAAATATTTCTCGCTCGAGAAGGAAAAGGCTTTGAATTCAATATCATTCAAACTTAATTGTGTTACTAATTTCCAAAGTTACTTATCATTTCAGTATAGTTGTAGAAGTTTCAAAATGTCAATAAGCAGCAATAAGCTCCCTTCCAATCAATTCTCCGTAATATGAAGCATCACAAGTAAGTTTTCTTATTTATCTAGTTTTCGCTATCATCAATCTCACACACCAAAGGCAGGTGAGACCCTCCTTAATTTTGATGAAACACGTCAAAGGATTAGACTAAGTTTGCTGCGGTTTTACATGCCAATTAGGCAATTACCTCCTTTATATTGAAGGTTAACGACTCTTATATTCCTCCTCCGTTTCAAGGATAAACAGGCAGAGTGCTGATATACCGTGTGTCCAAATTGTTATGAGTCATAACTTCGTTTTTGAAGAGATAGAGGAAACACAACAAAGAAAAAAATAAGTCTGATTCTTCGTACTATTGTTCGGCTATTGGGTGCCTCAAGCCATTTTTCGAGTTGATACACTCGGTATTTCTTCAAGTAAAGTTGTTTTTTCCATATGTGTAACTATTTCTCATTAGAATTTCGTCGCTCCATAGATTCTTTGATTTTATTTGACGTTAAGTATGGTAAACAAAGGGCCGGTTGTATAGAGTTGGGCCGGATTATGAATTTCATGCAAAACTTCTTAAGGACGCTCAGGATATGGCAGATATTTCGAACAGGAGCAAAGATCAGTTTTCAAATACGTATCATATCAAAATTTTTTTCAAAGACATTGGCAGTGTCATCAAACGCATTTCTAAAGGATCAATTTGTTCCTATAAAATTGGCGAAATTAGGGCCCCGTGTGATCCAATTCGGAACTATAACCCCCTATTTTTCATCTACTGTCACTTCGTAAACAGCTATTTTTCTTTTTGTTGAAAAAAAATCAAGAGTATGAGTATAGATATGGAATATTTTCTCGAATTATCTGATTGTGCATTGAATTCTTCCGCTATCTTCTCCTATGTTGTTTTTTATTGATGATATTGATGATGAATTATTATGGATTTATTTCATGGAAAGTTATTTTAATATAATTAAGGGAGGTTTACTTTTCTCAAGGCCTAAATGATGGTTTTTTCTACAATTTATTTTTTCATAGAAGGGCTTGAATAAACAATTCAAAATTTTGCTACGTGTTTATTACATTGAAAGGTATACAAAAATATTTTTTTATCAGAAAATAACGTGACTGGTCATTATGGCATGCTCCGTAATGCGACCGTCTCAAAAAAAGGTGGTCCGCTGTTGGCCATTCTAGCACCTGTAAAAATTATCGAAAATGTTAAGATAAAAGATTCTTGAAATATATGAGTATAGTTAGAGTCTGGACTACAACTGTCATTAAAAGTAAAAAAAAATGGCGGACATTTGAACTTTTTCTTTCTTTTTATTTTTTTGCTCTTTAAAGTGCTGTAGAAAAATAATTATGCTAATATCATCTTGATTGTAGTTCAGACTCCAATAAATTAGATATACTTTAAAACAAAAAAAAGGCGATCCGTTAGATAGTTCTTGAGTAATCGTGGCCAACAGTTCGGAAACCTTGGTATCGAGAAAAACGCGTTTGAAAATTTGATTAACGATTACTCTGTGATAAAGTCATAATGATATACCTTTTAGCTAATTGGCGATTCCAGGGCCATACATGAGTCCTTCCTCGAGTTCGTAAAGAATCTCTTGGCTTGCTTTGTCGGATTTTTTCGATAGTTCAACTGCTCTCGTGCCTTCCGACATTCTGCTCTCAGCTGCCGTAACGTGTTTCGCGTCAGCTTGCCGGCAAAAATTGTTGACTTCAAACCCAATTCTGATCCCCATAATTTTCAACAATCCTTTATAGCCTTCACTAAATGAACTAATGGCTGTATAAGTTGCAATTTCAACAGTTTTGGCACCGCAGTGAAGGTGTTTCGGAGCTAACTTCCAGACGCAGGCGTTAACGGACTCGTTGGAATTTTGTGTGTTGCCACCCGTGCAACGATCAATCAAATCATCTGACGACGAAGCCTCAAATATTGGTTTAATTGCTTTTTGCACATTATCTGCAAGAGGCGGCTTGTGCTTGAACGCTTTGAGAGTACCGTAGGCTTCAGAAACGCGCCACTTACACCAACTCTCCTTTCCAGCCGGACAATGGTCATGCTGAGATTTTTTATCTGTGGATATGTTGTGATAAAAACAGGCCATATGGCGTTCTTCATGTTTTCTGCAGAGTCTGGATGTCTGCGGATGGCTAAGCCATAATAAATTGTCAAATCAGAAATTACTTTGTTGGTGAGTTTGCCGGAATCTTTGCCTCCGAGGCCTTTTGTTTGCTTTGTAATAGCCCTTAGACGTTAGCCCATTCTTTTTTGGACATGTCCAACGCACTCCTTTTTCTCACTACAAGATCGTCCTAGGGATGCAGGTCTAGAATTGCATTAAACGTTTTTGTATCACCATCACCGATGTATGATTCGTACTTTATTTCAAGTAATTCTATAGAACGTGAGAAAATTTTCTTCATTGCATCAACTTCCATTTTCCCGGAACTATCATGATGGTTGATGGAGCATACCTCGTCGTGGCTGATTTTCTATAAATCATACTCAATTGTATATATTTTATCTTTCCAATTGGCACAAGATTGGAAAAAGAAGGATTTCACACAAACGTCAAGGACCTTATTTGTATTTTTGCCAATAAGCGTAGCAAAACCAAATAAAGACGAAAACCCCCTCTTTTTCCATGACCCGTCACCTGACACAGTCACGAGACAGGGATCTTTACCGTCGTCGGCATTTTCTCCATTTCTTCTTTTACTGCTTTGGTTTGAAAATGTTGGAAAACAGCATGAGACGCAGTGTGCAGATTATTTAAGAACGGGTAATATATCGTAGTACTGAACGATGCTGTCATATCCAACAAAGCACAAAAGAGTCGGAGATTTTGTAACCCACCGCCTAGCATTCGAATAGCCAACATTAATCTGCGATTCACTTCACAACATTTACCTTTTCTGGGGCTAGACTCGCAGTAACGCGTAGAGCACGAGCACGAAGCCACAATCTTGAAGGCAACACCAGCACCATTTGTCTTCAAAAACTTTAATTCACCATCACAAGACTGATACTTGACGAAGGTACTAAGCATTGAAAAAACGCGTAAAGAATTCAGGAGCACGTAATTTGAAGAAGCATCGACAGGCACAGAACCATAGTCACTGTCTTTCAATTTTTTTTCAGAAGTGCTCACTTGCTCTGTATCGCACTCTGCAGTAAATCTATTTCCGCTGAATTGTCTCTTCTTTTTTCGAGAAGAATGCCCCCAGGCCAAATTACTCCTTTTTCACGATAGATTCGGCATCTTCTTAGCTACTACACACAATAAATATATGCTAATACTCAACTGAATTCACTCACAACACGTGGTACACTAACTGCCGACGCTAAAACCGTTAGATTTAGTAATACTATATATGGGGCGTCACTTTCGAATTTTTCGGAGTCATGGACCATGTGGCGACATCTAGTTGACCATATGGTACCTTTGCTTACCATAATATGGTTATATGGGCGCCTAATTCAAAAATATTTGTATAAAACATGGTTGAAGCGAATCAACGCTTGACTTCGATTTTCGAGACAAAAAATACTTTTCGTATTTGTCCAAAAATAAAAAAATAGATTCGGACAAACGGTTTTGGGAATACATTCTACATTTAATTTCCTATAAAAAAATGTAATAAAAAAAATCGATTTTTTGGTGGAGAGAAAAGTAAACCTCCCCTAAAATGATGCACTTTAGTCAAATTTCTACAAATGTTCAGAGTAAATTTCTAAATTATATTGCTTTTAAATTGAAAACAGGTAAAGAAGAACGCGATTATTCAGAGCTTCGCTCTTTTTGGATCTAGCAACTTTAATGGCACGACGTCAAAATTTTGATTTAATGTTCATATACAAAACAATCCATAACTTTACAGACTCTAGTCATGTATTAGGAAAAATATACCTCAATGTTTCCCACAGTAACTTAAGAAACCTTAGAATATTATATGTTGATTTTCATCGCACAAATTATGGATGTAATAACCCAATTGAGAGAGGATGCAATGATATTAATTTTTTTCTGGTGATATTTTTGCATTGTCAATATTTTGAATGAAAAAATTTTTATCCAAATAGCTGTGATTATTGCATTGCCTCAAAATTAAGAGCTGTGATTATTATGATGCCCTGAACTAAAAAGTTTGTATTATGTTGAAATTTTTATTGTTACATACAAATCTGTTAAACTAAAATGGCTAAAATAAATGAATAAATGAATAAATGAATAAATGAATAAATGAATAAATGAATAAATGAATAAATGAATAAATGAATAAATGAATAAATGAATAAATGAATAAATGAATAAATGAATAAATGAATAAATGAATAAATGAATAAATGAATGAATGTATAAATAAATAAATGAATAAATAAATAAATAAATAAATAAATAAATAATTAAATAAATAAATAAAAGAATAAATAAATAAATAAATAGATAAATAAATAAATGAATAAATAAATAAATGAATAAATAAATAAATAAATAAATAGATGAATTAATAAATAAATAGATAAATAAATAAATGAATAAATAAATAATCAGTAATATTCTTGTATTTGAGAGGATATGGAAAAATGGATGAATAAGCAGTAAAGAATTGAGCAGAATGGAAAAGATTGGAACAGGAATCATGAAAAATCAACCAACGTCTCAATAAGAAATGCTAAGATTCTTCAATATCACGAACTGAGCAATGATGAATACGATATACGTACGAAAACATACTCACTTGTATAGAATACTACTCAAAATTTGCTTATCTCTCAGAGTGAAATTTGTGTATCTCTTCACTGTACTCATTCTCAGAATTAAAAGTATATTTTCAAGACGGAAAACATCCATTTTATTCTGACAATCTGTAACCAAGTAATAGTACAAATCTGACGTTGGTGAACGAGAAGTTACTGACGTTCTATGCGAACTCTTTATTAACTTCAATGTTAGCTAACAAATGGTTAAATTATTGCAATAGTCAACTCGTTTTAGACTGTCATAGAACTTAACATCGCTTCAAACAACCGGGTCAAATGTTTCATCTTTTAGTTTAATTGGTCGATGATATTGAATATCCTCTCTGGTGAAATGCGGTAAAAATTGTGCCTTCTCTGCAACATAACTGATGGAAATTATCATCAGTAAGTACCCATAATCTACCATACAACCATACAACTCAACTATGTTTAACATTCTTACCTTCGTAAGAAAAATGTATGTCATATCTTTCAAATGAAATGAAGAAGAAACAGATTCAATTATGCCACTATAATCCAGACAGAATAGTGTCTCGTCCAGAGTCGGAAATAAACAGCGTGAGAACTATTCAGGCTGGATGAAATTTGTTTTTATTCTATCATTAGCTCAAAAACCACATATATTAAAGAAAATTTCATTGTCCTCATAAATTTGTCTGGAAAAAGTAGCTAACGTTGCGAAACCTCAAATAACTAGCGCCAATAATAATTGAGATGCTCTAACTTGCAGATACTGTACAGCTGGGGTGCTCAAATGGTCGATCGCGATCGCGATCGACTACACTTTTATTTATTACGTAATAAAATAACACTGTGAGAGCGGCAAAAAGCTGCTTTATCACAGGAACGCGTGGTACTTGTCAAAGAAAAGCCGCGTTTTTTATTCTTGCTGCTTTTCTAGAAATTTCAGGCGGCGCGTTTGACAAGAACATTCGAGACTTTCGTTCACGCCGATATAAATGTTGCGCCTGCAGGAATTGGAGTCATATTGAATTGTAACTTGAAGGCAATACTAGATATGTCGATACAAAGTTTATTTTTTAATAGTACAGAATGAATGCAGCGAAGAAATCTAAAAAGTATCATTTAAATAACGATTCAAAGGAAGAATTTTTTTTGTATGGTGAAGGATAAGTGCATTTGTTTTATTTGTAATGCATCAGTGCAATACCTAAGCGTGGTAACTTAAAGCGGCATCATAAAACGGCTCATAAAAACTTTGAGAAGGATCTTCCGCCTCAGAGTGAATTAAGAAAAGAAAAAGTACATGATTTGATATCTTGTTTGAAAAAAGAACAAACCACGTTCACAAGAGTAGTCAAATAATCAGAAGCTGCTACGGTTGCGTCATTTAAAATATCTCATATATTGGAGAAACAAAAGAATCTATTTGAAGATGGATCGGTTGTGAAGGAAGCATTTATTGAAGCTGGTAAGACTTTTTTAGAGATTAAAAAAAAACCGAAATCATGTCTGCTAGTAGAGAACTTCAGTTATCTCGTTCAACTGTCACAAGGCGTATTGATCTCATGAGTCAGGACATAGCAGATAAACTAAAACATGATATCATGAAATGTACATTTTTTATAGTTCAACAATCCGCCGATATGACAGACACTGCCCAGCTGTGTATTTTTATTCAGATGGTATTCAATAATATGTTGGCTAAGAAAGAATTTTTGACAATCATTCCTCTGAAGGAGGAGACCCGTCGCGAAGTCATATTTGTCGTTTTGTTCAATTTTGTGAAACACTACAAGCTACCAATATATAAATTAGTGTGCATTACAACCGATGGAGCACCAGCAATGACTGGAAATAAAAACGATTTTGTGGCATTGTGTAGAGCTAATGAAGATTTCCCTTCAATTTTTTCATTCCATTGCATTATACATCAACAAGTTTTGTATTCAAAAGTTTTAAACACGGAAGAAATTATAGGCATTGCAACAAAAATTCTGAATTCCATTTGTGCACGTAGCTTGCAACGGCGGCTCTTTAAGTTGATAGGAAGATAAGGAATCAGCTGAACAGACTGATTTAGTTCCTCACATGGACGTCAGGTGTCTTAGTCGCGGAAAATTCTTAGAAAGATTTTAGGAATTAATGCCCGAAACAACAGCTTTGCTAGACGAAAAAGGTGATGACACTCAGAAATTGAAAAACAAAAAATGGCTGACTGACATCACAATGCACTTAAACACCATTAACTTAGAACTTTGAGATAAATGAAAAACAATTATTCAAATGATTAGCGTAGTAAACGTATTCATAGTAATTTGCAACTTATGATAGATCAACTGAAAAGAAAGGATTCCAAGGGATTTTCATTTAAAATACCCTCGACTATGTTCAAATTTATTATATCATAATGAACATAATAAACTGAATCATTGTAGAGGCTGAACATTCACTTCTCGATAGGAATCGACATCGAACAATAATATTCATAATTGCGATTGAATAATCTGTCTCTGGTCAACCTCACTTCATCAGTCCATTCTTAGAATTCGGGATTTTCTCTGTACTCTTTGATTATATTCGAAAAGCTCTAGTCGTTGCTCATAATCAGCTGGATGTAGACACTCAGTTATGCTCATCATATAAGTTTGAATTTATTTATTCTGAGAATTTGCTGAATTTCAAATTTTATTATGGTACTCTCGACTTCAGGATACCTACATTAAATTGAGGAATTCGTAATAAGAGCTATCGAACCTTCTATTAAAACTTCTTCATCATCTAATTTATTGTAACTTTTGTCTCCGAGTACTTCGAAAGAATCAGAATTTATGAGATTATGTTGCAATCTCTGGAATATGGATTTGTGAGGTTATCTCCTATCGGAAAAATTAACAGAATAATTTCCTGAAGTTGAATTAGAATCATCAATCAACGTAGCATTCATATGGAGGATTTCAAAATTCACGAGCTCTATTCAATCAATAACTTTACTGCTAAAGATTTGTAAAACAACAGTATGAATTGAATTCTGGGTTAATTCGACATTTATTGTTATGAGCACAGAATTGGAACACTTGGAATGTTTTGTGTAAATTCTCACAAACATACTAGATAAAACCACAAAATGTTCAAAGCATTTTCATTAAAAAAAAATCACAATTTTAGAGTAAATTTATCCGCCATATTATGTTAAACTAAACTAGTGCAGATGATATTACAGATTTACAAGGAACAAATAAGTGGAAGACACCTTCTTCGACGTAGCACAACATAACAAACATTGAAATTCACTTTCCAAGAAATCTTTGATTGAGAAAATTGGACTTTCTAGGAGCACTTTTTGACAAAACTTGTGAATCTCTTCTCATCTAGCTTTTTCAATTTAACCAGAATCTTCTTATAAATTTCAGGGGAAAACTCCAATAATCAACCCTTTGTTGTGTTAGTTTTCATTTTGTGTTCTGTAATCTGCAAGTTGTCGCACTTTAGTATTTTTTCATATCTGCATATCTATATATATATATATATATATATATATATATATATATATATATATATATATATATATATATATATATATATATATATATATATATATATATATATATATATATATATATATAAAGGGATTAACAAAATTTCGAATAATTGTATTTACAATAAATGCTTTTATCTATAATTTTGGTGTGTGTCAGTGTGTCAGAAAAACATAAGTGTAAGCTCAGGAAATGTAACAGGAAACCATACTATCGTGCATATGATTCAATAAACGAGTGAAAAAACCTGAGGAAAAACAATTCGTTTCCATGTCACTATTGTACTAGCAATAGCTTGTCTGTTTTTGTTGTGTTAGTGTCGTGTGTACATAAAGAGTGCCAAAGATTTTTCTGCTTAGCCGCTTCTTTCTCTCTTGCACTCCATGATTTCCAGACGAAGACAAGGGCGAAAGGAAGAAAGAAAACCGGCAGAAAAATATTTCAACAATCATATCTCTTATATGTCTAAACAAATCTAAGAAAAGATATTACATAGCAAGCAAGGCCATAAAAAGGATCAAGGGGATAATCAAAAGGTACATAACCCGCGATATTTCCTCTTTCGCGGAGATGATCTTCCGTCGCAGTGTGAGTCTCCTGAAACATAATCACTTCCTTGTTCCTGCTTGCCAATTTTGAAGTATAATCGCAAAAAAGCCTTCAATTTTCAAACTCAACAAAACAATTTCCTCTCTGTTTGACCGAGAGAGCCCCGATGTCCAGGTTAAGTCATGAGATTGTCCGTTGGTTTAAAATGTTGCTGGTTATTTTTGAATATATTTGACACATTCCAAGATGTAAGTTACCGGTAGAGTGAGTATCCTCGTATGCTTGAACGCTAATCTGTAATTTTCACCACGTCTCATACCACACAGCATTCTCACAGCCGATGATGATGTGCCTCAAATGAGAATTGTGTATGAGAAAATGCTATGACAGTATGAGAAGTAGGCATTTCGGGCTGCTTCGTATAAGCTGACTTTTCTTTTCAGTTATCAGTGAATGGATCGTTGAAAATAGTTACGTTACTAATTCTGGGGTATACATTTGCAAAGTGATCTTATTGTCGAGACTTACTGCTTTGCCTCTCTTGCTTCTAGAAATGGAGATATTTGATCTTCTCTTCATTAACACGCAGCTTGTTCATTTCAAATCAGTCATCTGACTCCCTGGACACAATATCCTTCTTCTGTTACAAGTCTGCTTTGGAAGTAGCTCTCAATAGGTGCGTGACATCATCCACATAGATATAGGTCTTACAGTGTTGGTTATATCTTTCCAGTTCATTCAAAACAAGTCCCAGAATGGGACCTTGCAGAATAACAACGTTTACTAGCTCTTCTGTTGACAGGGAGTTATCCCAGAATACCTGCTGCTTTCTGTCTTAAAGGGCCTTAAATTTAGAGAAGGCTGACCAAGCACTCAATACACTTCAAGTCTTTCCGAAGAGATGTCCTTGCTCATGGAAACAAATGCCTTGGAGAAGTCTCTTACCATGAGATCCATATTGAGGGATTTTCTTAGGCCTTTCAGTACATCATTAATCGTTCCCAGCAATTCAGAGATTGTCCATTTGTTGTTTCGATATACATGCTGATTTTTGTTGAAAAGGTTAGGTTAGAAATCCTCACCGATAGCCAAGCTGCAATGCTGAATGCATTGGCATCCGATATCTGTACTTCACTTATGGTGCAGGAATGTCACTGTACCCTTGCCAAACTAGGAGAGCGGAGAGCTTCTAATACGGGTTCCTGGCCACTCCAGCATTGAGGGGAATGAGAAGGCGGACTCATTGGCCGCTCGAGGAACTAACCTGGAGTTCATAGGACCGAAGCCTGAGCTCGGAATTCCCCTGGAAACTGCAAGGATAGATAACAACCTTTGGCTGGACTTGAGGGTACGTGAGTATTGGATGAGCCTCCCAGGACTCAGACACGCTCGACGTGCCATCAGTGGACCTTCCACTACAAAAGCCAAGGCCTGGCTTAAACTCTCTAGGTTAGAACTGAGAGTTTTAACTGCCATATTAACGGGGCAGTGTCGCCTCAGAAAACACCTAAAAAAATTAGGATTGGTTGAGGATACTTCATGCAGGCTATGTGAAGAAGATACAGAATCAATGGAACATGATATGTGCGAGTGTCCAGCAGGAGACTGGGTCAGGATGGAAGAACTCGGATCTTTCAAACTGAAGCTGACCGAGCCTATTAAGCTCTAACCCACGAAACTCGTATCGTATCGTGTGCCAAAATAGACCACTGGGACGCAGTGGCCGGGCTGCTAGGCAGCTCTCACTCAAAGATTATATCTATCTATCTATCCATGTTAATGCGGAGATTTTGGGAACAACCACCTTCCTAAGTGCATCCGGCTAATAACAAAAATTTTATCTATTCGTAACTCATTGGATCCAACTCTCTGAATAATGAGTGCAAATCTTTTAGATTTGCTTATCATTACTGTCTAGTGTGTTGTTCAATCAATCAATATTCAACTTAATTGATTCGAATCAGCTAGTCAGTATTCTGGAGAATGGATGGTAGTGAAGCGAAGCTAGTCAACTTTTTATCTGTAATTTAGAAATTTGAACACAAACAAATTCTTACAAAGTTTTACTTTATTTCACGCAAAGAAGATCAAAGGAAGGCACCCAAAAACATTCAAATGAAATAAATCATTTGAATGGCCTAAAATGAACACGACCCACCTCCAGACAATTATACGATTCTTGAGTTCCCATTTACTATATTCGGAAAACAATTTAATTTCTTCTTATTGAATATGAAAACTACGCAGATGAAGGGGTTTCAGCTGAGGAGGCGGCTATAATATTTGAAAATATTATCCCCTTAAAATGGAAGCTGACATGTCCATACCTACTTTCATTTATTCATTCACAGGATATTCTACCTGCCAGGAAAGTTTTTGATGCCCCAACTCGCATATCGACTTTATTCACAAAACCTTTCAGCCGTAACCGCCATGGCTATAGTACGTAACACAATGAACCGAATAAAAATTGAAAATTATTCGCGGTAAATCACGTGAAAATTGTGATGGAAAAGCCTACGAGGAAACCTTTTCGAGTATTTGGTACAATATTTGACAGATTTAGGATTAAGATATTCAACGATCTTGTCGCAAATCTTCGACAGCAGATCTGAAGTGGGCAAACAGAAAGCTGTCCGTTCTTTTAACAACCTCGACTTTTCCTGCCAAACGAATCCATTCTCGTACGAGAATGAGAATGAATTCTGTGAATCAGAATATTTCTATTCGACAGGTAAGTTACGAGAAATTCAAGACTTCGAAGGACTGCACTGAAAACGTTCATAGAATATGAATGAAGATGATTGAAGTATAGTTGAAACTCTTGACTGTTTTGAATCACTTCATGATTCGATGTGGTTCCTATCGATTGACTCTTCGGAATAAATCTTCTTCAGCGTAATTTTGGAAACTTTTATCCAAAGGTAAAGTGAAAAGAAAAGTAAAACGTGAACTCATAATAACTTATACAGTGTGTTCCAACGAGAATTTGCCACCCCCTTTCTCAACTTGAATTGATTTTGTATATAAATTCAACCCCTACCGTCAGCAACACCTAAATCGAAATTCATGATAGGGAAGTGAGTTGTGTGAGATATTTTGGAAAAGGAAAGGTTTTTAGCTCTCTATTCAAAAATAGTATCTTCTTGGACATGTAATATCACATAGAAAGCCCAACAACATTTTGAATAACTTCTGGTGTCGAAAGTGTGCATTCGGGGACGATTCTTCTTGGCAGCTCTTCAAGGTTTTCAGGTTGCCTATCATAAACTCTAGATTTAAGATGACATCATGAGATGAAATCTGAAGGACTCAAATCAGGTGACCCGGCTGGCCACTCAACTGTTCCAATTCTACCAATCCACCGGCCCGGGAAATTTGCATCCATTCATCATTTCCAAAAATTTCTTTGAGCTCAGATTTATCACTTCATCCAACTTCAATATATATTCCGGCATTTTGCAGAAATTTTCAACTACTCTAGCTGCATGAGGCCGAGCATTATCATGCATATAAATGAAGTTTTCCCTAATCAATGGGCCAAAGGGTACAACATGGGGTTCAAGCATATCTGCGATGTATCTGGCCGCTGTCATTCTTCCATTATTCACTAGAACTAACTCATTTCGACTATGGAAAGAAATGCCTCCCCACACCATTACTGAGCCCCCTCCGAAGTTTTCGGTTTGCCGGATATTGCATTGCTGATACCGTTCCCCAGGTCGTCTGTATACAGGCATGCGTCTATCATTTGATACTAGACAGAACCTGGACTCGTCGAAAAGAAAACATTCGACCATTCTGGAATACCCCAATTTACATTTTCCCTCGCAAACTGAAGTCTTGCAACTGGATGCTCTCTGGTGAGACGCGGGCCGGTAGAAGCCACCCTTGGTCTGATATCGCCTTCTCTGAGCCTGTTCCTAACAGTTTGCGATAGAATATGCACATTTCTGGAAAGTGCAAGTTCATTTTGAAGCATTCTTGCCGTACAGTGCCGAACTATTTCCTTTCTTTCGATTTCTTCCCTGTCTGGCCTTTCTTCCATATTCCTCTGTTTCGTGGTACCGATTAATTGCTCTTGTAACAGTGCTTTGGTTAACATTCAACAAGTTAGCCACGTAACGTTGGCTTCGCCCCCCCTCGAAAAGTGTTACAATTCTTACCACTTCATGATCACTCAAATAGCGTCCAGGACGTCCAGCAACCATTACAATAAATTCAAAGATTCGAAAATCAACAAGAAACACAGAAAACTTGCATTCATTTAGCGTGACAACTGAAGAGAAATTGAATGAATACTGATAGTCAAATAAACTCATTCTTGTTTCAGACGTGTTTGAGATCATATGGAAGCAAATGTTACTACATAGATAAGATTTTTTTCCCTCATATGTCTAAAAAGCATATGTTTACAAAGAAACTGCGATCGAGCTACTTAATCGATTGTGGAATTCATAATACCAGGTGATGGGACAATTTCTGTGGTATGTGTACTTTATGCATTGAGTAATAAGGTCACTTCACGTAAACATTTTGTTTGTTTAAAATCTCAAGAATACCGAATCCTATTCATTAATACATTGTATGTACGGATGAACCGATTAGATCCGCGAATAAGAAAATCATTATCCCCGAATATAGTAATTGGGTATTTAGACAATTTCATCCGCGAGTAGAGAAAACGCAAAAATAAGAAGATCGAATAAGGAGCTCTTACTGTACCCATATCAGTTACACAAAAATATTAAATACAGTACTACAATTTTTTTTTTTTTTATTTAGAATAAGCGCATCAACCACGCAGGGTTATTAGCGCATCCATCAATAAAAACAAAAAAAGAACAACATAGAATTTGAAGCTAAATTGAGTAATATAAATCACAGTCTTTTAGAAAATTCATGAGCTTAGTGAGATCTTTGTTCAGTACTGCATGTAAACTATTGCCAATTTGAAAACTATTTCTTTTCGCTGCGTACCCTGGGCAGTCGATTATAACATGCTTGATGGTTAAGGGCGCCTGACAATGCTGACAAATGGGTCGCTGTTCTTTCGAAATGAGGTAGCTGTGAGTCATATTTGTGTGTCCTATGCGCAGCCGGTGTAAGACGACTTGGTCCTTACGCAAGGGTAAGTTATATTTCCACGGATCAACACTTGGTTTACAATCGCGTAATTTCGAGGAAGACTGGTTCCATTCATTTTGCCACGCACTTATAATTTGGTTCTTAATGTAGTTTTGAAGTCCACAAACGAGATTTTCGATTCAACGATTGAGTCCACTGCACTTATTGCCGCCCGGGCTGCTATATCGGCCTCTTCATTACCTTGGATACCGATGTGTGAGGGTACCCACACAAATGATACACTTCTTCCCGACGTTTGAATGTTATTCATGGCCTTAAATATTTGTTGCACTAGGGGTCTTTTGCGTACATATTATCTAGTGACCTTATTGCACTTAGAGAGTCTGAAATGAGTATTGCGGATCGGACGTTGTTTTCTCTATTTGTTTGACACCCTGTAATATGGCATATAGCTCCGCTGTGTAAGTACTTGTATATTTTGGTAATTTGAATTTCGTAACCGACTGACACTGTACGATCGCAGCACCCACCTCGTCATTAATTTTCGATGCGTCCGTGTATAATCTGTCTCCTGGTAAATCACTGAGAATCGATTGCAGTTCTGTTTTATGGTATTCGTGTTTATGTTGTACTTGTTATATTTTGTCAATGTGAGAATGCAGTTTGGTTTGTCGATAGTCCATGGCGGGTGCATTTGTTCCTTTATACAAAAATATGATATTGGGAATGAGATTCCAAATAAATCTTTGTATTGCGTTATTCTTTCATTGGCAAATGGTCTAGACCGTTTTTTTGTGATATAGAGATCATGAAACCGATTCGATGTGGGAGAGAAAGATGGGTTGTTTGAATTGAAAATAACAGACGATGCATAAGTGAGAGATAGATATGCTCTTCGTAATCTTAGGGGGTTCTGAAATTTTACACAGTAGGCTGTCTATAGGACTTGTGCAGTAAGCACCCAAAACTATTCTTATAGCAGTATTATGCAGGGTGTCTAGAGCTCTAAGGGCAGAGGGTGTGGCTGAGTCGTAGGCAATGGAGCCGTAGTCAATTTTGATCTGATGAGTGTTCTATAAACTTTAAACAAACTTGAGGTGTCAGATCCCCATTTTCGATTGGACAAAATTTTTAATAGATTCAGGCTTTTATTACAACTTTTTATGATATTTTCGATATGTGGTTTCCAAGTTAAGTTTTGATCGTAAATCATACCCAGGAACTTAATTTGATCGAAAAATTCAAGATTTTTTCCAGCAATTTTCAGTAGAGGTGTTGAAAGAGGGGTTGATTTAGTGAAAAGAACACACTTTGTCTTCTCTGCCGAGAACTGAAAGCCAGTCATCGACGACCATTTAGATAGTTGGTTCAAATTTTTCTGTAAAATGCATGATAACTGTGAAACATCTCTTCCTTTCATGAACAGAACAACATCATCTGCGTATAATCTGCATTTTACCGGTGAAGTAATATGCTGGGATATACTGTTAATGGCCAACAGGAATAGAGTCACACTAATTACCGACCCCTGAGGTATTCCGTTCTCTTGTACGGTGTCATCTGAATATACACCGTTCACTCGGACTTGGAAAATTCTGTGGTCTAAAAAGTTTTGTACAAACTTCAGCATGTTAACACCAACCTTCCATGAAATGAGTTGTTGATATATTCGGTGTCTCCAAGTTATATTATACGCATGCTTGATATCTAGAAAAATTCCTACACATTGTTGATTATTTATGAAAGCGTCATGGATGTCCGATTCTAGTTCTATAATGTTGTCCATTGTGGATCTGTTTTTCCGAAAGCCGATTTGGCCGGAAAATAGAAGATTTTGGTTTCTATATACCAGACGAGCCTATTATTTACTAATCTTTCAAGTACCTTGCAGAGTGTACAGGTTAACGAAATTGGTCTAAAAGATTCTGGATCTTTAAGGTCTTTGTTCGGTTTCGGCAGAGGGATGATTATCGCTTTTTTCCATATTTTCGGTAATTTGTGTGTAGCCCAGATTCTATTATATAATGTGAGAAGAAATTCTTTCCTTTTTCAGGTAAGTTCGATAGAAAAGGACTTGGGATATTATCGACACCTGGACTTGTGGTTTTTAGACGTTTGAGTACATAATTCAATTCGTCCATAGAGAAAGGTGTGTTCAGGTCATTATTTCCAACTTCGTTCTCAAGAGGAAGCCCCTCAGTACAGTTTTTCAGTTCAATAAATTGTTCATCATAATTTTGGTTGTTGGAGTGGTCGCTATAAGTTTTAGCAAATATGTTTGCAATTTCTTTGTCATTCGTCATAAGTGAGCCATTCAATGCGATAGAGCGGATGGGTGTATAAGTACTTTTTCCTGAGATTTTTTTAATTTTGTTCCACATCTCCGAAGATGATGTGGCAGGTGTAATTGTTGAAAGGTAGTGGCTCCAAGATTCCTTTTTACTCTTTTTGATTAAAAAACGGGCTTCTGCTCTGAGTTTCTTAAATTCTATCATCTTTTCTTGTGATTTATCCTTTTATATTTATATAGAGCATGTTTGTACTTTTTTATAGCAAGTTTACATTGTTCACTCCACCAGGAACTAAGGCCTTCCAGGTTGGTGTTTTGAGCACTTTCCAATAGATAACTCCCCTGCTTCTGTCAGCAATTTGGTGAAGTTAGCAACTATTGTATCGATATTTTCTGTAGTGTCGAGTGAACTTATTCCTTCTACTAGTTTCTTTTGATACATAAGCCAATTTGCTTCTTTTAGTTTCCATTTTTCTATAGAAATTGTCTCGTAAGTATTTGAGGTATCGCTGATCATAATTGGGTAATGGTCACTTCCATAAAGGAAGGGGAGAACTTGCCATTGCAGACTACAATTCTTATTGGTATCAACATGAATGTCTACATAAAATTAAATCAGTTGTGCCTTTCCTAATATCCCACTAAAAATTCACCAAATTCAAATCAATGATTACCGAAATGATCACCTTCATTGCATTTTCATGATGGACACTC
The DNA here is from genome assembly GCA_013387265.2 of Cryptolaemus montrouzieri. Taxonomy (NCBI): domain Eukaryota; kingdom Metazoa; phylum Arthropoda; class Insecta; order Coleoptera; family Coccinellidae; genus Cryptolaemus; species Cryptolaemus montrouzieri. Next base: position 89,047,416 of record JABFTP020000021.1, on the reverse strand, counting down.
TTCGGAATAACGATCAGGTGAAGAAGTCCATTGGGATTACCTTCGATGAAGAAAGGTCCTAAAATATGGTTTCCATAAATTCCAGCCCAAACATACAATTTCTGAGTCGTTTGTGTGTACGCCTGTGTGAACAAATGAGGATTCTGGAAATACCAATTACGACTATTTACTTCATTATTAGGAGTAAAAGTACTCTCGTCTGAAAAACAGGTATTGTACAGAATATGTGGATTATTGTAAATAATTTCATTTAAAATTTCACAAAACTGCAAGCGACGATCAGGATCATCTTCGTTTATTTCATGAGCTAGTTTCACTTTATGAGGGTAAGATTGGTGATGTATTACGATCCTGTAGACTGTTGAAGCTGATACATTAGACACAGTGATAATTTTCTGATGGGAGTAATGTTTTCCATTTTTAGGTGGCCCAAACTACCTCTTCAATTGCTTCATTCCATACTGGCTGATGTTGAACTTCTTGTTTTTTTAGCCTCCGAATTCGTTGTCAAATATTTATTCATCAAATAATGAATATACTGGTGTCCTGCTTGTTTTTTTGGATGCCTTACAGTGAAAATCCTTGCTGTTTCTCTGGCACAACTATCATTTCCATAATGGATTAAAACAATTTCGACTTTTCGATTTTTTCTATAAACATTTTTGTAACAAACGACAACTGTGATCAAAAATATTGCGGAAATGAAAGACAAATGTGAAAAGATTCATCTTTTTCAGATGGCTGTGATAAGACCAGTTGAGCATTCCTAGAAACCATTGATGTTCATCAATATCTCAAATTTTACATTTCTTTGAGAATCAGAAACTTGGAAGTGCTAAGGATAGGAATCTTCACTGTACAATGGTGGCACAGAATCGAAATTGTATCGTTGTCGGATGAGGTAATTTTGAAATATTAATTAGATTTTAAGAATTTAAAATTTTCGTTGGAAAACAAATTTTATTATGTTTGGAATGTTAGTATGATATGAAGCGTTCATAAAGATGATTTCTGTATAATGATAATAATAATTAGTTCTTTATTTCCAACAGGTGAAACCCAATTACAGGCAATAATATACATATTGGCAAAATTATGAAAATTAACATAAAATCAAAATACCGATTTCAAGCTCTGCAAGAAGAATACTTAATGATGAAAAAAAAAAACTGAAAAGTAAATCGCAGAATTTTAGAATGAACAGTTCAAATACACCCTACTCAAAGAGGAAAATGAATCAAAGCTTATATCACATAAAGCAGAAATGGAATTATAGGTTCTACACATAAACGAAATTGGAGATGGCATGAATACATTTGTCCCAGGGATACTAAGAGCTAACATTTGTTCATTCCTCGAGGATAACCTCGGTATTGAAAATTTCAACTTGGCCACTATGGACGGAAAATCTAGCCTGTTCCTTAGGAGACTAAATGAAAACCTTAGAGCCAGAAGGCCTTTTCTGATTTCAAGGGACGTCATTTTGAATCTTGTCAAGAAGGGAGCATGATCACATTCCTTATTGGATAAACACCATCCTCCCTCCAGGCAAGTTACTTTACAAATTTCCTCTGAATGGCCTCTACGTGATACATATGACCTAAATGAAAAGGATTCCAAATCATTGAGCCGTATTCAAGTTTGCTTCTGACGAGGGTTTCGAAAAGACGAATCAAAGTTGAAGAGTTTATGAAATTTTTACTATTACAAATTATGAGTCCATATAGTCAGAAAGTTGATGTGCAGTAAAAAGTGAATTTTGGATCGAAATGATACCTAGATCTTTAGCTTTATTGGATCGCCTTAAAACAGTTTCATATATTTCATAATCGAACAGTAGAATCATTTTGTTTTGAGTGAAGCACACTATACTACACTTGGACACATTCAAGTCAAGACAAATGCTCCGACACCAGTCGGATACAAAAACAATAACCTCCTGTAATCTCTCATAGCAAGTTGCGTTTTAATTTCTAGAAAGATCTTCGCATCGTCAGTAAACATTAGCTTCGGAATATCTATTATATCCAGGAGATCATCTATAAACATAATAAACAACAGAGGGTCCAGATTAGAACCCTGCGGAAGACCGGAAGTAGCCACAAATTCACAAGAGTGGAAACCTTCGAGTTGAACGAATTGTCGACGACCGACAAGACTGCAAGCGATTAAGGCATCCGAGAGTCCGAATCTGGTTTCAGCTTCTGTATCAGTATTCGATGTCTTATTTTATCAAATGTATTCTGAAAATCCTTATAAATGACGTCAACCTGGCCGGCACGATCCAAAACCTCAATGATATGCTGCGAGAAAAGGACTGAATTACTTATGCTAGATATATTCGACATAAAACCATCCAGCTCAATTCCAATCTTACGTCTAATTGCAGAAAATATACAGTTGGATAAAATTATCTCTCAAAGTTCAGATAAATTACAAAATATGGCAATATGTGAGGTTAGATATAATCGCCAATAACCGCAGTGTCGCCCTTCTTCAAAACAGGTATAATTTTCACAACTTTCCATTTTGAAGGGTATACTTCTGTTTTCAACACAAGATTGAAAATATGACACAGAGATGGCGCAAAAACTCGTATGCAGTCTTCAACCACAAAACTTGGAATGCCGTCCGGGCCAGCAGAAATTATGTCACTCTCACCTATAACATTCGAATGAACAATGTCCTTTTGATTAACATTAATGTTATCATTCACTATCACATGATCATCTCCAGTATCGTAAACACCACTGAAGTATTTGACAAATGCACCGGCAATATCGGCAGTTTCTTTATAGGAACGATCTTCATCACGCATCTCACTAGGTACTCTTGAATGTCCTTTCTTTTGCTGGATAAAGGACCAGAAGTCAGAGGGGTCAGTGGAAATTTTCTCTTCTGCGAGGCGAATGAAGTCTTTGTAGGCTGAGTCCAATTTTGTTTTAACAAGACCCCTTAACGTTTTTTACCGCTTGAAGTGAAATTCAGAGCCTTGTTTCTTATGAGTGTGGTAGGCTTTTTCTTTTTTTATAGTGCATTGTTTTAAATCCGGTCCATACCAAGATGGAAAACGGCGATAGCATTTACATTTGTATGGTCCTGATTTTGTCAAAATACCTTGCAAAATTGAGTAGAATGCCTCGCAAGTGACCTCAGCATTATCGACCAATTTCGTAAGAGTAGACCAATCAGGTTCAAGAAACATTTGATTCATCAAGGGATAATTTGCCTTTCTAAAATTGAACTCTTCCATTATCACATGGTTTACACCCAGATCATGTACATTCTGACATCAAGAGAAAAATTCAAGGGAGGATCATGATAATCTATAGGAACTAGCGGTGACACATCATCAAGCATTTTACAGGTCTTATTCGAAAAGATCAAATCCAAAATTCTGTTATTATCATTCACAATATTAGTGTACTGCTTAAGATCAAGACTCTTCGAGAACATCTTCAATGAAATTCCTTCAGCGTCGGTCTGTACATTCTCTACATATGATGGGACCTTGAAGTCTCCAATAATGATCAATTGTTCATCCAGGAAAATATCTAGTGATGATAGAGTGTCAAAAAACAATTCAAAAGTGGCTGCTTCGGACGATGGAGGTGCATACAACTTAGAGCAGAACATATCAATAGAGGGCACAAGATCATGTAAAACAGATAAATCAACTGCCTGTATAGAAATTTGGAAGACTTTTTCAAATATATGTCACTCGATCAACTTACCCAATAAATTTCAACTTAGAAGGTGCACCAAACCTATCCAGAAATTGGTTCCGTCCAACCATCAATTACTGTGCCCCAACAACAAGACAATCTGTCTTTCTTGAAATAGAATTGATTACAAATTCTCATTGAGTTAGGTCTTTTTGTGTGATCTTTAATGTTCATAGCGATACTTTTTTGGAAACGAGAATTAAAAGATACATCACGCGACCTACTTTACCCATAAAGAATTTTGACTTAGGTGCTGCTAAGGAAGGGGGTTGATTTACAAGCTGCGAAACAACTCAGAAATTGGCCATTATCTAATCAAAAGTTGACGTATTTCTGTTTTCTCTGCTACAATCAGTCGTTTTTGATATACAGATGGTGGCAAATTTTCGTTGGAACACACTGTATATAGTTCGACACTGTTATCCAATAGTGCGTCAAGTTCTCGATAGTGAGTTTTGAGAATTGACCGTAGACAGTTTCAATTTAAATATTTTCATGAGCATTTGTAGGCAGTTCAATTTCTAATACCAATTGAAATTACGTGTAATTTGTAGATATTCTATTAATTGAAATTTCGAAGTTGAATGAAAAAATATATTTCCGAAGTTCACTGATAGCGTAAAGGTTTGTTTCAATGAAACCATTTATGCTGTGAATTTGGTTTGAAGAGAAATCTAGCCTAACATGAGAATCTTGATAGTCAACAAAGTTTGAGTTTGAATATCATAAACTTGAGAATGCCTCATTCAACTGATATGTGTCATAACCAGGAATAATTTATGTCAAATACCTGAGTGGGCCTCAAATAAATCAATCCACAGTTAGTACTACTGACAACAAATTTAGGAATAAGGTTTTGTTGAGGATCATTCCAAGCCAGGACATCTCAAAGATCCTGATGATACCAGGTTAGACATTCTCTTAGATTTAAAATGGATTCCTCATGTGCCAACAATTAGCTTCGAACTATGAGGTAACTCCAAGTTGATTACTCAAATTTACAGAAATGAACTCAGAAAAAAATGGTTTTGCATGAACTAAATGAAACAGATCCAGATCGCAGGATTGGCTTCTGAGAATCAATGATTGAAATTGTTTATTTTGATGAAGCAATGTTTACTTCGAATAGAGGTATCAATCACCAGATTCTAAGGTTTAGGGCAAGGGAGTCCACATTCTATATCAGAATACTATTCACAGAAACTAAAATGTGGTCGCCTACATAGTGAATTTTATAGTGTTAGGGACATATTATTTTAGCTTTAATTCAACGGCAGAAATATGGTAAATTTGAATTTTTTGGGAATGATCTAATTCCCTCTTAGATTGTGCGCTACCCTTATAATAACGACGTGGTTCTCACACTCAAAAGTTTTTATTCCAATTTTCGTACAAGTTAGTAATAATAATATAATATTTTTAATAAGAAATAAGTTATATTATATTTCATTATTTCTCATAAAATCCTTGTATTCTTTCTTGTATTGCCAAGTCAAGCGCGAAGCAAACACTGCTGTACAATTCTTTACTGGAACCATTTCGCCACATTTTCAGGCCCCTATTTGAGAACCTCTGGATAAGACCAGATCGCAGAAATTCTTGTCATCTAGTGGGCTATAAAGACGTACTTAAAATCCAAAATTTCAAGTTTGTAGGTCATTTAGTTCCGAAGCTGAGCGAAAGCAATATTTTGCATTTATGACACTCACTCGCTCATGATCATACAAATAGAACTAGTATTTCCTATAAACTCAGAGAGCTGAAATTTGGTACAGAATTAGGGTTTAATGGCAACATGAAGGAAAAACTATAAAAAGTAGGATAATCAAAGATCTGGAGTACCTGGTGATCCTGATTAGAAAACACAAGAGCCAAACGAAAATATTGATCAACATACCGCCTTTACAAAAATTATTCACCTCAGTTTGCTGCTTTATTTGATGTCATCAAAGGTCTGAAGTATCGGATGAAAAACCCTGTCGACTATCATTGCAAAAATCCAGCTAGTGGGACACATCTTCTAATTCAATCTAGCATATAGCGTCCCAGAGTCACTACTGGGCGACTGCCTCCTCCTCTGCTTTTAATACGCATATGAATAAAGTTAAAGGAAAACTCTGGATGAGACTAGACTGGCTTATATACAAAAAAAAATATATCGAATGGGCAATATGAAAAACTGTTGCTAATGTACAAGAATCAGAACCGAAAAAAAAGAAAACAAAGATTTGTAACAATAAAAAAGTACTCCTACAAAGAAACAAAAATGTCGAATAAGAAAATCTAATAAAATAAATCAATATGCCCACGCTTCTACAAGAAGAAGTGGAATCCCACCAAAAACACTCTGTAAAAAACTAGTCAAGCTGCTTGTTTATCTCTAAAAAGTAATGAAATCTAGACAAAGTCATGTCAAGTCCAAGGTTCCTGACTCCAATTTCTTTATTTTTATAGTTGATGTTGTGTGACTTGGCCGTTGAATCGTACACAAGAGTACAAAACCAGGTGCTAAATGACACCATTGCACCAATCTGTCCCCAGAACCGCTACCTATTGACGATGGAAAATTACCACTTGGAAAACGTTGATTGAATAACCAGTCCAATGAAGGCTTGATAAAACTACGTATTTCAATAAAACTTATTTATAGGCGAGCCTGAAACAGACAGTATAAAAAAATATTTCCTGTACAGACGGACTTCTAATCATTGATAGAAGTCCGTTTGAAAGTCTATTTTATGTTAGATCGGTGGCCGATTTGACGCTCCAAAAAGAAGAGAGCAGAATTCAACACTGTCAATGCTGAATGCATGTGTTGCAGAATCAACAACAGCCTAAAATAAGATACTTGCATTTAATTACCAAAACCAGTATGGGATTTTATCTCGCTTAACAAACATTTATAGTTACAAAAGATATAACATTATGTGTAAACAAAATATACTTGTACCTCCCAATAAAGTATAAAGAATTTTCAACGGCAAAGTCACACAATATTAACTATAATAATAAAGAAATCGAAATTAGGAACCTCAGACTTGACAAGACTTTGTCTAGATTTCATTACCTTTTAGAGGTAAACATGCAGCTCCATCAGGACTTGACTAGTTTTTTACAGAAAGCTTTTGGTGGGATTGGAATTATGGAAACCATTCAAAATATAAATAAACACAGTTATACCTAACATTCTGCTGCATCCATTCATTTGAAAATCACAAAAAATTTATGACAACGATGTGGGGAACAGCAAAGAGAATTGTCCTTAACACCTATGAAATGATAAGAACAGAAATCACATGCAGGCAAAGTTTGCACTGACGAATTCGTAGCTAAAATTTCATGAAACTTTTATATTTCTCCTTTGTTTAACTCTTTAGACGGAATTCATGTCGGTTTTCCCCATTTTTCAAACGCCATTAATCGCATTCCGATCGTAATTGAACTGAACAAGTAGGTATGGCCGAACGGAAAAAAAAACAAAAATGGAATCAACGACGAGTTTGTAATTAAAAGGGCGTATCTCCCCTCCCCTGTTCGATACGATTCTGTCACTCGACGACCTTTTTATCGAATTCAAGTAGTTTTGCTTTCAACAAGCAGTAGAACTGAAAGTCAGAACCGAAAAAGTCTATAAATAGTTCAACACATTTCTAATTAAATATTGAGAAAACCGAAGACTTTTTTCAGAGTCCTCCTGATTATTTTAATTGATATATTCTGCCTTGGACTATTTGAACATAAAATCAATTAAGACAGAAAATTCCAAAACTTCTTATTCAAAAATGATGGATATTTATTTATACTTATTTCAGGTTCAAAGGAAATAATTCTGTAAACTGCGCTCCTAAAATTGATCACTTATCTGTCCATTGCTCTTCAATATGGGTAATTCCAAGGCAACATAATTCATTCTGCAAATTGGATTAAAATGAAGGGTCTCGATTTCCTGAAATAAAATGCATTCAATGTTCCAACGGTGAAATAACTTGAGTTATAAAAGAAATATTAAATTCATGAAAGGTACCTGCAAATATTAATAAAATACATATAGTGGAAGATCAGAAATTGGACCAACACCTGAACCAGAAGAGGCTATATTTGATACGGCAAAAGAAAATACTTCAAGCGATATCACAATGAATTTGCAGCTTCGGGTCAGTCCAAAAATAGTTTGAATTATCCTGTAAACTACTTCATTAACGAAAGATATGTCTCAATAATTTTTGCTGAAAGTTTGAATAGAACTTATTGATGACTACCTAATTAGCCCTTTTTTTACCAGCTAAAGTAGGGGTGCTCAAATTTGAACTGCTGGCGATCTACCTCAATATTTTCAGACTATCTACGATCGACTCTGAAAGGCTGCAAGTATGTGTGATGCAGGGTTGTCGTACATACACGATAACCTACCTACCTACCTACCTACCTAGGTAGGGTGTACCATAGCATATATAGATATAAGCTTTATAATATATACTATATTAAACAAGGTTTGTATTAGGTATAGTTAGGTTCTTCTATATAATATCAATGAAAAAACTCATAGTTATTCAAAACTGCGAGTTCATTGCTTGCTACAAAACAAGAGAGTTACTTATGGTGGTTAACTTAACTAAGGAGTGACTTTGGATGTTGAAGCGTGGCACTGCTCAGCACACTTTTCATAAGATGGTTCGTAACCACTGAGTGCTAATCGCAAGCATGATGACATATGAACGTCAATTAGCCGATTGCGATATTTTGACTTAATTATCTTCATTTCTGAAAATGCAGACTCGCACAAGTAGGTTGACCCAAACATTGTCGTCAGTTGAAGAGTGATTTGCCTTAGATAGGTATATTTAAGTCTTCAGATATAGAACGTCAGAAATTTGTATCAGATGCTGCAGCTTTGAGATGTATATCTGATATAATCTGCACCAACTCATTTTCAACAGAACATGAGTTCATATTGAACTGACTAGCTATTTAAGTAGCTAATTCCTCAATGTTTTCACATGAAAATGATAACTCATATATGATGCTCTATTCGCCAATTTACTGCAATCATAAAAACGCGAATTGTCCCAAAATATTTGATAATTCAGTCTCATACGTATCATAATTCAACTGGGGAATCCTTGCTTTCAAAGACAGAAAATGTTTCAGATCCTTTCTTTCACTTGATCTATCATAAGTTGCCATTTACTTTTCAATGCGTTCACTGCGCTAGTCATCTCAATAATAGTATTTCCTTTACCTTGAAGCTCCAAGTGAATGGTGTTTAAGTGCATTGTGATGTCAGTCAAAAATGCCAAATCAGTCAACCATTTTTCGTTTCTCAACATCTGACTGTCATCAACTCTTTCGTCTACGAAGCTGTTATTCTTTGCAATAATTCTTGAAACATTTCTGGGAATTTTCCGCGACTCAACAGCCTGACGTTCATGTGAAGAACTAAATCAGTGGGTTCAGCTGACGTTGCAAGCTACGTGCACGGATGGAATTCACAATATTTGTTGCAATGCGCATAATTTCCTCCCTGTTTAAAACATTTGAGCACAAAACTTGTTGATGTATGATGCAATGGAATTAAAAAAATTAAGGAAAATCTTTATTATCTTGACAAAGTGGCACAAAACTGTTTTTATTTCTAGTCATTGCTGGTGCTCCATCGGTTGTAATGCACACTAATTTATATATTGATAGTTTGCAGTTTCTTACAAAATTGAAGAAAACGTCATATATATCTTCGCCACGGATCTTTTCCTTCAGAGGAATGATTGCCAAAAATTCTTTCTAGCCAAAATGTCATAGAATACCATCCAAATAAAAATACACAGCTGGGCAGTGTCTGTCATATCGGTGGATTGGTCGAACAGTAAAGAAGATTATATACATTTCATGATATCATATTTTAGTTTATCTGCCATGTCCTGACACATGACTTCAATACGCCTTGTAACACTCTGAAGAGATAACTGAAGTTCTCTAATAGCAGACATAATTTCTGTTTTATTTTTAAAATCTCCAAATAAAGTCTCACCCGCTTCAACAAATGCTTCCTTCACAACCGATCCATCTTCGAATGATTTCTTGTGTTTCGCCAATTTATGAGATATTTTAAATGACGCGATCGTAGCAGCTTTTGATTGTTTGGCTTGTCTTGTGAACATGGATTGTTCTTTTTCAAACATGATGTCAAATTACGTACATTTCGTTTTCTTAATTCATTCTGTTGCAGAAACCCCTTTTCATAGTTTTTATAAACCGTTTTATGATGCATCTCATCATAATGTTACCACGCTTAGTTATTGCAACTGACGCACGATAAATAAGACAAATGCTTTTCCTTCACTTAACAAAAGAAAAATTCTTCCTCCCTATCGCTATTAAAATGATACGTTTTACATTTCTTCGCTGCACTCATTTTGTACTATTTAATAATAAACTTTGTATCGACGTAGTATTGCCTTCAAGTTACAATTTATATCGGCGTGAAAGAAAGTCTCGAATGTTTCCGTCAAACGCGCCGCCCGAAATTTCTAGAAAAGCGGCAAGAATAAAAAACGTTGCTTTTCTTTGAGAAGTACCACGCGTTCATTTGATAAAGCCACCTTACTAATCAAATTATACCACAAACTAGATATTATACTATGTTTGTGACAGAATATATTGTGCCAGAATAGAGGGTTAGGCAACACACACAGAAAATACGCATATGATGAGTATGAGTCAGCTTATATTTTGTGATTGATTACCCAGAATAAAGAAACAGGAAGTGTAAGGTAAGGACATAGTGGTAGGCAAAATTTATTTCTGTCAGTTTCCTTCGATATCCGTCCAGCGAAATTCCATATAATCTGAATATTTCAATCAGAACTCTCGGCAATACGTTTCCTTATACTAATCTCCTGCCTGGAAGATCTTGGAGAATAATATTTTTTCCGAAAAAGGACACTCTTTTTATTACTGTTGCTTATTAATACATTTAATAATTGAATTCATCGTCAACAGTAATTTTTAGTCACTAGTAGTTAATTAACGAACCAATAATTACCAATTATTTTTACATTTTGCCAGGAGCGATAATAGTTGAATGTTTTTCAGCATTATGAAGCTCGAACAATCTAGTAGAAACAAACTTGTAAACAACTCATATGAAACCATTCAAGTCAGTTGAAGTACACTATTTTCACTAGGAGCTGTCGGATACTTACGAAGGTAAAAGCACAATTATGTTTGGACAGGTCCCAAATTCTGTCCAAGGTTCTAGAACGATGATATTAATCATCAATTAGTTCGATTAATTTTCTATAACCTCCCACAGCGGTAAGACACTTGTTATCCAATTATTAGTAGGCTAATTTGGAGAATATGATTCTCCCCGGTATTACATAGGCATAACTCCTGCTGTTGAAATCGCTTTAATCGAAACTAGATGAGAAACCTCTGAGAATTGTAGTGAACTAATGGCCTATCATTAAGATGACTCCATCCTCCTATCTTACTTCTTGAGTTACATTTCAATTCACATTTCTGCAGAATCTAACGAAACATTTCATTATTTTCTGTTCTTCTCGAGAAATTTGAATTAATGGTTGTATGATACAATCATTACTTATGTCGTTTTTCGTCGTTAACGTTTTTTCTTCTGATGTTGAAAACACTTTAAGAATATATATGTATAAAACATCCTAGAACTTCCATACAGGGTGTTATCTTCTTATATAAACCTGAATGTCCATTCCACCATCAATTCTACAACACAAGATTGAAATACTTGAGAATGCGTGTAATTATCAATTTCTCCCGGTGGATGATGGAAACAACGGTGTTATTGAGGAACTTAACCACTAGAAATCAAGGAGCGAAAGATGCTTCGATTTTTTGTTCGTTCGCTTGATGAAATAGATAATCTCTCTTTATATTCATTCATCTCAAAATCAATTTGTTGTTTCACCAAATGGAGTGATGTGCAATGACAACAATGCGTTATTCAATGTTTTATCCGTTCATTTATGATTATTATTGTATAGTATTCCTCATCATTTTTCAGTAAAACAGAAAGGTAACCAGCATTTTCTTACTGGTGGTTTTCCAACAAATCTGTAAGGAACGTTAACTTAATATAAATTGTTTTGAATTGACATCAGTGAACTCCCACTTTCTACAAACTAATTGCGAGAAAAGTACTAACTTACTTCTCAATTTAATGGTAACATCTTTTATCAAATTAATTCGGTAGGCAAAAAAAATTTTATTGTAACAAGCAATGTAACAAACTTGAATAGAAAAATAGCTATAACTGACCAGAATTCGCCAGAATTGATATTAAAGGATCGTTAGAGAGGTTCATAAATTATTTAAAATATAGATGCAATGAGTGCAAAATATACTGAGCATTCGAAACACGTTCAATAAAAATTGCGTTCTCATATTAATTAGTTTCAGTCGAAAACGTCATGATAGTCGTAGAATTCGTACTGCGGTGAAATTATGACTGTTTCAAATGTACAACGTAGTCGTATTTCGTCACCATTCCATCGAGATATTATTGATCTAACCTAACCTAACTCGGTGCGAGTGAACCAAAAAATATTCACCAATGAATTAATTTCTGTGATTCGAAAATCTTGAGGGAATCAACATACAATTTTCAATAAACTATAATAGAGCAAAGCTGTTCAAATTTTTATTTTATGCACAAACTTGATCACTCAGAATCACAAACACTATATATTTTTTTAGTTCGATTCAATTTAGAACAAAATCATTTCCAATTTTCTGATGAAATTTGCAGGAGCAACAACGAATTGATTATGGATAATCCTCTTGGTCCGTTGATGGCCGAAATTTTGATGAATATTACGGGAGCAATTGATATTGAACCGCTGTTAGGGGGTAGAAGTCAGAATTGTTGTTCCTTCGAATACCCCTTTGGCATAGTTTCAGTAAGGTCCTCATGGCCATCCCTTCCCTATTATAGGTAGAAGCGAAGGCACAGCAGACACTCTATGGAGGCAGTGGGTGGCGTTTTTAAGGTTTAAGTAACACTTGTTGCCTCGCTTTCCTTTGTATCTTGTTAATTTTGCCTGGTCAAAACCTTTATGCCAGTGAAGACGAACAAACAATGGTAACATAAGTTGGGATCTGCCTGGTTAATATTAAATGAAGCAAATATATGATATTTGTTTTCAGTCTCCTCCTAGTTCGAATGACCCGAGGGTGTTATGCATTATTAGCGTTCGATTTTTTATGTCACTGACCAAATTCAGTTTGGTGTCAACACTTCAACATATCTAACCTGTTTTATTAGTGTAACTCCAAGATATATATGATTGATGCCTTGAAAAGCGGCAATTCACGCAGTACAAACTGAGCTGCTTCGCATATGATTTTGCGGTCATCATAATTCATAAATGATGATATATTTGCCAATTCGCTGCAATCATAAAACCGCATTTCGAATTGTCCCAAAATATTTGATAATTCTACCTCATACGTATCATAATTCAACTGAGAATTCCTTGCTATCATAAGTTGCTATTTACTTTTGAATGCGTGTACTGCGCTAATCATCTCAATAATAGTTTCTTCTTTACCTTGAAGCTCCAAGTTAATGGTTTTTAAGTGCTTGTGATGTCAGTCAAAAATGCCAATCACAATTTTTGTTGCAATGTCCATAATTTCCTTCATGTCTAAGACTTTTGAACACGAAATGTGTTGATGGATAATGCAATGGAATGAAAAAAAAAGAAAGGATATCTTCAATAGCTCGACCCAATCCAACAAAACCGTTTTTGTTTCCAATCATTGCCTGTGCTCCATCGATTGTAATGCACTCTAATTTATAAATTGGTAGCTTGTACTTTTTTACAAAATTGAAGAAAACGTCATATATATCTTCGTTACGGGTCTTCCCCTTCAGAGGAATGATTGTCAAAAATTCTTCATTAGCCAACAAGTCATTGAAAAGCATCCGAATAAAATACACAGCTGGACAGTGTCTGTCATATCGGTGGATTGTTGAACTGTAAAGAAAAGTATGTACATTTCATGATATCATGTTTTAGTTTATCTGCCATGTCCTGACTCATGACTTCAATACGCCTTGTGACAGTTGGACGTGATAACTGAAGTTCTCTAATAGCAGACATGATTTCTGTTTTATTATCGAAATTTCCAAATGAAGTCTCACCCGCTTCAATAAATGCTTCCTTCACATCCGATCCATCTTTGAATGGTTTCTTGTGTTTCACTAATATATGAGATATTTTAAATGACGCGATCGTAGCAGCTTTTGATTGTTTGGCTGGTCTTGTGAACATGGTTTGTTTTCTTTTCAAACAAGATATCAAATCAAGTACTTTTAGTTTTTTAATTCACTATGTGGCGGAAAATCCTTTTCATAGTTTTATGAACCGTTCTAGGATGCCTCTCTAAGTTAACACGCTTAGGTATTGCAACTGACGCATTAAGAATAAGACAAATGCACTTATCCTGAAGAATTCTGCCTCCCAATCGTTATTAAAATGATACTTTTAGATTTCTTGGCTGCACTCATCTTGTACTATCTAATAATAAACTTTGTATCGACGTAGTATTGCCTTCAAGTTACAATTCAGAATGACTCCAATTCATGCAGGCGCAAAATTTATATCGACGTGAACGAAAGTCTCGAATGCTCCAGTCAAACGTGCCGCCCAAATTTTTTAGAAAAGCGGCAAGAATTATAAACGCGGCTTTTCTATGACGAGTACAGCGCGTTCCTTTGATAAAGCCGCCTTTGCCGCTAGCAGAGTGTTATTTCATTCGTAATAAATTTTGTAGTTTACCTACATCAAGAATTTTCCTATTGCTACTCAAAAGCTCGCGATCGACCGTTTGAGCACCCTGCTTTAAGACATTTCCTCTTTCATAATATCATATCTTTGGGACAACAGAAATCATTAATTCATATCAACTTTATATGTTTGAGCATTCCTGAAAAATGTGAAAAAAAAGAAAGAATTTATTATCGCATATTATTTGTTTTTCTGATGTAACATGACAGGCGTCGCCTCCTACTAACAGTAAAAATTGAAAAATGAAAGAAGAACGAGAAAGTTTTTGCATTTTTCTCTTCACTAAGGATATTGTTTCTTTTTCAAGTTTCATGATTATGAGTGGATGAAAAATTTTCCTACAATTTCATACTCCTTTGTGATTGTAAGTATATGCCGCAAAAAAGGCAGAAATATTTTGCGGTTTCGTTATTTGAACTTGATAGCTATAGGCGTTTCTGAGAGAAAACGAATAGTCATTTTATCATACATGTCGAGACGTCACTAAAAAAGTCCATTCACTGAATTAACACATTTATCTTCGTTATTATAGTTCGAAAACGTATTCCTGCAAAGACAATTCAGATAAATTATTTAATTTTTTCAACTGTTGTATGTATATAGAATCGTTCGTAATAGCGAACCATGCCGTACAAAAATTTCGAGAATAATTGAATGTAGTGTTTGAAATAATAATGTTTCTGATGCTGTAGAAGCTGCTTATTTGGATCGATTCAGTGACACGCGACAACCTCATTACATTCAACGTCCCAAGGAAAAAGGCATATAAAATAGATGATTGAGAAGATGAAACAGCAATTGTAGTGTAAGTACCTTTCCATTGTTTTCAAGCAGAAAAATTGTCATGAAAACTGGTATGTAAGAATAGTTAGCTGATTCCGCCGTTACTACGTGATAGTTACCATCAGGTATCTAAGAGTCAAGCGCTCCGTATTCTCAAGAAAAATAGATATAAATGTTATAAAATGAGAATATTCCAGCTTTGCAGCCAGGAGATTTTCAACGTCGACCTAATTCCTGGAATTTGTTTCTGCAAAATCTGAAAAAAATCCGAAGATTTTATCTGAGAAATAATTTTACTGATAAAATTCACATCAGTAGTGATGGAATAATCAATCGTCGTCAATGAACATATCACGTCAGATATAAACCTACATCGCCATTTCAATTCTCATACAGCAAGGTTCATCATTGCAGACCATATTAAATTCTCGCAACAGTTGTAACTCGATCATGAAACATTAAATAATTCATCTAATTTCTCATTGCAAGAATTAATTCTCAAACAGTCATAATGAGAACAGGATACACAATTAAGCTATTTCAATCGTTCCGTGTAAATTCTGTGAATGGTTATGAAGTGACTAGATTAAATAAGGGTAAGGTTAAACAATTTTCGGTTTTCTGAAAAACACGTCCTTGGTGAAAACTTTGAGTAGACATGTGACATATTGACGTGATAACGTCTTATAGTTCGATGAAGCCGGACGCACGCACGAAAAAACATGACTCGTGCGGCGTTACCTCGCTCTGTGGCGTTCCATTTAAGGCTTGAAGTGCAAGCATGAGCGCCGACAACGAGGCACAATCGGCCTCTGTATTCGGTAGCGTTCGACATCTGTCTCTCTCCAACTTGAGTGAGCGATGTATCCGCGTGGACAGCTGCTATATAATAATACATGTACATGTTTTCATCAAGTATGTTCGTTTGTTTGTTTTTCCTTTAACGTGCTCTATTTCCGCCTTTCGGCCAATGACACGCCAAGGAATTCTGTCACCTCACTAACCCGGAAATTTTGCCGAACCCTCTCGTGTCGAGAGAAGGGATCTTTAATGTCCAACACATCTCTGTTAGACAGGTTCGACGGCCTTACATCTCCTCCGAAAGATGGATGCTCAAGCGATTTCCAGAATCCGAAAAATCGCACCGACTTTGTGGGGATTGAACCCAGGTAACTCTGCGCAGGATAAGAGCATCGTTTCTTCCACGCCACCGAGCCGGTTTCATCAAGTATGAAATGCAGTGAAAAGTGAATGTGGTATCAATTGCTTATAGCGAAGATAATTGCGTCGATAAAGGTAATGATTCTTTCGATATTAAATATATGTTCAGTGATATATTGTCGAATATTCGTGCTTTCATCCTTAAAATGAATAGCATCGGTCCGCTAGTGCAGCGATTGTAAAAAATAAATAAAAGTTAACATAATTATATTTATTCGTACAAATAAATGCAACTTGATCAATTCAATTGTGATTTCCATTTATCTCTTTCTCTATATTCATACAAAATATCTATCAAAAAATTAAATTAAAATTTTCATTGGAAAAATGCAACCATTCCATCAGTGTTTTCTTATGACGTTGTCACGTTCAACTGTCGTCAGTAAACCGACTTTACAGACAACCGATTTTTTTTTGGAAAGACAAATGAACTCAATATGATGAAATTAAAACTGCCTATTGTTTTATTAAAAAACGCAAATTTGCGTTGTAACTTCATACATTATAACATTGTTGGACAAAAAATATCAATCATTAACAGGTTGAAATTTGTCGTAGTGAATGGAATTCCTTCAATCGTCTTCAACGTTACTTCTGGAGTACCGCAGAGGTCTCACTTTGGACCACTCCTCTTTTTAGTCTATATAAATGATATCTCTGAGTGCGTTTTGAATACCGATCACGAGTTATATGCCGACGATCTCAAAATATACAGACGCGTGGAATCTTTTCCTGATATAGATTCATTTCAAAGTGACTTAGATCGATTGTTTACGTTCTGCACCTCCAGATATGTCAAACTTAATATTAACAAATGTCAGCATATCACTTTTACCAAGAATACTAACAGCATACGAAAAACATTCACTTTTGGAGGCTTAGTTATAGCAAGAACAAATTGCATCGAAGATCTTGGCATAATGCTTGATGAAAAACTCTCATTCTCTGTTCACGTTGATTATGTGGTATCAAAAGCTTTCAAAATCCTCGGTTTCGTGATGAGGAAAACGAAGAACTTCAAAAGCGAGAACTTACTCAAACAATTGTATTTCACACTAGTGAGAAGCAACTTGGAGTATGCAACCCCCATTTGGTCTCCCCATTTTTATATTTATATAGATAGAATAGAGAAAGTACAAAGAAAGTTTGTCAAAATCTTAACTTTAGATTCAATCGATGTGGACCGGCAAGTGATTATAATGTCTCTTTAAAACACCTTAATATCTTGAGTCTGGAGCATAGAAGGATGCTTTTCGATGGAATATTTCTGTACCGTTCTATGAAGTGTCATTTCAATTATCGTCTTTTCAATTTTTATTCTTTTCAACGTTCCCCAGTAAAATTATCGTCGAATTTCACTTTCCTATGTTCCAAAAGCACAAATTGACCTTTATTATAACTCTGTGTTTCTGAGACTAATGCGTTTTGCCAATTTCCACCTGAATAATGTAGACTTGTTTTCAGTGAGCCTTTAAAATTTCAAAAAAACTTTATTTACTTACTTGAAAAATTACAATTAGGTTATGTTATGTGCCGAATTTCATAAACTTAGTAGTGTTTCATGTAGAGAATTTTAATTTTCTTTTTCCTTTTATTTATAAGGTTGAATAGTGTTAACATGTTTTCGAGAACAATTCGTTAAAAATTGTATTATTATTGTTTCTAGTTAGAGAACCCTGTAATTGGGATCACCTGTTGGGGTTCCTGTTTAATAAAATAAATAAATCAATGAATAAATAGAAATAAAGTTCGATTCTACGTAAAAAGTGCCTACAGAATGTCAAACCCATATCTACATTACTTCAAGAACAACCAAAATATTGACACTTTAGTGATTCCGAGAATTTTCATAATTTGCAAATAATTCGAAAACGAAAAATTTAGCTTGAATCTGTTTGCGGCAATCAGCAAGAAGAACAGGGGGAAGAGGGGGTCATTTTCCTTTATTTACAATGTTTCATATAACTGCTGTACGTATACTTAAACGTCAAAATCCGTCTAACCTGTACAGTTGTGCTATATTGGATTCAATTTCGTATCTCTGTTTTGACGGGAAGTACTCTATAGGTTTATATGCCTCAAAATGCATTTTAAATATAATTTTGTTGAGTAAGAAGTTGGATCTTCACACAGTATCATAAGACTGCCGAGTTGAATATTCGATTTCAATTTCTTCTCGACATCTACACCTGTTACTGACAAAAGAGAAACATGACAAACATACAAACGAGCGAACAGTGATCCTATAAGAGTTTTTCTTTTGAAGTACGGAACCCTAATATAAAAAATTTTCAATTTCACTTCATTGTAAAAATTGCATTATTTCTTGATATTTCTTCGTCATGTACACGCAATACTTGAAAGCCCTATGAAAATTTTATGAGAGCACTGAATGAAACTTTCTTGGCCATAATAAAGTTTAGAAATCCTTGAGCCGAAAATTACAGAAAACTTGGAAACATTCAAGTGACAGGTGTCAGTTATTTTTCTAATTGAATATTGAAGAACTTTGGGATTATTACAGGCAAAACTTTCCACCCAAAATAAAAGTAAAACCTTCATGGAAATTAGAGTAACCCTTAAAGTAACTGAGCATTAAAGGAACGTGTAGATATTGCTCTTTGGAATTCAGCCCTAACCTAGCCCACCCCACATGCCTGCGTAGTAATAATAAGGGCGACATTTGGAACACGCGTGCCCCTTTTGAATATTCCACGAGAGCGACAGCTGAACCAAGCGCTCTTATAAAAAATACGAAGGGGATGTTTTCATTCCCTTTTATGTCTGTATGCCACAAGTCTGGGAATGTTCCGGTCTTTATTAATGACGAACCAATCGTATAATTCCTTCGTGAACGTATAGCTAGCTCAGTTTGTTTTATAAGGGGAATGTTTCATTTCGGTGCCTCAGGCGTAAATATCTGCGGTTGTTAAGGTACAAAGGCGAATTTTTAGATATAGATTTTTTGAATAAGCAAATTTTAAACTCTAATTTTTAACAAGGTAACTCCGTTTTTGAACTCGTTTGTTTATGATCTGCGAACACGAACAATTGAAGATTCTAATTATTTTTTCAACGAAGTAAATTTTATTTTCTTTTCGAATGTAAACGAGCTTCAACAGCATAATGTACTCTGAATATTGGATATATTTCAATAAGTATTGTTCTACCGAAAAATTTGATTTATTTTCAGGATCTGAAAACCAATACGTGAAAAGTGGTTGCTACCTTTTTCTCTTATAATACGTTCTTATATTATTTGAAACAGGAATAATTATGATCCTATCAAAAACATGAAATCTAGAATAAATGCTCGCAACACAGTTCTTTTACCGGAAAAATATATTAGATGTGATATAAAAGTGAGTGGATTATTTTAATTACTATCTATGAAAGCACGTATTCAACAACTTTTCTTATAAATTGTTATCCAATCGATTACGAACCAACATTTATGTGCTCCTATCAAAATTAGCCATTTTTTTCTATAACAAATATAACGACTTGCCAGTCGACCTATCCGCAAAAAAAAACTATATGAATTTGCCTTGTTAGAAAACCTAAGCAGTTTATCAGGATACAGCATTTTAAATATTGAATTATGTCGCTGTGCACTTGCCATGTCATCATATTTGTTATAGAAGTGAACATGTATAAGTTTGATACCAAGACTGTTAATGTTGGTAGGTAACAGGTTCGGTTAGGTCAGATTACACTTTTAATGTTGGTAGGTAACAGGTTACATTACAATTTATAATAAAGTGGCTGAATAGGTGCTGTTATAGGTACTTATTAAAATATATTACTCGGTTTCATGCGACGTCTCATACCTTTTTGCGGTTAATTTTACGTTGTCAATAAAATCTCACCCCCTTTGTAGGATCCACTTTTACAGCCAATGGTTGGTATTGTAAGCGTGTTAAGTTATTTTTACTTGAGTAAAGTGAGCGACGATAGATAAGCGTATGTACGTGAAGTATTTACAGTTCAAATAAAATGAAAATGAAAACGAATATTCCTCAAATAACTCAAAGCACATGAGAATTATTATCGAATAATATTTTAAGCAATATAACCAGTTGAATATATAGAACAAAAATTACGAAAAGTCTTTCAAGTTACATTAGAATACAGAATTGATGCCTGGATAATAATTAGGTATCCCATCTTCATTGCGTGACCTTCTTTGCAAGCTCACAATGGCACCTGATTTCTTTTCATAAAATCGAAACAAAAATCGAAGAAGAAATATCAGAAAGTTTTTATATCTAGTACGGTCTTTAAGTATCTAATTTCCATTTAAATAATGATTAAAATTGAAAATATATTTGGGAGTAATATTTTACTCAATAAATCATAACACCTTTTTTCAAAGATGATGAAAACGAATGAGTTAGCGGATTTCTCATAACTTCTCTCTAGTTTGAAACATAAAAAGACTGATCGAAATTACCCACAGTTTTATATAATCCAACCCTTATACAATTCATGTGGTTATAACCATACACTCGAGTTAATCGGGAATTTCCCAGTTCAATGTCTGAAGAATTAACTACCAAATATCAATAACATAGTAATACTATCAATTTCACCATCACTACAATGATTTGAATTCTAACCTCCACGACAAAATACAGTCTGTGTTACCGTACATCAAGAAAACGCCGTACCCCGTATATTGTATTGTGCCATTGCCGTCATTATGAATATATATAAATGTTAGTGGGTTACTAGTGTGGGATAACATGATAAAAATTATTGGCACGCGATAGATTGTAATGAGTTCAATATCAACCAGAGAAATTAACCGAAAGAAATACACTGCAAGAATATGCACCATACCTTTATAATCGCGGACCAAACCGCCTGAACTTTACAGCTCGAGAACCATCTACAATCCAAACTCATTCTTCCATTTTTTATGGAGAGCAACTCAGTTGGTTACACGACCCTCTATTAAAATTGACATTTATGACCCTGCTCAAAGTGAGGTTATCAAGAGTTCGACGATGGTTATATTTTTCAAATCTTAAATATTTTATGATTCCTTTTTCTTAATGTAAAATAAAATTCCTCTCAAACTAAACTGGAAAATAACAAAGAGCGGGTTTTCCTATACTACACTAATTGTGTAATAAATTATGGTAAATTTGTCGAATAGGTGCTTCAATAAAATGTATCTAAAATAACATATAGTATTAAACAAAATCTTACAAAATTTTTCTGGGAGAGGACTACTCTGCGCAGAGAAGTATTTTTGAATTTTTATTTTGATGGGACCCTTTATCAAAATCATAATATTATTCAAATATCTGAAGAAAAGGATTGAACAAATATAGAATGCAATATAAGAGAAGGCTTAATATTCGAACAAATTTCAAGGATGCTAGTTTCTGTATGTATTCGTGAATATAGGAGAAGCTAACTGGAATAGTTCTTCTTTTGTTTTTCTGTTTGTTATGTCCTGTAAGCTTGAAGATAATCCCTTAAATGTGAGGAGTATTCACCAACCAAAGTTTTCGTAGCAACTTAAAGGCATATCAATTTTAAATACATACTAAAATATTAATGAGATAAAACACAAGGTTTAACTTTAATCTACACTTTATTTGTAAAAATTCGACGACGTTTCGCTGACACAGCAGCTTTATCAAGAATGACAAACAGAATGAAGAGTATGGTATTATAAACAAATCGTAGAACAAGTTGGATGAATAACAGGAGAATCCACACCGAGCCATTGTACAGTTAGTATGAAAGGTAATAAAACTAATTAAACAAGTTGAGTAGGGGTGAATAATTCACATCTACCTGCTCATTCAAAAGCTTGTCCGAATATTTGTATCTATTTATTTCTAATGCTTCTAGGAGATCTAATTTTAAACTTTTGATTTTATATGTAATATGTCAAAGTTTTATTGAATGAATGAATCAGATTTATTCTTATCGAAGCTACATAGCTTCCATAAAAATAAATCTGATTCAAATTATTCAAACCACTTAATAAAAGAAAACCATTCATTCAATAAAAACTTTGACATATTACATATAAAATCAAAATTTTAAAATTAGATCTCCTAGAAGCATTAGAAATTAATAGATACAAACATTCGGACAAGCTTTTGAATGAGCTGGTAGATGTGAATTATTCACCCCTACTTAACTTGTTTAATTAGTTTTTATTACCTTTCATACTAACTGTACAATGGCTCGATGTGGATTTTCCTGTTATTCATCCAAATTGTTCTACGATTTGTTTATAATACCATACTCTTCATTCTGTTTGTCATTTATGATAAAACTGCTGTGTCAGCGAAACGTCATCGAATTTTTTCAAATAAAGTGTAGATTAAAGTTAAACCTTCTGTTTTTATCTCATTTATATCTTGAATCTACTTCAAGTAACGGCCTCCACAATTCAAATACTAAAATATTAATGAATATTGTTGGTTTCAACTCTGAAATCATCAGAACAAATGCTATGCCTCAAAGATTTCGGATATGTCGGATATACAGCCATTCAAGAGCACCGCACATAGGTCTAAATCATCAAACAAACTGACATTCGTAAAAATGTTTGTTTAATTACTTGAACTGGTATCTTAATGCATTGCCTTAATTATTTTATATTTATAAATTTCTACCATTGTATATTACTTCTTAGAAATCACCATTCCAAACTCACAGTTTCCAATTGCGACATAATTCAACGTGCCGGGTATTTCAGGAACAAATGCAGAATTTTCAATGGTAGATAGAAGATGCTAGCAGACGTCAGAAATGGAAAGCGGTAAGGTCATAACTTCTGAATCGTTCAATCGATTTTCATCATATTTGTTCAAGGATTATCTGCACATATTGAAAACACAATCGAAATTGAAAGGAATATCCTAGATACAAACTGAAGAAAATTGATTTTTTCATAAAATATCGAATCACCCTGTACGAGGTTTTTTTTAGAAACTTCTTGGTCTTTTCTGAAATATTACAAAAACTCTCACCTGTAAAAGATATTCGCTTGATTGGTCTTTCTTCCAGCTCTATTAGTGATTGACAACCTGCCAAGAGTCCATTATTTTGAGAAAATTTTCTAGAATGATTGGTATGATATTAAATGATTAAATTTGTTCAAACCTTTCTGCATTTTTATTAAAAGAAAAATTATTATTCTTAACGAACACATCGCGAAAAGAAGAATGGAACTAAATTCTGAACAAATCTTGAGCAGTGAATGAAAAATGAGTAACAAACTATGAATGCTCAAAAATACCTCTTGTTCTTGACATTTTCCAGCACGGAATTCCAATTTTTCAACTTTCTTACGTAAATATATCAGGCTGGCTCTTGATATGTTCACAAAACTCATCTATCATCAGAATATATTGCACTCTATTTACCATTTCTTCAAAGTCTACCAGAGATATTTAACATCCCCAGAAAAATGCAAACACGTCAGGTCAGGAGATCTCGCAGGCCAGTTATGAGGTCCACCTTGGCGTAAATATTGCATAGAATAGGTGGTACTTATAAATTCAATAACGTTTCTTGTGTAGAGAGCCATTGCTCCGTCAATTCGAAAATACGCTCCTCTCATTTCAAGATTTACATTCCGAATAATAGCGACTAATTTCTTAACGAAAAAATTGATAAAACTTATAATCGGTTGTTGTGAATTCCACAACATACATTAATGGGAAATTTCTTTCGAGAGGTCAGCTATACGGTTAACCTCGGATTGTATTTGGTTCAAACCTGTGAATTTCGGACATTGAAAATTCTCTCCTTTGTGAATTGCGCGACTGTGAGCTACTGCTGCAGTTTTTGAGATATTTAGTTCAAATTTGAAATGCAAGCTTTTTTTACAGTCTCCATCATTACAGGTCCTAGATTTAAACTGAAATTCATAAGGTATTTTCGTTTCCGAGGCCATGTCTCCTTTTACCCTTTCAAACTTTTTTGCAGTACGCCACTGATCAGCGTACAATTAATTTTCGTCATCTTCGTTCAATTTAAAAACTTTTTTGACATTTGTAATTTTTTCGTACCTCCTACCGTTTTCTGGTGAAAAATTATTGAATTTGAATTATTTTAATTGTATGTTATTCGCTAAATAAAAAATATAATAAAAATACTCGATAGGTATGCCCAAAATTTGCTCAAATTTTGATAGCTCGTCTTTTGGGACTCAACTTATACTTATTCAATATCAAATTCAAAAAAAAACAATTAAAACTAAATAAATTGTTGGAAGTGTCCTCCACCTGCAAAAATAGAGGCCTCTGTCCTGTCTGTGAAATATTCCTGGGGTATTTCTCATCGTGTCTCAAGAGGTTATTATTGGATTTCTCAATTCTTCTACAGTGTTCACTGGAGTGGTATAAACTAAGCTTTTGAGATATCTGGGGACCTAGGAGGCCATGGTTCTGGCCCACCCCGACCTATCTATCCATCGGTTGTTGAATGTATTTTTCAACAATTCCCTAGCTTCTCCACTAAAATGTGCTGGTGCTCCATCATGCCTGAACCACATTATGTTTCTCACCAAAAGTGGCACATCCTCGAGTAATAAAGGTAACTCTTCCTCAAGAAATTGCCGATAAGCGGGACCGTTTAGTCTGTTAGGCAAAAAAATGGCCCAATCAAATAATTTCCTATTATTCCGACCCAGACATTTAGTGAGAATTGTTCTTGATGATGAGATTCTTCAATCAAATGGGGGTTTTCCTCAGTCCAATAAAGTTAGCTTCGCCTGTGAACATTATTTCACTATCAAAATGAGCAATTTCTCTAATTTTATCTAAGAACCATCAGCAGATATTCAGTCTTGAAGGAAAATCTCGAGGAAGTAGAGTTTGGAAGCGTTGAATATGAAACGGACACAATAAAAATTCATGGAGAATCCTCCAAACTAGTACATGTGAAATATTCAACTAATTTCCAATTTTGCTTGAGCTTACATGAGGATTCAAATCATGACAATTCAAAACTGCCTCCTCAATATCTGTTTGAGTCGCACTTTTTAAATGGTTATTTGCAGTAAAAGAATCAGTTTCCCTCAACCTTCTGTGGATATTTGTAAATGATCGCCTCTTTGGTTTTACTCGATTTGGGAAGTGCACCTGATATAATCGCCTAGCTTCTGTTGTGTTTCTGTCAGCCACACCGTACATGTAATGGATATGAGCCAATTAAGCGTTCGTAAAATTAGCCATTTTTCTTACAGCAAAATTTTTCTCACGAAAAAATTACAAGTGTCAAAAAGTTTTCAAATTGGACGATGATGACGAAAATTGATTGTACGCTGATCAGTGGGTACTACAAAAAAGTTTGAAAGGGCAAAAGAAGACACGGCTCCGGGAAAGAAAATACCCTGTAGATTCTAGTTAGAATTTAGAACGTGTAATGATAGAGGCTGTAAAATATAGCTTGCGTTCCAAATTTGGGCTGAATTTCTCAAAAACTGCAGGAGTTTCAAAGAAAAAGCTCCGTAACCATTTTTGTTTATATGAACTTTTTTCTTGAACGTAGTTTTACCCCTCAAGTTGAGACATACTATTATGTAACACCCTGTATATGCTATAGTTATTTCGTCGTAATCGAACATCAATCAGACAATTGGTCATCTCCTTCAAAAGCTTGGACTGGATGTGGGTCATTAATGTGAACACGTTATAACTTAAAACTCTCAAAAAGTGGCAACGACGAACATTGATTCTTGCAGCTATTCCACCAACACTAGAAGCATGATTTTGGTTTACCATGGCAATCATATAATATTCTTCAAAATTGATAAATGCAGCCCATTCCCTAAAAGAATTCGAAGAAAATTTCCCATTTTCTCTCAAGAATCTATAGATATTAGGAAAAGTTCGATGATTCTTCTCTCTGGATTTCTTTTTCGGTATTGCGTAACGGCGTCTAGATAATTACAATTTGTTGAAGCATACGCTAACAACATATCGTCATTTTCAGTATTGATAAAGGTAGGCATATTTTCAAATGCTTGATTTCAACGAATTTCGAAATTCATTACGGATTCCATGACATAAACAATTACAGATCAACAACAACCCCAGAGAATACAATGAACATATAGAAGAACTGTTCTCATTGATCATTGATCAAGAACCTAGATCATCGATGAGACTTGTGACAAAATATGACAAAATAAGGCCGATTGATGTTATAGATGAAGTAGTAGGATAATAGGAGGTTAAAATTTGTTGAGATCACGAATGAGGTATCTCTGTACATCAGTTATAAACTGTTTAACTGCTTTTTATTTATCATTTTTCCAATTAAATTCAATTCCATTTCTATTTAATTCATGCTTTCGTTAGGAATAATAATTTTTCCTGAATAAAAACACAACATATTCATTCTAATTATACAATATCGAATATTCAAGAAAATGTTTCAAAATAACTGATTCTTGGTCATTTTTCTGTCATTTACAGGCTCGAAAGAAGGATTAATCGAAAGGTATGTTACTCAGATTCACCATATCTTTCTTCAATTGCGTGTTCCAGCTAAGCGAAGACCATTAACTGACAAGAATGTTTGTAATAGTTCGGACGATATCAAAATTTGTCAAAAAACCTTGTACAGAGATTTGATTCGATATTTTCAATTTCCTCAGTCGGTCTCTGCAACATTTCATTCAATGTTTTCCATATATCTGTAGTTAACCCTTGTATCGAATTTGACGAAAATCGAACAAACGATTCAGGAGATAAAGTGAATAGAATGTAGGCTCTGAGTCATGAATCAGCTTGTAACTTCGAAAACAACGGATTTACCCAATTTCTGCGGCTTTGAAATCTTGATTCCTCCTAGCATTTTCTATCTACCGTTGAATACTTTGCATTTATCGCTGAAACACCCTATATAATTATCCTCCGCGAATGAGGAGTCTTTTACTTTAATACAAACAGATGATTTTCCTGATCTATAACTGCCAACATAGAGTTTCTTTAATTTTTCCTTCACTTCTGCTTTGAGATATCGCTTCTTGCAGAATTTCGTTATTTTAAGATAACAGGAATGATTAATTAATAGTTCTTCCAAAATGTTTTATTGAATAAAGAATATAAAATATTGTTAACATTCTATAGGCTATCTATACATTACCGACTGGTACCGATAGTTGACATTGAAGCAATAACAATATCTAATAATATCTGACATAGTCATAGGAAAATGAAATTTTCAATAAAAACGAACAAGCATAAACTAATTTAAACCAAAATCGTAACTCCCATCGAAAATCAAAATATTACGAAATGATTCTATCTGCTGCCTTTACAATAAAAATTCACTGTTGAACAAACCTTTACATTCTTCAAAATTATTGTGAATCTTTTTTCATTCTGGTAAATTTCAGGCAATCTATTAGATGCTTGTGACGCTTGAAATACAGGGTCAAAAAAGCCTTCAGGCGTTCTTACATTACTGAGCTATATATTACATTGTGCTCTGGTGTAAAGTTGTAGGTAAATGTAATTAAGTTGATATATTTCGAGTTTTATATAATATTTTCTGCATTTATTTAAACTGCTTAAGATCCATAAATTTATTTCATATACTAACCCACAACTTTCCATATAAATCGTCTAATGGCGCTAGGTGATCATAGTAAAATAAGATTTTTAATATTTTGTTTTGTAACGTTTGCATACTTTTAAAAACTACACATTCGCCAAATCGTAGTGAGGTATCAAAAGTGAAAAAAAATAGGATATATACACATCCATTTTCTATTTTTCGTAAACATAATTTTCATTGTTATTTATGGCACTTAATACTAGTGTAACTTAAGAGGAAATTCAAGCAGGGTTCATTCAGAATCAAAGCAAGATACTTTATTGTATTACCTCTTTCAATTACATCATTCAATTTGATTACTGGATAATCCATTTTTTCATTTTTGTTTAAAAACATACATGTTTTGTCTACATAAGTTTCTTACTTATTGTAATTAAGCCAAGATGCATAGATATTGAAGTTAGAGCTTAGTAGTTTTTCAAGTTCTTTTGTGACATTACCACTGTAGAATAGGGCTGTTACATCGACAAAACTTTGATATTTGGCTTTTGATCCAAATAAATTTAGGTTAACAACTTAGAATGAATATAGAAGAGGTGCGAGCACCGAATCTTGTAGCATCCCATACTTATCTGATTATAAGTCACTAATATTGTCACCTTAGCATATTGTGTTGTACCTAGTATATATAATTTTGAACTTTATACCACCTACTCCTTTCTCAGAACATGCGAATAGGTTCATAATCGCCAGTTTCTTTGTGATGCAACTACAAATCTACAGTTTTCATATTTTTCTATCTGTTTTGATATTGACATCCCTTCTTATCAAATTTTATGATGCTAAGTGGACAGAATAGATCTCATATATTTTGGTCTCTTTGTGATAGTCAAAAGATACATTAGAACGCGGCATAACCAGCCGTATTTTCAGGTTGAAGGGACGTGAAAGTTTGAATTCTCCAAAGATCGCAAGAATTTCAGATCTTTTATCTCGTATCAATTTCAATTTGCCACCTTCTCGCGATTTTTCGAAAAAGGTGAAGACGTTCGATATAACAACTATTTCCATGATTCAACAACAAATTCATTTCTTAAAAATTTCAATTTCAATTCAAACTTAAAACTATAGATTTTTCTTGAAATGGGTAAATCTGTGCAATATAATGAATATTTTTTTGTAGATGTAACTACAAATTAATATTTTTGTTTTCTATATTTGCACTATAACACACTTCTTCACACAAAATTTCATGTTTTTAGGTCAGCGAGAAGTGTCTATTGGATTCTATTAAGTGTGTCGTCAAAACAATGAGCAAAAATCAATGATTCAGAAGTTTGATTTTTTCACAGTTTCGATAAATTTCTGGCTTGATTATTTGGTTTTAATTTCAAATCTACCTACACGTATTCCTAAGAGAAAAGTCTAAACAGACAGATAAATGAACAACAATGTGATCTTATAACTGATCTTATAACCTTTTTCCTTGGGGTACGGAAACTTAAAATAGGTACAATCTCAATCTATAGAACTTCAGCTTTGATTCATAAGTTTCATCACTAAATCATTTGAAAATATTGTAATATACACTTACCACAAAAATTGTTGCATCACCCTACTTTTACGACAATACTATATAAACTTTCAAGTTGGTCACTCAAGTCGCTTGGTAACTATCAGAAGTGTAAAATGAGAAGATATCATTCAACACAGATGAGTTTAAGATGAAAAATATCGTCAATTTTCGAGTTAATGAAAAATTAGAGGAGACAAATCAACTAGCATCGTATGGTTACTAATCATTTTCAAAATCGAGTGTTTCCTCCCCGGGCACTAAGTACTGCCAGTATACGTCTCGGAAGCTCCTCAAACGAATTATGGATGTACTCTTGAGTCACTGAGTACCAAATTTCAGGGTGCAGATTTTCTAGTTGTTGGAGTGTTCTACAAGGCATGCTACGTTGCTGAATTTGCCACCCCATGTTGTCCAAACAGGTTATATGGAATTCAAGTCGGGACTTCTGGCTGACCATCTTAAAATATCAATTCCGGCATTTTGCAGAAATTCTGTAACTACTCTAGCTGCATGACGCCCAGCATTATCATGCATATAAACGAAGTTTTCGCCAATCAATAGGCCAAAGGATACAACATGGGGTTCAAGGATATCTGCGATGTATCTGGCCGCTGTCATTCTTCCATTATTCACTAGGACTAACCCAGTTCGACCATGGAAATAAATGCCTCCCTACACCATTACTGAGCCCCCTCCGAAGTTTTCGGTTTGCCGGATATTGCATTGTTGATACCGTTCCCCAGGTAATCTGTATACAGGCATGCGTCTATCATTGGATACTAAACAGAATCTGGACTCGTCTGAAAAGAGAACATCCGACCATTCTGGAATACCCCAATTTGCATGGTCTCTCGAAAACTGAAGTCTTGCAACTCGATGCTGTCTGGTGAGACGCGGTTGGATATCGTCTTCTCCGAGCGTGTTCCTAACAGTTTGCAATAAAATATGCACATTTCTGGAAAGTGCAAGTTCATTTTGTAGCATTCTAGCCGTACAGTGCTGAGCTCTCAGTTCAGTTAAATGAAGCCAACAATCATCAACTGGTGTTGTTATCCGATTTATTCCCTGTCCGGCCCTTCTTCCATATTCCGCTGTTTCGTGAAACCGATTAATTGCTCTTCAAATAGTGCTTTGGTTAACATTCAACAAGTTAGCCACGGAACGTTGGCTCCGCCCTCCTCTAGAAGTGTTACAATTCTTACCACTTCATGATCACTCAAATAGCGTCCAGGACGTTCAGCAGCCATCACAATAAATTCGAAGACTTGAAAATCAACAAGAAACACAGAAAACTTGCATTAATTTAGCGTGAAAACTGAAGAGAAATTGAATGAATACTGATTGTCAAATAAACTCATTTTTGTTTCAGACGTGTTTGAGATCATATGGAAACAAATATGTTACTACATAGATAAAAAATTTTTTCCCCTCATATGTCCAAAAACATATGTTGAAAAAGAAACTACGATCGAGCAGCTTAATCGATTGTGGAATTGAGAATACCAGGTGATGCGACAATTTTTGTGATGTGTATATTTTACGTTTCCGTCATTGAATTAATCTGCATGTTTCAAAATAAGCGCACAATTGGACCATATGAGACAATGTTAAGTTTTAGCACTAAAATCAGAGTTGGTATTTCAATGATGAAATATTGAAATAAAATGTTCAACAGCCATGCAAAATTCAATCACTTCTTTATAGTAATCGAGTACCGCATATTAAAAGTGAAAGAGAGGAATACTTTCGCCCAGGTTATACTTTCCTTCAGCAATTGAACGAATTTCCATGAATAACTTCTTCAATTTCGCATCGTAAATTCCACAAATGGCATATGGCAAAACCTAGGAAAGCTTTCTGTTCATTTTCTAATATACAAACACATCAAAGCGACTCAATTCTCAAATTCAAACGAGCAATAAACCAATTCAAACGTCCAAATCAAAAGGAAAATTGAAGATATGGAAATTTCACGTAGAACACCGATATGAAAATTCATCAACCCGATTGAATGTCTTCATTTCTACTTTTTAATGCCTGGCTCTTTTACGATCACAGCTATTGGAGCGTTCCAAGTTTCCGTAAAATCTGAACTGGGTCGCGAAAAGCTCGTCGTAATTCGTAACCGAAGAGTAATGGAACTTTTCAATCGTAAAAATAAATATTCAAATTTTTTAATGGCGTCAGATATTCGAACCGATTAAGTTGTTTGCACAGCGGAAAAAACTGGGAGATGATTTAAATTCTGAGATAGGTCCTGGAACTTCGACTACTGCATAAAAATGAGGTTTTTTTTTCTTTTTACTCATTCATATTCGAGAACTTTCTTCCGTCATTTAGATCAAAGAAAATAATCAACTCTTTAATATCACTTGACTTTTGCAGAATATGTTCACTGAGGGTGACGTGTTTTTATTAGAAATGATGTAATTCACTACGGAAACAAATCTGCACAAAAAAATTCATTGACTTCATAGTCATTCAATAGTACCCCGAAAGTTGACAAGAATGATACCTAATTTAAAGAAAAAACGCATAAAAAAGAGACTGTTTTTCATCACGTTAGTGCACATGGATGCTGTAGTTATCTCCAAGGCATTTAAACCCAATATTATCTTTTTCAGAATTTCTCTTCGATTAATTATTGAAACTTCACTCTGAAGCTATATAAATTTTGTCGAGTTAGATAAAATGAAAATTTCTTTGTCTCGAATCAAATGTTCCGTTGGGTAAGAGAAGGGTTGATATTACGTGTTCTGTGTCTGCACGTATGAATTGTCCTAAGAATGTGGAATCATCTAACAAATTTAGCACCAACATACATACACGGTAGAGGACGAAAAAGAAATACTATTACCACAAAAAACTTATACTTGCATATGAAGTTGAGGAGTAATTCTCATTTTTAAGCATTCTTTCAAATGAACATTGCATGACTGTCCACTCTTTTATAGCATAATAGATCTGTAAAAAATGAATCTTCTGGTACATTAGCCGAACGACTCTCTCATCTACCCAGCACAGTATACAGTCAGGATATATTTTGACGTTTTAGTACTGCAGCTATATGAAATATTGCGAATAGAGGAATGTAGCCTTCGTTCCCCCCCAATCTTTTTGCCGAAAACAGATTAAAGCTTGCTTTTTTCGGTTTTGAGATATTTGGAAATTTAAAAAATTTTTGGAATCAGTATTGCTAATATCTTGGTTGTTTTTGAAGTTATGTGAACATGGGTATGAGATTCTTAGGTACTCATTCACATACAATCCTACTTCGTGCGAAACATTTTTTTGTATCCAACGTTTCTTTAATGTCAAGGCAAAACTTTCATTTGTCAAATGTGAAGCACGGTTAACTTTCATTCCGTTGAAGATGGTTCTTTTCCTATATGAGTATACAGGGTGTCCAAGCAAGATGGGACGTTGAAAGTATATGAAGAAAAGAATGGCCGATTGCAGAAATTGTCTTGAATGTTATTCGATGCTGAGACACTTCCGTTTATACTGCAATTTTACATCATCTTTCAAATGGCACAACGTATATTTCTTTTTTTTATTGTAGAAAATTAAATTTTGAAAATTTTCTTTCCTATCATTGCCGCCTGAAATCAACCGAAAGGAAGATATGATTTTTCATTCGGAATTTTGCGATTATTGTTTGTCTCTTAGAGGACCTCATAAAAATACTGAAAATCATTCAATATCGATTATTTCTAGCTCGTTGTAAGTAAAGGGGCTCATTCATCAAAGATCAATTGATTTAGCGGCTTCACAGTATACAGGGTGTTTCCAAAGTATGTGGTAAATCGTAGTTAATTATATTAGTGACAAATAGGTATCTATGGGAAAAAATTGTTCTACGAAAATGTGAGAACCGTATGCAGCAACATGCATATTGAAACTTGTGGCTTTTCAGTTTCGCTTGAAATGATTGCTCTTGTTTTCCAAAATGATTGGACTTGATTGTTATCGATTTTAGATATAGATATTTTGAAATCCACAAATTGTCTTGAAAATTTCAAATATTATTTCACATGTTGAAACTCTGATATTTTTTCGGTTTTTTCGGGTGGCCATATTTTGAAAAGTACCTACATCTTACCATAAAAAAAATCGGCATGGTAATTTGAAGATGATTTCCCTGAGAAGTACCTGATGTAATCGAGAATACCTACTAGAGAAGAAGATAAACGAGAATTCATATTCAATCCACTTCAATAGTAATTGATTTCGAACTTTTTTTCTCGGAATTCTGACAAGAAATACTTTGATGATTTTGAGATGTGTCTCATACTGAGAGATCGAATTGCATTATTCGAAAGATTTCATATTATCTGCGAATTTCAGGATCCTCGTGAAAGAAATCGTAATGTTTGGGATAAAATGGCGAATAACTCGAATACGATGCGTTTTAGGTAAAGAGAAACCTATAACAGATCGATGCCTATTAATATTACGAGTTAAATAGTGTGTCCAAAAATAGGTTGTCTAATTTGAAAAAGAGTATTTCTGTACCCTTGAATGTACTACATGCCACATGCTTTGGAAACTTTGTACCTCTGAATGTACTACGATTTGCTGCATGCTTTGCAAACACCCTGTATACCGTGAAGCCCTAAATGAATTGAATTCTGCAGAATGAACCTCTTCATTTACAACGAGCTAGAGATAATCGATATTGAATGAATGCCTTCTAAGAGACAACCAAACATCGCAAAATTCCGTTTGAAAATTCATATCTTCCTTTCGGTTGATTTCAGGTGGTAATAATATGGAAAAATGGTTCAGAATTTAATTTTCTACAAAAGAGAAAATAGAAACATACATTATACCATTTGAAATATCAATGATGGTGTCAACTTCCGGTATAACCGAAAGTGCCACAGCATTGAAAAAATTTTCGGAACTTAGTTCGAATGAAATCCAAGAAAACAACAAAAAATTACTTCAATCGGTCATTCCTGTCTCCATATACTTTTAATGTCCCATCTCACGTGGGCGCCCTGTATATCTCAATATGTGTGTATCATTTTTTTCATCCAGGACTGGGGCAAAAAGGGGTAAATAACCAAATCTGTCAGAAAACGTACTCATATCGTACTCCAAGCGTATATGGACCATATTCCGGAATCCCGCCTGATGAATGTCACTGTTTGCCTCACAGATTTAAGGGGGGCAATATGGAATATATGAAGTCGTTGAATCCCGAAAATCAGGCATCTGGTGGGTCACTGAACTAGATGGGATGGGATAAGTTTCGACAAAGCCAACCCGTTTGTTATAGTAAGGGTTTATGAAGTTTGTTTGGAGAATTGAAATGAAAAAAAACTCGAGAAAGGATATTGATTAGAAGAAGAACCGAACCGCAATGCCAAACATTTTTCCCAATCAGAAAACTGTCCCATGTGCTAGTTTGCAATACAAACCATTAAAGCGAAGGGAAATGTTAACTATTCAAAAGCAAGAAAGAAGGTGGAAATTCTTTCACTTATTACCTGAACCCCATTCACACCAGCAACATCTTCTGTGCCTGAATTATTCATGAAAAGAATCGTTAAGAAATTAATGCCACAACTACCTGAAATACTCATACACGTCTCTGTCAAGGAGAGCAATATGACTCGAAGCGAGAAGGTTGTTATAGAGATGATGGGGCTTCCGTCGTCCAAATCAGCACTAGAGATATCTGCTGCATAAGCTACAGGGTCTAAGAAGAGACTACGAGATTCTTCAACTGAGAGGGAACTCAAAAGCGTTTGAATTCAAACCTAGGAGAAAACCTAGGTTCCACGATTAAAATTCTGCAATTTTGAGTCTTCATAATTTGCCACCCTATCTATCTCAAGATGGACTGATTTTGAAGGAAAAAGCTGAGACACCTCAATTTTTGACAGAAGGACCAATTTCTGGGTTGGTTTAAAACATGTAAAATCAACCCCTTATCTTCAACAACACCAGAGACAAAATTCATCATAGGAAAAGTGCATCGAGTGGCATATTTTTGCGAAAGGTCTTTCAATTCTCTATTCAAAAATAGTATCTTTATGAAAATTTAATATTATGCAGGCAGTTAAAATACAAAGAAAGTTTGTATTTCAACAAAAATCAAATTAACTGCAGAAAATGGCCTCCTATTACCTCGATTCTGGAACTCCCTTCAAACATTCTGATTTTCAGATTTCAGGTTGTGTAGCAAAACTCTCGATCTAAGATCACCTCATAAGAATAAATATAAAGGACTCAATCAGGTCCCTGGCTGGCCACTCAACTATTCCTCTTCTACCAATCCACCAACCTGGCAAATTTGCATTTAATTATTGTCGCACTCGAATATCGAAATGTGCTGCAGGAGTATCATCTGGCTAGAAACGTATCTCAATCTCTGAAGGAGATTCATCATTTTCCAAAATTTCTTTGAACCTGGAATTTATTCATTTTTCCAACAACTGAAACTAGGTGTCTATATTACCTTCAATAAAAAAGATCCTAATCTACGGTTCCCATAAATTCCAGTCAAAGCATTTAATTTCTGAGTCGTTTATATTCAGGCCTGTGTGTATCAATTAGGATTCTTGGAATTTCGCAAATTATTACATTTCCGTGAGAAATAAAAACTTGGAAGTGCGTAGGTCAAGAATAATGACTTTAAAACGATAGCAGAGAAATTAGAGTTATTATACTATTGAATGGATGTCGGATGAGATCATTTTGAGAACTTTGTTTGATTTCATGCCAAATTTTCGGTTGGAAAAAACTTTTAGTGTGTTTGGATTGTTTGTATGATATTAAACCTTTATAAAGAAGAAATTTTTGAATAAAAAATTGAGACGATCTCGATCTGCTTTCCCAATAATGAACTAAGAAGCTGCTGGGGGTAGGGGATTAATTTCACATGCTCCGAACCAACTCAGAAATTGGCCCCCCTTCAGTCAAATATCGACGTGTCTCAGTTTTTTCCACTACAACCAGTCTTTCTTGATATAGAGAGGGGGCAAATTGTTGAAATACGAATTTTCTTTTTGTTTGGATTTCTGTGTCATTTCCAGGATCATGAAGATACTATTTTTGATAGAGAAGGTATCATAGTATATAATATAAAAATATATCGACTTTCAAAAAATGTTTACTGTACTGAGAATTCAGGTTCCTAGATCCTTATCTACAAAGAAGTTTCACACGGGTTCAAAATGTGTCAAATAATATATAAAAGGATACTACGAATAAATCTCTGAATTTTTAGCATGCTTGTAGTTTAGTTCAACAAGTTATGATATTAGTCTATCTTCTGTTAGGAAAATGTGAAAAATAACTGCCAAATTGTATTTCAAAAGGCATGATACCGCGTGATCCAGTTATCCAGGGAAAGAAACTGCTGGAAACTATGAAATGAAGCGATCCCATTCTGAAAGCTCTCGATTAATCCAGTTATTATATTCCTTCCCCAGGATCGAAATCTCTTCAGATATATTCGAAACGAAATGGCGAATTTCCGCACATTTTAATTAATTAAAACGGACATAAAAACAGGAGAACTAGCATAGGTACACGAAATGGAACGAGCAGAATGCAAATTTATGCTAGTCAAAAGCAAACAAGGATTAACAAGTTGAAAATGCACGGCAGGCAACATGCGCTGCTGAATTTTGTTCATAATAGCTTTGTATTCTTTATCTCCACCAAACAACGGATTGCACATAGAGTTCAATCGGTTTTATCTGGTTCACCTTCCATTATGCCCTTTTGTATGGCTCGTTTCATGCTCCCGCGTTTGTAACCATATCTGTCTTTATTTATCTAAACTCGGGCCGGCGTTTATGTATTTTAATAGCTGTGTCACTATCAGCATTCTGTAGGATGCACTTACCATTTTATGATGCTCCTTTTGTTTGGTCCATCTCAGTCATCAGAGCTTAATTTTGGAATAAGTGGTGCATTTAGTGAAAGCGTTGAATTCAATTCGTGGTGCAGGTGATTTATAGGTGGTTACTCATGTTTACCCTAATACCCATTTTGTTTATATTGTCATCTGGTGCATATAACCATTTAAAAAACTTTTTCAGACATTCAGCAGATTACTCGATAAGAGTGAAAACAACTCGACTTTAATCAACAACATAGTCACCTTCAAGATAGGTTCATTTACTTCATTGCGCCTTTGACTTCGCAATATCTTTCGTATAGAATGATTTGTCTTTATCAAAATTCCTTCAATATCGACAATCACTTTTTCATACCAGCAAAATTTATTGTATCGGGAGCATTTTTGGCCGTCTGTGAACAGATAATAAGCACTGGGGGCCAGTTCTTAAGAACACGCAGGTTGGTGAAGAAATTGAGAGGGAAATTCGTTCAATTTGACAATCTTCGCTTGCATTTCAGCCCATTGTTTTAGTCAAAAAGCAATATTCCGGGCAATTTTCTCTTATGCCTCTATTCAAGATCCAATATCACTATGTTATATTTATTGATGATTATTAATATTGCTCAAATACAAAATAAAAAAAAACAATGGTGCCTATTCTAAAAGTTATACAAATCAAAAGATTATTGGAAGTGTTGGCGCATGAAACCAAAATAACTAATAGCTAACTCAATGAATTAATGAATACAATTTTTTTTCTCCTATATGAAAAACAAAAATACATGAGATTTAATATGAATTATTGTCAAAGAGTTTGTTATTAATCGATCAACCACTCGTCGAGGAAATTCTTGAAAACGTTGATAGTAGAGCTTCGACGACACTGTTTGGCAACGAATTCAATCTGGAGAATACCCGGTTCGGAAGAAAGCTCTGGCGATGAGTATTTTTAAGATTTTTCTTATGCTGTTTGAAGTTGTGACCTCTAAGGTGTCTATTCTGATTGAGTGAAAAGATATTTCAGAGATCACAAGTGAATAGACATCGCAATCATCGGAAAGTAATTATGAGGTCTCGCCGGAGACGGTGGTTCTCAGAAGATGGGTTACCGAAAATTTTAGTCTCTCTGTATAAGATGGTCTCAAGCGGCCATAGGGAATTCTTGTCACTCTTCTCCGGATTGACTCCAGTAGATCCACATCACTCCAGGAAACAGGAGACCAAACCGGCCCAGCGAATTCCATTATAGGTCGTACATAAGTATTATAGAGTGAAGCACAAGTTTTTGGTTCACAACGCCTGAAAGATCTTTCGAGTAGGTAGGTAAGACGGGGAGCTTTGGTGAACACATTCCGAATATGTTCAGACCACGTCAAGTCATCTGTAACAATAACACGAAGATCAAGCTGCTTTCAGGTGCTGTCAAGATTCTTTCCATTCAGGTGATATTTCAGTTGGGATTGTTTTTACCAATATGAAAGAACTTGCACTTATCTGCATTGAGTGGTAATAGTCAGTCAGAACACCATAGCGATAAAAAGTCTAGATCTTGTTGAAGATTGTTCGAACTAAGGAAAAACATTGTAGATCTTGGTATCATCCGCGAAGATAGAGCAAGTGGAAGAAAGTAGTGATAGAAGATCAGATGTATATAGCAGAAATAAAAGAGGTCCCAGAACAGAGCCCTGAGGAATGCCGCTCGTAACCTATCTAATCGAAGAATTGGAATTTTTGATTTTGACAAATAATTTCCTGCCCTAAGAAATGCTCCTATCCAGGCGAGGAGAGGTCCCTTAATTCCTAAGTTTTTCCGTTTGAAAAACAAGAGCTCGTGTGGTACTCTATCGAAGGCTTTCGAGAAATCTAGGTAAACACGATCGACAGGTATCATATTATCCATTGACTTACTCTAATGATTTATGCATTTGAGTAAATTCGTTATAACAGAACGCCCAGGAAGAAAACCGTGTTGATGCTCAGGTATAAGCTTATAGATGGAAACAAAATCCAACATTTGTCCAAGAATAATTCTCTCGCAAATGGAAACAAGGCTAATCGGTCGATAGTTATCGGCAGAAAGTATATCTCCTTTTTGTGAATGGGAGTCACTGATGCAATAAGCCAGTCACTAGGCAAGGCTCCTGATCGTAACGACTTTTCAAAAATAATGGATAAGGGAGAGCCATACTTGATGAATATTTTTCGAGAATATTGGAAGATAAACTATCAATTCCAGGTGAAGAAGCAGGATCCAGAACGCTCAGTTGTTGTTGTTCAATCAAAGCAGGGCTGAAGCTTATCTCACACAGACTATTGGCGCATGGTTGGAACAGAACTGGTGGCATAGGTCCCTGAGATTCTACAGTGAAGGAGGATGCAAGCGTGGCTGCCAGTATCTCAGCAGCTTCTTGAGAATCTTCATAGACCTGTCCCTTCGAGT
This sequence comes from Cryptolaemus montrouzieri, assembly GCA_013387265.2. Lineage (NCBI taxonomy): Eukaryota > Metazoa > Arthropoda > Insecta > Coleoptera > Coccinellidae > Cryptolaemus > Cryptolaemus montrouzieri. The sequence continues at coordinate 89,007,440 of JABFTP020000021.1, read as the reverse complement.
TACGAACCTGGGGCACGGATATCTTAGTGTTCGTGTTAGATCTTACATATCTGAAAAATTTCTTTCTATTTTTTGAGGCAGCAAGTCTATCCTCAAAGGTTATTTTGGAACTATTAATTTCGCTGCTCAGCTTGTTGGAGAAGTTACGATGATTTCTATAATCAGCTTCTTGCTTTCTACGTAAATACCTCTGCCATAGTGTTCTCTTATCACGTATCATTTTCAGAATGCTTGAGACATAGTTTAGTAGAGTTGCTGACTACCTCCCTTCTAGTCGAACACTTCTCCAATTCGGAATTATATATTGTCATCCACAGGCAGAACCGCCTTCCAGTCGGTAGCTTCAAATACTTCATTTAGTTTTCGGAAATCGACAGTAGTGAAAATTTTTGTGTCAGGTTTGGTGGGGACTGATGGAATAAACTCAATTCTTGATTTAAGGACTACGTGGTCAGACCGACCGAAAGGAGGCAGATAATCAACTGATGAAAGAAAATCAATATAGTTCACAAAAAACAGATCCAAAGTTGATGGTTTATTACTCAGAATATAACGGGTTGGTCTATCAATAAGTTGGTGCTCGTCAGAGCTCAATATTCTAGTAACGAAGTAATAAGAACATGAACTAGCAGAAGGTGAAGTGGAAGAACATATGGGCCATTTTATATCCAGGAAATTGAAGTCGCCAACAAAGAGAGAATGCTTCGTCGAGGAAGATAATTGAATCAGGTGGTCGAAAATAGTATCGTCCAAAGTTGAGGGCCGAGGCCGATAAATACAACCCAGACAAATTTTGAAATATTTGTTATGAATATTCAAAAAAATATTATCAATGCCAGGTGTATAAAGAGACGAGACGTTGATTTTATAATGATCTGTAATCTGGTTGATAACATAAATGCAAACTCCACCATGTCCAATTGTTGTAGTACTATCTCACCGATACAACGTGTAATTTGAAATTGGGTATTGTTGATCACTTGTGCGAGGTTGGAGCCAAGATTCAGTAATGAAGATGTGGAATGGTTTGTTTATTCGTACAAATGCAAGAAGTTCATGAAATCTAGATGGTAACGATCGTTGGTTAGTATACATGAGGGCCATTCATTGACACTTTTTTCTAGTTTTTAGACGCTCGAGAATTAGAGACTATAGATGGTAATCCTTTATTATATTTTATTGTCAATTCAGGTTCGCCAGCATCCTGCCTTCTCTTCAACTCCAAGCGAAGACTTTTGAGATGCTCGGACTGCTAAGGTGTTAAGTCATCTGTAATCCAGACATTCTTATAGTTGGGATGATTGAGATTGTTTTTATTTCACAATACTTTCTGAGCTGAAGCTGGGTTGGAAAATGTCACTTTCCAGAGACACAGAGAATACAATCCTACTCGAGTCACTTTATTAATTAAGTTTGCTGCGGTAAAATCGATATGACTGACAATAATAGCAATCTCGTTCAGTTCAAGGGGTTTGTTCCAGACTCACTCTTCACCATAATGTTATTCGCTCTTCTCATGCGCTCAAGAATTTCTGCAGTATCGGTGCTTCCACTGGAATGATCGGGAGAAACACTATCTCTAAGACTGTCAAGATTGGTGCTGAATGAGCTGCCTTCAGCAGTAGGCGATGCATGTTGGTTCTCTAACTGGTTTAACCTAGATTTGTAAGAATCTAGTTGAGCTTGGTGAACAGTGAGAGGGATAGAATGCTGATCCAGCAACGCTCCACAGGACATCATCTCGGTCGCTAGAGCAAGTTTTTATTTCCGCCGCATCGTTCGTGAGATCTTTATAGGATGTGTTCAACGAGGCCAAGTTATTAGACATTTCAGACATTTTCTGCATCAGCTGATTGGAATGCTTTGTTGTCATAGGGTGGTCCTCGCAAGATTCATTTTTAGAGGTTGATGAAGAATAACTCCTCAACTTGATACGAGAGGCACATTTGGAGCACACGAAAGCTTCTTTTTTATCACGCAAGTAGTCGATGTCATACACTGTATAGTTGACACAAAGAGAAATTAAATCGCTAGACCACTATAGATCTGAACAATTAAAAAATAAAACAGTATAGAGTAAAGAAATTGGTGAGGGTTAAGACACTATTCGGTTTCATGGACCGATATGAAAGACTCTCACATTCGGATAGGCAGGCCATGGAAAGATAGGAAACAGATGGAATGGTAATTAAAATGAAAGGAATTAATTTTACGAGACAATTCAGGTAATGCTCTGGAACAGATGTACACTCCAACGCTCCACGTGCAATAGTGTTGTTCGCGAAACTGCTAATGAATCGTCGATTTGTAGGCAACGTATGTTTGTAAATAACACGGGATGCGCGATAAGAAAGAAAAAATATCGAGAGGTGTATGAATGGTTGATTTCAATTGTTTGGTGGAATAGAATATGCAGTATTATGATATGGAAATAATTACAGGTACGTCAACACTACACAACATCTGCTGTCTTGTGTCTTTGTCAAGATTATCGTAGCAAAGTTTTTGATCGTTTCGCATTCATCAGCTGCTGTCTACTCAGATTATGTTCGTTTGGTATCGAGCTTGCAGTATTAAACCCAAATTTTATCTATTATCATATATCTGCCCAGTTAGCTTTCTATTCGCAGATGCGCTGTAATTTTTGTTAGCTACGAACAAACGCAGCACCCATTTCGACCAATCTTTTCCCATTAACAGTTGCTCATGCAAATCGGTGAAAATACTATGTTCAGATGTTTAATGTCACTTTCTTAAGCTATCTGAAGCAACCTTCGAATTTGGTCGATCAGAGTATTTACCATCTGCGTTAGTTGATTGGAATCATAAGCCTACCACACTTTAACCGTTGTTATCAATGCAGTTTAGTGAGCTAATACTCACTAAACCAACCAATAATCAATGTCAGCACGTAATCACCCTCTGTTTTTTAAAATCTCTTAACGCATTATGATTATTGATATAAGAACTATTTATGACTCTCTAATATTTTCGTGCACAGATTCAGATATTCACAGTAAAATTTTGCCATAAAATTGTTGCTAAGTTTTGATAACAAGGAGGTTACACGAATTTGTTTATATCTTCAACCCCAAGGCTGAGCGAATTTTATATAGGTAATACTTCAACACCTATAGCACCCTTGGAGCTAGATTTTTCAAAAACTCTGCGAAAACGTTTTTTTTTTAATTTATATTTGAGATTCTGAACATGGTTTAATATGTCCCAAAGTTTAAAACCGAGGGAACGAACACCTATTGTGTTTCCATAAGAGCAGTTGTCACTGTTAGCAAACTTCATTCAAACTTACTTAACCGGTTTTTCGTTGAGTTATAAACATCTTAACCTACAATTTTTTTTAATTCATTAGATTAGTAGCATTATCGACAAATCTATCTCACCAAAGTAGAAGTAATTACTATTAATGACCACACTATTAATTTACATCAAAAAGGATTCAATGGGGACCATATTATAAAACAATTATTGTCAAGCTTTCGTTATCAGATTATCTGTAGCAATTATATGATAAAGCTGTATATCGTCGACAGATATATCAGTCAAATTGAATATTGTATCAGTCCAACTAATTACATAGGAGACAATAATAGAAATAATTAGGACCTAAATATTTAATGAGTAATATTGATGCTTTATTCATTTTAAGGAAATTCATTTTCAACGAAGAGGGAATAGAATATAGTTTATACTTTCCACAATTTTATTCTCACAACCAATTTCGACCGCCAAGTAATTTTCAAGTGTTCAACTACAGGAAATTCCTGTAGTTTCCTGTGGTTGACCTCTTACAGCGATAGCATCGTATCAATTTTATTTATCCACTTTTTGAATTAAACCGTAAGTATTTGGTGGTTAAGCATGAAATGAATATTTTACTTTTTACTACCATCAAATGAATTAAGTTGATAGATCACTGTTAGCTCGGTTTTTAACTCGTTTAACGTCTGATAGTCTGAAAATCAAGTACAAAGTAACATGATTTTCTGGTTTTTCGTCCGTTAGTCTTAGTATTCACCATTTGTTTGTTGTCATTGACAACGTTTCGGCTGGGTCGCACCTTTCATTCTCAAGTCAATTTGATCGTTAACTGCTGCTCATGGTCGCGTGCGCTGGTGTTGCTTGCTCTATCTCAAGTTGTATCGCGCTTTCATTGGTCGACTGATCGACTCGCGGTTGGTGTTTGTTCGGCTCTGCTTATGGTATTTCTCCACCTTTTTTGAGCCATCACTCTTCCCATCTTCCCTATACAAAATGTTCATGGATTGCAGAGGGGGCTTGATATTTCAGGATCCTTGAAACAGAAATTGACCTGTTTTTGCGTTTTGATCTGAAATGAATATCTTTGTAGATATAGCCTCTGTTTAGTTTCCGTTGAAGCACCTGTATATATATATATATATATATATATATATATATATATATATATATATATATATATATATATATATATATATGTGATGACTGTTTTCATAATCATGTAGAATCACCTTGTTCCTCTAATCTTAGCATAACTTCATCACCTAATTCAGATCTTCACAAAACTAATAAAAAATGAAACGCATAAATGGACTTATGAAATGAATAAATTCATTATGTTTTGTTATTACAAAATAACAAATAATGGAACAAATAAAAAGGGTACATGTCTAAACTATATAATATGTTCAAAGAAAAATTCCCCAATTGCTGTATTTCAGAACAAAGCATTGCGAATCAAACACGGTATATTGAAAATAGAAACTTTATGTCTGAATCAGAATTAAAATCAATTAAAACAACATTAAACAAGAACATTTATATTCTGAAATTTCAGATGAAAACTTAGTCCCATTCATGAAAAGCATCGAAAATAAATCAGAAAATTCATCTAAAAATAATGATAACAAAGATATAGAAAATTTATTTTTCAATCAAATGAATCTATTTGAAAATATTGACCAAACTTTAAGACCTAAACTTCCTAAAATTCATTATTCAAAGGAAATTTTCGATTGTATAAACGAGCTTAATGAGAATATTCTTCCAAAGCAACTTGTTAAATTAATGAATATGTATACACTTCATCTGATCATATATTGTGCCGCTATTACAGTAGTTAAACATTCTGGATACAAATTAGAAAATTTTGGATCTAATTATAATATCAAGAAAAACCTTCATGGCAAAAAAGGTTAGAAGGCAAAATTTCTTCTATCAGATGTGATTTAGGAAGATTGACTCAATATTCCAGAGGTAATCGATCAAAAAACTTATGGCACATATTGGAAAAATATTCCTCAAATATAATACCCATAAATATAATAAGATAAGTAATGAACAATTGATAGAATACATCGATACTTTAAAACAAAAACTTTCAGTATACTCCATTAGACTACGTGAATATAAAATAAATTCAGATAGAAAATTCCAAAACCAACTATTCAAAAATAATGAAAACATTTTTACAAATTTATTTCAGGTTCAAATGAAAATATTTCTGGAAATGGAGTTCCTAAAATTGATATTCTAACTGATTATTGGTCTTCAATTTGGGCAGTGCCAAGGCAACACAATTCCTATGCAAGTTGGATTTTAAATGAAAGGTCTCGATTTTCTAAAAAAGAATGCATGCAATTTGAAAAATTTTCAAACGAAGATATAACATCAGTTATTAAACACACAAAAAATTGGAAATCTCCAGGTGTTGATGGTATTCATAACTTTTGGTTCAAGAAATTCTCTTGCGCTCATGAAAAATTGGCTGAATATTTTTCATTTATAATAAAGAACCCCTCAGCTACTCCTTTATTTTTCACACAAGGAATTACTTATTTAAAACCGAAAAGTGATAATACTATTGATCCGTCCCAATATAGACCAATTACTTGCCTTCCAACAATATATAAAATTCTAACTGCATGTATTACCCAAAAATTTATGCACATTTGGAGAATTATAATATTCTTTCCGAACATCAAAAGGATGTAGAAAAAACACCTTGGTACTAAAGAGCAACTTGTAATTGATTCTGTTGCTTTGAATCAAGCTCAAACTAAGAAGAGAAATATTCATACAGCCTTCATTGATTACCAAAAGGCTTTTGATAGTTCTCCCCATTCATGGCTTCTAGAAATTTTGGAAATTTATAAAATTGATAAGACACTTCGTCTTTTTCTTGAATTTGTAATGAAAAATTGGAGAACCAATCTTCATTTAAATATTTCAAAACAATCGTTAAAATCCGAAGTAATTCCAATCAAAACAGGCATTTTTCAAGGTGATTCTTTAAGTGCTCTTTGGTTTTGTCTTTGCCTCAATCCATTATCTCATGAATTAAATGCTACTAGTTTCGGCTTCAAAATAAAGAGTCTATTAACTGAATTCAAATTAAGTCACTTAATTTATTTAGATGATATTAAATTGTATGCCGGAACCAGATCTCATTTAAAAAGTCTACTTGAGATTATTTTCAACTATTCCAATGATATTCATATGAAATTTGGGCTTCCAAAATGTAAAAATCTTTCTATTGAAAAAGGAAAGATCACCTCTGATTATATAAAGATTTCCAATATCGAAATCGAGCCAATGCATCAAGGATATACATATAAATATCTTGGATTTTGTCAAGAGAAGACAATTAACCATAGCAGCACTGAAGAAAATATTAGAAGTTCATATTACAAAAGACTTAGAATTATCATCAAGAGTTATTTAACTAGTAAAAACCTTTTCAGAGCTATCAACTCCTATGCTGTTCCTATTCTTACATCTTCTTTTGGAATTATTAAATGGTCTAAAACTGATCTAAATGAATTACAATGTCAAACGAGGAAAATGCTCTGTAAATATCATAAGCACCACCCAAAGTCAGCTGTTTAGAGAGTTACACTACCTAGTCATCTTGGAGGTCGTGGATTATTTGATTTGAATAATCTTCATAGTAAACAAATTTTTCATCTACGTTCCCATTTTCATGATAGACAGAGAACGTCTAAATTACATGATATTGTTGTTGCTTCAGATTATAATCTTACACCTCTGAACTTGACAATGCAAAAGGTAGATTTTGATATATTTGATGATAATTCTAAAAGAGAAAATTGGATGCAGAAGGAATTACACGGAAAGCATCCTAAAGAATTGAAAAATGATTATATTGATGAAATCGCATCGAATAAATGGTTAGTATCTGGAGAATTGTTTGCTGAAACAGAAGGCTTGGCAATTGCAATCCAGGATCAGGTTGTTTTCACGAGGAATTTTAGAAAACACATCATCAAACAAAATATAGATGATTCTTGCCGTAGATGTTTCTGTTCTTCAGAAACAGTTTTTCATATATTATCATCTTGCTCAGTCCTTGCTTCAACAGATTATTTAGAAAGACATAATGCCGTCGCTAATATTATTCATTTTAATCTAGGAATTAAACATGACCTAATTCCCAAAAGAAAAAAATTCCACCAATATGAACCTGAGATTATTTGTGAAAATGACAAATATAAACTTTATTTTGATAAAACAATTCTTTGCAACCGAGTTGTAGAACACAATAGACCAGATATCATTCTTAATGATGAACAGAATTAAAATAACATATATAATTGATATTGCTATACCTGACACACATAATATACAAAATAAATACAATGAAAAAATTTCTAAATATATAATGCTTGGCGACGAGATTAAAAATGTGGAAAATGAAGAAAATATTTATTCTACCGATTATTATTTCCACAACAGGTGTTATTCCTAGAAATCTTCACAAAAGTATTGAGATTTTGGGTCTGAAGAAAAATTTGTTTGAACAGTTACAAAAGATAACAGTCATCAAATCTTGTGATATTCTTCGTAGGTTTCTTTCCGAAAATAATAATGAGGTAGAGTCATAGGTTTTCTTTTAGTTTATACTGCTCAGAATCTCATTTCATATTTTATTCATTTGTTTCTATAAATGTTATATAATTAACTGACAATTTTGTCATATTGATATTCAGAGCAGTATTCTATTCGATCGTTCACCACTTCACACAAAGGAAACTATTAATATATATATATATATATATATATATATATATATATATATATATATATATATATATATATATATATATATATATATATATATATATATATATATATATATGTATATTGCGTAACACGAAGGTTCGAGTGAATATTTTCAGCTATTCATGACAATAAACTCTGTTTCAGCATAATTGGGCTGATAACAACTTTCATCCATCGATTAATTTCGCTGTCACGAATATTTTCATTCTCATTTAAGTGGAAACTTTTCTAAATGTATGACATTTATTTCTATGAAAAATGAATATGAACTAAACAGAAAACAATTATGCAGAGTTTTATCTATTACATGTTTCATTTGACATGCTAATCCTGGGAAATATTTTCTCCACAAATAATTTATTATTATCGATTTTTACCAACATTTTGTGCTTCTAAATCTTCAGAGAAATTATTAGGAAGATATGAGCGACATTAATTAGATAGATTTTTGTATCTTGAAAAAGAAAAAATGGAACACAAATATCAGTTGGGTCATCTTCACAGAAATTCATTTCGAATATAACTCACTTGTACGAAAATGTTTTCACACCAAATTTGCAACATATTATAATTAGATCGGTTTCCTGTGAGACAATAAACACATAAAAGGCAGGAAAACCTCATGAACCATAGTACATTGGTGATTAAAAGTATCACTAATTGCCATATTAGAAGACCAATAATTCTTATTTGATGGAAGTGGCTTTACTCCATTCAACATGTTCAGACCCAAAAAAATTTCACTTCAGCTCTATTTATCGGTATGAGAACATTCGCATTGCCTGCGTTTTTCATTATAGCATACAAGTCAGTTCGAAATACTTATGATTCAATGAGTTCTGAAGTAAAATCTCTCCCAAAAACACTGCGTAAAGAAATTAATGTACAATTTAGATATTTTATATATCTGTTTTACTAGGCAACTAATTATTAAAGTATCATTTTTTTTTGAATATATTCATACATATGCCAGTGATGTTATATGACCTAGGTTGGACTCATACAGGAATAGGCCATAGACCTGTGTGTCAGAAATTTTTCACTCTACCTGCAACAAAAGAAATGAATATCATTTTGAAAGAACTAGCGACGCCTTGCTTCGATAATCTATTCATGGTACTGGATCCATACTCTGAACCTAACCCTCAGTAGAACGATGGAAAATGATATTGATGGAGCAACTTTCATAGGAAGAGTGACGTCAGTTAATTACATGAGATGAGCCGAACTTACCCTATCTCATGTGGTGAAGAGGATGGCATCGGCAATTATTGCGTAATTTTTTTCACAAGAAAGTGAGATCTATTGTCACAGGACAGCAAAGTAGCCCTTTGATTTATAAAACGCCAGCACTTTTAATTATTTCATTAGTTTCTTTTTGAGTATTTTCTCATTCAGTTTTATCACTGATTTTGGACTGCGATCGATACAGCCTTAAATAAGGGTTTAAAGGGTGAACAGATTTCGAAATTTCAGTACCGTGAAATATTGTAAAGATAGAAAGGATTCCCTTTTTGCGCGAGGAATGTAACGCAAGGCTCATAGAAAGAGTAGAAAAGTTTAAATACTTGGGAATCTGGCTGTTTCAAGACTGGTCATCAGAAAAAGAGATAAAATATCGCATAGAGCAAGCACGACAGGCATTCCTAAAGTTTCGAAAAGTGTTCACCTGCTCCGACTTTGACCTTAACCTAAGGCTAAGATTCACTAAGTGCTACATTTGGTCGGTGCTTCTTTATGGTATGGAAGGTTGGATATTAAAAGCGAATGAAATAAACAAATTAGAGGCTTTCGAGATGTGGCTATACCGCAGAATCCTTAAAGTACCCTGGACGGCTAGATTGACAAATGAGGAAATTCTTAGACGAGTTAACAAACAACGTGAAATGTTTGCGGTGATCAAAAAGAGGAAAACAGCATATCTGGGTCATATAATGCGAAACACGAAATATCAATTCCTGCATTTGTAATCGAAGGCAAGATCGAAGGCCGGAGAGGTATCAGACGGAAGAAAATGTCTTGGCTGCGAAATATAAGGAAGTGGACAGGACTACACGATATACAGTCATTGATACACACCGCAAGTGATGGAGACGCAATAGAAAATGTTTTCGCAAACATCCATTAATAGATATGCATTAGAAGAAGAAGAAGAAGAGCTATTTAGAAATTTTGATAATGTAAAAATCGTTTTGACATTCTACCGGTACATTCCACGTAGAGTAATACTACTCATGAAACTTTTTCATTCCATCATGGGTTGTAATACAAACTTGTGTTTCCTTAAATATGAACCAGTGGTAACTTTGATTATGTTGAATAGTTTTTTTCTTTTCAAAAATGTATCACATATGCTCAATTTTCTCATCCAGGAGGTGATTTCATGGAACACCGAAAATTGTATAAATTTTCCATAATTTTATCTAGTAACTCTATATCTATTCACAGAATTTACGTGAAGATTGTTCTGTGCTTCCATTATGAGATTGTATTTAATAACGAAGTGACCATGCCCTACGAAAATTTTGGACACATAACGGCCTTGGCTTCGGATATAATGAATCTATGTGCTCTTAAATTCGACCACCAGTGTTCATTTTGACGATTGAATATCACTAATGATGTGTCTAGATCATTATGTCGGAATTCTGCGGATTTTACTCATATTTTTGCTGAAACCTATGCAAAAGTCGAGTCGACGTTGGGAATATCATGAATGCAAACACTAGAATAGTCTCAATTTATAAGGTTTATATCTAATCTTCTTGAGAATACTGAGCGCTCGACTCTCATATACCCCAATTTGCCTGCTCGATAGGTTGGCAGTTACACTACCTATTACATCAATTGTTGCATCTACTCCATCAACTACGTTATATTCTTATTTCCTTAGGACGTTCATTGTACTATGGTTCATGAGGTTGAAGAAAAAACAATGAAACCATAGAACTGAATAAACGAATGGATGCTCTTGCGACGATTGAAGACTTTAAAAAGGATTCCACAATTAGGGATGCTTATAACATGTCAAAAAAAATCTACCGAAATAAATTACAACAAAAGAAAAGGAAACATAATTCGTAACAGATTGATGAAGCACAAAACAAAAGTAAGGCAATATGGGATATCATACGAACACAAAGTAATAATAGGAAAGAGAAACCATTATCCTGCCTGGTGACTGAAATACTCAACAAGTTCTTTTTGAATGTGCGGAAGAATGCAGCAGACAGTTGTGCAAACACAAAAGAATATCCCATCAATCTGTTGAGAAACGCCAAAGAAAAAATTGAAAATTCAATTTTCCTATCAGAGTTTGTTGTTTGATGTTTGTTATTCCTTTAACGTGCTCTATTTCCGCCTTTCGGCCAGAGGTGATAGGTTAGGTTATCAAAATATTCCGAAAAATGAAACCAAAAGATACAAAAGACAAGTATGGCAACTAATATGCTGCAAAACATAAAACCATACATCGCAGAACCCATTAGTTTTCTGATAAACAGGTGCTTTGCAGAGGGATTTTTTCAAGAGCAATTGAAAAGAGCGAGATTGGTTCTTATATTTAAGGCAAGAGATCGAAGCTCATCGCATAACTATCGACCAATATCCATTCTGCCTGCAGTACCAAATAATTTTGAATCGGCAATGAAAGAAAAACTGTTGGATTTCTTCGAGCGATTCAGTGTTTTATGCAAGCAGCAACACGGTTTTCTGAGAAAGAAGTCGATAAAAACGGCACTAACCCATATATTGGGCGAGATAACTGAAGCCTTTGATGGTGGTAAACAATGCAAGTTGTCATCCTGCGATCTAAGCAAAGCCTTCGACATCAAATTATGCGGAGTAAACTAAACTACTACGATATAAGAGGCGTAGCTGTAGAACTCATAAAAAGCTATTTGAGCAACCGATCTCAGCAAGTGTGGTTCCAGAGTGGAAAGTCACAGTGGCGAACGATCAGCCATGGTGTACCATAGGGGTCCATCCGGAACCCGCTATTCTTTGTCATTTATGTAAATGATTTGACAGATAATGTGACATCAACTAGCTCAGTTCTTTTTGCCGATGATACCACCTTTTTGAATGTGGGCACTGATATAAATGAGGTGAATAACTTTCCCTCAAATACGCTTGAAGAGGCGAAATTTTGGTTCGATACAAACAAACTGAAGGTGAATGAAACAAAAACCCAACATCTAATACACACCTTCAGTTTTTGGGAGTCACCCTGGAACCGGACCTGAAGTTTGCTCTTCACATTGACGACCTAGCGCGTAGACTCTCGGGTGCCATCTTCACCATCCGTAGAATGAAGCAAATTACTAGTGAGATATCTGCTCGAACCGCTTTCTTTGGGTGCTTCCACAGTTTGATCTCCTACGTCATTTTCTGTGGCGACCATCACGAGAGTAGCAGAATATTCCTGAAGCAAAAATATACGCTGCGAATCCTATGCAACGTTCGAAGAAGGGAAAGCTGCTGACACCTGTTCAGAAAAGAAGGAATACTTAGCTTGACATCTCTTTTCATACACGCATGCATACTTTTCATTCATGATCACGGGCTTGACCTTCCAAGACATAATTTCAGTCACACCTACTCCACTAGGAATTCCAAAAAATTGGTAGTACCTTTCCATAGAATAAATACGTCACAAATTAGTATAAACTACACCTCAATGAAAATACAGTGTGTTCCAACGAAAATTTGACCCCCCCTATAACTCCGAAATGAGTAACATTAGCGAAAAACACCAAGACACGTCGATTTTTGTTTCGAGGGGAGCATTTTCGAAATAATTCGAAACTTGTCAGATCAACCCCTACCCCCAGCAACCCTAATTTCGAAATTCATCATAGGGAATAAGGGTCGAGTGGCACCTTACTGTAAAGGTCTGTCAATTCTCCATTCTGATTTGTCATTTTAGAATTTTAAATTAACATACAGGGTGTCCCAACCGAGGGTAAAGTTGAATTCCTGCAAATCCCAAATACTAAATGAAATCGATTTATTTTGGCATAATGCAAGCGCAGGTTTATGCTCGGTCTAGAAAACGACCTACACTTGTGAATTTGGAGTTGGTGCAATCAACCCCTATTTCCAGCATCCCCAACTCAAAAATCATTCGATCGAAAATAGGTCAAGTGGCACCTCGTTGGAAAGGTATTTCAATTTTCTCTTCGAATTTGGTATTTTCGAAATTCAGAATCAGCATACAGGGTGTCCTGGAGCAGGAACACTGAAAACCCAAATAACTTTTTGAAACTGGTTCATTTCGGTATAATACGAGAACATGTTTATGTTTGATTCGAGAATAAGACTCTCTTGCGTGAATATGGAATTTTTGCAATCAATCTCTTCCATTCAGCATCCCCAACTCAAAAAATCATACAAGTGATTACAGGTTGAGTGGCAAAGTTCCAGAAAGATTTTTCTATTTTCTGAATCACTGAGGCATTGGTTTCAGTTTGGCAATCGAGGTTTTCTGGCGTGAGGATCAGGATGAGGGATGATGGAGAAACTGATTGGATGCTCATCTAAACAGGAAAACGAGATTTATTGAACTTGTATTCAATTGAAAACAAAAACTAACTTGATTATTACAACAATTGTTCAAAATGACCTCCGCCCACCTCCATACAGTTATACAGACGATTTTCGAACTCTCTTCTCACATTAGCGAAAACTTCAGGAGTCAAAAGTCGGCATTCTGTGATAATTCTCATCCGCAGCTCCTCCAGGTTTTCTGGTCTTGTGGCATAAACTTTAGATTTTAGATGGCCCCACAAAAAAAATCTAGGGATTTAAATCTGGTGACCTGGCTGGCCACTCAACAGGTCCTCTTCTACCAATCCACCTTCCTGGGAAATTTTCGTCTAAATATTGGCGCACCCGAGCATCATAATGCGGAGGAGCACCGTCTTGTTGAAAACGCATTTCGTCCTCAGAAAGAGTTGGATCGTTCTGTAAAATTTCTGTCAATCTAGGATGTATGTGTTCCTCTAACAACTGTAGGTAGCCATTTCCATTCAGATTACCCTCAATAAAGAAAGGCCCAACTAGATGATTGCCAAAAATTCCTGCCCAAACGTTCAACTTCTGAGGCCTTTGCGTGTGGGCCTCTCTAAACCAATGAGGATTCTGTGTGTCCCAATATCGACAATTATGTCTATTCACTTCACCACTGAGCATAAAGGTGCTTTCATCAGAAAAACAGATGTTATTCAGAAAATTTGTAAAACTGTAAACGACGATCTGGATCATCTTCGTTTATTTCATGCACTAATTTTACCTTGTAGGGTGAAATTTGTGATGTTTCACGATTCTATGGACAGTTGTAGCTGATACACCAGTCAGACGAGATAGTTTTCTGATCGAAGTAGTATTCTCCATTTGTAGATGACCCACTACTGCCACTTCCGTTGCCTCATTTCTGACAGGACATGCCACTTCATGTTTTTGTTTGCCACCGAACCCGTAGCTAGGAATTTGTCAACCAAATATTTAACGTACTGGTGACTGACTCCTTTCTCTTTCAGGATGGTTCCTATCGAATATCCTTGCCGTTTCTTTGGCACAACTGTTATTTCGAAAATACGTCGATACAATTTCGACCCTTTCCTCAGTGGAATAAACCATTTTCAGATTAATTTCAACTGACGAACAACAACAATAATGAGGAACTGATCTGAATAATAATAATATTTCATTGCAAAATGAGAAATAACAGATGACTGCACGCCAGATGGAAATGAAAAAATGTGAACATTTTCAATGCAGAAATCAGCTTTATTTCTTCGTAATTGATGCTCAACACATCGTACCCCAATACTTTTAACAGTTTCGAATTAATTTTAGTTGATAATTTCAAATGACGATATTGAATTTTTCGAAAGCGACATCCTGTATGGAGAGCCGAACTGAATGAAATGCTTCAATCATTCTGGAATTCAAAAACCTTTCTGAAGATATGCCACTTGAATTATTTGTATGATTTTCAAGTTGGGGATGCTGAATGGAGGGGTTGATTGCAAAAATTCTATAACCACACAAGAAAGTCCTATTCTCGGATCAAACATGTTCTCGTATACCGAAATGAACCAGTTTCAAAAAGTTATTTGAATTTTCAATGTTCCTGCTTCAGGACACCCTGTATGATGATTCTGAATTTCGAAAATACCAAATTCGAAGAGAAAATTGCAGTACCTTTCCAACGAGGTGCCACTTGACCTATTATCGATCGAATGATTTTTGAGTTGGGGATGCTGGAAATAGGGGTTGATTGCACCAACTCCAAATTCACAAGTGTAGGTCGTTTTTCTAGACCGAGCATAAACCTGCGCTTGCATTATGCCAAAATGAATCTATTTCATTTAGTATTTGGGATTTCAGGAATTCAACTTCACCCTTGGTTGGGACACCCTGTATGTTAATTTAAAATTCTAAAATGACAAATCAAGGTGGAGAATTGACAGACCTTTTCAGTAAGGTGCCACTCGACCCTTATTCCCTATGATGAATTTCAAAGTTAGGGTTGCTGGGGTAGGGGTTGATCTGAGAAGTTTCGAATTATTTCGAAAAATGCTCCCCCTCGAAACAAAAATCGACGTGTCTTGGTGTTTTTCGCTAATGTTACTCATTTCGGAGTTAGAGGGGGGGTCAAATTTTCGTTGGAACACACTGTATATAACAAGCTCCCAGAAGAGTATAAGAAAATGAAGAGACCACTGATGCAGAAAAACCTCAAAAAAACTGATATCGAAATCCTACTACACGCCAGATGAATATTTCATTGACAAAAATTTCTAGAAAAACTTATTCAATTATTTATTCAATAGTTATGTTTGCCAATATGTTAAAATGTGTACCGTTTTTATAATATTTATTGTTTCTTTTCTGATTCCCCATGTAATTTCTAGATGGGTCAAATTGTTCATTAATGTAATTATTGTTGTACTCTAGACTTAATGAACAATAAATTAAATAAACAAAACGAAATAAATGAAAGGTTTCCTCCTTTTATGAGATATTGCTTCAACAGTGACCGATCGAAATTTTATATTTTGTAACTTTAGTGTGAATACATTTTCTGAAGTGAATTCCAGAAATGCTTGATGGATTTTTAGAAATATTAGCACAAGTGTGCTAATAAATATTAGCACAAGTGTGCTAATATTCGAGAAGAATTCTTCTGAAGGTGACCAAGCTGATACTGATGAATAAATAATTCTTTTCTGAAAAATAAAAAGTACCTCTCTTATTTGAATACACCTCGAATATTCGTGAATCCCAGAAACTATAGAAATTGAGTTCCTTTTCATTATTTTCAAGATACAAAAATTTATCTAATTACTGCCACTCATATCTTCCTAATAATTTCTCTGCAGATTTAGAAGCACAAGTTGTTGACAAAAAATGGATAAAGG
Source organism: Cryptolaemus montrouzieri (assembly GCA_013387265.2). NCBI lineage: Eukaryota > Metazoa > Arthropoda > Insecta > Coleoptera > Coccinellidae > Cryptolaemus > Cryptolaemus montrouzieri. Next base: position 88,990,935 of record JABFTP020000021.1, on the reverse strand, counting down.
AAAAAATCAATAACTGACTCTAATTTTCATGGATTATTTGCAGAGGAAATATTTTCCGGGAAAAGCATGTCAAATGAAAGATGTAATAGATAAAACTCTACATTACAATTGTCTTCCGTTCAGTTCATATTCATTTTTCAAAGGAATAAATGTCACACATTTAGAAAAATTTCCACTTAAATGAGTACGAAAATATTTGTGAGAGCGAAATTAATTGGTGGATGACAGTTGCTATCAGTCCAATTATGTTGAAACAGGGTGCTTCGAAAAGAGATAATGTCATGAATAACTGAAAATATTTATTCGAACCTCAGTTCTAAAAGGACATTGTGTTGTGCAAGATTTAAAATTTCCCAATGATTTACTGATAAGACACTGTAATTCAAGATTTTTGAAGAAGAACTCATAGAAATCAAACGATGAAATTATAGCTATCTTGGTAATCATTAATGATATATTAGCTTCTTGATGTTGAAAACTCGATTGAAACACTAATGGAAATTTATACTATGTTTTCATTATCAGCAAATAAATTCAATTGATAGATAACTGTTTCCGCGATTTCGAACTCTTGTCCATCATCGGGCAGCATGAAAATCAAGTACAAGAGTCATGAAATATACAGGGATATCCACCGGGACCGTCCGTTAAAAACTTTTTGAGTTCCAATTACAATATCAAGCTGAAATTTCATACGCGGCCATAACTAGCGATTTCCAATTGAAGTGAAATATTTTCGAAGTGATACCATTTCCAGTTATACCGGAAGTGGGTCATCACTTTGATATTTCAAATGGCAATCTACCTTTTTTATTATACATCTAGAACCGCCATTTGAGCTAGGCATAAAATACCCAAGTTGTTGGCACTTATCTGTCAAAACTTTTGACAGATTTGATTATTTTTGTTATAAACTCGATTTTTGAGAAACATTTAAAAAAATTGTAGCTAGTAGATCTTTTGCACTACAAACACAATTTTTGCTTGGAAGGATAGAAGGATCAAGCAATGTTTTGAGCAGTCCACACATGTCAAATATATATTGCGTTGTTTTGTATGATTTTTTGAATTTGGCCTTTTTCAAACAGCAATAAATCAATTTTTTCAAATGGCACGTGCCAATTTTTATATCGCCATCAGATGGAGCGTCAAATTTCAGATGGAATTGTGTCAGCATGTACTATACCCAACTCTTATAGTTTCGAAATAATTTGAGAATATATTGAATTTTGATGATTTTGCAAGAACTTACAGGGAATGCTTCGAAATATCTGAATCAAGTAGCTGAACTGGCTACGCTCACCTGATAGGTGCCTAAAATTAATGTACTTGTCATTTCGTTCATTCGAATTTGATATTTCAACAAGAATTGTTGGTAATTTGAAGTGAATTTTTGAAAAACACTAGATTGATAATAAAATGACTGATTATTCAAACGAGGATATGTTTAATCTCTTTTTAATTCATGGCGAATGTGAAAAAGTGGTAGATCGAACTTGCAGGCAATTCAATAACCAATTTCCAAATTTGGCGTCTATGAGTAAAACGAAATTTCGAAGTAGTAGAAGCAATTTTCTGCAATTTGGAGAAACAAATTACATAGAAACTAGAAGAAAACCAATTCTCGAGGACGACGACAATCAAATCAATACGCTAGCGTATTTTCGTGCCAATCCACATGCGTCCATTAAGTCAGCACCAATGGATATTGGATTGAGTTATACTTCCATACAAAGGATCCTTAAGAAACATAACATGCACCCGTATTCTTTTATCAGACTACAAAAATTTAAACGAACTGACCTTCCCAAGCGGCTAAATTTCTGTGAAGATTTATTAATTCGGCTTCAAGAAGATGAGACAATTCTGCAAAAATTTATATGGCCTGATGGAGCCAAATTCAATGAAACTGGAATAACCAACAGGAGAAATCGATATTTTTGGCCCACAGAAATTCCACATTTCATTGGGGTTATTGATTTTCAAAATAAATTCAACGTGAACGTTTTTGCAATTTTGATAAATGATTTGTTGGCTTCTCACATTTATGAGGAATATCTTAATGGACAAAGATACCTGGAAATTTTGAGAGGAACATTATTTTTCAGATGGACCACCCCTTAACATTCTGAGGGATTGCTATTACCAAATGGATGGTGCACCAGCACATAAAACACGAGCTGTAGATCGGCAGCTTACTAAAATGTTCTAGGATAGATGGTGGGGTAATCAAGGACCAAATTTCTGGCCTCCGCGTTCTCCGGATCTGACGCCCCTTGATTTTTATTTATGGGGCAAAATGAAGTGTATCTTATTCCTATAAGAATTAATGAAGAGTTACTAGAGCGCATTCATAATGCTTTTCGTAATAATGATCCTGAAGAAACTAGGAGGGCAACTCATCATGTTCGTATACGAGCTGTCAAGTGTATCGAGCAAAATGGGGCCCATATTGAACATTTATTCAGATCGTAAATTAGTTTTCTCCTATGATGTTTGCTATCATTTTTTGGTATTAATTAATTATCTTCGATGATTGGTTTTCGCTTAGTTCCTACAATTTTTATTCATCCGAATTGTACAAAATTGCTTCTAATGCTTCGAAATTTTATTTTACACATAGACGGTAAATTTCGAAATTGGTTATTGAATTGCCTGCAATTTCTACCCACTACATTCTGACATTCTTAAATGATTTAAAAAAAGATTAAATATATTTTCCTTTGAATAACCAGTGGTTTCATTCCAAACGTATTGTATTTTTTGGATATTTTCAATCAGAAATAACGACAATTCTTGTTGAAATATCAAATTCGAATGAACGAAGTGACAAGTACATTAATTTTAGGCACATGTCAGGTGAGCGTAGCCAGTTCAGCTACTTGATTCAAATATTTCGAAGCATTCTCTGTTAGTTCTTGCAAAATCATCAAAATTCAATATAGTCCCTAATTATTTCCGAACTATAAGAGATGGGTATAGTACATGCTTATACAATTCCATCTGAAATTTGACGCTTCTTCTGATGGCGATATAAAAATTGGCACGTGCCATTTGAAAAAATTGATTTATTGCTGTTTGAAAAAGGCCAAATTGAAAAAATCATACAAAACAACGCAATAAACATTTGACATGTGTAGACTGCTCAAAAAATTCTTGATCCTTCTTCTATTCACCCAAGCAAAATTTGTGTCTGTAGTGCAAAAGATCTACGAGCTACAATTCTTTTAAATGTTCCTCAAAAATCGAGTTTATAACAAAAATAATTAAATCTGCCATTTGAATAACAAAGTGATGAACCGCTTCCGGTATAACCAGAAATGGTATCACTTCGAAGATATTTCACTCCAATTGGAAATCGCTAGTTATGGCCGCGTATAAAATTTCAGCTTGATATTGTAATTGGAACTTAAAAAGTTTTTAACGGGCGGTCCCGGTGGATATCCCTGTATATAAATGGGTCGTTGTGTGGATTTGGAAAAACCAAATATGAAAAATTTAGAACTTACGTAGATCAGTCTGAAAGTTCTCATCTAAAAGTTGTAATTAAAAAGTGATTCGCATATATCCACTGATTCTAGCTAATTGAGTTTTCTACCCTCTCGGGCATGTGTTGAAATTAAAATCGGAAATATTCGGCTAATAAGTATATATAATAGTTTTCGTTCAACTGGTTTGTTAATTAATGCACAATCTGGTGTTTTGAGCTATTGTTTCAATATTTTAATTTATTTTTCAAGTTTTCCTACAGGTTAGGTAACGAAAATGCTAAGTGAGCTACTGAAATATTTGTCGAAGTTCTATGTTAGGTAGGGTGCTCAGAATCTTTTGGAATATATGCTAATAGATTAGGCTTTTTGAAACATGGAAGTGAATTTTGCTACTTAAGTGGGAAGTTGTGCGATCTAATAATAATATCTGATGGTTTATCTCTTCTCTGTTTCGAATTTAAATTTTATTTTCGGATTGACACTTAGGGGTGATCCCATCCTAAGTCAGCTAGTTTATTCATATATCTTTTCATTGAATTGAAGATGATTTAACTGTATGCGTTACTCCAACAGAACTAAAGTTTGCAATGTTATAATAATAATAATGATAATTTATTGATCCCTTAAGACATCACAAGTATTTATAGGACAGGTCAATAGAAAAGACATTTAGACATTATCTAAATCAACACATAGAAACTCATTCACAGTATAAAAACATTTTGCTAAAAGTAAATTCTTAACCTTAAATCTATTTACACTTAGACCCTGTATATGCCGTGGAAAATGATTGAACAATCTGATACCCTGGTACAGGGGCGACATTTCAAATCTAGAAGTTCTGTGTTTAGGGATACATAATGTTTCCTTATTTCTAGTATTGTGGGAATGAAAGTTAGAAAGTTTAGTCATGTTACTTTCATTCTCTTTAATATAAACGAGGCATCTCAAAATGAAAATAGACGCCAATGTGAGGATACCATTCTTCAGGAACAACGGTCTACATGAAGATTGTGGAGCTGTATCGAACATCATTCGCAGAATTCTTTTCTGGATGATGAAAACTCTACCTACGTCTGAGGAATTTCCCCACAGTAAGATATTATAGGACAGGTGACTATATACCAAACTGTAATAAACGTTCACAAGGGAACTTAGAGGTAGTGAACTCTTGATTATATTTAGGGCATAATAGGAACTATTCAGCCTCTTACAAATCGCATCGATATGTGCACTCCACTTCAGATTCCTATCGATGTGAACGCCGAGAAATTTAGTGGTGTCCTTCGAAGAGATGACTGTATCTAAATACGTTATTGTTATGCTACCTTGATCACAAGACGACAGAGTGAAGTGAATGCATTCCGTCTTGTTGACATTGATCATAATAGCATTAAAATGGCACCATTTTACGAAACTCTCCACCAGCAGCTCGCATAACTTTTGAAGCTCCTCAAGAGTCTCAGCAGTAATAGCTATGGAAGAGTCATCAGCGAACAGTATCAACCAGATTATTTTTGATAATAAATTGCGAATATTAGATTTTCTGTAGAATATTTTTTTCAAATTTGGTGGCAGATCGTTGATGAATAACAGAAATAGAAGAGGCCCCAAGACAGAACCCTGGGGTACTCCTAATTTACAGTACTGTTCATTTGAGAACGAGTCGTGAACCCTGATTGAGGCAGTTCTGTCCTCCAGATAACTACGAATCCAGTTCAAGAACACGCCTCTGAATCCAAGATTATAACATTCATCCAATATAAACTGGATAGCAAGACTATCAAACGCTTTAGACAAGTCAAAGAACAATCCAGCAACATATTGACCATTATCAAGGCAACGATAGACGAACTCCACGAACTGCAATGCTCCAGTTTGAGTCGAGCGGCCGGTTCTGAAACCATGTTGTGCAGTATCAAGTATTTGAAATTTATCTAGGTACTTCATCATTCTATCAAACACTATTCTTTCAAAAACCTTGGAAAAGACACTTAAGATAGATATAGGTCTATAGTTCATGATATCGTGTACATCATCCTTTTATGAATAGGAATGACGATTGCTTTTTTCAGAATACGAGGAAATACGCCTGTGCTAATTGACAGGTTAATAACATGAGCGAAATGTCGGCTGATATCGGTACCTATCATCTTCAGAATTCGTGCTGAGATGAAATCAACACTAGAACCTTTGTTGTTTTTGAGTGATCTTATAACATCATGGATTTCATGCTCCAGGACTGGGTGGAAGAAAAAGGTTGTGTCTAACATACGTGACGTCGTACATGAGGATGACATTGAGTCTTTATAATAACTGTTGAGGGAAGATTCGGCAACTGTAGTGAAATGATTAGCGAAAATCTCAGCCAAATCCTTGGGATCGTTATGCGTAACATTATCAATAACCAGTGCAATAGAATTTTGTTCCATACGTTTTCGACCAGTCATAGTATTTACTAGATTCCACACAGTTCTATTCTTATTTACAGATTTATCAATAAGTTCACTGTGAAAATTGTATTTGGTTCTTAGGATTAAGGATTTATAATAGGATTTGGCTTTCTTATATAAATCATTAGAGGATTGAGTTTTATATTAGAATGTAACCAATGAAGATTTTGTAGGTCACATTTGGCCAAAACAATTTATGGAGTAATCCAGTTTTTCCTGTTATGAGTATAATTGGTACTACGCATAAGAGGGCAACAAATTTCAAAGATATGTTGAATGGTATCAAAAGGTTAACATATTATTGTCCTAAAATATTACAGCCACATTAATAGGTCGTTTCTTGGAATATTTGAAAACTTGTTGTCCACATCTAAGCTTAGGAAGAACGAATTATTCGGTAGCGTGAAGTTGAAAACTTGTGGAAGTAGGAAGTATTCAAAAAAATTAAGTTGAAAACTTGAATTCTACTACTCCTCTGATAGATTTATCCGAATTAGAATGAAACATTTTTAACGTTGACGTCATAGACACAAGTGATAATTAGTTTTCTCATTTTACCCTTTTTAGGTTTTGAGAAATGCTAACGCGATTGGAACGAGTAAGGTACCTTAAGAAAGGCAACTTACTTCCCCATAAAACAAGGTTTTGATTCCCATCCAATACTTGGAGGGTCGATCGAAGAGATTAGACTTTGGAAGGTATGAGAATCGAAAAATAATATGTCCCCTTTTAACTGAAATGGAGGATATGTCCGAACAAATTTTCATATATTCGTTGAGACAACAATTAACTCTCATGGAAAGTTTTCGGTACAGCACCATTAGCATATTTAAGTTTGGCAGCAATAGTGACAGTTTTATTTCACCTCAGATATCGAAAATGTTAAAAGTAAAATCATCGAATAATATGCCCAAACCAGAGGAGTAACACTGCTCATTATAATTCCTCACAAAGCTGCTAAAATTATGAGTGATCGCTAATTGAACTCGGAGCAAAAAAAATTCATGAAAATAATTAATTGGAATAAAATTCCAGAAACTATCGAGAACTAATAAAACATCAAGATGAAAATATAATCATTGGACTTTTGTTAATAAGTCAGAAACTATTAATGATCCTGAAGTTAGATACAAAGAGTTTCAAAAAGGACACAAACTTCATTGAATATAATCCCGAGCCCAGACGGAAAACCCGTTTATAATTCAAATGAACTTTTAATAAAGGGCTCTGAGTTATTTTGACGGCACCAGGAAGTAATTTTCAGAATGAGTAAGGCACGTAACACTTTTTTTCACTATTGAATATCACTTAAAAATTTAAATTACCCTTAAAGTCATTTGAACAGGTGAAGGAATGAAATTCTGTATATATAAGTTTAAGGAGCTATATTAACCCCTATGAATTCACACTCTTATCCTGAAGGGCACACGTTAGCGTCTTCACCACGCTTTCCAACCATAGATCGACTAGTAGGCCTCTCCGACCAGGCTAAGCACAGAACATACTCTGTGCCTACTTGGACCGAGGGTTTAAATCTCCGTACATTTCTGAGACTCACTCTCTATTCCTTCACCGACCTCTTGAGTTCACATCGTCTCCGTTGATTGTCTGCAGCACGCGTTGCCACGAGTTGCTTTTACAGACCCACGCGTCAGCTATATTACCAAATCGTCATTGTCTACCAGCGAACAATATGTTTTATTTCATCTTACATTTTCGTTTATGACGAGTGTTTGTATTAACCATCGACATTTTCTTCGTGCGTGTGACCCCATCCCGGTACCACCTATTTTCAACGTAAAATTGAAATTATAAATGGTAATGATGAATTTTGCATTTTTATTATTTTCTAGTTTATCTGTGAAAACTATTTGGCTTGTTCAGTAAACTATTAACGAGCTTTTTGTTTTAGTTTTGTTTCAATAATAGTGGTAATTTCTTCAATCGGCGATGTGCCTCGTTAATGTGACAATTAGAACTCTCAGATCTAGCCTTATCTTTCACAGTGGAAGGTCAACTGATGGCAAGTTGAGAGTGTCTGAAACCTGCAAGGCTCAAGTCCCATGCCTTCACGTCCAACCAGTGGACGTCCAACGTCAGTTTGGCTTTGGGTCTCTCGATGTCAGACTCTATACTTAGCACCTCGTCGTCCCCAATTTCAGATCATAGAGCACCAAGCACGAAGCTGAATATATTTGTCCCATTTCAGGAAAGATGATAGAATCTGTAAGTAGCCATGCTAGCAGCTCTTGTAATCGCTAGGTGAAGAGGTTCAAATTCCAGAATCAATTGCATTGCAGTTCTCTGTAATTTAGAGAGGCTGAGTTTGGATTACTCTCTTAAGGGTGCGCTCCATCAAGCAATTAAGCCATATGTGATACGTACTCTCACCACCATCATATATAGCCATATAGTTGCTACTACTATGTTCTCCAGGTGCGAATTTCTCGTGAGCCTACTATTCAAGGTAATCCCCAGATATTTTGCCTCCTTTGTAACCGGAATAAATACTCCAGAAAGTATTGGTAAGATACAAATATCCTTCTTCTCATAGTGAATGGAACCATAAAGGTTTTTTGGGAGTTTATACAAAGTTTGTCACTGTCATCAGAAATCTCTATTGGTCCACAATGAAATGCCTACGCAAATCATTATTAGGATTGTCATGGTACGAAATTGATAATAAAAACAATAGATACTAAAATCAGGAGCGCAATGAGTTCTATACAAACAGTTATTAAAATTTGAAAAACTCCTTCAGGCTGTAAAACCATTGCCTAAGAAGCGATTCTTCAACAGGACGTTTAAACATATTGAAATTTACATTCACATAAGTACAATTGGTAATTTTATTGTAACATTTGAATCTCAATAGAAATCTGAAAAATTTTCACTTTCTAGAGTGCTTCTTCACGGATAAAATTAACAAGATAACAACATAAAAGTATGTAGGAATTGTGTATCAGAAAATAATAGATTTTCAAATTGAGTGAGTACAGCATGAAAAAAAAATTTTGGACCACTGAATATCAATTAAAAATTTTCTATGAAATGATTCTTGAAAAAAGGTCTTATAAGCAACATTATTCTCAATTAATTTGACAAAATTATTCTAAATTAATTTGACAAAATCCAAGAGAATTTGTTATGTAATGAAACGTTTTTGATTAGAATGAAAATCTGAGTCCTTATATTTAAAGATGATGAGATAATGTTGTGAAGGTATTAAGACTTTTGTATAAATTTTCAAATTGACAAAAAGAGAAATATTATGGTCTCTTAATTTTGAGAATTTATAATCCACATTTGAATATAATCTTTTGACGCAATCTTGTTAAGTTTTAAGTGTCCTAAAATTGACACATTTTAGACAATAAGCTTGGCTACAGTTATTTATTGCCTTAAATAGAAACGAAGAATCCAAAACTATTTGTTAGTTAACAATAAGTTTTCAACCTATCGTTATGTTTGGAAGCTCAAATAGTTGTAAACTATAATTTACATAAAATGATGGAATTATTCTACAATCTTTATTATCTCTCAGGCCATCTGTTCTTGTCCTGAAGGTCATTGTTAATGCTGTTTCCAACGTGAAATTGAAATTATTAATAGTAAAGACAGAGTATCAGAAGTCGGAATAGTTTTATTAGAAATTCGTTACTCTTTTATTTATGATTTTTGAATTTTTATTATTTCCTAAATTATTTGGGAAAAACTATTTGATTCATTTCAATTTGTTAATATGTGTTGCTTTTTTTCATTTTTAGTTTTATTTACAAGAATTCCATACAGAAAAACATATATCTTAATTTGCAAACAAAACACAATTGCGAAATTTCAAGAAAGAAAATTAAGGAGAAAAATTCAGTGAAATATAATTATTTGTGAACTTTGACTTCGATTTAAATTGTTAGAGAACAAAGAGCCTAGAATATTCTAGATTTCTCGTGTACATGCTAGCCAATATTCATTGTATAGACAAAAAATTGTAGTATATGCAATTTTAGCGAACACAACAACCGTAAATAATTATAACCAAGTATGAAATTAGGTCTCAGTACATTCTACTTTGCATGCTTCATGAAAGTCAATATTTTATTGAGTATAATTATCCCTTCTTTTATACCATTAAATTATTTCATTAGGATAATTCACGCGATAGTCTCGCCTTTCAAATGGAATTGAAGATACGAGTATGTTTTCCCTATACGGTTTATCGTAATCCTTCAACGAATAAACGCAAAAAGGGAGTGCTCGAAAAGCCTTTCAATCATGAGAAGCATCGAGAGGAATATGTTTTCTTGAAAGTCTCACTGCCAACAGTATTTTATTCATAACCGTTTAATGAACTGGTATATTCATCATAATTGTATCAATAGTGGGGAAATAAATAAGATATGAGAAAAACCTCACCATTTTATTGATTCCAATAATTTCATTATATATTTTGAACAAGAGTTGAGGAAAATCCTATAAACTCAAAAAATATATAAATATACACAGCTCAACTGTACAATATGGTCGTAAACAAGCGCGCACTATAAGATCACAAATGCAAATGTTATTCAGGAGAAATATTCTATAATAAGAATAGTGTATAGCAACTCATAGAGAAAAGCGAGTTTGGTTTATGAAGAAAAATTATACTCATTTTGTTTGTTTGTTATTCGTTTAACGCGCTCTATTTTCGCCTTTGAGCCAATGACACGCCGGGGAATTTGTCACTTCACTAACCCGGGAGTTTTGCCGAACCCCTGTTATGTCGAGGAAAAGGATTTTTAATGTTTAACACATCTCTGTTAGACAGGACCGACAGCTTTACATCTCCTCTGAAAGATGGACACTCAAGCGTTCCCCAGAATCCGAAAAATCGCATCGACATTTTAGTTGAAAGTGAGAATGTAAAATCAGTGAAAATATGACTCAACACAAAAAATCTCATGAATACGCTGTGTTAAATTCAATGATTCAAAGGGCTTTCTTTAGGGTCCAGGCAATTGTCAACCATTGAATTAATAGCTAAAAACGAATGTTAGTCCTCAAATATTATTAACGGAACGATCAGAAAGAAACAAACTCAAATATTAAATCATAATATCACCCTCGTATAGAATCAACTAATATAGATAAGTACATTTCATTAACAGATTTTGGCCCCATCAGCGAAATGACTGCAAATGTAATTTTAAAACACCATAAAAAATTACCTTCCAAAACCGACATGATACTCTTCCGAGAATTTTTCAATAGTAAAGATAAAACTAATAGATTTGACAATACTGGAGTGAAGGGGTTTATATAAATCAGACAGGTCGTTCATTGAAAACTAGATACAAAGAGCATCAATCAGATTACAATAACCAGATAAGTGAGGAATCTGCTTTCTCTTCACATTGTATCGAACATGTCCATCATTTTCCACCCAAAGATCAACTTCATATTATTCACAGAATACCTAAAGGACGAATGTTATATTTCTTAGAATTCATCGAAATTTTCAAGCTTCAACAAATTCCCCATAGAAATAATCTTCTGAATGATCAGAATGGCCCGGCTTATTGGTCTATATTTGATATCTTTAAATAATACCAACTTAGTTCGTTTAATACCTCTTGTTTGGCTCCTTATTAATTTTTTATCTATCTGTTTATGTGAGTATGTATTTTTACTTTAGGTCATTACTTGTCAGCTGAATATGGTCGAGAAACCGAAATTGCAATACATAGTTTAATTTCGTTTTATCATCATGATTTACTATCACGTAGTAACGGAATCAATTAACTATTAGCAGGATATAGACTTGAATACTTTTTTTTTGGAAACATTTATTTACGTTTTATTAACATGAAATATGCTGTCATCGACTTTTTTCCTTATTATATTTTTAATTTATTAACTTAAAACCGTGGCATCGTTTGAAACATTAACCCTCGCGAATGGAAAGTTCTTGATCACAATTAAATGATTTCGTTTAATTAAGCTTAATGATTTTGTATTTAATTGAATTTCAATATTTAGGACAAGCATTAATCTCAACTTGATTCCTCTTTTCCGAGAACATCAGTAATTTATCGTAATTTTTCTCTGTGACGGAACGACGAATCGACAGTTTTTATAATTTTCATTTTATTCAACATATAAGACATTGCTTCATGCCAAGGGACCGCGCAAAAATGCACTAAAAATTGCATTCAGTGAAAGTTCACCCAATTTTCGTCAATTATACTTCGAAACACCCTGATTACAATTCTGAAATAAAAAACATACCTCAATGTATTCGTTTCTGAGATACAGGCTGTTTCAATTTGATGGATTTTGAAGCGGATTTTTCCTAACTTCCTTTTCTTCAACTATAACTTCTGTTTAGAGTATTTTTGAACAGAAGAAAAAATATTTTTCAACTAGGAGGTCATGAAAGTATTCATAAATGCATTGAAAAAACTGTTTTCGTGTACAGGGCCGGACCATAAAAAATCGTGAAATTGAAAATGGAATATCTCAGTTTTCTTTCAACGGAAAACTACATAACGGCATAAATTTATTAGAATTTTCACTTCGAGCGTTCTTATGCTAAAGAGTACATAACTGTGACACTCCTTGGGTATACAGCGTATCTCATGAATGGCCGAATATAGAAAAAAAATTATTCCTTGAAATTTTTTTTTAATGAAAACATCATTGAATTGTAATGCGGAGGGATAGTGTTAGTGTTTATGTGTATCCGTATGAGTCTGAGTTCAAGTGATTTGAAGTGGATTTTTAGCCAACTTACTTTTTCAACCGTAAAATATATTTGGGGCATTCTTGAACAGAAGAAAAATATTTTTCTACTAAGAGATCATAAGAGTGTTGATGTATGCAACTAAAAACTCATCTCCATATATAGGGCAGGCCATAAAAAGTTGTGAAATTGATATCAAAATATTTTGGCTTTCCAGGAATGAAAACCTGCAAACAGCATCAGTTTATTATTATTATTATCTCTTTTGGAGTTTTCATGTTACTACTGAGAATATCCATAATTATACAGCGTGTTTCATAAATGCCTGGTTCCTGAAAAATACTAATTACCTACATTGTGATTGCTATGCTTACCGGTTATCAGCTACTATAATGTAAAATGATTTTCAGAAACTTGAACCTTGTCGCAATTCACTGAGAAATATTCTTAGTTCCTTTCCATTGAGTATCTAGAGTGAATCAATCGCAAAATATTAGCACTTCATTGAACTGAATTCATAGTCTTTCAGCGAACCTGTTTCGGCTAAATCCAAGGGCTTAGGAAAAAATTAAGCTAAATAGTTTGGTGCAGTGACCTCACCGGTAGGAGCCTCGAACATTTTCTGGAGCATTACATACCTTTATTATTTTTCAGGCATATCTTTGCTCTTGCTAACATAGAAAGAATAGTGTTCACTTGAGCTGAATATTCTTGCTTCTTAAAGTATTAATTTTCGATCGAAGTGAACTTGTCTAAGTGTGAAACTTTCTTTTATTTGATAAACTTTCTGAAATGGCTACTCGAGTGCGAAGAAGTTGCTATGTGTGCAATGCTCAATTCAGACCAATATCGTTGTGCGCATAACTGGGATAAATGTTCTTCAAAAATAGGAGATAGCTGTACATTTCCGCGGAGAACTCCGCATGCCCTCAAAAAATATTCATGATGGCTCGCGTTTATGCCTAAACTCTCACTTAATAGTGGAACATGAGTTCGAATTTAGTAACGATCCGAATTGCATAAAATTGAATGTACTAAAAAGCTGCACTGCCCTTCAATGTTTCATATATCGAAAGGATAGAAATGTGCTTACCCTCTTTACGTCAGCAAGGGCGAAGATTTTCATGGAAAATAATTTATATGTGTCAGAAAATGTTCGAGTTTGTACACATCATCTTAATTCACGAGGTTTCGTATTTGCGGCTCTCACAGGTGGCTGTTTTCATTAAATAGATTTCTCAAGTTTGAGGGGGTCACGTTACAAAACTTTCTAACCGCTTTGGGTGATTTTTTTCTTCTAAAGCCTTCAGATGTAGCCGACGCTGATTCGTTAACGGACGATGAATTCAGTTTAATTAGGTTTTATTGGCCGTGTTTGTTCTGCGATGGGCAAATACGGATACTGCAGGCAGAGCAGAGGGAGGTTAGGTTTAGTAGGTGTGAGTCCCACACTCCTCGCAGCATTGCGTTATCCGCTGCGGGGGTGGTCTAGTAGAGATTCCCCCTTCGTCTTGGCCGAAAAAAAAAAGTTCGGTTGAACTGTTTAAGTTGAGTTACGTAGATTGGGTTAGGTTAGATTGCGCTTCGCTGAAGAACATGGTTGTGTCAGGTTAGTTTGAAAGATTTAATCTCAACATTAGTGAGTAATAATTTTTTCATTGAATTCTGAGTATCCTAACAGTTCCAAACTATCACCCGAAATCACAGGTTAGAGTATTCACTAAAAATCTGCTTCTTCCAACAATTTTTTCTTCTGTTACTTTGGACAAATTTTTTAATCTGACAACACTGACAAACTATCGATCTACCTCTCAATTCATAACGAAATTCACCGAGTTCTATGAAAACTCAAAAATGGATGACTATTTGTTTACATAATTTAATGAGCGGGATAAATAACATATATTTCCAATATTTCGTGAATTGAAATATGTTGTTTTCATATTTTTCTATTCTTATATGACTCAAAATTGATATTCTTTGTAATTAATTCAATGAAAAAAAAAGTTTGAAATATTCAAATTAGTGTTCTGCCGTATACTAAACCGCTTATGTATAACGGCATTCACAACAGGAGGTAAATTAAGATCTAGTTGGTCGGTGCAAATTGGCTGGTTTTTCCTATGATCGGATATAATTTCAATAATCTCCAAAATGTCCATCCTTTTTCCTTTATTACCTGGATGCATGAGTTCGATATTTTCGAAAACTATTAAATAATTTTTACTATTGCAGTGGTCCGAAGAACCCGTAGAATTTTTATTTTGGAGTATAGATCTTCTAAGTTCCTCAACTCTCTTCTCGATGCAACTATCGGTTTGGCCTATGTTGAATATCTCACATTCACTGCATTGTATAGTATATACTCCGCTTTCATACAATAATTTTTTTTTATCTTTATCACTAACCAATAGTGAACTCAAATTCTTTTTATTAGTGCTGATGGTGTTAATATTTTTCTGTGTAATCTGTTGTGAATGCCGTTTTACATAAGTGAAATCACTCATTTTGAATTAAGTATTGTATTACTCTTGATAATGGGCTAACAACCCGAAACATATGTCCAGTATTTTTAATAAATATTTGTGAAACCTTTGCCAAGTGATTAACGAATTATTTATTCATCATGGTTCACCAAGTGTTAAGCGGGAATACCATACATATTATAAATCATCTATGATTCATGTTTCCACCAATCACCTTGAAAAGAACACTGAGAGAAATAATTACGAAAACTGAATATTATTTCCGAAATTTTTGTTCATGAGAATTATTTCCTAAAATTTTCCGAAAATATTATCCCCTTAAATCCTCAAAGTCAATTATGAACGAGGAATTGAATAGACGGTGTGGTGGTATTTTTTATTTGTGTGGAACTAGACAGAATAAGAGAGTTTTAAAGGAACAAACTGATTAAGAAACTGAAGAACCTGGTACTCAACATGAATAATTCTCAGTTCCCAGGAGAAAACGAATAGGTTTATTACCGAAGGCTCTTCCTTAATGAAAGCCAAACTTAGGAAACTATAAAAACCAATTTTCTTGTTTTATGTTTAGCACAATCAAATGAACAGATTGTTTTAGGCTGGCAGTTACTGTTCTCTAGATACAGTGTGTTGAAGCTAGTTTGTCTACTTTTCTGTTCGTAACTCTTGTAGTTTTCATATAATGTATAATTTACGCAACGATCATATGTAGGCTCGAGATAATCCTCCTAAGATCATTGACCGTACCCACCAAGAAAATTTTTCCATCAATGGTTGGGCCGGTTGGTATAATGGCAGATTGTTGGGGGCCTCCAATTCTTACCCAATAGATTGCATTCTGTAGCAAACTTTGACTTCCTGCAAAACACTCTGGTAGATTTTTTTTATGATGCACCTTGTTCCAATGGAAGAAGAATTAGATTTATGCTTGATGGTTCTTCCCCGCATTTTTGATTTATTGTTATTATCATTTGAACAAAGCATATTCCTACAAATGAATTGGAAGAGGCTGTAGCTTATCCTC
Organism: Cryptolaemus montrouzieri; assembly: GCA_013387265.2. Lineage (NCBI taxonomy): Eukaryota > Metazoa > Arthropoda > Insecta > Coleoptera > Coccinellidae > Cryptolaemus > Cryptolaemus montrouzieri. Next base: position 88,974,760 of record JABFTP020000021.1, on the reverse strand, counting down.
AACGATCCCCTGATCTGAATCCCCTAGACTACTTCGTTTGGGGGCATTTGAAAATCCTAGTATATTCATAAACTGTTGCTGCTATGTAGAAATTGCATGTACCGGTTTTGGATGGAGGTGAAGGAAAAAGAATATGCCAACCCTTTTCTTAGGTGAAAAAATGAATGGTAATAATTTCGAACACTTATTTTGATTCATTTAAGTGATCAGTTCATCGAAAATAGAAGGTTTTTCGCTTGTAGCTTCTATTTTCTCTGAATTAAATTTTTCACATAAGTCTAAAATAAGAATGCGCTGAATACTTTCGTTTTCACCTAAGTGTTTAGCTTTTCACTGAATAAAATGACCACTCGGTATATTTAAATTCCAAATGAGGTGAAAATACTTCATAAAAATTATGAAAAAGTTTTGCTCCTTGTTTTGAGTTACGGATTATCGATCCTTATTTAAGTGCAATCGTGAAACGCGTGCTTACTCTTGTTGATATTTTTTTTACTCGGAAACGGTTGTGTTTTCGGAAAAATTTCAAGGAACAAGACGATTTAAAATTGGTTGTTTCTACTAAATATTTTTGAGAATACTAATGGCGCACTACATTATGATTTTATCGGAAGTAACATAAAACTTAAAAAAAAATCGCCCTGTATATTTTCGCTATTAATTGAAATATTTAATTAAATAATGAATGAAAGTTTCATTCTCCCCAAATTAGAGCAAAACCCGAAGAGTTACCGAAAGAAACGTGAACTTCAATACCTTGTATTTCGAGAACAGAGGACATTTGGTCAAATGTTTATGAGCATTTTTTTAATATTTTTCGAATAGGAATCCCTATAGAAATTGATGACTGCCTACCTGTAACACCCTGTATGTAAAAAGTATAAGCCATTTTGTATGGGCCATTTTAAATTCTCTAAATCTGATAACAGAATCAGTATTAGTGACCCCAAAAACCCCTAAATACTGGTTCATATAGAAACCGAAGAAATGTTGAGTAATGTCAGCCATTTTGTATTTATCACTATGAATTTATAGATTTAAAGATCATTATTTACCAGCGATGCCAAAAACACATTTATAACGTTCTATATAGAAATATATGTCAAGAATATCAGCCATTTTGTACATGCCGTTTTAAATTTTCCAAAGCAGATATCAAAATCGTAATTAAGGAGCCCCAAATAATAAGATAAGACCTTTTCATATTATTCGTATCACTTCCTGACTTTGGGCCAGGTTTTTGAGAAACTGACAATCACAAAATTTTAGTGAAATTTATTTGAAAGCAGGAGGTAGAAAGTATATAGAAATATTCCACTTGACGTTTTATTGGTAGTTGAGAAAAATCCGCACAGTATCTGTCAATAAGCAAATATGTCTGAAATCTGTCACACACTTGACTTGATTGAGCATTTCCTAAGTATATCATACTTTATTTCACACTTTGGATAAATAAGGTGTCCAGAATAACATAACAAAGTTTGACCAAACTCGCAAAATAATATCACAACTTCGTGAACATTTTTCTTATCACACATTTTTGTATAGATAACAAGAATGATTCTCAATCGATTAAATCAGCCCAAAATATTTTGATGAATTTGGAAATTTTCATAATAGATGTAATTCTACGGCAGGTGTTTTCGTTTTTCGTTTGCGTCCCATTCGCGCTCAAAATTAAGTACCCGTTACACTTATTTCCTTTTAATTCTTAAGGGGGTAACAGTTTCACATATCAAGTATTCAATCTTTTTAAACAAAAAAGGTTTTCCTGTAAGATGTCAAAAATTTACCTGTTTCAAGTAAAATGGGCATGAGGTACGAAAGTCAGATAACGATTGTGGGTGATAAAAATCAAATTCGAGTTATCCAGAAAAAGCATACAAGTCCCTTTTTCATTGAAAAATTCTCTGACTTATACTTATTTGTGACGGAGAAAGTGTTAATAAGATTCTCTAAGTCAGGGCTGCTCAAACTTTTAGACTACTCACGGTCGACTCTGAGAGGCTGCAAATATGTGTGATGCAGGGTTGTCGTATATACATGATACACCCTACCTACCTACCTAGATAGGGTGTACCGTAGCATATATAGATATCAGCTTTCCGCACAATATATATTATTTTAGTCAAGGTTTGGGTTAGGTTTAGAAAGGCTCTTCTCTATTATATCAATGAAAAAACTCATAGTTATTCCAAATTACGTGTTTATTGGTTATTACAAAACAAAAGAGTGACATATGGTAATAAACTTAACTAAGGAGTGACTTTGAATGTTGAAGCGTGGCACTGCATGTCCTCAGCATACTTTTCATAATATGGGGTACGTAACCACTGAGTGCTAACCGCAAGAATGATCAAATATGATCGTTTTTCAGTCGACTGCGATATTTTAACTTAATTATCTTCATTTCCGAAAATGCAGACTGGCATAAGTAAGTTGACCCAAACATTGCCCTAGATTCGGATATTTATCTTCAGATATAAAACACTAGTAAATTTTATCAGATGCTGTAGCTTTGAGATGTGTATCTGATATAATCTGCAACAACTCATTGCTAAATCAGTCAGCCATTTTTCGTTTTTCAACATCTGAGTGTCGTCACCTCTTTCGTCTAGAAAAGCTGTTATTTCGGGCGATGAATCTTGAAACCTTTCTAGAATTTAAAGCGACTCAACCACATGACGTCCAAGTGAAGAACTAAATCAGTGTGTTCAGCTTACTCCCTATTTTCCAACTGCAACTTAAAGAGCCGCCATTGCACGCTACGTGCACGGATGGAATTCACAATTTTTGTTCCAATGCCCATAATTTCCTCCGTGTTTAAAACTTTTGAGCACAACACCTGTTGATGTATAATGCAATGGAATGAAGAAAAAAAGAAGGGAAATCTTCATTAGCTCTACACAATGCCACAAAACCGTTTTTGTTTCCAGTCATTGCTGGTGCTCCATCGGTTGTCATATCGGTGTATTCATCGAACTGTAAGGAAAAGTATGTACATTTTAAGTTTATCTGCCATGTCCTGACTCATGAGTTCAATACGCCATGTGACAGTCAAACAAGATAACTGAAGTTCTCTAATAGCAAACATGATTTCTGTTTTATTTTAAAATCTCAGAATAAAGCAGCTTTTGATTGTTTGGCTGGTCTTGTGAACATGGTTTGTTCTTTTTTCAAACGTAACTTTCGTTTTCTTAATTCACTCTGTGGCGAAACACAGTTTGTATGGACCGTTTTATGATGCCTCTCTAAGTTACCACGTATTGCAACTAACGCACGACAAATGAGACAAATGCACTTATCTATTTCACCATACAAAAAGAAAATTCTTCCTTCCGATCGTTATTGAAACGATACGTCTTAGATTTCTTTGCTGCACTCATTTTGTACTATTTAATGATAAACTTTGTATCGACCTAGTATTGCCCTCAAGTTACAAATAAAAATGACCCCAATTCCAATGTTCCAGTCAAACACGCCGTCCGAAATTTCTAGAAAACCGGCAAGAATAAAAAACGCGTCTTTTCTTTGACAGGTACCGCGCGTTTCTTTGATAAAGGCGCCTTTTGCCTCAAGCAGAGTGTTATTTTATTACGTAATAAATTTTTGTAGTTTATTTACCAACTTATTTTCTTCTCGAGATCTACTCAAGAAGATCGTCTGCTCTAGGTGGTCCGAGAAATAATGAAAAAAAAATGATTCCAGGTAGGTGACCAAGGCAGCCATAAGATAACTCATGTTAAGGTCTTTTCTAACCTCTAAAATGAGGTAAAGTGGAGCACTTTTGAGGTTGAATGACATAAGTTGCCAATGCAATCTCCTGTAAAAATTCTGGCAGCTTTTTCTGAAAACACTCCAACTAATTTTCGTCATTTCGACAAGGTGGAATATTGAGCCCAGATGCTTCATTATAACTGTTGCTGATGTCGAATTTAAATGATGGTATTTGCTTTCAAATCGAACCAAAGGTGTGAATCAAGTAAAATAGTGCTTTCTGAAACTCTTCTTCATCTGAGAAGAGGATTGATCCGTCCAAAGAAGCATTTTATTCAATCTTGAAAACCAATTTGAAGAAAGGTTTTCTGCGGGTGGTCATTTGGGAAAAGCGCTTGAATTTTTGCCATGTACTAAGATTGACATAATTGTTCTTTCCTGTTTCAATTCCCTGAACCGTACTGCAACACGAATTGAACTGAGTTGAAAAACTTCGAGTATTGGTAGAAGTTTCCTAACCCAAAAACATAACCAGATTTAGTCCAAATATCCGCACGTTACTAGAAACTGAATTCTTTTTTTCACAAATTCGATGAAAGAGATAAAAAAGTACAAAATCAGTGCAGAGTGAAGAGTTTTAGCTATGCCTGAGAGCTTTACTTTTTGGCTCAAAACTTTTTTTTTGTGCCTAGGCAAACTGTGTTTGATAATAATTTATGTTCTTTGAGTCCGTTTTTACTACTGATCCATTTTTTGGCATCTGGTAACAAGATTTTTTGTCTAAAAAATTCACCCTCTCTATAAGATCTTCCTCGCAGTGCACATCTTCGAAGACCAATGTCTCTCACCCCAGGGCGACGATAACTCATTACAAACCAGGGCACATCTCCATTATTTGACGCTTAGGGAAAGGAAGATAATAATATTCCCCTACTGAATAGACATTTTGGGCTAGTCTTGCCACATTTCGATTCTAGCCTCCTGAATCAAATAGTCCGGTGATAATCAAATTATCGAAATGTTCGGACACTCATGAATAAGGATTATTTATCCTGTCATATTATTGAGTTTCCTTCCTTCGAATTGAGTGAATTGTTTACTTTCCTGTTATCAGGAAATGGATATGACACACTCCTGTAAATCCTTTCCCTAAACTTCGAATCAATACAAAGGTACAATGAAAATATTATAAAGGATTATTTAATTTGAAGGCTTGAATCATTGAATTTATTTCGAGAAAATATTTTTGATATTATATCTTTATCATCCACAATTGAGTCAACAATACAAATGTCAAATCGCATCGAAAATGAGAATTATTACTGATATCATAAACCACAAGACTTAATGAGTTTAAAGGCTAAGCATTTTACATAAGCAACCACACTGAGCCAAGAAATTAACACTCAAGTTCGAAAATTCCAACTCATTCAGAAGAATTTAAGATACGTTGAAGAATTATTTCTTGAGTAATCCGCCTGAAATAAGGAATGCATATAAAGCTTTTGGAAAAAAAACGAAGTCCTGCAAAACCTGTTAATCAAAGACCTAATTGTATTCTGGTCCATGTTCCAAATTTGGATAGGTCTGTTCCGACTCTCATTCACGGTAGATGGCTGGTTTTACTGGCTTCTTAATCTTCTATAGAGAATGTTCCATACATGGTCAACGAGATTGAAGTCTGGACTTAGTGCAGGCCACTCCATTGAAGTGATTTTGTGTGGTAGTTCGTTACGATATGAGCTTGGTGAGGTTATCATGCATGAACAAAAATTTTCACCCACGTTTGCCGCAAATGGTACAAATGTTCTCTTAAATTGTCTATAACGTATATCTGAGCGATTAGAGTTCAATTATTAAGGATGACCAGATCAGGCCGGAGTTTGATGAAATTTCCCCCACCAATATTATTAAACGTTCACCCGAACCATATTTAAGTGACAAGTTTTACTGGGCGTATCTCTCATTTCGACGTTTCGACGTATGTACATTAGAGAACGTCGATCGCAATGAAAAAACCAGAATTTCAATTCATCTGAAACCAAAACTTTCTCCCAGTCAACTTCGATGTGGTGAAGTTAGGTCTGGGACTCGAGGTTTCAAACCAAGTTCCATACCACCACTGTTCTGTCGAAGCTGCATTTGAAAATGCCTAGCAAACCGTTGTGTCAACGAACAGATTCTTAAATAACACGTATGGATCATCGTTTTTGCTCTATGTCGTCCTTGCATTTTATGACTACCAGTCTCCCAGTACGATCGTTCTAGAAACACTTGAATAGAACACTCCTAGACCTATTCCAACCTACGTCTCTAACACCGAAAAGACCAGAGTTCTGTTGTGCATGATCCACGAATGATCTCTTAGTAGAGGTGGCACATTTTTGGCTTAATTAGTGAAGTTTTGCCCTAAAACTGTAGATAGTTTTTCATTCAGAAATTTTTGTAAAAAAGAGGTCCCACGCAAAAAACGCCTTCCTTTCATTATATTGACCCAAGTTTGTTTCTGATGGTAGAATTCTCCTATAGCGAAGGGATTCTCTTCTGTCCATACATGATTGTTATGAGCATCCAATATAGGATATAGGTATTGGTAAGTTTTTGTAAGTACTGACCTCACGGTTTATCCTCCAAGAAAATTCCGTGGAGGTAGAAATAAGGTTTGTTAAATATAATAGCAGAAAATAATTCAATGACAATGAAGTAAAATAAACAAATAAGATTAGGAATACCAATTCAAGCCGAAATTGAATAATTGTACGAAACCATGAAAGCATCAGTAGCACAATTATAGATATTTTGAGCTATTAGGTATAGTATTTAGGCTATTACAGTAAAGTCTGGCCTGGAATGTTCTCCCGACCAGCTGGCAGAAGATTAGGGTTATTTACATACTAAATACCATATCCTGAAGTGAGTAAATCTAACTTAGAGCTTGAATCTGTAGGTCTCATGTATTTCGTTCCAAAAACCTTTGAGCTATAAGCGCTGAACCCTCTAAGTGAGCATCAATATGCCTTTCAGAAAGGAGAATAAGCAGATCTGACACTCAACAGATGGATCCTTCAGTTTCAGGACCACAAAGACACAGCAGCTGCAGATGTCATGGACATAAAAGGTTCATTTAATGCGGCCCCTACTCATTCACTATGAGGGGCTGCGAGAGTGATTAACACTTTCCTGAAACGAGAAGAAGTCACTTCTGCAATTAGTAGTGGCTATTCTCAGGGAAGAGTCTCAACCCCTTTGCGGTAGTCCCTACTGGTTGATGAACTAATAGGAAATTTGCTCCAGACCAACTTCAGTGGCTATATGTGATGGGGGTGAGATCACGATTACACTCCAGTCGAACAATGGTTGCATTATTCGGTGGTAGTGTAGCCCTAAAAAGCAGTCCCAGCTCACGTTTTGTAGATTGCAGAGAACGGAATGCATAGTGATAATTGAAGCATTTCGCTCTACGAACTGATACAAGGCCTTGATCCTCTTCACCTGACGGTTGGGGGAGCATCTATAATGGCTACCTGCACATCCCATATACAAATCCATACACTATACCCCGGAATGAGACAAATATGGTCATAATTCTTAGTAGAGACATGCCAAGAACCGTCTACTTGAGGATTCCTGTTGGTTCACAGATGGTTCCGAAACTGCCCAATGGGCTGCCTTTTTGAATTCACTGGACCAGCTTCTAGGATCGGAATTCCCATTGAAAGGATCTTTACATTCTTGGCTTGCCATCAGTGAAACTTCCACTACGAAAGTCAAGGCTTAGTTTTATCTTTCCAGACCTAAGAATTCTAATTGCCATAATAACGGGGACTATCACCTCACAAATCACCTACAAAAGTTAGGATTGATCGAGATCACTTCATGCAGACTATTCGAGGAGAAAGTAGAGTTAACGGAACACCTCTTATGTGAATGCCCAGCTAGGGACAAAATCAGTTCCGAGCAACTTAGATCTCACAAACTGGAACTGATTGAGCTTATTAAACTCTGACACACCAAATTTTCTAAACTTTATAAGAAACATGCTGTATAGAAGTGAAATTTAAGGTAGAGTGTGCCACAATAGACCACTGGGTCAGAGTGGCGCGTCAGTCAATTAGTCCACACTCAAATCCCTATAAATATTTATCTTGGTATAGTATGAAGAAAAGTCTGCAAATAAAAAGTATGAATCTAAATGAAACAGATGTGAAGTATATAAGCAACTCCTTAATATTTCGTATTTTAGATGGTAATTGGAGAAATCTACAGATTTTGTTAATGAAATAATCACTTTTATATCATATTTTTTGGTTGTATACATTACAGGTAATATTGAATTTGGAATGCAATGTCTAGTCATGGCCATTTCTGTGATCTCTCTCTACTATATATTACCCTTATTACTTAGCAGCTGTACAACTGATATTAATTTGTGTCAAATAACGAACTCATGTAGAGTCGAATCCATCGAAAAATTTAATCCTCTTCATCATGCAATCTAAAATTCAATTTGCATTCACGAGTACCGTGAAATCGGACGGCGATGATTATAGCTTTCAATCTTCATTCTCGGAACCACAATAATCGATGATCTGGGACAAAGCGGTATTTATGTAAGAAACGCCATGAATCACGATTCACGCTTTTGAGATGATATTTCAGAAGCGCTTCATAAAAGAGATTGCCCGTGGCGAGCACACGTCGGTTTAGAATGTCTCATCAGAATTGTTTCAAGCATTGCGAACTATTTTGTAGGTTATTAAATCGTAGCCACTCAGGTCGTTTAAAGCATTTGTGCTGCTGTAAGAGAAGAGTTTCTTCATTTTGAACAAAATGTATTCGATTCCAATTGAATGGCGTATTGGAAAATAAGAACTTCTACACTTCTTGCATAACATGTTATTAAGGACAAAGAAGTGTACGAACTTGATTGAAATAATGAGAAAATGAATTCATTATCCTTGTTACAATCAAAAAACTCTAAGGATATTGGGTATTCCTATTTTAAACCTGTATTAGCTGCTCTCATCTTCGATTCACTCATTATGCCTGGTTTGAAAAAGTGATAAAGATCAAAAAGATGTCCTCGAAGCAATGCAAGATCTACCACAGATGGACTTATGACCCTTAGCAGAGTTGCGAATACATTTTGAATTTATCAAAAGTTGATAGCACTAGATTTAACTTCAGTAAATTGACTTTTTTTTTATTTAACAAAGATTGCATCAACCCGAGGGTTATTAGCGATATATGAGGTACAATAGGGTAACAAAATATTTAAATATTTTCAATGTTTACAGCTTGTAGTACTTGATGGTATTTTCAAAGTTGCTTCTTCAATATTATCGGTAATCTGATATAGTATTCTCTCTTCAGAGAATCTGAGACATATTTCCATGATATGTTCGACTGATTGTCTTACGCTACAGTTGTTACATCGGGGCTGTGGCTCCCTACTCATTGAATAACTGTGGGTGAAGATCGTGTGTCCAGGTCTAAGTCACTCGATTTTTATTTGTGATTTTCGATCAAGTGGTAATCTCGACCATGGTACAAATGGTTTCACTGACCGGAGTTTAGAGGTCGTGTTCGACCACTGAAATTGCCATGCAGAATTCACTTTTGATTTTATAAACTTCCTCACGTCACTAGTCACTAAGTTTGTCACCTGAACTGCTTTTTCGTCAATGATGGATTCACGAGCGTGTTTGTCAGCTTCTTTGTTGCCTGGAATTCCTATGTGTGATGGCACCCAGATGAAAAAGATTTCTTTCGTTCGGGACTTCTAGTTCCTGTTTCATTTTATTTGCGACGGTTTTATTGAAGAATATTTTCTTAAGTGCGTGAAGGGAGCTGAGTGAATCGGTTAGGATGATGAATTTTTCTTCTTGAGAGGAGTTGATTTATATTTAGGCTTGTAGTATAGCGAACAGTTCAGCAGTGTACACGCTGCTTTGTGAGAGTAAAGTGAATTTAAGCACAGAATTACATGTCACAACCGCGTCTCCTACGCCAGCCTCGGATTTGGATGCGTCTGTATATACTTCGGTACAACCCTCGTAGTTATTCATTATGCTTCGCAGATTCTGTACAATGATGTTATTATTTGTTGAATTTTTGTCGAGTTCTGTCAGGGTGATAGTTAAATTTGGCTGTTTTATAGGCCAAGGAAGACAGATTTCACACCTTAAAGGGAGAGAGGTGGGAAGAGTTAAGTGTTGAGAGATCGGACCGCACTTGATGATAAAAAGATTTAGGTATTCTTGGTTTGTTGGAAAATGAGATTATGAATTTGTCATTGTCTTCATATTTGTACGTTATATTTTTCAGATCTGATTGACTTTTCATTGCCTATGTGATTCTAAGGTATGTTCTTCTATTATGGAGAGATGGTTCAACTGCTACGCAGTATAAGCTCTCTATAGGGGTTGTTCTGAAAGCTCCTAGTATTAACCTTGTTACGTTGTGTATTGTGCTTAAAATTTTGAGTGTTGAGGTGTTTGCGGAAGAATATGCTATTGAAGCATAATCTAGCTTAGATCTTACTAATGTTCTATAGAGTGTCATCATGGTTTGCCTATCCTAGCCTCAGTCCTTGTTCGATATTGTCTTCAACACATTCAGTCTGCCATTGCATTCTACAGCCAGCCTCTTTGTATGCTCTTTCCAAGTGAGTTTTTTATCTAAAATCATCCCTAAAAACTTAATGCTGTATTTCTCTGGCAGTTTTTATTTTAAAGTGAGAGTTGGGGTGTGTCGATACTTTTTTTAGAGAAAACTATGTACTGAGTTTTTCTGTGGAGAATTTGAAACCAGTTTCCGTTGAAGAATTTTCTAAACTATTTAGACAGTGCTGCATCATAGTAAAGATGTTTTGGATATCTTTGCTTTTACAAAAATGACTAAATCTTCTGCAAATAATCGTCCTTTGAGTGGTGTTTTGAGATTATTCAAAACATCATTGATGGCTAACAGAAAAAGGTGATAAGTACCACGCCTTGTGGTTCTTTGATGCTGATAAAACTCCGTTAATTCTCGCTTGAAATTTTAGATTTCCAAGAAAATTCTGTATAGAAGCAAGACAATGCCCACGTATGTTATGCGATTGAAAGCTTTTTATGATCAGATATTTCCAAACTGTATCATATGCTTTTTTGTATCAAAACATAATGCTACACATACTTAGTTGTTTGGATGCTTGAGCTTCGTGTATTTCAGTTTGCAACGCTATTATATTATCCATTGTTGATCTATTTGACCAAAATTCACTTTGTTGTGGTATAAGTATATTTTGTTTTTTAGAGGTGAGGAAACTTTTTTCAGAGAAATAAGTAATCCAAGTAACATTGATGTTTACAACTTCAATTCAAATCAAAATAATAAATCAAATAATTCTAATAATATCACTTGAATTCTCGCATCATTGCATGCGACAATCAGAGTTATCTTCATTTAGTTCTTGGTGCAATCTCATTTTGTAGGGATGAAATTGGTGATGTTTCACCACTCCCTAGATAGCTAATTTTTTGTTGCGTCTATGCAACTGTTATTTCGAAAATGAAGTGACACAATGTCTTCTCTTTACTTAATTGAGTTGACAATGGCTGAAACTTTGGTGAATATTCTTCAACAGATGAGCACTGAATATTCACAAGCTTCAATTTAGGAGTGCTGCCATCTTCATTTAGAGGTCGGAAACTTTTCAGGCCATCCTCGTATTAAACAACTCTGTTTTGAATTGTTATCTGGTAAGTAACGTACCTACTTTCATAGTGACCGTATCACCAATAAACCTGTTTATTTGTATAATACATATAATGATTCGACAATCACTCAAGAAGATATGCAATTTGAAATACTTCTTAAGTGTATTGTTTAACCTGACCTCATAAAGGAAGTAGCCATGTCAAATATGGATATGGTCATTTCTAATGTTGGTTAGTTAATTAGATAACAATTTATGGAGTTATTAGTAACGTATTTCCAAAGATAATAAGTGAAGTAACTGACTCGATTTAATATGATCTCCAAACTTTTAGAAGCGGAAGTCTTGGCGTTTTCTATAATGTATGTATTTAATTCTTGATTGTTTCGCATTCAGCGATCTTCATTTATTAAAGTCTATATCAAGAGGGTTCATTGTCTTGTCACAGGAAAGGATCGAGAACTGACATCACATCCTTTTGCGTATCTGAATACGGGAGCTGATGAATGAAAAGACCGATTGTTCCCATGATGTTTGTGAAACATATGCGTTAGCAGCTCCTTCGGGACCTAAACATAACAAAACAGTATCAAATAACCTTCAAGGTGGCCCATTAAGTAGATGAACGACTTTATTAATATGAAATTTAATAAGGTCATACATTACGTCCTTTGTCAGTCTGTCACATTAAATGGATGCTGTTTTTTCACCCTATTGCGTATGCAACGCGTCCAACATATTATATTCAGTTCCTTTTTCTTCCATTTCGGTGATATTTATTATGTTATGAGAATTCTTGTGAGTGGAGCTGAAGAAGGAATAAATATCGAGGTGTCTTGTGAAACAGATTCTCTATGAAATTATCATTTTATAGAGCCAACTTTCATTTTCTTTCACTTCATCGATTCGATATAAATATCAATTAAATATATATAATAAAATCACGACTTGCAATATTGATATTGACATATACTTGTAAATTTCAAAATTTGTTTACAAGGTGGCACACAGATTCCAAGCTTTCTTATATTCTTAACTGAGATAATTGGGAAGAAAAAATTGAGCGGCTTATGACATTCCTTCCTTTTCTTTATTCTCAACTCTTGGGAGGTGGCAATGTTTGTCATGCTATAGCTGTAGGCTCCCGAGATGACTCAATGTGTGTATACACTTGCTTCCTGAAGTTTATTGATCATGGCCAAATTGTAACTTATCGGAAAGATGTTTAACGGAAGCGAATTTCACAGCACACTAGCTCTGCAAACAAAATAATTTTTATGGGGAGAGATACATGGCTGTGTTAGTTTGAATTTCCGCTGATGACAGTTTTCCTCAAGCCCCACAGATGGGAACAGTATTCTAGACGAAATCGCATCAGTGATAACGTGATCATGCCAGCAAACTCCGGTGTTAACTGTGATGCCTAATACGTGCATGCTCGTTTTTGAGAAAATTCGATGTCCCTGCATGATTAGAGAAGGTTAACCAGCAGTGACTTTTCGGGGGAACGTTGTTGATGGCGTCTTGTTCATATTACAAATGACTAAGTTCGACCAGCCCCACTCTGAAATCTTCTCCAAGTCTTATTTCAGTGACATCCTTTGTTGGTATCCATGTCGGTATGACTTTTCAACTGTTATAGGACGCTGACTACGAAATGAGGACACCAATGTACAGTGGTCCGCAAACCTAAATATTCTGGTTTTAGTGGAGTGGAGTAGATCATTAATCTGCAACAGAAAAAGAGTTGGCGAAAGTCTGCAGCCCTGGAGTTCTCCTTCATTAACTTGACAAGATTCACTCGTTACGCCATGAAACACCCCCTGAATCGATCTAGTGAGGAGAAAGGTATTAATATAACAACGCAGTTTTTCGGGAAGTCCCTATTCTTTCAGTTTATTCATGAAGGCTGCGTGCCAAACGCTATTGGAGGCCTTTCGAATGTCAAGAGCACTGGCTCTTCATTGGCCATGCTTTTCTTTTGTTGATATCTATAAATACGTAACGTATGCATGAAGGTCAGCAGTTGACCGTTATCGGCAGAAACCATATTGTCGTATTGTCGATCACCGATGCTACCCTGAAACTCTAGATATTTTATGAGCTCATCGTTTATCTCTCTTTCCATAACTCTCGACCGAATGGGTAACAATGTGATTAGATGATAATTTTACAGTAGGCATCCTTCCTTTTCTATGGAATCAGTACTCTCACAACTGAAATAGACGATTGAAAACATGAGCCAGATCAGCAGCACATTTCTTCATAAGAATTGGTGGTATTCCTTCAAGACTTTGTTAGAGTTGTACTGTTGAAGAACGCACTCTACCGTACACCTTCTGAGTTTTACTTCAGACATATCCGATTGAACATGGCACTGCATTTGATGTATGTTGCACAGAATATTGCAAGGGCAATTTTGCAGGAACATCCGCTTTTTCTTTAGGAGATGACGCGATAGAACCTCATCTCTAATCAAAGGTGGGATGAGTTGCAAAAATGTTTACTGACTGCCTTCGTTATAGACCAGAACTAACGAGTTCCAGGAAACTGTTCCAAGAGTCTATCTTAACCAATTGTTGTTTAAGAGTTTTGTTTTCAACTGTGGTACCATTTTGACAGTTTTTGGTGAACCAAGTTTTTGTGCGGATATTTTCCCGTGCAGCGTAGAATGTAGTAGTCCATGATTGCAAGAATAACTTCTGTGACGGACTCAATACAGACTTCAATATCTGGATCTGAAAAAATGACATCATTAAAGGGAAAAGATAAGAAAAACTTGCGAATCTCCTCCCGGTTTGTTCAGTTGTATTGCCATATCTTACTGGAAGCCGTTGGATTTTTATTTTGTGGCTTTGCGCCGTTACCATTGGAAGAAACTAGGTGGCGGTCGGAGTTGCCTAAAGGTACTGAGACCAATAAGTGGACATTATGTGGATCTGAAACAAGAAAGAGATCGAAAGTATATGGAAAATCGGTAATATTGTCAGGAATTCTTGTCGGCTCATCGACAAGAGCTGATCTCAATGGTTCCTCTTGCCTTCCTGCTTCGTAGGTCCTATTTAAGTATAGGTGTCAGTTGATGTTGTGGACGTTAAAGTATCCCATTTTGATGTCCTCAGCAGACAGATACTGCATTTGGATCGTGTATACCCTGTCGCCTAGATAGTGAAACAATTTAGGGTAGATGTTATCGTTAGGAGCTCGATATTCGAAACAAAGATTAATGGTTTTATTACGAAAACTTCGAAGCATGTCAGGTGGAAATCGTTGTCCTCTTTGGAATGCGACGTCTGGCTAAAGCCCTCCTTTGTACTGAAGCCTTGTGTGCAATTCATTGCCATCTAAGCAGAAACAGGCATTATTTGAAATTCCGTTAGAGCTAGGACATGAGGAGGACTTCATGTTAGTGTATCCTAGTTCTCTTTTGTTGCAAAACTCGATAACCAATTGGCTTATCTCATCGAATTCTGAGGGACTCTGAGAGGACCACTGTTAATCGTATGCACGTATGTATGCAAAAATCGCCCAATGGGGCTGAAATTTTCACTAAATATTTATTTTATCAAAATGAATTAAATTAAATAATTCATCGAAAGTCATCACAGAGCTAACATCAAAATCGCAGATAAAATCATGCTTACATCCACATTGTCACGTCTCCAATTGTTGTTGGTTGCAACGAAATGCTAAAATACGGTTCACATATTTACAAAAGAAACGCTTACCGAACAGTTATAAAAATTGATATATCATATTATCCACAATGAATTTGGATAATATGGCTCATGAAACCAATATTGCATCTATTGATTACTGAGCTATGTCAAAGGCAGCATCCGATCTTTGAGTGCTTTTATTCAAAAAAATAATAATATACTCCTGTTCGGATAATATTTCACCGGCATCTAAACTCTAAGTTCAGTTTATTGTATTTCTTTCCTTCGCAACTAAAGATGAACATTTTAGTTTCGTTATTATGAAGCGACAATATTTGGGAACAGTTGAAATGTAAAGAGCAATTGGTATGTTCCAAGCGTCCAAGTTGGGGAGGTATCCAAGGATCTAGAAAGTAGCCCAAATGTTATTGATCGGTTGTGGATCCATTTCAATGAATATAGTATACAGAAAAAATGCCTTAAAAGTCATCTTACTACTTCCGTACATGATTTTTTTTTGATTTTGCAAACTGCAAGATATTTTACAACCACATCATCCATATGGATCCAGGAGATGGCTCTAGTACGTGTTGTACAAAGTTTTGACTGAATTTCTAGAAGTTTGAATTATGAAACTTAACTTTGTCATCCAACAAGGAATAAGGGGTGCAGTCATCTTCATTGTATAGTCCGAAATGCAATTTAGGAGAACAATATCAATGTTTTTCTCTCACCTTTCTGCTTTCCAGACATGAATCCCATAGAGCATGTTTTAGAGAACCTAAACACAAATTTTCGGAAGCAAAACATCTTCCAACACGAACCTTCTCTCGGATTTTCAAGTGGCTTGAGATATGTTTAGCCACAATTTAATCTTGAATAAGCTAAGATTTTGCCAAAGTGTCGCCAACAGCAAGGAGATCTTCTGAAGACTAAAAATATCCAGATTTTCTATGTCTTTCACAAAATATTTTTTCACAAATTTTCCTTTCTGTACAATATTTTGCCATATGAGAATCGAAATATTTTCTACATATCTCTGAAATATTTTATAATAATATTTCATTTTGCAAAATATTTCGCCATTTATGAATTGTAGTTTCCTCGTCATATTTGGTCATTGATTTTATAGGAATAAATTAAAAGCCTTCTTCGATTTTCATTTGACTTCTTTTGAAGTATTTACAGCTAATAAGCCACAATCTGCCCAATTTCGTTACAGTCAAGTATATCCTTCCTCAAATATATATTATTAAAGTTGTAAGGCCTTTCTGATTTATTTTAATATTTCCTAATTTTATTTCAATGAAAAGCTTAACAAAACTCGAAATAAACTTTTGAAGAATATCTCTGTTACTCTTACAGCTACATCAAATCTGACCATATCAACGGAAAGAGCATTGAATTTGCTATAAGATAGGTAAGTATTTATGATAAAAAAACTTGTATACCGGGTGTTGTGAAAGGCTAAATGAAAAAATTATGAAATGAACATAATAGGTTGTATTTTCTTGTTAGCTCTACCACTGAAAACGGATTGATTCGTAACCGTTTTTTTTTTGAAAAACTACTACATTCATCTGGCTTTTAAACGGTATATCAACTTTTGAGCTTATTATCTTTTTACCAACAATATCATGGGTAAGAGTGAGAGTAAGAATATTAAACTCTCTTATCCTTCGATCACAAATGATCTAGTTTCACCGGAGCGTCTAAACAATTCCACAAATGACTTTTCAATAATAATAATAGGCGATAAATAAATAACATATCTGGATATTGAAGGTTTAAAAACTAGGAATGATCAATTTTTCTCGGTTTAGAAAAAGAAACTTAGGACAAGGATCGTAAAAATAAATCAGAGAATGCTTGTATTACTTGATTTTAAAACAAATAAAAATATTTAGAATTTGACAGGAACTGTGATTCAATGAATTAATGAATTGAAGTTTATGTTTTCCCCTTTTACGGTTTCTAGTTTCTCAAATGTTGAATATCCAGATAAGTTATTTGTTTATGGCTTCGCGAATGGAAATTTCCGTGCGGCGGTATGAGAGTATGCATTGCGCTTCCCAAACAGACAGCAACCTTGCAGAAAGACATTTGTTGAAGTGTTTAGGCACTCCGGTGAAACTAGTACATGCAGTGGTTTAAGAGTTAGAGAAGGTGGTGAAAATGCTCAGCAATGGAGACAAACACCTGCAATATTGCAGGCTATTCACGAGGACCCTACAACAAGTACTCAGAAAATTGGTGCTACATTGAGACTTCATCATTCCAGGGTTCATAGAGTTCTCAAGCGAAATAATTTACATCCTTACCATTCGAGTAAGGTACAAGACCCATTGCCAGTGGATAGTGAGGTGAGTTGTAGGTGGTACATGAATAAATCACAGGATTGGAGATCAGATAAAATTCTATGGACGGATGAGACAATATTTACCAAAGTTGGTATGATAAATTTAAGAGATTCCCATATATGGGATACAGAAAATCCTCATGGCACTATTGTGCCACACTCTCAGCACGAGATGAGAGTAAATGTGTGGTTGGGGTTAAGGAGGGGTCAGCTTTTCGGGACAGTTATACTTCCCAATCGTCTCAATACAAACGAATTTTTAAATGTATTAAATAACGAAATAATGAACGTTCTGGAAGAAATGCCTATAGCTACTCAGCATCAAAACCGGATGACTGAGAGATTTGGAGAGAAATGGATAGGTAGATTCTGGCCGGTGAGATGGCAACCCAGAAGCCTTACCTTACGCTGCTTGATTTTTATGTATGGGGCTCATTAGAGATTAATGTTTATAGAATTTCCTTTAATACTACAGAAGAATTAATTGAAAGGATTCGAATCTGTTTAAGAAAAAGATGTTTTAAGTGCATTCAAGAAAGACGAAGACATTTTGAACACCTATTATAATTTTTCAAATTTCTTTCCTGAAAATATGATTCATTAATATTTTTAGTTCCTGTTCATGTTTCATCAAGTAAATAAGATATTTGCGTTTTCGAATTTTATGTTCTTATTACTCTTACCCATTCAAAAAAAATAGATAGCTAAAAAGTTGGTACACCATTTTAACGTCAGTTAATGTAGTAGTTTTTACCAAAAAAAAAGCTACTTATCGATCAGTTTTCAGAGGTACAGCTAACAATAAAATACCACAAATTTTGTTCATTTCACAATTTTTTCATTTAGACTTTTACAACACCTCGTATACACATTTGTTTATCATTAGTACTCGTCTATAGCAAATTCAATGCTGTTTCCGATGGTATGGTCAGATTTGATGTAGCTGTAAGAGTAACAGAGATATTCTTATTTTTATAGAGAGAAACAAAAATTTCGTAGAATCAAGAAGTGTTGAATATAACTCGATAATTATCAACTTTTCGAAAAAAGGTTATGGGACATTTTTATTTTTGTTGCAAATGACTTGTACTATCACCTTCTGAAGTTTGGAACTTTTGTAGTAGACATCCTGTATATTTTTTATTGTTTGAGGAAAGAGATGACTTACTTCCAAAATAAAATTTATAAATTCAACATTTTGAGGTTATTCTAATCCAAATGATGTGATTCAAAAGGAATTTCTTCATAAAAAGAAGTTAAGGAGACTTATTTTGTTTGATAGGTAAGTAAATGAATTTTGTAGTTTATCTTTCAAAATGATGGAATATCCTTCGAGTCAAGGTATTGAACTCTCCGTCTGTCAGTAAGATTGTGTCCATTTTAATTTGAATATTCATTTCAGTTTATTCGAGAGGAAGTACGTTTCTATTCTACAATTATCCAAATGTAAAAGTTAATGAGACCCAATAAGTTTGACAATGTTCAAGTCTGAACCAAGGAAAGTAAAATATGGAAGTGATACATAAAAGTGTGATTAATGTATCTTTGAATTGAATGATCATTTTGTCAGAGCTTTGAAGGTTTTTGAATGTTTCTATTAATACAAATTTAGTAGTTATTTTTTTGAAATACTTATGTTTAGGTTACATACCACCTGATGAAGAGGAAGTATAAAATAGATCAACTGTAGAAAGGTTGGAAAATAAAATGAAAAATGATATTTAACCTATTATGTGGGACTACTTAAATAGTACAATCATGAAAACAAAGAAAATATTAAGTAATAACAGAATAATTAATGTTTTATATCTCCGAAGGAATGAGATGGAGTAGAGGGCTTAAAATTTACCTACGATTATCACCATCAAAATTTATTTTTGGAACTATTGCTTTCATAGTTGGCATCAGAACTTGATTAACTTCTGAATACGCAGATATTTTTCTGTGTCATCTCAATGTGCACTAAAGGTAATTATTGTGAGTTCCTTTTATTCATAACACATTGTTACTGTTTCTCAGGAAATTTTATATGGGTTTTGAATGAATGACAGGTACTCCTTATTGACTGGAAGTTGAAACTTTCTATTAATAGGTGTCTGATAGTGGGAAACATGATTGTCTAATATGTATAGCAGTTGCATATGAAGTTTCATTTTGTACAACTACAGATTTCAATCTAAGATTTATGATGTCACAAAAACACAAAAAACATGCTGCTGCTTATGTGAATCCTATTTTGGAGAAAATTCAACTACTACTTGGAGAATTCTATGTATATTTGACAATTTTTGATTTTAATATTGATAGTTGTACTATAGGTATTATATATGTATATTCGGGTAAATTGAGTACCTTCATCGCATAATATGGAAATATGAAGTTGTTTCAATGCAATTTCTTTCTTTTATTTTCATTTCACAGTATATTTCAAAGTTTCACAAGAACATGAACTGAAGAGAAGTTCATTTCAATTCAAGAATAGAAATCTCAATTATGAGAACAAGTTTACAAGAAACTGACGGCTCGAAATCAACTACCAACTCAACAGTCAAGGATCTAGGAAATTAACAGTTACAAGAAACAGTTTTACTGAAACTGATATATAGTTAACATCATTGTATTGTATATGAAGGACCATTACATAATTAACAAATTTGTGGATGTTTGAGTCTCATTTTTGCTTTTCACAAGAACACTTCAATTCAGAAGATGTTTGTTTCCTCTGGCAAGCAAATTGTGTGAATTTGGTCAGTTTGACTTCATACAAAACAGTTAACTATATGGCAATCACATAAGGTAAAATTTCTTTGTAATCAGTAGTGTTCGTTTATCACATTACTAATTTATCGCTTTTGTATTTTGGATAATCTAGAAAAATTTTCATTTCCTACTTTATTAATATACTTGAGGAGTAATTCTTCCATCTTGCTGTTTTGAGCTCATATTTGTTGTATTTTATAATTTATGAATCTTCTTCGATTCCTATCCAATCTTATTCGAATCAGAACAGTTAAGTAAAATTAAAAATTCGAAACTATAGATCTGTATACATCGATCTTTCTGAAGTATATATTATATATTTTTGAACTGAAAATTTGGGATATTGTGAATTAATATTTGACTTGTTGATGATTGAATTTCCACGCTTATAGGGTGATTGAACAATTTGTTTTTCTGAATCAATGTAAAAACTTTCTTCATTTTATCTTATGCTAACTCAATTGAAGAAAGTTGAGATTTTCAAATTGAATGTATCTCTTTGAATTGAGATAGTAGTGAACAGTGTTGAAATTGATAGGGTTGATGAGTCAGTATCCATAAAACAATATTGGGAGCTGGGTTACCCCAAGAATATGTGAGGCAACATATGCGAGAATTTCATATAACATGAAGAACTATTAAGTATAAATATCAGTGAATAAAATGGGGCGTTCAGTATAGATTGTGTTGGATGTGAAAATGCGTTCAGCATATTTAGGGTTTAGTATATTAGGCGTGAAGTACATAAGGCCTTCAGTTTATTAAGCGTCTTTGTATATTAGGCATTCAGTATATTAGCTGTTTAGATATAAAAGGCGATCTCAATGGGCTCTTTAGTATATTTAAAATTCAATAAAATCATGGTAGTAGAACACTGAATATTATCACAACTATGTACAAAGTAATAGCATAGTAACTTTTCCGTTTTCAATCCTCATTACAGTCATGTGTTTCTACAGGCGGTGGTACTGAAATCGATGATTTTTTACTTCTCTTATAAATCTTACGATGCTTGATGTGAATCTGTGACACTCGTCGCGTTACCAGAAATTTTTTGTGTTCCCCACTTTCCCAATTACAGTAATCGTATTGTAGGAATGCCTCAATGAGGCGTTTTCATAGTGTTCTCCATTAGAATGAGTTCATCATATCTCTCTCACAGTAAGTTATTACAAATTATTGTTCGGTACAATATGTATGCATATTCTAAGTCTATCAGACTCAACACAGTTGAAGTGAAATGTCAGTTCAGGGATTATTTATGTATCTGAAACGCCTACACCCGTGATCGAGTTAACTTCCGAATATGTATTCTCTCCTTATTCGGGTATTGATGAAACTCGACCATATTCAGGTCATTTTAGGATCTTCTCTAGGGCGTTCAAGCAGGAGTCGTATACCTAAACATTGACTAATAAAGCAATAATATTAGCCGACAACTTAGGCTGATCACATTGTATCGATTTGTGTACGAGTTGTTTCTTTTTATATTTTCGGATCTGATCTGCAGTTTTTCCATAACGTTGTGATGAGTGGTTAATGAGGTGGGTGGACCATGGAGAGCCAGTGTAACGAGTAAATAGTTTCAAAAGTTCATTTACTGGATAAACGAAAGAAATAAGTTATTAATTAACACTTTATTTTATTTCGTAACATATAAAATACTTCTCTCTATTCTGAATATAATTACTATTGATAAACTCAACTTTTATTTTGCTCTTCCAAAGAACGAGGCCCCATACAATGCCGATATTATGAATCGGTCTCTGAACTTGAAACTAGAGCTAAAATAATCAAAACATCTACTTTTAAAAAACAACACAAAAGCTGTTTCATTCAAATGGAACATATAATGCTTAACATATTATAATCTTCTCAACTCTACAAACTTTCCTTAAACACTATCGTATAACTAAGAATATATTAACGTATTAACGTATACAGTGTGTTCCAACGAAAATTTGACCCCCCCTCTAACTCCGAAATGAGTAACATTAGCGAAAACACCAAGACACGTCGATTTTTGTTTCGAGGGGAGCATTTTCGAAATAATTCGAAACTTCTCAGATCAACCCCTACCCCAGCAACCCTAACTTTGAAATTCATCATAGGGAATAAGGGTCGAGTGGCACCTTACTGAAAAAGTCTGTCAATTCTCCACCTTGATTTGTCATTTTAGAATTTTAAATTAACATACAGGGTGTCCCAACCAAGGGTGAAGTTGAATTCTGGAAATCCCAAATACTAAATGAAATAGATTTATTTTGGCATAATGCAAGCGCAGGTTTATGCTCGGTCTAGAAAAACGACCTACACTTGTGAATTTGGAGTTGGTGCAATCAACCCCTATTTCCAGCATCCCCAACTCAAAAATCATTCGATCGATAATAGGTCAAGTGGCACCTGGTTGGAAAGGTACTGCAATTTTCTCTTCGAATTTGGTATTTTCGAAATTCAGAATCATCATACAGGGTGTCCCGAAGCAGGAACATTGAAAATCCAAATAACTTTTGAAATTGGTTCATTTCGGTATACGAGAACATGTTTGATCCGAGAATAGGACTTTCTTGTGTGGTTATAGAATTTTTGCAATCAACCCCTTCCATTCAGCATCCCCAACTTGAAAATCATACAAATAATTCAAGTGGCATATCTTCAGAAAGGTTTTTGAATTCCAGAATGATTAAAGCATTTCATTCAGTTCGGCTCTCCATACAGGATGTCGCTTTCGAAAAATTCAATATCGTCATTTGAAATTATCAACTAAAATTAATTCGAAACTGTTAAAAGTATTGGGGTACGATGTGTTGAGCATCAATTACGAAGAAATAAAGCTGATTTCTGCATTGAAAATGTTCACATTTTTTCATTTCCATCTGGCGTGCAGTCATCTGTTATTTCTCATTTTTGCAATGAAATATTATTATTATTCAGATCAGTTCCTCATTATTGTTGTTGTTCGTCAGTTGAAATTAATCTGAAAATGGTTTATTCCACTGAGGAAAGGGTCGAAATTGTATCGACGTATTTTCGAAATAACAGTTGTGCCAAAGAAACGGCAAGGATATTCGATAGGAACCATCCTGAAAGAAAGGGAGTCAGTCACCAGTACGTTAAATATTTGGTTGACAAATTCCTAACTACAGGTTCGGTGGCAAACAAAAACATGAAGTGGCATGTCCTGTCAGAAATGAGGCAACGGAAGTGGCAGTAGTGGGTCATCTACAAATGGAGAATACTACTTCGATCAGAAAACTATCTCGTCTGACTGGTGTATCAGCTACAACTGTCCATAGAATCGTGAAACATCACAAATTTCACCCCGACAAGGTAAAATTAGTGCATGAAATAAACGAAGATGATCCAGATCGTCGTTTACAGTTTTGTGAAAATCTAAGTGAAAACCTAACGCTAATCCAAATTTTCTGAATAACATCTGTTTTTCTGATGAAAGCACCTTTATGCTCAGTGGTGAAGTGAATAGACATAATTGTCGATATTGGGACACACAGAATCCTCATTGGTTTAGAGAGGCCCACACGCAAAGGCCTCAGAAGTTGAACGTTTAGGCAGGAATTTTTGGCAATCATCTAGTTAGGCCTTTCTTTATTGAGGGTAATCTGAATGGAAATGGCTACCTACAGTTGTTAGAGGAACACATACATCCTAGATTGACAGAAATTTTACAGAACGATCCAACTCTTTCTGAGGACGAAATGCGTTTTCAACAAGACGGTGCTCCTCCGCATTATGATGCTCGGGTGCGCCAATATTTAGACGAAAATTTCCCAGGAAGGTGGATTGGTAGAAGAGGACCTGTTGAGTGGCCAGCCAGGTCACCAGATTTAAATCCCTAGATTTTTTTTGTGGGGCCATCTAAAATCTAAAGTTTATGCCACAAGACCAGAAAACCTGGAGGAGCTGCGGATGAGGATTATCACAGAATGCCGACTTTTGACTCCTGAAGTTTTCGCTAATGTGAGAAGAGAGTTCGAAAATCGTCTGTATAACTGTATGGAGGTGGGCGGAGGTCATTTTGAACAATTGTTATAATAATCAAGTTAGTTTTTTGTTTTCAATTGAATACAAGTTCAATAAATCTCGTTTTCCTGTTTAGATCAGCATTCAATCAGTTTCTCCATCATCCCCTCATCCTGATCCTCACGCCAGAAAACCTCGATTGCCAAACTGAAACCAATGCCTCAGTGATTCAGAAAATAGAAAAATCTTTCTGGAACTTTGCCACTCAACCTGTAATCACTTGTATGATTTTTTGAGTTGGGGATGCTGAATGGAAGAGATTGATTGCAAAAATTCCATATTCACGCAAGAGAGTCTTATTCTCGAATCAAACATAAACATGTTCTCGTATTATACCGAAATGAACCAGTTTCAAAAAGTTATTTGGGTTTTCAGTGTTCCTGCTCCGGGACACCCTGTATGCTGATTCTGAATTTCGAAAATACCAAATTCGAAGAGAAAATTGAAATACCTTTCCAACGAGGTGCCACTTGACCTATTTTCGATCGAATGATTTTTGAGTTGGGATGCTGGAAATAGGGGTTGATTGCACCAACTCCAAATTCACAAGTGTAGGTCGTTTTTCTAGACCGAGCATAAACCTGCGCTTGCATTATGCCAAAATAAATCGATTTCATTTAGTATTTGGGATTTGCAGGAATTCAACTTACCCTCGGTTGGGACACCCTGTATGTTAATTTAAAATTCTAAAATGACAAATCAGAATGGAGAATTGACAGACCTTTACAGTAAGGTGCCACTCAACCTTTATTCCCTATGATGAATTTCGAAATTAGGGTTGCTGGGGGTAAGGGTTGATCTGACAAGTTTCGAATTATTTCGAAAATGCTCCCCTCGAAACAAAAATCGACGTGTCTTGGTGTTTTTCGCTAATGTTACTCATTTCGGAGTTATAGGGGGTCAAATTTTCGTTGGAACACACTTTATAACATTGATAACAAATAAGTTGCCTATACGTTGTAGAATGGAATTATAAAAAAAACTAACCTATATTGGCCTTCTTTGGGTTCGTTCTTCGTAAAGCCAAAATCTTTCTGAAAAGGCCAAACTATCAATTATCATCATGTCTAAGTGATCTTATTCCATCGCACGTCTTGAACTATCTTCATCCTAAGGACTAAATCTTTTTCTAGGTTTTGATAGTGAAATTCTTGAAAACTGAAATTATGCGTATGAAATTAAATTATCAAATTATAGATTATCCTCTTATTCTTATAGTGATACTAACAGACATAACCTTTCCAAAAGAAAATTGAAGCTATATCTGTTATATAATAATTATGAAATAAATGTCTATTCAGTCTGTGGTAAAAAGTGAAATAACCCTCATAAATACTAATATTATAAACATAAAATATCATTTCAACTTTCCCGGAACGTATAAATAACTGGAAAATGACAGTTCTAGTTTTCATGATTTGTAAATGTCTCTAGTAAGGCCCATGTACCCTAGCAAGACCTACCGTCAAATTTTGATTGGCCTTATAACGAACAACCGGCTTTCTTGGGAACACTATAGATTTTTAACCCAAATCGAAGTAAAATCATTATTTTTCCTTAGCACCATAAGAAATCCTTATATGACAATTTACAGTGAGAAAAATGAGATAATAATAGGTTATTCACAAAAATTAAAACCTTTTGCTGCACAAATTACAGTTTTATAGTTGACAACCGAAGTCTACGGAATTCGGTACAGTACTAACAAAATAGCGTTGCGAATAAGTTCACGTCTGTGTCCTTGAGTTTGATGGAGCTTAGTGTGAGTGGAAGGAATTTGTCATAACAATAACTTTGAATTTTTTATAGTAGGTCTTCGAAAGAGCATGGTTTTCTATAGTCCACCTACCTTATTTCTAGTTTCCATGCAATGAATATTTGGCTCGGTGTGTGAAACTAATTGGTGTGATATGCTGAAGGCTAAGGTGACTTTTCTGCAGAAGCTGACAATGGAGACTGGGTACAAAGTTCTTCAGACAGTGGAGATGAAATCGCAATTGATGATGATTTATGAGAATGAAGATGAAACTATTGAAAACAATGTATTAGTTGGATCTATCTTTCATATCAAATACTGTTGGTCCTGACTGAAGGAATGTATTTTCAACGTAGGCCCTACGCAGAAAAAAGTGTTTGTTTTTTCTTTTTTTGATTTCTAGAACAAATGTTTGATACCAGAAATTCTAAATGAAATCGTTCTATGTATGAACAGAGAAGCAAAGTGACATTATTTCACGAAAAGAAGAAATATGATTGATACTGGTCAGATGAAGGTGAATGATTTCTTCGTACTTCTGAGTGGAGTTGAGAAATAATGGAATTGTCCAGTAAGAGAACTGTTTCTAGATAAGTGGTTCAATTCGATGTACGGAGCAACGATGTCAGTAAACTAGCTCGAGGACTTGACTCGAATCCTACAAGTTTGCTCCCATATTTGTTAATTGTTTCTTGTTCAATGTAGAACAGTTATTCAAAACGACGGCTTATGCTATCAATTTATATTGCTGAGCTGCCTAGAGAAGAAGTTCTAAACAACTTGGGGGAGACTATTGTTACCACACTGACAAAAAAGGCACATCACGAAACCTTGGGATAATTATCCTAAAAGTGTGGAACTGTCACTTAACTTACTTCAAGTTGAAATTTCAACCGTAGGAACAGTTCGGCAATATGAAAATGAAATACGCTGCTATGAAAGTGTCTATAGATCGTGTGATGCATACAATCGTTTTCGGGGTCCAAGTTACAGTTGTAAGCTGTGTTCCTGAAAGAAAAAATAAAGCTAAGACACTTCTCAGTATAACGTATCATTCACCTGTAGTACCCAAAAAAGTAACAAAAACCCCGATGAAATCCAGTTTTACATCAAAACGAAATGAACCAAATGGTAGGAAGCTTTACTTGCAGAAGAGAGTCGAAAGGACAATTATTATTCGTCTTTTCCCACATGCTCGGTATAGCAGGTCTGAGTGGTTTCAGACTATCTACTCAAGAGAATCAGTAGTTCTATGAAAATAATGGTCATTAACGAAGGTTCTTCCAAAAGAACTCTTTCAGAATGTAGGTATCTTGCATAAGCAGCGAAGATCTCAAAATCCATTTCTGCATCGGAGAATTTTGTATGTGATGGAAATTTTCACAGTATTTCCAGAAGAGTCCGTTTAAATTGGAGCTCCAACAAAACACACAGTTAAGAATAAGCAAAAGGTTTTTTCGGAAAGAAAGAAGAATATATATAAAGGCACATTTACATTTGAACTATATTAACTGAAATTGAAAAAAAATATATTGGTCCGGTTGTATAAAGCCATGTTGTTCTACGTCAAGTGACGAGTCAACTTCATCAATAAATTAATATTGAATCAGTTTCAGTTGGTTTGTATTAATCTTGGTTTACTTCTTGTTAGCTGACATGAAATAAACAAGAAGTTGGAGGTAAAAGGGTGAAACGGTTTGTTTCTTGTTTTTCTGCCTGGAAAAATAAATAAATTTTAAATTCGGAAGAAAATGAGTTAAGTAAAAAGATCTGCAAATTGCACTGCACTCTGAGAGAGAAGCAATCCCCAATAAGATGTTGGTATATTTCTCATAATTCTTCCTCAAATATTTTCCAATCTGCTCAATTCCTAGTACTGATCTCTTCCTCTTTTTCCTCCCGAATGCAAGAAAATAATTGATTGCAAGAAAAAACAACAACTTGGGAAAAGAGAAGTAGAAATACGTAGAAAAGAGTTAAATTATACCATTTTTCTCCGCATACTCTTAGCTTTTTCAACAGAAAAAAATGACATCTGCTTTCAAGAGCAGCAGCAGATGAAAATATAAGAGAGCTTCAGAAAATTAAGGATCACAGATAGATCCTTTAACAATTAAGTTTAATGATGCTAACTTCTTTGAACGTAATAATTAAACACATACAAGACCTCAGAAAACAATATTCAACCTTCTGTAGAATAATGAATATTACTCCCTAAAGGAGCAGGTTGTCTGATCCACCCTTCGTAATTACTGCCAACCAGTGTCACACAGCAGGATGTCTATTATTCCAAGTAGTAGACTGCACATTCGACCTCATTTGACCTCGTCAGTATTATCATGATGTAAATGTATCAGCGTCCTGTAAGGAACTGATACCTAAGCCATTTAACATCGCCAGCGAGAAACCATGAAAACAATGGGTAGATAATAAACATAAAACTTCAAGAAACCATAGCAGAAGGTTGAATATTGTTCCCTGAATGAAAGTTGCCTTGAAACTAAATCTTTACAACAAAAAATTCGAAAAAACAAAATTTCAATTTGTTTTAAATTAAAATCAGTTAAGAGAAAAATTAATGAGTACTTTCCAAATAAACATTCAATGGAATATGATTTTCATTAATAATTTTTGTTTTCAACTAGTAGAATGTCATTACAATCTCTGGACGAAAGGGATTCATACCAAATCAAAAAGTGAATTCATTATGGCAGTGTAAACTGCTACATCTTGATTGCCTTCATCATAATATTTCATCGTCCTGTAGGATGCAAATGTTAAATAGCACTCAGCAGGCAACTATAATGTGAATAACTTTATGTCTGGCCCTTTGGATAAAAATGAAAATCGTCTGTTCTAAACACCAAAACAACATTCAATTGCATTCCTCGTGTGTGCTATGTTGTATGTCCTTTCTCTAGCTTTTGTTCGAGTTAAAATCGGGCTAAGCATCTACACCGGTAGGCATATCCGTTGTCTCTTAATAAATAATCAGCGCCGTAGTTGCCAGCAGCAAAAAAAGCAGATATTGATGAGTCATTGAAAATAGTACTATCGTGGACAGATCCTGGCCAACGAGCAATAGTATTATTAATTTTCAGGTCAAGATCATTTGCACGTTAATAGAAAGATAACTTATTCTCTTTCTTAAGTGCTCTGCATCATCATCACTAGAAGAGCATAATCTAATTATCATGTTGCTAAGAATCATAACGTAATGCGAAGTAGAAGCTTGATAAATAAGCATTGATTTCTTTGCGTTTACGGTTTCTAGTGATGAGAGATTGGGTCCAAAATTTCAGTGAACCTTTTTGCTCACTCGGTATCTTAATTTAAAATTGAGTTCATCATATTCTGTGAATGGATCTGTTCTCTTAGTAAATTGTCTCACATGGCAAAGAGGGTTGACTTTCAAATCACTCAAAGGTGACAAGGTGGACAATTTATGAAAACTAAATTTTAATCGAAAGAACACTGTTCTTCAAGTTTTTACATATATATATATATATATATATATATATATATATATATATATATATATATATATATATATATATATATATATATATATATATATATATATACAATATTCAATAAAATTATTTATAATTAATTGAGTATTTCGAAAAAATTGAATAATACTAACTAATTTATTTATACGCAGACTGAACAATTATAACACTACTAAATGACTAATTTATATAACACAATCCATAATGCTTAATTTATCTCTAACACTTCGTCCACTTATTCGCTCTCTGTATTCAAACTTCAATTTCTGCGCATCGTGCTCTCCTTATATACAAGTCCGAATTATTCTAGAACATTTGCAAAACTTCGACTCTGAAGCTGATCTTCGTTCGAGAATCTTCCGGAAACAGCAACACCGATTTCTTTGTAATACGGCCTGATGACACCTTTAAATCCTTCTAGAAGTCTCCCGAAGTGCGTCATTCTGCCAGCCGTGACAGGGTTCGCTTCAGGAAGATTGGATATCGTTACAATATTATTGAACAAGAAGTTGATCAAAGGGTATTAGGCAATTAGCTGAGGAACAGTTGGCATCGACTTAATAAAAAGTTAACAATTCCAAAAATTTGACACATTGCTAGCCAATTTATTGTAAACTTTCTGTTAAGTAACCCAAATATGGATTTTAGATGGGGCTGAAAAATTGTCAAACTCAACACTTCCCAAGAAGCACTTCAGAACCGGAGCATTATGATGGAATTAATTCTTTTTAAAGACCACTTCTTCTTCAGTTATCGTCACGTAGCCCATTTTGAATGTAATTTATAACAAAATTTCAACTTATTCCTAAGCATTTTGGCTTCTACTAAACTCCATAGTGCATCTGGCCCGATACGCACTCGGTAAATTTTTTTATTGCAGAACACTTACTATACATCCAACATTAATTTTTCAGACTACATACAAATCGGCTATTACCATACAACAGAGAATTGGAACGTATATCAAATTCCATCAGTTATAACGAGTTCCCCTCTTTCAACTTCATAGAACTGAAAAGTAGGACGAGTTACTCGTGAATTGATTAATTCATGGCAGTCGAATTCGCACAATAGACGTCAAAACGGCCTTTTCAGTCTCTATTCTTGAGAATTAACTCGCTAGCTCTGTCGAAGTTACGAATTTATGGCTAAGCCCTCTTGGCGGAATACCTTTGTACAGTGAATGAACCACATCTCACGCCCAACAAGCGTGCAATACATCGCTATTTTCAAGAGGTTGCGGTTGTATGAGATGAAAACGGATATGAAAAAAGAAAACTATTATGCAAAAGTGCTTGCATTTCCATTCTTTCGATACTGGAAGGAACAAATTTGATGAAAATTTACGGATGTAGGGAATGAAACGAATTGATTGTTGAATCTATCTTCCACTTGTTCCTGGATGTCACGTAATTAATCTTTTCTTTGAATGTCTATTGTCACACTTTGTCCCAGAGAGAATAGGACTGGTTGAAAAATATAGCAGAAGCTTACTTCCAGAAAGAGGTTTATTTTATTGAGTATCAGTAAAATTTCAATAAATTTCTAGAATTTCACCTGATCTTTCAGAGCACACTTCGTCTTTCATTCAGTTATTTTTATCATTCAGAAATTGAAAGAAACCTTTCCGCAGAGCCTTCAAGTAAAGGTAGATTTCGTTTTCCAGAATGGGTAATCATTTTAGCAAAATTATATAGACTTTTGGGAATCATTCATTTTTAGTGCACTAAGAAAGACGAAAAGAAACTTTTTTAAAAAAAGAATTATTACGAAGAATTATATGAAATCCACATAAATGAAATCTTAAGATATGGCGAATTGAAAATTTCCATCCCTCCGTCCCAATTCAGAAGATATGAGTTGTATCATTTCCTTTAAAATTTTTGACAATAACATACAAGATAATATAAATAGGTTTATTACAGGAAATATGGTGATTCAGAATCCTTCTCTCTATTTTGTTTCGGATGTTAAGAGTCGTATCAAAAGACCTATTCAACAAAAATCTTTGATAAAACTATGCATAAAGATAATACGAAAACTGCATGTATCTAGGTTATTAATGGAGATATGGCGAATGAGGATGTCTCATCCCTCCTTCCCGATTCCGGGGGCAATAGCGGTATTAAAAAAAACTTCAAACATAAGTTTTTGATAATAATATGCCTATAAAAAATACGGCAACCATAAGTGGTAGTCTAGGTGATTATCATAGATATGGTGATTTCAGAAATTTCAACCCCTCTAATTTCTTTTCCTTAGACCGATTGTAGCCAATATCAATCATCACCGAGATTTTGGCACCTAGAATGACACCGTAAAGCTTAGCGACAGTCAGATCACAGCTTCGGTAGTGATTGTGGATACAAAATTGATACATACACCATTGGCAGATTCCTATTTTTGAACAATCGGATTTTCTGAACTCAACACCTTAGAGGTATTAGGGGACAAGTTATAACGAAAAAAAATTGTCCGGTTTTCTCTGGTCCACGTCAGAAAAATAGAAAAGACAATTTTTTTCCTCTTCGTCTTGGAAGTTTTCAATAATTCCTGATACAAATGAATATTTCTCCTCGATTTCTTGAACTTTGTCTTCAATTTCTTCTTCTTCTTCTTCCAACTTTATTTTAGGCGAAACCACCTGTTTATTATTCGGTCGTTTGTCTGTTATGGAACGTTCAAGTTGTCACTCCACCTTTTTCGTGGTCGTCCCACGCTTCTGCGCCCCAGTGGAGATCTATCACGGGCGATTTTCACTATTCTTCTGTCATCCATTCTGTTTATATGGTCATTCCACTCCTGTTTTCTGTTCAATACCCAGTTGTTAATGTTGTCCACCTTCTAATATTCTCACTCCTCTCTGTTGAGCAGTGTTTTCCCGGCTATCCTGCGAAGTACCTTCATTTCGGTTGTCTCCAGTAGTTGCCTGGTTTTCGTTGTTTCTGGTCTAGTTTCTGCAGTGTATGTCATAATGGGCCTTACAGTTGCTTTGTAGATTCGTGCCTTAGCTTCAAATCCGATATGCTTATTGCGCCATATTGTGTCATTCAGACATCCTGCTTCTCTTGTTGCTTTTGTTGCTTGCTCCCTTACCTCCGCCTCGACATCTCCGTTGCCCGAAATCTCTATTCCGAGATATTTAAATTTCATTTCCTGCTGGATAGATTTACCATTAACCTCAAGCTTGCATCTCAATGGTGTTTTCGATGTAGTCATGCATTTTGTTTTAGAGGCAGAAATTATCATATTAAACGATTTGGCTGTACGGTTGAACTGGTGTAGAAGGCGCTGTAAATCGTCTTCATTTTCTGCAATCAACACAGCGTCATCAGCGTAACATAGGGTAGTTATCTCTTTGTCCCCCATTTTGTAGCCCCTCATTCCTCTTACTTTTTTGATTATCTCGTCCATGATGATATTGAACAGAAGGGGGCTTAACGAATCTCCTTGACGAATACCACTTCTCACTGGTATCTGTGTGGTAAGCTCCCCGTCTAATCTTGCCTGGATCTTGTTCGCAGTATATATATTTTCGATAGTCTTTATTATATTACGTGGGATTTGCCTGTTGTAGAGCAGATGTATAATGTCTGATAATTGGATCCGGTCGAAACACATAAATGCTGGCTTATTATATTCTATCAACTTTTCTGTTACTTGTCTTATGACAAATGCGGCGTCGATGCAAGATCTTCAAGATCTGAATCCTTGTTGTTCATCAGCGAAAGAGGTGAGGCTATTTATTTTGTTTGTTATACACTTCGTAGTAAGTTTCAGCGTGGTGCTCAACAGATTTATTCCTCTATAATTCGAAGGTACTTTCTTAAACATAAGAATAGTAGTGCTTGTACGCCATTCATCTGGGATCCTGTGATGGTAAAGGGTTTTTTGAATTAAAATTGTCAACTCTTGAGTAAGACGTTGTCCGCCATCCTTGAGTAGTTCGTTGCTAATTCCGTCCTGTCCGGCACTTTTCCTATTCTTTAATTTTTGTGGGGCTATCTATACGTCATCCACATTCAGCTCAGCATCTTCGCTCACTATTATTTCCGGTGTACTTAGGTCTTCTTCTGTATCCTCTGTCGAATATATATCAGTTAGGTACTCGATCCAGGTCTCGCTGGCTCCATATTTGTTTTTGTAGCCCGTACAAGTCATGCTCCATGCTTTTGGAATAAGTTTCCCAGTACTGGTTTTTAATTGAACGCACTAACGTTGTGGTCTCGTTTCGGATTTTTTGATATTCAAAGACAATTTAAAGATAATAAATATCTTCCTGGAAAGTGTTGGATCTTGATTGCATTACTAAACGAAGGTACCGGTAGGAGAAACAGGGTTGTGGTCGGAGTTGTCTAAGAATGCTTTGACCTGCAGACGGAAAACATCTGGTTCTGAAACAAAAAGATATCACGTGCATTGTGAGAATCGATATTATTATCAGGAACTCTTGTCGTCTCATCGACAAATTGCGACAAGTTGCGTCAGATCGGAAAGGCTTCCGCTTGACTTTCTGCTTCGTCCTATTTGAGTGTTAGAGCCGGTTGATGTTGTGGAAGTTTAAGTCTACCATTATTATCACTTCAGCTGAAGGATGCTGCATTTGGATCGTCTCTACCTTGTCACTTAAATTTTTCGTTAGGAGATTAATATAGACAACCTTGATATAGCAACATGGTTTCATTATATCAACAGATTTTGAAACATGTCAGGTCGAAAGCGTCGTCCTCGAACGTATCCTTTCCTTGGAATGCGATGTCCGATCTAGCAAGAATACGAACGAACACAAGCCTTGTGTGCAATTCATAGCCATTGAAACAGAGGTAGGTTGTGTTTGTTGTTGGCATTATTTGAGTTTATGTATGTTAGTGCTGGTGTACTGCTCTCACATTGACGTAGGTGTGTCCTACTCCTCGTATCTTGCAAAACTCGATATCAAGGCAGCTTCGCTTATGAAATTCTGAAGGGTTAGTGGTAGGCCTTAAGAGCACTCCCGGATATCCGTCTGAGAAACCAGTTTGCTTCCGGATAATTCTGTCTCTGTGGAAAACGAAACATCTGCCAAGCATCCGAAACTTACTCCTGAGTGACCAAATCAAGCAGGATATATCAGGATATGGATATATCCTAATATATCCATATCCTATATATAGGATATTATACCGGGCTACGGAAATGGGACCATCTTGCATCTATAGGTTGTCCTCCTTATTAAATTTAATAAGACCTCATCTCATTTTTGGTATTTTCTCCATCAAATCTTTTCCTCTGTTATCCATGTTATGATGATAGATGGGAAAATTTTTTCTGTTCCATTGGAGACATCCAGGAACTTGAATTTTGTTAGACGCCATCTATATTTTTCATATTATGCTCACCAAATTGTTTCATTTCAGATTTATGTCATGAAAGTACACAAAACTTTCCTGGGGAATTCACCCT
The DNA here is from genome assembly GCA_013387265.2 of Cryptolaemus montrouzieri. Lineage (NCBI taxonomy): Eukaryota > Metazoa > Arthropoda > Insecta > Coleoptera > Coccinellidae > Cryptolaemus > Cryptolaemus montrouzieri. The sequence continues at coordinate 88,939,812 of JABFTP020000021.1, read as the reverse complement.
CAAGTATATTGTATTTAGAATTGATCCATGCATTGTCGTCCAAGGTGGAAGTATGTTCAAAATTCAGTTCCAAAACAGCTGTGTCAAATAGGTGCTTGAAAAAATTATATACAATCATTTATTTGTTCCGAGCTTATCATCAAAATCTATTATTTTGCAAAATTCCTACGTCACTTTTGTACATACACAAAGTAATATCAGAGAAAACCTCTGGCAACAAAATTAATAAGTTAATTTAATTCAGGTATTTTTTTCGGCAGTCCTACAAATATTCCTCATAAAACCAGCATTTGTCACATCATTTATGCGTGACAAATTTGCAGTATATTTTTCTATCGTTTCGTATACGGTGAATGAACGAAAGCGAACGAAATAAAGCAGCGATTAAAGATTCTCCTGAAATTTCCTATATGAGATTGGCCAAGCGTAAGATTATTCCATTATTGAAGTTACAGAATGTTTGTTGGCATATTTACCGAGCGAGGGTAGACTTCGTTCGTTCCCATTGTGCCGCACGTATTGAGTTTCAGTCATATAAATTCTGGCACAAATATCCATCCCCTATGCCTGTGTTCCGTTTTATTAGGGAATATGAATCATCTGGAGCTCTATTTGTCGAAAACAAGTCTATTGCTTCAAGATTATCTTCACATATGCATTGTGATGTGGTATTTTAGTTTTTGTGCTGGATAGTTTTGATCTATTTCACTGATAACAATTTGGCAGAAATAATGCAAAATGTTCACCATGGAGGTTGAATAAATGAAAGTATAAGGTAATTGAAAAATTTCAATATACAATCTTCTTTTCATGAAGAGACGAATTGAAAGTCATTACCACATTGAATAATTTAAATTAAATCCGTATTATACATTCTGTCCTTCACTTTGCTTTAGCCAAATTAATCTATTTTGGTTAATGATATTGTTGATAGATTTATTTTATTGTAATTCATTTCAATAAAAATGAAATTAAATAATTTTTTAAGATTTTGCACAATGTTTATTCTTTTTCTTTTTGTTGTTTTTTCGATACACATCAACGGTTTCGACAGTTACGCCGAGAATAAACAATTGCGAGAAATAATTTGCTTATTTTAGCTATTTTGAATGTTGAGTGAGTTCTAGCTGACTATTGAGAGTGGTCAGATACAGTTATCCCTTTATTGCATTTGTGGAGAAGTTTTATATCATCTAATGTAATTATGTAATTTGAAGATTTAATATATTCAAAAACTGCAGAGAGATGTTCTTTGAATGTTGATTTAAAATTTCGACCTATTTGTTCATGGCAAGCTGTTGGGTATTCATTGCATTGAAATCTACATATTCCAGAATGATTGAATTTATTAGTTATTTATTTGATATATTATAGTAATCTGCTTATGTTAGATTAGACCTTTAAAATTCATTGATTCAGAAAAGCTTATCCCTAACTGACTTTAATACTGAAATCAGTATCAGTACGATAATTGCATTAAATAATAATATTCCAGTCTGCCTCATAAACAGTATTATTGAAGGCAAAATACAAAAGTCAATTTCTCAATTACTAAAATCTATTAAAGAAAAAGCACAAGAAAAATACCTTTGTGTAATTTACATTGCAATTTACATTTAGCAATTATCTATCCAAATTTAATTTAACAACCTCCTTTTCCAGAGGTCCCAGCATAAGCAAATTACCCTTCAATACAAAACTATAAACTAATAAGTTCAAATTGATTGAAATATACAAAATTGAATGCAGTACCCAACAGCTTACGTAGGACAAACAGGTCAAAATTTAAGAACATTTCTCCTTAGATAACGAATCCGCAGTTTTTGAAAGTACATCTACAAATCATATAATTATATTAGATAATTCAGGAATTTTCTGCAAATGCAGTAGAGGGATGACAGTTAATGTGAAGGAAAGTTTGGTAATTGACGAACTTAGTAAATACCCAAATTGACCACTTTCAAATGTCCACTAGAAATGAATCACTCTCCACTGCTCAACATTTGAAATAGGTATAGTTAGCACATTTTTTCTTACAACTGTTAGTTGAAAACTTGAAAAAATGACGTTACTGTCGAAACCGGTCGTGCGTATCAAAAATAAACATTGTGGAAATCAGATAAAAGTGTTTCATTTCATCTATATTAAATATTTTGGGTTAGATAATGTTGTGCTTGTCTAAAAGATTATCTTATAACGTATAACCATCTAAATTTTCTGTTCTGTTTCAATTTCTCTTGCTATTCTTACCAGACTCAGTCTTTTTATCAAATGGCTAAAGGTTTTATTTGAAAATTTTTATTACAACTAAAAGCAGTAATCTCTACAGACGACAGCTATTGCAATCTCAATATCTATTAAAATTCTTTATTAGATTTTGAAAAAAATATATAGATATATTTTTGGGTTCTCAGCTGAAGGATTCTAATGGTTCTTAATGACTCCATTTCATTTTCGACTTCTTCATGATGACAGCTATCAAGGTAAGTAATTTTCTAAAGAATTTTCCATTATCCTACTTTTCTTCTATCTTGAACCTCTTCTATGTTGTTGGTTTGTCTTCTCTATACTATCCTACAGCATTCACTAGTTGGCTTGAGGAATTGTCTGCTACTTAAATACTCTCAGATGAAGTCGACTATGCTTCGAATCTGCAATTTCGATGTATCTGGTAGCTTCGGATGTACTATAGGGCACTCAAAGCTTTTCTCAGTGGTTTGTTTTGAACGATTCGGAGATTTCGAATTTGAGGTCGGGCTGCAAATCCCTAACTTGGGCAGGCATATATCATCGTAAGATTGTGAAGCTTGATCTTTCATCAAAGATTACAGGATCAGTTGAGCTGCTTGAGTCTTGCTCGAGAAGTTCTCTTCATTTGAATACCATGTCAGCTTTCAGTCTATCGTGTCTTTCAAGTATTTATTCTTGCTGACTTTCAATATCGAAAGTTCGTTCTTCGTAGCAGATATAGTTCCGAGTTTTTCTCAGGTTGACGCAGAATATAATTATTTCCTTTAATCTGTGTTTTCTTTGAGTCATCTAATGATCAGCTCCCAATATTAAAGTTTCCAAAAGAATTTTTTATTTATTCCGCTCTTCTCTCACCAATATCTTGAACATCTTGTATTTTCTTGGTTTATTTTCCCATTGCATTCTAAAACATTCATGTTGATTTAGGCAATTGTCTGCTACTTAAATGATATCAGATGAAGTCGACATACTCCGAATCTGCAATTTCGATGTAACTGGAAGCTTTGTACAAACTATAAAGTACTAATAGCTTTTATCAGCGCATTGTTTGGTGCAATTCGGAATTTCTGGTTTTGGGTCTTGGGGATCAATATCCCTAAACTAGCAAGGCATATATCTTCATATGCTTGTGATGCTTGATCTTTCATAAAAGGTTGCAGGAACATTTAAACTGTCTTTGTCTTACTCGTTGAGTCTTCCTTATTTGGATACTATGTAAGCTGACGTGATTCCTAAATATTTAGCTTAGCTGACTGACAATATCAGTAGATGGTTTTTAGGGCTTTTCTTTTTTCACGACAGACGTAATGCCGAATTATTCGCAAAGTTTACCAAGATTGACTTAGTGAACTATTCTTGGACTAAGCATGTCGAGGGGCTTTGGAAATACTAAGATGTAGATGTTGATCCGAAAGGGCACCGTACTGGTTTGTGGGCTACTTTGATTCCATTCTCCAGGGGAATGGGCGGTTTGAGCCTATATAAACCGTGAAGGTTCAGTCCTACAGATACCTATGACGATTCGTACCAGCCAAGATAAGAACTTGGCCAAATCTACAAAAAATATCATTCAAAATTTCTAAATTAATAGAAAGTAATGATCTATTCGGTGACGAAGTTTATGTTTATTAATCTCTAATTTGAAGAAATTTTTTTGAATATTTATTATCTCTATATAAATTTCGCATATTAGGGAAAATAGTACCAATTTGGATAATTAAAACTTGAAATCACTTGGTTTATTTGTGGCAGAAATTATTTCTATGGTTCTCGATGTATTTATGTAAATAATTATTTGTTTGTACTAGTCTGTACAAAAATTCAAATTGGTTGATTTGTTATAAAGCCCCCACAAACATAAGCGATAGCTCACTGAATTGAGAATGACGTCTAATAAAATATTGTTGAATATTTTAACAAAACATATAAACTACATTGTAGAAATAAATGTTTTCACGATTTACCATAAATCATTGCATGTAGATATGTCAGAACATATCTCGTCAATTCATCTTTATCAACATAAAATTTCAATGAGCTTCACTTATGAAAGGTCTTCATATTCTTATCTCTACTTCCAGAATGAATTGGTTAAAACAAAACAAGGAGCTTACAATCCTTTACTACTGCATGGTATTTCCAAAAAGCGTCATGGATAAAAAAAATGAGAAAAATTCAATATTATAACCTACGTCAGTAGTATAAGTGAGAAGCATAGGTCTATCTTGAAATGCTGATTGAATGATTTCAATATAGCTTTCCGAACCACTTTCTAATTTGGAAAATTCAAAAACAATAAGAATGAGTACAATAAAGTCAGGTGTTTTCACTAAGCACAAAGAATTTCATGTACCGAATATCAATTCTTAAGACATGCTTTTTCCTATGACCACAAATTTAAGTTTCACAAAGAGATAATAGATTTTGGATTATATATCTTCTATCTATAAATTATTAAACACAAATATCTCATTAATGAATAAATTCATCTAAAACTTTCCCCTATTGAATCTCTTCAATGAGTTATCTTTACACTAGACGCTTTGACTTCAGCTAAAAATTTATAGTTATTGGTTTATTTGGAAATTTCATATTTCTTGTTCGGTTATAAATAAGTTACTATTAATGATGCAAACACTCTGCATATTCCTGAAGGTCAAGTTTCCACTTTGGCTACTGTGCATCGTTACCCTCACCTGTGAAACAAGAGCTTCACGGTTCATATAGGCTGAACTTATATCTGCACCAGAAGAATAAAAGCTGAACTATTCCAAGGATCACTCTTGGTGCCGTTTATGGTCAGATTATATACCTCAGAAGTCCTTTAGATTCAAATAACCTCATCATCTGCCTTGCTTTCTAACGCAGATGATCCGACCTTCACGATAATATCGGTAAACCCTTTTCTTGGTACAAGACGAGTCCAACAAAACCATTACCAATTCCGGAGAGGTTCAACACAAATGTCGCGGCCATCCTAATGATCGTCACTATATCTGTTCGAAGAAGAGGAAACACAGTGGAGCATATCATGATGAACTGCCTAGCGATACCATGAGCCAACAAAGCTGAATATCTAGAAGTTACTCAAGGCAGGCAAGAGGGAGACTTCAATATCGAGAAAAAAGCAGCTTCACGAGCTTGTAACCTCAGATGAAGTATATCAAGCTTAACATAACAATTATCAATTCCAGGAAGATATATGCCCCACCAATTATGTGAGTTGAGGAGTTTTAATTGGGGATGTGTAGCTCCAACTTCAGAAATTCCAAGTCGTACACAACAGAGTGCTGAGGATGGTTGTGGACGCTGTGTAGTAGATCGACAGCTTCCCGTTACATAGAGTCTTGCAGATTCTGTGCATATTCAACTTGATGTGCCAAACCTTCTGAGTAGGAGACAACGACCCTAATCTTCTATTGAATGATCCAGAAAACTATAAACAAGCGAACCAAGAAAACAATTGAAGTTCAAGAAGTTGGTTAAGTTCGAAGAAAACAGGATAGATTCAAAATTACTCTGTAATTCACATTTCTTGAGATATCTTCACTAGGACGACAGATCTAAAATAAAGTTATTTCAGTGTCATTTAATATTGGTATAGACTTTCTTAGAGGCAAATGTAAAATTACTTTGTTAATTCATTAAGAGCAATCAAGGACAATAATGAGAATTTTGGGAGAGTCATAAATCTCAATTGTCTGAAAATCCTACTGTTTAACGAATAGAAATATGATTCTCTTGTTTGAGTGAAGAGTTTCACACTTATTTTTTGATTTATTGAAATCGTTAAGTCAAATCAAAAATGGAATAACTCTAGATCGTATTGGTTTGGGAAACTATTTTAGAAACCAGAATATCTATACCACACGTCAAGCATGTTGAATAGAAAAAGCTGAAGACACGAATAAGTATATAAGAATATTGAAATAGACAAATGTCATCGCAGCTTATCTACTAAATGATAATCTGTAAGCTTGTCATTATGTTATGCCTGAATTATTCATAACCATTTAGCTCTACATAATCAAGTTATTATTATTTAACTAAGGTAAACATTCCAATTTCATAACGTTGTCAAGGAGCTCCCCACTGAGTAATTTTGGGCTCTGCTGAGCAGAAAAGTTTATGACAAGGCTTGGGAAGTTGGAAATAAACGACAGTTACGGGCCAGAATATAACAAAAGTTAAGTGAACATAAACGTCGTTCAGAAAATTATGGGGTAAATTCCACAGAAATTACAAGACATTGAAGTCCATATGAGTTTTATGAAGTCAATTTTTGTTTAACGATATAGAAAATGTCGCGATCCTCAGATAAATATTATTATCAATCTGTTTCCTGGGCATTAACGTAAAATGTGTTACATATAAATATTTCAATTCATACACACACCATTGAATTCTGAGTAAAATGTTTCAGTTTGATCAAAATATTCTGTTAGTCAATAAGAATTACTCCAAAACTTAAAGATTATTTAATTGCCTTAGATGACCATATTTTCAGAAAGACATCGAAATAGTTAGATGTTTTAAGTATCCGGGAAATTTCACCTCTTTTGTTGGTGATACCTTAGAATCGTCTCAGCATACTCGAGATTTTATTATCTGTAATAATTTGGACTAATACATCTCTGACCTTTTCGACTGTCTAGCGAAACTTCCGTTCATGTTGGAATTTCTGGCTATAAAGATTTTTTTATGATTGATGAGATTTATGTCCGGAGAGAACGGTGGCCAACAAAAAATGATATTATTCGAATAGAGTATTTGGCCCATCCTAATATGGATTTCTCGTTGGGTTATTCCACATAAAATTAGGTTCTTCCTCCAAGACGTATGCCTCCTCAAGGCACTGATTGCTTTTCTGTATAATAGTTACTCGAGCATAGAGATGATGTGCGTTAACAGGTTTCCTGTACGTCTGAATTGGTTTCCGTTTGAAATAAAAATATTGAATCCTGAAGGGAACTGTAATCCCAATTTATGTGTTCGTTTAATAAAGCAAAACGGGTAGCGTGATTTTCGAGAGTCTGTCCAGATAATCTCAAAGAACGTCTGGAATAAACTCGATCTTCATGGAACCATTTAGGAACTCTTGTAGCTTGTAAAATCAAACATCGGTCATCAGTGTCATTTGAACGTCACCACAAAATATTGTCAACAATTTAGCTACTTTCAAGAACCCAAGATGTATTCTATTTTTTTAGTTTACAGCAAAAACGAAAACAATAAATCAAATCTGAAAATGAGATGAGAAGTATTATCCCACATAGCGGGTTTTATTTTGTTATAAAAAAACTCTAGAATCCGGTGCATTTGGAGAGAGTTATACAGAAGTTGCATATCATCACACATATCATCAAACTCAGGCGGGTTTGCATTGATTGCAAATTAGTTCTTTATGTGTGAAGTTTCAAACCATGAGATAATCAGTATAAATAGGAAGATCAAGAACATTCAAGTGAATATGATGAAAATCCGTTGAGCATAATTTAAAATTCCATTGATTTGATTCGAAATCCTATGTGTTAAGTCATCAACATAGTGTTTCAGTCTTGTGTTTTTCCAGAATCTCTATGAATTGCCATCGTGGATCCACTTTATGAAGAAAGAATCAAGAAAATGTGGAAAATTACGGACCAGTCAGTTTACTTACCTCTTTCTCCAAAGTTCTTTAGAGACTGCTGGTTGACTGGCTTGTTGAATTTTTCAATAAATATAAAATTTTCAGTAGCAACCAACATGATTTCATGAAGAATAAGAATACAAAGATTGCCATATATGAACAAATTCAGTGTCTGACAGAGGCATTAGAAAATGAGGAGTTTTCGTTGGGTGTATTTTTGGACCTTTCGAAGGTCTTCGACTCTGCTCAGCATAATCGGTAACTCGTGAAAATTGGAAAATGTAGAATCCGAGACAAAAGCTCATATTGATAAGGAGCTATATTTTCAAGGAACTCAAACGGTGATGATGGCTAATGACCAGATAATATCTCCTTCTGATCAAACAATAAAACCAGGAGTTCCCCAAAGTAGCACATTGGAGCCATTGCTGTTTGTCAATGATCAGGTGAGAGTGCTAATGTAAGGGAGTGGAGGCCTATATGTGTGTATGCGGATGATGCAAATCTGATTTTGGGTGGCATATATGTTGGGAATGTTTTTGGAGAATATACTTTATGCTTGGTATAAACAAGGCGAAATATGTTGTATTCGAGACAGAACTTTTACGGGTCAATATTCCCCTGTCCATCAGGCTGAGTGAGTGTAATCAGGATCCAGGGTGTACATTTTAATAAAAATCTAAATTGGCAAGACCAGATTCACGAACTGAGCAAGCGGTTAGCAGCTATACGTTGCATATTATGAAGTCTCGATGTAAGTTAACTGGAAGTGATGAAATGCATAATTCCAGTACGCGTTGAGCTACGGAATAACATCATGGGTGGAAGCTCATACTTGAAAAAATATTCATAAGCCAGAATCTTGTTATCTGCACCATCATTCCTATTGGTGGTTCCAGCGAAACCCTGTCGGGATATTTTAGGACCAACAATATTCTGACAATGAGGGAATTGTACATATGGGTATCACAAAATTGAAGAAGCCCCAGTATAACTCGTTAGAGACGCATTTTTGTAACACGTTCTTTACAAAAATATCAGAATTTTTTCCAAGTGACCTAATGACGACCTTAATTTCAACCTTCACCTTGACCTCCAGGCCCAATTCAAGGTCAAATTTGATTCGTCATTTAAAAACCTCTATTTTTTAATACGGATCAGAAAAGAGCATGAAATTTAACATTCAAGTATGACCTTGACCCAAACTACAAACTTCAAGTTGGTTTCTGGGCCAATCAAACTGTGTTTTGCCATTATCCTAGGAAAGGCTAGGGAAAAACAGCAACTGCGCCAAAAACGATAATAGTTATCCTGAGAAAGACTATTAGGGAAGCCAAAGAGCAAATGTGTTTTGATATTATCTACAAAATTAAGGTGGTCGCAGACCAAATATTGAAAAATGAAACGACTTTTCGCCCAAATTTGGGGTATTGAGCCAATACCAGTAACTGAATATGAATCTCCTATCTATTTTTGAAAGTTTCGTTGCCCAAAATATTGATTCCAGAATGGCAGAGATTTTTCGAAAACCTAGAGAGTTTTGCTTAATTTGATTACGAATCTCGAATCAGTGTTTGAAAATTTAAGATAGTGGACCCAAGAGGAGAGAGATTTTTTTTTAAATCTAAGAATTTTCGCCAAATAGTTTGCCAAACGGTTAGAATTTGTAGTAGCATCAATCTCATTTCCTCAATGCCATATTAACTATTGTCCAGTAACTGTAACTTCTCAAAATTCTAGAAAAATTTGTGGTCGAAGACATAGTCGCGATAATACTTGAATATAATTCACCGCTTCTTTCAAATTCGCAAATAAAATAGAAAATACACTTTCGTAAACGTGGAAATGTGCCTGAAGGTCAAGGTTAAGGTTGAATCCAAAATTGTCATTAGGTTGCCAAAGAAAAAACCGAAAATTTTGGTGGAGGATATTTTTCGAAAAAGCATGCGTCCTTGACTACTTGCACAGAGGTTTTTATAATTTAATGCTGAAATCAGGTAATTTGATCTTGAAACCACCTTTTCGCTCGTGAAAAGGGTCACTGTAACAATTTACGCTCTTTTTGAATCAGTAATTAAAAATAGGTACGCTTGTTTGAAAAATCAAATTTGAACTTGAAACATGCCTGAAGGTCAATGTCAAGGTCAGATTTAAGGTTTCTATTAGATAGCCAGAAAAAAATCCTGAAACTTTTCAAAACACTGCATGATTGACAAGTTACACATGGGTGTCCATATATCCTGATATAATAATTTTTATTTGTTCGGAAACATCCAGAGTATTTCACCAGATTTGAAAACACCAATAGAACTCGACAGGTTTTTACATTCACTTACCCTGCACATCGCTTGACTTCGACGGGAAATAATATGCATTATATGTGTTTAAAATCCTAGAACTATTTACCTGAAATCATATCTACCATGTCTATAAACGTAGAGTACTAGCCTTTATAGTAAGAAGTGAACCATATAGTATAGAATAATACACAACCTATTGCAGCAACGATGGAAATGTTTGGTGATTTATTTTGCATAGACGAGACGATATACAATATATTGGACGTCTCAGTAGAAAGCAATTTATACGAGGAGAACCTGTTCGATAGGGCTACAAGTTTGGATTGGTACTCCCAGAATAGGTTAAAAAGTTCATTTTGATGCTTTTACCAAGGTCCTTCGGATACTATATACCACTATCGTTGCTAAGGTAATACTGCATTCCCCTACCACCCCTGTGTAGATTGGGAGTACTCAAAACGAAAGAGCATAGCTTTTTGATTATTCACTAATTCCATTGACATTACAGTTCAAAACTCTTGGTGCTTACATAACGACAATGACGAAAACTAACTCAAATTCATAAGATCTTTATCTACTGTAATCAAACAAGAAATTGAAAAAAACAAGACTTAAAACCACCTTACAATTCACATGCGACAAAAAGCACTGGGAGTTAAATCAAGGTTGGATAGAGGTTAGAGTAGCTTTGCGACATTGCAATTTATCTAAAATTGTTGAACGAGGTTCGATGATCCTTCTAGCGCGTTATAGTGATGAAGAATACAATCACCGCTTACCCAAAGATGTGAGCGTTTTGATCTTCTTGTTTCATGCAATACTTTCAGAAATAATATTCCTTGTTGATAATCTGAGCTTCATGGTAATACTTATGGCGCACAAGACCATATAATAAAAAAACAGTCGACATTGACTCGATATTGACTTCCCCCCCCCTATGACTTGCTTTTGGGGTGATGGCTTCCTCTGAGAATATGTTTGGTATCGAAATCATAATCGAATACCCTCGATGTAACCTTCTCACAAAAATTTTCATCATTATTGACTATATCCAAGTTATTTTGACAGTTTAATGCGACAGTTCCCACCATTTCATCGTTCATCAAGAATTTTGGAACGAATTTTAGGCGCATTCAAACCACCTGCAAATTTCTACTTCAAAGCGTCCAAACATTACTTTTCCGATATTCCAAGATCACATTATGGTTTACGCTCAGTAAATCACCTACCATCTTTGATTACAACTCGCACAAATTCGATTATCGTTTGTCTCGCCGTCGAGAGCCACCCAGCCATATCAACATATGTGCGATCATCTCAAGACCGTTTATACTACTTTTTATTCATGTTTTGCCCATAACCGTGCCATCTTTTAGTTTGAAGTTTAATTCAATATAAATTCTATATTTCCATTTTCCATTTAAGTGATTCGGACACCCGATTTTTTGAATATTACTCCAGTGAATTTGAAAGTTTCAAAGAATTGTTAGAATTGATCATTTTTGAAGTATTTCAATTGAAAAAGAAATGAATTTAGGTTTATTTTAAGAAGGAAACAAAAGAAAATAAGAAAGTCTTTCCGCATGTAGTGAAAGAATTGAAAATTGCTTTCTTACGGAGTAGGTGTTGTTCTCTCGACCTCAGTACTTTGTATTACCTCTCCTTACACTGATACAAGCCTTAATCCGTCTTAAGAATGCTTTGAATTAGGTTTTCGACCTCCTGTGAGTTGATATTCTGCAACTCTTAGGCGGCTTTGATGAGCTGTTGAGGGTTTCTTGGATTATCCAGGCGCGATCTAATTTTAATTTTGAGATTATCCCATAAATGTTCAATAGGATTCAGATCTCGAGTGCAAGCTGGCCAGTCCAAAATAGCGATTCCCTCTGTTTCAATATAAGGTCGCGTGAGGTTGCTGGTATGCGGAGGAGCATTATCTAGCAGAAAAGTGAAATTCTCACCATGGGCAGATCGCCAGAGTCTCACTATGGGCTCCAGCACAAGGTCCACGTAATTTCTAGCCGTTACATTCGCAGGAAACGAAATCAAATCATTTTTGCCTCCTTGCATAATGCCAATAAATACGTATCGTTTCGACTGATACACTGATGCCTGTTGCTTCCAGAAATTGCCTTTGGAGTATGGGGTGCGACGCACTAGGGTCTCTTCTTGCAATTTGGCACAAATAGCGGTCTTGTTCTTCAGAAGAGATTTTCCTATGACTTCTTCTAATCATATTTTGCAGATATTGTAGCTCCATGTATTGGGCGTAGGTTTTGGAATTACCTCCTGTGAAACCCCCATTGTGGCCGCTATATGCCTCTGTGTCACCCCTTCTTCATCGAGAGCAATAATTCGACCCCTCTTCAAATCGGACAATCCAACGTAAGGCATTTTCAATTATAATTATAAGCTTTTTTAAGTTTCAAATCTCAGTGACGACTGAGTACAATATCCCGAACATATGGTGATAATTCAACACTTCTATCATACTATCCAGTTTTTTACAATAAAAAACTTCATTCTTCGTAGGTAGTCAACGATCCATGGTTAAAAACAATCAGTGCGGAATAGAGAAGAGAAAGATCAGGAATATTCGAGAGGCTAAAGATCACGGGTAATCTAAGGGAGAGACACGCTGTCTCTTCTGGTCATTTTCCAATAGATATAATGACTGTTTAAGTGCAGAACCCCAAACATGGAAACAATATTCCAGATCAGGTCACACCTGTGCTTTGTATAAAACCATTAGCTGTGATGGCGTGAAGTACTGCTTTGATCTAAGAAGATAACTGAATTTAGCAGAAGCAGATTTGGCAATGTCTAACACATGGTCATTCCAACAAACTCCGGTGTTAAATTCTGGAAAGTATTATATTGGACACCCTGTCTCACTTTATTGATCTTTTAATAAGCGAGAAGCAGCATGGTTTCATGCGAAAACGATCTACCATCACAAATTGGTTTTCGTACGTTCAAGATATTTATAGTGCTTTTGGTCAAGGGGATCAGGTGGATGGTGCTTATACGACATTTTTAAAGCTTTCGATCAGAACGAGAGAGAGCATATTGATGCTTAATTTGAAAACTTTAGTGACATTTCTCTCTATGCTGCGAATTTTATCATTGTTGATTGCCTTGTCAATGTTGACATTTCACAAACCCAATTGAATCAGCTAAAAAGTAAATTTTGAGTGACCAAAGGGCAAGAAGAAAACTGAATAAAGCTCAGACATTATTTCGGAAAAAAAATATATTCGGCTTTTATCCGAAAAAACAGTGTTGTCGTCTCTTCTCATAACTCAGTAGAGCCTATACCAAACGTAGATCTCACAAATATACAGCCGGACGCTAAATATAGTGGCACAGATACCACACCAGAGGTAACTATAAACGTATCCTAGAAAGATTGAAACGAGCCCCTAGAGAAACAAACCCCATCGGAATGAATTACAAAAAATATAGAGATAGTTATTGTGAAAAACTCAGGTAGGTATACTGTTCAAGACAATAAATTTTCACTGTCTGAAACTAGTGCGAGTAGTGATGCTTTTTTTGTTGAATGATGTCCTCGGCTTGGACATTCTTCAACGAAAAAACAACGCCAAAAATAAATCATTCAAAATTGATGCTGATTACTCAATATTGAACATGTTCTATAGAAATAATAAAAAACAAGTTCTGTGTTTTAAGGAATTTTACTTAATAATTGCGATTCGTAACGCGTTTCACTACACCGTAGCTTCTTTAGACGAATGAATGTACAGAAAATAAATGAATATATAATTATAAATGTTCTCAAGTAATTACTTATTGGGTTGCTTCTTCTTAAGTGGTTATTTATGACAGGTATATCCAATAAAATTAAGGAAAGGATTGCTCCCCGAAGAGATTCAATAGAGGTGAAGGGCTTAAATCGACTTGTTCATTGATGAGTCTACCTGAGTGTTTGTATTTATTGATTTCTAAAGTTTCCCAAAGATCTATCTTTCAATATTCATTATCTGTATGCAAAATTTCAAACTGTTGGTCGAAAGAGTGATTATTTTCTAAGAGATGATTCGCGTAATTTGAATATGATTTTTATTTGAAAAACTGCGTTTATGTTCCGATATTCTAATATTAAAATTTCTATGTGTTCTACAATGTAGAAATTATCACAGTCATTGCAATTCAATCTATAAACACCTGATTGTTTTTACCTGGTTTGGTTTTATTATTTTTTTTATTTGCCTAAATTATTATTAGGTTGAAAGCTATGTTGAAATTATTGCTACTCAAGAAAGATTTCAGTTTCTCACTTGTTAAGGTGTAGAATTTTGTTTCAATTTATCGACAGGTAAACTTCATTCAATGCGATTCTACTTTGTTTTTATTTAAAATATTATTTATTAGTTTGGGATTGTAACCGTTTAATCAAATTTAATTCTTTGTTGAAATTTTCTGGTGATAACGGAGGTTAATCAATCTATGAACAAAACTATTGAATGCTGACATTTTATGTTGATATATATGACACGACGAGTTATGTATTATAATATCTGTATGTGACGGCTTATGGTTTATGTTTTCCATTTTCATTCGAAATTGTTACGTCTAAGAAATTTATCGAATTATTGCTTTCTATTTCGGTTGTGAATCAATTTTGGATGTAATGAATTTATATGATTTTAGAAAACTTTAACTGTCTATCTGTTCCTGTGAATTATATCGTCTACATAGCGATACCAGTATAAACAATATTTACTGAGTGGATGATTATGAATTAATTTCTCTAAGTTATTCATGATTCTGCTATCGAAGGACTTAACGGATTGCCTATAATCAAGCCGTGTTCAATAGTATAATATTTGTTATTGAAATAGAAATAATTTTGATCTAAACAAATTTGTGATAATGAAAGAATATGATTATGGGCAATCCGTTAAGTCCTTTGTTAGCAGAAATATTCATGAATAACTTAGAGAAATTAATTCATAATCATCCACTCAGTTAATATTGTTTATACTGGTATCGCTGTGTAGACGATATCATTATTTGCTTCACAGGAACAGATAGACAGTTAAAAATTTTCGAAAATCATATAAATTCATTTCATCCAAAAATTGATTCACAATCGAAATAGAAAGCAATAATTGATAAATTTCTTAGACGTAACAATTTCGAATGAAAATGGAAAACATATTTTCGCAATTTACCATTAGCCGTCACATACAGATATTATAATACATTACTCGTCGTGTCATCCATATCAACATAAAATGTCAACATTCAATAGTTTTATTCATAGATTGATTAACATCCCGTTATCGCCAGAAAATTTCAACAAAGAATTAAATTTGATTAAACAAATAATATTTAAAAATAAATAATATTTTAAATGAAAAACAAAGTAGAATCGCATTGAATGAAGTTTACCCTCTCGATGAATTGAAACAAAAATTCAACACCTTAACCTACGTTGGCATTACAAGTGAGAAACTGAAATCGTTCTTGAGTAGCAATAATTTCAACATAATTTTCCAAACTAATAATAATTTAGGCAAATATATAAAAAATAATAAAACCAAACCAGGTAAAAACAATCAATCAGGTGTTTATAGATTGAATTGCAATGACTGTGATAATTTCTACATTGGTAGAACACATAGAAATTTTAATATTAGAATATCGGAACATAAAGGCAGTTTTTCAAATAAAAAATCAGATTCAAATCACGCGAATCATCTCTTAGAAAATAATCACTCTTTCGACCCACAGTTTGAAAATTTGCATACAGATGTTAAATATTGAAAGGTAGATCTTTGGGAAACTTTAGAAATCAATAAATTCAAACACTCAGGTAGACTCATCAATGAACAAGTCGATTTTAGCCCTTCACCTCTATTGAATCTCTTCGGGGAGCAATCTATTCCTTAATTTTATTGGATATACCTGTCATAAATAACCACTTCAGAAGAAGCAACCCAATAAGCTTTTAATTAGTCAAGAACATTTATATTTATATTTTCTGTACATTCATTCGTCTGAAGAAGCTACGGTGTAGTGAAACGCGTTACGAATCGCAATTATTAAGTAAAATTCCTTAAAACACAGTACTTGTTTTTTATTATTGATAATGGAATCTTACCAAGTAAAAGCCTCTCAAATTCAAATGTTCTATAGAAAGCGAAAATTCACCACCGGACATAACCATTTCGAGTTATAGACTATCACTATTTTGAATGTACAAACAAAGGCCTAAATATAATCACATGTGCCCGATTGCATCAATAAATGAACATAATGAATCATACTAATGAGCAAGTCTAATCGGGAAACAACTTTGTGCAGGATTATCTGACTGCTGCGAAGATACCGGATTAGGTTCTGAATATACTTTGTGTGTACTGCCCATCAAAGAAAGAAATGAACTTGATTATATTCAAAAGAGAAGCTGTATTAACTGTAATTTTTTGAATTCTAAAAACGGTATGTTTAGTGCAGGAGATTTCAACAAATGTGGAAATGTTTCCCTCCTTCGGCATGAAAAGAGTACTTGAAGATCTCTCCAGGAAAATTACAACCAACGCGAATTTTATAGATAACATTTTCACCAATATCGATACGAGCTTTAATATGAAAACTTCCATCAATCCGAACCTTTCAAGCCATCGATCTCAGATGTTACAAATACATTACTGTGAATCTAGGACCGAAGACGTAAATTATTATCTGTACATAATGAACGTAGAATATGTTAGCGATAGAATCCTGGAAGTCACAATGTCGTTCGACCGTCCGCTACATATCCTGCACCTGACATAAGCAAACCAGAGGAAGCGGCGGTAGATTTTTATGAAAGTCTTCAATCACAACTAGATAAAATACCAACTAAAGAAAAGATAATCATATTAGGAGACCTTAACGCTAGAGTAGGTAACGAAGTAGTAAACGGGGTAAAACAAAAATATAACGAAGACGTAATTAACAGAAACGGCGAAATGTTGACGGAATTTTGTGCACAGAACGAGTTTCGAATTAATAACACTTTTTCCCTCACAAAGAACAGCACAAATATACTTTCTACGATAACCGAAACAACAAATCCATAATTGATTACATTATCACTAACCGAATGTTTCTACCCCAACAAATCTTAGGTGTAAGAGTTTTGTCATCAGCTAACATTGGAACAGACCACACGCTCGTTCTAGGGAAACTGAAGATGACAACTCAACTAAAAAAGAAAACACCATCAGTAAAAACTGAAAAATTTAACGTAGAATCGCTCAACAATGAGAGCATAAAACAACTTTACTCAAACCGTTGCAAACAGTATATAACTCGTAATCCAATATTGCAGCAAGATAACCCCGACATAGCATGGCTCAAACTAAAAGAAAACATATGCAAGGGTGCCACAGAGGCCTTGGGAACCCGCACGGTATCACAGAACGGCAAGCCTAATAATAAACCCTGGTTCACCACTGAAGTCAAAAACATTACAAAGGAAAAAAACAAATATATCTAGAATATAAGAACCATCCGACACCAGAGAACCGAAATAGATACATAGAAATAAGAAATAGGGTGAATAACAGAGTTCGGGAAATTAAAGAAGAATACTGGCAGAGATTTAGTGCTGAAATGGAAGCGGATATATACGGAGCGCAAAAACGAATTTGGAAATTATTAAGGGTAAGAAAAGGACAACAATGAAACTATACAACTGAAAACAATCACAAACGAAACATGGAAAAATACTTCAAAAATCTTTACACCGAATCAGAATATGAAGAAGAACCCCATAAGAAGACTTAGAAAACGACATTATAAATGAACCGGTAACAATCAGGAAAGAGCAAGTAGCCATGTCAATAAGTAAACTTAAAAATAGGAAAGCTCCAAATGAAGATAAGATAACAAATGAGATGATCAAATATGGCGGAGAAGCCATGAGAGAAGAGTACACAAAACTGTTCAACATCATAATTCAACACGGAAAAATACCTGAAGAATGGAAAAGAAGTGTAACAGTGCCTATCTTTAAAAAAGGAGACAAAACAAATCCTGCAAACTATCGCGGAATAACCTTATTAAGCACCTCTTTGAAACTGCTCACAAAGATTCTTGCCGATGACATAACGTCAACAATGCCAATCAGCGAAGAGCAACAAGGCTTTCGAAAAACCGGTCCACGGTCGATGAACTATTTATAACAAGGCAATTAGTAGAAAAGTCTCTTGAATATAACACTCCAGCATATCTTTGTTTCATAGACTTAACGAAGGCCTTCGACAGAGTCCAACTGAAGGATGTAATCAAGATACTGGAAAACAAAGAGGTACCCAAAAATATATAAGACTCATAAAAGATCTGAACACTAATACAACAACGCAAATACGAACAAACCACACCCTAACGCAGCATTTCGAACAACGTCGGGCATCCGCCAAGGTGATAGTCTTAGCCCTCTACTATTTAATACTGTTATGGACCAACTTGTAGAGACCGTTAAAACTTGGGACTAGGATACCGCATGGGAATCTACAAAATTAACATCTTATGCTATGCCGATGACGCCGTACTCATTTCAGAATCAGAAGACAACCTACAAAGAATGTTATACGCCTTTAGCAAACGCGTAAAAATTTCAATATGGAAATCTCAACAAGTAAGACAAAATGCATGACCATAGCTAAGGAACATCTGTGCTGCAAGTTAACAATAGACAACGACACTATAGACCAAGTTATGTCATTCGAATACTTAGGGTGCAAAATAACAAGCACAGGATACCTTGAAGATGAAGTGAGGAGACAAGTGAACAAAGCAGCTGCAGTATCGGAACATCTTAAACAACCAATTTGGAGACATAAACACCTCAGTATACCATGCAAATCCAGAATCCACAAAACATGTGTGCGACCAATTATGACATACGGGGCAGAAACAAGAGCGGAAACGTCGGTAACAAAGAGGATACTAAGAACAACAGAAATGAAAACGCTAAGAACTATAACCGGTTACATATTGAATGACAGACAAAGAAATACCGATATAAGGAAAAAATGTGAAACAGACGATATTGTAAGATGGGTAAGAAAAAGAAGAAGAGAATGGAACCAGCATGTAAACAGAATGACCACAGATAGAATAGCCAAAATCGTATATAACAACATACCACACGGAAGAAGACCCGTTGGACGACCACCAAAACGATGGCGGGACAGTTGGCAATCAACTTCACAAGAACTGCTGCAGGGAAACCGGAACTGAACAGGCGGTACGCCTTCTACACGGTGAAGAAGAAGAAGTACATAATGAAATCAATGTTAGTACCTTCATAAAAATCGACAAAATGTGAATTAGAACAGCATTAATTACTCTGAAACCGAGACCACTTACAGACATTTCCATAAGATAGTCATGGGTTGCATTGTCGACAGCTTCCTCTCCATAACGAAAAGAGTTAGAAAAAACTGTATAAAGAAAGAATTAACAAACTAAGTACTTGTCAGGCAAAAAATCGGGCGAACCTATCATAAACCATAAACAGAGAGATAATGGACGATATTTCAAAAGATATCTATAACAGAGTAAAACTATTATAAAAATCCTGAATCAATGTTGAAATTCATAGATCCTTCTTAGAGTAGACAACTAATCTAAAGCAAACCACTTGGAATGCTAATAAACTCCAACATCGAACTAATAAAAATCAACGACACTAACAATACTCTAACCGCGAATGAGTTTAACTAATTATTCGCCAATGTTTCGATATTTCTCACACCTTTTTGACAAATTGGATCATCCCATCGTTTATTATAACAATCAGCGGCCATATGTAGTATGCCATAAGAAAAACATTTTCTCTGCCAATAAATGGAAATAAAGATATCATTTGAAATGAGTCGATAATGTGAGTATATACTACTACTATCCTTCAAGACGGACACATAGTTTAGATTATTAAGAACGCTTCAAAATTCTACAAACCCATGCAAAAAATCAGCAGGTGATTTCAAATTTCAAATGATCTCGTACCATTACGGTGAATGAAGGTTGAGGCGCAATTTCGAACCCCGTGCACCAGACTATTCTGTATGATTTTATGAAAAAATACCCTTCTTGGAACGATATTTCAACTCAACTGTGCTCTCATCTGTACTGCGGAGAAATGACGGCATAGAGACTTACGATTGTTTCTCAACCGATACTACAAAACAATATGTAATTCGTGCTGTGTAAAATCACCCCCTGATTTTTTGCCTGGGTTAATCCATAAAAAGAGTTCTTCTTACAAAAACAATGTTGGAAGATTATATGCGTGCAGCAAAAACTTTTTGTCTGTTTGCAGCTACTTTATGATATTAGATTCTAAAAACCAAATATCGATTTGAATGCATGCAATGCATGCAACATAAATTCCCATTATGAGTTATTGCACTTGAAAGCCAGTAAATTCCCCTGCCTAATTCGTACTATATGTTGCAAAATAATAAAATACGTTCACAATCTTATGAATAGACATGATATTTCGCGTATACCTCCATTTCAAGCTTAAATAGGGGAATGGTCTAAATATTCACGACGAATAATTTTTGTTTTTAATCTTTTAGTCCGCAATAAAATTTGTTAGTCGACAGTCACGTTCCAGTTTAGCTTTATCTTAATTACTTTACACGTATAGTTATGTTCCACCCTTGTGGAACGAGGGAGCATCGAATAGGGTGTATGTAATTCTAGGGTAGAAAAGGGTTGGGAAATCTTCAGGAACTCACTAGCATATTCACAATTGCAATAAAGGTTCATTCCAGAATATACTTTATTTAAAGTTGATTTCCATCTAAAAATGAAAGAGAAACAGGACGGTGACTTTTTATAAATTCATTTGTGTATTAAAACTAGTGGCCGTTTCTTATGAAATCCTATTCAAATGATAAATAAAATAATATTTGATTTATATTATAAGACTTCATCAAACAGGTGCGAAATGGAAATAAATATATATATGGAAAATGAAACAGTTTTGTCAGAAATATAAATAATATATGACATGTATCTGAATTAGCAAGTTTTTTGAACCACAAATTCATGGAGCACACCAACTTTCATCGGCAATATAAAATTTTAGATTTTGTAGACCTGATAGATACACTTTCGACACTGAAATAATCTTTATATTTTAGGAATATCCACCTCTAATAGAAATAGATCTCTCCATGGTATCCCAACTCAGCCTCTTATTAGAATATATTTTTATGAAAATTTTTGAAAAATCTAAAATGAATAATAAGCATAAGAACACAATTTTTGGTACAGATATGTTAATGATATACTCTCTCATGGGTTTTCAAGGCTCAGACAAGTAGACCATCTCATTTTCTGAATGAGATGCATAATAAAAAAACCTCCACTGCTGAAATTGAACGAAACATTACAATAAATTTCCTAGACATAACCATCACAAAACTCAATAATTATCTCACTTACAACATATTTAGGAACTCATTGGATTCATGCAACCATATTACACATAAATTAGCCGCTTGAAGTTCAATGATTTATACAGGGTGTCCTTGAATTGCGTGTTAAACGTTAAACCACAGAATCTCCAGCTCGAAATAAGTCGATTTAGGTCAACTTACCTATATGGAAAATTTCTTCGTTTGGCCGCTAGAGTCGCCAAATCCGAAGTTTTTTTCTTATTATTCAAATAATTCGAGAACGACTGGATCGATAGAACTATATTTGGTATGCGTAATCGGGAGCATTATTCACGTTTTTAAATGATCCACTCAACGACCTTGACGTTTTACAAGTGTCCCTAAAAACTCGAACGTGTTTTCAATCAACCATAATTTTTCAACTATCTGCGTTTGTGCAAAACTGTTTCAGTCATTGAGTAGCTAGATTAATTATAAAACTTTTTTGTCTCTTGGAAAATTTTGATATGATGAGCGGTTCAATCACAAAAAATGTTTTTCAATTTCATGATTTCATTTCTTCAACCACCTAGCAAGTCAAAAATATCACATATGGACCATGTTGGCTTTGGATTTGTTTCTGTAGTCTGGCAGATTGTCATTTTATTATGCTTGACAACCTCTTGTAGACAAAATGATGTTTTCTAGGTTGCTATATCGAATCAAGCCAAATTCAATGTTCAATAGTACAAAAATCGAAAAATTTGAAGGAAAAAGTTTTTCACAATGACTATTTGAAAATATTAAAACAGGTTGTCCAGTTGGAAACTAAATAAGAAAATACCAATCACTTCAGAATAACCATTAATTCGTTTACACCCAAAATTACATTCAACTTTAGTAAATATTAAAAAATTCCACCATTTTGCTGTATACAGGAGTTAATCCTCTTCAGGAAATTAAATTGTACCATTGGCATTACTCCATGGTCATTTTCAAAGGAGTTGGCCGCATTTAGAATTTTCATATGTAACTCTTTTCGGGTGTCAATTGGAGGAGAGTAAACTCTAGATTTTGAAGCACCCCAAAGAAAGAAGTCGCACTGTGTCAAGTCAGGAGATCATGCAGGCTAACTTGCAGGAGCATCAGCTCCCCTTCCGATCCATGTGAATGTAAGAACTCGCGAACCGCTAAAGTGAAGTGAGGAGATGCACCGTCGTGCATAAAGCACATTTTTGCACGGAGTAATACCGGAATATCGTTCAACACATCCGGCAAAGTTTCTTGCAGAAAACTCAAATATGTCTTCTCGTTTCATCGATCTATCGGACCGATAATGAAATTGTCAATTACTGAAATCCATACGTTAATTTTGAATTGATTCTGATGCTGTGTACTTGTAAAAGCATGTGGATTTTCATGTACACGTGTTCATTGTGAAGGTTAGTGATGTCAGACCTAGCAAAAGTGCATTTGTCAGTAAAGAATTTTCCTACTGAAGATGAGATCCTGAGTTCTCTTCTCTTGGATAAACCGGAAGAAAGTTAGGTGATTCTCAGGATCGTTGAGAAGTAATTCCTGAACTTTCTGAATGTGACAAAGATGAAATAATTGTTCCTTCAAGACATCATGAATCATTGTTTTAGGAACGACGAACTGCAAACTTAAACGCCGCAAGCCTAATTGTGGGTTTTCCTCAAGCATGTCCAAAATTTTTTTTCGCGTTCTATCGTCCTGTTCATTGTAGTTCTCGATCCAAATTTCTGGGCTTGAAGCAACCATTCTCGCTGAGGCGCTCTTCCAGATTTCCAAACGTTTATTGGTTCGGCACTATGCGATCTGGAAATCTTTCAGCATATACTCTAGAGCGTTCACGTCTATTGCTTTGACAAAATCCGTACACCATAACCATATCAACCATTGCAGAGTTACTGTACATCTCCGTGCCTAATAGTGATAAAAAATCACCAAAATACCTAGTTGAGAACTCAAGGAACACTGTTGTGTCAACAATTGGTTTTCAAGAAGCCAAATAAAATGACAATCTGCCAGACCACAGAAATAAATCCAAAGCCAACATGGTCAAATGTGATATTTTTGACTTGCTAGGTGGTTGGAGAAATAAAAAAAGGAAATTAAAAAACTATTTTTTGTGATCCATCATATCAAAATTTCTCAAGAGACAAAAAAGTTCGATAATTAGCCTGGCTACTCAATGTCTGAAACAGTTTTGATCAAACGCAGGCAGTTGAAAAATAATGATTGATTAAGAAAACGTTCGAGTTTTTAGGGACACTTCTAAAACATAAAGGTCATTGAGAGGATCACTAAGAAACGTGAATAATGCACCCGATTACGCATACCAAATAAGGTTTCTATTGATCGAGTCGTTCTCGAATCATTTGAAACATAAAAAAAAATTTTGGATTTGGGGACCTATAGCGGCCAAACGAAGACACTTTTCTTATAGGTAAGTTGGCCTAAATCGACTTATTGCGAGCTGAAGAATCTGTCGTATAACGTTGTACACACAATTCTCGGACACCCTGTATAGAGACTTTTCCATTTCCCTGTTCATAGCAGACTTCAATACAGAAATCAATATCATTGAGAAAATTTAATCAAATAATAATATTCCACTCTCCCACATAGACGTTGATATTAAACGCAAAGAATAAATACAAATTTCTCAATTAATATATTTCCTTGTAAAATAACAGTAAATAAATAGGCCCGTCTAACTTACATTGCACCATTCTCTAATAAAATCAGCCATTATCTTCCAGATTTAATTTAACAACCTCCTTTTCCAGTTTATCAACATATGCAAATTACTATTTAAGGCAAAACCAAAAACTTTGAATTCGATCAGTGTGGAATTTACAGATTTGAATACAATGACTGGCCATTCTATTTAGGGCAAACGGGTTGAAATTTTTAATTCAGATTCAAAAAACATATCCCCTCAGATAACAAATCCGTGGTTTTCGAACATATTAAATCCACAAATCACATAATTACATTAGGTTATTTGAAAATTCTCCACAAATGCATTAAGGGGATGACAATAAATCTGTGGAAATGTTTGGACATTAAGAAACTTTTTAAAAGCCCAAGACCCTCAATAGTCAATCAGAATGAAATCACTCCCCACTACTCAACATTCAAAATATGGTTGGTATAGTTAGCACATACTTCCTCATCACTCTTAACAGTTGAAAATGACGTAACGACGAAATCGGTCATGTATATCAATATAAACATTGTGGAGATCAGACAAACGTGTTTCATTTCATTTATATTTAAATCAATTTCCAGAAAATAAATCCAACAACTTAACTAAATTATAATATAACAACTTATATCGGATATATACAATCAATTCAAAACGAATAGAACGACCCTAAGCAAATTAAAAGAAATGTTATCTTAATGAAAAAAGTTGATTAAAGGAGCATTTTTACCAAAATTCGCTTCCTCATTTGATAAATCTTGAAGAGTTTATATTGATTGATTTCGAGGATTCCCAATAGTACCCACAACCAAATGTATATGGAATCACCCGATATTTTGAATATTACTTCAGGGATTTTAGATATTTCCAATCATTGTTAAAATTGATCCTATTTGAGATGTTCCAATTCACAAAGAAATAGATTGAGGTTTATTTCGAGAAATAAACAAATAAAAAAAAATAAGAGACTTTCTACATGTAGTAAAAAATTGAAAATTGTTTTCTCACGGAATAGTTGTTTTTTCTCGACCTCAGTACCTTGTAGGACCTCATCTTGCTCTGACACAAGCCTGAATCCGTCTAGGCATGCTTTGGATTTGGTTTCCGACCTCCTCTGGGGTGATATTCTGCCACTCTTCTGTAGCGGCTCGGATGAGCTGTTGTGGGGTTCTTAGATTATCCTGGCGCGATCTAATTTTACTTTTGATATTGCCCCATAAATGTTCAAACAGATTTAGGTCTGGCGAGTAACCTGGTCAGTCCAAAATAGCGATTCTTTCTGGAGGAGCATTATCTTGCATGAAACTCTAATGCTCCATGCGGGCACCTCGCCAGAGTTTCACTGTGGGCTGAAGCTTTAGGTCCAAGTAATTTCCGGCCGTTACGCTCGCAGGAAACGAAATCAAATTTGTTATGCCCCCCAGCATAATGCCATCCCAAAACATCGCACTGCCCCCTTGGTACTTCGGAATTTGTCTGGCTGCTCGGAGTGTATCTGGTCTTCCACGACCCCTTGAAACCTGGTTCCGGCGGTCATCTGTTCGACAACCAATTCTGGTCTCATCCGAAAAATAACATTTCGCCAATTCTCAATATTCCAATTTTGGTGCTCGATACACCAATTAAGTCTGTTAATTTTCTTTTTCTGGTTAGCTCTGAAACTCTTAAGGGCCTTCTGCTGTATAAGCCCCTTGAACGAAATCTTTGACGTATCGTTTCGACTGATGCACTGATGCTTGTTGCTTCCAGAAATTGGCTTTGGAGTATGGGGTGCGACGCACTAGAGTCTTTTCTATCAATTTAGCACAAAAAGCGGTCTTGTTCTTCAGAAGTGATCTTCCTACGATTTCTTCTAGGTTTATTTTGCAGAGAATGTAGCTTCACGTATCGGGCGTAGGTTTTTGAAATCACGCCCTGTGATACCCTCATATGCCTCTGTTTCACCCCTTCTTCAGCGAGAGCAATTAGTCGACCCCTCAGCGCATCGGACAATCCAACGTAAGGCATTTTCAATTATGAGTATAGGCTTTTTGAATTTTGAAATTCACAGTTTCAAATCTTAGTGACGAATGAGTACAATATCCCGAACATTTGGTGATAATTCAACATTTCCCATCATACTATCCAGTTTTTTTACAACAAAAAAACTACATTCTTCACAAGTAGTCAAAGATCCATGGTTAAAAACAATCAATAATGTGAAATACCGAGTGATTCCATATAATTTTGGTTGTGTTTATATCATGAATGCAAAATTTCGATCCGAATTATGATTCGCGTAAATAGAATTAGCTTCTTTATTTATTAAACTACCATAATGTAAATCGATTCTTATTCAAAAGTCAGTGAATTTTTCATGCTTTTTTTACTTCAATAATTTTATACTCCAGATTTATTTCCTTCATATATTTTCACTTGCTATTGCTGATGTATTTGAATACATTATTATTGGTTCGGAATGAGATCTGTAATTTGAATTGTAGTAAGTGCTTTAAATTTTGGCGAACTTTCCCAACGTATGTGAGGCTATTATATCTTTGGTTTATCTTCAGGTTTTGGCTATAATAATTAATTCTATTGCTTTATATTTTTAATTTATTCACCCTATATGGTTGCATCAACAATTACTTATTGTACATGGTTAAAGAGAATACTTTAATATTAAAATTAAAAGCTACAGAAGATGATCGAAAAAGTCATATTTTCGCAAAATATCGATTCAGTAGAAAACGGTTCAGACTCATAGTGATCTGAAGAAAGTCACCTAATTTCGCAGATTAATATGTTCGAAAATGATAATTAATAACTGAGTCAGTTTGAAAAGAAAAACATAATTCTGATATGAATATCTCTAATGGAATATAAGAACACAGAAAATTATCATGGAATTTTTTCAATATAGATTTCTTCAATATATTCAACACAAACAAAGTTATGGAACAATTGAGCTCTAAATAGACGCCCAGTATAATAATAAAAAGGTAAATCATGTTAACGAAATTGAATGATAGTTTTCACTATACGTAATTATTGGAAAGTTATTCTTCATTATTGAATTCTTAGTCGTGGCAAGAGATTTTTTGCTGGCAATCCATGTACGCATCGCAGCTGGCCTGAAATCACTCAACAGGTAGGTTGCCGAAACTGATACCAATCTCGAATCTTGCACCTGGCGTTCTGCAACTTGATAGTCATAAAACTACGTTGAACCTTTCAATTAACGCGGACCACTCGAAATGATGGAATAGATGGTCAGCTGCTTACCTGAGGTTCGCTGAAACTTTCATACCTAACGATGTGAAAAGGAATTTTAAGCGAGATTTTGCCATGAATATTCGTATCTCCAGAGAACGGATTTTAAGTTCCGACCCATCTGTCATCATTACTATATAAAACGTATTATAAGAATATTCTACTGAATAGCGATTAAGGAAAGGTATTAAAAGCTTTATAGACAACTGCTTTCGTAGACTTGACTCAGTGTGGCAACATGAAAAATGGGACATTATATGTGATTCCGTAAACGAAAAATTGGCAAATTTCGGAATTCTTTCCTATTAAAGATATTAGTACTTGTAGAAGATATGAGGATGTGCACATATTTTTTTTGTTTGTGGTTGAGTTGCAAACTTGTGAGATTCCGAAGAATTTCGATTAACGAATGCGTTTAGCTTAGATTTCTAGATTAGTATACAAAACTAATTTTTGTTAGTAATGAATCGGAGCTGAATAATTCAAATATAAAAATTTCGTAAGAATTTTATCAACTACAATCATCCATGTTTTGATACACTTGCTGAAAAATGTGGCCTGAATAAGGTGTATTCTAGAAAACTCAAATCGCAATAACTCCTCCACTTTCCATATAATGGGAAAAATTGAAACAAATAGATGGGTGCTTCTCAAACATGTATTAAATAGTTGCACCATGAGTAAGGGTAAAATTGTCGATATTTTCAGTTAAAATATACATATATCTTTCTTGAGTAAAAAATATTTTTCAAATATAGCGGCGTACAAAAATTTACTTTTTGGTAGATTGTTTTTCTCCGAAATAATCTTTAAGAAATATAATTTTCAATGAAATTCGGTAATTTCGTAAGATGCTGTAGAACACAAATATCTGAATCCCAGCTTACATAACCATAACTTATAGTAAATTTCTTTTGATTTTGTCAATAATTCAACGTGAATTATGAAATTAGAGTTATTCTGATTTGTTTAAAGGATCGTAATGAAAGAAGTGAAAACACTGATATCTATAAACATTTTTATCATTATTAATATTCAATTCAATTAATTAAAAATTGGAAGTACTTTCACTGATATAAGAAATTCACAAAACGTCAGTTGGAGAAATTGCTTCAAAGATGTGTATAAACTTAAAACAAAAATTTGAACAATACCTACATAGATACCTAATAATTGTGGCAAAAATAAGAACACGGACTAATTAATGACTTCAAATAATGGCTTATAAAAATATTTTATTTTCTTAGCTTTTTATTATGATAATATAAAATTTGGAGGTAATTCCAGACTAGTCTCAAATTTGTATGTAAACTCGATCTCGTAGATATCCCCAAACCCAGAAATCGAGAGGCTTCAGATTCCATATAGTACATATATTATTGTACAGGGTGGACAGATTTCGACGTTTCAGTTCTATAACAATATATAAAATATTGTAAATAGTGGAAAAGGAACCCACCTTCTCCGTGTTCTTTTTGCATGAGGAATCTATTGCTACAAACAGATTCAAGGTAACTTCTTTCGTTTCATGTTATTCAGGAATTTTCGAAATCACTCAAGTGACAATATCTCGATTGCTTTTGAAGTTATGTACAAATAGTTCTGAACACTTTTTACGTAGAATGGATCATATTGTTTATATATATATATATATATATATATATATATATATATATATATATATATATATATATATATATATATATATATATATATATATATATATTATTCATATAATCTCTTTTCCTCTCTTGACTACTTTACGATCCCTAAGCTGCATTTGACGACAAAAGGAAGCGGCAGGATTCGATTGAGGTCATTGAAAGTGCGGTGACCGACGCGCTATAGGCCATTCCAAAAAAGCAGATAGGGAAGTCGTTTGACAATTTGTTGACGCGGTTCTTGTTGAAAACACTTTCCGGAAGGAAAATTGGGGGCGCATATGATTAATTTTTGGAAGGGAGAAAAAACACTATTTAAGGAAATAAATGATGCCTATAGTTTGTATCCAAAGAAACGCTGGTTTGCAAAAACCTTTGGACAAAAAAGAAAATTCCACATACAGTCTGATTCTTAATGAAAAAAAATTTGCAGAATACTAAAACCCTTTCCACATAACTTGAATAACAACCGAGTTATTGGCACTTATTGATTCCCAATTTCGAAATTGATTGCAAATATTTCGAAAACGAACAGAGATATCTTGAATCAGTTTGCGGCAATGAATTCCTCACGCTAAACTAACACGAGGAAAGGGGTCATTTTCTCCTTTTCTCAATGTTTCACATAGCTGCAGTATTTAAACGTCGAAATCTGTCCACACTCTACCTACTTTCATCTAAAATTCGTCTATGAAATAAATTTCATCCGTACATATCATTTTTCATCCAAGATTATGATTTTGTTGTGGTGCATTTGAATAAAAATCACAAATTTGAGGTCTGATACTTAGATCAATGCTTCTTACATCATGATTTTTTTGCGAACGAAGATTTGGGATGTTGTTTTTTCGAAATTTCACAGTGCGTATTAAATATTCGGTATTTTATGCAACTCTCTAACTGACGATTTTGGATTTCTTATACATGTAAAGAATATTCAATTCTTCATTTTATTGAGTTTACTTTCTGTACTTTTTGGATTTTCAAAGGCTCCATCATCTTGATTTCTCCTCCAGTATTTCAATATTCCTGATTTACTTCGATATTCTTTCAAAAAAGACCTATCATATAAGCGTTCGATTTCATTCCAGTTTGTAATACTTTCAAACTATCACTATATCATATCAGTCCTCTCATTATTATTCATGATCTTTTCATTTTGCAAAGTATTAAAGAACAATACTAAAACTCTAAAATTCATTCAGATATCAAATTGTTTACGAAATGAAGGCGACAATAATTTATTTTTATCTTGCTCTGATTTATACATTTGTGTTCCACAATACCTACTGAAATTCATTAAAATATAAATTTCATAATAATTTTGTTGTATTAAAATAGAACAATAACCTTTTATACATCGCTTTATGAAAAGAATAATCTCAACATGAAAACTATAAAGATATACAGGGTGTTTGAAAAAGACACGGCAATCTTTGAAGAAGTGATTGCTGAAATCATTTCATGAAAGAAGTTCATATAAATATAGGTCCGCTAATATTTAGTTATCGATTTACAGGTAGTTGAAGTTTAATCGAAAGATGCAGTTCAATTCGAATTTTTCGTAAACCGCTTGAGATATTGACGTAAAATTTTCAGGATTTCGAGAAAAATTCCAAGACGCATAATTTTCAATACTAAACAATATTTTGGACTCAGCAAAGGCACGCGTATGGGCACAACGCAGGTTATTCTCGAAGAAAAAAGTAGGACGCTAACCGATAAAATATAAAAAATATTTTCAATTTCTACAAATTTTCAGGAGAAATGCTCTGCTGCAATATTTTTGTACTACGCCAAGGTTTTGACTAGAAAAATGTTCAAAACAATGAGAAACAAAAGTCTATACGTTTTATTGTACGATAGGTACTCTTCGATTGAAAGAACTATCATAGTGAATTTCTTCTCTTCATTAAAAAACCTAGGTTTGAAAATCAAAAGTTTACTTCGAAGAACCAACAAAGACTTTTGTGTACCGCCAATAACTGTTGAAAAATTACAAAAGCTGTTCGAAGTGACCTCGTCCAGCTCGGATGCAAGATTCCATTCTTCTCCTCATTGATTGGCGAACTCTTTCGAAAACACCAGGATTTGTTGTTATCGAGTTCCACCAAGCGACGTTTCTATTACTTGAATCCTGAAGGTTTGCACGGAGTAGTGTATACCAAAGACTTCAAATGATCCCACATCGATCGAGGGAATTTAAGTCTGAGGACCGCGCAGGCCAAAATTAAGGCCAACTCAACCAATCCAACGATTTCCATACTCTTTAGTTAGGTAGTTACGAGCAAGCTGACTAAAATGGGCAGGTGCGCCAATGTGCATAAACCACATAGTTTGTCTTATTGCCAAAGGTACATCCTCCAAACATTCTGGAAGTGTTCCAACAAGTGTCGGTACATCCTATCCGTAAGTTTTCCTGGTAGAAATATTCATCCAATTAGGCAGTCATCCACAATGCCGATCCAAATTTTCAACGAGAACTGATGTTTAAATCGATCTTCATATGTTAAATATGTATTATCTTCACACCACATATAATTATTATGAAAATTCCTTATGGAATTTCTTGAAGAACTTGCTTCATCAATGAAGAGGATCAGTATAACGAATTGAGAAATTGGAATCAATTGACAAAAAAGCCATTGACAATACGCAATACGGACACGAAAATCGAGAAAAAGAAGTGCTTATACGCGTTAAAAGTGGAATGTATACAACAAATTTTCATAAAGAGTTTGCCAAACCGTTCAATTGCTGAATCCTAAAGCGCGAGTGGAGGTACCAATTCTTCATTTTCCAGCTCAACTTCTCTTGGCCTTCCTGCTCCTTCATATCGTCTTAATGTGCCTTTTTCATATAGGGTTCGATTATTGCATTCCAAAGTATTTCTATCGGTAGCAATACGGTTTGGAAATCTTTCGATGTATTAGGTCCGCAACTATGTTCTCGCTGTTTGTCAATAGATGGCTCCAGCAGTAAGTGCTGGTCGATTTTTAAATACCAAGAACGCCTTGAACAAAGCTTAGACATATGGTAAACAAACCACTGAGATACATTAGTGATTTTGTTTTTGCATCATATACTTTTAGTTGTGAGAAAATGTCTGATTTTGTGCCAAATAATAGTCATTTGCGAGAAGCGAAAACGGCGGCTGAAGCTCATAGAAAGATCCAAAAACTTACGAAAATGCTCTACGTGAAACAATGTGCCGGGATTGATTCCATTGATTCAAAAACGGTAATTTCGAAGTGGACGAAAGTCCCCGTGAAGGAAGGCCAAAAATCTTCGAAGACGCTGAATTGGAGGCCACGATGAGAATCCGTGCCAAACGCAAGAAGAGTTTGCTTCAGCCTTAGGAGTTACCTGCCAGGCCATTTCCAAGGGACTGAATTCGTTGGGAATTATTCAGGAGCAAGAAACTTGCGTTATTATGATTTGAAGCTAACAGACGTTGAGCGTAATTTTTTCGCCTGTGAACAACTGCTCCAGCAGCAAAAAGAAAGAGTTTTCTTCATCGCATCGTAACGGGTGATGAAAAATGGATTCATTACAGCAATCAAAAGAAAAAAAATCTTAGAGACTTCCCGGACATACTTCTACGTCGTCTCCTCGGCCAAATATTCACGCTGAAAAAGTTATGCTGTGTATTTGGTGGGACCAAGTCGGTGTTATTTATTATGAGCTATTGAAATCGAACGAAACTATCACTGTGGAAGGGTATCGAACTCAATTGATGCGATTGAGTAAAGCACTTCGCGGAAAACGGCCACAATACGAGCAGAGACACAAAAAAGTAATTCTACAGCATGACAACGCTCGGCCTCACGTTGTCAAACCCGTAAAAACCTACTTGGAAACGCCCAAATGAGAAGTCCTTCCCCACCCGCCATATTCCCCAGATATTGCACCATCGGATTATTACTTGTTCCGTTCGATGGCACATGGTCTGGCTAATCAGCAGTTCCGCTCATATGAAGAGCTCAAAAAACGAACACTTCTACCGTCACGGTATTCGAGCTCTGCCAGAAAGATGAAAAAGAGTTGTAGCTAGCAATAGGCAATATTTTGAATGATTCATTTGTAATCATTTTTCACGATAAAGTTGTATTTTCATGAAAAAAACAGCGAGAACTTACTTGCGAACCTAAAAGAACGCCGAGCTTCTAATATATTTCCGTCAGCACGTCCATTCATGAAGTGCATTTCGGATATCGCAGTATTCGTATAACGACTCATTAAAGCCTATTTGTAATTCAAATTGAATAGATTCAAAATTATTGAAAAACAGAAATACTCGAATGGCATTGATGTTAAATATTTTCGAACACATTTATGACTGAGCGCAGAACTGGTATTATCAATGGAATCGCAAGGATTCGTAGAAAACTTTCCTACAATTTTTTACTCAAAAACTGGACGTCGTAGGAGAAAATGTCGAACATCTTTTTTTCTGGAAAATAGTTGCAAAATTCAAGAATATTTCTCATATTTGAAAAAATCAGTAGCGTCCTAGTTTTTTCCTTGAGAATAAACTACGTTGTGCCCGTACGCGCGCTACTAGTGAATCAAAAATATTGTTTCGTATTGAAAATTATGCTTCTTTGAAAGTTTTCGACACTCTCAAAATTTTACCTCAATATCTCAAGCGCTTTACGAAAAATTCCAATTTAACTGAATCTTTCGATTAAACTTCAACAACCTGTAAATTGGTAAAGGAGTAATTGGGAACCTAAGTTTATATATATTCTTCTCATGAAATGACTTCAGTAATCACTTCCATAAATATTGTCGTGTCTT
Organism: Cryptolaemus montrouzieri; assembly: GCA_013387265.2. Classification (NCBI taxonomy): domain Eukaryota; kingdom Metazoa; phylum Arthropoda; class Insecta; order Coleoptera; family Coccinellidae; genus Cryptolaemus; species Cryptolaemus montrouzieri. The sequence goes on along the minus strand of JABFTP020000021.1, from coordinate 88,905,772 downwards.
TTTTAAACATAATTTTTTTATGGGGATGTCCTTTTATTTTGTGAAGAATGTGGTGAAGCCATTCAATAGCCCTTCGAAATCCATGTAGCTATGTGTTCAAAATTTCCAATCAGGTGAGTATCTGGAAAGAGTAGTATCGTTTATTTTGATCCCATTTCTAGTTCAAAGAAAAACCTCACTGGATTATAAATCTGATAGTCAATTTCCAGAGAAAGTGTCTAATAGATGATGATTAGTTTCCATCTTAAGCCATTTTATTTCTTAATCAGACAGACCCAGATTTACTCGACGAGGGAATTTCAACAAATCTTTACTTTCAAATCAATTGGGAGGAGTCCGATTGAGTCATCCAGATTACTATAACTTATGCCATTAAACGTTTTCCTATAAAGATGTCTGAAAGCCAGGGTTTTTAAAAATAAACATAATATTGCTTGATTTTGAAGAAACGGATAACACAGGAAGATAGGCAGATCACACCTGAAATATTATGGAACGTGTGAAATAGTTTTCTTTATCTTTTATTAATACAGTAAGGCCTCGCTAATCAGAACCCCTGGTACTCGCACGCTGCAATCCGTGAGAAGATCGCGTGGCGGTATGCTCGCGGGGGTTGGTGCACAGTGCAACTGTCAATGATTCGTTTGTAATCACTCGACAATTTTTTCATTTATCAACTTGCAGTGTTAGTCAATCTAACGCGCGTTCGCAAACAAAATGGCTGCGTCTTGTAAACATTCTACATTGTCAATAGCAGATAAATTGCGTATTATATAAATTTTAGATAAAGGTGACAATGTCAATCAATGAAGTCAGGAAACATTGTTCCAGAAGATGCTTTGTTTACATGGTTTTTGCAGCAAAAGGCGATTGCATATTGTTGTGAGTGGTGATATGATTTTTGAGAAAGCTCGTTATTTTCATCACAATATATCCAACCTTGATATCGGATTTAATGCAAGCAGAGAATGATTAGATAAATTGAAGAAACCCCACGGAATAAAATGATCGTAATCAAACCATTTTAATTAGAGTTAATGAAACTCAAAATATATATTTTTCATCCAATATTAATTGATTGTATGACTTTCAACGTAGACCTTCTCCAAAAAAAATACATTTACGCCAATCTAACCTAACCTAACCTCGCCTTCAACGTAGGCCCTTTAAAAAAAAATACATTTACGCCAATCTAACCTAACCTAACCTCGCCTTCAACGTAGGCCCTTTAAAAAAAAATACATTTACGCCAACGAATAATCCAATCATCAAAAAATTTTTCAAACGTTTTTACTGGAACTGACTAAAGTTCTCACCGCGAATTTTCTTTTATGTCTTCTATCGATTCAAAACGGGTATCTCGAATTGGCAATTTGAATTTTGGAAAACGAAAAATGTCAGCCGGAACCATATCAGGTGAATACGGTGATTGTTCGATGGTATTTGTTGAGCTTTTGGTCGGAAATTCATCCACAAGAAAAACCTTGTGAGATGGTGCTTTATCGTGGAGCAAAATCCGTGTGTTTTCTTTCCACAAATACACACTTCTTCTACGAATTTGCTCTTCCATACGCCGTATATTGCTCAGGTAATATTTTCTATTTTCCGTCTGACATTTTGGCGAAAATTCCGAGTGCACAAGACCGCGATAATCAAAGAAAACAGTTAACATTACTTTGACTCTTGATCGAATTTGACGTGGTTGTTTTCGGTTTATGTTCAGTGGGAACATGCATGTCAAATTCATAAACCGATATCTCATTACCTGTTATAATGCCTTTTATGAATGTGGGGTCTAGAAAGTCTTCAGCAACTTTCACGCGATTCAAATTTTGAAAGAAATTCAGATTTTTTGGGACTAGTCGAGTGTCAACGCGTTTCATGCCCAAACAATCGCTCAAAATTATATGAATTGATTCGTGAGACACAGAAAGTTCACTGATTATATCTCTCAAACTTAAATGACGTTCAATGATGGTTCAATTACCATTTTCACTTGGAAATATTGATGGCCAGCCAGAGCTAAGCTAAGCTTTCTCCATATTTCGGCAGCGGTTTAATGCACTGTTACACTCATATGCAAGTGTTTTTGATGAAGTCGATACCTTGTAAGCCTTCTGTAACATTCTCAGTGATTCGGCAAACGGAATTCCATTTGTAATACAGCCTCTAGTAACGAGCAATCGGCGTCCGGTAGGAAGATTATGAAAATGAGAGTCACAATTATGCTTTGTGCCAATGCGTGTGGAACACGGCCCTCTCTATATATTTCGTATTTTATTCGTTTTAAGCATTGTTTAAACAATAAACAGTTTTCATCGCGAACTGTATTCGTTTGAGTGTGATATCACTTCAAGTTTTGAATAGTCAGGAGTTTATTCATCTGTATATGGTGTCTATCTAGTTATGTTTAGTTTTCGTTTCGAGACTCTAAACATGCCGAATACTTATGTAGTGCCATCTTGTAAAAGCAATTATCAATCGCAAAACGAAAAAGTAACAAAAAAAACATTCCCAAAAAAACTGGACTCCTGGTAAGCGCTGTGTTGTTTGTGAAAAATATTTTGAACCTCATTATATTTTAAAAGGAGAGAAGTATGTAGATTCGACATTCCGGGAAAGAGTTATTTCGGGATCGAGATATGCACTGGTACCTGAGGCAGTTATCACATTATTTCCCAATTTACCTTCTTGTATAAGTAAGAAATTGCCAGAACTACGGAAAGACCCTTCTGTCCGAAAGGAATTGTTCTTATAAAGAGAACAGGAAATCAAACAGTGGCTGTGTGGAGACATTATTAACGACTTTACGTGTTTTTAGACAATTTTAGGCAGAAACTGGACTAACAACCGTGGAAGTGTGAAGTTTTAAGTGATAAGGTTTGTTTTCATCAGGTTGATTTGAAAAATATGACAACGGTAGTTGTATTAAAGTGCATGATAGTTGGAGTATAGAGGTATGTACAAACAACTGTTATATATCTAAAGAAGATTTGGATTGGATTCTTAATGGTGGTAGCAAAATCAATAGATGGTCGCAATTAGAAAATATATTAATTAGATAAAAGTATGTTAAGGGATGTGATGAACTTCAACTCTACGTTACAAATCTGGTCAAAAATATTAATGATCCTTTTGAATGCTTGCAAAGTTTACTTAAAAACGATGAAAGCAGGGAGCATGTTTCTCACAAGATAAACATTTTAAAAGAGCAATTCAGTTTGAGCTTTAAAGGAAAAATGTCTATGAGTTATTCTCCAGAAATTATTCTGCATTCTTTTTCAATATACACCCAGTCTACTGCATGCTATTCTATGTTGAGAGAAAATTTGATTTTAACATTGCTCCTCCAAAAAAAATTCAAACGATTACAAATTCTTTGAAAATTTCAGCTAATAAGCCAGAAGAAAATGAACATTTTCTCAAAGGAAGAGTTAGTCAGTTAAATATCATGGAAAAATATGTTATTTTGTTAATAGATAAAATATATATCAAACAAAATTATGATTATTAAAATGGGGATATTTTGGGACATGCAGAAAATAAATATTCTTGTGCAGCTAAAACAGTGGTGACATATTTCATTTCTTCAGAGTTTGGTAAATTTAAAGATGTTGTCGCTCTTTTTCCAGTCCATAACGTCACAGGAAAAGAGTTGTCAGAAATAACTCAAAAGTTTGCACGTTACTGAAAAATTGCAGTCTCCAAGTCGTAGCCATCATCTGATAATAATCGAGTTGATCGAGTAATGTTTGAAAATCTTTCAAAAAATTCCACCTCCACTTTCAGATCAACATGAAACTTTTTTAACTTATGATACTGTTCATATTTTTAGGAACATCAGAAATAACTGGATAAATCAAAAAGATAATGAAAATAATTTTGTTTTTCCACAGTTGTATTAAGATGAAAAATCTGATGAAACAGTTGTTGCAAAATTTAGTGATTTGAGAGATTTATATAAAAAGAATCTAATATGTTATTGAAAACAGCTTCTAAATTAAATTACAAATCCAAAAAAACGGAAACTCGTTACTGTACTTTGAATCGTTTACCTATTGTTGTTTTCAGTTACCTATTTCATTAATATCTTTCTTTTTCATTTTTCTGGCATTTTAAGTGCATGTTTCCAAGTGTTTTCATATTATAGTATCATTCAAACGAATGCGAATTCAATTTAAAATATCCGCTCCATATAAACTCTGTGCTAGTTCAATGTCAGGTAACCCTGTTAGTGTGACGTCACGCGCTGATGCCACATGAGCACCTCCGGCCTTGTATGAAGAGGGCCGTGGTGGAACCCATAAAGTTGAATGCTTGTAGTGGAGAAATCAAGAAACCCGCGGGAATATAAATCATCACGTTTCCCAGTTTGTTACCATGCACAGAAAAATTCTTGGGTTACCAAAGATTTATTCCTTTATTGGTTTAATGCAGAATTTCTTTCCGAGGTGCGTCGCCATATTTGATCTATCAATTTTCCTTCTTATGCAATCTTACTGTTGGATAATAGTCCTGGCCGCCCAATAGCTGACAAAAAAACGACAATATTCTTACAATGTTCCTGCCGCTTAACAACTTGTGGATTCATTAAAATCAATAACCCTAAAGGATAAAGTGTTTCTTTTGGCTACTTGCTAGAACAACAACAATCTCTTATTTAAAAAATAATGGAAGAATTTGCCATCTGGATTTTTCACTAATGATGACATTGAACGAGAAGATGATGTGCCCTTAGCCGATTTGTTTAAAAGATTGAGCGAGCCCAATGATCATGAAATAGGTGAAGCAGAAGCTCAAGAATAGGCTGGTGCAGTTACAATATTATGAAGTGTTGAGGAAATTATGCAAGCTGCAATGTATGAGGACGATAAAAATTTCCAAAAATATTGGAAATTTCAAGGTCTGAAAGCTTGAACACTGTTTTGAAATGGGCTGAAGATATCGAATTCGATAGCCACGAAATTATGTTTTTCAGTCAATTTAAAAACGGTGCTTCTGGCATGAAGTGTAAAAACTATTAGCAGAAGCAGATACCAGACTTTTTCAAGAAGTATTAACTTTAAATATTTCTAATCAAGAATTTATGAGTGCGTTTGTACGTACGATTGTTTTCATCTTGAAGAGACATTTCAAACGGGGTGTAACATAATATATCTTGCCATTTGAATAAAAATAGTTGACACCTCTTTTATGATCCAAGAAGAACGAAATTCCATGCGAAACGTAACCAATCAGAATCAAAATTCCACGTGTCTGAAATGTGTGTGAAAATGGTATTGAATTAATGCATTATAAACAGTCATTTCTCTTCAAATTCTAACAAACTGCTTACTCAATAGAAATAGTTCAAAGTTGTGAATAATTTATTGGCCCAATTTATTGGCTTTGCTTACCAGACCACAAATATCAATTGTGCTACAGTTTTCAGAACAATTCTGATAATTTGTGTCCAGATGTTTTCTGAAAAAGGATAGAAAGTAATTTTTATTTTCATATTGACCGCAAAACACATTCAAACCACTCAAACCACGTTCAAGGCATTCACAATATGAATGAGTTCATTATTGTCAACATTAGGAACTATCGAGTTATGCTTGAGGACTTTTTCACCACACTATAGGCTGACCTCAGTCTGTAAGACATGTTATTCCACGACAAAGCAACGACGCGGACTATTGGAGCCAAAACCGTCATTCTGAAACAGGCGTGTGATTTAGTGTTTTGACGATTTGCACAGGCTGGCAAGGTCGCCCGATTAGATAGTTCTATACTTCTTTGTGTGTGTACGGTTATTTGAAGTCACGGCCAAGAATACGGGAACTTATTACCGAAAGTTCTGGCAAGATTGGTGGAAAATGCAATAAAACGAGCTAGTAGGGCTATCAACTCTAACGGCGGTCACTGTAACGACATCATTTTCTGATAGGATAAAATATAACGGTCAAAATAAATTCACATCCTTCGACGTGCCTTTCAAACAATATCCATTGAAACAGAATATCATTAACAAAGCAACACTTCATTCTATCATTATCATATCATTATTTTTATAACAGTCATCATTATTCGGCATTGATCATCTTTGGACAGTCTACTACCTTATTGAGCGAATACAGCAAAAAGAATTTAATATATTCACCATTGTTCTGCCGAAGGAACTACCATATTTATAATGATAACCTATTCTCCGGAGTCTTTCTGGTTAGGAAACGCAGATGACGGTTTGATGCGATACATTATATAACATGAATGTGCATATAAATTGTCGTACAAATTAGGTAATTTATCTTTCAATTGAATCTGAAATGTTCATAATAGATATATTTATTCGTTCAAGTGGTGAATATTTCAATAAGTAAAATCTCACGAGGTGATGGATATGTCGAAAAAATGATGAATAAAAGAAAATTTGATTTAATATATTTATAACGCGTTTCGACCACACAGCGCCTTCATCAGACAGATACAAAATGGAAACTGAGCTGAGGTACAACAAATTATATGATCTACCACATGGAAATAAAAGTGTGTAAAACCTCTTAAGGCAGTTCACAGAACTATCATCTAAATCGTTCAGTCGGAAACATATTAAGTAAAGAAGAAGAATAATTTATTGTCAAAATCTATCTGTCCATTCAGTAATGTTCTAACACTTTATCGGTGAGTATATTTTGAAATGAAGTGTTTGATATTTAGATTTATGCAAAAAAATATTATTTTTGCAGCTTTGAAATTAACTAAATGACCAAGAAAAAGAGCAAGAAGATTTTATTGAGAGAACAAGAGATTTCGAGACAGACGATATTATTGAAAGGCAAGTCTAAATAAGTAACGAAATATCCAAGAAGAATAGGGTGAAATGAGTCAAGCTAACTCGAACCCAGGTAATGATGACATTCAAGGTATATACTTCAGAGGAAGACATGGACAAAATGTTTGGAAAATTGCTCTGATACTAAAATCCGTACAAGGGCTGAAAATATTATTAAAAATTGGCATGGAGTCAAGTGAAGGCCGCCTGATTCTGAAATCTCTATTGATTGCTCGTCATTGTTTATTGATATCCAGAAAATATCAGATGTTACAAAATATATCACAATTAAAATCAGAGAAGAAAGCTGTAAAGTATAAAGATAATTACTTTTATCAGAATACGAATGAGGTTGGATAAATGCTGCGTTTGGTTTAATTTATCTTGCTGGTATGTTCAGGGCAACCCACAGAAACTTGGAAGATATTTGGAAAGATGATGGAACGGAAATGGATATTTTTGAGCAATAATGTCAGCCAAATGATTTATATTTTTGTTGACCTAGTTGAGGTTCGATAAAATTGAAAATAGAACAGAAAAACAAAAAATCGACAAGCTTGCCCCTATAATAGCTGTTTTAGAGCATTTTATAAATAATTGTCATTCGGTTTACAACTCTAGTGATTTTGTAGCTTTCGACGAAAAGTTGGAATCGTTTTGACGCTACTGTCAACAGTCCATTCCAAATAAGCTAGCAAAATATGGCATAGAAATGCAAGTTTTCATTGACTCTGAAACTTTCAAAGCAAAAAAGAATGGAAGTGAACACAGAAAAATAGCCAGAAGGTCCTTTACTATTGAGCAATACTACTGAAGACATAGATCTTCGAATGATTGAACCAATTTCAGTAACCAATGCCATGTTCGATAATTTGTACACCAGTTATGAACTCGTCGAAGAACTCTTGGAAGATCACAAACTTACTTCACCGAAAAAATAAAAAGCAAATCTCACCTGAGCTCAGCTAGAGCCCCTCTGGTTTCCAAAAAAAACATAACCATTGTGTCGTACATAGCTAAAATGAACAAAACCGTATAACTTCTTCATCGACAATACTAGTGGGAAGAAGCTTATCGAAATTGTTAACTTATACACTCCCCACAAGAATTGTTGCATCACATTACTTTCACGACAATACTGTATAAACTTTTAGGTTGGTCATTCAAGAGTCTCTTCGTAGCTTTCAGAAGTGAAAGATAAGAAGATATCATTCAAAAGAGATGAGTTTATGATGGAAAATATCAACAATTGTCGGGTTATTGAAAAATTACAAAATTCTACCATCTTCATACATTCGCGAAGAGACCAATCAACTAGCATCGAATGGTTACTAATCATTTTCAAAATTGGGTGTTTCCTCCCCGGGCCCTAATTACTGCCAGTATACGTCTCGGAAGCCCCTCAAACAAATTGTGGATGTACTCTTGAGTCACTGAGTTCCAAATTTCAGGAAGCAGGTTTTCTAGTTGTTGGAGTGTTCTACAAGGCATCCTACGCTGCTGAATTTGCCACCCCATGTTGTCCCAAACGTGTTATATGGGATTCAAGTCGGGACTTCTGGCTGGCCATCTTAAAATATCAATTTCGGCATTTTGCAGAAATTCTATAACTACTCTACCTGCATGAGGCCGAGCATTATTATGCATATAAATGAAGTTTTCGCCAATCAATAGGCCGAAGGATACAACATATGGTTCAAGGATATCTGCGATGTATCTGGCTGCTGAATTAGCCACCCCATGTTGTTCCAAACATTTTCTATGAGATTCAAGTCGGGACCTCTGGCTGGCCATATGAAAATATCAATTTCGTCATTTTGCAGAAATTCTGTTACTACTCTAGCTGCATGAGGCCAGGCAATATCATGCATATAAATGAAGTTTATCACAACTCAGTTCGACCATGGAAAGAAATGCCTCCCCACACCATTACTGAGCCCCGAAGTTTTCGGTTTGCCGGATATTTCATTGCTGATGCCGTTCCCCAGGTCGTCTGTTTACAAGCATGCGTCTATCATTTGATATTAGACAGAACCTGAACTCATCGGAAAAGAGAACATTCGGCCATTCTGGAATACCCCAATTTGTATGTTCTCTCGCGAACTGAAGTCTTGCAACTCGATGCTCTCTGGTGAGACGCGGGCCGGTAGAAGCCACCTTTGGTCTGATATCGTCTTATCTGAGCCTGTTCCTAACAGTTTGCAATGGAATATGTACATTTCTGGAAAGTGCAAGTTTGTTTCATAGCATTCTAGCCGTACTGTTCCGAACTCTTAGTTCAGTTAAACGAAGCCAACGACCATCAACTGATGTTGTTATCCGATTTCCTGTACGAACCTTCTTTCATATTCCCCTGCTTCGTGGTACAGATTAGTTGCTCTTGAAATAGTGCTTAGGTTTATATTCAACAAGTTAGCCACGTAATGTTGGCTTCGTTCCTCCTCTAGAAGGGTTACAATTCCTACCACTTCATGATCACACAAATAGCGTCCAGGACGTTCAGCAGCCATTACAATATTTTCAAAGATTCGAAAATCAACAAGAAACACAGAAAACTTGCATTATTTTAGCGTGAAAACTGAAGATAAATTGAATGAATACTGATAGTCAAATAAACTCACTCTTGTTTCAGACTTGTTTGAAATCATATGGAAACAGATGTTACTACATAGATAAGATTTTTTTCCCCTCATATGTCCAAAAACATATGTTGACAAAGAAACTGCGATCGAGCTGCTTAATCGATTGTGGATTTCAGAATACCAGGTGATGCGACAATGTTTGTGATGTGTGTATTATTCAACTAACACAGTAGTCGGAGTTACAGCTCTTTATAAAGTTGCGAAACAACACACGATTTCCTCTTAAATTGTTTTTTCTTTGGATATAGCACTTATCAACTCACAAGTTGTTTATAAGTATAATGCGGGTGACTATACAACAAAAAGGCGGGACTTATTGGAGAATTTGGTACTCGTATTAGGTAAGCAGTTGTCTCAAATCAATAATACCAGAATCACGCATTTTTGCAGGACAAAATCAAAAACTTAACTGGTGAGCAGTTTCAAAAACCACCAAAAAAAAGCTACAGTTCATTGTCGCTATAGTTTTTGACCTAGAAAAATTGCCGTTCTTGTGATACATCTGTTTTTTTAAAACATGTTGTTATGCGGTACATATCTAGTCCTAAAAATAAACGGATAATTTTGAATAGTACAAGTAAAAATAGTTAAAATAATATTTTCAATACCAATAAGTAGAAATATGTTTGTTTTCCATGAATAACGATGAATGATGAATAATGAAAATAATGAGTAGATATCTTTTTTTAGGGGTTTTGAGATCGAAATTTTAATATTTAAACACTTGATTGTAATACGCTTATTAATAGAGTATGCTTATTTCAATAATTTTTCCAAAAAAAAACCAACAAAGCCAACAACTAAACTAATGCCATTTATTTTGGTATGGGGTCTAACACACCCCACTTGACCGAAAATGTAAATTTCAATCACTTATCTGCCGGGTTAAAAATACGCTGTAGCAACCCTCACCAGGAAGTCCATCTTGAAATGGACTTCTTCTATGGCATTTTCTTGTGATGTTTTGGACACTGTGCTGAATGTCTTCGATCCTTCTTGGAAAACCCTTTCTCTGGCAGGTATTTATCCAACTGAAAATACATTTCTGTTAAATTAGTTATATTAAAATGTGTTATCAGTTGTTTCTCTTACTCAACCAATATCTCATCTTTTGTGATATATGTTAAAGGTCCATAACCAGGCTCAGCCGAAGTTGGATGATCGCTCTTGGAATGCCATAAATTTTTGATCATATCAACGTTAGCATAACATTTTTGAGAGTGATTACAGTAGCAGCAATTCGTCTGCCTATATCGGTCATGGCTTTTTGAACAGAAAAAGTTTGAAGATTATCAATCATGATTCTTCCGAGCAAAAACAATAAGACTAGAAAATAATATAAGGGCAACGAGGTACTATCCTAATTCAGATAAATTGAGAAATTGGACCCAAATTACATCCAAGATGTCAGGGTAAGGTTCCGTCGAGAAAATACCTAGTATTGGACAGTCGCTTTTCTGATTATTCGAATAATAGTTCTTTCGATCAGATTTTCTCCAGAATTTATATTCTTATTTCTATTATTAAATTCTTTAGTAGCTGTTTCAGTTCCTTCTATACATGATCTAGGTTGGAAGTCGGATTAAAATGTTCTTTTTTTACGTTTTGATATAATCGAATTCTTAAATTTTCAGCACACATAGAAATAAGATTTTTCATTATTACTAATTCCTTCCCAAACTATCTTATGACTTTTCCAAAACTGATCGAGGACTTATCTTAAATTTATATTTACTTCTTGGTTCGTTTATATATGAAGACCGCGATTTTGGGATTGTGCATCAACCTGTTTCACTCTTGCTCATTCGAATCTGTCAAGTGCATGTTTTTGAATTAGAGAAACTCGAATAAATGGGAACTAAAACGCCAAATGCGTTGAAAAAATAATGAAAAAGTTGCCCACATATTTATGATTACAAACACCAAACTGATAAAGCTTGGCTTCAGCATATTCGCCAATGAATGGATATTTGCAACGGCAAAATTTTCAGCATATTTTTCGATTTATACTATTTCTGGTTTCGAGACTATCGAATCCAATCAATAAACCTAACCAGTAAAATATCGGACGCAGTGATATCAATAAAAAAGCCGCCCTAACAATGAAATTTCAGTTCTCTGATGCTTACCGCTTTTCAATGGAACAGCGAATTTCATTAGGGGCAGTGCTAACTGGAAAATGTTCGAGGGAATGTTATTCAATTTGATTACACAGGCTTGGTATTATTAAAATAAGCTTACTTTGTTCACATCGTTGTAACTAATACCAGTGTTACTGATGATATATAGTTTAACTGAAGTCTAACACATGCATTTTGCCGGATATACAATAAAAATCATTTGTAGTTACAACATACCTTTAGATGTTAATTTTGATGTGTACGCTATTAGATATTCCATATTGTCGTGACCATATAATACCTAGTATTAAATAAAACAAAATGTATTTATGAACAATCAATAATCATTATTTGTCAATTTTGAAGGATTAATTTCCAGTATTCATGATAATATTCAGGTTTCTTCATCTGCCAGTCTCGTCAATTCTTTTACGGGGTATCCCTATAAGACATTTATGGAGAATTAATAACGCTATCGTCCTGAAATTTTGGTAGTTGATTCAGCTGGTTCGATACTCTATTTCTGAAATATTTTCACCTCAATGGCGTTTCCGCTTATACCGGCAGTGTATACCAACTTTGTTCTTTAATATGGAACACCCTGTATATTTATGACTGATTCGATAAAACTTGTTATTCCAATTATAAATACTCCTAACACATAGCTTGTTTCATTCATGAAATATCCTAGTTTTACTAGAAAATTGATATATCTCGAGATGGCGTGAGCTTCCAAAATAATAAAAGGCGTTTTGCAAACGGGACATATTTCATATCAGACTGAATCTCAGTCTATATACAGAGTGCTCTTCTTTCCGGTTCACATTTCGAAACGAAGAAACTTCGAAAAACGTTTTTTCAAATTGTAACCCATATTTATTTCAATTCTTCCGATTTGACGTGAAAAACTGAATGAAGTTCCCCATACATACTCTGAACCTGAGATTTCAAGTTTTCAAGTTATGGCGAAAAACAAATTTTACGTACCTACCTAAAGTTGGCAAAGGAGGTTTAGATTCCTGCACGTGCATAGACAGTTCCCAGAGCATTAACAAATAACTGTCCCTTTGTCATTGGATAATTGATGAATTAAGAAAAAAACTGATTCAGTTGGCGTTTTGCTTTGCTTGGAACAAAAGTTATTGAAATGTTCACTGAAGCAGGTAGAATAGGGATTCACCAGTGTTAGAAATAATAACCTCATGCGAATTAATAGGAATTATGAATAGGGGAGAGAAGGAATTGAGTTAGTAATTATATTTTTGAAGAGGTAATAGTATGAGTTATTCCCAACGACAAGTATTATTTGATCATTTTTTATGAGCTCGCGGTATATGAGATAATCGAATTTTCGCTCTCTGGAACGGTATCCGATAGATGTCTGATTTATCTTTAATGCACAAGAAAACACATGTTTAATTTTGAAAATTTAATTTGTTATTCACAAATGAGTCACAATTTAAGAAAAATACCGCGACAGTGCGATTGCTAACCAATACTACAAATTCATTTCAAAGTTCAGCGGTGATTTTCGAAATTTCACCAAAGTATGATCACGATTTTATAATTTAATAAACTTTCCACATATCTCATCTTCAAGAGAAAAGAGAAAGTTCTAGAAAATGAAGTGTTAAAAAGAACAAGCGATATTAAACTCAAAACTACCTACTTTTATGTTCTGTATTTAAAATCATAATGAAAATGTAAAAAGACAACGAAACTGATGAATTTTTCTCAATATTAGTATAAATACAGATTCATTTTGAATAAAATAAAATAATCATGCCTTTATATCAGGCATCTTCCCGATAAAATACTGAAACAAGTTTTGATTTTGAATTTTTGAAGATGAGGAGATTTTGAAAACCTTAAGTTATAGAAAGTAAATTCAAGGAAAATACAGAAGTGAATCTGTTTTTACATGAATGAGAAAATCCAAAACTTCAGTTTGAGAAATAGCATTTAATGCACTGTGCACAAAATTAAAGGAAAATGTAAAATCAAAACATAAAACATTCTGAAAACATAAATCAGTACTTGAATTTTTCACGGAAAAATACGCTGCGCTAGGGAATTAACGCACAAAAGAGCTGAGAAACCTATTAATACCGGATATTTCCACCCCTGGCGAGAACTACTGCATGAAATCTACTATTCATACCCAAAATCAATGGCCTTATATCATTCTCATCCATTTCGTTCCAAAGAGAATGAGGTTCGCGGTAGTTCTCTGGTTTTGCTGGCTTTTCAATTTTATTTTGAGAATTTCCCATATATGTTCGATGGGATTGAGATCTGGACTTCGTGCAAGTCACTCTATTGAAATGATTTCGTGATCTAAGGTAGTTTCTAACTATATGAACTTAGGGAGGTCTGCCGTAATCATATATAAACTTTATTTACGATGATCAGATCAGTGCAGGCGTTTTCTCACCAAGCCATTATTGAACCTTCACAAAAACCATAGATAGGCAGGTATCTCTATACTAGAGAACGTCGATCTCAATGAAAAAGATAAAATCTTGATCCATCTCTCAACAAAACCCTCTACCACTTTATAACCAATTGTCGTGTGGCTGGGCTGCTAGGAAGCCCACAAGCATATGATAATTGTCCTGTTCCCTGGCAACATTCTATTGTATTGTTCGATGTGTTGCGTGAGAGCTGGCTTCTTGCTGCGACAAGGGGCCCCAAAACAAAATCTCTGAAAAGCTGCTGTATCGCCGTTGTTGCTCGAGGTCGTCCTTGCCTAAGTCTAATTTTATGACTACCAGTCTCTCTGAGTAGGTAGCAGGTAGACACTCTTTGTGATCCTGACAGAGTATAGGTCTACTACAGGGACGCGACCCTGCCTATGCAAGCCGTGACTCCACCCTCGTCTCCAAACCCCCGAGGGAAGTCACGTCCTAACCCCTTCATCCCATCTTTAAGAATTCGACAACTGCAGTTGTCGAATTTCCAAAATCAAATTAAAAAATATCAAAACGAATTAAACTCTATTTTCCTAAATTTCATAATAATTGTTCAGAGTGATGACCAATCACTTCTAGACATAGTTCTAGTCGTCGCATAACACCCTGTGATGTGGGTCGCCTCAGTTCCTCCACAGCCAATTGCATGAAAGCATTTTGCAGTCTTTTATGCAACTCATATATTGAAGTCACAGGTTCAGAATAAATTTCATCTTTCAGCGTCCCGAAAAGATGAAAATCCATAGGCGTTAGATCAGGTGACTTTGGAGGCCACAAAGACGGACCCTCTTAATAGAAAATTTGGCCTGAATTTTCTAGCTGTCATAGACGGCATATTCGGATATAATTCGTTAAATTTCTACTCACATTCCGTGTCTCATCTCCATGAATGAAAACTAGATTAAGTATTTGCTCATTAATCTAGCTATCCATTATGTTCGAATTTTTTCGACTTACAGTTAAAACAATAATAATTTGTTATCTATGCTCTGGGATATGTTTATACACGTACAGAAAACTATGCCTCCTTCGCCAACTTTAGGTAGGTACGCAATTTTCTTTTTGTCGCCATAACTTGAAAACTTGAAATCTCAGGCAGAGGGTATGTATGAGGAACTTCATTTTGTTTTTCACGGCAAATCTGATGAATTGAAAAAACTATGGGTTACAATTTGAAAAAACGTAGTTTTCGATATTCCTGCGTTTCGAAATGTGAAGCACTCTGTATACTGTGAGATTCAATTGGATAAGCGTTATGTCCCGTATGGTATCTTGTTTGCGGAACATCATTCATTATTTTGGTAGCTCACTCCGTTCTCGGTATATGTTTTTTTCAAAAAGCAAAAATCAATAATTTTCAAGTAAAACTAGGGTATTTCATGAACGAAACAAGTTAGACTTATGTGTTATTTGCTTTTGTAATTGAAATAACAAGTGTTATCGGTTCATTTATATACAGGGTGTTCTATATTGAATATCAAAATTGGTATGCACTTTCGGTGTAACCGGAAGTTTCATTGAGGTGAAAATATTTTAGAAATATAGTTTCGGACCAGCTGAATCAAGTACCCAAATTTCAGGACGATAGCATTATTAGTTCTCCATTAACGTCTAATAGGCTCAATTTAGGATACCCTGTATAATCAACCTTCGTTTCGACAGACACAATGAAAATTTGAGGTAACGAAATAAATGAGTTACTACTGCTATTATTTTCAATAAGGGAAGAAGAGTCTCTTCTTCTCTCACGAATCATTATTAGAATTCATGCAAGTGATAAAATATATGAAAAATACTCAACAGATACAAAAGTTATATTTTTGATTGTTGTGAAAGTGAACAGGGTGAAAATTATAATTGAAATTATTCAGTGGCCTACAGTTTCTTAAGTTTACGGAGACGCCACGAAATTTAATAAGTTTAAACTAGTTAGGATCAATTGAGCTCTACTACGTTTAATGCACAGCCAATTTCAATAAAATTGGCCAAAGGATTCTTAACAAGTTCAAACAAAAATATTGTTGATGGATTTATTTCAAGGAAACTCATTTTGATATAATTAAAATGAAATGCCTTTGTCTGATTTCCACACTGATTATTTTTAATATATACGACCGATTTCAAAAGTTACGTCATTTCAAGGTGTCTAGAGTTAACAGTTATGAGGATAGTTTCCAATGGTGAGTAGTGGGGAGTGATTTAATTGTAGTCGACTAGTTGTTAATTTACAAACTTTGCAACAGATTCATTGTCTTCCTTTTATTGCATTTGTGGCGAATCTTAAGTTATCTAATATATTAATGTGATTTCTAGATTTAATATGTTCAAGAACTGCAAATTTGTTATCTCTGGAAAGATGTTCCTTAAGATTCAAAGTTTCGACCTGTTCGTTCCACTTAAGCTCTGGGGTATTCATTCCATTCAATTCAGTACATTCCAGACTATTTGAAATTACATATTATATAGTCATTTGCTTTATTAAGACCACTGGAATAGGAGGTTGTTAGGTTAAATTTGGAAAGATAATTGCTGATGCTATTAGAGAGGGGTGCAATGTTAGCTGAATAGGCGTATTTATTTTCTGGTTTTTCTATGATGGAATATAACACAAGACAAATTTGTTTCTGTGCATTACGTTTAATAACACTGTTTATGTGGGAGAGTGGAATATAATTAATTCATTCAATATACTTAATGATGTTGATTTCTTTGATATGGAAAAGGCTCTATGAATCATTGAATTATAAGCGGCTAATTTATGTGTAATGTGGTTTGAAAGTCCATTGTGATTGTTGTTTCTATAAATGTTTGTTTTCTATATAAGTTGTAGGTGAGATATTCAGTTTAGTGATAGTTATGCCTAAGAAAGTTATTGAATCGTTGCTTTCAACTTCAGCAGTGAAGGTTAGATTTCTCCTCACTAATTGACATTTAAAATAGATATACTTAGCACATACTTTCTTATAACTGCTAACTCTAAAAACACGAAAATGACGAAACTATCGGAACTGGTTGTGTATATCGAAAATAAATATTGTGGAAATCAGACATTACTCTTTCAGTTCATTTATAAGTTAACACGTGGCCTACGAAGCCTGATTTTATATGTTCTCATGTTAGTTCATTCATATAAAATCAATAGACATAATGTAGTCATTCGAGACAGTGGTTTGGATTTGCCCCCTCGTATATGCCGAGTATACATTTTCAATGCATTTCATAGTAGATTTCATTTTCGGTGACCCCAGTCTTTACTGTTTGGAAGTTGTTGCATGAAAATACTTTTTAGGGGGATCGAAAACCTATTGTTGTGACTGTTTCTTAAGTTATTTTTTAATATTTAGCAGCTTTTGTGTAATGCCTAAAAACTTAGCATTCCCGGAAATATTTTTGACAGCTCAGTCATCTAGTCTAATATGAAAATCATTCCTCTCGCACTATAATTTCAATATAGCATTCCAAACTGATAATTCTTTAAGCCGACATATCAAAAACTTCAAATCTAAAATTGATAAAAGTAACAAATCCGGTGTTTATAAACTGTCTTTCGGGGATTGTAATAAAATTTATATTGGTAGAACTTTCCGAAATTTCAAAGTTAGATTATCCGAGCACAAACGTAGTCTTAATTATCATAAATCAGATTCCCATTATTCTAATCACTAACTCGAAGAAAACCATAGCTTTAATGATAATTTGAAAATTTAACACAATGAAAATAACAGACAGAAACTTAATCTATTGTAAATTTTAGAGATCAACAAAGAAAAAAATTCAGGTAGGTTACTTAATAGTCAATTAGATCTAATTTCTTCTCCTTTACTCAATCTTTTCAATTCATAAAGTAAGCAACTCCGATGGGTTTTCCAACATACCTCTTGTACCTTGTAATATTAAGTAGGAAATAAGACTAATATATAAGGAATAACTCTGTTCATTAGTTTGTATCTATCTGATGAAGCCACAGTGTGGTGAAACCGGTCATAGTTTTGTTAATATAGTGAAAATCTAAACACTTTAGTTTTATTTCATAGAAAATATTCTTAATATATATATATATATATATAGCTGTAAGTTTTTATATATATAACCTGAAGATGATGCAAATTGTTTCGGTCCTTTCAAAATATTGGAAGATTATATTAAAGAGTTAAACATCATCAAACAGATAGCCATTAATAATTCATATAATCCGAATATATATATATATATATATATATATATATATCTGATAGCTGTAAGTTTTATATTTTGACTTGAAAATTTTCACAATCAAAGTAACAGAAAATGTATTCACCATTACAGTAACCTGAAGATGATGCAAATTGTGTCAAAATATTGGACTTTTTCACAATCAAAGTAACAGAAAATGTATTCACCATTACAGTATAAGATATAAATATATATTATATATATATATATATATATATATATATATATATATATATATATATATATATATATATATATATATATATATATATATAAACAAAGTTAAAAGTTTGAGAAAATCAAATTTTAATAATTTTCGAGGAAATATCGACCTGTCGTCATTGCGAGGAAGCGGAGGCTTAGTCCAACTGTCAATATTTAGATTCGAAAAACTGTTGTTTCTTTATATAATAGGAAGCGATGTAGAAGAAGTCATTATGGCTTTTGTATCCTTAAAACGAAATATGGCCTACGTTCTATATGAGCTCATCAGGACTAACTGAACTCCAGAGGTTAATCTCGGCTCATATTCTGTTTCACATGTTTCAAGGCAGAATATAGTTGAGTTCAGTAGAACACATGTATTTTATCAGAAACGAAGAAAAATTAGATCTGAAACCCTGAGAGCTGAGAAAAAATTTGGACATTGATCCTCTACTTCTTTGCCACCAATTACATAGAGTGTTACATAATAGTATGTCACAATTTAAAGGGGTAAGTCTACGTGCAATTCTGAGTAAAAAAGTTTTTATCAACATAGGTCCGCAAAGGCTTCGTTACGGAGCTACAGTGTATTGAAATTTCCGAAAAAATTATTTTCTCTTCAAAACTCCTGCAGTTTTTGAGATATTCAGCCCAAATTTGGAATGCAAGCTAGTTTTTACAGTCTCCATCGTTAGATGGAGACTGAAATTCACAAAGTAGTTCCTTTTCCGAGGTTATGTCTCATTTTGCCTCTTCGAACTTTTTTGCAGTACGCCACTGATCAGCGTACAATCAATTTTCGTCATCTTAGTTCAATTTAAAAACTTTTTGACACCAGTAATTTTTTCGTATATGCAACCGTTTTCGAGTGAAGAATTATTGAATTTGAATTATTTGAATTGTATGTTATTTCCTAAATAAAAATATAATAGAAATACTCGATAGGTATGCCCAAAGTTTTCTTTTATTTTGATAGCTCGTCTTCTGAGACTCAACTTATACTTATCCCATATCAACCTAAAAAAACAATTATAAACTAAATAAACTGTTGGGAGTGTCCTCCACCTGTAAGAATACAGGCTTCTGTCTTTCTTCGCACTCTTTGAAATATTTCTGGGGTATTTCTTATCGTGTCACAGGAGGTTATTATTCGATTTCTCAATTCTTCTACAGTATTCACTGGAGTGGTATAAACTAAACTTTTGAGACATCCTCATAAGAAATAGTCTGAACTATTTAAGTCTGGGGACCTAGGAGGCCATGGTTCCGGCCCACCCCGACTTAACCATCGGTTGTTGAATGAATTATTCAAGAATTTCCTAGCTTCTCCACTGAAATGAGCTGGTGCCCCGTCATGCATGAACCACATTATGTTTCTCACCAAAAGTGGCACATCCTGGAGCAATAAAGGTAACTCCTCTTCAAGAAATTGCCGATAAGCAAGACCGTTTAGTCTTTTAGCCTAAAACAATGGCCTAATCAAAAAATTTCAATTACTTCGACCCAGACCCTTAGTAAGAATTGTTCTCGATGATGAGATTGTTCGATCAAATGGGGGTTTTTCTCAGCCCAATAATTATTATTGTGAAAATTTGTGATAGCAGTTCTCGAAAAGTTAGCTTCGTCTTTAAGGGAAATCTCGAGGAAGTAGAGTTTGGACGCGTTGAATATGAAACGGGTACAATAAAAAGTTGTGGAGAATTCCAATTTTTCTTGTTCTCGCATTAGGATTCAAATCAATATAATTCAAAACTACTTCCTCAATATCTGGAGTTCTCATAGTTTGAGTTGCACCTTTTAAATGATTATTTGCAGTAAAAGTACCAGTTTCCCTCAACTTTATGTGGATATTTCAAAATGTTCGCTTGTCTGGTGTTGCTCGGTTTGGAAAGGGTACCTGCTATAATCGCCTAGCTGCTGTTGTGTTTCCGTTAGCCAGACCGTACATGTAATGGATATCATCCAATTCGGCGTTAGTGAAATTAGCCAATTTTTCTTACAGCAATAACTTCAAAGGTCTGGAAACTATTCATCAATTCAATAAACAATTCGAGCAGACACTGGTTCAACTTAAGCCATTGTCAAAATAAATAAATAAATGAAAAAAACGAAGCCTACTACTCATTTTTTTATTAGAAATGCTTTCAATTCAGCGTATGCATACAATCGTTAAATAATGTTTCCCTCGGAAACGGTCGGAGACACGAAAAAATTACAGACGTCAAAAAGTTTCTATATTGAACGAAAATGACGACGATTGATTGTACGCTGATCAGTGGCGTTCTGCAAGAAAGTTTGAAGGGGTAAAAGAGGACATGGCTCCGGAAGAGAAAACATCTTGTAGATTCTACTTAAAATTTAGGACTCATAATAATGGAGGTTGTAAAAAAATAGCTTGCATTTAAAATTTGGGCTGACTATCCCAAAAACTGCAGTAGCTTTAAAAGAAAACAATTTTTTCCGGAAACTTCAACACACTGTAGCTCCGTAACGAAGGTTTTGCGGTCCTATGTTGATATGAATTTTTTTCTTGAAATTGCACGTAGATTGACCTCCTCAAATTGTAACATGCTATTATGTAACACACTGTATAATACTTAAACTCGTTAAATTTATCCGTAAAGAAGCTGGAAATTAGAAATTAGAATATCTCTTTGAAAAATTGATCGAACAAATTTCAAGTTAAATTACACCTTAAATTTTTTTTAAATTGATATTTACTGATATTTAAAAATTGTTTTGGATGCTGTGCATAGTCTTGCGGCTCTGCACTACCTTCGAGCAAAGCCCTATTCTTTTTATTTTGAATATTAATTAAAAAAAAAAGGTAGACAGAAATCAATGAGCTAGAAAGTTTTATGAAAAATGTCGTCGTCTCTAAGAGTATATAATAATTTTATCTAAATTCAACTAATATCAAGAAAAGTTTGTATCATTGAAATATTTTTACGCAATAACACAAAAACGGCCGAACTGATTTAGACAAAATTTAGTGCACAGATATTTTATTATCTTGAGTAACACCTAGAATAATTTTTATTATTGAAAAATGGTAGAATCCTGTGACACCTTATACACTAGAAATTCAGATTAGATTTCATGAAATCTCAAATAAATCTATTGTTTTCGTTCAAAGTTTTTCATATAGTATTTTTTGAAATTATTTATATGTCACCATATTATAAATAATTTCTATAAGATTAGTATTTTTTCTAAAATATCAAACTGACAATTTATTTGATACTTTCCTTTAGGCAGTTTGCATCGAAAAAGAGTATTAAAATATATAGATATTATTCTCAATTGCAAAAATAGCATAAAAGACTTCTTTCGTGTCAGGGTTCTTATCGCATAATATTTTTCTACTAATTTTGAATTTTCATCTTCGCATATTTCGTTATCATAAGTACTCGAATTATTATGAACAGCCCAAATTATTCTGGTTTCTCTAGAATCCTAACCCTAGGCTGATGTATCTCTATTAACTACGATAAATTACTAGGGAGTGTAGGAAAATTTACGGTACTAATGAAGGCATAATGAAGCCGGAGTACAATAAATAATTTCTGATTGCTTGCGTTCTTTCTTTCTCCGGCAGCATGTTTCGCTTTCATTACTAAACGAGCATAGATGCTCCCTATTAATTATCCACGTTCTTTTCTACTCTTTCTGTTCCCTACTACTAAACTGGAATACTTTATTGCATTTTATTTTATCTTAGAAGCTACGCCCTGTTCCACACTGACTTCGGAAGAATTTTCAATTAACTAGTTTCCTATAAATTTTCAGTTAATAATTTCGGTTTAAGTCTTCCTCATTTGGTTGACGTCGGAAAATTGATTTGAAAATGTAATTCAAATAGAACTCGGACCAAAGTTTTCCAATTAATCAACTTCAGAATATAACCAATATTCTACTATTTCAATTTGAAAGTTGGGTCTCTCTAATTCATCGAAACAAATGAAAACTCGGATAAACTTAATATTGAGAATTTGAGAAACCGTCAGTTATGATGAAATAATTTTTCTGATTGGAATTTTGGATTCTCTTTATCTCGAGAGTTTTCTTGTTTTGGGAGAAACATAAATTAGTCCATATTGAACAAGAATGATATTTTATATTGACATACATTCTTTCGAAAAAGTACTGTGCATTGGTTAATGAAACACAAAATATTTATTTTTATCCTGATTTATTGTATTGCATTCAAAGTAGGCCCTTTCTGGAATAATACTTTCACGCCAACAAATAATTTAATCATCAAAATATTTTTCAAATGTTTTACCGGAATCGAGTTCAGTTCTCACCGAAAATTCTGTTTAATGTCTTCTATCGTTTCAAAATGGATACCTCAAAGTGGTAATTGGAGTTTTGGAAAAAGAAAAAAGTTGGTCTGAGCCAAATCTGGTGAATACGGTGGTTGTTCGATGGTATGTGTTGAGTTTTTGGTCAGAAATTCATTCACAATGATAGCCATCTGAGATACTTCATTATCGTGGAGCAGAATTCATGAGTCTTCTTTGAACAATTCACAAATCGATGAATTTGTCCTCTCAAATGTCACATAACGCTCAGGTAATACTCTTTATTTACCGTCTGACCTTAGGGCTGAGCATTTCCACCACCTTCTGAAATGCTCAATCAATGAATGAGCCATATTTACCGGAGTGTCTAAACATTTCAACAAATGTCTTTCTGCAAGGTTGCTGTCTGTTTGGAAAGCGCACTGCATACTCCCGCACTGCTGCACAGGATTCGCGAAGCCATAAACAAATATCTCGATATTCATGTTGAAGAAACTAGGCATGTTTTCTTTTTTTCGAGAAGAGGAAGATATAAACTTCAATTCATTAGTTCATTGAATGACAGTTCCTGTCAAATTCTGAATATTTTTATTTGTTTTAAAATTAGGTATTACAAGCCTTCTGCGATTTATTCTTTTATGGTTCTCTTTTCTAATTTCCTCTTCTAATCCAAGGAAAATTAATTGTTCCTAGTTTCTTAAACATTCAATATATATAGAAATGTTAGTTATTCATCGTTTATTATTATTGAAAACTCCTTTATGGAATGGTTAAGACGCTCCGCTGAAAGTAGCTCACTTGTGATGGAATAATTAGAGAATTTTATGTTCTCACTTTTACTCTTACCCACAATAAAAACAAGTAATGCGTTTTTGGAATTTTACTTAATAATTATGATTCGTAACGCATTTCACTACACCGTAGTGAAAATTAAATTACAAGTGAGAAACTGAAATCATTGTTGAGTAGCAATAATTTCAACATAGCTTTCCAAACTAATAAAAATTTAGGCAAATATATAAAAAATAATAAAACCAAATTAGGTAAAAACAATAAATCAGGTGTTTATAGATTGAATTGCAATGGCTGTGATAATTTCTACATTGGTAGAACACATAGAAATTTTATATTAGAATATCGGAACATAAACGCAGTTTTTGGAATAAAAATTAGATTCAAATTACGCGAATCATCTCTTAGAAAATAATCACTTAAGAAGAATCAACCCAATAAGCTTTTAAATACTTAAGAACATTTATATTTATATTCTCATTCTTATTTTCTGTACATTCATTCGTCTGAAGAAGCTACTGTGTAGTGAATCATAATTATTAAGTAAAATTCCAAAAAACACATTACTTGTTTTTATTATTGATAATGGAATTTTATCAAGTAAAAGTCTCCCAAATTCAACCTCACCCATGATATTGCTAGGAGAAAAATAGTAAGCTCAAGAATAGATATCACGCTCAAAAGCCTGATGAATGTAGTAGTTTTTCCAAGAAACAAAAGAGCTACTTATCGACAAGTGTTCAGTACAGCTGAATAGAAAATACCACTAATTTTGTTCATTTCACAATTTTTCATCAAGCCTTTTACAACACCCGGTATACAAGGTTCTTTAACATTATTACTCACCTTTCTTATAGCAAACTGAATGCTCTTTCTGATGGTATGGTAAGGTTTGATGTAGCTGTAAGAATAACAGAGATATTCTTGTTTTTATAGAGAGAAGCAAAAAATTTCGTAAAATCAAGAAGTGTTAAATTTTCGAAAAAATGTTATGGATCATTTTTTGTTGCAAATGACTTATACTAGCACCTCCTGAAGTTTGGCACCTGTTTAAGTAGACACCCGTATATAAATATTCGAGACAGCTGGCTAACAGTTCACATTTTCGGGGAGCTCGTAAACCTCTTGTTTTTTAAACGAATAGTGTTAGATGAATGAAATTATTCATTTCAAAATGATATAACCTGAAACTCGATTTAGAGTTTTATGTGTACAACTTTATTGGCGTTTCTGATAAAGTGTTGAACTCGTTGGTAAATGATGGCCTAATATGCACACACAAGAAAAACTCAAACAGACGCACTCGGCTATTCTTTTCAACTTAGGGAACGCGTTGTGGCATATATGGCGATAATCGTCTTACTATAATAGATAACATGCCGTAACGTTCAGTCTAAAGTGCTCTTTCTGGTTCTAAAACCGCAAAAATAGCCTGCACACATGTTATACTTGATCTTGGTTTTGCTATTTATGGATTATACTTTCCAGATAAGTCGCGAACCAGAAGTTGAGAACATTGTTCAGGAACACCTGTTACAAGTTTAACAAATTAATTGTCATCAAACAGTAGAACAAATGTTTTTTCAGTCGCTATATAAAAGGAATCCATTAAATTTATGAATGTCAAGAATATTTCTTGTTTCGAAGCAATACTCACTGTGTGAAACGATTTTCAGAATGTATCATCTTTCGTTGCACTTCACGTACTCACAGGTTTGTATAATACAGTGGAAATAAATATTGCATGAATGAAAATTTCTTCAGGTTTAATTATCGGATAATTCATTTTCAACCATATTGCGTTGGCGTTAAGCTGATTTTGTCATATCTCAAGTACAAAAACTACACAAATCTATATATCTAGAATTGCGATTCAATATAATATCAATCGAGTGGAGAAGCATCACGACTAAGATTGATTCTCAAAATTTTTTCGTCATTGTTTTGTTTTCGATATCGTTATTTCGAAAATATTCGAAAAAAAACAGTAATATTGATTGATTTCGTAAGAATATAATACCTTATAATGAACAATCAAACGAGAGGAAATTGAAAAAACAAATAATAGAGAGAATGAGAGATCATGTATCGGAGACAGGAAGAACACGAAATTAAAGTTTCGTCCTTTAGGTATTCTGTGAATAATTTGAAGTTGATCGATGGAAAATGATGACCATTTTCGAAACACAGTGAAGCGAAAGTAGATTAGTCGGTTCTCTGGTTATTAAAACCTGTTTGATGCTCTTTGTATTTAGTTTTGGATGAACGACCAGTC
The DNA here is from genome assembly GCA_013387265.2 of Cryptolaemus montrouzieri. Classification (NCBI taxonomy): domain Eukaryota; kingdom Metazoa; phylum Arthropoda; class Insecta; order Coleoptera; family Coccinellidae; genus Cryptolaemus; species Cryptolaemus montrouzieri. The sequence goes on along the minus strand of JABFTP020000021.1, from coordinate 88,879,938 downwards.
CGACCCATATAGTAGCTTTCACAATCCATACAGAACAGCTCATAAACTCCGGCCGGCTCGGTGGCGTGGGGCATATGATGCTCGTCTCCTGCGCAGAGTTACCTGGGTTCAATCACCACAAAGTCGGTGCAATTTTTCAGATTCTGGGGATCGCTTGAGTGTCTATCTTTCGGAGGGGATGTAAAGCTGTCGGTACTATCTAACAGAGATGTGTTGGACATTAAAGATCCCTTCCCTCGACACGAGAGGGGTTCGGCGAAACTCCCATGTTAGTGAGGTGACAGAATTTCCCGGCGTGTCATTAGCCGAAAGGCAGAAATAGAGTAAAGGAAAAACAAACAAACAACTCATAAACTCCAATATTGTCAGATTTATCAGTTTTATCGTTACTATTGAAATTTTCTTGCGAGAGTTTCGTATTTCTTATGCTGTTTGAAATGACATTTGCAATCCTTTTGCTGATAGGTCCAAAATATGTTAATGAAATGTGTTTAACTGTATTAGTTGATTCTATACGTAGGTAGATATTTTAATATGCTATTTGTATTTGTTTTTTGCTAATATATCTTTTACATATCTATACGAAAAGTGTATTCATTTTGATTTGGAAGAATTGATATCTTTAATATACGCCATGAAAATGGATATATCATATTCAATTCCTCTAAATCAAAATTAGTACATTTTGGGTATAGATATGTATACGATATACTTACATGTTATATAGGAACCGCTAGACAACCAGATCAATTTTTAACTTACATCAATATCATTCATCCCAAAATTAATTTCAGAAAAGAGAGAGAGAGAGAAGTCGATAATCAGATTCACTTTTGAGACCCATAAAAATAAAACACTAAGTTTTGATATACAGGGTGATTCAAGCAGAGAGGGAGATCTTTTGCGGGGTGATAGGAAACGCTCTCGGTGTATCAGAAACGTACTTTTTCTCAATCGTCGCGTTCTCTTTCAGACTATACAGAGTGTTTTTTTATGAAAGTGGTAGGTTTTTCTTGCCTCATAACTCTTAAACGACTTGATCTATTTGGATGAAAATTTCAACGTTGAATTCAATTGATGGGGTCATCATACGAGATTTCTGATTTCATCCAAAACCAGGACCGGATTGAAAAAATAGTTTTTTCAGTTTAATGTCAAAATAACACCCTGTATATCACTGAAATAAGAAAATTAATAGCTTTTTGTGAACTAGAAATATGGATGATCTAAACAGCATAAAACACATTTTTATCACACCTTGAATATAGTGTAGAAAAAATTGATATTTTGCAAAATATTGTTTTCATTCAGTTTGTCCTCTGACTCTTTGGATCGTAGGGCAAAATCGAAAAACTACATTCAGTATAGCGCTCAAACAAATATCCCGTGTGATCCAGCGTGAAATCTTAAAGGATCGTCTAAGACCGTATAAAACACATTCTCATCACTCCTCGAGAATTTTGTGAAGAAGAGTTGATTTTTTAATACTGAATACTCTTTGATCAATCATCTACTCTAAGGTTCAGGAGAAAAAAAAATTTTGTCCAATAACGCATGGATAAAACACACCTGGAATATAAGAATGAAATAGGAACTCGGGTACCTAAACTTAGCGATAGTCTGTCCAAATCAGGTGATCGAAATGGTTTCCTCTTTGCTCATTACATTTTCTTGCCCTTTTATAATGCTACCATTTGATCTTCGAAATAGGTCCATAATATTTCTTAGAATTTCACAACAATCCGTAACGCTTTGGATCAAATGTTCTCTTAACAGTATTTCAACTTGATCAACATCATCTTTTAAATACCTCCATAGGAAAAAATCAAGAGGATTCAAATCCGGTGATCCAGGTGGCCAAGTTATCGGTCCACCTCGACCAATCCACTGCTACCGGGATGGGGTCACACACACGATGGAAACACTGATGGTTAACGCAAATACTTTTTATAACCGTAAATTTAAAATGAAATAAAAAAAACACGTGGTTCGTTGGTAAACAACGGCGGTTTGGCAATATGGCGTGAGTACGGAAAAGCCGGCTCGTGGCAACGCGTGCTGCAGCCGGTGTTCTGAGACAAAGTGAAGTCGAAGAGGTCGATGAAGAGGAAGTGAGAGAGTCTCCGAAATGCACGGATATTTAAACCCTCGGTTCAGGTAGGCCCAGAGTACGTTCTGTGCCTCGCCTGGTCGATGGGCCAACTTGGCGATCTGCGATTAAGAAAGCGTGGTTAACACGGTAACACGCTTATTCGGAGGGGCCTAGAGCGATCTATGGTGAGATACCGTAGTGGGAAACGGTAACACCACCTATTAGGATAAGTGTTATTCAAAAAATTGACTACATTGTTAGTGAAGTGAGCTGGAGCCCCATCGTGTTGAAAATAGATACAAGGTATTTCAATTCTATTCAGGAAATTTGGTAGCGTATTCTGAAGGAATTCTAGGTAAACGTCTCCATTTAGTATATTTTCGAAGAAGTGAGGACCAACCAGAAAACTATTCACCATTGCCAACCAAATATTCACCGAAAACCTATGTTGAGAATGGTTTTGGCGTGTTAGTCTAGGATTTTCCTGTGCCTATTTATGTGAATTGAGCCAATTGCATACACCGCTTTTCGTAAAAGTGGCCTCATCGCTAAATGATATTTTATATACATGTGGCTGATGTCCAACCATCTAACGGTAAAACGTCAGACGGAGGTTGTGGTCATCTTCTTGGAGTTCCTGCACTTTTTGATAATGATATGGATGGTATTTCTCATTTTTCAAATCTCGCTAAGTTGTTGTTTGGGTCAACCCCAGATCACGAGCAATTTTTCTTGTACTCGTTTGCGGGTCATTTTCAATAGCTTGGACAACTTCATTAGCCGGCTTAATATTTGCTCATTCTAGCTCCATACTGCATGGAAAAGTTCCATTTCCTTGTAGAAACAAAAAAGTTCGTGAAAAAGTCTTACTGTTCGGATGCCTGCGTAGGGAAAAATGCCTTCGGTATTCTAATCTAGCTGCATTGCCGCTTACGTTGCACAATCCATTAAGGAATACCATATCTGCATATTCTTGATTCGAAAACAGAAAAGGCATAGTCTGTCACCTGGTGAAAATAGTTTTTCAACAAAAATTTGAATGATTATCAACAATAAACACTTATTAAATAAGAAGAGGGATTCAAATGATATTAACAGTGAGAGAAAATCAAAAGAACCAGAATAAATAACTGACATTTCTTATTTATTATGTGACCACTGAATTTGGAGACATTTTCTATGTTCCTTGATAAGAGAGTTATTACACGTTTATTGTTACTACACTATGGAAAGACAAATAACTTCTTAACATAAAAATAAAGAGAAATATTTAGATTGTTGTGATCTGAAAATTTGATAGTAATCAACATTCATGAAAGCTAGCTGCAATAGAATTCAATGTGGAAAGAAAGGAGTGATCTATTTTTCGAGGGAGCCTTATCTCGCATGTCAAGTCCGCACCGCCAACTTTCTTCGTCAAATATTCAATGATCAATGAGAGCCAAATTTCATGAAACAGATCAAAGTATCCAAATCGTCATTTCACATGTCGCCATAATCGCATGTAGAACCTTTTCTGAATGGGTTCGAAGTGATATGATAACCAATATCAAATGTAACACCCGGTAGAGTTTATTGACGTGAACTAAAATCTAACATATTCCATCAACTGTAATCAATTTTTTTACATCAATTCAGACGTTGATCGCCTAGTACTCAGAATTGTGTCTGAGGTTTGGACTGAAAACGAACATTATTCCAGAATGAATGTTTTCGAGGAAGACTGGTTCCAATATGACACCTTAGGTGTGACAAAAACTTCTGGTGGCACATTGAAAGAGCTACATTTTTCCTCTATTTGTTTGACACCCTGTAATATGGCATATAGCTCCACTGTGTAAGTACTTGTATACTTTGGTAATTTGAATTTCGTAACCGACTGACACTGTACGATCGCAGCACCCACCTCGTTATTAATTTTCGATGCGTCCGTGTATAATCTGTCTCCTGGTAAATCACTGAGAATCGATTGCAGTTCTGTTTTTATGGTATTCGTGTTTATGTTGTACTTGTTATATTATGTCAATGTGAGAATGCAGTTTGGTTTGTCGATAGTCCATGGCGGGGGCATTTGTTCCTTGATACAAAAATATGATATTGGGAATGAGATTCCGAATAAATCTTTGTATTGCGTTATTCTTTCATTGGCAGATGGTCTAGACCGTTTTTTTGTGATATAAAAATCATGAAACCGATTCGATGTGGGGGAGAAAGATGGGTTGTTTGAATTGAAAATAACAGACGATGCATAAGTGAGAGATAGATATGCTCTTCGTAATCTTAGGGGGGGTTCTGAAATTTCACACAGTAGGCTGTCTATAGGACTTGTGCAGTAAGCACCCAAAACTATTCTTATAGCAGTATTATGCAGGGTGTCTAGAGCTCTAAGGGCAGAGGGTGTGGCTGAGTCGTAGGCAATGGAGCCGTAGTCAATTTTTGATCTGATGAGTGTTCTATAAACTTTTAACAAACTTGAGGTGTCAGATCCCCATTTTCGATTGGACAAAATTTTGATAGATTCAGGCTTTTATTACAACTTTTATGATATTTTCGATATGTGGTTTCCAAGTTAAGTTTTGATCGTAAATCATACCCAGGAACTTAATTTGATCGAAAAATTCAAGATTTTTTCCAGCAATTTTCAGTAGAGGTGTTGAAAGAGGGTTGATTTAGTGAAAAGAACACACTTTGTCTTCTCTGCCGAGAACTGAAAGCCAGTCATCGACGACCATTTAGATAGTTGGTTCAAATTTTCCTGTAAAATGCATGATAACTGTAAAACATCTCTTCCTTTCATGAACAGAACGACACCATCTGCATATAATCTGCATTTTACCGGTGAAGTAATATGCTGGGATATACTGTTAATGGCCAACAGGAATAGAGTCACACTAATTACCGACCCCTGAGGTATTCCGTTCTCTTGTACGGTGTCATCTGAATATACACCGTTCACTCGGACTTGGAAAATTCTGTGGTCTAAAAAGTTTTGTACAAACTTCAGCATGTTAACACCAACCTTCCATGAAATGAGTTGTTGATATATTCAGTATCTCCAAGTTATATTATACGCATGCTTGATATCTAGAAAAATTCCTACACATTGTTGATTATTTATGACAGCATCATGGATGTCCGATTCTAGTTCTATAATGTTGTCCATTGTGGATCTGTTTTTCCGAAAGCCGTTTTGGCCGGAAAATAGAAGATTTTGGTTTTCGATATACCAGACGAGCCTATTATTTACTAATCTTTCAAGTACCTTGCAGAGTGTACAGGTTAACGAAATTGGTCTAAAAGATTCTGGATCTTTGTTCGGTTTCGGCAGAGGGATGATTATCGCTTTTTTCCATATTTTGGGTAGTTTGTGTGTAGCCCAGATTCTATTATATAATGTGAGAAGAAATTCTTTGCCTTTTTCAGGTAAGTTCGATAGAAAAGGACTTGGGATATTATCGACACCTGGACTTGTGGTTTTAGACGTTTGAGTACATAATTCAATTCGTCCATAGAAAGGTGTGTTCAGGTCATTATTTCCAACTTCGTTCTCAAGAGGTAGCCCTCAGTACAGTTTTTCAGTTCAATAAATTGTTCATCATAATTTTGGTTGTTGGAGTGGTCGCTATAAGTTTTAGCAAATATGTTTGCAATTTCTTTGTCATTCGTCATAAGTGAGCCATTCAATGCGATAGAGCGGATGGGTGTATAAGTACTTTTTCTTGTGATTTATCCTTTTTATATTTATATAGAGCATGTTTGTACTTTTTATAGCAAGTTTACATTGTTCACTCCACCAGGAACTAAGGCCTTCCAGGTTGGTGTTTTTGAGCACTTTCCAATAGATAACTCCCTGCTTCTGTCAGCAATTTGGTGAAGTTAGCAACTGTTGTATCGATATTTTCTGTAGTGTCGAGTGAACTTATTCCTTCTACTAGTTTCTTTTGATACATAAACCAATTTGCTTCTTTTAGTTTCCATTTTCTATAGAAATTGTCTCGTAAGTATTTGAGGTATCGCTGATCATAATTGGGTAATGGTCACTTCCATAAAGGAAGGGAGAACTTGCCATTGCAGACTTAGAGATGTAGAGGGATCACAAAGCTTAAATCAAGGACTGTTGAGTTTCCTGTTGATACATTAAATCTTGTTCCTTCGCCAGTATTGAGTAAAGAAGGTCTGCTCCATTCAAAGCATCACACAAATTTCTCCTCTGTTATCCGTATTCCGTGACCCCAGATCTCATTATGGCTATTGAAGTCACCGAATATTATCCTTGGAGAAGGTATTTGCGATAATATTAGATTTATGTCATTAGAGGTGAAGTCCGATGCCGGCGCAATGTAAATATTGCAGATTGAGCGTTTTTGGGAGATCGAGTGAGACGGCTACTGCTTCTAACTCTGTATTAAGAGGTATTTCTGTTGCTCAATATCTTTTCGTACTAAGATTGCCACGCCCCACTGGCTCGATTAACGTTCTCTCTACTTTTGAAAAAGCCTTTGTAATTTCTTGAAGAATGTGATTTATTTGGTTTGAAATGGGTCTCTTGTAGACCAATTATAGGAGGATCATATTCGTTAATAAGGATTTGAAACATTTCTAGATAGGAAAAATAGCCGTTGATGTTCCATTGTAAGAAAGAGTGGTTGGTAGGAGCCATTTTGGCTCCTTCACTCATGTTAGGGTCCATTAATAATTATTAGGGTCTTGCGAGGTATTCCGTCTAAGTGCCTCTTCAGCTTTTTTCGAAATTTCGTGCATCTTGATTTCAGGATTCTATCTTCTAGAGCTGGCTGTATTTCCTCTATCATGTAGTTGAGACCCGAGAGGTCGTTTGTATAGTCTTGTGCCAGTAAAATTTGATTATTCGCCCCAAGTAAGTTGGAAAAAAGATTTGTTAATTCATCATATGTGAGAACGAAGGGGGGAGAGTGTGCTTCGATGAGGTCTTTTACTGGTAAAAAGAAGTCTGTATTCATAATTTTACATTTGTTTTCATTTGCCTTGGTCTCGTGTTTGGGTTTTTTGAGTAGTGGTTTGGTGAAATTACGATGATCAGAATTGTGTCTGAGGATTGGACTGAAAACGTCCATTATTCCAGAATGAATATTTTTTCAATAAGACACTATAGGTGTGATAAGAACAATCTGGTGACATATTGAAAGAGCTACCTTTTCTTGTTCTGATGATGTATTCAAAATTGTGCGTAAGTGATATACAGGGTGTTGTTTTATTATCTACCTATAGAATTGAACTTCAACAGTCCCATCCTGTACGAGAGAACAAATTTTGTCTGCAAATATTTGATCTATTAGGCGACTGACAATCCTGAAATTTTCATTCAAACCAAACCAGCGATTTCAGAGTTATGATGTCTAGAAAATTTAGCCAGTTCACACTGAACAGCCTGTATATGCGAAATGAAGTTGCCTAGCATCGCCGAAAATATCGCCTCCTTCTCCTGAATTACCCTGTATATCGAAAATCCACCTTTACTGATATTTGCATCCTTTATGACTCAACACGCCCAAAATCTCAAAAATACGCTACGTTTCACTCAATGGTTCATAGGGCTTTCTCCCAGCCATTATTCAAAGAAAATATGTCCAGGGTCGTGTGAACTAGCGAACTAAAAGAATAGCATATTTCGGCGTATAGATTGCAAATCTCATTTCAAAACAGCATGAAAAGGTAGTTTTCAAAACCCACATGATACTCTCCCAAGAATTTTTCAAGAGCAAACATAAAACTGATAGATATGACAATACTGGAGTTTGCAAATTGTCTTGTATGGAATATAAAAGCGTTTATAGAGGTCACATTGGTAGTTCATACAAAACTAGATACAAAAATTATCAATCAGATTACAATAACCAGAGAACCGAAGAATCTAGTTTCGCTTCACATTGTATCGAAAATGGCCATCATTTTCCACCCATAGATCAACTTCAAAGAATAATAGTTAGATTTCTAAGAATCAATCGGAATTTTTAGACTCCATCAAAATCCTCATAGTGATAATCATATGAACGATCTGTAAGGCGTATGGCTTGGCTTATTCATCCATATCTTTAGAAAAGAAAGGATTTACAAAAATTCTTATGATTGTATTTACAATAAATGCTTATAGCAATAATTTTGGTGTGTCAGAAAAAAAACAAGCGAAGAAACTTAATACCAGCAGAAGAAACAGACTATGTCCGTCCTTAATCAGGCATCTAAACTCGCATCATGCCTCCTACGATTGCCCCTAAAGTGTGAGCACAGGAAATGTAACAGGAAGGAACCATACTGTCTTGCGTATGATTCAGTAAAGAGTGGAAAAATCTGTGGAAAAAACTGGTTTCCCTGTCGCTATTGCACTAGCAATAGCTTGTCTGTTTATGGTGTGTTAGTGTCGTGTGTACGAAAAGAGTACCAAAAATTTTTCTGCTTAGCAGCTTCATTCTCTCATTGTCATCTTGCACTCCATGATTTCCAGGACTTCTTCACGAAGACAAGGGTGAAAAAGAAGGGGCATTATGACAGGAAAAATCTGTAACAATGGAAAAAGAAAAACAGCAGAAAAATATTTCATCAAAACGTACCTAACTCTTATATGTCTAAGCTCACTTGAATCTAAGAACTAATATATTTTCGAATAATACCTGCTTTTAACATAATTTGTTTATTACTTCTCGTTTACACTTTCATCAATTCTGTATCTACCTGTTTATGTATTTCAACTTTAGTTCAGTACTTGTCAGCTAAAGATGGTCGAGAGAACGAAATTGCAAATTGATTTTCAATAAAATCTTGTGATAGTAAAATCAAAGTTGTATCTGATATTATCATCATAGATTTTATGAATTCTGAATTCGTTACTTAATATTTTGTCCCATTCTTATTTTCACCACATAAATACTAAAGACTTTGAATCTAGAGGTAGTTTCGAATTTCTTCAGAAAATATTTCAATATTCCTTACTTCATATGCATACTGTACTATTTCTTCCTTTTGTAGTAAAAAACACATTTTCATATAAAATTATGATTTCCAGGTCAACAAATAGTAATCTATTTTATGAAATGAGGTTGGATACATGATTCCGTGTACCTCCTCTTAAATACATTACCGTTGTGAAATAATATCATTTGTCAGTCTTGTGTTTCGTATATTATGTAATCATTGTGAAACAGCAGCTTTAATCGAAACCCTTAAGCTGCGGTATAGAATAAAAACTTTTATCTCATGTTCCTGACCAGGTCAATGGCTTCTACCTGGAGGCTGAGCCGGTATATGCCATGTTGAGCTTGGTTATAAAAATCAGACGTGTTATTCTTCTTTCCTCTCGTTCTTGAACTAGTATAGCCTTTCCGAATCATTTAACCTACAATTGTGTTGAAGAGGGAAATATCGATGACGATGCCAGATAACAAATAAGACAATATGTATTTTCGTTGTTTGTCACAAGTATTGAGAGTGAAACGATGAAAGTTCAATAACTTCCCACTAGCACAATCAATGAGGAGAAAATATTATATGCAATATATTTTCAAGGTACTCACTAGAACTACGGCGATAATCCATAAAGTTGAACTGATTGTAGTTAGATTGCCTTTTGAATGAAATGAAATAATCAGGGATACGTTTCTCAGAAAATGGTTGCTTTAAACAAAATATTAATATTGTTTTCAGATTGTCGTCCTTTAAAAATGTGATCTAATTATTCTACACTGTGACAAAGGAACACTCACAATTAGTGAATGAAATGGTACAACAGAAGTCTAGAACACTAGGTTGACTTTTCATTTCACGTTTTTCAAGAAACTTCAAAATTTCTCATCTCGATAGGAGTGAGTGGGTGTGTAAATCATCATTTAAATACTTCGAGATAATCGTTAACATCCGAAGTTATTCCAATCAAAAGATGCATTTTACAAGGTGATTCTTTAAGTGCTCTCTGGTTTTGTCATTGCCTCAATAATACTTAATAATAATATCTCATAAATTGAATGCTACTAGTTTCAGCTTCAAAATAAAGAATCTATCAGCTGAATTCAAATTAAGTCACTTAATTTATTTAGATGATATTAAATTATACGCCGGAACTAGATCTCATTTGAAAAGTCTACTTGAGATTACTTTCAACTATTCCAATGATATTCATTTGAAATTTGGGCTTCCAGAATGTAAGAATTTATCTATTGAAAAGGAAAGATCACCTCTGATTATATAAAGATTTCCAATACGAAATGGAGCCAATGCATCAAGGAGATACATATGGTATAAATAACTTGGATTTGTTCAAGAGAAGCAATTAACCATACAAGCACTAAAGAAAATATTAGAAATTTATATTACAACAGACTTAGAATTATCATCAAGAGTCATCTAACTAGTAAAAACCTTTTCAGAGCTATCAACTCCTATGCAGTTCCTATTCTTACAACTTCTTTTGGAATTATTAAATGGTCTAAAACTGATCTAAATGAATTACAATGTCAAACGAGGAAAATGCTTTGTAAATATCATAAGTCCCACCCAAAGTCAGCTTTTCAAAGAGTTACACTACCTAGAAATCTTGGAGGTCCTGGATTACCAGATTTGAACAATCTTCATAGTACATAGTAAACAGATTTTTCGTCTACGTTCCCATTTTCATGATAAACAGAGAACGTCTAAATCACATGATATTGTTGTTGCTTCAGATTATAATCACCTCTGAACTTGACAAAAAAAAGGTAGATTTTGATAATAATTCTTGAAGAGAAAGTTGGATGCAGAAGGAATTACAGCGAAAGCACCCTAAATAATTGAAGAATGATTATATTAATGAAATCGCATCAAATAGATGGTTAGGTTAGGTTAGGCTTGGCAATTTCGATCCAGGATCCGGTTGTTTTCACGAGTAATTATAGAAAACACATCATCAAGCAAAATATAGATGATTCTTGCCGTAGATGATTTTGTTCTTCAGAAACAGTTTTTCATATATGATCAGATTACTCAGTCCTTGCTTCAACAGATTATTTAGAAAGGCATAATCCCGTCGCTAATAATATTCATTTTAATCTAGGAATTAGACATGACCTCATTCTCAAAAGAAAAAAATGTTACAAATATGAACCTGAGATTATTTATGGAAACGAGAAATATAAACTTTATTTTGATGAAACAATTCTATGCAACAGAGCTGTAAAACACAATAGGCCAGATATCATTCTTACTGATAAACAGAATCGTAGAAAATATATAATTGATATTGCTATACCCGACACACATAATATACAAAATGAATACAATGAAAAGATTATAAATATATGATGCTTGGCGCCGAGATTAAAAAATATGGAACATGAAAAAAATATTTATTCTACCGATTATTATTTCTACAACAGGTGTTATTCCTAGGAATCTTCACAAAAAATTGAGATTTTAGGTTTGAAGAAGAATTTATTTGAACAGTTGCAGAAGATAACAGTCATCAAGTCTTGTAATTTTCTTCGTAGGTTTCTTTCCGAAAAAATAATGAGGTAGAGTCATAGGTTTCTCTCTTTAGTTTATACTGCTCAGAATCTCATTTCATATTTTATTTATTTGTATATAGGCTGATTTTGCATTAGGGATTTGTATGTTATCTGCGATATTTTTAGAAATTGGGACGAAATAGGTTGACGAAAAATATTGATGTGTGTGGCTGTCAGAACTATTTCGATAATAAATACTGTTTTAGGCTTTTGGCAAACGTTTTTCAGACAAAAATTTGTCTATCATTGAGAGAGAATAGTTGTTATTTTTTGCGATTATTTCAACTAATAAAATTTATTTATTAAGATTTGTAATGGAGAGAGGTTATGTGAAAGCTCTGTGAATTGAAGGCAGCTAATTTACGATAAATGGAATCAGAAGGAATTTAAATATCTGTGTATGTAAGTTGAACGATATACATCTAAGGTAAGAATATTGTTAAGTATAAAAATAGTTAAATCTAAGATGTTTATATGATTGTTGACTTCTTTTCAGATTTAAATTTAATTCCTGGATGAATATTATTAGCAAAGTTTAGAAGATGTCTAATTGTCTTGAGGTTAAAATGACAATAATGCTGATTGAGGCATAAGTGTTAATAAAAAGCTGAAATCACTGTGAACAAGCGTTGTCTAAAATTTTGGAGACTACAATCTTCTCTCACCTATTTCGACTCGATTTCTGAAATAATCGCGGAGATTATCCGAATTCCCAATGTAAAATCAGCCTACAAATCCAAAACCAAACTATCAAATATATTCTTCAATGCCAAAGATGAAACTCAAAAATTAGAAAATTGAGTGTATATTTTGAGATGTCTAAATTGTAACGGAATTTATATAGGTCAAACAGGCAGGTCGTTCAAAATTAGATATAAGGAACATCATTCACATTTTTGTAAAAACAAAACAGATTCCACTCTGGCACAACAATCATACTTATCTGATGACGAGCGAAAGATCGAAAAAGCTATAACGTTGAATAAATTTTTCCATCTGTACAGTAATATTATTGACGTAATAATATTCGATATCCTCATAATGTCCATTACATATCTCATTGTGACGGCTGAACTATTTCATTTTTGGAGGTTATAAGGTCATTGATTATGAAAATGAGTCATAGATGGTTTTAACAGATTTTGGGGACAATGATTTTTCCAAAAGTTCTACCTTCTTCATTTTATTTCAATTTCTATGAGTACCATTTTTATTTTGATCGTTCTCAAGCATTCCTTAGTACTTGTGGATTACTGCAACACTATTTCTTTAACATACCTAAGGTTCCTCTGAATAAATCTAAATTTTCCATTTTGAGCGTTAATTTATAGACGCAAAGTAATTCCAGACCCTTCTTACCGAATAGATGATCAATAGATGATCATTAGAATCAATTAAAAGTAATAATCAAAACAGTAGGTAGATAAGTCGTCACATCACGAGCTCGATTATTGTTTGCGCCCCTATGAATAGAATATGTTCATTCATGCTTGTATAAAATCTTTGTACTTGCACATGTTGAAAAGAAAATTAAAGGTAAATTGTATTACACTATAAATTATACATCTTCATACTTTTTACACTTGAAAATAGATAAAAGTATATCGAGAAGAAATTCATAACAATTAAATTATACAACAGTATTTACAGAAATATTGAAATTATGAACTGACCAGTTTTTGCTCACCACACAGCATAACATTACAAGATATACTTAAAGAGCACAACACCCTTTCAAGTGTATCTAAGAACAGTTTAAAATCTCCTTTCGGACAACGAAATTATCATATTACGTGAACTCAGACGCAGTCACCATGAAGTTACACGTTTATACGATCAAGTGCAGTGAAGTCATCATCTTAAGAAAACAGAAACACCACCTTGCTGCAGTTTCGGTCGACCATAAGTAGTATGAATAGAATATGTTAATTCATGCTTGTATAAAATCTTTGTACTTGCACATGTCAAAAGAAAATTAAAGGTAAATTGTATTACACCATAAATTATACATCTTCTTACCACTTGAAAATAGATAAAAGTATATCGAGAAGAAATTCATAACAATTAAATTATACATCAGTATTTACAGGAATAATGAAATTATGAACTGACCAGTTTTTGCTCAGAAATTCCTTTTTGTCATAAAATACATGTTCAGTCAAAAACACTTTCAAACAAGACTTGAATTTTGAAGGTGATAAACGTCTAACATTTAGAGGTAACAAATTAAAAAACTTCAGAGACAAGAATTCAGGACCATTCTGCGGCTTACTCAGCCTATGCTAAGGTATATAGATATTTTCTCTGGTCCTCGTATTATAAGAGTGCCTGTCCCTATTGAGCAACAATGAGTCAACATTTCTGTGCGCATACATGAGATTTTCGAATATGAATAGGTGTGACAACGTAAGAATTCGATTTGACTTAAACGCGTCTTTACAACAATTCCTGTACCCCAATCGACCAACTATTCTTACAGCACGCCTTTGCAACCTAACAATTCTCTCAATCTCGCCGAAGACACCCCAGACTAAAAGTTCATATCTAAGATGAGATTCGCATAAGGCATAATAAGCAATCTTCAAGACATCTGTTGAGACAGAAGATGTCAAGTTGCGCAGGACAAATATGTTTTTGCTCAACCGGGCTGCAAGGTGACTTATGTGGATGGACCAGGTAAGACGAGAGTCTAGATAGATTCCCAAAAACCTAACACTCGAAGATTCAACACGTTTCAGACTAAAAACCACTTTTTCCGTTTTACTTTCGTTCATGCATGTTTCCGCGAACCAATCCAGAGCCCTCGACTGCGCAATCTTAAACAGCTCCGCCGCATGCACCAGATCCGTACAATCAACCGAGATGGTAGAATCGTCAGCGAACAGAAGGGTCAGTTAGTGTTTCAAGTAATCAGGAAAATCATTAATGAAGATAAGAAAAAGCACTGGCCCCATGATTGAGCCTTGAGGTACCCCAATCGTGATTTCCTTCGTCTCCGACCAACAGTCATTTACACAGACTGCCTGAAATCTATTATTTAAAAAAGATAATATTAATTCTCTATTTCTCGAATCGAATTTGTACTTCCCTAGTTTACGCATTAGTGCCGGGTGAGACACGCAGTCGAAGGCCATGGTGAGGTCAAGATACAGTGAGAGTGAGTACAACCCTGCTTCAAAATAATGTATTGTATTATTAACGAATTGCACAATAGCATCTTTGGTGCTTCAGCCCTTTCTAAAGCCATACTCATTATTAGAAAAAAGTTCATGAGATTCGAAATAATCTAATACCTGATTTCACCTAATTTTTTCTAGTATCTTGGAAAATATTGGTAGGAGGGAAATTGGCCTGTAGTTCAACAAACTATTGTCATCCCTTTTTTTAAAGAGTGGGATTACCTTAGAAATTTTACGACTATCAGGGAAGGTTCCTTGTATAAGACATTTATTCATAAGCTTTGTAAGTGGTGCAATAATAGAGTTGACATTTCTTTTAATGAGTACAGTAGAGATTCCGAAAAAATCTTTAGACTTACTATTTTTCATGGAACGAATGGCATCTCGTACTTCGATGCAACCAACTTCTTTGAATGAAAACTTCATATCACTAGGGATTTCCTTCAGAAATAATTCATGAGTTTCAGTTCCTTTATCTGGAATAGATCTAGCAATTTCATGGGGTTTGTTAGAAAAATAATTATTGAAAACATCAAGTGACAAATTAGAATTAGTTTTACTCTTTGACAGGTTTCTTTTAGAATTAATAATGCCCCACATAGTACTCTGATGATTAATAGATTCACGTATAACTTCATCATTAGCTCTGATTTTGGCCAAGTTTTTTTCCTTCCTGTACCTAGTTTTGAGTCTATCTCGAATAAGTTTCAGGTTATTACTCTCATATTTAGCAAATAGTTCATTTACAAGTTCTGATTGATTTCTCATGTTCCTTAGTTCTTCCGTATACCAATGCAAACGAGAGCTGTACCCAGTCCCCCTAGACTCTCTCTGGGAACGCAAACTTGAAAGCATCACCGAAATTTTCTTGGTTTTGAGAGCATCATTGACGTTAATAGTATTATCCCATATAAAATCCCAACTAAGCTGATCAAGAATAGAATGAAAACTATTGAAGCCCTTTTCAGTTAAGGGACGTACCTTATTAACTTCCCTTGTCACTGCCCTTTCTAGCACATTCACAGTCACTTGCTAAGCGCTATGATCTGGGAAATCACAAGAATGGACATGCACACTTTCAGACGAGGTACCAAAATTTAGAAAAACATTGTCTAAGCAGTTTTTTCCACGGGTAGGTTCGAAGATCATTTGTCTTAATCCATGTGAGCTGAGCAAGTCACACAAAGATTCTGCCTCCCTGTCTCCAACATTAAAACGGACATTGAAATCACCACATAGCATAATATTACAAGATAAACTTAAAGAGCACAACACCCTTTCAAGTGTATCTAAGAACAGTTTAAAATCTCCTTTCGGAGAACGATAAAAACACGAAATTATCATATTACGTAAATTCAGACGCACAGCACTTACCTCACCATGAAGTTCCACACTCAAACAGTTTATGCGATCAAGCGCAGTGAAGTCATCATCTCTTGAGAAAACAGCAACACCACTTTGCTGCAGTTTCGGTCGACACTAAGTAGTAGCTGTATAACCTTCCAACGCAATCTCGCTACACATAGCAGCATTCACAAAGTGTTCGCTTATACTGATCAGAAATCCACCAAGACGATTTTGCTTCTCCCATTGGCCTTGAATATTCAAGTGCAAGAGAGAAAATTTTTTTCCTTATATGTGCTAGGATTGTCAGTATTTGTTTTATCGACACTCAATTTGTATCCTTCACAGACCCTGTCTTCAGAAAAAACTTCTTTATGAGAGCACCTTCAGGCCACATATTGACGTCCTTGGCTAACTCGAAGTTGTCCGCATTTATACACACCCTAAATGAGGTATAACTATTTGGATACTTAGACGATAGAAGTTCACAAGTCACCTCTGGTATGTTGACTTGAACCATACTAGAAAAGTCTTCTAGCGATGTCTTAGGGCATATGCGAGACACAAATGAAATCATTTTCTTCTGACAAGCTTTAATGCTGTTGTTTTTAGAAGACCCAGTTATAGACCAGTTATTAGATCTTATATTGCTATGTTTATAATGTACAGATTGCCACTTGTTAATCTCTTCACCAACAATAGATTTGTCAACCACTCTCGGTAGTTCAATGTTTACATTGCTTTGAGTCGCACTACCGATAGAGACAGAAGGGATTGCGACATTGCTGTCAAGTACATTAGAGCTACCCATTTCCTCGTGACCAGTCAGCTGTGCCGATGTCTGCGTGAAATCATCCTTACTTAAACCATTTTATTATTATTATTATTATTTATTATCGTGGACTTATGCACTATCTCAGCTGTTAGCTGGATATAATTTACCTTTCCCAGATTCAGCAATCAAAGGGAATAGGCTCGATTACAATATACTTGATATAAATTTCCTAACTATCCTACATGTATTAAGAATTACAGCTTTTTGCATTCCTATATAGGTTTTCTTATGCAATTCTAATTTCTTAAGGCTATCATGCAAAGTTTTGGGTATTAACCCAGTCGAGGATACGATGACTGGAACAATATCTATTTTATCGAGGTGCCACATCTGCTTGATCTCAATAGCAAGGTCTGTGTATTTGGACTTTTTCTCCTGGAACTTGTTCAGCACTTTGTTATTATTCGGTATGGCGACATCCACCAGCATTGCTGTTCTGGCTCTCTTATCATACACCACTATGTCCGGCCTATTATTCGTCACCATTCTGTCAGTAATAAAAGGCCTATCGTAGTATAATCTGATAGAGTCATTTTCCAATACGGGCGCCGGTTGATACTTGTAATATGGCTGGAAGGTATTCAGAAGTCCATACTTGTGTGCAAGTTTCTGATGGATAATGTTGCAGACTTGATTATGCCTATGAAGATAGTCCGTATTGGCCAGTTGTTCGCATCCGGGCGTAATATGCTGTATAGTCTCAGATCTTACATGGCAGTTTCTGCACTTATCTGTTTGTAATGTTCCGTCTTTCATAACAAATTTTTTGTTGTTGTTTGTAGCGACCACTTGGTCTTGGATGGCCGTAAGGAATCCCTCTGTTTCCGCGAATAATTCTCCTTTCATCAACCCTTTGTTGTAGGCTTCTTTGTTGTCGATGTGTGGTTGATTAATCTCATGGTAATGTCGTCCATGCAATTCTTTTCTTGACCATGGCTCTTGCTTTTCAGTATCTGATAGGAATAGTAGATTCAGAAGGTCATATCTGGTAGCAAGATAGAGGTGTATATTCCTTATCAGCCAACGATACCACTCTATGGAGGTCAGAAGTGAGAGCTTTTGCAGGGAAGAATTCTCTGAGATTTTTTCTCTGTTCGGTGTGTAAATTGACAACATCTATTAATCCGCGTCCTCCTTCTTTCCCCTTCAAAGTTGTTCGTAACACAGACGATTATGGATGATGATTGTTGTACTTTGTCAGCATCGTTCGGGCCTGCCTTTGAATATCATCCAGTTCTGTCTTAGTCCATCTGATTATTCCAAATGAGTAAAGCAACACTGGAATGGCATAGGTGTTAATTGCCTTGACTAGATTCCCCGAGTTTAACATTGATTTCAGCACAGTCTTCAGACGCTGACTGTATTCTGAACAAATCTTCTCCTTTGATTGTTTTTGGTCTAGAAATCTGGCTTGTTAGTATCCCAGATATTTGTATGTTTCGCCATCCCTCATGCACTGTTTAATATCACCGTTTGGAAGTTGTGTTTCACCATCTATGACTTTCCCTCTTTGAATGTTCAGGGTCTTACGTTTTTCAATCCCGAATTTCATATGAACATCTGCCGAGAACTCACTGACAGTTTTCAGCGAATCATCCAATTGCTTCTTTTTCGATGCTTATAATTTGATGTCATCCATATACAGCAGATGGGAGACTGTGTAATAATTCCTATCTGCTTTTATCCTAAATTCGTATCCTGTTCAATTGAGCATTGAGGACAATAGGTTCATAGATAAAAAGAACCACAGTGGACTCAAAAAGTCTCCTTGAAAAATCCCACGACGTATGGTTATCTCGTCGGTTTTAATTGATTTATTGTTCATGTTGACCTGCAGAGACGTGCGCCAGTGTGTCAGTGTTGTTTTCAAGAATTCTACCAGAGCTGGGTGAATTTTGTATATCTGCAATACTTCAACAAGCCAAGAATGGGCGGTACTATCGATTCAGATATTCGAGAAAAGCTGAATGAACATTTCGATGCCCTACGTGTGCCTGTTTCATTATCACAGAATCGATGATGAGTTGTTCCTTGCACCCGTGGTGTTTCTTTCTGCGTCCTTTCTGCTCCTCTGCTAATATATTGTTGTCGTCAAGGTGTTGGTATATTCGATTGGATATGCATGAGGTGAGTATGTTGTAGAGTGTTGGCAGGCAAGTGATTGGCCTATATTGAGACGGATCCTGTGTTCTATCGCTCTTAGGTAGCATATATGTTAAGCCTTGTGTTAGGAAAGTGGTTGTTTTCTTGGGATGTTGAAGAACATACGTGGGCTCTTTCGTTAGGGCTCCATGGAGCTTACCAAACTTCTTGTATCAGTAAATGTGGATATTATCTCTACCTGTGGCCTTTCAATTGTTGGTCGCTCTAACTACTGTTGTGATTTCTTCCTCTGTTATTCCTTCGAAGTCCATATGTTTGATATCAAGGCGTTCTTTTTCATTCGTGATCCATTTCACATCTCTAATGTGTTCTTTGGGGTTCTACCATAGTGATGACCAATAATCTTTCAAGCACTGTGCGTTAGGTACTTCTCTGTTATTGTTGATCACAGTTTTGTTATTTTCCTTATGAAAATTGGCCGCAAAAAAAATCAAAGTGTGAATCTTCTCCAAGGTGTTCTGGTCGGTATATTCTTCAAACACTGAGTTCACGCTTGCTAGGATGATATTGGTGTTCTTGTTCGTCTTGAATTTGGGCAGTTTAAGTCTTTTAGTTGGGTTACTACCACTGAATTCAGTTATTGCTCTGTTCAGTTCTGATCTTGCTAAATACATATATTCGTTCTGCTGATTCGGTTCAGGAGGGCGTTCCATATTAATATTCGTTTCCGTGGCTTCGAAGTTATCTGTAACACTTTCATTGACTCCGGCAGGTATACCGTTATGAGTATCATTTTCGCTTCTGAGTTCCATTATGACCTCTTCTCGTATGCTTTGCAGCGTCTCTGAAGAAAGTAGCCTGTTTTAAACGATTGTTTTTTGTTGATCCGAAATTCTCTGCTCCATATGTGCTGTAATTCAGGATATTTTTCTACGAACGCAAGATGTAACGCGTATCTGTAAGCTGTCATTTTCGATTCCAAGTTTGTAATCTTGTAATAGGAACGCATAATGAAGGAATTCATTTCTGGGGTTCACTTCATGCGTTTCTTAGGGAGTCCGGCTCTCGTGGTCGAATGCATAATGGCTTGCGTCACCGTTGAAACATCAAGAGTCGGTTGGGAGGTATTGATGTTATTTCCCACTTGGTTTTGTGTTGCAGTATCCCTACTCGATATCACGCTGCTTCCGTCGCTAACCGAGGGAGACTGTGCTCACTTTCCGAACAAGACCCTCTTCCTAAATCTTGAACGCGACAAGAGGTTATGGTGGTACAATGTCGATTCACCCGTTTATTCCTTAGATTGTACATCATTGGATAAGTTGCATTTTATACCTACTGCCAGGTTCAGCTTGGGTACGTTGGGTTCGCTAAGCCCGTACTCAGAAACAATGTTCCTGAGCCCCTGAGGGTTATTATTATTATTATTATTATTGTTTTGATAACCGAAGGGAAATATTCATATCTCATAAATTTATTCAAAAAATTCATTTCACGATTTTCTTGAAAAGCATTACTAAGATGATTATCAAAATGCTGTGACACACGGGTTATGTATTCAATATCGAGAAACACAGAAATTCTCAAAGTGAAAGTTCGACTTCAGATTTCACGACTTTTGAATATTCACTTATAGATAATCTGATTTTATGAACGCTGAGTGTCTAGAATAAGCAAGGAAGTTCGTTTGCTCTCCCAATTGTTAAAATAAATATCATAGAAATGGTGTAGACCCAAACAATTACTTATTATTCTACCTATAATTAATTTTGAAGAAATCCCTTCGAAAATTTACACTAAACAAGAAAAATATAAAAAAATCTTAATAAACAACTATTTAAAATTGCTTGACAAGTTGGCTAATAGATATCAACGTTATCGAAGAGAAAAATTCACTGTTTAAAATCCGCATCAATCAAATATTCTGGTCGGAATGTGCAAATATAACAATTTCGATAATTCGAAGCGCTGTGTAAACATACTTTTTCTTTCTGTCTTGCTGATGAATGTTAGTTGTCATTTATCAGTGTTTTGATCAATAAATCACGAAAATGGCTTTGTGCCAGCTTCTCAATTGATCAAATATGGACAGTCATTGGCTTTCGTAGAAACATTATTTACAACTCAATAAAAAAATGTATCTTGATGGAAAAAACTCAGAAATATTAACGTTCAAGGATAAAACGAGTTTAATATTTCCTCAAAATATAATAACTGCATGTTGAAGAATTTAATATAGGAATAGGAGGAGGATAGCCATTATTGAAATAGAAAAACAGTCTTCTCATCAGTACAATCATTTCATGATCAGAGGAGAAGCTGAACATAAAACAATTATTTGATTTTATACTGAATAAATTGTTGATATTCATTACTTTCCTGACAAAATTCAAGTGAACTCATCTTGGGACATATACAGGGTGCGGTAACGAAAATCGAAATAGATCCAATAACTGCAAAACTATTCATTCAAGAAAGCAAAACAGGTCGATTTTTGTTCGAAGGACAACATATTGCAGCATAAGATACTTATCTACAACATCAACTTTTACGACATAATAATAATAATTATTATTTGAGCATTCAAAAAAGGTCGAACCTATTGGAAAATTGCTATATGATTTTGAATTTCTGAATTCTGATGAGGGGATTAACTTGAAAGAATTTATAACTGATTTGTTTTCGGTTTATAAGAAAAATAACAAGTAGTTTGATTTGAAGTTGAAATTTTATCGGCAATTGGTGACTAATCAATAATTTTCATACTCTAAATTGAGCATGTTCCCCAAGAAATTTTTTGAATAACAGAGGAAGGTCTGGAGAAATTTTCTTGGAAGTTTTCACAACTTCCTACATTATTTTGTAAGAATTTGAGCACAATTTCTGCAAGAAAAGGTGAAAACCAAACAAGAGCTTTGAAACTATTAAAAATATGTTCATATTCTGAACGGTCACCAAAAATACCATTTTACCAACCACGCTGATGTTAAATATCATAATTGAATAAGAGAGTTCTGCTATGAAACCATTATATTGAAAATTATGAAACCGATAATAATTTTATCACAACTTCCACAATGTATTTCATAAATATCCGTTCTGAAATAATCAAGAAATGACAAGATTTTCAATTTACTGGGTTTACCAATGTAAGTAAGTATATTACATTTTCAATTGGATTCTTAATATAAGGAAAAATTTTATGGATTGCATGTTGAAAGTTTTTAAGAGAAAGTAAACGCACAATCATAATAGAATTATAATCCTTATTGACCACTATAAATAGTAATATTGAGCTGTTTCAAGAAATCTTTTCTGACGATCGTATCGTGGTGAGTCTTATGTTTCATAAAGTTGTAAGCAGCTATATTACGTGGATGTAGATGTACGGGAGAATTATCGAGGGGAAATATCTGTATGAAATGGCTTAGGGAAAATTTAAAAAAATAAAGTCTGTAGTCAATATTGCTCATATTTAAATCCAAAAACTTATGGAATTCTTTGTTTTCATTTTTAAAGTAAACTTTATACTCTGGTAAATTGAATTCATGAAGGTACTAAAGGATTCCAAATGTCTATTTGTACATGTTAAATAGCAAATTATGTCATCCATATATTCAAACCATATTTGTTGGTTTAAATTTGTGGATACTAATAAAGATTTAACTATGAACACCACAGATATAATTTTTTTATTTTCTATAAGGTACCTCTTACAGATATTACCATTCATAATTCTTCAGCACATCCACATCTACTCAAAGTAGCTGCTTATATCAGTATAATACATGAGACTAAATTTTCATCCAGTTCTTTCATCCAGAACATGTTTTCATAAAACCGAAAGTTGTACTTATCTCAAATTTTCTCTGGTACTCTATGTTCATTCATAGAATTTACACGGAATGATTAAAAAAGCTCCAGTACATTTGGTGATCTCATTCTGACAGTTCGAAAATTTTTTCTTGCAATGACAATTCAGACGAGTTATTTAATGTTTCTTCGTCAAGTTATATTCATTGTGTGAATTTAATATCCCTTGTGTTTTTGAAGCGACCATGACTTAAAGAATTTTGGAACCCACATTAGCTATGACTTTGAATATTAATATGGTGATGTGGGTTTACATCCGACCACCAATTTTCATTTTGATGCAAATCTTCTTCAGATTTTTGCAGAAACCAATTGTAAAAATCAAGTAGACGTTGGAAATCTTCTGGCTGCAAAAACTAGGATATTCTCATTCAATAATATCTATTTTTCTCGAGAATACTGGTCGCTCGACTGTTAGATACCTCAGTTTCCATTCTAGTTTTCCTACTCGAAATCAAGCTTGGAAGTTACACTACTTTTCAATTCTTATTTCTTTGGGACTTTGAATATACCATAGTTAATGAGTATTTTTCCTCAATATACTGAATATACTTTTATAAGTTCAAGCAGCTTCTGTATCATCAGCATCATAATTATTTTGAATATAACATTCAATTATATCAAACTCATCAAAATTTTCGTACCGCATGGTCGCTTTCATATTGAACAGAATAATTATTTTAATGACAAAAAGTTGTAATTTGATAAAGAACATTAAATATTGTAGTTGAATTCGTTAATTCCAACTATCGCAATGAACGCACAAAATGCCTATGCTTAGGTTACATTAAAGGAACTCAAACTAGCATTATTTCCCAAAATCGTTACGACTGTACGTAAAAAAAAATTGAATGTAGAATATCGAATCAGTTTTTCATAACTTCAATAACTTCAAAAACAATGAAGGTATTGGTCCTTA
Source organism: Cryptolaemus montrouzieri (assembly GCA_013387265.2). NCBI lineage: Eukaryota > Metazoa > Arthropoda > Insecta > Coleoptera > Coccinellidae > Cryptolaemus > Cryptolaemus montrouzieri. The sequence continues at coordinate 88,856,084 of JABFTP020000021.1, read as the reverse complement.
ACTGATTACAACAATTTTAAAAATTTCCAAATAACATGAACATAAAAAAGCTTCCTTGAATCAGTTTGTAGCAAAGAATCCCTCACGCGAAATGAACAAACAAATTTTCCACTATTGACAATATTTCACAAATCTGCAGCAATAAAACGTAAAAATCTGTCCACCTTTACACAGCTCTTTGACCAAAGGATCGCCGTCGGTTTTATGCAAATTGCAATGGAGAATGTATCAGTTAGGTGGTAAGTAAAATCATGGTACGCTGATGACTCAGTATCACTCTAGACAAAAATAGCTAATAAGGTGTTTAGAACATGACGTAGTGATAAAATATCACTCGATTTGCGGCAGGAACATTATTAATTCTACTGTAGTAGAAAGGAAATGTAATTTTCGTATATTGAAATATTGTAACAAAAACCCAAAAACATTCAATTACCTTTTAATAGAGATAAAATGTAAAACGTTTTTCGTCCCTGAATAAACGTGTATGTTTCTTCTTTTTTGTTTTGCGGCAGTTTCTCCTTTCAAGAATACATCGATTGTGGTCCCTTTCAACCTGACCTAGGTCTATTTGTGATTTTTATAGGAAACTGAAAGATCTTGGTGCTATGGTACTTCATTCACCATGTATTTTGATCAAATTGTGGTCGAATTCATACATTTTTGATAGGATATGACTCGATCTAAGAGCATCCCTGCTGTAAATGTAGATGTTATAGATAACCGAATCAAGTTGAAATTTATTGAGTCTGTTATTTTGTTAAATGATTGGTTTATCATTCGGCAAAAGTTTCACAAATATTTGTCAAAAATACTCCACATATATTTCGGGTTGTTAGCCCTTTATCAAGAGTAGTATATAATACAATACAATTCAAAATGAGTGATTTACTTATGTACAACGGCATTCACAACTAGAGGAAATTTGAAGTCCGGTTGGTCGTTGCAAATTGGCTGGTTTTTCCTATGAGCGGACTTAATTTCAATAATCTCCATCCTTTTTCCTTTATTACCTGGATGCATGATTTCGATATTCTCGAAATCTATGAAATGATTTTTGTTGATGCAGTGGTCCGAAAAACCCGTGGAATTTTCATTTAGTAGAATAGATTTATTATGTTTCTCAAATTTCTTCTCGATATATCTTCCGGTTTGGCAGTCTCACATTTACTGCAGTGTAGTTTGTATACTCCGCTTTTATCCAATAATTTTGTTCTTTCTCTATTATTAACCAACAATGAACCCAAATTATTTTTATTAGTGCTAATGGTATTAATATTAATTCTGTTTAATCTGTTACACATCTTGTTGCTAATATTAGGAATATTTGAAATTTTCTGTTAGATTTCTCAGTTTGCAACGGATTAATGCTCTGCAATAAAAATTTATGTCGTTTTTCTCTTATTAAGGTATCAATTAATTTTGGTTCCTAGCCGTTGTTCTTAGCGATCAACGTTAAAACTTGATCTTAATTCTCAAAATCGACAAAGGCAAAGGAATAGAAAGCAATCTGTGCACAAATGAATGAAAAGCACTCAATTTGATACTCTGGAATTGGGAACTACTGTTATGAATCAGGGTATCCGAATAGGTTGGTTTTCTGTATATTTTAAAGGCGAGTGAGTCATGAACCCTACTAATCGATAAGTCCAAGAAGTTCAAAGATTTTTCATTAATTCTAATTTCCATTGTGAATTGAATCGATCGATGAAAAGAATTTCAAAACTGTAAGAAACTATTATGTTGTCTGTCTGTGGCAATCCAAATACAGAAGGTATCATCTACATATCTTTTCCATAAAAATACATTCTAAATTAGGACGTTGGAGGAACTAAAAATTCTTTTTTCTAAATTCATCATAAATATTTCACTTAGTAACGGAGGCAATGGATAGCCCATGGGCAAACCATCTAATTGTTGATATAATTTATTATGGATCCTGAAATAACCTTGTTGGAGGTTTACAGCTGACATCGTTTTTTTTTCTATATGAGTGGGGCTTAATATACTATTGGATTGACGTTGTTGATTAATTGTGTTTGTTTCCTACAGCTTTTAAATTATTTTCATCGATCGATTCAGTTTACAATGAAAATGAAAATAATGAAAAATCTTTGAACTTCTTGGACGATTAGTAGAGCTGATGACTCACTTACCTCTAAAATATACAGAAAACTAACCTATTCGGATACCCTGATTCATAACAGTAGTTCCCAATCCCAGAGTATCAAATTGAGTGCTTTTCATTCATTTGTGTGAAGATTGCTTTCTATACCTTTGTCAGATATCGATTTTGAAAATGAAGTTCAAGTTTTACAATTAATCGCTAAGGACAACGGCTATGAACCAAAATGAATTGATACCTTAATAAGATGGAAACGGCATAAACTCTTATTGCAGAGCATTTATCCGTTGCATATTGAGAAACCTAACAGAAAATTTCCAATTAAGTATATTCTTAATATTAGCAACAAGATATGTAGCAGATTACACAGAAATAAAATTAACACCATCAGCACTAATAGAAAGAATTTGGGTTGATTGTTAATTAATAATAAAGATAAAACAAAATTATTGGTAAAAGGGGAGTACACAAAATACACTGCAGTGAATTCTATATAGGCGAAACCGGAAGATGCATCGAGAAGAGAGTTGAAGAACATAAAAGATCTATTCTCCAAAATGAAAATTCTACGGGTTTTTCGCAACACTGCATTAACAAAAATCATTTCATAGAAAAAGGATGGACATCTCGGAGATTATTGAAATTACTTCCGCTCATAGGAAAACCAGCCAATTTGCAGCCTCCAGTTGTGAATGTCGTTATTCATAAGTAAAATCACTCATTTTGAATTAAGTATTGAATAACTCTTGATGATGGGGTAACAACCCGAAACATATGTCTAGTATTTTTAATGAATATTTGTGAAACCTTTGCCTAGTGATAAACCAATCATTTATCCATTATGTTTCACCAAGTGTTGTTTTCGTTGCAACACTTTGTATACGGGAAACTAATTTGATTAGAGTAAAACTTGGCTTAACTCAGTATTTAAACATCATTAGAGTAACCTCTCCATTAAAACCTCATTTTTTCCAATTACTGGTGTTTTTCTCCTTCGCTGCCATTTGCAGTTGTACTAATTTAAAACGCTTAAACAACTAGAGATTAATTCCAGATCGAACTTGACATTCCAAGCAAGATTTTCTTAGCTTATCATTTGACGTTTGCGATAATGAGTCGTTATACAACCGAATATTTTAAAAATTTCGAAAAAGTGATCATTCTAACGAAGTCACTTCTCACGCTCTTACGGGAGGATATAGGACTACTTAAAATTAATTGACATATTAGAAATTCTGGTAATTCTATCAATATTGTTTGCAACTATGATGACGTCACACGCAAATATTCGTGACTTACGATTTATTGTTATATTTTATATCTTATTATTTCCGATGAAGTTTAATATTAAGTGGAAAATTAACCATCCTTAACAGAGTCACGGACTTTCTACCGCCTCAGAATGAGAAACTACATCCAGATACCTCAACAATTTTATTAGACTCGGGGTTTCCATTCAAAAGGCTAACATCCGAACCGTTGTGCAAATATTTGTGAATAAAGGGGGCACAGTTCTAAAGACAATATGTCCGTCTATGACTTTCTGAACTATATTGCTGCTCGGAATAACTTCTCTCAGAGACTGGCCAAAAACGTCAAGGTTTCAAGAATATGCTCTTAACGAGAAGATTTTTTTTTCAAATTTGAGGAAAGCTATGAATGAAATGAATTTTCTCTTATTTGACGACGGATGACATGTCTGAGAAAAACTATGAGCTATAAAAGTTCTAGTAGCTCGTAAGAGAAGAAGCGTCCGAAAAGTTCGAAATCGTCGGTATACATCTTGTACTATTGAAGAATTATTTATTTTACAAGTGCACAAAGTTTCAAAAAAGTATTATTTTCAAATTAGCGGTTTGAAAGTGCTAATCTGTTGTACTTACCTATAGCGACAATAGCGTTGCAAAGAAAACCTTTAAATTATTCATTACTCCTATCAATGTTATTCTATGATTTAACTTAGAAGTTGCGAACTCGTGTCTGTTAAGTAGTTGTTTTGTAGAGTTTTCTCTATTTCCACCGGAGAACGCCGAAAACTTACGATAAGCGTATTCAAGTTTTATGTAATGGAAGATGAAAAAAGATGCAGTTCTTTCTCAGGAACGGTGTTATTGACTTATTTTGAATTGATGCAACAACAAATGCAATCAACTCTGTGATCGAATTAGAGATTCACGGCTTGACTTGAAAATCAAGCTGCTTGCCTGCCTTGACTTGGCTAGAAATCAACTCGCCCTCAAGTCAATCTTTTCACAATTCAAGCTTCTTGAATCGCAATACCGGAAAGCATTAATCAGAACACAATTATTATTTGCTATCCTCTTATATTCAATGAGAGCGAGAATAAAGGTTCAAATACTGAGTATTTCATCGAGAAATTTCGCAAAATTCTTACGAAAAATTCGTAAAAAAACGCCTGTAGAATGTCAAAACCATTTTTAAACAAGTACAAAACCAAACCGAGATATTGGCGCTTGACTAATTCCGAAAATTTCTGAATAACTCCATAACAGAAATTGTAGCTTGGATATGTTCTCGGCAATGAATTCCTTTCGCACCAGAAAGGGAAGTAGTTTTTCTCTATTCACAATATTTCACATAGCTGCTGTTCCGAAACGTCGAAATATTTTCACACTGTAAATCTGCAGAAGATGATTTAATATTTAAAATGGTGATTTCATTATTTTATTCACATTCAAGAAACATTGAGGTTAACATATATTATATTATATATGTATATACAGGGATATCCACCGGGACCGTCCGTTGAAAACTTTTTGAGTTCCAATTACAATATCAAGCTGAAATTTTATACGCGGCCATAACTAGCGATTTCCAATTGAAGTAAAATATTGTCCAGTTATACCGGAAGTGGGTAATCACTTTGTTATTTCAAATGGCAATCTACTTTTTTATTATACATCTAGAACCGACATTTGAGCAAGGCATAAAATATCCAAGTTGTCGGCACCTATCTGTCAAAACTTTTGACAGATATAATTATTTTTGTTATAAACTCGATTTTTGAGGAACATTTAAAAAAATTGTAGCTCGTAGATTTTTTGCACTACAGACACAATTTTTCTTGGATGGATAGAAGAAGGTTCTAGGAATTTTTTTAGCAGTCTACACATGTCAAATATTCATTGCGTTGTTTTGTATGATTTTTCCAATTTGGCCTTTTTCAATCAGCAATAACTCAATTTTTTCAAATGGCACGAGCCAATTTTTATATCGCCATCAGTTGAAGCGTCAAATTTCAGATGGAATTGTACCATTATGTACTATACCCATCTCTTATAGTTCCGGAATAATTTGGGAATATATTAAATTTTGATGATTTTGCAAGAAATAACTGAGAATGCTTTGAAATATTTGAATCAAGTAGCTGAACTGGCTACGCTCATCTGAAAGGTGCGTTAAATTAATGTACTTGTCACTTCGTTCATTCGAATTTGATATTTGAACAAGAATTGTTGGTAATTTGAAGTGAAAATTTTTGAAGAACACCAAATTGATAATAAAATGGCTGATTATTCAAACGAGGATATGTTTAATCTCTTTTTAATTCATGGCGAATGTCAGAAAGTGGTGGATAGAACTTGCAGGCAATTCAATAACCAATTTCCAAATTTGGCGCCTATGAGTAAAACAAAATTTCGAAGGTTCAGAAGCAATTTTCTGCAATTTGGAGGAACAAAATATATAGAAACTAGAAGAAAACCAATTCTCGCTGACGACGACAATCAAATTAATACGCTAGCGTATTTTCGTGCCAATCCACATGCGTCCATTAAGTCAGCATCAATGGATATTGGATTGAGTTATACTTCCATTCAAAGTATCCTTAAGAAACATAACATGCACCCGTATTCCTTTATCAGACTACAAAAATTGAAACCAACTGACCTTCCCAAGCGGCTAAATTTCTGAGAAAATTTACTAATTCGGCTTCAAGAAGATGAGAGAATTCTGCAAAAAATTATATGGTCTAATGAAGCCAAATTCAATGAAAAAGGAATAACCAACAGGAGAAATCGACATTTTTGGGCCACAGAAAATCCACATTTCATTGAGGTTATTCATTTCCAAAATAAATTCAGCGTGAACGTTTTTGCAATTTTAATGCATGATTTGTTTGCTTATCACTTTTATGAGGAAAATCTTAATGGACAAAGATACCTGGTAATTTTGAGAGGAACATTAGCAAATTCTTTAGATGGACTACGCCTTAACATTCTGAGGGATTGCTATTACCAAATGGATGGTGCACCAGCACATAAAACACGAGCTGTAGATCGGCAGCTAACAGAAATGCTCGAGGATAGATGGTGGGGTAATCAAGGACCAAATTTATGGTCTCCGCGTTCTCCGGACCTGATGCCCCTTGATTTTTATCTATGGGGCAAAATCAAGAGTGAATTGTATCTTATTCCTGTAAGAATTAAAGAAGAGTTACTAGAGCGCATTCATAATGCTTTTCGTAATATTGATCCTGAGGAAACTAGGAGGGCAACTAATAATGTTCGTATACTAGCTGCCAAGAGTATCGAGCAAAATGGGGCCCATATTGATTATTTATTCAGAACGTAAATTAGTTTTCTCCTGATATTTGCTATCATTTATTCGTATTAATGTTATTATCTTCGATGATTGGTTTTCGCTTAGTTCCTACAATTTTTATTCATCCGAATTGTAGAAAATTGCTTCTAATGCTTCGAAATTCTATTTCACTCATAGACGGTAAATTTGGAAATTGGTTATTGAATTGCCTGCAATTTCTACCCACTAATTTTTGACAGTCTAAAATGAATCAAGAAAAGATTAAATATTTTTTCGTTTGAATAATCAGTGTTTTTATTGTATTTTTTGGATATTTTCAATCTGAAATAACGACAATTCCCGTTGAAATATCAAATTCGAATGAACGAAGTGACAAGTACATTAATTTTAGGCACCTGTCAGGTGAGCGTAGCAAGTTCAGCTACTTGATTCAAATATTTCAAAGCGTTCTCTGTTAGTTCTTGCAAAATCATCAAAATTCAATATATTCCCAAATCATTTCGGAACTATAAGTAATGGGTATGGTACATGCTTATGCAATTCCATCTGAAATGTGACGCTTCATCTGATGGCGATATAAAAATTGGCATGTGCAATTTGAAAAAATTGAGTTATTGCCGTTTGAAAAAGGTCAACTTGAAAAAATCATACAACACAACGCAATAACCATTTGACATGTGTAGATTGCTTAGAAAATGTCTTCATCCTTCTTCTATCCATACAAGCAAAAATTGTGTCTGTAGTGCAAAAGATCTACAAGCTACAATTTTTTTAAATGTTCCTCAAAAATCGAGGTTATAACAAAAATTATTAAATCTGTCAAAAGTTTTGACAGATGAGTACCAACAACTTGGGTATTTTATGCCTTGCTCAAAGTGATGAACCACTTCCGGTATAACCGGAAATGGTATCACTTCGAAAATATTTCACTCCAATTGGAAATCGCTAGGTATGGCCGCGTATAAAATTTCAGCTAGATATCGTAATTGGAGCTTAAAAGGTTTTTAACGGATGGTCCCAGTGGATATCCTGTATATATATATATATATATATATATATATATATATATATATATATATATATATATATATATATATATATATATATATATATATATATATATATATATATATTTTTTTTTGCTTTCTTTCTTTCATCTATGAATAATCCTTGAGTCAGAAACGTATTTCATCTATACTTTTCAGGAGAATATAACTCAAATGAACATGAAGTTCTTCAGTAATAACAAAATTTACACATATCTTTAGGCTAGCTGGTTGAGTGAAACGTCTTTTCTAGGTAACGTTCTGCTGCCTATATTTACCTGATAAATATTGGTGTATGAAAGATGATAACGAAATTGTAAAACAATCCCACTCTCCTTCCATAATTATTATGGAAGATCCCAATTTTCACAACACGCTTTAGGGTGTAGTTGAAACAGATGCTTATAGATTAAACTATGATGAACATAAGAAATCTTCGATAACCATCAGCAAATAATTACAGGGCTTTCAACTCATATGAATTCCTCCCCAACATTATTTTAGGTAATTATATACATTAATAATTTACAGAATTAGATAGTAAAATCTTTACGACAGCGTATAAACAGATAAGCAGTAAATCACAACCATATCTACATTGTGCAGCTAAATACACGCATGGCAGAGATTATGAAAATTCTCTACATTTTCTGAAGCGTATATGGAATGAAACCCATTTAATTTTGATGAATTTTCATTTTATTTTACTACATATTAATTCAGTCTTTCAGATCAGGTTATTCCACTTTCAATGTTTCAATACAGCAATTTATATCTATCTTCTTTGGGATAGAGTTATTTCGGATACCCCGATTTTCCAGAAATTCGACATATGCTAATATCTCGGATGAGATTAAGTTTAGCTGAAAACTATTTGGATATTTTACGGTCACTTTTTCAATTTGAATGCAAAATTTTTTTTTCCGGAATGGTTTAGAAGTTATAATATAAACTTGATTTTCCTAAATGTAAACCATGGGCAAATTAGGATAAAATAGGAAAAGTATTTTTATCTCTCCAAATTTTATAACATGCCTGACAAATTTTTTCAAAATGTGAAATGAATATTTCCAGAAATGGAATACTACATTCAGAATGGGTATGTAAATAAAAAATTTCAGGGAACGGATTTCGAGAAGAATTTGTAAAATTAGGCTTCCAAGGTCAATGATTACGAATATGAAATCGATTTTTGCCCAGCTATAATGGTTTCGCAGATATGATTGTTTTGTGAGAGGGTTCCTTCCCGAGTTTGCTCGTTTTAGCCCACTGGTCGAAGTTACACTGGAACGCACACCTGCTGTAGTATCAACGGTACGAAAAGACCGTAGGACAAATTTTTTCAGAAATCAGAACAAAATACTTTTTCTCCCAAAAATTTTTTCAATCTATAGTCCTCGAAACCTTACGAATAATTTCAAGTAATCGATTTCGATTGGAACTTGTAAGGTTATAGTTTCAAGGTCTCAGATTACGAATATGTAGTCGGTTTTTGCCTAGACTCAGTGGTTTCGCACATATTTTATTTTTGTGAAAATGTGCTTCGTCCCGACCTGTGCTCTATTTCAGTCTATTGGTTAGGCAGAAATGGAAAACTGAGGTAGTCTCAACGGTCCAAAAAGACGCCGTAGGACAAATTCTTCAGAAATCTGAACAAAAATCTCTTTTCCTCCAAAAATTTTTCACAGATAACTAACATTTAATCGATTATTCCCTGAAATCCTTGGCAAAAATCGGTTACATTGCATAATTGTACAGATTCTTATCGAAATGGGTTACCTGAAAATTTTCGTAAAATTTCAAGGTTATATAGTATGATGAGTAATATTGATGCTTCATTCATTTTGTGAAAACTCATTCTCAACAAGAATGAAGTGAAATATATTTTATACTTTACTCAATTTTATTTTGACAAACACGATCGGTTTCGACCGTCAAGCCAAGTGGTCAACTACAGAAAAATAACTTACTTCTATAGATAATAGCCTAATTTCTTATTAAGTAGTGGAGAGGTGTTAATGTCTAGCTGGCTATTCAGGTTGATTTCACTGTTTTTTTTCACAAAGTTCATTTATTTCCAAATATTCCAACAGATTCATTTTCTTTCCTTTGTCGAAATCATAACTATGATATAGACAGAACAAAATTATGGAATCACCTGATATATGGATTGTTTCGAAGTTGATCATTTTTGAGATAATTCTATTGAAGAAAGAAATAAATCAAGGTTTATTTTAAGGAAGAAACAAATGAAGGAAAATAAGAGACTTTACGCATGTAGTAAAAAACTTGAAAACTGTTTTCTCACGGAGTTGGTATTTTTCTCTCGACCTCAGTAGCTTGTATTACCTCTTCATGAACTGATACAAGCCTGAATCCGTCTAGGTAAGCTTTGGATTAGGTTTTCGACCTCCTCTGGGGTGATATTCTGCCACTCTTATGTGGCAGCTTGGATGAGCTGTTGAGGGTACTTGGACTATCCTGGCACGATTTAATTTTCCTTTTGATATTATCACATAAATTTTCAATAGAATTTAGGTCTGGAGAGCAAGCTGAACAGTCCAAAATAGCAATTCCCTCTGTTTCAAGAAAATGTCGCGCGAGGTTGCTGGTATGCGAAGGAGCATTACCTTGCATTAAAATGAAATTCTCACCGTGGGCACCTGGCCAGAGTCTCAATACGAGCTCCAGTACTAGGTCCTAGTAATTTCTAGCCGTTACACTCGCAGAAAACGAAATCAAATCTGTTTTGCCACCCAGAATAATGCCACCCCAAAACATCACACTACCCCCTAGGTATTTCGGAATTTGTTTCGCTGCTCGGAGTCTCGCTTGTCTTTCACGATCCCTTAAAATCCGAATCCAGTGGTCATCTGATCGAACACCATTTCTGGTCTCATCCGAAAAAAGAACATTTCTCCAATTCTCAATATTCCAATTCTGGTGCTGGATACACCTATTACGTCTGTTAATTTTTTGTTGTCTGGTTAGCTCCACAACTCTCAAGGGCCTTCTGCTGTATAGACCCCTTGAACGAAGTCTTTGATGTATCGTTTCGTTTGATACACTGATGCCTGTTGCTTTCAGAAATTGCCTTTGGAGTATGAGGTGCGACGCACTTGGGTCTCTTCTTGCAGAGATTGTAGCTCCACGTATCAGGCGTAGGTTTTTGAAATCACGCCCTGTGATACCCCCATTGTGGCTGCTATATCCCTCTGTATCACCCCTTCTTCAACGAGAGAAATTATTCGACCCCTCTGCACATCGTACAATCCAACGTAAGGCATTTTCAATTATGATTATAGGCATTTTAAAATTTCGAAATTCACAGTTTCAAATCTCAGTGATAACTGAGTGCAATATCCCGAACATGTGGTGAGAATTCAACATTTATTATCATACTATTCAGTTTTTTTACAACAAAAAATTTCATCCTTCACAAGTAGTCAAAGATTTATGGTTAAAAACAATCAATAATAGGAAATATCGAGTGATTCCATATATAATTGGTTGTGTGTAGTCTTGGAGAATTTTTGGTAGAATAAGGTTGACAAACCATACAGAATCATACAAGCGAGGAACACTATTTGAACATTCATGGAACAAAATACACTATTTCATTCGAACAACAGCGAGTACCACCGTGAGCACAAGCTCTGAAATAAAACATACATAGAGAGGTCCAATCCATATTTCATAATGAGTTGACAAACCGTACCGGACCGTACAAAATCGAAAAACGATCTGAATATTCATAGAACAAAATTCACTATTCCTTTTAACTACGGCGAATAACATAATCAGCTTAGGACTAGTAATATGACATATACAGAGAGTTCCATTCTATTTTTTAAAATGAGTTGATAAACCATACAGGACCGGACAAGAGCGGAAAACTATCTGAACATTTATAGAACAAAATGCACTATTTCATTCAAACTACGCCGAGTACCATCTTGAGCTCAGACCTTGAAAAAGAACATAACAGAGTTCCACTCAAAGTTTAGGATAAGGTTGATAAACCATACAGGACCATACACGAGAGGAAAACTATCTGAACATATGTAGAACAAAATACACTATTTCATTCAAACAACAGTGAGTGCCACTATGAGCACAGGCTCTGGAATAGAACATTCATAGAGAGGTCCAATCCATTTTTCATAATGAGTTGACAAAGAGTACCGGACTGTACAAAGGTGGAAAATGATCTGAATATTTATAGAACAAAATGTACTATTTCCTTTCAACTACGGTGAGTACCGCAGTGAGCTTAGGTTAAGTTAGTTAGATAAGATTTCCTTTTTTAGAAGGCTTCGTTCTGACGTTTGCCCATTTTCAGCTCTCTGGTCGATGTTACACAGAAACGGACACCTAATATAGTGTAAACGGTCTAAAAAATAACCTGTTTGGACTAAGGTTTCAGAAATGAAAAATATTTTTTCTCCAAAAACAATAGTTTTTGAAATTTTACGAAAAATTTCAGGAATCTGATTTCGATAAGAATTTGTATAATTAAGTTTCCGATTACGAATATGGAATCGATTTTTGCCTTGTCTTAAGGTTTCGCAGATATGATTGTTTTGTGAGAAGGCTGCGTCCCGAAGTTTGTTCGTTTTCAGCCCACTGGTTGATATTGAAAAAAAACGATCACCTTATGTAATGTCAACGGTCCAAAAAGAACCCCGTGAGACATATTTTTTCGAAATCGAAACAAAAACTCTTTTTTGCTCTAAAAATTGCCTTTGAAATTTTTCGTACATTTTCAAGTAACCGATTTCGATAATTTGTAGAACTATACTTTCGAAGTGACAGATTACAAATATGGTATCGATTTTTGCCTAGCTTTAATGGTTTCGCAGATATGATTTTCCTACAAACATTCCGAAACAATTGTGGCTCTGTAGCAAATAAAGAAATATTCGAATAAATCATAAATGAATTGAAGAAAATAACATGATTTCTCCATCCGTCTCTTCTTCGGAACTGATTCATCAATCAATTTAACAAATTTTCTTTCGTAGTTATCTTTAAAATATGTTTCTGATAAACCAAACTGAATTTGACTGATCTGCACGAAGGCACTAATGAAATCACAGATGATGCATACCTCTATGGTAAACCTATGATGAATTATCTGTTGTGATTTAGGCTTTGAAATAGATCCTCTAAACTTTGTAAACATCAAATGTATTCACAACAATGTGCTCGACAAGCATTGTACTGTCGTAGCATATATTCCCATAACTGCTCAGTGAATATAAATGAACAATAATAAAATCAATTTTCATGTTCATCAACTTTCATAAACCTTTTACTTATTTGTACAAGGTGACATATGGAAAACTTCATAATTAACATAATTTACTTCAAAAACAAGTTATCATTCCAGAGAATATTTGGTGGTTATAACATTTGTGTTACCATAAATACGAAAAATAACGTCCTTTTTCATTTATGCGACTGAACACAGTTACCAGAACCTTAGTAATGATGCGTACAACTTCCTGATAGATGGAGATTTCCTATTCTCAGAATTCTTTTTAATTTTTTTTTTAATTATTTTCAATCCGGAGTTCCGTTCCATTCGTTTGAGCAAAACGACCTGGGCTTGTGGGAAAAGCTTCTCCCATTCCGTTAACATACTCTGAAGTACGAGGCGTACATTGAAGCAGTTAATTTTCGATGAGAACCAAATGGGTTACCAATATTTCAACCTCTAAACAGGTGGACTCCGAACTCAGTGGATGATTCCCTGAACAGAATAATACTCATTTCAGCTCATTTTCAAAGATATTTGTCTATGGACATATTAGTTGGGTAGGGCAGAGCTAGTAGAGCATAGAGGCAAGTTAGGCAATCGAAATTTCTCGCAAAATATTCACCACACGTATAGGCAACGTATAGCGGAAAGGAGTCACGGGAAGAATAATCACCACGCGATCGCGACTATTAGCTGGACGAACGTGTGAAGTGCCCGTTGGTTTTGTTTATTTTGTGCCCGAAAAGCAAAAACGTCGTTCATCACAAGTTTTCGTTAGTATTAATCAATTGTTGTCTGTTTTCAATCAGCTAAGTGTTAGTCTTCCAGAAGATTATTGTACTTTTGATATATAGAGAGGTTTTGGTTATAATTCTTACAATTTTTTCATAACCTCACTTTTGTTTTGAAATTCCGGGTTGGGTTCTGTTAAGCTATAGGAGCTCAACTTACCCGACGACTCAAACAACTAAAGTAATGAATGTTTTATTTCTTCTTAGGATGCGGACTTACAAGAGGAAGACTACAAGATGTTCTTACACTACTGAAGATTTGAAAAATGCTGCAAAGGCTGTCAATGATGAAAGAAAAAGTGGTAATGCCGCCGCTAAAGAATTTTGTATTAAATTCTCTGACTCTCTGAAAAAATACCTGCTACAAATGACATCAATTTAGGCAACATCATTTAATGCGCAGATATATCGTATCCAGAACGATCAATATGGATGATTTTTTTTTTTGAAATGAACACTTGCATCAATTTCTCACCAAATTATGTAGAGTGCCACAACAGATTTCAGTTTTTTTTTATAAAAAACTAAAAATGAAGCAGATGCTACTCTGTTTTATAATCATTTCATGTATTCAGTATTTGAAATCAGTTAGTTGGCACTTTGTTTCTGTTGTAAGCACAAATGAAAGATTCAAGTTTTGTGATTCGACCATGGAAAGACGACATTTGCCTAGAGAAGAGATGTTACGAGCCGTTGGTATGCTCCAAGCTGGGAGCTCACAACGGGAAGTATCCAGGGTTCTAGGAAGTAGCCCAAGTGTCATAAACCGTTTATGGTCGCGTTTCAATGAAACAGTTAGCGTAGAAGAACGCCGTACAGGTCGTTTCAGGATTACTACAGTCGCCCAAGACCGATTTTTGGTTTTACAAGCCGGAAAAGATCGTACTACCACAGCATCTCAATTAGCTCAACAGCTATCACGAGTTCATAATATACAAATTTCCGACCAAACTGGGAGAAATCGACTGCACGAAGGTCAACTCCACTCCAGACGTCCTTTAAGAGTTCCACAACTGAACCATGGAAATCGCGCTGCTCGTTTAGCTTGGTGCCAAGAACACGTAAACTGGGATTAATAAAGGTGGGTCACAGTTCTCTTCCGTGATGAATCTAGATTTAGTTATTATCCTGATTCGGGAAGAATTCGAATATGGAGGGAACCTGGAAAGCAAAACCGTCTCCAGCATGCTCGAGAAGTTGTTAGACAGGGAGGCGGATCAGTGATGTTTTGGGGAGGTATATGCCTTGGTGGAAGAACTGACCTCGTTTTCATACAGAAGAACCTCACGGGAAATTCTTACGCAAATGAGATAATTTTATCTGTAGTGGTACCGTATCCCCAAACAATGGGTCAAAATCCACTCTTTCAACAAGATAATGCCCCTCCTCATCGTGCAAAAGTTGTCTTGAACGTTCTTGAAGAGAATGATATCGATCTTCTATCGTGGCCATCCTGCTCCCCAGATCTGAATCCCATCGAGCATGTGTGGGACACCCTAAAAAGAAATCTCCTGCGTCAAAACGTCTTCCATCATGAACAGGAGCTTCGATTAGTAGTTCAGAGGGTTTGGAATGACTTAGGCCAAAATGTAATAGTCAATTTGATATTGAGCATGCCGCGACGATGCCAAAGTGTCATTAATAACAGAGGTGGACCTTCTGGGTACTGTAAAATATAAGTGGTTCCATATCGTTTCGAAATTATTAGTTCGGGATTTTTTTTTGTGTTTTACCAAGTTTCGTCATTTTCAAACTTCAAATTTTTTTTTATAATAGGTGCTTTGATGAAGTCAAATATAATTTTGTTTTCTTGAGAATACATTATATACAATACATCTTAACAAAAACCGAAAGATTTCTATAAATTCGAATCATCAAATTCATATTTTATAGATATTGGTAAGTGTTCCCTAGACTTTTTTGAGGTTTTTATGTACCTCTTTCATATTTTCTCGCTGTATCACTCTTTCTTCAGTTAGAGTATGGTCATGTCTTCCTTGGGACACAGTGTATAGACAGCTACGCTAAGAAATAAAATTTTACATGATGTTGACTCGATAGGAATTCAAGCAGAGCCAATCAATAAATTAATAAATCACGGAAAAGATGAGTCGCATATGTCCAATGTATGTAGATATAGTGACATAAGGGGAGATATTCAAGAGCCAGGCACACACAAATCTAACGCATAACTTGTGCCTCTAGAACGTAGTAGTATGAACGCTATAACATAAGAATCAGTACAAAGTGGAGCACTCTACCGCGAATTTGTTGGTATGAGCATTTGTTTTGTACTCCCATGACACACAAAGAACAAGGAGAGAGCCAATAGCTAACTTTATGTGGAGAAGGTATGGGCTAACCAACTCAACTTGAAGTTCTTTGGCGCCACCACGATATATTGATAGATGGATATGTGTAAATAACTAATAGGTTAGGTTAGGTTAGGTTAGAATTTGTTGGTATGAGCATGTGTTTTGTACTCCCATGTCACACAAAGAACAAGGAGAGAGCCAATAGCTAACCTTATGTGGAGAAGGTATGGGCTAACCAACTCAACTTGAAGTTCTTTGGCGCCACCACGATATATTGATAGATGGATATGTGTAAATAACTAATAGGTTAGGTTAGGTTAGGTTAGAATTTGTTGGTATGAGCATGTGTTTTGTACTCCCATGTCACACAAAGAACAAGGAGAGAGCCAATAGCTAACCTTATGTGGAGAAGGTATGGGCTAACCAACTCAACTTGAAGTTCTTTGGCGCCACCACGATATATTGATAGATGGATATGTGTAAATAACTAATAGGTTAACTACGAATATCTAATAAAATATCCGAAGTGAAGAATCAATATTTATGCTCTACTATTCTATCAACAAGTCAAATGGTAATCACAAGTACAGTTTAAATATGTGTACTTGAAGTGGTTATAATTGAACAAGATAATAATAATATAAAAAGGTAAGATTCAGTTAATCAGTGTCAATAGGTAAATTTCCTTAAGAATATTCCTTATCTGTTTCATACGTCGAAGTTGAAACGAGGTGGTTGATCCTCCTAAGAGGGGTACATCTCAACTTTTCAAATCCAATCACAGCTCTATACTAAAATCCTGTGTTCAATCTCCTCTATCTCCAATCGATCTAGTCGTTCCTTCATTATGGTACCTATTCTTATTTGTAAACCAATCAGAAATTGTCTAGTCGAATCCTAACTTCGACCAATAAGTTATCCAGCGAATCCTGCATTCTCTATCCTGAATTAGAAAATATTCCAATAGCACAACAAAATCTAGTTTGACCAAATGCCTGAGAATAATCATTCATCGGATTATATCTCATCCCTGATATGAAGCGCGGATACGTGCTTCCTTCAAGTTCAAAATGGTGTCCAAATTAATAGAAGACGGATTCACCGAAATCCAAAATCCATCAAAAGATTATACGCCCCTCCAGAGCGAATCTTGATGGAAAAAATATAGATTGTCTCACAATCAAAACTCTCCCTGCAACCCCGAGCTCGGAAAACTTCAAAACTATAAGACCAGTAAAAACTTTTGATAGCACGGGATTGTCTGATTTCTGAAATCAGAAAGAAACTTTTAGCCTTCAAAAATGATAAAACGAAATTGTCGCTGCCAAGTCGAACATCAAACTTAACTACTATTTGCAACCGTGGCCCTTAGATCCCACATCTAACCAGAGCCAACGACAACCTTAAGATAAACTATGATGGAAGAACTATAACTCCAGGTGTTATCGAATCAACCAATTAATAACACACTTTGTTACATCTTTTACGATGTGCTCGGGAACTTAGCCCATATACACAGTGGACCTACATCTTATAGTGGAATTCGAACCACTCTCCTAGATCGTGCAATGATAACTGCCACCACAAGGATTACAAGTTATATGATCTTCGGAAATTTATGCCTCCTTTAGGGGACTCTTTCCAAGTATCACTTTTTTATTCAAGGACAACATCCATAGATTGAACCGGGATTCGAACCAAGCACCTCGGCTAAGCATATTCCTACATACTTGCTCACTAACCGTGCAGCTACGACGTGAATAATCAACGTTATATTGTAAAAGTTAAAACCTGAAACCAACATGAAATTTCTTCATTTGACAATTTAAACTATTCTATGAAATTATCAAAGAAGAACATAGGAAAGGAGAAGTTAGTTTCTATGAAGAACACTAACTGGATATTCAAGATGATTATAATTTATTATCTAGTACAATAAGATCTTTGCTTGATCGAAATGTTCACAAATAATATCAGGTTGGTACATTTTCTCTTTTAAAACTTCACATCTTATCTCAATCGAAACACGAATATGCGCAAAACTGTTCCGTATTAATGAATCTTAGTATCTAGTTGGAACTTGCGCAGCTTTTCTCAGGAGTGTCAGCATTTCAAGCCAATTTCACTCTACTGCGCTCTGCAGACAAATTGAGATTAGGTCAAACACGTCATTTTACATGTCTTCTCCTTTTCACGTGACTGATGTGAGCGTATGTTTCGCTCAATTCTCCTTTTAATTTTCCAGACTTTTGCAATTTATTTCTGAAAGTATGAAATGGAACTTTTTTTTAATAAATACTTCAATACACTCAACTTTCTACAAAATCAACATGATCTTTCAGGTCGAACCAATTCAATCCTTTTTATTTCTTTTTCAATATAATTCGGACCGTATTTATGAATGTAACTCTTGAAAATTCACGAAGGAATATATTATAATCCATATAACCATGGGATTATTTTTGTTGTAAGTGGAACTTAATACTTGTTAAGCGGATAAAATATTGTTTTGTGAACAAATGTACTGAATTTGAATATGAAATATCATATTGAAAATGAAGATTGCGCTGTATAAAGATACAAGCGTGATATTTCAAAGTGGATAATTCTAGATGATCGCCCTGTTGTCTGCTACCTCCACTTATTTTCATCCAAACTGCTGCCTATCATGGTTTAATGCGTACAGTGTAAAGCGATATTTCTCCCGTGAATATTGGTAATTTAAGCCTGAAATAACTTTCACAATGAAATTATTATCGGTCTCACAAAATTACGACGCTAAATTCTGAGCTCGTTCACGTCGCGACATGTCGGTTCAAGGGTGAATTGAGATTGAATATCAATTTGCAACTTTGAACTTAATTTATGGTAATTTGTTGAAGGAAAGGTCGGGCATCAATATTTCGTTAAGTCCATCAATCATTTTTTTTGGATTATAGATGAACGAACCGCATTCGTCTGGGAAATACAGGACATCATTCAATATTATTTTCTGAGTTAGTTAAGTGCAGTATGTAGCGCTTTCTAATAAAAACGCACCATCCTGAATAACTCGGTAGGTTTGTTTTGACTTTGAAATTCCAGAAATAGTTCGTTTTTTTTTTCATTCAACCCCTATCAACTACTTACCGCAGCTTCTACCTTTGATTTTGACGAATTGAAATCGGAAACTGTTTGGGAAATTCCATGTTTCCATGAATCCATTCGATCGTAGTTTGAGTAAAACATTCGATGAGAATTGATTTGGTTGAATCACAAAATTGTTTTTTACTTATTGAAACGTTAGCGTATTCAACCCCTACTCTTATCAACTACAACCCCGTATAAATTTCAGTGCTATGGGTGCTATGTTTGAGCCACAATAGACTACAAAAGTTGACAAGGTAGTTGAAAAATTAATTTGAATCGTGAGCATTTCGCGCAATAATTTTCTACAATTTTCGAAGACATTTATCTCAACGACAATATTTCGGTTTTTGGCATTGAACATCACACCAGTCAACACTTTCCTGTTGTATGGAGAATTTAAACGCGACAGGACAGGTGCACGAAAAACAGTGGTCACTAAGGAAAATGTGGATGATGGGCCTGCAGCTTATCGATAGATTGAAGCACCATTTTGGATTTCAAAGACCCCAATACACAAAACTCGGCTCGAACAATCGCATCTGATGACCGAACAACAGAAATATGCATGGATGAATTGATAGCAGAAAACACTGGACCGATATAACTTTGGAAAGTCTGAAAACATTTACAACTTTGTCGCTATTATCAGTGGTAATGAATTTTATATTTGTTCATGCGAGCCAGAGAATAAACGCCAATCTTCTGTTTGGGTGTTCCAAGGGGAAGAAAAACAGAGAGAAGTCATCCGTGGCTGATGTCTTTCCAAGAAGATGGTCGCAACGTATGTTTCAAAAGCAAGTCGTGAGGCAACAATTCTTTCGCAAGATCAAAGGAGACTTACTGCTGATTAGTAGACAACCAGTTTTTAAACGCAATTCGTTAGAAACTAACCCCGAACTGCAAATCATCCTTCACCAAGACAATACAAGGTGCATATAGCCCGTATAATATGTGAATTTTCAACGCAAAAAAGAGCGTGTGTACAGGGTGGGCAGATTTATGTATTTGTGCGGCAGCTATGTGAAATTTTACAGATAGAGAGAAATGTACCCCCCCTATCGATCTTATCTTCAAGGACTAGTTTAGTGGTATCAACATTTTACTGATATCTCTTTCCGTTCTGTAATTATTCAAAATTTCTCAAACCTTGTGAAAATCGTCCATCGCGGATATCTCGATCATTCGATCATCATCAAAGTTACATAAAAAGATGCACTTTTTTGAGTGAAATATAGTGCTGTGATAAAAATTCAGTGGTTTTCGAGTTATGATGCAAACCTGCTTTTTCTTTTAATACGTATCATAGGAAATTTTACCCCTATTGGATGAAGTAATTTTTCCTTTTATAAATATATAACACTTGTAGACAATTTTTCCATTCAATACCTTTTTCAGAAAAAAACCTGAAATTGACACAATTCCATTCATTAGGTGCATGCCCATCAACGATTCATTTTGTTCTATGACTGTAAACCACAGATTTTAATGATCCTGGTTATTTCTATGGTTCGATTCGATTTAGATCAGAGTAATTTACTGTGGTCTTAGAGTTCGAAAATCACTTCTACTCTTCATAAATCGAATTACAGATGAATATCAATTTTTAACTCGAAACTTGCCAACCCGCGGAATTCCGTAACATATGAATATATGTTGCTTTGGTCATACTATATTAGAATGATCAGAAAGTTATGTGAGTAAAAATATATTATTACGAAAAACAAGACCTATGACATTAAACTTTTCTCAAACGAAAACCAAAAACACATACGATAATCTTTGACAGGAACAAAAGTCCTAAATATACAAATGCTTTATCGCAAATATTGTTGCCATTTATTTCAATGCATAAGTTACATAGCCGAGAAACACAACGGCAGGCATTGTAGATATAAATATGGCTAACAGAAGCAAGGCATTCCCTGAAAGTCTTCTTTAACTCTTCGTAATTGTTACTGTTCCTCTTGTAGAGTGAATCATTTACATGATCCCAAAGAAGAAAATAGAGTGGCTTCAAGTCAGGGGAACTAGACGGCCATCTCACAAGTCCTTTAGTCTCTATCCAATTATGTCCAAAATTCAAATTCAACAGATCAGTGATGGCTCTTGTTTGCTGTGATGGCACATCATCGTGTAAAAAAAATTTGATCTTAGTGCTAAAGGAAGTTTATCGAGAAATCCTTCAATGATATTATTGTTGATGATCTCTTCATAACGCGCTCTGTTGAAATTGTCATCAAAAATTTCAAACGCCAATGTGCTCCCAACACATTGAAACCATATCTTCCTTGATGCTGCACGTTAATATGGATTTGAGGATCTTCATCACACCACAAATGTTCATTAGAGCGATTAAATATCCCATCGCTAGTGATGCGAATTTCTGTCTATATGACTTCTCTAAAAACAGTCTAGGTTCTTGGTTATTCTCTATATACCAATTGCAGAAATGTAGTCGGTGAGGGGTATCCCCTGGCTGCAAAAATTGGGAGACACCTTTTTTTGTAGGGTTTTAACTGGTTCTCCTTGAGAAATTCGAAATTCCTGTTTCTGTTTCTATTTGTCTGCTCGAAATTGAAAGTTTGGCTGTTGCAGCACCTATCACTTGGATCGTTGTTTCCTTTCTATCACTTACGTGATATTTTTTAAGTCTTGATCTTCTGAATGAGCCGCTATTGATAAGATTCTCTCTCATTTTTCGAAAACTAGATTCAATTGGTTGGTGCCATCATATCGTATTTTTTATAGTTTTCATAGTTATGATTTCTATTCTGCATCTTGAAACAACCAAAGTCTCCCACAAATTCTTGAAAGTAATAGTTGGAACATACAACTAACAAGCAGCTATTTCGATATTCAATAAACATTCAAGCTGAAACAGGAATCGTGAGTGTCAAACTCTAAGACCACAGTTAAATACTATGGTCTAAATCGAATCGAACCATAGAAATAACCATGATCTTAGATAGAATCTTTGGAATCTGTGGTTTTCAATCATAGAACAATATGCATCGTTGATGGGCATGCACCTAATGAATGGGATTGTGGCAATTTCAGGTTTTTCTCAGAAAACAGGTATCGAATGCAATAATTGACTACAACTATTTTGAGAAGTGAAAAAAATTACGGCATCCAATAATATGGTTCGTATATAAAAAATATGTTTGCATCATAAAACCGCTGAACTAAAAAAAATTTTTGGCACAGGACTATATTTCACTCTAAAAACTACTTATAGAATGTCAAATTTATTTTTATGTAACTTTGATGGTGATCGAGATATTCGTGGAGGACGATTTTCTCAAAATTCGAGAAAATTTGAATAATCCCAAAACAGAAAGAGATATCAGCAAATTTTGGTACCACTAAACAAGTCCCTGAAAATAAGATCGAGAGAGAGAGGGGTTCATTCTTCTCTATCTGCAATATTTCACATAGCTGCCGTACAAATACATCGAAATTTGCCCACCCTGTACAGTCCGGACCTAAGTCCCAATGATTTCTTCACTGTTCCCAAAATCAAGAATGAAGTTCATGGTCAAAGGTTTCGGTCATCTGAAAAAGCTGTTGATGACTTCCAGAAAACCATTTTTAATAAAGCAGCAAACGATTGGAAACTGCTTCCGAAATTGGTTCCAACAAATACAGAGGTGTATTAATCTTCGCGGAGAATACTTCGAAAAACAATAAAGTCCTTAAAAAGTCCCAATTTCATTTTACCTATATACGCAAAACTTAAAATGACATCCCTCATATAGTTCGATATAAAGAAAATGGTAACTATTAGAATACTGAAGGGCTTTTGTCGAAAGAATTCTATCAACACATGCTTCTAGCTTTAACTGAACTCAAAACCCTTGTAGAGAAATAATCCAAATAAATTGTTCGGCGGCACTGAAGTAATGAGTTGAAGAAAAGGAATAACTGAAGCTAAATAGGAGAATAATATCCCTTAGCTCATTTTGTCCAATGCAATCTCACAAGCAGAATTTAGTTTTGATGTTCGAAGAAGAACCATTTCAAATTTCGAGAAACGATCTATAGTTTTGACTAATAATTGCCTCAAAACGTAACTAAAAACTTTATTGGATGAATTTTGCTTTTTCTCGAAAATAAATAGTGCTTTTTTCCATTCCTGAATCCTTCGATTTTCAGATAAGTGCTATTTTTAAAATTGCTTATTCTATTAAATTATAACACAGACATTCTCTTCAAATGCTGATGGTGGCATCTTACCTTTTCGTAATCTATATGAAATTCCTCCATTTAACGCGTTGCTTTCTTTGATAACTATGTTAAGAAAAAATTTTAAGTTGGGCCACCACACTGTGAAACTTCGAAAGGTTTAAAATGGATGTAGTTTATGAATATAGAACAGAACTGATTGATTGCATGGAGAAAAATGAAGAAATCTTCGACGAAAAGACAACAAATCAATCTGGCTTGATAAATAGAAGGCTATAAGAAAAAACATTTATCTTTAGCGCACATGAAATAATCCTTTTCAATCAAATGCAAGGTCGTATAATAGAATATGTGGTAATTAAAGTAAGTCTTATAACATATTTTACATCGAAAAATGACATAGAGACCACTGATGGTGATTTATGAGACGAGGAAGAAACTGCTAAACGAAAAAAGTGTCAACCATCTATATTTGAAATAAATTATATAATATGGTTAATGTTGTAGAGGAATGTATTTAATACACGAAATGGAATATTTCTTTTTGAAACCCTTAAAAAGTACGACAAAATGCCATAAACTCTTCACCTATGGTTGCAAAACGAAGACTTAATACACTACTTAGTGTTTTATATGGCAGTGCTGAATAAGGAAAATACACTTGCTGTTCGGTGCTATCAAATTCTTCATATTACGAGTACAATAATTTTGAAAATGTTTCTCAGCAAATAGTTAAACCGTTGAAACTAACCTTACCCAAGAATTTTACCAAACCCCTCTCATATCGAGGGGAAAGGATCTCTATTTTCCAACGCATCTCTGACAGACAGGACCGACGGCTTTACATCTCCTCCAAAAAATTGACACTCAAGCGATTCACAGAATCCGAAAAAACGCACCGAGTTTGTGGGGATTCAACCCAGATAACTCTGCGCAGAGGTCAAGCGACCTAATCTCCACGCCACCAAGCCGGTATTCGAGTGAAAGAATGATTGACAAGTTTTCTGTAAAAGAAAAAGCATGCCGATGTAGTTCAAGAAAATAAATGAAACATAAGTATTTGTTTCGCTAGATTCATTTAGTATAATAATAACATATATAAATTGTATGCAGCCAAGTGTTCTACATGGATATACTTGTCATATACATCAAGTAACAAATCTATCACATGTAACAAGTACATTCAGATTCTTAAATCATTGGTATATATTACACAGGACTCTATACATACAGACTTAATCAACTAACTTAAATTAAAATTTATCAATAAAACACTCATCTACAGATAAAAAAACCTTTCTGGAAAGAATATCCTTGATTTTGGACTCGAATCCAGTGGATGGAAGGTTTTTATGAGCTCCTAGCGGTCTGATGTAGACAATTATTTTATAGTAGTGCGAGTTCCATAAGAATTTCGTTGTGTTATGGCGAGTACGATGAAGCATATTCAGGACCCTCGTGTGATAATTATAGTTGTCAAGTGTCGTAAGGCCGTATTCTGTGAAAATAGGACTGCAACTCTTCTGGCTACTCAAACCGAACAGCTCGCGCACGATTCGTTTCTGTGCCCTAAAAGCACGGTCCTAGGAGGCACTATTCTACGACAAAATGACACCACATGAAGAGTGAAAAACTCCGAAAAGCCCGGCAGAATAAGCGTGCTGCATAAATTAGAAATTGCAAAGTATACAGAAACCAGCTTAATACAAGCATGGTCCATATGTACAACCCATCTAAGAAGGGAGTCTAGATGAAACCCTAGAAAGACAACATGTTCCTATGTCACAACTCGAGAGCCGTTCTCACTCATCGCTATGCGCTATGCCGAAAGGAGCTAGGCTTATAGCTAATACAAGGTTCACTATCTTAGAAATAATAGCAGCCTCAACACAGACCCCTAAGGCACCCCATTATTCGAACCAAACTCAGATGGGGGCAGTCACCTCGAACTCATTAGAATCTTCTATCCGAAAGGTAGGATTACATTTGAGATTATTTTCGCTAAAACCTAACACGTTAGGCTTGTACACCATGAAATACAAATTTTAGGTGTCGAAAGCCACTAATAAATCAACAATGAAGCAACATGCTTCCCTTATCCTATTCAAAGTTTATATAATGCCAGAGGTCTTGTGCTACGGTATCGGTCTATTTACCAGGCCTGAATCCGTGATTTCTGTCATTTATTATATTGATAGTATTTAAAAATGACGTTGATTTGTCTAGTTTAACATTGAATTAATTATTGAAATTGGTCTATAATTTGATATAGTAGATCCATCAGCACTTTTAAATAGTGAAGTAGATTTTCAAAAAGAATATAGTGAGAATAGATTATTTCCATTGTTCATAAAATTATTTATTGCTTTAAACGAAGTTGTAATATTACATAACCATAAACTACTCGGACATATAGTATTAGAATTGATGAAATTTGTTTTACCTTAGCTGACCTAAACTTCAACCCGCAGCACTGCTACTCTCTACGGTCACGAACCGCCACTGATTGAAACTAAAAAAATAGCCTACAAAATAGATCTCAAAATTTTCCTCTTAGGACTGACAGTTTACAAGGCTCCCAAAAATAAAGTCATGCCACAAATTGGGCATCATTCCAGTTTAAAATCGAATAACAATCAAACTATTTTATAACATTAGTAAATCGAATGTACTTAATTAAACAGTTCAGTAAAGAACGACAAGAACTTCATATTGTATTCAGGACCTTCTTCCATCTCCTCGGTGATACCTTCCCAGAATCCAAAACAACTGTCAGATAGAACCACCCCCTTTTTCCACCAACTAAATACTTTGCAGTGCAACACTGAAATAGAGTTTATTCACGAATTGAGGAAATGCTCAACAATAAACAAATAGATAGTGTTGCCAAAATACATTGAACAACACGTTTGTGGGAAAGAACAGTATATTAGTTTGTATTTAGTGCAAGAAAACAATTCAATATAGAAAATTAAATTTTTTATCCACCAAACAGATAATTCGCAACTACCCATTAAAACATTTGTTTCTCAGGTATTGCGTAACGTAATGCGTAATAACGTAGACAAGTGCGTGAAGAAAGAGTACGTGTGATAGTCCATTCGACCATGATGGAACTCGCGTAGAATTTTTAACTAGTATTTTTCAAATTATTGTTTATTCTCCATAACGGATACTAAACAACTGCTTGATATTTTCTCAATGTGAATAGAAATTGGTCATGGTTCACAATAATTCTGGTGTCACATACCACGCTCACCGAATCCACGTTGTATTTCAAATTCACTCGGTAATTCTAGTGTCGCATTCGTTGTCACTCGATCGAGTTTAACTTAATCATTCGAGTAATTTGAGTAAAAACAGTACTCCTCATCAGTAATTCGAATACCAATGTTGCGTAGAGACAAACGAAAATGCGATGTACGCCATGTTAGTAACAAAAGCTGTTGAAACTAATTGGAAAAAATGAATCAATACACGTTTAAGAGCCATTTTTGGAATGAAAATAAAATAATGAAGCATTACTACTAATATATTTATATTCAATCCAAGATTCTAAGCTTGCTCGGTGGCGTAGATAAAATGATGCTCGTCTCCTGCGCAGAATTACCTGGGATCAATCCCCACCAAGTCGGTGCGATTTTTAGGGTTCTGGGAATCGCTTGAGTATCCATCTTTCGGAGGAGATGTAAAACCGTCGGTCCTGTCTAACAGAGATGTGTTGGACCATAAAGATTCCTTCCCTCGACACGAGAGGGGTTCAGCAAAATTCCCGGGTTAGTGAGGTGACAGGCGTGTCATTAGCCGAAAGGCGGAAATAGAGCACGTAATGGGAATAACAAGCTTCCTAAAATCCTAGCCCAATTATTCTTAGTAAGTAAATCGAATTGTTAAGTATTCATAATTTGAATCTAAAGATCATCTACAGAATATTTTCTGCTAGAATATAAACAAATTATGGATACTGGCTTATTTATATCGATGATAAAATAATTATTGTAATTACATTTCCGATTGCTCAATGTCTGAATACACATAATATTCAATTCTCTGTTAATGTCGAATCGACGGGATATAGAAATATGACAATATTTGTGTTGAATATTAATTGAAAAGGTTAACTGAAGTTTTCAATTTCATATTTTGTTTCAAGAAAACGTTTATTTATCGGCAGAATTTCACTCAGTAAACTTGATCTTAAAAAGGAATTCATAAGCAAGTTTCTTGTAATTATAAATGTGCATGAATTCGCAATGAAATGAAATGCTGCGTTCTCTGAAATTCTTGATGAAATATCCAAGCTTAAATTGAAAATATTCATCTCGAATCCATCTGAAACTAAGAGAATCTGATTTCTCTTAATTTCGACATTTGATATTCCAATTTGACTTTATCGCATGCGTCATCAGCTAAAATGTTTTGCAACAGGTGATTCTTCTTAAATATTTTAGTACAACTGCAGATAATTTTTGAGCCAAGCTACAGCAATTATATTTTTGTTATTATTATATTAAATGAACATCATTATCATCATCATCCTCCAGCCTGTTGTGTCCACTGCTGGACGTAGGCCTCCATTAAGCGCATCCAATGTGTTCTATCTTGGGCTTCTCTCATCCACCTCTGTGACTCTTGAATTTTGATGAGGGATGAACGTCTATCCTTTTTCCTCTTCATCTCGCTTATTTTACATCTCCTTGGTTTGTCCTGGGGTCCTATTGGTTGGTTATCCTCCTTCTTTTATGTTGTGGTGCATCTATGCTGGCCTGTTTTTTCCTCTTCCATTGTACTAGGGATGTCCTCTTACCTGTTGTCCTCTGTTGTAGTTCCATTATTTGGTTGGTCTCCATGTTTTCGTGGTCTCCCATCTGGTCAGTTGTCTTCGTTGTTAGTCGTGCGATGATTTCTTCTAGTGTGTCGATTTCTATTTCCTTCTGAGTTGGTCGTTGCTTTGTACCATGGGGCGTTTGCTGCTGTCCTGATGATCTTGTTGAGTGCTGATTGTAGTTTCCCCTTCTCGAATCTGTCCTCTAGATGACGAATTTGTCCTGCGTATGTTATGCCTGGGATGCCTTTCATCCAATGACCGGCGGCTCTTTTAATGTAATCGCTCCAGCGAGTTGGGGGGTCTTCCTCTACTTCTTGTTCGCTAGTTCAATATTTTTATAGACCATCTTTCGTCGTCAAGTCGTGCAACATGTCCCGCCCATTTCCATTTTAGCGTTGTAATTCGTTCTATGACGTCGTCAACCTTTGTTCTTCGTCTTATCTTTGTGTTCCTTAACCTATCTTGAAGTTTTATTCCCAGCATGGCCCTCTCCATTTTCAGTTGGATTACCTCCAATTTGTGAACATTATTTTGGTCTGCTCCGTATGTCAGCACCGGTAGAACACATTCTTTAAATAGTTTCCTTTTCAGGCTAGTTGGTATGTCACTGCTGAATAGGACTCGAAGTTTTCTATATACTGCCCAGCCCAACCCTTCTATTCATTTCATGTGTCTGATTGTCTCTGAATATTCTCAATTCGTGCCCTAAGTACTTGTACTCGCTAACTTCTTCTATCACGTCGCTGTCTCTGGTTCCTCCAAGTACTAGTTTCGTCAAGATTGTCGTTTTTTTCTTGTTCATGCAGAGCCCTACCATCTCTCCACTCAGTTCTTTTCTCATCACACCAGCCTCCTGTATATTATCCGTGATGAGTACAATGTCGTTTGCAAACCGTAGGTTGTTCAATTTTGTCCCGTCTATGTTAATTCCCTTGTTTACCCTGTTGAGTTTTTTAAAACCGTATTCGATCACTACAGTGAAAAGTTTAGGAGACAAGGTGTCTCCCTGTCGAACACCTCTTTCTATTCGGAACTTATCTTTATCTTTGTGAAGTCTGGCAGTTGAGTTGCTGTAGATGTTATACAGTAAAGGAGTGTATCTGTAATCTATGCGAAATTGTTAAAGGGCTTCTAATATGGCTACTACCTCGATCGTGTCAAAAGCTTCTTGAAAGTCAATGAAAATGAGCACCAAAGGTCTGTTGTACTCGAATGTCTTCTCGATCTATAGTTTCAATATAAGGAGATGATCGTTTGTTCCAAAACCTGATCGGAAGCCTGTCTGCTCGACTAGCTGGTAAAAGTCGAGTTTTCTCTCCAATCTTTTGCTAATGACCTTAGGGAACAATTTATTCAAAAGCGACTGCAAGCTAATTGGCCTGTAGTTGCCTATGTACCTAGTATCACCTTTTTTTATAAATCAGCAACATCGTCAGCAATTAAATTTTTAGATACAATCTTGTGTTTTTGTTATATGAGATATTGAGTTAAGCCAATTGTCACTGTTCATGGCCTTCTGTATGAAAGATGAAAATTGCAAAACAAATGATTGTGTTTTGTTTTCCTTTCAAAAATATGTCGAAAGGTTGTAGGATGAGAAGAACAATTAAAATAAGCAAAAAAATACAGGATGTCCCAATTGAAAATCGAAATTTGTTATCGTTTCCGGTATAACCGGAAACTGAGTGTCAAACATATTTATGTTATCAAATTCAAAATGTTGTATTCTGTCTGATTCCCAAATTTTATCAAAATACTCCAAATAGAAAGAAAGTTACAGGGGCGGCTCTAATTTCAGTTACATGTGGTATATCTCTCCATAGAATGCGGCAACAAATACATTTTTTGAAAATAGTGATATTCTTGGTGTTTTCATCTATTCTTCGAATGATTTATAATATATATACAAACAAGTAAATATATTATACAAATATAATCCCAAACCAATAATCAATATTAACATTCTTCACGCATGATCTATGTTCTCATTATGAAAGTTCGAATATTAATTCTTGCTATAACAATTTAGATGAATTATTTTGTTTCCTCAGCAGGTTACAACTATTGTGTGAATATAGCGCCGTTTATAATAACGAAACAATCATGCCATACGAAAGATTTCAAAAATTCAATATGACTGAATGTTATACTCAACATAATTATGACACGGATGCTGCAAAAGCTGCTTATTGGGATCGTTTATTGAAAGGCGACAACCTCATGAAGGTATATTCGATAAATTAAGGAAAAACCTCGTAAGCCGTGTTACTTCAACGTCCCAGGAAAAGAAGAAGACGTTGATAAGTAGTTGATGGAGAGGATGCAACTATTAATGTAATATGTAGTGTAACTGCCAACATATCGATTTTGAGCTGGCAAATAGAAATAGACATCTAAGAGTCGAGTGTTAGAAATATAGATATAAACCTTAGAAAATGAGAAAATCTCAGTTTAAGCAGCCAGGAGATTTCCAACATCGATGTGATTTGTGCAACTGATTTTCACATGAACCTCAAGAGAATTCATAGTTTTTCCAAAAATTAATATAGACTGATGGAGTTCAAGCCAGTAATATTCAATTGTCAGAATGAACCTTGGTGGTCGGATGTGAGCCCACATTGTCCTATTAGTATTCAACCTCTAGGCCGATATGGATGGATGGTGTGCATTAAAATATGATCGCGTATTTCATTATGTGATTTTTCATGAAAATATTCGTAGTGAATTATAATTCACAATTCAATAACATCATTATCAGAGGATATGTTGCAGAACTGCCTCTTGCTAAAAGAAGAAATTTTTGTTTCAACATGATACAGCTCCTTTTCTTCAAACTGGTTGCTAATTTACTTCACTTAAAATTTTGCAAAACCTGTCAGTAAAATGGCCGGCCCCTTTGTCGGATTTGCCGCTGGACGTTTTCGCTTGTCAAAATATTGAAGCAAAAGCATTGTTTTCCTTCGTTTTCCAATATTCAAATTTCTAATGCATGTGGGAATATCCTCAGGCAATGTGAATTATTCATACAGAATAATGGCAACGCATTTGAAAACCTAGAGTTCTTATTTCCATTGAATTTCCTTTATTGTAATCGAATACCTCAGTAGTTTCCTAGAGTAAAGAAACGATACCAGGTTACTATACTAAGTTTTCGTACGGCATGGTCTTTTCGTTATTACAAACGATACTATATCCATACAAATAGTTCAACCTTGATGCAAAAACATTAAATAATTTGTCTGAATAGTTATTGCAAGAAATAATTTCGAACTGTCATAATAAAAGCATAGAACATACTTAAACTGTTCACTTTACTAGATAAAATTATTCAACGGAATTAAAGTTACCTATGGTTCATATTTGAAGAAATACAAATTTAGATTATATGTAGCTCAAAAACCTTTCGAATAAAAAATTTCCGCAATTAGTTTGATTCTACGCAGAGAAGTGCGATTTTTACATAACCGAAATATTTGCATTTGACTGTTTCAGAAGATTTTTGAAATTTCCAAACTCGAATACGAAGAAATCTACCTTAAATCTGCTTGTGTCCATGAGTTGCTGATCATTTTTCTCTTTCCATAATTTTCAAATAGCTACCGTATTAAAATGTTCATACCTGGATGTATTATTTTCATAAGCGTATGAAAAATACTTACACGGTTTTTCGTATATCGAAAATGTAAACTCGTTTATCGGAAACGAAACTCAAACTCTATGCAAAAAACGTTTCCCCTAAATTATTCATGAGGGTATCGTCTAATACAATACGGGTATTCCCATATTAGAGGAAAATTGTAGAATCGATGAAAATGTTAATAATGGATATAGGAAGGGGGGTCTTAGGTTTAATATTCTCAAATAATTGCATATTTAATATGAACTTCCAAGAAATATTGCTGATGAACCCCTCCAAAATTCTGTTGTAAGGGCGATAAAACCAAGTGAGGATGGATTTCGAAGTTTAAAAGAATATACAAATATTTGCCTTTCCTCGTAATATATTTATCTCTTAGAATATTTATGTTCTTCATAATTCATTCATATACTAGCTGAATCTGACGATACACTATTCATTACTCTACGAGAATATCAGTGTACTTCCATTTTATTCATTGATAATATGTATTTTCAGCATACATCAACCACGTGTATTCCTAAAAATTTATTTCAGCTGTAACTTCTTCTATTTAATAAGTTTTTTCAGTTTTTATTTAATTTTCAATTCTTTAACAAAAGTCCCAATCCCGATGTTTCTTTTAATATTTGAACTTTCGTTTCATGAAAATCCATAATCAAAAAGTATAATTAATGACTATACGGAGTTTAACTAACAATAGGATGAGTCATTACGCATTTCACTCTACAGCAGCTTTTTCAGCGGTTCAGCTTCGAAGATGATGGTAATTTTTTTATAAGTGGACAACAAATATACAACAAAAACGAACAAAAACCTTGAGCACATTAAATCAACTAACCACTCAATTTCATTCAACAATCTTAAACTCCTTCATAAATGTAACAAAGGGAGAGAGATGAATTTGTTGGAAAGTTTGGAGATTAACAAACTATGTAAAAACCCAATTTATTACCCTCAACAGCCAACTAGAGCATAATGCATCTCAACTACTCAATATTGAGGATAAATTTCATTCTGTGCTTGTACTTGCCTACTCATGTATTTTGTTATTCACTTGAAAATAGCCCTATGGCCATTTATGGTTTCGACCCTATGGTCGAGGAGTAATTTAGAAGCAGTGGCGGTGTCCATATCAGGGAAAACATGCATAAGTATATGTAATATATATCTTCCTCCTGGTGAAATTGTAGATAAAAATGAACTTGCCAATTTAATGAGTCAAATTCCTTCCCCAAGAATTATAGTAGGTGATATGAATGCGTATAATCGAAGAAATAATAGACAACTTGAAACTATCTCTATTGAATAACGGTAGACCTACCAGATTTAATATTATTACTGGAAAATATACACCATTAGACTTGTCGATATATGATAGTGACCTATACTAACTTGGCAGCCGATGGATTACACGTACAACAGCGACCACTACCCAATTATCATTCACAATAATCAAGAGAATAGGGACTCTGCGTCATTACCCAAATGAAAGCTGAAAAACGCCGACTTGATCCTCTTTTCGAATTATATTGAATCAAATATCGGCGGCTGCTCATTGAATGCCAATATAGTAGAAAGCTTGGAATCCTTTTCTAACATTCTACTGAAAGCGGCAGACTTAACTATAGGAAAAACATGACACATCAAAAAATACTGGCCTGTACCGTGGTGGCCATCAAAGCAATTAAAACCGCATTCAATTATACAAAAGAAAAAAACACTCGAAAATAAAATTGAATTCCAGAAACTCAGAGCCGTCGCAAGACTCACTTCGAAGAGAAAATCCTGGAGAGAATATATATCTACAATCAATAGCTCCACACCAATGACTGAAATTTGGAAGAAAAGCAAAAGAATATCCGTCACAAATATCAAGCACAAAATAAAAGTACTTCAAGTCAACAACAGAAACATATCTACAGATCGAGAAATTGCCAACGTATTAGCAGAAGTATATCAGCATCGATCAAGCACTGATAATTATGACAATGGTTTCATTAACTTCAGAAAATCAGAGGAACATGAAATAGACATGTCAGAATTGCTAGAAGCTTTGAATTCTTTCAAAAATACTGCAGCTGGCCCGGACAATATTCCAATTATATTTATTAAATATCTCCCAAGAAATGCGACTAAACACCTCTTAAATCTCTACAATATGATTTGGCCGAATCAAAAATTTCCAACAAACTGGACAGAATCTATTATTATCCCTATGTTGAAGCAAAATAATTCCAGTACTAACCCTAGAGTCATATAGGCCAACCTCATTTACATCTGGCATGAGTAAATTATTAGAAAAGATAATAAATACCCGGCTCTTATGGACATTAGAGAAACAAAATATACTTATACCACAACAAAGGGGATTTCGGTCAAATGCTCTAGCATCCAAACGAAAATGTGTAGCATTATGTTTTGATATAACAAAAGCATATGATACAGTTTGAAAATATCTGATCAGAAAAAGCCTTCAATCGCATAACATACGTGGCATTGTCTTGCTTTCATACAAAATTTTCTTGGAAATCGAAAATTTCAAGTTAGAATTAACGGAGTCCTATCAGCATCAAAGAACCTGGAGAATGGAATACCACAAGGCGCTGTACTTAGCCCGATCCTATTTCTGGTAGCCATCAATGATGTTTTGAATAATCTCAAAACACCACTCAAAGGTCGATTATTTGCAGCTCATTTAGTCATACTTGGAAAAAGCAAAAATATCCAAACCATCTTTACTATGATGCAGCACTATCTAAGCAGTTTAGAAAATTGGTCGAAGGAAACAGGTTTCAAATTCTCTACAGAAAAAACTCAGTACATAGTTTTCTCTAAAAGTGGTATCGACACACCCCAACTCTCGCTTTATAATAAAAACCTGCCAAAGAAACACAGCATCAAGTTTTTAGGGATGAAAAAGTCACTTGGAAAGAGCATATAAAGAGGCTGGCTGTAGAATGCAATGACAGATCAAATGTGTTGCAGACAATATCGAACAAGGACTGGGGCTCGGATAGGCAAACCTAAACCTAGGTTAATACTAGGAGCTTTCAGAACAACCCCTATAGAGATCTTATACTGCGAAGCAGGTGAACCATCTCTCCATGATAGAAGAACGTACCTTAGAATCACATACGTAATGAAAAGTCAATCAGATCCGAAAAACATAACATACAAATATGAAGACAATGACAAATTCATTAAATTATTTTCCACCAAACCACGAACACCTAAACCTTTTTATCATCAAGTGCGGTCCGATCTCTAAACACTTAACATCACTCTTCCTACCTGTCTCCTTTTAAGGCGTGAAATCTTGGACTATAAAACAGCCAAATATGATTAACTGTCTGACACAATTCGACAAATATTCTCCAATGACACCATCGCAAATAAAATAAAACAAGAACTAGAAAAGTCCGGAACGAAAAAAATCATTTTCATCTGGGTGCCATCACACATGGGAATTCCAGGCAACGAAGAAGCTGACAGACACGCTCGTGAATCCATCAGTGACGAAAACGCAGTTCGGGTGAGAGACTTAGTGACTAGTGACGGAAAAAGTTTATAAAATGAAAAGTGAATTCTGCATGGCAATTTAAGTGGTCGAACACGACCACAAAACTTCGGTCATTGAAACCATTCGTGAAACCATGGTCGAAATTATCACTTGGTTGAAAATCACAAATAAAAATCGCGCGACTTAGACTTGAGCACACGATCTTCATCCACAGTTATTTCATGAGTAGGAAGCCACAGCCCCAATGTAACAACTGTAACGTAAGATTCTCTGAAGAGAGAAGACTCCCGATAATATTGAAGAAGCACTTGGACCAAATTGCATTTTTGAAAATACAATCAAGTACCTACAAGCTGTAAATATTGAAAATATCTAAATATTCTGTTACCCTATCATAACCATATATCGCTGATAACCCCCGTGTTGATGCGATCTTTGTTAAATAAAAAAAAATACATTGAAATTTCAAAACGATAATGTTAGGTTAGACACCATGAAACTATTGTAAGGATGGTTCTTTGAAGAGATTCATTAAGTTGTGAAATTAATGCCAAACAAATTTGTTCATATAACTTGAGTACTTGTGGTCTCTAAAATTATCTTAAGATCTATATACTATAACTTTTATGTGTGAGTGGAAGTTTGAATTTTATATCGAAAGACTGACAATATTCTAAGCTATGACAAATCCAGAAAGACTTTAAGGAGGTACATTTCCTCACCCAAAATATCTGATTTCATAAGAAATGTGCCTTCGGTCATTTCGATAAGGAGAAAAAAGTTGCAGACATTATAATGAATGGGACGAAACTGATGTGGTGCAATTGATTAGGTCTAACGAATCAATCCCCCCCTCCCAAGATCGCCCAGGAAGATTCAATTCAAAATTCTCAATTCATTTTATTACCCAACAGAACTAACAATCCATAATTCCTCACAAAAATAATATTGAAACACTATTCTGCTGGACGAAAGAGCAGAATGAAATTTCCATTCGATAAGGGAAAGATGAAATGGAAAGATCATAGGCGTTTTGGAAGGAAAATCATACAAGAAAAAACGGTGAAAAATTTTTTGGTGAAGATATAAATTTTCACAGAAAAAATAATTAGAAAACGCATCAAAGTTTTATCACATCCACTGTTGGTACAAAGCTGATGCTCAATAAATTGCTATCACATGTTTTGAAGTCAGTAAATTCGATCTCACCATTCTCGTTCATAGTATCCCTAAGGAGTACATAACAGAATTTTTTTTGCGAATTCTTCCAAGCACTTCCACAAGCATAAATACTTCCTCTTTCACTTCCATATAAATCATATCTGCTGCCATTTCTTGTATATATTCGCTATCACTCTCTTTGGTTTTTATTAAAGATTCTCCAGCATCTCTCTCAGAAATCTCTACATCAGATGCTCTTACACTTTTTCCAGCTACCTCAGTAAAGTTTATTCGGTTCATATTTATTTCTTGTAGGAATAGTCGCATGTCTTTTTCTTAGATCTGTGACTTAGGCAATGTTTATGTCATTTTCATTCGTTTCGGTGATATCAGATGTCAATACTCGCTGATAGTTGAAAGGATATATCCTCGTTGTTCTGTACAATGAAATCTGATCTTTTTTAATTCAATTTGAGTGCTCATCGCAGTAAGTAAAATGGCCCTCCAATATCCTTTGAAGGTACAGAGAAATCACACATCCAAGGTCTGAGTTAGATGAGTAGAGTTCTTAGGAAAGCAAACGAAATTGATGTTACTTTTCACACGCAGTTTCAATAGATTCTAAGTGATGTCTTATAACTAAATCCAGATGTGTCTTTGCATGTGTCTTTGTATGCAGTAAGAATGTGGTAGTAAACCGATCTGTGAACGTTTCGATCCAAGCATGACGAGTTCTCATCTGGTTCCAGCAGCACAACACGTTTCGCTGCAACAGAGTTTTCTTTTGGACTGCCTTCGGCCCATGGCTACCAAACCTTATCTCCTAATAAATAACAATTATATGGTAATGTGTATTATACTCTCACAAGAGATTTATTGAAAATCAGGATTTCAATGTCGGTCTACCGACCATCTTCAGCTGACAACAAGTACCGAACTAAAGTTGAAAATACAGGTTAATACAAAATTATTAAGGGTGCGAATAAGAGGTAATAAACTTATTATGATAAAAGCAGGTATTATTTAAAAATATCAATAACATGGACGAATAATGCGAGCCAAACTGGTCTTTCAGAAGATTATTGCTATGAGGAGTTTGTTGGAATTTGAACATTTCGACGGGTTCTAAGAAATCTAACCTTCGTCCTCTAGGTATTCTATGAATAATTTGAAATTAATCTATGAGTGGAAAATGATGGCTGGTTTCGGTACAATATTAAGCGAAAGTATATATGTCGGTTATCTGGTTAATGTAATCGGATTGATGATCTTTGTATCTAGTTTTGAATGAACGACCAGTCTGACCTATATAGACGATTTTACAATCCATACAGGATAACTTGTAAACTCCAGTATTGTCAAGTCTATCATTGTACTACTGAAAATTTCTTAGGAGAGTTCCATGTAGGTTTGGAAATGTATTTATATGTATTAGTTGATTCTATACGTGGGTAAATATTATGACATACTATTTGTGTTTGTTTCTTTCTGATCATTCCGTTTATTATATGTGAGGAATAACCATTGCTCTTAACTATTTCTTCAATATTTGACACTTCCCTGGACATATTTCTTTCGGATTATGGCACAGAGAAAGCTCTATGAAACATTCGATTAAACGTAGCGTATTTCGGGTGTCTTGAGTCATAAGCTATACAAATATCAGTAAAGGTGCGATTTAGACATATCAAAACTTAGTGTGTTATTTTTATGAGTAATTGTCACAATGTAAATTTGATAATCGACTTCTCTTTCTGTTTTGAATTTAATTTTTCATTTCAATTCGAAACAGAGAGAGAAGTCGATAATAAGATTCATTTTCTAGACCTAACAATCATTCAAAAAATAGCATGCGTTGTTTGATATATACCGAAAACCTACCGTTAATGATATTTGCATCCCTTATGACTCAAAATACCCAAAATCTTATAAATACGTTGCATTCAGTTCAATGATTCATAGGGCTTTTCTCTGACATCATCCAAAGAGAAGATTTTTTTAGATTAAATTAGATTTTATTAGCATGATTGTACAATTTGGTTTACATTTGTCAATTTTCAACTTCAAAACAGGAATAAAATACATACTATATATATATATATATATATATATATATATATATATATATATATATATATATATATATATATATATATATATATATATATATATATATATATATATATATATATATATATATATATATATATATATATATATATATATATATATATATATATATATATATATATATATATATATATATATATATATATATATATATATATATATATATATATATATATATATATATATATATATATATATATATATATATATATATATATATATATATATATATATATATATATATATATATATAATAAACTGTAAATCATATGAGGTCATTTGATGAGAATCGGTAAGAAAGAAACTTGTCGATACTGTAAACACCTGCCGCAGTAAAAACCTCTTCAGACAATGCTTAAATTTCTTAATAGGCATATTTCGAATAATTTCGGGAAGCTTATTAAAGAACATACTCCTATAGTAGTTAAAACAACATCGACTAGAGTTAAGCCTTAAGAAGGTTGAACGGATATCATTATTCTGTCGAGTATTGTAACAATGAGTTTGATAATTCAATACCTTGTCATTACGGCTTTTACCTGCAAGGAGGCTATTAAGTATGTACAGTGAAGGAAAAGTTAAGATGTTCATGTCAACAAAAGAATTCCTCACATCAGCTCTATATGTATTCCTAGCCATTATTCTCAATACTTTTCTCTGGAGACCAAATATTCGAGAAGCATGAGGGGAGTGACCCCAGCTTGTCAGAGCATAGGACATATGGAACTCAATCAAGGAGAAGTAGGCCACGCTTACAGCGTCAATAGGTAACATGTTTACTAGATTCCTAATCAAGAAAATACTTGTCGTTATTTTTCCAGCAATGTAGTCGACGTGTCCCTCCCAGCTCAGAGTTGAGTCAAGCATTACTCCCAAGAACTTAACGTTTTCGGGGTTCTTGACAATAAGAACTAGATGAGTAAACAATATCCTAGAAGTTTCATCAAGGTTAACACTCAAGTCATTCGCACAAAACCAATCAAAAAGGTACTGCTGCGTACTATTAAGTGAATTGAATAAATCTTGTTCGTAGTCGGCTGTAGGACTACGCTGGTATCATCAGCGAAAAGTAGCAGTTCTGGCGCACCGACAGCCTGGACCAGGTCATTAATAAAAGTCAAGAAGAGGGTCGTTCCAAGAACCGCCTCTCGTGGCACACCACTGCTGATATTACCGCAGACGGACGCAACCTCATTTGCGACTGTGTTAGGTCAGGCGTCAGAAAATACTTCTTCATCTATACATTGGTTAAAGAGCTTCGTCAGGGGATAAATGATGACGTTCAAAACGCTCTTAATCAGTTCTAGGTTCAGGTGATAGTGGTCCTTGCTCCTTTTGTTAGAAACTCTGTTTTTATCTCTCACTTGTATATACGTGAGTTGATCGAAATGAGAAGTAGTATTATGCAAACTGGACAAATGTTTTAAATAATGCCTGTAAGTTTTTTGGGCTTAAGAATTTTTCTCTTAATTTCATTGGGAATATTCAAGAGAAATGAGTTCAAACTATCTGGACTCAAATCAACTTTTATATTCTTCTTCTTATTCATGTTGGACTGATATATCTCCCAATAATCTTTATTTTTGTTTTTGGAATTCAAAATATGCTTTTTATGGGCTGTACACATTGCATCAGAAATGGCTTTATTATAATTATATCTAGCTGACCGCAGAGCAACAAGAACGCCATCACTACCAGAAAAATTCGTCTCAATTCGCCCAAAAACCTGAAGTGCTCCCTCTTCATGCGAATTTCATCATTAAAACAATCGTACTTGAAATTGGATTCGTTCACGTCACCCCCGTGATAAACCACTCTCTCGGGATGTCTAGGGAAGTGTCAAGTATTAAAGAAATATAATAAACGGAATGATCAGAAAGAATCAAACACTAATAGCATATCATAATAATTACCCACGTATATAAGGAATCAACTAATACAGATAAATACATTTCATTAACATATTTTGGGCCTATCAGCGAAAATATTACAAAAGTCATTTCAAAACATCATAACAAAATAGCTTTCAAATCCTCATAAAATTCTCCCAAGAATTTTTCAATAGTAAAGATAAAACTAATAGATTTGAGAATACTGGAGTTTATAATTAGTCCAGTATGGATTGTGAAGGCGTCTATATAGGTCAGACTGGCCTTTCATTCAAAGTTAGATACAAAGAGCATCAATCAGATTATAATAACTAGATAACCAACGAATGGCCATCATTTTCCACCCATAGAACATTCTGAACGATAAGTATGTGACGGCTCATTCGTTTGATATTTTCAAATAATACCTGCTTTTATTATAATCAGCTTATTACCTCTTGTTTGCACAGTTATTAATCTAGTATCTACCTGTTCATATATGTTTTCAACTTCAGTTCAGTACTTATTGTCAGCTGAAGATGGTCGGGAGACCAAAATTGCATCCTGATTTTCAATGAACTTTTTGTGATAGTATAATACATAGTTTAATTTCTTATTACCATCATCATTAACTATCACCCTAGTAACAGCGGTATCAATTAACTAACAATTATAGGGCCAATAAGACACATGAGGCAGACCCATACATCACTAATGTAGAAGCCTTCAAAAAAGTAAGGGCCTTTTTGCAAACATTGAAAAAAATATATAAAAAAAACGAAAAAATAATAAAAGAAAATTATAATACAAAAAAAATTAAATCAAATTAATAATATTTCATATTCGAATTTTCTTCATTTTACTATTTTTTTGTTTCAAATTCGTGCGAAACCGGGGCGAGCTGCTAGTTTCGTATAAAAAGACTCGAAACGAAACACAACAGAATTATCCTTTTTGTTTCCTTTCGAGTTTTTTTCAGGCAGAATTAGTAAGAATGGAGGAGAAAAATCGAATTCAGACAAGATACAAGCGTATTTTTAATAAAACAGAATTAGTGCCCGAGCATTTTGACCCTATCGGGAATGATTTCTTGATCATGATGAACAAGAGCGCCGCAAGCTTTCCAGAATTGAAAAAAAAACTTACGCAAATACGGTTCATTTCAAAACTCAAAAACAGATTGAAGAAGAACGGAAGTGAATACTTTGTAAAGTATAAAAGCGAACCCAGAAACATCTGATCAAGATATTTTTGCAGAAACAGCGATGACTGTTCACTCTGTTTTACGTAAACATAAAAACAATAATTATGTTTAACGAAAAGTTCAAGCTCTTGAAGAACATGACCGTGACGCCCCGAGTTTTCGAATTTTGTTACAATAGAGAGCATTTAGATGATTCTCTTCTTAGAACCATTATTTGGTCAGACAATCATCATTTCAGTATTTCAGTAGATATAACCATTTGCCGCATCACAACCTCCTCAGACCTTAGAAGCTGTCCTTGTTTATCTGTATCCATGACACGCTGGCGCCGATTTGTCAGGTAAGGCTGAAGAAATTCCCCGGATTCCATATCTTTCCAGTTTCAAGAGCAACGTACCATAGACAACACTGTCGAAGGCCTTGGGTAAATCCAAATACAGAACCGCAGTTGCACCACTATCATTCAGAGATTCCAGAACCGACAGCAAAACCTGATACACTGCACGCACTGTGGATCTGCGTCTTCTGAGACCATTCTGTGCATCCGTCAATATGAGGCACCCCTCAACAAAGTTTATGATTCTATTGAATAGGATTTTCTCAAATATTTTACCTACATTTGACAAGATAGAAATTGGCCATTACCCATATTACTTTCTTCACCTGTTTTATATATTGATTTAATCAGTGCTATTTTTAGGTTCACTGGATATATGCTTCTGAGCATCATAAGATTGATAATGTGGTTGATGGGATGGGAGACTTGTGACGACAACTTTGTCAGAAGGCAAACTAGCACTTCGGCACTACCAACAGATTTTACATTTTTCAGAGCCATTATGCATGAAAGAGAAAAATAAGGACTACTTGTCTAAGATTTCCTCTAGATGCCGTTCGGGATGCAATACATGTCGTATTCAGTAAATGCCAATTGTTCATTCATTAATATAGAGGGCATACCCAACAATTTTCAATGAAAAGTTTTGGGATATGAGTTGAGTTTTTATATTTCGATCATTTTGGCTTATTGAAACAGGTGTCAACACTTTCTTGAGTTTTTTTCGAGTATGATAAACTTGCAGCACTTTGGTTCATCAAGATCTGGAAATCGTTCCCGATTGAGTCGAATTGCTGAAGCAGTATTTCTGTTAGAATGAGAATGCAGTTACATCATGTCTATATTCACTTGATTTTTGTCTTCCAGGTGTACGAATTCTCTATGAAAACGACAGATTTATAGGTTATAAAACAGTTATACGAATTAGAGAGTAGTGAAAATTGGTATGATTTCCAATAGCATTCAGCCACAGAGCTTTCTTAACGACTTATTAGTCTGTTGGTTCTATTGGTTCTATTGAATGGGCGTCTCTAACAGACGCCCATTCTACGAATTACATCTATGAAGTGAAAATGTGGTTATTAACCCGGAACTTTTCGATAATTTCTTATTCCTCGGAGATAACAGCGTTTTGAATAATACTTTCTTAGCAGAAAAAAGTGAATGAGAAATCAAAAAAAAATAAAATATAGGGTTACAATTCGTCCAAGTCAAGGTCAATTTCCTGTACTTCCGAAAGTAACACACCAATGAAAATAATTTGCACTGTTGGAATATTCTTCGAGATACAACTCGATTTTTGATTCATTGAAATGGATCAACACTTGTAGGAAATATACCTTGTGGAATTTTCAATGAAACATTTCTATATATTGAAATATTTGAGATCACCGAGACTTTGTATTTGCTATATTGTTTTAGAGAAAATTACAATTGTTTCGTAGAGCACAAATGGCCACATTATGAAAGGTATTTTTCCATCAATATCTCAGGCAAAATAAGTCTGTCAACCCAAGTCTGCATTGTGTTTGGAAGTTGAAACAATACGTATCTGATTCGTGGTCGGAACGTTTTAGTCTACAGAACAAAATTGAAAGCACGTCGATAACGTAATCCTTGCCGGTCGTAAATAATAATTGATTTGTCCAATGCAACGCATTAAATCAAACGTTTCTAATATGGCACAGCGTCGTGACGTTACTAATTGGATTCTAAATCAATACGCAGCATGGATCAAGCCGAGCGGAACGTTCGGATGCTGATTTCTTCAGAGACCTGTGCTCCCTTAGCCAACTCTGATCTCTGGCTCTCACCAATTTGCACAAGTGTTATTTACCGATGCGTTTATTTAATAGCTCTAGGTCGGTTGCTGAGAGATTTGAATATGCCAACAGGGGACTGACGTCGTTTCTCCTTTTGTGAATTAACACCGTGTGTCTGGTTGCTCGATTCTGTGGTCACCGTCGTGCGAAATCAAATAGATTTAGTGACCGTTTATCGCTTTATATGATAAATTTGTAGTTGCAAAACGAACACACTTTACATGGTCATTTCATCAAATTATCGGAAAATGGCTTAAGTGAGAAATGTGAATGTCAGTATTCATAGTATCATCGATTTTGCTTAAGTGTATTCAAATATGCAGTGCACTTCGACTGAGTAAATAGTAATAGGATGATTCATTAATCATATATCTAACTAGCACACGGTTCGTCGCAGTATGTCGATGCATACTGAAAACAGATTGTGGCGCAGAGATATATAATGTGAAAAAAATTATATTT
The DNA here is from genome assembly GCA_013387265.2 of Cryptolaemus montrouzieri. Taxonomy (NCBI): domain Eukaryota; kingdom Metazoa; phylum Arthropoda; class Insecta; order Coleoptera; family Coccinellidae; genus Cryptolaemus; species Cryptolaemus montrouzieri. Next base: position 88,811,694 of record JABFTP020000021.1, on the reverse strand, counting down.
GTATCAGGTTGAATAAAAAATTATTAAGCCTGAGGTTTTTTAGTATAGAAGCATATTTAGTTGATAAATTTCTGATGTGCCATAATTTCCTCTGTTAAGAATATCAGTACTTTCCAGAAGATCATGAGGAAATGTGAAAACATTTAGTCTAAGGTCTCTTCAGTATGGGGTATATACAGTTGATAAATTGGTGAGATTGATGCCAATTATCCAAGCATATGTAAACAAGTATACCAACATTTCCTATATCAAGAATATTTGTACTTAACAAAATAACTATAAGCCTCAATCTGAAAGATCATGAACTGAAACAATTATTACATGTATTTCAGGTATAATACATTATGCCTTCTTGTCAGAAGAGAGTGAGAAAATGAGTCCTAAGATCACGAAATTCTACAAAAAGCAATATCTTATCAAGAAAAATCAGATATCTGTTAATTTACCGCTGCATGTGTGAACACATGCAGGGGTAAATGATGTGAAGATTCAGTCAGCGAACAATATTCAACCTTCTGTAGAATGTTTAATATTCCTCCTGAAGGAGGAATGTCATAAATAGGAGCAATGGAACATGGGTTCCGTAAGCAGCGCTCCACAATTTCTAATTTACTTCTCTTCACCAGTGATATCGTGAAATGCTTCGATGGGAGATACCAGCTCGACGCCATATATACCGACTTTTCCAAGGCGTTTGATAAAGTGAACCACAATCTGCTTATTGGTAAACTCTTTGCACTCGGGATAAGGGGGTCATTACTGAAATGGATTCGTAGTTTTTCATACTGCCGGAAGCAGATAGTTCGGTACAAAAACTTTTATTCAAAAGAGATTTGTGTGAGTTCCGGTGTTCCCCAGGGATCTCACATTGGGCCTCTCTAGACAGTCTTTATGAGTGGACGGAACAGAACCATCTCTATCTCAACCTAAGCAAGTGCTCTGTTATCACATATACATGATGCAAAGATAAAATTGAATATCGGTATGATGTTGGAGGTCAGATTTTGGCCCGCGTCGGCTCGGTCAGAGATCTGGGGATCACACTCGATGAAGCTATGAATTTTAACGAACACATATTAAATGTTACGAAGAAAGCACTTCAAATGCTCAGTTTTGTGCTGCGTAACTCTGACGTTTTCTCTCCCGAAGTTCTGAAGCTGCTATACTGTTCCTTGATTCGTTCGGTGGTTGAATATGGTTGCATGGTTTGGTCCGCACATACCTCAGTTTCCAGATATTGCCTGGAAAGGGTGCAGCGAAGATGTCTTCGATACTTGGCGTTTCGATCTGGACTGACCATCTGCGAGCGCTCAATAATTGTGATGAGTGAAAGATATAACTTGAAATCACTCAAATGTAGAAGAAGCATTTCTGATGTGTGTCTCTTATATAAAATTCTTAATGGTCTAATAGATTGTCCTGAACTATCAACATTATTCATCTTCAATGTTCCAATTAAAGTAACAAGGTTTATATCATTGTTCAGGGAAAGAATTTGACGAACGAATTACTCAAGGAACTTCTTCACAGATCGCTCGGTTGGTATTGCGAACAAAATACACACTCAGGTTGATCTCTTTGCCGTTTCGCAGCGTTCATTGAAAAGGCGATTGGAACTCCTTTTGTAACGGTGGCATTCATGTTTTCGTTGTTGATTGCTTGTTTTCATTTCGCGTCTTATGGATTGGCATTGAAAATTTCTGATGCTCTTTTATGTAAAGTTATGTTTTGTTCAATATTTGAAATTATTGTTATGTACATTTTATTCGACATTAGGATGGATTGGGGGTTTCCCGTTCAACTTTATACACATATAATGTCAATTATGATGTATTAAAGTATAATAAATAAATAAATAAATATCCTGCAGCTTCGATCTCGTTTGATCTCGTCTTTATTGCACACCCATTCACAAGACCAGGCGAGACTGCCACCTATCCATCTCAATTCGTTGTAGCGGATCAAGTATATGCATTTGTGTACATATAATGGTGCCCTCCAACACCTATTGATACTAACCAGAAGACCCATGAACTTCTACCTAAACGATTATGGCAAAATGATTTCTCTACGTCTTGTTGAGTATAGTCTTCCTCCTAGAAGAAGAAAGAAGAAGAAGAAACTTTATTGGTGCATTTACAATATTACAGAAGTTTTCTTGCACAGGTCAGATAATGTTTGTGTATATTGCGTATAGACTTAATAATAAGAAAATATGGAATACATAAGTTATGTATATCATAAAATACCTAATAGCTAAATGAACATTTACGACATAGACACATCAAAATTCGAAAACTCTTCAATAGAATAGAATACATTTGTAGAAGGGATTTCTTTGATTTTTCTATGAAAGGCTACCACCGGTAGATCTCTCACCTGAAAGGGAAACTCATCAAAAAAGGTTCTGGAATAGAAGTTCAGCCCATTTTGAGATATACTAAGTCTGAACGTATCTATTCTGAGACTTTTCTTTTTTCTAGCGTAATAATTATGTATATCCGAGTTAGATAAAATAAAACCTTGTTTTTGTGAGCTAAGACTAGACATTTTGAAATGAAGAGACACGGAAGAGTGAGGATATGCAAGTCTCTAAAAGCTGATTTGAAGCATTCCCGATAGTCCAAACCAGCTACCACCCTTACCGCTCGGCGCTGTGGTCTACAGAGTTGCTCACGGGTAGCACAGTTACCCCAGGCAACAATACAATATCTCAAGTGAGATTCGATCGTCGAAAAAAAGACGGTTTTCAAGACGGTCGCAGAAACGGCAGAAGCTATCTGTCGAAGTAAAAATATATTTTTACTAATTTTCGTGGAGAGATGTTCTGCGTGTACATCCCATTTTAAGGTAGGGTCAAGATGAATGCCAAGGAATTCATCTGTCTCAGAGGCATGGAAATCAGTCCTTTTTCTCTAGGTGAATAGCATATTTTGGGTTCTTTCTGCGTTCATACTCAAACAGTTGGTGAAAAACCATATTAGTGCCTGCTCACTAAGTTCATCGGATAGCTCCCTCCACTCTTCAAGCTCACTATTTTTGACTGACAGAATCGGATGGAAAGTCGTTCACAAAAGTTAAAACAACACGGGCCCCAGAATGGACCCCTCGGGAATTCCAGTATAGACGGACAATCATTTGGAGTATTTACCGTTGACATATACGAGTTGCTTTCTATCCGAAAGAAAAGGTGATATGATGCTTCGTTTTATATCATTGAAACCGAACCTATGGAGCTTGTATAAGAGTTTATGTTTAGAAACATAATCGAACGCTTTCGACAAGTCAACGAAAACTGGGAGTAAGTGAAGACCCAGAGAAGCACTCAACCGTCCTGCTGATAAAGGACAAAACAGCATCAGATGTACTCTCGTTCTTCCTGAAACCAAATTGGTCAGATGAGAACAAGCCTCTCCTGTCAAAATGGCCTACCACTTGGTTGCACAGCATCTCCTGAAAAACCTTACTGAGAACGGGTACAAGAGAAATTGGACGATAATTTTTATGTCGACAATGTCCCCTTTTTTAAATACAGGAATCGTTTCAGAGGGAAAGTCCCCTCTCTGATACATTTATTCAAAAGAATGGTTGAAGGGTAAATTATAATGTTGATATTTCTCTTGAGGATGACGGTAGATAAGCCATAATAGTCAGTGGATCAAGAGCCCCCCAAAGATTCAACTGCATCACGAACAACACTTTGACTAACCTATTCGAAGCCAAACTCAATGTTGGGCGGCACCTGTTTCTGAAAAGTGTCTTTCAAGGCAGTATCGAATATTGGAATATTAGACGATAAGGTATCGGTTATACTTGTGAAATACTCGTTGCATCTGTTAGCGTCAAGCACATCGGAGTGTTTGAACTTTTTAACACCTCTCAGGGAGTTAGCAATTTTCCAGGACTCTTTAGACTTATTCGCCGCTCTGCTGATCGAACTATCAATATGCTTGACCTTCGCTTTCCTAATTTGGAGACGATAGCTACACTTTAATTTGTTTCTCAATATTCTCAGATTTTCCATTCTAGACTGTTTGTACAGTTCATCTACGAATCGCAATCGCTCTCGCATTTGTGCAAGTGCTTCAGTAAACCAACTTCCAACAGAACGATTAGGCCCACTGTCATCAGTAATTTTCCCCTCAGGAAAAGCTGTATAAAAGAATTGAAGAAATCTACCTGAAACATTTGAGAAGCAACATTACACCTCATTTGTTCATTATTCGAGAAATCTCAGTCTAGGCCACGGAGATCATGGTGCATAGTATTAAAACCATGTTGGATGAGAGGCCTAATCTTGGTAACCAATGATTTAGGAGAACTAACAAGGACATTTATGTCAAATTCTTGAGCATCGTGGTCCGAAAACTCAATGCTTTCTTCACTGGCCATAACATTAGAGGCATCAAAATTCGAAAATATCTTATCTAATCTAAACAGTTATTTCCCCTGGTAGGGGAGGAAATCTATGGAAAATGACCAAACGTTATAAATAAATCTCATAGGGCTGATGCCCTGTTATCAGTTCTATTGAATTTTACATTGAAATCGCCACAACAAATAATATAACGTTTGAAAGGCAAGCTATTAAGTGTGTTTCCTAAAATTTTCAAAATAAGGTGAAAATTGCCCTGTGGGAGCCTGTGAAAGCAAATAATTAACATGTCAGAATCTTTCAAATGAACAGCCGACATTTCACATTTTCCTTCTGTTAACATTCGATAGGCATTTGTAATTATGCTTTCTCACAACAACATTGATCCACCATTAATACTTTTTTCTCTAGCATATACGGAGGCAGTATTCCAGCCCTCCATTGTGAAAACCGATGACTCAACGGAATTAGGCCAGTGTTCATTAAAACACATCGTAGACTTTAACTTGTCCTAATAAAAAGGACAATATCACCACATTTGTTCCTGATACTTTAAATGTTGACAAGGAGGAGCAAAAATGATGTGCTAATTCTGTCAACCTCACTTGCTTGATCATAGGCTTGGATATTGGTAGCAACATAAGTATTTTGAACGGACTGAGCGGTAAAACTTACTTGCTGTCGGTTGTCGTCAGTTTCTTCTGAAAAAACAAATTAACAAAGATGCCCTCTGGCCAAAATTATGGCAACAACACTGAAGGTTCATCCTGCTTATTCACTGTGACCTTAAAACTAGCGCATATTTCCGAGTTTCTAGATTCGAGTTTCTCGCAATTCAAAACTGAAACTGATGAGCCAACATAGGCAACAACCTGGCCAATTGCGTGTCAGGGTGAAGACGAAAGACATGTATGCACAATGACCTGGGAATCGCCTTTATGTGCGCCAGCATATCATTTGTTGATATTTTGTTTCCCACAGTAATAGGAGTACGCTTATTTGAATTTTTACGTACCGCACTCGTATTGAAACTTTACTTTCGGGTATAATCACATTCGACTTCATTCGAAGCCGCACCAACTTCAGAGAGGTCACTGACACCTGCCAAACCATGTTTTGCAGGGACATTTTTTATCATGTTGATATTTTTGTTATCATTAGAACTGGATCGGCAATGAAGAAGGAAACTGACGTTCCACCTTCTCGCTTCGTTTCACCTGTGAAGATGCTATAGCGCCATTTCTGTTATTCTGAACTGGTAAATTGAAAGATTCGAACCCGCTGACTTCTGAGACAGTTCCAATTTTTGACAGTAGAGTTTTGCACTGTAGATTTTTTAATTTCTAAAAGTACTTTGATTAAATATTTTTGTTCACTCACTCTATCTTCTAATTGCAGAATCATTTTCTGCAATAACTGGGAGTCCAGGTTTTGGTCACTTATTTTTACGCTCTGCTGCACATTTTTACATTTATCAACATTAACCTCATTTTCACTCACATTGCCAAGAAAGTGGATTTTCAACATGTCGCTTATTTTACCGAAGATATCTTGACTCATATTAGCTACATTTTTTAATTTGCAACTTTTGGAAATCATCACTGATACTAAATCGTCCTTGCTCAGTCGTTTGAGCTGAATATTCAGCCAGACCAGATCAGGGGCAACTCCTTCGTCGGCCATCTTGAACTGACCTCTTCGTTGAAAAACGTTGGTAATTATCATAATTATTGCAACTTTCTTAGCAACCTCCCTAGAAAGCATGTCTGTATTGATACCAAACGATGTTCCACCCCTTTCTGGATCGCGTCTTCTTGCTTTTTACCTCTATATCATATTCTGAATTATCCTTTATTTAGAGCAGCGGTTCCCTACAGGTAGTCCGCGGACCACTGGGGGTCCTCAAGCTTTTTTTAGTTTTTGCAGCTTCTTGAGCGCATTAGTAAATGCTAACTTTCTAATAAAGCTTCATCCGGTAACTACTTGAAGCTAGCACATTCTAGCTTCGTCGTTGGATTTAGATGAGCGAATAGTTTTGTTGTATGGCTTAAGAATGCGCTGCACTTTCACAGCCATTACAGACTTCGAAGATCAGTCTATAAGTGTTTGGAAAGCTTCGATTTACGCGTAAAGTTACAATATGCGTAGAGTAATTTAAACTGACCTCATTGGTTGAAAATTGGATTGTTAAACCAAGATAGGCCAACAGAAGAAGTGGAAGAGAATGTAGTTGATGTCAAAGTTATTTAAACCAAACTTGTCAGTATTTCTTGAATTCGTGGATATCGCTGAACCCAACTAGTCCAAAATCACTACTAATCCTTCTGCAAAAATTATAAAATACAACTTTGCTGACTTTCTACTTAGTGTCACATTCACTTGATCTGAGGAGAAACCTAAAATCAGAACATCCAGAATACTGCAGTAAGTGATTGTATTTCTTAGAAATATATTTAAAGTAGATCAACTTGTCGCTGAACATAGAAAAAATCATACCATTGTTGAAGAACTTATACTACCATCAATAGAATGTTAGGCGATGCAGCTGCTTGGCACTAGGTACTGTTCCGTTTTCTAACAACTCTGACCGAAGACGAGTCAGTGATATGACCAACAACATTGAAAAGACATTGCTCGTTAGTCAGCCAGCATGAGTATGAGTGTATGGATGATGAGGATCCAAATAGCTGGGGATCTATAAATATTTCACCTATATTTTCTTAGATCTTTGAAATTTGCTTCAGGGCACAGACTGGATTATTTGGAGATTTCTGGACTCTGGCCTGCGACTGATACGGTGAATCCTCTATTAATTATTGTAATATAAGTTATGGAGTGTGGGGATATAGTTATAAGGAAATTGCATTAAAAAATTAAATTTCGACCTTTCTCTGCATCTGTCCCAAATTATTAAATCTTGCAAAATTTACAAGAATCAGAAAGCACTAAACAGAAGAAAATTATCTATATTCAATTTTTCGTTGTTGTGTTCATTGAAGAACTTTTGGGATCAAAAATAATCATTTATCTATAAAATCTCAATATATAAAACCATTAAATAGAAAATAAACATCCTTACTCTACCCAAGCTAATGCTCCAACAAATGTTGATCGATTTCAATGGAACAACAACCGAAATGCATCTTGAAAAATATTTCAACAGCCTGAACCAATTTTATTGATCTTTTACTTCCGGAAATACCGGAAGCTGACTTTCACATAGAGTATTGTAAGTTCTTTTTGCTGAAAAAGCATCACTTAAAACCCTATAGCCTCAAAGAAAAAATTAAAGTATCAGAAAAATTTGGAAGGAAACTGACATTTCCAATTCATCAGAATGGATAACTGTTTGAGCTTGTAATGCATTTCCTCTGACTAGAAAATGGAAATTGTTTGTGTTCGGATAATTCTCTTAATGAGAAATTATGACAAATTATATTTCTAGCACCTAATTCTTGTCTTGAGACAAGAAGAATTATTCAAAATCCGTAGATCAATGAATAATCCTTCCTGACAAGAGCTAGTTCCCAAATCTGCCCGCCATGCACGCAGCCCATCATATATATATATATATATATATATATATATATATATATATATATATATATATATATATATATATATATATATATATATATATATATATATATATATATATATATATATATATATATATATATATATATATATATATATATATATATATATATATATATATATATAGTTTTACCCCGACGAGTTGCCCATATATTTGTTCATGCAATCAAACTGATTTCATGAAAAATATAAATCCACCACCCGTAATTAATACCATTGCCAGGCAATGATTATAATCAAAACATATCCTGGAATAATTATATATTAGGATAACGTTAAATGTTATGAGAATATATCAATCTACCAGAATATATACATACTATAGCATCATCAGACAATGATATCAATGTACCAACGAGTAGTGTCAGAGGCTTTCTCCCCGGAAAAATCCAGTGTGCGGACCTTAGTTAAGTAACACTGAATGTTACTCATTTATAGTTTCCTTTGTGTGAAGTGGTGAACGATCGAATAGAATACTGCTCTGAATATAAATATGACAAAATTGTCAGTTAATTATATTTCATTTATATAAACAAATAAATAAAATATGAAATGAGATTCTGAGCAGTATAAACTAAAGAGAAAACCTATGACTCTACCTCATTGTTATTCTCGGAAAGAAACCTACGAAGAATATTACAAGATTTGATGACTGTTATCTTTTGTAACTGTTCAAACAAATTTTCTTCAGACCCCAAATCTTAATACTTTTGTGAAGATTTCTAGGAATAACACCTGTTGTGGAAATAATAATCGGTAGAATAAATATTTTCTTCATTTTCCACATTTTTTAATCTCGTCGCCAAGCATCATATATTTAGAAATTTTTTCATTGTATTTATTTTGTATATTATGTGTGTCGGGTATAGCAATATCAATTATATATGTTATTTGATTCTGTTTATCATTAAGAATGATATATGGTCTATTGTGTTTTACAGCTCTGTTGCAAAGAATTGTTTTATCAAAATAAAGTTTATATTTGTCATTTTCACAAATAATCTCAGGTTCATATTTGTGAAATTTTTTTCTTTTGGGAATTAGGTCATGTTTAATTCCTAGATTAAAATGAATAATATTAGCGACGGCATTATGTCTTTCTAAATAATCTGTTGAAGCAAGGACTGAGCAAGATGATAATATATGAAAAACTGTTTCTGAGGAACAGAAACATCTACGGCAAGAATCATCTATATTTTGTTTGATGATGTGTTTTCTATAATTCCTCGTGAAAACAACCTGATCCTGGATCGCAATTGCCAAGCCTTCTGTTTCAGCAAACAATTCTCCAGATACTAACCATTTATTCGATGCGATTTCATCAATATAATCATTTTTCAATTCTTTAGGGTGCTTTCCGTGTAATTCCTTCTGCATCCAATTTTCTCTTTTAGAATTATCATCAAATATATCAAAATCTACCTTTTGCATTGTCAAGTTCAGAGGTGTAAGATTATAATCTGAAGCAACAACAATATCATATCAACATTTAGATGTTCTCTGTTTATCATGAAAATGGGAACGTAGATGAAAAATCTGTTTACTATGAAGATTATTCAAATCACTTAATCCACGACCTCCAAGATGTCTAGGTAGTGTAACTATCTGAACAGCTGACTTTGGGTGGTGCTTATAATATTTACAGAGCATTTTCCTCGTTTGACATTGTAACTCATTTAGATCAGTTTTAGACCATTTAATAATTCCAAAAGAAGATGTAAGAATAGGAACAGCATAGGAGTTGATAGCTCTGAAAAGGTTTTTACTAGTTAAATAACTCTTGATGATAATTCTAAGTCTGTTGTAATATAAATTTCTAAGTCTTTTGTAATATGAACTTCTCATATTTTCTTTAGTGCTGCTATGGTTAATTGTCTTCTCTTGACAAAATCCAAGATATTTATATGTATCTCCTTGATGCATTGGCTCGATTTCGATATTAGAAATCTTTATATAATCAGAGGTGATCTTTCCTTTTTCAATAGAAAGATTTTTACATTTTGGAAGCTCAAATTTCATATGAATATCATTCGAATAGTTGAAAGTAATCTCAAGTAGACTTTTAAATGAGATCTGGTTCCGGCATATAATTTAATATCATCTAAATAAATTAAGTGACTTAATTTGAATTCAGTTAATAGACTCTTTATTTTGAAGCCGAAACTAGTAGCATTTAATTCATGAGATAATGGATTGAGGCAAAGACAAAACCAAAGAGCACTTAAGGAATCGCCTTGAAAAATGCCTCTTTTGATTGGAATTACTTCGGATTTTAACGATTGTTTTGAAATATTTAAATGAAGATTGGTTCTCAATTTTTCATTACAAATTCAAGAAAAGACGAAGTGTCTTATCAATTTTATAAATTTCCAAAATTTCTTGAAGCCATGAATGGGAGAACTATCAAAAGCCTTTTGGTAATCAATGAAGGCTGTATGAATATTTCTCTTCTTAGTTTGAGCTTGATTCAAAGCAACAGAATCAATTACAAGTTGCTCTTTAGTACCAAGGTGTCCTTTTCTACATCCTTTTGATGTTCGGAAAGAATATTATAATTCTCCAAATGTGCATAAATTTTTGGGTAATACATGCAGTTAGAATTTTATATATTTTTGGAAGGCAAGTAATTGGTCTATATTGAGACGGATCAATAGTATTATCACTTTTCGGTTTCAAATAAGTTATTCCTTGTGTGAAAAATAAAGGAGTAGCTGAGGGTTTTTATTATAAATGAAAAATATTCAGCCAATTTTTCATGAACGCAAGAGAATTTCTTGAACCAAAAGTTATGAATACCATCAACACCTGGAGATTTCCAATTTTTGTGTGTTTAATAACTGATGTTATATCTTCGTTTGAAAAATTTTCAAATTGCATGCATTCTATTTTAGAAAATCGAGACCTTTCATTTAAAATCCAACTTGCATTTGTATTGTGTTGCCTTGGCACTGCCCAAATTGAAGACCAAGAATCAGTTAGAATATCAATTTTAGGAACTCCATTTCCAGAAATATTTTCATTTGAACCTGAAATAAATTTGTAAAAATGTTTTCATTATTTTTGAATAGTTTGTTTTGGAATTTTCTATCTGAATTTATTTTATATTCACGTAGTCTAATGGAGTATACTGAAAGTTTTTGTTTAAAACTATCGATGTATTCTATCAATTGTTCATTACTTATCTCATTATATTTATGGGTTTTATATTTGAGGAATATTTTTCCAATATGTGCCATAAGTATTTTTGATCGATTACCTCTGGAATATTGAGTCAATCTTTCTAAATCACATCTGATAAAAGAAATTTTACCTTCTAACCTTTTTTGCCATGAAGGTTTTTCTTGATATTATAATTAGATCCAAAATTTTCTAATTTGTATCCAGAATGTTTAACTACTGTAATAGCGGCACAATATATAATCAGATGAAGTGTATAAATATTCATTACTTTAACAAGTTGCTTTGGAAGAATATTCTCATTAAGCTCGTTTATACAATCGAAAATTTTCTTTGAATAATGAATTTTAGGAAGTTTAGGTCTTAAAGTTGGGTCAATATTTTCAAATAAATTAATTTGATTGAGAAATAAATTTTCTATATCTTTGTTATCAACATTTTAGATGAATTTTCTGATTTATTTTCGATGCTTTTCATGAATAGGACTAGGTTTACATATGAAATTTCAGAATTTGAATGTTCTTCTTATTGAATGTTGTTTTTAATTGATTTTAATTCTGATTCAGATATAAAGTTTCTATTTTCAATATACCGTCTTTGATTCGCAATGCTTTGTTCTGAAATACAGCAATTGGGGAATTTTTCTTTGAACATATTATATAGTTTAGACATGTACCCTTTTTTATTTGTTCCATTATTTGTTATTTTGTAATAACAAAACATAATGAATTTATTCATTTCATAAGTCCACTTCATGCGTTTTATTTTTTATTAGTTTTGTGAAGATCTGAATTAGGTGATGAAGTTATGATAAGATTAGAGGAACAAGGTGATTCTACATGATTATGAAAACAGTCATCAAATCTTTTGTTGTTCGAAGAATAGACAGAACAAGTAGAAATGTCAGATCCTTAGATTTACTTCGTGTATGATATGAATGTATAGTTTTAAAATATTATTCCTACCTTCATTTAAGTTGTTTACCTTATCATCATATTCATGATCAACGGCCCAGAAATAATTTTCTTTGCAACGTTACCTGAATCAGATGATATGAAAGTTTGAGAATCTGATGGTCCTGCATCTAAACGATCTCGAGTGCAGATTTTGAAGTTCTCCTCCAAGAAATATCTATTATATGAATCGCAAGGATATTTTGGTGGATTATATTCATCATCAGAGTCATATTCATATGAAGAATTAATTTTTTGAAATTCGAAAATTTGACAGTTGTCAATAATATATTTCATAAAACGTTTTCCTGAAAAATGAATTAATAAAGGTAGGAAATTTTATGTGTACTTACTTTTAATAACTTAAAAATATTTATCTGAAAAATAGAACTAATTTAAATATCTAAAACTTTTCATACTTCAAAATTTTAGCAGTGATGTTCATTTATGGAATAATTGTCACGTCGTGACAATATATATATATATATATATATATATATATATATATATATATATATATATATATATATATATATATATATATATATATATATATATATATACAGTTTCCAACGAAAATTTGACCCCCTATAACTCCGAAATGAGTAACATTAGCGAAAACACCAAGACACGTCGATTTTTGTTTCGAGGGAGCATTTTTCGAAATAATTCGAAACTTCTCAGATCAACCCCTACCCCAGCAACCCTAACTTTGAAATTCATCATAGGGAATAAGGGTCGAGTGGCACCTTACTGAAAAGGTCTGTCAATTCTCCACCTTGATTTGTCATTTTAGAATTTTAAATTAACATACAGGTGTCCCAACCAAGGGTGAAATTGAATTCTGGAAATCCCAAATACTAAATGAAATAGATTTATTTTGGCATAATGCAAGCGCAGGTTCATGCTCGGTCTAGAAAACGACCTACACTTGTGAATTTGGAGTTGGTGCAATCAACCCCTATTTCCAGCATCCCCAACTCAAAAATCATTCGATCGATAATAGGTCAAGTGGCACCTCGTTGGAAAGGTACTGCAATTTTCTCTTCGAATTTGGTATTTTCGAAATTCAGAATCATCATACAGGGTGTCCCGAAGCAGGAACATTGAAAATCCAAATAACTTTTTGAAACTGGTTCATTTCGGTATACGAGAACATGTTTGATCCGAGAATAGGACTTTCTTGTGTGGTTATAGAATTTTTGCAATCAATCCCTTCCATTCAGCATCCCCAACTTGAAAATCATACAAATAATTCAAGTGCATTTCATTCAGTTCGGCTCTCCATACAGGATGTCGCTTTCGAAAAATTCAATATCGTCATTTGAAATTATCAACTAAAATTAATTCGAAACTGTTAAAAGTATTGGGGTACGATGTGTTGAGCATCAATTACGAAGAAATAAAGCTGATTTCTGCATTGAAAATGTTCACATTTTTTCATTTCCATCTGGCGTGCATTCATCTGTTATTTCTCATTTTGCAATGAAATATTATTATTATTCAGATCAGTTCCTCATTATTGTTGTTGTTCGTCAGTTGAAATTAATCTGAAAATGGTTTATTCCACTGAGGAAAGGGTCGAAATTGTATCGACGTATTTTCGAAATAACAGTTGTGCCAAAGAAACGGCAAGGATATTCGATAGGAACCATCCTGAAAGAGAAAGGGAGTCAGTCACCAGTACGTTAAATATTTGGTTGACAAATTCCTAGCTACGGGTTCGGTGGCAAACAAAAACATGAAGTGGCATGTCCTGTCAGAAATGAGGCAACGGAAGTGGCAGTAGTGGGTCATCTACAAATGGAGAATACTACTTCGATCAGAAAACTATCTCGTCTGACTGGTGTATCAGCTACAACTGTCCATAGAATCGTGAAACATCACAAATTTCACCCCTACAAGGTAAAATTAGTGCATGAAATAAACGAAGATGATCCAGATCGTCGTTTACAGTTTTGTGAAAATCTAAGTGAAAACCTAAACGCTAATCCAAATTTTCTGAATAACATCTGTTTTTCTGATGAAAGCACCTTTATGCTCAGTGGTGAAGTGAATAGACATAATTGTCGATATTGGGACACACAGAATCCTCATTGGTTTAGAGAGGCCTACACGCAAAGGCCTCAGAAGTTGAACGTTTGGGCAGGAATTTTGGCAATCATCTAGTTGGGCCTTTCTTTATTGAGGGTAATCTGAATGGAAATGGCTACCTACAGTTGTCAGAGGAACACATACATCCTAGATTGACAGAAATTTTACAGAACGATCCAACTCTTTCTGAGGACGAAATGCGTTTTCAACAAGACGGTGCTCCTCCGCATTATGATGCTCGGGTGCGCCAATATTTAGACGAAAATTTCCCAGGAAGGTGAATTGGTAGGAGAGGACCTGTTGAGTGGCCAGCCAGGTCACCAGATTTAAATCCCCTAGATTTTTTTTGTGTGGGGCCATCTAAAATCTAAAGTTTATGCCACAAGACCAGAAAACCTGGAGGAGCTGCGGATGAGGATTATCACAGAATGCCGACTTTTGACTCCTGAAGTTTTCGCTAATGTGAGAAGAGAGTTCGAAAATCGTCTGTATAACTGTATGGAGGTGGGCGGAGGTCATTTTGAACAATTGTTGTAATAATCAAGTTAGTTTTTGTTTTCAATTGAATACAAGTTCAATAAATCTCGTTTTCCTGTTCAGATGAGCATCCAATCAGTTTCTCCATCATCCCTCATCCTGATCCTCACGCCAGAAAACCTCGATTGCCAAACTGAAACCAATGCCTCAGTGATTCAGAAAATAGAAAAATCTTTCTGGAACTTTGCCACTCAACCTGTAATCACTTGTATGATTTTTTGAGTTGGGGATGCTGAATGGAAGAGATTGATTGCAAAAATTCCATATTCACGCAAGAGAGTCTTATTCTCGAATCAAACATAAACATGTTCTCGTATTATACCGAAATGAACCAGTTTCAAAAAGTTATTTGGGTTTTCAGTGTTCCTGCTCCAGGACACCCTGTATGCTGATTCTGAATTTCGAAAATACCAAATTCGAAGAGAAAATTGAAATACCTTTCCAACGAGGTGCCACTTGACCTATTTTC
Source organism: Cryptolaemus montrouzieri (assembly GCA_013387265.2). Classification (NCBI taxonomy): domain Eukaryota; kingdom Metazoa; phylum Arthropoda; class Insecta; order Coleoptera; family Coccinellidae; genus Cryptolaemus; species Cryptolaemus montrouzieri. Next base: position 88,796,492 of record JABFTP020000021.1, on the reverse strand, counting down.
GATCGAATGATTTTTGAGTTAGGGATGCTGGAAATAGGGGTTGATTGCACCAACTCCAAATTCACAAGTGTAGGTCGTTTTTCTAGACCGAGCATAAACCTGCGCTTGCATTATGCCAAAATAAATCGATTTCATTTAGTATTTGGGATTTGCAGGAATTCAACTTTACCCTCGGTTGGGACACCCTGTATGTTAATTTAAAATTCTAAAATGACAAATCAGAATGGAGAATTGACAGACCTTTACAGTAAGGTGCCACTCGACCCTTATTCCTATGATGAATTTCGAAATTAGGGTTGCTGGGGTAGGGGTTGATCTGACAAGTTTCAATTATTTCGAAAATGCTCCCCTCGAAACAAAATCGACGTGTCTTGGTGTTTTTCGCTAATGTTACTCATTTCGGAGTTATAGGGGGTCAAATTTTCGTTGGAACACACTGTATCTTTTTCCGCTGGTTTCGGTACTTTAGATATCGTTTTCAGGAAAAACCTCCTGTCGGTTGATATTTGATAAAACAAATATCTTCCGCGACATCCTTCACGAGGAGTCTAGGTATGAAAACTTGAGACGAGAATAGTTATTCAAAAATCCGTAGATCAATGGATAATCCCTCTTGACACAAGCTATTTCTCGAATATGCCTGCCATGCACGAAGCTCGTAAGAGCCACGATAGTGCAATTAAGGAGGATGGCGGAAAACGAAGCGGCAGACTGCAGTTTCATCCTTATTCGGAATTCATAAGTGTCTCATATCGCTCTTCAGCAACATAACCAACCACATCGGAATACCCTAATAATTCCAGAAAGGACGCATCTGAAAACAAGTTCTTGTCAGGAAGGATTATTTATGGATCTACGGATTTTTGAGTAGTTCTTCTTGTCTCAAGCTTACATATGTAGACTCCTCGCGGATGATATCGCGAAAGATATTATATAATACAGATTTAGGATTTTACAATGATTTCATTGTTTATCACTTAAGATGCTGTATTAACCGAGAAAAAGGAAATTGTCAGGAAGAGAACTCACATTTCCAATTAATTGATATTATTCGTAGAACGAAGACTATTGTTTGAGTTTGTGATCAAATTTTTCAGTCCCAGAAAGTGTTTTGTTCATTATATCAGTTAGGATAACTCACAGTTTCGGGTTTTGGGTAAAAATGGAGCCAAAACGTAACAGAAGATTCTAACGAATCGTGTGGCGATATGTCATTGAAAATCACGGAGCAATTATTGTTGATTCATAAATGTTATGGTTTCGTATTTTCTACAGAGAATTCATGTGTGAGAAAGTCAAAAATCAAGTGAATAATCACAGCTCTACAAAAAAAAAATTTTATTGTTGCCCTGGATATCATCGCAAATTCTTATGTTTTCAAGTGCCCAGATTACGAATATATTCATGAAAGTTCTCAATGTGCTCGTATTTTCAAGATTTTTGCATTTCTTATATTTTGAAAAATTATAAGCTTGTTAGAAATAAAATTTAATTTTCCAGTCATGATTATGCTTCTGCGCAACTTTTTCGCGCATACAAACATCACCTGATCCCCACTCTCAGACCCCTTGCTCCACAGAACAGCTGAGATCTCAGTTATTTGACAATATTGAAGTACATATACACGTAAATCTGGATAAAGTGTCATGGATTAATATTTTGTTTCAATTACTGAATGTCCATTCTTATATATTTGTCTTCTAGTCTAAAATATGAGTTCGTCACAAAGAATGGTAAATACTGTAGTGATTTATTTTGTTATATTTGCGGTGTTTATATACCAAAAAACAAAAAAGAAATATCACAGACTTTGTCAAGGAGACTTATGTTGAATATTTTGGTTTCAAAATGGGCAAATTAGGTAAACCATGGGTTCCTAATAAAGTTTGTAAGTCCTGAGTTGAGTCTTTACGGTTGTGGAAAAAAGGTGAACGTTCTGGATTAGACTTTGGTATTCCTATGATCTGGATGGAGCCTACGAATCATTTAGATGATTGTTACTTTTGCGTAGTAGATGTTAAAGGTTTTAATCGAAATCAAACGTGGAGGTACCCAGACTTACAGTCTACGAAATGTCCGGTTCTACACAGTGAAAATCTCCCTCGGCCCATATACATTTCAAAAGTAATTCGCATGCCCTCAGAAACAATGATGTTACCAAATTCACAGAAATCGGGACCATCTACTAATGGAAGTGAATAGGAAGGTGAAACATCTACGCCAAAGTTATTTTCTCAAAATGAACTCAGTGATTTAATACGTGATCTCAATTTATCAAAACAAGGATCAGAACTGTTAGCCTCAAGATTGAAAGAAAAAAATTATTGGCACCAACAGTAACAATTACAACATACAGAACGGGAGAAAAAGAGTTATTACAATTTTCTAGTGAAAATGAAGGATTAGTGTATTGTAATGATATCGCGAAGCTGCTTATAGACATGGGTTTAAAAGAGTACAAATCTACTGAATGGCGCCTTTTATTGATATTTGCAAAGAAGTTTAAAATGCGTCTTATTGCACAATGGAAATAAATTTGCATCAATTCCAATTGCCCATTCAACGAAACTCAAAGAAGAATATGAAAATGTAAAATTAGTTTTAGAGAAAATTAAATACTCTGAGCATCAATGGCCGATCTGTGTGGATTTAAAAATGGTTAATTTTTTACTTGGCCAACAAAGTGGATATACAAAATACCCTTGCTTTATTTGTATGTGGGATAGTAGAGCAAAGCAACTTCATTAGGAACAAGGTGTTTGGCCTGTAAGAAATTCTTTAACTGTCGGTTAAGCCAACGTAATAAGGGAGCCGCTGGTGAGCAGAGACAAAATCATACTTCCACCATTACATATTAAGTTAGGTATGATTAAGCAATTTGTAAAAGCGTTGAACAAAGACGGAAATTGTTTTAATTACATTTGCAGAAAATTTCCGAAGCTTAGTATGGAAAAATTGAAAGGTGGAATATTTGATGGTTCTCAAATACGGCAATTGATGAAAGACTCAGATTTTATCAAAGCTATGACTGTTCCGAAAAGTAAAGCTTGGAAAAGTTTTGTGTTGGTTGTCGAAAATTTCCTAGGTAACCATGAAGCAGCAAATTATGAAGAAATTGTGCAAAATATGGTGACAAACTTTCAGACTTTAGGAGCAAATATGAGTATTAAGTTACACTATCTCCGCAATCATCTAGAAAAATTTCCGAATAATTTAGGAAATTATAGTGAGGAGCATGGAGAGCGGTTTCATCAAGATCTAGAAGTGATGGAAGAAAGGTATCAAGGTCGATGGGATTGTCACATGATGGCAGATTACTGCTGGTCTTTGAAAAGAGATTGTCCCCTGAAAAATTATAGAAGAAAAGCTCATAAAAGGCGTTTTATGGAAATATGAAATATATTTTCGACATTTTCCTCTTTATTTACTTCGATGTATCCGAATTTCTCAAAACATAACTGACATTATAAATATATCTGTTATTTTGTTTCTTGTTTTACGATTTTGTTATGTAAAATGAAAATAAAGATTTAAAAAGAAATCAGAGTAAATCCTACAAACTCATTGATAGTTTCACGAATTGTGTGCATAAATAGACCCAAAATCATTTTCATATCTAGGGCAACAAAACCATTGTAGACCAGTGTAATCATATCAAACAATCCTATTTTCAATGTAACAGAGCTAGTGCTGGAGCATTTTGACTCTATTGGGAACGATTTCCAGATAGTGAAGAGTCAGAGCGTCGTAAGTTTTCAGACTTGAAAGAAAATTACGCAATTAAGGTTTATTTAGAACACCGAAAACACTCGAAAGGAATATTTGTGACGAGGCGGAATTGAATGTCTTGTTGAGTGAAGAAGCGAAACCAGAAATATGTGTTCGACAATATCTCCAGAAAATGAGACGTCAGCGATACTGTTCAATGTGTATTACGAAAACCTGAATTCAAGCCTTATATTTTTCAAAAAGAACAAGCCTTTGAAGAACATGATATTGTTGGACGCCTCGAGATTGCGATTTTTTTCGCTAATAGACTGCATTAAGGTTATTCTGTTTTCAGAACTATTATTTGGTCTGATGAGTGTATGTTTGTTTCACTACAACCGTTATTTCAATAGAATTATGTTTTTACATTTAAGCCAGCTGAATCCGCATAACATCGTGAACAATAATTTTCAGTGTAGATTCGGGTGAAGGTCTGATACGCCATTTGTTCGGATCGCTCGATAGAGCCAGTTTTCATTACAATAATCTTGAATCAGATCATGTATAATGAAATGTTCAATCGTACATTAAAAGATTTCCTTGTTGATTTTCTTCCAGAAGAATGAAGAAAAATCTATCTTCAATAAGATGGTGCTGCTTCTCACAATGAAGCTCTGAATGTCAGCTGGCTGTACAAAATTATGGTGATCAATGGATATGGACAAATAATGCAGTTAAGGTGGAAGCCCACTTTCCTGATTTGACTCCTGCTTCCTAGCTCTGGGTTACTGAGAGGATCGATTTGACCTCACTCAATCAGAAAATGCGGATATGTTGAGAGAAAGAATGAAAAGCGCTTGTTTGGAAATTCGTTTAGACACTATACTGAATGCAACATTTGTATCAAAAGATGCCAATTGTGTATCCATCAGCATAGGAGCATTTTCAATAATTACAAACCTGTTTTATGTTTCGATCTTTTCGATTTATTGAAAAATATCTCCATCTTCTCAAGTTTTTTTTTCAGTATGGTGAATTTGCATCGTTGTGGTTCATTACGATTTAAGGTTTCATATAGAGTCGAAATGCTAGAGCCCTACTTCTGTTGAAAATAATCTTGCATCCCGTCTGGATTCACCTGATTTTTCTTCTCATATTTATTTACTCTCCAAGAAAGAAACTCCAACCGAAAGAATAACAAGAATTAGCTGCTAGAAAACTTATTTGTCATAATTTCTCATTAAGAATAGCGAATGACGTTCATTATGATGATATGGATATTCCTCTATGATTTTCAATGGTATTTCGCTACTGAGCATATTCCACTATTCATTAGAATCCTCTGTTACGTTCCGAGTTTTTTTCACCCAAAATATGAGGTAAGGAGAATTATCCGAACACAAACAATTTCAATTTTCTAGTCAGAGGAAATGCATTACAAGCTCAAACAGTTACCCATTCTGAAGAATTGGAAATGTTAGTTTTCTTCCAGAATTCTCAGGTACTTTAATTTTTTCTTGGAGGCTACAGGGTTTTAAGTGATGCTTTTCCAGCAGAAAGAACTCAAAATACTCCATGTGAAGGTCAGCTTCCAGTATTTCCGGAAGTAACAGATCAATAAATTTGTTTCAGGCTGTTGAAATATTTTTCAAGATGCATTTTGGTTTTTGTTTCATTAAAATGGATCAACATTTGTTGGGGCAACCGCTAGGGTAGATTGAGGATGTTTATCTTCTATTTAATAGTTTTATATATTGAGATATTTTAAATAAATGATTATTTTGATCCCACAAAAGTTCTTCAATGAACAAAACAACGAATGAAGAATGAATATAGATAATTTTTTTTTGTTTATTGCATTATGATTCTTGTAAATTTTGCAATATTTAATAATTTGGGACAGATGCAGAGAAAGGTCGAAATTTAATTTTTTAATACAATTTCCTTATAACTGGTAGTAGAAATAACAGATTCCATTGATTTTTTTCTGTTTTCTTTTTATGGTACCAGGAGAGATTTGATAGGAACAGGTTTTTAAGGAATTGAATAAGAAAGAAGAAATTAAAAAAAATTAATTCAGTTTACTGTAAAGATAATATCTCTCTTACAACAGTTACACGTGTAGTCAGTATATTCATTGCTTTGACATTTTTATTATGAAAATATTTTCGTCCGCATTTGGAAATCATATCTATATCAACTTTCTTACAGACGGAGCAGAGAAACATGAAATTTATGGAAAATCTTTCTCAAAACTAAAAAGCATAAGAATAGGTCAAAGATGTTTGACGTGAGACTTATCTAACCAAGAAATTTAAGACCGGGCTATGATTTTTACTTTATATTCCACACTCCTTTGTTGCCAAAACCTAAACGTAACTTAGTTAAGGATTCAGCTTTGATCAGTTTTTCCTCTTCTAACTGAAATTGATCGTACTCGATTCCATCGGTTAACCACACAAAGAAACCAATTCGTTCACGAAAATCGAATTAAGTCGATGAAACTGCATTCATACCCGACGGCGATGAAGGCTCATGTTATTTCTCATCTATATGTATAGGGGAAGGGAAAACGAACTCCAATACTATTCTCTGAATTTGTAAGTAACAGAGCCTGCAAGCAAACATTCTAGATTAAAAATCATATTACATACCAAATAACTATTGGATGCAGGAAGGGAGCGGAAGATGATGTTGCGATGAGAACAAACACAAAGATAGGGACTCCCCTACTTTGGGGATGATGGAGAAATACCCCTTGAAACAAAGGTGGCATTAGCAAATATTGATAAACGCGATGTGTTCTGGGGTGATCCGTTAGAATCAAATGTCTTATTTTCAATTTTCCTAATGTACAGCTGTTGTTCAAAGATGTTGGAGATCTAGTTGAAAATTCAATTTTCAACGTGATATTGTCTCGGTCTTTCTGCCCGGATACATAATACTGCAGAAGCGGGACAGGAACTTGATATTGTTACTATCGTACAGCTTACGCTTTTCAGAAAAAAGCAGAAAAAAATGCTTTTAAATAGTATTAGTGGTCTTTCATTCAACACTAATCATTCCTCATTCCGCATTACATAACAAGGCTTACATTTAGTTAAACTTTGGCAAATTAGGACATTTAAGCAATAAAACGATGAAACTTGATAGTAAATTGCTAGGACACGCCTTTTATATTATAATTTAGAATGAAATCTGATTTGGAATTAGTGCAATTCAACAGATTTTTAATTTAGGGTGAACAGCAGTCTAGCGCGAAGCAAACACTACCTTCTTTACTAGAACCATTTCGCCGCATTTTCAGGTCCCTATTTGAGAACCTCTGGATAAGACCAGAAAACTGAATTTCCCGTCTTTCAGTAAGCTATAATCATATACATGAAATCCAAAATTTCAAGTCTGTTGGTCATTTAGTTCCGAAGTTAAGCGAAAGCATACTTTTCCATTAATGACACTCACTTACTCGCTCACTCATGATCATCAAAATAGAATTAGTACTTCTCATAAACTCAGAGAGCTGAAATTTGCTACAGAGTTAGGGTTTAAAAGGCAACATGAGGGAAAAACTATAACAACTAGGACAATCGAAGATCTGGAGTACCTGATTAGAAAACACATGGAATTGTCCTGCAAGATCTCTGGATCTTATCCTTTAAGCTTTTATTCTATGGGGACATGGAGAACAAAGTTAAGAGTTCGCCGATAAATTCAGAGGGAGGTCTCGAATTCTTGAATTAGAAATGAGACGTGTTTTCAACAGAAGTGATCCCAATCAAGTGCAGAAACCATATATATATATATATATATATATATATATATATATATATATATATATATATATATATATATATATATATATATATATATATATATATATATATATATATGGATCAGAATACTTATATTGAACAACTACAAGGTGTCAAGGTGTCCGCGCCCATTAGAAGTATGAATTTCGGTCTCAGTTTGACGTTTGAAAATTATTTGAAAATATCAATAACTATCTAATCTAACCTAACGTTGTGTTAAGTTTTTTCTCAAATAAAATAACATATAAATACTCAAACGTGGATATTGTGAATTAATTTAGCAATCATGGCAAATGTCAATAAATAATAAGCCAAACTTGCAGAATATTCAACGAAGAAAGAATTCACAACCAATTTGCAGAAATTAATTTACATCAATTTCTGCCACTTATGAAATGCCTCCGCAAAGTATGTTTCTAGGTTTAGGTCACTTCAAACGATAAATATATCATTTTGGCGACATGAATCATGAAACAAAATTTCTAACATTCATGAAAATTCGTTAACATAAATAACGCAGTAAAATTGAATTGAAATGTTCAAATCGTCCACCATTGTTTTTCAAACATTCTTCAATTCGCAAACGTACTTCATCATTAGTTATATATATATATATATATATATATATATATATATATATATATATATATATATATATATATATATATATATATATATATATATATATATATATATATATATATATATATATATATATATATATATATATATATATATATGTATGTATAACCGGTGTCATAGCGTCTTCCGCCTTCCGGTCCCCAACTTCCAACCTCTTCTATTTTCCCAGTCTTCCTGTTGTAGATTTCTCTCTGACATAGCTTTTCTTATTTCTGCTATCCATGTTGTTTTTGGTCTTCCTCTTTTCCGTATTGGTGTTGGTGTCTATATTTCAAAGTCTGTTTGGGAATGCGTTCGCCGGTCATACGTTCTACATGACTGTACCATATTAGTTGCCTCCTTTCAACTTTTTCTATTATTGTCGTATCTACGTTCATCATTTCTCTTATCCTGGTGTTATTTATTTTTTCGAGTCTTGATTTTCCTGCAGCTCTTCGCCAAAAGTCCATTTCTAGCGCAAGTAATCTTTGTTTTAATGTCTTATTCAGTTGCCATGGCTCACACCCATACAGTACAATACTCTGAAATATGCAACTATATCGAAGATGTTTTCTTCCATTCGATATGTTCTTCGACCATAGTATTGAATGTAGGCACCCTATAACCTTCCTTCCTCTAATAATTCTTCCTCTTATTTCCTGTTCTATGTGCCTGCTGTTTTATTCTTTGTTCCCAAATAAATATATTTCTCGCATGCCTCTATCTTTTCACCCCCTTCCAGTTGTAAGTCTTCTTTATTTCCTCCTATACAAAGATATCTAGTTTTGTTTATATTCACAGTTAGTCCCCAGACCTTGTATTCCTGGAATAATTTTTGGGTCATGTATTCCAAATTGTCTTTGCCCTCTCCAGTGACCACTTGACCATCTGCAAAATCTAGGGTGTACAGCGTGGAGTCTTCGTTTGAGGGCTGACCCATTCAACTGCAAAATCTTCTCCATTGTTTGGGGCTTCATTAAGGAATATTTTAAACTAAGTTGGGGAAAGGCAACATCCCTGTCTTAAGCCTTTTGAACCTTCCAAATGTTGTGAGATTCTAGTACCCAGTTTAATTCTAGATGTTGCTTGAAGATAGAGTTGTTTTATCGCTTTGATGAGAGTGTTATTTATGGGAGATCTTTATAATACTTGCCATAGCTTTTAGACAGGCACCATGTCATTTGCTGTTGTTAAGTAAACGAACAGTGAATATAATTCACCATTCGTTGCTACCTTTTTCTCATTTATCTGTTCGATACTAAAAATGTGGTCGATGCAAGAGCGACCAGCCCGAAACCCGGCTTGCTGTTCAATTTCAAATGGTCCAAATTCTCCCTCTAAGATGTTACGCAACATTTTCCCATAGAGTCGGCTAAAGGTACTTGTGACCGAGATACATCCATAATTAGAACAACTTTGTCGGTTTCCCTTCTTATGAATTGGTGTTATCCACGCTTCCTTCCAAATATATGGCATTTTGTCGCTATTTATTACTCTAGAAAAAAGTTTTTTCAGGTAGTTTATTAGTTTTTCTGTTCCATTTTTTAACAATTCCGCAGGTATTCCCTCTGGTCCACACGCTCTTCTATTTTTCATTGATGGAACGGCTTGTTCTATCATTGCGCTGTCTAGTTCAAATATGGTCCTTTCACTTGATAACGCCTAGGTGAGTTTGTGAGGTATTCTTCTCTGTTTTCTGTTAGTTCTTTTGAATAGTGTTCCTTTTTTTTTCTAATTGTATGGGCTGTATATTGATTTTATTCATTGTGTTTTCTCTCAGAGATTTGATAAATTTCCATGCCTCGGTTGATTTGGAGCCCCCAATAACAGTCTATCTCAGAGCATTTCCTGTCTCATGTTTCGATTTTGATTCTGTTGATTATATTATTAAATTCAGTGAGTTCCTCCTTATAAGCTTATTTATCCAATACGTTGTTTGTGCTCAATCATTTTTTATAAGCTTTATGTTTCTCTTTCTGCTGGTATTCCAAATTTTCATTCCAGGTTATTGTGTCGTTTCTCTTCTGTTTAGGTGTTTTCTTTTCTCCTAAAGCTTCTAGTTCCGCAGAGTGAAGAGCTTCAGGCCTATACAGTATTTCTGTGTTTTCTGTAAGGAACTCGTTCAATTTCCGATCAAGTCTATTTTGATGAAGTTGTTTCGTACTTGAGTCCAGTAGGCTGTCGAGACTGTATATTTTCTTGTTCAATTTGTCTTCCTCATTGATCTTTTACAGAAGTTCAATGGCATCACGGTTTTTGCTAAGAGGAGATAATGGTCCGAGCCACCTTCTGTACCCCTTCGTACCCTGGTGTCTTCTACAATCAGCTTTGTGGTTTGTTTCACGTTTCACATAGTCAATTATCGTTCTCAGTCCTCTAGTATCTTGAGCCATGTGTATTTATGTATTCCTTTATGCTGGAAGAAACCATTCAAAATCTTCAATTTATACTGTTGTTGAAGTCACCCAGTAGTATAATTTCTCTGTGTTGTCCAATTTTCGAGAGTGCGTTATTCAGTTGTTCGAAGAACTCGTCTTCCTCTTCGTTCAGATCATCTTCATTAAGACCAAATATGCCGACAATAGTCGATTTATTTCCATGAATACTGAGGTTTGTAGTTACAATCCTATTATTTATCGTTTCCCAATTCTTTATGCTCTTTTTGAGTTCTTTGTTTATAATGATAGAGACCCCTCTGCAAGCTCTTTTATCCTTCGATACCCCACCGTATACAGTGTGTTCCAACGAAAATTTGACCCCCCCTCTAACTCCGAAATGAGTAACATTAGCGAAAAACACCAAGACACGTCGATTTTTGTTTCGAGGGGGAGCATTTTTCGAAATAATTCGAAACTTCTCAGATCAACCCCTACCCCAGCAACCCTAACTTTGAAATTCATCATAGGAATAAGGGTCGAGTGGCACCTTACTGTAAAGGTCTGTCAATTCTCCATTCTGATTTGTCATTTTAGAATTTTAAATTAAGATACAGGGTGTCCCAACCAAGGGTGAAGTTGAATTCTGGAAATCCCAAATACTAAATGAAATAGATTTATTTTGGCATAATGCAAGCGCAGGTTTATGCTCGGTCTAGAAAAACGACCTACACTTGTGAATTTGGAGTTGGTGCAATCAACCCCTATTTCCAGCATCCCAACTCAAAAATCATTCGATCGATAATAGGTCAAGTGGCACCTCGTTGGAAAGGTACTGCAATTTTCTCTTCGAATTTGGTATTTTCGAAATTCAGAATCATCATACAGGGTGTCCCGAAGCAGGAACATTGAAAATCCAAATAACTTTTCGAAACTGGTTCATTTCGGTATACGAGAACATGTTTGATCCGAGAATAGGACTTTCTTGTGTGGTTATAGAATTTTGCAATCAACCCTTCCATTCAGCATCCCCAACTTGAAAATCATACAAATAATTCAAGTGGCATATCTTCAGAAAGGTTTTTGAATTCCAGAATGATTAAAGCATTTCATTCAGTTCGGCTCTCCATACAGGATGTCGCTTTCGAAAAATTCAATATCGTCATTTGAAATTATCAACTAAAATTAATTCGAAACTGTTAAAAGTATTGGGGTACGATGTGTTGAGCATCAATTACGAAGAAATAAAGCTGATTTCTGCATTGAAAATGTTCACATTTTTTCATTTCCATCTGGCGTGCAGTCATCTGTTATTTCTCATTTTGCAATGAAATATTATTATTATTCAGATCAGTTCCTCATTATTGTTGTTGTTCGTCAGTTGAAATTAATCTGAAAATGGTTTATTCCACTGAGGAAAGGGTCGAAATTGTATCGACGTATTTTCGAAATAACAGTTGTGCCAAAGAAACGGCAAGGATATTCGATAGGAACCATCCTGAAAGAGAAAGGGAGTCAGTCACCAGTACGTTAAATATTTGGTTGACAAATTCTAGCTACGGGTTCGGTGGCAAACAAAAAACATGAAGTGGCATGTCCTGTCAGAAATGAGGCAACGGAAGTGGCAGTAGTGGGTCATCTACAAATGGAGAATACTACTTCGATCAGAAAACTATCTCGTCTGACTGGTGTATCAGCTACAACTGTCCATAGAATCGTGAAACATCACAAATTTCACCCTACAAGGTAAAATTAGTGCATGAAATAAACGAAGATGATCCAGATCGTCGTTTACAGTTTTGTGAAAATCTAAGTGAAAACCTAAACGCTAATCCAAATTTTCTGAATAACATCTGTTTTTCTGATGAAAGCACCTTTATGCTCAGTGGTGAAGTGAATAGACATAATTGTCGATATTGGGACACACAGAATCCTCATTGGTTTAGAGAGGCCCACGCAAAGGCCTCAGAAGTTGAACGTTTGGGCAGGAATTTTTGGCAATCATCTAGTTGGGCCTTTCTTTATTGAGGGTAATCTGAATGGAAATGGCTACCTACAGTTGTTAGAGGAACACATACATCCTAGATTGACAGAAATTTTACAGAACGATCCAACTCTTTCTTAGGACGAAATGCGTTTTCAACAAGACGGTGCTTCTCCGCATTATGATGCTCGGGTGCGCCAATATTTAGACGAAAATTTCCCAGGAAGGTGGATTGGTAGAAGAGGACCTGTTGAGTGGCCAGCCAGGTCACCAGATTTAAATCTCCTAGATTTTTTTTTGTGGGGCCATCTAAAATCTTAAGTTTATGCCACAAGACCAGAAAACCTGGAGGAGCTGCGACTTTTGACTCCTGAAGTTTTCGCTAATGTGAGAAGAGAGTTCGAAAATCGTCTGTATAACTGTATGGAGGTGGGCGGAGGTCATTTTGAACAATTGTTGTAATAATCAAGTTAGTTTTTTGTTTTCAATTGAATACAAGTTCAATAAATCTCGTTTTCCTGTTTAGATGAGCATCCAATCAGTTTCTCCATCATCCCCTCATCCTGATCCTCACGCCAGAAAACCTCGATTGCCAAACTGAAACCAATGCCTCAGTGATTCAGAAAATAGAAAAATCTTTCTGGAACTTTGCCACTCAACCTGTAATCACTTGTATGATTTTTTGAGTTGGGGATGCTGAATGGAAGAGATTGATTGAAAAATTCCATATTCACGCAAGAGAGTCTTATTCTCGAATCAAACATAAACATGTTCTCGTATTATACCGAAATGAACCAGTTTCAAAAAGTTATTTGGGTTTTCAGTGTTCCTGCTCCGGGACACCCTGTATGCTGATTCTGAATTTCGAAAATACCAAATTCGAAGAGAAAATTGAAATACCTTTCCAACGAGGTGCCACTTGACCTATTTTCGATCGAATGATTTTTGAGTTGGGGATGCTGGAAATAGGGGGTTGATTGCACAAACTCCAAATTCACAAGTGTAGGTCGTTTTTCTAGACCGAGCATAAACCTGCGCTTGCATTATGCCAAAATAAATCGATTTCATTTAGTATTTGGGATTTGCAGGAATTCAACTTTACCCTCGGTTGGGACACCCTGTATGTTAATTTAAAATTCTAAAAATGACAAATCAGAATGAATAATTGACAGACCTTTACAGTAAGGTGCCACTCGACCCTTATTCCCTATGATGAATTTCGAAATTAGGGTTGCTGGGGGTAGGGGGTTGATCTGACAAGTTTCGAATTATTTCGAAAAATGCTCCCCCTCGAAACAAAAATCGACGTGTCTTGGTGTTACTCATTTCGGAGTTATAGGGGGGGTCAAATTTTCGTTGGAACACACTGTATGTGTATGTAGTCTGACACTTTTTCAACACCATTTCCCTCCTTTTTTGTTTCTATGAGTACAGCTATGTCTACTTTCATGTGTTCTAATCCATTGCTGACTTGTTCAATTTTTCCTTTCAATCCTTATACGTTCCATGTTCCAAATATCATTCTTCTATTTCGTTGCTTTGGTCGTTTTTTTTGGATATTTTTTGGTTCCGAGGCTTTAGATAAAAAGCCAAAAGGATAAGATCGAGAGATCTTGCAGGACAATTACATGGCCCCTTTATTTATATCCATCTATCGTCAAAGGAGCTGGTTAATTTATTCGCTACCTGAGGTGAACAATCTACCGGAGCACCATCTAATTGGTACCAACATGAAATTCTTACATTCAACTGGAGATTGTCCAGCAATTCCGAAAAATATACTCAAAACCTTGAAATATTCAACACAATTTTAGTTTTCTTCATAAATTAAATATTGGCATTGGTTTTTTACATTGAACATCAAAGCTGAATACCTTCCCTCGAAAACATAAACTCATCGGGCCATATAATGTTCTCTAAGAAGTTTGAAATTTCTTGAATGTATACCATCAATGTTTCGAAGAAATTAATCCTAACCGCCGATGAGAATTTGTAGGTATGGAAATATTTTTATCCAAAATTTTACTACATTTCGTACGTGCTATCCCCAAGTCTGCAGCAGCGCATTCGCATAAAAGAAAGTAACTAAATCCACACTAGCTGTTTTTATGTCCCACGGCCTAATAATTCGATTTTCTTTTTGATAAAGTTGCAATTAAAATGAAAACGAGGCATTTTAGGTATAAGAAACCTAATACCAATCAATACTTATTTGAAGTACTGTTCTAATAGGGTGAAAAGAAATAGGTACACGTATTTGGAGAAAAACATTTTTTTACAATTTTGTTTTATCGCATTGGAAGTTCATTGCCCTCAGAAATATCACTTTAATCGTTAAATAAAATGAAATTATAATATAACTCAAATCTGAGTCGAGTCTTTTGGTTGAAAAAATGCACTATAATTTCGAAAATGTTGATGAAAAATATTACAGCTCAATGGTGGTTAATTTTAGATCAGAGAAATCTTGATAAAAGATGCTTGAAAAATCATGCTCTTCAATAAAAATAATTAAAAAGTAAACCTGTTTGGAATAGAATAGTTGTAATCAATGCTTGGTATAACCGGAAGTGGTACCGCTCAGAAAACAATTGCAAATTGTGGATCAGTATCCTTTACTTCAATGCCAAAATTTGAAAATGATCGATAAACCCGTTCTCCATATACTTCTAATGGGTCTTTTATCGCGGACACCCGGTATATATGATATCAATAAAGTGATCCACCAATAATTCAACCCGTACAGCTGAAATAAACGAAAAATATATCAGGATGAACGAATTTCCGAATATTTCTCATTCGTATTCGACAGATCAAAAGTGAAAACATTGCAAAACTGAAAACGCCGCATCGGCACAAAGCATGAAATAATTACATTTCATTTGCTCGATCGCCGAGGGCATCTTTGTGACTACGAAATAAAGGTGTTTTAGCGTTTTAATTTCGAGCTTTTCAGGTATCTCCTTCTTTCTCAGGAAAAGGTTGGGGTAATTTTGAGACGAAATTAAGTTGATATAACCCGTAGAGTCATGAAAGAGGCACGGAAAATAAACATTGCTCTATAAACAAGCTCATTAAAGAAAACTTTACGGAGTAGTAATTATGACGCTGAATAGGAAGTAGAGATGTGTTGAGAAGAAACAATTATCCTGTAAACGAGACAACTCAGCGAATTGTGATGTACTGACGTCTGTCCATTTCGAATATAATTCCTCTCAAATAGTCGTTTAATTAACAGATGATTACGCGGTTCTGTTCCATGATTATGTGCACCAAATTCATTAGACGGTTCTTAGAAATGTTGATTTTCTTTTGAACTTTACCGCCAATATTTACAATTTATGAGGACTATGAATAATAAACATAAGTAAGAAGGATCTTCTCTGAAGTATATGGTTATTTGCTGTCCCAAGAACTTCAGATACAGGAAGTATGTAAATTCAGTAAAAAGATGGTAACACTATTTACACCATAGATATTTGATTTAGGTTAGGTGAGATCATCGTTTCTTAACCGGTGGGTCGTCACTCTTGGGGGTAACGTTTGTTATTAAAAGGGGTCGGTCCATCAGAGTAAGACCTCAAAACACCCAAACAGTATGAACCATTCTTTCATTAAAGGAATAAATTTTAGTGTAGTGTAATAAAATTATATATCACAATAAATGAATTACATGAATAAATGAATTTTAGCTTATTGATTATTGCATGATGTTCAGAGGTTTGATTCTGAAAATTCGTAAGATCATCCAACATCTCAAGCTCAGCAACATTTTGGAGAATATGTGAACAAATCGACACATAAGGAGTATTATCGGTCAGTCATCCAGCAAATCAAAAACTATAAAAATCGGGATTCGCCAAGAATTTGTATTTGCTCCTCTTTTTCTTCAATTTGTGTATGAGCATTGACACCAGGTTTACCAAATCTAAATGATTAATATGAAACGTGAAAACTATGCCGCAACTCAAATAAAAAGAGGGATCTTGAAAACCTTATGCTAAATAAGATTCAACATGTCAACTCCTGTATAACGGGTAAAACACAATAGCTTTCCAAAATATCTAGGCATCGTTCTTGACAGATCTTTTATATATCGAAAACGTTTTGAACTAGTAAGCCATAAACTGAAAACCAGGAACTCAATATGGAAGCTTATAGGCTCCTTTTGGGGCAAATACCCTCCGAACGCAGTATAAGCGCTAGTGTACTGATTTAGTACAGGAGCTGTCACATCAAAACGATGAATTTGCATTCAAACGGAACAATGCATTTCGTGCAGGTGTGTTCAAACTTGAACTGCTGGCGATCTACCTCAATATTTTCAGACTACTTACTCTAAGAAGCTGCAAGTATGTGTGATGCAGGGTTGTCGTGCATACACGATACACCCTACCTACCTAGGTAGGGTGTACCGTAACATATATAGATATAAGCTTTCCCCATAATATACATTATTTAAGTCAAGGTTTGGGTTAGGTTTAGTTAGGTTCTTCTCTATAATATCAATTGAAAAACTTAAAGTTATTCAAAATTGCTAGTTTATTGGTTGTCAAAAAACAAATCTGTTAAAAATGATGTTAAAGTTAACTAAGGAGTGACTTTGGATATTGAAGCGTAGCACTGCATGTCCTCAGCATACTTTTCATAAGATGGTACGTGACCAATGAGTGATAATCGCAAGCATGTGACATATGATCGTCAGTTAGTCGATTTCGATATTTTGTACTTAATTATCTTCGTTTCAGAAAAAGCATACTCGTACAACTAAGTTGACCCAAACATTGCCGTCAGTTGAAGGGCGATTTGCCTTAGATTTGGATATTTATCTTCAGATATAAAACACTAGAAATTTGTATTAGATGCTGTAGCTTGAGATGTATATCTGATATAATCTGAAAATGAGTTCATATTAAACTGACTTGGTATTTCAGTAGCTAATTCCTCGATATTTAACATGAAAAAGGATAACTCATAAATGATGCTATATATGCCCATATACTGCAATCATAAAAATCATTTCGAATTGTCCCAAAATATTTGATAATTCAACCTCATACTTATCATAATACCTTTATTTTCAGTGTATCTATCATAAGTTGTAATTAACTTTACTGCGCTAACCATCTCGATAATAGTTTTTCCCTCACCTTAAAGCTCTAAGTTAATGTTGTTTAAGTGTATTGTGATGTCAGTCAAAAATACCAAATCAGGCAGCCATTTTTCGTTTTTCAACATCTGAGTGTTATCACCTCTTTCGTCTAGAGAAGCTGTTATTTCGGGCAATAATTCTTAAAACCTTTCTAGGAATTTTTCGCGACTCAACCATCTAGTGTAAAGAACTAAATCAGTATGTTCAGCAGACGCCCTATCTTCCAACTGTAACTTAAAGAGCTGCCGTTGCAAGCTACGTGCACTGATGGAATTCACAATTTTTTTTTAATTTCCTCCGTGTTTGAAACTTTTAAACACAAATTAGTTGATGTATAATGCAATTGAATGAAAAAAATGAAGGGAATTAACTCGCTGGCACAATGCCACAAAACCGTTTCTGTTTCCAGTCAATACTGGTACTCCATCAGTTGTATTGCACACTAATTTAAATATTGGTAGCTTGTAGTTTTTTACAAATTGAGGAAAACGTCATATTAATCTTCGCCACGGGTCTTCCCCTTCAGTGGAATGATTGTCAAAATTTCTTCCTTAGCCAACCTGTTATTGAATAGCATCCGAATAAAAATACCCCTGATTTAGCGTCTTCAACATTGAAATCCACTCCAATCCCCTGATTACCCTCACTAGGCAACATCCCCTCCTAACTAAGAAGGTAACAAACAGCGGCAAAAACAATAGAAAATATTGCGCTCTTGTCTATCTTCGAAAATTCAACTATTATAAAACATTAGCCAGAACCATACAACCAGACGAACCTAACTAACCTAACCTATTTGCTTAGGAGTTTTAGAGTTTTATTATCGCCTAAAATTTTCAAGGTCAGAGCTTCGCATTAGTTTACAATATTCGAAGCTGTTGCTGTGCTTAGTTTTTCTCTGCTCAGTCGTAAAGCTTGTCGGCTTTCCTAGCAGGAGAACCTTCGTTTCCACTGTTCCCAGACACCCTGATCAAAGTAATTTGGATACGTTTCGCTCAGTTAGTGGGTAAAGACATTTTTATATGAACTTTCACCGGGTCTTCCTCCCAACCAGAGCTTGTAATGCTGCCTGACTGTCGAAATGTTTATCTGCCTGCTCTTATAGAATCCTTTGAGATTCTCACGAACATAGATTGTTATGACATATACTTCTGTCTTGTGAACGGTTACTTACTCCCCCGATGGAATTATTAGCTAACATTTCAGGTTTCGTTAATACACTCCAGCTCAAGTTTCCGTTTGCATTTTGGATCCTTCCGTATAACAATTTTTGTTTTTACGGTTATCAGATCCGAACCTATTGTTAATGACCGTTTTATCCTTCTTGGTCTCCATAACTTCTCTAGTCATCGTATCATTCCACATAGTCAGTATAAATTTGTTGATCAATTTCTTAACTCTGGTGGATTTTCTACTTTTCATTTAGCTCCTACCTGAATGCTGCTTTTCTAGTCTCAACTTTATTTTAAAGGTCAAGAGAAGATGCTATACGGTAGTTAGCGGCTAATAATCACTCAAGGAAAAGGAATAGCGATGTAGGTTGTTGCAAGCTGATAAATTACATCCTAGTTTCTTATAACACGTAAGGAGGTTCCATATAGGTTTCCATATATTTGCTGTAATTTTAAATGAACCACAATCAGCTCTTTAATCACCTTCAATGAGGTTATCGAATTCAGCGTCTTTGAAAAGATTCATATTTTGTGGACATTGTGGACACTTAATTTCTGCATAACTTATTTTTTACATAAGTTTTGTTTCAAATAATTGACAGTAGTATTCTGTGCTCTTTTCTTTCACAAAATTTTTCATAAGCTTTATGTGATATAGCGGTAGTAGCATTTTGTGCGAGGTGACTTACGGTACTTCATCAAAATTGTTTGTTCCAGGGTGTGAAAACTGTCTTTGGATTCAAACTTTTCTTGTGTAATGCTGGGATCATAATCCCATTAAAAGAAAGCAATAAATATAATTTATATTTCTTCTAGTCTATATTCTCCAGCAATGAGTTCGAGTTTATATTGCTGTTCGTTTCCTTCATGTGGAACGCGTGGCCCAATGGAATTGATGGTAAGTAGTTTATTTCTATAATGAAATAACATATCATTATAGTCTAGTTGCGATGAATATGAATAAAGCTGTAGAGGTTACAAGGAAATTTTCAAATCAAAAGAAAAATCAGTTATTTCTGTCCACTGCAGTTAATAGAAACCTTGACGTTTTCTCGGAGTTATTTCCATTGTTGCAATTGAGATGCTTATAGCTCCTATTTTCTCTCAGATAGATTCAGATCCCTAATAAAATCACTTATTTGGTCTTGACTACTTTTACGTGGTTCACTATTAGGCAAAATTTGGGCCCCACCTGGATAATGATGTAGACTGGATATAATAGATGACCATTTTTTCATTATCCGATTCTTCATCAGGAAACATAATTTATTTCCGGGTGAATTAGAAACAGATAGTTTTTCTTCTTCTGTCCATATATCATATATATATATATATATATATATATATATATATATATATATATATATATATATATATATATATATATATATATATATATATATATATATATATATATATATATATATATATATATATATATATATATATATATATATATATATATATATATATATATATATATATATATATATATATATATATATATATATATATATATATATATATATATATATATATCATCAAACAAAATATAGATGATTCTTGCTGTAGATATTTCTGTTCTTCAGAAACAGTTTTTCATATATTATCATCTTGCTCAGTCCTTGCTTCAACAGATTATTTAGAAAGACATAATGCCGTCGCTAATATTATTCATTTTAATCTAGGAATTAAACATGACCTAATTCCCAAAAGAAAAAAAATTCACAAATATGAACCTGAGATTATTTGTGAAAATGACAAATATATACTTTATTTTGATAAAACAATTCTTTGCAACAGAGCTGTAAAACACAATAGACCAGATATCATTCTTAATGATAAACAGAATCAAATAACATATATAATTGATATTGCTATACCCGACACACATAATATACAAAATAAATACAATGAAAAAATTTCTAAATATATGATGCTTGACGACGAGATTAAAAAATGTGGAAAATGAAGAAAATATTTATTTTACCGATTATTATTTCCACAACAGGTGTTATTCCTAGAGATCTTCACAAAAGTATTGAGATTTTGGGTCTGAAGAAAAATTTGTTTGAACAGTTACAAAAGATAACAGTCATCAAATCTTGTAATATTCTTCGTAGGTTTCTTTCCGAAAATAATAATGAGGTAGAGTCATAGGTTTTCTTTTAGTTTATACTGCTCAGAATCTCATTTCATATTTTATTTATTTATATAAATGTAATATAATTAACTGACAGTTTTGTCATATTTATATTCAGAGCAGTATTCTATTCGATCGTTCACCACTTCACACCAAGGAAACTTTTAATGAGTAACATTCAGTGTTACTTGACTAAGGTCCGTACACTGGATTTTTCCGGGAGAAAGCCTCTGACACTACTCGTTGGTACATTGATATCATTGTCTGATGATGCTATTGTATGTATATATTCTGGTAGATTGATATATTCTCATAACATTTAACGTTATCCTAATATATAATTATTCCAGGATATGTTTTGATTATAATCATTGCCTAGCAATGGTATTAATTACCGGGTGGTGGATTTATATTTTTCATGAAATCAGTTTGATTGCATGAACAGATATATGGGCAACTCGTCGGGTATATATATATATATATATATATATATATATATATATATATATATATATATATATATATATATATATATATATATATATATATATATATATATATATATATATATATATATATATATATATATATATATATATATATATATATATATATATATATGATATCATATCAAGAAAACCTGAGCCCATATAAAGTTTTGCATGACAAATTACTATTATCACAACAAAATAGGCCATTTTATATCTGATATCTTCCGGCTCTCGGCCAGTATAATTATATAGTAACCTAAATTTATTTATGAATACAGTTGGTGATTTTACTAGAGATAATATTCATAATATTAAATTCACTTATCCCTATTAAAATAGTTTTTGTAAGTCACTTTATCGTTTTGAAGCAACAAAATATAAAATTTGCTCACATTAGTTGTAGGATTGTGTCGAATTTTCAATTTGTTTTATATTTATTAATTTATTCTTCACTGAAAATATTCAAAACTACTCGACACATTTCTTACGATTTTCAGCCCATGGTAATACTGAAAAACAAGAAGAGTGGTTTCATTTGAATATAACAGCATTTACAATAGAAAAAGGACAGTGGTCTGCTTGCTGATTAGGATTGGCTGGTTTTTCCAACGAGCAGAATTGATTTCCATCGTCTCTAAAATGTCCATCTTCCTTCCTGGATACATATTCAATTCTCTCGAAATCTATGGAATGATTTTAATCTATACAATGATCAGAAAAATCAATAGAATCTTCGTTTTGAATTGAGTTTTCATGTACTTCAATTCTCTTCTCGTTACATATTGTGGTTTGACCTGTAGAGAAAATATCGCATTCACTGCAGTGTATTTCATAGACTCCACTTTTACCCAATAATTTAATTAGGGGCACCGCCAAGTCGAGCGCGAAGCAAACACTGTTGTACCTCCTTTACTGGATCCACTTCGCCGCATTTTCAGGCCCCTATTTGAAAATCTCTGGATAAGACCAGAACGCAGAAATTTTCGTCACACAGTGAGCTATAATCACATACTTAAAATCCTAAATTTCAAGTCTGTATGTAAGTAATTTAGTTCCGAAATTGAACGAAAGCAAACTTTTGCATTTATGACACTCACCCACTCATTATCATCAGAATAGCACTAGTACTTCCCATAAACTCACAGAGCTGAGATTTGGCACATAGTTAGAATTTAATGGCGACATAAAGGGAAAACTATTAAAATTAGGATAATCCAAGATCTGAAGTAACTGGTGACCTTGATTAGAAAACACAAGAGCCCAACCAAACTATCAGAGATCGGCATACAGCCTTTACAAAAAATATTCAACTTAGTGGGCCGCTTCATTTCATGTTAAAAGTCAAAGGTTTGATGTGTCTGATGAAGAATCCTCGACTGGTCTCAGCTGAAAAAAATCGACTGTCATTGCAAAATTCAGCGTAGTGGGACACGTCTTCTTATTTAATCTAGCCTATAGCGTCACAAAGTCACTGCTGGACGAATGTCTCCTCTTCTGCTTTTAATCCGCATATGAATAAAATTGAAGTAAAACTCTGGATGAGACTAGACTGGCTTTTATATTTATACTTACAAGTTTACAGAAGAAATAGCGAATCGGCAAAACGAAAAACTGTTGCTAATGTATAATAATCAGAACCGAAAAAAGAAAAGAAAGATTTGTAATAATGAAAAAACTACTTCTAAAAGAAAGAACATTGTCAAATGAGAAACTATATATATATATATATATATATATATATATATATATATATATATATATATATATATATATATATATATATATATATATATATATATATATATAAAATATATATATATAGATATATCAAAATGTCCATGGATTGCAACCCCATGTGGGGGTTGATTTTTCATTTCAGGCAAGTTTCATACCACAAAAGATGTCCTTCTTGAAAACAAAAATTGACCTGTTTTGTGTTTTGATCAGAAATGAATATCTTGGTAGATATAGCCTCTGTTTAGTTTTCGTTGAAGCACCCTATATATATATATATATATATATATATATATATATATATATATATATATATATATATATATATATATATATATATATATATATGTATATGATATGTTTTTGATGGGATTTTTGTTCAGTATTATATATTTCTAATATTAGCAACGAGATATGTTAGGATTACGAATAAATTTATCTAGATAAATTATAAACTCATTTATTTCTTTGTCCACAATCAAGATAAAATGAAATTATTATATGAAGGCGGAGTGAACAGAATACACTGCAGTGAACGCGAGTTTTTCCATATAGGCCAAACCAAAAGATATCACGAGAATTGAACCCATACATCCAGGTAATAGAGGCAAATATTTGGCATTTTGGAGATGATAGAAACCACGTCCACTCGTAGAGAAAACCTGCCAATTTGTAATGAGTAAATACACTTCGCTTTATCACCCCTTCTGAATGCAGTTATATTCAAGTTAAACCACTCATTTTGTCTTTCAGTATTAAATTACTCTTGATAACCCATATGTTTGAGTATTTCAGTATAGTTTAAGCCTCACACGTGTTGAGTTAAAATTTCATATTTAATAAGAACATGTTATTGTTATTGTTGAAAAGTATCGTTGATAAAGTAATCAGCACATTAATTGCTTTTCCAAAACATAATGCAGATGGGATGAATGTAATTGGCAAAACGATAAAGAAAATAGCCGAATTTTTGCCAACTATGGAATTAACAATATTTTAAAATTTCAAATGAATGATGGAATGGAGGAGGTTCAATGTAGCTGGAAGTTACATAGATGATGCTATAGTGAATTAAATAGATGCAAATCAAAAAAGCAGTACCATTGGCATTCTCGCTAATTTATACTTTAAACACAACAAACTGTACACCTTGGAAAATACAATATTTCGGTTTCTTCATCAAATTATAAACAAACTTTTTACTATCTCGAAACAATTGTTTATATTGCAGAAAAAAATTTATACGTAGTTCGAGCGCAAAGTAATATTTTCGTTATTGAGTGATTATCTTGCTACCAATAGCTTACGAACGACAAATAACTGTTTATTGACTAGACTTATCGTACAAACCTTGTATGTTGCGTTCGTATTCCCTGCAACATCCATTAACTTCATACATCGGGATGAAGTGAAGTTTGTAGCTGGAAATCGGCTATTTGTCGAGCATCAAACGTTACTCATACAAATGCAACATCAATCAATTTGGCGGGGTTGACGAGATTGTCTAAATGTAGGATAATGCCCACTAACATATTCCGTGCTGCTACTATCAATTTAATGCAAATAGTTATCTATGTCGCTGTCCATAACAAATTGGTACAATCTACAAGCAATATCAATATGACAGAACTGCGTTCAACGTTTTATCCGATTAGATGAATTATTTATCTGGAATTAGGTATTCTCGTTGTATCAGAAGTTTCAATCAAGATTTCGAAGTTTCGAATACTGACTGGTTGATGTATTTCACATTAATTCACCAAAGGTAAACATTTTTCAAGCTTTTCGAAGACGTTTCTTAAGTGATGGTGCGAAAATGTGAGAAAATTGAATATCCTTCCGGGAGCATCGTTTTCTCAAGAGGACGCCGTGATACTGTAGTCCCAGTGAAACGCCATGGATAACATATTATCAGACCCACGAATACCAAAAATATTAAATATTTAATTGGATTCTCAGTTCGAATCTATTTACTCATTATTCTTTCTTCTCAGAAACAGGTTTTCTCTGAAAGGTTTGTCCAATAAATCAGTGTTGAAATTTCCTCATCAATATTCTTCTTCAATGTTAATACTTTTCACTGTTGAAAAGCATAATTATTGGAAAAATTCTGTTATTAGTTTCTGAGTTCTACATGTTCTAGGTAAGATTCTATGAATATGGCCATAATTCGACGCTTGAAAATAAAATAAAAATGTTGGTCTATAGTTTTCTCGATGTTAAATAAAATGACAAAAACAAGTAATATTTTTGAGGAATTTTACTGAATAATTGTGATTCGTAACGCGTTTCACTACACCGTAGCTTCTTCAGACGAATGAATAAACTGAAATTATGGCAACTATATATGGATAAAATTGAGAAATTGAATAAAATGTACTTAAGTAATCAAAAGCTTATTGAATTGCTTCTTCTTAAGTAGTTATTGATGACAGGTATATCCAATAAAATTGAGGAACGGATTGCTCCCTGAAGAGATTCAATAGAGGTGAAGAGCTTAAATCGACTTGTTCATTATTGAGTCTACCTGAGTGTTTGTGTTTGTTGATTTCTAAAGTTTCTGAAAGACCTACCTTCCAATATTTATTATCTCTATGCAAAATTTCATACTGTGGGTCGAAAATGTGATTATTTTCTAGAAGATGATTGGCTTAATTTGAATCTTTTCAAGTTAGCAAGAAACGTAGCGTCATTAGATATTTAGTTTCTTTGTCTGACAGGAAAGAAATAATAGTTTCTGTACTACGATCATATTCAGAGAAAGTATGTAATTGAAAGGACAAAACGGCTCGATAAAGTCACTAAAAAATATTGTACATAGTGAAACCAGAGCTTTCCAATAATGTCGTAATTATATTTTCATTTCAAAGGAAGTTTATGACGTTAACTTGTCGAGATGTGTCATCAGAAGATCAAATAAATTCATTCAGAAGGGGGAGACATGTAAAATAATATTGTTTTTCATAGAATTTCGGAACTACCTAACCAATAAGGTATCCTCCATTTTTTTCTTTTCTCTAGTGGAAATTCCACATCACAACTGAAATTGCTTATATCTTATATTTATTATTATTTATATCTATTCATTCTTATTATTATATAAATATAAACATATTTATACAGGTGTATCGGATTCTGATGGCCACACCTCAGGGGTTATTGTACAAATCATCGGATAAGGCATTAAATTTCCTATGAGAAAAGTATTTATGAGTTTCAGAAAAATGCTCTATACTTGGTGTTGTGAGAGATTAAATGTTAAACTTTGGAAATAGGCAAATTGAGTGGAATTTTCTAGGTGGTCGTATCGCCTAAGTTTTATCAATGAGGACATGTTTTCTTCTAGGCAAAAGCTATTGCGTTCAATGAGCTTTTCAACGATGTATCAACTTTTGCATTAGCTAATTCTTTCGCAGCAATATTATGGACCGTACCTTTTCCGTACAGAAGCAACTCAGCGACGCACGTTCCCTTTGTGGTGTTGAAGTTCAACAAGATATATATATATATATATATATATATATATATATATATATATATATATATATATATATATATATATATATATATATATATATATATATATATATATATATATATATATATATATATATATATATATATATATATATATATATATATATATATATATATATATATATATATATATATATATATATATATATATATATATATATATATATATATATATATATATATATATATATATATATATATATATATATATATATATATATACAACATATATAATTGATATTACTATATCTGACACATAATATACAGAATAAATACAATGAAAAAATTTCTAAATATATGATGCTTAAGACGAGATTAAAAAATGTGGATCATGAAAAATATTTATTCTACTGATTATGTTATTCCTAGAAATCTTCACAAAAGTATTGAGATTTTGGTGGGTCTGAAGAAAATTTGTTTGAACAGTTACAAAAGATAACAGTCATCAAATCTTGTAATATTCTTCGTAGGTTTCTTTCCGAAAAAAATTATGAGGTAGGATCATAGGTTTTCTCTCTAGTTTATACTGCTCAGAATCTCATTTCATATTTTATTTATTCGTTTATATAAATGTAATTTAATTAACTGACAATTTTGTGATATTTATAGTCAGAGCAGTATTCTATTCGATCGTTCACCACTTCACACAAAGGAAACTATTAATGAGTAACATTCAGTGTTACTTGACTAAGGTCCGTACACTGGATTTTTCTGAGGAGAAAGCCTCTGACACTACTCGTTGGTACATTGATATCATTGTCTGATGATGCTATAGTATGTATATATTCTGGTAGATTTATATATTCTCATATCATTTAACTTATCCTAATATATAATTATTCCAGGATATGTTTTGATTATAATCATTGCCTGGCAATGGTATTAATTACGGTGGTGGATTTATATTTTTCATGAAATTAGTTTGATTGCATACAGATATATGGGCAACTCGTCGGGGTAAAACCCCTATATATATATATATATATATATATATATATATATATATATATATATATATATATATATATATATATATATATATATATATATATATATATATATATATATATATATATATATATATATATATATATATATATATATATATATATATATATATATATATATATATATATATATATATATATATATATATATATATATATATATATATATATATATATATATATATATATATATATATATATATATATATATATATATATATATATATATATATATATATATATATATATATATATATATATATATATATATATATATATATATATATATATATATATATATAGATAGTAGATGAATATATATATATTATAGTTCCAAATGGATCACACGGGGCCCTAATTTCGGCAATATTATAGGAACAAATTGATCCTTTAGAGATGCGTTTGAAGACACTGCCAATGTGTTTGAAAAAAATTTTGATATGATACGTATTTGAAAACTGATCTTTGCTCCTGTTCGAAATATCTTCCATATCCTGCGCGTCCTTAAGAAGTTTTGCATGAAATTCATAATCCGGCCCAGCTCTATACAACCGGCCCTTTGTTTACCATACTTAGAGTCAAAGAAAATCAAAGAATCTATGGAGCGACGAAATTCTAATGAGGAATAGTTACATATATGGAAAAAACAACTTTACTTGAAAAAATGGCTTGAGGCACCCAATAGCCGAACAATAGTACGAAGAATCAGACTTATTTTTTTCTTTGTTGTGATTCCTCTATCTCTCCAAAAACGAAGTTATGACTCATAACAATTTGGACACACGGTATATCAGCACTCTGCCTGTTTATCCTTGAAACGGAGGAGGAATATAAGAGTCGTTAACCTTCAATATAAAGGAGGTAATTGCCTAATTGGCATGTAAAACCGCAGCAAACTTAGTCTAATCCTTTGACGTGTTTCATCAAAATTAAGGAGGGTCTCACCTGCCTTTGGTGTGTGAGATTGATGATAGCGAAAACTAGATAAATAAGAAAACTTACTTGTGATGCTTCATATTACGGAGAATTGATTGAAGGAGCTTATTGCTGCTTATTGACATTTTGAAACTTCTACAACTATACTGAAATGATAAGTAACTTTGGAAATTAGTAACACAATTAAGTTTGAATGATATTGAATTCAAAGCCTTTTCCTTCTCGAGCGAGAAATATTTGAATTTAATGGAATCTTCATTAATCGACAATTGGGGACTGGATAATCTCACGTTCACGTTAATACAAAACGAAATATTGAGATTATATTCGATGAAACTGGGGATAATTCGATGAAAAGAATGATAACCAATAACTTATTTCAGAAACTTTTAGAAAAATGTGAAGAAGATGAAAAGTACCTTAATTTTCGAAAAGGCCTTATATAGAGTTTTGTATTGAGTAAATTGGATTGTGTTGTATGTAGTATAGAAGTAACCATTCACTTGAGATCTCTAAAGGTTCCGATGAATGCTAAATTAGTATCCTTTGATATAATTATTCTATATCCGTCCACACCCTGCCGTGATGTCAAAGCAACAATTGATCAACAACTTCAATCCAAAAGTATATAAAAGAAAACGATGTCAGCTGTAAACCTATGTCCCCAACAAAGTTATTTCAGGTTCAATAATAAAATATATCAATAATTAGATCGTTTCTTTATGGGCTCTCCATTATCTTCGTTATTAAATGAAAAATTTCTGACAAATTTAGGAAATAGAATTTTAGTTCCTCCAACATCCTAATTGAGAATGTATTCTTATGGAAAAAATATGTAGATGATATCTTCTGTATTTGGATTGGCACAGACAGACAACTCAATAGTTTCTTACAGTTTTCAAATTATTTTCATGGATCGATCTAATTTACAATGGAAAATGAAACTAATTAAAATCTTTGAGCTTCTTGGACTTGTCGATTAGTAGGGTTCATGACTCACTCACCTTTGAAATATACAGAAAACCAACCTATTCGGATACCCTGGTTCATAACAGTAGTTCCCAATCCCAAAGTATCATATTGAGTGCTTTTCATTAATTTGTGCACAGATTGCTTTCTATTCTTTTGTCAGCTGTTGATTTGAAGAATGAAGTTCACGTTTTAAAATTAATAGCTAAGAACCACGGCTATGAACGAAAATCAGTTGATACCTTAATAAGACAAAAACGACATAGACTTCTATTGCAGAGCATTTATACGTTGCATACTGAGAAATCTAACACAAAATTTCTAATTAACTATATTCCTAATATTAAATATGTAACAGATTACACAGAAATAATATTAACACCATCAGCACTAATAAATATAATTTGATTTCATTATTAGTTAATATATATGACAAATGTCATATTTTTCGAATGACTGTCAAAATTTTTTCGCAAATTTTTCTTCAAATTGAACAAGTTCCACGAAGAAATAATATATGGGCGATGTCAACCCAGATTATTGGGTCCATAATGATTCTAAAACATCTATAGATCATAATCGGCATCACTTGGAAGACTGAACCTGGCCATCGGGGCTCTCTCGATCGAACAGAGATGAAATTTAAGGAAATATCGCAGGTTATGTATTTTTTTTATTATCTCCTTAGTCCTTTTCATGACCTTGCTTCCTATGTAAAATCTTTTCTTGGATTTGTTTATACATATAAGAAGTATGATTATTGAAATATTTTTCTGCTGGTTTTCGTTTTTCATTGTTACAGATTCCTGTCACAAACCCCCTTCCTTTCACCCTTGTCTTCGTTTGGAAATCATGGAATGCAAGGGAGAATGAAGCGGCTAAGTAGAAAAATCTTTGGTACTCTTTCTATACACACGACACTAACACATCATAAACAGACAAGCTATTGCTAGTGCAATAGCGACAGGGAAACGAGTTTTTTCCTCAGGTTTTTCCACTCGCTTATTGAATCATATACAAGATAGTATGGTTCCTCTGTTACATTTCCTGAGCTCACACTTGTGTTTCTTCTGACACACATCAAAATTGTAGATATAAGCATTTATTGTAAATTCAATTATAAAAATTTTTGTGATTCCTCTCTTTTCAAAAGAATATATATAATGAGATAAAACAAAATTATTGGATAAAAGCGAGTATATAAAATACACTGCAGTGAATGTGAGAATTCCATATAGACCAAACCGGAAGATGCATCGAGAAGAGAATTGAAGAACATGAAAGATCTATTCTCCAAACTAGAAATTCTACAGGTTTTTCGGACCACTGAATGAACAAATATCATTTCATAGATTTCGAGAATATCGAACTCATGCATCCAGGTAATAAGGGAAAAAGGATGGACATCTTGGAGATTGTTGAGATTACGTCCGCTCATAGGAAAAACCAGCGAATTTGCAACGACCAACTAGACTTCAATTTACTTACTGTTGTGAATGCCGTTATACATAAGTGAAATCACTCATTTTGACTTCAGTATTGTATTACTCTTGATAATGGGCTAAGACACATGTCGGGTATTTTTAATAAATATTTGTGGAACCTTCGCCAAGTGATAAACCAATCATTTATTCATTATGTTTCACCAAGTGTTTAGCGAGAATCCCATACATAATGCCTGAACAAATTGTCTTATTTCTGAATCTAAGCAATCCAGAAGGATATACTGGCCACTGTTTCCGCCGTACTTCAGTGACAACGGTAGTAAATGCAGGTGTGGTTTTCAACACTCAAAAAACATGGAGGAAATCTTCTCAAGTAGCAGAAGGATGCATAGGAACTCGAATAAATCTTGTGAATCGATTAGTTTTGTCAATTAATGGAGTTTATTTGGTAGCAACCGTTTCTTCTTATTCCAGTTCTTCATTTCACACGACTGTTCAAGCTACCTCAAATAATCAATCCATTCTGAAAAATATAACTGAAATGTGTCTAATGCACCAATTTTTGATTGCAATAATATTTCAAATACTATAAATAATAATATTTCAAATGCAAATACCCCAATAAATAACTTGTTTAATTGTTTTCAGATTTAATTCATTTGATTTTGATTCATTACTTTTAGCAGTCCTGCAGAAAATACAGTGTGTTACTCGATGACAATGAAAACTTCCATACTTGTGTTTCCACTCGTATCGAATTTTTTGATTATAACGTAGTTACAAAATATACTTTTATTACAGTTTTGTCGTAAATATTATGCTTATGAGCAATAAGCCGGGCGAGAATGTTAGATTTTTCTGAATGGTCAGCAGAATATTTAGTTTAATGTTATGGTGAACAACAGATTGACTTCTTTAGGAACATGCTTCACATAGCTGAATTACTGGTATGGTGTTTCAGATTTATTTATAGTACATCGACTAATTTGAGGTTAGTGTTGATGCGCTTTTCAAAATCATCGTACAACAGCTTAAGATCTGGTTAGGTGGCCATATCCAATCATCTTCAAAATTTCAATTTTTATTCGATGCATTATTTAGAAATGAAATTTAATATTTTCACTACATGATAAACGCAGTGTATTCGGTATAATCAAAATAAACGATACATCGCTCTCAAATGATTCACCTTCAACAAAAATGGTTTTTCATCTCGATGAAAATATTGAGAACGAAATTCCTCCAAGTTCAAGTCTTTGCATTGAGCATAAGATGTTTATTTTCGATTAATATACTGCCTAAAAGCAATCTCAAGGCGACTAATACCCAATTTTTTATTTATTACCTAAACCTAAAAGTTACGTTTCATAGAATTATTACATAGAAAGAAATATTGTTGGTAATAAATAGTTATTATATTTAAGTAATTAGGTAGGTAGAGCCCACTTTATGACGAAATTGTATGCAAAACTTGATTGACTGAAAATTAAGATCGAATTGTCATGTAAAATTTCAAAGAGAATATTGCTTCACGTTTGCATTCTGAGTCAAACGCTAGTGGGTAAGTTAACATTGATATTTCCATGGTAACAATGTTTTGGTCTAAAGTAACGCTCGAATAAATGTCATATGCAAGTTTTTCATTTTAGCTCATAAAACTGATTTCGGCAATTTTGCTGAAACAAATATAAAGGCCATAGTATCAAATATAGTACTTCAAAATACAATGAAAATTAATTCATTCAATGGAGTCATTCATGAAGTTTCCTACCCCTTAAGGACATAAAATTTTGAGAAATAAGCCGGTTGTTGATATGGCTGAAAAACTTGTAGTTTAGGATTACTGTATGAAAAAGATAGTTGAAAAAACTGAAGAGAATGTGTTATCAAAATCTTTATGGAAACCTACTGATGATTAATGAGTCAACAAAAATATTTCAATGAATTGAACGCAATTGAAGATCCGCGCAAGTATTGTTTTAATCATAATTCAGAGTAGTATAACATGCCAGATTTGTGGAAAGAACATTTATGGTTTTAGCACGACGATAATGCGCCATGTCACAAGTCTATTATTGTGAAAGAATTGATGTTCAAAAACTCAACAAATACAATCGAACCAATCTCATACTACCATTTCGACTTGTTTTATACTTGAATTATTCGATGGCGTGAATGTATTATTTTGGAGGGCGATAAAATAAATTCAAAGTAAATATTTTGTGTTTCGTCGACCAATTTCCGGTACTGTTTCGACGGAACGTATACGTAAGAAATAGGTGTGAAAGGTGATGAGAAACTAAAATCAAGCTGGTTATTAAGAATTGGTAGATTATGTTTGTGAGCTGTACTCTAATAAAGCTAATTCTTGCTTTCATTATCTTAATGATTTCATGAAATCTAAGAAAATATTTTCGTTTATACAATGTTCTAAAAGACCTGTTGTTGTTAACCAAGAAAGAATATAGTTTTTTCATTTGTAAATATTCTGATGATTTCAAACTGTTTGAATATATGGCATAATTATGTATTTATTTGGGGGCTAGATTACTGTGATATTTCATTGTTTCGTGTACCAGAACCGTGTGGTAAATCAATAATGATAATAATTTCTGTTGTTTTTACCTATTGATTTGTCCATGATGATAATTCGTACTCGTTATTTGACGTAAATGATTTCAATTTCTTTTTCATTATTTTTACCTAGAGAAGAATAACGCGAGTAATTTACACAAAGATAAGAAACGCGGACATTTGATTTTATGCTGATTGGAACTACCTTTATGTAAAATATCAGTGAACGTTTGATCTCGATAAATATCACATTCAAGATGATATTCGTCGCTCATAAATTGAATATTTGACAAATTAAGTGTTTCATGCACAGTTTCAATCACCATAGTCAATTGGATTCTAACGTGAATTGAATTTAAGAATTTTAAGTAGAGATTTAATTGTCTATCCAAATACAAAATATATAACCACCTTATATTGTTCAGCAAGTTACCATACCATAAAACTCTTAACAGCATGAGGCAGTCCTTCTGAGATACATTATGTAAAAAAATTACCGGGAATGGCTCGTAAAACGAAAAATATTAATTTTTTCTTCAATTTTATTGTTCCACCTTCAAAGTAGGCCCTTTTCGAAATAATCTTTTGTCTTTTGTGTCTTCTATCGATTCAAAACGGGTACCTCGAAGTAGTAATATGAGGTGAATACTGTGGTTCGATGGTATTTGTTGAGTTTTTCGTCAGAATTTCATTCACAATGATAGCCTTGTGGGATGGTGCATTATCGTGGTGCAAAATCGATGAGTTTTCGTTCAACAACAAATATCACATTCAAGATAATATTCGACCCTCCTGATGTGAATATTTGAGAAATCAAGTATTTCAAGCATATTTTCAATTACCATAATCAATTGGATTCTAACTTAAGCTGAATTTAAGAATTTCAAGAAGAGATTTAATTGTTCATCAGAACCTGTTCAAATACAAAATTTATTATGACCATATATCATTTACGTCTCTTGTCAAAATATTTTTTTCTACAGTGGTCATTTTCACAAACAGCATCGTTTTCAATCAGATTTGACTGATCAATGTCATATTTTGAGTACCTGATTTTAATCATAATTGCGAAATCTTCAAGACTTCAAAGAAAACTTATCTAACATAAAGTGGAATATTGAAAGTTTTTTGGAGGTCATGTGTTAGTGGTAAAGTATTTCCGACTGTGGAAGCTGAATGATGTTCAATAAAATTTGGTTGGATAAATAAATTTTGATTGATTGATTTAAATTATGTTCACATTTTTTCAATAACGAAGATAATTGGCCAGTTACTTTCTGCCAAATATGAAGTCAGACATGTCGGCGAAAAAAGTGATGTATATAAATTACTTTATGATAATCCTTACTTTGTATAGGATCAGATATTTTGAGGTATTCAAATCAAATAGATAGCCCCATTTGGGTTACAGAATACGTCAGTAGCGTATCAAAAATATCACCCAGTAAACTTCCACATAGTTTCGTCTCATCTAGTACTGTAAATCTCCGTAGGTGACCAGTGTGTCGAATTTGAGTTCGAAATCTCGACAGTCGTATGAATTATGAACAAAATATCAGAATACTTTTGATATGAGTAGAATCATCAACGTATTTACAATTATTCAAGAACGGCAACGGATACGGAAAAATTGCAAAATTTAAATAATCTTCAAAATAATTTCTGTATTCGATTTTATTATTAAACACCTGATGCACCATAAAAAAGTTGGGTAGAAGAAAGGCAGCCTGACCCCTGAATACCTATCTCTCTGTATACTGTGACGAACGTTTGTAATGCTCAAAGATGTATATATCTGAAAAACACTTTCGTCAATCTCCAATTGATAATTTCAAAAACTCTTGTTTTTATAAAGGAAATACTGAAAAATTCCTAAAACTTCAAAACCTATCTCGAAAACGAAGCATTTTTTGACCCATGTTTATATGAACTCAAAAAATCACCTATTCCATTAACGGAATATCATTTAGAAACACCTAGTTTAGCTCAAACGTGTCGTTTCATCAAAAACACAAATGTTGCATTTCTGTAACAAAAGCATGAGATTAAACTCATTAGAATTTTTAGAAATTTCATCAGCTCTCAAACATAATATACCAAAAACTCACTACCAGCTTGATTTTAGTTTGTCCCAATTTCTATTATCAGTTTCTAAGGTATAAATGACAGGGTAATGATTTACTTTCCCATCAGTTTCTGGAAATGGGATAAAACTTGAAACTAGTGTCAAACATACTTTCATTCTTTATATTTTGTGAAACTCAAGCCTAGTATTTTCTTGTCAATTGTTTGATTATTCAGTATAAATGTTTCATTAAGTGATTAGTCAAGCTTCTATACTTCTATTCAGTAAGTTCGAGAGCTGAGAGTACAAGGCAATTCAGCAAGTTGAGATGCCATAAAACTTTTAAGCGGAATGAAGCAGTCTTTCTAAGATATATTCTGTGAAAAAATCACCTGGAATTGCTTCTAAATCACAAAATATTGTTTCTCAATCGAATTTATTGAATCGCCTTCAAACTAGGTCCCATCTGAAATAATCTTTTGTTTTTTTCTGATTCAAAACGGGTACCTCGAAGTGGTAATATGAGTTCTGGCAAAAGAAGAAAGCCGGCAGAAGCTATACCAATTTAATTATTAATAAAATCAAAAATACAAAGTTATTCATCTAAATCACTATTGTCTCTTTCAAAGAACTCTCCGTCGACTGCAATGCACTTATACCAGAGCTTGATCCAATCCTCAAAACACTTTTTTTATATTCGATTTGCGGTATGGCCTTTAGGGCCATCTTTCGATTTTTCCATTATTTCGACTCGGCTGCTAAAACGCTTTCCCAGAGCGGTTTCTTCAGTCGACCGAACAGGAAAAAGTCACAGGGAGCCAAATCAGATGAATTTGGCGGATGTTGGATGGTATTGGTGCTGTTTTTAGCAAAATGGTCACTGATAATGAAGGCATTATGAAACGGGCATTATCGTGGTGTTAGATCCATGAGTTGTTTTGCCACAATGTTGGTCGTTTTTGACAAACAACTTCACGTAAACGCCTCATTATGCCCAGATAATACTCCTTGTTGTTAGTTTGGACTGTTCGAAGAAATTCATGCTGCATAACACCATGGTAGTCCATGAAAACCACACGGTAAGAAAGTCGGGAACTTTTTGATCAAGGTAGTATGTCAAAGTAGGGAAAGAACGATGTGAAGATGTAGTCGGCGGGTACGGGTTAGGTGTTCCGAATGAGAGAGGAAACCGGTTGGTTCAGTTCTGTCGAGACGAAAATTTTGTTATAATTAACACCTTGTCTAAGCAACATCCCAGGCGTCTCTATACTTGGACCTCCAATGCAGATTAAATCGTGAAAAACCAAATTGATTATATTCTTGTGAACAAAAGCTTCAGGAACTCTATACAGAATGCTAAAACGTACTCTGGTGCCGACGTATTTACTGATCACAACCTAGAAGCAGCGTTTGTAAACATAAGGCTGAAAAGAATTGTTAAAGGTCAGAAAACATACCAACTAGAAATACAAA
Source organism: Cryptolaemus montrouzieri (assembly GCA_013387265.2). NCBI lineage: Eukaryota > Metazoa > Arthropoda > Insecta > Coleoptera > Coccinellidae > Cryptolaemus > Cryptolaemus montrouzieri. The sequence goes on along the minus strand of JABFTP020000021.1, from coordinate 88,759,294 downwards.
AGCTAAAGGATCCAACACTGAAGTTAGTAGTCAAGAATGAACTCAGTAAACAACTATCAATCATAAGAAGTGAAGGTGAACAACATATAGAATACACATGGGAACGATTCAAAACAGCTGTAACGCAGGTTGGAGATGAACATCTAGCACAAAACACAACGAAAAAGAGGCAAATTTGGATGACCGATGACATACTGGAGTTAATGGATTTGAGAAGAACTTTTGAAAGTGTCCACAAAATTATTCGAAAGTCCAGAAGTCAATTCGTTCCAAGATAGGAATAGCAACGGAAAGCTGGCTCTCTGAATGGTTCGATGAAATTGAGGTATTAGATGTGGAAGAAACGACAGGTAACTATGAACTGATTTACTAATGGATAAAAGCGACAATATTCTTACATCAACAGAAAATAAACTGAAAAAGTGGAGTCAATATATTCAGAATCTTCTTAATGAAGATAGAGCTGCATCCCAGTACATCAATTTAAACGATGGCATCTATATAGCAAAATCGGAATTAGAACATACTATTGAAAAAGCGGCAAGTCACTTAGACCTGATGGAATTTACGTAGATGTTCTAACAGTAACTCCCTTTCCGTACTGGTGGATTTATTAAATAGTATTCATAGAGCAGGAATAATACCTAGACATTGGTTAAAAACAATTTTTGTTACGTACTAAAGATACTCTTGAATATAATACACCTTAGAATATATCGCAAATGTGAAGAAACCCTTAGCGATTCTCAGTTTGGGTTTCGGGGCGGCTTCGGAACAAGAGACGCCCTTTTCAATATCCAAGTTCTGGTACAGCGTTGACGTTATGTTAATGTCGATTTGTTCGCCTGTTTTCTTGATTACGAAAAGTCTTTCGACACCGTGAAACATATTGAGCTAGTTGACATACTAAAAGATCTGGGATTGGATGAGCGAGATATCCGCATTATAGCCAACCTGTACTGGAATCAACGGCAGCCGTCAGAGTGGACAATAATATGTCAGAAGAAATAAAAATAAAGGGAGGGGTACGTCAAGGCTGAGCTCTTTTGCCCCTCCTTTTCAACCTGTATGCAGGGAGAATATTTAGAGAAGCTCTGGATGATAAAGCTGTTGGAGTAATCGCCGGCGGTGTCACGATCAATAACTTAAGGTACGCTGATGACACAGTTCTACTGGCTACAAACCTGAAAGATTTGCAAGAGCTCCTAACATCTGTGTCGGACCACAGTGAATCAATGGGAATAAAACTGAATGCGAAAAAGACATAATGGCTAGCAGTAAGTGAAAAGCACATAGACTGTCAAGAGAAAATTTTAGTTGGGGACGTTGTTATAGAACGTGTTGCCTCTTACAGATACCTGGGATACAATATGAACAAGGATTGGAACATGGCACATGAAATCGGGAGCCGCGTTCAAAAAGCCAGAAGAGCATCCACAAACATGAGAAAAGTTCTTACCAGTAGACAGCTGAAAGTTTCCCTCAGGATCAGATTATTGCGGTGTTACGTATTCAGTATTCTCCTATACGGTGTAGAAGCGTGGACTCTCACAGAGGCCATGTGTAAGAGACTGGAAGCCTTCGAAATGTGGGTTTATCGAAGGATGTTAAAATTTTCATGGACCGACCGAATTACAAACATTGAAGTCTTACATCGACTGAATAAGGGAACAGAGGTCTTAAATACAATCGAAAAGAGGAAATTGGAATATTTTGGTCATGTTATGCATAACCACAAATACACTATTTCACAAATAATAATTCAGGGGAAAATCGAAGGTTACCGCGGGCCAGGCCGTTGTCGAACATAATGGCTTAGGAACCTTCGCCAGTGGTTCGGACAAATTACGACATCTTTATTAAGAAAAGCTGTCGACAAAAGTCAAGTCATGCTTTTGATCGCCAACGCTCTAGGTGGGCATGGCACGTGAAGAAGAAGAAGAAGCTCTATCAGTTGAAAACGGTGGTTCGATGGCATTTATTGAGTTTTTCGTTGGAAACTCATTCACAATGATAGCCTTGTACGATGGAGCATTATCATAGTGCAAAATCCATGAGTTTTCGTTCCATAAATCTGGCATTTTGCTAGAAATTCGCTCTGTCAAACGCTCAAAAACGCTCAGCTTATATTCTTCATTTTCCGTTTGACCTTCTGGCGAGAATTCCGAGTGCACACGCAGTCAAACAAACAGTCAACATAACCTCAACTTTTTATCGACTTTGACGTGTTGTTTTCGATTTTGGCTTAGTTGGAAGGCGCTATTTCGAATCTTGTTGATAATTTTGCATGTCAAATTCATAAACCTATGTCTCATTACCAGTTACATTGAGTTTTATGAATATGATTCATTCTAGCATGACCTTTACGCGATTCAATATTAACGAAAATTCAGTATTTTTGGAAATAGTCGAGCAACGCGTTTAATGCTCGAACAATGGTTCACAATAGTACGAATTCATTCGAGAGGGACATAAATTTCAGTGCCTATCTCTCTCAAACATAAATGACGATTTGCAATTAGCATTTTCTTTGCTTCAATGATGTTGATTGACGACCAGGGAGAGGAAAATCTTCTACCGCATCTCGACCGCTGTTGAGTGCACTGTACGACTCATATGCACGTGATTTCGATGAAGTCGATTCGCCGTAGACCACTGAATATTTTAATATTTTCAGCGATTGGGCACACCAAATTCCATACGTATTATGAAATTCGAGACAAAATTATGTGTTCGATATTTATCCATTGAGAAAATCGCAAAACACACTTGTAACAGCTGCCAAATCGAGCACTGTAAACAAACGAAATGTCAATTCGCGTTCAAGCTCCACGTCAGTATGGAAAACAGTGCTCAGTTAGCTACAACAAAAATTCTGACAATCGTTTTAAAATGATTTTTCAATAATCAATTTCCAGTACATTTTTGACAGATTGTATTAGAAAATATACTCCGTAATAAATTTTAATTCGTGAAATACTGAATTACTGATAAGTCACGTACGAGAAATTTTTCTCAATTTCATTTATTTTGCATTTCAATTTTTTCTCATAATTTTTTGACCTTCATTGTGAATTATTACTCAATGATCCATTAGCATGCGATATTACATGCACAATTCCTGAAATTATATATGGTCTATATCAATTTTTGAGACTGTCGCCTTTATTAATTGCAACTAAAAATAGTTTATTCAATTTTCTTTAAAAGACCATTCAAACGACACGAAGTGAAGAAATTATGTCACATACTGATGCTAAGCTTGCTGATGTTGCTCGTTGAGTGTTTCATTATAACCAAACTATATGAATTTTGTATTCACACAAATTACCAATCTATCAAAAACCTATAAATTAGTTCAAATTTTGAGTAAAAAACTGAGTAGAAAAATATTATGTCAGTTTTTCGTTTTCGATGGTTGCTATAAATAAAATTATAATCAGTTTCTTCAATAAACTTCCATGTTGGTAAAGCTCTATAATCTTGTATTGATTATGAATAGGAAGTAAAATAATAAATTATTTATTACTAATATTCCGACTGATATCGGAGAAAATTGAAATAATAATATGTCAGTTAGTAATAACTACGAAAATTATCTGCCTTAATGTGTACAATTCGAAAATGATTAATACGCAAATAGAATTAATATGGGTTCTGATATCATGATTATATAAAAATTCTCAATAGCAATATATATATATATACTGTAGCCTTCATTGGCTGCATGCCTAGTTGGCGGTTAAAGAACTATGTTCTCGATATATGTTATTCGATGATCGAGGGTTCATTGAATATTTACCCTCACTCTACGTTTGCATCGGTTTGAAGGCTCAATACGATCTAATATCTGAATTAAAACTTAGAATTATGACGTCCTATCAAGTATACCCTAATGTGTACAGGCTATTCCATCGAAAATTTGTTCTCTCTATAACTCAGAAGAAGGCACCTTCAGAGGAAAACGCTTGAACAGGTCGATTTTTCCTCGAGAAAGACCATTATTTATGCTTACTTTGAGCATGTCATATCTCTACAGCTACCATCTTCGACCTCAAAAATAATCATCATAGAAATTATGAGTCGAGTTATACGTTGAATAACTATATATGAATCGATAGGTTTAATAAGTTAAATTTTCCAGCGAGTGAATATCATCTTCTCACTTTCAGCATCCCCAAGTTTGGGAATTTCAATCACAAGAACCATCTGTGAGAACTTATTTCAAATGTATCTGGAAGCTTTATACAAACTTGGTCAAGACTTTGTGTTTGGTTAGGTTAGATTATAGGGTGCTCAAACCGAGAAAATCATTTCATAAGCTAGCTGGGTATATCGGGTAGATTGATTGAAATTAAAATTTAGTAATCGTAAAAAGATTCTAAAAGGGAATCATTAACCGAATATAAAGTGATGACTGTAACTATTCATTCTGAAAATAACAGTTGTGCTAAGACAATGGCTAGAATAGTCAACACAAATCCTTCAGAGAAACAAATGAGTCCTCCATATGTTGAACATCCATGTGTAGATGGAGTGAAGCAAAGAATGGAAACATCACTAAAGAAACTGTCAAAAATGACCCCCTCCTTACATCACAAAATTGTTGTTGTTAATAGTTGGCATTCTGTCATAATTCTACTCCACAGCTCGTCCAGAATAATTTTAGTCACCAAAAGAAGTCATTTGAAATGCCGAGTTGTATTGTTGAACATGACTCGAAAAGTGCGTAGATGTTTGAGATGTCCAAAAATAAATGAATTCAACATTTCGGGTGGAGTTTCTAAAGCTGGCAATCTCAGTCTGCCATCAGCACAACACATGCCAGGCGTTTTACGTGGACAGTTATCCGCATCACGTGGACAGTTATCCACAACACATATTGCGTTCCATCTTTCCATAGTATCCGTGTTTACTATATTCAATCTGACTGTTGTAATTAAAAGTAGCACGCATCATTTCAGCCAAAACAGCACGACGCACTCGTGATCGCAAGCTTCAGTACAGGTACAGGGTCAACAGATCTATTTCGTGCATTAAGTTAGCTGCGTACACTAGCATGTACGCGTTCATCTGCAGTCTGTGATCGTCTTATTAATGTCACATCATTTGCATTACGCGTTCGGCGACATTTTTCCTTCATATAAAAAGAATAAATCAAGTTAAGAGCAAATTGCTACATTATTAGTGGTGTATCAGTATTCATACAGTTGCATGTATGTGTGTATTGATTTAAAATGCATTATTTACGTATATATATTATGCAGTCATATATATATATATATATATATATATATATATATATATATATATATATATATATATATATATATATATATATATATATATATATATATATATATATATATATATATATATATATATATATATATATATATATATGCATATATCAATATATATGAAAATGTCATTAAATAATGCTTGATCGTGCTTATATCTCTATACAAAAAAATAAAACACCCGTATGCACATAATATGTTTACAAATATGTTATTCAATTCAACAGTTCAAAACTTACCGTTTCTGTAAATGCGTTTGACAATTCAATTCGAATAAAGCCTGTAAACGATATAAAACACCCACAGCTTGCTAAAAAATATGGAAAAGTACCCGCACACATGTACATAATACATTAAATTCAAGACAACATGCTTATACTATCAACACTGAACACACAACACTGAAAAAAGTGATTCGTTGTGATAAATTAGCGAACCGCTTGACTGATTTTGTGCAAACTTCACACAAACCATCTACTATACACTATTATATACTATATATATATATATATATATATATATATATATATATATATATATATATATATATATATATATATATATATATATATATATATATATATATATATATATATATATATATATATATATATATATATATATATATATATATATATATATATATATATATATATATATATATATATATATATATATATATATATATATATATATATATATATATATATATATATATATATATATATATATATTTATAATTTTACTACTAAATAACGGGCTCACCTATTCAAACCAAATGTATATTAAATTAAGATAGTAAAACAAGGATATTGCGTATAAAGCGAATTGTGACTTATTTATATGTGTTCTCTTATGGACAGAAAATTTGGACCTACACTAATAATAAGTTATCTTTCAAGTTTTATAAGTAACAAACTAATAAGTCAAGGTCCCAATTTTTCACCTTCTGATATAATTTACAGGGTGTTCTGTTATTATCAACCATTCAGAGAACTGTATACCTTTTCGTTGAGATTTAATTCGATCTAGTTTTGCCAATATAATTTTCCAGTCAGATACACTTAGCGAAGGAGGTCCAAATTAATAAATTTCAATTTACATCTCGGAATCCTACTTTTGATAGGTAATGGAGACTATCCCGATGTGTTACCGAAATGAATCAGTTTTTAGAAGAAGATATCAGTTAATAATAATTTTGATTGTGAGGAAACACCCTGTGTGACGGTTTTTAAAATCTTAATTCAAAAGTCTCTTCAAAGAAGTGCCACTCGACTCATTTTTCCTATGATAAGTTCTGAATCGTGGGATGCCGATTTCACTCGGTCCAAATCAACCATAACAACAGCATCCCTCGACTCAAAAAATAGCCATCGAATCAGAATTAATCCTGTTTCAGCCTTATTCGCTAGTATCACTCTTTTGAAATCTAAATTGGGGTCGAATTCTTATTGGAATGCTGTGTATAATAATTAAAAAAAATGCTCATGACTTCATATATTCGGCAGGTGTCATTACAAGAACAAATGAATTATATCAGAAGGTGAAAAATTGAGAAGCCGGCTCGGTGGCGTAGGGGATACGATGCTCGTCTTCTGCGCAGAGTTACCTTGGTTCAATCCCCACAAAGTCGGTGCGATTTTTCGGATTCTGGAAATCGCTTGAGTGTCCATCTTTCGGAGGAGATGTAAAGCTGTCGGTCCTGTTTAGCAGAGATGTGTTGGATATTAAAAATCCCTTCCCCTCGACACGAGAGAGGTTCGGCAAAATTCCCGGGTTAGTCAGGTGATATAATTCCATGGCGTGTCATTAGCCGAGAGGCAGAAATAGAGCACGTTAAAGCAAAAACAAACAAACAACAAAATTGACAATTCGACTTATTAGTTCGGTACTTATGAAACTTGAAAGATATCTTATTATCAAGGTAACTCCAAATTTTTTTTTATAGGAGACCACATGTACACACAACCTAATTTATATGGAATCACTCTGTATTTCACAGAATTGATTGTTTTCAACCATCAATCTTGGACTATTTGAGAAGAATGTAGTTTTTTTGTTACTTTGATAAAAATGTTGAATTATCACGAAAAGTTCAGGATATTGTACTCAGTCGTCACTGAGATTTGAAAATGTAAATTTCAAGATTGAAAAATGCCAATAATCATAATTGAAAATGCCTTACGTTGGATTATCCGATGTGTAGAATGGTCGAATAATTGTTCTCGTGGAAGAAGGGATGACAAAGAGTGACATAGCGGCCACTATGGGGGTATCACAGGAAGTGATTTCGAAAACTTACGCCCGATACGTGGTGCTACAATCCCAGCAAAACAGGCATAGAAGAAATCGTAGGACGATCACTTCTGAAGAACAAGACCGCTTGTTGTACCAAATTGCAAGAAGACACCCTGATGCGTCGCCTCCCATACACCAAAAGCAATTTCTGGAAGCAACAGGTATCAGTGTATTAGTCGAAACGATACGTCAAAGACTTCGTTCAAGGAGTTTATACAGCAGAATGCCGTTAGAGTTCCAGAGCTAACCAGACAACAAAAAATTAACAGACTTAATTGGTGTATCGAGCACCAAAATTAGAATATTGAGAATTGGCGAAATGTTGATTATTGTAATGAGACCAAAATTATTATTGGACCAGATGAGCGCCGAATTAGGGTTTTAAGGGGTCGTGGAAGACAAGCTAGATTCCGAGCAGAGAGACAAACTCCGAAATACCAAGAGGGCCGTGTGATGTTTTGAGGTGATAATATGCTGGGAGGCAAAACAGATTTGATTTCGTTTCCTGCGAGTGTAACGGGTAGAAATGACGTCGACCTAGTACTGGAGCCCATAGTGAGACTCTGGCGGGGTGCCTACAGTGAGAATTTCACTTTTATTCAGGATAATGCTCGCGCGACATCATCTTGAAATAGAGGGAATCGCTATTTTGGACTGGTCAGCTTGATCTCCAGAGCTAAATCCTGTTGAACATTTATGGGATAATCTCATAGGGAAAATTAGATCGCACTAGGATAATCCAATAACCCCACAACAGCTCATCCAAGGCGCAAGAGAAGAGAGGCAGAATATCACCCCAGAGTAACCCATGCATGCCTAGACGGATTCGGGCTTGTAACAGGGTGAGAGAAGGTGATTCAAGCTACTAAGGTCAAGAAGAAAATACTTACTCTGTGAAAACATTTTTCAATTTCTACATTCAGAAAGTCTCTTATTTTCTTTCATTTGTTTCTGTCTTAAAATAAACCTCAATTTAATAAAATAATAATAATAATAATTTAATAATTTCTTTTTTCTATTAAAATATCTCAAAAGGATCAATTCTTGCAATCCTTCGAAATTTCCAAAATAAGTGAGCTAATATTCATTATATCGGGTGATTCCATATAAATTTGGTTGTGTCTAGGTAAGTTACAATTCGCGTTATAAGCAATTTCCTTGTTTCGCTTTCCCAATTTAATATATTTAAAGAATTCATGTTTGGGAATTTAGTTTTATCCTTGTCGAAGGTATAACAAAATCGCATTGCGTAGACCTATATAATTCCAAATATCAGGGTGCTGTTGAAGAAAATGAATGTATATTTGGTTTGAGATTGCTTAGTGGATTTGGAAGTATAGCGAGAAGATATTTTAATTCCGCTTAGGAGAAAGACAATCTCTATTCAAAAATGAATTGCTAATAGGATCGAAGATCGGGACTGTAATTTATTTCCCAGATTAGAAGACGAAGCAAGCGTAATCTAGAAGATATGTGTTGTACTGTCTTTCCAATAGTTTATTATTCTTTTTGTTTAACAGAGTTTACTAGGTAGATAAAAGTTCGCTCTGAGGTCAGGTAGGAATCATTATTCTTCGCGAATTATAGGATAACTATGCCTATGGTTCAGAACAACGTATTTAATCTTTGTTTTAGATGCAGATATTCCGCTCAAATTAACAGAATCTGATTATATGTATACATAATCTTCATTCTAAATGAGATGATGAACTCCAGGAATATTATTTGTATTCTATGACCAATTCATTATCTGCTCTAAAATGTGTGAATGTTGTAACATGTTATTTGAGGAGATTATTTGTCAAAACATACCAAAGTGACCCAACTAGTAAACTAATATTTGTAATTGTACTAAAAACACACCAGCACTTCAATTTAGTTTCATTTCGAAACTTGACACCAACTTAGTTGGCATCATCAAGAGATGATAGTATACTAAATCTTATTCGATGTATTCTTTGAATTTGGCGAGGGCCGGATTTTTATCCTCCTTTTATAATCGCATTTGAGCACTTCAATTGTCTCTTGATTAATAATTTGTTATCAAATAATAAATCGGATTTTACGTCACCTGAATTACACGGAAAAATCATACGGTACATAGGGCTATTTAGACCCCTATTCGTGATTTTTGGTGGTAGATCAAAGGGATAATGATGTAGGAGAGGTCTTTTTGGAATGAAAAAATTAACGGTCTCGAGAATGCTGTAATGGTTTTGTTTCCAATTTTATCTAAAATTCGAGAAATATTTCAATTATACTGAACTAAGAAATTCAACTAATGAAGTTTAATGAGATTCAATTATAGAAAGGCTAGTTGAAGAAAATTACAATTGAGACTACCTATTAATACCTATGCCTAGCTAGATCAGAGTCCCTTAATACCAGTGTGTGAAATCTTCGTCTAGAACCTAGGTCCTATATCTAGGACCTTAGGAATAATACTCATCACTTCAATCAACTAGCTTCATTACAATATAAATGTCAAAATCACAGTATCTGATTAATAATTTACTTACTCTAATCAAGCTTAATAATACAAAAAATAACTTAACTGAAATGAATAACCACTAACAATAAAAGGAGTCTCAGACAAGATGAATTCAATTTACATAGTACAAATTCTCAATTTAAAATAATCTGAGCTTTTCAGACAATCGAAATTCAATGATAGAGCTCAGTCAACAATTAACAAAGATAGAAAAGAAGAATTTGATCATTAAGAGAAACACTTAGCTTTTTTAGGAGTGAGATTAATTCCTAAGATGATTGGATTTGGTGTTTTACATCAGCTTTCTGGTATTCCTGTATCTTACAGCTTACAGGTTACTTGATTGGCTAAATATCGTTCGCAAGTTGACTGCTCTAGGAGGCAAGACTAGTTCCCTAAATACGTGGTTACCCCAGTCGTAACATATCAAGGTTTGGCATAAAGATGACTCAAAATATCTTGACGGTGAAAAAAAAATCTATAATAATACCATATCTCTCGAATATATATTTTTATAATGAACAGAATGAATTTGACTTACCCTTGGAATATCAGATATCGATCTAGGTTAATTTACAAAAGAAAATTCGAAATCTCTCCACTCGCTGATTGAATTGGTTGTCGAGGAAATCCGGCAAAATTACCGACTACTTATAACGCCCCAGAAGATTGGAATTTATCCAGAAAATCAAAGAATACTTAATTTATATTACTGAGAATTTCTCACTCCAATCGCTACAACACAGCTCCAATGAAATAACAAACGACTCCGAAGATTTCTAATTGGAAAAGAGAGAATCTAATGAATTCCGAACTTATATAGACTCGGTTCTATCGAAAACTAATAATATTCATAATAATAATACAAAGCGAAATTAATCTCCCCACAAGAATAAAGTGGAAACAAAACATAGAATGAGTTAATGTTTTCCGTTCTCTCACAGAAACGAGAAAACGATCTTCTTTCAAGTACTGACTTCACAATTAACCGACGAACAACCTAGATCATTAGCAGCGAAACCTTACGGATATAACTATAATTTTCATTGTAGATTCCTGATTCGAATTTCAAACTGTTTCAATGTTTAACTTGATGAAATGAGATTGAAATAATAATAAAATTATGAAAACTGAGTTTGAAAGAGAAATCGGACTGTTACAATGCTTATACAATCCATATGGCCAATCTGAAAATTAACAAAACATTACAATTTCCTTCTTAGTACTAGAAGTAGCATTCCAAAACGTTGTACACGAATTAAGAGATTATTTGGATTGCTAGTAGGAAGCCTGAGATTAAATTCATAGCCCAGAAATCGTAGAAATCATTTTGAACCTTTTCAAGCCTCTCAATGTAAATATCATATTGAGGATTCCAAACAGACGAATCAAAGTTTAACTTCGAGAGTATGAAAGTATTGTATAAAGTGATTAATGATTATTCATTGTTGAAATATTTGCACTGCCTTGATGGGAATCCCACCATTCTGTTACTAGAATTGACCACGTAATCAATGTTATTACTAAATGAGTCCATAGTATCGAACATGATTCCTAGATCCTCGATTGAGTCGACTCTGGATAGCTCAGTTTTGTTCAAGACGTATGTATGCCTAACAATAGTCCTACCGCGGGAAAAAGACATAGTTCGGCACTTAGGCAGATTCAAACAAAGACCATTTCCTTAACTATTTTGGAAAAAAAAACATTCAACCCGCACTGCAGAGTCAAATAATCCCGCTGGTATGTAATTTTACATCATTTGAAACATTTACTAATATATATATATATATATATATATATATATATATATATATATATATATATATATATATATATATATATATATATATATATATATATATATATATGAAAGAAAGTCGTGTTGGTTACACTATTTATAACTCAAGAACGGCTGTACAGATATGGCTGAAAATTGGTGGGTAGGTAGCTTAGAGCTAGGAGACGGACATAGGATACTGTTTATTCCGTTCGTCAGCGTTCCAGTGTGACTTTGACGTATGGATGATAATTTGATTTTTGTGAGAAATCAATAGTAAAATAGTGAAGTGAACTGTAAAAAGAAAGGAAAAAAGGAAGTTTATGATACATTAATGAAGGCATTCGATGACGAAACTGGTGGTTTATATTTCCTAAATGCCCCTGGTGCAACTAGTAAGACATTCCTCATGTCAGTACTTTTAGCCACTGTTCGTGCAATATCCAATATAGCGGTTGCAGTTGCTTCTTCTGGAATAGCAGCTAAATTGTTCGCAGGATGCCGTACAGCTCATTCAGTATTAAAATTAAAATTAAAAATCATCAAACTATTGAATAACCAACGCGTAATATTGCAAAACACTCAGCAATGGCCAAAGTTTTATGGGCATCGAAAATCGTCATTTGGGACGAATGCACAATGGCGCATAAACGTGCAATAGAAGCACTTAACTTAATATTTAAAGATTTACGCAATGACTCGAGATGTTTTGGAGGAGTAATGGGTTTTCACTCTCTGGCGATTTCCGCCAAATACTGCCAGTAATTCCAAGACCTACGGCTGCCGACGAATTAAACGCTTGCCTCAAATCGTCTTATCTATGGCGCTATGTGAAGAAACTGCAGCTGACAACAAACATGAGAGTTACATTGCTCAATGATCTGCTGGAGATTTCTCGGAGCCATTGCTGTCTATAGGTAATGGTCAAGTACCTGTCGATGGATCAAGCGGATTGATATAATTCCCAAATAATTTCTGTGATTTTGTCTCATCACAAGACGAACTTATCGACAATGTATTTTCTAATATTATCTCTAACTACAAAAATTATGAATGGTTGAGTGAGCGAGCAATTTTAGCGGCTGAAAATAAAAATGTAGATGACCTGAACAACATTATTCGAAATAAGATTATAAGAACAATGCATTCATTCAAATCTATTGACTGCGTCACAAATGAAGATGACATATTGACATATTTTCAAACTCCTTGGATGTGCCTGGCTTACCACCGCCCAATTTACGCCTATAGGTTGGTTCCATAGTAATTATGCTTCGAAACATAAACCAACCAAAACTGTGCCACGGTGCGCGTTTGGTGGTTGGAAAATTGATGAACAATGTATTTTGAGCGACGATACTGAAAGGAAAATTCAAAGTTGAGGAAGTTCTCACCCCGAGGATCCCGATTATCCCAACCGATATGCTGTTTGAATTTAAAAGACTTCAATTTCCGATCTGTCTTGCATTTGCCATGATCATCCACAAATCACAAGGCCAATCCTTAAAAGACTGTGGTTTGAATCCAGAATATCCATGTTTTTCCCATAGTCAATTATATGTGGCATGTTCGCGGTCAGAAGATGATCTGCGTTCTTTGTTTTTGCGCCTGATTATAAAACAAAAAATGTCGTGTATCACAAGGTACTTAAGTGAAGAGCCACCCATGTACTAAAATACAGAAATAATAATGAATGATTAATGTGGGTTGTACTATCGTTTTTTGTGTTGTTTCAGCTAGTTACTAATATAATTACTCAGGTGCGAGCCCTGAGGTACGCCATAGGTAGGATAGAATGGCTCAGAGTCATACCCGTTAACAGAAACATACTGCCCCCAACTACGACCCAAACTACCGTAACTTTGGGCCTCAAACACCCTTCCCAGCAATATAATGAACAAGGAATCTAGAAAGAGCTTGTTGAAAGCTATACAGAAGTCAGTGAAAACAACATCAACCAGCAAATGTTGATCGAATCTCCATTGAATTGATTCGATGAAAAATATTAAATTGGTTTCAATTGATCGAACCTTCAAAAATCCGTGTTGTTCAGGAATAATTCCAGATTTTATAAGATGAAGACGATAAGGGTAGATCAAACGTTCAAAAACTTTTTGAAAGACACAGAGCTTACTGATAAGACGGTTATTCCGAATCAAATTTTTTTTTTACCACTTAAGATGGGAATTATGCATGCTTAGTTTCAGCGGTCAGAAAACACACCATCCTCAAGGGGTTTGTTGCAAATATAGGTTAGGGGAATACATCTGAGATGAACCACAGGCTTTTAGAAAAAATTGAGGAATTCTGTCGGGGCCAGCCTTCTCAACCAAAACCTAATTCCCCAAGGCTGATTCCATCTCAGTAGCAGGAAAATTGACAATGCTTAGATGCAGTGAAGTCTGAGGGCAAGGAAACCCAAGGCTAGTTGTGTGATTTTTAGACTCAGGCTTAATATATACATCCCCATAATATTCAGAAAATAAGTTAGCAATATTCCCTCTCGCAACAGCACTGCTATTCTAATACATCATGTTATTGGGATCATTGTGATCTTTGGTTTTGTTAGAAATGAAATTGAAGATACTTTCAGAAGTTGTGGTCACTTCAGATTGAATAATAGCCGTGTTTGTATTAAAATAATTCTTTATGAGTTGTTTGGACCCAGCACGTGAGATCTGAAATACCAGATAATCACTACAATTTTGTAAGTTTTCCATTTTGAATGAGCCTTGTTTTTACATTCCAATATTTTCAAAATTTCAAAAGAATGATAAACCGGATACCTCTTAGAATATTTTCTATCAATAATATAGAATAATATAGAATAGATCAACACTATCAAAAATATTCTCATCAGGCATCATGTCATTTCATAGAATAGAAGAAATAGCACTGTTCTTTTCGCCATAATCACCCTTCTGGAAATTAATAATTATTTTGTTATTTTTTTTTGCAAAATGACGTGAAAATCCGGCCTCAAATGAGAATTGAATGCAGAAATAATATATGTCTTCAAATTTTGAACCATATAATCGTTATGTAGAATTAGGTCTAATATTTTTCCAATACTATTTTGTATATGATTAAACTGCATCAAGTACAGAAAACAATGCTCATCCTCGAGAATCCAGGAAACGCTTGAGAAGTTAAAATCACCAATATTATTTCGATATGGTTCTCCTACTTATGTTTTATGTTGCCTAAGCTGAATATGATGTACTTACTGATGTTGAAGTCTCCAGAAGGTACTCTAACACACCACATTTAAGTTTTTACACCGTTGATTGTAAGAAGAACCCATAAGTCCTAAGCATTACCGCGAATTCCGGGACGAGTTGTGAATTTAGGAATGGCTAGCATGATACTTCCGCCATGAAGTTTACAACTTGAAGTCGGAAACTGAATAATTCACGAGATCCAGAACTTCAGAGTTAAAACTATTTGGATTCAGTCAGGACTCAGTAACAAAAAATGATATTATGGTTATTGTCACAAGCATGGAGTTTGAAAGTATTTAATTTTGCTCTTAACCCTCGAACATTCTGATAAAGTATACTGAGAGCCTTCTCGATGCAGGAACCGCCAATACAATTAGTACTAACACAAGGCAAACCAAAATCAAGTTAGCTTATTCAAATCACTTTTAGAGGAGTTTTGAACAATTCTTGAGGTATTGTTTTTACGAACCAAGGTGTCCTCATTTAGAATTCGTACACATTTATACTCCTTATACAGAATTATTGCTATTGATTAAATATCCATTCACATGAAGTCTTTCTGAAATACCATTCACTGCCATACTGTTTCATGATCGCTAGCCAAACTTTTCGCTTCGAAAGCAGCTAAAATATTATCCTTCGTAATTTTTGAGGTGAACATCTGGAGTTTGCATTTTTGTCGGAACTCTCGTTACATAGTCGAGAGATGAGCGGTCGAGGGGCATATTTGAAAATTCGCCCACTTTGTAGAAAATTTTCACGAGATTTTCGTTCTGGGAATCAGAAACATTCTAAAATTCAATATAATTGCTGTGAGAGAATTGTTCGAGGTTATTTAGTTTTGTCTTGAGGATGAATACCTGGTTTTTGAGAGATTAGTTGTCTCCCTCCAGCTTGGTTCTCTTAGTAATTAAATCGTTGAATTTATTCAACTAAGTTTCAAAGTCACTGACCTTGTTTGAAGAAAATCTAATAGATACTTGTAATGTTCTAATCTCAGAAACCAGCGTATCGATGGTTGCTGCAACATCCCCATGAGTTGAATCGCCACCGTCGGCGTCCGCGCTGCAATTAGTCGCAAGAACCTCACGACCGCGTGTCGCTTTTCCATGCCGCACTTGGCAGACTCTTCATAACGGAGAACTGGGCCTTGGTAATATCACTGCATTTACCATTTGCTTGTTAAAATTTGACCACAGTGTTTACAAACAGTTATGATTTCTAATTGAAATTTAACACAAAAGGCACTCGATTGAATGACTTCAGATCATATACAGTTCACAGGGAAAGTGTGAGCAACAGATCCAAAAAAGAATCGATTTTTTACCGCAACAAATGCTACTATTCTGAAAGTTTAACAGAGAGCTAAAGAAATATGTGTCTATACTCTAACGAATACGACAGTCACGACCCATCTTCTAGAGTAATTATCCAGTTGATCTATTCTCTTGTAGCTATTTCTTATTGCTGCTTTGTTTCTGTGCGATGTGTATATTGCCCTGTCATCTTCGAATTGTATATGTTGAATAGTAGTGGTCCTGCTACTGATCCTTGGGGTACGTCAGCTCCTCTGCTCCTCGTTGTTCACATCTGGTCCTGTATCCTGGTTATGAATCCCATTTCGTATGTATGATACCGTGACTATGTATAGCTTCGCTGGGAATCCAGAGATCTTGATCTTGTAGTCCTTCGTGCCAAACTTTGTCAAATGCTTTCTCAAAATACAGAAATTCTGCTCCTGTCGGTGTTGATATGTTATTCTAGATGTCTTTGATATCTTATTCTAGATGGCTCTATTATTTATACTTGGTATATCTCTGGTACTAGACGCCTTCGACAAACCATCGTCAAGATGGGCCGAATGCGCTTTCAGTGGGTAGGTATACAGAATCTGCTTCAGGTGAATTTTCTTGAAGCCCTCCTTTTAAAGAGAAGCCCGCATCATCTCTCATTGTTTTATCAGAACTCTTTTGGAAAGTATAATTTGACTGTAAAATGATTATTTCTTCAAG
Organism: Cryptolaemus montrouzieri; assembly: GCA_013387265.2. Taxonomy (NCBI): domain Eukaryota; kingdom Metazoa; phylum Arthropoda; class Insecta; order Coleoptera; family Coccinellidae; genus Cryptolaemus; species Cryptolaemus montrouzieri. The sequence goes on along the minus strand of JABFTP020000021.1, from coordinate 88,742,192 downwards.
CTCCGTTTCAGTTAAAAGCTTTTTGTGTACTATGTTTTCTCGATAAATGCATGCTTCTTAGAAAAAAAATGTTACAACCGTTATTCTTCATGAAACTATTATTTTCAACAAAAATTATCAAAATGACAGTGATAGAAAGGCAACTATCTCGATGAAATAAAATAATATTCAGAGGGTTTAGAAAAACAGCAAAGTGATGAAAAGATTTCTAATATAAAAAGCCTTGTTATTTATTCAATAGTATGTCAAGTTTCAGAAATAGCTACTAATGAAATGTCTTCAACTCATATTAAGCACTCTCTGTTTGTTATATTATTTTTTATCACGTTCTTGTTTTTCTGAACTTTGTGAAAATTATTTTATTTCAAAAGTTGACATTCAATCACTGTTGGATACCTTCTTAATAATTGAAAATTATATTAATCATTTTAGTTCGATCTGCTATACCATAAGAGTCTTTTTTCTTTTCAATGAAAGCGTTTCAATAAAAATTTTTATCAATGTGGATTCCGAAATAATTACTCCATGGCCACATTATACTTTCAAAATGAGTTATATTCAAAAATGAGAAGGTATTGCGGATTCCAAAGGTCTCAAGACACATGGATACATGAAAATATTGACATGAAAGACTTTGTCAAATTGAGGATTTCTGTATAGTTTCAAGCATATTGCTTTCTTAGTTTGAGAAGAAAAAATTAAAACCACATTTCATGCATTTTCAGTTCAGTTCAGTAGATGTTTGCATTTTATTATATGGATACTTTCAAATGCTTTCAATGTATTCCCGTTCTGAACATTTTTTATCAATTTTGCATTCTTAAAATCTTTTCTTTGGTCGTAATTAGAAACATATAAGTTTGATCTTTGTTTCGTCATACATAGGGTTGATGATCTATCACATTTTCCCTTATCAGTCTGCAGTTCTCTCACTTAATCCATTCAATGAAGAAACTCAAGAAATTTTCAAATAATTGTCATTTAGGTTATAGTTTTCGTGATACTCGCTACAGTTTGCAATTGATCAGTTGGTTTAATAGATGAAGATGAAGCATCTTTCGCTGTTTTATTGAGTTGCACCTTCTATATGTAACCTGTTTCACGAATAATATTGTACTGATGTTAAAATTATCATTAATTATTATATTTCGATGTCTTGACTGAGTTTGCAAGCATGATCTTGAACTTAAAATTATGTCAATCCAATTGTACTGCCTAACAACAAAACTAATTCTGAAGACCAGAGCACGACTTTATCGTGTTCTTTTAATTAACTCTGCAAATAAGAAATTCATTTCTATTCACTAACTAAATCAACGGATGCTGACATGAATTTTGTAAATTTACGATGTGTTTTTTGAAAAATTGATTTTGCCTTCTGATCTGTGAGATCGGAATTTTGTCGTTGATGACTTCTGATGTATGTGTGATGTGAGTGAGAAAAGATGTTTGTCAAGATAAGATCAGCAGAGAAATGATGATGTATGAGTAGTAATAATGATTTTCATCTTTTATTTCTATGGTTAAAATAGTGCTCTCAATGAGTTATTTGCTATGAAATATTAACCGATGATTCGAAGTTCGAAATTTAGGACCTATGATACAGAATAGTACCAAATTCAATAATCAGTCATCTCAAGAAATTAAGCTATCAATTCTTATTTTTAACGAAAAGAAGGGCCCTTTTACCGAAGAGATGCTTCTCAAACTGTACCTGTTGAAGATAGCTAATATAATTCTCGAGATCAATAGGTTCAATTATCTCAAATTCTATTTTCAGAAAACACTGATCAGATAAACGAAATAGACATCTAATTATTATCTGTTTCTTGAATATCTTCGATATATTGATAGACAAGCTACTGTTTTCTACGAAGTTAGAGACCACTACAAAATATAGTAATGTAATGATAGCAGTGTCAATACTTCTTCGACAAATATGAACTCTCGTGACAAAAGCTGATGGCCGAATGCACAGAAGCAAAAGAGGAAAATACCGATGAGGCATATTCATTCTTTAATTCATCCATAAGTCTTGGTAGCTTTGAAACAAATGAAACACTGAATAGTCATCACAAAAACACTGTTGTGTCATACAAAAGTATTCTGGTTCTAGTAAGTAAGTTAGCTGGACAGGGCTGAGATGAAGAAGCCACCTACCTGGAGTGTCAGAACGAAAGTTAACTAAGTCCTGAATTAAAATACTGTTGCTCATGGCGATATGATCGAGATGTTTTCTTTGGTTTTTATAGGTGTAGTCCATTTGTGCTATAGAAAACCTTGAAGACACTGTGGGAGCGCACGTTTGTCTAAAATGCGATTCACGTTGGTTATGAATTGTTGCAGGTAGTTCTCAGTAGGGAACCAATCCTGGGGAGTTCATTCTTGAGGGGAAAACGTTTTCTATGTTCAGTAATTTCTGAAAAGAGTGGTATGTAGAGTGACGAGTTCAACTTCGTGAAGATGTGACATATTTGTTCGACCTGAACTCCTAGCATGCACCGCTCTAGAAGAAGATAGGCTGGATACTTCTGCCGAACACTTTCTTGAAGGTACTTATAGAGGACGCGCAAGTTACCAACCCCCTAAGAGATCTAGGATTCATATCAAGATATGTTTGCTTCTACCTTCATGAGCCATATGGGGAATCGGTATGAATATTGACTTTATCAAGGTATTTTAAATTAGGTTGGTTTATAGCCTTTTGTATATCTTCTGATATCGCTGATAATAACTCGATTATTTGGTAATCAATTGGCTTGGTCTTATTGCCTCGAATGGATTAAACTAGGGTGTATTTACAACAAGAGCGAAATATTCGATTTCATGAGAAGTATTACAGAAAAAGTATTACAGAAAACTGATGTTAGTTGCTGAGCGTATTGTCAAGTACAAGAGTAGATGGTGTTTTTTCTTATAAAGTGACATAACATTGTGGAAGCAGACATTTCTGCTAACAAGTCTCATAGCCTTAGAAACTAACTCAAACTATCGGGGCAAGCAAGAATTCTGTCTATAATTCACTGGCTATGGCCTTCCTTGCTCCTACCGATATCTCGTTTACATTGGTTGCAAACTTCGATACAGGCGAAAATAATCTCAGAAACCTATTTAGTACAGACATATGGATCGTCTAGATCCAAAGCGAACCTTCACCAAGAAAAATAAAGAAATAGTCTCCAAACTCTTCCGATTCAGCTAATTTTGGTGGTTTTGGAATTTTTCCTTTCTGAATACTAAAATTCCTGATGGAACATGTTTGTGGTCAGATGAATCCAATCGCGGCTCAACGACATTGGTGTGAATCTCTAGATTGGTGATAAGGAACAGGTCACAAAGAATAGGACAATCTCTGGTCATTGTATGAAATCTGTGTTGGTTCATGGATAAGTTAAAGTAATATAAGGATATTTTAGCAAGTGTTATGGACATTGAAATCAACGAGAACAATAGCTCTGAAATTAGGCTCACTGGGTGGTTGATAAAGACAACAAAGGAATTTTGTCATTGGGCGACTTGTAATTCTCAAGTTCAAAATATTCTAGTCTGTGGGCTTCAGAGACTCTCTCGTTTTCAAGAGAGATCGCTTCTAACAAAAATAGTTACTAGAAATTTACGTCGTACACAGGAATTGAATTTTTAGGATATTGAAATGTAACAGTGTTGGTCTATGGTCTGACCACAGTTTCGCAAGGAGTGAGTACATGAGTTTCATTGAATTGGAGATATTCGTGAATAGAGTTTATAATGGAAATTGAACCTCTCCGAGTGACTACTACAGAAGCAGTTCTCAACCGGATATCCGAACAGAGGTTGAGTTTTCGTCCAGAATTTTTGGCATCATGGAGCTCCTCCACCAAGCTATATTATTTTCAGTACAGAAACAGGAAACGTCTCAAAGCCACGAAACATCTCCTCTTAGAACAACTTCAGAAAGCCGGAGTTCGATAGGATGGTACTTCACCATGCAATTATCAAATTTTACTAAAGTAGTGCTCTTAGAAAAACACAGTTTCATGAGGTTTTTGAAGCATTACATTTGAGAATCCAAATATCGTAACATTAGTAAAATCTTACTGTAGAATACAGGAAAAATATCATTCTGACGCTCGTGGTAACACAGACAATATCGCAACCAACTCTGTTTAGCTAGTAACTTGCGTTGAGCCCTTACTAAAACGCAAAGAAGAAATGGCAGAGAATCACAAGTTCCCATATTTCATTAAATTAATTTTCTCCTACATGTATTTTTCAAATTTGATTTGAAATATCAGATGTTGTGCCTAGTGACAGCAAAAAAAGTTTTTTCCAATGAAAGAATGGTACTGCAAGAAAGCTTTTCATTTCAACAAGTGCTAGCCACAGTATATTGTAAGCCAAAACTTCAAATTAGTTGAAGCCAGTCCCAAACAAATATTATGAATTCTTACGATCTAACAGAATCATTATGAACAATCCATAAGATCTGAGGTAACTACAAGACTTTAGTCATTTTTGAGTTAAACATGAATGAGATATTTCAAGCATTTAATTTTGATAACATCATTTTTCAAGGAAACTTATTACACAAGTATTCCACCTCTGTATTCCAGAGCATGCACTCGAAATATTAAATTTTTCTGTCGGTCCAATCTTGCTCCCAAAAGAAAAGTAGGACGTAACACTTCATTTTCACTGAGGGTGAGAATGATCTTTCTCGCCAGTGGTGAAATTAACTTATAAACACTTCTAGAACATACATATCTAATGATAAGTAAGCAAACTCCTTTGCGATATTGCTTTCAAAGTGTATAATGAACTAGGCAAGCAGCGTATTCGTATTTGTTACTTCCTTTGGTGTAATTAACAACTGGAAACTTAATTTATTCATGGAAGCAAGTGGCTTTGCAAACGATCCGCAATATATTCGTGTACTTACCTTGTCTTTTGTACGTGTTCGTACTGGAAATACTGAAGACGAATGCGGAGAACTTCGTTTTGAAACAGACTAGTCTAGTGGTGTATAAAACTTTATCTTCAAGGGTTCTACTTAGCTAATATGAGATACTATTGAGTTTTAATATTAAATATTGAATAAGTATCTAGAGTAACTTACCGTTATGTATCATTTCAGACATTGTGACTCAAAGAAGTTGACGTGCACGAGTGAATACTTCAAATTGGGTAAGTTCACTAGGTAAATTATAGTTCGAAAATACCAGGAAATATTCTTTCCTTGGTAACTCCCTGCTCTGAAAAGTGGGAAATGATGCAATTTTTTTGTGATTAACTCATCATAGAGACTGAAGTAATCGAAGCTGCTTTAGATGGTGATCAAATAGCCAACTGGAATCGGGAAATTATTTGTAGCTTTCTGTTTAATTTTCGGTATACAGGATACATTCTTATGTATGATAAGATTTCAATGAGACAAATTTTTCGAACTATTGACTCCATTTCATTCTAATTTTGTTAGTTTATTGATGGGTAGGAGAAAAAAAATAAAATAAAATGGTAAATGATATGACCTTTTATATCAATATTCAAATTCACCATTTATTCAGAGAAGGTGCTTGGTCTTGTCCATAAAGTTAGTGTACAATATTGTTCGGTATCATTCCGGGAATTCCAGAATTGGTAATCTTGAAGTGTTGATCTTTAAAAAGTTTGTTCTATGGCAATGTAATATCCATACGCGCTTCCACATTCGACCATTCAACCATTAATTCATGGTGTCTATTTGATCATAATATCTACCTGAATTTCGAAATGAAACAGCGTTCTTCAGAGTGGCAAAGGTTAATTTCGATTTCCAGTCTAGGAATCACTTTGTTAATCCATATAGACTTTGAATGTTGTGGTCTTGAGAAGAAAGAAAGAAAACTTTTCGAACAAATGTATGTTAAAATAATATTTCTATGGAAAATGAAAGTTGTATAACTGAATCTTTGTTATAAAGGGATATAGGGCGATTTGTAAAATTTCAATTCCTCCAAAACGATTAGAAAGTTCAATTGATCGTATCAGAAAATTTTTCAAGAAGAAGTTTGCCTAAGAATGATATGAAAATTGTATAGGCTTGTCTTGATTGTTACCGGAGATACAGTAATTTGAATAATTGAAAATTTCAACTCTGATTTGCAAGTTAAGGATCTTACCAAAAAACTTCTTGGACAAAAGTCTTCGACAATGATATGCTTGAGAATAATATGAGAAGGCCAAAGATGTATTTTGGTTATTACTGAAGACATGGTGATTTTAAGATTTTCAACCTTTCTCTCACTGTGCGGAAGGTTAGATTTGTGACCATAGTTGCCCATATATCGGTTCATGAAATCTAAGCGGTTTCATAAGAAAATATAAATCCACCATCCGGTATTTAATACCTCTGCTAGAGAAGGATTATTATCAAAACATATCCTGGGACGATTATATATCAGTATAACTTCTAATGTTATGAAAATATATCCCTCTACCAGAATATACACAAGCTATTGCATTATCAACCAATGAAATCAATGTACCAACGAGTAATGTCAGAGGCTTTTTCTCTTTAAATTCCAGTGTATGGACAATAGCGAAGTAATTATGAATAATATGAAATTATTTTGTTGAATGAGGTGATAAGTTCAGTTACTGATTAGAATATAAATGATGGAATTTTCAGCAAATTTATATATATGAATGAATTAAATATGGAATTAGATTCTGAGCAGATTAACTTGAAAGGAAACTTATGACTCTACCTCATTATTTCTTTCGGAAAGAAACCTACGACGCATATTACAAGATTCGATTACTTTCATCTTCTGCAATTGTTGAAATAATTTTTTTTCAGACCTAAAATCTCAGTATTCTTTGAAGATTCCTAGGAATAACTACAGTTGTAGATATAAAAATACGCTAACAACTTAAATTTGGAAATTTTTCGATTGTACTTATTTTGTATATTATGCGTATTGGGAAAGGCAATGTCAATTAGGCATGTTATTTGATTTTATTTATCTGTAAGAATGATATCTTGTCCATGTTGATTTACTGAACTGTTAGAAAGAAATGTTTTACAAATAATAGCAAGTTCATATTTGGATATTTCTTTCTCTTAGGAATGATATCATTTTTTATTGCTGGATTAAAATGAATATTAGTAGCGACAGCATTATGTCTTCTTCTTCTTCTTTAAATAGGACGATGTCCTGTTTTTCTGTTACAGCCCCTGCTGCGAACCAGAGCTCCAGCACTCATGCCATCGCTTTTTCGGCCTTCCTATGGGTCTTCTAGTGTTGGGTTCTTGTGTTTTTGCCCACTTCGCCATACGTTCGGGGCCCATTCTGTCTACGTGATCTCTCTATAGGCGTCGACGTGCTCTTGTCCACCTCACCACATCCTGGACACCTAGCTCCCTTAGCGTATCCTCATTCCTTATTCTATCTCTGCGTGTAATACCTCTTATAGCTCTTAGTGTTCTCATCTCTGTTGTCCTCATTAGTTGTTTTGTTTTTGTTGTCTCAGCTCTTGTCTCAACCGCATATGTCATCACGGGTCTCACACAGGTTTTATAGATTCGGACTTTGCTTTCTGTGCTTATGTACTTATTCCGCCAGATTACATCTCTCAGGAAGCCAGATATTCTCGATGCTTTCATTGCCTGCTGTTTTGCTTCTTGTAATAGTTGCCTATCGCTCGATACTTCTACTCCTAGGTATTTAAAGTGTGAAACTTGCTCTATTATATGGTCGGTCACTACTAGTTTGCATCTAATTGGATCTTTCGCTATTACCATCGATTGGGTTTTCTGTGTTGATAATACCATGTTATATTTTTCTGCTGTTACTTTGAACTTTTGTAGTAGGCGTTGTAGGTCGTCCTCATTCTCGGCTATTAGTAAAGCATCATCTGCGTAGCACAGTATTCTCATAGTTTTGTTACCCATCCTATAGCCTTGGTTCATTTGGTTAACACCTGCTATTATTTCATCCATGATTAAATTAAATAGACATGGGCTGAGGCTGTCATCTTGTCTAATGCCTGCGTTAATTTTGATCTCGCTTGTAAGTCCCTGTTTAGTTTTTACTTTCGTCTTATTAGAGTTATTTAGTTCTTTGATTATGTTTATGTATTTATTGCTTAAGTTTTTATTTCTAAGGATAGTGATCACATCGTTCATTCGAATTCTGTCGAATGCCTTTTCCAAATCTATAAAACATATAAACATCGGTTTGTCAAACTCTATGGACTTCTCCACCAGTTGCCGCAATATAAAAATTGCATCCGTTGTTGATCTATTTGGTCGGAATCCCTGCTGTTCTTCAGACACACCTACTTTGTCATATATCTTTTGCGATAGAATTTTAGTGAGTAGTTTCGATGCAGAGTTAAGGAGTGTGATGCCTCTATAATTTGCTGGGTTTGTCTTCACGCCTTTTTTGTATATGGGTATTGTTATGCTCTCTCTCCATTCTTCTGGTATCTCCTTGTTGTTTTCAATTTTTTGGAATAGTTTTGTTATTTCTTTTGTTATTTCTGCTCCCCCATATTTAATTAGTTCGTTATTTATGTTGTCCGGGCCGGGTGATTTTCTATTTTTTAATTTATGGATTACTTATTGTACTTCTTCTAGGCTGATAATGTCATTTTCTGTTTCTTCGTAGAGCGTGTTTTGTTGTTCGATTTCTCGTTCCTCATTTTTATCGTTATCATTATCTCCCAGGTATAAGTTCTGGAAATATTTCACCCACTCTTCTGGTTTTATTACATTGATCTGCAGTTCTTCGGTTGATTGGTTTTTTCCTGTTTCTCAACATGTTTCATACCTTTTTCTGTGCTCCTCGTAAGTCGTGTTCCATGTCATTTGTAAATCATTCCCAATATATTTTTTTAATTCTTTAATTTTGTTCGTTGTTCTATTTCTTTCTGTTTTATATCTTTGGTACTCTTCTGGTGTTCTGTGATTGACATATCTGATATATGCGTTCTTCTTTTCTTTTCTAAATCTTTGATTTCCTGTGTGAACCATGGTTTATGTATTATGTATTTTCAAATAATCTGTTGAGGAAGTATTGAGCAGAATAATAATATATTAAAAACTGTTTCTGAAAAGGAGAAAAATATCTACGGCAAGAATCATCCATATTTTGCTGGATGATAGATTTTCTATAATTTATTGTCAAAATAGCCTGATCTTGAATCGAAATACTGAACCTCCTTCTTCAGGAAACAGTTCTGCATACTAACATTGCATTGGAAGTGATTTTATCAATATAGTATTTTCCTAATTGTTTGACATACTTTCCGTGTTATTCCTTCTATATCCAACTTCCTCCTTTAGATTTATTATGCAATATATCAAAATAAACCCGCTGACTTGTCAAATTCAGATTTGTAAGATCAGAATCAACAGCTACAACAATATCAAATCAGATGTTTCTTTTTATTATGAAAATGGGATCGTGGAAGAATATCTATAGGTAGTGTAATTTTCTGAAATTTTGACTGTGAGTGTTGCTTATGATATTTACAAAGCATTTTCTTGTTTAACATCGTAATTCATTCGGATCTGTTTTGGACTATTTAATACTTCCTAAAAGGATGCTACATTAGGAGCCGCATCGGAATTGATACACCTAAAAGATTTTTACTAGGTAAAAACTCTTAATAATAATTGTCAGTATATTATAATATACAAGTCTAATATTATCTTTAGCGGTGCTATGGTTTATTGTCTTTTCTTGACAAATCCTAGTTATTTATTTGTACCTCCTTGTTACATTGGTTCAATTTCGATATTGAAAACTTTTTACAATCGGTGGTGATTTTTTTTCCTTTTTCAGTAGAAAGATTCTCAATGTTAATAAACCCAAATTTTATATGAATATCTCTGAACAGTTCAGAGGTATCTCAAGTAAACTTTTCGAATGAGATCTATTTCCAGCATATAATTTAATATCGTCTATATAAATTAAATGAGTTAACGACCTCGTGTGTCTCATTCAACATCTACCAAGGTTATCTCCCTGGATGGAAATGCACTCCAACCCCGAACAGTTTCCGCAAGGCCTAATACCGTGCCCCCAACTAGGGCGGGCGGCTGCAGTTTGCACAAGAAAGTGGTTTTCCCCATGGAAAATCCACCTAAACGGAATGGACTCACACGATGGTCAAACGACGGAAACATATTAATCATGCATGTGCACCATATCGTATCGTGCTTTGCTTATTCTAAGGAAAAAACATACAGAAAATTATGAAACGAAATTTGGCACGACACATTTCCAGCACGCCTTGCATACGATTAGCTGCTTTCAAGCAGTGTCCGTTGGACATATACTCGAAAACGACAGGCTTTCTAAGGTCGTATTGAATATTATCAAGAAAAGTGTCTGACCAAAAATGTCCACCTTAAAAGGACAACCCTCGTCACTCGGTCTCTGGAGGAGGAGATGAGATGAAAGAGGGAGATACGCAAATAACGGCACACGAAAAAACAGTTCGAAGTCATTCTCATCCGATACAGGGGTCTTGAACCGAAAAAGCGCCGAGTTATCCAACGAATGAGATTCTCAATGTAAATGAGAGAAACAGTCAACAGTCCCAACGCTATCTTGCCGTACTGTATACCGGATAGACCCTCACTTCCCCCTCCAGAAAACCGAATGCCATCAATGTAGGTGACATTCGTGGACAGATTCGAAAATCTACGATGATACAACTTAAATACCAAAATGAACCTCCATGGAAGTTTCTTCTGAGAAAGAGATAATAATTTTCAGGAAAAATATTGGCGGTACTCATACCTTTCCTAATACTTTCAACCCATCCAGTAAACTTCTCAAAACAGTCAATCAAATAGCCCCGCAATTTCAAATCAAATTCAAGGGTGGGAAGTACTATTGTCTCAGACAAATTGTAATAAAAGTAGAAGATCAGGAGAAGAAAGAAGATACAATGACAAAGCGAAAAGATACCACAACGATCAGCTGTATAAGAGAAATAACAGGCATTATTTTAGTAATTTCGAAGAGGAAACAGGACAGGAAGAAACTTCTCCCAATGAGAAGGTAATGAAAGAGTTCTGGGAGAAGGTATAGTTGATAGAGGTGCGTCATGGTTATCGTGCACTTTGGATAGAAGAGTTACTGAATAAGAATCCAAAAACCGAGATGAAAGAGACAGAAAAATAAAAATGTGCAAGTTTCTAGGACAGGTAAATGGGCTGCACCAGATTCAGATGAAATTCATAATAACTGGTGGAAGTACTTCACGGACGTACACTCCAAACTTGCGACACTCTTCCTGTGAGATTAGATTAGATTCCCATTAGATTATATTTACCATATTATCCAACGTCACAACGAAATATTTTAGATGAATTCCATCACCCACTGAATACGAGGTAATTTTTGTGATTTTACTAAATTGTTATCAGTTAGATAAGCAGATAAAGTATTAGAATCAATTTTACGAGATAGTAATATAAAACGAATTTTCATAAACCAAGAAAAAATATTTTCGATAGTGGTTTATCTTTTACTATGAAACAATACGTTGAAGATGCTGGAAACGCTGTTACTAATAATCCCTCAATTTCAAGCTGACAAACTCAAGCTGAAACACGAGTAACAAGGATAAGAACGCTATTAGTTCTTGTGACAACATCAGGGATAAACCGACAATTTATTTGGATTGACGAAGTTCGAATAATATGGAGTTTTCAAAGGCTGCAATAAAAACTGGCTTCTGAATGTCAACCGAACTACAACGCCCTATTAATAGATGACGAGGGTTTTCAAATTCCATTTCGCAATAAAATCTCAATCATGAATTCTATTATTTTGTAACGGTGCTCTTAAATTCTTTTCATGAATTGATTTGTACTTCATTGAAATGTTTCAATTTATAGGCTGAATATTGCATTTTTTAGGCGACGCAATTTTATTTTTGGGACACGTGGGGGGGTTGGATTAGTTGTCTCTCGGCCACCATCTTGGAAAAAGGGGTGCAAACCCCTTTTGCGCGATATCTCTATACGTCCTACAAAAAATCTATTGGTTTATAATTTGTAGCAAATCGATTTGCCTACAAATATGCTCATACAACCTTTTGACCTAAGTTTAAAATTAAATAATTTATAAGCAGAAAAGTGAGAAAATTTCCATAAACATTTTCTTCTTTGCTCTATATTTTTTTATACATCTTACAACAAAATTACCTCAGACCAATATTGTAGAAGGTCTTCTGAGGAAAATTGCTCTCTTTAGTTTTTTTTATTTCATTAACTTAAAACGCTGTTACAGCGCTCTGAAGTTAACCCGGTTCGTCAACGCTCATGAGAATCTGGTCAAAACAAAATGTAAAACTTATTTTATTATTATTTTTTTATTGTAAATATATTTTCGAAAATTTTTGTTGAATCCCTTATTACAACTTAACTCATTCATTGCTAACTGTTTTCCTTACTATAGAACTTACCAAATTATTGCTTCTTGTAGTATTTTCTAACAGGAGTGTACATTTTCAAGAATGCAGATTCAGTCATCGTCTCTGCTGCGCTTAATGCATCTCATTCTCATGATTCAGTGATTATTTTGGTAGAGGACATTGACATTCTTGTATTGCTCACGGCATTAGGTAGAAGACACCCTAACATTTACTTTTCAAAACCCTCAAAAGGGCGCACACCTGGTCAGTTATATAGCCCTTCAAGTTGTATGGAATTTGCTGTTTCTTCATGCGTTCTCAGGATAGGTTACAACATCAGCTGCCTATAATATGGGGAAACTGAAATTCATAAAAATTATGGAGAAAAATCTACAATAAGCTGGAGATACCACGCTTTTCCTGAGTGAGAAAGTCGATCCATCTTTGCTAACTCTTGTTAGCGAACGTTTTTTCGTAGCTTTATATAGCGTTAATAAAGACGATCCATTAGACGACACGAGAAACAATCGATTTGCCAAGACAGTGACTGAAATTCATTTAGTTTATCATAGCTGCCCCCACACAAGATGCAGCTCGTTTTCACAGTCTCCGAATATGTCAGCAGGTCCAGTCGTGGCTCGGAAGATATCAAAATCCTAAAGATTGGGGCTGGAAAAAGCATGCAAACATTTGGATGCCAATACAAGCTTCCAATCCTCCAGCACCCCCCTATCTCATGAAATTTATTTTCTGCAGATGCAAAGGAAATTGTGGAAGCAAGCGTGGCTGCAGAATAGCAAGCCCCAAATACTCTACAGTATGTCTCCATTGTTCTGGCGAAACATGCAACAACATCATGGAAATATCGAAGTTAGTGAGCCATAGCCTGGACCATCGAAGAAAAGTAGAATACAATAGCTAGCTGATAACTGATTGAAAATATGATTATGACATCGACAAATGTGGAGTAGGCCTACTTGGGATACCACGTAAAAAAAACGCACCCACAAACTCTACCTCATAGGTGGCGGAGAAAAGAGTTGGCAAGGAATAAGTAAAGTTGTAAGTAGGGATTCAACAAAAATATTTGGGAATGTATTCACAATTAAAAAAAAAAAGATCATAAAACTAAATTGGAAATTTTATTTTGACCGGATTTCCATGAGCATTGGTGAACCGAGTCAACTATGGAGCGCTGTAACAGTGTTTTGAATGAATGAAAGAAAAAAAATTGAGGGCGAAAATTGTCCTCAAAAGACCATCTAGATTGGTCAGAGGTAATATTTTTGTAAAATGTATAAAAAAAGTTATACCGCAAAAAAGAATATTTTAATAGATAATTTCTCACTTTTTGCTTATAACTTCTTTAATTTCAAATTTAGTGCAAAAAGTTATGAAAGAATATTTGTAGGCAAAGCTATTTGCTACAAATTATGTTGCCATAAATTTTTTGTAGGATGTGAAAAAGGTTTTTGTTCCACTTTTTCCAAGATGGCTGCCGGGGGACAAGGGCGGGAACCTTACAAATTTGGGGTTGAGCTTTTATTGACCCTCCCCCCTCCCCCATATGTCCCAAAAATAAAATTGCGTCCTGTAAAAAATTCAAAGCACAAGTAAAATTTCAATGGACTATTGTCTATACCCTCAATTTACTTGTGGATCTCATATATCTAACTCAAAACTAATAAAAATTTAATTTCGGATGTATTCACCCAAGATACAGAATAAAGTTCTTTCGATATAAATTCTGTGAATATTGTATAGGTTTCCCATTTAGATTCGTTTCAATGATATCTACTTTAATATAAGACATTTTGGAATGAAATTTTGAACATCCCAGTACTACTTTTTCTACGGAAGTAGAAAAGACGAAAACAACTTTATCATTATTTTGTGAATTTGAAGCTAGCGATTTTCTTCTTGATTCGACTATATGGATATGAAAACTTCATAATGAGAATAAATGATATTTATCGTGTTGTGTACGTAGAATCCAGTGGTGACAACAAATAAACCCTGGATTATAAGAAAAATTCAAATTTAACACGCAGTATATTAGATTGATTAAATTGAATTTTCAGATATATTTTCTTACATCTCAAAAACTATTAGGAACTCCCACAAATTTCAATACATTTTGAGATTGATGAAATTCTTTCACTTCTTACTAAAAATACTTGAAAATATTAGCTTTCAGTGTCTTTAAAAAACAAAGAAGAAAATTATAAATTATCTATCGTAAAATTTTGTACACGCTGGACAAATTTCGACGTTTCAGTACAGGTATGTGAAATATTTCGAATAGATGAGAATCACCGCTTTTCCATGTTCTTTTTTGTGAGGAATTCATTGGTGCTAGCAGATTCTAGTTTCCGAGTTATTTGGAAATTTTGAAAATTCTTAGAATCAATCAAGTGCCAATATCTCTGTAGATTTTGAAATGATTTGAAAAAGATTTTGCCATTCACAGGTACTTTCTTATGAAGAATCGAAATACGTTCAGATGTTTTTTTTTCAACAGTTTTTGAGTTGTAACGCATAGGACATTTGAATATGAGCCATAGGTAATTTTGATCCCGATTAATGGATTTTTCTTTCTCTCAGAAAATATATCAAATTTACACTCACTATTTCCATCCCGGAAGTGTTTTCATGAAAAAACGAAAATTATATAACTTCTACTTAATTTTCTCTAGAAACTCCACGTTCATTCACACAATTTATGCGGAAAGACTGAAGTATGAGTATTATCTGAGCTCTATTTATGAAGGTTCGAAAATTCTTGTAATGAAAATTCACCTAAATTATATAATATACTTTCATTAAATTACAAATTTTGTGTTTATAAAGTATTGTTTGTGAGAACGAATCGACCATGCCGTACAAAATTTTGAAAGTATCATGCAATCGTTATTTTGAAATAGAAAACTTACGAGATATTCTACTGAATGAAATGAAACTTAATGAAAATAATCATTGTAAGTATTCAACTGCATTGCTATTATTTTGTATGCATAATTCACAACGCCTGGGAATACCCTTACTCGGATTGAAAACTTGAATATTAGTAACCGAAGCAAGACAATGTCTGGAATTTTGCTTCAACTCAAATATTCTTATTAGTTTCTCTTCAAATCCGTGATACATCCCCGAAGGAAAAAGTCCATCAGCGACATTTTGACGACGAATGAATATTTCATCAATACTGATGTGAATTCCTTCAGTCTTAATTATTTCCCAGAAAAACTGCAGCTTTTCTTCATATTTCTGCAAAACTGAATTACAAAATTCGAGTTAAAGTTGTACCTTTCTCGGCTGAAAAAACTAGAATATTCTCATTTTATAAAGTATATATACATTTTCCTTCAAAATAATCAGCGCTCAACTGTTAGATACCCCTGTTTCCATTTCAATTGGCCTGCTCGAAATAGGTTGGCAGTTACCCTACCTATCACATCTATTGTTGCATATTCTCCATCAACTGCTCTATATTATTTTTTCCTTAGAACGTTGTATGTCACAGTTCATGAGGTTTTTCTTCAATTTATCAAATATACTTCTATAAGGTGTCACCTATCAGGAAAACAATTCAATTAAGAAGCTTCTGCAGTATCTGCCTCCTATTTGTAATGTAACATTGAATCATATTGAGCTCTTCAAAATTTTCGAGAGATATGGTCGCTTTGTTATTACAAACGATACTATATTCACAAAAATGAGACTTGATGTAAAATCATTGAAGAGTTTTTCCGAATTGTCATTGCAAAAATAATTTTCGAACTTTAATAATGAGAGCATAGAACATACTTAAGCTATTTCAATCAATCCATGCAAATTCAGTGAATGGACATAAGGTTATTTGATAAAATTAGGGAGAAGTTTTACCATGTTCAATTTATCATGAAAATAAGTCCTAAATGAACCAAATGATAGCACATGTATATATTTTTGAAAAGGAAGAAAATCTATTCAAAGAAAACAAAGTCACACGCCACTTTGATTTCTTTGAATAGATTTTCTTCCTTTTGATATTTAAAAAACGCAAGTTTGCACTAGAAATCGAAAACCGTTGGACAAAAAAATTCAGCACGAAGTTCGAAACCATTGTGACATAACTTGCAAAAATATTCAAAATTTTCAAATAACTCGAAAACGAACAAAACGAGCTTGATTATTGAAAGACGCCTTGAATTGCAAAGGAAGCTCATGTTGAGAGGAGTTTTGCCGCTGAAGGTTGTTTTAAGATGTCTTACATAAATTCCATGAAATTCAGGTTCGTAAACCAGGATGTTCATCGAATAATCACTGATATTATTTTTTCCAGTACGTCTGTTTGTCTATTGAGGATAGTACGATCCGGCTGTTTAAGTGAATTCGGATACATTATTGTTAGTTAATTTCTCGTCAGATTGCTGGTATAAGAATGTGGTTAGTTTTGCCACCAAGCGTTTGCCTCTCCAAAACATCACATTCAAGCATTTTCGAGACGGTTTGAATTTCCTGGTTCTCACCATATTCGAATTCATCCAGAATGAAGATAGAAAATGAATAGCTACATTTCAAAAGAGAGAACACTGCTGTCCATCTTTCTCATTCGCAGTTTACGTGTACAAAGAAAAGCGGGCATCACGATTCTCGACTGTCCATCCAGTCGAGGCACTGTCGAAGGGCGTCTAGATTGACCTTGAAAAAATCGCTTTTTTACAGTTTGGTGAGAAATTTTTACCTTATTTACTCGGGACTAAAATTGAACCAATTGGGATGCTGAGGTGGAACGATCGCTTATGGCTTGTGGACACTACCAGTTTCAATGAAACGCGACTGAAACGTATTGATAACGCTAGGAGAATACGAATGATTCTCCAGGTCTGTTCATCGCTAAAATGCCATTTCTTCATAACCATCTCCAGAAATCAGCAAGTTTTCCTCCTGATTACCACGAGAAATAAGACAACAAACCGAATTTAAAACAAAGATAATTATGAAATATTGATAATTCCTTCATCCTAGTTCAGATTTCCAACATATCTCTCGAAAAGAAGACACCTAAAAAGGCGGTACCAAAACATCAAAATATAGATGTCTGGTACATCAATGATTTGAGATATAACCTTATCAAACACTGCTTGATCAACAACAAAACAAATTTGATACACTGTTCACCAACAAAATTTCGGCACCCCTCTAACTGTGCAAATAGTGATACTAGTGATAAACGTTTAAATATACCAATTGTTGATTATAGGGTGATCATTTTTGAGGTTCATTTGGAGGATGTTAAACGAACCACCTAAAGCGGCATCCCCCAACTCAGAATTAAGAGAAGAGGAAAAGAGATTGCACAGAACATCTTTGATGAGGTTCTTCAATTCTCTAATCGAATATTTCTTTTTTGAAGAGTTAAATTATTATACATCACGTCTCGACGCTACGAAAGTTTATAATATTTAAACTCGGAATTCTTTTAAAACTGATTCGTCAAATATATATGAAATAAATAGGCAACAACAAAGAAATTTCCTTACCTGAGTTCGGTCTTGGTGGCACCAATCTCTTTCCTAATCATATTCTCTGAACGATCATCGTAAAACTTTCATGTGTTTCTATTGAGTTATTAATTCAAAATTCAAAATTTTCTACTCCATTCGAAACAAAATGCAAATATTTTTGATCGATTAATTTTCAACCATCGGAGGCTTATAAAAAACATGGAATTGCACGTCCAATATTAAACAATGAAATTGAAGACAGTAGTAGGCCACTTGCAGATACAAAATTCTATTTTCCTCAGAAGATTATTGCATGTGGCTGACGTATTAGGTACAACTGTCTAGAAGACGGTGAAATATCACAAATATAACCCCTATAAATTATAATTAATTCATCAGTTAAACTAAGATGGTCCTGATAGCGGTATACAACTTTGTGAAAATCAAGGTGAAAATATTTACCAAAATAATGCGCGTTGGTGAAGTCGGACTCGGTAGGTAGATAGTAAAAAGGTTCCAATGTAAAATTGCAACCATCGACATGTAAGTTCCTTTCTGAGCCTTCAGGTACATGAACCCACATAATTATCCTGTTGAGAAAGAAATAATGCAGGTTGAATGAGCTTCAATACCCTTTGTTTTCATGGTTTCCCGGTGGCGATGGTGAGTGGCCTCTGTGTCGGTTCGTTGGAGAGCGCCAACACATTTACATGTTTTGATGCGCTTCAACGGATTGAGGAGTGTAGGTGGCAGCCCGACCTGCTATTGTGGATGGGTGTGAAATAATGACGAGATCAAATGAGACTGAAACTTCAGTCTATGGCTCCTACTCATGATATCCGACCGACCTGTACCACTGCTGTTTGGCCCTGGTTGACGATGTTTATGAACGGTGGATCGGAAAACTAGCTCCTTCAGGAAAGGATATTAAACATTCTAATAAAGGTTGAACATTATTCCATGGATAAAAGTCTTCAATGTACCTACACATATGGTGATAATTACGCTTGTTATCATTGTTGAGATATGAACTTGAATAGGATTATTTGCTATACTCTAGAAATGTTGTTTGAGAGATTTTCATTCAGGATAAGAAGATTTTGGAATTGAAAAATCTCCTGTGAAGTTTCTCTTTGAAACCAATTGTATCCAATGGATATTGTATTGGATTCCATTCAGAATCAAGATTGTATATATGCTTTCCTACAATACATTATTCTATGTAATTTCAAAATCTCAAACCCGCCAAATTGTGATTTCAGGATGCAAGAGAAAATTTGTTGACGATTTATCCGGAAAGTCAGCCAAAATTCTTCGACGAGTTTTTTAAGATGATATGTCTTCTTTTATTATTACATTTGGTATTAGTTACATAAAAAAATTTATATCACGGTCAACAGAAATTACTGTCACCGACACCAACAAATATGATGGAAACTTTTTTTGCGCTAAGCAAAATAGACGTTCGGATGAGAAGGTGTGTGGAGATTTTAAGCATTTCTAGTAAAGAGGACAATAAAATCGTTTTCTCCTGTAACTCTAATATTTTTGTTTAGACCTCGTATATACAATGTAGTCCGTTTAGTTCGACTTCGCGTGATTTAATTTATTATGTATATAGTTACTACTTTTTGTCGAAACATATTTTCTCTCAAGTTCAAAATTAAACTTCTCAACAAAAAATATTGTGAGAAGTGAATACGGAAATGAATTCAGTGTAGTCCGTTTAGTACGACTTCGCATAAAACAACCAACCGTTTTTAGCGACGTAATTATAGACATATGTTTGGTCAATATCAGCCGCTATCGAAAATACATCCGTTTTATACGACTCCGCTTACAACGACCGACCGCTTTTAACGACGAACTTACACAAAAAAATGTCCGGTTACAATACAACAAATGAACAAATCGTAGGTAAGAAACTATCCGACGCGACTGTTTATTTCATATCAGTGCATAACTTGAGAGTGATGATTTATTGTAGGTAAATTATTCAAATTTTTGAAAATTTTTCTTTCGAAAAATGTAATATATATATATATATATATATATATATATATATATATATATATATATATATATATATATATATATATATATATATATATATACATTTTTCGAAAAGAGAGGATTTTAAAAACTTTGAATAATTTTACTTTTCCTGTCGTTATTGCGCTAGCAATAGCTTGTCTGTTTAGGTTGTGTTCTGTGTTAGTGTCGTATGTACATAAAGATTACCTAGCCGCTTCATTATCTCTTGCATTTCATGATTTCCAAACGAAGACAGGGGTGAAAGGAAGGGGGTTTGGGACCGGAATCTATAATAATGGAAAAACAAAACCAGCAGAGAAATATTTCAACAATCATACCTCTTATACTTATGTCTAAACAAAACCAAGAAAAGATTTTACATAGCAAGCAAGGTCATAAAAGGACTAAAGAGATAATCAGTGTGAGTCTCCTGAAACATAATCAATTCCTTGTTCTGCTTTTGAAGCATAATCGCAGAAATTTCTTCAATGTTCAAACTCAACAAAACAATTCCCTCTCTGTTTGACCGAGAGAGCCCCGATGGCCAGGTTCAGTCTTCCAAGTGATGCCGATTATGATCTATAGATGTTTTAGAATCATTATGGACCCATTAATTTGGATTGACATCGCCCATATATTATTTCTTCGTGGATCTTGTTCAATTTAAAGCAAAATTTGTGAAAAAATTTTGACAATCTTTCGAAAACAATAGCTCCCTTAAACACCCAACTGCGTCCGTGATTAAGAAAGAATACCTGAAAAAGCTTAATAGACCAATTAGAGAGCACATATTTATCAAAAATATAAAATTTAAATCAACATCGAATGACATTATTTTCACAAAAGCAGATACAGGCAATACAGTTATAGCGATAAATAAACAAGATTATATTTCCAAAACATTAGATTTCATTAATGAGTCAAATTATTCAATTATATCCCGAGATCCAACTAATAAATTCAATAAGGAAGTGAAGACAATCATTGAGAATTCAAAATTTATCATAACAGATCGCGAAAAATTTAAACTTGACTTACCGAATCCTTTGCCACCTCAACTTCATTCTTTAGTTAAATTGCACAAAAATGGTTATCCAATAAGACCAGTGGTGTCATTCGCACAAGCCCCAGCATTCAAGATTTCAAAATGCAAAAGTCAAAAGTCTCTTTGGATATCAAGAATTTGTTTCCAAGTATTCCACCGAAAGATCAGTATAATATAATCAATAATCTGTAAACACAAAATATGATGAATCCACGAATTAAATACGACATTATGGCTTTATTAGATGTTTGTTTATCTCAAAACTATTTTTTATTTAACGATTGTTTTTATGGAAGTGTTGAGGGACTTATAATGGGAAACACCTTAAGCTCTTTTTTAGCAGAAATCTTCATGGATAACATAGAAAAAACTATTCATAAACACCCGCTTAGTAAACATTTCCAATATTGGTATCGATATGTCGATGACATTATTGTGTGTTTCCAAGTTACTGTATTCGAAAATTTCATTAACAACCTGCATCCAAAAACAAAATTCCTTTCTGAAATAGAACAGAACAATTCGATCAATTTCCTAGATCTAACAATAACAAGATCAAATAATAAACACCAGTTTTCAATTTATTATAAGCCTTTTTATACAGATATCACAATTCATTATACATCGGCACGTCCTTACCAACATAAAGTTGCAGCATTTAATAGCTATATACATAGACTCTTGAGCAGACCGATGTCTAAATTAACCTTATAACATATATTTCCAATCACCACCACCACCAAGACAAGAATCTCAATACTTTTACATATATAGACAATATTAGCAATAATGTGAAATCCCTTTTAGAAATTCAAATTTGAATATAGCGTTCAAAATATCAACTAATTTTGATTCATTTATCAGGAATTATAAATTTCCAATTAATAAAGAAAATAAATCAGGTGTTTATAGATTGGATTGTGCAGATTGCAATAGTTTTTATATAGGTAGAATAGGAAGAAATTTTAATGTTAGAATCTCTGAGCATTAACGCAGTTTCATCAATGGAAAAACCGATTTAAATTCTTCAAATCATCTTGGGGAAAATAGTCACTCTTTCAATTCAGTATTTAAAATCCTACATTCTGAGAATAGAGGTATAAAACTCAACCATCTGGAAGTAGTTGAAATTAACAGATTTAGAAATTCACCGGAAATTCTTAACGATCAGGTAGACATAAATAACTCACCCTTATCAAATTTATTTTCTAAACACTAGTTCAAATAAAGATAGCTCTGAGTGGATTGCCTCTTTAGTATATATAAGTATATGTTAGTAAGATATATTTGTAGTATTCGTTCTTGACAAAGATACTGTGTATCGAATACGCGTCGAGCATTTAATAATATATTTTAGTAGAAAACAATGGTTATCGGTTGAAGATTCCATCTTTCGAGAACTTGGTCCAAAAAAACTAAAAATTTCGGTTTGACTGAAGATTACTAAAACATGATCAGTGAAATTGGTTCAAATTTGAATACATTGAAGTTGATTTTAATTTGTTTCCAATATGCACTAACGATACGATCAAAGAGTTCCGAGATATGCTCACCTAACCGACAATTATATAACCGAAAATTGATTATTTCCTCCCGAAAAATAGTACAAAAGCTTGGCAACACTCAGCAGTTTCACGAATGATCGAGAATCATTCCATATAAATTTCAATGATTTCATAGTTCCCATCCTAAAATTTTTCTTTTTCTTGGAAAATTGAACGCATTTCAAATAGATTCTTCCATCAAGATTTGACGTGTCCATTTACCATGATACAATTTAGAGAAAGATACATTTCAGAAATATTGATAATTATTATAAGAAGTCAGTTAGTCGTTTTCATACAAGTAAATGTTTATTATTCAATTGTGGTCATAATTAGAATATAAGCTGTCATTTTAACATTGCTTAGCTTTCACATGGTCGCCATTTTATAAATTTAGGATTATTAATGAATCTTTCTCAATATTTGAAATTATGCATATTAGTTAATTACCATCTTCTTGTGCTTATATCGCGGGACCGAAATAACATATATGATACACGGAACCTAAAATCATCCGAAACCGAATTTATCTACATGAACTAAAATATATTCTGTACTTTCCACAATTTCAGTTTCACAAATACGACCGTTTTCGACCGTCTGGAAATTTTCAAGACTTAAAACCTTTCGTTTTTGTAAAAATAAAATTGTAGAAAGCATAAGATATATTTCAGTGCATCTTTATTGAAAACATATTTCCATAAAATAAACAAATCATCATTATTACTCGAATCTACCTACAAAGTTTTAACCTTCGTTATCTTCTGACGAGCTCCATTCTCAATGGTGTGTATACTGTATGGGCTTAATTATCAATATTCAGACAGCCAGAATCCTCATTGATTCAAGCTGACACTCAAATGCCATAGAAATTATAATGAAACTCTTTAATCCAATCTAATAGTGATTCTATAACGGTTCAAAGAATTGGATCAACTTTCCGTCGAGGAGCTACTTGTCCTATTTTTGCCCATATGATTTTCAAGGCAGACGTTTCACAAATTCCAAATTCTTATGTGGAAATCTCTCTTTTGATGCGGATTGAAAGCTCTTTTGATATTTCACCAAAATGAGTCAGTTTCTAGTATTATTTCAAGTTTAATGAATGATAACTTTAGCTTTGACAGGACATTGTGTGAAATAATTCAATTTTCCAAATATAAAATATTCAAATATAGATATGATAGAAGTTTCTCTCCCTCAACCCCTATTTGGATCAGTGTAGGAGGTTGATTTTACATACTCTAAATCAACTTCAAAAACGGTTCCCCTACAAATCGAAAATTGATCTGTTCCAGCAATTTTCGCTAGTGTTACTATTTCTAGAGTAAGAAATAGAGGTTCAAATTCCCGATGGCATGAAGTGAATATACATATTTACTTCGTATTTGTGATAAATGACTTTTGGATGTTTACCCAACATCAGTTTTGATTTTTTCAAATTTTTCATACTTTCAATCCATCAAAATCAGAAGATAAATACAGAAATTACAGCTATGGCTAGTTTTTATCGGATACCTTATGTATTGCACCCTCGTTTGATATATAATTGACCGAAAAATGATGTAAGTTCGCTAATCTATGGATGGGAAACGAATGTAAAAAATGAGGTATATTAAACTTGAGCACACTGTCATTTTTCAGCAGCATTCACGGATTCCATGCATTTTCGATGTCAAATTGAAAGTTTCAAGAAAACATTACTCGAAATATTTCAGTAATAAAATGTACAAATTAAGGAAAATCGATTTCAAATGCTGAACCCTAATTTGTGTTAGGCATCGATTGTCAGATTTTTGTATTCCTGGTTCAGTTAATTCGAATTTAATATGTACCGTTAGTCGAATGAACATGAATTCAATATAAAGTGCATGAAATGAAATATATTCGAACTAGCATGCCAACAACTGGAGGTATTCTTTTCAAGCTCACAAAACTATTATTATATACACTAAACTAAGTGAAAATATATTTCATTATGACTTTTTTGGTCAAGCGATAAAAATAGGATTCGATATAAAACCAAAGCTGGGAAGATTGAAATTGCTCATTTTGCTGAACTATTATCTAATATTTATTTTACTTCAACTGACTTTATATACAGGGTGTTTCCGAATAAGATATCATAAATGAAGGATGCGAATCCCTGAATGATTTGAGCAAGAAAGTTCGAAGAACCAATGGTCAAAAAATGCTTCGTTGCCGAGATACAGGGTGTTAAAGTTGAGAAAATTTTTCGATTTTCTCTCGATAAAACCTAGACTTCTCAAGATTCCAGGCTCAAATTTTCCACATAAGCTACTAAACACAATCTGAATCACCAGGTGAGGCCAAATTTTGAAACAGTATACAGGGTGATACTTTTTCATGGGCCAAGTTCCATTTTTACCCTCGGAACTTTTTTTTGGTACGCCACTGGCACTAACAAAAAATAAAATCGAATAGATCATTCAATTTGAAATTTTTTTTGACTCCTGCATTTTGATCGTAACTATCACCGTTTCTGAGATATTAATTATTGAAAATAATCCAATAGTTTTCCCATATCGAAGCCATGGAGATATTATCTTAATAACTGATGCAATTTTTCAGGAATTGAGCTAAAATTTACATCAGATATCTCCTTATTGTATGTTTATAACAAAATGAGGCAGAAATTCCTGACAGTATACAGGGTGTTATTTTTTCACGTGCATTTTCCTCTTTTTGCCCCCTGAACTTTTTTGTGGTGCGCTACTGGTATATTCTGAAAACAGAATCAAACAGATTATTCAAAGTGAAAACTTTTCTGTTCCTTGTATTTTTCCGTATCTGCCACCATTTTCGAGATATTAATCAAGAAAAGTAATCGTATAGTCCCTTCAGTATTGAAAGCTTGAAGATATTTTTCATGTTATTTCGGCAATTTGTGAAGACCTTGAGCTCGAATTTCAAACGAAGTTCACATTTTAAGATCTGCACCACTAGATTGGTAGGATTTATGAGAAAGTATAAAGGGTGATATCATTTCCCTGATCATTGGATTCGAATTCAAAAATGTGTTTTATTGAGTGTATAAATCGGAAGTAAATGAATAAACAACATAAATAATCGCGAATGATTTCAATAACAAAAACTCATAATGATGAAAACAAACAGAACAAATCAAAGAAGATGTTGAAAATGTCCTCCACCTGAAAGAATACATGCTTCTGCTCGTCTCCGCATATTAGTGCGCACCCTCTGAAATATTCCTGGGGTATTTCTGATGACGTCACATGATGCTGTAATTCTATTCCTCAATTTTTCAAGTGTATTCACGGGAGAGCTATAAACCAAAGTTTTCAGATGTCCCCAAAGAAAAAAATCCAAACTGTTTAAATCTGGCGACCTTGGAGGCCAAGCTTCTGGTCCACCACGCCCTATCCAGCGGTTATTGAATGTCATATTCAGATATTCTCAAGCTTCCATGCTGAAGTGTGGTGGTGCTCCGTCATGCATAAACCGCATTCTATTTCTAGTTTGCAGCGGCACATCTTCTAGCAACACAGGTAAAATCGCTTCTAGAAAGTGGCGATATAAGGCTCCATTCAGCCTGTCTGGCAACAAAAATGGCCCGATCAGGAAATCTCCAATTTTTCCAACCCAGACATTAACCGAAAATTGTTCTTGATGGTGACATTCCTCAATCATATGGGGATTTTCTTCAGTCCAATAGTGATTGTTATGAAAGTTCCTGATTGCATTTCTCGAGAAGGACGCCTCATCTGTGAAGATGATTTCGCTATCGAAAAGGGGATTATGAGCAATGTTATGAAGGAACCATCGGCAGAAATTGAGTCGCAGAGGAAAATCGCGGGGTAGTAGAGCTTGGACGCGTTGAATATGGTATGGGTAAAGCAAGAAATCATGGAGAATTTTCCAGACCAATACAAATGAGATATTCAACTCTCTTCCAATTTTTCTTGTACTCAGCTGAGGATCCTCATCTATACAATTTAGGACTGCCTCTTCGATTTCCGGGGTCCTTATTGTCCGATTTGCCCCTTTCAAGTCATGATTCGGTTTGAATGTACCCCATTCTCTCAATCTTCTGTGTATGTCAGAAAACGTACGCCTATCAGGAATGATTCGATTAGGGAAGCGTTCTTGATACAAACGCCTTGCGTGCACTGCGTTTCCTTCAGCCACACCGTACATGAAATGTATATCGGCCATTTCTGCATTAGTGAAAACCATTTCAAAGATTATTGGTTACTACTTACAACTGTTTCAAATGTAGGCACAACAAACTGAATGACAAAACTTACAATCATTGAAGTGTCAAGATTTTTTTCTATGATTTCATTTGCAAAATTGTATCAGAGCCTACTAAGCCTTATGAAATCACCAACGTGTTCTGATATGAGGAAGACACGATAAATTCTGATGATTTTCAATTCAAAACGGTGAAAGACATGAGGATCAAGATGAGCACAAAATTATCCGAATTGAATGAAAAATCCGTTTCTGATTACGAAAAACGTCAGTTATGCACCGAAAAAATATACGGAGGCAAAGGGGTAGCCTGTTCGGGCGTTGTTGATTAATTTTTCGAAAATGGTGGCAGATACGGAAAAATACAAGGAACAGAAAAGTTTTCACTTTGAATAATCTGTTTGATTCTGTTTTCAGAATATACCAGTAGCGCACCACAAAAAAGTTCAGGGGGCAAAAAGAGGAAAATGCACGTGAAAAAATAACACCCTGTATACTGTCAGGAATTTCTGCCTCATTTTGTTATAAACATACAATAAGGAGATATCTGATGTAAATTTTAGCTCAATTCCTGAAAAATTGCATCAGTTATTAAGATAATATCTCCATGGCTTCGATATGGGAAAACTATTGGATTATTTTCAATAATTAATATCTCAGAAACAGTGATAGTTACGATCAAAATGCAGGAGTCAAAAAAAATTTCAAATTTAATGATCTATTCGATTTTATTTTTTGTTAGTGCCAATGGCGTACCAAAAAAAAGTTCCGAGGGTAAAAATGGAACATGGCCCATGAAAAAGTATCACCCTGTATACTGTTTCAAAATTTGGCCTCACCTGGTGATTCAGATTGTGTTCAATAGCTTATGTGGAAAATTTGAGCCCGAAATTTCGAGAAGTCTAGGTTTTATCGAGAGAAAATCGAAAAATTTTCTCAACTTTAACACCCTGTATCTCGGCAACGAAGCATTTTTTGACCATTGGTTCTTCGAACTTTCTTGCTCAAATCATTCAGGGATTCGCATCCTTCATTTATGACATCTTATTCGGAAACACCCTGTATAGATGTCATCCAATCGAAATTTCAATATAATTCTAGTTTCTGTCCAGAACTTGAGATTTTTTTGTCATTAAAACATTTTCATCACAAAAATTAATAAACAAAAAAGGTTCACTAAAACAGTGGGAGGGATAATCAACCAAATATGTCCTTTCTATGGAAAACCAAAAAAGTATAGAATATTGACACTAGTCGAGAAAGGCCAACAAAATTCTTAAACCTATTGAAACTTGACTATGTTAAGAACAAGAGACCAAGTGCTCGATTATGAATGGGTGTTGAAAAATTATAACAAAGAAACAGAAATGAAAAAAATTATATCAAAATAAGTTTTGTTAGAAATGTCCTTGGGCATCAAATTGTACTGCCAATGCTGATTTCATCCATTCCAGTTGTTTCATCTGAATGGCTTTTATTTCACAAAAATTTCAAACCTGTTCTTCCAAATGTTTGGTGCTTTTCATGATTTAGTGATTTTTACTTCAGAAACTAGATCTCCCCAAAAAATCAGTGAAGTACATTTCAACAATCTTAGTCTATACAAAAAAAAAATGGATTATGCTCTCGAATTAACCAGAGTCTCCCCATGGAGTATATGAATTATGCTTCAGGAATTGGGACTTTTCTAGAACTTAAAGAAATCAAGAAATTAATAAATTATGGTGGGCGTCCTAGGTCATATGTATTCGAAATCATAACATTGATAAAATTATACCTTCTGTTATGATAAAACCTCAATCCTTGGTAAACTGGGAAAAAGAAATAGACCCCGTCTGATGTGGGTCCATGGCTACTCGGACATTGGAGGCAATGAGAAGGCCGCTAGCGGAACATCCTTGCAATTCAACGGACCGGAATCTAGAACTGAAATTTCATTTGAGACCCCAATTATGGAAAATAACCGATAATTCGACCTGAAGGTAATGTAGTACTGCGTCACAGGTCTTAGATACTCTCGACTTGCCATCAGTGGACGTTTCAGTCGGACAGTTCAGGCTTGGCTTAGCTGCACGCTAGACCTGAGAATGAGAATTCTAATTACTATAATAATGAGGCGCTGTTGGCTCAAAAATCATTTTAATAAGGTGAGACTGATCGAACACTCATGCAGACTATGTGGAGGGGTGATAGAATCAATGCAACACACATGTATGCGAACACCAAACAGAATCAGGCTTGAGGAACTTGGATCTTATAAACTGGTGCTGACTCAGGTAATTGATAATAGACTTCTGGGTCGCAGTGTCAAGGCTGTCGAACAGCCCACACACAATTTCAACATCTATCTATTGACCAACGGTAAATTATTAAAGTTAATGTTAAAATTAAAATTTCAACTTCAGAAGGGTTACGCAGTTTGTGTTTTGACAGCGAATGAGATTAAATCATGAAAGAGTTTAGAGCTTTAAGAAATAGATTCCAAAAATTCAGTATTGAAGGATTTACCTCGCTCTGGTGGACCATCAACCTTTTCGACTGAAGATAAGATCAATAAAATGAAAGAAAAGTTAATTGACAATTTTTAAGTTTGCGAGTTATAGACAATGAACTCTCTGTGTTTCATGAATCGGTTCATACTATTTGGAATGATTGTTTGGGCATGAAACGCGTTGCGGTTCGACTTGTACCAAAAGACCTGAATTTTCTTCAAAAATTCAATCGCGTAAAGGTCGTTGAAGACATGCCAGAACGAGTCAATTCCGATCACACATTCATAAAACGTATAGGTTTTAGTGAAAATCGCTTCATGAGTTTGAGATGCAAACTTGTCAACAAGCTTCGGAATTTCGCCTTTCAACTGAACCGAAACCGAAAAAAGCAGTTCAAAAACGATCAAAAGTCGAGGCAATGTTGACTTTTTCCTTTGATTAATGCAGTGATATCCACTCCAAACTCTTGCCTGAATGTCAAACGATGAATGAAAAATATTACTTCAGTGGTACGCGGTGTTTGGAACAGCAAATTAGTCGAAAACCACCACGATAATGTCACAAGGCTATCATTGTGAATGAATTTCCGACCAAAAACTCAACAAATACAATCGAACAACCTCTGTATGACCTGATATGGTTCCAACCGACTTTTTTTTTTTCAAAACTCAAACTCAAAGTACCCGTTCTGAATTGATAGAAGACATGAAACAGTACTCGTGGCGAGAACTGGAGTCGATACCGGAAAAGTGTTTGAAAAATGTTTTAATGATTGGATTATTCGTTGGCGTAGATGTATCATTTGGCAAGGATTGAAGGCGATATAATAAATTGAGATGAAAATAATTATTTTTGTTACAGTTGCCAATTCCCGGTACATTTTTGACAGAATGACAGAATGAATTAAGTCTTCCAATCATCACATAATAACATAAAATTATTTAGGACTTCTCAACAAATGCAATATAAGGATGACAACGAGTCCATAGGAAACGTTGAAAAATAACCAACTTTGTGAGAATCCTGAATTCACCACTCTCAATAGTCAACTTGAATTGAATCTTTCCCCACTACTCAGCTTTTAACGTAGGTGCTGTTAACTTATTGTGTCTCACAAGAACTGTCAGATCTGACGTAAATGTCGAAACCAGTGGTATATAATAAGAAGAAACATTGTGGGAATCAAACAAAACTGTATCATTCAATTCATTTTTGAATGAACCTCCATAAAATAAATCAACAATTAATTTCGAAATAACTCAAAAATCGAGGAACATACTAAAAATTTTCATCACTAATAAGTCCGTCTTGAAAAAGAGTATTTAAAGCTTCTAACCAAAAATGGCAGTAAAACAGAATTACCGAGCTGCAACGGCTGCCATTTGTGACACAGGGTTCGAAATCGCGGAGTATTGCATATATTCCCCAGATTCAGCTTCAGCTGACTACAGGCTGTCCTCAAAACTCTTAAAAGGCTTCAAGAAAAAAAATTGATCACTGCTGAATGGATGTGTCTTGAAAATATGTGATGATACTCAGTCGAAATGTTAGCGCACCGATAGAAAACCTGTATTAAACTATTTATTCGATGTTCTTCGAATCATACACAATAGACGAGGCCTCATTTATTGAAAATTTAACGAACGATATAACCAATTGAATAGAATTTTCAACGAACTATATGTTAGACCATTGACCTCAATTATTTTCGTCGTCTTGATTCGGAACTATTCAATACTGTCAGCATTAACAAAAAATTATTTTTTATTGATTACTTCTTCAGTTTATACTATATATAATCAATTTGTCATTTTGTCAATGTGAAAAACTTTCACTATAAAAGTTAGGACTTTCACTCCTTCAGCATTTTTGATAAACTCAAATATTTAGAATACATTTTTCTTCAGGAACGGTGCATTTCAGTGAAATTTACTCATATAAAAAATGTAGGGGACATAATTACCTAAAAGTTATCTCATGAGAGCGTTGCTGTACCACCAAAATTGAAGAAAGTAATGGCCACCACATTTGCAGGAAACTAAAAAGTAGGTTTTTATGTTTCATAAAAATGAAGATATTTTCCATATTGTAATGGTTGAAAATAGTTGAAGTTACCTAGAAAATGAGTTCTCACACAATTATGTATGATGAGTCCTTTTTGAAATATTCTACTCTCATTGCGTGAAATCACATATGTACGAGGCACATCCAGAAAGTAAGTGTACAGAGGCACATTCAGAAGGTAAGTGTACAGAGGCTCTCACGGCCACGAGTACTTTATTCTCATCATATTGGATACATAACAGTATAGCCGGGCTTTCCTTCTTTGCAAATAAATCGGTTCGAGGTTAGTACGTTGAAAACTGTCGATGTGACAAAACTTTTTGCGAACAATGTCAGTCCAGTCTGCCACCGCGAAATACGAGGTGTCATCCATAATCTTGTTTGGTAGAAAAAATCTCTGTTTGTGATTTATAATGACGTGAAAACTGCATGTGGTGATAAAGCTTTAAATTGTACGAAAGTGTACAAGTAGTGTCGCAAGTTTAAAAGCGATCGTGCTTTTGTGCATGATAATCCGAGAAGCGGAAAACCTGCAATTTGTGAAAAAATCAAAAGAGCGCTTCGCGACGATAGCAGATTGAAAGTGGATGAACTTTCCACGAAGTTATCCTCGGAAATCGAAAACTGTTCGAGAGGTGCGTTCCGAAACAACTTACAGAACAACACAAGTTGACTCAAGTGAAGACTAGGCAAAAATTTATGGGGCTCTGCAAACCCCATATGCATCAATTTCACCGCTGTATCGTTACTAGAGATGAAACTTGGGTAGCACACTAAATGTCTGAAACCAAAAGACACCGTCAACATTGGCGTCACACTTCCTAACCCACCGTCAAAGAAAATGGCAGAAGGTGATTCAAAGCAAGAGGAGAGACATCCTGAATAACGGGTATCCTGCTGCACGACAATACCACACCATATACAGCCTTGAAGTGGTCAATTCGTTCAAATGAGATGTCCCGAACCATCTTGCGCATTTCTCTGATCTAGCACGTTCAGGTTACTATATTTTTGTCTTCCTCCTCCCTCACTACACATGAGTAGAAAATGGTTTTCCGCTGACGAGGAAGTAATGGAAGAGATAGAGAAGTGGACAAATGGATTGGCGGAAAACTACTTGGAAGAAGGCAACCAAAAAATGAATACTGAGCTTCGCAACCGGCTTACAGAGTAATGGTGTCTAGGTCGAAAAATAATGTACTAAGATCACGTGATTTTTTGTTCAAATGAAAATTCTCAAAATGTACAAAGATTCACTACACCTACTTTTTGGATATGCCTTGTATGTGGAATGCAGGGTGAGGGTGAATAGAGAAGGACCAGATATAAATTTCAATTTTTTTATTCTGAATAATAACAAGCAACTAGATGGAAACTGAAAAGTTTTCTCTTTTCCACTTACAAATCGCAGCAATCAAGTAGAAATCAGAATACTGGAGAAATCAGTTAATATTATTGATATCAATCATGAAATCCCATAAAATTAGTTAACTAGAAAATCTCTGACAAGTAACGCCAATCGATCTCATCAAGTTGTACATTTGTCTGAATCATTCTTATATGCTGACATCCACCCCTTGCTTGTTTGATTGTTTCAACACGTAATTCTTCTCATGGTTTTCGATTATTATATAGAATGTATCTACCGAATTTAATGATTTTCGGACAACGAGACTGACCAATTAACTTCACCACAGGGTACCTCATAAAATCACTAATATTACTTTCACTTGGGATATAAGCCATTGCTTCATTCCAAATTTTATATTATTTATATTGTCGAGAAAACACTTATCGCTCTTGATTCACCTGCGAGTGTAAAATTTGTAAGAGAGTTCGACATAAACAGCTGTATTATCCAGTTGGATAAAGAAAGGCTAGAGTGGCCTATTCAAAAAAGAGGTGGATTTCCATCAGTATAAAGAATAGAGAGGTAAATTTTTACAGTTTTCTTATAAAAGCCTACTCATACTGGTAGCAACCAGTGTTGAGTTAGAGAGGGCATTTTCGGCAGCTAGGCACATAGCAACTGACATAAGATGCTGTTTGTCTGACAGAATTTCAAGCACCAGAATCACTCTCTGTTTTCTATCTTTACTATAACTGTTTAATATACCAATGTGATCCATACTCTTGGATGAAAGAAAAAAGCTGTTTACAGTGCAATAGATCTCACAGTTAGACTGAGAGGGTCGTAGCTTGATGAAAATTAATATACATATTTTCAATGAAATGAAACTATGGTATCTAGATTTTCACTATATTAACACAACTATGACCGGTTTCACCACACTGTGGATTCATCAGATAGATACAAACTAATGAGCAGAGTTATTCCTTAAATAATATTCTTATTTCCTACTTATTATTATAAAGGTACAAGTACAAAGGGTATGGTGAAAAACCCATCAGAGTTGCTTACTTTATGAATTGAAAAAATTGAGTAATGGAGGAGGAATTATATTTAATTGACTACTAAATAACCTACCTCAATTCTTTTCCTTGTTAATCTCTAAAATATCACATGGATTGAGTATTTGTCTATTATTTTCATTGTGTAAAATTTTTAAATTATCATTAAAGTTATGGTTTTTCTTCGAGTAAGTGATTAGATTAGTGGAATCTGATTTATGATAATTGAAACTACGTTTGTACTCGGATAATCTAAGTTTAAAATTTCTGAAAGTCCTACCAATATAAATTTTATCACAATCCTCGCAAGACAGTCTATAAACACAGGATTTATTACCTTTATCAATTTTAGATTTGCAGTTCTTGATATGTCGGCCTCTGGAATTATCAGTTCGGAATGCCGAATTGAAATTATAATGCGAGAGGAATGAATTCAATTTCAGACTAGGATTACCAATATAAGTTAAGCTGTTGTATTTTGTGTCAGAACTTTTTTATACTTAGAAATACTACCTGGATTGCTTTTTGAAATTTTTTGCGTGAAATCATGTTCTCAATCATAATCATAGTGTTCCAACTAGTGACTCAGTGAAACTCATCAACAACGCTTTTCAAATTAATAAAATAAATCCGGTAATTCAATCATAAATCTTACACCTTTTAGGAATTTGTTTAGAACAAAATTATTTTAATTTCAATGGAGTAATTTATAATAGTAAAATAGCTTAATCATGGGTAAACCTCTAAGCTCTCTGCTCTGAAATTTTCATGGAGAATATTGAAAAAACTATACAAAAACATCCGTTATTCAAATACTTCATTTATCGGTTTAGATATGTCGACGATCATTTGTTGTTTCACTCGCATCAACAGACAATTACAGTCATTCAAAACATCCATTAAGAACATTCACGATAATATTAAATTCACGTTAGAGTTAGAAACAGGAAACTCCACTAACTTTCTGGATTTAACTATTACTAAAATTAACGGCAAACATGATTTTTCTATTTTTCATTAGCCATCGCATACCGATATTACTAACCACAGCTCATCTATACATCCTTATCAACATAAATTAGCTGCTTACAATTGTATGGTACATAGCCTCATTAATATCCCAATGTCACAAAATAATTTGATGAAAGAGCAAAATATAATGGAACAAATAGCAGTCCATAACGGTTACAAACCTAGTATGATTGAAAACATGATTTCATGAAAAAATTTCAAATCGTAATCCAGAAAGTATTTCCAAGTATAAAAAGTTCTAACACAAAATACAACAGCTTAACTTATATTGGTAATCCTAGTATAAAATTAAAATCATTCCTCTCCCATGATAATTTCAATATAGCATTCCGAACTGATATTTCTTTAGGCCGACATATCGAAAACTGCAAATCTAAAATTGATAAAGGTAATAAATCCGGTGTTTATAAACTAGCTTGCGGGGATAGTAATAAAATTTATATTGGTAGCACTCTCAGAAATTTCAAAGTTAGATTATCCGAGTACAAACGTAGTTTTAATTATCATAAATCAGATTCCACTAATCTAATCACTCACTCGAAGAAAACAATAACTTCAGTGACAATTTCAAAATTTCATGAAGATATTAGACAAAAACTCAATCTGTGAGAAAGTTTAGAGATTAGGAAGGAAGAAGGTAAGAATTCAGGTAGGTTACTTAATAGTCAATTAGATCTTAATCCTTCTCCATTACTCAATCTTTTTAATTCATAAAGTAAGCAATTCCGATGAGTTTCCCACCATACTTTGTACCTAATGTAATAATAAGTAGGAAATAAGAATATTATATAAGGAATAACTCTGTTCATTAATTAGTATCTATTTGATGAAGCCACAGAGTGGTGAAACCGGTCATAGTTGTGTTAATATAGTGAAAATCTAAATACCGTAGTTTCATTTCATTGAAAATATGTATACTGATTTTCATCAAGTAACGACCACCTCAATCAAACCCTGATTTTTATTGCACAGTAAACAAACTAACGTGTTTAAAAAACACGATGATATTTAAGGAGGTGATAACTTAATCATTTCATAAAGAAAGTTGCCGTTTTACAGGGTGTTAAGGTTTGATCGAAAGATGCAGTTAAACTTGAATTCTTGTTTAACCGTTTGAGATATTGAGGTGAAATTTTAGGGGTGTCGAAAACTTTTAAAGACGCATAATATCCAATACGACTCAATATTTTGAACTCACGAGATGCGGGTATGGCACAACGCAGGTTTTTCCCAAAAGAAGATAGGATAGAAGTGATTTTTTCAAAAATAAAAAATATTTTTGAATTTCACAATCATTTTCAAAGAAAAATGCTCTCTTGACATTTTTCAGTACGACGTCAAGTTTTTGAAAAGAAAGTCCGTACATTTTTTGTACAGCAAGAACCATCGTAGTGTATTTCTTTCAATCATTGAAAAATATATGTTTTGAAAATCAAAAGCTTAATACAAGGGCAAAACGAAGACTTTTGAGTATCACCAATAACTCTTAAACAATTACAAAAGCTGTTCAAGGTCACCTCTTCCTGTTGGGTTGCAAGATTCCAGTCTTCTCCTCATTGATTGGCGAACTCTTTCAAAAACACCAGAATCTGTTCTTATCGAGTTACACCCAGCGATGATTCTATTTCCAAAGTCCGCAATATTTTCCACTCGGGTAGTGTAAACCAAAGACTTCAAATGACCCCAAAGGAAGAAATTGAGGGGTTTAAGTTTTGGGATCGTGCAGGGTAAAATTGAGGTCCACCTCGACCAATCCAGCGATTTCCATACTCTTGAGTTAGGAAGCCACGAGCAAGCTGTACGACGTCCCCGTAAGTCTCCCCTATTAGGTAGTCACCCACAATGCCAATCCATACGTTCAACATAAACTGATGTCGAAATCGATCTTTATATGTTTGATGTGGATTTTCTTCACACCATATAAGATTACTATGGAAATTCCTTATGGAACGTCTTAAAAAACTTGCTTCATCAGTGAACAGGATCAGCATAAGAAATTGGGGAGTTTGAACCAACTTACGCAGAAGCCATTGACAATACGTAATACCGGCAGGATAATTGGTAAGAAGAAGTTTGGTCTGTGTTCCGTAGATGTCAGAACAAGAAAGTGAACAATTTATAGTGAAATATGTGTTGACAAGCTTCCCAAAAACGAAAATAATGTTAGTTTTTTCGGGAAATGTACCGTTTTTGAGAAAAAACAAGAAATTAATTTCGAATAAAGTTACTTTTTGACTAGCATTTGTATGCATTTAAAAATGGTATACTAACGGTTGTTTGAAGCTATTCTTCAAAAGATTTAATTTCTAATGATATATGAATTGAACTATTAAAGAAAAATTATATTTTTCATTCACATTGTAATGTTTCTAAGTGTTTATTTATTATTTTATTTATATGATTAGGTTAGTAGGTTAGGTTAGATTAGGTATATTAGGATAGGTATATAACTATATATATATA
Organism: Cryptolaemus montrouzieri; assembly: GCA_013387265.2. Classification (NCBI taxonomy): domain Eukaryota; kingdom Metazoa; phylum Arthropoda; class Insecta; order Coleoptera; family Coccinellidae; genus Cryptolaemus; species Cryptolaemus montrouzieri. The sequence goes on along the minus strand of JABFTP020000021.1, from coordinate 88,704,985 downwards.
TATATATATATATATATATATATATATATATATATATATATATATATATATATATATATATATACAGAAAGGTTAACAAAATGTAGATGGATGTCGTGCTTCTAAATTATAAATATCGAAGAGGGCCAATATACCTGCAGGGCCACATTACCACCTTCTTCTCTACTATTATTTACTAATTAAGCCACTGACGAACACACAAATCACAACAACGTTTTTTAGAAATTAAAATCAAAACACAGACTTTATTTTATAGTAGATATGTGGTAATAAAGAAATTAACAGAAAAATTTCTATTTAAAAAACACACTGCAATGTTTAAGATTGCTGAAGTCATTTCATTAAGATACTTCATATAAACATATATATATATATATATATATATATATATATATATATATATATATATATATATATATATATATATATATATATTTTTGTAAATTCTTTTGAAAAGAGAGGATATACAAAATTTGAATAATTGTATTCACAATAAATGCTTATATCTATAATTTTGGTGTGTGTCAGAAAAAGGTTGAGTTGTGCTCTGCTATAGAACATGATTTTGTCAGGTTAGCTTCAGAGATTCATACTCACCATTTGTGAGTAATGAATTTTTATTGAAGTCAGACTATCCTAACTGTTCGAAACTATTATCTAAAATCACAGGATAGAGAATTTACTTATAAATCTGCTCCTTCTAACAAATTTTTCTTCTGTTATTTTGGATGACATTTACAATCTGACAACTCTGATAAATTATCGATACCTATCAATTCATAATAAAATTCACCGACTTCTATGTCAACTTAAAGATGGATGACTATTTGTTCACAAAATTTTATGAGTTGAATGAATAACATATATTTTACTTTGTGAATTGAGTAGGATTTTTTCAGTTCTTTTTTTTCTTGTATGTAAGTAATCCTTTTTATATCGATAAATATTCGTTTAAATGTACCCTCATTGCACATATTTACGGAAATATTCAAGAATTTTTCTAATTGAACGGTTGATTCGCCGAAAAAACGATTATCAAAAAACTTAAAAATATTCAAATTAGTATTCTGCCGTAAACGGAACCGCTACCAAAAGTGCTTATACGCGTTGTAGGTGAAATGGATATAACAGAGTTCCAAGAAGAATTTGTCAAACACCAAGAGCGTCCGCTATTTTTCGAGTGTTGGTACCAGGATCGTCTTGAATAATTGCAAGAACCTCATTTTCCACCTCTACCGTTCTCTCTTCCCTTGGCCTTCCTGCTCTTACATATCGTCTTAATGTGACTTTTTCATATAAGTGTCCACGAATGCTTACGAAAGGTTTTCTTTTGGGAGCAATACGGTTCGGAAATCTACAAGCGCCGAGCCTCTAAAACATTTCCTTCAGCACGCCCATACACGAAGTACATTTTGATCATTTGAGCATTTGTATAACGATTCATTATAGCTGATTTGAAATTCAAATTCAGTGGATTCAAAATTACTGAAAAAAAGAAACACTCAAATGACATTGACGTTAATTATTTTTGAACACATTCATGACAGAGCATAGAACAGAAAGCCTAGAAAACTTTCCAAAATTATTTCACTCAAAAACTGACCGTTGTACAGAAAAATATTGACAGAACATTTTTCGTGAAACATGATTTGAAAATTCAAAAATATTTTTTATTCTTAAGCATCCTAGTTATTTCTTTGAGGATATCCTGCGATGTGACAATACGCGCGCCACTGGTGCGCCCAAAATATTGTTTCGTATTGAAAATTATGCGCCTTTAAATTTTACCTAAATATCGGTTTACGAAATCTTCAAATTTAAGTGCATCTTTCGATTAAACTTTAACACTCTTTTAATCGGTAACGAATTATCTGCGGCCCTATGTTTATATGAAGTATCTTCATGAAATGACTTCAGCAATCTTAAACATTGCAGTGTTTTTTTTAAACAGAAATTTTTTTGTTAATTTCTATATTACTACATGTCTACTATAAAACAAAGTCTGTGTTTTAATTCCAATTTCTAAAACAACGTTGTCGTGATTTGTGTATTCGTGAGTAGCTTAATTAGTAAATTATAGTAGAGAAGAAGGTGGTAATGTGGCCCCTGCAGGTATATTGGCCCTCTTCGATATTTATAATTTAGAAGCACGCCATCTAGTCAATTTTTGTGAAAACGCGTAGCTCTTGTGTCAATTAGTATCCAAAAAAACTGCCAAACTTCTAGATGTACTGTGCATTTTATTCATTTTTTCCGGAAATACTGAATACTTAGCTCTTGTATCTCGTGTTCGGTGAAATCCTGTCGGATTTTGAAGGTAATTATGAAAAAAATTCCAATTAATGTTTCTAATATGGTTTGTTTATATATTCTTTGATATATGCAATTTGGCGCCCTTACATTGTTTGTATTATGGACACGAGGGGCCATATATGATTTATGTCATAAATATATCATATCATTTTTTTAAATCTTTTGCTACAGATGCCCCGGCAAACTTTGATATCTTCATCTGTAAAGAAGAGAAAATCTTGGGAATCTAACCTAACCTAACCTAACCTAGCCTGACCAAATAAAAAAGGCAATTGAAGCTATGAGGACAAAGACGATGGGGTATTAAGAGCCTGTAAAAATATTTTGTGTACCAAGATCTACACTGAAAAGGTAAGTGAAGGATTCTCAAGAATCGTTAGAGTTCGGAAGAAAACCTATATTACCACCTGAGCTGGAAAAGAAGTTAGTGGAATATATTTTGTTTATGAAGTCGAAATATTATGGACTGAAAAGAATGGATGTAAGACGAATGGTTTATCAGTTAACTTCAAGAAACAACATCGAAAATAATTTTAGAAATGAAGTCGTATCTTCCGATAGGGTTGGTTTTGAAGTTTGGTATTCTTACATATTCAAGAGATAGCGGACTTGTATATTCATTTTGAATTATCAACACTATATTTCAACATAATCCTGAAAAAAGAAACAGACACCGAAGTGAACTTATTAAGATTCTGTTCTTCCTCTTGGAATACGGAACCGTATAATTATTGAAGTATTTTGAAATTTCAACGTCCTGTATCACGAATCAAGTGTTTCCCGGACCTTTGTTCATAGGAATTCTTTTCTTGAGAAACTGCCGAAAATCTGACTCAGAATATTGATAGTCAATTTTCTAACACTGTTTAATAAAATAGCACTGACTGTTGTTCTTCAAGGCAACATTCTATTTGGAATTCTTAATATTTACAAATGAACTCAACGCAATTCTCTCATTAAAGAGCTCCCTTCCTTTGAATAATGTATTAATGGTACAATGCTTGCTTTCTTGTATTGAAATAAGGAAACTTGTTGTAGACGTGATTTTTAAAATACTAATTTAGCTTTAGATCTTTATTGCTATATTATGCTACGAAGGAAATAGGCGCCAACGGAGGTTCCCACAAAATCCCCCGCATTGTTATACTTATTTGCATTACCATACTCGGATCTTGAAGGTTTATTTTGTTCCGTTATCACCCACCAGCCAATAAATTTCTCAAACAAAACTCGTATGAATGAGGAGACAATGAAAGTGATTCGTCAACAATGTCTTCTCATATTAGAAACTTTACGCATTTAGTAATACCAGCTTAACTCATTCTGGTATTGATATTTGAAAGAATTTTACTGCGTCAATTTCAGTTACATAATTATGAGCAAAGGTTGTACAACTTTTAGCATAATTTTAATTCATAATTAGAAGAAAGCGTATAATTGAAGACGCTGAGATAAATTAGAATCTACGCTATTAGAAAATGTTAAATTTTCATATAAATTACTCAGAATTTGAGAAATGAATACATTATAATAGAAAATTGTGCTCTTCAGCTGAGATAGCTGAAGAAAATATCAAATTTTTCAATTCGTTCGAAATGTAGGGTTAATGAGAAATGTCGATAAATTAATCCTTAACATTTTTATGGGTTATCAATTATTCAATGACATTTTATACTTATCAAGCAGTGACTGTAATAATGATAGTTATTTCGACTCATTAGTGGCTATAGTGGTTTCCTAAACAAATGAGAAAAAATGTGTTCATTCTTAGTGATCTTTGCAATAATATTTTGTCAGTTTCAATAAGTTATATCGATAGATGAAAATAAACGATAATTTCTGGATTGTTTGAATTTTCATACGTTTAATTAATTTCTTGCTTGATATTAGCAATAATTGTACTTTTTCTTTGGAAAAGAATGAAGACCTGAAACGAAATAGGGAATCGAATTATTTTAATTGTGCACTGCAATGAAATTTTATTTGGAAAAATGAAGCATCACCTAAAAACACTAGCACATATGTGAATTTCAGTAACAGTTCAGAACAGGGCGTTGTGGAAGATCAGATAAATCATCTATAAATGATTCGTTCACTTGGAAGAGGTTTCACCAATATTTATTAAAAATACTCGACATACGTTTCGGGTTGTTAGCCCATTATCGAGAGTAATACAATACTAAATTCAAAATGAGTGATTTCACTTATGGAGTAGAGTTCCGTAGAACGAGAAATTGAACACTTTATAGTGAAATATGTGTAAACAAACTTCCTGAACACGAAAATAATATTCGTTTTTTTCGGGAAATGTACCGTTCTTGAAAAAACGAGAAATTAATTTCGAATAAAGTTACTTTTTGACTACCATTTTTCTGCATATAAAAATGGTTTTCTTACGGTTGTTTGGTGCAATTCTTCAGAATATTTAATTTCTAATATTATATGAATTACACTATTATCGGAAACTTGTTCTTTCCATTCAAAACGTAATGTTGATACGAGTTTATTTTTCCACTCACAAAAATTATGTAAATAAACTGCATCCATCTTAAAAATTTCATAGAACATAGAACGGTGATCTTCGGTACTGATCGATACGTAGATCGGAGTCAGAGAGTTGCGCAATTGCCAGATTGTAATAACTATTCAAAATTTAAAAGAATTTTTAGAGGAGTATTGAATTTGGAAAATTATTACGTCTAATCTATGGAGCAAGTAATATTATTTTGTTATACAATGACTAATTCATTTTCAAATTTACAAAGCAAAAGAACATGGGTTGAGCTTTGCTGTACAACATAGTTAGATAAGATTAGGTATATTAGGTTAGGTAGGTTAGGTTAGGTAGGTTAGGTAAGGAGGTAACCATAGCAAGATTAACAGGGCCGCAGATCTGATAAAAGGTTTCATGACCGATAACGGGCTGGAGATTTCGGTTCGCGAGAGCGGAATGGGATTATTGAAGGGACCGAGGTCAGCGGGCGAACCACAGGTAACACTGTGTAGGCAGGAATTTATAGCGAGAAACAGGGTCAACTACCTAAGGATAGTCCTGGACAAGGGTCCAGGTGAAGTTTTTCACCAAAGAATCGGCAAAACCGGAGTCGATGGGTGCAAGACGTGTGGCGTATTGGATAGCGTGCAACATATGGTGTCTAGCTTCGGTAAATGGGTCACTGGAAAAGGAAATCTGAAGAACATCTCTGGTGGTGTCAGGAAGTGCCCGGTAATGGTCTCCTAAATGTTCAGAGATGAGCGGAAATGGACGGAGGGTTACAGTGTGATAAACAACGCGATGGTAAGGGAAGAGATAAAGGAGCGAGAACATCAGAAGGAGAATGTATCGTAGATGAGATTCTCCTCGTAATAATGGGAAGCCTATGTTGGCCTTGTTTATTCTGCGATGGGCAAATACGGATACTGCAGGCAGAGGAGAGGGAGGTAAGGTTTAGTGGCTGTGAGTCCCACACTCCTCGCAGCATTGCACTACCCGTGCGGGGGTGGTGTAGTAAAGATTCCCCCTTCGTCTAGGGCGAACAAAAGGTTCGGTTGAACTGTTTAAGTTGAGTAACGTGGATTGAGTTAGTTGAGTTTCATTATAATAGGTTAAGATAGTTTGCGCTTCGCTGAAGAACATGGTTGTGTTAGGTTAGCTTGAAAGATTTAACCTCAATATTAGTGAGTAATAATTTTTTCATTGAAAGTATCCTAACAGTTTCAAACCATCATCCAAAATCACAGGTTATATTGTTTACTAAAAATCTGTTTCTTCCAACAATTTTTTCTTCTGTTATTTTGACAAATTGTTTAATCTGACAAGACTGATAAATTATCGATCTACCTGCCAATTCATGACGAAATTCACCGAGTTCTATAAAACTCAAAAATGGATGACTATTTGTTCACATAATTTTATGAGTGGAATAAATAACATATATTTTCAATATTTTGTGAATTGAAATATATTTTTTTTCATATTTTTCTATTCTTATATGACTAAAAATTGATATTCTTTGTAATTAACTCAAATAAACAAAAAAGTTTGAAATATTCAAATTAGTGTTCTGCCGTATACGCAACCGCTACCTACTTATATATAACGGCATTCACAACCGGAGGTAAATTGAAATCTAGTTGGTCAGTGAAAATTGTCTGGTTTTTCCTATGAGCTGACGTAATTTCAATAATCTCCAAGATGTCCATCCTTTTTCCTTTATTACCTGGATGCATGAGTTCGATATTTTCGAAAACTATGAAATGATTTTTATCATTGCAGTGGTTCGAAGAACCCGTAGAATTTTTATTTTGGAGAATAGATCTTTTATGATCCTCAACTCTCTTCTCGATGCATCTTTCGGTTTGGCCTATATAGAATGTCTCACATTCACTGCATTGTATTTTATATACTCCGCTGTTATCCAATAATTTTATTTTATCTTTATTATTAACCAATAATGAACTCAAATTATTTTTATTAGAGCTGATGGTGTTAATATTTTGTAATCTGTTGTGAATGCCGTTGTACATAAGTGAAATCACTCATTTTGAATTTAGTATTGTAATACTCTTGACAATGGGCTAACACCCGAAACATATGTCCAGTATTTTTAATAAATATTTGTGAAACCTTTGCCAAGTGATAAACTAATCATTCATTCATTATGTTTCACCAAGTGTTATGAGGAAATACCATACATGTTATGTTATAAATCATCTATGTTTCATGTTTCCACCAATCACCTTGAAAAGAACACTAAGAGAAATACTTACGAAAACTAAATATTTTTTCCGAAATTTTTGTTCATGAGAATTTTTTTCCCCTAAAATCTTCCGAAAATAATACTCTCTTAAATCCTCAAAGTCAATTATGAACGAGGAATTGAATAGAAGGTGTGGTGGTATTTTTGTGGGACTAGACAGAATAAGAGAGATTAAGAGGAACAAACTGATTAAGAAACTGAAGAACTTGAAAAAACAAAAGAAGGAATAAAAGAGTTAGAGTCATGGAAAATCAATTTCTTAAGTTTCATGACAGTGTGGTTAACTATACAGTTGTTCAGTTCGAATATGCAGAGATAGAAATGTTGGAGACGGGTTTGAAACATAGTCCTTACTTGAATTCAAGAAGAGAGAAGAATCTAGTCAATTTTACAGCAGAAGTGGAACTTACTGTCAATAATTTCCTCAATGATGATGTAGAAACTAAGGATGATAAAATCTCTCATAAGGAAGGAGCACCACTCAACAAAGGTAAACACAGGTTTGACGAAGGAAGGAGCTTTCAATGATAAAGTCATCAAATCCATTCAGAAGTAAAACTGATAATAACTAAAACAGATGAGGGAAATTGTATAGTAATTGTCAAGAAAGAAGTATACGACCAGAAAATTTTATAAGTTTCAAATAAAAATGGAATAAAAAAAATAAAGATAGCCATATCAACATTAATGAAAAGAACTGAAGAATTATTGAAAGCAGTAGAATTTGTGTTCGGGAAACAACTCATGAAGAAACTCAGTTCAGAAAATACAAATTTTCCTGTGTTGGATGGACTCATGAAATTAAATAAGAGTGATCGTATAGAAGAGATACCAATTAGACCAGAAGTAGTACATTGCAACAGTCCATTATATAAAATTGCTACATGGTTGAATAAATATTATAGAGAGGTAACTGGTTTCAGAACAAAACATACTATCAAAAACTCAAAAGATCTAGTAGACAAGATAAAGAATACACAGGCAAATGAAGGTTACAAACTGAAAACAATGGATATTGAAAACTCATTTACAAATATACCAACCGAGGACTTAACAGAACTTATAAAGATTGACCTTATAGACTCTGATTTGACAGATGATGAAGTGGCAGTTACCTTCGCATTGTCTAAACTATGCATGAAACAGATTTTTTTCTAATTCAAATCATATATGAAGAGACAAAGGGTTTGACAAGGGGTTCTTCAACTTCACCATATTTTGCTGATAGGTACATGGACTGGTTTGAGGAAAATTTCATTTTTAACGACAGGAATATTTATCGTGAGTACATTGTCTGGTATCATAGATACGTTGATGGCGTTCCATCAAACTAGAGTCAGATGATGATTACTCATTCAATTTCTCAGACTTAACACTAGAGATAATGAATGGATCACATTCTTTCAAGAATAGAAATATAGAATATAGAAAACGTTCACACACAAAAATATAATAGATGTAACTTCACAACACCACTGGTCCCATAAGCAGCAGTTTTTCAAAGCTTGATTCATATACTTATAAATATTCCGATGAACAAAAATAACTATGACAGAGCATTGTGTAAGAAACTAAAACAAAAATTAATAAATGAAAATTTTCCAGTTTGTGAGACACCAAGTTATAAGTATGTTTCATTACCATATATAGATCCAATTTCGGTTAGAATTAGTAAAATATTAGAAAAAAAGAAAACATCAGTGAAGCATTTAGATCTTTTGGTGTATTATTAATAAACAATAGAGATACTACACCTTCACTAGGTAGAGAGGATGTATATAAGTTAACATGTGAAACTTGTGGAGCAGTTTATATAGGTCAAACAGTGAGAAGTTTTTGAAAAAAGAGTGAGTGAACATCTGAAACTTCTAAGATTGAACAAGGAATGCCAAGAAGCTCATTCGGTAATCACCTACTAAAATTCAACCATAATTATAACCATTTAAATTATTTTGAGTCATTCTATACATCTCATAATATTGGACTAATAGATTTTCTGGAAATATATGAAATTGTGAAACATAATAAAAATTGAAATGTGACATTGATAAATAGTCAAGTGATTTTCAGAAGCATACAAATTATGGATTGTTTAATTGATTAATGTTATAACCATGTCTGCTTTTTTTGAAAAGAAGATGACTTACTATTATAAGATCTACGATACTTTGTTCTGTGGTTTAGCTTACATAACCACATTTTCCGTTTGAATTTTATTCATTATTGTCTTGTCATAAAAATCATTTCAGCTTGAATTGTTCTAAGTTTTAATTCACAACTTTAATAAGTATATTGATCAAATACCATTTCAATGTGTTGTTAAATGTCGGTCCTATTGATTGTTTTTAATTTTACTATAATTGACTTTACTTGCTGAGGAAATATTGGGTGTGTTTTTCATAAAACAGAATTTGTTACGTTATATATTATATAATATAGAGAGCGAAACTAGTAACCATAATAAATATTTAGGAAGGAACTATAGGTACTTTTATTTAATCAATTATGAGCATCCTCCGTATCGCTCCAGCAATACAGACTCGGACTCTTCTGATTACCATTTGTTTTCATCTATGAGACATGCATTAGCTGAGCAGCACTTCGACTCTTACGCAGAAGTCGAAAATTGTATGACTGATTGGTTTGTTCAAAAGTTGAATTGAAACTATTGGCATGGTATCCACGAATTTTCAGAAAGGTGATCAAAATGTGTATATAGCAAAAACAATATTTTGTATAAATTTGTTTTACTTTCCTATTCAAAATAAGTATTTCATTTTCATAAAAAAACCGGTACATCTGGTAAATAAACCAGGGTGGATGAAATTTTGAAACCCACAGTGAGAAAATAGAATAGAAATAACTGAAAATCCAATATCTGGCGATAATTTTCTATATTTGCACAGATATGGCACGGATAAGACCCTAATCGATTAAGTATTGAGAAATGAACCTTGTCACAATTTTGCACACCTCTTGATTTTTGTTGACATATATGCGAATTTGCCTTTCATGAATTATTATTGAATAAATTTCTGTGACGAAGTTTCTATATTCAAAAGTAGTTTCCATGCGGAAAATAATGCCCTCAAACCTTATACGCTATACCTCACAATGTTTAAAGCAAAAAGCATGTGTCGTTTATTTTCACGAGAATCCAAAAACAAGGGACCAAGCTTTGCATAAGTGTAGCAACTCTGACATTCCTGGGCTTGTATGGAAGTTTATCAAGATTACGAATATACTCAATAAGAGACTGTGAATAAGTTATTTAGTTACAAGCTAGGGAAGGTGAAACAATATTCAATAATGTACCGACAATGAATTGCCAAGTTGCAAAAACAAATTTTGCGTTACAAAGTTGATTAATATCGAATATTTATATCACCTACTCTAATGACAACATTATCTCTTTCTTTTGACTATGTTTGTTTGCCGAATTTGATCCTAATGTGAGATATGTCATTCTGGCAATCCGAGTAGTGGGCGAAGGGATTAAGATCTCTCATTGACTTGCGGGGGTTAGATTAGTTTACGGTGTATTTTTCGTGTTCATCTTTTTTTTTGAAGAGTAACGGAAAGAATAAACAGAAGAATTTGTGCTCAAGAAGTCTTATCGGAAACTATAGAATCCATGTGTGCTGCTTGGTTTATATATATAGTTATGATCCCGTACCCAAACATACCAAAGTATGGTTCTGTAGGTCAGACAATTGACAATGCGACTGAAGGCATCTGACTTCACCAAGAAATATTATATTGAACTTTTAATAGGAGTGCTTGATGCAATAAGGAGAAAACTATCACATCTTTGGTTGGCGTTTCTTGACAGAGACAAGATGTTATAGCTGTGACGGACTCCGTGCAGCGACACACTAACGATTGAAACAATTGCGATAAACACCTAGACAAACTCTCAAAGGAATCATCGCTTCACATAGAAAACCTTGATTCTCCTGCAGAAAGTTCGATTTTTCACTTTTCTTGGCAATGATATTGTTTTCGTACTTATAGTTCATATTCTCTGAATGGAGAATAGCTTGACAACCCCATTCCCAGAAACGAATACGGCCATGCTTGCATGCTCATTCATGAGCTGCATGTGAAGCTTTTCTCACTTGGGAAGCACGGAAATGTAACGTGTCCAAACGAAAGGCAAGGACTAATTCCATAGCCCACTTAGCACATTTGGGCCACCAGCAAATTCTTCCGCAACAACTATCTTCCGCCTTCTAGCCCGCAACACCGGAATTGTCTGATTTGCTCTTGATTGAAATAATGCTTTTCTCTTTCCTGGTTTATTTAAATTTGAAGTTATATCGCAATGTTTATCCAATATAACACGAAATAATTGGGAACATAGTAGCCTTACTGGAATCATTGCGTCAGACCTAATAAACCTTGTTTCTGTTCGCTAATAATTCTCAACATCCCAAACTCCTTATGTGCAAAATACACGCTATCAAGAAAGTATTAGAATTAATCAAATTTGTCGCCTTTGTAATAATATGCAGTAGGTGCGATGCACCTACTGCTAAATACTTTCTACATGACCTTTTCGATTGATTGATTGATTGATTATTTAATAATGATTTACACTCAATGTAACGAATAGTGTTTGCATACGTCATAGTTTTATACACAATTTAAAATTGGGAACTACCCAAAAACTTTCAGCCTTCACAGGAAAAGAAGAAGAAAAGCCAACGAGTTAAATACTAAATTATGATGAGGGCAACCAAATTGAATTTATACGGCACAGCGAGCATTAGATAAAACGTATGACTAGAAGGCAGAAATTCGTTATTTGAAAAACAAATAGTAAGTACGCCCTATTCAATCTGAGAAATTTATTTCAAAGTACTCCTCAGTAGAGTACAATACACCATCTATAAGGAGCTACTTGATTTTGATCTTGAATTTTTTCATTTCAAGACATCTTAGAGCAAGTGGAAGCTTATTGTAAAAGTCAACAGCTAGATAATTGAATCCACATTGCGACCTGTTGAGTCTAAATAAATCCTTCTTGAGAGACATTTTGGCTCTAGTATCATAAGAATGAATATCGGAATTTAATTTGAATGAATCCGAGTTTGAATAGACATATACCAAGCATTCGAGAACATAGAGTGCAGGAGAAGTCAATATTCCCATCTTTCTGAAGGCATCACGACAGCAGTCCCTATAGCCAAGGCCACCCAATACCCTAATTGCCCTTCTCTGCAAACTAAAGATCATGTCACGTTTAGAACAATTACCCCACACGACTACACAATACCTAAGTGATGACTCAATAAGAGCAAAATAAACAGATTTAAGAAAAGTGGGGTACACCGAGGAAGACAACCTTCTCATCACGAAGATGTTTCTACTGACCCTCTTTGACAAGTTGTCGGCATAATCACTCCAAGTCAAGATGGGATATGAATGGACTATCAAAAAACTCACTTCCCCTGCACCAGTAGAAGCTGGAGCGGCTCTCAGAGAGAGAGCAAAAGTAGTTGTGTTTAATCATCATTCATTGATAGGCCATTCACTGAGAACCATACCAAGGCGGGTTCCAGAGATCGCCTGTAGCGCCAAATGTCTCTAGATCGATTCGATGTGAATTACTCAAAGTGGCAATTTCAATTTTGAGACGGAGAAATAGTTACCGAAGATTGCTCGATTGTATTTGTTGAGTAATTAGCCAAGAATTCTTTGCAAATGATGGCTCTGGCAGATAAACATATTATAAAGATAAGAAATCCATGAATAGTTTGATCCCAAATTTGGAAGTTTGCAACATTTACAGGTGCCCCATAAGACCGAAGTTATGCTCTTTGTTGACCGTTTCATCAGATGGAACGTATTCAAAAACCCAAACCGGGATTTTGAAGAAAATAATTAGCATCGCTTTCATTTTCGGACGACTATCGCCGGGATTTTCTAGCTTTGGTGCTTTTCGGCCGCCATAAGATTGATTACGTTCGTAAATGTGTGGAACTCGTACACTGTTGTCTCGACACCAATAATAATTATGCTTCTCTTGGAGGTATGTTCAAAATTGTATCGACCAAGCATGTCTGCAACCATCTATATATTTTTTTGATCAAATTTAAATTCAGTCTAGCGGGAAAAACTAAGTATCCAAATTTTCGTGCATAACTGCTCTATTGTAATATTTCCATTTCACGAAATCTCTCTCTCAAGGCCACATGGCTATATTCCGAAACTATTCTTCACTTTTTTGATATCATCGTCAGCCACACTCGTTCAGAGCTGTTCAGAATTAGGCACGCACCAAAAATCTCTTGCAACATTTTCAATGTAAAAACTCATGTAACGTAGTTGGCAACACAAAATTCAAAGCAGATTTTTTGATTAATATTTTCAGCTATTGTGAGAGCCCAAAGCACTACTGAGGTCAACTGACCTTACGGTGAACACACTGACTGACAGATCGCGCTAAAAATTGAAGTGAAAATTGGGAATAAGTGCATCAATTAGGACAACTATTAAAAGTATTACCACCGCGCTGTTCGTATCTGCACCTATAATGGTAATGGTGATTCGAAAGTTAAATCTCAACGACCCTATCGTGCGACATTGAATGCACCGAGGGCGATCACATTAGGAAATAGATTCGAATAATTGAGAAAGCCGGTGCAAGTGTGTCACTATGCGGGTCGTCCGCGATCCTGTCGTATCCAACCTATGATTGGAAAAGTAACAGTTTCAGTACACCTGAAATATTTCTCAAATGTAGTCAAAGTCTTGATGTGAAAAATCGTTTTGAGAAAGATTTTCATCTTACAGAGTGAAAAATTCAGTTCGTTCAGGAACTTAACGTTATAAACTATGCTGTCTGTCTAATTTTTGCAAACGAAATGCTCTAGCCGAAGCTTATTTTCAGCCAAGGTACCATAACTTGGCCCCTGCGAAACTCCGATCTTTCAACCTCCAACTACCACAAAATATAGACTCTACCGCATTTGAAGCATAACATCCGCACAAAAATGGCCGCCGCTTCCAGAAGGAAGAGTAAACGTGATAGTTTCCGTTTTCTATTAGGTCCCGCCTCGACTACAACTTGCGGTAGCAACAGATGATTCTGCAGTGCCGCCAACGGATGAGCTCATTATGTGCTACCACGAACACCTAACTGCAGTAACCGAAGATTTATTAGGGAATTCCTCCCAGAAACTCCTGGCATCTTCAGTGTGAGAGTAAATGCTATTGACGCGTACCTCCAGTGTTAGGCAAAAGTACCGGAACGGTTAATTATCTCAGTTGTTTACCAAGCGTTTTTTCTGAAAATTGGTATTCCTACATTGCTGGATATAAAGAGTTCAGAGTTGATATTTTGTGCTCGCTAGTGTTTCCGGTGTAGCCGGATATGACCAAAATTTCAAATGTAACACCCTATATGTTTATTTATTTTTAGATTCAGAGAAAAAAACTTTTTTAGAAACAATCAACAAAAAACATTTCCTTTCAATGTCGAGTTCATAAGAAATTAAAATAATAAAAATTATATCACCTCAATCAAATTACTTTTGCATTAATCATTAACAGGACAGGTTGACAAATAATGTCAAGTATTTGTTGAAGTTTAGATTTTTGCACTTCAATTCCTAATAATGGTATTCAAGCTCAGTGAAGCATAACGGATCGAGATTCTAATGATGCGCGGATATGGTGACAGACAACGATCTTACCAAGAAGTTTGCAGTCGGTTCAATACTGTTCACCCAGATCATCAAATAACTCAGAAACCGATCGGCAAGAAAATTTTCAAATACCCGTGGATTCTCCCCAGAAAATTGCCTGAAAAATTATTTTATACCTAACTTAATAGGATTCGAAAATCTTCAAATGGGAAATCTTGAAATATCCAGAATTCCGGAATAACCCGAAATCTAAAGAAGAGCTTTGTCCATAATATCTCACATGGCTGCCGTACTGAAATAACGAATCTGGTCCACCCTGTACCGCACCAACAAATAGAAACAGAAATACCCTGAATCGTTTATTAACAACGGCAATTCCTGAATATCTGCCTGAATATTATATTTTATTGATACAGAATTTATCCGTCGGAAGTATAAATGAAACCGTTCTTTTATGTGTCATAATTCTCATTTATAGAAATAACAAGAATATTACCTTAAATATAAAGCAAAAATTTAAACAGTTTAATTTTGTATTGAAATAACAATAATTTCAATATTTGATACTGATAGTGCCGGACAGGACGGAATTAGCAACGAACTACTCAAGTATGGCGGACAACGTCTTACTCAAGAGTTGACAATTTTAATTCAAAAAATCCTTTACCATCACAGGATCCCAGATGAATGACGTACAAGCACTACTATTCTTATGTTTTAGAAAGGAGACAAGAAAGTACCTTCGAAATTATAGAGGAATAAATCTGTTGAGCACCACGCTGAAACTTAGTACGAAGTGTATAACAAACAAAATAAATAGCCTCACCTCTTTCGCTGATGAACAACAAGGATTCAGATCTGGAAGATCTTGCACCGACGCCGTATTTGTCATAAGACAAGTAACAGAAAAGTCGATAGAATATAATAAGCCAGCATTCTAGTTGCTCTACAACAGGCAAATCCCACGTAATATAATAAAGACTATCGAAAATATATATACTGCGAACAAGATCCAGGCAAGATTAGACGGGGAGCTTACCACACAGATACCAGTGACAAGTGGTATTCGTTAAGGAGATTCGTTAAGCCCCCTTCTGTTCAACATCATCATGGACGAGATAATCAAAAAAGTAAGAGGAATGAGGGGCTACAAAATGTGGGGCAAAGAGATAACTATCCTGTGTTACGCCGATGACGCTGTGTTGATTGCAGAAAATGAAGACGATTTACAGCGCCTCCTACACCAGTTCAACCGTACAGCCAAATCGTTTAATATGATAATTTCTGCCTCTAAAACAAAATGCATGACTACATCGAAAACACCATTGAGATGCAAGCTTGGGGTTGATGGTAAATCTATCCAGCAGGAAATGAAATTTAAATATCTCGGCATAGAGATTTCGGGCTACGGAGATGTCGAGGCGGAGGTAAGGGAGCAAGCAACAAAAGCAACAAGAGTAGCAGGATGTCTGAATGACACAATATGGCGCAATAAGCATATCGGAATTGAAGCCAAGGCACGAATCTACAAAGCAACTGTAAGGCCCATTATGACATACACTGCAGAAACTAGACCAGAAACAACGAAAACCAGGCGACTACTGGAGACAACCGAAATGAAGGTACTTCGCAGGATTGCCGGAAAACACTGCTCAACAGAGAGAGGAGTGAGAATATTAGAAACATGTGCAAGGTGGACAACATTAACAACTGGGTATTGAACAGAAAACAGGAGTGGAATGACCATATAAACAGAATGGATGACAGAAGAATAGTGAAAATCGCCCGTGATAGATCTCCACTGGGGCGCAGAAGCGTGGGACGACCACAAAAAAGGTGGAGTGACAACTTGAACGTTCCGTAACAGACAAACGACCGAAGAATAAACAGGCGGTTTCGCCTAAAATATAGTTGGAAGAAGAAGGAGAAGAAGATACTGATAGGTAGCTACAACGTTCCGTTGAAAAAACGCAATTTGTGGTCGCTCCCATTTGATTGTATGATTTCTGCCTTCTTGCAAACGAAAAATGTTTTCCTGAAAAATTTCCACCGCAACGGATGATGTGTGGTCTCTCCCATAACCTAATAGCGGTAACGCTTGTTCTAGATCACTTCTTCGGTGGTGCCACCGCAAAATCATACCTTGCTACTGCTATTGTGGTCCCAGCCTAAGAGAAATGCTAGCAGGGCAGCGTCGACATTAGGGCAACATAATCTTTGCCACTTGATTTCCCAAAACAGTGTTTTAAAATAAACACAACTTTATTTCCTGACGTGTTGTTTTTTTATATATTAAATCAGTAATTACCACGTATTCTTTGGACACATTGTATATTCATCTAAACTCTATTTTCTACGTGTCGCGGAAGTATCAAGAACCCTTCAAAAAGAGATGCGCTCATAACAGAATTAATTGATGATGCAATGGTTTTTATTCTGTTAATTCAAAAGAGTGATCAAAGGTAACGAGTATAAAAACTGGAACAACGTTCTCTCAAATCTTGTCAGGATGCGGTTACGGCGACGAAAACAGCGCATCGTATAGGTGTTGATCCTGCCCGAGCAGCCAATCAGGATAGCAGCGCCAACTGCTGGCTACTTTGAATTTCTCGTAGCGCTCATTCTTGCTCTCGGCTTCTAAGCGGACGTACGAAGCTCTGTTGATACGTTCACGCGACGTTGCGTATCGATTAGCGATATTTTTGTAGGATTTTGACGTAATAATCGGAATATAAATAAAAACTGTGATAAATAGGGTGATGAACATATAAATCACAGCTTGAATTCTTCATTGAAGTGATTTTTTTGTTTTAGGATCCAAACAGTGAAACTAATTAATTTTTTTAGTTTTTTCTGTGCGTGATCCGAGAATTTTTTAATGATTGTGGTTAGAACATAGTTTTCTAATATGAAAGTTATGTCGTTTTGAGATTCTTTAAATTCATAAATAACCAGGTGTTTTCATAATATAAAACATTAGATATGGAATTCAGAAAATACCGTTTCATCATGATGTTATGGGTTCTTCTATTAACTATAGGTACGTTAGAATCCAGATGTTTGCTTTAAATTACGACCCTTCACAACATTCGTCCGTTAAAGATTCAATATTTGTTAATATTCCGCGCGGAATACATACTTAATGCAATTATCGCTTGGGTTTCAATGGCTTCCATTCATACCTAGCTTCAGTTTGTTTGCACGAAACACAAGCCCTTTCATTTTTGTGAATAACTGTCAAGGTGTCTTTGTATGAGTTTGGCAGTAAAATGTTCGATTTTAAGTCGACTGTTTGAATAATGTCTTCTAACGCCAGAAAATTTTCTATCGTTATCGCGATAATATCCGAGCGAAATTAATGATCCGAAGATATGAGTGAATAATGATGTTTCCAACCTTATAGTTTCTAGAAGTCGACTACGTATTTCTCGTCTACCACTTTACACATGAAAATTTATAAGCAGCTTGACTGTTGAAAAGACTATGTGAAAAGTCTCAATCGATGTATTGACGTGCCATGAATTACGCGGGGTCAAATTTCGCCAAATATGTGGTGCGCTTTTCAAAAATGAGGCATGAAAAATAATTTGTTGATGAGACAATTCCCTACAGATATGACTTATGTATATACTGTATTTTCATATCAGAGTATTCATTTGTGTAAAACGCACTCTGAAAATTTGTGTCACAGCTCACTGTACTTTCTTTAGTATAACCGAAAAGTCACAGATATTTCGCATACAATCTTATTGAAATTTATAATATTTTGTCTTCGAAATGTAATCCAGAGTTACTGCAATCCTTCACTCTAAAGCTATAGCAAAGTTAACTCTTCTATAGAAGTTGGGAATCATTATAGCAATATTCAGAAGTTTGGAAGGACCATTCGTTGTATACGAACGTGCTTACCATTTTAGCAAATTTAATAGTGTCCTTGGCTTGTACAACGCAAAGTCATTGGCTTCTTCTGTCTGTGTTTTCCATAACTTTCACAAAACCTTTGCTATGGTTTTCAACCATTCGACTCATTTTTTGAGAGAACACAGTGTAGGACAAGGAACGGACTTCAACAATCTTCAAGTTTCATGAAAAACCAATGAGGACGAATTCATTATTCATTTTTTATCATTTTTGATGAAAATTATCTGCATTGTTGATGATACCTGTCACATTTCACAGGCATTTCTTTCAATCAATAGTATATATAATACACTATTCAAAGAATCTTGTTTCACTCAGTATGTTCCTAGATTTTTGTGCGACACTCATGAAGTTTCACAATGAAGACAGTTTAGTTGTAAATTTTTCTCTGAATGAGTGAATGAAAAATTATTTGTCCTGTTAGAGAAAACATGAATATGCCTTTAGTATCAAGGACGGATGTTATGGGACGAATACAACAATAAATGATCAATAATGAAATGAGAAATATGTGTTGACGATAGAGTAAAAGAATATCAATATAATAATCAATATCTTACCTCAGTAAATGCTCGAAATAACAACTTGATAATCGCTGAATTCAGAAATCAATTCCACATGAATATTTTCTGGTGGAATATTTTCCATTTCCATTTTTATGCGGTAGCTCTTAACTTCAATTCTTCTTGGTGTATTACAAAACTTTGAATTTTAATCACCCCGCAAAGAAAGTCATAGGTGATCTGGCCAGTCATTCAATGAGTTCTTGTCAATCAATTTATTTTCCAGGAAACATCGAATCAAAATATTTCCTACCATTCTTTGTGTAGTAGATTATTGTAACCAAATTTTTGAATTAGGTAGATCAGAATTAATTTGGTGAGGTAGAGGACTCATTAAAGCTGGGAAACGTTCTTACCGCAAAACATTTATATAGATCGATTTCACCGTGAGATTTTATTCGAGGAAAAATAACTCTATAATTCTGTCTGTTAATATTTCGGCTAATACTTTTGAGTTTTTGGTACTATTGACTGTGAGCTCCTAGTATTTAATGTGAATTTTCTTCGGACTAGTATGCGCCGATTTTGTTTGGTTATGGTACTCATGAGGGCAAAAGTTGCTTCATGTGATCACAATTTGGATGAATGAAATAGTGAATTGTGAGTATGTGACTCGTAGTTTATTAAGAAAAAATTTCAATTTCATGCATTAAAGAACATGTCGTTCATAGGTGTCACTTTAGGTGATGTGACTGGCCATTCAATGGATCCTCGTCGGTCAATGCAATTTCTTGGAAACATCAATTCGAGATACTCCCTAACATTTCTAGACTAAGTATATCTGAATTACTGTAATCAGAATAAGTATTCACTGAAGATTTCAACAGAGAGATTATTTTTTCTGATTTGACTTTGAGTTTTGTGAATATTCTTCGGACCAGTAGTTTGTTTATGGCACTGAAGAGGAAAGTTGCAATTTTGCAAAGTAGCCAAAAATGGGCACAGAAATTGATTTGATTGACATGGGAATGAACATAGTCAGCTCAAAGATATTTGTTTTTTGCAAACTCAACACACCACTCATGACAGAACCCACCCGAACTCTGTGTAATGCATTTATTTGTTGTGACACTTATTGGGGCATTGATTTTCCTGAGAACGAATTCTACAATGATGCTGCATTATAATCACAAGGTGTTCACGTAATTTCACAATTTTCGTGAATTAAATGAAGTTCTCTTTTACACGTATTTCGTTGAAAACATAATGTGAGAAACTGATTTCCAAATTCGACCTGTCTAAATGCGGCTTCTGAACCACAAAATCTTATCCTCTGCAAATTCTCAGAAATCCCAATCTCCGGCGATTAGCCGATCACAGAGATCGTTCAGTTCGGTACAACTTCTTTGACTTTGTCTTCACTTGTCTTTACCCACTCAGAAAGCCAAATTTTCGGTTACCAGTGCGTCCGGGGCTCCAACGCACAACCCCTAAAGGCGGGTTTCAAGCCCACAAAATTGAGAGGAAAGGACTCTAGCGATCATCATCTTCCTATTCTTTCAAGATTGCAACCCCTGCTTAGGGGTTGAAAGCCAAATTTTCGGTTACCAGTGCGTCCGGGGCTCCAACGCACAACCCCTAAAGGCGGGTTTCAAGCCCACAAAATTGAGAGGAAAGGACTCTAGCGATACCATTCCTCTTTGAAACGGTGTATGGAGAAGGGGTTTTGACGAATTATTTTTCGAAAAAAATCATTCTTGATGTCAAAGAAGCCACCTTGTATATTGGACCTATTTTCAAAGTTATTGAAGAAAGGGAAATCAAATCACTATTTGTTTCGAATGTAAACCTTTCGAGGGTAGTAGGCACTGGTGTGCATTAACCAGTAAATTTACTTATATTGATGTTTTAAACGATAAGGAAAGTAGCTTCTGTTATAATCTCTTATAAGCCTCTTTCTACAATGATCTTAAAAATTTTGTTAATTGTTTTGAATTTCCATTTTCCCTTTAATAAGGAAATTGAGATGAAAACAATTGTTCTGACTTATTTATCTGATAATAAGTTTGTTCGATCATTTGAAGCATTGTAAATCAATCATTCAGTTACTACTCTGCTAATGTAGTTAAAGTTATGAAAATAATTATGCTGTAAACATTGAAGAACATGTTGATCCAGCAAGCTTTATTACTAATGTCAAATTTGTACTGCGATGCTATTTAACCAAAACTATATTGAACGTAACGTTTGCTATAAGTACGTAATGGACTTTATATCGAAATTCATTGAGACGAGTTCAGTTATTGATGAAAAAGGCCGTCCATTGGAATTGGAATGAAGAACCAGCAACTGCGGTGGTATTGGCACATGTTTAGCTCAAGCCAAATACCCGACTGGGACGACAAATACCTACAGCTTTCATTGTTAGCCAATCTAAAGTTTTGTAAATTTTACATGAATAAAAGTTCCCCGATACAAGATTAAATTCAGGAAATAAATGTAGATGATATGGAGGTAAGGCAAGAGTTTTGCAAAATTATAGTCGAGTGCATCGACATTTACTCTCATTTGTCAGAAAAATGAACGTTTTCACTTAATGGAGAAGTAAACCGGCATAACTGTAGATTTAGGAGCGATTCAAACATTGATGTCTTTCGAGAAACCCAGATATCATTTGACCTCTTATGGGGTTTCCATTACTGCCTCGAATATAAGTCAAGAGATGTTTCCAAAATAAAGGCCTTCGTGTCGGCCAATTTTCTAATCACTACAGGATAATAAATACACAGATGGCTTATTTGAGATCGAACACCCTGTATATCTAATATCTCCGGTATATTCCATTCTTATGAAATACCGATCACACAGATTTCCAGAGAAAAGTTTCGCTGATTTCTTGGAATATAGTGCCATTAAAATTTTCGAAGATTATAATAGAGAAAAACAAAGTATTAGTTTGGGAAGATGTGAAAGCAGTTTTGAGCAGATAAGCCAAAATGGAAAAATAAAAACATTGACTAGAGAACTTTCAACTAAAAGTTGAAACCAATTAGATAACAGGTGAAATTTTAGGGGCATAAATTGCGACAAAATGTCGATATGTATACATAATATAATTCTTTTCTTGTCTTGTTAATGATGAATGTAGCTATACAATCATTGGTGAGGCTGTGGAAATACGAAATAGAATAATTAGTTTCCAACTATATTGAAAACACAAGACAAGTTTAATTTATTCAAAGCTTCTCCACTTTTTGCTGGAATTTATTTTTGACAACTCTCAAAATTTACATTTTTCACAAATGGCAAATATGAAAATTCGATGGTAATTCACTATTTCCAGATTTTGTCATAACGAATATGCTCCTAGATTATGGTGCGATTCATTAATAATGATTCAGAGAGGCAAAGCTCTATGTGCATCATCATCATCATAGTCACAATGTTTTAACAGACATGTTGTGAACTCGTAAAATGCATTGAGTCGAAGCTGGAATGCTGCCGATACGAAGGTTATCAATTGTTTTCGAAATTGTAGCATGCCATCTTTCGCGATTTCTAGTTAGTTCGGTAGCTATTGTGACACTCATCCATCAACTGTTTAGTTGCATCCACCCAGCGTGTAGGGGAACGGCCACGACGTCGCCCATTCGGAGCATGACCTTAGACAATAAGATTCTCCATATTATCGCTTCTATGAATGTCACCGAAGAACGTTAGAATTTGCTTGAATACAATGAAGGAGAGCCGCTTTGGATTACCAAGTTCATTAAAAATCGAAACATCAGTTCGATGGGCGGTATGAGGAATTCTCAACATTCTCCTCGAAGCCATATTTCAAATGCATCAATGTGAGCGCGATCTATCTTTTCAATAGTCCAAGTTTCAGAAGCATATAGGAATATAGAGAAGATAAGAGTCTGAACTAACGACATTTTGGTGCTTTTAGTGATATTATTGTCACGCCATATTTTAGTGAGCTTGGTATGACCGCCCGAGCTGCTGTATACGTCGTCTAATGTCATTTCCACAGCCACTAGAATTTTCGATCAAAGAACCGAGATACACAAAACTTTGAACCACTTGGCAACGGCCAACAGACTTCATTTCAGGATAGTTGTTATGTTCTCTGTCTACGATTATAACCTTTGTTTTATTATAGTTAATACTAAGACAATATGCTGCACTATGCTGTTCTAGGTTACTCAGCAAAGCTAACAATTCTTCCTGAGCAATAAGGGTAGTATGGTCGGCCAACCTTAAATTAGAAATTTTGCTACACCAATAGTTATGCCGCCATACCAGTTATCAAGTACATGTCTCAGTACAAAAAAAAAAAGATGTTAAATAACATCGGCGATAATACGCATCCTTGACGTACTCCTTTTCTGGTTGCCGTTTGATCAGATAGATTACCGTCAACTCTTACTCGAGCTGAGTTGGACATATACATATGAGAAAAATTAGATGCTAGGGAACCCCCATAGAACTCAGAATTCCCCACATTTAAGGCCACTTGACGTTATCAAAAGCCTTGGAGTAGTCTATAAAGCAAATA
Source organism: Cryptolaemus montrouzieri (assembly GCA_013387265.2). NCBI lineage: Eukaryota > Metazoa > Arthropoda > Insecta > Coleoptera > Coccinellidae > Cryptolaemus > Cryptolaemus montrouzieri. The sequence continues at coordinate 88,681,278 of JABFTP020000021.1, read as the reverse complement.
TAAATGGGAAAGTAATGTTCCCAGACCTTCTCAATGATCTGCCTCAAGTTTAAGATATGTTCGCGCGTACCACGTCCTTTTACGAAGCCTGCCTGCTCCAGAGAAATTTGCCAGCCAATAAAACTTTCCAAACGAGACTAAAATATATAGTAACACTTTACTTGAATGAGAAATCAACGAGAGTGAAAGATAATTGTCTGGGTTTATGGAGTGGAACAAAAATAGACGAGCACCTTTCATCTGGCCAAACCCCAGAAGACCAGACTTCACTACAAATACTATGTAAAAGAGAGATGCCGTCATTGACCAAGCATTTTAAAGTTTCGGCAGTAATGGCATCTATGCTATCTATGTAGCTTTGCCAGTTCTTAGTTCTTTCAGGGCATGTTCCACTCCTGAAAAAAGAATATCAGGTTCATGTTCATAATTCAACAAAGGAGCCTGGATGCCATCATCAAAGTGAAGGTTCTGACAATAAGCACGCCACACCCCAATCACCCAATCCAAGCTGGTGATTAAATGTCCATCAGAATTTTTGATCACCCAAGTTCTGGGTTTAAAGTCCCGAGTAATATGTTCAATATTTGAAAACATCTCTCCCGGCAGATTAGTATTGGCATGGGTCTGTATCTTCCTACACAAGTCTTGCAGATAGAAGTTTTTATCTCGCCTGAAAAGTTTTTGAATTTCGCGCGAGAGCTGCCTAAACATATCATACTATTTGCATTGAATAACCTCAATTGAGTCAGAAGGTGAAGTAATCCCTTCTTGATCTGTTGAAAGGAAAATAAAGTAAGCTGTCAAGATCAAAATTGTATAAAACCAAATGAACATAAAAAATAATAATACACATACAGTATAATCAATGAACAGAGGAAAAAAGAATGATATATTGACCATAGATCATAGATATTGGAACTATATCATCAGATTTTAATAATAGAATAGAAATGAGGAAATTTTTATAATTGAATAATGGTTTTGAAATAGGACAACTGAATTGCACCGAAATATAATATTTATCATATCTAGATTTTTGGAGGAAAAATTTCGATGTTATATTTTTGACAGATGTCAATAAAAGTTATAGGTTCCACCAGTACGTCAAAAATAAAAGAAATTCAAATGTCTGAGAACCAATTGTTAATGATGATAGGTAGATTTAATATTTCCAAGAGTATAGCTCACGTATTTCATAACATGAAATAATCACTCATCCTGTTAATCTTAAAATATATTCTAGAGAATGTTACCTGAAAAAGAAGCATCATACTATTTCTTGACAGGACTATTTTGATCAATAGAAAAGTCTTTTCATTGACCGACATTACGCTTGTAGACAAACACTGTCACACAACCTATTCAATCGATACTCCCATTCCTGACATACATTATAATAAAATGGGATATAATGAGTACGTAATTGGTATAATGGTGAAAGTTAATATCATGTCTATTTTTTAATAAGTATCACGCCTGAAAATTTATCACGAAACGATGAAAATATGGTGACTTGTTTCTATGGTTTACGTCACGGGTAAACATACGTCCAGTCATATTGATCGTGAATATTATTGTGATAAGACTTATATTTTTGCGCGACTTTCATACATTTTCTCTGGTTTTTTCTTTATATCTCGAACGCTAGTTAAATCCAGAATAGATGATATAGACATCACTAATATCGATACCTAACTTAAATACGCAAATCAAAAATTGATGTCCCCAATATTGTGGATTACTAGAAAAATTATTCAATTTTGGTTACTTATAAGGAGGTTTTTCTCTGAAATTTCATAACTGGAAGGGAGGAATAAAAGAGTACTTTAATTATTTGCACAAATCTTCTTCCACAAAATATAATGAATGAAAATATCTTTGGCATATGTTTCGGGTTTCAAAAACTAAGAGAAAAATAAAATATTTCAATGTTGTTTATACCTGAGAAACAGATGGGAGAAGTGATGATAAACGGAAATCAAGCTGGTGGTTAGTTATTGGTACAGTATATTTGTAAGCTGATCAAATTTACACGACTTTTAATGAATCTGATTTCTTACTTTTGTTAACTGAATGTATAATTTAGGTTTGTGTGAAATCGTAGAAATATTTTCTAACCAGAAGTTAATTCTATATGAATATTCGAAATTTTATGCTCTGATATTATGTAAGGACCATTTAAACCTTTATAAATAGCAGGACCTGTCCTGCCCTGTCAACCGTTTTCTACCCTCTGGGTATAGGCCTCCCTTTTAGTCCTCCACAATTCCCTACTCTCTGCTACCTGGTACCAGTTTAGATCTGCAGTTCTTTTGAGGTCATTACTCAATCTCATTTGGGGTCGCCCTCTTCCTCTTTTCTGATCTCACGGCCTTCATCTTATTATTTTTCCACTCAGACCTCCTCACCACGTCCTCTACACCAGTCATCTCTCTTATTCAATTGTTCATTTTACGATCACTCAATGTGATTCCTGAAATCTTTCTCTCTAACGCCCGTTGATTTTTTCTCAATTTGTCGAGGATGGCTTTTGTGGAGACTCACGTTTCTGCGCCGTATGTTGTTACAGGGAAGAGGCACTGGTTGTAGAGGTCAGCTTTCAGACGTAGTGGAATACGCATCTGAATCACATCTCTCATTTTCGAGTAAGCTGCCCAGGTCATTCTCATTCGTTTATCAATCTCGAGTTCTTGATTTGCTTTTCCAATAGTGACTTTTTGGCCTAGATGTTTGAAACACTATACTTTCTCTATCTCGTTATTTATTATAAGATGTTGCTCAGGTTCTTCTGGTTTTACATACATTTAGTTTTCTCATAGTTTATTTCCAAACCCACCCTTTTGGTTGTTCCACGAATACCATCTATAAGTGTACTCAGTTCTTTCTTGGTCTGACCAATCACAACAACGTCATCTGCGTACATTAGGTGTGTAAGTTTTTTTTCATTGATAATTAAACCTCTGTCGCCCCACTCTACTCTCTTCAACGCATCTTCGAGAACCGTAATGAAAAGTTTAGGTGACAGAGTATCACCCTACCTCACCCCTCTGTCTTTGTTCACTTTATTGGTAACATCATGAAGTTTTACTTGTATGTTGGCTCGCTGGTAGATTCTTTTGATAAGGCTTGTGGTCAACTCTTCAGTTTTGTTTCCCATAATTTAATTGTATCAAAGGTTTTCTTGTAATCAAGAAAAGCCATCCAGAGAGGAATATTATATTCAGTACATTTCTCTATGAGACTTCTCACAGTTTGTAAATGCTCGTTGGTGCTGAAATTCTTTCTGAAGCCGGCCTGTTCTATTGGCTGATAAAACTTTTATTTTGGTGTTAGGCGATTCACTATGATTTTGGATAATGTTTTGTATGTTTGAGACAATAAACTAATGGGCCTATAATTTTCTAGTTGCTCTGTGTCCTTCTTCTTGTGGTAAAGAGTAATTAGCGCATTTCTTCACTCAGTGTGTATGTCTTCTTCCTTCAGGCATTTGTTGAAAAAAGTCTCTAGATCATTCAGAAACTTTTCGCCACCGTGCCTTAACATTTCACTTATTATGCCATCTGGTCCTGGCGCTTTGTTGTTTTTATACTGACAGATCACTTGTTCGATTTCAACTCTAGTTATTGGCGGGATATCTTCAGAACCGACATTGAGTACTCTAACATCTTCTTCTTGTTGAGTCAGGTCACTGGTCTTTTTCGAGGTGTATAGATCTTTATAGAATTCTTTTACACTCTTGAGTATTTATTCTCTGTTCTCCGTTATTGTGCCATTTGATCGTTTGAGACTTATCATTTCCTGTTTTCTTGTCTTCTTCTGAATACTTTTATGCCTTTGTATTCTTCAATAGTACGTAGTGCTATTCCCTCATTATGTAACTGTATATCCTCCTTTGCTGATCTTCGTGCTGCTTTATTTACTTCTTGGTATGCTTGAGTGTTTCTTTTGTTTTGAGAGAGCAGGTGTTTCCTACTTTTGAGGAGAATTTTGTTCTTTTCACTGAACTTATCTACTTTTTTGCATTTCGAAGAATACATTTTAACTGCATCGTTCAGAGTTTCAACAATGATCATGTTCATACCGTCTATTGTTTCGTATGAGGTTGTTTGTTCACTTCTGTCTGAAAATCCTCAGGGTAGTTGATTATCTTTTGTCGGTCGATTTGCATACGAACTTGTTTGATGACTCTTCTCTTCCGTTCTAATTTATAGTTAATAATAAATTTGGCTCGTATCAATCTATGATAACTGCCAGTGCTGAACTTATTCAAGACGATCACGTCTCATACAATGTGTTTTTGGCCTAATAGAATACAGTCGATCTAATTTTTAGTTTTACCATCAGGGCTAGCCCATGTACATAATCCGTTATTTTTCTTCTCAAAATAGGTGCTCATATTACAGAGCTCTTCTTGTTCTATAAAATTTGCCATCATTGTTCCTCTATGATTTCTAATTCTCAATCCATGTTGAACTATAATGGTTTCTTGTTAGTCCCTTCTCTGGCATATTTTGCAGTTGAAATCTCCAATCATAAGTATCAGGCTCTCGATAGGTATTCGTAAAATATCTTGACATCTTCATCATCGTAGCTGCTAGAAGGAGCGTACACCTTAATCATCTTAAGCGACATTGATTTGTTCATTCGTACTACTACATAGGCTACTCTATCAGAAATTATTTTAAGCACCATGATGCTACTGGCGAAATTCTTATGGATAATGAATGATATGCCTCCTTGCCTTGCATTAGCATTTTTCGCCTGGTAAAATATATGGCCCTCTTGCAATATTTCACATTTCTTTTCTCTTCTCTATGTTTATCCTCGTATGGCAGCCTGTCTTACCCAGTGATTATTCGCACCCTCTGCAGGGTCATCCTTCCTACCGCTACCTTGGTTGGTGACCATCCTGCTGCTGGGGACTGAGAGCCTTTTGTTTGGGGAAATTGTCATTAGGTAAAAGGGGTTTTTGGCCTTGAAACACCACGCTGGCTAAGCGGGTTGGTGTGTGTAGTTCAGCCGCTCATTGTGAGTCAGGCGCTGTTTGTGGCCACCCAGTCTGGAACAGACACCACTACCTGTCTGGTCCACGAGAGGTTACCCTCCTTCCATCCCTATCTGGGTGGCGTTCCCCTATCCACCACGTGGGGACGCGCTCTCTAGCAGTTCTTCCGAGAGTAAAAAAAAAGCAGGAAAATCATAGTAATATAATTTATATACATCCTTTTTTACCTGTATCAAGTAAATCTTTGTTACTAACCAAGATATTAAGATATTGCGTTTTTCATTCTGCTTTGATATATGGCATAATTTAGTACTTATTTGTGCCACATAATTTATGCTGTCATATTGTGTTTCGTGAGACGAAAGGGAGGGGTAATCGAGGATACTAACAGTTTGTGTTATGTTTGCTCATGTTGTCGAAAATTTTATTTTCTTTTCAAAGTTCATTTGTGAATGTGGAACCCTGAAAGATCTCTGCACAAATGAATGAAACGCGGACGTTTTGATTTTATTCAAATGAGAACTGCTAAAATCGATCAAGGTATCATAATTTTCCATAAATATCAAATAAACGAAAATAATCTGTACTCGCTGTCATATGTACACATGAATTCAAGAAGAGATTCAATTGTCTATCAGTACCTGTAGAAGTACAAAATATATTCTCTAGTAAAGAACGTTTTAATCAAAATGTTACATGAAGAGAAAAGTTAATTTTCAAGATTACTCATGAAATTTACACTCGAAGGATGAGAAAGAGGAGGACCCATTGGAAAACTATCTAGTTGTTGGTAAATTTTATTATTGAATTATTATTTATTGATGGTAATTTTGAATTATTCATTCGATGTTGATGTGAACGAATTTACGACATGAAGTGATATTAATTCAGCATTTAAGGGTAGATATTTAGTGTTTCTATCTTTCCTGTTAATTGTAAAGTATGTTTGACTGAGTATGCTGGGTGATTTTCAGTTAAATTTGGTATTGATCTATTGATATATTTGCAAAGCTTCGAGACGCGTTCGTTAGTATATAAAACAATTATTCTCATCGGACAACCTTCTTTATGTATTTTCGGAAGAACATAAAATGAAGCAATTTCACGGTGCAATGTGGAGAAAATTAATTAATTAATTTTACAGGCAGATCGACTTTAAGTTCAATCAATTCTGTTGAATCAAATAGCTTTTCGGTTTTATGTTCTTCACCAGCTTTCCTCAAAATTGTGAATATATTTCCTTTATCGGCTTTCGATATGACTAATTGATTTTCTGAGATTTTCTATTGAAATTACCTTTATTTCAAAATAATTACTTTCCAAATGCAATGTTGTAAATACTTTGGTACAGGTTGATTTTATAAACATCACTTTTGTCATGGAAAAAACTTGGAACAAGACAAAATAGTTAGAAAAATATAAAAGTCAAATAACAGATACCACAATAATATTATGGAAAATTAATAGTTGAAAAACCACCCAAATTATTAATACCTTCGATTTACCCCACCTATCAGGTTCAGGAAATGATAAAATATCGAAGCATTAATTATGTTTCACCAATAAGTACTTAACTATTCTACATATTTGATCAGAATAAAATCAACACAATATGTACGAATAAGAACAATTTTTTTCCTCTTGGTCAAATACAAAAATCGATTTGCTACCGGTAAAAGAATATTAGAATGAACGAGTATAAAACCAATTATCTAAAATACAGTAATGACAAGTTTTCTGAACATTTTTGAACGAAAATCATCTGTTAGATTTCACAAATCTTACATTTATGAAATAGAAACAAGTGATTAGATTTATTAGAATCGGTCGAAATTTCATCAGCACTCAAACATAATATATCAATAACTAATGACTAGCTTGATTTCCGTTTGTCCTCACTTCACCCATCTGTTTCTTAGGTGCAAATGATATTGTCATGTTTAAATTTCTTTTTAGATTTTGAGAATGGGATGAGATTCGAAAAGTATTTTTCTTGATTATATTTCGTGGAAATTAAACCTATTATCTTTTCTTCAGCCGTGAAATTTCGTTTAAAAATGAATCAGTTGTTCTAGTCACATACACGCAGCCAAATTTATATGAAATCACTCGGTATTTCATATCATGGATTGTTTTTAACCATGGATCTTTGAATACTTGTGAGGAATGAATGAAAACCTAAAATCATAATTGCAAATGCCTTACGTTGGATTGCTCGATTTGCAGAGGGGTCGAATAATTGCTCTCGTTGAAGAAGAGGCGTAACAGAGGGATATAGCGGTCACAATGTGGGTATCACAGAGGGTGATTTCAAGAACCGATACATGGAGCTACAATCTCTGCAAGATAGGCCTAGAAGAAGACGTAGGAAGATCATTTTTGAAGAACATAACCGCTTTTCGTGCCGAATTGCAAGGAAAGACCCTAGTGCGTCGCACCCCATACTTCAAAGGCAATTTCTGGAAGCAAAAGACGTCAGTGTTGCATTCAACTCAAACATCAACTCTTCAAGTCTATCTCCCGTCGATATTGATCTAGCATTATAAGTTGTATGGCAGCCTGGCCTTACCCAGTGATTCTTCGCACCCTCTGCAGGGTCATCCTTCCTACCGCTGCCTTGGTTGGTGACTATCCTGCTGCTGGGGACTGAGGATCTTTTGTTTGGGGGAATTGTCACAAGGTATAAAGGGGTTTTTGGCCTTAAAACACCACGCTGGTCAAGCGGGTTGGTGTGTGTAGTTCAGCCGCCCATTGTACGTCAGACGCTGTTTGTGGCCACTCAGTCTCGAACAGACGCCACTACTTGTTTGGTCCGCAAGAGGTTTCCCTCCTACCACCCCTATCTGGGTGGCGTTCCTCTATCCGCCACCTGGGAACGCGCTCTCTAGCAGTTCTTCCTAGAATAAAAAAGAAAGTAGGTCAATCATAGTAATATAATCAGTCGAAAAAATACGTCAAAAAATTCGTTCAAGGGGTATATACAGCAGAAGGTCCTTAAGAGTTCCAGAGCTAACCAGACAACAAAAAATTAACAGACTTAATTGGTGTATCGAGCAACAAAATTGGAATATTGAGAATTGGCGAATGAGATGAGACCAGAATTGCTATTCGATCAGATGACCGTCGGATTCGGATTTTAAGGGGTCGTGTAAGACAAGCTAGACTCTAAGCAGCAAGACAAATTCCGAAATACTAAGGAGACAGTGTGATATTTTGGGGTGGCATTATGCTGGGAGGCAAAATGATATTGATTTCGTTTCTTGCGAGTGTAACGGCTAGAAATTACGTGGACCTAGTGCTGGAGCCCAAAGTGAGACTTTGGCGAGGTGTCTACGGTGAAAATTTCACTTTTATGCAAGAAAATGCTCCTCCGCATACCAGTAACCTCGCGCGACATTATCTTGAAACATAATGAATTGCTATTTTGGACTGGTCAGCTTGCTCTCCAGACCTGAATCCTATTGAATATTTATTGGATAATCTCAAAAGGAAAATTAGATCGCGCCAGGATAATCTAAGAATTCCACAACATCTCATCCAAGCCGTCACCGAAGAGTAGCAGAATATCACAGAATTTCACAGAATATCACACCGGAGAAGGTCGAAATCGTAATCCAAATAAAAGACTAATAAAAGACAATTATAGACTCTTTCTGAATGTAAAAAAAATTGAAGATTGTTTTCTCAAGAAGTAGGTGTTTTTTCTCGACTTCAGTAGCAGCCATTAATTTTTCGTTGTCTGGTTAGCCCTGAAACTCTTAAGGGCCTTCTGCTGTATAAACTCCTTGAACGAAGTCTTTGACGTATCGTTTCGACTGATACACTAATGCCTGTTGCTTCCGAAAATTGCCTCGTGAATATGGGGTGCGAAGCACTTTGGTCTCTTCTTGCAATTCGGCACAAAAAGCGGTTACGTTCTTTAGAAGTAATCTTCCTACGACTTCTTCTAAGCCTATTTTGCAGACTGTAGTTCCACGTATCAAGCGTAGGTTTTGGAGATCATGTGATACCCCCATTGTGGCCGCTATATCCATCTGTGTCACCCCTTCTTCAACGAGAGCAATCATTCGAACATCGGACAATCCAACGTAAGACATTTTCTGTCATGATTTTAGGCTTTTTTAAATTTTGAAATTCACAGTTTCAAATATCTATGACGACTGAGTACAGTTTTCCGAACATGTGATAATAATTCGACATTTCCTATCATACTATTCAGTTTTTTACAACAATAACTTCATTCCTCACAAGTTGTCAAAGATCCATGGTTACAAACAATCAATAATGTGAAATACCGAGTGATTTCATATGAATTTGGTTGTGTGTATACATATATACTTTTCACCTTATACGATGTCCTACTATTTAAAAAGAATAAGTTTATAGCTGATATTATACACCCACAACTATAACATCAATAAAGCACTAATAAACCCGTAGATAATTCAAAATAGCTCTTGAAGATTTCGCTCAAAATAATTACATTTTATTGCATTTTGATTGGACCTAGTAAGTTCGAAACTCAATTGCCAATTCGCTCAGTAATAATTTTCCACTATAGAGTCGACAAAGCTTTTGTAGATAAACAATCATAAAGCATATCAAATCGATATTTGTATCTTGCCATGTACAACATATAATACAAATATAATGAAAAAGAGTGAAAGTATATAGTACATGCACAATCGTGGAAAATGAAGGAAATGGTTACATAACCTATTATTATTTCAACAACTATAATGTAAAAGTAATTTACATACGGCGATGAAAATATTGAATCCTGTTGATGACCTATATGCTCAGCAAACGTGAACATTATTAACTCGTGTTTGTGGATGTTGTCTAACACAATCTTTCATTCATTTTCATTTTGAGCAAAAGTTTTAATTTTCTACCCGACCAATCGACCAATGTTCATATGCTGATATAACTTCAGAAGAAATCCTATGATAGTACTGATTCAGGTCGAAGGATAATTGGCTAAATCTCTAAGACATGAATAATATCTGAAAAACACTATATATATATATATATATATATATATATATATATATATATATATATATATATATATATATATATATATATATATATATATATATATATATATATATATATATATATATATATACAGTGTGTTCAAACGAAAATTTGACCCCCTATAACTCCGAAATGAGTAACATTAGCGAAAAACACCAAGACACGTCGATTTTTGTTTCGAGGGGGAGCATTTTTCGAAATAATTCGAAACTTCTCAGATCAACCCCTACCCCAGCAACCCTAACTTTGAAATTCATCATAGGGAATAAGGGTCGAGTGGCACCTTACTGAAAAGGTCTGTCAATTCTCCACCTTGATTTGTCATTTTAGAATTTTAAATTAACATACAGGGTGTCCCAACCAAGGGTGAAGTTGAATTCCTGGAAATCCCAAATACTAAATGAAATAGATTTATTTTGGCATAATGCAAGCGCAGGTTTATGCTTGGTCTAGAAAAACGACCTACACTTGTGAATTTGGAGTTGGTGCAATCAACCCCCTATTTCCAGCATCCCCAACTCAAAAATCATTCGATCGATAACAGGTCAAGTGGCACCTCGTTGGAAAGGTACTGCAATTTTCTCTTCGAATTTGGTATTTTCGAAATTCAGAATCATCATACAGGGTGTCCCGAAGCAGGAACATTGAACATCCAAATAACTTTTTGAAACTGGTTCATTTCGGTATACGAGAACATGTTTGATCCGAGAATAGGACTTTCTTGTGTGGTTATAGAATTTTTGCAATCAACCCCTTCCATTCAGCATCCCCAACTTGAAAATCATACGAATAATTCAAGTGGCATATCTTCAGAAAGGTTTTTGAATTCCAGAATGATTAAAGCATTTCATTCAGTTCGGCTCTCCATACAGGATGTCGCTTTCGAAAAATTCAATATCGTCATTTGAAATTATCAACTAAAATTAATTCGAAACTGTTAAAAGTATTGGGGTACGATGTGTTGAGCATCAATTACGAAGAAATAAAGCTGATTTCTGCATTGAAAATGTTCACATTTATTTCATTTCCATCTGGCGTGCAGTCATCTGTTATTTCTCATTTTTGCAATGAAATATTATTATTATTCAGATCAGTTCCTCATTATTGTTGTTGTTCGTCAGTTGAAATTAATCTGAAAATGGTTTATTCCACTGAGGAAAGGGTCGAAATTGTATCGACGTATTTTCGAAATAACAGTTGTGCCAAAGAAACGGCAAGGATATTCGATAGGAACCATCCTGAAAGAGAAAGGAGTCAGTCACCAGTACGTTAAATATTTGGTTGACAAATTCCTAGCTACGGGTTCGGTGGCAAACAAAAACATGAAGTGGCATGTCCTGTCAGAAATGAGGCAACGGAAGTGGCAGTAGTGGGTCATCTACAAATGGAGAATACTACTTCGATCAGAAAACTATCTCGTCTGACTGGTGTATCAGCTACAACTGTCCATAGAATCGTGAAACATCACAAATTTCACCCTACAAGGTAAAATTAGTGCATGAAATAAACGAAGATGATCCAGATCGTCGTTTATAGTTTTGTGAAAATCTAAGTGAAAACCTAAACGCTAATCCAAATTTTCTGAATAACATCTGTTTTTCTGATGAAAGCACCTTTATGCTCAGTGGTGAAGTGAATGGACATAATTGTCGATATTGGGACACACAGAATCCTCATTGGTTTAGAGAGGCCCACACGCAAAGGCCTCAGAAGTTGAAGGTTTGGGCAGGAATTTTTGGCAATCATCTAGTTGGGCCTTTCTTTATTGAGGGTAATCTGAATGGAAATGGCTACCTACAGTTGTTAGAGGAACACATACATCCTAGATTGACAGAAATTTTACAGAACGATCCAACTCTTTCTGAGGACGAAATGCGTTTTCACCAAGACGGTGCTCCTCCGCATTATGATGCTCAGGTGCGCCAATATTTAGACGAAAATTTCCCAGGAAGGTGGATTGGTAGAAGAGGACCTGTTGAGTGGCCAGCCAGGTCACCAGATTTAAATCCCTAGATTTTTTTTTGTGGGGCCATCTAAAATCTAAAGTTTATGCCACAAGACCAGAAAACCTGGAGGAGCTGCGGATGAGGATCATCACAGAATGCCGACTTTTGACTCCTGAAGTTTTCGCTAATGTGAGAAGAGAGTTCGAAAATCGTCTGTATAACTGTATGGAGGTGGGCGGAGATCATTTTGAACAATTGTTGTAATAATCAAGTTAGTTTTTGTTTTCAATTGAATACAAGTTCAATAAATCTCGTTTTCCTGTTTAGATGAGCATCCAATCAGTTTCTCCATCATCCCTCATCCTGATCCTCACGCCAGAAAACCTCGATTGCCAAACTGAAACCAATGCCTCAGTGATTCAGAAAATAGAAAAATCTTTCTGGAACTTTGCCACTCAACCTGTAATCACTTGTATGATTTTTGAGTTGGGGATGCTGAATGGAAGAGATTGATTGCAAAAATTCCATATTCACGCAAGAGAGTCTTATTCTCGAATCAAACATAAACATGTTCTCGTATTATACCGAAATGAACCAGTTTCAAAAAGTTATTTGGGTTTTCAGTGTTCCTGCTCCGGGACACCCTGTATGCTGATTCTGAATTTCGAAAATACCAAATTCGAAGAGAAAATTGAAATACCTTTCCAACGAGGTGCCACTTGACCTATTTTCGATCGAATGATTTTTGAGTTGGGGATGCTGGAAATAGGGGGTTGATTGCACCAACTCCAAATTCACAAGTGCAGGTCGTTTTTCTAGACCGAGCATAAACCTGCGCTTGCATTATGCCAAAATAAATCTATTTCATTTAGTATTTGGGATTTCCAGGAATTCAACTTCACCCTTGGTTGGGACACCCTGTATGTTAATTTAAAATTCTAAAAATGACAAATCAAGGTGGAGAATTGACAGACCTTTTCAGTAAGGTGCCACTCGACCCTTATTCCCTATGATGAATTTCAAAGTTAGGGTTGCTGGGGGTAGGGGGTTGATCTGAGAAGTTTCGAATTATTTCGAAAAATGCTCCCCCTCGAAACAAAAATCGACGTGTCTTGGTGTTTTTCGCTAATATTACTCATTTCGGAGTTAGAGGGGTGGTCAAATTTTCGTTGGAACACACTGTATATTGAACTCTTAATATAATCAACATAATTGCTCTTTTGTCAGATGTCTCTTGAGAATGAAATCATATCATTGTTCGCGCTGACCTAATTCTTGACATGAATTCGACGCAGTTCATGTAAAAAGCGCAGTGAGTTCTATGCTGTTACAGTCATATCCTATCTGTTTATTGTGGATATATTGGGTGGTCCAGTTTCTATAGTGGAAAATCAAGAGATCAAATATGTGTTTGCTGTATAAACTATATTCGAAAAATGCTTCGTTAAAGAAATAAAGGGTGATCAAGTTTGGTAACAAAAATCAAATTTATTAATTATTGCCGAACGAATGCAAATATTTGAATGAAATTTTATTGGTGTTAACTGCCGTCTATTTTGCAATGAAATTATATTTTCAATTTTACCAGTGGTGTTCGTACAAACGCGAAACTGAATATATTGAAGAAAAAAGAGTAGGCCACTGTTTTTTCACAAAATAAAGATCAATTTTGGATTTTTCATTTAATTTCGAAGAAAAAAGCACTCCTTTGATTTTTCTGTACCATCCAGCAATTGCGAGTGGAAAATTAAAATTAGAATTGTAGGAATTTTTATGATAATCAAAATACGAGAACAACAAATTTGACTTATGGCATTCAACAACAAAATTTCATGAATTCAAATTTCGAGAAAATTGCGCAAAATGATGTCCAGCTATATCGATACATTTGTTACAGCGTCCAATTAATTTACTGCAGCAGATATTTCATTCGGATTTTGACGCATAACATAGCAGACTTACTGAATCCTTAAATTTGAGTCGTCACTTGTATGTACTGGAGTAGAGTAGATTTTCTCTTTTATATTTTCGCAATCATACAAGTCCAGTGGATTCAGATCTGGTGGTCTGGGTGGCCAAGCCACTGCTCCAATGCTATTAATCAAGTCACGATGCATATCTTTCCTCCCTAGTCAACCGATTATACGTTGCTGATAATAAGTATAATTAATCATTCCCTTACAAATACTCCAAAGTGCAAAGGCCACCATTCGTGTGTATCCAACTTTCATATCTTAAATCAATAGGTAAATCTTTGATGTAGTTCTGAGAGTTCGTGAGAAATTCCTGAAATAATTCTGAGGTTAATCTTGGCGGTAGAAAATGTGGAACACAAACTTTCAACCAGATATTTACCAAAAATTCATTACGAAACAATCAGGGTCGAATTTCCTGAGGATTGTCACGTCTATTAAAAGAGGATTTGTCAGTCCAAAGAAATTACGCAAAAAATGAGAATTTTTCTGTCAAATTTAATAGCTACTGGCAGAATCTCATTCTTTTTTTCAGCATATCGAGGATATAAATCCTGAACGGGCTGTAGGTGATTTACGTGCATGTGGTCGTCTTGTGATGTTCGTAATAGTTCCAACTTACGTATTTATAATTGCTGAGCTGCCTTGCGAGAGCTGAGCCTCGGATTATAATCGAATATACGAAGTATGCGATTGTGATTTCGACGGTTTCTGTTTTGTTCATTATTAACAAGCAGACCAAAGTTACGGAAATTCTGATGCGTTCTAACAGAGACACGAGCCTTTGGAATTTTCATAGTTGCATAGCGTCCTCGATATTTACGAACTGATGCTTCCGCACTTCCATCAGAATATCCATAACAAAAATCAATATCTGCCTACTCGTTGCTACTGAATTTATTTTCAGAATGATACTAAGAACACAATAAAAACGATAATAATAGCAATAATTATTGAAAACAACAATAAAGTTCGAAAAAATCAAAATACTGGAGAACTAACTAGTTTTTACTCATTTTCTGTGTCAATTTTGACGAATAAATTTTTCCAATAATTTTCCGAAGATCACTATTTCAATTTCTCACTTCATTCTTCTTAGTAAAAGTAAAAACGCAGATATTTATTTTTATTATGGATTTTCCGATGAAAATGCGATGTTCGTGAATATCGCAAAAGCTATCCAACTAGAAAAGTTGAAGATTAATTAAAAATTTAACCCCTGGAATGCTGATAGGTAAATGAGATTTTTGTCAGTAAACTGAACGACTCTGCAGTCGTTTGGTATTAATTAATAAATTTGATTTCTTTCACCAAACTTGTGCACCCTGTATTTCTTTCACGAACCCTTTTTCGGATATAGTTTATACAGCAAACGCATATTATCCGTATTGTCCCCTGAATTTTTCGGTATAGTAACTGGCCTGTATATTATAATCAGCCCTGTAAAAATCTCAAATTTCTAGAGATCTTCGGTAGAGAGACACCTATCAGGAACGAACTTCTTTACACTATTACATCTACTTCAATTGTATTTTGAAATAAAATATGTATATTTTTTGAACCAATAATATGAGCAATTGTGGCTAGTAACGTTAGAGAGTGGCTGTGCCAAAATTTGCAGTTTATGCCAGTGAAATAACAAAAAATATCCTGGTAATTCAAATAACTCATCTTTAGCTGCTGCTGATGAAGATCCATTATCAAAACTGCCATTAAAATGTTAAAAATTAATATACATTTCGAGACCTATATAATTGGAAAATAATACCCTCATATCATATATACTAGTCATGATCTTACCTTAGTGTTGTTTCTGAGGAATGAGAAATATTTAACATCATATATCACAGATATTACAAGACTTCTTTCCAAACAGTATTGTCTGTCCATCGCCGCTTAAGTTTAATTCCTACTTTCCCATTTTCGAAAGATTTTACATATGATAGAGCAATGTACATGACTGAGAACTGATTTGGGTAAGTAGATTTCAATAGTTTGCCCGTGCGCCTAATTGATAGTTATGCAGAAACCCACTCCTATAAGAAATTGTGGTGGGAGTTTTGCCTCGGTCTAGTCGGCGATCTACATCTTCAACTGAAGTTAACATCGATAACGTGAAGGAAATTGTAATTTAAAATCGTCATTTGAGTTTGAGTGAAATAGGCAATGAAGTTTCTATGTCTCAGTAATCAATTACTACAATTTTAAAGAATTTTTGGGCATGAAACCCGATGCTGTTCGCCTAGTTCCAAAAGACCTGAATTTTCGTCAAAACTTAAATCGTTTAAAGGTCGTTAAGGGCATGCTAGACCAATTCCGACCCTACATTCTTAAAACGCATTGTAACTGGTGATGAGACATATGGGTTTATGAGTTTGACATGTAATCCAGTCAGCATCCGTAGGAATGGCGTCTTGCATCTGAACGGAAACTAATATAATCACGTCAAAATCGATCAAAAGTAATGTTGACTGTATGTTTGATTATCGCGGTGTTGTGCACTCGGTATTCTTGACAGAAGGTCAGATGGTAACTAAATAATATTACCTGGGCATTATGCGGCGTTTGACAAAGCCAATTTTTTGAAACGGCAAGATTTGTGGGAAGAAAAGTTCTGGATTTTGTACCATCTCACAAAGCTATCATTGTGAATGAATTTCTGACAAAAAACTCAGCAGAATATCATAGAACAACTACCGTATTCACCTGATATGTCTCTGGCCGACATTTTCCTTTTTCAAAAACTCAAATTACCACTTCGAGGTACCCGTCTTGAATCGATAGCAGACAAAAGAAAATTCACGACGAGAACTGAACTCGATTCCGGAAAAAGCATTTAAAAATTGTTTTGACGATTGGATTGATTGTTTGTTGGCGTGAATGAATTATTCCCAGAGGGGCTATTCTGAAGGCAAAAATAAATTTGGGTGAAAAATGAATACTTTCTGTTTCATTGATCAATTCCCAATGCTTTTTAAACACTATGTATATAGTAAAATAGTAGAGTAGGTGATAAATCAATGCGCTGTAGCTGTATCTATTGTCCAACATTGGTGCTAGCATGAACTTCCTAGTCCAAACCGTTCTCAAGCATTCTTGTGACGATTAATCTAGTCCTATGATCATGTAATCAATTCCAAGTCCACCAACATCTAACAATCAACGTTCCCAACAAACAACGGACTCTTCATAAATCAAACAACGAATAGATCTTTAAGCTTCTTTCTTTAAAACATTCCAACGTTTCGACACCAGATATGTGTCTTCCTCCACTACAAATAAATACACACTTAGAGAGGAATAAACCGAAAAAGAGGCGAATAACATACAAATATTGCTCATATTGGGTACATTGATTTAAACTTTAAAATGTAGGTAATACAACTTCAAGTTAAAAGTATTAAAATATTTTGCTCAACGAGAAAAAATAAAAACTACATATAGGTAATGAAACTTTAGGTTAAAATTATTGAAAATATTTCACTCATTAAGAGAATATAAAAACTACATGTACATGATAGTACAAAATCACATCAACCTAGAATGTTGAACAACTATGTGAGACTGTCATATGACTCATGTATGGAGAAACATTTGAAAAATATTTTGGGGCCGTTCAATCTTGTACCTGCTCGATAAACAATTCATTCCACTCAATCTGTTTTTTCCAAACTGAAGTCTATTGATCCAGAGAAGTTCCAATCAGAGCTAGTGTATAGGGTTGATTGTGGTGCATGCGAGAGTGCCTATGTGGGAGAAACTACAGAATATTTACGAAGGAGATTATACCAACATAACTATCATATTGAAAACATGAATCCGGATCATTCTTCATTTTGTCAACATTCTTTGGACACTGGTCATTCTTTTAAATTCAAAGAAGCAAAAATTTTTCATAAGACCCACGTAGGGACATTCGTCTTGCCCTTGAACCATTGTATATTCATAAGACTGAAAATTGACAGACGGGAGTGGAGGGTTTAAACATTTTTAAGAACCTGTTGTAGTTAATTATATTCGAATAATTGTTCATTGGTCTCCTTAATTTCATGATTGTTTTGTTTATATTTAGTTTGAGGTATCGTAGTTTTATAGGTTAGATATTGTTGGGGGTCACGCTGTATGCATTGATTTTTCTTCTTTTTCTTGCGTATGAACTTTGTATTAACATAGAATATACTCCTTCTCTTTATGTAACAGTGTATTGTGAAACTTATATGACGGATAATATGTAAATTAACATAAGGTTTTTGTAGAACAGAATATTTTTGCTCGATCAATTTCTTTTGCGTTTTAACCGGTTGTGATAAATACTATAATTTTTTCCAAATGATTTTAAATTAAAAGTTTTATTACCTACATCGAGTTTTTATTTTCTATTGTCGAGTTTAAAGTTTTAATCGATGTAGGTACCCAATGTGAGCAATCTTTGTATGTTATTCGTCCCATTTTTGGTTTGTTCCTCTCTAAGTGTAAATATATTTGTGGTTCCCTGAGGAAGACATATACCTTTGTCGAAACGTTGGAATGTTTTAAAGAGAGAAGCTTAATTAATTGTTTGATTTATGAGAAGTCCTTTATTCGTTAGGAAAGTTGATTGCAAGTCCCATAATATAATCTTAGGTTGGACTCAACAGATTCTTTGGAAGCATCACAACAGCACGTTCCTTCAAGATCAACTCACGATATAATAAACCAGGTTTTTCAAGACTATCCAGGAATTCAGAAGGGAATTTCAGGAGTTCTCTCTCATCTTCTGTTATGGGTGTATCAATACTTGTATCAGTTTTGTGTAAGCCTGGAAGGTAGTCTAAAACAATTTTATGCACTGGCATCATCAGATTGTTAAATGAGAATCGAAGGTAGGTCCAACAAACCATGGTCATGAGAAGGACATTGAACTTTGCTAAGGTTAAGTAGGAAGTTCGCAAATTCATTTGTGAGTTTAATGGCTTTGAAATGGGGCAAGAGAGTTGAAAATTAGATTAAAGTTCTTCACTGTAGCAACCCTAGAATTGTGAAGTAAAATGGGCGAAACTTATCTCAAATCTCCTTATAAGATGATTTTTCCACTGAATTGTACATCGTTACGCATTATTTCTTACAATAATCGATTAATACATATTGGTGAATGTTTGTTGGCTATAGATTCTTCATTTTCACTTTCCAAATGTCAAGCAAATTTAGTGGCTATATGAATCGACTAAGAAATGTACACCAATGAACAAGCAACCTGTAAGCCATTTCAATCCGTGCTTGGGGTATAACTTGAATCGCAGAAGCTGATCGAGCACGGCTAGTAGTCACTTTGTGACAAGTCTAGCGTTTGGAATATTATTGCTTTTCAAACCGATATCATGAAACTGACCTTGTATGTGGAACACTACTGATTCGAAATTCATATGGATAATTAAGTGCAATGAACAGATATAGAAATCAGTGATCTCCATGGTGGAATGTCAACACTGTTGTACCAGTATGGTAATTCAGAAAATTGAGTTGAATGTCCGTACCATATTCCCTTTAACTCGAACAGGTCTAGTATACGATAGCTCAAAATGAGCCCCGATTCCGGCAGGAGTTCTTAGACTAAAACGCAACGCTTTAATCGATATCGATACGGAGTTATAAAGAGAGAAAGGTAAGAAAATACGGAATCTTCTAGTTAAAAAGACGCTTGAGTGTAACTCGGAAAATGTTAGCCGATTTTCAAGACGCGGTGACAAATCTATACGTCCGTACCTTGATTTAAAAGAAGAATCATCGAAACCTGTCGAATAGAACGGCATGGCGAACTCGGCAGAAAAAACACAGATTCTTTCGATAAAATAGATCAAAGGAAGTTAGTCTTAGTGAATAAAACTATTTTGCATCAAACTTGTCAATCATTGAAATCCAGAATAGACTAAACGAATTTTTGCTCAATCGAAAAAATATTTAGGTTAATTCAGCTAAAATAAGTAAGTTAACTGCATTTTGATACTATTCGATAAACGCTTTCTAAAAATCTCCATATGCTTGCAACTGGTTTGCAATTTGTCATTTGTCCAAATACAATCAGTGTGAGCAATTCTGAGAAGAGGTTAGTTATTGCATCCGTTATAATTCCGAAAAGATCACTTATTTATGTTGAATTTATTTCACAGTGAATCTCTAAAATGCAATCTAGCTAGTCGTTCCGAATTTCCTTAGAAGTTTTTTGAAAGACGTTGCTTTGTTTTATTGATGTCCAGTTCAGCTGTGTAATGGAGTAGGTCTTAAAATATTCCTTGATTGTCAGGTTCCTCAGTTCCATCGTGTCCCCTAAGTGCGACCTCGAATATCCCACAAAATAAATTAATTAAAATTCTTATTTATTCACTCTGTTGTTTTGTTTAGCGAAGTTCTACCAATAAGGACTCTTTTTTAGATATTAGTTTTCTCCAACTATGTGAACTTCATTCCTTTATTCAAATGTTGTTTCGAGATTCCATGGCATTTAAATGTACCAAGTCACTCAAATTACTGAATGTTTAATTCGAATCATCTCCAACAAGCAGGCAAGTAAAGCAAAATAAACTAGTATTTATTTCCCAGATCGGGTCCTAATTTGAATGAATGTTTATAGTAAATATTCCTTTGTATTGATAGCTACAATTTTTTGATTCATTGATTCCTACTTTCAGGTGTGGGTTCATTGTTTCCAATTTCCGGTGTTTTTCAATGGACATCTGCGAAAAAAGTTTATATCGGGTGTTTCCTGAAAATACTCCATGTTGTGGCTTCAACAACTGTTGACAGATTTCCATGAAATAAAAACAGAATTACAGAATTATAGAAAGTTGACCTTTACTTCGACTCTTTGAATATTAACCCGATATTTTCACATTTTATTCGAATACTTATTCAATTTTTTCGAAAAAAGTATCACTTAAGACGCTGTAATATTCGAGAAAAAAGAATTTAATAATTTCGGGAAAAACTCACATCTCTAATTCTTCGTAAAATAGCAACTATTCGAGTTTCTGATGAAATTTTTCTGTACTAGAGATATTCATTATTTCAATATTTGGGAGGCAAAAGACTCGAAACGTAGTACCTAAATCAAGAGCATACCGACATGATATAAGCCTGATTTCAGATTAAAAAAAACTACTTGCGCGTTTCGACTCTTTAGGGAACGAGCTTTAGATTGAGATGACGAGGAGTATGATATTTTCAATTGTACTTCATCACAAAGCTAACTTCTCGATTCATTAGTTTTGAATCTTTTTTCTATATGAGTCATCTGCAATGAAATAATGACCAGACTTTTTTTTAAACAGAAAATTTTCGTCACTAGCTCAAACAGTTCAACAATGTAAATCTACGAAATTGTTGAGAGAAGAAGATTTATTCTAAAATCCGTAGATCAATGAATAATCCTTCCTGACAAGAGCTAGTTCCCAAATCTGCCTGCCATGCACGCAGCCCCCAAGAGCCATAATAGTGCAACTATGCGGGATTCCGAGAAACCAAGCGGCACACTGCAGTTTCGCCCTTGTTAGGAGCTCATCAATGCCGCATATCGCTTCTCAGCATCCAATCAAGCTACATTGGGGTACCCTATCGATTCCAGAAAGGACGCACCTCGTACATACGTATGAGAGTCGCCCTCTATGGAGCGACACGGCGAACCCGCTACCAGACTTCGAGAGAGATACGAACAATAACAAACAGATGTGGAAACGTTAAAAATTCCAAACATTTGGGAGACATCTTTCACCGTTCCGTGAATCACATCAACGGTAGAAAACGAGCGAAATAATCCCGCTGGAATAATGTTCTCAGCCTCTGTTTTCCAGATAAAACCTCCTGTCGGTAAGGGACAAAAATCTTCCGCGATAAACTTTGCGAGAAGTCTACATATGTAAACTTGGGACAAGAAGTTAAAAATTCCAAACATTTGGGAGACATCTTTCGCCGTTCTGTGAATCACATCAACGGTAGAAAACGAGCGAAATAATCACGCTGGAATAATGTTCTTGGCCTCTGTTTTCCAGATGAAACCTCCCGTCAGTAAATATTTGATCCCATCAAAAAAAACAGAGGCTAAGAGCGAGATTATTTCGGCAAAAGATGTGTCCCAAATGTTTGAAATTTTTAACTTTTTGTCTCAAGTTTACATAGGTAGACTTCTCGCAAAGTTTATCGCGGAAGATATTTTACAAGAGGTTTTATCTCGGAAACAGAGGCTAAGAACACTATTCCAGCGGGATTATTTCGCTCGTTTTCTAACGTAGATGTGATTCACGGAACGGCGAAAGATGTCTCCCAACTGTTTGGAATTTTTAACGTTTCCACATCTCTTTGTTATTGTTCGTATCTTTCTCGAAGTCCGGTAGCGGATTCGCCGTGTCGGTCCATAGAGGGCGACTCTCATATGTATGTACGAGGTACGTCCTTTCTGGAATCGATAGGGTACCCCAATGTAGCTTGATAGAATGCTGAGAAGCGATATGCGACACTGATGAGCTCCTAATATGAGCGAAACTGCAGTCTGCCGCTTCATTTCTCGGCATCTTGCTTAGTTGCACTTTTGTGGCTCTTGGGAGCTGAGTGCATGGCATGCAGATTTGGAAACTAGGTCTTGTCAGGAAGGATTATTCATTGATCTACTAATTTTTGAATAATTTTTCTTGTCTCAAGTTTACATATGTAGATTCCTCGTGAAGTTTATCGCGGTAACAACAAATAACAAATAATGAAACAAATAAAAAGGGTACATGTCTAAACTATATAATATGTTCAAAGAAAAATTCCCCAATTGCTGTTTTTCAGAACAAAGCATTGCGAATCAAAGACGGTATATTGAAAATAGAAACTTGATATCTGAATCAGAATTAAAATCAATTAAAAACAACATTCAACAAGAAGAACATTTAAATTCTGAAATTTCAGATGAAAACCTAGTCCCAAATCTGATGTTTCTGTTCTTCAGAAACAGAAACATCTACGGCAAGAATCATCTATATTTTGTTTGATGATGTGTTTTCTATAATTCCTCGTGAAAACAACCTGATCCTGGATCGCAATTGCCAAGCCTTCTGTTTCAGCAAACAATTCTCCAGATACTAACTATATATTATATAAAGAGAGAGGATTTACAAAAATATCGAATAAAAGTATTTACAATAAATGCTTATATCTATAAGTTTGGTGTTTGTCAGAAAGACAACAAGTATGAGCTCAGGAAAATGTAACAGGAAACCATACTTTCTTGCGTATCATTCAATAAACAAGTGAAAAAACTTGAGGAAAAAACTCGTTTCCATTTCGCTATTGCACTAGCAATAGTTTGTCTTTTATGTTGTGTTAGTGTCGTGTGTACATAAAGAGTACCAAAGATTTTTCTGCTTAGCAGCTTCAATTCTCTTCTTGCACTCCATGATTTCCAGACGAAGACAAGGGTGAGAAAGGATGGGGGTTTGGGACAGGAATCTGTAACAATGGAAAAAGAAAACCAGCAGAAAAATATTTCAACAATCATACCTGACTCTTATATGTCTAAACACACTTGAATTTAAGAAAATATTTCATATAGCATGCAAGGCCATAAAAGGACTAAAGAGATATTCAAAAAGTACATAACCTGCGATATTTCCTCTTTCGCGGAGATGCTCTTCCGTCGCAGTGTGAGTCTCCTGAAACTTAATCACTTCCTTGTTCTTGCTTGCCAATAAAATAGCAGAAATAAACTTCTGTGAAAAAGAAAACAACAGAATTAAACTTCTGTGAAAATTAAAGAAGTACCTATAGTGGAACTTAAGTTAAAAAGAATATGAATAAGCGAAACTACATTCACACTTCATTAGAAATTTAATAGTACGCTTTGTTTAACCAAGATTTGGTGTAAATCATCGATTGATCGATAGATTAAAATATTTACACTTACCGTTAGGTTATATTAGTTTATCTAGTTTATCATCATTATGATTATACCAGTATGGCAGACAGTACTAAAAGAGAAAACTAGAAACGTAAAATAACATTTAGTGTTGAAAATATGTGGAAACAAATTGAGTGATATTTTGACATCTTTTCGAGAATGGAAAAGGTCCTTGTTGGAAAAACGGTTCAGAATTTTAAGACGAAAACTTATCGCATTGTGATACTGATTATTCTCTATAGATAGAAAAATGAGTGTATTAAAAAAGCTAGAAAGTGACTGATTACTATATTGTTAGACAAGAAGCGGAAAGTAAAAGTCACATGAGAAAGTGCTACTATGCAAATGCCCTCATGGAATAATCGTATATGGCTGTATGATATGGGTAAATACCTGAGAAATTTTAAAGTGGTGCAAAAGGCACGAAGCTATATTTCCAAATTTGGCGAATATGGCTAGAGAATTTCGAACCACTCCTGAAAGTTCGGCTCCTACAGAGAGGCTGCGTTAACTATTATCAGTACTCGAAACATATTGAATCACAAACCAGTTAAGACGTAGTTTCACACCAACTCTTGGTTCAAAAAAAGCGTACTATTAACTATCTAATGAAGTGGGAATGTAGTTTCGCTCATTCATATTCTTTTCAACTAAAGTTCCACTATAGTTATTTCTTTAATTTTCACAGAAGTTTAATTTTGTTGTTTTAATTTCACATAAGTTTATTTCAGTTATTTTATTGGCAAGCAAGAACAAGGAAGTGATTGTGTTTTCAGGAGACTCACACTGCGACGGAAGAACATCTCCGCGAAAGAGGAAATACCGCAGATTATGTACTTTTTGATTATCTCCTTAGACCTTTTTATGGCCTGGCTTGCTGTGTGAAATCTTTTCATAAATTCAAGTTTGCTTAGAGTCAGGTATGATTGGTGAAATTTTTTTTTCTGGTTTTCTTTTTCCATTGTTACAGATTCCTGTCACAAAGCCCCATCCTTTCACCCTTGTCTTCGTCTGGAAATCATGGAGTGCAAGATGAGAATTGAAGCTGCTAAGCAGAAAAATCTTTGGTACCCTTTATGTACACATGAAACTAACACAAATAAACAGACAAGCTATTGCTAGTGTATAGTTTCTTGTAACATTTTCCTGAGCTCACACTTGTGTTTTCTGACAAACAACAAAACTATAGATATAAGCATTTATTGTAAATACTTTTATTCGAATATTTGTGAATCCTTTATCTATATATATATATATATATATATATATATATATATATATATATATATATATATATATATATATATATATATATATATATATATATATAACTCAAAAAGTTTTTAACGGACGGTCCCGGTGGATAACCCTGTATAATTATCAATCGAAATCTGCAATCGTTGCCGCGAGATTCTTGAGTCAATATGAATATAATTATATCATTTATGAATTATAATAATTTCAAAAGATGTCAAATATTGCTACGATTACAATGAACTTCCGTAGGCATCTAAACAAATAACGATTCATGAAGGGAGTTGATGAATAGGTCCATCTTTATCAATAAAATTTTCTGTCTTGATTTCACATTATATCTCTAAAATTTGCATAGGAAGAACAGTGTTGCGGTTCAGTTCTCTTTTATATGCCATATTCTAACCATTAGAAAATATTTCGTGGAAAAATCTAGTTCAATTGAATCTGAATATCTCAACGTCTTCAAATGTCTACAGATAAATAATGGAAAAACCAAGTAGTAACTATCAGTGACTTTCGCAGGTATTAGCAAACGTTTATCATTCGTCTATTCGATATTTAGTTAAATATTTATATACTTCCTGAATTACTTCATTCATATACCACTGGTATATGAATAAGCTATTGTACAGCTCTATATACATATCGTTAATAATTAATGAAAATCTAACAGTGCCTTTATTGTTTCATTTGATTAAACTTACACAATGTTGATGAAAAGTATGAAACCCTCTGAGTATTTCAGTAATTTTCAATCTTTCTAAAGCAGTGCTTAGATATGAGAGGATCCAAGAATTCCTGAAATAGAATCTGATTTCCGATTATAACGGAAATGGATATTAAATTATTATTTGGCTTTACTTTCCATTCTGGAGTAGTAGCCGCAAAATACTCAAATAACTCGTTTCGGGCGAGTCAGACCCTCTGTGTCCTTGTCCTTACTTTACAACCTACTATTGGTTTTTGCCTCCTGTAGTATTTTTTTCCAGTCGTTTCTGTTTTGTGTTCTGGAAATCCAACCCTTCACATTCGTTCTGATCAAGTCTGTCACAACTTCATCTTCCCATCTATTCCTTGGTCTTCCTTTTGTTCTTTTTTCTTCCGGCCTCCATTCTAGTATTTTTCTCAATTGTCTGTCTTTTATTCTTTTAACATGTCCATACCACTGTATTCTTCTAGCTTTGATTGTCTTTACTATGTTCTCCTCTCCCAGTATGTTCTCAATTTCTTTGTTCATTAGTCGTCTATATTCTCCATTTTCAGTTCTTTAGAGTCCATATATCCTTTTTATCATTTTCCGTTCGAATATTTCCAGGTTATCTTCGTCTTGCTTTTTTATGCTAATTGTTTCAGCAGCGTATGTAACGACAAGTTTGATTGCTGTTTTATAAATTTTCATTTTGGTATTCCTCTTTTGTATTTCCAATATGCTCTATATCCATCTTCTGTGTGCTATTTCTATTTTGGACTCGTTTCTGTTATTGGTCATGGTTCCTAGGTATCTGAAATACTGTACCATTTCAAAATTCATGTCTGCTATCTTTACTTCCTTTTGTTCTTCGCTCTTTCTACTTATTTTCATACATTTAGTTTTCTCCTGATTTATTCTCAATCCCCTTTTATCTGCTTCCACTATCAATTTTCTGAAAGTCTCTTCAAGTTCTTTTTTGTATCTCGCCACAATCGCTATGTCATCAGCGTACGCAATCAAGTGAATAAATTTATTCGTTATTATTTCTTTAATGTTACAGTTTCTTACTACTCCATCCAGCGCTATGTTAAACAATGTTGCTGACAAGCTGTCTTCTTGTCTAACTCCTGTTTTCATTTCGAATTCATCCATGATACCTCCGCCTTTTATTACCGCTGCTTTCGTATTGCTCAGTGTCATTTGGGTCAGTTATTATTTTTTCTGATATATCCATTTCCTTCATATCCTGAATCAGCATCTTCCTTATGATACTATCGAAGGCTTGTTTAAAGTCAACGAAGAGTATCCATAAGTCAATATTTCTCTCGTTACATTTTTCTATTATTTGGTTTAGCTCCAGAACCGCGTCTATTGTTGATCTGCCACTTCTGGAACCATTTTGATAGTCACCAAGTTTGATTTCAGTTGTTTGTTTGAGTTTTCTGTTGATTAGTGATGTGAGAATTTTGTATGTGGTACTGAGCAGGCTGATGCTTCTGTAGTTGGAGCAGTTATTTGTGTTTCCTTTCTTGTATGTAGGAACTATCAGACCTAGGTTCCAGTCATTCGACATTTTTTCAGTTTCCCATATTTCTTTTATGAGTTCATATTAGCTGTTCAACAAATTCTTCCCTCCGTATTTGATCATTTCATTGGTTATGCTATCTGGTCCACTTGCCTTTTTGTTCTTCAGATTGCCGATTATTTCTTTGTATTTCACTTTTGTTAGAGCAGTTTCACTATTATTATCCATGTTTTTGTTATCTCTCCTCTCACACATTTCTGCGTTTCTTTCCTCTGTTGAGGGTCTCATAAAAGGTGTTATCCATTCAGAGTTTTCTATGTTATTAAATGTTTTCTTACTATTCTGTTTCTTACTATACTGATATAGTTTCGAGTGGTTCTTGTTTTCGTTTTCTAGATTTTCTAAGAAGTTTACTATCCATTCCGTTTTCTTTCTTTTGAGAATCCTTCAAGAGAATCCTTCAAGGATAATTTCACCACAAGCACTGACAAAATTAAAGCAGTTTAGCACGACATCAGAATTCTGAAAGTGGAAAAAGAAAAACCCCGTACTTTTCTTTATAAAATTTTCTATCAGGACGAGAACTTCAAGAGAGTCAACATGATAGGCACTAGTAAAAAATCAAGATCTCAAGCTAATGCAGAATCAGTTCGGTTGGTTCGTCCTTATTATGACAAAATTCCATAAGCGGAAAATAAAAAGAAGGACTTGAAAGTTCTTGTAAATAAAAATATAAAACTTTTATTAAAATTCTTTTTTCAGAAGTGTAATTGACACAGTATGGAGACTTCATGATTGTTGATGTTCAACTTAACTTGTGTTACATATATTTCATAAAATTAAAATATTTCTTTCACTTTGAATGCTGAATTTAAAGTGAAAGAAATATTTCAATTCTATGTTTATACTTTGTTATGAAATTAAATAAAGCCTTTTGAGATATTTCATTATAATTTATTAAATAACACAACATTACAGCGACACAATTCAAAATAAGTATGTGGTTAGTGAATTCAAAAATAATCTAAAGTGTCATAGTTATCAAGTTTTCAGAGAAAAGGCATAAAGACCGTCACTATTCAAAATAATTCATCGCAATTCTAATAAAAATATATCAAAACTGTCACAACTCAGAAAAAGTAGTTTTTTCCAAATCCAATAAGAAAATATATGAAACTTCATACCAGATAATTATTTCATGGTATATTTGCAGATTGTTATAATACGACGATTAATTATTTCCTTCCGACTGGTCAATCAGTTTTTTGAATTTCATCGAAAACTGGTTGTTTTGACTTATGTCAATTTTGAAGCAAAGGTGCGAAATGTTAAAACCCTACTATATCCAGAAGTTGAATTATTACCCAGCAAGCTCAAATTTTGCCCATGGCTACTGAAAAAATGTGGTGAAATTGCGGAATTTTGTATAAATATTTCGCTCACAGATGAAGCAAGGTTTACACAAGAGGGGATAAGAATTTGAACAAGCCAGAACTAAAGATAATCCTCGTAGAACAATTGAGCGTAGCCCCAGAAAAAAGTTTTATATCAAAATTTTGACTGGTTGGTATGATGGTAGATTGTTGGTGCTATTAACTTTACCTAACAGATTAAATACACTAGCATATCTCTCTTGTCTTTCTTCCTCAGTTTGATTTTGTCGATGGTGTGCCTTGTGCAAATAGAAGAAGAATGTGGTTTATCATGAGGTTGCCCCCCCGCATTTTTCACAACTAGTAAGGAATCATTTGGATCTAGAATATTCCAATAGATTGATTGTTAGAGGCACTCATGTAACTTGGTCTTCACGATCTCCCGATCTGAATTCCCTACACTACTCCGTCTGTGGGCATTCGAAAATTCTTGTATATTAATAACTTGTTGCTAGGCGTGAAATCTGATAATTTAGGTAGCCACAGAATTTGTTGTTTTTCCACTAGATAGGAAAATTTTCATCACCACATCGGCACTCATTCAAGGCGTATGATGGAGATACTCCAAAAACGTAAATTTTAAAAATAGCCAGAAATGTATGCATTAATTGCTAAGATATTATTTCTTGACAGTGTACAAGTCGAAAAAACCATCTTATAGTCTATAGAAAAAATTTATATTCTTAGAATTATTTTTTAGTATTTTCTTCAATTCATGAAAATGTTTTTTCATCATAAGTAAAGTGTTTAATCATTTATTTCGATCGTATCTCTCAGAGAAATAAAATTACTGCGTTAACTTTGTAATAAAAGTGTTAAAATTAGTTTTCTAAATAATGGATCTAATTTAATAGCATGAAGTTGAAATTTTCATTATAATACATTATTGCGACAGAACCAGATCTGTCGTTGCGGTTGTTTGGTTATTTCGAGAATCGCATTCAGATTAACCTCCAATTAGCAAGATACTGTACGCAAAATCAAGACACAATACCGGCAATTATAGAATGTGAAGCATGTATCGAGAAGACGACAATGTGTTCTTAACCTCGATACTAAACGGGATACTTTGTAAATCATTCAAGAAAATTCAATAACTTCTACGGAAAATCACTTGTGAACATAATGTTTGAGATAAAACGGCATTAAAAATTATTCACGAATGCATCCCTACAACGTGCAATTTATACAGGTGTTATTTGTGGATGATTCAGATTGATAAAGTAGAAATTTGCGAATATATTATAGTTCCATCTATCAAAACAACATAGGCTTCATTAATTTTTCCAGGTTCATTCAAAGTTGAAACTTAATATCCAGAAAAAAATAACGTGTGAGTAAGTAAAATTGGTGACTGTGTTATAAAACTAAAATTCTTCCATTGCAGCTTTACTAGAGAAAAGATCTAATTTTTCTACAAGAAGATTAAATTCCAACAATATCTACTTCGTTCCCCTATGAATCAGGTGCAATCATATCCAAAGGAAGAATCAACAAGATGGAGCACCTCCACACTATACCCTTATTGTGCGTGTATTTCTAGATGATAATTTTCCTAATGAGTGGACAAAACAACAAATTATTTTTGAATATAAATCTGATTCTATTGAGGTTCTTAAGGAATGTAAGACGGGAAAATTGATTGATCTCACTGAAGATGTTATGAGATGTGAGACATGAGAAATGTATTCTGTTGACGATTACAGTGCTGCTAAGAAATGCAAAGTACTGAACTGAAGTGCAATAATATTTAAATAATTTGAAAATCTTTTTTTTTGGAATAATATAGAGTAACAAGTGTGTAACAAGATATATCATGCTATTTGAAAAATAAAGTACGGTATTGCTCCTATCCTCTTTATGATGACTCCAGAAGAATTAAATTACATCAAAACACAACTGACAATAAACAGGTCCTGTTAAATTTCTTAGAAGTTATTTCTGTTTTAGCAAACTTATTTTTTTTAACGTACGAGTGTGTGTATATATGTGCTTACGACTATCAAAATACGAGTATAATGGAAACAAGCCAATGGATGTAAAACATCAATAGTAATTATTCGGGAATTTTGTGACACTTTTGTTATTTGTTTGTTTTTATTGTATTGAATCATAAGTTAATTATATTACCTCAATTTTTGCACTATATCAGCTGTTAGCTGGATATAATTTTCCTTTTCCAGATTCAGCTGTCAAAGGGAATAGGCTCGATTACAATATACTTGATATAATTTCCTAACTATCCTACATGTATTGAGAATTACAGCTTTTTGCATTTCTATATAGGTATTCTTATGCAATTCTAATTTCTTAAGGCTATCATGCAAAGTTTTGGGTATTAACCCAGTCGAGGATACGATGACAGGAATAATATATATTTTATCGAGGTGCCACATCTGCTTGATCTCAATAGCAAGGTCTGTGTATTTGGACTTTTTCTCCTGAACTTGTTCAGCACGTTGTTGTTATTCGGTATGGCGACATCCACCAGCATTGCTGTTCTGGCTCTCTTATCATACACCACTATGTCCGGCCTATTATTCGTCACCATTCTATCAGTGATAACAGGCCTATCGTAGTATAATCTGATAGAGTCATTTTCCAATACGGGCGCCGGTTGATACTTGTAATATGGCTGGAAGGTATTCAGAAGTCCGTACTTATGTGCAAGTTGCTGATGGATAATGTTGCACACTTGATTATGCCTGTGAAGATAGTCCGTATTGGCCAGTTTTTCGCATCGGAACGTAATATGCTGTATAGTCTCCGATCTTATATGGCATTTTCTGCACCTATCTGTTTCTAATGTTCCGTCCTTCATAATAAATTTTTTGTAGTTGTTTGTAGCGATCACTTGGTCTTGGATGGCTATAAGTAATCCTTCTGTTTCCGCGAATAATTCTCCTTTCATCAACCATTTATTGGATGCATCTTTGTCGATGTGTGGTTGATTAATCTCATGGTGATGTCGTCCATGCAATTCTTTTCTTGACCATTGCTCTTGTTTTTCAGTAACTGAAAGGAACGGTAGATTCAGCAGGTCATCTCTGGTAGCAAGAGTTAGAGGTTTATATCCCTTATCAGCCAACGATACCACTCTGTGAAGGTCAGAAGTGAGAGCTTTTGCTGAGAAGAATTATTATTATTATTATCGTGAACTTATGCACTATCTCAGCAGTTAGCTGGATATAATTTACCTTTCCGAGATTCATCAATCAAAGGAAATAGGCTCGATTACAATATACTTGACATAAATTTCCGAGCTATCCTACATGTATTAAGAATTACAGCTTTTTGCATTTCTATATAAGTATTCTTATGCAATTCTAACTTCTTAAGGCTATCATGCAAAGTTTTGGGTTTCAACCCAGTGGAGGATACGATGACAGTAATAATATCTATTTTCTCGAGGTGCCACATCTGCTTGATCTCAATAGCAAGGTCTGTGTATTTGGACATTTTCTCCTGGAACATCCTCAGCACGTTGTTATTATTCGGTATGGCGACATCCACCAGCATTGCTGTTCTGTATTATCACATATATATTATTATTGATATTAGTGAATCGAATGTTTGACAGTCATCAGTTGATGACACATCTTTGGTGGTTTGTACGACATGATACAATGTCGAATGAGTTATTAAAATCTAATAATTAGCATATCCTCATATCTGAAGGTTGAAGAAATTTGTTTAGTATTTTTTCATTATAATTTACATTATTTCAGAGGATGCTAGACTACACAAGGACTCGGACAAACCACGCCTGGCCTTCCTTTCTCTCTCATCAATTTCTTCTTGTGAATATAAAATTTTTGATTGACCTCGGCTCGCCTTGTTTTCTTTTTCATCAATCTCACTTCCCCTGGAATTGATCTCAAATAATTTTCTTTAGTTTGAAGTTTAGTTGAAGTTTATGATAGGTTTTTCATAATATTATCATAAAAAGATTTCAACTTGAAAGTTCGTATTATCGTGAGAACGTAGACGCCTCATTTCGTTGAAATAAGGAGATCTTCTAGAAAAATTTAAGGAAAGATAATTACTCTGTTAGTTTCCGGAATAATCTACTGAGTTTTTTAATGCAAATTGTTTTATATATCAAATTCTCATCAAAGAATCCTCTGTGCATTCTGTGTAACCCTTAAATACCCATGCGATTGAAATCAACGTAAATACCCAAGCGGGGCCCTGCAGAAACCCTAGCTTAAAACAAGTTTCTGATGATGATCTTTTTTGTTCAATAAAAATCAAAGTCTAAGGCATTTCATACTAATAATTTGAATTCGCCACAAAACAAATAAAAAATTCGAAAAAAGATAAAATAAAATTCTTCAATCGTAAAAAAAAGTAACAACACTCCCATAAATCCAATGCTGAATACGCTATGTTGGTTGTCTGTGAAGCAAAATATAATAAAGCAAATTTTGTATTACTTTACAAAATGATGAATGGGCAAACTTCAAAATATTTGAGCGAGTTATTTACAAGAAGAAGCCAGAGTCGCTCACGTTCGTTGAAGACGGATGAAGAGTTCAACGTTTGTTTCACAGATAAGCAGTTTTTGGTGGTATCGTTGCTAACCGAAGGAGTTAGAATGTTTAATGCCTTACCTCAGAATATTAAGAATTCTCACTGTTTTGAAATCGTTATTAGGTCTTTGAAAGAACACTTGAGTCGAACAATTTAAATTTAGATTAGTGTATAATGTAACGTATACCTAAGAAATTCAATCAGCAAAACTGTTAATTAATTGTATATGAAATAGCATGAAATGCTAATTCAATAAAAACTAACTAACTAACTGAATCAAAACAGAAAAAAACAAAACACCAGATGATGAAAAAAAGAGTGGTTTCATTGTTAGGCCAACAAGCAATCATGGCACAATACAGAAAGCTGTTTTCTTCTATGTTTTTCACATACAAACTGCTTATATTGTGCACATTTTGTATTCACTTTTTTGTCCAAACTTCTGGGATATTTAAAACACCTGGCTCGTTTTTTAGCTGCAGCTTGTGTTTCAACCTCAGGTTCAACAGGAACCTCATTTCCACAATCTTTCAGTACAGATTTATGTGAGAGTAGTGATGTATATTTGTTGCATGCTACTCCATATGGGCGTGAGCTAGTTCATTTCCCAACTTCAGCAAAAATAAATGCCGCCTTGAAAGATTTTCTCTTTTCCAATTTTTTGTATATATATCACGAAAGCATTTGGGGCACAAATATCTAAGATATTCATAAAAAGTCTATACGGCTATCGGGCCGTTCTTCTGCTACATGAATATTCTCGAATTAGTTTATCGGCATTATCAACTGCGCCTTCTGTTCTGTTGTAATCCAAAATCATATATGGCTTATTATCATTTGAATTTGGGAGGCTTTTACTTGGTAAAATTTCATTATCAATAATAAAAAACAAGTACTTTGTTTTAAGGAATTTTACTTAATAATTGCGATTCGTAACGCGTTTCACTACACCGTAGCTTCTTCAGACGAATGAATATACAGAAAAATATAAATGAGAATATAACTATAAATGTTCTTGAGTAATTAAAAGCTTATTGGGTTGCTTCTTCTTAAGTGGTTATTTATGACAGGTATATCCAATAAAATTAAGGAATAGATTGCTCCCCGAAAAAATTCAATAGAGGTGAAGGGCTTAAATCGACTTGTTCATTGATAAGTCTACCTGAGTGTTTGTATTTATTGATTTCTAAAGTTTCCCAAAGATCTACCTTCCAATATTTATTATCTGTATGCAAAATTTCAAACTGTGGGTCGAAAGAATGATTATTTTCTAAGAGATGATTCACGTAATTTGAATCTGATTTTTATTTGAAAAACTGCGTTTATGTTCCGATATTCTAATATTAAAATTTCTATGGGTTCTACCAATGTAGAAATTATCACAGTCATTGCAATTCAATCGATAAACACCTGATTATTGTTTTTACCTGGTTTGGTTTTATTATTTTTAATGATTATTATTTTTGACTCAAGTTATTGCTTGAAATGCTCAACGTAGGTTAAGGTGTTGAATTTTTGTTTCAATTTATCGACAGGGTAAACTTCATTCAATGCGATTCTACTTTGTGTTTTATTTAAAATATTATTTATTAGTTTGGGATTGTAACCATTATTTTTGGCTATTTGTTTAATCAATTTAGTTCTTTGTTGAAATTTTCTGGTGATAGCGGAATGTTAATCAATCTATGAATAAAACTATTGAATGCTGACATTTTATGTTGATATGGATGACACGACGAGTTATGTATTATAATATCTGTATGTGACGGCTTATGGTAAATTGCGAATACCTGTTTTCCATTTTCATTCGAAATTGTTACGTCTAAGAAATTTATCGAATTATTGCTTTCTATTTCGGCTGTGAATGCAATTTTGGATGTAATGAATTTATATGATTTTCAACTGTCTATCTGTTCCTGTGAAGCAAATAATGATATCGTCTACATAGCTATACTAGTATAAACAATATTTACTGAGTGGATGATTATGAATTAATTTGTTGTTGTTTGTTAATATTATACTATTGAAGACGGCTTGATTATGGGCAATCCGTTAAGTCCTTTGTTAGCAGAAATATTCATGAATAACTTAGAGAAATTAATTCATAATCATCCACTCAGTAAATATTGTTTATACTGGTATCGCTATGTAGACGATATCATTATTTGCTTCACAGGATCAGATAGACAGTTGAAAATTTTCGAAACTCATATAAATTCATTACATCCAAAATTGCATTCACAACCGAAATAGAAAGCAGTAATTCGATAAATTTCTTAGACGTAACAATTTCGAATGAAAATGGAAAACATGTTTTCAATTTACTATAAGCCGTCACATACAGATATTATAATACATAACTCGTCGTGTCATCCATATCAACATAAAATGTCAGCATTCAATAGTTTTATTCATAGATTGATTAACATTCCGTTATCACCAGAAAATTTCAACAAAGAACTAAATTTGATTAAACAAATAGCCAAAATAATGATTACAATCCCAAACTAATAAATAATATTTTAAATAAAACACAAAGTAGAATCGCATTGAATGAAGTTTACCCTGTCGATAAATTGAAACAAAAATTCAACACATTAACCTACGTTGGCATTACAAGTGAGAAACTGAAATCATTCTTAAGTAGCAATAACTTCAACATAGCTTTTCAAACTAATAATAAATTAGGCAAATATATAAAAATAATAAAACCAAACCAGGTAAAATAATAAATCAGGTGTTTATCGATTGAATTGCAATGACTGTGATAATTTCTACATTGGTAGAACCCATAGAGATTTTAATATTAGAATATCGGAACATAAACGCAGTTTTTCAAATAAAAAATCAGATTCAACTTACGCGAATCATCTCTTAGAAAATAATCATTCTTTCGACCCACAGTTTGAAATTTTGCATACAGATAATAAATATTGGAAGGTAGATCTTTGGGAAACTTTAGAAATCAATAAATACAAACACTCAGGTAGACTTATCAATGAACAAGTCGATTTAAGCTCTTCACCTCTATTGAATCTTTTCGGGGAGCAATCTATTCCTTAATTTTATTGGATATACCTGTCATAAATAACCACTTAAGAAGAAGCAACCCAATAAGCTTTTAATTACTCAAGAACATTTATAGTTATATTCTCATTTATATTTTTCTGTATATTCATTCGTCTGAAGAAGCTACGATGTATTGAAACGCGTTACGAATCGCAATTATTAAGTAAAATTCCTTAAAACACAGTACTGGTTTCTTATTATCATGTTGAGATACACTATCATCATCGTGTTGACTAGATAATAGATATATCATTCGATTTTTTTTTGAAACATACGAAACCATTGTTATATTTCGAGTAAATGCAAACATTGACGAATGAATGGGCCTAGATTCTACACTTAGTTCGGACGGAGTATCTGGTTTATTCTTACTGACTTTCCCCTGTAGTGTAAGTTAATTTTTCAACAAGTGATTGGCTAAGTCAATATTTGTGAAAAATTATCTGTGGTAACTCCACGCCAAGTGGTATGATATGGTTCGACCAAGTCTCTGACAACCCGATAACGTTGGTTCTTTTCTGCTACGCCATCCGGCAGTTTTCCTGTATAAACTTGGAGATTACACAAATATGTGGTTTTAACGTCAACAGCTGCCCAACTTTTTATACCGTACCAACCAGGTTTTGATTTTATATATTGCCTAAAGGGACACTTTCCCCTAAAGCAAATCAATTGCTCATCAATGGTGATAGTTTCATGCGGTTCGAAAGAATTCTTGGAGTTGCTTAACTCCAAAATATCTCTTATTGCTGCTAATTTGTCTGGTTCCCGCCTTTCCGCTCTCGTCGATTTGTCATCAAATCGTAAAAATGTTGAAATTTCCTCAAATATACTACAAGAAACTGCTGCTGGAAAAAAAGATCTTAGAATTGCTGTGTATGTAGTCCACATTTCTCGTGTCGTCGTCTCGTCTCGTTCCTACATCTCAAGGCACCAGCTTTCATCAGAACTCCTAGAAAGCAGTTCAATTCACTCCGATGAAGTACCGTCCATTCTTCTTGGTTTGCTGGATTTTTTTGATCCCAGGCACCAAAATATCGGGAGATCTCTGATTGGTGTGAAGGCATATAACGTCAATAATAAAAACAAGTAATGTGTTTTTTGAAATTTTACTTAATAATTATGATTCGTAACGCGTTTCACCACACCGTAGCTTCTTCAGGCGAATACGGTGTAGTGAAACGCGTTACGAATCATAATTATTAATCAAAATTCCAAAAAACACATTAATTGTTCTTATTTGTGATGATAGAATTTTATCAAGTAAAGCCTGCTAAATTCAAATGCATATAACAACTTTATATCGTCAATCAAAAATAAGTTGAAAGATTCTAAAATTGTACTCACATTTTTAAAAAAGATCTTCGAATTGCTGTGTTTGCAGTCCACATTTATCGTGTCGTTCCTTTCCTACATCTCAAGACACCAGCTTTTATCAGAACTTCTAGAAAGCAGTTCAATTGACTCCGATGAAGTACCGTCCATTATTTTTGGTTTGCTGGGTTTTTTGATTCCAGGCACCAAAATATCGGGAGGCTTCTGGATTGGTGTGAAGGCATATAACGTCTTTCATATCGTCAGTTAAAAATAAGTTGAAATATTCTAAAATTGTACTCACAATTGTACTGTATTTGGTTAGACCGGGGCTTGTTTTAACTATGTTTCTTGCTAATGTCTTGCTTTGATAAAATGGTTGTTTGTTCCATTTCGGACAAGATTTTGATATGAAAACGGGACGGTCGGATTGCACAATGTTTTCTTCGACTTCCGAAGGTTCCTCATCAGATTCTTCTTCCGTCAGTATTTCCCTGATATCCTCAGTTGCAGACACATCTTCCAATAAACTTCATCGTCCGATAAATTTTCATCGCTTTCATAAGTCGGCTCTTCATCCAAAAATTCATCCAGATCTCTTGCGATGTATCCTAATTCAGCTTGAGTCAATTTTCCATTTCCAAAGCGTTCCATTTTTAGAAGAACCTTAGCCAAAAACACAAAAATTAATAAAACAAAAACTACTACGTACATACCCAACCGGGGTCCCTACGAGACCCCACATACCTAATTCACTCCTAGAACCTCACGATCACCACGAAACGTCGCGGCAGACTAATGGGATGGCCGTGATGTATTTCCTGATGAATAGCCTGCAGCGATGTTGCCAATATATAACACAAAAATAGTTATGATGATGTTGGGGTCCCTGGAAGACCCTGATTGGGCGTTTAAGGGTTGAATCATTACACTTTTATCATCAAATTCTCATCAAAGAGCTGTGTTTATTCTGTTTATATCAATGAACTTGAATCATCAAATGGGACAAACAACACAAACTGCTATTCTGACAATGTCCCCGCATTGTGAGGACGTGATTCTTCTTCAACCTCAACATGTTTTCGAGTTCGCCATTTACCATCAGAATTTATACAATTTGATTCATCTTTTCGATTAAAAATGTTTTTGAATCATCGCATTATTTTGTATTGCGAAAATTTTCGGAGAAAATATTAAATTATTGTTGAGATCTTCAAGAAAGTAATGCACGTTTAACATTTCGGTAGGTAAATATTTTTTAGTATTTCATTACGGACAATGCCATCACTTTCATGAAAACAGTTACTGATACGAGAAAGATGCCGAAAATTAAAGAAGTTTTAACCAAAACATGGAATAAAATTATATACTTTCTCATGCTCAGTGGTGTAATGTAAAAAAGTTTGGGGGACAAGACATCACTTCGTCTCGTTCGAGCGGGGATTTCGGGCTTAAACCTCGCTTCGCCTCGTTTCCAAGAGAAAAATTAAATTTTACTCTCCTCTTTTCCTTCGTGTCGGTTTTCGCATACGGGACGAGGCGAGGCTACCTCGTCGCCTCAGTGGAACACTTCGTTATGATAATTCTTCATTTTATATCTAATACATTATGAATATAAATATTCTACCTGAAATATTTTATACAATTACATTGAATAAATAAACAAAATACTTTTTCAATTTATTTCGAATTAAACTAAAAGTTTTGAGTTTCCGACCGTACATATTTTTGTTCTATTTGCTCTATTAGTTTATATGATAAAAATAGCTGAATGGAAAAATAAATCTGAAAGATCTAGAAAAAATCTGGGAACATCTTGAGATTTCGAAAACGAAAACAAAGGGTGTGTCGAGCTAGGCACAAAAGACGAATACCTAACTTTATTCAACCATTTTTCTAAAACGATTAGAAGCTTACGCTAAATCAATAGTTGGTATTCATGCTATAATTTTGCAAATTATTCATTTGTATTTAGTATTTTTGTTCATCTGGAATAATAGAAGCTTCAGTCTGGAGATCCTTTTAATTGAGACAATTAAACCGGAATCATAGCACAATGGAACATGAGCACCCTGTTCACTATAGTGAGTACTTGTTGCGATAAACTGTTTGCATTCCGCAAACAACCTCTTTTCAGGGAAATTGTTCATTCAAACTTTTTCCTTCGGGGAAGTATATGTTTCAATTGCGAGTGTCGCCGTTCACGTTTTGAACGCGAATAAAATATTCTCCTTTCGTCACGGCCTGTGTCGCGTGTGTCCTAAAGGAAAAAAAATTAAATTCATATTTTATGGCGTGGCAGTTCTTTCAGGGCTAAATGGCCAATAAAACTGAACCGAAGAAATTCCTTATTGTGCTAATAAACACTGTTTTAACGACTGAAGGGCTACTAGAGCTAGCAGGGACGACTTTTATTAAAAGACGCCAGGTATTAACTTCACGAAAAGTTGAAAACTCCCAATGTGGCCGTTATGATGAGTTTTTTTATGACAAACATCCTGTCGAAATCTCGGGATCCGGCTGAATGTATCGTTCCGCATTCATTGGCCAAGTTTATATGACACTTTGCAAGTACGGAAGTTTCTCATTTCTTCCGTTATCCAGGCCGAACATTATGTGATTTTCTATGGTTATGTCGCCATTTTCCAAAGTATTTATAGGCATTTTCAATGCTTTTATCTGAGGTATGGACGCAGTTTCGTATCGAATTCCATTGTCATCTGGGAACCGTCATATAACTGTCCTGTAAGGCAATGAATTGAGGATATTTTATAAGACCTTCAAAACCCAGAAAAAAGTAATATTAAATCTCGTAATTTAACAAACTGAATGGAAAAGTTAAAACATACCATAAGTTCAAGCTATAGTAGAAATTCGATCGCATTACATTCAAATTAGATTTGTTTTTGTAAATAAACATTATGATTGCAAAATCAGACATTAGTTCATCGGTATCAGAATTATTCATTAACTTCTTCCAAAGCTTGAATTGTTTCAAATTTGAAATCATCATAATTTGAAATTAAGATCCCATAGTTGTCTTAAGACTATTCGATCTACACCCAAACTCCGCACCAGATTGTTTTGTGGGACATTGGCTTAAACATTGAGTCTTCACGAACTCCCCCAAAGACCTTCGTTATCAGTGGAATGCCTTCGTTTATAATCGGTGTTCGGAGAAGACATTCGTTATCGGTGGAATGCCTTCGTTTATAAACGGTGTTCTATTCTTCACTGTCTCTTCTGCAATGGTCGTATTTTGTTTTTACGAAGAATGATGGAAAATGCGGAATGACGATTTTTCGTTAAATTTTGATTTGAACTTGGGAAGGATTATGCAGAAACTATCGACATGATGGGAATGACTGTACAAGCAAGACACAAATAAGAGAGTGGTATAAATAACTCAAAAATCTACCTAGTGATAGCGATCCATGCTAGGGGCCACCCTTGATGGCAGAAACAAAGGATAACATCGAACATGTACGACTTCCAATCAATGAAGCTCGTCGGTAAGATTGCTGACGACTTAGCAGGAAATCTATTGAATTGAAATCGTTCAAAAAACTTGTCAATAATTGATATTATGTTCAAGAAGATTGAAAATGGTGTTGAGATGAACAAGAAGTATAACGTAATAGTCTAATAGTCAGTAATATTGAGTCAACTACAGTTTTGCGCTAGCAGTGATTGGCCAGTTCATCACGATATATATATATATATATATATATATATATATATATATATATATATATATATATATATATATATATATATATATATATATATATATATATATATATATATATATATATATATATATATATATATATATATATATATATATATATATATATATATATATATATATATATATATATATATATATATATATATATATATATATATATATATATATATATATATATATATATATAAGACAATTAACCATAGCCGCACTGAAGAAAATGTTAGAAATATATTACAACAGACTTAGAATCATCATCAAGAGTCATTTAACTAGTGAAAGCCTTTTCAGAGCTATCAACTCCTATGCGATTCCCATTCTTACATCTTCCTTTGGAATCATTAAATGGTCTAAAACTGATCTGAATTAATTCGTTTGACAATGTCAAACGAAGAAAATGCTTTGTAAATAACATAAGCACCACCCAAAGTCAGCTGTTACACTACCTAGACATCTTGAAGGTCGTGGATTAACTGATTTGAATAATCTTCATAGTAAACAGATTCTTCATCTAGGTTCTCATTTTCATGATAAACAGAGAACGTCTAAATTACATGATATTGTTGTTGCTTCAGATTGTTATCTTACACCTCTGAACTTGACAATGAAAAAGGTAGATTTTGATATATTTGATAAGAATTCTAGAAAAGAAAGTTGGATGCAGAAGGAATTACACGGAAAGCAGCCTAAAGAATTGAAAAATGATTATAGTAATGAAATCGCATAAAATAGATGGTTAATATCTGGAGAATTATTCGCTGACACAGAAGGCTTGGCAATTGTGATCCTAGATCAGTTTGTTTTCACGAAAAACTATAGAAAACACATCATCAGGCAGAATATAAATGATTCTTGCCGTAGATGTTCTTCAGAAACAGTTTTTAATATATTATCATCTTGCTCAGTTCTTGCTTTAACAGATTATTTAGAAAGACATAATGCCGTCGCTAATACTATTCATTTTAATTTAGGAATTTTCCTTAAAAAAAATTTGAAATAGATACCTAAATCAAGATTCATATTTATTTACCAATAAGATTTATGATGAACCTTAAATAGAGAAATAATTGATGGTTATTATTTCAATAAATGGTTCCGTTGTGGTCATTATTGTAATATAAGCTGACATTTTAATATTGTATGATTTCTTTCTGGTTCCCAGCTTTTATATCTAGCATTATCAACAACTTTGTGTAAAGATTTCACATTGTGAATTTCATTGAATAATCGATTTCCTGTACTCATAATGCTGGACCGAATTTGTTGATCAAACAATTGGGACGGATGTAGAAATGTAATAACACTGTTGGACCTTTGATTTGTCGTTTGGTAGATTCTTCATGGACAGGAATCATTATATAATTCTTTTCCTTTGAATTTGATTTGAATTATACAAATTGAATTAAACCTTAAAGGACTTAAATTGTGAAATTATCCACAAAATGGAAAATATCTCTTAGAAAGATCAGATTTCAGAAACTTATTGATATGTTAGTAGACTAGAGTAAAGGATATTTGCATGATATTCAAAATGATAACTTAAAATTGAATAAAATATCATCACACTCGAACACTGGAACAGATAAAACAAAATATTGGAGAAAATTAGAATTTTTTGATGATAAAATTGCAATGCACATTTGGATTGAGGTATCATTAAATACTCAAACACATCCACCACTTCCATCCTCTCATTGTATATTTCAAAGCTCACATTGTTCATTTCAATTTGAGAGAGCTCCCGTGTTGAAATAATCATAGCTTTTATTTTGCTAACATTCAAAATCAACATGTTGTACCCATAATACTTGAACATCCGCACAAGGGATTAGGTAAGCTAGTGTCCATTGACTAAAATTACCGTGACATCTGCGAAGAGGTTAATAAAATCTCAGAAATGGCTTGAATGGATATAGTTAATGTATATCAGGAACAGAAGTGGATCCGGTTGACCCAAAACACAAGTGTAATTTCTGGTGACTTACTGAGCTACTCAAGAACTGTTCCATATATACCAATTTCACGAAGCTTCTGCAGTAATCTCCTGCGATAAATTATGTTATGAGAAGACGACTACCATATAGTCATCTCAATCAATAGCTCTTGTCCAAACTCTAATCGATAATTGGAACGCTGACTCACACGAATGACCGCGGCTGGATCATGACTGGTCAGAAATAAGGATATCATTCAATTCTAAGTATTCGACAGATTCATTTCCACGCACAATAAGGAATTCACAGGTGTGAATACACATGCCTTGTTTGCAAGTGTCCATAACCTTGGGCAGTGAAGATCAGTACACTAGTTTTTAATTCATATAGTATTTTACTATACTTCAGAAATGATCAACATAATGCAAGAGTACATAAACCATAACCCCATATGTTTCCATGATGAAAATAATTTTCATAATCTTCGAATCTGTTTCTTGTTTAAAACGTTCACTATTTTCATCAACTCCCAAAGTTCTATCATTCTTAGTTCTGATTAAATAAATTTACTCCCACCTATACTCACAACATCATCGTTTGCTATTAGTTGTCGAAATTTTGCATTAAATCATTACTGCTATTTGAGAAATAGCGATCAAACTGTT
The DNA here is from genome assembly GCA_013387265.2 of Cryptolaemus montrouzieri. Lineage (NCBI taxonomy): Eukaryota > Metazoa > Arthropoda > Insecta > Coleoptera > Coccinellidae > Cryptolaemus > Cryptolaemus montrouzieri. The sequence goes on along the minus strand of JABFTP020000021.1, from coordinate 88,637,238 downwards.
CAGCATTCTCTTCATTTCGTTTTCATATTCCCTATCTCGGCTTTTCGCTGGAAACACCCAAGGGAATCAGGTTGGAATTGACACCGAGGTATAAAATCAGCAAATACTTATCACATTGTAGATCTCATACTTTTAAGTAAAAGAAATCAAAAGGTACGGTCATTTTGCGGCATATTTGGACATTTCAGCGAATCAAAATATAAAGGGCATTGCCCGTTAACCTAGAAACATGAAATGTGCCATGAAGAAGTTTTTCATAGTACAGAGTCGTTTCCTTCGAATTTGATTTGAATCATAAAATTGTAATTAAACCTTAAAGGACTCCAATTGGGCAATAATCCACAAAATCGAAAATATCTCTTAGAAAGATTAGATTTTAAGAACTCATTAACATCCCTACATTTTCATGCAATTAGTGAACAGAAAAATGAAATTAACATCAGATACTCTGATTTTTCGAAAGAAAAAGAAGAAAGTGATTACAAACTCCTGGCAGGCATCAAGTGAAATTATATTTAATGTTCCATCTGGACGCCTTGAATACATTATCATCATAATTGCATTAATTTCATTCCATTCGAATTTACGTCGGTATACGTACTCAAATTATTATAAAAGTGTTAGCGGATATTCTGACATAAAAATAGTTCGAAAGGGAAGCGATTCCCAAGAGACATCTTTCAACGTGTTTCGAAATTAGTTTACGTGTCAGATAAATAAATCCAATTGGCTTGACTTTGCGGCTGGAAAGTTGCGACGCTTCAGATGGAGATGTATAATTTAATTTTTAGCCAGTTCGAACTCGGACACGTCTGTTCCATCAAATTGACCTCCCGCGTTCCTGCGGATGACCAAAAAGCTCTGCATACAATTAGTTATTTTGGGAGATGTTAGTAAATTAAATCTCGTATTTGATTGAAGCAGCGGTGTCGGTTAGTAGTAAGTAGATAGATGGCACTCAGCTATGATTAGTTATGTATCCAAGTTGAATACATTCATATACATAGGGGTGTTAGTTGAAGTTTTACCAGTAGATGTCGTTAGCTATATGTATAAATTTCTATGTTTTGGCATGTATGTCATTTTCTTCTATTGACCTTAATCTTCAAAAATACGTAAGCCACATTCCACCAATAGCATCATATTTGTTTACCTCAGTGAATATTTCATTTCAAGTAAATCGCATTTACGGCATTCTTTGCTTTTCTTATTTCATCGAAAGAAAAAAGCAGCTGAAGCTGACTGGTTACTGGTAGAAACTCAAGGTGAACATGCTCCAGTGATTAGAATATGTGATACACGGTTTCGTCAGTTAAAAATGGAGATTTCGATTAAACAGACAATGAACATCCTGGTGCAGCGAAAACGTTCGAAGACAAGGAATTGCAGGAGTTCTTGGATGTTGATCCAACCCAATCACAACAAAGATTGGCAGAAACACTTAATGTGACTCGAGGAGCAATTTGCTAACGTTTAAAAGCCATGGGAAAGATCCAGAAGTATGGAAAATGGGTGCCACACCAGCTGAACGATAGACGAATGGATAATCGAAAAACCGTTCGTGAAATGCTGCTTCAAAAGGAAATCTTCTCTACATCGAATTGTCACGGGCGACGGAAAGTGGATTTATTTTGAGAACCCGAAGCGAAGAAAATCATAGCTTTCACCTGGTGAAGCCGGCTGTAAGACAGTGCTCTGTGTTTGGTGGGAACAGTGTGGTGTGGTGTACTACTAGTTATTAAAATCTGGTGAAACGGTGAAGACGGATCGCTACTGACAACAAGTTATCAATTTGAACCATGCGTTGATCGAAAAACGCCCAGAATGGGCCTGAAGACTTGACAAAGTTATCTTGGAACATGACAACGCGCTGTCTCATACCACTAGACTGGTGAGAGACACATTAAAAACACTGAATTGGGAAATATTATCGCACCCGCCGTACTCTCCAGACCTCGCCCCGTCCGACTATCACCTTTTCGCATCAATGGGACACTCCCTTGCAGAGCAGTGCCTCGCTAATTTTGAATAAGTCGAGAAATGGCTCGTCGAATGGTTTGCGTCAAAAGAGAAAAAGTTTTTTTGGGATGGTATCCATAATTTGCCTGAGTGACAGACGAAATGTGTAAAATCTAAGGATCAATAAATCTGCAAACTTCAACTAACAAGCTGGTATACACATGATGTCACAATTTTTGTGACTGTTGATAACTTTGATGATAAAGTAGAAGGGCGCCATATTAATGTTTTGCTGTAAGGTATTTTTAAATCAATAACAAAATTTTGTTTTTCCAAATTACACACTCAGTATGTCATTTCTTTCTCATGTTCCTTCAGTGATTTGCAAAATAGTTATATTTTTGATTTTTTTTGCATTTTCACAGATCTGAAACATATCATTTATCAAATATCTATGGAAAATTTGTGAAAGTTAGGTTGAATTAATTTGATTTGAGAGGTCATTACTTCATGAAAATTGATAAACATTTTATTAATAAATGAAACAATGATGTTCAAATTTTACTATATTGACAAACTCATGAAGCTGTTCACCACAATATAGCTTAGTCAGATAAGTAGTACATTCGAAAGAATGATGTGCCTTCAACAAATATAGTAAACCAGGTTCTTAACTAAACAGGAGGGAAATCCAAACAGGGCTGCTTCTTTTGAGAACTGAAATAATTGAGTGATGCTGAAGAATCTAGGTCTAGTTGAGTATTAAGTAAATTTCCGGAATTTTTTATTCATTTCGAATGCTTCCCATAGCTGTACTATTCAAAAGAAGGATATTTGTTTCTTCCCCGATCCTGAGTGGAGAGTTAATTCCGGTTGCGGAAGAAGCAAAATATCTGGGGCTTATCTTGGATAGTAAGCTCAGGTGAAATTTGCACCTGGAAAACACAATATACAAGGCTAGACATTCTTTATGAGCATGTCGAATGACTTGTGGAAATATATTGGGTCTTGCCCCAAAGCAATTATAGTGGGTATGTTTGACCCCATCACATACACCCACTGTAGCTACGTGAGACCACGTATCACATACGGCTGCATTGCTTGGTGAGAGTGCAGTCTTAGAAAGAAATCCCAACTCAAGTTCTCTAAACTGCAGATAACGGCCTGCATGATGATTACTAGAGATTTTCGCTCTACACCCATTGCGACCATGGAACCTTATACTGGGCCTTGCTCCTCTTCACCTGGTGATCAGAGTAGCAGCTAGAATGGCTACGTACAGGTTCCATCACCTTCCCGGAAACGGTACGGACATGTTCGGCTTCGTGCCTGGGGCTTTACACGCTAAAATCGAGGACAAACAGATGCTGGGAATAAAGTCTGACATAGCAATACCTAAAACTAACATGGAGCTGCCATTCCCGATCGTCATTCCTAGCAGACAGGAATGGACCAGCTGCATAGACCGTCTGCATGAGGGTCCCTATTTGTACACATACGGCTCCAAAACTGCAAAATGTGTTGGAGCAGGTGTATATGGTCAACGTGATACCAAGAAACAGTTGATTTGTCTTAGAGGGCTTGCGACTGTTTCTCAAGCAGAAATATTCGCCATTGGTCGCTTTGAGAACCTCTTGCTTGCGGGGGGAAATAACAAATTGATCAAATGAAAATCATTACCGATGGCCAAGCTGCATTGAAGGCATTGGCATTCGATAGTTGTTCGTCACTCATGGTCAGAAAAGTCACTCCACCCTTGCCAAACTGGGACAACGGAGCAGGCTCCGTCTGATGTGAGTACCCGGACACTCGTGCAATGGAAGCAATGAGAACGTGGACTCATTGGTCTCTCGAGAAACAGGCTCGATATTTCTCTGGAAACTGCATGGATGGAAAATAACTGGTGGATGGACCTGAAGGTACGTGAGCACTGGAGGAGTTTCTCAGTTCTCAGGCACTCTCGACTTTTCATCAGTGGACCTTCTACTGCGATATCCAATGCTTGGCTTAAACTCTCAAGACTAGACCTGAAAATTTTAACTACTATACTAATGGGACAATATCGCCTCAGAAATCACCTAAACAAGTTGGGATAGATTGATGATTCTTCACGTAGATTACGTGAAGAAGTTATAGATTCAATGGTAGATGCTACATTCTGGGAATAGAGTCAGGATGTAGTAACTTGTATCTAACAAACTGAAGCTCATTATGCTCCAGACCACAAAGCGTATATCCTTTACGAGAAGGTTGGAGCTTGTGAGTGAATTTTATGGCAGAGTGTGCAACAATAGACCACTTGGTTGTAGTGGCCGGGCTGTTGTCAGCCCTCACTCATGATTTATATATCTATCTAGCAAGGTTCAGCTTCAATCTATTATTTTCACTATGTTAAATATCAAAATTTTTATTAAAAGTATGGATTCCTTCCAGTAGATGATCTGCATAGTGAGAATCGGTTTTCGTTTGTCAAAACTGCGTTTATTCTCAGATATCCTTTCTACCGATATGATTTGTTTCCTCTATGAATTTTTGGTTTACAGATTTCAATATATTTGACTAGAAAGTTACCTCTTGTGAAAGCTATGTTTGAATTATGAGATGAGAATAATAACTTTGAGTTTGGATTGGATTTACGGATTTACCTACATAAGTTAATACGTATTTTCGATTAGTCACATTAGCAATAGGTAAAGTCTCATGAAGTGCATGTTGAAATTGATTACGATGAAGCATACTATCAATCCTATTAGAATTGACCCCTATTTATTTTATAATATTGAGCTCTTTCAAGAACTTATTTCCTGACTTTGTGGTTGTCCGTTTATGTCATACTGTTATGATCAGCTGATTTATATTGATATGGATGTGCGAAAGAACTGTGAATGGTGATATATGTATGCGATGGTTTATGAAAAATAGAAAAATCATGTCAGTGGCAAATTTTGGTTACAGTCAAATCTAAAAAATTAATGGAAGTTTCAGTTTCCACTGACATGATTTCTCTATTTTCCATGAGCCATCCCATACAAACATAAATCTTCACGATTCTCGGCACTTCCATATTAACATGAAACAGCTGGTTATTACAGTATGACACGATGTTAGAAATTGATTTCCTGAAGGAGCTCAATCTTATAAAACAAATAACTGTGAATATTGGTTAAATCTCAAGTATGAGGTATTTATAAACTCTCTTATGGAAGTTGTGATAAAATTTAAGCTGGTAGAACGTTTAGGAATTTGAACAATAGGATATCTGGACATAAACGCAGTTTTGGCAAACGAAAAATTATCCATTCATCTACTAGAAGAAAACCATACTTCCATAATAGCTTTGATATTTTACAAAATGAAAATATCACATTAAAACTGACTTTATGGGAACCATAAGAAATCAACAAACAGAAGAATTTAGGAAATTTACTCAAGAGTCAACTAGTCCTTAATTCGTTACTCAATCTTTTCAAAAGAAGTAACACTGATTTCGTCCTAATAATTTAAGTTTACGGTTTTGTTATGTCGTGATATATGAGACGCATGGTTCTTTTAAATGTACTATTTATTTGGGGAAGTCACAGTATAGTGAAACGCTTGTCAATATATTGAAAATTTGATCATCATCGTTTCAAATAAAAAATTAGGTTAAACTATATGTGAAGACAATCCTCATAAATTAACGATATTTTTGGTAAACAACTGTTCAGGTCTGATTCATCCACTGATCAGAAATCAATTCGAAATACTAATTAGGGAAAATATTGAAAATGAAAATCGTCTTCGTAAACACAACAGTAATAGTAATTTTTTACACAAGGGATAAATGTATAGTGAAGACTGACAAAAAACCGAGAGTTAAAATGTATAATTCTTTCTGTGTAAAACACGTATTTTGTTTGTGCGACAGAATGAAGCGACGATTTAATATTGAAATACATACGGGGTGATTCTGTAGGAAAGAAATATTTTCACTGGTGGACGACGTTGTAAGTGGAGTATTGGTATGTTACCTTTCTTTGTCATCTGCCCTCTCTCTTCTTATATTAGGCATAGTTTGCTTGAATATGGCAGATATTTTGTATGCCTCTGAAACAGATAAGGCAGTTTTTTCAATATTTGTTTCTACTTGGAAGTTTCGAACTTAAACATTTTAACTTCTTTTCAGGTACTGTGCTTAACTACAACAATCTCATTCCAATATCGAATGCCAAATAATCACCCTCTACATTTCCTGAAAGAAAATCTGAGTCCATATCCGTAAACTGCATAGACTATTGTTGAAATTTAATTACATTTTTCTGCACCTTTCAATTCTTATGAAAATAAATTCGATTTTGTTAAAGTGCAGTTTTGGCAATAAGTCCGAACAATATAATGCTATAAAAATCTTGGTTGATGATTGAATGGACGGAAAACCTCTCACTTAGCTTTTCATAGTTTCATGCCATTGCTTGGCCGGACTCCAAAGAATTCATTACATTACCGAATGTTAAATAATACCCTATTTACTGACAAAATGAAAGTCTGAATGTATACCTCTAAACAATACAGACTACTGTTTAGGTTTGTGCAGCACTTATAGTTATTTATGGAAATCGAATTGATTTAGATTAAGCGATCGAACGGAGCAATTATAAAACGAGCAGGAAAGTGCAATTAATATAGAGGAAGCCACTACGAACAGTTACTTTTAACTCACTCTTGTAATCAGCCACAATGTTGATTTTCATTTTTGAGATATAAAATTGTTTGTTGTTTTGGTACTTCATATTAATATAGTATCTCAATATTTCTATAAAACATTTCATAAACATAAAGAACTATTCACGGTGTTTTCCAATAATGTACATATTTTTAGTAACATTTAACGAATGTTAGATAGTGTGCAAAAACGGGCTGTTCACCTCATCGACGAATAGGAGATCAGCCGCGATCTCCAACCGAAAAGGTGCTGACCTTTCTCTGTTTTACAGATACTTCCACGAAAGATGCTCCAAGGAGATGATCGACCTTGTTCCGGGAAAACTCATGTTTTTCCGCAACACTAGGCTGGCAAGGAGTTCTCATCATATGGCGGTACATTTAACGACTCCTCGAACCTCTCTGTATAAGAATTCCTTCGTTTACAGGGCCGGTGAACTGTGGAACTCGCTTCCGTCCAACATATTCCCAACATCCTTCAATTTGCCCCTATTCAAGAAGCGAGTGAACAGACAGCTCAATTCTTCCCAGGTGCCCATTCATATACCACATGAGTATATGAATAGGTTCGCCTATTCCTGGGAAGCGAGTATAAAAAAAATCTGCATAGTGAATTTCTTGCATATTGATGAAAAATCCGCTATTTACATATTTAATTTGATTTTTATAAATGGCTATAGTTGTGGAGGAAATAAACTTTATGCATACATGAGCATTAGTCTGTTTAGCTAACGGATATGCATTCAGATATTTATATCGGCGATGTATAGGGTATTTAGCATACGGCAATACAATTAATGTTTTGGAGCCCGTTCTGTCCAAGAATGAAAATATGAAAAGATAAGTGAGTCTTCTAAACAGCATCAATTCTTGTCATTTTCATTAAAATCTATGGTCAACCTAGATTTTGACCGCATGATGGAGTTTGCACTTATTACCAAAACTTAAACCGTAGTCTGCATGGTTTACGGATATGAATTCTGATTTTCTATCAGATGATACGCAAGATGTTGTTTTGACATTCGACAGTTGGGATTTTTGGCTCTGTGGTAAACAAAATCTGTGAATAGCTGAATTCTAAAATCCAAACAGGAACATATCTGGAAATGTTCATTCAAATTGAGCTATCCGTTCCAGAGTTATGACGTTCAGAACACTTATACATTTTCAAAAAACAGCATGTTTATTTGAAAAGAGGACTCAAATGACTAGAAAAGGTATCATACCTACACCCCATGAATAACTTCTACCACTAACGAAAGTATTTATCCTTCAGCAGAATTACCCCGTATACTTCCAATATAATGAAATCACAAGTGTCGAGTTAAAATTTGTTTCTAAATAATAGGCTATTGTACTTATAGCGACAATTAGATCTGCCTTGCAAATGAAACTTTGAAATTTTCAAATATGTATCAATTCAATTCTGTAATTGGATTTGAAAATTTCGAACTTAGTGATTGTTTGGTGGTTATCTTAAAAGATATAAAGTTGAAAAAGACTTCAAGATTTCTCTGACTTGAACGAAGTTGGAAGTAGTTAAAGTAGCGCCATATATATATATATATATATATATATATATATATATATATATATATATATATATATATATATATATATATATATATATATATATATATATATATATATATATATATATATATATATATATATATATATTGAATATATGAGAGGATTCACAAAATTCGAATAATTGTATTTACAATAAGTGCTTATATCCATAATTGGTGTGTCAGAAAAAACATAAGTGTGAGCTCAGGAAATGTAACAGGGGAACCATACTATCTTGTATATGATTCAATAAATGAGTGAAAAAACCCGGGTAACAAACTCGTTTCCCTGTCGCTATTGCACTAGCAATAGCTTGTCTGTTTATGATGTGTTAGTGTCGTGTGTACATAAAGAATACCAAAGATTTTTCTGCTTAGCAGCTTCATTCTCTCTTGCATTCCATGATTTCCAAAAACAAGAGTGAAAAGGAGGGGGTTTGAGACAGGAATCTGTAACAATGGAGAAAGAAAACCAGCAGAAAAATGTTTCAACAATCAACTTTTTATATGGCTAAACAAATCTAAGAAAAGATTTTACATAGCAAGCAAGGTCATGAAAGGAACTAAGTAGATATTGAAAAATACATAACCTGCGATATTGATGTTTTATAGATGTTTTAGAATTATTATGGACCCAATAATCTGGGTTGACATCGCTCATATATTATTTCTTCGTGGAACTTGTTTAATATAAAGAAAAATTTGCGAAAATATTTTGTACAGTCGTTCGAAAAATATGACATTAAAAAAGGGTCAATCGCGAAAAACTTACGAATCTGTGTAGTCCAGATTTTCGCAATGGTAGATGTAAAAGACATGTGGTTCTTTCTCGAAGGCGATGTTACTGGCTAATTTTCGAAACTGTCACAACAACAAAAACCCTCACTGTATGGTCAACTAATGTGATAATTAAAAGTAGAAATCTATTTCAATTCATAAGTATCTATCTATAAAAACAATACAAAATGTTGGGTCTGAAGATGTTCGTCAAATTACAGACAAGGAAATCATTTTCGCATTAAAAACGCTCCAAAATAATAAAGCAGCGGGAATTGATAACATATTCCTGGAAATGCTCAAGAACGGTGGACCACGGCCTATAACTCAAATAAACGAGCTCTTTGATGGATGCTTATAACCGAGCAAGATACCTAAATGCTGGATAGAAGCCGAGGTTATCCTAATTCATAAGAAGGGCGATTTAAACAGTCTCGATAACTACAAACCCATTAGCCTGCTGTCGCAGATGTATAAGTTGTTCACTAGAGTTATATACAATCGATTAATTAACAAGATCGATTTTCAACAACCCCGTGAGCAAGCGGGATTCCGATCAGCATATAATACAAATGACCACCTTCTTACCATCAGGAGTGTTGTGGAAAAAAGCAACGAATACAACATAGATCTCTACTTAGCTTTCATAGACTAGCTGAAAGCATTTGACACTATTTAGACGTGATCAGTTTTAAAATCACTAAACACATGTAGAATTTATAGTAGATACGAGACTTATAGAAAATGTATACTCTAAGGCGAATATGTCTTATAGGAGAAGAAAATATATCTATAAAGGGAGGTGTCCGACAAGGAGACACTATTTCACTCAATTCGTTCATCTCTGCCCTCGACAACATTTTCAGGGGAATAGACTGGTCTAGTAAAGGGATAAACATAGACGGAGAATACATAAATCATCTTCGGTTTGCTGATGACATTGTCCTAATAAGTAGTGATGCTCACCAGTTGCAAGAAATGCTTTCACATCTGAACAACCATTCATTAACATGAATAGAGCTTAGACCAAAGTGATGATAAACATCAAGTTAATCACACAAATATATTAAGAAGGTAAACAACTAGAAGAAATTCAGAGGCATATATATCTTGGACAAAAAATGTCACCAAAAAAGGATAACTTAAGTGGCGAAATAACACGAAGAATTTCTCTCATTTGGGCGGCTTTCGGTAAACTGAAAAATTTTTTCACTTCAAATTTTCCGAACTGCTTGAAAAATAAACTTTAAGACCAGTGTACGCATGTCGCTGAAACTTGGTGCTTAACGAAAAAACTAGCGCAAAAACTGGCTAGGATACAGAGAGCACAAGAAAGAATTATGCTAGGTATCAGACTATCAGACCGTGAGAGAAACACTTGGATAAGAGAGTGCACTAAATTGGCTGATGTCATAGAAAGAACAGCGGAACTGAAGTGAAAATGGGCAGGACATGTGGCCCGAAGAACGGATAACAGATGGACTTAATGTCTTCTGGAGGGGCACCCAAGAGAAATACGAAGAAATCAAGGAAGACCCAACACCAGATGGAGAGACGACCTAAAAAAGACAGAGGGTCTTCTAGTGATGAAAGAAGCAAAAGATCGGCAGAAATGGACGAAAAAAGGAGAAGCCAACATCTAGCAGTGGATCGACATAGGCAGATCGTGATCTTGATATCTATCTGGGAAAAAATTACTCGTCTTTTACCCGGGGAATAAGTAATTGTTAACTGTCAACGGATATACAGTGTCAAACATCTTTCGCGTCACAGCAAAACAGTTTTTTTTCTGTTTTCCATAACCTACATTGTAATGAATTTTATGAAGTTTTGAAATGTCCTCCATTTGTCTTGGCAATAGCTCGAAAGCAGTTTCCTTGTGTACTGATGTTTCATATTGTATTCTGTGATAAAATTGTACACATTAACTACTTTGTTTTTAAAATATTTTGAAGTAGATAGTGATGATGATTTACCAGTAAGGTCAGGTGAATGGATTGCCAACTTAACGAGGCTGTTTAATCCATTCGCAAATTGGCGGTTTATGAGTTCAGTAACGATATCTGCGTTGTTTGAAGATGCTCCATTTTACTGCCATCGTATTTTTCAACGTTCATTGATAGGTATACCTTCTTGAAACCCTACATGTTGGATAAATAGACTCCTTAACCCATTGGAGACTTCCTGCAGACCGTTGCGACGATTAACGATAAATCTGTTGTGAAATCTTGACTTGTCGCTTCCGAAAATATGATTATCATTGAACCTTCAAATATTTATTTATTTAAGAAGGAATAACAGAAAATAGGAGGGGACACTACATGGACAATTTTTTTATCTTCATTTCATGTCAGTCTATATATATATATATATATATATATATATATATATTCAAATAACTCTAAGCCTACTACGATCACTGTTAAGATTCAAGCTCAGAAAAATGTGAAGAAATAGGTGGAGCATACGTTTCATTCGAAAGTGAAGGCAGAAAGAAAACCGAGAAAACTGTTTGTGTCCCTCGTAGCTAATACATCAGTAACAGCTAGTTCGTGAATGATTTGTGGCAAAAAGTGTTATAAGAATTATTTTGTTTACGCTTCATTACTCATTTTAATCAGAACTTTGATTGGAAGTGACAGCAAAAATCTGAAAAATAAAAGGATAATAGCAGAAGAACCTGGTGTAAATAATAAATATATTTCGTACCAACCTGATATAATTAAAAGAAGAAAATTTAACGCAAGAATCAATATCTTACAGAAGACTTAGAAGATAATCAAATAGAACATCACCTGCTTCAACTTCCATCGCGGATCCTCGTTTGCAGTTTGTGTTCATGGTAAGGTAAACACCTATTTCCCATAGGATCCTGCTAATTTGGAATCACATTCACTTTTGCCTTTTGAAATATCTTCAAAAATCAAACTCAACTACACTTTAATCATAATCTTAATAGTCTTATACCAGGAAAGTTATTCGATAGTTTATACGCTTGATATCAATTTAATTCGTTTGGACACCAAACCTGCTAGAATTTAACGAACCTAGAAGAGGATCAGCTTAATTTTTGGATGCTTTTTGTTCATACTACTCATATAGAATATTCGATTCCACTAAACATCCAGATTTATGGTTTGTTAGGAATCAACTTTTTAGTTGCACAACAACTGAATACTTCTTGTATGAGAAGCGACTCCTTTTATGACACTATATACCTGTTTGGTGAAATAATCTCAACCAGCATTCTTGAATTTTCCTGTAAACTTTTTCAGCATATTCAGCCAAGGATGCTGAAAGCCTAACGGCATCAAAACTTTTCGAAGTTGATTTTGAGTAAAATCTTTATGATTTACTGTGGCACAGATTTTGTATTACTATGCACAGATCTAGATTTCAATGTTGATTGCATCTGGCAGATTTTGAAGTACCTCTCATCGAAAATATGGGAAAAGATATGTCTAAATGCATTGTGGTGAAAATTGAATTCGTCAGAATAAATAGCTTACCATACACAGAACAAAACAGAAAAATAAATAGTATATATCCACTCTTTCATTAAGCAGATTATTCTCGATCAATAGGTTCTTGCTAAATATGTAGCATACTTACTTGGTCTTTCAAAATAACTCCTATGTTCAAACTCAGCAATACGAAATACTCCATCTCCTTCGACCGGGAGGGTCCTGAAAACCAGGACTGGTATTTCGAGTGATAGTATGATAAACTACTGAAGCAGAAACATTATGGCCTTCTATCAATAGATTAGCATCGTTCAATATCCGTTAGATCAAGAGGTAATAATATAAGATATTAACTAATTTCTAGATATAAAATTATTTTTATTCTCGTTACTTTTACCATTCATTCTTCATACTTTAATTCTATTTCATCTTGATCTCATCAATCACTTATTGGTTACTTTGTATGACAAAATATTCTTTGTCTTTCACCAATGAATAGAAAATAATGTAGTCATTCGATACTATTATGTTTTGAAGCGATATTTGAGGCTACCGTTGAATATTAACATATGTTCTGAACATATTTATATTAGTGATGAAAAAATTACACAAGAAGAAATTACTTATTTCCTACCACCTTATGACACCACTTTCTGAGTTATGAAAGATTCAGAGCTTCGAATCAAACATACAATAAATTTCATTCAATAAAAATGTTTCGACTTTGTATTTGAAAAAACATTAAGCTGTAAGTAAGCATTGTCATAAAGAGAGACTTGAAGTTCGATCCTACATCCCTTTGAACTCATTCCGAAATTTCAGAAATTCTATCTTGAGTGATCCTTTCTTATCCAGAACTTCTGATTGTTTTTTAGATCTATTGATTCGAATTTGTCTTCCAATTACCTCCAAGATCCCCGTCTTACTATCTCATCATCTAAAATGCTAGGCAGGGAGTTTCTGTTCGTAATTCAAAGAGAAAAATTGGAGAAGAATTTATACGAAGTAAAAACCACAAGAAGACCCTACTTCTAGAATGCTTTCAGCTGGCTGCACACCACTATTTCCTAAGAACAAACAATAAAGTAAATGGTTACCGGTCGTTTAAGTTGGCTGATATCTCTTTTTCGTTCCTTCGGAACTAATTGCATTAAATCGTGGTTATCGAACTGTTGCTTGGGCATCAGAATTGAAAACGCAAAACTTCGATAATTTTAGAGGAGTTTCGATGACTAAAACTTCGAATGAGCCTATTACTAAATTAATCGTATGAATGATCAGAATTATAGGGTTGGAAAAATATTCGAAACCAATTCATTTTCGTGTATTAATACTAAATGATCGGTAATAATTCAGACAAAATAGTTGGTTGATATTTTGAAATTGTAGTTTAGATTTGAAAATGTACAAGAAAGGAAAAGGTGCTCATAAATTTGAGGAATTCATTGAAGCATTTCTTCATGAATTATTTCTTGTTAACTTATGCAATATTGATCTGTTTTGGTTATTCATTTGCCGCATGATTTATGTTAATTGCAATATTTATATTACATTCATTAATTTTTTCATTCAGATGTTGACATAATTAATTTCATTGATCAATATAGGATAGTGTGAGGATCCAATTATTTTTGGAATGGCTTTTACTCGGACGATTGGAAAGAAAGGGTTGTTTATCAAGAAGCATTATTCTTGGCAATAATTCGATAAATTTCTTAGACGTAACAATTTTGAATGAAAATGGAAAACATGTTTTCGCAATTTACCATAAGCCGTCACATACAGATATTATAATACATAACTCGTCGTGTCATCCGTATCAACATAAAATGTCAGCATTCTATAGTTTTATTCATAGATTGATCAACATCCTATTGTCACCAGAAAATTTCAACAAAAAATTAAATTTGATTAAACAAGTAGCCAAAAATAATAGTTACAATCCCAAACTAATAAATAAAAAACAAAGTAGAATCGCATTGAATGAAGTTTACCCTGTCGATAAATTGAAACCAAAATTCTACTCCTTAACCTACGTTGGCATTTCAAGTAAGAAACTGAAATCATTCTTGAGTATCAATAATTTCAACATAGCTTTCCAAACTAATAATAATTCAGGCAAATATATAAAAATAACCAAATCAGGTAAAAACAATAAATCAGGTGTTTATAGATTGAATTGCAATGACTGTGATAAATTCTACATTGGTAGAACACATAGAAATTTTAATATTAAAATATCGGAACATAAATTCAGTTTTTCAAATAAAAATCAGATTCAAATTACGCGAATCATCTCTTAGAAAATAATCACTCTCTCGACCCACAGTTTGAAATTTTGCATACAGATACTAAATATTCGAAGGTAGATCTTTGGGAAACTTTAGAAATCAACAAATACAAACACTCAAGTAGATTCATCAATGAACAAGTCGATCTAAGCCCTTCACCTCTATTGAATTTCTTCGGGGAGCAATCTATTCCTTAATTTCATTGGATATACCTGTCACAAATAACCACTTGAGAAGAATCAACCCAATAAGCTTTTAATTACTTAAGAACATTTATATTTATAGTCTCATTCTTATTTTCTGTACATTCATTCGTCTGAAGAAGCTACGGTGTAGTGAAACGCGTTACGAATCATAATTATTAAGTAAAATTCCAAAAACACATTACTTGTTTTTATTATTGAAAATGGAATTTTATCAAGTAAAAGCCTCCCAAATTCAAAAGGATTGTTCTTGTAATTAGTAAGTTGGCACCCTATATGCTTGCTTATAAAATTTGACTCTTCAGCATGAAGGGTTCATTCATAATGCTGCGGTTTTTCATCCCAACTTTTGGGATAATGCGATGTCTGTCATGCAATAGCTGTGACCGCCAAAGATGATCTAATATGTGTGTTCACTCGCTTTTTGAAGAAGGCTAAATTGTAAGTTATCGGAAAGATATTCGATGGAATCAAATTCCACAGTACACTAGCCCTGTAATCAGAAGAATTTCTATAGAGAGAGGTACGTGGCGTTGGTAGTTAAACCGTCCGCTGTCCAGAGAAATATCAGCAACCTACCGGCTTTGAACGACAGGCTGGAGATCACGCGTGATCACCGAACGGTTCTCTTTTTGATACTATTGAATACATGTAATAAGTGTTGTTGCACGTGTTCTGAAATAAAATACCATTGTGCACGCCAAAGACGGCTTGTACATGAGACAACGATGGCAATGTGAGATGAGCATTTTCCAGAAGGTCTGCTTGCAGAAGTCAAGGTAATCTGCAGCTCAACAGAAACACAGTGAAGAAAAGTACATAGTGAACACCTTGATTCATCAAGAGATCGGCACAGTACTACTAGAAGGAGTGGAAGCGAGTTTCTGTCAGTACGTAGGTTGCCTTCAAAATTTTGCGCCTCTGGCACTTTCACTGTTGACAGCTCCCAATCGACAACTGCGTCGTGTATTTTGACATTTTTAAACCTAAACCTACTCACAACACTTTAACGTACGAGTGAGTTTTGTTTTGTTAATAGTCAATTGAAACTTTCAAATTGGACAGAAAACGGAATCAACTTTTTTTTGCGAGAATTATTAACGATTTTCGGATTAACTCAATAACGGTGCTGCGATCAACCTGCTTCGAACTTTGGTCATGAAGTTTCACACGTGGCCACTATGGAACGCTGGTAACGAATTCTATCGGGGCCGTGCTTCACTCAGTGACGAACTTCGTGAAGGTCGTCCAAAACCAGTTGTTGTTCCACAAACAATCGACGCAGTACGCCAAAGGATACGATGATCGCCATATGTCTTACCTTGAGATTGGGACAACCCTTAACATTAGTTCCACTAATGTTCAATATTGCATGAACATTTGGCAATAATAGAGATTTGTTCGCGTTGGATCCCCCAAAACTCAATAATTGTTCAAAAGAAGGCTAGTGTCGTTTGATGCAGAGAAATATTGAAAACATTCGATCGCGGGGCTTCTAAAAACGTTTAACAAAATCGCTACAAGCGAAGAATCTTGGACATCTTCCTAGACAAGCCAAACCCAAAAAAATTAATCGTGCCAGAAGCACTTCGAAGCAAATACTCGCCTGTTTTCTCAGGAAAACCGGACAGGGCGCCACCATAGCATCAGAGCAACGTAGAGGAGTTCATTTTAAATGATATACAACCATCTGTTTGCGTGAGTTTTCGATGAGTTGAGGAGATTAAATAGAAGAGCTAAAATTATTCTACATCATGACGAGTAATTGAACACCCAAAATATTCAATAAATGGGCCTTCCATCTTATGGTCCCGATTCAGCACCTACATACTTCTTTTCATTTGCGCACATCAAGAAAAAACTGCGTAGGCAATGATTTTTGACGGCAGAAGTGGCAGTAAAAGCCTTCAAAAACCATATTTCAAAGGCATTTTATTCGAAGTGGTAAAAGAGTTTCGAAAATTCGTTTGAGCGCATGTAAAAGTATGTCGATATTCATAGAGTATACTTTGAATATCAATAAAGCTACTTTTTCCCTAAATTACTTGTTTTTTGTCAGGCTCAAAATTTTCAAGGCAACCTACGTAACTACGTAACTACGTTACAGCATCAACGACGACGAAATTTCTTAAAGATATGGTCAGTCATTACTCTAAAGATTTCTTTTTAGAGTGTGCTACAAACAATTGATGGGTTACAGATCTCAAAAGAAAAATAGTTGAATTGTGTTCTATTTCAGTGTATTGTTTGCAAACTCAATGCAGACTAGTTTTTACGCAGAAAGAAACCAGTACCAGGTTAATGATGTGATCTCTACAAGAATTTCATGTCAAATTATCTTTTTTTTGAATTGTGGAGGCCGTTACTTGATGTAGATCCATGATATAAATGAGATAAGAACACAAGGTTTAACTTTAATCTACACTTTATTTGAAAAAATTCGACGACGTTTCGCTGACACAGCAGCTTTATCAAGAATGAAAAATAGAATGAAGAGTATGGTATTATAAACAAATCGTAGAACAAGTTGGATGAATAACAGGAAAATCCACACCGAGCCATTGTACAGTTAGTATGAAAGGTAATAAAAACTAATTAAACAAGTTAAGTAGGGTGAGTAATTCAAATCTACCTGTTCATTCAAAAGCTTGTCCGAATGTTTGTATCTATTTATTTCTAATGCTTCTAGGAGATCTAATTTTGAACTTTTGATTTTATATGTAATATGTCAGAGTTTTTATTGAATGAATGGTTTTCTTTTATTAGGTGGTTTGAATAATTTGAATCTGATTTATTTTTATCGAAGCTACGTTTATGTTCAGATGTTCTTATGCCAAAACTCCTATAGGTCCTACCGATATAAATTTTATCACAAGAACCGCAATTGATTTTATAGATTCCTGATTTACTTGATTTTTCAACACGAGATTTATTATTCTTAATATGTTTACCTAAGTTATTAGAAGTTTTGAAAGCTATATTAAGATTTTGTTTGACGAGAAAGGATTTAATATTTGTACTTGCAGAACCGCAGAATGTTAAACTGTTGAATATTTTATAGTCTTTATGAATAGGATATACTTCATTTATTGCTTTCTGATAGAGTTTTTACGAATGAATTAGATTAGATCTTCATTCTATTTTTCATTCTTGATAAAGCTGCTGTGTCAGCGAAACGTCGTCGAATTTTTTCAAATAAAGTGTAGATTAAAGTTAAACCTTGTGTTTTTATCTCATTCAAATTATCTTACTTGAAAATGACGTCAGTTCTGCCACCAACACGTATGCCTTCCGAAAACATTACTGTTTAACAGTACTTCGATCATGTTGAGGACATTTGCGTTTCTATATTAGCTCGATATTCGAATTCGTTTCAAATCGCGATAGAACCTTAATGCTCATCACTGAAGATAACAATATTCGCGTAGCAAATAGGAACTGTTATAATAGGCTGCTTCTAGAAGCATAAAAAATCCAGAATGGCGTGAAGCATAATCCAGGCAATCGGTCTAGACAGAGTTCGTCCTTTTTCAGGCGAGTCCATTCATATAAATGTTTCTTCGTGTGGTATAAGAAATTTGTGATATCTCTACTAAATATGTCGTTAACCCAGTCAAACATTTGAAAAAAAAAATTGTCACCCCAGCTACCAGTTACGACCTTAACGATTAAATTGTACTCTCTGTTCCTTTTCTTATGATATAGCAATGTATCTCTCTTTAATTCGCGCAACTGATGTTGTTGAACTACTGGCAGAAATAATCAACATATTACATACATTTCTCTAAGAGCACTTTTCCTAGTGTTATGAAGCTGTCATAGATCCCTCCTATTCTTTCATGAACCTCATCTACTTCATCTATTGGACAATTGCTGTCCACTCAATATTGTATTGTATTGTATTGTTTCAACATAACAGTTTTATTCATTTAAAAAATATCAATTTTCTTCAAGTAACGACCACCTAAATCAAATTATTAGGAACAAACCTTATTCTTGTTTTTTAATAAATAAGTTATATTTCTTTGTTGGGAAAAACTTACTAGTCCGAGTTCAATAGAATTTTCACTAATCAGCAAGTATATGTATAATTCTGATCATATGGAAATGAGGTCATATTTTTGGATCAAATTGAAGTGACTGATTTGTCTGAATGAGTTGAAGGAAGAATAACATATATTTTACCATTTCACTAGATATTACTTCTTATATAATTTTTGTATTAAAAAATATGATATGACCTTCCCGAACGTTAGCCTTCAAGCTATTAGCGGGTTCTGCAAATATATGTTTCGCCGATGAAATATACACCCAATATGCACGCAATTGTGTGGGATACAGGGAATATTGAAACATAACGAATAGAATATGAAAGGTCAAAACAACGTCTATTATTCATGAACTGATGAATTTTTATTTCAAAAAATATTAGGGTGTGGTCGGTAGGTTATTTTCATTTTGTGCTTATACAATATATTACCCGATAAAATTACAGAAACGGAAAAAAGTTTCGTCACGAAATGAAACTGACAATTTTCTGAATCTCGATCAAAACACCACTTACCGGTTCTTGTCGTGAATCAAAAATAATTTGAAAATCATTCGTATCGTTGAAGGGCGTGGGTGGAGGTCATTTTGAACAGTTCCACTGTTATTTATTATTCGGATATTCTTTGGTATCCTTTTTCAATTACTCTCTCTTCTAATATAGAAGGAAGTTTGACAGAATTTTTATTCATTCAGAGTATCAGGAAATGGTCGAAATATTACTCCTACTTCGTTTTATTCCTTTTTATGATCGAAATACCTTCCGCAAATTTGTTTTGGAGCAGTTGAGCAGAATATTTTGAAAACACCAATTAGAATACAGAATCGAAAGATCTTTTCAACTTGGGGTTGATTTAACCTGCTCTGAATCAAACTTAAAAATGCTCTCCTCGAATCCGAATCTATCCTACCACAGCAGTATTTACTAGAGTCACTCTTTGAGAAATTGGAGGTAAAGGTTAGATTAGTTGAAGCTCACTGTACATAGGCTTTTCCTCAATCTCAAAATATTATGGTTTGATTGATTGATCTATTTCGAGAACATTTAGTAAAAGTTCGATTTCTCTGAAAGACTTTGAGTTCGAGATACAGGGTGTCGCAGTTGATATGTCTTGAACGGGTAATAATGAGAAGTTTGAAATCTGAACTGTAGATGCTACTCATTTTAAGACGGTATAATAACCAATATTAATCACTGGTTCAAGTTTTACAGAATGGAATTAGCGGTAAAGCATGATTTGCAATATCTTTTTATTTTGGTGTTTTTTACGATGCCTAGTTTAGAAATTCTTTGAAGTCGAAGAAAAAGTAGATTCGGTAATGAACTCGCCTAAGAATTTTCTGTTTGCTTATATAATTTCAGAAGAATTCCTCAAAATCGATCATTATTCGGCTCATATTTTGAATCATTGAATTCTATATGAATCGCATGATTTTCTACTAAGACTAAGACCTGAATATGGCATACAACTTGTTCTTCTGAAGAAAAATTGGCACGTCATTCTGACATTCTCATTGTTTTTTAGATAAAACAACTTGCAAATTTTCTCGTTGGAAACAAAAAATAAAGAGTTATTTAACGAATTCTATTTACATGTGCGCTATTGTTTCCAACTGAAAGAAATTGCAACCTACTCCTCTAGAACACTGTACAATGATATACAGGGTTCTTAGACGATTTAAACTAAACATTGATACTTTCAGCTATGGTTCATGGATGGTGGAGCTCTTGTCACAAATGACGCAAGAGTTCGGAAAATACTAAATGAGCACTATCAGTGTCAGTAGATAGGTGGAGAAGTGACAGAGGTAAACTGGCAGTAGTCTCAGGTACCCAGAATTAAATCCTCCAGATTACTTTTTCTGAGCATATCTGAAAACTTCTGTGCACCAAACTATAATTTCGACGTACAAGCGTACGCTGACCATAAAGTTATTCTGGCAAGCGGAGATGACGTTGATATTTCTTACATACTTACAGATGCTATATCAGCAATCCAGGGGTGGTCTGAGGATGGAAACTTAGTATAAACCTCCACAAAATTCTTATGGCGCCATTCACCAGGAAAAAGGGGATATTTGTATCATCCCCGATACTAAGTGGGGTATTTACTCCCGATGAGTGAAATGCAAAATATCTGTGGGGTTACCTTAGATAGTGAGATTATGAAGAATTTTCATGTGGAAAACGCAATACACAAGGTTAGACATTATTGATAGGCATGTCTAATGACCTGAAGAAAGAAATGGGGATCTGCCCCAAAGCAACTTCAATGGATATATGTGATGGTGGTAAGACCATGATCACATATGAAAGCATTGCATGGTATAAATACAGCCTTGAAGATCAAACCCAACTCGAGCTCTCTGAATTGCAGAGGACGGTCTGCATGATGACCATAGAAGTGTTTCGTTAAACCCCTATTGGAACTGATTCTGAGCTCCTCTTTACTTGGTAATGAAAGAAGCATCTCGAATAGCTAACTAACCTTCAGATTCCATCACCATTCCCATAATGAAATTGAGAACAACAAAATGTGAGTAAAAAGTCTGATATACCAATACTCAAAACCATTTTAGAACTGACATTCCAGATCATTATTCCTAGAAAACAGAAACTCACAAGCTTGAAGGACCGCCTACTGGAGGGGTTCTGACGGTTCAAAGACGAAGAGAGCTATGGCTGAACCTTCCAGGTCTAAGACACTCTCGGCTTACATTTGATTAATCTTCCACTGCGATAGCTGAAGCTTGTCTTAAACTCTCTAAAGTAGACCTCAGAGTTCAAATTTTCATATTGATGAGGCACTGTTGCTTCAGAAGTCACCTAAATAATTTAGGAATAAACGAGAAGACTATGTAAAAAGAAGATGAAATCAACGGAACACATCCTGTGCGTATGCTCAGCTGAGGATAGAATCAGACGTGAGAAACTTGGATAAATCATTTGGAAATGACTGAGATTATTAAGTTCCCAAGCACAAAGCTTAAATGCATTACAAGAAGGATAGATCTTGTTGGTAAAATTTAAGATAGAGTGTGTCACAATAGATCACTAGGGTTCAGTGGAAATGTTGACAATTAACTCAGTGTTTTAGTAGCTTTATCTAAATGAAAATTTTGGGTTATTGAACAGAGGTAGTTGAGGAATACTACAGTTATTTTTGACTCTCCAAACAGTCAATGGAAAGGAAGGGCATTTTTTATAGAAAAAATGGGGGACACTCTCTACATTTGTGTTAATTTCTTTCGATTAAATGAATTCTCTCAACTCATTTCAATATTTCTTCTGCCAATCTTAGTACTCGTAGATAATTAATCTTCATTATCCGAACATCATTCAAGAATTAAACTTCTCCCGAAAATGGTCAAAGAATTATTACATGAGGTGCTTCGGCGATTTGCATAAAGCGACACCTCAATTTGTGCATATTCAACAGAAAGACAAAAAGTGCAAGGAGTGTAGTTAACAAGTAAAATGTCACATTCAACCTATACCCACTTGGCAGACAGTCATTCCCCCCGGGGATTGACAGACTATGGAAGATCTGCTACTAACCTGGGGACATTAGTCTAGTACAGAGATGGCTTCAAAATGAAGCAAAGTTTAATTCTAGGAATTCACCTGTCAACACCTGAAAAGTTTATGAATCAATGTATACGCTCGCACGCTCTACCAGTTTGAGGTATATCCATTGCTAATTACGATCAGAAAGGTTATTCTCTTACTCATATGAAGCAGCATTTAAATCTTCTAAAAATGTCTGGAAATGTGAAGATAGCTTGCAAAAAGAAGCATTCAATATTCTGAATTTTATTCACAAATATTATTGGGCGGGCTTCTTGCGGCTTCTGTTGCAAATTTTTTCATTTCTGCTGAGTCCACAATAGAGACGTGCACGATTACCCAAGAGTTAATAAATGAAGTAAATATAGGACTTTTGGACCTATCGAGGAAGTCCAAATGGCCTTTAATTTGTATTATCAATTTTTTAAGTCGAAAAAATGATTAAATTGTGTAAAAGCGAGTAGCATACCTATTATTCTCCGAACGACTAAAAAATATGTACTGAGTATCGATTGATCAGTTTTAGTTGATACGAAACTACATACGTAAATAGAAAATGTTTTGGCGACTACAATGCCGTATCTGGCTTTTTCTTACTTAAAATAACTCTTAAATTAGACGTCGTAAAAAAAACTTTCCCAAAAAAACGCTATGTGCTATTAGTAAATGATTCCAATTTCAGAAAATAGTTTACAAAGAGTTTTCGAACATCATGTCACTTGTCTGCAAGTTGCTCGGTGCTTAGTAGAGCTAAATAGATATTGTATAAAAATGAGTCAAATTTCAATCATCATTTTTCTCCTGAAAAATGTTAGCTGGTGTGTCTTGTATTTTGAAAACTAAATCTTTTGCATGCATAACGTTTTCCAGAATCTTCTCGAACTCTCAAATTTCACAGTATATTAAGAGTCACCCTTTATAAGGAATATTACAGATACTATCAACTCCTTTGCAGCAGGATGTTATAACCTTTTATCTATTCAGTTACAAATGCTACATATTTCTCATTATTTCAAATTTCTGCATTATTAGGAGAAATATACAATGTCAACTCAAGATGCTTACATATTTAGTAGAACGGACAGTAACGTCGTAATAATTTTGGGAGTAGAGAGAACTCTTACATATCCCAATAAATATCTTACGTGAACATATATAGTTACTCAGAAATTGATACTATTAACATTACAATGATATGTCCTGAATATGCTGCGTTATTTTATCAAATATTTTAGTTTATTTCTTATCCAGTGAATTGAAATAGAATTATGTAATCTAGGCGTCTTAGTTATGCATTGATACTATTTGCTTTACCCTCTGCTACGCTGCATAGGTCATAACTATTTTGTTAATTAGGTCTCATCACTTTGTTGCCCAAACATTCAATTATCTTGTTGAAACTCAATTGATTTGTGGTTGCCAGTAGCATATGACAATAGAATACGACTGAGCGTGATACGGTTTCATGATTTGATTATATCATTGCAATTTCATGTCCTGCATGATAACACTTAATCAACCAAAGTACACTTAATAAGAAGGGTATACCAGCAAACGTCATGATTGAAACTAGGTTCGTAGTTACATTGAAGTGCTAAATAAATCAAATAAATTAATATTATGGCAATGAGTGAATGTGATTCGGAATATTTAGGAAAATACTAAATGTTAAACGAAATTAAATTAATCATATAGATTTGTTGATCCTGAAAAGAAGCAAGTGAAATACTTCCTTATTCTATTTTCACCTCTAGAGAAAATAGTCTTTTCAGGAAAGGATAGATGCAGAAAGTGCTACTGATAAATGATAAATGAAATTTTGAATTTGAAAGACCTTTACTTGTTAAAATTCTTATGAAAACAAGAAACAAGTAATGTTTTTGAGGAATTTTATTGTATAATTGTGATTCAAGTGAAATATATAGATACTTGAGAATATGAATTCTATTTGAAAGCTCACCTCTAAGAAATAGAGAGAAATAGTGAAGGGCTTTCGTCAATGAGAAAGGATAGATGCAGAAAGTGCTACTGATAAATGATAAATGAAATAAAATTTGAATTTGAAAGACCTTTACTTGTTAAAATTCCATTATGAATAACAAGAAACAAGTAATGTTTTTGAGGAATTTTATTGTATAATTGTGATTCGTATCGCGTTTCACTACCCCATAGCTTCTTTAGACGAATGAATGTACAGAAATTATGACAACTATATATAGATACAATTGAGAATATGAATACAAATATTCTTAAGTAATTGAAAGCTTATTGAGTTATTTCTTCTTAAGTGGTTAATGATGACAGGTATATCCAATAAAACTAAGAAATAGATTGCTCCTGAGGAGATTCAATGGGTCTACCTGAGTGTTTGTGCTGATTTCTTAAATTTGCCAAAGATCTATTTTCCAATATTAATTATCTGTGTGCAAAATTTCAAACTGTGGGTCGAAAGAGTGATTATTTTCTAGGAGATGATTTGCGTAATTTAAATCTGATTTTTTATTTGAAAAGCTACGTTTATGTTCCAATATTCTCATATTGAAAATTCTATGTGTTCTACCAATGTCGAAATTATCACAGTCATTGTAATTTAATCTATAAACACCTAATTTATTATTTTTGTCTGATTTGGTTTCATTGTTTTTATATATTTGACTAAGCTATTATTAGTTTGGAAAGCTATGTTGAAATTATTTCTACTTAAGAATGATTTCAGTTTTTCACTTGTAATGTCAACTAAGGTTAAGGTGTTGAATATTTGTATCAATTTATCGACAGGGTGAACTTTATTTAATACTTTGTTTTTATTCAAAATATTATTTATTATTTCGGAATTATAACCGTTATTTTTAGTTATTTGTTTAATTAAATTCAATTCATTGTTGAAATTTTCTGGTGATAACGGAATGTTAATCAATCTATGAATAAAACTGTTGAATGCTGACATTTTGTGTTGATACGGATGACACGATGAGTTGTGTATTATAATATCTGAATCTGACGGTTTATGGTAGACTGCGAAAACATGTTTTCCATTGTCATTTGAAATTGTTACGTCTAAGAAATTTATTGAATAAGTGCTTTCTTGTAAATCGTGAATTCAATTTTTTGATGTTTTGAATTTATACAATTTTCTAAAATTTCCAACAGTCTATCTGTTCCAGTGAAGCAAATAATGATATGGTCTACATAGCGATACCAGTATGAACAATATATACTAAGTCTATGATTATGAATTAATTTTTCTTAATTATTCATGCGCTCAAGAAAGTGTAGATCTATGATGCTATGGCAAGGCTATTCTCATATTCACTGATAATCAATCTGCAGTTGAATCATAACGAATGGTTTAATATGTTAAATTTAATGGAACGTGATACTTGCAATGGGTGGTTTGAGATAACTGTATAACTCTTGCGTTAGTTTTTATTATATGAGCAACGAAGACAGAATATAGATTCAAAGTTTGGTTATCAATGACAGAAAATAGAATCTTCGAAAAACTAGGAAAGAGCTCTTTAACGGAGGTCATTTCAAATCTGTTTTCAGTAGGTTGAGAAGAAATGAACGTGATTGTTAGTGTATTAGAATCTATCATGATAGCAGACTATGCCGATGGTATAACGTTGATGATGAAAGATCAAAACATGTTCTATTTGGACTAGTGATAAAATCAAGATTGACCATCTGCACTCACACAATGTTAAAGGATTCACTTAAGTTCGATATCATTCAGGTCCATTGAAGAGAAAATAAAATGTTTACTCTTGTCTTAATGAGTAAGATTGGAGGCTCCATCTCACATTGACAAAGATGAGATCTAGTTACTTCATGTAGCACATCCCTCTAGATTTATGCATTTGATCAAATATAATGCCTGGATATTAAGTTACGACAAAAAATTACTAACCAGAATGCTTAAAATTCAGAATCCAAGATATCAGTTTTATCTGTTCTATATGAATTAGCACCAATAAATACCAGAGAATACAGAAACTGAATTTGACTCATTAGAGTCCAAGGTATATATATATATATATATATATATATATATATATATATATATATATATCGGACTTCCGTGAATAATACCCCAAGCTTTAGCTCCTACAATTGCTGGTCGATTTCAATGAAATAAAAACCGAATTGCATTCAGAATGATATTCGGTCTGAAATAATTCTATTGGTCTGTTTCTTCAGGAAATACGGGTAGCTGATTCCACTTGTCATTTCGAATATAACATATGTTCATTCTTTGTATACATCTATACTCATTCAATTTTGAGAACCATCTTTTAAAAATTATTAACTGAAACGCACTCTTTTCCGAGAAGAAAGAAATTATCCGAAAATTTTGAAAGAAAACGCTCATTTCCATTTCATCGATGGAATTCGTGAAATGGGCAACCGTTTGAGTTTGTGATGGAATTTTTCTACAAAGTGTTTTGCCCATTATTTCAATTCGAGTAATTCACATTATTTCATATTTTCAATAAAAAAGGACTCAAAACTTAACAGAAAATTCTAATGAATCCTGAAGTTTTTGTTTTTTGTGAGGGAATACTATTGAAATGCATAGAGCAATCTTCACAACATCAAAATGGACGTTATTCGCAATTATCAAAATTATGATAGATTAGGTACCTACTCGCTTATTCTAGTTACTGTTTCGTGTCATGTCTTTTTCACGGAGAATTAAAAAGTATGGAAGACGAAATTCGAGAGAATGCATACACAATGTAAAATTATTTTCAAGCTATCAGAAATAATACTCGCAAATTTCGACTCAGTCGAGAACGATTTCCAGATCGTGATGAATCAGAGTGCTGCAAGTTTACTGAAAAGAAATTCAAGAAAGCAGAGAGATCTGTTTCAATTGACCGAAAACATAGAGAATTCAACTAATATCCAAAATTTTTCTTCAAACTTACTGAAAATACTCTGTATGCTCCAGAATACAAGTATTGTATTCAGGACGGCTTCTGGAGAAATTTCCAAACAGGTGGTTCTTATTCTTACTTTCAAAACCAAATTATCTGAAGTAGTGCGGCAAACTTGATTCTGTAGATAAGTCCTAAGCAAAAATTCAGCATTCAGCAAAAGGAAAATCTAAATTCATTCCATGAAAGAAATACAATAGAAAAATTCAAAAAAATTGTGGCGTCTAAATCTTTGTCATCTGCTCTTCATGAGCTTAAAATTTTTGAAGTACATGAGCCTGGTGTTCATGTTTACAGATTAAACTGTCACCCCTGCTGTAGGGGTTGAAATTCGAGATGAGAATGGTACTTGATGATGACTGTCATTAATCAGCATGGATCTGTTCCATTTTACTTCACTGAAACTTGAATAGTCTCAGGGAAATAGTCTTCCCTATCTTTCAGTTGCTCACCCTGTATCTTTTACAGTTATCAATTAAAAATGGAAATTCATTCAAGGCGATGTAGACAAAAATACCACCTTTCTTTTAAGTCATCACTCAACCTATCTTCCTTATTCAAAATGTCCAAGGATTGCAACCCCCCGCTTAGGGGGTTGATATTTTAGGCATGTTTTGTACCCCAGAAGATGTCCATTTGAAACAAAAATTGACCTGTTTTGCGTTTTGATCAGAAATGAATATCTTGGTAGATATAGCCACTGTTTAGTTTCCGTTGAAGCACCCTGTATTATAAACGGTTTCATATTCAGCAGTATTGTTGCTCTAGTCCGTATGCACTCATTCTGGATCGCTTCGAAATAAATTATTTCAAAGTTGGCTTGACGAGTCGTATTCTAAGAGCAGTAAATGTATTAGACATTGCTACAGTAACAGAAAAGCATAATATTCTGATGACTATTCCAATGAATTTTTGTAGTGTTTTGTTAACTTGCACCTTCTGCAGCATATATTACAAGGTTAACCATGTTGGACGGCTTGTCATTTTTGGTTATGTTCTCTATAATTTTCTTTCTGCTTCCCAGTAACCAAACAAGCAAATCTTAGCTGAGCTAACCTCTTGCTGTAGGTCAGGGTCTTGTGAAGAATGGTTTCCAAAGAATTGGTCTTGGTGGACTCCTAATCAACGGAGAGGTTGTTCCTGTATCACCTCACTTTTTCGATGAAAAAAAAAACAGATGCATAATAATAGAAACTTTGGAATGATTGCATAAAATATAGTTTAAATATTCCAATTTTATTTGTTTTGATGAGTTTATAAAATAATTAGAGACAAATATATGTGGGACATGTAAAGAGATCCTATTCTACGCCTTGCTCTTTGAATTTTTCCAAGTTTATCGTCTTCTTTTGATCCTATGCGAAGAGACTTCTTTCTGTTTTTTAGACCTAAAGAATACTCTATAGAAAGAGATTCGGCTCCAATAAGGAAGTGATTGCTGAAGCTGAAATCAACGATAGCATTCCTTTAAAAACCGTTCGAGATATCAAGGAAGGTAGGAATCAATATACCACCTCCAAAGGAAACTGAATCTACATGAATGAAGTCCGAATTTGCCTAAAAGCTTTTGTAGTAATCCGACGAATTGCGTAATGTGTTATCAATCTCCAATCACATGAAATCACATTCTATCCTTTCTGACTCCTGCAAAAATGCAGATTATATATTGCAGGGGAGTATAAGTATTTGAAGCAATTATTCACTTTGCTATACAATGCATCGTTATCATGAAAATTCATTTTCGATATCCGAATAACTTGGTTAAGATATTCGTCGATGGAAGTAGATAATATATGTTTAATTACATTACATATTTTACATTGCATTGATATATTACGTTTCAATTAGAATTCGGCATTTATTTTCAAATGTTTTGCTTTGAGTTCCATAATTCACCAGCATAAATATTAGTTTGAATACTCCGAAAACATTTGGGCCATACTATGCGAATTATAATAAAATATCGCGCAAATGCCAGCATTATTTTCATAAACGATTTATGAAAATTAAATAGAGGTTATTTTAGAAATATATACAGAGCGTAACAATGAAAACGAACCGCATTGAATAGCTCGGCTGGTTTGATTTTTCTGAATCAGGTCATTTTTTGATGCATATTTTTTTCAAATGATTTGTTTTCCTCCTATCAACCCCCTATTCGTAGCAGCTTCTTCCCAAAATTTTTGAGTAAAAGAATAAAACGGGTCGTGCCGTACATTTTGGATAATATTATTCGATTCTTTATACCTCGTGGCTATTCAATTTCGAAAATTACATTTGAATTTGGGAGGCTTTTACTTGGTAAAATTCCATTATCAATAATAAAACAAACAAGTACTGTGTTTTAAGGAATTTTACTTAATAATTGCGATTCGTAACGCGTTTCACTACACCGTAGCTTCTTCAGACGAATGAATCATTCATTCGTCATTCATTTTGTTTGAATCAGAAAAATTTGGGTACACTTCCTAGTCCTATGAAATAATATAAATGTGATATACCATTAGAAAATACATCTGATCTTCATTGTCAATCTGTGTTTTCAAGTGAGATTAATTAAAATACCACTGCTTATACTTCTATGATTATCATGAAAATCTATTAGAAATGAAACATCATTGTATTTTCAGCTTTTCAATCATGGTACATCCCTATCGTAAACGTTCGAATCATTTACTTCCAAGCATTGGTGCAATCGAGATTCGAATAAATGCCTAGCATTGTGCCACGTTCGTACGGTTATCTGCTGACATGCTTGAACTATCCTTTCTAGTAGCTCTTCTTACGATTTGGGTGGCGAAACATAGATTTCAGAACCACAATGAAAAAATCGGGAGGCGTTAGATCGAGAAATTTAACCAACCATTCTATTCCAAATATTATGTTCAGATAGTTTATCTCCTTTCATGATACTTGTTATGAAAGGATCAATATAACTATCAAGCATGTCCAAATAGACTTCGCCATCTAAGCATTTCCATATCAATGAAGGGCCTACAATATGGTCGGCCCAAACATTAAGTTTTCGAGGTCTTTGAGAATGTTCATCTCTCTTCAATTGGGATTAGTGTCACATCAGTTATGGTGATGCACCTTGCCAAT
The DNA here is from genome assembly GCA_013387265.2 of Cryptolaemus montrouzieri. NCBI lineage: Eukaryota > Metazoa > Arthropoda > Insecta > Coleoptera > Coccinellidae > Cryptolaemus > Cryptolaemus montrouzieri. The sequence continues at coordinate 88,606,615 of JABFTP020000021.1, read as the reverse complement.
AGAAAATGAACTAGATTCGTCAGAAAAATAAAAGAAAATTTTCATCGTTGTTGATCCGTTCACTGAAATGTTCGCAGAACCCTAAACGACGATTGAAATCACCTTCATTCAGTTGTGTACGACACTAGTTTTATATGGATGGAATTTGTAGTTGTGAATAATCCTAAAACTACTTATCCGTCATAATTCTGATATTTGCGACAATCTCATTACAGGTTTTGAATTTTCCATCATGGCAACTTTACCCTAAACGAATACACAATTTCGGTGTCTTTTACAATTCATGAAAATTGCATTTTTTTTTAGCGCATAAAGTTTCCATGAATTTGCGCCCCCAATTTCTTCCAGCATTATTTTCTTTAAAATGTGCCCACTTCTTCTGATCTATCATTTTCAAAAAATAAACTTACGATTTCAATGCGTTCCTGCAGTGTGTATACCATCTTCAACTAAATAAGCATCATTTCAGGTTACCGAAAACATGGTAACTGAATCTAGCAAATCTACAGAAAATCTCAAACATCGAAACAATGATAGCAAATCTATCAGAATGAAACATCGGTTTTAATTATCGTTTCGGAAGAATTTTACCTTTTCCTCAAGAGAATGATGTCGTACGCTCTGTTTTTCATTCCAAATCATCAGAATCATGAAATATTTGAATTAAAATTAATTTGATGGATTTCAACATAAAATGCTCAATCATCGATGAATCAAAAGAATTGTGTAAATTGAACAACCTGTTAAGGAGGTATCACACAATCTCTTTCTCATATTGAAAATTTCGCGTTGGTAGTTGGTACGTTGGTACAGGGTACATAGAGATATATATATATATATATATATATATATATATATATATATATATATATATATATATATATATATATATATATATATATATATATATATGTTCAACGAAATTTGACCCCTATAACTCCGAAATGAGTAACATTAGCGAAAAACACCAAGACACGTCGATTTTTGTTTCGAGGGAGCATTTTCGAAATAATTCGAAACTTGTCAGATCAACCCCTACCCCCAGCAACCCTAATTTCGAAATTCATCATAGGGAATAAGGGTCGAGTGGCACCTTACTGTAAAGGTCTGTCAATTCTCCATTCTGATTTGTCATTTTAGAATTTTAAATTAACATACAGGGTGTCCCAACCGAGGGTAAAGTTGAATTCCTGCAAATCCCAAATACTAAATGAAATCGATTTATTTTGGCATAATGCAAGCGCAGGTTTATGCTCGGTCTAGAAAAACGACCTACACTTGTGAATTTGGAGTTGGTGCAATAAACCCCCTATTTCCAGCATCCCCAACTCAAGAATCATTCGATCGAAAATAGGTCAAGTGGCACCTCGTTCGAAAGGTATTTCAATTTTCTCTTCGAATTTGGTATTTTCGAAATTCAGAATCAGCATACAGGGTGTCCCGGAGCAGGAACACTGAGAACCCAAATAACTTTTTGAAACTGGTTCATTTCGGTATAATACGAGAACATGTTTATGTTTGATTCGAGAATAAGACTCTCTTGCGTGAATATGGAATTTTGCAATCAATCTCTTCCATTCAGCATCCCCAACTCAAAAATCATACAAGTGATTACAGGTTGAGTGGCAAAGTTCCAGAAAGATTTTTCTATTTTCTGAATCACTGAGGCATTGGTTTCAGTTTGGCAATCGAGGTTTTCTGGCGTGAGGATCAGGATGAGGGATGATGGAGAAACTGATTGGATGCTCATCTAAACAGGAAAACGAGATTTATTGAACTTGTATTCAATTGAAAACAAAAACTAACTTGATTATTACAACAATTGTTCAAAATGACCTCCGCCCACCTCCATACAGTTATACAGACGATTTTCGAACTCTCTTCTCACATTAGCGAAAACTTCAGGAGTCAAAAGTCGGCATTCTGTGATAATCCTCATCCGCAGCTCCTCCAGGTTTTCTGGTCTTGTGGCATAAACTTTAGATTTTAGATGGCCCCACAAAAAAAATCTAGGGATTTAAATCTGGTGACCTGGCTGGCCACTCAACAGGTCCTCTTCTACCAATCCACCTTCCTGGGAAATTTTCGTCTAAATATTGGCGCACCCGAGCATCATAATGCGGAGGAGCACCGTCTTGTTGAAAACGCATTTCGTCCTCAGAAAGAGTTGGATCGTTCTGTAAAATTTCTGTCAATCTAGGATGTATGTGTTCCTCTAACAACTGTAGGTAGCCATTTCCATTCAGATTACCCTCAATAAAGAAAGGCCCAACTAGATGATTGCCAAAAATTCCTGCCCAAACGTTCAACTTCTGAGGCCTTTGCGTGTGGGCCTCTCTAAACCAATGAGGATTCTGTGTGTCCCAATATCGACAATTATGTCTATTCACTTAACCACTGAGCATAAAGGTGCTTTCATCAGAAAAACAGATGTTATTCAGAAAATTTGGATTAGCGTTTAGGTTTTCACTTAGATTTTCACAAAACTGTAAACGACGATCTGGATCATCTTCGTTTATTTCATGCACTAATTTTTCCTTGTAGGGGTGAAATTTGTGATGTTTCACGATTCTATGGACAGTTGTAGCTGATACACCAGTCAGACGAGATAGTTTTCTGATCGAAGTAGTATTCTCCATTTGTAGATGACCCACTACTGCCACTTCCGTTGCCTCATTTCTGACAGGACATGCCACTTCATGTTTTTGTTTGCCACCGAACCCGTAGCTAGGAATTTGTCAACTAAATATTTAACGTACTGGTGACTGACTCCCTTTCTCTTTCAGGATGGTTCCTATCGAATATCCTTGCCGTTTCTTTGGCACAACTGTTATTTCGAAAATACGTCGATACAATTTCGACCCTTTCCTCAGTGGAATAAACCATTTTCAGATTAATTTCAACTGACGAACAACAACAATAATGAGGAACTGATCTGAATATTAATAATATTTCATTGCAAAATGAAAAATAACAGATGACTGCACGCCAGATGGAAATGAAAAAATGTGAACATTTTCAATGCAGAAATCAGCTTTATTTCTTCGTAATTGATGCTCAACACATCGTACCCCAATACTTTTAACAGTTTCGAATTAATTTTAGATGATAATTTCAAATGACGATATTGAATTTTTCGAAAGCGACATCCTGTATGGAGAGCCGAACTGAATGAAATGCTTTAATCATTCTGGAATTCAAAAACCTTTCTGAAGATATGCCACTTGAATTATTTGTATGATTTTCAAGTTGGGGATGCTGAATGGAAGGGTTGATTGCAAAAATTCTATAACCACACAAAAACTCCTATTCTCGGATCAAACATGTTCTCGTATACCGAAATGAACCAGTTTCAAAAAGTTATTTGGAGTTTCAATGTTCCTGCTTCGGGACACCCTGTATGATGATTCTGAATTTCGAAAATACCAAATTCGAAGAAAATTGCAGTACCTTTCCAACGAGGTGCCACTTGACCTATTATCGATCGAATGATTTTGAGTTGGGGATGCTGGAAATAGGGGTTGATTGCACCAACTCCAAATTCACAAGTGTAGGTCGTTTTTCTAGACCGAGCATAAACCTGCGCTTGCATTATGCCAAAATAAATCTATTTCATTTAGTATTTGGGATTTCCAGAATTCAACTTCACCCTTGGTTGGGACACCCTGTATGTTAATTTAAAATTCTAAAATGACAAATCAAGGTGGAGAATTGACAGACCTTTTCAGTAAGGTGCCACTCGACCCTTATTCCCTATGATGAATTTCAAAGTTAGGGTTGCTGGGGTAGGGGTTGATGTGAGAAGTTTCGAATTATTTCGAAAATGCTCCCCTCGAAACAAAAATCGACGTGTCTTGGTGTTTTTCGCTAATGTTACTCATTTCGGAGTTATAGGGGGTCAAATTTTCGTTGGAACACATATATATATATATATATATATATATATATATATATATATATATATATATATATATATATATATATATATATATATATATATATATATATATATATATATATATATATATATATATATATATATATATATATATATATATATATATATATATATAATATAGAATAGATTTTAATCAAGTATTTTCCGAAAATGGAGAAAGAACGGATTGATAAAACTTCCAAACAAATCTCGAAATCAATTCGTCACATGTTATTTCAGAAAGTGAAAAATTACCTGGTCGTATATCTTTTCACAATAGTATAATATTACATCTTTTTTCTCTATTCAAAATGTCTGGATGAAAGCTCCAGGGGTAGAGAGAGAAAGAAACATGTAACAAAGAGTGTCCCCCTCTAAAAAAAATTTTCCTGTTTCAGAAAATTCAAAGAAAAATCAAACCCGCTGACTTATTCCAAACGGTTGAGCTTCTTTGCAACGCACCGTATAGATTAGTTTCCTCTTCATATTTGAATTGAATTTCTTGTATCGATACAAAAGAATGAACGATTTAGAACAATATGAGTTCAGTGTTCCTGAAATAAAGTTGTTTTTTTTTAGTATATCCTTGAATTAATAAGGAATTGATTCTGCTGAAATGCCCTATCGTCGAGCTTTCAGGCGCGAATTCCTCCGGTATTTGACTCTAGTTCTGGATATAGCGAACTCAATAAGTAGACCGATTCTTTTCGTATTTTTGAAAAAATCAGATAGTGTTCCGGTAAATGTTTATCCTCGTCAGCGCTTATTTGAAATCTTTTGTTATTAACTATTTTTGGTCATTTATCAAAAAAATTCGACTAGGCGAAAATATCGTCCTCGTGAAATAGACTTTTGTTGTCGATTCGATTGGCACAATACAATTACAAGAAAAAACAGCTAAATCATATGTGTCTCCAAACTAATTTTGACAGGTTCTAGTTCACTAATATTTCGAGATATTCAATTGGAAAAACTAGATATTCATCTATGAGGATACTCTAGATTGAGCGCAAGTTTTTTAAACAAGCATTACAAATTAATTCGACCCTTAAACTAAAATTTCGAATGACATCCTATATATTCTCCATGTGGTTTTGGCATTTTCAGTTTTCGATTCATCATTTTTTGAATTGAAAATCATTTATTAATACATTTGAAAATTCTCTTCAGAAAAAGCGATAGGAACTTTAATTCTTTTAATAATTTAAATAAATATTATTAACGCTAATAAGCGTCAAGATCTGGATCACTAGTAGCAATAATGACTTCAAATTTTGTCAACAGATTCCTCGTACATATAGTTTTTATCATTTGTGGTACTATTTTGCGATAGACATTTATTACGTTATTCTTCAGGTCCTTTTTCGTTATTTCTTTGATTTACACTTCATCATATCTTTCAACCCGGCGTGGGTTTAAAATCACCCACAGTGTAATTCAATTGCGCATCACAAAAACATGGAAACTGTCAGCGCCCCCACCTCTTCAGTACCTTCAAAGGTTGAACTGAATATTGCTGTTTCAGTTGCCTCTCAGCTCTAAGTGAGTTAACATATTTGTTATTTGAGTGCGAATTTCAACTTGGTGATTTTCACCTCACAACACCATTGACGTTATCGATTATAGACAATTTTGGTGATAATCACACCACTACACTATTTTTTTTTTTCTTCAAGTCATACAGGTATGCTTTGTGATGTGGGGTTAGTTTTTACGTAATATTGATTTTTTGTTGGTTATTTAGAGAAATGAGTAACGAAGAACAACAAAGGAAGCTTCTCGCCTTATGGCATGATCTGGAAACTGATGAAGACTTTGTCGATTCGAGCAACTCTGATAATGAAGATATAGTTCAAGAAAGTGCACATGATTCTGAATCAGAACAGGAAGATGATTCGGAACGAGTTAAAGATGTTCGTTCAGAAGATGAACAAGATGATAACCAAACAACATCATCTAATACAACGTCATCAGACAATTATTTCATCGGAAGAGATAAGAAAACCATGTGGTCAAAAATTTGTCCCAACCGGGCAGCACGAACTAGATCGGAAAACATAGTTAGGGGTGAGTTCTCATTAGAACGGCCTTCTGCAAGGAACCGCAAAACAGCTGAAGAATACTTCGATATTTTTTTTGATGAGGTAATTATTACTAGTATTATAAGATATACCAATCAGCGTCTGGCTACTATTCGGGATCTTGTATGATGATCAGCACAAATATGTGGTCGAAGAAGTGGATGCTGCCGAACTTCGTGCTTTTTTGGGTCTCTTTATCTGGGGTGTACAAAACGAATCGTTCGAATCTATAGGACCTATGGAAAACTAACGGTTTGGGTATTAATATATTCAGAAGAGTTATGTCTCTGACAATATTACAATTATTACTCAGATGCTTGCGTTTTGATAACTCTGAAAACAGACAAATTAGGCTACAAATTGATAAATTCACCCACATTAGATCATTGTTCACTAAGTTTGTTGAAAACTGTCAAGGCGCTTATTCTCCTATCGAGTACGTCACAATAGATGAACTGCTGCCTGCATTTCGTGGTCGATGTCCTTTTCGAGTATACATGCCAAATAAACCTCCAAAGTACGGATTGTAAATAGTCGCTTTAGTTGATGCAAAATCATATTACGTGGTGAACATGCAACCATATGCGGGTCAACAACAAGATGGCCCATTCAAAGTATATTATTTACCATTCGATGTTGTTGGCAGATTAGTGGCACCCATCAGTCAAACTAACCGAAATGTGACTTTCGACAACTGGTGACCCATCTGTTGAAAAATCACAAACTTTCTTGTGTTGGCACCATAAGAAAAAATAAAGCTGACCTTCCACCTGCGTTTGTAGATACTAGAAATCGAGAAGTCTTTTCTACCAAATAGGTTTTCAAAAGGACACTACCATATATACCGAAGAAGAAAAAAATAGTACTGGTTGCCTTCACGCTTCACCATGACGATAAAATAGCTGAAAGAACTGGAGAAGCGAAAAAACCTGAGATAATTGGTTTATATAATTTCAAAAATGCGAAGTAGATGTGGTCGACGAACTATGCGGAAATTGTGACGTATCACGTAACAGTGGAAGATGGCCACTAATCATTTTTCTTTCGATGATGAACGTCGAGGCTATCAATGCTAGAAAGGAATTCCTTTTAGATTTGGACTTGCAGCTTGTGCAAAAGCATCTTCTGTCTAGTAAAGATAATGAGAGGTTGCCTACGAAATTGAAAAATTCAATCAAATCTTCATTGAATGGGAACGAATAAGATCCGAATGAAAGAGAGCCAAAACGTCATTGAAAAAATTCAATCAAATCTTCTGGATTGTTTTATTCTATGGCTATCAATAGAACACTGAATAAGATCATATATTTTGGTTCATTTATTTGGTATTCGTGTTTTTAATTTCGAATATGGTGTATTTTTTTTCTATTATATTCAATTAAATGCACCTTTTTTCTGAAAGAATATCGTGTATTTTAATTCAGGCAATTATCAAATTCCCGAAACAAATTCTGAAAATACTTTTTTCACACGAAAAACCAGATGGGGTGAATTTCACCCCACAACACCAAACAGGTAACATAAGTTCACCACAACAACGCCGGGTCAAGATTCGCTGTAAAAAAATCCAAAGGAGGAAGATCCGGTCCAGACCAGACATTATCAAACCTGTTTCGAAGAAACTCAGCAACTAAGTGAGCATTCATAGAAGATTCTCTATATTGCACCATTACATTTGTGGACCATCATCCAACGGGGTTTTTTCCAAAAATGAAGTTTTGTAAGAGGGACAGCCACCAGTCTCCTGCCAAAGTATCTTCATTGAAGGAGTCAGTCAATAATCTTTCCTTTCAATGATCTATACTAAACATTGACACTATAAAATGCGTTGAAATCTAGGTTCCATGTGGATTGACTGTAGTCCAATAAGTGGAATTATGAATCAGACGATTGATGTGGAATTTTGCTTCATCACCTTACCTTATTTAACTTAAAAGGTTTGAAACGTCTCAATGTTTAAATAATACACTTGCAATAGATTGAATAAATAGCATCTCGTCAATAAAGCCCCTTGCACCAGATAAACTTTATGTGGATGACGTTGAGGTCTTGTGAAATATATTCTATGGAATTTTTCGTTATATTATCTCAATATTTCAGATAGTTTCAGAATTGGTACATGAGAATTGAAGTGTCATCCTAAAAAGTTTTCGATATTTTCTTCAGAACAAATTGATTTTTGGGAATTATTACGATTTTCAGTAGGAAAATGGTCTATCCTCAAGACTCAATATAAGTCTTTTAATAATAAAAACAAGTACTGTGTTTTAAGGAATTTTACTTAATAATTGCGATTCGTAACGCGTTTTACTACAACGTAGCTTCTTCATACGAATAAATGTACAGAAAATAAGAATGAGGATATAAATACAAATGTTCCTAAGTAATTAAAAGCTTATTGGCTTGCTCCTTCTTAAGTGGTTATTGATGACAGGTATATCCAATAAAATTAAGGAATAGATTGCTCCCTGAAGAGATTCAATAGAGGTGAAGGGCTTAAATCGACTTGTTCATTGATGAGTCTACCTGAGTGTTTGAGTTTGTTGATTTCTAAAGTTTCCCAAAGATCTTCCTTCCAATATTTATTATCTGTATGCAAAGTTTCAAACCGTGGGTCGAAAGAGTGACTATTTTCTAGGAGATGATTCGCGTAATTTGAATCTGATTTTTTATTTGAAAAACTGCGTTTATAATCCGATATTCTAATAATAGAATCTATATGTGTTCTACCAATGTAGAAGTTATCACAGTCAATGCAATTCAATCTATAAACACCTGATTTATTGTTTTTATCTGATTTGGTTTTATTATTTTTATATATTTGCATAAACTATGATTAGTTTGGAAAGCTATGTTGAAATTATTGTTACTCAAGAATGATTTCAGTTTCTCACTTGTAATGCCAACGTAGGTTAAGGTGTTGAATTTTTGTTTTAATTTATCGACAGGGTAAACTTCATTCAATGCGATTCTACTTTGTTTTTATTTAAAATATTTTTTATTAGTTTAGGATTGTAACCATTATTTTTGGCAATTTATTTAATCAAATTTAATTTTTGGTTAAATTTACTGGTAATAACGGGATTTTAATCAATCTATGGATGAAACTGTTGAATGCTGACATTTTGTGTTGATACGGATGACACGACGAGTTATGTATTATAATATCTGTATGTGACGGCTTATGGTTTTTTCATTATTGATAATAGAATTTTACCAAGTAAAAGCTTCCCAAATTCAAATGATAAGTCTTTTATATCGCGAATGAATTTTCATTTGGCATTGAACAGTGGGGAAAACGAATATGGTATAAGTCTATAGATCTCCTCCTTTTTTCAGCACTCGGCATAAAAAAGAATGATGTCAAAATTTTCTTCTGTTGTAAACAAACTTGGAATTTCCGGAAAATGTCATAATAAACATCTGTCTTAAAAAAAAGATGATCATTATTTCATTAATAATAACTATTCATTATCGAAAATTGAAAATACTTAAGAAAATCGCTTTGCCGAACAAAGATGTCTAAATCGAGTAATTCAAATTAGTCTCAATTTATAATGTCTTATCCTTGACATACATCACAAATATAAGATCCTCGTCTTGAGTAATTAGTGCAAGTTTCATAAGCTCACTTATGTCAGAATGTCATATATTCAAGGCTCATCACAAACAAGATAATATTCTTTATCCATCAGATATAAACATTGCCCAAAAACATTATTTGCTCGAAGAACAATAACATCAATTAAAAAAAAACAAATCTGAAATCATCAGAGCATTTCATGTGTGGATAGCACCAAAATAATTTAGTGATATTGCCAATAAAAATAGTAATGTGGCTTTCAACCAGTCTTGGATTACCTAACTTCAGTTCTTTTGAGAATTTTTTTTTCTTTTTTGTCTCACTATGTCAAGTTGCTCCGCCATTAAACCATGGGTTCTGATTGAAATTGCGAAGGGGTCAGGTACTCACGATAATCGTATACATGCGCGCATGCTCGCAATGCAGCAGCATTTCTACCAACTTTGAGCCACCATTCTCTATTTACCTTAACTGTGTTCAATTAAGTTGATTATTGACGAAACACTATTAGAAATACTCAAATGAACTGACATGAGAAGAGAAGTAGGACATAGTAGTATACATTTCAGAAAATATTTATCACCATTTTCATATCTGAACTAATGAGTGATTCAATCTGGGTTATTATGACTCATGATTCTAGTGTTACAAGCTGAATCTCGAACAGTGCTCCCTCGTAAGTTTTAAATATTTTAATTTCCACCCCATGAGAAAACGAAAATATTTTATACCGAATAGAATTCGCAAGTGTGTGATTTTCCAGAGTCTTGCATCATAATGGATCGATCGAATTTCAAAAGAAAATGGATATTTATGAGACATTACTATACCACTTATGATTATTTTCCTGTGGTGGCTAACCAGAGTTCAACTTTCAATTAGCTCAATTCGAAAAAGATTAGGGCTATGATATTAATTGTCGAATAACCCAACGAACTAAAGTGTTATGAATCTTTCTATGAGCAATCCCCAAAAAAACTCAGATTAATGCACAACAGGAAATTGTGAAATATTAAGCTTTTACAAAAAAAAACAAAAAGTTTCGATACTGATGGACAAGTATTTTTAAAGAAATGTTATTTGACGTTTATTTAAGTCAATACAGAAGAATTGCCATTAACAATGAAAAATAATATCAAACAGATAGTCTCCACAACTTCACTTGAAGGAACATAATCTGTTGATGAAATTGTCCATTCCATTTTCATGCCTTGGAGGCTCAAATTCATCTAGAATGGGCATATTGTCGTTGAGTGTTTCAATTGACCGGGAAGTATGGGAAGTTGTCACGTAACATTGCCGCAGAAGGTCTAAGTGTTGAATAACATAATCTTAGACGCCATTTGTAATCATTATTTCGAGAAATGACTCTCTCGGAACAATTTCCTGATGAAAGGGTAATTCTTCCACTACTTTAGTAGCACGTAGTACCATATTATTGGACATAAACATCGTCCTCATCCATATTTCCAATTTTGACCATAAGAATTTATCAATTACGGTTCAATAGCTCAATCTATGAACCAAAACGGCTGAACCAGCTGAATTTTCGAAATAATACTGCCCAATGATACTGTACTGTTACTGTAACAGTTACACTTAATAGATTGGTAGTTTTTTCAACAATCGCCTCTAGTTTTTTTGTGCTTTTCAGCATAAACCTTCAAGATGGAAATGTGCCTCATCACTCATAATAATTTGCATGTAGAATTCTAGATCATTTTCCTTAATTTCCAACACCCAATTGGCAAAGACGCTGTTGATAGTAGAGTTTAACATTTCATGTGTTAACTGAACTTTGTAATTCTTAAGATCTAAATCTCAAATTCGGTGTAATGTCGTTTGCGAAATGCCTAATTCCTCAGAACGATGTGGAATGAAAAAACCGGGATTTTCGTCTTTCAGTCACAAAAGCAATATCCGCTGGTGTTCTTGCACCACGAACACGATTTCCGTTCTTTTTATCATTAACTTGCCATAACACCTCGAAATTTTCAACCATTTTAACGATATCTCACCGAGAAAGTGCTGCACGATGACTCAGAATAGTTCAGTTTTTTTTCAGAATTTGAAATATTCCAGCAAAATTCTCCTCATATTTTTAGTGAATATGAATAACTACTATGCACTATTCAATCGTTTATCGTTCCATTTTTATTGACGGAGTAGTTTTTGGTTGTCAATTGTCGAAATTGACTGATCTTATTTTGACAACCAACAAAATAGCGGCCAATTCAAAATGAAACCTCTTATTGAGATTTATTTACGTAGATAATGAAGAGTTCACTACACCACTCAAAATGTGGCACTAAGCTGTGCTTTAAATATTTGTGAAAAACAGTAAAAATTTCTAGTTCAGGACTGAAAGCATAAATTGAATTTTTCAAGTGATATGAAGTTTTTCGAGAACTCCTGAATACTGTTAGTTGAACTTCCATATTGCGTTCCTCACAAAAGTGGATAAGCCTAATTATTCTCCAAAAGTTTGGTACCCCCAAACCTTGAGTATAATAAAAATGGGTATTTGTGGAACTTAGCTCAACTCTAGTGCAAATCTAAATATCAAATTCTGCTTCAAATATTCTAAGAAAAGTTGAATATTGAATAATGATAAATCGCTCGGACCCGTCGATTTCTGATTCGAGGGGACCAAATTTTCGATTTTTTTCATCCTCGTAACTTCAATTCCTTAACGGGAGTGAGCATAATCCCCTGATTGTGAATAGGGATGAGGGGTGTTGCGATACCTCATTTTGAAGATCTTATCGAGTACTATCTGGCCCTAAATTTTCCCTCCGAAATTTTCATCGTTAACGAAATGGCAGCTAAAAAGAGGAAGACTACTTACTTTTGTGATTAGTTTATTAAGAACTGAAAATGGGCACCATTCACTTCCATGTGTAAAGAACCCTGGTGTATGTCTAGGATAGATTTTATGTTGAACTTACCTCGAGGTATGCAATGTTTTTATTTATTTGTCAATTCTTTGTTCGAGAAAGTAGACAGACCATGAGTCTATGAAACTGTGCCAAAGTGATTGTAAATTTGTAGTAGGATTAAAATGGTGTAGAAAAAAGGGTGGGAATGATAAAATTATATTTTAGAAATAACGACTCTGCGCGATTAACAGCGGCTTTATTTAATGAACGACATCTTGAAAAAATTGTATCTGCTTCTTACGTTGTGCAACTGGTTGCTGAATTTGATACTGGTTCAGTGGGCAACAAAAAGAGGGTGTATGAAGGAGACGAAGCGAGGGAAGTGGCTATCTTAGATCACTTAGCAATGGATCCGACCCTTAATTCTAGGAAGAAGTCCAATGTGTCTGATATTTCACGCACAACAATCATGAGAATTTTAAGAAAACATAAGTTTCATCCTTTTGGGATACAATTGGTTAAGGAACTGAATGAGGATGATTTTGATCGCCGACTCATGTTCTGTGAAGTGGTCAGTGAAATTATTAATAATAATCCAAACTACATGTTCTACATCTGTTTTTCGGATGAGTGTTCATTTTACCTTAACGGCACTATAAACAGGCATAACTGTTGTTACTGTTCAGATGAAAATCCAAGATTATTTCGAGGAGAGCATCCTCAGCATCCCCAAAAGTTAATTTTAGGGCGGGTATTTATGGAAATCACATCAAATCTATTTAGAACTATTACCGTACGCTGTTTATTCAGCCCTCGTGAAAGTATTGAAGAATGAAAAAAAAACATGAAAATATCATTTTTGAGCAAGATGGCGCACCACCTCATTTCGTTCAACCTGTGCTTCAGAAGGGGACATATTGAGATCACACGCCACTAGACTTTTTTCTATGGAGTCACCTGAAATCTAGGATTCACGCTACCCAACCTGAGTCCATGGATGATTTGCGAATACGGATCATTAATGAATGCCGTCAAATTGAACCAGAAATGTTGAGTAATGTATGTGAACGATTAAAACAAAACTTATTTTAATGCAAGGAAGTGAATGGTGCCTATTTTCACTTAATAAACTAATCACAAAAGTAAGTAGTCTTCCACTTTTCTTGCTGCCATTTCGTTAATGAAAATTTTGAAGCGAAAATTTAGGGACAGATAGTACTCGATAGGATCTTCAAACTGAGGTATCGCAACACCTCTTATCCCTATTCATATTCAAAATCTAGGGGTTGGTAGAAGATTGCAGTTACGGAGATAAAAAAATTGGAAAAGTTCGAATCAGAAATCGACGGTTACAAGCGTTCCTCCACATTTTCATTGTAAAACCGGTAAATCGAGGTATATATATATATATATATATATATATATATATATATATATATATATATATATATATATATATATATATATATATATATATATATATATATATATATATATATATATATATATATATATATATATATATATATATATATATATATATATATATATATATATATATATATATATATATATATATATATATATATATATATATATATATATATATATATATATATATATATATATATATATATATATATATATATATATATATATATATATATATATATATACATGTACTGATGAGTATGGAATGGATGGATACGAATAGGTCAATAGGTCGTGTACTAGCTTGATGAAATTGGGTATGCAATACTGACGACGTCAAACGAGACCGAGACTGCAATATATTGATCCTATTCTTGACATTCGACTAAATTGTACCACTACTATGTGGCCATGGTTAACGATGGTTATGAAGAGTATATCGGAAAAGTAGCACCTTTAGGTAGTGATATCTAACATTTCACGGAAAGTTGAAAATTGCTGCCTGAATAAAAATCATCAATGTATTTTTATTATGAAGCGATACATTTCGCTTCTTATAGGATATTGAGATTTGATTTCGAAAACCAGACTCATCCAGAAAATGGACTTCAAAACAGATAGCTCTTCCAAGTACCTCAAGATTTAAACCAATTCAAATTATAACTCCACTTAGAAAGTCCAGTTCCTGTAAAGGTGAAAGAATTCCAGAGAACCACATATTACACCCTTTATTGATTGATATGAAGTATTCAATACTTCACTTAAAGTTAACAAAATTGCTCAATTCGTTCGAAAAACGAAGTAGCGTCAAGTTAGATTCGAATATGAAAACTTAGACCCTCAAAATGCCAATTCTTCGAAATATTTTGGTCAGCCATCATATTCAGAATATCCTGATGGAAACGTCTTCAATATTAGATTCGGATTGAAATTATGGTTTCGGAAATTCAAGAAAGAACAATGGGTTTGATTATATTATTAAAGGTTTCTAAAACTCTATGATTTTAGTGAGAACAGATTGTGACTAAGTAAGTATACTAAGTATATCTCTGGATAATGTTAGGTTTCAAAGTACTACTCAATTCAACAGATGATTTTTTTTTGCTGATGCTAAAGTAGTTGTTTCATCGGAATGTTACTAGGAGAGCGTAATTAGCTTGAAATTTTCTCAGTTCCAAAGTTTTTCCCAAACTAAGCTGCTATCCTTCATCGACCTCCTTTATGCTATAACTCGTTTTCATCATCACATTTGAAAATGAGAGATATGGCGATACTAAGTAACCTAAAAAATCACTTTTACAGTATTTACTCTAATTTATTCATCACTATAATTAACTATCTGTATTACAAATCTTTTTCAAACAAAAATTTTAGGAGACCTAATGAGTTTTCGGGTCGAAGCTTGCGCTATATCATTGTGATTTATAAAAATGAGAAACAGTAATTTCTGATAATATATGCATTCAACTAGGTTTGTGTCATTACATTCGGTTGTTTCGGGAATCATTACTATCGATGTAATTCACTAACTACCAAAATAATTAACATTTCCAGTCTTTAGGAGATGGACTGATATAAAATTGAAATATTGGACTGAACAATGACCATACGCTTCGGGACATGCATACTCAAACAAATGAGAAATGATATATCTCTGCGGGAATAATTACATAGTAATATATTGAACGGGTGGCTATTATTTATCCTCTCACGGAGCATTGTCCAAACTAATAATACTAGATGGTTGTAGTTGGGCCTTAAATGCCCATAATAAGGTGAAAAATACCGACCTTCGAAACACATCATGAAAATTATGCTATTATGCGGAAATTTTCTATAGTAGTCGTAAAAAAACAAATAACTCGTGAACATATTATTTTGAACATTTATGTATATCTTATCACATTAGAAATTGCCAGTTTCATGAATAAATGAGATTTTTCATATATTTGTATTTGGTTATTTTGTTGTACAATGATGGTGCAGGAAGTTTACAACATGCTAAAAAATGGAAATAGTTTCCTTGAAGATATTAAAGATGCGCTAATGCAGCGGTATTTTCATAGTACAGTTTAACTACCTGCTTAAATACGGGGTGCGAACTTTCAATGGAATAAATTTAGTATGACATGACACACATGACACGCTCCTGAAAATTCATTAGATTTCGACTATTTTGGGTTTGTGTTAGGTTTGAGTTGCCAGCCACTCTCCTAATTAGTTAATAGTTCGCTACTGATCTGCGTGTTTTTCTCTTCTCCATTCAAAAAATTGTTTATTTCGGAGCCCTGTCAGAAATTTAACGAAAGTCCTCAGTGTTTGTTGTAGTTTTTTTGAAGTATTGACGAAATTGTTGGATTTTGTGTCGTACATACCGAGTAAATCTTCCATCAACACTATCGAAATAATCATGATTTGCGAGTCGTCTTTGAAATACATGGTAAGTGACAATCCCTATTCAGAAGTGTTTGCAGAAACAAATGAACTAACATTAGCCGATTACTTTGTTATTGGACTATCAATACTCTCGATGGAAGCAATATAAATATTATTCAGGATAATTGGTTTATATCAGTCGGTATAATTCAAGCAATTCCTTATTTTGCTACAATCTGAAGAAAACGATGCTATCACCGAAAAAGAACAAAATCATGATAATTTTATCTACTCTTCACGAAGCCGCTGAAGCATCTACGGCAGAAAACGGGATGACGGGCGCCGTAGCCACATTCCATGTAGTATTATAAATTCTTCTTGCAAAACCAGAAGGTGGTCAATGACCATATGATAAATAATTAAAGTATAAATTCTTATATAACATACACTTCAAAATTACTAAAACCAAACACCATTGACTAGATGTGTTGCCTTATTGAATCATAGTTGATAAACAGGCTTAGTACAAAAATTTGAGGCGTGATATTTGGCAAGATTTTGGTGAAGTTATAAACATTCCAAGAGGAAGAGTGACACCAGAGTCGGTAAAATCGTCATAAATTTCACGATGCTCGAGTGTTAACGTACATTTTTTATAGTCTAGTATTTTAGTGTTGAACATCTGTTGTATTCATAGGATGAATTTGTGAGATAATGTGGAAAATAAATATTCCATTACATTTACATTCAACGTTTTCAATAATACATATAAATAAATTCATATGACATCGCTCCTGAAAATTCATTAGATTTCGACTATTTTGAGTTTGTGTTAGGTTTGAGTTGCCAGCCACTCTTCTAATTAGTTAAAATAGTTAAAAGTTCGCTACTGATCTGCGTGTTTTTCTCTTCTTCATTCAAAAAATTGTTTATTTCGGAGCCCTGTCAGAAACTTAACGAAAGTCCTCAGTGTTTGTTGTAGTTTTTGCAGTATTGACGAACAGCTTGTTAGATTTTGTGCATCCTATCAAGCTACATCAGGGTACAATCTACCAGAATATCGCATTGATATCCAGAGTAGTGTCAGAGGCTTTCTCCCGGAAAAATCCAGTGTACGGACTTAGTCAAGTAACACTGAATGGAGCAGTATAAACTAAAGAGAAAACCTATCGCTACCGGATTTCGAGAAAGATACGAAAAATAACAAACAGACGTGATGACTGTTATCTTTTGTTCAAACAAATTTTCTTCAGACCCAAAATCTCAATACTTTTGTGAAGATTTCTAGGAATAACACCTGTTGTGGAAATAATAATCGGTAGAATAAATATTTTTTCATTTTCCAAAATAAAGTTCATAATTGTCATTTTCACAAATAATCTCTGGTTCATATTTGTGAAATTTTTTCTTTGGGAATTAGGTCATGTTTAATTCCTAGATTAAAATGAATAATATTAGCGACGGCATTATGTCTTTCTAAATAATCTGTTGAAGCAAGGACTGAGCAAGATGATAATATATGAAAAACTGTTTCTGAAGAACAGAAACATCTACGGCAAGAATAATCTATATTTTGTTTGATGATGTAATTTCTATAATTCCTCGTGAAAACAACCTGATCCTGGATCGCAATTGCCAAGCCTTCTGTTTCAGCAAACAATTCTCCAGATACCAACCATTTATTCGATGCGATTTCATCAATATAATCATTTTCAATTCTTTAGGTGCTTTCCGTGTAATTCCTTCTGCATCCAACTTTCTCTTTTAGAATTATCATCAAATATATCAAAATCTACCTTTTGCATTGTCAAGTTCAGAGGTGTAAGATTATAATCTGAAGCAACAACAATATCATGTAATTTAGACGTTCTCTGTTTATCATGAAAATGGGAACGTAGATGAAAAATCTGTTTACTATGAAGATTATTCAAATCAATTAATCCACGACCTCCAAGATGTCTAGGTAGTGTAACTCTCTGAACAGCTGACTTTGGGTGGTGCTTATGATATTTACAGAGCATTTTCCTCGTTTGACATTGTAATTCATTTAGATCAGTTTTAGACCCTTTAATAATTCCAAAAGAAGATGTAAGAATAGGAACAGCATAAGAGTTGATAGCTCTGAAAAGGTTTTTACTAGTTAAATAACTCTTGATGATAATTCTAAGTCTTTTGTAATATGAACTTCTAATATTTTCTTTAGTGCTGCTATGGTTAATTGTCTTCTCTTGACAAAATCCAAGATATTTATATGTATCTCCTTGATGCATTGGCTCGATTTCGATATTGGAAATCTTTATATAATCAGAGGTGATCTTTCCTTTTTCAATAGAAAGATTTTTACATAAAGACGAAGTGTCTTATCAATTTTATAAATTTCCAAAATTTCTTGAAGCCATGAATGGGAGAACTATCAAAAGCCTTTAGGTAATCAATGAAGGCTGTATGAATATTTCTCTTCTTAGTTTGAGCTTGATTCAAAGCAACAGAATCAACGTTAAAAGTTGCTAAACATACCAAGGTGTATATACATATCCTTTTGATATATATATATATATATATATATATATATATATATATATATATATATATAAATAAGTATTTCCTTGTGTGAAAAATAAAGGAGTAGCTGAGGGTTCTTTGTTATAAATGAAAAATATTCAGCCAATTTTTCATGAACGCAAGAGAATTTCTTGAACCAAAAGTTATGAATACCATCAACACCTGGAGATTTCCAATTTTTGTGTGTTCAATAACTGATGTTATATCTTTTTTGAAAATTTTTCAATTTGCATGCATTCTATTTTAGAAAAGCGAGACCTTTCATTCAAAATCCAACTTGCATTGGAATTGTGTTGCCTTGGCACTGCCCAAATTGAAGACCAATAATCAGTTAGAATATCAATTTTAGGAACTTCATTTCCTGAAATATTTTCATTTGTACCTGAAATAAACTTGTAAAAATGATTTTCATTATTTTTGAATAACTTGTTTTGGAATTTTCTATCTAATGGAGTATACTGAAAGTTTTGTTTTAAAGTATCGATGTATTCTATCAATTGTCCATTACTTATCTAATTATTTTTATGGGTTTTATATTTGAGAATATTTTTGCAATATGTGCCATAAGTGTTTTTGATCGATTACCTCTGGAATATATATATATATATATATATATATATATATATATATATATATATATATATATATATATATATATATATATATATATATATATATATATATATATATTGGCAAACTCCGCCAAGATTAGCAGACGAACAATTAGTGGCCAGCATAACCTCCTTCTGGGCTGTAGGGACGAGTGACAGGTCAAAGTTTTAGTATGTTGATGTTTTCAAAGAGGTGTTTCTTAATAAACCCGTTGACCGAAATCACAAACGGGAGAACAAAACGTTTTTGAACCGATGGATTTCCTATATCTCAAAAGCGAGGTATTTATATTGCGTTATCTTCTCGAGATGTGGTTTTTTCATCTTATAATCCGATGACAGTGTTTGTTATGTACAGGATGAGGGAGGTCTCTTCCACCAAATGGAAGAAATAAATATCAGGCCTATTATCTGCGATGGATCTGTATGTTTCGACGATGAAGTCCCACTCAGCCTGAATTAGGCGATTTCGATCAGTTCTTTGGGTTGTTTTTGTGAGCTGCGATAACAGACCATTCTACAACGCATAAGTTTGATGAAAAAGCTTTGCCATTTCGTTGTGCATATCCAGGTAGCCCCTCTGTGCCAATATGGGACACGATATGTTACGTGTTTCATTTGACTCCAGGCAATTTGGACACCTCCTCCACTGGTCTGAGAGAATATACCGTGATGCAATATGCTTAATATACGCTCTTGTGGGGATAATCTGGTCTTGGATGGCCGTATTCGTCTTGTATGTAATTAGCGATTCTGCTTTTTCTGTAGGATATTCGGTTATCTACCATGTAGTATTTTTCCAAACCATTTCTCCTTCATTCGGTCCTATGACCTTCCCAATGCTTAATATTAGTTTCTCGGCAGATACACTTCTGAGAGATTTTCATCAGCCCTGCACAAGAATGTAAAGAATGGGGAGAGGATTTCGATTGGAAGTATTTCCACATATTAGAAATGGCGTCGTCTCGAGCCATCAATCTCCTTCTTCCTTCATTTCTTGGCAGATGGAAATGGGCCACGTATGCATGTGGGTGATGGGCACTGTACTTAGTAGGGAGTTCGTGTATCGTGGTATCGACAGATATCAACTCCGTGACCGACTATCTGACAACTCTTAAAGAGTAGGCGATACATGGTATAGCCCACGTCTTTATGGCAGCGAAGAGGGCTTTCGAGTTCAACTTTACGTTCAGCACTCGTTTTTCTAACAGGAGGAGTTTTCCCCTTAGGGACGACTTTCACTTCTGCAGTCTTGATTTCCATAATTTGTTGAATTTCCAGATACTTAAAAGACTACTGAGGGACCAGTATTTTAGTCTGTCGTCTTTGTGTTTCGGTATTGCCCCTTCTGATACACTACAACCAAGCAAGTACCGGATACCAATCACTATAAGAATACGAATGCGTTCGAGATCACACTGGGCTGTTAATTCACACAATTGTCTATTTATACGCCATGTCAGGTTGTATTAGGCTCGAGTTAGGATCAGACCATTTGTTGCATATGAAGAGAGTGTTTTCGCCTGTGGTGTATTGGCGGAATAGTTGTGTGTTTTATTTTGCTTCTTCTGTTCGAGCATTACTGAATTGGGTCTCACCTCTGGTATATTGAAATTGTTTGTTTTCTGCATTTCTATTGCCTGTCTAGTTAATCATTGTTGTGAATTTTCTATATTTGCAACCGTTTCTGATTAGTCGAAATCATTTTCCTGTTTTATTGACTTAACGTTTGGTTAAATATTTGAAGTACTAGTTTTATTTCTGACGGCATTTTGATGTTTATTCATTATGTCAGATATGCGGTGATTTGTTTGTCCAATACAAACCTTGTAGCATTATTTTTATAGAATACTGTTAACGCCCTGTTTTTCTAGGGAAATACTATTGTTTGGATATCTTCTGAGCAGTTTGCCGACACTGTCTGTTGTGCTTTAAAAATATAGAAGATACATTGTACCCTTATAATGAACTATTTCTTTGTATATGCATTGGAGTCTCTGCAACTAATGTGTCTGTGTAACTAATTTGAACTGAATTTAAATATGTAGGTTGATGCTGTGATTCTGAATTTAGGTATCTATTTGTGTTTGTTAGTTTGCGATATACTGTGTATTTTAGGGTATTACCTTGTTTTTCTATCAATGGCACATATAGAAAAGGTTGGCCCCTTGGAATTACTTCTATAAATTTTTCAACAAGAACTTCTATATTCGTTAGTTTTCATCTATACAATTAAGTTTCAATCAACACGGGAGAATACGTTAGTGAGAAAAAATGATCGCATGAATGAGAATTAAGCTTTGAGGCATGTTTTTTTAAATTTATAGTAATTTATTTACAGAATCCTTGAAGGAGACGGAACTATACCGAAATATATGTAGAAAATAAGAAAAGAAAAATATTTGATTTTGTGATAAGTATTATATATGTTAATGAAGTATATAGCCTTTCTGATGGATTATTATTTCATATGTAATATTCTTCTCGCTTTCCAAATATATTCTCTAAACTATCGAGTAGTCTCTTACGAATACGTTGGGGAATGAGAATCAGAAATCATTTGAATATGCGCGAATACCAATACGAATACGAATATTCTTTAGATGACCAATGTATATCAGCCTAATAGAATAATTTTGATAAAAAAATATATGAGAGAGCGTTAGAGAAAACACTATAACGTCGATTACCTTTTTTATGTGTAGAGTGAAAATTTTCTTACTTTAAATCCAATTTCATTTTCAAAATTCTTATACTTATCTTCATTTTCTCTGGAAAAATTTGAATTTTCAATTATTTGGTAACAGAAATTCGTACTTTACTCCCAGTAACTAATAATTAGTACTCAACAACACTAAATATGTCTCCTGGAGGTGCATTGAAAGTGAAACAAATAGGAAAATGTCGATGTCTGTGATATTCAGTATGTCGTGCAACGAACCTTTTGCAAAAAATGAATACTTCTAACAATAAAGGAATATCGAACTGGCAGAAATAATGTACAAAATTCTGAAAATTCTGTTTTTGTACAAAAATATATTCAAAGTGTTAGAGAAATATTACACAGAAAAATGATAGCTAAAAAAATAGCAAAAATTTTCTTATTGTTTTAGAAATGTTTTACTACCCCTCAAGTTTGAAGAGCGAGATCACAATGAGAGGAGTCTGACAAAATATTGTGCAATATTTCTTCAGTTTATACAGAACGTTTGCAGTATGCATAAGGATGAGTGAAGGCAGGGAAAAAGAAGTATTCATCGCTGCTGGAATGAATTATTGATATTCAGGAGATGTAGGGGTAATGATCACATATTGCTCTTCAGAAAGTCAAGTCTCATTTGTATTAGAACAAAAACAAAAATGCTTAGACGTGGTATACAAAATATAAGGTATATCAAAAATACTCTTCAAAAGACAATGTCAAAAAAGATTCAACTCGCTTCCCACTAGTTTTAGAGCAAAATTGAAAGAAGAGAGAGCAGAAGAAAGTCAAGAACATACAGTAGCTGTCATCTGTTGTGTATAATATTTTGTGATCAGATCTCCATTCAAGATATTGGTATAAATAGTAGGTTTCAAGCTCAGTTTACGAAGTGATTTATATTAAGAGTAAGTCGGTCGATTTATCAAATAATTCATAGTCAACCTCATTTTTGCTTATTTTATAGGTTAGGTTAGATACATTGTACATAAAATATGACTGTAATTCACTAAGGAATCCAAGAAATGAATTATGTAAAGAATGTTGAAAACGGAAGTTGGGATTGGTCACTGTCACATACGATACTAGAGAAAGATTCAGTTGATAAGGCTATATTATATCGAATTCATTCAGCTTCCAATTTTATCATCAGAAAAGTTATGACACAACATAGAGTTTTCTTCAGAAAATTCTCGAAGAATAATTAGATCTTATGCGATTCAAATGCAATATTTCTTGAAAGAAGACATTCTGATAACATTGAGATAAGAGTTCAAGTTTTCACAGAATGGTTTTTCTAAAACTGTTAGGTTTTATGTTCACTAATGTCCACAACTTCAAATAATGTTGGTCGATTCTTATGATGTGCATGTTTCGTGCCTTCTCATAAAAAGTGTGATAGTAATCTCGAACCAGGTGTAAACTTGAGCGTCAAGATCGCAAACCAAAACAATTCAATCTGTTTTACCTTTATTGCTGAAGGTAATTATCATAGGCCACGTGATAGCCTGCGGTAATGTGGGTTTGTAGTAGCTAACTTGGAAATCGGAGTCAGATTCCATTAAATGATAATTGAAACTTTGCAGCTAATCCGATGTGCTATACAAGTAATTAGAGAGGTTGTGGGTTCTTCAAATTTTTATTTATGTTTATTGCAACGGTGACAAATGAGTACGATAAGGTTTCACATAAAAATAGAACATATATTTCAACTGAAAAACATGAGTAATTAGGTGATTCGATTATATCAAATCAATATGGCCCAATGTTGAGTGAAGGAGAGTGAAACTCATTTTTTAACGACTTTAGATTAGACGGGTTAGAAAATTGACTGTGTAAACGAAGTCATAGGTGATGGTGCGAGAAAAGAATACAGGACAAGAACTTCGGACTTTGTACTCTGTTCTTGATTTAAGGTAAAGTAAAGAAATCCTGGAGACTTAGGATCTGTCGTCCGCTGGATGAATGACATTCAAATTCAACTTGTCTTGTATGCTGTGTGCTTGGTGAAGGGTGTCTCGATGATTTGCAAATAACATGGTTGTATTCCGATCGGTATAAGACTCTCAACTTTATATAGGAATTGAGGTTAACTAACATCTTAGTACGTAGGACGACTGGTGTGTTACCTTCTTAGAATATTTCAACCGATGTCTGACGATTATCTCCTGGCTCGAATGAGTGAATCTAATATTCTTCACCCTAGAGTCCTTAGGTATCAGATCCAATCAATAAGTAATGACAAAATGTATAGTTTTATAAAAATTTTAACAAAAATGAAAGGTATGGTCGTGTAAAAACTTAAATTTTGAGAATGATAGTCTCTTCTTCAAGGGATCTCAAAATTATTACGTGGAAAAATCACGTGGAAAACGCTTTTTGCAAATGAAAAAAACTGAATCTTGTAAGATATAATGTTAGATATATGGTTGTAGGTCTAATAGAAACCTATCGATTCATCTTTCAATTTATATGAAACTGGCATTATTCCTTTGAAAAAAATCTTGGAATCTAAATTTTAGTTGATTTCATATATTAATATATATATATATATATATATATATATATATATATATATATATATATATATATATATATATATATATATATATATATATATATATATATATCCACTCAACTCTCATGTAGCCTCTGCCTTTTGCAGTTTCAGCCTTTACCTTTTCACGATATAAACAAGTCGCTGCATCATATTTCTGTTGTTACGTGTTGAATGTTTCCAATCTATATAAGGACAAATGGTCTTCATTTCATATTCATTAGCATTCACACGCTCGACTAAAAATAAGGTTTTAGGATTTTTCACTCACGTATCTGCCAAGAGCCAACTATGTCGGAAGCAAAAAAAGATACGGCTGTATTGTGCGGACCATATTGAATACAGGAATATCAAGAAACCCTCAATTCCGTCTTTGCCATTGTGCCTTATTAGAAAAAAAACATTATCAAACTCATGTTCTTGACTCAAAATCATTTTAATAAAATACACCCAGACAAGAAAAACGTGACATATCTTCCAGACATGACAAGGAGTACGAAATCCAGACAATTGTATCAAAACTTTTTTCATTTTCTCCTGATCAAGACCATGACTGGCTTCAAGTTTTCTTGTACAATCATCATATTATCGAGAGCTCAAAAAGAAAATTCAAGTTTACTAGCAGTAACAGAGATGTTAAACACCGTATAAACGAATTGATGCGATGTCAAAAATCTATTACCTTATTTCCAATTTTGATTCAAACTATTTAGTACACATATAATATAAATATACGGACTGATTTCCAGAGGAGAACACAATATATACTAGGAAATGCTGAGAAATACTCATATACATACAATATTATACGGAACTGTCTGTACTATGGTCTAGTTCAATTTTTCTTTGAATAAAGTCTGGAGAGAAATACAGCAGTAACACCCTTTCCTTGAGAAGAAATTTCCAATTTTTGTAGCCTTTCAATAGTACCAATCAAAATTTTTGAAAATAGAAAATATGTGGCAATTTTAACTAACCATTGAATAACTGAAGGAAATTGAGAAGTTCCCTGATTCAAAATAATATTACGTTATTGAATCTTATACTTCCCGACTGCACCGAACTGATAGGGAAAAAATCTGCTCAATAGAATATCGCCTTCGTTTTATCGTCAACAGTTAAATTTCCGTTTCTTTATGTCGAAGCAAATTGCGTGAGATGAGAAAAAGCTTCTTTCCTCGGGAAATTGAATATTGATGGTGTTATGTTTATGAAGATATAATATAGGATCTAAAAGGCTGATCGAAATTGACGTAAACTTGGCATATCGTATTCTGTCTTCAATTAAATTCTCAGGAATATATAAATAATTGTGAACAGCCTTGTTCACCATTATCGTCAACATAAAATTGAGGGCATATTGCAGTTAAATTATGATTCTGAAATTTGGCGATACTCACAAGTCAAGAGAAGTATTCGAAACATATTTTTAAAATGCGAATAAAGTAGTATTATCAATGAATTATTTAGCTTTTATTCAATGAATAACATAGACGTTTTACGTTTCAAGGCATAAAAATGTGCGCCGTCGTAAACAAGCTGTACAAATTCTCAAGATAAATCTCTCGAAGATAATTTGGACGAATTATACTGCTTCAAGAAATTAACGCCAAAATCCAAAATTAAAATTAATTTAGAAATGTAGATATGTTGAAAACTTATTTTAAGAGTAATCCAACAGCATGCTAGAGAATAATAGAAATGAAAATAGTACTCATAGGAATTGAAAAATATTAATAATGTTGAAAAATGTAAGACTTTTGAAAAAATTTCGTGAATACCAAATATTTGGACCTCTGGCGAGAATTACTGCATGACATCTACGATTCAAACTGAAAAACAATGACCTTAAAGCCTTCTGATACACATTGACGGTTTAGTAGGCTCCTCGATCTTCTATTGAAAATGTCCCACACATTTTGGATGGAATTGAGATCTGGACAACGTGCAACCACTCCATTGAAGTTATTCCGTGATGTTGTGGGTAGTTCCTAACGATATGAGCGTGGTGGTGTCTGGCAATATCATGCATGAACAAAAGGTTTTCAGCTATGGTACAACGTACTCTTCTACATGTCTGTAACGTACCTCATAGCATTTAGGTTCATTTTGCAGTGCACATATATCTCATTTTGACATCGTACAACAAAACATCGACCGTAATATAACACTAAATCTCGACTCATCTGTAAACTAAACTCCTTCCCAGTCATCTTCTTACCAATTGAAATGTTTCCTGATAACATTCAATATGACAATATCTTCGAAGTGGTTAAAGCTAGGCCTCAAGCTGCGACACGATATTTCATACCAAATTTCCTGAGAGTTTTCGTATTGTTTCAGTTCTAATTTACACCGCATTGTTCTGATGAAGTTGCCTATCAGTAGCCAACCGTTGTCTTAACGAGAAATTCCTTAACTTATCATCATGGATCGCTGTTGACACTCAAGGTCGTCCTTGCCCAGGTCTCCTTTTATGATTACCAGTCGCCCTGAGGATCATTTTGAAAACACATGAACTCCTTGCCTTTGGCCCATAAATCCAACATTGGTCATCTAACACTACTACCTCAGCACATTCTACGAGGCTCAAATTTCGTGATTCCAGTTGAATTAATACCGGAAATTAAAATTTTCAAGAAGAAGAAACGGTACTCGCAAAAACAGCTGCTTTTATCAATATGTGGTGGTTTCTTGCAAAATCTCAATTTATTTTTCATGAGAGGTATATTTGAGCAAAGAAAAAACGTAAATTTTGTTGGCATATTTCCGGACATATCCGAAGAAGAAATAAGTTAATAATTACGGGCCTACCTAAAAAGATATTTGAAATACTGAAATTGTGCGTTAATTTCTAAACGCGGCGTAGATATAAATAAGTTTTGATTCGGTGAAATTTCATTTTAAAGTAAGGGAAACGCAATTATTATCCATAGCATCGTCACATCTCAGAATCCCCTTCTTCGTCTTTCTGAAATGTGGTTTTTTCAGCGTTTCTTCAAAGATTCCTCTTCTTCCATCTGCTATTTTATTCATCACTTTAATTAGTATTTTTCTATGAATGGCATCCTAGTCAGATGTTCGTTAGATTTATTTATAATGCCAACTGTGGTTTCAATTAATAGCGTATACTTTCAATACATCATTACTTTCTCTGGTAAAAACTATAGCTGCTGCGATTTCCGTACATCTTGAATTTGGTTTTGTTCTATAGATTGTCCGTGACGAAGCTGATCTGTAACATATGCTAGCAAAATTTCAGAGCCATCATAAATTGCATGATTGAATGGAAAAAACTCTGTATTTCCAAATCCTGCTATAATAACATTAGGGCTAAAAGCATGTGGATAATCCTGTCCTAATTTTTCACTGATATGTTTCGATAGTAAGTTGTTGAATTGATTATTAATATGCCACTTTTCAAGAGGCAGCAACTTATGACTATTGTGTAGTACTACAATAAACCAAATTCACATTGCGATCCTTGTCAAAATTAATTCAATCGATTTCGTTTCGTAACTTTCATGATTCTCCATGATTAGTTACACTGGATATCTGACTTCCGGTCAGGCGTGTTTAACAAAATGTATGAAATATGTCCAGCTCGAAAGAATAGTATCTCTCACTACTTCTGATGGTCCACCATTTATCATATGTATTGAAATTAACACAAGAAAATATAAGTAAGAGTGGAACTGAATCACCAACATCATTAATAACTTCAACCATTGTTACAATCAGAACTCTTAATTAATTTATGCTCCTTACTTTTATCCTTCTCTAGCAACTTATTTGACGCTTAGTCCATACTCAAGCTACTGATATAGTTAGGCCAGATTCTTGAAACAAACTGGGAGCCAGAGGTTTATTGAAACCCATTGAACAAATTGCAATTGTTGAACTTCACTTGGTACTTCTGGTACATCTTTGGCAAATGATCGTACACGAATAGTTAATTGATTCGGGCGTTACTACGTGATGGTTAATCATGATGATGATAAGAAATAAAAACAATGTATAATATTATCACAAGAGATTTTATTGAAAATCAGGATTGCAATTTCGGTCTCTCGACCATCTTCATCTGACAACAAGTATTGAACTAAAGTTGAAAATACATACATATATAAATCGGTAGGTACAAAATTGATAAGGCTGCAAACAAGAGGCAATAAAATAATTATGATAAAAACAGGTATTATTTAAAGATTTCAAATAGAGATGAATAAACCGGGCCATACTGGTCGTTCAGAAGATTATCCCCATGGGGGTTTGTTGCAGCAATTTCGATTGATTCCAACAAATCTAACTTCCGTCGTTTAGGTATTCTGTGAATAATTTGAAGTTGATCTATGGGTGGAAATGGTGCCCATTTTCGATACAATTGAAGCAAAAGTAGATTCGTCTTTTCTCTGGTTATTGTATTCTGACTGATGCTCCTTATGTCTTGTTTTGAATGAACGACCAGTTTGACCTATATAGACGCCTAAACAATCCATGCAGTACAACATATAAACTCCTGTATTGTAAAAGTTATTAGTTTTATCTCTACTATTAAAAAATTCCTGGGAGAGTTTCATATGGTTCTTGAAAGCTACTTTCTTATTTTTTTGAAATGACATTTGCAATCTTTTCGTTGATAGGGCCAAAATATGTTAATGAAATATATTTATCGGTATTAGTTGATTCAATATGTAGGTGAATATTATGATATGCTATATGTGTTTGTGTTTTTAGAATCATTTTGTTTATTATATTTGAGGGATTGCCATTGTTCTTTGCTAATTCTTTAATAGTTGACACTTCCCTAGAAATATTTGCTTCGGATAATGGCAGAGAAAGAGTTCTATGATTCATTGAATTACATGCAGCGTATTGATAAGGTTAGATTTGGTGCCTTGATTCTTAAGGGATGCAAATATCAGTATTTGGGTTTTCGATATATGTATATATATATATATATATATATATATATATATATATATATATATATATATATATATATATATATATATATATATATATATAAAACTTAATGTGTTATTTATATGAGTGATTGTTAGGTCTAAAAGTGAATCTGATTAACGACTTCTCTCTCTCTCTTCTGAATTTCATTTTGAGATCAATGCTATTGATGTAAACTAAAAATTGATCTAGTTGTGTAGCTGTTCCTATGAAACATGCAAGTATATCGTCTACATATCTATACGAAAAATTCACCAATTTTGATTTGGAGAACTTGAATATATTTTCTGCAATATACGCCATGAAAATGTCAGCTAGTGAAGGGCTCAATGAAGATCCGATCGGTAGAACGTTAAGTTGTTCATGAAATTGAATATTGAATTTGAAATAATTCTGTTGTAAGCACAACTTGAGTAAAACCATGAAATGGTCTTGAAAAACCGGATTAACGTATGATTTCTTTAGGATGTTTGAGACCAATGAAAGGCATTCGTCTCTTGGGATGTTGGAAAACGTGTTATCTACATCCAAACAGATTCAATATGATTTGATTGTGGTTTGAACCTGTTTTAATTTTTGTATTAATTGAATTGAGTTTTTGATGAAAAATTTAGGTGTAAAATTTGTTGAATTTTTAAATACAAGATTCAATGATTTTGCCAATTTATATACTGGGCTATTCATGAATGATACTACTGGACCTATTGGGGCATTGTCTTTGTGATTTTCTATGAGGCCGTAAGGGTTTGGAGCTCTAGGATTCATAATTATGAAAAAAAATTGACTGGTTTTGTTAGTATTATCGGTTAAATTCCTCTAGATCTGTGCTTAATGTTTTTTGGATATCTATGGTTCTATCTTTGTGTATTTCACTTATGTTCTCTTTTTGAATAAAGTCTTTTGATTCTTGCTGTATATAATGGTTTCGGCAAAATGTTTGTCTGCTTTGGTTGAAACTACATCGTTGCTTTGAATTTTTCGTTTTAAAATTATTTAAATATTATATCTGTGAATTTTCAATTTGTTTTTTGGTGATATTTTATTAGGATATCGGCAATTTTGAATGATATTAAATGAGACTCATTAAGTTGTTTAAGTGCAATGCGGACTCGGCGGCTAAGGTTTCTTTCATGTTTTTAGATGAGACGTTTGGGTTGAGTTTGTGCCCTTTCTCTAACAGACTATGTTCAGAAGTTGAGAAATGAAGATCTGAATAATTAATAACTCTACTACTGAGTGATCTTACGGACTCGGTATTCTGAATATTACCTGAAGTTTTCGTATAATGGATTTTAGATTCTTGGATTGATTTTTAAATTTTTCGTGAATAATTTTGCTGATGTCATTTCACACTTTGTCATCATATGAATCTAATACTATTGGATAGAGTTTGAAAGTTAGTTTTGAATGAATTACCTCAATATAATGTTGTATGACGTCTCGTTTTATAAAATGATTCTTCTTTTATCCAGGTTGTTCCTACTGTTTTCACTGCTTTCATCGAAAATATTTATTCAGATAAATTAGAAAGATAGATAAAGATAGATTAGAATTAGGTAGATAGATAAAGATAGATTTGAATTAGATAGATAGATAAAGATAGATTAGAATTAGATAGATAAAGACATAGCTAAGAACAATGGTTACCCCATAAATATTACGAACAAAATGATTCGACAAAAACAAACACGAATAGCATATCATAATATTTACTCACGGATTGAATCAATTAATATAGATATCTATTAATTTCATTCATTATTTTACGGCCCTATCAACGAAAAGATTGCAAATTTCATTGCAAAACAGTATGAGAAAGCAGCTTTCAAGACCCACATGAAACTCTCCCAGGAATTTTTCAATAGAAAAGATAAAACTGATAAATTTGACAATACTGAAGTTTGAAAGTTGTCCTATATGGATTCTGAAGGGGTCTATATAGGTCAAGCTGGTCAATTATTTTGTAAAAAATCAATTAATCTGACTACTGTGAAAGACTCTCGGTGTGGTCTCTGTTGGAGAAAGAATATATTTCAAAAACCATTCTCCAGTTGAATTAGCTATAGACAAAAGAAGAATTATTACCTTTTATCAGAAAATTTAATTCGAACCCACCTGAAAACATAAATTTGACTGCCAAACATCACAAGCGAATCATTTGTTGAAAAATTTTTCAACTAATATAATATTCGACTAGAGGTTCGTTTTATATTGCAAATGAGCGCTACATCATGCAGAGGGTAGCACAAAACTATAAATCTGCACAGGGTTCTTGTGAAATGACCACTGTTAAAACCTGGGCATTACTGGGGGTCCTCCTCTATCACCTACATGTTCGTTCTCGAATTTTGAGTCGAAACAGTGATTATATTTCGAGAGATGATTTGAGTAATTTGAATGAGATTGAAGAAACGTCGTTTGTATTCATTTATACTAATATTGAAATTTATATAAACCCTACTAATGTAAAACTTATTGCAATCACAATTTTATTCAGGAAAAACTAAAGTTTCTGATTCATATTACCGATGTAGGTTAAAGTGTTGAGGTGTTCTATCGATTTTACGGTAAGATAAATATTACTGAGGGCGGCATTAGTTCGTTTTTTCTTTAAGATATTATTTATTAATGCAGAATTGCTACATTATTGAAAGCTATCTGTTCAATTATATTCGATTTCTTTTTAACTATCTGGAGATATAGATACATACACCAATCTCTGGATAATGTTAATGAATGCTGTAATTTTGTGGTGATAAGGATGAAATGAAAATATTATATATTATTGAATTAGTATGTAATTGTTTATCTTGAATCAAGAAATCATGTTTACTAATTTTCTTCAAAATTATGAAATCTGAAAGCATAATTGAATTATCATTTCCTATTTCAATAGTAAATTGAATGTGTTGAAAATTTATACATGTTTCGAGAAAAGATTTAATTATTTACTGGATTCTTCAAAATACGCTAGAATATCGTCTACGTTTTGATACCAGTAATGCAGCATCTACTGAGTCGATGAATATGTATTATATTTTCTACGTTGTTGATAAATATTTCGGCTAGTAACGGACATTTCAGATTATCCATAATAAGGCCGTCTTCATTTGGGAGATTGAATACTAGTAGCTGTTACTTGATGAAAATTCATTACAAAATAATAAATGATAGAAAATTTGAGTCACACTTATTTACTCAGCAAAACAGCGCCTTCATTCGATAGGTAAAAAAAGAAAACTAAATTGAGGTAGAACAAATTATAAATGATCTACTAAACTGAGGGTGAGTTAAGTCTACTCACAGAACTATTATCTAGATGATTCACCTTGAAAAAAATTCATCAAAATCTACCTCTTAATTCAATAATATGTTGGGAAGTTGATATCTACCGATTTGAAGGAATTCCTGGAAATAAGTTTTTATTAGAATAATGTATGATTTCAAAATTTGGTTGAAATTATGATGTCCTTCAATTAAATGGTTCGCGTGATTAAAATTGATTTTGTTATTGATGAAACTACGATAATGTTCATTGACTCAAACATTGAAATTGCCGTAGGATTTCTTTTCTATATCTATCTTACGTTAATTCCTTTCGATGTGTTTGGAGACGTTATAATTGATTCGAAATGAGATGTATACATGGAACTTTTCCAGTAATAGATTTAAATTATAGGTAATTTTCCTTACGTATGTGAGGTACTATATCTGTGTTGATCTCTAGATTTTGTGTATTCCTATTCTATTGCTCTGAGTTTCCGTTTTCGGTTCAGTCTTTCAATTTCAATATTAGTATTGTAACTATTAGTAACAGTTATTTGTTTGATAATACAAAGGTAGAAATTATGTTGAGACAAAGAACCTTGTAATATTCAACAGATAGCTCCTACTGAACTAAATAGAATTATCATTACTTAACGAAAAACGGAAACTCAATGCCATAGAATTGGTACACCCAAAATCTGAAGATCAACATGGATATAGTAGCCTCATATAATCATATAAGTAGCCATAATTTAAAACACTTACTGGAAAAGTTCCAGTTACACATCTCAATCCGAACCAATCATAACTTCAAAACATCAAAAATAATAAAATTAGAATAGATATAGGAAAAAAATAAGTCCATGAAAACTGAAAATTTCCAAGATATTACTGAATGAACAGGTAGATTTTGAGATTAATATTCCGTTACTAGATTGGTTTCCGGCTGGGTCATTCGATAATAATTCGGTGAATTGCCTCAAAAAATTGTACTTACTTTTGATCTAATGTTGGAGATCATACAGGGTATTACATAATAGTATGTCACAACCTGAAGGGGTAAATCTACGAGCAATTTTAAGAAAAACAGTTCATATGAACATAGGTCCGCAAAAACCTCGTTACGGATCTACTGGGTGTTGAAATTTCCAGAAAAAATTGGTTTATTCCTCAAACCTCTTGTAGTTTTTGAGATATTCGGCCCAAATTTGGAATGCAAGCTATTATTAAGCCATAATTTTAACTAGAATCTACAAGGTGTTTTCTCCTCCGGAGCCATGTCTTCTTTAGCCCTTTCAAACTTTTTTTCGCTACGCCACTGATCAGCGTGCAACCAATTTTCATCATCTTCGTTCAATTCAGAAACTTTTATGACACTTGTAATTTTTTCGTATCTCCGACCGTTTTCGAGCAAAAATCATTAAACAATTGTATGCATTCGCTGAATGAAAAGCACTTCTAATTAAAAAAATGACTAGTAGGCTTTGATTTTTTATTTATTTTATAATTAATTGTTTATTTGATTAACGATTCGTTTTAAGACTTTTGAAGTTACTGCTGTAAGAAAAATTGGCTAATATTACTATATATATATTGGCTGATCCATCACATGTACGGTATGTGTGACGGGAACACAACAGAAGCTAGGCGATTATATCAGGTGCCCTTTCCAAATCGAGTAACACCAGACAGGCGAACATTTTCAAATATCCACAGAAGGTTGGGGAAAACTGCTACTTTTACTGCAAATAATCATTTAGAAGATGAAACTAAAACTATGAGAACTCCAGATATAGAGAGAGCAGTTTTGAATTGTATTGATTTGAATCCTAATGTAAGTACAAGAAAAATGGGAAATAAGTTGAATATTTCACATGCTCTAGTTTGGAGGATTCTCCAGACGAAGCTATTTTGTCGGGAACTGCTAACACAAATTTTCACAATAATCATTATTGGGCTGAGGAAAACCTCCATTTGATTGAAGAATCTCATCTTCAAGAACAATTCTCAATATATGTCTGGGTCGGAATAGTTGGAAATTATTTGATTGGGCCATTTCTTTTTGTTGCCTAACAGCCTAAACGGTCCCGCTTATCGGCAATTTTTAAGGAGGAGTTACCTTTATTGCTCGGGGATGTGATACTTTTCGTGAGAAACATAATGTGGTTCATTTATGATGGGGCATCAGCACATTTCAGTGGAGCAGCTAGGGAATTCTTGAATAATACATTCAACAACTGATGGAGAGGTCGGAGTAGGCCGGAACCATGGCTTCCTAGTCCCCAGAATTAAATAGTTTACACTTTTCTCATGGGGATATCTCCAAAGTCTAGTTTATACCACTCCAGTCAACACTATAGAATAATTGAGAAATCAAATAATATCTTGTGACACGATGAGAAATACCCCAGGAATATTTCAAAGAGTGCATGATAATATGCTATGGTGGACAAAGCCCTGTATTCTTGCAGTTAGAGGACACTTCCAGCAATTCATTTAGTTTTTAATTGTTCTTTTTTCTTAGTTTGATATAAGTTAAATATAAGTTGAGTCTCAGAAGACGAGCTATCAAAATAAAAGCAAATTTTGGGCATACCTATCGAGTATTCTTTTATTTTTGTTTACATTTAGCGAATAACATACAATTCAAATAATTCAAATTCAATAATTTTTCACTCGAAAACTGTTGGAGATATGAAAAACTTACAAGTGAAAGGGCAAAAGGAGACATGGCCTCGAAAAAGAAAACCACCTTGTGAATTTCAGTTAAAATCTAGGACGTGTAATGTGGAGGCTATAAAAAATAGCTTGCATTCCAAATTTGGGCTGAATGTCTCGAAAACTGCAGGAGTTTTGAAGGAAAAAACAATTTTTCCGGAAATTTCAACACCCTGTAGCTCCGTAACGAAGCTTTTGCTGACCTATGTTTATATGAACTGTTTTTCTTAAAATTGCACGTAGATTTACCCCTTCAAGTGGGGACATACTATTATGTATCACCCTATATATAAATTGTTGTAACCTAGTTTAGTTTCCATTTTATATCTGTCTGATGCCGCTTTGTCATAGAAACGCGTTACATATAAAGAATATAAGTATAAATCAATATTTTCCTAATTATTAATTTTGAATTGTGAGATAGTTTTTATTGAAATGAGATTAATGCTGATTTAAACAAACTTCTAATATTTGATTCAATGAGAGAATCGACGTCATTGTAATAAAATAGTTTTTCTAATAAGTGAGTCTTTTAGAGTAGTACTAGAATACGGGTTTTAAAAATTGAAAAATCATTGTTTCATTCAATATACTGATTCTCAATTCCTTCTGTTTATTCCTATGTGGTTTTAATGGAAAATCTTGGTTTAAAATTGCAAATATTTACAATAAGTCATTGAAAAAATTGTCTCTATCTATAATTATTGATTAAAAGGTGAAGTGGCTTCTTTATTTCTATATGATACATGAGGGTTAACTTTCTAGTTGATAACTTATAGTTTCCGGATTTTTAGAATTTTTCAGTCGAAAAATAATCAGGTTTATTTATGGAAATAACTCCATTGCATTTATCTGTATTCGTGAATACTATATAATTTTTTGGCAGATTTATTTTCGATTGACTGAATGATTGTAGAATCATAGTTTCGGGAGGTCGACACTTTCGAAATAAACACCTCAAAAAAGTCTAGGGAACACTTCTGAATATCGATATATCGTATCCAG
The DNA here is from genome assembly GCA_013387265.2 of Cryptolaemus montrouzieri. Classification (NCBI taxonomy): domain Eukaryota; kingdom Metazoa; phylum Arthropoda; class Insecta; order Coleoptera; family Coccinellidae; genus Cryptolaemus; species Cryptolaemus montrouzieri. The sequence goes on along the minus strand of JABFTP020000021.1, from coordinate 88,569,942 downwards.
AACGATCAATATGGGTGATTTTTTTTAAGAAATGAACACCAAATTATGAAGTGCCGCAACAGATTTCAGAGAAAATGCAGAAGATTGCTTTATAATCATTTCATGTATTCAGTGTTTGAAATCAGTTAGTTGGCACTTTGTTCCTATTGTAAGCACAAATAAAAGATTCAAGTTTTGTGATTCGACAGGTGGCGTAGAAGAATGCCATACAGGTCGTTTCAGGATAACTATAGTCGCCCAAGACCGATTTTTGGTTCTACAAGCCGGAAGAGATCGTACTACCACAGCATCTCAATTAACTCAAGAGCTAACACGAGTTCATAATGTACAAATTTCCGACCAAACTGTGAGAAATCGACTGCACGAAGGTCAACGCCACTCCAGACGTCCTTTAAGAGTTCCTTAACTGACCCATGGAAATCGCGCTGCTCGTTTAGCTTGGTTCCAAGAACACGTAAACTGGGATCAAGAGAGGTGGGCAACAGTTCTCTTCAGTGATGAATCTAGATTTAGTTAATATGCCTAGTTCGAATATGGAGGGACCTGAATTCGCTCGAATTGTTAGACAGGGAGGCGGATCAGTGATGTTTTGGGGAGGCATACGCAAAACTGACCTCCAACAAAACAACTCACGGGAAATTTGCAAATGACAGTTGTTACCGTTTCTCCGAACAATGGGTCAAAATCCACTCTTCCAACAAGATAATGCCTCTCCTCATCGAAGAGTTGTCTAGAACGTTCTCGAAGAGAATGATATCGATCTTCTACCGTGGCCATCCTGCTCCCCAGATCTGAATCCTATCGAGCATGTGTGGGACACCTAAAAAGAAATCTCCTGCGTCAAAACGTCTTCCATCATGAACAGGAGCTTCCATTAGCAGTTCAGGGGGCTTGGAATGACTTAGGCCAAAATGTAATAGACAATTTAATATTGAGCATGCCGCGACGATGCCAAAGTGTCATTAATAACAGAGGTGGACCTTCTGGGTACTGAAAAATATAAGTGCTTCCATATCGTTTCGAAAATAGTAGTTCAGGATTTTTCTTGTGATTTACCAAATTTCGTCATTTTCAAATTTCAAATTTCTTTATATAATAGGTGCTTTGGAGAAGTCAAATATTATTTTGTTTTTTGAGAATACATTATATACAATACATCCTAACAAAACCGAAAGATTTCTATAAGTTCGAATCATCAAATTCATATTTCAAAGATATTGGTAAGTGTTCCTAGACATTTTTGAGATGTTTAGTGATTTTGTGTATGAATAAGATATTTTGTTTGAGATATTGAGGATTATTTCACAATCAATGTTGAACTGGTCGAAAATCGATTTCATATTATTGAGATGTATATATTTCTAAGACTTTTTCTGAGAAATTGACTTCTGTTTCATTAAGTGAAAACCTACCAAGTTTATAGATTATTGATATCTACGTTAATTATCATACCATAGAGTATTACCATAATCACACTCAATATTATGTCTCTGACAACCAATGTGTACTTCAATTGACTTATAAAGAAGTGGTTTTGAGGTACAATGAAATTTTTCGAACTTTTATATGACTTTTCCCTCACGGAATTGCGGGACGCCTAACCTAGTTATTCCGAAACTTCCAATACTTCTTTATTCTCAATTTTTATGATGGATGTCTTCTAAAGTTCCTAACCGTGTTATAGCAGTTGAAAATTGAATTAAATTCAGGTAATTCTTGATCCCAGACAATGCGCACTGGTATATCCGCATTTTGTGGATGTCTTTCATCTTTCATGAAAAATTTAATAATAATTATTAAGTCTCGAGTAGAAGTCGGAAGTGAATAGAAATGCTCGCTATATATTCCCTGTTGGGAACGTAGCATCTTGAAGAGCTTGTTTGCACTGGATGTTTTTTTCTGATAAATTATTGATGCTTTCTTGATAATAGAAAAATATACATTAAATACACATTCTTCAAATACAGGCATGATATGAAGTTCTATTTCTCTTTCTGTTAATAAAATATTCAATCTCACTTAGCAGTTTCCTGGAACATCAAATTTAATATTCGCATCATACATCATCTCTATATAAGCACCTCAAAAAAGTCTAGGAAACACTTCTGAATATCGATATATCGTATCCAGAACGATCAACATGGATGATTTTTTTCAAGAAATGAACACCTGCATCAATTTCTCACCAAATTATGTAGAGTGTCGCAACAGATTTCAGTTTTTTTTATGAAAAACTAAAAATGCAGCAGATGCGACGCTGCTTTATAATCATTTCATGTATTCAGTGTTTGAAATCAGTTAGTTGGCACTTTGTTTCTGTTGTAAGCACAAATAAAAGATTCAAGTTTTGTGATTCGACCATGGAAAGACGACATTTGACGAGGCGTTGGCATGCTCCAAGCTGAGAGCTCACAACGGGAAGTATCCAGGGTTCTGGGAAGTAGCCCGAGTGTTATAAACCGTTTATTGAAACAAGTAGCATAGAAGAAAGCCATACAGGTCGTTTCAGGATTACTACAGTCGCGCAAGACTGATTTTTGGTTTAACAAGCCAGAAGAGATCGTACTACCACAGCATCTCAATTAGCTCAAGAGCTATCACGAGTTCATAATGTACAAATTTCCGACCAAACTGTGAGAAATCGACTGCACGAAGGTCAGCTCCACTCCAAACGTCCTTTAGGAGTTCCACAACTGACCCATGAAAATCGCGCTGCTCGTTTAGCTTGGTGACAAAAACACGTAAACTGGGATCAAGAGAGGTGGCCCACAGTTCTCTTCAGTGATGAATCTAGATTTAGTTATTATCCCGATTCGGGAAGAATTCGAATATGGAGGGAACCTGGAAAGCAAAACCGTCTCCAGCATGCTCGAGAAATTGTTAGACAGGGAGGCGGATCAGTGATGTTTTGGGGAGGCATACGCCTTGGTGGAAGAACTGACCTCGTTTTCATACAAAACAACCTCACGGGAAATTCTTACGCAAATGAGATAGTTTTACTTGTAGTGGTACCGTTTCTCCGAACAATGGGTCAAAATCCACTCTTCCAACAAGATAATGCCTCTCCTCATCGTGCAAGAGTTGTCTAGAACGTTTTTGAAGAGAATGATATCGATCTTCTACCGTGGCCATCCTGCTCCCCAGATCTGAATCCTATCGAGCATGTGTGGGACACCCTAAAAAGAAATCTCCTACGTCAAAACGTCTTCCATCATGAACAGGAGCTTCCATTAGCAGTTCAGGGGGCTTGGAATGACTTAGGCCAAAATGTAATAGACAATTTAATATTGAGCATGCCGCGACGATGCCAAAGTGTCATTAATAACAGAGGTGGACCTTCTGGGTACTGAAAAATATAAGTGCTTCCATATCGTTTCGAAAATAGTAGTTCAGGATTTTTCTTGTAATTTACCAAATTTCGTCATTTTCAAATTTCAAATTTCTTTATATAATAGGTGCTTTGGAGAAGTCAAATATTATTTTGTTTTTTTGAGAATACATTATATACAATACATCCTAACAAAAACCGAAAGATTTCTATAAGTTCGAATCATCAAATTCATATTTCAAAGATATTGGTAAGTGTTCCTAGACATTTTTGAGATGTTTAGTGATTTTGTGTATGAATAAGATATTTTTGTTTGAGATATTGAGGAGTATTTCACAATCAATGTTGAACTGGTCGAAAATCGATTTCATATTATTGAGATGTATATATTTCTAAGACTTTTTCTGAGAAATTGACTTCTGTTTCATTAAGTGAAAAACTACCAAGTTTATAGATTATTGATATCTACGTTAATTATCATACCATAGAGTATTACCATAATCACACTCAATATTATGTCTCTGACAACCAATGTGTACTTCAATTGACTTATAAAGAAGTGGTTTTGAGGTACAATGAAATTTTTCGAACTTTTATATGACTTTTCCCTCACGGAATTGCGGGACGCCTAACCTAGTTATTCCGAAACTTCCAATACTTCTTTATTCTCAATTTTTATGATGGATGTCTTCTAAAGTTCCTAACCGTGTTATAGCAGTTGAAAATTGAATTAAATTCAGGTAATTCTTGATCCCAGACAATGCGCACTGGTATATCCGCATTTTGTGGATGTCTTTCATCTTTCATGAAAAATTTAATAATAATTATTAAGTCTCGAGTAGAAGTCGGAAGTGAATAGAAATGCTCGCTATATATTCCTGTTGGGAACGTAGCATCTTGAAGAGCTTGTTTGCACTGGATGTTTTTTCTGATAAATTATTGATGCTTTCTTGATAATAGAAAAATATACATTAAATACACATTCTTCAAATACAGGCATGATATGAAGTTCTATTTCTCTTTCTGTTAATAAAATATTCAATCTCACTTAGCAGTTTCCTGGAACATCAAATTTAATATTCGCATCATACATCATCTCTATATAAGCACCTCAAAAAAGTCTAGGAAACACTTCTGAATATCGATATATCGTATCCAGAACGATCAACATGGATGATTTTTTTCAAGAAATGAACACCTGCATCAATTTCTCACCAAATTATGTAGAGTGTCGCAACAGATTTCAGTTTTTTTTATGAAAAACTAAAAATGCAGCAGATGCGACGCTGCTTTATAATCATTTCATGTATTCAGTGTTTGAAATCAGTTAGTTGGCACTTTGTTTCTGTTGTAAGCACAAATAAAAGATTCAAGTTTTGTGATTCGACCATGGAAAGATGACATTTGACTAGGGAAGAGATGTTACGAGCCGTTGGCATGCTCCAGGCTGAGAGCTCACAACGGGAAGTATCCAGGGTTCTGGGAAGTAGCCCGAGTGTTATAAACCGTTTATTGAAACAGGTAGCATAGAAGAAAGCCATACAGGTCGTTTCAGGATTACTACAGTCGCGCAAGACTGATTTTTGGTTTAACAAGCCAGAAGAGATCGTACTACCACAGCATCTCAATTAGCTCAAGAGCTATCACGAGTTCATAATGTACAAATTTCCGACCAAACTGTGAGAAATCGACTGCACGAAGGTCAGCTCCACTCCAAACGTCCTTTAGGAGTTCCACAACTGACCCATGAAAATCGCGCTGCTCGTTTAGCTTGGTGACAAAAACACGTAAACTGGGATCAAGAGAGGTGGCCCACAGTTCTCTTCAGTGATGAATCTAGATTTAGTTATTATCCCAATTCGGGAAGAATTCGAATATGGAGGGAACCTGGAAAGCAAAACCGTCTCCAGCATGCTCGAGAAATTGTTAGACAGGGAGGCGGATCAATGATGTTTTGGGGAGGTATACGCCTTGGTTGAAGAACTGACCTCGTTTTCATACAAAACAACCTCACGGGAAATTCTTACGCAAATGAGATAGTTTTACTTGTAGTGGTACCGTTTCTCCAAACAATGGGTCAAAATCCACTCTTCCAACAAGATAATGCCTCTCCTCATCGTGCAAGAGTTGTCTAGAACGTTCTTGAAGAGAATGATATCGATCTTCTACCGTGGCAATCCTGCTCCCCAGATCTGAATCCCATCGAGCATATGTCGGACACCCTAAAAAGAAATCTCTTACGTCAAAACGTCTCCCATCATGAACAGGAGCTTCGATTAGCAGTTCAGGGGGCTCGAAATGACTTAGGCCAAAATGTAATAGACAATTTAATATTGAGCATGCCGCGACGATGCCAAAGTGTCATTAATAACAGAGGTGGACCTTCTGGGTACTGAAAAATATAAGTGCTTTCATATCGTTTCGAAAATATCAGTTCAGGATTTTTTTTGTGTTTTACCAAATTTCGTCATTTTCAAATTTCAAACTTTTTTTTATAATAGGTGCTTTGGAGAAGTCAAATATTATTTTACTTTCTTGAGAATACATTATATACAATACATCCTAACAAACCGAAAGATTTCTTTAAATTCGAATCATCAAATTCATATTTTAAAGATATTGGTAAGTGTTCCCTAGATTTTTTTGAGGTGTTTAAAAAGAGTAAATCTGAATGTAGGGTGGGTTTTAATTTTTTCTTAATTCATGGGACTTCCGGGAGTTTATGACGTCAAGCCTGAGTGTGCCACTGTGTGAGTGTTTTCAGATGTTCTTAGTCTGATTAATATTTTGATAGTGCTTGTGGGGTATTCTCTATTATCTAATATCCTACTTCTTTATATCTGGCGGGCCTAAAACTTTGAGTATTTTGGATACCTCAAGTAAAACATTTTTGGCTGTTTCATTCTCCATTTCAAACAATTGGCATGCAGATGTATCGCTATTATACAGGCTAGCCCACGAGTCACTGGAAGTAGCATAATCCCAAGAAATCGACGGATTTTGAAATTTTTCTTCTCGCAATATGATGAACTTTTGTTATGGTCACAATTTAAAAATAATTTCGTATATACGGGGTGTTCCGTTTTCGAGGAACAAATCAGAGATATTTTTTTATATAGAACACACTATATATTTTGATGATTTTAGCTTTGTGAGATCAAATGTATGTGACTTTGTTCGATATTCCTTGTATCTTAGACTATGTAACGATCCGTTATTTTCATACCTATCAAACCATACCCATGTTTTCTATAACTACCTTTAGCGGTTTCCGAAATTTCTCGAATTTTCCGATACTTTATGTCTCAATATCCATCTCGAAATGTTTTCCTTCGTTTTTGAAGAGTGGTGCAAGTCACTTGATAAGACAAAACAGGAGTTTGTATGATGTGCTACTCCAAATACCAGTTTTAAGTCTATAAGACGAAAATGATCAAAAAATCTCTGCACGGACCGATGCCAAGGCAATGAGAATGAGTTTTTTATGGACTTCAGTGATTGGAAAAGTTGAAAATTGTTTAATTCTATCGTTTTTCTCATTTTCCTCCTTGTGAATTATTTAGGCTCGAATTGAACAATTTTCAACTTCGAACACTGCATTTTTTAAAACTGAATTCCATAAAATATTTATTTTCATCACCTTCATATCGGCGAATGCAGACCGATCATTTTCGACTTATTGACTTAAAACTGGAGTTTCGAGTAGCACATCGTACAAACTCCTGTTTTTTCTTATCAAGTGACATGAACGCCTCTTCAAGAACGAAGGAAAACATTTCGAGATGAATATTGAGACACAAAGTATCGGAAAATTCGAGAAATCTTGGAAACTGTCAAAGATAAGTATAGAGAACATGGGTATCGTTCGAAAGGTATAAAAATAACCGATAATTACAGAGTAAAAGATACAGGGTGTGTCATTTGAAAAAATGAGGCTTGAAGAACGGCGGAATCGGAAATTTTGTTCTGTGCACCCTGTATCAATTTCAGAGTTCCTCAACGATGGGTACTCAGAAATGGAGTACGGTAACATAATTTTTGCAAAATCCCAATCGGAAAGTCATAACGAGGGAAGAAAAAAATTTTTAAAAAAGTCATCAAATCTCAAATATTTCGAAAACCATTTAACTTAGGTATAAGGAATATCGAACAAAGTTACCCTCATTTGATCTCACTAAGCTAAAATCAAAAAGATATATAGGGTGTTCTATTCAGAAAACATATCTTTGATTTGTTCCTCAGAAACGAAACACTCTGTATATACGAAATTATTTTTAAATTGTGACCGTAACAAAAGTTCATCATATTGCGAGAAAAAAAATTCAAAATTTGTCGTTTCTTTGGCATTACGCTACTTGAAGGAGGAAACAAAAAATGCTCATTTTTTTCCTTATTTTCAAGCCTACGTTTCATTGCATAAACCAAGATTGTAAATGGTTTTTTGTCAATTATTAATCCACCTCTTCAGGAAGCTGGAAATGCTGCTGGCAGATTAGAACCTACTAATCAATAGTTGCGATCCAATTCCAGTTCCAGTAAGAGACAATGCTCACACTCTCGGACTTCTTATCAGTTATCCGATATGATTCAGGTAGTTTAACCATAGCTTCTCAGTGAATGAGAATACCTTGCAATGACTAGATCTATACTTACTCAGACAATGGCACGTATATCTGCAGTGTCTACCTAGATTTATGTAGTACTTCTCAAGAGTTTTCCAATAAGTTCCATAATGTGTGAATTTTGTTTTGAATATTTTGTGTAGCACACTATATTTCTAGGCTAAACTATCAGCAGGTATCCCTCAACAAATCCTTTCTTGGAAGGAAAACTTCATGAGCTTGTGATCCCTCACAATGAAAGTACGGATGATGGAAGAAAGAAGATGCTTAGAACAGACAAGTCAAGTAATATACTAACGGTATCGATAATGGGCACAGTAATCAAAATTCTTCACACAATTTTCAATCGGGTTCTTGCAGTGACTTTCCTCTGGGGCCACCAAACCACTGCAGTATATGGTAATAAACTTGACTGTGGTTAGACAAATACAACTGGTCATCTTTATAATGATTTCTGTCCTGTCCTCCTACAAACAAGTTGTTCTACAAATAAGTAGTCTTCACAGGGATTTTTCTCTCTGGGGGACCATTAGAGAGCTGCCACGGTTGGTTCCCTCAATTTTTCATTAAAATATAGCAACCAATTCAACCATTAATTTCAATTCTTTGAAAAATAGTTATATATATATATATATATATATATATATATATATATATATATATATATATATATATATATATATATATATATATATAGGTTGCTTCAACGAAAACTAAACAGAGGCTATATCTACCAAGATATTCATTCCTGATCAAAACTCAAAAACAGGTCAATTCTTGTTTCAAGGGGGGCATCTTTTGGGGTACAATAGTTGCCTGAAATATCAACCCCCTAAATCCTTGAACATTTTGAATAGAGAAACTGGGTTGAGGGATGACTCAAAAGAAAGCTGGTATCTTTGTCTACATTGCCTTGAACGAATTTCTATGTTGAATTGAAAACTGTAAAACATACAGGGTGAGCCACTGAAAGATAGGGAAGACTATTTCCCTGAGACTATTCAAGTTTCAGTGAGGTAAAATGGAACAGATCCATGCTGATTAATGGCAGTCATCATCATGTACCATCCTCACCTCGAATTTCAACCCCTGGAGCAGGGGTGACAACCCTTGAAAATTTGGAAGAGGGTAGATTGGTCGAGTGATAACTCGAAAGAAAGGTAGTATCTTTGTCTGCATTCCCGTGAAAGAATTTTCATTTTTGATTGAAAACTGTAGAAGATAAAGAGTGAGCCACTGATAGAGAAGATTATCGCCCCGAGACTATTGGAGTATTACTAATACTTGAATAGCTCAGGGCGATAGATAGTCTCCTCTATTTTTCAGTAACTCACTCTGTCTCTTCTACAGTTCTCAATCAAAAATGAAAATTCGTTCACGGGGATGCAGACAAAGATAATACTTTTGTTTTGAGGTATCACTCGACCCATCTACCCTCTTCCAAATTTTCAAGGGTGGTCAACCTAGGGGTTGAAATTCGAGATGAGGATGGTACTTGATGATGACTGCCATTGATCAGCATGGATCTGTTTCATTTCACTTTATTGAAACTTGAATAGTCTCAGCGAAATAGTCTTCCCTATCTTTCAGTTGCTCACCCTGTATCTTTCACAGTTTTTGATTAAAAATGGAAATTCGTTCGAGGCGACGTAGACAAAGATACCACCTTTCTTTTGAGTCATCCTCGACCCATCTTCCTATTCAAAATGTTCATGGATTGCAACCCCGCTTAGTTTTGTTCCCCAAAGATGTCTCCTTGAAACAAACATTGACCTGTTTTTGAGTTTTGAGTATATATATATATATATATATATATATATATATATATATATATATATATATATATATATATATATATATATATATATATACAGCGTGTTCAACGAAAATTTGACCCCCTCTAACTCCGAAATGAGTAATATTAGCGAAAAACACCAAGACACGTCGATTTTTGTTTCGAGGGGGAGCATTTTTCGAAATAATTCGAAACTTTTGATGCACAGTCTAGAAGATTAAATAATGTAATCAATATTCATTTCATTTAATGAACCGATTACTATTCTCTTGTGGTTTGCAATACGAACTGAATTTCATTTTCATTCGCTAGCAGTTCACTAGTTCACTTATTGAGTATATATATATAGAAAATGCGAAAATACTTAAATACATTTTCTAGATAAGCTATGGCTTTGGACTTACTTACAAAATATAAATCAATCTGATCTTAACAAGTCTATAAAAAGAATATCGTTATCTCCTCATGACGCTTACATAGTTAATGACAGTAATGGACAGTTGGCGAAAAAAATGTTTAGGAGCAGAATTGGATAGTGTATAGTATTTTCACTTTAACGATAGCATTTGCTGCATAAAGTATTAAGTCTTATGGAATATATATATATATATATATATATATATATATATATATATATATATATATATATATATATATATATATATATATATATATATATATATATATATATATATATATATATATATATATATATATATATATATATATATATATATATATATATATATATATATATATATATATATATATATATATATATATATATATATATATATATATATATATATATATATATATATATATATATATATATATATATATATATATATATATATATATATATATATATATATATATATTTACAGTGTGTTCAACGAAATTTGACCCCCTATAACTCCGAAATGAGTAACATTAGCGAAAAACACCAAGACACGTCGATTTTTGTTTCGAGGGGAGCATTTTCGAAATAATTCGAAACTTGTCAGATCAACCCCTACCCCCAGCAACCCTAACTTTGAAATTCATCATAGGAATAAGGGTCGAGTGGCACCTTACTGAAAAGGTCTGTCAATTCTCCACCTTGATTTGTCATTTTAGATTTTTAAATTAAGATACAGGGTGTCCCAACCAAGGGTGAAGTTGAATTCCTGGAAATCCCAAATACTAAATGAAATAGATTTATTTTGGCATAATGCAAGCGCAGGTTTATGCTCGGTCTAGAAAAACGACCTACACTTGTGAATTTGGAGTTGGTGCAATCAACCCCTATTTCCAGCATCCCCAACTCAAAATCATTCGATCGATAATAGGTCAAGTGGCACCTCGTTGGAAAGGTACTGCAATTTTCTCTTCGAATTTGGTATTTTCGAAATTCAGAATCATCATACAGGGTGTCCCAAGCAGGAACATTGAAAATCCAAATAACTTTTGAAACTGGTTCATTTCGGTATACGAGAACATGTTTGATCCGAGAATAGGACTTTCTTGTGTGGTTATAGAATTTTTGCAATCAACCCCTTCCATTCAGCATCCCCAACTTGAAAATCATACAAATAATTCAAGTGGCATATCTTCAGAAAGGTTTTTGAATTCCAGAATGATTAAAGCATTTCATTCAGTTCGGCTCTCCATACAGGATGTCGCTTTCGAAAAATTCAATATCGTCATTTGAAATTATCAACTAAAATTAATTCGAAACTGTTAAAAGTATTGGGGTACGATGTGTTGAGCATCAATTACGAAGAAATAAAGCTGATTTCTGCATTGAAAATGTTCACATTTTTTCATTTCCATCTGGCGTGCAGTCATCTGTTATTTCTCATTTTGCAATGAAATATTATTATTATTCAGATCAGTTCCTCATTATTGTTGTTGTTCGTCAGTTGAAATTAATCTGAAAATGGTTTATTCTACTGAGGAAAGGGTCGAAATTGTATCGACGTATTTTCGAAATAACAGTTGTGCCAAAGAAACGGCAAGGATATTCGATAGGAACCATCCTGAAAGAGAAAGTCAGTCACCAGTTCGTTAAATATTTGGTTGACAAATTCCTAGCTACGGGTTCGGTGGCAAACAAAAAACATGAAGTGGCATGTCCTGTCAGAAATGAGGCAACGGAAGTGGCAGTAGTGGGTCATCTACAAATGGAGAATACTACTTCGATCAGAAAACTATCTCGTCTGACTGGTGTATCAGCTACAACTGTCCATAGAATCGTGAAACATCACAAATTTCACCCTACAAGGTAAAATTAGTGCATGAAATAAACGAAGATGATCCAGATCGTCGTTTACAGTTTTGTGAAAATCTAAGTGAAAACCTAAACGCTAATCCAAATTTTCTGAATAACATCTGTTTTTCTGATGAAAGCACCTTTATGCTCAGTGGTGAAGTGAATAGACATAATTGTCGATATTGGGACACACAGAATCCTCATTGGTTTAGAGAGGCCCACACGCAAAGGCCTCAGAAGTTGAACGTTTGGGCAGGAATTTTGGCAATCATCTAGTTGGGCCTTTCTTTATTGAGGGTAATCTGAATGGAAATGGCTACCTACAGTTGTTAGAGGAACACATACATCCTAGATTGACAGAAATTTTACAGAACGATCCAACTCTTTCTGAGGACGAAATGCGTTTTCAACAAGACGGTGCTCCTCCGCATTATGATGCTCAGGTGCGCCAATATTTAGACGAAAATTTCCCAGGAAGGTGGATTGGTAGAAGAGGACCTGTTGAGTGGCCAGCCAGGTCACCAGATTTAAATCCCTAGATTTTTTTTGTGGGGCCATCTAAAATCTAAAGTTTATTCCACAAGACCAGAAAACCTGGAGGAGCTGCGGATGAGGATTATCACAGAATGCCGACTTTTGACTCCTGAAGTTTTCGCTAATGTGAGAAGAGAGTTCGAAAATCGTCTGTATAACTGTATGGAGGTGGGCGGAGGTCATTTTGAACAATTGTTGTAATAATCAAGTTAGTTTTTTGTTTTCAATTGAATACAAGTTCAATAAATCTCGTTTTCCTGTTTAGATGAGCATCCAATCAGTTTCTCCATCATCCCCTCATCCTGATCCTCACGCCAGAAAACCTCGATTGCCAAACTGAAACCAATGCCTCAGTGATTCAGAAAATAGAAAAATCTTTCTGGAACTTTGCCACTCAACCTGTAATCACTTGTATGATTTTTGAGTTGGGGATGCTGAATGGAAGAGATTGATTGCAAAAATTCCATATTCACGCAAGAGAGTCTTATTCTCGAATCAAACATAAACATGTTCTCGTATTATACCGAAATGAACCAGTTTCAAAAAGTTATTTGGGTTTTCAGTGTTCCTGCTCCGGGACACCCTGTATGCTGATTCTGAATTTCGAAAATACCAAATTCGAAGAGAAAATGGAAATACCTTTCCAACGAGGTGCCACTTGACCTATTTTCGATCGAATGATTTTTGAGTTGGGGATGCTGGAAATAGGGGGTTGATTGCACCAACTCCAAATTCACAAGTGTAGGTCGTTTTTCTAGACCGAGTATAAACCTGCGCTTGCATTATGCCAAAATAAATCGATTTCATTTAGTATTTGGGATTTGCAGGAATTCAACTTTACCCTCGGTTGGGACACCCTGTATGTTAATTTAAAATTCTAAAATGACAAATCAGAATGGAGAATTGACAGACCTTTACAGTAAGGTGCCACTCGACCCTTATTCCTATGATGAATTTCGAAATTAGGGTTGCTGGGGGTAGGGGTTGATCTGACAAGTTTCGAATTATTTCGAAAAAGGCTCCCCTCGAAACAAAAATCGACGTGTCTTGGTGTTTTTCGCTAATGTTACTCATTTCGGAGTTATAGGGGTCAAATTTTCGTTGGAACACACTGTATATATATATATATATATATATATATATATATATATATATATATATATATATATATATATATATATATATATATATATATATATATATATATATATATATATATATATATATATATATATATATATATATATATATATATATATATATATATATATATATATATATATATATATATATATATATATATATATATATATATATATATATATATATATATATATATATATATATATTCCATAAGACTTAATACTTTATGCAGCAAATGCTATCGTTAAAGTGAAAATACTATACACTATCCAATTCTGCTCCTAAACATTTTTTTCGCCAACTGTCCATTACTGTCATTAACTATGTAAGCGTCATGAGGAGATAACGATATTCTTTTTATAGACTTGTTAAGATCAGATTGATTTATATTTTGTAAGTAAGTCCAAAGCCACAGCTTATCTAGAAAATGTATTTAAGTATTTTCGCATTTTCTATATATATATACTCAATAAGTGAACTAGTGAACTGCTAGCGAATGAAAATGAAATTCAGTTCGTATTGCAAACCACAAGAGAATAGTAATCGGTTCATTAAATGAAATGAATATTGATTACATTATTTAATCTTCTAGACTGTGCATCAAAATTAATTCTAAGACGATTATCATTTGAATCGAACACTTTATCCTTTAATCATTTTATGTATTGGCTCACTTGATTTCATTATTTCCCATATGAACGATCAATATTAAATTGAATTAAAAAAAATGCAGTAGCGTCACGAAAATGGGAGCTTGCGCATTAATCGAAATTTGTGTTAATTGGCTGAATTGGTAGGATAACCTCATTTCAAAAATGCTATTCTCGGAAATTTATATGCAAAAACGAATGTATCGATGAAAATATATTCAACGTGGAGAGTACGGTGAAATAATTCTAGTTCGATTAATGTGAAGCTTTCATGCAAGAACATAAAATTAAAAATAATTTCATTGATTGAATAGGGAACAACATTGAATCTATATATACATATATATAAATACGAATATAGGCATGTTTGTCCTTCATACATTCATTCACCATTCATTCGATTGCCATGAAACTTGGTTAAGTACACTGTCGAGAAGGTTTCTGGTATAGTAGAACTATTTCGCTGTTGAATTATCCATATACATGTGCCATAGTGTGAATGATACATCAAATTCAAAATTGAAAGATGTCAAGAAAAATCTGAAAATCTATTTTAATTTACGCTGTTCGTCTGTCTCGACAGTATTCTTATAATAAGAATTATAATATAGTTATATTCATGGACAATACACACTTTCATTGTCCTCACATACTTCATACGATCGAACTTGCTCTAAATATCGTTTTTATGGGTCCTTTTATTTTCACAGCAATTTTTTTCTGTAATCCATAAAAATGTTTCATACCAGTCACTTTTTCCCATTTCATGTTTAACTTTTGGATTTCACAAATCACATACACACCTTCTTTGTCCTTACATATTTCATACGACTTAACTTGCTCTAAATATCGTTTTTATGGTTCCTTTCATTTTCTCAGCATTGTTTATTCTATAATCCTTAAAAATTCTTCAAACCAATCACTTTTTCCAAACTTATGTACAGCAGCTATGTGAAGTACTTCAAAGGGAGAGAAATTATCCTCTTTTCTCCGTCCTGGATTTTCAATGAAAACTCATTGAAATCAAAACGCAGCTGTTTTCTATAGGTTTTTTTTTGGAACACCCTTACCCAAAGTGTTCACCAGATTCGATCAGAACATCGAAAGCCCTTTCCAAGGATGTGTCACATAACACTCTTTGCGATTGGAATTTTCAAGTTTGAGGATGTTTAGAGTGAGGAGTTGATCGCTACACTTCTCCAACACTGATATCATTCTGTACTACCATTTATTGAAAGTAAATCGGGTTCAAAAGTTCATCCAAATATTATATGGTAGTATCTTTCTGTAGATGGAACACAGTATCGAAAATTCAATTCGAAAAAATCAGCGATTCGTATAGATAATCTAAATAACCTTCTAGCGATAATCTACTCGAATCATATTCCTTATGATGATTCTGTAGGTAGATTGATGATGGGGGTTGAAGCTTGATCTGACATTTTCGAAGTGTACATAGCCAATACTCCGCCTCGAAACAAAAATCGACTTGCTTCAGTATTTTTCACTGACACTGCCATTTTCTGAGTTCGAAGGCATGACAAATTTCCGTAGACACACTGTAAATATAATATATTGTTTTGACGTAATTTGATTTCCGGAAATATTCAGATTCAACATGTTTATTGACATCGTATAATCTTATAAACGTTCTTCAAAAAGGACAGTTATTTTGACCGTGTTAATTCAAGAAGGGGATTTTTTACTGAAAGTTGATATTTTTCATGTAACACCTCAAGATTTATTATAACTGGAGAAAGTATTTAGTCAAAAGGCATTTTTTAACACATGAATCTCAAATCAGGAGTTTGAATTCAGGATCTACAGAAATCGATATGGTAAAATTAGATTTTGTATAACTGTTCACATGTAAAAACACCTAGATGATTTAGGCTTCAATGGTATTACTTCTTCAAAAATATTGAGAGTGGTCACTTTCCTCGAGACGGATTATATTCAATGATACAGACATATGAGATTCCTCAGTCTGCTACAAAATCTATGGTTTAGTAGAAATTCACATCAAATCTAACGCGAAGAAAGCTTTCCCCTATATTGGAAATTTATTGCTACTCTTCCTCTCCAACACGGAAAGTGCTTTAAGTTATTCATTTATAACGAGGATTATAATACCGAAGGGGCGCCATTCTCTGACTGGCTTTAAATATAACAAATTCCGTCTTTTTTACATAACGTCCATATACTTCAAATGAGATATACTGTATGATAGTAGCGCGTTTTTTCTGGTTATTATTATCGTTTCTTTGAATGATTTCAGTTCTTGGAGAACTTTTGGAACATTACCATAAGAAGAAGAGGTACAACAACGTAAATTTGAATCATCAGATTTCAATTTGAGGACTTTAATTTATTATATCAATTATAGAATAAATCCATCATCAAATATACAGGGTAATAAGAAATTAAGTGGTAAAATCGAGAATTTAAGTTTATTCAAAAGAAGTTCAGATATGTTGAAGAATTATTTTCTAGTATTCCACCATCACTAGGAAATGCTTAAGAACAATCGAAATGAAAATGTAAGTCAAAAATAATTGCACCTACGATTCATACTCGACCTTTCTATTAGTATGTTCCGAACCTCATTCATAGTAGCTGGCTGGTTTTACTGGCCTATTAAACTTCTATTTAGAATGTTCCAAATATGTTCGATGGGATTGAGCTCGGAACTTTATGCAGGCCACTCTATTTCAGGTCAATACAAGTTGTGGTTGACGGTATAACATCTGAGTGTTTCCAGTTGCAAGCAGGAGTACCTCAGGAATTACGTTTTCTAGGAAGGTCCCCTCTGAAGAGACTCCTCTAATGATGCAAGGCCAAAAAATTGCATCCGAAGATTCGATGCACTTTCTAGGAATAATGGTCAACTCTGGGTTTTGCTGGCATGAACATGTATCAGCAATAGCTATGTCGGCATCAGCTAAACTTAGTTTATTCTTCAGAGCCTAGCGATACTTCACGTCATCTCAGCTGTTGCTTCTATATAAGACGCAGATTCGACCTACTTTGGAATATTGTTCCCACGTAATGGGATCTGCGTCCAAATATTCGTTGCGGATGTTCTATAGTATGCAAAAACGGGCTGTGCGCCTCATCGACCTCCTGGAGATCCCCCGCGATCTCTTACCGCTGGCTCTCAGAAGACAAGTTGCTGACCTTTCTCTGTTTTACAAATACTTCCACGGAAGATGCTTCATTGAGCTGAAAGACTTGTTCCGAGAAAACTCATGTTTTGCCGCAATGCTAGGCTGACAAGGAGTTCTCATC
This sequence comes from Cryptolaemus montrouzieri, assembly GCA_013387265.2. Lineage (NCBI taxonomy): Eukaryota > Metazoa > Arthropoda > Insecta > Coleoptera > Coccinellidae > Cryptolaemus > Cryptolaemus montrouzieri. The sequence continues at coordinate 88,552,328 of JABFTP020000021.1, read as the reverse complement.
ATATGGCGGTTCATTTGACGACCCGCTCGAACCTCCCTCTATAAGAATTCCTTCGTTTACAGGGCCGGTGACCTATGTATTTCGCTTGCGTCCAACATCCTACAACTTGGCCCTCTTCAGGAAGCGAGTAACAGACATCTCAATTCTTCCCATGCGCCCACTCATGTGGTGTTACAGGTTTGCCTATTCCTGGGAAGCGCGCATAAAAAAAATTGGTATCGTGATCTTGAAGGAAATTCCTAACGCTATAAGCTTGGTGAGGTTTGGCGTTGTCATTCATGAAAGAGCACTTTCCACCCATATTGGCCGCAAATAGTACAACATGTTCTTCGAGAAAGTCTGTAACGTACCTCTGAGCATTCAGGGATCCACTATTTATGTTAACCGAATCCGTGCGGGCGTTAGTAGAAATTCCTCTCCACACCATTACTGAACATCCACCGAAACCATAGGTAGTCAAAAAGCTGCACTGGTCATATCTCTCATTTCGATGTCAGTTCACTATAAAAAAGTTGATCGCAATATAGAAGACTGAATCTCATCATTAAACAAAACTCTGCCAGTCAGCTTCTAACTTATTAACATGTTCCCAATGAATTCAATCTGGCTCTGCGATGTACTACAGCACTCCAAAATTCTGGTTACAGTTGAAGATGCTAAGAAGTAGCGAACAGTTGCCTCAACAGGGAAATTCTTGAACAACGATCATTGATAGCCGTTGTTGCTCGAGGTCGTCTTTGCACATACCCTTTCATGACTATCAGCGGCCTATTCTTGTATAAGTCCAACCTAGATCATCTAACAACACTGCTTCAGCATATTCTGCCGGAGTTGAATTTCGTGACTCGGGTTATCATCATTACCAAAAACTAAAATTGTCAAGAAGAACTAACGTTACTCGCATCAAATGATCAAGAAAAGCTGTTTAGGATATGCTGTGGTTTGTTATTATATCTCCATTTAATTCTTTCATTTTATTTCTCACGAGAAAAACATGTGCCCCAAGAAAAAACTTTGAATTTTGTTGACATACTTCTAGACATCCGAAAGGAAACAGGTGTTGAATATTAGTGGCCTAACAAAAATGAAATTTAAACTATTAATATTGTGCATCGATTTGTTGGTGCAGTGTAGTTTTACAAACGCTGAAAAACCCTCAGTGTTTCTTATTTGCAATCAGCACAACCTAGGTGAAAATTTTAATTTTTTATATTAGTTATCTCAGACACAGGTACATTAAGTAATGAATAAGTGATATGAAATATCTCGCTTATTTGTGGAAAATACAAAATATCAATTACTCAGATCATTTTTCCTAAGAAAGGTTCATGAAAAAAACTTCGTCTGGAAATTTCCAAAAATAACTGTTGATCTATATTACGAATCTCCTCGAAACCGACATAGAAATATAACCAAGATGAATCTGACTATTTTATGTGGTAGCTCTCACCATTTCGAGATGTAGTGCGACTTTGGACCCTCCCAATTATCAAGTGCCCAATTATCCGGGGTTTTCCTTTTCCGTGTTTCCTTAGTATCATTCCGTGTCAACGGGAATATCAAGAAATGTTCCTGTAGAATAAGTTACCCCTTAAAAGGGAAAACCTACCCTTCCTTGATCGAAGCGGTAACCCTGATGTCGGGGTGAATATTACTAGGAAGACGTTTTTATCCACAGTTAATATGACAGAGTGCGTAATTATTCTGATAGGTTTGAATGCGCTTGACATTCGGAAAACTTCTTGTTTCAAAATTGTTTAGTACAGGGTGGACAGATTTCGACGTTTTAGTACTACAGCTATGTAAAATATTGTGAATGAGCTCCTCTTCCCTGTGTTCTTTTCGAGGAATGCATTGCCGCAAACAGATTGATGCTAGCTTCTGTCGCTTTTGAGTTATTTGCAAATTTTTGAAGTTTTCGGAATCAATGAGGAGCAAACATCTCAGTTGAAATGATTTCGATATTCAGTAGCAGTTTTTACGTAGGAGCGAACTACTTGCAGCAATTTCCATTGCGGTTTTAAAGTTATACGTATAATGCAAACGTGCGTGTTTAAAGATGAACCGTAGCCAAGTTTGATTTCGTTGAGGAGTGTTTTTTTTCTTTTCAAATAAATATCACAGAAGTACTCATTCGTCTCATCTAAGACGTATTTCATGAAGAAATTTTATATTTCTTCTCTAATTTTATCTAGTAACTCTGTTTATTCACAGAATTTACACGGAATGATTGATATAGCTTGAGTAAGTTCGGTGCTGTCATTATGATTGTTCGGAAATTTTTTCTTGCAATGATAATTAGGATAATTATCCAAAATTTTCTCATCGAGTTACAACTTTTGTGTGAATATAGCATGGTTTGTAATAACAATGTGACCATCCGAACGAAGTTTTTGGATAGTAACACGCAATCATGTTGAAACAGAAAAATAACAAGATATTATTAATAATATTAATGAAAATATTTATTGTCTTTTGACCATTACAATACTTGAGTAGGTAATTCGAGGTATAAGACATGTCCACATATTACAAGAAAAATTAGCAATTGGAAAAAAAATCATCTAGTGAGTAGAAGCATCTAGTGTACAAAAGTCGACTAACGGCTCTAATAAACACCCTGACATCATTGCTTGACCGAACATTTCTGGGAAGTGCATTAAAGAGCTTATTTTCCTACTATCCAGGAACTCTTTCATATCCTTATAGAGTAAGAGATGGTTCGAGTAATAGATCCGATCCCCTGGTTAGGTAATTGTGATGAAAATTATTGGGTAGAAAGCTAGTTAAGTTAACTTTTACGTAAGTTACAATCCCTAGTATATACATACTAGCCAGAGGCAAGATCTGTAATTCACAAAAAAAATTACGCCTAGATATACCCACAATATTTTAAATGGCTCTCTTCTGTAATTTAAAAACCCTGTCACAATAACCAGAAGCACCCCAAATCATAATACCGTAACTAAGTCTAGAACGAAAAAACATATTTCTCTGTTGGTCGTTAGCCTCCATCTGTACAATGCAAAACAAAGTGGAGACAAGACTCGACACAGCTGGTCAATATTTTCGTGCCAGTTTAGACTGTTGTAGATTGTGATGCCTAGGAACTTTGTGGATTGAACTTGTTGATGGGTTTACTTTTTACCCTCAATAGATGACTGCAGGCATTGTTTGAACCAAAATTTTCAAGTGAAAAAATAATAAAAACAGTTTTTGGTATATTCAAAAGTAACTCGTTGGCATCAACCAGATAGAAAATTCATTGAGTAAGTTTTGAACATTTTTGAATGTGCTGGCAAGCTCAAGATCCGCACCGAACAATGTAGTATCATCAGCGAACATAATCGAATTACCAGGGTCACCAACAATATCAGGCATATCGTTGACAAATGAAAGAAATAACAGAGGCCCTAAAACTGAGCCCTGCGGGACACCATACTTTATGTCGATTAAATAGGATTCAACTCCATGAATCTCAACAAACTGCTTTCGGTTGGATAAGTATGATTTCATTGAGTAATGCATTGCTCCTCTAAATCCTAGAGAATATGTTTTTTTAGCAATATAGTGCACCACCAAGTCGAAAGCTTTAGTGAGATACATTTTTATTCCCATTCAAGCATTCAAGGAAGAAATTGACGAAACTCATAATTCTATTATAAGGAATGAAATTATTTAATGGTAATAATCAATCAGGTATTCAAAAGTATTGTTATTATTCTGTGAAAACAGTTCAGAATGCCGACGACACTCCGACACGCATTGGAAATCTGTATATTGGTAACCGAAGCAAGACAATGTCTTAAATTTCGCATTTACTCTTCAATATTTCGAATAGCTTTTCCGTATAACAGATGTTTGATACATCCTCAAAAGAAAATGTCAAGCGGCGACAAATCCGTGGAACGGGCCGACCATCTAATTCATAACACAATAAGTCATTTTGTCTTGAGCTATCCTCCATCTCGATATCAACATGGTCCCCGACATATATTTATGATATGAGATATTCAATCGAGTTAGTCAAAATGAACGTAAACACAATAATTCTGATTCTATTTATTGTTTTCAACACACTCACTGACAAGTTATTACCGATGTATCAGCGACGGGTGATATTCGGATTTTTCTCTGGTGTTTCCACCCTGTTCTCTTGAATATTATTTAAGATTACTATGTTTCATACGTTTTCCTCGTCTTCCTTAGTCTCACTTCAAGAACGATCGAGAAAGGCTAAGCGTGTTATGAAAGTTTCTCCATTTTATATTCTGTGATTTTTGCCGTTTGTCTTTGGATGCGCGTCAAGAATATACATCATTTAAAATAATTCTTCAATTTTTTAATAGTTCTAATAAGCAAATAAATGAAAAATTTAAAGTACCTTTATGAAAGCAATTCAGTTTTTCATAAAGAATTCAATGATCATAATACAATCGAACGGCTCAGTAGGTATCCCTCTTCTTATAAACGACGACTACATTAACATTGTGAAGACTTTCATTAAAGGAACAACATTCAAGCCTTCGTAATTGTTAATTATTCTTTTCTAGAGGAGCGGGATTTCCGATCAATTCTTCATAATCATCGTCAACCAGTTGTGGTAAAATTTGTTCGGCTGTTGTGGATAGGATCAACAGACTGCGGTTTTGGTCTCGTTTGACGTTTTCAGTGTTACACACTTATTCTCTGAAAAATCGGGTTGTCTGATACACTCTCCATAATCATCGTAAACCACAGCCTCATAGTAAAGGCACAATCGAGTGATTTGAGTAGATGGCAGCCAGGCTTGGTAGTGTGAATGGGTGTGTAAGTCTAACGAGATCGAACGAGTCCGTAACAGCAGTCTGTTGCTTCTATTTATGAAATCCAACCAGATTGTACCTCTACTTTGTAGCCTAGGTTGACGGTGATTATGAAGAGTGAATCGAAAGCCATCTCCTTCGAGAAAGGGTATACAACATTCTATGGGAAGTTACATATTGTTTCCTGAATAAAAGGTGTCATAGTGTTTATACATACAGCGATAAATTTCGCTTGATATCAGATATTGTGACCTGAATAACATTTTGAGGTTATCATCGAATACGCAAAACATCAATTAGTCTTGTGATAGATTATAAAGAGATCAAACCTGTGCTAGGCTTTATTGTAAACAATGATGCTTACACATTTTACATTTGAATTTAATTTATCTGAATAATAAATAATATCTAATCTCCAGTTTACAATGTTATCAATTTCAGTAAAATTTATGAATAATATTCTGATAAGGAATATGATGTCATCTCAGATTTATATAAGGCGAATATCTCAGAATTTGTAATCATAAGTTGAAAACTTCATTTCCAAACTATGAAAGATATTCAAATTTCATCTCATACAAATTCCCAATTACTAAAATCAAATTTCACAGTTCGATAAAGTACGTTAATCTTCGAGTGCTCAAAATGAATAATTCCATCTATTTCATGGAAGTTGTTCAATATATCTTCCATATAGCCAATTCTTCCATACTAGTTTCAGATCTATATTGATAATAAACGTCAGTTATAACTCTTTTGAATCGAACTGCTTTATATCCCATAATACGCCGATGCCAATATATTCCTGTGGCACGGAGGGCACATAAGCAAAATGTGCCCTTTGCAATAATTAATAATCCATCTTCCTGTCCGTTTTAGCCTTTGTTAGAAGATTGGATTCCGCCCCTAGATCTTTCCCTTGACCTCATGTTGCTGAATCATTGAACAGGGCAATACTGGTAATGATGAATTCATTATTTACACTGCGGAAACAATGTTTTATTAACAAGTTTATCTTTGTCGAAAAATTGTTATCTAGGAAATGGGTGTAATTTTTCTTTCGCTAGAAATGAAATATTGAAAGAGCTTTTGATTTAATGGCTGTTGAAATGATTGAAATAACAGAATAAAATTGATGTAATTACAAAATTATTTTTGACTGAAATTTTTCTAAAACACTTTTGGGATTGGTCGATATTTAATGTATTATTGCATAATATTCTCAGGTCCTTACAGAAATCTTTCGAAAAATCTTGAATCAATTAAAGGGCTCTAGAGTTATTGTTTAGAAATGTACTAAAAGTATTTTTTATAATAACTTCTTTCAAGTGGATATTTTCAAGTGACTATATGTTTTAGTTCTGAAAATCTGCGACGGATACCGCAAACTGGATGAAAATCATGCAAGTTTATCACAAATATTTTAATATAGTTCTGAAAAATTTTTGAAATACTTTCATTTAGATTTACGAGAAATTTCCTTTAAGACAATTGGTCGATACAGTCTTATGGAAGAAAAACTAGGAACGATAACATTTCCAATATTCTTCGAAACTTTGAAAATTGAAATTGATAAAAAGGATTTATATATCTTCAGAATTTTTGTTACGATAAAAACAAGAACATTTGATTCAGACTATATTAGTAACGCGTTTCGATGTTCAGGATAATAAACAGCTTATTCAATGTCCAACTCCGAAATTACTTAAAAATAACTCAAGGGTTTTCGAAGATTAAATCAGGATCACTATATCATTGAAACCATTGAAACGAAATCAATTGAGGATGAGATAATTTTTACCAAATCAGATACAGTAGTACCATTAACCAAAACTTACAATATTATTAGAACGGAAGACTTAGTAATTCTCAATATCTATCCAATATCTATTTCTTTTGATCCAACTAATTAGTTCCGAAATAAAATTGAAAATTAATGAGAAGATATATAAGATTCAAGCAACCACAATGAAATTAAAAGTTAAGAACCCAAGAGCTCTCCAATTATATTCACTCATTAAACTTCATAAACCTATTAGACCAGTTGTTTCTTATATTTCAGCTCCTGGAGTTAAAATATCTCAGTTGCTTATTAATTTGATGAAACGATGCAGCCGATTTAAACCGAAATACTATATCAGAAGTTGTTCATGGTTTTGTGAATGATCCTTTTTGTGTGTATTTCACAAAATCATCGAACGAATCCGCCCTCTAAGGTCTGAAGAACTAAACTGAATCACACATGTTTGTCATGAAGGCAATAATTGAAATAGTTTATTGATTCCACCTCTACTGCGTGATAGTTGATCTTGATGAAAATAAGAAATTAATCTATGTATTATATTATCACAAGAGATTTATTGAAAACCAGTGAGCCCATTAAGATCGCCTTTTTTATCTAAACAGCTAATAGACTAAACGCCTACTATACTGAACGCCTTATATACTTTACGCCTAATATACCTAACCCCAAATATACTCAACTCCTTTTCATATCAAACTCTATCAATACTGAATGCCTCATTATATTCACTGATCTTCATACTCATCAGTTCTTATGTTCTTAGCTAAATGGAACTCTCTCATATATTGCCTCACACATCCTTAGGGTAACGCAACTTCCAGTATTGTTTTATGGATACGGACTCAACAACCATACAAATTTCAACACTATTCACTACTACCCCAATTCAAAGAGATACATTCAATTTGAAAATCTCAACTTTCTCAAATTGAGCTAGCATAAGATGAAATTGAAAAACTTTCAACATTGATTAAAAAAAACAAATTGTTCGATCACCCTTCAGGCATGGAAATTCAATCATCAACAACTCAAATATTAATTCACAATATCCCAAATGTTTAGTTCCAAAAGTATCAAATATATACTTCAGAAAGATGGATATATGCAGATGTTTAGTTTCAATTTTCTAATTTTTACTTAACAGTTCTAATTCGAATTAGACCAGATAATAGTCGAATAAGAGTCATGAATTATAATAAACAAATTTGAGCTCAAAGCAGCAAGATGGAAGAATTACTTCTCAAGACTATCAATAAAATTGAAAATGAAAGTTCCCTCAAATCAAAATTTCCAGAAGACAAAAGCGACAAATTAGTAATCAAATAAAGGAACACTACTGAATACATAGAAATTTCACCTCATGTGATTGCCCTATACATAACTATTTTGCATTAATTCAAATAGATCAAAATTCACACAATTTGCTTACCAGAAAGAACAAACATCTTTTGAATTGAAGTGATCTTGTGAATATCAGAAATAAGATTGAATTATCCAACAAATTTGTACATTACATTATGGACCTTCATATACAGTACAATGATGTTAACTATATATCAGTTTCAGTAAAACTGTTTCTTGTAACTGTTAATTTCCTAGATCCTTAACTGTCGACTAGGCAGTAACGACAATGTGAGCTTCATGTAAACTTGCTCTCATAACTGAAATATCTATTCTTCAATTTTACTTCTCTTCAATTCATCTTATGAAACTTTATAATATACTGTGAAATGAAAATGAAAGGAAGAAATCGCATTAAAACAACTTCATATTTCCATGTTACTTGATGAAAGTACTTATTTTACACAATTATATAAAATAACTATAGTACAACTACCTATAACAAAATGGTCAAATCATAGAATTCTCCAAGTAGTAGTTGAATTTTTTCAGAGTTTGATTCACATAAGGAGCAGCATTTTTCTGTGATTTTCATAAATCTTGGATTGAAAGTTGTGGTTTTACTAAATGAAAGTTAGTATGCCACTTCTACATATTTGAACATCATATTTCCCACCATCAGACACCTATAACACAGAAACTTTCAACTTCAAATCAATGAGGAATACCTGTCATTCATTCAACAACCTTGATGAAATTTCCTGAGTAGAGTAATTATGAGTTATGAATAGAAAGATATCACAATAATTACCTTTTGTGCAAATTTGGGATCTTATTTTCTTTGGTTCAAACTTGAACATTGTCAAACACATTGAATCTCATTTACTTTTACATTTGGATAATTGTAGAATAGAAACATACTTCTCTTGAATACACTGAAACGAAAATTTAATTTGAAATGGCACGGTCTTATTGACATCCAGTTTGAAATATTTTAATACAGATATAGCCTTTAGTGAATAGATGTCGAATTTTCGGATATTTCAGGCGAAAATGAAAACTTTATCTTTATCGAGCTCCTTTCAGAAAAATATTATTATACAAAAGAGCTCATTACCTCTTTTGTATAAATAGCAATTCAAGGGATGTCCCATCATTTTGTGAAATAGTCCCAATTGGTTCGTTGAAAATCCTAGTAATTCCAGGAAATCTTTCAACGCATAGATGTTAGAATAACCATGAAAGAAAAATGAAATATGTAAATTCTGAGTACGTTTCTTGAGCATGCTGAAAAATATACATCAAATTACATTCACCTACCTTTCAAACATTATTGTGAGTCTCTTCTACTTCTTTTTATTATAAAATCCCGTTTCAATCACATTATTCAGGTTAGAATAGCCACGAACTGTTAAATTTTACTTAAACAAAATATACATCAAAATGGATGAAATGAACATCAAACTACGTTCACTCACCTCTAAAAGTTTATTTCAAGTTTCATCAAACTTTTCATTCGAATAAAATTCGGAATTACTTATTTTGACAAAGCGAAATAAGGTTAGGTTCGATTAGATGTAATGGATATTTCATTGCGTCTCATATTGTCTTTCAGAAGAGAAAGCGCACTATATATAAAAGTTACTAACAATTTCCATCTCACTATTTTCATTCAAACGAGAGAGAGCATTAAATTTTACACGTTGGTAAAGCTCACTTCCGACATTGAACAGCGATCGTAGGGGCTGTAAGAGAGTCGACTCACTCCACCGGCGTGTTCCGGTGTTTTTTCGAAAATCTAGGTCTCAAAACTCGTGCCAACTTCAACAATTAAGTCGTAGGGTAACGATTTCTCTTCGCGGATCCGATATCGAGATATGTAGGAATCGTTCGACACCCGAATCCATTCTCTCGGTAACCGTATAAGTAGGACGGATGAAAGAAAACCACTTATTTTGACAACTCGACGTTCGTTAATTTCTGGCCGTCAGAGATATTAGGAATGAGGAAAATGGACCGAAATTTCGCAAATGTCCGCCGATAGCCCTTCGTTCAATCGAAGATTTTCCAGTTTTCCTATGGTTCAACGGGAATGATACTATTGCGGCGCAACATGCGAAAGTCGAGACTTGCTCTTTGTCCAGGTTTCGAAACGATCGAACGCGATGGAAAAATTTGTAAAGGCATAAATTCCGACGAAATTATCCCCTCCATTCGCGAAAAAACAGAGATCTTTTTATTTTCGTTTTTTCGGGGCTTTCTTTGGCAATTTTCGTTCGATTGATCATTCCGATCGCCTTCCGAAAGACCGAAGTTTCCAGTTCCGAAGAAATCTCGCCGTTATCCTCTCGGATTATTCCCGAAAAAAGCCTTACGACTTTGATAACAAGTATTGAACTATGGCAAAAAATACTTACATACAGGCACATACAAAATTAATACGGGTGCAAACACAAGGTAATAAACGAATTATGATAAAAGCAGGTATTATTTGAAGATATCAACTATGGACGAATAGGCCGGGTCATAGTGGTTGTTTAGACAATTATCTCTATGGTGAGTTTGTTGGAGTTTCAAAATTTCGATGGATTGAAGTTGATCTATGAGTGGAAAATAATGGCCATTTTCTATATAATGTAAAAAGAGATTACACTCCGCGGTTCTCTGGTTATTGTTATCTGACTGATGCTCTTTGTTTCTAGTCTTATATGAACGACTAGTCTGAGCAATATAAACGCCTTCATGACCACTTGTAAACTCCAGTATTGTCAAGTCTATCAGTTTTATCTTCAAATTTGAAGAATTCTTGGAAGAGTTTCATGTGGGTTTTGAAAGCTACTTTTTATGATGTTTCGAAATGACATTTGCAATTTTTCGTTGATCGGGCCAAAACATGTAAATGAAATTTATCTGTATTAGTTGATTCTATACGTGCGTTGATTCTGATGCTATGTGTTTATTTCTTTTGATCATTATGATGCTATTTATATATATATATTTATTTATATTATTATATATATTATATATATATATATATATATATATATATATATATATATATATATATATATATATATATATATATATATATATATATATATATATATATATATATATATATATATATATATATATATATATATATATATATATATATATATATATATATATATATATATATATATATATATATATATATATATATATATATATATATATATATTTACAATAGTTCCTCTTTAACTAATGACATTTTGATAATATTCTGCGAATTGCCTCTAGAGGTTAGGTTAGATTCTCTACTTTATTCTAAGAAATTGATTTCTGAAAAGGTTTCAATTTCAAATGGATTAAATTTAATAATTACAAATCTTTCAATGCAGTGTTTCATCTTATATGAAGATAGAAATATTATGTATTTGATTGAGTTAAGGAAGTCTTCGGCCGAAATAAGTTGTGGAATAATGTCGAGTCAAACGTATGAGATACTGAATCTCAACCAAATAACCGAAAAGACTTTGATATTCGAACTCCCTTTCATTCGTATTTTTACTTGTGAGGCAGTTCTAAATATTTCTGGGTAATTAATTAGTCGCTTCTCATTTCGAAATGAAAAGTTGAGGATGAAAGAAACATGTCCGGATAAATAAGTGTAAATGCGAGTATGAGAGGTATATTGAAAATGTCAGAATCATTTTCAGGAGAAAAGTTAATTGGAAAGAACCAACAGGCTTTGTATGATGCATCATAAAGGATTGATAATCGATAATCACTTATTTTGAAATTTTAATATCATTCTGGATACATCGAATTTATCGCGCTTCATTTCTGTGATTCTGGTGAAATGAACATGTATGAATAAGAAAATCAGTGATAATGGACACCTGCCGGAAAAATATGTAAGTTCGTAAGTATGGTTCAAATGTTCTTATCTCTTTATGTTTTATGCGCCATATTAGTTTTAAGACATGTTCACCAAATATTGGAGCTATTTTCGTGACCAAATATATTGTTAATAGAGACCTTCAGAGAAAAATGCACTCCTGTATTGAAAAAATACAGAATTGTGCTAATAGAATATACATATTGTACCGGAAATTGGTCGATGAAACACAAAATATTTCCTTTCTATCCAAATTTATTGTATCTCCAAAAGTTTGAATAATTGTATTCACAATAAATGCTTATATCTACAATTTTAGTGTGTGTCAGAAAAAACACGTGTGAGCTCAGGAAATGTAACAGGGGAACCATACTATCTTGTATATAATTCAATAAACGAGTGAAAAAACCTGAGGAAAAAACTCGTTTCCCTGTCGCTATTGCACTAGCAATAGCAAGTGTGTTTATGATGTGTTAGTGTCGTGTGTACATAAAGAGTACCAAAGATTTTTCTACTTAGCCGCTTCATTTTCTCTTGTATTCCATGATTTCCAATAAAAAGGTGGAAGAAAGGGGGTTTGGGACAGGAATCTGTAACAATGGAAAAAGAAAACCAGCAGAAAAATATTTCAACAATCAAACTTCATATATGTCTAAACAAATCTAAGAAAAGATTTTACATAGCAAGCAAGCTCATGAAAAGAACTAAGGAGATAATAAAAAAAATACATAACCTGCGATATTTCCTCAAATTCCCTCTTTGTTTGACCGAGGAGCCCCGATGGCAGGTTCAGTCTTCCAAGTGATGCCGACTATGATCTAGAGATGTTTTAAAATCATTATGGACTCAATAATCTGAGTTGACATCGCCCATTTATTATTTCTTCGTGGAATTTGTTTACTATAAAGAAAAATTTGCGAAAAAATTTTGACAGTCGTTCGAAAAATATGACAAATGTCATATAAAAAAATGACTATGTTTACATTATAGTAAAAGACAATAATTAACAATCTTAATTAATATCACAATAATAATCCAGATTCACATGCACCGAAACATATCCCTACTGAAGTAACAACTTAACAAGAATCAAAACCAAAATTATCATGAACCAAGCAAACGAAGTACCTGAGATTTGAACCGATTCATTGAAAAAGTGAAAATATTAATATAAGCTGAGTTATTATCACACAACGCTGAGCTCCTTATTGAAAAAAAAATTGTCTCTGAAAGGTGTTGCACCTCCGAATAAAAAGGAGTCTGGGATCGCGTGTCCTCCTTTATGGAACTTTGAATTTTAAGGAGCCTAGTAAAGTAAGAGAGTACACATATCCATAAATCAATTTATGAAGGAAAAGTAGGTCTGACACAGTTCTTCTTGATTTCAGAGTTTATATGTTCGACATTATTCTTAAATTGGTATAATCAGTGTGCTCTGAAGACATATTCAACCTATATGCAATTACCCTCAAAAATCAATTCTGAATCTTTTCCAACATGTTTTCGGCTGTAACGCCTCTCGGTTACCAAACAACAGAACCATACTCCAAGACACTTCCCACCAGAGAACAATACAACACGCTCGGATTATCAATAAAAAACCTTTAGAATTTCTATGAATGAAGCCCAGGCACCTCAGAGCTTTACCCCCTATAACACTAATATGATCATTAAAATTAAGTTTCGAATCGAGTAGTACCCTTGGTGTGGACGTGGAGCTTATAATCAAGAGCAATAGCAGACCTGGCACGTGAATAGGTGATGACTAAACATTCATCAATATTCAAAAACATCCTATTAACTTCACATCAGCACTCAAGACTAGCCAAATCATCCTGAAGCATCTGAGCATCCTCTGCAGATGAAATGGAACGATACAACTTCAGATCATCCGCAAATAAAAGAGCTTTGCTATGCAAAAATACTGAACCTTTTTCGTTTAGGAAGAGGATGAATAATAGTGGCCCCAAGTGGGATCCTTGGGGAACCCCAGAGCTAACAGGAATAAAGTAAGAAGTGAAACCACAAAGTTATTTTTCCAATAAGATGGAAAATTATCCGTTTGGAGTGAATTGCTGAAAATATCTGTTAATGAACCGGTAAATGAGAAAATACATTGTTTTAAAATTATGGATGGCGCAATGTCTGGTCCTCATGTGAATTTACTGTGAATATTTTGTATCCTCTCACATACAAAGTCAGGTTAACAATGTCTATTTTATTGGAAATGTCAAAATTCGGCGACACTATATGTTCGAGCACATATACTTCAGAAAAGAAATCAGCAAACATGTCAGCTACCTCTACGCCTTCAGATGAATATTTGACTCAAAAATGCATTGCTGGAGGAAGTTGGTCAGGCTTTTTCAAGTCTCGGATAGAAGATCTGACTTCAAACTACGATCGATACCTTTCAGATACACTACATATAACACAGAACTGATATGACCTCATTCACGCCTCAACTCAGATAGTCCTGAAAATTTTTCGATACTTTATACTTTCTTTTTCTTGTGGATCTTAATAATGAGTTCTTCGGTGAACCAAGGAGGATAACTACTAACTTTACCCATCCTCTTTTTCGGTATAAACATTTCAAATCCGAACGATAAGATGTCATAAAATTTACTTCCATTAGCGTCAATATCCTCGGAGCTAGCACAAAATTTCCAGTCAACCGTACTGAGGTTATGATTCAAGGCATTATAATCTGCTTTACTGTAATCATACTTTTTTGTTTTGGAAAAAGAAAAAGTCGGCCGGAGCTATATCAGGTGAATATTGTGGTTGTTGTATGGCATTCGTAGAGTTTTTTGGTCAGAAATTCATTCACAATGATAGCCTTGTGAGATGATGCATCGTCGTGGTGCAAAATCTTTCAGTTTCCTTTCCAGTAGTATGGTATTTTTCGACGAATTTTTCTCTTATGCGCCGCTTAACGTTCAGGTTATATACTTCGTTTAATATCTGACCTTCAGGCAAGAACTCCGAGTTCTCAACATGGCAATAATTAAAGAGAATAGTCAACAATACCTTGACTTTTGATCGAATATGTTGTGGTTCTTTCGGTTTCGATTAAGTTCGAAAGTGCTATTCCGAAGCTTATCAAATTTATGAACCCATGACTCATCACTAGTTACAATACATTTCATGAATGTGGGATCTGAATTGTCACGTTCTACCCTGTCTTCAGCAAGCTCTACGGGATTCAAATTTTGAAGAAAATTCAGGTCTTTCGGAACTAGTCGAGCGGAAACGCGTTTTATGCCCAAACAATCTTCCAAAATAGTACAAATGGATGCGTGAAACACAGAAAATTCATTACATATCTCTTATTAACATGAATGAAGATTTTCAATTACCATTTTTTTCACTTTATCGATGTTAACTTCAGTTGAAAATGTTGAATGCCTATCAGAGCGAGGAAATTTTCCACCACATCTCGACCGCGTATGAATGCACTGTCAATTTACCGTAAGCCTTGTATATCATTTTCAGCGATTGGGAACACGAAATTCCATTTGCAATACAAAATTCGAGACAAATTCTTTGTCCGATAATATATAAATTGCAAAGCTCAGAAACTGACAAAATTGAGCACTGTAAACAAACTCAATGACAGTTCGCGTTAAAACTCCACGTCAGTAGAAGACAGTTGTGCCAACTTGAGCAACAACATAAATTTTGACAATCATGTTGAGCAGATTTTTCAAATAATCAATTCCCGGTTCCTTTTTGACAGAATGTAATAAGAATAGCTTTTAGATTTTAATACCTTGAGAGGAAAATTTAAAATGAAATTTATAACCCACTTCAGTGTTCACTCATCCCTTCGTCATGAAGGTTTTGTCAAAATAAACTAACGTCGTAATTTTTTAATTTAGATTTCCAATTGTTATATACCAATTTTCATAGGGTTAAGCCATATATTTGTGATGAACTGCAGTATTTTTCATCGATGACAGTCAGGAAAAATGAATATTTTTGATATTGTGTGTCATATTAGCAAATGAATTTAACACACTTCAGAAAGAATATAATGAAAATACATCATTGTCTCTTCGTTGTAAGTCAATGTGAATTTAAATAACATTTGGTATAAGAACATAATATATAACGATTTTAATAAAATAAAATATTACTGCAGAAATTTAACTTGAAAATTTTCATCCTTCTTTTCCCTTCACTCTCCACAAACGTTATCAGTCATGTTCATTACTTCGTTTATTTTCGTAAGCTATAAGATAAAGTAACAATATTTAACTAGTGCAGAACTTAAAAACTCGATATCAGGTGAATATATAAAGTTTGAATATTCATGTCTATTTTTCCTGTTTTTTTGGCCTCTATTTTTACAAACCATGCCTCTTTTTCCTGAAAAACTCATTTCTTCAAGAATTAAAAATAACGAATTGAACATTAGATGAGCCTGATGAGGATGCCGCAGAAACATTATCTAACCTAACCTAACCTCATTTAGATTTGTTTGTTGCTAGATGAGTGACTTCCATCTTTACCGACTTGTCTCAGTTTCTATATTTATATTATGGTCATCTAACTCTTCCCCCTGAAATAAAACTTCTAATAAATTCCTTCATTAGAATCTTCAGATTTAGTTTTCCATTATTCATGGCACGGCAATATATCTTCATCAGAATCGTCCACAGTTTCATAAGACACTGAACCTCGCAGCTTCCATTCTGATACCAAAAGAAAAGAATTTATTTTACATCTAGATGAATGAGTAAACATCGTCTTATCGACGAATATAAGCATGCATTATTGAATTTTCGAAGAAATGAATGTGCATTAACAAAATGACGAGTATAGCTGGAAAAACCTTGAGCGATTACACCTGGACAGATGATCATTTTTTTTCTACCTGCTAAAAGCGACTGTTTTCTATATGCATTGCTGAAAGCAGTAGGGGATAAGACTCTTCAGTGCATTAACTATTATAATCTAATAGGGAAGGTAAAGTCGATTCAATTAACTTTTGCATAGCAGGGTTAACAGCTTTTCCACGAATACAACAGATGAGAAATACCTACATCGGTAAAAACACATCACAATAACGTTTTTTCAGAAAACTCTAAACCTAACTTCGTGTGGACAATCCTGTATGTTATCCATGTAGAAGTCGTATTTGCCCTTCATGTATAAATCGGAAAAAAGTATTTTCGATTCACCATAACAATGTTGGTGAATTTTTCTTATCGGACATACCTTAATATTCATTTTTACTTCAGAAAACGTATTTAACTATTTGATATTCCCTCAAGCATTGTAATCATTTAATTTAACTTACTTGATTTAGACTGAATCATAGTCAATAATTTTCCTACGTTCATGAAGGTGTGACTGTAAAAACAATATTAGCAATCTGATTTGAATTGGCTTTTCTTTGTTCTCAATTCAACAGTTCTCATAATTATGACCAAATCACATTTATTGAAAATAAAATACAGGAAATATGGCATCCAAATGGATAAAGAACTCCTAATTCCTTGAAAATTTGTAATTTTATTCTGCAGAAATTAAATATTAATTCCCTACAGCTTTCCAATTTGTCGGCTTTTATTCTTTCCAAGCTCAGTTGCTGAACGTCTCGTGCAAATGTAAATATATTATAATGCTTAACAATCCGATTCGCCCCTTCGGATTTTAACCAGATAAATTCGTAAATAAAAGCTGGAATTACCATTATTTAAAGCAATAATAACTTACTTTAAGAAGATTAAATGCAAAGTTATCGGCTGTTCTTAGATTGTGAATCCTATTGGAACTTATCCTACTCACCCTTTCAGGAAAATTTGGGTTTTAATATAATTGGGAAATATTCTGCAACAACAGTTTCTCAATTTTTCCCAATTTTGTTTTCGAGTACACTGAAGTTTCAACCGTATTATTTATTAGATTACTGTATTTTTATAGTCTTTCATTTATTGAACATGAATACGATTGCAAACTAAATATATGAATAAACAATAGACTGAAATACACTCCCCACAAAAATTGTCGCATCACCTTACTTCTACGACAATAATATATAAACTTTTGAAATAAGTGTAAAATAAGACGATATCATTCAAAAGTGATAAGTTTCTGATGGAAAATATCAACAATTTTCGTGTTAATGAAAAATCAAAAAATTCTATCATCTTCAAACATTCGCGAAGAGACTAATCAACTAGCATCGAATGGGTACTAATCATTTTCAGAATCGAGTGTTTACTGCACGGGTCCCAATTACTGCCAGTATACGTCTCGGAAGCCCCTCAAACAAATGTTGGATGTACTCTTGAGTCACTGAGTTCCAAATTTCAGGAATCAGATTTTCTAGTTGTTGGAGTGTTCTACAAGACATCCTACGTTGCTGAATTAGCCACACCATATTGTCCCAAACATGTTCTATAGGATTCAAGTCGGGACTTCTGGCTGGACATCTTAAAATATCAATTACAGCATTTTGCAGAAATTCTGTAACTACTCTAGCTGCATGAGGATGAGCATTATCATGCATATAAATGAAGTTTTCGCCAATCAATGGGCCAAAGGGTATAACATGGGGTTCAAGGATATCTGCGATGAATCTGGCCGCTGTCATCCTTCCATTATTCACGAGGACTGACTCAATTCGACCATGGAGCTCTTAGTGCAGTTAAACGAAGCCAACGATCATCAATTGGTGTTGCTATACGATTTCTTCCCTGTCCGGCTCTTCTTTCATAGTCCCCTGTTTCGTGGTGCCGACTAATTGTTCTTGAAATAGTGCTTTCGTTAACATTCAACAAGTTAGCCACGTAACGTTGGCTTCGCCCCTCCTCTAGAAGTGTTACAATTCTTACCACTTCATGATCACTCAAATAGCCTCCAGGACGTTCAGCAGCCATTACAATAAATTCAAAGATTCGAAAATCAACAAGAAACACAGAAAACTTGCATTGAATTAGCGTGAAAACTGAAGAGAAATTGAATGAATACTGATAGTCAAATAAACTCATTCTTTCAGACGTGTTTGAGATCATATGAAAACAAATAATGGTACATAGAAAGGATATTTTTCCCCCCATATGTCCAAAAATATATTTTGACAAAGAAACTGCGATTGAGCTGCTTAAATGATTGTGGAAATTAGAATACCAGGTGATGCGACAATTTTGTGGTGTGTATAACATACATTGGTTTGAATTTTAGAATGAAAATCTGAATTCACTAAAGTTCTGGAAAGAAACAGCAAGTCTTTTTAAAAATTACTCAAATGAATGGGTTCCAAATATCATTTTGCGAAAATTTTCACAGGATAATCCTGATTCGCTCTTCGAAATCGTATATAGATTGAGGTGATTTTCTGTTCAAAGGATAGTGAATTTTCCCAAAGGATGACGTCATAAGAACTCAAAGCAAGCAGTGGCTACTCAGTTTGGAGTCTTAGTAATGAAAATAAGCATTTATTCCATTTCAATATTGATGCACAATAATCCGACGTAACATCCAAGTATTACATTTATACTGTATACAATACTGAAACAATCTGGAGTTGTGTATCAACCAAACCTCATGCAACTGTAATTCTCGAAGAAATATCTTCTTCTAGATGTTGGCGTTTAAAAATTAATACAATAATTGAAAATCGGCCGGTTACTTTATATCTTAAACCATGTAATAGTACTTAAAAATGAAAGTATTCCTCGGGCTACAATGAAATTATTACAAAAACTTTGGCGTGGGCAATTCTTCTATGAAAAATTTTCAACCAAACATGAAGTATTTTGACACCATGTCCAGTCCTGTATAATAATTTAGTGAGAAGTAACTCAAAAGTTAAGAAATTTTGTAATATACGAACACACCAACAATCTTTTTTCCTACGACTTATCTCTGCTGAATTCAACTACGAAGATGAGAAACAAAAAAATCGATAGAATGTTCGGTTGATGAGTTTCAATAAAAATTGGAAAACTTCAACAGAAATGTAAAACTATGAAACGTTTCTCAAATGCAGATCTCAAATGCATATCACAAATGCAAAAATTTGAGTACACCTAACACAAGAGTACGACCCTCTGTTTTGCTAATATTTGCATTTCATTTTTTTCAGTACTTACTTTATATTTCAATCGAAAAAATTATGGATATATTTCCAAGTAGGTAGACATATTTCATATTTAATCCATTCATGTTAATCATGTGATATTAGATATTAATATTTTTATTATCATCGAATATTTTAATTTTTCAATATAACGTAAATAGCACCAATAATTTCATGAAATTATTATATGCATATATAATTTAATTATGCATTTCCAAATTTTATACGTAAAGAAATTTATTTTGAAATAAGTCTTCTGTGTATTTCAATAAAGCGAAAATTTGGTTTTGATCGGTTCCAGTTTCTGATTTTAGATTTTTTTTGACCAATTGTTCAACGTAACTGATCTTCGATTTCTACACTTTCCTATTAAAAAGTATCGAATACTTTGAAGGTGATGCTCATTATTAAATTCACTGAATTTGCTTTGCAAATTGAAATCCTGTTCTGGATTTACCTGCAGTGAAATTGGCACATTAATCTAAAATTCAATCACAAATATTCACTTTTTTCAGAAATATAAAGATACTAAACACATTCACCAACTCCACCTCATGATTTCTGGTAAATACTTAATTTCTTGAATCTTGAAGTCAGCCATTGATTCTTCTAATATTAAAGTATTTAGTATAAGAAATACCTATTCCTACAGGTCTCTAATAATCACTTATTCCATGATGAAGGTATTGGAAAGAATAGTTGACAGTCATCTAAAATAGTTTCTAGAATCAAGAAATCGTTCAACCGATGACCAACTTACTTTTTGCCAGCAAATTTCTTGCATATATAGTATATAAGACCTAGCCGATGAACACAACAATGTTTTTGCACAGGAAGAATGATGCTGAGCCATACAACTTGATCTTTGTAAATTTCTTGCTTCATATGGTGGTACAAAATAATGAAACCCATCTTATACTTAGAGCACCCAGAAGGATAATATTTTCCTAGCTGCCTATATCCAAGCATTTCAAGCTATACGTGGTAACATGACAGATCTGTTACTTATTGTTGTTACTTCTCACTCACTATAAACTCAGAAGCCCTATAGTTGGTAGATTTGCCCACAATAATTCCCTGGATAACTTTGGGCAAAATATAAAGCTTTGCAATGATCACCTTTAGTACGCATCAAAAACACCATAATTACCGATTCTTTCAGTACAATATACTCAATGAATTGTATACTAGAAATATATAAATCTTAATAGCATCACTGATATTCTATATAAATTCGGAAAACAAAACGAAAAACAATTCAGCGTCTTTCCTTCGTTATTGGTAGGTTTGGGAATAATACAGTTCGTTGTTCCTCAGCTTCTGTGAAACATAATTCGCTTTCTAGCTAGTATTTAGCTAGTAGGTTGATGGAGAGAAGGAGGGAATAGATGAGATTTCATATTAAATTAATTTTCATACTACATCTACCTATGTTTAAACGTGAACCAAATATGTAAGTAGGAACCTCTTAATATGCTGGTGGGACGAAATTGCTTTCAAGCAAATCAGTACAAATAATATTTCGTAGTTCCGTTAACCTAGAGGTCCCACATAAAATATCTTTATTCCTGAACCAAATATACCGGGTGTCCATGCGAAATGGGACATTAAAAGTATATGGAGAAAGGAATGACCGATTGAAGAAACTTTTTTTGTTGTCTTGAACGTTACTCGAACTAAATTTCAAAAATATTTTCAATGCTGTGATACTTGTCTTTGTTATTTCAAATAGCATAATGTATGTTTCTATTTCTTTTATTGTAGGAAATTAGATTCTAACGAATTTTGTTTTCATATCATTGCCATCCGTAATCAACTGAAACGTAGATATGAATTTCTCAATCGGAATTTTGCGATTTTTGGTTGTCTCTTAGAAGGAATCATAAAATACTAAAAATCATCCAATATTTTTAGCTTGTTGTGAATAAAAAGAATAATTCAGCAGAATTTATTGCATTTAGAGGCTTCACAGTATACAGGGATTCCAAAGCATGTGGCATGTAGTTCATTCAAAGGTACAGAAGTACTTTTTTTCTAATAAGAATACATATTTCGGCACAAACCAATTAGCTCGTAATATTAATAGACATTTATCTGTTATAGGTTTTCCTCTACCAAAAATGCATCGTTTCCGAGTGATTCGCGATTTTATCCCAAAAATTACGATTTTTCGTGCGAGGATCCTGAAATTCGCAGATTATATGACCGGAAATATTTCAAATGATGCATTTCGATCTATGAATACGAGACCCATCTCAATATCTTCATCAAAGTAAGTCTGGTCAGAATTCCGAAGAAGAAAGTCCCAAATAAATATTGAAGTGGATTCAATCTGACTTCTCGTTTTTTTTTCTCTTCCAGAGGTATTCTCGATAATATCAGTTACTTCTCAGGAAAGTCATCTTTAAATTACCAGGAATAACTCGCTGAACGAAGCATTTCAATTTTTTTATGGTAAGATGTAGGTAATTTTCAAGATATTTCTAACCGGAAAAACCTGGACGTATTTCTATTTTTAATGCTGTAAAATACCAAAGTTTTAACCTGTGAAATAATATATTTGAAATACCCTGTTACAGGACAATTTATGGATTTCAAAACGTACAGATCTAAAATCTATAACAATTCGAAGATGACTTTCCTGACAAGTAATTGATGTGATCAAAAATACCTTCTAGAAAAGAAGAAAAACGAGACGTCAGATTCAATCCACTACAATAGTAATTGATTTCGCACTTATTGTCTCAGAATTCTTATCAGATTCACTTTGATGACTTTTGAGATGGGACTCGTAGTGAGTCCTCGCTCGAAAATTCGTACTTTGTGGGATGAATCGCGAATAATTTGGAAACATAAACACCTCAAAAAGTCTAGGGAACACTTCTGAATATCGATATATCGTATCCAGAACGAACAATATGGATGATTTTTTTTAAGAAATGAACACCTGCACCAATTTCTCACCAAATTGTGTAGAGTGCCGCAACAGATTTCCGTTTTTTTTTATAAAAAACTAAAAATGCAGCAGATGCGACGCTGCTTTATAATCATTACATGTATTCAGTGTTTGAAATCAGTTAGTTGGCACTTTGTTCCTGTTGTAAGCACAAATCAAAGATTCACGTTTTGTGATTCGACCATAGAAAGACGACATTTAACTAGAGAAGAGATGTTACGAGCCGTTGGCATGATCCAAGCTGGGAGCTCACAACGGGAAGTATCCAGGGTTCTGAGAAGTAGCCCAAGTGTCATAAACCATTTATGGTCGCGTTTCATTGAAACAGGTAGCGTAGAAGAACGCCATACACGTCGTTTCAGGATTACTACAGTCGCCCAAGCCCGATTTTGGGTTTTATAAGCCAGAAGAGATCGTACTACCATAGCAATTAGCTCAAGAGCTATCACGAGTTCATAATGTACAAATTTTCGACCACACTGTGAGAAATCGACTGCACGAAGGTCAACTCCACTCCAGACGTCCTTTAAGAGTTCCAAAACTGACCCATGGAAATCGCGCTGCTCGTTTAGCTTGGTGCCAAGAACACGTAAACTGGGATCGAGAGAGGTGGGCCACAGTTCTCTTCAGTGATGAATCTAGATATAGTTATTATCCCGATTCGGGAAGAATTCGAATATGGAGGGAACCTGAAAAGCAAAACCGTCTCCAGCATGCTCGAGAAGTTGTTAGACAGGGAGGCGGATCAGTGATGTATTGGGGAGGTATACGCCTTGGTGGAAGAACTGACCTCGTTTTCATACAGAACAACCTCACGGGAAATTTTTACGCAAATGAGATAATTTTACCTGCAGTGGTACCGTATCCCTAAACAATGGGTTAAAATACACTCTTCCAACAAGATAATGCCCCTCCTCATCGTGCAAGAGTCTTGAACGTTCTTGAAGAGAATGATATCGATATTCTACCGTGGCCATCCTGCTCCCCAGATCTGAATCTCATCGAGCATGTGTGGGACCTCCTAGAAAGAAATCTTCTGCGTCAAAACGTCTTCCATTATGAACAAGAGCTTCGATTAGCAGTTCAGGGGCTTGGAATGACTTAGGCCAAAATATAATAGACAATTTAATATTGGGCATGCCGCGACGATGTCAAAGTGTCATTATTAACAGAGGTGGATCTTCTGGGTACTGAAAAACATAAGTGCTTCCATATCGTTTCGAAAATATTAGTTCAGGATTTTTTTTTTTGTGTTTTACCAAATTTCGTCATTTTCAAATTTCAAATTTTTATTTATAATAGGTGCAGAAACCGAAAGATTTCTATAAATTCGAATCATCAAATTCATATTTTAAAGATATTGGTAAGTGTTCCTTTGACTTTTTTGAGGTGTTTATATGGTATAGGGAAATCGATAACAGGACGATGCCTATTAATATTACGATTTAACTGGTGTCTGAAAAAATAGGTAGTCTAATTTGAAAAAAGGGACATTTGAACCTCAATACTACGATTTGCCATAATATTTGGAAACACCCTGTATACCGTGAAGCCTCTAAATGCATTTAATTATTCTAAATGAGCCTCTCAACTTACTACGAGCTGGAAGTAATAGACATTGAATGATCTTTAGTATTTTAATGATTTCATCTAAGAAACGGATGGAAATGACATGAAAAAAAAATTCTTCAGAATCTAATTTCCTACAATGAACATAACAGAAACATTCAGTGTGCTACTTGAAATAACAAAGAAACTATTTTCAGAACTTAGTTCGAATAGCTTTCAAGACAACAACAAAAAATGTCTCCAATCGGTCATTCCTTTCTCCATATACTTATAATGTCCTATCTCGCGTGGACACTCGGTATAGCAGCAGTAGTAAAACCGACTCGCTTCGATTTCCACATCAGTAAATAGAGCATATGGAATGGCAATTAGGCGAATTTTGAATAATATCAGTGCAGAAACATTCCATCAAAGAATTCCTTTTTTTATTCACTCTGATGAAATATTTTTGGGTCCAGTAACTGAATACAAATGAATGGAATAGACATCAAAGAATGAATGAGCATGATTTTGAAAATACCCTCGAGTGATATGTGTATTTGATTGGTATATGTCCAAAATTTAACTGCTTTCGTGATGCAATTTTGAACTTCAATCGTTGTTACTGTTACAATAAACAACTTACAGAGAATAATTTCCTCGTTTATTTATGAAAATATAAATCTATTGATTATCATTGATGGTTATATTGAATTAAAATAGTATAAGGTAAAATATTCTGAAGGAACCTGAACAACATGTTGAAATATTAATTCAATTTAGAATATGTTTTATATGAGAATATATCTAATCGAATTCGGATTTCTAGAAAAATTTTCATTTTCTTAATTTTTCAACAATTTTTATATCACAAGAGACGAACGAAGGATGAAATTTCATTTTTATGTATTTTTTTATGCTAAATACAGATTGTTCAATATTATATACATACAACCAAATACAATCACTCGGTATTACATTATTGATTGTTTTTAACCATGGATCTTTGACTACTTGTGAAGAATGAAGTTTTTTGTTGTAAAAAAACTGGATAGTATGATAAAAGATGTTGGATTACCACATCATTCGGGATATTGTACTCAGTCGTCAATAAGATTTGAAACTGTGAATTTCAATATTTTAAAAAGCCTAAAATCATAATTGAAAATGCCTTACGTTGGATTGTCCGATGTGCAGAGGGAATAATTGCTCTCTCTGACGAAGGGGTAACACAAAGGGTGACACAAAGGGCCGCAATGTCGGTATCACAGGGGGTTATTTCAAAAACCTATACGTGGAGATATAATCTCTGCAAAATAGGCCTAGAAAAAAACGTAGGAAGATCACTCCTGAAGAACAAGAATGCTTTGTGCCAAATTGCAAGAAGAGGTCCTAGTGCGTCGCACTCCATACTCCAAAAGCAATTTCTGGAAGCAACAGGCATCAGTGTATCAGTCGAAACGATACGTCAAAGACTTGGTTCAAGGGGTTTCTACAGCAA
This sequence comes from Cryptolaemus montrouzieri, assembly GCA_013387265.2. NCBI lineage: Eukaryota > Metazoa > Arthropoda > Insecta > Coleoptera > Coccinellidae > Cryptolaemus > Cryptolaemus montrouzieri. The sequence continues at coordinate 88,526,395 of JABFTP020000021.1, read as the reverse complement.
AAGTCCCTCTTGAGTCTGCCATTAACACACTCAATTGGTGTATCGAGCACCAAAATTGGAATATTAAGAATTGGCCTAATGTACATCTTTCGGTTGAGAATAGAATTGGTGTTCGATCAGATGACTGCCGAATTCGGGTTTTGAGGAGTCGTGGAAGACAATGTAGACTCCAAACAGCAAGACAAATTCCTGAATACCAAGGGGGCAGTGTCATTATTTGGGGTGGCATTATGCTGGGAGAAAAAACTGATTTTATTTAGTTTCCTGTGAGTGTAACGGCTAGAAATTACGTAGACTTAGTGCTGGAGTCCATACTGAGACTCTGGCAAGGTGATTATTTCTTTTTTATGCTATATAATGCTCCTCTGCATACCATCAACCTCGCGCGATATTATCTTGAAACAAAGGAAATCGCTATTTTCGACTGGCCAGCGTGCTCTCCAGACCTTAATCTATTGAACATTCATGGGATAATCTCAAAAGGAAAATTAGATCGCTCTAGGATAATTCAAGAACTACACAACAGTTTATTCAAACCGCCATAGAAGAGTGGCAGAATATCACCCCAGAGGAGGTCGCAAACCTAATCCGAAGTCCAGACAAATTTAGGCTTATATCAGGGCAAGAGGAGGTAATACAAGCTACTGAGGTCGAGAAAAACCACCTACTCCGTGAGAAAACCATTTTCAATTTTTTTACTACCTGCGGAAAGAGTCTCTTATTTTTTTATTTGTTTCTTATTTAAAATAAACCTTAATATATTTCTTCCTTCAATTGAAATATCTCAAAAAGGATCGATTCTAACAATCCTTCGAAATTGCCAAGATTACTCAGGTAATATTCAAAATATCGGGTGATTCCATATGAATTTGGTTGTGTCTATTTCGGTATAGATATAAAAATGGCAATATGAATGATTCCCAGGTACTAACAATCCCACATTGTGAAACTGGACTAACCGGATTGTATGGAGGAATTCATCGAACCAAAGATGGAATTGTGTCTTCACAATGTGGCGATACCCTCAAGGGAGATGTCAATAGCCAAAATTTAAGGTTTTGCGTTCAAGGGTTTATACAGCAGAAGGCCCTTAAAAGTTTCAGAGCTAACCAAAATTAACAGACTTAATAGGTTCATCGATCATGAAAATTGGAATATTGAAAATTGGCCAAAAAGTTCTTTTTTCGAATGAGACCAGAATTGTTGGTCGATCAGATGACCGCTGTATAACATTGGCTCTTGTGAATCTCTTCAAACAATCGGATATGATTCGTCAACCTGCAGAGATAGCCTTCCAGTGCTGGTGGTTGGATTATTATGCGCTGCATCTAAAGAAGGTCAACAATTATAACAAGTGTCCTGTATCTTCCTATGGATACCAGCAAGATTAGGTTTCAATTGAAAGTACCCGTGAAATGAATTTGCACTATATGAAATGAATACTATGATATTGAAACTCAACATGATGTAAAAACTACTTCAAAAGGCTATTTTCTCAATTTTTGGACAGTTCTAATCTCTCGTTCGTGTTACGAATTATCGACCCTCCCTTCAGTTCATTCAACAAACGCATGCCTTTGCATATATATAATTTTTCCACTCACAAAAAATTCAAAATTGAGTGATTTTTCAATAAATACTCTTAAAAAGAACTGTGATGCACTAAATTATGATTTTGATAGGTTCAAAGTGAGGAGGATCCTGAAAAATTTTCATCCATTATGTTTTCATAACTATTGAACACATCTAATGAACTAAAGAGTGAAAAATTCCATTTGTGAAAATTGAAGGTAAATCCTTCGAGAAATACAGTATAAAAATATTTCGTTTATCTACACTTATTTAATTTTTTGAAATATTACAACGTTCATATCAGTCAATTTTCGATTTAGGATCGTTGATTTGAAGAATGTGAAATCAACAGCCTTTCTCAGCATCCCCTAATACAAAAATCATAATGAGCAAGAGTGGCGCTTTGTTGAAAACGTCTTCGAATTTACTACTCGAATATTTTATTTTGAAAAATTTGAATTATTGTACAGGCTGTTCCTTCGATTCACTCAAAATGTGAGTTCCACAAATTGATTTATTTTGGTTAAATCTCAGGATAGACTCAAATCAGCATCGAAAGGGGGATTCCTACATGTTGATTCGAAATATGTAAAATTAACCCCCCTGTTTGTTCATCTGGCTTGAAAATCCTATGGGCAAAAAAAGGTCGGGATACACTTCACTGGAAGGATATCCAATTCCTCTCCTTTTTCTTAATTCATCATTGCCTAAGCCTAACAAGACTTATACAACTTTACAACATTGATTTGGCACATGAACAAGTGGTTACCCACATTCTATATACATGGGTGAGTATCGCAGATTCGTTATGATGACAAATAACATTCATCTAGATATGAACATATTATTTTCATCGCATAGATGGTACATTTAGCAAGTATATGTTTAATGCTGTACAGTGGAAACATTTTAATATTTATCAGTTTTTGAACTAGTTTTTTAAGAGCTTCATCATGTACTGGATAGTTCCAGAAGTTGTCGTTTAAATTTTTGCATTCGCAATCACACTCATAGTTCGTGTTTTCAATGACTCCTTTACAAAACAGAATAGTGCAGAATATAATGATCAGACCTACACCTGTTGATAATTGTTATCTGTTTCCTTTTTGAGTTTGTTTTAGTGAACCAAGAGGAATTCTTGTCTTGTGATGAAGTTGAAATTATTCCCTACCTTTTTGTTGTCTGTCTTCAATATTTTTCAATCTCGAATACTCAACGCTCTTCTCTTTAAGTAACGAGCTAAAATCCGAGAAGGGTACCAGGATTTCTGGGTTGGGTGTAACATTTTTGGCAAACCTATGGAAGGAATCCAAACGAAACGTATTTCAAGGCTTTCTTGTTTATTCCGTTGGAATTGCAAATATTTTCGTCTGATGTTTAGTATATAAGGGTTAGTATCAGCTGAGTAGGATTTTTGCGAATACTTCGAGAGTCAAAGACTTCATTCCGTGATGATTCTCATCTGTATCTCCCTCAAGATGTCAAGGTTGTGTCGCATATAATTTCGATTGAAGATTACCCCATAAGTGGATAGCCACTCAATTGATTTTCTTCCACGAATCCATCGGCGATTCATCCAATAATGGTAGCACAAAAACATAGAAATGTAAAGAAGCTCTATCTTGTGAAAACCTGTCACACTCTCTGAAAGAGTTTCAGAGTTCTTCCTACAACTGCAAATAATTATTTCCATTTAGATTACATTCAATGAAGATAGTCCTTTCAGGATAGTTCTCATGAGTTCCCTCATAAATGTCCGATTTATGTGGAGTTTGTGTGAGAACCCCTATGAACCAATGAAGTTTCTGGGGATCTCAATATCGAAAATTGTGCCAATTCTGTTCAACAGACAGAAAGAAGGGGCTCTCGTCAAAAACACAAACACAAATGTTATACAGCAGATCGAGATTCAGCTTCATAATTTCACTTAAATCTACACACTAGCATCATCAGGTTAACTTTCAAACGAATGAACCGATCAAACAGTTGTAGCTGATACACCAGTCACACGAGAAGTTATTATTCACTACTACTACTGTCATTTCAATTAGCGCATTTTCTGCAGGACGTGCAAATTCATCTTTTTATTAGCCACTGAACTAGGCATTAAAAATATATCAAGCAATAATTTTATATGTCAATGACTATCTTCTTCTTAAAAAAAAAGAGAGTTTCTGAAAGTTTATTTCCCTTCAAAATTTCAAGAAACGTTTATTTCTTCTTTCAACCTGAACATTGCAAAGTTATTCCAAACAGATAGTAATGCAATGAACGTTCAGAGAATTAGATTACCTCTTAGACAAGTACCAACTGAACCTTTTTTGTGCATACTACTTTCAAGTAACAAACACATAAGCTTTGTTCCTTAATTTATTTGCTATAAATTCCGCTACAACAGAGCATCTTGTATAAAAATTTGGTTTTTAGAGAATGAAATATTTGGGTAGGAAATTAAAAGGCTTTTGCACGACTCCCGACCTCATTCCTCCAAAATGGAGATCAGGGATGCTAAGGAAAAAATTTATGTCACAACACACAACACGTCCACAAAAACAGTCACCCCGACATTAAAATTGACCTATTTCAGCCTTTCTCGGTAGTATCACTCATTTTTGTATTCCTTTTACCATTGCCTTGAATATTTTCTTACAGAGAAAAGCTGCACCTTCGCATTGTAAGGAAAAAATTGGAAAAAAACAAAATATCTACATTGTTTGAATAGTGATTTGCACAATTCACAAAGTTCTCTATGAGAAGAAGATCGTTTTCTCCCAAAATCTCAATGTCATTTCTCAATTGATGTGCTTACCACCAAGCAGCTTTCATTTTTATTTCAATGAATAATAACTGGACAGAAGGATATACATTCTGTAACGAAAACTTGTCCCGAAGAGTATAATAATGTATAAAATAGTTTTTATGGTTTTATGACGAGAAAGAAATTACAAACTTTTAATTTTCTTTTATAATAGGTTGTCAGTATCATTTAATTTATCGCGTTAACATGAGACATGCAATGAGTTTGTGGAAACTACTTGCTTGTTATTTCCATAGAAATATCCAGAAAACAAGGCGCAATTTTGAAATCACCGCCGTAAAAGCGATAAGAACGAATAAATATTAACAGAGCAGTTGTCTCCACCTGCAAGAACCAACTCAGCTTCGCGATAATAACGAAAGATAAGGACTTTCTGTAAACTTACAATAGGAGGACCTATTATGAAACGAAGCCAAGCCAAACATGAAATTGTTGGACTGAAAATGGGAACATTACCTCCTTTGTACTGTACCTCGTTTGTATGTTTTCAAAGTATTTTAACGATTGCTGTTGAGGAGAAATGAAAATAATAGTTGCAGTCTTCAATTCGTATAGAATCAGCATCAGAAATGTAGCCGTATAGAATTTTAGAGAAACCCATTTCATTTCTGTTAGGATTTCTCAGATTATAATATCAATCTGTTTTCATCAAAGCTATTCCATTTTGACGCTTGTGTCAATTATTTGAAGTTATTCTTCAGACGACAACCAAACAATAATGGTGAATTCTCAAACAGAACAGAAAAATCTAAATTGAAATTAAAGCTGAATTTTGGGCTTATGTAATTTTTATTCCCTCTAAAGTAACATTTAATACATATCCATCATCATGAAATTATATACAACAGGAGATTCAACAATGGCTTTCTTAACTATATTTCTTTATAAAACAAAATATTAATAGAAATGATGCAAACGAAATTAGACATTTTTGTCACTTTTCCACAATTTATTCAATAATCACGACCGGTTTCGACCCTACGGTCATTTTCAAGTGAAAAACAATATAATAAGCCGGCTAGGTGGCGTATGGGATATGATGCTCGTCTCCTACGCAGAGTTACCTGAGTTCAATCCCCACAAAGTCGGTGCAATTTTTCGGATTCTGGGAATCGCTTAAGTGTCCATATTTCGGAAAAGATGTAAAAGTGTTGGTCCTGTCTAACAGAGATGTGTTGGACATTAAAGATCCCTTCCGTCGACACCGGAGGGTTCGGCAAAATTCCCGGGTTAGTGAGGTGACAGAATTCTCCGGCGTGTCATGAGCCAAAAGGCAGGAATAGAACACATTAAAGGAGAAACAAACAACAATATAATACATGAGTAGGCAAGTACAAGTACAGAATGAAATTTATCCTAAATATTGAATAGTGGGGATCCATTATGCTCTAGTTGGCTGTTGAGGGTAATAAATTGTTGGTTTTCACATAGTTTGTTGATCTCCAAGCTTTCCAACAAATTCATCTCTATCCCTTTGTTATATTTATGAAGGATTCTAAGATTCTTCAACGATATCGAGTGGTTAGTTGATTTTATGTGTTCAAATATTGGCGAATTTTTATCGGAGGAAATATGTTCCTTGAATCTAGCTTCAAAACTTCTCCCTGTTTGTTTGACATAGGCTACCTGACATTCATTGCATTTGATTTGATAAATTCCTGATTGCTTGAATTTATCGTTCTTTTGTTTGGCATTGAATAATAATCTGCTTAAGTTGGGGCCAGTTGAGAATGAAGTAGTTATGTTCGATTTGGAAAAATTACTGATTTTGTTTGAAAGTTTTCCGGTGTATCTGAGACTAATGTATCTTTTTTCTTTCTGCTAGTAATTGAGGTAATTGAGAGGTAATATGTTGTTCTTTGCGTTTAATGATTGTATTTAGAAAGTTTTGTGGTTTCTTGTTATTTAATTCAATTTTTCTGATGATACTAAGTTCAGTTTGAAAATTTTTTGTCGAAAGGGGAATAGAGTAAGCTCTATGAATCATAGAGTTATATGAATCTAGTTTGTGGCTTAAATGACTGAACGAGTCTATTGGAATCGATGCGTCTGTGAATGTTTCCTTTCTGTGAATTTTATAAGTGAGTTGGTTATTTGAATTTCTAATGGTAAAGTGGTGGAAATCAATTGAGTTATTATTTTCTAATTCAGAAGAGAAGCTGATGCTGCAATGTATTTTATTCAGGGAATTTAAAAATTGCTTAATTTGTCTGTTTGAACCACAAAAACCAACTAAAATGTCATCTACATATCTAAACCAGAATGTTATGTGCTTTTCAGCGAAATCTGTGTATAATATTGAGTTTTTCTCTAAATTATTCATGAAAATGTCAGCTAGTAGAAGGCTAAGAGGAGAACCCATTGGAAGACCTGAATTTTGTTCAAAGAATTTAGATTGAAATTGAAAGTAACTTCGAGATAGGCATATTTGAAGAAGATTGCTACATTCATTAGTGATATATGGCGGTGTGTTAGACTCGGATAAGATATCTGTAACAAGGGGAAGACATTCATTCTTTGGAATGTTCGGGTACATATTTTTGACATAGAAAGAGACTTAATATCTTGGGAAATTGTGAGATTTGAAAGTTTATGTATGAGAACTTAATATAATCAGAAAAATTGCCTCAAATAACAACATACCACAACATTTTCTGAATAAAATCACTGAACGCAAAGAACAACGTATTACCTCTCAATTACTATATAGCATCGTGGAAACCCCAGAAAAAAAATACACTAGCCTCAAATACACCGGCGAACTCTCTAACAAAATCAGTAACTCCTTTTCTAAATTGAACACAACTACTTCATTCTCAAGCGGCACCAACTTAAGCAGATTAATATTCAATGCCAAACAAAAGAACGATGCATTCAAGCAATCAGGATTTTAACAAATAAAATGCAATTAATATCAGGTAGCCTATGCCGGACAAACAGGGAGAAGTTTTGAAGCTAGATTCATGAAACATATTTCATCAGACAAAATTTCGCCAATATTTGAACCCATAAAATCATATAACTACTCGATATCATTGAAGAATCCTAGAATCCTTCATGAATGTAACAAAGGGGAGAGATAAATTTGCTGGAAAGTTTGGAGATCAACAAACTATGTAAAAAACCACAATTCATTACCCTCAACAGCCAACTAGAGCATTATGAATCCCCACCACTCAATATTTAGGATGAGTTTCATTCTGTACTTGTACTTGCCTACTCATGTATTATATTGTTATTCACTTGAAAATGGTCATAGGGTCGATACTGGTCGTGAATATTGAATACAATTGTGGAAAAAATGACAGAAGTGTTACATTTCGTTTTACTTTAAAAATAAATTTCCATGAAATAAATAGATCATCAATACTATCAAAATTATCTAAATGATTCGGCCGGAATCAAATTAAGTAGGGGAAATTATTATCAAAATTTCTCTGTTCGTTCAATAATATATTTATATCTATTGATTTGGAGGAGTTCCAAAAGTTAATATCAAGTTTTTCATCAGATGAATGAAATATTTTGAAATCTCGGTTTAAATTATGATTTTCCAAATTGAATGGTTCGCATAATTTGTTTTTTCATTGATGAAACTACGGTAATGTTCATTGATTCTATAATTGAAATTTTTGTAAGTTCTACCAATAAAGATCTTACTACAACTACCGCAGCTAAGTTTGTTTGAGAAAACATGAATGTTTTAGATTCAAACTACATACTTTCAAGGATTGGCCTTGTGATTTGTTGATGGTCATGACAAGTGCATAACGGATCGGAAATTGAAGTCTTTTAAATTCAAACGGCATATCGGTTGGGATCATCGGGATCCTTGGGATGAGAACTTCCTCACCGTGGAATTTTCTTTTTAGTATCGTGACGTAAATTACATTGTTCATCAATTTTCTAACGACCAAACTCGTACCGTTGCTCAGTTTCTGTTGGTTTATGTTTCGAAGCATGATTACTACGGAGCCAACCTTTAGGCGTAAATTGTGCGGTGGTAAGCCAGGTATATCCAAGGAGTTTAAGAATTCAATTGGATTGTTGGTGGCTTCATCTTCATTTGTGACGGAGTGAATAGATTTGAATGAATGCATTGTGATCTCATTTTGAGTTATGTAGTTCAGGTCATCCTCATCTTTATTCTTAGCCTCTAAAATTGCTCGCTCACTCAACCCTTCATTATTTTTGTAGTTAGAAAAAATGTTTGGAAACACATTGTTGATAAGTTCGCCTTTTGATAAGACAAAATTACAGAAATTATTTGGAAATGATATCAATCCGCTCGATTCATCGACAGGTACTTGACCATTACCGATAGTCAGCAGTTGCTCCGAGAAATCTTCAGCAGATGTAGAGTATTTTGCAATATTACACGTTGGTTCTTCAATACTTTGAAGATTTAACGGTAATTTCAATACTGAATGAGCCAGCCGTACGACATCCTCCTAACAATGTGGCTGCTATTCCAGAAGAAGCAACTGCAACCGCTATGTTGGATCTTGCACGAACAGTGACTGAAACTACTGATATGAGGAATGTCTTACCAGTTCCACCAGGGGAATCTAGGGAATATGAACCACCATTTTCATCTTCGATTGCCTTATTTAAAGAATCATAAACTTCCTTTTTACTTTATTTTTCTTTTCATAGTTCACCTCAATTTTTTTAGTATTGATTTCATACAAAATTCAAATTGTATTCCATACGTCCATGTCACACGGGAACGCTGTCGAACGGGATAAATAGTATCCTATGTCCATCTCCTGACTCTACCTACCCACCAATTGTCAGCCTAATCTGTACAGCCGTTTCTTTAAATATATATATATATATATATATATATATATATATATATATATATATATATATATATATATATATATATATATATATAAAGAAAGTCTTGTTAGTTTGTTAGGCCTTTTCGAACCTACGACCTGTGTATATTTTTAAATATTTCTTATATGGTTATATGTCATATGGAGAAGTAAAACCAAACGAAAATTTGTAATTACCATCAAAGCTTATGCCATGCGATGTGTATATGACAAAATTGAATAGTTATGCTCCGCTCACGTGATGCCACTTAGGCTAGGTCAACATTTACATACGAACAGGATAAGATCTATGCATGTGATGGTGTAACATTGTGTGTGAACTCCTTCAAAATGTCAACACCGCCGATGCCAATCAGAGATATAGGAAAACGGAGTTTTGCATAAAAGTATTCGATGTGCATGGTTATTCACGCGAACTCGATCCAATAGAAATGCATTTTTGGGGCTTATTTAACGGGTTATTTTCACGAAAATACCAGTTTGATATAGACGTTTCAATCGGAATTTCATTCCTTGCGATATTATCATAGGAAAATTGAATGTCATTGAGCGCCAGGATATTCGCAACAATTTTATATAACTAGCTCAAAATCTACGGATCTTGAAAAGAATTTCAGTACCGAACTATCAATTTTATTGTAATATTCAACTTCTGTCTGACAATGAAATATTAAAAAACGTAACGACTCAAATTGAAGTAAGTGAGTGAGTGTGACATTTTTGTTACTTTATGCATGCAAAACGGGGTGAACGGACTTGCATGAAATTTAAAGCACACATATCGGGGGTCCATGCGAGATGTGACATTGAAAGTATATGAAGAACGTGTAAATCGATTACTGAAGTTTTTCTTGGTTTTTTCGGTTGGCATTCGAATTAAATTTTGAAATGAATTCATTTGATTTGGCAAAATGGACATTTCTTCAAATAAATAAATCGAAGAGAAAAATTGAGTTATTCAAGAAAGATTGATGGGTTTTTGGTTGTTGATTAGCTGTCCTAGAAAATTATTCAAATTTCTCCAGCTTGTCCTTAGGAAAAGAAACATTTCATAGAATCCAATGCACACTGGGGCATTACCGTCTACATTGTTTTTCGAATATTCAAGAGAGCAATTTTGATAAATATCTGAAAGGAAGATGATATGTGAAGAAATTACTGTATGGATTCAGTTGTTGCTACTTTGTAGTTAACTAAGGTTAAAACACAAATGAGAATTTTTCATTACCAACAAATGAACTAAACAAATAGATCATTGTTACCGCGGTATATAAAATATATAAGAATAGGTCGTTCTTTGGATATGAAAAAAACCAGATATTAGATATTCAGTTCTCAAACAATTGAAAAAGAGTTAATATTCGAAAACGTCAAAATTTGGAAATTTCAACTGATTCTGGGTATTTGAATTTCCTACATTCTGCCATTGAATTCAATGTGAAAAGAAAGGAGTGACCAATTTTTCGAGGGAGGTGTTTACGGAAGAACTGGCATGTCAAGTAATACTCTGCATGTACGTCCGCATCGTAGTCAACCTATTTTTTACATTTTGCCAACATTCTATCAGTAAAGATATCAATTCATTAGCAAGAACCGAATTTCTTGAAACAGATTAAAGCATCCAAATTGTCATTTCACAAGTCCCCATAATGGCGTCGAAAACATTTTCTGAATGGGTTCGATATGGTATGTAACCACCCTGTAGAATTTATTGAAGTTTTCAACTGATATCTAACATATTTTATCAACTACATTTGTACCAACTTTTTACATCATTTTAGACGTTAATCGCCTAGTATTCAGAATTGTCTCTGAGAATTGGACTGAAAACTAACATTATTCCAAAATGAATATTTTTCATAAAATACCTAGGTGTGATAAAAATGTTTCAGTGGGATGTTGAAAGAATTACCTTTTCTTGTTCTGATGATGTATTCAGAATTCTGCTTGAGTGATATACAAAGTTTTGTATCATCATATTCATAATATTGAATTTCTACAGTCCCGCCCTGTACGAGAGAACAAATTTTCTCTGCGAATAGTTGGTTTAGAAAAGTTAACCGCAATCCTGAAATTTTCATTCAAATCGGACTAGCGATGTCAGAGTTATGATGTCTGGTAAATTTAGCCACTTCACACTAAATAGCCTGTATATGCGAAATGGAGTCGAGTAAGTTAAAAAGATGTATCATTCCAACACACCAGGAATGTTGCCTACCGCCACCGAAAATATCTCCCTCTCCTCCTGAATCACCCTGTATATATATATATATATATTATCATTATATAATTTTTTTTCGTGGGAAGGAAACCATGTAAATCTATGCACAAATGTATGAAACGCGGTCATTTCGTGCTGAGGGAAACTAATAGTATTCATAATAGGCCAATCATTAAAGCCTCAAACCCTGAAGTAATTAGAAACTAGCTGAAATTTTGAGGGTTTGTTGAGATAGGCCAAAGAACTTACCGTGTGATTTTGCAGCGTTCTGCGGTGTACGGAAAGGGTTGAAAAGGGGTGAAAAGTGTTATTTGTTAATAACTTTGCCAAAAAAATTAGAAACACGCTGCAAATTTAGAATTGGGTTGTTCTTACTATTTTGTAACATGTGTTAAATTTGCAGCGTTTTGCGACGTACGGAATATTGTTTATTATTAAAAAACAATGAAATTTGTTATTAACAAGAGTAAAAAATTAGAAACACGCTGCAAATTTAGATTTAGGTTGTTTCTACTATATTGTAACATGTATTAAATTTGCAGCGTTTTGCGACGTACGGAACATTGTCTATTATTAAAAACAATGATATTTGTTATTAACAAGGGTAAAAAAAATTAGAAACACGCTGCAAATTAAGAATTAGATTGTTCTTACTATTTTGTAACATGTATTAAATTTTCAGCGTTTTGCTACGTACGGAAAATTGTTTATTTTAAAAACAATGAAATTTGTTATTAACAAGGGTAAAAAATTAGAAACACGGTGCAAATTTAGAATTAGGTTGTTCTTACTATTTTGTAACATGTATTAAATTTGCAGCGTTTTGTGACGTACGGAAAATTGTTTATTATTAAAAACAATGAAATTTGTTAATAACAAGGGTGAAAAAATTAGAAACACGCCTCAAATTTAAATTTAGGTTGTTCTTACTATTTTGTAACACGTATTAAATTTGCAGCGTTTTGCGACGTACGGGACATTGTTTATTATTAAAAACAATGAAATTTGTTAATAACAAGGGTAAACAAAATTAGAAACACGCTGCAAATTTAGAATTAGGTTGTTCTTACTATTTTGTAACAAGTATCAAATTTGCAGCGTTTTGCGACGTACGGAACATTGTTTATTATTAAAAAACAATGAAATTTGTTATTAACAAGGTTAAACAAAATTAGAAACACGCTGCAAATTTAGAATTAGGTTGTTCTTACTATTTTGTAACATGTATTAAATTTGCAGCGTTTTGCAACGTACGGAAAATTGTTTATTATTAAAAAACAATGAAATTTGTTATTAACAAGGGTAAAAAAAATTAGAAACACGCTGCAAATTTAGAAATAGGTTGTTCTTAATATTTTGTAATATGTATTAAATTTGCAGCGTTTTGCGAAGTACGGAACATTGTTTATTATTAACAAACAATGAAATTTGGTTATGAGGGGGGGTGAAAAAGTAATAACTCGATGTAAATTTGCAGCATTTTATAGCAACTTTTAAATTTGAAGCGTTTTGCAACAAACGGGACATTGTTTATTACTATATAAACAATTATTTCAATTTGTAATAGTCCTACAAAAGTAAATGGAGAGTTGTAATCTTAACATCATGTTATTGACACCTTTTAAAACATTTTTTACTTTTAATGTTTGTCAACAAGTACAACATTGTTTATTATCAACAAGAACCGAAATTTCGTTATCAGTAGATATCAGGAAATATTGGTTTTTGCTAAATATTAAATTCAAAATAATTTTCTATAGGCTCAAATTTGAATATCTAAGGAATTAAGCCTCGGTTGTATAAAGCTACTTGACAATTTATCAAGTCTGTGTCGAGCTCTCATTCTGGTTACATGAAACACACAAAAAAGTTAACGATAAATCAGCTAAAAATGCGTTAAACCAATGAGTGACTTACCTAAGTATTTGGGTTACATAAAACTTAATTAACTTTTAATTTTATGTTAAGTCCATGTCAACTGTTCTTCAGCTAATTTGTCAATACCCTTTTATAAAATTCTTGTTGAATATCATTTCAATATATTTATAGCCGTAATTACATATCATTTATTTCAATTGAAATAATTAATCGAATACTAATATATATATATATATATATATATATATATATATATATATATATATATATATATATATATATATATATATATATATATATATATATATATATATAATTAAGAATATTCACATATAAAAAGTAAGTATTACCGTATGTAGGTAATTGTTGAACTTCTCTATCAACCTTTAACTTCTCATCACGTTAAGATTATTTGCAACAGGTTCATTTCAGTCGCTATTCGGAGGTGTAATAGGTAATCATAGATGTTCTGCATCTCGCATCGTCGTCAAAGTGTGTTACCAAATGAAAATGAGTTATTCGAAGAAGAACCAGAATTGCATAATGCAGGCAATGAAATGTAGCTTTTGATCTGGCATGAATCAGGTTTGTCCTGAAATTGTAATAAAATTCTACAACTCGTTGAGAACAACAATAAATAATAAAAATCTATGCTCTATTAAACGTTTATTTTAAAAGCTACAACTGTGTTTTCTTTAAATTGGCCTCTAAATTATTGAAATTTTTTTTATTTCAATTTAAAACATGTATTTTTTTTTTCGGCATAAATCTTACATATTTGGTTTTCTCGAATTGTTTCCCTTCTAAGATTTGGTTTTAGGGCTCGGCCGGCTTATCATGTCTGGGTTTGGGGTTGACTTAGGCATTTGTGGTGATATTTCATACACAACTTCTATAGGAAGCTCAAGATATGGAAGACTTTCCGAAGATGAGGAGGAACACCTTACTCAAATGATGGTACTGAAACAAACAAAGAAGTTTGAAAAATTGACCATGTTCTCAAATATCACATGAACATTACTTTCAGAAGAGTAAGCAGAATGTTCTAACCCATTTGGTATCAATCTAACCTCCCCTATCAGTTTTCTGAAGCTCTCTTCTGTCTTCATCTGCTGCCACTTTTGCGAGCAGGTATCTTTCGACATGTTAGAAAAAATTAATTGAGTAGAGAAACGGGGAAATTTCAATTCGTTTTCAAATGTTTCTTAGCAACATCTTCTCTTGTTCTCCTTTTGATATTTGCATAAAGCATGCGAAGATGTTTGGGAGTCTTCGAATTATTTGAGTCCACATTGAATTACTCCGTTATCTTTTTCCAAGTGCTTTTTTCATTAATATTAAGTAAGATGTACTCTTGCTTTCAAAAATCTTTTTGTATCCAAGAGAAAATGGAGGAATAGATAAGCACTAGGAATCGAGCAGAAAAGAAAATATCGGAAGAGGAACCAAGCAAAGTCGCCATGGTTTAAATTAGATCGATATCAAGAAGCGAGCAGTATTGAATACGGTAAACCTATGGAAGCATACTCACTTCTGTACAAAACTTAAAATCAAAATTTGCTTCTATCTCAGAGTGAAATTTGGTGATCTCTTTCCTGAACTCATTTTCCTCTGAATTCAAAATATATTCTCAACACAAAAACAAATAAACAACCGTTTGATGCCATTTGGCACCCATTTACAATTTTCATTGGATATTAGAATGGAGACACATAAATGACATTGACATTCTGTATTTAAATATTAGCTCCACACGTTGGTAAGCGAAAAGTCACTGAAGTTCAATGTCAACTCTTCGTTAACTTCATGTCAGCTGACAAGAAGTAAACAAACTTTATACAACCCAACTCAGATTGATTCAATGTTAACTTAATGGTAGAGTTGATTCGTTGGCAACTGACATAGAACATGACATCGCTTTTACAACTGGGCCTAATTGTTTTACGCATATTCTCAATATTCATAATGGATTGGATCGTATTGTGAAATGAATTGAAAAATTCTAAAAGCGATATAATCGTCTATCAATGCAAGTACAAATGCAAAAGACCAGCATATCTTTTTCACTAAAGAACGTATTTATTACAATGTTACGTGAAGAGAAAAGTTCATTTTCAAAACTGTTCTAGAAATTTTGTTCAAAAGTGGAGAAATTGAAGAACTAGAAGACTATCTCACTGCTAGTAAAAAATTTATTCAAAATATTTGAAATGATTCTGCTCAACACAAACTTGTACTGACACAGTCGTTTCTAATTTGATTTAAAGAGTCAATGTTTTATTTTTGGGTAATTGATTGTTAATAATAGTTTTCAGTTATTCATTTAGTTTTCCTTTCATGGAAAGAGAAATTGGAGTTTTGAAAACATTAGCGCTAAATGACTGGTACGGCAAAAACATCATAGACAAACTAATAGGTAGAGTACAACACTAGTAATTATTAACTTCGATTTTTCCCACCGTTGAGGATCACGAAACAATGAAATATCACAGTATTATGTCCCACATAATTACGCCATATACTGAAACATATTTGATTAAATAAAATCAACACAATATACACGAACTACAAAAATCTATGTTCACTCTTGGTCAACAACAATGTTCCTCTTGATACAGGTGAAAAACCGATGAATATAAACTCTATTGTAATTATTGTCCTGGTTTTTATATGAGCTAAAATGATGGTTTCATCAATATTAGAGTATTTTATATTCAAGTAACAAAAGCCAGATACTATATATTGCAATTCATAGAAATTTCATCAGTTTACAAACAAAGTTTACCAATAACTAACGACCAGTTTGAATTCCGATCGTTCCGTTTCTTGAGTCTGTTTCTTAGGTATGCAAAACATTGTAATATCTCAATTTCTTCTCAATTTTTGGAAATTGTATAAAATTCGAAATATAAGTCAAATATATTTCTATTCATTCTATTTTGTGAAATCTATGCATAGTGTATTTCTTCAATTGTTCAATTATTCAATGAAAATATTTCACTGAATGATTAGCCAGGCTATATTATATTTGTTGTCAAATCGATACGTCATATAATTAACTTTTTAAAGACCTACAGAAACTAACATTCTCAATATATTTTCAGTTATACTAGAAGCGAACACAATCTGTTGTTTTAAATCACAAAACGTTCGTTTCCATTCCTTTCATTGTAAAGAACTGAATTTTGAACGTGTTTTACGAAGATCATTCCAACGTAAAGTTAACTGATAGGGAGATAATCAAAATATGGTTAATTATTGGTTCTATACTAGTTGTCTAAAAGGTAATTCAAATCGTTTTAACGTCGATTGCTTTTGGCATATCCGTAGGGAAAGTTCAATTCATCAATATCCAATGCACATATGTTCTACTGTATACAGGGTGTATCAAAATCATACGGCAACTCAATGACACAAAAGTCCTTTTTTTTCAAATTCGACTACCTATCTGAATTAGAGTTTATATAGATACCAAACTATATTCAACAATTTTTATATGAGGAAATAACGAGCTGTAACCTAAAATATACAATGAGGTTGTTTTTACCAAAATCTCAAGGAGAGAATATGAGGGGAAAAAATCTTATCAATATAGTAACATTTATTTCCATATGATCTCAAACACTTCTGAAACAAGAATGAGTTTATTTGACTATCAGTATTCATTCGATTTCTCTTCAGTTTTCACGCTAACTTAATGCAATTTTTCTGTGTTTCTTGTTGATTCTCGAATCTTTGAATTTAATGTAATGGATGCTGAAGGTCCTGGACACTATTTGGGTGATCATGAAGTGGTAAGAATTGTAACACTTCTAGAGGAGGGTCGAAGCCAACGTTACGTGACTAACTTGTTGAATGTTAACCAAAGCACTATTTCAAGAGCAATTAATCGGTACCACGAATAAGGGGAATATGGAAGAAGGGCCGGACATGGAAGAAATCGGATAACACCACCAGTTTATAGTCACTGGTTTCGTTTAACTGCACTAAGATTTCGGCACGGTATGGCTAGAATGGTACAAAATGAACTCGCATTTTCCAGAAATGTGCATATTCCATTGCAAACTGTTAGGAACAGGCTCAGAGATTACGATATCAGACCAAGGGTGGCTTCTACCGGCCCGCGTATCACCAGAGTTGCAAGACTTCAGTTTGCGAGGGAGCAAATTGGGGTATTCCAGAATGGTCAAATGTTCTCTTTTTCGACGAGCCCAGGTTCTGTCTAGTATCAAATGATAGACGCATGCCTGTATACAGATGACCTGGGGAACCGTATCAGAAATGCAATATCCGGCAAACCGAAAACTTCGGAGGGGGCTCAGTAATAGTGTGATGAGGCATTTCTCCCATAATCGAACTGAGTTAGTCCTAATGAATTATGGAAGAATGACAGCAGCCAGATACATCGCAGATATCCTTGAACCCCATGTTGTACCCTTTGGCCCATTAATTGGCGAAAACTTCATTTATATGCCTGATAATGCTCGGCCTCATGCAGCTAGAGTAGTTACAGAATTTCTGCAGAATGCCATAATCGAAATTTTGAGATAGCCAGCCAAAAGTCTCGACTTGAATCCCATAGAAAACGTTTGGGACAACATGGGGTAGCAAATTCAGGAACATATGATGCCGAGACATAAACTAGCAGTAATTAGGGCCCAGGGAAGGAAACACTCGATCTTGAAAATGATTAGTAACCATTAATATTTGACACTTCTGAAAGTAACCAAACGACTCTTGAATGACTAACCTAAAAGTTTATATAGTATTGTCGTAAAAGTAGGGTGATGCGACAATTTTTGTTTGGAGTGTATTTATGTGAATGGTACATTCTTTCATTTTCTCAAATTCATAAACAGTTTCCATTCAAAGAAAAGATGAATACGATATATATCATTTAGATCTCTGAATGATCCACTGAAATGGTAAACATAACTTAACTAACATCTTTATAAAAGCTACTAGCACAGATATGTGCACTTCCAAAGACGCCAGCCAACCAAATTCACATGAAATATCGGATCGAATTCAAACATCAACAAAGCATTTTCATAACCTTTATCGCTATGAAGTCTAAAAAAAAACTAATAACAAAAGCTCATAAGAACACTTTTGATCGTGACTTACTTGACAAAATAGTGAAATGAAAACAATAACATATAGCTGTTTACTAAAAATATCCAATTCAGTGAGAAAAAATAAGAGGTTTGCAATAATTGACAGGTCGTTCCTTCAAAATTATATATACAAAATATCAAACTTCATTCATTGAAAATGAATAATTTTCAAGATTAGCTAGCCACATTCAAAATGACTACTCGTTTCCATGTATTGATGAAAAATTTAGCCACTTCACACCAAACAGCAACAGAATAGGCGAAATTGAATCACCAGGACACAACAAACCAGGAATGTTGGCTACCGCCACCGAATAAATATATATGAATGATTTATATCATATTATTATAAAATGATAAATGAATTCATTTATTATAATTATAATTAAATTAATTATAAATAATAATATATATTTCATAACATCATAGTCAACTCAATTGCTAACAAATAACACAATTTCTTATTATCCTCAATTACCACTCTTTCGGTTCACGAAACGATCAGATATCGCAGCGTTGATTATGCCATGTATCAAAACAGAATTGAATCAACACAATATTCATGAAAAAGAAAAATCTATGTTCAGTTTGGGTCAATATCAAAGATTGATTTGATACATGTAAGAAAAACGGTGTACATAAATTATTTTGAAATGATGGTTCTGCTTTTTATATGGATCAAACTGGTCGTTTAATCAATAGTACATGGAACGACTCGAAGACGAGAATAGAAAATTGATAATTTTGTAGTAAATTGACAACTGGTTTTCCATAATTTTGAAAAATAAATCAGAAATTTGCAAACATTTTCGCCAAATAACGAGTACGACAATTACATCAAAGACAAATTGATAATAATAAAAAACAAGTACTGTGTTTTAAGGAATTTTACTTAATAATTGCGATTCGTAACGCGTTTCTCTACACCGTAGCTTCTTCAGATGGATGAATGTACAGAAAATTTTCTGTTGCGTAACCTAACCTAACCTAACCTGGTAGAATTCAATCAGGCTCTCCGATATGCTGCGGTTTGAGCTGGGTCTAGTGGTGTATAACAGGGACTCCAAGGGAATTTTCTGAGTTGTTTCCGAGCTAATTCGCACTTCACTGCTCTGTCGAAGCTGCATTTAAAGGTGCTTAGTACCAAAACAATAAGGTGAAAAATAGCAGTGAGCATATCTCTGATTTCGACATCTGTACACTAGAGAACGTCGATCGTAATGAAACAGATGAAATCCTTACTAATCTGAAAACAAAATTCCTGCCAGTTAGCTCCTGGCAAAATTCAATCGGGAGTATTTTCAGAGCTAATTTGCACTAGCTTACTCTGCCGAATCTGCATTCAACGGTGCCTAGCGGCAGCGTGTTTTTTCTTTCATTCTGTTAATCATGAGAGAAACATATGGGCCAGAAAAACATAAACACAATATTAAATCAAACAAGATAAAATCTGATTTAGAGGAACTTGGCATAGATACTGAAATTTCTCTGAAAAATATTCCTAATAACACTCACCTTAAATATTTAGCATCTAACATTATAAAAATGAATCATTAGCTGACTTTAAACCGAGTAAAGAACAAAATATTTTAAAGGCCATCAAACAAAAATCTCAACTAAATGAAGTTATTTTTACAAAAGCAGATAAGGGTAATACTGTTATTGCGTTAAATAAAATGACTACCTATTTAAAACTCTAAATTTCATTTCGTCCGGAAACTATACAATTTTAAACAAAGATCCAACTATTAAATTCCAGAAAAATATTAAAATTGCAATAAATGACGCAAAATCTTTAATTAAAGCAATAGATAAATACAAATTAATTTTACCAAACCCTCAACCACCTCAACTGTATTCACTCATTAAATTGCATAAAGTAAATAACCCCGTTAGACCAGTCGTATCTTACGTTACAGCCCCAGCCGTGAAATTGTCGCACTACCTTATAGATATCATTAAAAATTATTGTTCATTCAAATCAAAATTTTCTATAAAAAATTCTTTCGAATTGATAAATAACATAAAAAACGTTAACCTACCACCTAACGCAAAACTTATTTCGTTTGATGTTGAGAATTTATACCCAAGTGTTCCTCCAGGTGATGTCAAAATATTAATCGAAAACATGTTGAATTCGAATCATGTTAATCACATAATCAAATCAGAAATATTGAATCTGTTGGACGTTTGCATTGAACAAAATTATTTTTCTTTCAACAACATCTATTACAGTAGTGAAAATGGTTTGATCATGGGAAATCCTTTGAGTCCACTTTTAGCAGAGATTTTATGAATAATATTGAACAGGAAATTCATACACATCTACTCATTTCCAAATTTCTTTATTGGTATAGATATGTTGACGACATCTTAGTATGTTTCATTGGAACTACTCGTCAATTAGACTTATTTGTTAATTTCATTAATTCCATCCATTTGAACATTAAATTCACGATAGAAATTGAACAGAACGATTCCATAAATTTTTGGACTTAAAATCACTAAACAAAATAATAATCATGTTTTTCGGTCTTTCGTAAACCAACACATACTGATACAATTATACATAACTACTCATTACATCCAATTCAACACAAAATTGCAGCTTTAAACAGCATGGTACATCGGTTACTCAATTTACCTTTATCAGTAGAAGATTATAATAAAGAGTTAAACATCATCAAACAGATAGCCATTAATAATTCATATAATCCGGATATGATAGACCTAATCATTCGTAAAAACTCTATCAGAAAGCAATAAATGAAGTATATCCTATTCATAAAGATTACAAAGATTCAACAGTTTAACATTCTGCGGTTCTGCAAGTACAAATATTAAATCCTTTCTCATCAAACAAAATCTTAATATAGCTTTCAAAACTTCTAATAACTTAGGTAAACATATTAAAAATAATAAATCTCGTGTTGAAAAATCAAGTAAATCAGGAATCTATAAACTCAATTGCGGTTCTTGTGATAAAATTTATATCGGTAGGACCTATAGGAGTTTTGGCATAAGAACATCTGAACATAAACGTAGCTTCGATAAAAATAAATCTGATTCAAATTATTCAAACCACCTAATAAAAGAAAACCATTCATTCAATAAAAACTTTGACATATTACATATAAAATCAAAAAGTTCAAAATTAGATCCCCTAGAAGCATTAGAAATAAATAGATACAAACATTCGGACAAGCTTTTGAATGAACAGGTAGATTTGAATTACTCACCCCTACTTAACTTGTTTAATTAGTTTTTATTACCTTTCATACTAACTGTACAATGGATCGGTGTGGATTTTCCTGTTATTCATCCAACTTGTTCTACGATTTGTTTATAATACCATACTCTTCATTCTATTTTTCATTCTTGATAAAGCTGCTGTGTCAGCGAAACGTCGTCGAATTTTTTCAAATAAAGTGTAGATTAAAGTTAAACCTTGTGTTTTTATCTCATTTACATAGAAATTTGTTCGCATCTTTAAGGACGTATTCACACTTGCGTTGATAATAAGTTCTTACTGAAAAGGAAATTTGAAATATTGTGCGTTAATTTCTTCGTGCAGCTGAGTAACATTTGAATATTGTGAAAAAAGTGTTTCTTACATAGTTGTTATTTAATTTTTCCACAAAGTTATTCTTCAACTATAGACATATTTAGATTAGCATTAATACATAATATTAAGCGAATAACATTTCCGTTACGTTAATCGAGATTGTATCGAAAAGATTAATACACTGCTCACTACACATTGGGGTATGAAATATAGTCCTTAATAGTATAGGAAATTCCAAATTTGTAGATTTTGAGATATTCATTTAGTTTCTGCTTAGTCAAATTCGACATAAGATCACCGAAAGATTGGTTAATGCAGCATGAAGGATCTGCACTTAGCACTTTTTTCTTAGCGTGAATTCGAACATTATACTATAGACTTACTTGGTAGAGAGAGACCAGAAAGTATCACTACCGATAAAGACAGATACTCACAAATAAGGGCGAAGGAAAGTTACATCGGGCATCAATAATGAATATTGAAATGCAACAGGAATAATAGCTCAACTTAACAGTGAGCGGAATGTTTGGTGACCTGCGTTATGGAGAGCAATTTCGAGGGACAGGGACACGCGTAGATGGAAGCCTCATTTGCATTTTAGGTGACATAGGTTCAGACCACGCACATATTTAAATGTAGAATTAGAAACGTGAATTTCGTTAAGAAGTAAAACCCCTAAGATATTCTGCGATTTCATCAAGGATAGCCACCTCGTGCACCAGATTTAACCTTGTTAATTTATTGTTCTTGGACTATGTCGAGGGTTGATCATATGGACAAACCCATAATGATATAGTGAAGTTCCAACATAATAAATACCTGCAGAAGTCGTTCTGCATTTTGAATATTGGAAATACTTTCAAGTATTTCATGTATATATATTTTTTTGTTTTCTGTCACTGACTATTCTTGATATTTCCTTACTCATAGGTTGTAATCAATTATTTTTGTTATGTACGGTGAAAATTCGCACCAGTATGCTATAGGAAACCTCTAAATCTTAAAAAAATTTGATTTCTGGACAAATTCACACATTTTCAAGAATTCGTCAGGGACATTATATATTTCGAAAGGGAAGAAAATACTCCTCCTATTTTTTTCAAATTCACCTTCAGTTTGCATTTAAAGAACACATGTTTTTATCATTCGAAAACCTTCCAAAAAAAAATTTAATAATTATTAATTACGTCTTTACATTGTACCCAACAAGGGGTCCGCAGAATGTCAAAATACTTTTCATCTAACTTTGATAGCAACTCTGACATTGGAATTTCCCAAAATTGAGAAAGATAGAGAAATCCGGACTTAGTTCAAACATGAATAGAAGGAGAATATATGCAATCTTTCTACACCAATGAATTTTTCTCGAATATCGAGGAACATGTTTCTCTATTAGCAGTATTTCATATTGATGCCGTACTAAAACATCTACAATCAAAATTACTCTGTTGATAAATGAGTTTACTTTTCTGGTAATTGTCATGGTTGATTGCGGAAATAGCCACGCTTCAAGGATTTCGTGAATCTTTCTGTCAAGTTCAACCGGACCTAATGCGAATCAGAATAGACCGTTTGTAAAATTTTGGTATAAGTTTTCTTCTATGCGTGCTTCCCAGGAATGGGCGAACCTGTTACACCATATGAGTGGGCGCCTAGGAAGAATTGAGGTGTCTGTTTACTTCCTTCTTGAAGAGAGCCACATTGTAGGATGTTGGGAAGATGTTGGACGGAAGCGAGTTCCACAGCTCACCGGCCCTGTAAACGAAGGAATTCTTATAGAGAGAGGTTTGAGGGATCGTTAAATGTACATACATATGATGTGAAAAACATGAGTTCTCTCGGAACAAGGTCTTTCAGCTCCTTGGAGCATTCTCCGTGGAAGTATCTGTGAAACAGAGATAGGTCAGCAACTTGTCTTCTGAGAGCCAGCAAATGGAGATCGCGGGTGATCTCCGGGTGGTCGATGAGGCGCACAGCCCATTTCTGCACACTATTCAACATCCACAACGAATGTTTCGGCGTATATACTCCTACATGAAGACAATATTCCAAAGTAGGTCGAATCTGCGCCTTATATAGAAGCAACAGCTGAGATTACGTGAAGTATCGCTTGGCTCTGAATAGAAAACTAAGTTTAGCTGATGCCGACTCAGCTATTGCTGATACATGTTCATGCCAGCAAAACCCGGAGTTGACCGTTATTTCGAGAAGGTGCATCGAAACTTTGGATGCAATTTGCTGGCCTTGCATCATTAGACGAGGTTCTCTAGCGGGGACATTTCTAGAAAACGTAATTGCTTGCATGTTGCTCGCCTTGAAGCTCACTAGGTGCAACTGACCCCACTCAGATATCCTCTGTAAGTCGAAATTTAAATTGTTAATTTGTCGATATCTCTGACGCTGAGATACCGCAGCTGTAATCGGCCGCAGACTACTGAAAGACGAAAACCAGTGTGCAATCGTCTGCAAAACCGAAGATTTTGCTCTCTGTAGATGACAGAAGATTATCTGCAACACAACAAGGTTGGTTATATATATATATATATATATATATATATATATATATATATATATATATATATATATATATATATATATATATATATACCATCGACCACAACTTGTATTGAGCTATTAAAAAGAAAGCTATTTATCCAACCCCGCAATTTGTCGGGAAGCCCATATGCAGCAAGTTAATGCAACAAGGCTGCATGTCAAACCCTATCGGGGCCTTTTGATATGTCGAGGGCTATTGCTTCAGATTCCCCATGCTTTTCCATCGTTGACGTACAAACATGAGTGACGTAGGCGAGCAGATCTCCTGTCGATCTTTGCCTGCGAAAACCATACTGACGGTCGTTAACAATTCCCTACAGCTCAAGACTCTGAACTTAATTTCTGCCATGGAAAAATTTGTAGGTGGAATGTTCGGTAGTATTGCGTAAGATGAATCTAGTACAGAATTCTTCGAGAACAAGAGACCAAATAGAGCGGATTTCTCTCTCGGAGATGATGCTATACTTCCGTCTTTTCTGACAAGAGGCGGAAACGCAGATTTGCAGAAATTGGCACTGCCATTCTTCGCCATGGACCAGAATTGTCCAGTCCCGCTTGCCTGTTCAAGGACTTTATTAGTTACCCCTTCGTTGAAATTGGCTTTGCTCTTGCAGTTGTCAGGTTGCATATGTTCCGTATTCGTACGAAGGTTATTCTTGTTTCTTCTGTTGGATTATCTTCCATGACTTGAAGGCTCTGCTCTCGACTGCAGAGGCTCTTTCGCAGTCTTTGTTGAACCATGGCTTTTGTGCTGTTGTTCTTTTCATGAAATGGGGGATGTAGAGATCCATTCCTTCATGAATGATTTCTGCAACAGATTCAGTGCACACATTGGTTTTATGATTGATGACTGAATGAGCTCGAAAGTATGTGACAATATTATATTAGTGAATATACGAATATTATCAGTCGTCATTCTATACGGGGATAAATAACAAATCCGTGCGCTACTACTTTGGCTCAAAAAAAATCCTCCCATAGTAAGTCAATTTGAAATCGATACAGAGACTTCGATCCAAATATTCAATTCTCATATAAACTAACTTTTCATCTCAATAGTATTTTAAACAGACGAAATTCTGGATATTGCTCTAATCAATGAAAGTCCAGATTGCATTCTCGAAACTTGTAGTCAATCACCTCAAAAACTTCATGAATGGTAGGGCATATTGAAAAACAGACTTTTCGGTCTATTTTCAATACACGAAACTATAACTATTATAACTAGATAAATCTACTAGCATTTTTCGAAACTCTTCAGTCTGATAATAATAATCTTTTCTTATTCTACTTCATGATATGGCCGTTGGATCGATAAATAATTTTTACATAGTCTTCATAATATTCATACCACCTTTGACTTTTCAATTATCAATCGATTTTTCTTAGGTTTGAATGCATTTTTTCAAATTTACCGTGATCATAAATGTTTCAATTCAACTTATGATTTAAATAATTCTATATAATTTTATTGAACCTAAAGATATTTTACCCCCTAAATAAACTAAACTAATTTCTGACGATTTCGCTATCTCGAATATAAAAATGTTGAAAACAATACAATAATTTTTCCCGTTCCTTGTCTCTAAAATCATTTCGGGCAGTCCACATTCCCTTGAGATAGCTTATTGAGTCATATTAGAATTCAGTTCGCATTCCCTGTTTGTGTTTCGGTTCCAAAAAAAGATAATCTCAAAATTCGTATCAGATAACGCCTAAATTAAATTCTCTTTCCTGCGAAAACAGAAAAATTCATTACCGTCAAATATTCTACCTTACAAGGGATAAAAATAAAATAAGGGACGAAACATTTACAGGCGCCGAGCCTTGTTCTCTTTGACAGATGTGAAATACGGAAAAAGCTGGAAGAATGTGCACGTTCAAAATTGTTTCTTATCTTTTTCGTGCTCTTCCGCTTTGAACATTTATCTGTCGTGAAAATGCGTGAAAAAGGAGAATCCGGTTAGTTTTCCTGATATGGCTGCTACCAAAAGCCCAATTTCTGAATAAAACGGAAATATGTGTATCAGATATATTGTATGTATATCAGATCAGCCTGCTTCCGTTCTAGATTGTCTTATGTATTATGTAGATGCTCCGTATAAGATGTTTGTTTTACGTTTCTATGTATACAGTCACGGTAAATTGTTTCCCATAAACAATAAACTTGGATTTTATGAGCACTGCTTTACTATTTATGTCGTAGAGATTTGAAGAAGTATATATAAGAGAAGCCAATTTCTTCAACATGAATTTATCAATGTATACACACACTTTTTCTCGAATATGAATAATTTCAATTGATGGTATTGATGATCTCTATTTTATGAAATTTCATCTTCAAAAGTAAAACGAAATAAGACACTTTGGTCACTTTTTCACAATCTATTCAATAATCACTACCGGTATCGACCATACAGTCATTTTCGAGTGAATAACAATATAACAGATGAGTAGGTAAGTATGTATTAAGTTTTAGTTGGCTGTTGAAGGCAGTAAATTATGGGTTTTCACATAGTTTGTCAATCTCCAAACTTTCCAACAAATTCATCTCCCTTCCCTTGTTACATTTATGAAGGATTTCAAGATTGTTTAATGATATAAAGTGGTTGGTTGATTTTATGTGTTCAAATATTGGCCAATTTTTTTCTGATTTAATATGTTCCTTGAATCTGCTTCAAAACTTCTCCCTGTTTGTCCGACATAGGCTATCTGACATTCATTGCAATTGATTTGATTAATTCCTGATTGCTTGAATTTATCGTTCTTTTGTTTGGCATTTAATAGTAATCTGCTTTAGTTGGGGCCGCTTTAGAATGAAGTAGTTATGTTGAATTTGGGACAGTAATAACTGATTTTGTTTAGAGAGTTTGCCAGTGTATCTGAGACTAGGGTACCTGAGACTAGTGTATCTTTTTTCCGGGGTTTCTACGATGCTATATAGTAATTGAGAGGTAATACGCTGTTCTTTGCGTTTAATAAATATATTTAGAAAATGTTGTGATATATTGTTATTCGAGGCAATTTTCCTGTTGATGTTAATTTCTGTTTGGAAATTTTCTGTCGTTAAGGAACAGAGTAAGCTCTATGAATCATGAAGTTATATGCAGCTAGTTTGTGGCTCACATGACTGAACGAGTTTATTGGGATCGATTCGTCTGTGACTGTTTCCTTTCTGTTAATTTTAAGTGAGAAGGTTATTTGAATTTGTGATGGTTAACTGTTGGAAATTAAATGAGTTATGACTTTCCATTTCAACATTGAAGCTGATGCGGCAATGTATTTTATTCAGGAAATTTAAAAACATTTTTAAAACGATTTTTCCAGAATTAACTTCATTTCTTGCAGCGAATTCTGCTTTATGACTTCTATGGATTCAAAACGGAATACCTCGAAGAGGAAACCTCAGTTTTGGGAAGAAAAGTCAGCCGTAGCCATATCAGTTTAATACGGTGGTTGTTCGATGGTATTTGTTGAGTTTTTGATGAGAAATTCATTCACATTATGAGATGGCGCATTTTTTGTAGTGCTAAATCCATGCGCTTTCTTTCGACTGAGCTGGTCTTTTTTGACAAATTTGCTCTTTCAAACGCCGAATTCAAGTAATATCTATTCACCGTCTGACCTTCCGACGAGAATACCGAGGGCGCAACACCGCGATAGTCAATGTGAACAGTCAACATTATCTTAACTTCATATCCACTTTGACGTGTTTCTTCGGTTTTGGTCTCATCACCAGTTACAATGCGTGTTATGAATGTGGTGTCGGGATTGACTCGTTCTAGCACATCTTGACCTGAATCAATTTTTAAAGAATGGTACAATCGTTTGAAAAGGTACAAATCGATTCGTGACACACATGTTCGTTGCATAACTCTTTCAAACTTAAACACTTTATCAATGGTAATTTCAGTTGAACATGATGGAAGACCATATCTCGGCCGATGTTGAATGCACTTATTTATGTTTTGATAAAGACGATTTACCGTAACTCTTCTGTGACCTTTTCAGCGATATGGTACACGAAATTGCATTTGCAATACAAAATTTGAAACAAATTCTTCGTTCTGTATTGTTATTCGTTGTAAAAATATCTAAACACTCCTATGAGAACAGATAAACTTGAGCACTGTAAACAAACTAAATGAGTGATCGCGTTGAAACTCCGCGTCAGTATGGTAAACAGTTGTGCCAATTTAGCAACTACAAAAATGGTGACAATCATTTCAAGTAGATTTTTTGTATAATCAATTTCCGATGCATTTTTGACAGAATTTATATTATATATGGTTTTGTATGTCACTCTCTTAATCCGAAGAGTATTATTGAAAAAAGATTAAACCAGCGTTGAACAATGTTACTACAAGTAAAATTCGATGTTTTAGTACTGTGGTTATGTAAAACACAGCAAATAGAGAAAAAATACCGTCCCCCCATCTCCATCTCCAGTTTTTAGGCGAAATTCTTCAGTGAAATCAAATCGCAACTATTTTCTTTTATTTGCGAGATATTTAGGATTTTTCGATATTCCGGATCCCGACATATGCCGATTGCTCGGTTGCTATCGAAGTGAAAACTATACAGGGTGCTTCAACGAAAACTAAACAGAGGCTTTATCTACCAAGATATTATTTTCTGATCAAAACGCAAAAACACATCAATTTTTGTTTCGAGGGGGACATCTTTTGGGATACAAAACTTGCCTGAAATATCAACTCCCTGAGCGGGGGTTGCAATATTTGAATATTTTGAATAGGGAAGATGGGTCCAGTGATGACTCAAAAGGAAGGTGGTATCTTTGTCTACATTGCCTTGTAAGAATTTCTATTTTCAATTGAAAACTGTAAAAGATACAGGATGAGCAACTGAAAGATAGGAAAGACTATTTCCCTGAGACTATTCAAGTTTCAGTGAGGTAAAATGGAACAGATCCATGCTGATCAATGGCAGACATCATCAAGTACCATCCTCATCTCGAATTTCAACTCCTAGCGCAGGGGTAACAACCCTAGAAAATTTGGAATAGGGTAGATGGATCAAGTGATACCTCGAAAGTAAGGTATTATCTTTGTCTGCATCCCCGTGAACAAATTTCCATTTTTGATTGAAAACTGTAGAAGATACAGAGTGAGCTACTGAAAAATAAAGGAGACTATCTATCAACCTGAGCTATTCAAGTATTAGTGCAAAAAAATGGAACAGATTCATTCCATCGCTCCAATGGTCTTGGGGCGATAGTTTCTATTTTTCAGTGGCTCAGTCTGTATCTTCTACAGTTTTCAATCAAAAATGAAAATTATTTCACGAGAATACAAACAAAGGTAATACCTTTCTTTCGAGTTATCACTCGGCCCATCTAGCCTCTTCCAAATTTTCTAGGATAGTCACCTCTGCGCTAGGGGATGAAATTCGAGATGGGGATGGTACTTGATGATGTCTGCCATTGATCAGCATGGATCTCTTCCATTTTACCCCACTGAAACTTGAATAGTCTCAGGGAAATAGTCTTCCCTATCTTTCAGTTGCTCATCCTGTATCTTTTACAGTTTTCAATTAAAAATAGAAATTCGTTCAAGGCGATGTGGACAAAGATACCATCTTTCTTTTGAGTCATGACTCGACCCAGCTTCCTTATTCAAAATGTTCAATGATTGCAGGCAGGTTTTGTACCCCAAAAGATGTCCCCCTTGAAACAAAAATTGACGTGTTTTTGAATATCTTGGTAGATATAGCCTCTGTTTAGTTTTCGTTGAAGCATCCTGTATATGGAACTAGAGGTATGCCTGTGAAGCCTTACGTGAGTTTTTTGCTCAACTGAGCACCAATGGGCAATATTAATTATATTATGTCACTAACCGCAGATCATACTCTATTGCCATATAGCGGATTTGCCAATCAGAAAATCATGCCCTCTAATCATACACCTGTATATACCACAAACATCACATACAATCCACCAACTCCGACATTTTTCTAAACTTTCATACCGACAACATACAAGCCTCAATGTATGTGGGTTCATACATGCGTATTGTCCCTAAAGCCCTTTCTTGATGCTAATGAGACATGATATAATTCGAAGGCGATTATTACACCTAAATGCAGGGATAGCTCCCTTAATGAGCTAAGGAGTATCGAACATCATGTCAGTATTTTGAAAGTGAGACCCTTCCCCATAGTTGGACAGTTACGACTCGATTGCAGTGTATAATATTAATATTTTCGTTACAGTTCAAGTAAATGTTCAGCTAAGTTATGAGATGAGATGAATATAAATACTTACTAAATGGATTTTGATATTTCAAAGAGATAATTGACCCATCTATAGAAGCAAAGATAAGAATCAACATCAAATGTTCTCACGTTTCTAATGCGTCGTTCATAAAATTAAACAAAATATTTGGATTAATATAAATAGTTTTGTAACATTTCAATCAGATCAATTTTCTGAGTTATGAAAGTAAATTTTCGAATCAATATTAAACTTCATAACATCTCAAATTCAAATAATTTTCATGTCATTGGAGTCAGTACACAATCGTATCATTGCGTTCAATAATGTTGCAATTTAGGTAAATAAATGTTGAAATCAATATTAAAGAATTTGAGCATACTTCAAATAAATTTGTCTCGTTAAAACACCTGTGAAAATCAATATAGAATAGTTTCAGTACATTTCAAATTTTGCCAAGTTATGAAAACAAATAATTGTTTGAATTAGTCTATGAAAATACCTCTTCAAAATAAATATTAGAAAATGTCAGTGCAGTTCAAATACATCATTTGCCAATCAAAACAAAATGTGTGAAAATAATTCGGAGTTAAAGAAATCATTATTTCAACTCGCCCTCAATGCATTCGGAAATTACGAAGCATACACTTCAAGAAAATTCGTGAAAATTAAATAGTGAACAGAAATGTTGAAGAAAAATTCAGAAAGTAATCACCTGTTGGACATAGAGGGAACTGTAATTCTTCTTCCTCTGTCGAGCTTCTCGGAGAGGAATAGTATGCGTCTACCATCTTTTTGGACTCACGTTACGTATGATTGAATAACTTCAATTTTAATTCTGATTCACGCGAATGAATAAATTCACTGATCTTTGAAAATGAATAACGGAATAACTGCATATCTGAAGAAAAATATAACTAACTGATATCCCCAACGTCGCGATCGCGGCCCTTATATATGCGTGTCCAAAAAGCCCTTACGCCCGTACTTCCCTCTGCCCTTGGTACTCAACTACCTCCTACATAGTAATTTAGAAACGCGTTCCTTCGTGGCGACGTGGGAATTGCTGTTTGAGAAAATACTAGATGTTGTTTGCGATCTTGAATATGAAAGGGCGTTTTAAGAACTATCGGTAATAACGTCGAATATTGTTTGAGTTTCGATGAACTTTTCATCCCGATTTTCACGCTTTTTGGTGATTTTCAGCTGTTTTAAAATACATAATATTTCACTACACTCAGAATTTAAAATCAAGTTATCGAATTACTCTGGCAAATGACCGCCTTATCACGGTAATTTTGAATTCACATAAACTATATACAAAGGAATGCAGGTAGATCTACACAATACCGTATTCATAATTTATAATAAAACCAATTAGATAAAAATCAAGAAATATATGGATAATTTTAGCAAATGACAAAAAAATAGACCGCGGTTCTAGGCCGTCTCACTTTTAATTATGAATTCTTAATATACATTACAAATTAAGTTTTCTCAGATATTTGGAAATTTAAACCAACATAATTAACAAGACAAATAATATCTGATCATATTTCTGGCCTAGTCATGTTGAGATTGTATGTGAGAAAAGTTCCAGAGAACATGAAAAGAATAATTCGTAAACAAAATTTCTTTTCCAACATGATTATTATGTATTCCTTCAACGAACAACGTAAGATCTCCAAGTTTTTGAATTGAAATTTGATAGTATGATAATGAAGAAATGAGATGAAGATTCGTCAAGTAGAAAATTTTTATTGGGAACGTCGGCTTCCTGAAAAACTCTTTTGATTTTGTCTAATTCATAACCTTCAAAAATTTCTTAATTATATGCGTATAACTGACTACTTTTCTTATTGTAATTCATTGAAAACATTAAAATTTATTTTTGTGCTCTAAAACATTATTCTAAATGTTATTCCATATTAAATGAGATATCGGTCATATTTTTGGATCTTATTCCAGATTAAATACCCATTTGATTTGTCAAATATATTATAGTCATCACAGATGTCTCATTGATAAACTCCCACATATTCTGAACATTTGAGGTTCATCCCTTTTTTGGTAGTTATATAATCCCACAAGTTTTTTATTAATGAAAACTACTGAATATTTAGTAATGTCAACATCAAGGCATTCCGCATGGAAAGTGCTTACCGAATTCCGAAAAAAGCGGTACATGGAATTTACATATGAATTCAAACCATAATTGCGTTGTAACGAGTGCGTCTGGTTTGTTGCGAATTGTGGATGTTAATCACTTCCATATTGAAGTACCCCTTCAGTTCAGGGGATGATTAACCCGCATTGATCAGGTCAAATAAGCCGTGACGACTTTATTGAATAATTCGATTAGATTAATTTTGCGGCGGTCGTTTGCGAGAATACCGTATATGTCCATTTGGCTTTTCTATTGTCAACCAAACGTTTTTTACAAATTGAAAATGATTTGTATTGTGCTAGTGCTCGAATTTCCATCAATATTGTTATTTTGTTTCCGACCTGATGTGCTTTTTGTATTCAATTTTACGTAAAATTTAAAACATAGCTGCCAGGCCAGGAGTGACAAAGTTATATTAAAAAAATATTTCATTTTAATTACTGAGGATGTTTCGGAATTTGCATTCAATGAAAATATGACAGATTCGTTTAAAAATGGTTTCAGTGTAAATTGAAAGTTAACTTGATTAGGATGTGTGAAATATACGCGATCCCGAAAATGGGACTTTTCGGTTGGTTGAATAAATCTATAGCAGTTCTGAATTAACTGAAATGAAAATTTTCATGAAGTTTCATTTTAATAACTTAAGAATTAAATAGATACAAATATAATATAGGGTGCGCCAGAGAAAACCGGACAATTTTTTTTCCGGTGAAACTTTCGCAATTTAAGAGCTAGATCATTCGTTCTTGCTTCATTAGAACGCCAAAGGACTAGGTTTTTCAGAAATTATATCAAAATTTCACTTCCGGTGAAATCCAATATGTCTGACTCATTCGATCGCTGGAACATTTTTTTTTCACTAAAAAATCGAATCGGGCGGTTTTCAGTCGATAAGTCAGTCTTTTCTGAACAATGCCAAAGTGGATTTTCTTAGAGGACAAAGAACCATATTCTACTAAAACCAACCTAAAATTTGATTTCCGTTCGAATTTAAAATGGCCGACTTCCTCAAATATTAACAATTTTTGCCCGCACATCAAAAAATTTTTCATGTTCGTAATGAATCAACTACGTAATTCAATCACTGGGATGAACCTTTCCCATTATCGAACTCGAATAATGATTCAGAATTGAGCCAATTGTCCTTAATAATGTCTCTCTTCTTCACCATCATATGCACCTTCCGTTGTGAAACCTCTGAACATAGAATGCATGCATTAACACTATGATAAACAAAAAATAATGAAATGTTATCGCGTTTTACACGACATCTGGTATGAACTCGACCAATTTGCAGAAATTCATTGACATAGACTTTGAATAATGAACAAATTCATAATATCTTCCTTTACCGTTTCATTTAACAAAAAATCTATGATCTATATCTATATACCGTGTGACTAAAACGAATAATACTCAATAACTGCTAAACTAGTCGTTTCTGAACGAAAAACAGGTCAATTTTTGTCTGAAGGGGGACATCTTTTAACATACGGTAATTTTATTTTACATTAACCTTCTAAGCAGAGGTGCACAAAACTCAATTTTTTAAATAGGGAAGATAGTTCATGTGATACCTCAATGAGAAGGACCTTGAGTTTTCAACACAAATGTGTAATAATTTTTGAGTTTTGACAGATTCGGAAAAAGATGCAAGCTGGTTTGGCAGAAGACGAATTATTTTCAGTGATTGCAAAGTCTGTCGATTTTGAATGAACATTCACCGAAATACTGTTGTACTCTGGGTAAAAATATCCTTAGGCAGTGGTGCTTCCACTATACCCTCTTAGACACCCCCTCAAATCTTCGAACTGATCAATTAGTTTGAGTAATAGCTCATTAGGAAGGTTTCACAATTTTTAGAATATTGTAGACAAAATTTTTGCTTCATCTGCATTGTGGTGAAGATACAGGGTGAAATAATAAAGAGCGATACAGTGTTTGCGAAGTTTGCTGATTTTGGATGAAGATTCAGATCACGTTTTTTTTGGTTTTCAGATAATAGAGCTTATTCATAGAAGTACCTATATGTTGGTGAGTAGGGAAAAATTAAAAATTGAAAAATTGAAAACACAATTGAATTTATTATACCTGAAACATTTCATAGGTTAACTCGGTATCAATCGAACAAATGTCTGAAGTATTAGCCGCCAATTTCTAAACACAAATAAAGATTTTGCTCGAAACGTTCCCGGACATTACGTAGCATATCAGGGGTTGTACGATTACACTTGACTACAATCCGTTGTCGTAAATCCACCAAATCCGCTAGATCAGTTTTATAAATTTGTCACTATTGGTTTTTTTCATGGGGCCAGTCATGAAAAAAACCAATGGTGACAAGTTGGAAGAACGAGGGGGCCATTCTGTAGGGCCTCTTTTTCCGATCGATCGATCAGGAAATTCTCAATCTAGATATTGTCAAACAGAAAGTGCAAAGTGTGTGGGGGGTAGGCACCATCCTGCTGAAACACAACAACTTCTTCTAAATAGCTATCATTTACGAAAATTTCAGTTATGGCCGGATTGATCAGTTCTTCGAGTAGTTGGAGATACATTTCTCCCGTTAGATTTCCTGGTACAAAAAATAGCCCAATCAGACGATTCCCGTAGATATCAACCCAAAAATTCAATTTCTCAGAATATTGGGAATGTACTTCACGAAAGATTCTGGGATAAGAGGCCAACGAGAACCGGCAGTTATGACGATTTACAGTGCCATTCACGAAAAAAGTACAAATATTGTAGAGAAAGTAGGGATTGTTCGTTTCATTTCAACCTTGGATGCCATGCTGTTAGAGGCTTTTCACATACGACGATCGGTTGCGTATGCGGTCTTGAGGCGTGCAGGCCATTACCCACGTGGTTGTCTTCACATGTCTGCGTTCCATCGGTTCACCGACGGTGAATATTTTTTGCGATTCAACCGACGATAAAGAGCGATCATCGCTTCTTTGTGCTCTTATACTGTGTATAAATTTCTCCATGATCCACCCTGTAGCTTCATTGAAATGTAATCTGATTTTAAAATTCGTTCACTGTAATTAGATAATTCTAAATACCTAAATATCTATCCAATATAACTCGGACTAACTGATCAATTCGAAGATTTGAGGGGTTGACACCCTCATCTGAGGGGGTGTAGTGAAAGCACCACTGTCTAAAGATATTTTTCCCAAAATCAACAGTATCTCGGTGAATGTTCATTCGAAGTCGACAGATTTTGCAATCACTGAAAATAACTTGTCTTTTGACGAACCTGCCTATATCTTTTTCCGAATATGTCAAAACTCAAAATTTGTTACGAGTTTGTGTTGACAATCAAAAGAGCTTACCAATGAGGTATCACTCGACCTATCTGCTCTATTGAAAATTGAGTTTTCTGCACCCCTGCACAAAATTGATGTAAAACGAAAATTGACATGTTTCTGCTTTTGTCCAGAAATGAATAGTTTAGCTGTTATTGAGTCTTTTTCGTTCTAGTTGCCTCACCCGGTATATAAAAACATATAGGTTGACAAAATTAAAGTCATTGCTATTTTTGAAATAATTTTCAAATTTCAAACTGATACCAAAATTCATAGAACCTTATATAGAATATTATGTAATATAGAAAAATAATCTACAGAAAATATAAAACTGCTGTCTAATGGTCCCTCGAGTTAAAATTCAAAGTTTTAAAATATATACATCATCTATGATACCTTCCTAATTATTATTATGTTTTGTTCATTTCAAAACTGTAGGGGCATAGGAAAATCTCAAAGTGATTACCAAAACTTTGAAAAAAATTGAATATTTTATGTATCTAATGGATTTCAAGGTTGGAACTCAATTAGCGTGTTTAATTTGCAAATATTCATTTTGATCAGCCATCCTAATGAGGAAAACTGACCTGTCTTTCTTGATTGTTTGTTTTAAATATTCTGTTTTCTTTCTGTAATACACCCCCCGTATCATATTGTTGGTTGAAAATGAAAGGAGCAATTTAGATATTTATTTATACAGCATTTCATCAAGAATTGAATTTGAACAAAATGAAATGGAAGTATTTGATCGTTATGAAATGAAAACACTTGAAAAAATAAAAACATATTCAATGATTATCGTTTATCAATTTGTAAGAAATGTTATTTCAAACGAAAATGCAAATGTTATATTCTTCCTGATTTCGGTACATTCAATTTAATTGGAAAATGTTTAGTCAAGAACATATATTGATTCGATTTGTTTTTCACTCATCTAAAAATTGGTGTCCATGGAGAGAGAAGGCCTAAGGCCACGACGAAAATTTTTACTGCAGTCCCGTGTCATAAAATATCCTGATCGAAGGCAGTCACTCGATGAATCTTTTGACATTTTGTCAGATTCCTTCTGAACGAACAAGAAAGACAGCATTTGATAAAACAATCCGAGATAAAGTAGCCCGTCAATTTAGCGAAGAATAGAAGTATCCTAACAACAAGCTGAAATGTTGCATGCACCATTTTGATAAAATTGTGGATAGTCCTCGTTAGTTCGATTTTTCTCCGAAACCGTTAGTTTTCCGATAAAAACACAAAATCTGTCGATTCTACAGTGGGGTACAAAAATTGTCCACACTTATTCATAACATTTATAATTTCTGAAGTAGTGAATCTAGAATTTACTTCAGTTGAAATATCAATAATAAGCATCAGTACCCTACCTATGTACAAGGTGGACAGATTTCAAAGTCTTAGTACTGCAAGTTTGTAAAATATTATGGATAGAGGAAAATGACTCCTCCTTCTCCGTGTTCTTTTTGTGTGAGGAATTCACTGCCTCAAAAAGATTCAAGCTGTTTTTTTTTTCATTTTCGAGTTATTTGGTTTTGGAAATTTTCGGAATCAATAAAATTCTCATATGTCGGTTATTTTCGAAGTGTGAAAATGATATAACATTCTTCAGATCCTCTGTTACGTAAAATCGAGATATGTGCGGAAATTTTTCCTAACCAACGGTTTTGAGCTATAAGGAAAACTTGTGTTTCTTTAAATATGAACTATAGACAATTCTGATTCTTATTTTTGATGGGGTATTATGATATAGCAAGAATTTGAATCTTTCGTCTTTTTCAAAATTGTGCAATCTATATTCTCAATCCTGACATATTTTGAAAAAATATCTAAGATATCGAGAAACTCTATGTCCCTCACAAAATTTACATGGAATGATTGAAAGAGCTGAAATGAATTCTGTGCTCTCACTATGAAATCGAAAATTTATTCCTGCTATGAAAATTCGGTTAAATTATTTAATATTTTTTCATCTAGTTACAACTATTATATGAATAAAGTATCCTTTGTAATAACGAAGCGATCATGCCGAACGAAAATTCTGAAAAGTTTGATACGATTCAATGAAATAATTAAAATATTCATGATGCTGATGCGGCCGAAGCTACTTACTTATTTGGATCGTTTTCCTGAGAAGCGACAATGTTATAAAAGTATATTCGATAAATTTAGGGGAATCCTCATGACTTATGGTACATGGTACATTCTACATCCCAAGAAAATGAGAATATGAAATAATAAATGTAATGGGTAGTGCAACAGAAATCCCATCGATTTCGACCAGGAATTCACATAATAGTTAATCAAAACATCATTATTGAAGGAATAATCAATCGTAAAATTGAACATTAGTGGTCAGATGTAATTCAATATCGCCATGTTGATTTTCAATGTCAAGGCTGATATGATTTCAAAATTTTCGTTCAATAGGTTCATATTACAAATTATATTTTATTCACATAATAGTTGTAGCTTGATGACAAAACGAGAAATAATTTATCTGAATTGTTTTTGCATGAATTAATTTGCGAACTGCCAAAATGAGTATCCTTTGTAATAACGAAGCGATCATGCCGAACGAAAATTCTGATAAGTTTGATACGATTCAATGAAATAATTAAAATATTTATGATGCTGATGCGGCCGAAGCTACTTACTTATTTGGATCGTTTTCCTGAGAAGCGACAATGTTATAAAAGTATATTCGATAAATTTAGGGGAATCCTCATGACTTATGGTACATGGTACATTCTACATCCCAAGAAAATGAGAATATGAAATAATAAATGTAATGGGTAGTGCAACAGAAATCCCATCGATTTCGACCAGGAATTCACATAATAGTTAATCAAAACATCATTATTGAAGGAATAATCAATCGTAAAATTGAACATTAGTGGTCAGATGTAATTCAATATCGCCATGTTGATTTTCAATGTCAAGGCTGATATGATTTCAAAATTTTCGTTCAATAGGTTCATATTACAAATTATATTTTATTCACATAATAGTTGTAGCTTGACGACAAAACGAGAAATAATTTATCTGAATTGTTTTTGCATGAATTAATTTGCGAACTGCCATAATGAGGGCACAGAACATAGTGAAGCTATTTCAGTCGTCCATTATATGAATGGACAAAGAATATACAATTTTCGATTGCCCTGAATGAAAAAACTGAATGCACATGGGTTAAATTTAGTAAGAGGCAACAAAAATTCGATTCAACGATATCAAAACTGCCTATGGTTTATATTGAAAAATTCAAAATTTCGCATTGAAGTTCAAAATCCTTCAACTACAAAGAGATTTGCGCACATAGTTAGGTTCTACGTGAAAAAGTAACTGCAGAATGGTAAAACCATTTTTATATGATTCTGAAAATTTGCGAAATTTTCAAATAATGCCAGAACAAAAAAAAACAAGTTTGAATCTGTTTGGAGTGATAAATTCCTCTCGCAAAAAAACACAGGGAAAGGGAGTCAACTCTGTGATCATTGGACTTAGTAAGTGAAACTATTAGTCCAAGTGACTAATACATTGATAACGTCTCTCATACGTCATCTTCCCTTACTCGCCCTGATCAATTTATGACAGTTCCATAACTCCTGTCAAAGAAACCACAATTAATTTGATTGCTCAAAACAATTGACTGATGAACATATTTACATATTTCAGTCAAGCCAGCTGATAAAGACGCTCCTAGAAACAAGAATAAATCGATTTAATCCAACTGATATATATGTTGTTGTTGGTGTCGATGTTGATCTATTGGTATTACTTACTGCTTGAACCCCAATTGAATTTTTCCATCCTGTCAACTCAACAATCATCGGAAATATTTTGTATAATTTTGATCGTGTATATTACCAGGTTTAAGTATAGTTTGAAAATCATCTCAGACTCAGAAGAATAGAGTTGAAAGCTAATACATCATGTTTGAATTGGGAGGCTCTTACTTGATAGAATTTCATTATCAATAATAAAAACAAGTAATATTTTTGAGGAAATTTCACTGAATGATAGTGATTTGTAACTCGTTTCACTACACCGTAGTTTCTTCAGAAGAATGAATGTACAGAAATTATGACAACGATATATAGATACATCTGAGAATATAAGTACAAATGTTTTTGAGTAATTGAAAGCATATAGAGTTGCTTCTTCTTAAGTGGTTATTGATGACAGGTATATCCAATAAAATTGGATATTAAGGTATAGATTGCTCCCTGAAAAGATTCAATAGAGGTGAAGGGCTTAAATCCACTTGTTCATTGATGAGTCTACCTGAGTGTCTATGTTTGTTGATTTCTAAAGTTTCCCAAAGATCCACTTTTCAATATCCATTATATGTATTCAAAATTCCAAACTGTAGGTCGAAAGTGTGATTATTTTCTACGAGATGATTCGCGAATTTGGAATCTGATTTTTTATTCGAAAAACTGCGTTTATGTTCCGATATTCTAATATTGAAATTTCTATGTGTTCTACCTATATATAAATTATAGCAGTCATTACAATTCAATCTATAAACACCTGATTTATTATTTTCATCTGATTTGATTTCATTGTTTCTCATATATTTGCCTTAGCTATTATTAGTTTGGAAAGCTATGTTGAAAATATTTCTACTCAAGAATGATTTCAGTTTTTCGCTTGTAATGCCAACGTAGGTCAAGGTGTTGAATTTGTGTTTCAATTCATCGACTGGGTAAACATCATTCAATGCGATTCGACTTTGTTTTTTATATAAAATATTATTTATTTTGGGATTATAACCATTTTTTTAGGAATTTGTTCAATTTAATTCAATTCTTTGTTGAAATTTTCTGGAGATAACGGAATGTTGATCAATCCATGAATAAAACTGTTGAATGCTGACATTTAATAGGATTTATTCATAAATTGATTAATATTCCGTTATCACCAGAAAATTTCAACAAAAATTAAATATAATTGAACAAATTGCTAAAAATAATGGTTATTATCCCAAAACAATAAATAATATTTTGAATAAATCACAAAGTAAAATCGCATTGAATGAATTCCACCTACCGATGAATTGAAACGAAAATTCAATACCTCAACCTACGTTGGCATTACAAGTGAAAAACTGAAATTATTCCAGAGTGAAAATAGCTTCAACATAGCTTTCCAAACTACTTATAGCTAGGGAAAATATATAAAAAACAATTAAATTAAATCAGATAAAAATAATAAATCAGGTGTTTATAGAGTGAATTGCATTGACTGTAATAATTTTACATTATAGAAGACATAAAACTTTCAATATCAGAATATTGGAACATAAAGACAGTTTTTCAAATAAAAATGAAATTCAAATTACGCGAATCATCTCCAAGAAAATAATCACTCTTACGACCCACAGTTTTGAAATTTTGCATGAAGATAATAAATATTGGAAAGTAGATCTTTGGGAAACTTTAGAAATCAACAATCAGAAACACTCAGGTAGACTAATTAATGAACAAGTCGATTTAAGTTCTTCATCTCTATGGAATCTCATCAGGAGCAATCCATTCCTTATTTTTATTGAATATACCTGTCGTCAATAACCACTTGAGAAGAAGCAATTCCATAAGCTTTTAATTACTTACGAACATTTTACAACATTTACAACATATTCTCCGATGTATCTATATATAGTTGTCATAATTTCTGTACATTCATTCGTCTGAGGAAGCTACGGTGTAGTGAAACGCGTTACGAATCACAATTATTCAGTAAAATTCCAGAAAAACATTACTTGCTTCTATTATCAATACATAATATTTTGAAACCAATCCACACCCTAGTTCCACTTGCACCAGAAAAACTTCTCACCATACTATCTACAAATTTTGCGTGAGATATTATTTATCATAAAGTTAACCGTTTCGCTGAAAAATCCAGAAAATCAATTTTTTTGAATGAACCATATTTCTGATGTATATTTACCGAACTTCAAATGTCTATAACTACTGTCTTGCAGTGATAAGACAATTAGCTGAGGCAAAGATAAATGAAACTGAAACAGTTGTTCTTGATTCCTATTTTTGCTTCCTTCTACCATCATCTACAATCAAGATTACTTAGTTTTCGACTTTTCATTTCAATTAATCTGAAAACACTCTTAGTATGTCTGAAACAGTTGGTGATAAGAAAAGATATATATATTGAATATGACTAGAATCTTATTAAGAATCAAAATGAATAATAAAAGGAGTGTCCACTGGTAGCCTATATAAAAGTTTTCATTGAAACAATACACCATTAGAAACATTACATTCCTATAATGTTATCATGCAAATGATGGGCATTTTTGAATTGAGAAGAGCAAAAAATTCGTTGAATCAATACAGATGATTTTTTTTTGTGCTTATGAATCTTCACTCTGTTTTCGTTCTTATTTCCAATCTCATTATGAGAATATTCGTTTTCAGAGATGAATACGATAAACAGTTCAGTTCATCGAAAACAACGGATGTGTGGAATGAGACAAATAAGAATAGTTTTCTAAAGGACTCAGATCAATTGTTAAAACGGTGTAGGCGATGAAGCAAGAGAATTCTAACTCACAGCTCGACGTAACTCGTATTTCATTGTAAGAATGAGGGACGGCTAAAAATGGATCCCGAGTACAACAATTACGTTGAAAGCCCTCTGAAAAGCCTATAGCATTGTAGTACAGTACAGGAAGTACCACTACCAGTGGTGGAGAATAATAATCCATTTTTTCCCAGTTCAGAAAATGTTGAAATGATATTTCTGAACATTTAAAACATAGTCATGTTCTTCAACAATAGATATTCACATAGAAATGTTTTTCCGATATCACACTTTCAGAAATGTATTCTATAAATGCCTTGAACTAGAAGAAATTAAATATATAGGAACTTGGAAAATCT
Organism: Cryptolaemus montrouzieri; assembly: GCA_013387265.2. NCBI lineage: Eukaryota > Metazoa > Arthropoda > Insecta > Coleoptera > Coccinellidae > Cryptolaemus > Cryptolaemus montrouzieri. The sequence continues at coordinate 88,483,197 of JABFTP020000021.1, read as the reverse complement.
TACAGTTGAATGTTTGTATTTTCATACGGCAGCAGATAATATAAGATTTAGTTTTATTTCCGATTATTTCCAGAAAAGACTCTGAAAGGATTCATAGAGTTGCTGAAGGAAATATTAATACAGAACATGAACCAAAGTGAAAGGGAAATATATATTCTCATATAAAATATAGCAATAGCATCACAAAAACTATATTGATAGATTTTCTATAAAACTGAAATAATCTTCCGAGAAAATTAAAACAATAAATTGAACTTCTGTGAAAATAATAGAAATACTTGCATTGAAACTTCAGCCAAAAAGAATAAAAATATGCGAAATTACATTCCCACTTCATCAGATAATTGATAATTTTTTGTTTTCAAACCAGAACATGACAAATCGATGTTCTAACTGATTTGTGACTCAATCTGTTTCGAGTCTTGATAAGTGCCTCTTTATAGGAGCCTAACTTGCAGGAGTGGCAAAAAAATGTCCTGCCATATTCGGAAAAATCAGAAATCTAGTTTGCTCTGAAATATCTTTCGCGCTTTCTGCACGGGAGTCATTTCATATCATCCTTAGGTTCGAGCACGAAAGACTTTGCATGGCTCTCTTGGTGAAAGATGTGGGCTTCGTTTGGGCCTAAAATATCTTGTTTCATGAATTTTCTCGAAGAGTAGCGAACACAGAAACGATAAGATTTCCAGGATACTACTTTTTAAAAAGGGAACCGTTTAGAATTGTTACACTGAAATGAAAATAATATTGAGCATATGCTATTTGAAAAACAAGAGTCGCCATGACCATTTCATCTAAACGGCAACACCGTCTTCTTCAAAATATTTTAGAAAGATAGATCAGATGCGACAATATACTCCCTCCATTTTCAGCATAATCCTATCACGCATTCTCTTTTACCGTTTGATAGGCTATCGATCTTGATCCATCCTGTATATGTCAATCAAGCTTTAATATATCTTTACCTATTGTTCGTGACGAAACGATTGTAGATACAGAATCGAGAGATTTTTAAATGGGGAATCATTGTCTTATTTTTCGGATGTAACCAAGTTAAAGTAAGTACTGAAGGGATAATTTTGTTATGTTAAATTCGACTTGAGTATTCTTCGCCACTAGTTCTATCTTCCATATGAATATTCTTTCAAACTGATAGGATTGAAGGTAAAACTTTTTTTACTGAAATCACTCCCACCTGAAATCAACCGTTAGAAGATATGAATCCGAATTTTGGGATTTTTGATACTATTAGCTCGCCTTAAAAACGACTCTAAATATCTTAGCACAACTAGCTTATGCTTAGAAAATTATCCATTTTTTTTAAAAATATATAGAGAGTATTTTCGAATAAAGTCCATTTTTCAAATACGATTAATCAATTTTTCACTCACCATTAGAATTGAAATTCAAATAAGTGTGAAACTGTTATATTCTACCTAAAATTCGAATTTACGATTTTATCCAGAAAGTGTTGATTGCATAAGAAACCACAAATACCGAATAATGAAGCTGATCAATTTTTTCAAATATTATATAAGATATGAGACAATCAATACAAACAAGTGAATCTTTTTCTCTCATTTATCCCATATCATCGATTATTAGATTTGAATGATATCATTAAGTCCAAATTCAGCAGAGAAGGGATTGTGAATCGGTGAAATAACCATGACTGGTTTGACACAAAACCACACGTGACGCAGAAACAGAATTTTCAGTAATAATACCTTAAATCTTCTTTATTTATTCTATGGCGTCAAACGTTATATGATATACAGTGATCATTCAAGTGGGGTGAATCATCTGAAAATTTTGTAAACGTTTGTCACTCGAAATTCTCGAAGAGCATTTTTACCTTGGTGGTGCTCCGGCCTATGCAAGACTCTCGTCAGCTGACGAATATGTTCGAGGACAGCTAAATTCAGAGATTGGGTCTTTGGAATTTGCCAGCAAGATTTCCGGATCTGACATCGTTCAATTTATACATATGGGGTCGATTGAGAAATATTCTTAACTTGAACACAAGATAGAAGTTGGAACGTAAGATTAATAATAATAATAATAATAATAATAGCATTTTATTGGCATCTTGTACAGAAATAATAATTATAACTATCAATTACATTAGAGGCCTTAAACTTATTATGAGTGAATGTTACTGTACATTGAGAGATACCAAAAGGTAGGATACAGCATAGCTGATTAATCCAACCTGAATAAAATAGAAACAAATACTAGACAAGTGTACCCACAATTGTACGGAAACATCATTATGTAAGAGATACTTATCACTAATCTTACCAACTATTCATCTTGAAAACAAAAATTTAACACTAAAATAAATCAAAATTAATTCATGCACTCCATATATAAAAGATCCTTCCTCTTGGTGAAACAAGGAAAGACTACATCTCATTTAACTGGCTCTCAAAAAGCCAATGCCTCACCCTCCTCTTAAATGCATCCAAACTCAAACCTAAAAGACTACTCGGTATTTTATTGATTTCATCTACAATAATATAAGAAAAGCAACGCTGAAACATGGAAGAACGATAACGCGGTATGGCAAGTTTATGTCTGAACCTGACGTTGATGCTATGAACATCTGTTCTATATTTGATTCGTCGGTGCAGATAGGAGGGTTTCTTCTCATTCAAAATTATGTAAAACAGACTCAGCACATGCAGCCTTCTTCGAATCGCCATGTTCAACCAACCCAATTGCTGCAGTCTGCAGGACGTGCGATCTGTGCGTCTAAGGTTGAAAACAATTCGAACACACCAGTTTTGAATTTTCTGAACTCGGGCCACATTCTATTTTGTCAGACATGGGCCATATACGGTATCGCAATAATTGAGGTGAGACAACACCAGTGCTTCACAAAGCATTTTTCATTGTCGAATATCGAGAAATTCTTTGCAACCATAAATCAATTTGACATTCACGAAAGCTCTTTTAATTAGCAAGTTTATGTGAGAATCAAACCTCAAATCGCTATCCATAATCAAACCCAAATTACGACACTCGCTAGTCAGAGGAAGAACTGCGCCATTCACAGATATCTTAATTAGATCTTTACATGCCTCTCTCATGACCTTCCTTCCAAATAGCATAACTACAGTTTTTGAAGGGTTAATGCTCAGACACATACTCTCCGACAACTTAAAGATGTTATCCAAATCTATATTAATTTTTTCTAGAGCTTCATCAAGTGAGTCGCGCGAAAACTGTAAATAGAGCTGTGAGTCGTCAGCATATAAATGAGCCGAGCAGAAAATTAAACAACACATGAGCTGAAAGGTATAGATAATAAAAATATCGGTCTGAGAATGGATCCTGCGGAACTCCACATGGGATCTCTATAGGATCAGACTTAATTTTTCCGTACAAAACTCTTTGTGTTCTGCCAGTCAAATAGCTTTCAAACAATAAAACCGTATTTTCAGTGAAACCAATATAATGAAAGATTGCCAACAACAAATCGTGATTAATTCTATCGAAAGCCTTCGAATAATCAAGTAGGACGAGCAACAAAAGTTCATTATCGTCTACAGCCTTTATGATGTCATCCACCACTGCGAGCAGGGCAGTGGTACAGCTATGACCCCCCCTGAAACCCGACTGGATATCAGGCAAAATACTCTCCGACTCCAAATACGCTTTTATTTGGACAGCGACAAGTTTTTCAAAAATTTTGGACAATACACTCAATATACTTATAGGTCGGAGATCCCTGTAATCCTTAGGATCGCGTACTTTTGGAATCGGAACGACATGAGCCATTTTCCACGACTTTGGATAAACTGACTTCTCGATGCAATAATTTATTATGTGACATATGAACTTCAGGATAAAAGGTGAACACAACAAAAGCATCTTGACACTTATACCATCTGAACCCACCGAGGCAGACTTAATGGAAGTTAAAACATCATAAACCTGACTTTTAGTAACCATTGACACTTGAAATGATATAGAATCCTTCAGCCTACCATTACCGTACTTATTCAAAAGTTCCAAGCTTGGAACAGGATTGTCAGCAAAAACACTGGAAAAATATTTACTCATTTCATTCACGTCACTGATCGGTTCAGGAATTAAACCCTTCTGTCGCACTCCTATTGAGAACTCTCGTAAATGTTTCCATATACGAGTCGTATTGGCCCCAGTTTTAAAACGAAGGTAACCACGCTTTTCATTTCTGATGGCTGTATTAGTGAAATTTCGCAACTGTTTATAATAATCAAAATCTTTAGGGAGTCTCGATTTTCTAAAGTTATTTAAAGCTTTATCGCAGCCTGCATCCAAATGAAATTAAAAGAGCTACACAAGGTCTACTTTGGATGTTTTGAACATGATCGAAGAAGATCCAATTTAACTTGCGTTCAAAATATATACGGATTTCGGCTGGTCAATATGTGATTTCTTAATGCGTTTCACTACACCGTAGCTTTTTCAGATAATTATTATTCGTCTGAAGTAGTGTAATGAAATGCGTGTCGAATCGCAATTATTAAGTAAAATTCCTTAAAACACAGTACTTGTTTTTTATTATTGCTTCATAATTCTTATTCTGACTTATATAGTTAATGAAACTTTTTTCTATTCGTCTGAATTTATTCCTGCTGATTGATGGTGAATTTCACATACATGACAAACAGGACTTCAGCGATCACATATCGATAATATAGAATTATAGGAAAAAAAGTTGGGAATTTGACAACCAGATGTAACTTTTAGACATTGTTACTTTCCTGTTTAGTTTGGCATACTGCTCATCTAATGATGGAAAAAATAAACCTGCTTCATTTTAGAGCATTTCTGGTTTCTCACGCCATAATTCGACATTTTAATGAAATACTGAAAACTGTATAATTTTTTTTCTAATGATTCTATGTTCCTATTTACATGGAATGATTGAAATAGCTTGAGTATGATCTGTGCTGTCATTGTGACAGCTGAAAAATTAATTCTTGCAATGACAATTCTGATAAATATTTAATGTTTCTCACATCGAATTGCAACTTTCGTTTGAATATAGTGTCGTTTGTAATAACGAAGAGACAATGAGTGTGAGTATAGTGTCCTTCATAATAACGAAGAGACAATGCCGTAGGAAAATTTTAACATGCTATCGTTCTTTTAAATCAGGAAAGTGGCGAGATATTCTATTATATGGAATACAATTCAATGGAAATAATCAATGTAAGTATTCAACTGTATTGACATTATTTTGTATGCCTAATTCGCAAACATACGTTGGAAATTTAAATATTGGTAACCAAAGAGAAACGACTGAAATGTTGCCTGAAATATTCAGTTTTTCGACTATCCGTTCTCAATCGGTGATCCGAAATAGATCCCCACAGGAAAAAATCCTGCGGTCACAAATCTAGGAAACGGTCCGGCCATCTCACGGGCTCTTTTAGTTCGAATACAATTATTGACAAAATTTGAGTCGAGTAAATCAGCATCGGCTATAGTTTGATGACAAGGAGCTCCATCATATTGAAAATATATATTTCTTCTTTCATCAAGAGACTGCTCATCAAAATATTCATCAAAAATATGTTCATCAAAATATTCATCCATATCTATGTACATCTATGTTATTTAGAAGTTTTGGAACAATTCATTATTTTCTTCGAAAATTACATTCGCTTATACGCGACTATCTATTAATGCACTTCCTACATGGAACAAATACAGATTTCTTCACCAGTTGCTCAAATCGAGTCAACTTTGGAACCTTGTGGCTGCAGAAACTGTAATATTCCCATTTTATTAGGTTTATATCTATTTTTCTTCAAAATATCTAGCACTCAACTTATAGACACCCCTGTTTCCATTTCACGTTGCTTGCTCTAAATCGATGGGTTTTCAGTTAAACTACATATTACATGAATTGTTACATCTCCTCCATCAACTCTACCATATTCTTTTTTCCTTGAGACGTTGAATATACCATGGTTCATGAGATTTTCCCTCAATTTATCAAATATATATTTTTTCATGATGTCGCCTAATAATATTCAATCATATTGAATTTCTCAAAATTTTTGTACGGCGCTTCGTTATAACAAGTGATAATATTTTCACACAATAGTTGTAACTTGATAAAAAAAAATATTGAATAATTCTTCTAAATTATCAATGCAAGCATTAATTTTGTTTATTATTCCTTTAACGTGCTCTATTTCCGCCTTTCGGCCAATGACACGCCGGGGAATTCTGTCATCTCACTAACCCGGGAATTCTGCCGAACGCCTCTCGTGTCGAGGGAAGGGATCTTCAATGTCCAACACATCTCTGTTAGACAGGACCGACAGCTTTACATCTCCTCCAAAAGATGGATACTCAAGCGATTCCCAGAATCCGAAAAATCGCACCGACTTTGTAGGGATTGAACCCGGATAAATCTGCGCAGGAGACGAGGATCATATCTACTACTCCACCGAGCCGGCTAAGCATTAATTTTCGAACTAATAAATTGAGGGCACATAACATACGTAGGTTATTCCAATTAATGCATCTTAACTTCGTGAATGGTCATAGAGTTACATGGAATATGGGAAAAGTTATACAATTTTAGTTTTTCATGAAAACACGCCCAGGATGAAAAAATTGGGTTTATTGGTAATATATTTTTGAGAAAGAAACTATATTAAACGAAAATTACTTTAGGTTCGAATTCGAAAGACTCAGGTTTTCATTATAACTCAACACAGTTGGACAGTTGGACAAAACAAAATCCGCACGTGTTCCAATTTTACATGAAAAAAGGTCATGTAGATTGTCAAAACAATTTTTCTATTATTTCAAAAAGAACCAAGATATTGGCTCTCGACTGATTTCGACAATATTTCTATATAACTCTTAAACAAAAATCTTGCTTTAATCCGTGTAGCGTGCACAAAAATTTATCATATGATTTGGAAACACCCTGTATTGTTGTTGATTGATTTTGAGTCTTTCTATTATGCCAATTAACAGGAAACCAAAAACGCCAAAATTCACATCTTCTTATCTACATACTTCTTCTGGTGTCCTTAAAATACAAACGTAATTCAGTTCAACTGACATAAACACAGACAAAAACAAAATTCATCAATCAGTTAACCCATTCTTCAGTTATTTTTAATCTCCCATTTATGGTGGTTACCCTGTATATTCAAATTTCTTAAAGTTAGAGTGCGGCTGGATGACTTAAAGTATTTTTATTTCGAGTCATAAAGTAAACTTACGTTTATGTCTTTTTGCAATTTTCTGGGATTGTAATAGTTCTGAGATATCGTGAGTATCTTTTCAGAATATCACACTGTATATGGAGCATCATTTTGTATGATACATTAATCAGCTCTGAAATACACACAATTTGTTAAATATAACAGCTCTCACTTTCAACTGTACGAAACGTCCACGAGTTAACCACACAGAAATATTCTGCAACCAAGCAGAAGTGTTTTTCAATATTTTACCATGTCCAATTTAATGTACGCCTCTGAACATAAATTGCTCGCATTTTTAATTCGATTGTTTCAGTCACTGCCAACTGAGCGGAGATGGGTTTGGGGTTCGCTTTCGCAATATAGCAAGTCTTCGGGTGGAATCATCGGAGCGGGATCATCTCATTTTTAAAGTTAACGTTGAACGGCTGACAGAAAAAGGCACTGGGAGTTTGCCGTAATTGTTAGCCGCTTTTACAAATGGAACGTAGCGATGAAGCTGATTGCGCTTTACCACGGACGATCGGTAGCTCACAAAGTTCCTGGTTTTGGATCGGTATATGACTTCCGTAATGAAAGAGAGGCGAGAATAGTAAGTCTGGGTCTCAGAGCTTGAGCATTACATCTGAAATCACTCGTGCAAAAACTAACATTGTATGTTGTTGATTTGGATATTCAACACTTACATGTGAATATTTAATATTTACTTCAACAGATATTTTGTATTGTGAATGAATTTTTGAAAATTTGTTCGGACACGTGTACCATTGTTTTAAAGGTCACAAATTAGTTTATTGGATATTTATATCTCAATAGCTCAAGTTTATATATAAATAAAAAAAAATATAAATATCAATTTTGTATTCGCCATAACTGCCGTTGTTATGATCGGACCACCAAACTATACAAACTATACAGTGTCATTCAAGGTGCAAAAATTTCAGGAGGGAAATAAGACGGGTTGAAAACTTTTATTTAAAAAATGTTTGAAACGATTCTTACGTCCCAAATCGGGGGGAGGGGTTGAAAATCTTCAAATCGCCATATCTGTAACAAAACGAAAGTCACTTTATTTCATTGTACTCAACTACTTGTGGGAGGAGGTGATACTAAAACTATTGTTTTGAAATGGAAATTACATTCAAATGAGCACAGCCCCGAATAGTTTGGCCACGTACCTTAATTCATAAATTAAGATTTTCAGAATAAATTCTGCGAATATCTATCAATTTTTTTGGATCGAGAAAAATTATTTCAATAAAATCAGCCTATAACCAAGAAAAATTTCATTGTACTGAAAATTAAATAGTAAGCAGTCTGAATTATTGTTGCTCAATTTGAAAACGAAAACAAATTCCATCGGCATAAATATCCGGAAAAGCTTCCTTACAGTTGTTAAACTCTCGAAAAATTTGGTCGCAAATATACAATCGTTCGTAATGTTGAAGAAAAAATTTTGTTTCAATATTTTAAGAAATATTGTCAGTATTGTACAAGTTGAAAAATTAGTTTTTATTCTTTATCTGCAAAACAGAGTCAGAACCGAACAAATTTCCAAAAGTCAAAAAAATTAAATATCAATGCGAATTGAAAAAATCTTTTCATAATTTTGAATGGCTTATGTATTGACGAAATTAACTTCATTATTTCAAGAAGAAAGAAGACCATGGTTAAAATCAGGATTACATATTTGATTGATCCTCATTATTGCATTCGTTAAGGTTCTGGAAACATTTTCAATAGAGAAAACGAGATATTCTCGAATGAAAGCCGAAAATTTAGATAAACTGTAAGAATCATAATATTTCTTCACATTTTCGCGACAATAATTGACAATTTACTTACTAATTCTTTCAGAATAAGCATTGAATAAAAAAAATACAATTAAGATAAACGTCTCTCGTGTCAGCAGGTAAATAAAGCCTCGTTAGTACAGGAAAAATCAGTCAAGATTGAGTGAGGATATCTGGATTGGGGCTCTGAACTGAAATTAAACAAATACTAGAATGAGTGAAAACCCAAATCAAATTTCAACTTATCATCTGTTGAGAAGAATAAGATATTAGAAAATATGCGAAATATTTAGGTTTGCAAAGCTAGATGGTAGGTAGGTTTATTATATTTTATTATTATCAAGATAGTGACCAATCTCAAAAGATATTATCAGAAGCCTAACAATTATTATTCTTCCGAAAAATATACTAATCTATAACACAAATATATAAGGAGCCTCACGGACTGGATACCGCGTTTTTCATTTGAGAAAGAATAATTTAACTGTGAAAAAAAATATGTCAACTATAAATAAATTATTACGTTCCAAACACACAGAAACTCATCGCAAAACCAGATTCAAATTGGCATATGTGCTTTAAGGGCGAAAATACTCGTACTCTGAATGACAGGTTGAAAATCTTAAGCCGCTTGACGGTCTGCCTTGTCGATTTATGTGGGAGTATAGCAAGTCTGTGTTCAAGTTGGAGGTTGGGGTAAGCGGTTGATCCCACCGTTGGGATGAGATTGAAAACTCCTGACACTCTGTGCCAGTGGTTATGTTGTAAACCATTTGAAGAATTTTTGCTGTTTTCAGTTTTGTTTCATTTATATGGTGAGTTGTAGAATTCATAGAAGCACTGACCAAAAAACAATTGCTTGAAAATAATTCGTTATTTCGACTATACATTAGTACTCAAGAATGATATGAACGATCTTATATGTTGAAGACGAAGAATTATTGATACAGGTACGAATTGAAGTTGAACATTAATTGAACCACAGTGGTGGCCATTACGGCAGTGAATATGCAAGCATAAATATCTGGGACTATGGCCTAAATAAATAAGTACTCATTCATAGAAAATTAGAACGCTTATTGAATTATCCCAAAACCTCTGTCAAACTGAAGAAAATTGTATGCAACCGCGGCCTAGAAATGGAGATTCGAAACAGACTACTGCAATGCTACAAGCTCAAAACTTCTTCAAGCTTTATAAGTGTGGTGCTATCAAAGAATGTTGCCAATTTCCTGGTTAAATTGGGTGACAATTGTTGAAGTACTCCTCAAAATGAAGAGAACGAGTTAAATCATCGATACGATCAAAAGTAGAAAGATAGAATATTTGACTATATAATAACAGGAGAGCAGCTCACAGAAAAGATTTATTATACAAGGGCAGATGAAGCAAAGAATAGATGCTGGTGAAAGAAAAAAAGGCATCAAGGCTGACAAATGTAGAAAATGGTTTGGTTGTAACTCTCCGGCAATTTTCCAAGAAGCTAATAATTGGATCAAATTTCCAACTTCCGTTAGGAATAGTCGAAGTTCATTATTCATACTGAAGAATTATGCCACAGTTCTCACTACCTATCGGCTTATGTCAGCTTCTGCATCGGTAGTTATTACTGTTCTGGAAAAGGAGAAATATCATACCCAACTAGAAAAATGGCGTAATTCGTTGGTTAAACTTTTGATGTGTTCATCCGAGTTTTCAAGAACTCTTCAATGCTGAAAAAATCATCAGTAAGGGAGAAGTGTTAGAAAATTTGGACAAACTGCAAACATTAAAATTGTTGTATGTACTCTCGATTCACTAAAAAAAGTAATGAAAGTCAAGAGAGCAGAGAGCTTTCAGAATTTTTTTAGCCGTCTAAACAACTCTTCCATGAGTTGCATCATAAGTTTTCCCATAATAAAATAACGCGATCCATCTTGTTTGACAGGATATGTATTTGTAATAAAGAACCTAAACATTCAAATAAACTCATGGTTTCACTAACTACCCAACCGATATTCCTTCAGAAAATTCAAATAATAAAACTGTAATTGATGTTAATTTAATCCCATATATATTTTTCGTGAATTTTTGATTTTATATAAGAAAGCACCCTTTATTTCAGGGGCAAAAGTGTTTTTGCGTTTGCAGTTGAACATAATTACCATCACCTACAAAATAGAACCTGATAAATTTGATTCTATTGATATAAAAGAGAGGATATTGTGTTATTAGGCTAGATCATTGAAGATGTTTCAGATTACGAAAGTGTAGCAAGTAATGCATCGTTTGATTACCCTGCGAATAATCTTGCTTCCTAGGTTTAATATCTTTTTGTTAATTATGTTTCATTGGTACAAAACTATATGTTTTCTTTACATCTCTTCGTTCTGTTGTATTTCTTCGATTTTTCAGATTGCTGTCAATCCATACCGAATAGATTATCTGGTTTGAATGAAAAATGACACTCAAACACAATAATTCTCATGATCTTTTCACGACTCCTTAAGAGAGTAGATGTTACTGATGTGCCAGTGAAGGTAAGGTTTTTCCTCAGGTTTTCTCAGCTGTTCTTTATACTGTATAGAAGATAAAAAATTGTTTAATCTTTTCATCTCATTTAAATGAGCGTATACTTCAGTGGAGATTTTAAGAAGCTTGGTCTGCTTAGAATGTTTATTCAATTATCATACTGTGCTTACTACTAATCCTGTTTTGGCTCACATTGAAATTTGAGATAATGGCATGAACTATGTAGTTCACCAATTTCTCGCAACTCTCTTTCCTAGTCATCCGAATTAATAATTAACACTAGATTTTATCCAAGAGAAAGCCTTGTGAATAATCATTGAAATTCGAAATTTTTCATATGAAAAATGCCAATTCAAATTCATGAAGTGGATCCTCGCAGTGATGTAAATATATTTAATATGAACATTTCCCTGAATTTATGTTGAAATTGTAAGCAGTAGAGAGGGCCCTTCTCAACTATATTACACCAATATTTCATTATACGCTTTCCTTGTGTCATGAAACTTCATTCGTGTTTTGTTGAAAAAACTCATTTAGTTTTTCGCTCGGACCTCGTCGGCCTTCTAATTTGTGCACTTTTATGCAGAACCTACGGAAAATACGGAAAATTCTGTATTCGCAATTTGCCCCATACCTGCTTATACCACGTCTGCTGCACTTCTTGTCCAATATAATTAATATTCTTCCACACGAGAGAGCTTGAAAAATTAGGAAGCAAAGTAATAAATAGGGTGTTGCAGTAAAACCTGCATAATAATGCAAGGCTAGGGCTTTAGTTTTCGCACGTACATAGCGTACTAATAGAAAACTTCAATTAAAAGCTTGCAAGGAAACTGAAAAGTTCGCCGGAAAATATAAATTTATTTTCTCTTATCACTTTAGAAACTCTGTGGGGACCGGAGCCTGCATTACTTGTTAATTCTATGTGTGCATAATAATAAAGTTAGATGCCTCTCTCACAGCGTGATGTTGATGCAATTTCCTGGAGTCAGGAAGAAAGTTTCTTTTATCCGTACAAAAATGATCGTCTGCATGAGAAAACAGAACCGCGATATAATTATTTGGACAAGGCTAGTTGGAAATCTAATACCACATTTTGTCCTCTAGAATTTCATCTGCATGGATTGAAAGTTAACACAGAAGGATGTGAGAATGTGCAGTTATTTCCCAAGAATTTTTTTTTACATGGTTTTGTTTAGCATTTATTCACCTATATAGTATCAAAAACGTGAGATAATGAAATCTTTGATAACGAATATTAGAGGATAACCTAATGAGATGACCAAATAGATCACATACAGGGTGCTTCAACGAGAACTAAACAGAGGCTATATCTACCAAGATATTCATTTCTGATCTAAACGCAAAAACAGGTCAATTTTTGTTTCAAGGAGGGCATCTTTTGGGGTACAATACTTTCCTGAAATATCAACCCCCTAAGCGGAGGTTGCAATCTTTGAACATTTTGAATAAGGAAGATTGGTCGAGTGATGACTCAAAAGAAAGGTGGTATCTTTGTCTACATTGCCTTGAACGAACTTTCATTTTTAATTGAAAACTGTTAAAGATACAGGGTGGGCAACTGAAAGATAGGGAAGACTATTTCCTTGAGACTATTCAAGTTTCAGTGAGGTGAAATGGAACAGATCCATGGATATGGATATAGATCTTGGTAGATATAGTCTCTGTTTAGTTATCGTTGAAGCACCCTGTATGCAGATCATTTCGAAAACATTTGAACCTACTCTTGGCTAGTAGGAATTGATATAGTCTTTTAACGAGTGTACTCAATATATTATACACCGCAATATGTGTATTGAACTATGAAAGCATATGTTCAAGAAATTCAACGAAAAACTTCGAAAGGAACTGATTACTTTTCCACGATTTTGCTATATCAGGATAGGAACTCTCAATTCCAGAATATCCATACTTTATTTAACGAAATGGATTCAAATCTTCACAGGGTACAGTAACCACCATACTCTTATGCAGTCAAAATATCAACGACGCCATGAAACCTACCTACGGGTCTGCACAGAAAAATGCTCCAAAGTATCGCTCTTATAATTTGTTGATCGATTTCAATGGAACAGAAACCGAATTGCATCTTGAATGATATTCGAACAGCCTAAGACATTTTTATTGGTCTGCGACTTCTGGAAATACTGGAAGAAATCATAATTCTAGTAGTTTTCCTTCATACTTGAATGTATTTTTGTTTCAATATAAATGTTCAATCATAAATTGATCCAATTGAAATCATACTTTTGCCAACAATATCCTTCTTCTTCCCAAAACCTGGTTGCATACTTTCATAAGTTCAAAAAATTATATTTATAAAATTATATATATCATTTGAATTTTCTTGTTACAGGTAAGGACAAAAGACTCATCAAGGAATAAGCATTGCAGTATGGTAAGATGAACATAGAAAGACTAACAACTCAATGATTAAATAACTAAAATAAAATAAAAAATACTCTTTCACATAGTATTCCTTCCCAGAGAAATTCTCTGTGACAAAAGTAGGTTTTTTCAATAACAGAAACAAGTATTATATTTTTTTCAAGGAATTTTACTGAATAATTGTGATTCGTAACGCGTTTCACTACACCGTAGCTTCTCCAGACGAATGAATGTACAGAAATTATGACAATTATATATAGATACAATTGAGAATATAAATGGAAATGTTCTTAAGTAATTGAAATCTTATTGAGTTGCTTTTTCTTGAGTGGTTATTAATGACAGGTATATCCAATAAAACTAAGGAATAGATTGCTTCCTGAAGAGATTCAATAGAGGTGAAGGCTTAAGTCGACTTGATCATTAAGGAGTCTGCCAGAGTGTTTGTGTTGGTTGGTTTCTAAAGTTTCCCAAACTGTGGGTTGAAAGAGTGATTATTTTCTAGGAGATGATTTGCGTAATTTGAATATGATTATTTAATTGAAAAACTTCGTTTATGTTCCGATATTCTGATTTTGAAATTTCTATGTGTTCTATCAATGTAGAAATTATCACAGTCAGTGCAATTCAATCTAAAAACATCTGATCTATTATTTTTATCTAATTTGGTTTTATTGTTTTCTATATATTCGCCTAAGCTATTATTAGTTTGGAAAGCTATGTTGAAATTATTTCTACTCAAGAATGGTTTCAGCTTTTCACTTGTAATGGCAACGTAGGTTAAGGTGTTGAATTTTTGTTTCAATTTATCGACAGGGTAAACATCATTCAATGCTCTTCTACTTTGTTTTTATTCAAAATATTGTTTATTATTTTGAGATTATAACCATTATTTTTAGCTATTTGTTTAACTAAATTTAACTCTTCGTTGAAATTTTCTGGTGATAACGGAATGTTAATCAATCTATGAATAAAACTTTTGAATGCTGACATTTTATGTTGATTCGGATGACACGACGAGTAATGTATTATAATATCCGTATGTGACGACTTATGATAGATTGCGAAAACATGTTTTCCATTTTCATTCGAAATTGTTACGTCTAAGAAATTTATTGAATTATTGCGCTCTATTTCGGTTGTGAATTCAATTTTTGGATGTAATGGATTTATATGATGTTTGAAAATTTTCAACTGCCTATCTGTTCCTGTGAAGCAAATAATTATATCGTCTACTTATATCTATCATTTAGTTGCTTCACAGGAACAGATAGACAGTTGAAAATTTTCGAAAGTTATATAAATTCATTACATATAAAAATTGAATTCACAACCGAAATAGAAAGCTATAATTCAATAAATTTCTTAGACGTAACAATTTCGAATGAATATAGAAAACATGTTTTCGCAATCTACCATAAGCCGTCACGTACAGATATTATAATACACAACTCGTCGTGTCATCCGTATCATCATAAAATGTCAGCATTCAACAGTTTTATTCATAGATTGATTAATGCGGGGGAAATTGTTAAAATTTGAGGAAGTCGGCCATTTTGAATTTGAACGGAAATCAAATTTTAGGTTTATTTATGTAAAATATGGTTCTTTGTCTCCTCAGAACATCCATAAAAAACAAAACCTCAGAAATGCCAACTCCATGAGGTGAAAAAATATTTCGATTTCAGCTGAATATCAGATTGAAAAATTTATTCACACTACTTTTTCACCAAGACTTGGAATATTTTCAAGATCAATATGTGAAATTGGTCAGAAAGACTGAATTATCGACTGAATGCCCAATTCGAAGTTATTAGTAGAAAAAAGCGTGGCAGCGATCTTGAAATCTTGCTCATTTTCGAATGGGTCAGCCATATTGGATTTCACCGGAAGTGAAATTTCGATACAATTTCTGAAAACCTAGTCCTACGGCTTCCGAATGAAGCAAAAACGAATGATTTAGCTCTAGATTTGCGAAAGTTATATCGGAAAAAAATTGTCCGATTTTTCTGGCGCTCCCTATAGTTTCAAAGGTGGAATGAATGCACGAACTCTATTTTGGTAACTATACTTCATTGACTGTTGATATTTCGATAATACTGATATAACTTTATTATTTATTCATAACCTTATTTGTAAACATTTAGATATTCATTTATATTTTGCGTCCCCATTTGTCAAAAATTCAGTTATTTGATGAAATAATCAAGCCGTAACAGACTACATATGTTTCAGCATTTCTTCTTTATGCGGCGACATGCAACGGGGTTATTGGATATTTCATATCTGCTAATGCATTCGAACTGGCCTCAGATGATTTCATAATGGTTGGATTTGGAATATGGAAGTCGGTCGTAGCTATAACTATTTTTGTCTAAAACAAACTTGATGGAATGTATTCACACTAAAATCATGAAGTTAACAAAAAATGTCAAATCTCTCAATGCAGTCTCTGTATCGCAAAAAGGTGTGAGATCTCACATGAACCAACTATCAGCAGCAGCTGAGGTGATGTGACTTACTGCTCAGCTCTCTGAAGAATTGAACTTCGCAGATCCTATCTAGACTACTGCAACATGTCAATGTCAGTAAACTTTGCTGTCAACTGTGATTCCAAGGGGCCACTTTTTTTCGAACCAGTTTGGAAGTATTTGATCAAAGCAAGGTATATTCCAAATGCAATAATGATAACAATGAAATAACCCTGCTACTTGCGATGTTTCTTATCTACGTGGTGCTCATCCTCAACTGAAGTGCGTTCACTTCAATAACCGTGTTCGAAGATCATGTACTTGTGCTTTTCAGATATAATTCCCATATTGATTAAGCTATGGAAGGAGGTTTTTCAGTTTAATTTAATTCTCCTACATTAAAAAGACTCGCATACACCGTCTACTGAACTTACTTTAATAAGGACAGTCAGTTCTCTCTTCAAGTGAATGCTTCTCATAAGTATACGAATAATCTGTGACGCTAAGAGTACGATTGTTGAATCGTCGAAATTTATTCCTTGAGGCATTCCCAATTTACTACCAAATTGAGCCAAAAGGAAATAGTTAACGAAACACAATCAGCAAAATTCTAAGAACGTCTTTAATACTGAACGAAACGGCGGCAACAATCAACTGTTTATAAACTGGTGCAACCCAACTTCGTCATAAATGTTCAATTTGGAGCGACCTTAACAATATGGGAAATACCCTTATGTAATGTCTGTAAACAGGAAGAAGTAGTTCAACATAGCTCATATATCAGTTCAGTATCGTCGTTGACTTCAGCATCTATCTTGGCAAGTAATCGCCAGCATTGACTGAAAGTAGAGGGACGTCTTAATATATGGTTGGTGACGTCTTCTCCTATATTGAGGCTAATTATTAATTGATTAACTAATTCAATAGTTAGAAACTTCTTCTATGGTGCATCATCTCGTGGTCTTCGAGAAGATTATGTTTTTGTTTACATCTAGCCTTATGCCTATCGTTAAAGTGTTTTGGCAGTCAATTTGATAGTCTTTTACCTATAGGTTGTGCGTGTCGGGTTGTCTGCTGTCTTCAACAACAATTTGATCTATATATTAACTCATCCCTCTTTTATTGATCCTATATATCTTATGATATTCTTCATATCGTATTGATTCTGCATCTGTTGGTTCAGTATACTATCGCGTCTTATCAGTAATATATTTCACAGTTCTCATAACAGTTTTCCTCGCTAATTATTTTGTCTTTATTGTTTCTGGCCTGGTTTCTGATGCATATGCCAGTTTGAGTGTTATGCAGAACTTATGTATATGAATTTTATTTTGAATGGGAAAATACTTGTTTCCTAAAATTATGTCTCGCAACAGCATCTTCACCCATTTGGTCTTCAACTGTAGCCTTGATGTCTCTTGTACGCTCAGGCACTTGAAGGCTATTGCTGGTTCGATGCTCAGCAATATCTCTCTATTAGATACTTCATCAGATTGAATAACATTGCTTATAGTTGTTAGTATACTTATAACCATATATTTTATAGATAACGTTGACAGTGAAGATTATTTATTATTTTCAATAATCATATTCAATCGTTAATCGTTGCACAATATTTTTTGAGATGAAGTATTTTTTGTTAACACAAATAGATTCGATGGTTTTCTTCCACCTGCCAATTGAACAAAAACTTACACATGGTAAAAACATGAAGTTTCGAAGTCTTATCTGCAAATCAACCTTGTCTAGTCTTGAGTTTCATTTTTGATCATAATAAGAAACAAAGTGATACAAAGAACATTCGAGATTAAATAATAAAATAATGCATCATAAATTGAACAGCATAGTTATGTTGTATGTGAATTTTGAACACACGTGATGTGAATAATATTTAGCGTTATTGAAACTTTTAACCTTCAGGACAGCAGTGATGATTGGATATTTAACCAATTTGGATACTGAAGTATTGAAACGTTATGTCGATAAACACCACAATCTGTTAGAACAACATTTGAACTTTCAATAGTCGATTGGATTCTTGTCCAATCCCAACACCCGAAAAACAGAGGCGTTTTGTTGATAAACTAACCAAGCCACTTTCTGCTGGAAAATTATAGAACTCGAAGAAATAAAATGAGGTGTGGTGTGATGTCGATGCACTAACTCACACTTCCATACGTTAGAAATCTATGTTGTACATGCTGAGATATCGAGGACAGAATCAATCAACTGTTAGTACCACAAATAAACCTCTATGATTCGTTAATATGAATCCAAAATTTCAGTTTAATACATGCTGTTTCTCAGCCACAACAAGCTGTCAAAAACGACAAGTTTGTTAGAAAATGGAATTGAGTATTACCACACAATTATTTTATACAATTTTTAGAGACAACTCTGTCAACAAGAATGTCTCGGTGAGTTGATTTCTGTTTTCGGTATTGAAGCACCACACCAGTCGACGATATCTGCAGGGTATGGAGAATTTGAACGCAAAAGAATTAAGTTTAGCGACGATCCAAAGCACATACACCAAATCCAGTGGTCACTAAAGAAAATATGAATCATATGCGTGAGATTATCAAGGAAGATCGGCATTTAACATTTCGGGAGATTGGGGCATCATTTCAGAATTCGGTGGCCCAAATTAAAAACATTTGCATGAAGAATTGCGTATAAGAAAATTTGTTTCCGGTTGAATACCATTTTAAATTTTGGAAAATCTTATAGCGTTTAAAACATTGTCAGCAGACTTGGATTCATCTTACGAGCCAGGAAATGAGCGCCAATCTTCTGTTTGGGTGTTCCAAGAGGATGAAAAACCGACAGACGTCATCTGTGGCCAAAGAGTCTCCAAAAAGATGGTCGCAAGGTTTGTTTTAAATACATGTCATGTAGGAACAATTCCTTCTCAACATCAAAGGACAGTTTCTGGTGATTGGTACATAAGTGTTTGTTTACCGCTAGACGTTAGTAAGCTTCGAGAAATCCCCGAACGACGAATCATTCTTTATCCAAACAATGCAAGTTCGCACACAGCCCAGGAAACAATTGAAACATTGAATTGTCATATTATCCCGCGAACAGTTATTTCATGAAACCGAACGATTTCATTTCTTTTACCAAAATCAAGAAATCAGTAGGTTAGTCAAAAGATTCAGTTTTCAGAAGAAGCTGTTGATGCCTTCCAAAAGTATTTTAAATGAAGTAACAAACGATTGAAATACCTGCATCTAGGAATAATTTGCTAAACATTGAATCTGAAGTTTAAATGCTAAGCTTCCAGAAAATTTTCGATAAACCGATTTATTAATTTGTGAATTTTTTTCGACTAAAAAATTATTAGCTCAATTTGTTACATTAAGTGATCTAATAACTGGTTATATAGTTTCGAGTATTGGTGAAATGTGTTGATCCCTAGTACGCTAGAATTTCCGCATCAGTAACATCAATGAATCACGCCACATGCGCTAACTGTTTTGAAGAAATTTTCCTATCGCAAGACATTGAAACTGCAGTGGGATGTTTGCAAGCTATGTATGGTTGATACTTGTACTGGTCTCTCTGGAGATGACCGTCTTACTCGACAGAAACTCAAGTACGTGAAAATTGTAACATTTGTTGCTCTGCATGGAATTTTGAGAGAACTTGATAATTTCAAAAGTTTGAAGATAATTAATGATGTAACTGATACCCCGCCTAACGTTAAAAAAACGGCCCAATTTGCTGACGAAATCGTACTGGAGGCCGTAGACTCGATTTTGCAAAATGTTGGTACAAGGGGCTCTTCTAAGGCAGATGGTGATTCTGCTGCTAGGGAAAAGTAGATGGGCAAGTCATACGCGCAGTTCTCAGCACTGTGAACTGCCCAATCAGCTTGTGGCTTTTTTTCGAGTACGTATATCCAAAATAGACAAAAAATACCCCCGCATGCTCAAACTTATTACTTCCGATGAACGTGAAATATTCTCCAAAATAGAAAGAAACAAAAACAAGCAACCTCAAGGCTTTCTGTCATTGGCGATCAAACATCTATACGTATTATGGCACTCAACGAACTACAGCTGGAATTGATAAAGAGAAAAGAAAATGGAGGAAAATCAAATATATAAATTGTAGTCTTGTTGAAACTGGATCTTTACCTACACAAATCTCAATAACCTTCAACCACCCGTTATATTATTAACTGAAACATGAATGAATTATTTGTAGCCAGATAGTCTCGTTCAAATGAATAAATGTTTGGAGAACTGACAGGGTCGATGGAATCGGTAGTGGCGTGGGCATCTGATTGTATGACGAAATCTTCGAAAAACTTAGAGATACACCCAGTCATGCTCAATTTTCCTTGTATAAAAGCATTACATATCAGACAATGCAGAAACGATATAGACGTTAACTTTACTGTATATATTTACAAAGCCAGAAACTTTACTCAAGAATCCAATAAAATGCTAATTAACGATTTCAACTTTCGTGATGTATCCTGGCATCTTACTTGGATTCTAGATTCACTTTCTATTTCAGTCAACTTCATGCGGATAATAGCAGACTGAAACCGAAAACAGTTTCAACTCAAGCAACCAGATTTCATATAAACAACATTTCAGATTTGATTTTTTCAATTATGATCAACTTATCAGCTGGCCATGTTATCACTCCCCAATAGGTATTTCTAATACTGCTAAAATTCTACCTATCATCGAGAACACTAATTGCACAGAAAAATCAACTCTAGAAAAAAAATAAGATTTCAAGTCCATACAAAAATCATCGAATATCACGTCGTAGATACGAGAAATTTATCTTAACCTATGGCATTAATGAAAAGTTGTTCAAATATATGCATGCCAACTTATTATTTGAAGTTAGTACATCTCTTCTCTCAGACGGTAGTTTGTACTCTTCTGATCACGACTCAGCGGAGGCATCGGTCGATGATTTTTCCAGGTGTTTTGCACCCGAACCTGGTAATGATCGGTTACCATCCATTATGGAGCCGTACTCCATCAATAACTCGACAGATATTGAATTCGCTCCTGAAATGGTAAAAGAGCATATTCTTAACACAAAAACCAACTCTTTCCATAGTCCTGAAGGCTTAAGCTTTATGTTTCTGAACATGTTCGCTCCATCTTTATCAATGATTATGTCTACATCCTTTAGGAAATCAAAGATATCCTTGGGGTGGAAAAAAATATCATCAGTTACCGTTATCTTTGAAAAGGAAGGTTAATTCGACTCTCTCCAATATAGGCCGAATAATTTCCTTTCTTTTCCTTCGAAAGTAATGGAGTTTATCACTGTTGAGAAAATGTAGGTATTTATCAAGTAACAACTCTACTATACCGACTGCACAGCATGGAGAGCTTGGTTTCGTAGAAAACAGATCCACTACCACTAATCTTTTGAGTTTTCTGAATGAAAGGACACTAGCTTCCGACAGTAAAGTGCTATCCGGTGTTATACACCTTGACAAGGCTAAAGGTGTGTATATAGGTGGTTTTCTTCTGTGGATAAGTGATCTTTTAACAGGCCGAACCTTCTCAGTAAAAGATGGTACGAAAATTTATTCATAAGCGGTGTCCCACAAGTGTCTGTCCTGGGTCCATTCCTGTTTGTAATTTTTATTAGGGACCCCGCACTTCACATTAAACCGTGCCAATTCTTACACGCAAATGACACCTAGGAATATTCTAATCCGCTGAATGAGTCGATGGCTCTCCAGAGTGATCTACACACAATATAGAGGTGATGCGGAAAGTGGTTACTATATTCGCATGTTAACAAGTTACTCCTACTGTGGATAGAGTCCAGAAACCCCTCCGCTCAATACTTCATCGACGGTCGTCGCCAAGGTGCTGTTTCATCGCACGTCGGTCTCTATGACTGTAACTCCTGATTTAACACAATTAGAGCACATTATTGGTGTCTGCGGGCGTGACTATGCCCTTTTGTACCTTCTACGTAGATCGTTTAATGTTTTATCCTTCCCAACCGCTGTAACTCTCTCTTCGTTCAATCTTAGAATACGCGGTTGCGGTTTTCTGCTGTACTCGTTTGGTGAGCGTTCAGCACCGGGAGTCGTTTGTGTTTCGGATGTAACAGACCACCGTATTCCTGTAGCTGAATGCAGCAAATCTGCAAACTTCGATCGCTGGCGTCTTCGAGGGATTTGATCATTAGCTATTGGAAGATCAATCATAATTGTGCTAATTTAAGATCCTTTTTTGATCTAAACAGTGACCCACGACTTCACAGCCACGATCTTGAGTTGGTTCTACCAGGTATAGATAACATTTCTCAGTGATTAGGATTTTTCGTACGTGGAACGAACTTCCAAGTGACGTTGTGAAGTGCCGGCTAGTTAATAGGTTTGAAAGTGGCATCGACTCATTCCTCAACGATTACTTACTTTTTTATCGATTTGGTGCCCTTTGTTTATTATTCATTCGAGATTATTTCCTTTCCGCTTCTTAGTTTTTACGCATAGTCAGCAAGGTCCTCAGTCTTGCATTTTCTCGTAATAATATTAATATTAAAATTGGCTCGGAGGAACGGAGAAACGTATGAATATTCGCGAAGAATAATTCAAAAAATTAGTCTTTGAAAGCTCTCAATTGTTTCATTCAAGCTCTCTGTGCAAAACTCGAAAGACATCTCTCGTGCCAGTAATTATAATATGTCAAGACAAACAAACAAATTATTAGACTAAACTTCTCAGAGTCCGCGAAATTTCATGAAATTCGTTTCAGCAGTTTAAAAGAACTTCGCCGAAGAACTACTTAATTTTCATTCATGAAAAAGATGGGACTTATGAAATAGAGATAAATACTCTTCAGAATGTTTGGACATGAGGTTGCTCAACATATTTTTCAAATATAATTCAGTAATATATACGTATAATGAAATTTGTGAACAACAAAGAAATACCTACTATTCCTCTAGAATTTGAACCTGATGTTGCTGATTGTTTTTCTTGAAAGCGATCCAACAATTAATGTCTCAATCCTTGGCTCAGTTGTTCGACGCTAGTAGAAAACAATGAAGACTCTAATTCAGGAAGTTTAAAGGACAAACCCTGTCACAGTACATAATTCTCGTATTCAGGAATGTTTTCATCGTATTTGCGAAGAATAGAGGTCTGCGCCAACCCACTAACTAAATTACATCTCTTGACGGTAATGCAATGAGTCCAAAGTTATTAACGAACGTACTCTGACAGTCTTTATGAATATGCCGAGATTAGACAGCACTCGATTAGACCGAACTCTTGGATTTGAACGACGATGACGAAATGGAACATTAGACCAGAATATTCGATTCGGTCTCATTGTTACACGTTATTCATTTTGTGCACTCAGACGGATGGTGCGAATAGTTTGCAATTTCGCATTGTAATCAGTGAATGTGTATCCAACTTTCGGAAACTAGCTCAACAACACCTTTTGTGTCGCGTTATACGCCAAACTTCTGGCAGAATTCAGAAGCTATCTAGAGTTGAGTAAATATCCTTTGTATCATTTGCCGTGTGTGTATTACATAAAGCGTGAAATTCAACAGTTTTGGATGTTGTAATTCAAACAAGATTAACATAAAGAGTTGAAATTCCCTACGATCTTCGCACTGAGTTTATCAGAATAAATTCATTTCAGAAAAACTATATATTTCTTTATGAAGATTATTGAACAGAAGTTCCAATGAAAATAAACTACCTTGATTTGATTTTCCTAATAATTTCCTGAAACAAGATGATTTTTGATTGGAGGGGGTCATTCATTGTTACATGTGTCCGCTTTAAATCAACCTTACCCCTAGTAGCTTCCATCCCAAATTTTGGAATAAGGAAAAGGGTCGATTGATATCTTATAGAAATGGTGATTTTATCTTCCAAATGACCATGTTATTATTTTCTTTCTAAGGAAACATGTGACGAATTGAGTTTTACAATTGGAAAAATCCCATGTTTTTATCAATTCGTTTTCGTTCTATCGGAGAACACTTGATGAAAATCGATTCTGCGGATTCAAGAAAATTTAATTGACTAGGCTTTGGCATGAATGAAATCCATTTTCACAAATACGAGTAAACGATGATTTCAACTGAAATATACAGGGATATCCACCGGGACCGACCGTTAAAAACTTTTTCAGTTCCAATTACAATATTACGCTGAAATTTTATACGCGGCCATAACTAGCGATTTCCAATTGAAGTGAATGATTTTCGAAGTGATAGCATTTCCTGTTATACCGGAAGTGAGTCATCACTTTGTTATTTCAAATGGCAATCTACCTTTTTTATTATACATCTAGAACCGATATTTGAGCAAGGCATAAAATACCCAAGTTTTTGGCACTTATCTGTCAAAACTTCGGACAGATTTAATTATAAGAACTAACAGAGAATGCTTTGAAATATTTGAATCAAGTAGCTGAACTGGCTACGCTCACCTGATAGGTGCCTTTATTTAATGTATTTGTCACTTCGTTCATTCGAATTTGATATTTCAACAAGAATTGTTGGTAATTTGAAGTGAAAATTTTCGAAAAACACCAGATTAATAATAAAATGGCTGATTATTCAAACGAGGATATGTTTAATGTCTTTTTAATTCATGGCGAATGTCAAAAAATGGTGGATAGAACTTGCAGGTAATTCAATACCCAAATTTCCAAATTTGGCGTCTATGAGTAAAACAAAATTTCGTAGGATTAGAAGCAATTTTCTGCAATTTGGAGGAACAAAATACATAGAAACTAGAAGGAAACCAATTGTCGAGGACGACGACAATCAAATTAATACGCTAGCGTATTTTCGTGCCAATCCACATGCGTCCATTAAGTCAGCATCAATGGTTATTGGATTGAGTTAAAGTTCCATTCGAAGGATCTTTAAAAAACATAACTTGCACCCGTATTCTTTTATTAGTCTACAAAAATTTCTAAATTTCTGTGAAAATTTATTAATTCGGCTTCAGGAAGATGAGACAATTCTGCAAAAAATTATATGGTCTGATGAAGCCAAGTTCAATGAAAGTGGGTTAACCAACAAGAGAAATCGACATTTTTGGGCCTCAGAAGATCCACATTTCATTGACGTTATTGATTTCCAAAATAAATTCAGCGTGAACCTTTTTGCAATTTTAATGAATGATTTGTTGGCTCATCACATTTATGAGGAAAATCTTAATGGACAAAGATACCTGGAAATTTTGAGAGGAACATTAGCAAATTTTTAAGATTGATTACCCCTTAACATTCTGAGGGATTGCTATTACCAAATGGATGGTGCGCCACATAAAATTCGAGCTGTAGATCGGTAGCTAACAGAAATCTTCGAGGATAGATGGTGGTGTAATCAAGCCCAAATTTATGGCCTCCGTGTTCTCCGGACCAGACGCCCTTTGATTTTTATTCATGGGGCAAAATCAAGAGTGAAGTGTATCTTATTCTTGAAAAAAGTAAAGAAGAGTTACTAGAGCGCATTCATAATGCTTTTCGTAATATTGATCCTGAGGAAACTAGAAGGGCAACTCATCATGTTCGTATACGAGCTGTCAAATGTATCGAGCAAAATGGGGCCCATATTGAACATTTATTCAGATCGGAAATTAGTTTTCTGCTATGATATATGCTATCATTTATTCGTATCAATGTAATTATCTTCGATGATTGGTATTCGCTTAGTTCCCACAATTTTTATTCATCCGAATTGTAGAAAATTGCTTCTAATGCTTCGAAATTTTATTTTACTCATAGACAGTAAATTTGGAAATAGGTTCTTGAATTGCCTGCAATTTCTACCCACTACTTTTTGACATTCTAAAACTAATATAAAAAAGATTAAATATATTTTCGTTTGAATAACCAGTGGTTTTATTCAAAATGTGTTGAACTTTTGGATATTTTCAATTTGAAATAACGACAATTCTTGTTGAAATATCAAGTTCGAATGAACGAAGTGACAAGTACATTAATTTTAGGCACCTGTCAGGTGAACGTAGCCAGTTCAGCTACTTGATTCAAATATTTCAAAGCATTCTCTGTTAGTTCTTGCAAAATCATCAAAATTCTATATATTTCCAAATTATTTCGGAACCATATGAGATGGGTATAGTTCATGCTGATACAAATCCATCTGAAATTCCATTGGAGAAAATTGAGTTATTGCTGTTTGAAAAAGGCCAAATTGAAAAAATCATAAAAAACAACGCAATACATTTGATATGTGTAGACTGCTTAAAAAGTTCCTTGATCCTTCTTTTAGCCACCCAAACCAAAATTGTGTTTGTAGTGCAAAAGATCTACGAGCTACAATTCTCCTCAAAAATCGAATTTATAACAAAAATAATTAAATCTGTCAATAGTTTTGAGAGATAAGTGCCAACAAATTGGGTATTTTATGCCTTGCTCAAATGTCGGTTCTAGACGTATAATAAGAAAAGTGAATTGCCATTTGAAATAACAAAGTGATGACCCACTTCCGGTATAACCGGAAATCTTCTAAAATATTTCACTTCAATTGGAAACCGCTAGTTATGGCCGCGTATAAAATTTTAGCTTGATATTGTAATTGTAACTCAAAAAGTTTTTAACAGACGGTCCCGGTGAATATCCCTGTATTTATGAATGCTCGATGCGTTTCGATACAGTGTCTTGGTCCAGAACGAATAAATACTACAAATATATCTTAATAACATATACTTATATATACTGAAAAGGTAATCCACTCAGAGGTGTCTGTATTTGCATTAGTTTTTAACGAATAAGTTTAATAAAGGTGAGTTATTTATGTCTAACTGATCATTAAGAATTTTCGGTGAATACCCTGAATCTGCTAATTTCAAATACTTCCAGAATGTTGAGTTTTAAACCTCTATTCTCAGAATTCTGAATTGAAAGAATGACTGTTTTCCCTAAGATGATTATTTCCTGTTCTTTCTATTTAAAAACAATTGCAGCCTGCACATTCCCATTTGTAAACACCTAACTTATTTTCTTTATTAATATGGAGACATAGTTTCTGATAAATGAACCTTAATTTTTGGATGTTTTGATTGCTATATTTGAATTCGAATTCTTATGAAGGATTTCAAATTATTACTTATATTACCTATAAATATTAAACTATTTATTTTTTGTCTTGGTGCTCACCGATTGTATATACAGGGTGTTACATACTAGTATGTCACAACTTGAGGGTGTAAATCTACGTGCATTTTTGAAAAAAATAGTTCATTTAAACATAGGTCCGCAAAATTTTCGTTACGGAGGTACGGTGTGTTGAAATTTCCGGAAAAAATAGGTTTTTTCTTCAAAACTTCTTCCGTTTTTAAGATATTCAGCCCAAATTTGAAATGCAAGCTAAATTTTACAACCTTCATCATTACACGTCCTAAATTTTAACTTGAACCTACAAGGTGTTTTCTTTTCCAGAGCCATGTTTTATTTTGCCCTTTCAAACTTTTTTGCAGTACGCCACTGATCAGCGTACAATCAATTTTCGTCATTTTCGTTCAATTTAGAAACTTTATTGACACTTGTAATTTTTTCGTATATTCAACCGTTTTTCAGTAAAAAATTATAGAATTTGAATTATTTGAATTGTATGTTATTCGCTAAATAAAATAAAATAATATAAATACTCGATAGGTATGCACCATAATTTGCTCTTATTTTGATAGCTGGTCTCTTGAGACTCAACTTATACTTATTTTATATCAAACTAAAACAAAACAATAAAAAACTGAATAAATTGCTGGAGGTGTCCTCCACCTGCAAGAATACAGGCCTCTGTCCTTCTTCGCATATTATGACGCAGTCTTTAAAATATTCCTGGGGTATTACTTATCCTGTCACAAGAGGTTTTTATTTGATTTCTCAATTTTTCTACAGTGTTTACTGGAGTGATATAAACTAAACTTTTGAGATATTCCCGTAAGAAAAAGTCTAAACTGCTTAAGTCTGGGGAGCTAGGAATCCAGACCTATCCATCGATTGTTGAATGTATTATTCAAGAAATTTCTAGCTTCTCCACTAAAATGTACTGGTGCCCCGTCATGCATGAACCACATTATGTTTTTCACCAAAAGTGGCACATCCTCGAGCAATAGAGGTAACTCCTCCTCAAAAAGTTGCCGATAAGCGGGACCGTTTAGTCTGTAAGGCCTAATCGAATAATTTTCATTTATTCGGACCCAGACATTAGTGAGAATTGTTCTTGATGATGAGATTCTTCAATGAAATAGGGGTTTTCCTGAACCCAATAATGATTATTGTGAAAATTGGTGATAGCAGTTCTCGAAAAGTTAGATTCGTCTGTGAACATTATTTCACTATCAAAATGAGCATTTTCTCTAATTTCATCTAAGAACCATCGGCAGAAATTAACTCTTGAGGGAAAATTTCGAGGAAGTAGAGTTTGGACGCGTTGAATATAAAATGAGTGTGAAATATTCAACTGATTTCAAATTTTTCTTGTACTCACATGAGAATTCAAATCAATACAATTCAAAACTGCTTCCTCAATATCTGGAGTTCTCATAGTTTGCACCTTGCAAATGATTATATGCAGTAAAAGTACCAGTTTCCCTCAACCTTTGTGGATATTTGAAAATGTTCGCCTGTCTGTTGTTACTCGATTTGGAAAGCACTCCTGATATAATCGCCTAGCTTCTGTTGTTTCCGTCAGCCAGACCGTACATGTAATGGATATCAGCCAATTCGGAGTTGGTAAAATTAGCCATTTTTTCTCACAGCAATAACTTCAAAAGTCTTAAAACTAATCGTTAATTTGATGAACAATTCGAACAGACACAAGGTTCAACTTAAGCAATTGTCAGAATAAATGAATAAATGAAAAATATCAAAGCTTACTAGTAATTTTTTAATTAGAAGTGCTTTCAATTCAGCGAAAGCATTAAATCGTTTAATGATTGTTCGCTCGTGAACGGTTGGAGATACGAAAAAATTACAAGTGTCAAAAAAGTTTCTAAATTGAAGAAAGATGACGAAAATTGATTGCATGCTGATCAGTGGCGTACTGCAAAATGTTTGATAGGGCAAAATAAGACATGGATCCTGAAAAGAAAACTCCTTGTAGATTCTAGTTAAATTTTAGGTTGTGTGATGATGGAGGCTGCGAAAAAAAGCTTCATTCCAAATTTAGGCTGAACATCTCCAAAACTGCAAGGGTTTTGAAGGAAAAACCAATTTTTTCTGGAAATTTCAACACCGTGTAGCTCCGTGACGAAGCTTTTGCGGACTTATGTTTTTATAAACTTTTTTTCTTAAAATTGTACGTAGATTTACCTCCTCAAGTTGTAACATACTATTATGTAACACCGTGCATATGTTGGAAAGCTAATTTTTGTTTTTCTCATATAATATACTGCTCACTAAGTTTGTATCACAATCGTTATTTATTACGATTACAAAGCGCAATAAATAACTTGAAACTAACAGATTTAGTTATTCACCGGAAATTATTAATGATGACGTAGACATAAATAACTCACCCTTATTGAACTTGTTTCATAAACACTAATTCAAATACAGATAGCTCTGAGTGGATTACCTCTTCAGTATGTATAAGTATATGTTATTAAGAATTATTTTTAGTATTCATACGATCTTGACAAATATACTGTGCATCGTTTGTATTTGTGAATTCAGAAAAATTCTTCAATCTCATTTGAACGTTTGCATTTCATCCTCCTACCCCTGTAAGCTACCACCTCGAGAATTTCCATTGATAAAAGGCGTTATATGAGACCTTCGTGAAAGGTTCTTCAAACTATTGATCGATGATCGAGCAACCCTTTAAATTTTACATTAAGACTAATGAAGAAGATTTCATTTCGAAGAGTTAGTGATTTTACTCACCTCGAATGGCAAATAGGAAGCCTGCGATATAATTCTCTTAAAAGATTAAAACTAGATCTCTTCCTTTTGAATCAATAAATTAAGACGACGTTTTATTCTGATAATGCATGTGTCGGTTTGTTATCGATCTTCATGTTTGAAATTTTTTTCCTGATCATCTAGGTTCGGTTTCTTTTGGCTGCTCGTTAAAACACAGGTGACTTCCGTAGTTTCAATGACCTGAAATAACAGAGACTTAATTAAAGATGGTGTACACTCTGCAGAAACGCATTAAAATTGTGAGTTTATTTTTAAAACTAAATACTAAGCTACGTTTATGTTAAAATGTTCTTAAGCCAAAACTCCTATAGGTCCTACCGATATAAATTTTATCACAAGAACCGCAATTGAGTTTATAGATTCCGGATTTACTTGATTTTTCAACACGAGATTTATTATTTTAATATGTTTACCTAAGTTATTAGAATTTTGAAATCTATATTAAGATTTTGTTTGACGAGAAAGGATTTAATATTTGTACTTGCAGAACCGCAGAATGTTAAACTGTTGAATATTTTATAGTCTTTATGAATAGGATATACTTCATTTATTGCTTTCTGATAGAGTTTTTACGAATGATTAGATCTATCATATCCGGATTATATGAATTATTAATGGCTATCTGTTTGATGATGTTTAACTCTTTATTATAATCTTCTACTGATATAGGTAAATTGAGTAACCGATGTACCATGCTGTTTAAAGCTGCAACTTTGTGTTGAATTGGATGTAATCAGTAGTTATGTATAATTGTATCAGTATGTGTTGGTTTACGAAAGACCAAAAAACATGATTATTATTTCGTTTAGTATAATTAAATCAGAAATATTGAATCTGTTGGACGTTTGCATTGAACAAAATTATTTTTCTTTCAACAAGATCTATTACAGTAGTGAAAATGGTTTGATCATGGGAAATCCTTTGAGTCCACTTTCAGCAGAGATTTGTATGAATAATATTGAACAGAAAATTCATACACAACCACTCATTTCCAAATTTCTTCATTGGTATAGATATGTTGACGACATCTTAGTATGTTTCATTGAAACTACTCGTCAATTAGACTTATTTCTTAATTTCATTAATTCCATCCATTTGAACATTAAATTCACGATAGAAATTGAACAGAACGATTCTAGTAATTTTTGGACTTGAAAATCACTAAACGAAATAATAATCATGTTTTTCGGTCTTTCGTAAACCAACACATACTGATACAAATATACATAACTACTCATTACATCCAATTCAACACAAAGTTGCAGCTTTAAACAGCATGGTACATCGGTTCCTCAATTTACCTTTATCAGTAGAAGATTATAATAAAGAGTTAAACATCATCAAGCAGATATGATAGATCTAATCATTCGTAAAGAACTGTATCAGAAAGCAATAAATGAAGTATATCCTATTCATAAAGACTATAAAATATTCAACAGTTTAACATTCTGCGGTTCTGCAAGTACAAATATTAAATCCTTTCTCGTCAAACGAAATCTTAATATAACTTTCAAAACTTCTAATAACTTAGGTAAACATATTAAAAATAATAAATCTCGTGTTGAAAAATCAAGTACATCCGGAATCTATGAACTCAATTGCGGTTCTTGTGATAGAAATTATATCGGTAGGACCTATAGGAGTTTTGGCATAAGAACATCTGAACATTAACGTAGCTTCGATAATAATAAATCTGATTCAAATGGTTCAAACCACTTAAAAGAAAACCATTCATTTATTAAAAACTTTGACATATTACATATAAAATCAAAAAGTTTAAAATTAGATCTCCTAGAGCATTAGAAATAAATAGATACAAACATTCGGACAAGCTTTTGAATGAGCAGGTAGATGTGAATTATTCACCCCTACTTAACTTGTTTAATTAGTTTTTATTACCTTTCATACTAACTGTACAATGGCTCGGTGTGGATTTTCCTGTTATTCATCCAACTTGTTCTACGATTTGTTTATAATACCATACTCTTCATTCTGTTAGTCATTCTTGATAAAGATGCTGTGTCAGCGAAACGTCGTCGAATTTTTTCAAATAAAGTGTAGATTAAAGTTAAACCTTGTGTTTTTTATCTCATTTATATCATGGATCTACATCAAAAAACGGCCGCCACAATTCAAATGTCAATGATATTTTCCATTTTATAGTAGATTCTCATTAATGTCATCATAGAAGTTCAAACAATGTTACGTTTTGAAAAATTCTTCGTATTGAGGAAACACACAACGTCTTTCCCGTTATCAACATTTTCTGGAATGTAGTTGATAGAGCTACGAGTGGATGCGCAAACGTTGAGATGAGTAAAAAATATTGCACTGATTCACTCAAAGCAACTTTGATTTAATGTTCTCCTCAAATGGAAATCGAACGGGTTCATGTAAACCTAAAATTTTCCCGAAACTCGATTTGAATTCGTAACGCATTATTTTTGGAAGAAAATAATTGCGCTATCGTTTAGAGAGAGGAATCAGCTATTGAAAAAGGTATCACATGACCATAGTTAGGGTGTTGAGAGGGTTATAACGAATTATATATGGAGCTTTGATTCTTGATGCCTACTTTTATGTAGGTGATATCTCTTGTCTGGGCAGCTTATACTAAGTCATGACTGCGGAAGTCTTATATCTACCGGCCAAAGCTCTTGCACCTTAAAATCCATACACTGATTGTTCTCGAACCTTGTAGTCTCTAAAGGAATGACGAGCACAGGTTCCGATCGAATAAGTCGAGAAAAAGAGAAAGGTAGCTAACGCATCTGCCTTCTCTTTGCTCCGAAAGCCTAAGCTCGAGACCTACACCAGTGCATACGCAGTCAGGCGAGAGTTGAAGATATAAATGGGTTCGAATGTTCATGTCTTTATCTATTCTCTATTATTCTTATTCATTTATATGTGAATCCAGTAGTTAAGTACTATTATCAATTACGAAGTTTTCTTTAGAAAATTTGTTACCATGCCCCAATAGCTCATACACCCGAACTGTCGGTTGATGCCCATCAACGAACATTTCAGGTGTATGACTTTCAATATTTATATATCTAACCTAACCCAACCGATCGGGCTCATTCTGATCTACTTGGCGGGATTATTTAGCTCCAGTTTAGTTTTGTTGAATTTAGTAACACATTGGCCTCAATTCTAGCCTGTTGAGTACCAAACATAAAGCTAATCATACCTGGTCCATTTAGAAACAAATGATGAATTCTAAACGTGACAATTCATGCCAATTGCTTATTCCCAAGAGAAGAGAGGCCAGACCATTTACCAATGAATATTATGCTAACAGTTCTGTGCTGTTTTGAGAACTAGAGCTAGGATTGCTTCCTGCCTTTTTACCGACAATTAAAAGATTATGTATAGCAACTGGAATTATCTAGGACCTTCTACTTCCCCATGAAGGGTATCCGAAATACACCTGATCTGTCGTATGAAATAGCTCAAAATCTCTTACTATTACTGAGAAGTTTTCACCATTTATATCCGTTATTTTCGAAAAACTAAATGGAAAACGAAACTCAATTTTCTCTATAGATATATATTTTGTGAAACGCAAACTAATATTAGAAGGTATTTCTAAAGTAACCACGATTCTTTGGTACTGCAAATGAGAATAGTCCCATTTAGATTCATATTTTTTACCAGTTCATTCCTTAGAAGGAAAAAACTCGATTTCGACGAAAAAGTTGCAAGGTATCATTTGACCATCTTCTTCTATCAATATTATAAGGAAGACGATCACCTCGTCCAAGAAGTTTCAGCTTGAAAAGATTAACAAAGAAAAAATATGCCCTTTCTAGAACTAACGTCGACTAACGACGTCCTAGCAAATTTCCGTTCAAACAGAAGAATTGAATTGAAAGTTTTCGAAACAACATCCTGTATATCCATAATTTTTTAAGTTTTGCTCAATGAAAACACTTACTTCAACTATATTAAGCTTTGGGAATTTATAGAATGAATATTCTCTTGAAATTGATACTTACCAGTTGACAATAAGCATGTCCTAAAAACAAAATATTGGAACCAAATGAAAAAAACTGATTCTTCAACGTTCGTGAAATCTGTTCATCCAAATACAGAAATTTACAACAATCCACATGCAGATTTTACGGTTAATCAAGATGATTGGAAATTAAATCACCTATAACTGAAATAATGTCTATTATATTAGGCAACTGAGTATTAGGATGAAAACATGAAATTAAATTCAAAACGGAGTGACATTGCCATTAGTTCAATGATTGCCTGAATTCTGTTCGGCATTGAGTTAACCAGTGACCTACATTCTTTCGGAAATTCATATCAAATTAATTCCAGTTTGGACCCAGGACTTTTGGTGAGCTCTGTTGTATGTTATTCCTGAACATTCGTTTCACTTTATACCACATATCTTAAATTTCATGGAAATCTTATTGAGAAGCTAATGAAAAAAAATTTTGTGGTCGCCACACCTTTACTTACTTGTTCGTGATATTCTCCTGAGCAATGTAGTTTTTCCAACTCTACAATATCCAATTCCAACTCTACAATATAACAATATAACAGACAATATAAAGTGAGCTATTATATAATATATCCTGGTATTTGGCAGCATTGATACTACTTCGATTCACAACATACCAATCCAGAAGCAAACATGCAACTCAAATCATAACCTCCTCGATTCAAAGGTTTTGGAGAAATCTCTTTTTTATATGATCACCAATGCAAATATTAAAGGTAGATTTGTCGCTTGAAACGACTATTGCCTTCTTTCTTTCTTTCATTCAAATTTTCAACAAAAATTGTTTTCTTAGTGTCGAAAAACAAACTAGGGCGATCGCTGCTTTAACCTTCTTTATGAAAGATACTTTCAGTTTCATCATGATGTTTGATTATGTTCCATAGTATGGATTCAGGAATTTATTTGATACTCTCAAACACTTTCATTCTTTCGGTAATTTTGAAACAAAAACGCCCGAATTTTTCAGACAGGGGCAACACCACGTAGCATTCTGATGGAAATAAAGAAAAAATTAAAAGAGATCAATTATTTTGGAAACTGTCAGATTATTGTGACGTTAGCCTGAATTCATTTCGACAATCACAGAATCTGCATATTATCCCTTTGTAATCATCGTAAGACTCCATGTCCAAATTGCATGTGTTTTTTTAGAACTGAAATATGTAATTTTGTTGAACCAAATAATCCCTAGTTCGTTCAATTCAAATATTACTTCATAATTCTAGTTTAAGAAATAATCAAAAATATATAAAACCACAGAAAAGCTGGCTTATTAATCTATACTTTCGTTGTTAGGTTATGTCATAAAAAATTAAATAATTTCAAATGATATTATCAACCTGAAATTACAATTTCATTAACGAAAGGTAACAGAATGTTTCATTCCCATTAAAATCATATATCGAACCTGCGAACAGTCAACTATGCGATTACGAGACGTTGATTTTTCTCATCCTTTTATCCGTGTCACGGAGTATTGAAAATGAGGCCACATTCGAGGACCGAGTGTGGGGTCACGTAGCGGTCTTGTTGCCCTCTAGGCCTCCAGACTAAACATGCGTGAATAGGAAAAGAAAGCATTTCTGTGAAATTCGAGGCCTCGAGCCGTGTTGTTCGTTCGAGCTACGGATGTTTCGCCTGCTTCACTATTGTTGTTTTAAAAAATTATTGTCCGCCATCAAAGTTCTTCAAGCTAAAGTGGTACTTTTATATTTTAAATTTAATTCAACGAATATATCCCGGTTATATCGATCAATCGACTTTAGTACGTTATCATAAACTCCTCAGGGCTTTTCTTATATACGCTATTGGATGCAATTAATGCACAAATGAACTAAATTTCATTTACTGAAAGGAATCAATTCAAATAATTTTTTATGGCTGCGATAGAAAGCAAGGAAAACCATTTCAAAAATTTTAAGATTGAATTAATTACACAAGATTTTAATATGGTTTGAATGAAAAGTCTTCTGACTAAACTTAAAACTCATGAAAAATATTGAATATGCATTTAAGTGTGCGGTGTTTATGCATATAACTATGCAATATAATTTTCTGAAATATGCAAATGAGAACTAAGAAATCGTAAATGTATTCATGAAAATAATAAGAATGGATTAACTGTGAACGATATGTAAAGAAAGTTTTAATTGCTACACTTTCACTCAAATTGACAACACATCTAAATATCAAGAAATGAACTAGGCATTAGAAAATATATCTGTAAATGATTCTCTTCTGCCTTAAAAAAAACTTCGGTACTGTTTTCGACACGAAACTTTGATTCACTTTAACGAATGAAATTTGTTATCGGAGAGGCAGATATTTAAAATTTTCTTGATCTTGAGATGGTGGTTTCAGGAGATTTTTTCACATTGGATACTAAATCATTCATATAAGAAAATAGTTTTCTGATTTCGTTAGCTACCCTTTCAATGCCATGAGCTAACCAAGATTCATCTATCACATTTGGGTTAAAGATGTTTGAATGTTTTTCTGCTCTAATCATATGGGGTGCAATGTGTGACAATAAAACTAAATGCTTTTCGTGAGCCACATCTGCAGGACGGCAAGAATTATACAACTATTCTTGCAGAAATCGTCTTATAGCTAATGAATTAGTTTTTCTAATTCTTTTTTCTCTCTATTTTTTCTTGCTCCCGTTTGATTTTGTCCATTACACCCGAATATATGGAACTAAAATTGTTTGTCGTCAATGTTCTGTCACTTGGAATATTGAACAGCAGTACTCGTAAATGAATCAGATGAAATTATCATTTGATAACTTCGTTAAAGGATTGGAGAATTCCAGATCCGCACATGTGAACCTATCTTGCTCCGGTAATAATTCTGAAGTATTTTGAAAGAAAGTGTTGCAATTACTACTGTTTTTATCTTCCTACTTATAATTTTCCTTTTTGCGATATGTCTGATAGTTTCAGTATGTTGATGAATTTAAATCTTTAATGTAATCTATAAATAGAGGAAATACTTGACACCATTGTCATCAAGTAAGCAAAAGAGTGTTATTCATTTTATATTTGCTCCCACTTTTCAATGGAAAATATTGGAACCTACTATTTTGTAACAAACAAAGTAATAAACTCTGTCTATATGAACATCTCTGTATGGATTGATTTATCTGGAAGAACCACTTCTTCTCGGTAGTTTTACAATGTCAGGCGAGTTCGCAGATGCACAACCTACCTCACCTCAAAGTAAACATGTAACTATTATTCTCATAATATCTTGACTTCAAACGTGTAATTAAATGATAAAATTGAATGAGTTGAAATCTGATCCATTATATACTCACTACGGATAGATAAAAAGGCATAAAAATGCGAACTTTTGCAACATTTTTAGAAGAAACTGTTGTATGAAAGAATGAGAGACATTGAATCTTCTTAAAACGGTTTGTGATTAGAGTTATATGTATTTCATACCACTTATGAAAAAATACAAAACAAAACTAATTCTACACTCGGAGGCAAAATTAGCGGAACACTCGCAAATTTAACCAAATTCGAAGTCCAATATTTTTCCTAATTCTCAACAGATTTAGATGATTTTTTCGGGAAGTTATAGATCAACTCTTCTGCTTTGTAGAAATTATAAGAGAAAATAAAGAATATTTGAAAAAAAAGTTTATACGGGGGCAAAACTAAAAGTGTTTTTTTTGTAAAAAATTCGTAACACCCCGTGGAATTTCGTGGTCCGCGTTGAAACGTATAATATCATGGTCTGTCGAGACACATCTTCCTACAGTAACGCCCTTCTTGTTTTATGCATTTATCTCTATTTTTACCAGAGATATCCAATTTGAAGCGAAAAGTCACAAATTTCAAGAATTTATTTTTAATCTTGCGTAGGTGCATAACATCAGAGGTTAGCCAAAAATAAAATCAAAATTAGAGAAGCGGAAATCTAACGAAATGAAAATTTTTGAAATTCACTGGCCAATTTCACGCTCCGGGTGAACTCGAAGTAAACTGGAAAAATCGTTGATTTTGCACATTTATTTTTGAATTTTTTTGTGTGACACTCTAAAATGATTATCATTCCTGTCCAAAATTGAGAGCAGGTGTGTATCCTGGCGATACACTCGTGAAATGAAATGAACATGTTGAGAAAAATGTTCATGATGACCCACAAAAAGAAAACATTTGATTTTAGTAGCGAGTATGACCCCCCGAGCTCTTATTACAGCGCGCATACGATTTCGCATACTCCCAATGATGTTGTCTATCATCTGTTGAGGTGTGTTGTCCCACTCTTCCACCAAAGCCAATGTCAGCTCTTCAACGTTGCCTGGACTCTGTTGTCGAACCCTTTTTCCAAGAATGTCCCAAACGTGTTCGATCGGGTTTAAATCCGGTGACCGCGACGGCCAGTCCATTCGTGTGATCCCAATTTCATTGAGATATTCTATTACTATGCGCGCAGTATGAGGGCGCGCGTTATCGTGCATAAAAAGGAAATTTTCCCCTATGTAAGGAGCAAAAGGCACAACATGAGGCTCCAAGATTTCTGTTATATACCGATGGGCATTAAGTGATTCATTGCCAATAATTTTCAGTTCTGTTCGTACTCCCAAGCATTTGCCACCCTATATCATAACTGACCCTTCACCGTATTGCTCAGTCCCTGCGAAGTTCGCTTGATTGTACCGTTCCCCTCGATGCCTCCATATTCTATCTCTACCATCCACGAAATTTACACAATATCGGCTCTCATCACTAAATAAAACTCGTCTCCACTGATTGATTGTCCATGCTACATGCTCCCTAGCAAACGCCAATCTTGCTTCCCGATGGGCCCTATCGAGTCTTGGTGCTCTTGCTTGCACGTATGATCTCAGACCAACTTCATTTAATCGTCTTCTGACTGTCCTCACACTGACGTTAATGTTATCCACTGCTTGAAAAAGGTTACGTGCCTGAACAGCAGTAAGACGATGATTTCTTATGGTTTGATTGACAATGAAACGGTCGTGTATAGCGCGGGTTGCCCGATTTCTTCCTTGTCCTCGCCTCCTCACGTACAATCCAGTTTCCCTGTAACGTCGGTAGATTCGATGGATAACCGACGTCAAGACACCCAACATGGTACCGACTGAGCGCTAGGTGCGCCCTTCCTCGATCAATGTAACTGCCCGTGCTACTGAGGTTGGTGGTAAATCTCTCATTCGGAATGAAAAATACCGTTTCGAATCGTAAACAGTAAAAGAATCACAAAACACCGCAACCGATCGAATTTGTATCAAATCAAAGAATGAAAAACTCTCATTCTTTAAACAAGTGCGAATGTGGTCATATACAAAAAAACGGGTGTTGTATTTCATATTTGATAAAAGAGGTGTGCACATGTGTAAATGAAAAGTTTTATCAATGGTCCCAGAATTCGGTTGTGTATTTTAATACCTACCGACTGTTATCTCCTATAAATTCCTAATTTTCACCAAATTAACCAAATTGTCATCAACAACTAATGCAATTCGAACATAAAAATCGCAAACGACAATTTCGACACGCCAGAGTGATAATAAGAAAATTCCAAATTGATAGACGAATTTTAATGACAATTTCTTGATTCAATGGAATTTCACCAAAATGGTGATTTTCCACTTGAAATTAAATATATTTTGCAAAAATAGAGATAAACGCATGCAACAAGAAGGGCGTTACTGTAGGAAGATGTGTCTTGACAGACCATGATATTGTACGTTTCAACTCGGACCACGAAATTCCACAGGGTGTTACGAATTTTTGACAAAAAAAACACTTTTAGTTTTGCCCCCGTATAAAATTTTTTTCAAATTTTTTTTGTTTTCTCTTATAATTTCTACAAAGCAGAAGAGTTGATCTATAACTTGCCGAACAAATCGTCTAAATCGGTTGAGAATTAGGAAAAATATCGAACTTCGAATTTGGTTAAATTTTCGAGTGTTCCGCTAATTTTACCTCCGAGTGTACCTATGACTTAATCACAAAATCGTTGAAACCGTCAAGAGAAATGAATTTTTTTATTCTGAAAAAGATTATCACCAATGTATATTCATGATATTTGGGTATAAACTATCATTTCAAACCGAGATTGGAAAGTAAAGTCGTTTTTGTATTTATCGTTATCGCCACATGCAAACGGAAGAAATGAATGAATATTTCTGGTATACCGACTCCTTCGTCGAACATTATTATCAGCGCGAATGATGTGTTTTAACCTGATCACAAATAAATTATTGTTCGATAAGGAACTACAAGTTACGGTTATTGGTCTTTTCCCTCTACATATCTTTCGACGCATTGGTTCTTGCGAAGTTTTATCATTTTAGGACAACTGAAATGAATAATTAGTTTCTATTTATTACACATACACGTTAATGACACAATGAGGATATATTCATAATCGCCGAATTTTTTTCTTTCTTTTCATTTTACTTGGTATATAAGACAAAATTTTTGATTGATTCCCTCGCATCGTTGCAATAATCAACAGAATGCGTCAAAGACAGCTGTATTTTACTGTTGCGTTGACCTAAAAGGTATTTTCATAGATCCGAGTGATTGCATAAATCTAGAGCATGAAACTTCATTATTTAAATTCCAATTTGAATTGATGTTCGCTCAATGATAAACCGAATTACTTCTTGAATAATATGGTAACAGCCTGAACTATTTTGGTTCGTCTGTCAGTTCTGGAAATACAGGAAATTGACCTCTACTTAGAATTCTCACATGCCAACTCCATATTTGTCTAATACTTATTCAATTTCGAGTACCACCTTCGAAAAATATATCTCATGCAATGCTGTATTCTCCGAGAGGAAAGGAAATATCGGAAAAAAATTGCAAGAAAATACATTCATCAATGTAATTCGTAGAATTGGCGACTGTTTGACTTTGTAATAAATTATTTCCAACTTAAAAAGTCTTTTGGTCACTATTTCAGTGCGTATAACTTACATTATTTTGTATTTTGTGTGAAAAGATACTCAAAACGCAACGAAGATTCATAAAATTGACGAAAATGCCCTTATACTGTTGAACACACAATTGTTATCTCCTGAATTGGGAACGGCTACAGGAGGTTGGTTCTTATTCATTCTTTCTACATGTCCAAATTCTCTGGTAGAGTACGGAAACTCGATCCTCCAGGTAACTCCAGAGCTAGCAATCAGGAAGGGTATATCAGGAAGGGTATATTGTGGAGAGCAAGCTGGTAACTCATACCTATCTATTGATCACCAAAATTATTGTTTTATTCTCTGACAGTGTTAATTTAAATAATTTTTATGTGTTGGTCATTGTTCAGCCAATTCTCATTCAAAGCTGCGTTATAAGGAGCAGCACCATCTTGTTGAAAGTAGTTTTTTCTTCATTCATCGAGGGATTATTGTAAAATTCAAATGAGTATTTCATTAAAATCATTCTGATTCAAAATTATCTCGTTGAAAACTGGTCTTATCAAGCGATTTGAATGAATCACAGATCACCAGACGATCACGCCAAATCGACGCTGCAAATTATTGTTCATTATGTTATGCGGATTCTGGTGACTTCAATGTCTCAAATTATTAGCAACGTTGCGTACCTATCTTAATAAATGCTTTTGTATACTGGGAGTGTGTGCTGTGGAACTTCCATCGAACACTTTTCCGATATCTCATAATTTAACCTTTTTCAAGAAGCGAGTGAACACAAATATTAAATCATCTCGGGCGGATTCACTTGTGGCAGGACAGGGACCGCTTGTTACCCACATTTTAGAATAGAAACTCATAAAATCAGACCTAATAATGATTCTGAATAGAATAATATTAATGCATTTCATCAGTTAAAAATAAAATCTATCTCGGAAATCTCAAGGCGTCCAACACTGTCATGGTCTTCAAGAGCTTGAAGTTTTTGAAGTACATAAGACTTGCATTTATATATTATGAAACAGATTGAACAGTCATCGGTGACATTCAGATTTCTGCAGAAATTGTCGAACAGATCCGTTTCCTCATTAATCTTACTTCAGATAGTTTCCGCTTTTTGAATGAACCGTATTTGCGTAAGTTTTTTTTCGAGTCTGAAAAGTTTGCAGTGCTGTCGTTCATTGTGGTCAGAAAATCGTTCCGATAGAGTCAAAATACTCTAGCACTATTTCTGTGAGATTGAAAATAAAGTTTGATCATGTCGGTATTAACTTGATTCTCATCTTTTACATCTACCCATTTCCCTTGAAAAGGACTCGAAATGAAATAATAATACGAATTAGTGTTTAGGAACATAATGTGAACTAATTACTCTTTATTAATTACGAATAACATAACTGTTATGAGTCTCGTTTTACCCAAAATACGAAATAATGTAAATTATCCGAATTAATTTTTTTATGCGCGCTTCCCAGGAATTGGCGAACCTGTTACACCACATGCCTACTCATGTGGGAAGAATTGAGGTGTCTGTGTACTCGCTTTTTGAAGAGGGCCATATTGTAGGATGTTGGGAAGATGTTGGACAGAAGCGAGTTCCACAGCTCACCGGCCCTGTAAACGAAGGAATTCTTATAGAAAGAGGTTCGAGGGGTCGTTGAATGTACCGCCATATGATGAGAACTTCTTGCCAGCCTAGTGTTGCGGCAAAACATGAGTTTTCTCGAAATAAAGTCTTTCAGCTCCTTCGAGCATCTTCGGTGGAAGTATCTGTAAAACAGAGAAAGGTCAGCAACTTGTCTCCTGAGAGCCAGCGGTGGGTGATCGCGGGTGATAACCGGGTGGTCGGTGAGGCGCACATCCCGTTCTTGCACACTATCCAACATCCACAACGAATGTTTGGACGCAGATCCCCATACATGGGAAAAATATTCCGAAGCAGGTCGAATCTGTGCCTTATATAGAAGCAACAGCTCAGATGACGTGAAGTATCGCTTGGCTCTGAAAAGAAAACTAAGTTTAGCTGATGCCGACTTAGCTATTGCTGATACATGTTCATGCCAGCAAAACTTGGAGTTGACCGTTATTCCGAAAAAGGTGCATCGAATCTTTGGATGCAATTTGTTGGCTTTGCATCATTAGAGGAGATTCGCTAGCAGGGACCTTTCTATAAAACGTAGTTCCTTGCGTCTTGCTTGCGTTGAAACTCACCATGTTCAACTGATCCCACTCAGATATCCTCTGTAAATCAGAGTTCAAGTTATTAATTTGTTGACATCTCTGATGAGATTCTGCAGCTGCAATCGGCCGCAGAGTACTGAAAAACGAAACCAGGGAACAATCGTCTGCAAAACCGTAGATCTTGTTCTCTGGAGATAATGACCAAAACACTTTCTAGTAGAGAAAAATTTGATCACAAACTTGAAAGTCAATTCTACGAATTAGATCGATGAATTAGAACTGTGAGTTTCCTTCCAAAATTTTTAATAATTTCGTTTTTCTCGGAAAATACACAAGTAATACTTTTTTGACAGAAAGTACTCGAAATCGAATAAGTCATGGAAAAAAATATGAAAATTCTGGATTACTGTTTTAAATGTCCAAGTAGAATCAACTTTCCGGAAGTGGCAGACAAAAATATTTCATATTGCTAGAATATGATTCGGGATGCTATTCGGGTTTTGTTTCACTGAAATCGATCAACAGGTTTAGAAGCTATTGCTAGGCGCATTTTTCACGGGTGACCAGACATATGATAGCTCGCGACTGGTGAAAGGTTTTCGGGTTAAAAATGAGATTCAAGAAAAACTTAACAACATTGTTGCCTCAACCATTGTTTAAAATTTCAAAATCTTTCAACTAGCGTGTAAACTCAAAATTCGAGCTGCTATTAAAAACAGTAATACTTTCGTAGCCATCAGACTTCGTTTGACCGTGAACCAATAAAAACACTCCGAAAAACACCTAGTTACCCCTAAATAGGAAATATTGCAATAAATTAAAACATTTTCATTTTTTTCGAGATTATTCCGAATCAGAAGTTTCTCTAAATGATTTATCTTAACTC
The DNA here is from genome assembly GCA_013387265.2 of Cryptolaemus montrouzieri. Classification (NCBI taxonomy): domain Eukaryota; kingdom Metazoa; phylum Arthropoda; class Insecta; order Coleoptera; family Coccinellidae; genus Cryptolaemus; species Cryptolaemus montrouzieri. The sequence goes on along the minus strand of JABFTP020000021.1, from coordinate 88,438,855 downwards.
GAAAAAATCTATGCCAGCATAAATCTTTCGAATACAATTACTGTGGATACATCTCCGAAAGCTTGTTGACATCGTGATATATTGATATTGAAGTGAGCGATCGTTTTCATAAATTAATTTAACACATGATCAACGTTGCGTGAAATTTCGATATCAAGGTTTACAGACATGTTTTCCAATGCATGCATGTCCCACTGTGAAAATCTGAAGCCCTATTCTGAAAGTTCTAATTATCACTGACAATGTATATAACAGATTTGAAAAATATAAATTCCATTATTTCGAAAACAAATTGACAGTTCACACATCGTTTGAAGCTTTATTGCAAGTAATAATGATTTTGTTGCTATTGAAATAAATTCGATTTTACGAGTCTATTATGATACGGCATCTGTATTCTAACTATAAATTGACCCTCTCATACTGGCGAAAAATGCAGAAATAGGTCCATTTTTGATACAAGGTTTACTATTTTTTAGGTTGATTTGAAGCATGTAAAACCAAAAATCATTGTAGGTAAAGGGGTAGAGTGGCACTTTCTTGAAATTATTTTTCAATTTACTATTATAAAAGTTGATTTTTCAAAAATAATTTATTATACAGGACTTTCCGTGCTAGCGAAAGTTATTACTGATTTTTCCCGAAATACTTCTAGAAATTTATTCATTGCGGTAAAATTGCAGGATAGATTCAAGTCCGTATGAATGAATTCCCAGATAGAAATTCTGAATTTGTGGGGCCAACCGTTATCCTAAGTGTATTTAGCTTCGAAATCATATAGGCAATAATAGGTCAAGTTGAACTTCTTAAATTCAGTTGACGAGGGTTTTACGTGATAGAAATCAATTTTCACAAATACAAGTAAATGATGACTTCTACTGAAATATATTATGAAATGCTCGATGCGTTTCAATACGCAGTATCTTTATCAAGAGCGAATGAATACTACAAATATATCATACTAACAAATTTAAATATATACTAAAGAAACAATCCACACAGAGCTATCCATACTTGAACTAATGTTTAAGACATAAATTTAATGGGGGTGAGTTATTTATGTCTACCTGATCATTAAGAATTTTCGGTGAATTCCTAAATTTGTTAATTTCAAGTACTTCCAGAAGGTTGAGTTTTAAACCTCTCTTCTCAGAATGTAGGATTTTAAATTCTGAATTGTGAGAGTGACCATTTTCCTAAGATGATTTTAATGATTTGAATCGGTTTTTCATTGATGAAATTGCGATTATGTTCAGAGATTCTAACATTAAAATTTCTTACTATTCTACCTGAAATCCCTCTTAAAATTCAAATTTGAATATGGCGTTCAAAACATCAACATATTTAGGTTCATCAGGTATTATAAATAATCTCCAATTAATAAAGAAAATAAATCAGGTGTTTATAGATTGGATTGTGCAGATTGCAATTGTTTTTATATAGGTAGAGCAGGAAGAAATTTTAATGTTAAAATCTCTGAACATAATCGCATTTTCATCAATGGAAAAACCGTTTCAAATTATTCAAATCATCTTAGGAAAATGGTTTAAATTTGGTGATTTCAAGTTATGATTTCCTCATTCATTATAATCCTTCGAAAAATTGCTGAAACGTTTATGGATATTCTAAATGAAATAATGTATATTATAGGCAAAACATAATAGTAGCAAAATTTGATGTTAATATCAAACAGTGTGTATTTTGGTTAGTTTACAAAATTTTTCGAATTACTTTTGTTACAACAAATAAAATGTATTAATTTTATATTAATTTTATTATGGCATATGTAGAAGATATTTCTAACAATAATAAGTTTGTTGCTTCATTGTGACAAACTGTTTTTTCGTTTCGAATTTTAGCATCTCTTCGCGTGAATTAATTCTGGCTCTCGTAAATCCTTTTCTTCCAATGAGCTATAGAAATTTTGTACCGATTGGCTCACCAATTTCACCGCTCTTTGCATTGCTTGGGTGTGACAAGGAAACCGGGAAAGTCTATATGCAGATAGACGTGTCTACCTTGTTGAGCTTCATTCCTCTTCCATATAAATCTTCGAGACTGTCACTGGAAATATGTTTCATTTATAGAAAGAAATTCAGTAACGTCATTTTCAGCCCAGAGAATCTCAGAATGATCTTTTGTGTGTTTTCAAACTTCCTGACTCCACCTCTTCTATTTGTTCTTGCTTTTAAAACACGTCGTTAATCAACTTCTCTAATATTTTTGCGCACATTGCATAACGTTGATAGTACAAGATTTCCTGCAGCAGCATTTCTTTCAATAACCGGATCCACAGCATTCTTGAGATAATCAGAAAGGTACTGAGAAAGTGAAATAAGCTCGAACAGATGTTTGGAATCATATGTACCTGAATGTCTTAAGATTCTCAGTCGGGTTTTTAGTTGCTACATATAATGGTAGAAATGCTACTGTAAGCCACCTGGAGAGAGTTTTTTGGAGTGTCTAAAGACAAATCTACAGTTACCACTTGAAACAGCAATGCACATATCAAACAAATACTTCTGATCTGTACATGCATTAGTTATGTTCTCCAAATGAGGAAGGTTATAATCATTAAGTGAACCAAAAATATTTGTAATATGCAGCACACTTCCATGAAACTATTTTAAAAATCTCCCTATTACATTTTTGATTATAGAAATCACAACCATTTTCTGTTCAGTATTTACCACGGTTCCATCACACCCAATGAAGTAAAGTTCAAAATAATGTTTGTTTCTTACTCTTACCATAAGAAACTGTAGTATACTCTCCCCTATGTCTTTTTTTTCAATCAAATGTTTTAGCCATTCTTTCATGTGTTATCTGTTTTTTAATACTATCATCAATGTTTTCGATTTTTGACTGACCCTCACCCCCAAAGTTGAAGATAAAGGATTTCTGATGATAAAATCTGATTTGCACAACAGATTTTGATTCCATTCTCCAATGAAATTGAAATTCAACCAGATAGTATTTTTTCGTTTTCGACCATTAGTTTCGAAATTTTGAGGGTATGTACTCTTTGCAAATCTGATCCAATTTTCAGATTTTCCAGATTTTCTTTTACCAAAAAGGTATTTATTTATATCGGAAAAATAATCATGTAAAAAAAGACTCAGAGGGACCAGGAAATTTCGAAATGAAATTGAGGGTGTTCAAACCCTATTACCGATTGGAAACATGCTATCAGAAAACTCTTGTGACAAGAATATTTGAAAATTCTCAAATAACAAATTGTTCGTTAAAATAAGCATCTATTATTATTCAACTGGGATCTCAACGTCCTTGAAAGGAGCAATTTTTTCATTGGAAACATATCGTCTCCTATAATAATTTTTCAGTTGATTTCACATGCTCCAAATCAATTTCGAATACGATCCCCTTCGCATCAAATTGATCAAAATTTTCATTTGGTTCACATTTTCCTGAGTACGCGGGATTCGAATTTTTATTGACAAAATAACATGTAAGATTCGATTGTTTCAGCTGAAATGAATAAATTGTACATATTTCATGTAAGGGCATACAATGCAACAATACGGATCTGAATTTCAGAATTTAACAGCGTTCAGCCGCATTCACGTCCTGTTGACCTAAATCTTTAAACGGTCGATTAACTTTTGACGATTAACAATGGAGGAAGAACATGTGATGGGTTCTCTGAAATTTTGTTCATTTAACTTAACAGAATAAACAATTCCTTCCTTAATGACAATGGACGACAGAACTGAATTGAATTGAAGCTGCGTAAAATAAACCAAAGGACAAATATTTCAGAGCGTTTCTGGAAGAGGTCATTCAAGTAATATGTAAGCACCTGAATTTCTTGAAAAATTCAATAGACTATTATTTGCACACATCTGGTAAACCTACATGTATCTAAATTGAAAGAAATCGTCAAGGACTGAAAATATTAATAATTCTTACTCGCTTCTGCGTAACAATACGCAATAAAAAGCACCGCCTTCTGCCCTACGTATAATTTTCCGAAAATCTTAACAGAAAGCCAATAATATACTGGGTGATTCACCAGTGGCGCGGTGCTCTGTACCTCGTACACTCTTGAAGATTTTATTCACGTTCGAACGGTACTGTATTCAGAAAGTAAAAATCTACTTATTTTGAAGTAAACAGGGTGTCCCAATTTTCTATAAATGAATCTTGGGAGGTGATTGGAAGACCACTTTTTTGATGAAGATTCAAGAGCGTTCAAAACTCAGCTATAATGTCTTTAAGTAATAAGTGTTTTAGGTGAGTAGTTCCGTCGGAATATTTTTTTTTCCGTGAAAATTCATGAAAATAGGCTCTCACATCATCGCATGCTCCTTCGGCCAGAGAGGATGTATACTTTTTTCCTTTCGTTTTCTCATTGCCCAAGGATAGCTTCAATCATGAATTGAAATAGAATATCCTCATTTCTTACAGGAGTGACTCAAAAAAATCTTTGAATATTGTAATTTTAAAAATATCATATCTTGATTTTTTCAAATGGAACATACTGTATTTTATTATTCATGTCAACGCATAAAATATTGTGCCATATTTTTCCTGAAGTAACCTTATCTTTATCTTCGACCATTTTCGAAATAAAAAAATTAACTACTATAATAAAATCAGAGGTTGCGAAAGGAGAGTTTATTAGTACATATCATTATACTTGATCAGAGAAATAGAGATATTTTAAGGTAGTCATATATGAAATACGTAATAGATTGGTTTTTGGTGAGATGATCTACAAGGTGTTGAACTATTTCAATGAGTGTTCGAAATGTTGCCCGTTTCTTTGTAGACAAAACTCAATCCTTCTGAGGAAAGACCGTTCAACTCTCGAGATTATTTGAGAATTAACTGACTAAAAGGCGTCGACTATTCTCTGTCGCACATCCATCTGTGTTGTAGAAGGAATCTGGAAAACGAAGCCCTCAATATAACCCCACAAGAAAAAATCTGGACATGTGAGGTCCGGAGACCTAGCAGGCCATCTAACAGGACCACCACGTCATATCCAGTTGTTTGTAAATACATGATTCAAATGCTCCCTAACCTGATGTGAGTAATGTACCGGTGCTCCATGCTGTTGAAACCACAAATATTGTCTTATATGCTCTGATACACCGCCAAGTAACATTGGTAGATGATTTTGCAGAAAATCTACATACATTTCACTATTGAGGTGCCCGTCGATAAAGTGCGGCCCAATTAGATATCCATCTACTAAAGCGGCCCATACATTCAAGGAACAACGATGCTGGTGATCTATTTGTCTCAAGAGGGGTGCAATAATGATGCATGTTGATGAGATTGATACGGTTTGTAGAATATTCATCAAAAATTTTTAGAAATAATCGAATTCTTCGAAAATGATCGAAGATACAGATAAGGTAACTTCTGCAAAAATATAGCACAATATTTTATGCATTGACATGAATAATAAAATACATGGTTTTCTATTTGAAAAAATCAAGATATGATAATTATAAAATTACAATATTCAATAATTTTTTTGAGTCACTCCTGTATAAAATGAAGATAATCTATTTCAATTCATCAAAAAAGCTATCCTTGGGCAATGAGAAAACGAAAAAAAAAGTATTCATCCTCTCTGGCCGAAGGAGCATGCGATGATGTTGGAGCCTATTCTCAGGAATTTTCACGAAAAAAAAAATTTTTGTGACTCATCAAAAAATCTTATTACTTAAAGACATTATAGCAGAGAGATTTTCTTATAGAAAATTGGGACAACCTGTTTACTGCAAAATAAATTGCTGAAGTAGATTTTTACTTTTTAATACAATACCGTTCGAACAAAAATGAATTCTTCAAGTGTGTACGAGCTACAGAGCAGCGCGCCACTGGTGAATCACCCAGTATATATGAATATATAAAAGACAAAACTCAAGAAAGATAGCTTTTTTTTTGAATGAATATTCGATGTCCTTCATAACATCACAGATCAGTCTTCAAGAGAAAACTGTTCAGTTTTTGTTTGTGTCGAAAAGATTCATTTTATATTTTACAACGATCAAAAAGTTATTATTCCAGATACTTTCTCTGAATCTATCAAGTTGTGAAACGTTACTTTCTAAGAAATACGCCAAAAATAATGAAAATCGATTCTGAAAATTTTCCGATGTATCTCTAAAACCAATGCTCCGATCGATATAAAATACAAACAATATCGATAGACCTTTTCAATACCTAATACATGGATATTAGAGTTCTACAAGAAAAATACACGGTTTTCTTGAATTTCATTCTATATTACCACATTTAAATAATATTCTATGAAGATTTCTGTGGAACTACTAAGCCTTTGGTTGAACTAGATATATATATATATATATATATATATATATATATATATATATATATATATATATATATATATATATATATATATATATATATATATATATATATATATATATATATATATATATATAATAAATAATATTATATATGATATGAATTTTCTTGTTATAGGTAAGGATACTCATGAAGAAATAATCACTCTAGGATAGTAAGATTGAATAGACAAATATGGAATGATTGAACAATTATTCTCCTTTCACCTAATATACTTTTCCTCAAAATTTTTTATGACAAAAGTAGGTTTTATTACTAGATATATCGGCTGTTGCTTGGAAAAAGCCCATAAGTTTTTATACAATTTTTAATCGATTTCAATGAAATAAGAACCAAATTGCATATAAAATAATTCTCTTATAGGCGGAAACACTTCCAATGGTCTGCTACTTCCGGAAACACGGGAAGTTGATTTTCACTCGGACTTTTTGAATGATTTAAACTCATATTTTCATTTCTCTGTCGGTTACTCATTGAATTAAGGGAATCTTCTACCTAAAAAATATCAATCGAAATGTTGTATTTTCTGAGAAGAAGTAATCGTAAAAACTGTGAATGAAAAATCACATTTTCAATTTGTCGATGTATTTCTTAGACTGTTCGAGTCTGCGATAATATTTTTCTGTCCTCGAAAGTGTTTTGATCATTATTGCAGTTCAGATAATGCACATCATTCATTATTTTTGGTGAAAAATACTCATGTCCTAACAGAAGATTCTAGTGATTCGTGAAGTAAGCACTGTAGCAGAATAACATTGAAAATCACAGAGCAATCTTCATTGAATTATAATGTATGTCACGCAATTATGACATAATATATATCCACCAGCTAATTCTTGTTATTCATTGTTTTCAAGTCTTCTTCATAGAGAATTAATAAGTATAAAAGAAGTGCTCGCGTTATAGTATGAGATCCGGCTGCAAAATTAATACATGAAAATGTAGATAGTCAAAAGCTAATTTTTAAGTATTCTGATAGATTGGGAATTCATTTTTCATAAGGTGCCAATTAAAATTACCCGCCAATGTTATTAATTAATCCATTAATGATCAATTTTAGTTAAAAATTTCGTTAATATCTTATGGAAATAAAACCTACACCACTTCTTAACAGTGTAATTGTAAAATGTGTAACGTCACAGTTGCAGCTGATTGCTTACCCGTAACCTCTTCGCAGTCTGGTGTAAACAGGTATGATTTTAATACAACTTTTCGTTCATGATGTATATTAATTTCGTTCGTGCCACGTTGAAGCTGATTTTTTTCTGTATTTAATGCTATATAGCTGTTTGTAAAGAAAAACCCGCAAATTGAAGTTTCCTGCCCTTAAAGATGCTAGGTACTGAAAATAAAGTGACAGAGAGTGAGTGCGTGACGTTACTTGTTAGACGAGGATGCTAAATGTCAGCTGTACTCGTTTTTCGAGCCATTGCGCATGCCTCAACAGATAGGGTTCTCAACCAACTGTCTAAGTAGTAATAACTACGATTCTATTTAAATGCTCCAAAAACTTTAACATATCAAACGATAATAATAAAATTAAAATAATAATAATAATAATAATAAAAACAAACTTAGATACGTACTTTGTAAAAATTGGATTTCATGAATTTTAGTTTAGTTGTTTTCAAAACCACACATGATGACAAAACTTTGATTTTAAAGTAAAAATCTAATTTATTTTTAAATAAAATTGAAAGACTATACTTATCAAAAATAATACATTGATTAATTATGACAAAGAAAATGTTATTATGTAGGTAGTGTTTGAGCAAACGTTGACTTTATTAATAATTTCAATACAGTTACTTATAAATTACAGTAAATTAACGGACGATAATTATTGAGTTATAATAATAAGTTACAGAATAATGAACGTTTTATACAAAACAAATAGGAGTGTCAGATAGAAAAATAGCCAAATTATTAAAAAATTATAAAATTTCGTTTCCTGTCACTTATTAAAATCAGATTCCTCGGTACTGTCACTTTCATCGCTGCTATCAATTTCGTCGCTACTAATATCAGAGTCTTCTTCGTTGTCAGCAGATCTGTCCTGAGAATTACCTACTATGACACTCTCTACCTCTACAGGTGTTGCATCTCCTTCAAACCATGTTGGCTTAAGAAAACCATCCAACACTAACCAGCCGTTATTCTCTGCACTAAACTTGATGCAATCTGAATCAGTAGCACTGAACCACATAGAATTCACATAAATAGTCCTCAACATTTTTTGATGTAGAGATTTCCAACATGGCATAATATGAGTAGAGTCAAAACCTTTGATATTTTTTATAAATTTCTCATTTTTTTTATGTTTCGAGCCGTACATTTTATTAAACAAAAAGTATCTTGCCTCATTCACACTTTTACAATCGGGTTTCCCGTACATAAGGCACGTAAATTCTTGAACCGCTGTAATTTTATCCTTGTCAAAAATGTCAAGTGGGTCAATTAGTGATGTAAAAATTTTTTGAATTTTTTCATGCTTTATGAATATTTTCAAGGGACGAATTTTCCCTTTGTTGAAGAAAGCAGCAGTATAATCTTTTCCCGTAAATGCATGAAATGCCGGAAGCGCATTACACAATGTAGGGCCTAATTGTTTCCATAATTTTGTACAATTTATACAAATTTCGTCTTTACTTCCTTTTTCGATGCACTATTTGCTAACCATATATTTAAAGTAGGAAATTTGTGTGTGTTACCTAATAATATTATGAGAATATCAGTATCAGAAGCTTTAATTAAAATGTTTGAATTCTCCTCGACCTTGCTTATATGATACACAATCCTTGTGTCAGCTTCCTCATGTTCACAAGCTAAATCATCTCCTTCAATTTTACAACTCTATTTTCTATACAACGATATGAAAAACATTTCTCTCCAACAGTAATAAAAATTTTTTATCTTTCAATATTGAAGTGAATGAGTCATTATCCCAATGATGAGCTAAGAATTTAACCAGAGCTTCTTTAAAACAAAAATTTTTTAAAGATTTTAAAAAATCATTGGGCCTTGTTTGTAAAGGACCATTAATCGTGTAAGGTATGTCAATGCCTTCTCGATTTTGTCTTTCACAGTCTTTTATGGATGGCTTCAAATATCTATCGAATACGAAATGTACTTCTTGAGCCTTTTTGGCACACAGCTTTATCAATATTAATTCGGCTAATTTTCCGAACGTTTGTGGCAGAGTTGAACCTATTTGATACATGTAATAAAATCCATCAATTATTTCTACGTCGATTTCACCGGGATTTTCTGAAACAATTTTAGAGGTCAATTGTTTGCTTAAAGTTGACTTATCAGTTTTCAACATTTCTCCCGAGCAGGAGAATAGTGCAGGAGGTATGGGCGCAAGTGGAAAAGATAAACAGTACTCAATATTAACCTTTTGTTCTACAGCAATTGCTAATAGCCGCCCAAAAATATCTCGTTCCATCTTCAATAATGTTTTATCTCCATTTTTACTTTTAATACTTCTTTTCACACTATCGGATGCAAAATTATATATTTTAGTACGTTTAATTGGTTTGACGAATCGCGTAGGGTCTGCAAAACATTCTGAAAAAAAATTCAACTTGTGTTCTTCACCTGATAATTTGATATTTAGTAAACAGGTTTTAACGTCCAACGATGCCGCTTTACCCGTGGAGATATTAAATAAACTATTTTTCTCTACATTTTCACTAGAAGGATTCATCGTTTTCTTAATAGTATCAATGATTTTTGTCAATGTCTTGGTGTCTTTCTTTATACGATGGTTTTGTAGAGAATGAGAAGTATCATCAATTTGAGATAATCCAATTTCTTTATACTAAGTATTAATTTACATCTGCCACATTCACAGTCATATATATTCATACACTACTATTCTAGATAATACATGAGTTAAATAAAATTTTTACTTACAGTTTGAGTTTTGCAAAATTCTTCAAACTCGTCTTTATCTTTTGCTTTAGAATAGTCACTTTTTAAGACACTCAGTATGATAACCATAGTAATCCGTAGAATTCACAGTCAATATTATGTCATGATACTATTTTTTTTTCGGCGAAATAACAACATTGAAAAACATTTTCTGAACGATGCATTACTAAATTGAAGTACATTGTTGGATTTAGTACACAAAAACACTTAGGCATTTTGTAAATTTTAGCTTTGCATAAACAAGAGTATTATTATGTCAATATTTATAAGACAAAACAATATATTTATAAGACAAAAACAATAAGTATCCACGAGCTCCAAAACAATGTGGTTAGAATTTCCAATAAACATAAGCCGTAGCTCAGCTGCTTGACTGAGAACCCTATCTGTTGAGGCATGCGCAATGGCTCGAAAAACGAGTACAGCTGACATTTAGCATCCTCGTCTAACAAGTAACGTCACGCACTCACTCTCTGTCACTTTATTTTCAGTACCTAGCATCTTTAAGGACAGGAAACTTCAATTTGCGGGTTTTTCTTTACAAGCAGCTATATAGCATTAAATACAGAAAAAATCAGCTTCAACGTGGCACGAACGAAATTAATATACATCATGAACGAAAAGTTGTATTAAAATCATACCTGTTTACACCTGGCTGCGAAGAGGTTACGGGTAAGCAATCAGCTGCAACTGTGACGTTACACATTTTACAATTACACTGTTAAGAAGTGGTGTAGGTTTTATTTCCATAAGATATTAACGAAATTTTAACTAAAATTGATCATTAATGGATTAATTAATAACATTGGCGGGTAATTTTTAATTGGCACCTTATGAAAAATGAATTCCCCAATCTATCAGAATACTTAAAAATTAGCTTTTGACTATCTACATTTTTCATGTATTAATTTTGCAGCCGGATCTTAGACTATTAAGTTCATTTTCAAGCTCATAGAAATAGTACTCGAGCATTTTGACTCTATCAAGAACGATTTCCAGACCATGATGAATCAGAACGCTGCAAATGTTCCATATTCGAAAGAACTTGGGAAAGTGGAGACTGTTCCAATGAACTGAAATCATCATATATTACACTCAGAATATCTGGAGGAATTTCAGACAGACTGTTCTTATTTAATCTTTCAACACGTCCAAATTTGAATTTTCTGGTGGAGTGCGGTATACTTGATCGTGTAGCCATAGCCAAAACTCAGGATAGGTCAAATCTAGAGAACAGGCTGGCCACCTTATAGATCCACTCGTCCAAATCTATTGATCACCAAAATTGTTGTTCTTCAGGTTCACATTCGAAGTAGCGCTGGCAGAAGTAGCACCATCTTGATGGAAGTAGATTTCTCTTTGTTCTTTCGGAGAAATATCATTGGGGAAATCTTGTTATGCTCGAATGAGAATTTCATTATAATTGTTCTGATTCAAGGTTTGTCCAATGAAATCTGGTACTATAAAGCTATTTGAATGAATGACGTACTAGACATTCACACCGAATCTACTCTGAAAATTATTCTTCATTATGGATTTCGCATTATAGCTGCAGCGTTTGGAATTATTTCTATTGAAATGACGATTGTTGTGAAAAATACATTCAGCAAACTACACGATAGCTTTGACAACAGAATAATCTGAGTGCATTCTATATGTAAGAAAATTTTAAATTACGAGGCGTCCTACATTTTTATTCTAAACATAAGGCTTTGTATTGTTTTCATAAAATAGTTCAAACAGTCGTCACTGACACCCCAGTATCTGCATAAATTTATTGAATCAAACCTGGACTGGTGTTTCTGAATTCACTTGTTTTCAGTTTCTTGAATGAACTGTATTTTGTTTCTTTTTGAGTCTGGAAATCCTGCGGCGGTCTGGCTGATCATGATCTGGAAATGAAAATGCTAGAGCACCATTTCTATCAGATTCCAAATAGGCTTGTATATTGTCTGTATTCACTTGATTTTTGTCTTCCATAGCTATCAATGTACTCGAAACGAAACAATAACAGAAATAAGCAGACATGTACCTATTCTGTCACAATTTCCCTTTCATAAGTGCGAAAGATATGATCCATAACTCTTTGAGGGTTGATCAGTGATTTTCAATGTTATTCCGCCACAGAGCTTACTCAATAATGCAATAGAATCTTTTGTTACGTTTTGAATATTTTCAATCAAGAATACGAAATAATGCGTGATTCGAGCTGAAAGAATGACCAAAATACTTTTATAATGCGGCTTAATTTTGTCAGACTCAATCTACGAATTACATGAATGAATTAGAAATCTGAGTTTTCATCTGAAATTTACTGATGCTCATTTTCTCACAGAAAATACAGCCATTGATGAGATACCTTTTTCGCATAAAGTACTCAAAATTAACTAAGTAATTGAAACCAAATATTAGAATATGAGGGAGGGGGCATCACTCAAAAAAGTACAAGTGAGTGTCAGCTTCTAATATTTCTAGAAGATGAAAATGTTTCAGGCAGAAATATCTAAATGTATGAAGCGGTTTTAGTTTCAGTGAAATCGATCAACAATTGAAAGAGTCTTAGCTTGTGGTGATTTCCACCTGATATATGTTTTCGTTGACAACGCAAGAAATTTTTATTCTTTTATTTGAACTTACTCTTAACAAATTGAATGATGGTCATTTCGATTCGGTACGACTGAATTGTACCAAAATGCAACTTACTGAGTAGAATAAGGTCTTTACAAAGATGTAACATATACCATATATCGTTAAGTTCTACAGATATCAAAAGTTGAATACATACAATATCTTCAACTCCCAGTATCATAAATGTTGATCCTCAAGGAGCATCTAATGAACCAAGATATTATCTTCAAAATACCTGTATTTTATCACACTTTAGACTCTAGAGCCTTATGTAGATTTCAGCGATAATTCAATTCGAACGAATGAAATTCTATTACATCTTATAAATTGATTGATGATTCATCAATCATTTTCTAGACGAGTCAGACCTTATAAAATTGTAAAAAACTGCTCATTTCTCATGGTCAACAAGCACGTCGTTTCGTAGGTTCCCTATGGAGTTTATCCCTCTGAAACTCATTCTGATTCCCCGTGTGCTTGTAGCACGTGCAGTTTCACAGTTGGTTGTTCCCAAATGTGCCGTTTTCTTAAGGCGTTATAAAATTTTCGTAAATTCATTCAAACTTTAATGATTCTGTGGAAAGTGACATAAAGATCATATGAAATATTCAAAACAGATGCGAACAACGTGACGTAAATATAAAATAGAGTTTTATAAACATACTGAAATAATTAATTTGAGTAAGTATACACAGAGACTACGGCAGCTTATCTAATGCATTAATGAATCATTCGTTAGTGCTATCATTGTGTAAGTGCTTCCCGAAAATCTTATCAGAAAATAAAAATTATTGTTGTTTACAGGATGTTACATAATAGTATGTTACTACTTAAGGGCGTAAATCGACGAGCAATTTTAAGAAAGAAAAATTATATAAACATAGGTCCGCAAAAGCTTCGTTACGGAGCTATAGGATGTTGAAATTTCCAGAAAAAAATGGGTTTTTCTTCAATACTCCTGCAGTTTTTAAGATATTCAGCCCAAATTTGGAACGCAAGCTATTTTTTACAACCCCCATCATTACACGTCCTAGATTTTCACTGAAATTCACAAGGTGTTTTATTTTCCGAGGCCATGTCCCTTTTGCCTTTCAAACTTTTTTGCAGTACACCAGTGATCAGCGTACAATCAATTTCCGTCATCTTCGTTCAATTTAGAAACTTTTTCGACATTTGTAATTTTGTAATTTAATCTGCAACCGTTCTCGTGCAAAAAATTATTAAACGGTTGTATGCATTCGCTGAATTGAATACACTTCTAATTAGAAAAATGACTAGTATATGCTTTGATGCTTTCCATTTATTCATTTATTGTGACAGTTGAACCAGAGTCTGCTCGAATTGTTCTTGATGATTAGATTCTTCAATCAAATGGGGGTTTAACTCAGCCCAAAAATAATTATTGTGAAAATTTGTGATAGTAGTTCTCGAAAAGTTAGCTTCGTCTGTGAACATTATTTTATCATCAAAATGAGCATTTCTTTAATTTTATCTAATAGCCATTGGCATAAATTCAGTCTTGAATGAAAAACTCGAAGAAGTAAAGTTTGGACGTGTTGAATATGAAACGTGTATAATTAAAAGTCGTGGAGAATCCTCCAAACTAGAACATGTGAAATATTCAACTGATTTCCAATTTTTCTTGTACTCATATGAGGATTTATATCAAAACAATTCAAAACTGCTTCCTCAATATCTGGAGTTCTCATAATTTGAGTTTTAAACTTTTAAATGATTATTTTCAGTAAAAGTTCCAGTTTTCCTCAACCTTCTGTGGATATTTGAAAATGTTCTCCTTTCTAGTGTTACTCGATTTGGAAAGCTCACCTGATATAATCGCCTAGCTTCTGTTGTGTTTCCGTCAGCCAGACCGTACATGTAATAGATATCAGCCAATCTGGCGTTAGTAAAATAAGCCATTTTTTCTCACAGCAAAAACTTCAAAAGTCTTAAAACTAATCGTTAATTTAATAAACAATTCGAGCAGACACTGCCTAAACTTTAGCAATTGCCGAAATAAATAAATAAATGAAAAACATCAAAGCATAATAGTAATTTTTTTAATTAGAAGTGCTTTCAATTCAGCGAATGCATACAATCGTTTAATAATTTTTTACTCGAGAACGGTTGGAGATACAAAAAAAATCCAGGTTTCAAAAAAGTTTCTAAATTGAACGAAGATGGGGAAAATTGATTATATGCTGATCACTGGTGTACTGCAAAGAAGTTTGAAAGGGCAAAAGAAGACATGGCTCCGGAAAAGAGATCACCTTCTAGATTCTAGTTAAAATAGTTAAAATTAAGGACATGTAATGATGGAGGCTGCATAAAATAGCTTGCATTCCTGATTTGGACTGAATATCTCAAAAAATGTAGTAGTTTTTAAGAAAGAAAAAACAATTTTTTTCTGGAAATTTCAACACCCTGTAGATCCGTAACGAAACTTTTGCGGACCTATATTTTTTTTCTTAAAATTGCACGTAAATTTAGCCCCTCAAGTTGTGACATACTATTATGTGACATGTAGAATGGAAAACTCTGAAAAAGATATCAATTCAACCACTGGATCTCTGAGGTCTTCATTACAGGGCGTTTCCGGAAGAAAGAGTCATACTTTAATGACGGATAGAGTAATTCCAGGCCTTTCAAAATTGCTGTATTAAAGTCATAAAAGCTTTCAGATTTCGAAGGTATCGGTTGATTGATTGTTTGCGGTGCAATACTTAATCTCGTTCATAACTGGAAAACCCGTTGACCAAAATCGACATACCAAAGAAAAACAAAATGTAGGTCCGTATTCAGTCCAAAGTTCATATTTTTGGAAAACGAACAACACAGACACCATTATCTCATTATATTTTCGTACTCCAGAACTATTATCCATCGCGGTCGAACACGTGTAAAAAAATCATTATCATGACAATGAAATTATTAATGAAAATATGATGGTCGGCAGGTGTTATGTCATACAGAAGGACTAATGTAAATAAGGTTTTTTGAATGATTTTAAGATTCGTCCTCTCCTTCTTCTTTGAGAATAATTAAAGTCAATATGTAACGGTAATCAAATAACCACAGAAGGAAGCGAACATTAAATCGTGTGAAACAATTTTTTTTAACATAAACAAAAAATAGAAAAGTAAAATATAGGTAAATAAATTCATGAATCATTGAAGTCCATTCATGAAATCGCCACGAATTTGTTTCAAATACTTTCCTGATCATAGAAACACATTATTCGCCGGCTCGGTGGCGTAGGGGATATGATGCTCGTCTCCTGCGCAGAGTTACCTGGGTTTAATCCCCGCAAAGTCGGTGCGATTTTTCGGATTCTGGAAATCGCTTGAGAATCCATCTTTCGGAGGAGATTTAAAGCCGTCGGTCCTGTCTAACAGAGATGTGTAAGACATTAAAGATCCCTTCCCTCGACACAAGAGGGGTTCAGCAAAATTCCCGAGTTAGTGTTTGTAGTATTTTGTGTCAGAACTTTTACTTGGAAATACTACCTTGATTGCTTTTTGAAATTTTTTGCGTAAAATCATGTTCTCAATCATACAGATACTGTAATTGTTTGCTATTTGTTTAATTACATTTAACTCTTTTACAAAATTATTTTGTGACATTGGAATATTAATGAGTCTATGTGCCATTCTATTGTAAGCAGCAAATTTATGTGGATGAGGATGTGTAGATGAGTTGTGAATAATAATATCTGTATGCGATGGCTTATGAAAAATAGAGTTTTCTGTTTCTATCTCTAACGTGAATTTAATATAACCGTGAATTTCGTGAATGAATGTTTTGAATGACTCTAATTGTCTGTTCGTGCCAGTGGAACAACAAATGATAACGTCGACATATCTAAACCAATAGATAAAGTGTTTGAATAACAGATGTTCTTGGGTAGTTTTTTCAATATTATCCATGAAAATTTCAGCGAGTAGAGGGCCCACAGGATTACCCATGATTAAACTTTTTTTACTATTACATAATTCTCCATTGAAGTTAAAATGATTTATTTCTAAACGGATTTCTAAAAGTAAGATTTCTGATTGAATTACCGGATTGACTTTATTAATTTGAGGGGCGTTGTTGATGAGTTTCACTGTATCACTAGGTGGAACACTAGGGAAAAGATTCACTACATCCCATGACATAAGTTTATTCATTAGGACTGAAGAGTTTTTTATTGAGAATTTAGGTTCAAAATTATCGTACTGTTGAATGATGTCTATGAGAAAGCGTGAAAATTTTGCAGCTGGAGCTTGAAAATATGAAACTACTGTACTTATGGATGCCCTGTTTTATGGAGTTTGACGAGGGAGTAAAGTTTTGGTGATTGCGGGTTGTCAATGAAGAGTTTATATTTTTGGTTGGTAGGTATTATAGACTCGGCATACTCTAAAGCGTTTTTTACTATGAATTGAAATTTATTAGTTGGATCTTCATCAATTTGTTCGTGACCTGATTCAATGAAATTTCGGGTTTTCAATAAATAATCTGCTTTATTTAAGGCTATGTTTGTATGACCTTTGTCTGCTTTGGTGAATATGATATCTTCCGATGCGGACTTAGATTTAATGGACTTTGAAGTTGTATTTTCGAATTTCTTAGGTTGAAAACTAATGAACTCTTTTTGAAATATTAACGCCGAAGAGTGTTGTAAGTGTTTTGCTTGACATATTAGACTCTAAATTGTGTTTAAAACCCTTTTCTACAAGTGAAACTTCATCTTCGGAAAAATTAGCATCTGAAAGATTACTGAACCTATCATAAAATTGGTGATCGGAAAATGTGTACTTAATTTTTGAGGTTTCAGGTTTCTTACTCAACAATTTATTTCTTTTTCGCAACTGGATCTTATACTTTTTGTGAATTCATCAATGAACTTTGAATCTTGTTACGG
The DNA here is from genome assembly GCA_013387265.2 of Cryptolaemus montrouzieri. Lineage (NCBI taxonomy): Eukaryota > Metazoa > Arthropoda > Insecta > Coleoptera > Coccinellidae > Cryptolaemus > Cryptolaemus montrouzieri. Next base: position 88,421,016 of record JABFTP020000021.1, on the reverse strand, counting down.
AATCTAAAATGTCAAATTCTACTGAATGCAATCTATGAAGCAACTCCGAATGGAGAACCTTTAAAAAGATGTTGTAGTTGTCTCGTTGGCTGTATTGAAACTTGATGTCTAACTTCAACCATTTCTTCTTGCTTTGTTTTACTCCATTTCGGGCTGTAGGGCGGTTCATTAGTTTGTATCTATCTGATGAAGCCACAGTTTGGTGAAACCGGTCATAGTTTTGTTAATATAGTGAAAATCTAAATGCCATAAATTTATTTCATTGAAAATATGTATATTGATTTTCATGAAGTAACGACCGCCTCAATCAAATTATTAAAACATTTTATTATTATTTTGTTATTTTCCAAATAAAGGCCGCAGTGGTATGAGGTCGAGCTATATCATGCACGAAAATGAAGTCAGCCCCTCTTTCCGCCACATTGATAATGACATATAGTTAGAGAGTCAGCCCCCTATAGTTTAGTGCATTTGCAAATTATTCCAGCAAAATGGGATTAGTTCTTTCGTTAATATTGCTACCACTCCATATCACATTACCATACCTTCTTCTCCAATGGGTTCCAGGTTGTCTCCATAGGTGAGTACGTCCAGTATCTCGTAAACCAAACCTGGACTCAACACTGTATAATATCATTGATCAGAACCTTGAATGATTTCAAGCACAGGATACTCAGGCGTCGCGATTGACAATGGGGGAACCGTCAATGGGAACCGGGCATGTAATTGAATTCCTGTAGTCTATTCCTGACAGTACAGTATATTTATCTGTACACTATGAACATTCCAGAGTTCCATAGTAAGTTGACTAGCTGCCATTATGAGTGAAATTGTTCAGCGCTTGAATTCTCAAAACCCTATTTTGAGTGATCGCTCCCTGATATCATCAGTATGATTATAATAAATCTCCAGTGCAATACCAACAGTTCTCTGAGTCAGATTCCAACATGCCAATCAGTTTTAACTATTATTCTCTATGAAGTTGATGTCGCTCTATAAATAAGAACATTCAATAGACACTTTCATCCCACAGGTAAAATCACAACTGAATTGAGGCATAAAACGTACGAAGCATATGGTCTGCAATGGGGCAACTAAAGATAAAAAAATTGGATACATGCTATATCGATCAGAAGAAAAAATGATGATGCAAATACTAGTGCAAAATAGAAGACAACAATTTTCATCTAGGAACGATGGCTCTAGGGAAGATATCATAAAATTTTTGTGACCGTTAGATTATTTTGATGTGCGTACTTCAATTTTCTAGTAACTCCCCATAAATAATCCCAGAAAAGTTATAGTTAACTGAGAACACACATTCTTGTGGTTATTTCCACATAATAATTCATCCAAATCTAATTGCATATCATCAATGAAATGTATTTCTCCATGTTGCCGTACACAACGACTAAAATCATCCATACATGAATTCACGTAATCAAATCTCGGATAATTGAAGCGGAAATAAAACAATAATGATCCGATCCAACATTGCGGAAAAAGATCATAAAACGCAATACCTGACAGTATCGGCGCGTTTTCCCCGAAGAAAAATAGCATGGAGCGCTTACGAGCTGGGACATCTCTGCAGGCTGAATTCAGCATTACATTTTTCTGATTTGAGAAATTTAATAGCAGCGGATGCTATCGCACAGGCCTGCAAGCTGAATAGAAAAAGGGAAATTCAGCCCGAGGAAACTTTTTCATTTCCATTGGGAACTGTCACTGCTAAATGATTTTTCTGCACTTGAATTTTAAACGACTTTTCTATGAAGGAGTATATCGGTTCCCTTCGCACTTACGTTTACTTTTACTTTACATCCTTGAGCTTGGCAGTTTCGAGGTAAAGTTCTCCCAAAACAATTTAAAGTTTCTAGTGTCACTTGATCGAGTGTGTCAGCAGCAAGTTTTTTCATTTTACTCGGAGGCGATTTGCACGGATTGTGCCTGAGTGCATAGAATGATGAATATATTTTTTCACTGCTAACTTCGTTGCTTGTTCAGAAGCTCATACATTTTGTATTATAGTGCTTTCATCCAGTCGAACACAGGAAATAGTGACAAAAACATTGATTACACAAAATGTTATTTATTTGTTCGGTGAACAATGTTCGGTCTATTGGAAAATAAGTTCAACGCAATACTCTAATTGAGTTGGAAATGAACTATGTTTCAATCTTATATCAGAAATATACGAGAGTAGTTTGAAAATATTTTTCCTCGATGATTGAAAATAACTTTGAACATTTCATTCTTCATAGTAATTCCTGATAAATATGAAATGCATCATATTTCTCCAATGTAGTGCAACAATCTGCATGACGATATGTCATTTTCATGCAAGCTACTTGTTTGAAGCAAAAAAAAGTTTTCTAAATCTGATGATAACTGTAAATACAATAATTTCAATTTCAGTTGGTTGACTAAATACGTCCCCACGAATAACAGGGATGAAGACAATAAAGTGATCAATCAAAATTTACTTCTTTCACGGATCACACGTTTTTGTCTGCCAAACATTGTTGTAGCTCTGTTAATTTTTTCCTAGGTAACCAATAGTGGCATCATTATTTTCAAATGATTTTTATAGAACTGAAATAATTTTTGATAGGATGCCAAATCAACTTGTGTTCAGAAACAACATTTGCATCATTATTTTATTCATTCTTTCAAAAAAAGGGTGTATTACAGAAGTATAGTATGACAGTATTGATAAATGTACAAAATTTGATTTTTTTTATGCGCGGTTCCCAGGAATAGGCGAACATGTTACACTACATGAGTGGGCGCCTAGGAAAAATTGAGGTGTATGTTTACTCGCTTCCTGAAGACGGATAAATTGTAGGATGTTGAGAAGATGTTGGACAAAAGCGAGTTCCACAGCTCACCGGCCCCGTGAACAAAGGAATTCTTATAAAAAGAGGTTCGAGGGGTCGTTGAATGTACCGCCATATGATGAGAATTCCTTGCCAGCCTAGTGTCGCGGGTATACATGAGTTTTCCCGGAACAAGTTATTTCAGTTCCTTGGAGCATCTTCCGTGGAAGTATCTGTAAAATAGAGAAAGGTAAGCAACTTGTCTTCTGAGAGCCAGCAGTAGGAGATCGCGGGTGATCTCCAGGCGCATACATGGGAACAATATTCCAAAGCAGGTCGAATGTGTGCCTTATATAGAAGCAACAGCTGAGATGACGTGAAGTATGGCTTCACTCTGAAAAGAAAACTAAGTTTAGCTGATGCCGACTTAGGTATTGCTGATACATGTTCATTCCAGCAAAACCCGGAGTTGACCATTATTCCGAGAAGGAACATAGAATCTCTGGATGCAATTTGTTGGCCTTGCATCATCAGAGGAGGATCTCCAGCGGAGCCTTTCAAGGAAACGTAGTTGCTTGCGTCTTAATCGCGTTGAAGCGCACCAGATTCAACTGATTCCACTCAGATAGCCTCTGTAAGTCAGAGTTCAAGTTATTAATTTGTTCACATCTCTGACGCTGAGATACCGCAGCTGTAATCGCCCGCAGGCTACTGAAATACGAAACCAGGGTATAATCGTCTGCAAAGCCGAAGATCTTGTTCTCTGTAGATGATCGAAAATCGTTTATCTGCAACAGAAACAAATTAGGCGAAATAATGGATCCCTGAGGTACTCCTGCTTGGAACTGGAAGCAATTATACCGTCGACTACAACTTGTATTGATCTATTCGAAAGAAAGCTACTTATCCAACCCTGTAATTTGTCGGGAAGCCTATATGCAGCAATTTTACTCAATAAAGCTGCATGCCAAACCCTATCGAAGTATTTGAAGATGTTGAGAGCTATTGCTCTAGATTTCCCATGCTTTTCCATCGTTGATGTACAAACATGAGTGACGTAGGCGAGCAGATCTCCTGTTGATCTTTGCCTGCGAAAACCATACTGACGGTCGTTAATAATTCCCTGCAACTCAAGATATTTGATGAGTTCATCACTTATGACTATCTCCATCACTTTGGACATAATGGGAAGAAGTTCAACAGGGCGGTAGTTTCTTTCCTTTCTTTGGGATCGGTTGAATTCTCGCTATTTTCCTGCTGCTCGGAAAGATCTGGCTTCCATAAGAAATCTGAAACAGACGGTAAAGAATGGTGCCAGTTCGAAAGCACACATTCTCAGGACGATTAGCGGTATTTCTAGTCTAGACCAACTGCCATCTTGCAGTTCAACTGCTCGAGAGCCCGTCTCAACGTGCGGACTCTGAACTTGATTTCTGCCATGGAAGAATTTGTAGGTGGAATGTTCGGTGGTATTACGCTAGATTAATCTAGCACAGAATTCATTGAGAACAAGACAGTAAAGTGATCGGAGATGATGCTATACTTCCATTCTAACAAGAGGCAGAAACTTAGATTTAAAGAAATTGGCACTGACAGTCTTCGCCATAGACCAGAATTGTCTAGTCCCGCTTGCCTGTTCAAGGAGTTTATCAGTTACCCCTTCGTTGGCCTTTGCTCTTGCAGTTGCCATATTGCATACGTTTCGTACTCGTTCGAAGGTTTTTCTTGTTTCCTCTGTTGGATTTATCTTCCATGACTTGTAAGCTCTGCTCTTGGCTGCACAGGCTCTTTCGCAGTCTTTGTTGAACCATGGCTTTTGTGCTGTTGTTCTCTTCATGGAATGAGGGATGTAGAAATGCATTCCTGCATGAATGATTTCTGAAACAGATTCAGTGAACACATTGATTAATTCAGTTACAGCTTTTGAACGATATGATTGATTATTATCGTGCAACTACCGTTTTCTCGATTATCTACCCGCATACTACAAATTCTTGTCAGCTATGGCTTTATGAAGCTAAAACAAAACTCTTCTGTGACTTTCTGGCCAGATGAAACAAATACTTTGTGCACCTTCTCGACAGTCGTAAAAGCAAATCAGCATAACCATTTATTTTGACTTCTTCAAGTGACTATTCTGGACTTTTCTGCCTCCAACGCTCTCCATTCAGAATTTTGCCGCTTTGTTTCGGGCTTATACTGAAAAGATCCCTTCTTGTCACCAACTACAATCGTTTCCAACAAGTCTGGGTCCTTTCGAGCACTTCTAATGATGTCTTTGCTATGCTCAATTCGATTAAACTTTTGGTTTATGCGATACTAACGTCGCATCAACCTTCGTAAGGCCCAACACTTTGGTCAAAATGCGGTATACAGTTGTTTGAAGAATGCCTAATTCCTATAAATTTCAATGATTTTTTATTATTTTGGATCAATTTACGAACTTTTTCGATGTTTTCTTCCGATATTCCTTTTTAGGATGGACATATCTTTCATCATCATTCAAGGTCTTTTTAACCGATTCGAATGATATGTTTCTGTAAGAGATTTTCCAAGTTTAGCACAAAACTAAACCACAGCTCTTCGTTTGAATCTTAATTTTTGAACGATGTTTTGAAAGTTCTAACAAACTTGACAAAAAATGACTCAAGTTGTTTAGATACAAATGTCATGAAATTTTTAACAGCTATCAATGAAAATCCATATTATCTACGGCTACAAAATTATAACAGATAGCACGGGTACTACTGTTTCCTTCAAACAGTTCGGTTACTATTGGAATGGAGGATGTATATGAGGTGGAAACCAATTTGATATGGTGATATAGAATAGTCCAAGACTAAGTGTCCTACAGATCCTTCAACTTTAGCAATTTGGACTTCCTTAAGCAATATATTTTACAACGCCCATGATATACCGAGCGATGAAATCGCTTCGGATTCCTTTCAAGGATGTGAAGAACGATGCACTTCTGAATATTGAGAGGAATCAACCAATCAGTACACCATCGAGATATCATGTTTAAATAGTCTTGGAACAAAGCGCCGTCGAGGATGGGGTTGGTATATAACTTGGTATCATCAGCAAATTGCGAGCACTTTGACCCAGAACAGAACCCTGTGTTACACCGCTAGTGACTGGTCTCGATGCAGAATTCTTATTTGAGATTCGAACGAAGTACTTGCCATCACCAAGAAAGGCTCTGATCCAAGCAAGCAATTTCCCCCTAATCCCGAAGCGCTCGAGTTTCATGAGCAGCACCCTGTCATATGCCTTCGAGAAATCAAGGTAGACAACATCGTCAGGAGTACCAGAATCTACCGACTCCATCCAAGAAATTACGCATTCTAGAAGATTTGTAATCACGGATCATCCAGGTAAAAAGCCATGTTGACTTCTCGGAATTATATCGTTTTTTAGGAGGAAATCAAGCATCTGATAGAGAACCACTCTCTCGAAAACCTTGCAGGCTACTGAAGTTAAACTTATGGGACGATAATTGATTGGAGATGTGTTGTCGCCACTTTTGAAAATAAGTGTGATAGATGCCATCAACCACGAAACCGGCAGCCCGTGATAGCAAAAAGATTGATTGAAAATCAGGGAAAGAGGAGAAGACAATAATGATGCACATGATTTTAGCAATTTAGATGATAAACTGTCGGCACCAGGCGCAGAAGAAGTGTTCAGATTAGCAAGATGTTTCTCAATAACGTTGGTAGCGAAATATATCTCCCTCAGTTCTGACGAACAACGATTCGCTAAAATTATTGGAATAAGGCCTATGGGTTCGTCGAAGAAAGAAGCTGCGAAAGAATCTGCCAAAACCTCCGCTACCTCCTGCGATTGGCATTAATCACCTCTAGAATTCTTTACTGTTGGAATTGTCACTTTGGTGTCGAGAAAGGATCTCATATACTCGTAGAACTTTTTTCGTTCTTCGATAGTATTAATTTAGATTCGTACCGTCTCTTATATCCACTAATAGATCTCGTTAATAAATTCAAATAATTTCGGTGAGCATCATATTCTTCATCTCGTCTCCGCTGAAGGTATTTTTGCAAAAACGATTTTTTGTGATTAATCATCCGATATATATTTGAATCTATCCATGGTTTCGACGGATTCGTATACACTTCCCTTGACGACGTGTTTGCAGACACTTTTTTGGCCAGGATATTCGAAAGCACACTCCACATATCTCCAATTTCACGGCCGATTAGCAATTCTTCCCAGTCAATCGACAAAAGGTCCTGATTCAATGTTTCATCATCAATGACCTGAATAGTTATTTTGATAATCGATATTTTAGCAGGTGGGGCGCGGAATTGAATTTTTGACAAAAGAGTAGAGTGGTGAGACCTCGCGAAAGGTGAAAATGGTCAATGTCTGAATGCAATGAGATCACGATCGTTCACTATGAAGAGATCGAGCAATAACGGGGCCAGACCTTTCCTGAATCTGGTTGGCTTGTTGACGAGTTGGATTAGACGTGAATTCTGAAAAAGATCGAAAAAAAGAAGCAGATCTAGAATTTTCTGACGGCCTAGAATTCAATGACCAGGAGATATCAAGAACGTTGAAGTCACCAGTAACAAGCAAGTTTTTCTTACTTGAAAGTTCAGCGAGATAGTCGAAGAGAACGCTATCATTCTCTCATAAAAATTCTTAAAAATCGAAAAATTATACTCAACATATATACAGAAAAGGTCACAGCTTTTGCAAATATCAAATTATGATGCTGAAACTTGGATATAATATCAGTAACATCTATGGCAATCTAACAAAAAAAGAGGAACGAATTCCATGACATGGCTATCGCCTGTGAAAATTCCAGGAACTTTTTGATAGAGGTGGTATTCGCAGAAAGATCAATAGACTGATAATTAAGTACCACAGGAAAATAAAAAATTTTCCTGAAACCACCTTGAGATCAATTTTCGATTCTGAATTTTCGAATAGAAGACTCTTTGGTATTATGAAAGGAACAAAAGCGTTCTTACAAATTCATCACTTTTCAAGCATGTGGATTTTACAGGAAAGCTCCGGCATATATTTTTCATTCACTAACTAGCATGCATAACAATTTTGCTCCCAATTCACATTTCAGACAGAATTTTCTTTGCCGAATGCTTCTTTCTGTTTCTCAGAAGCTTAATACCTTGAAAATTCGTTTCCAAATTCAATTAAATATTCTGTCTTCAACATTACTTACTGCTGCTTTGATACAAATATCGTGAAACCCTTCCAGAGCAATTTTATTTCAACCTAAAAGGTTTGAAATACTTGATAATATTCGATTATTTGGTATTTCGGTTTTTCTTTTGTTTCATCATAATTACTTTCGTTTGACCTTTCAGAAACCTTTTTCAAATGTTATAACTCCTAATGACGTAATATACGTATGTACATATAAAAATAATAAGATATACTTGGTGAGGTTATTGTAACGATTCTTTTATGGTTTGTGTTGCTTTAAAAAATGCCAACGTGAATATTGGGTACCAAATCTACCTACAGTGTTCCTGAGAAAAGTGTTTAGACAGAACGATGTGATTTTCGAAGGGTTTCATTTATTTTTCTAGGTTGCGAGTGCTTATAAATGGCATTAGACAGGTGGTAGCTGGTGGCTTCATCACGTACCAATACATTCATATGGCTCCATGCGACTTTTGCCTGTTGTCAAGGTTCAAATCACCACTTAACGGGCACCTATTTAATCAAAAGCAAACGACAGAAACGAATGCGACGAACGCTGTCAAAAAGCAAGTCCAAAACTGTTTCCAGAACTGCAAATATTGTTTGTTGCATTTTATCTATTCTAAGGTAAGCTGCTATGAAGGATGCCTCGAGCCAAACGAGACCGAATGACATGCCGAAGAAATACGGTTGTAGAACGTATACTCTGATGTCAGTCCTCGTAGTAAATTCAAAATCGAAATAGTCCAAGTCCAAATGATCCCCTCCCTCATCTCTTCCAATGTAGATATAAATTAGTTTTCTATATTGCTTTCTAATTTCCAAATCATATAAATGTATTAATGAATTTTTACTCATGGGCAATGGCAAAATAGAAGTACACACCCCACAAAAATTGTCGCCGGATGTTCTGAATTCCACAATCGATTAAGCAACTCGATCGCAGTTTCTTGGTCAACATATGTTTTTAGACAAATGAGGGGAAAAAAATCTTATCTATGTAGTAACATTTCTTTTCATGCTGAATTAATGTTAAAGTTTTCTGTGTTTCTTGTTGATTTTCGAATTTTTAATTTATTGTAATGGCTGCTGAACGTTCTGGATGTTATTTGATCATGAATTGGTAAGAACTGTAGCACTTCTAGAGAAGGAGCGAAGCCAACTTTACGTGGCTAATTTGTTGAATGCTAACCAAAATACTATTTTAGGAGCAATTAATCGGTACCACGAAACAGGGGAATACAAAAGAACAGGGAATAAATCGGATAACAACACCAGTTGTTTAACTGAACTAAGAGTTCGGCACTGTACGGCTAGAATGCTACAAAATGAACTTTCTCTTTCCAGAAATGTGCATATTTCATTGCAAACTGTTAGGAAAAGGCTCAAAAAAGACGATATCAGAACAAGGGTGGCTTCTACCGGCCCGCGTCTCACCAGAGACTATCGAGTTGCAAGAGTTCAGTTTGCGAGGGAACATGCAAATTGAGTTATTCCAGAATGATCGAATGTTCTCTGTTCAGACGAGTCTAGGTTCTGTTTAGTATCAAATGATAGACACTTGCCTGTAAACAGACTACCTAGGAAACGGTATCAGCAATGCAATATCCGGCAAACCGAAAACTTCGGAGGGGGCTTAGTAATGATGTGGGGAAGCACTTTTTTCCATAGTCGAACTGAGTTAGTTCTAGTGAATAATGAAAGAATGAAAGCGGCTAGATACATCGCAGATATCCCTGAACCCCATGTAGTACCCTTTGGCCCATTGATTGTCGGAAACTTCATTTATATGCATGATAATAATCGGCCTCATGCAGCTAAAGTAGTCGCAAAATTTCTGCAAAATGCCGAAATTGATATTTTAAGGTAGCCAGCCAGAAGTCCCGACTTGTGTTCCAAAGAACATGTTTTAAGAGTACATCCAAAATTTGTTTGAGGGGCTTCTGAGACGTATACTGGCAGTAATTAGGGCCCGGGGAGGAAACACTCGATTATGAAAATGATTAGTAATCATTCGATGCTAGTTGATTGGTCTCTTTGCGAATGTTTGAAGATGGTAGAATTTTTAAATTTTTCATTAACTTGAGAATTGTTGATAATCTCCATCATAAACTCATCTCTTTTGAATGATATCTTCATATTTTACACTTCTGAAAGTTAACAAGCGACTCTTGAATGACCAACCTAAATGTTTATATAGTATTGTCGTAAAAGTAAGGTTATGCGACGATTTTTGTGGGAAGTGTTTTACATATGTGATAGTTCTGGATAAATTTCCTATCCAAATAACTAATACTTATCTATATGTTTATCAACCTTTAATTCTTTCAATTTTTTTTTCTTCTAGCGAAAAGGTTGTCCTCTCAAGTCCATCTAGTTGAAAGCATGTGTTTGTTTTTGTAAATTGATTTTTATTCACAAGTAGCCATAATACAATCTGACTGGTAATCAAATTTTCTGAAATAATTTTTGTTTTCGGATATTTCTTTGCCAAATTTTTCACTCTGGCTTCCAGAATATTAATACCCTAAGTTTTTTCCTAACTCAATTAAATATTCTCCAACTTCAGTTGTTGATGCTTTGAAACAGATACTATGAAACCCCTTTCAGAGCAATTTCTTTTAACCCGAGAGATTCGGAACAAAACATATATATATATATATATATATATATATATATATATATATATATATATATATATATATATATATTCGATTATACGATTTTTCGTTATTAGTTTTTCTTTCATCGTAATTATTTTCTTTCAAAACTTTTTAAAATTGTTATATTTACAAATGAAGTTATAACTTCAGTATGGATTCTTTTTCCAATAGAGATATAATTGTTAAGGTTATTGTAAAGATTCGTGTAATGGCTAAATATTAACATTGCAAACGAATGTTCAATAAATATCATCAAATGGAACCATATTTTTAATGTGGACATTAAGTTGGGGATTCAAAGTAGTATTTAAATTTCGAACAATGGATTGTGGTTATATAAAATGCGGCTGAAAGTAGTAATAAAGATATATGATAATTTAATAGGTACATAAAAATGAAATGAGATGATGAAATATAGATTACTTATTTTCCAGAAATATTCGATTACCTAATCAGACGTGGTTCGATCTCTGATTTGCCCCAACGTAAATTGACTATGAAGCCTTAGGTTTTGATATGTAAACTTTGATATATAGTATGGTAAAACAAGAATGGACTCGAACATTTCCTCATCATTTGTTGAAATTCAATTACTTTTTTGATAATATGAAAATAAAATGTTGTCATCAGAATGTTTTTTGATTGATATCTATGGCGTGTAAACCCTCATCGGAATCATCTTTTTCGATTCTGTAACATTTTTCTGCGCCTCAGTCGTTTCCTTCAAATTGCAGACCATTCAATTTTCAAATTTCTCCTAAATATTATGGCAGTAAAGGAATTATTCTTTCTCATTAAGCCAAGAAGAAATATGGATATTTTTAATATCAGGAACGGATAACAGAATGAATACGAAGAACAATTAATAATGATATAAAAATGATATGTTGATTATAAATATCAAGATCTGGTATTAGAAAATTCTCGAAATGATGAATTCTTCATACACATTCCATACCATTTCTGGTGCCATATTTTGAATTTCCGTTTTTATGAGCCACTTCAGTTCTTCAATACTTTTTGGTGAATTGACAGAAACTTTGAATTTCTGATAACCTTACAAGGGGCCGTCCGGAGCATATCAGGTGACCTGGCCGTTCGAGGGATCCTCTTCGTCTAATCCATTTTCCGTGCGTAGTGGGACGTATCTTGTTGATACCAAATTTCGAGATTAGGCATATCGGGATGATTTCCATGAGGAGAAAGGTCATGTTTTATCGCTTCGGTATACCTGTAAAAAGTTGCTTTTTTAGATCAACATTAGGCACAAAAAAAATCAGTTGGTTTATGCCATGTTCCAAGGTGCCCCCCATCGTCATAAAGTTCTGACAAATTTAGGCAAATTATGAGTTTGCCATAATTTTTCAAAACATTGCAAACATTTTATGAAACTCCTGAGCGACAGTTATTACCGGTAGAAACATGCCTGTTGAGACTCTAAGGTAGCGGGACGCGGGAAGGGTATTTCGGCGAAATACCCCTTCCCCGCGCCTTCATTCCCAAACACCGATGGAGTGACATTTAGTAATTTGGCGCGCTTACAGCAGTTCATCTGTTTGCCGTTCATTTATTTGAGGCATCAAATTGTATTAGTTTATCTTAAACTGGGATTGTGACGTATATTGTAAGTAGTGATTTTTATATTTTATGCTTGTAGTTTAATTCCTGACTGTTATATTAGAGTATTTATTATTTGTATTGTTTGCAGAAATATATCTCAAGTTAAAACACGCAAAACAACGAGCTGTCCTGTCTTTGGTTTGCCGCAAAAGTTACCAGCATTGCAATTACCAACTTATAACGATGTTATGAAGAATTATCTGTTCATAAAACATGAGTTGAAGCCTGACAAAACAACAAAAGAGCCAACAGTTCATGAAATATCTGAAATATTGGCACACGAAGTTATAAAAATATGACAGAAATCGTCGCAGCCTCCTGTGAGTGTGAAAAGAGTTTTACAACTGATTCGTGCCTACCTCGACAAATATAGAAGCTTAATGAAACTATATCTTTGCCGTCAAACTAATGTTAAATACCAAGAAAGAATTAATACATTTATATCAGAGTCCCATAGACTGTTTGATATTAGATGTTGCAAATGCAAAGTTATATGTAATTGTAAGTGTGTAAAAGGTTAGTCGTGTTCCCAAGGAGAAAGCAAGTTTCTTAATTGACCAAAGAACAGACAGCAAATGATGATAGGCGGTATCTATGTGATTGCAACTGTGAGAAACAAGAAGAAACAAGAAAGAAAAGAAAAAAGTTTATCGCGGAACGGAGAGGTAAACTATTTTGACAAACCTTGTTGTTACCGTTCGTTGACCGATGATTTTTTAATCGAAAGCAGCAGTTTTATGCGCTAGCTCATCCGTATTATCTTCTTGTCCTTACCATGAAAACTCAGATCAAGTCAAACTAAAAGGTTCACCACCTCAGAAAAAAAAGAGGTTAAACTTACCATCATTAGCCCTTGCCTGTGATCGTACTGGAATATCCGATAGAGCCGCTGCTATTATAGCTTCTTCTGTCTTAAAACATGTTGGCATTATTTCCCCAAACGATCAAAGTTGTGTCATTGATCTTTCAAAGTTGCGCCCTGAAAAAACTAAGGTCAGATTAACTCTACATGAAACGGACTGCAATAAAATGATTCTTTGTTTATATTTTGATGGCAGGAAGGATAAGACTTTGGTTCATATTGAGAAAGAAGGAAAATTCTACAGAAAACGACAGATTGAAGATCATTTTGTCATTTCATCAGAACCAGGAAGCAACTTTTCCAGGCATGTCACTTGTGAGTCGGGGACTACTAAAGGTATTGAAGACACTTTAATATCTCACTTGAAATCTAAGTTAGTAAAGCTGAGTGAAATAGCTGTTGTTGGCTGCGATAGAACAGTAAGCAATACAGGTTTTGAAGGTGGCGTTATTTATCTGATGGAAGAAGAGCTAAACAGACCATTACAGTGGTTTATCTGCCAGTTGCATTCTAATGAATTACCATTGCGACATTTGTTATTACAGTTAGATGGAAAAACTAGAGGGTCGAAATGATTTTCAGGTGCCATTGGATCTCAATTACAAAATTGTCAAACAATGCCGATAGTCGCATTCTTCGTTATACCCACAATATCACCTGAAAATACTAGAACAGAGCTGAGTATCGACCAAAAGTATCTATACTATATTATGACCGCTATCAGTACTGGTATATTTACTTCTGATTTAGCTAATATATAACCTGGACTCCTTAACCATTGTAGATGGCTAACAACAGCTAATCGAATTCTAAGGTTGTATGCCACAAATACTGACCCTGAAGAAAAATTATTGGTATTAGCCATGTACGTCATGAAAGTTTATGGACCGATGTGGTTTACAATAAAATGTAATTCCTCGTGCATCGGCGGGGCTAAGCACCTTTGGCCAAATTTTAATCTTAGTCGCTATTTGAAGGCTATCATTGACAAAGTAATCCAACGAAATTGATATTTCGGTCATCCAGAAAATATCATCATTGTTGACGATGACAGAGAGGTTATCCGAGATCTGGCATATTGAAGAAAAGCAAGATCACAGAATACTCGAGGACTTCGAAAATTCAAGGTGCCGGTGTTCAATTTCGATGCTAAAGACTATACTGACATTATTTTGTGGCGTGACTGTGACATAGCTGAGCCACCTCTAACTTCAAATTTGTCTGATGAAACATTGAAGGAAATTGTAAGAAATGGTCTCGGCACATGTCAGGATATTAAAGATTTTCCATGCCACATCCAAGCCGTGGAGCGCAGCATTAAGTTGGTGACAGAAGCATCGCGTGCAGTTTGTGGGGAAAACAAACGAGATGGTTTTATTAGAGCAAGATTACTATCTCGTCAACGTATGCCTAGTCTTAACAAAAAGAATTAATTCAATATTTAAACTGTATTTTTAATGTTTCTGGATATTTCTTGTAATAAATAATTAAAACATAAAAAAATGTTTTTCGTTTGTTTTTCATCCCTGCTGGGGCACCTCAGAACGTTAAAATAATTGTGTGATATTTTCTATGTTTGTTTTGTATATAACAAGGTAACTTTTCATCGCTATGCCGTTGAAAAAAACAAATTTTTTTTAAATTTCATATATTTTCGCTCCACCCTAATTTACAATCCTGGGAATAAAGGGTGATTGATACGAAAAAAATCAATTAGATATTTTAAATAATAGATTCAAGAATTTGCAATGCCTAATCAAGTGAACTTTTGTTTGTAAACAATCTCTTTCTACTGTCAATCTTTTATGAATGAAATCATTCCCTCGCCCTCTGCAACCCGTGACATAAGAATCTTAACACGCCAACCTATGAATCAATTGATAGATTTTGTTTTCCAATAGTTTAACTGAAAGAAAAATAATGAGAAGTAACACTAAAACAAAAAAATTTACAGGTCAATGTTCAATAATATTTCACTTCAAATGTTTGACTTCTGCAGTCTGACGAATAACCAACCGATCGTGGAGCTTATCAACTTCAGAATTATAGACCTTACTTTCGAAGTATACCCGTGATTTCAGGAATTCGTACTAGATGTGGATATGGATCTTTGACAGGCCCTCTTCTACCAATCCAACGATTCAAGAAAAGTTCAACCAAAAAGTTGAGCTTTGGTAATGCATACTGCCCAACTTTAGTAAAATCACATTATCTGAAGAATGACAGGATTGTTATCACAGGGGTAGAAAACAGCTCGAGCGTGAATGAGATCTTTCTTCAGAATATTCAAATACATTACTTCCGTTAAATTATCGTCAGAAAACAAGGTCTAAGCACTCTATTTTTCACTATGCAGGAAAATAAATTCTGTTTTTATCGATGCCGCAAATGGTGTTTACACATCCGATGTGAATTTACCTCAACGCAAAACCTTAAATTTTGGCTATTGACATCTCCCTTGACGGTATCGCCACATTGTGAAGACACAATTCCATCTTTGATTCGATGAATTCATCCATACAATCCGGTTGGTCAAGTTTCACAATGTGGGATTGTTAGTACCTGGGAATATCATTCATATTGCCATTTTATATCGATACCGAAATAGACACAACCAAATTTATATGGAATCACCCGATATTTTGAATATTACCTCAGGGATTTTGGCAATTTCGAAGGATTGTTAGAATCGATCCTTTTGAGATATTTCAATAATAATAAATAAATTAAGGTTAATTTTAAATAAGAAACAAATAAAAAAATTAGAGACTCTTTCCGCAGGTAGTAAAAAATTGAAAATGATTTTCTCACGGAGTAGGTGGTTTTCTCGACCTCAGTAGCTTGTATTACCTCCTCTTGCCCTGATATAAGCCTAAATTTGTCTGGACTTCGGATTAGGTTCTCGACCTCCTCTGGGGTGATATTCTGCCACTCTTCTATGGCGGCTTGAATGAACTGTTGTGTAGTTCTTGAATTATCCTGGAGCGATCTAATTTTCCTTTTGAGAATATCCCATAAATATTCAATAGGTTTAGGTTTGGAGAGCACGCTGGCCAGTCCAAAATAGCGATTCCCTCTGTTTCAAGATAATGTCGCGCGAGGTTGATGGTATGCAGAGGAGCATTATATTGCATAAAAAAGAAATAACCACCTTGCCAGACTCTTAGTATGGACTCCAGCACTAAGTCTACGTAATTTCTAGCCGTTACACTCACAGGAAACTAAATCAAATCAGTTTTTTCTCCCAGCATAATGCCACCCTAAATCATAACACTGCCCCTTGGTATTTCGGAATTTGTCTTGCTGTTCGAGTCTACATTGTCTTCCACGACTCCTTAAAACCCTAATCCGGCAGTCATCTGATCGAACACCAATTCTATTCTCAACCGAAAGATGCACATTACGCCAATTCTTAATATTCCAATTTTGGTGCTCGATACACCAATTAAGTCTGTTAATGGGAGACTTAAGAGGAACTTTTGCTGTAGAAACCCCTTGAACGAAGTCTTTGACGTATCGTTTCGACTGATACACTGATGCCTGTTGCTTCCAGAAATTGCCTTTGGAGTATGGGGTGCGACGCACTAGGGACCCTTTTCGCATTTTGCCACAAAAAGCGGTCTCGTACTTTAAAAACGATCTTCCTACGACGTCTTCTAGAACTATTTTGCAGAGATTGTAGCTCGTATCGGGCGTAGGTTTTTGAAATCACTCTCTGTGATACCCCCATTATGGCCGCTATATCCCTCTGTGTCATCCCCTCTTCAACGAGAGCAATTATTCGACCCCTCTGCACACCAGACAATCAAACATAAGGCATTTTCAATTATGATTATAGGCTTTTTTTAATTTTGAAGTTCGCAGTTTCAAATCTCAGTGACGACTGTGTACAATATTTCGATCATGTGGTGATAATTCAACATTTCTTATCATACTATCTAGTTTTTACAGCAAAAAACTTCATCATTTTTGCCGTGACCATGTTAAAAATAGTGTTCGCCTAATTACCCTTTAAGATTTCAGCTTCTAATTATCCATTAAGAGGGTTACCATAACCAAGATTTCATGCTATTTACTTCCTTGAATTTGAAGTCCTACCAGGAGCAACAACAAACAATGATACTTACAAATCTGTTTCGTATTAATTGCTTATTTATTAAATAAAACTGGAATCGGAAGAGAATGCCTCAGAGAACTAATGTAAATACAGGGATATCCACCGGGACTTTCCGTTAAAAACTTTTCAAGTTCCAATTACAATATCAAGCTGAAATTTTATACGCGGCCATAACTGGCGATTTCCAATTGGAGTGAGATATTTTCGAAGTGATAACATTTCCGGTTACACCGGAAGTGGGTCATCACTTTGTTATTTCAAATGGCAATCTACCTTTTTTATTTTACATCTAGAACCGACATTTGATCAAGGCATAAAATACCCAAGTTGTTGGCACTTATCTGTCAAAACAGATTTAATCATTTTTGTTATAAACTCGATTTTTGAGGACCATTTAAAAAATTTGTAGCTCGTAGATTTTTTGCACTACAGACACAATATCTGCTTGGGTTGATAGAAGAAGGATCAAGGAATTCTTTGAGCAATCTACACATGTCAAATAATTAATGCGTTGTATGATTTTTTCAATTTGGCCTTTTTCAAACAGCAACAACTCAATTTTTTCAAATTGCACGTGCTAATTTTTATATCGCCATCAGATGAAGCGTCAAATTTCAGATGGAATTGTATAAGCATATACTATACCCATCTTTTATAGTTCCGAAATAATATGGGAATATACATAGAATTTTGATGATTTTGCAAGAACTAACAGAAAATAATTTGTAATATCTCAATCTAGTAGCTGAACTGGCTACGCTCACCTGACAGGTGCCTAAAATTTATGTACTTGTCCCTTCGTTCATTCGAATTTGATATTTCAACAAGAATTGTCGTTATTTCAGATTGAAAATATCCAAAAAATGCAACACATTTGGAATAAAACCACTGGTTATTCAAACGAAAATATATTTAATCTATTTTTAATTCATTTTAGAATGTCAGAAAGTAGTGGGTAGAAATTGCAAGCAATTCAATAACCAATTTCCAAATTTACCGTCTATGAGTAAAATAAAATTTCGAAGCATTAGAAGTAATTTTCTACAATTCGGATGAATAAAAATTGTAAGAACTAAGCTAAAACCAATCATCGAAGATAATTACATTAATACGAATAAATGAAAGCAAACATCAAAGGTGAAATTTAATTTACGATCTGAATATATGTTCAATATGGGCCCCATTTTGCTCGATATACTTGACAGCTCGTATACGAACATAATGAGTTGCCCTCCTAGTTTCCTCAGGATCAATATTACGAAAAGCATTATGAATACGCTCTGATAACTCTTCTTTACTTCTTACAGGAATAAGATACACTTCACTCTTGATTTTGCCCCATAAATAAGAATCAAGGGGCGTCAGGTCCGGAGAACGTGGAGGCCATAAATTTGGTTCTTGATTACTGCACCATCTACCCTCGAACGTTTCTGTTAGCTGCCGATCTACAGCTCGTGCTTTATGTGCTGGTGCACCATCCATTTGGTAATAGCAATCCCTCAGAATGTTAAGGGGTAATCCATCTAAAAAATTTGCTAATGTTCCTCTCAAAAATTTCCAGGTATCTTTGTCCATTAAGATTTTCCTCATAAATGTGATAAGCCAACAAATCTTTCATTAAAATTGCAACGCTAGCGTATTCATTTGATTGTCGTCGTCCTCGAGAATGGGTTTTCTTCTAGTTTCTATGTATTTTGTTCTTCCAAATTGCAGAAAATTGCTTCTAATCCTTCGAAATGTTGATTTACTCATAGGCGCCAAATTTGGAAATTGGTTATTGAATTTCCTGCAAGTTCTGTCCACCACTTTTTGACATTCGCCATGTATTAAAAAGAGATTAAACATATCCTCGTTTGAATAATCAGCCATTTTATTATCGATCTGGTGTTTTTAAAAATTTTCACTTCAACTTACCAACAATTTTGTTGAAAATCAAATTCGAATGAACGGAGTGACAAGTACATTAATTTTAGGCACCTGTCAGGTGAGCGTAGCCAGTTCACCGACTTGATTCAAATATTTCAAAGCATTCTCTGTTAGTTCTTGCAAAATCATCAAAATTCAATATATTCCCAAATTTTTTCGGAACTATTAGAGATGGGTATAGTACATTCCGGTATAACCGGAAATGGTATCACTTCGAAAATATTTCACTTCAATTGGAAATCGCTTGTTATGGCCGCGTATAAAATTTCAGCTTGGTATTGTAATTGGAACTCAAAAAGTTTTTAACGGACGGTCCCGGTGGATAATATGTCAACACAAAGTATATTCCTAATTTGTTTAACTGAATCGTATGAAATTATGCAGAAATTCCCTAATTTATTTACATTAAGCAACAATTATTGAACTGATTTAGCTGAAGAAATTGGATAGAATGGAACTACATAAACAGCTGATATCGATTTTCATTAATTCAGCAGTTTTGCCAGCTTGAAAGTATTTCAACCGAAGTGCCCCTATCGAATCATCAAATTTTTCCCATTTTTTATAGTTTCTTCCTTATCGATCAATTAAAATTCAGCTGGGGCATTCCGAATTGATTATAACAGTTCTGATAGGGAAACCTTTTGGGCTAATTGAATGATTTTCTTTCGATAACAATTGAATGTTAGCTTTGACAATGAAAGCATTATTTGTTTTATTTCTCACTGATTAACAATACAGAATTATGGATTATTTCGATTATTCGATAATTACAATACCTACTTTCAATGTTTGGATTAGTTATACCGGGTGGGGCAACTAAAACGAAAAGACTCGATAACTGCTAAACTATTCGTTTCTGGACCAAAATCAGAAACAGGTCAATTTTTGTCTGAAGGGGGACATGTTTTAACACACAGTGATTATATTTTTCATCAACCCCCTTATCAGGGAGTTGATGAAAAAGGTTAGTTCGTCGAAATACGAGTTATTTTCAGTAATTGCAAAATCTGTCGATTTCGAATGAGCATTCACCGAAATACAGTTGTTGTTTGAGGAAAGCTACCTTAAAGCAGTGGTACTATATCCCCTCAGACACTTCCTCAGATGAGGGTGTCAACCCCTCAAATCTTAGAGTTTATCCGTTACTTTGAGTAATAACCCATTAGAAAGGTTTTAGAATTTCTAAGAAATTGTAGACAAAATTCTTGTTTCATCTGCATTGTGATGAAGAAATAGAGTGAATTAATTGAGAGCGATACAGTGTTTCCGAAGTCTGCTGATTTTGAATGAAGATTCAGAACACATTCGTTCGGTTTTCAAATTATAGATCTTATTAATAGAACATGTAGGTAATGTTGGTGAGTGGGGAAAATTTGAAAATTGAAAAATTGAAAAAACAATTGAATTTATCATACCTGATACATTTTATAGATCAACTCAGTATCAATTGTACAAATGTTTAGTGTTAGCCGCCAACTTCCAAGTACAAATACTGATGTTGCTCTAAACGTTTCCGGACATTACGAAGCATTTCAGGGGTTATACGATTACGATCGACTGCAATCCGTTGTCGTAAATCCACCAAATCTGCTGGATAATTGACCAAAGAACAGACAGCAAATGATGATAGGCGGTATCTATGTGATTGCAACTGTGAGAAACAAGAAGAAACAAGAAAGAAAAGAAAAAAATTTATCGCGGAACGGAGAGGTAAACTATTTTGACAAACCTTGTTGTTACCGTTCGTTGACCGATGATTTTTTAATCGAAAGCAGCAGTTTTATGCGCTAGCTCATCCGTATTATCTTCTTGTCCTTACCATGAAAACTCAGATCAAGTCAAACTAAAAGGTTCACCACCTCAGAAAAAAGAGGTTAAACTTACCATCATTAGCCCTTGCCTGTGATCGTACTGGAATATCCGATAGAGCCGCTGCTATTATAGCTTCTTCTGTCTTAAAACATGTTGGCATTATTTCCCCAAACGATCAAAGTTGTGTCATTGATCTTTCAAAGTTGCGCCCTGAAAAAACTAAGGTCAGATTAACTCTACATGAAACGGACTGCAATAAAATGATTCTTTGTTTATATTTTGATGGCAGGAAGGATAAGACTTTGGTTCATATTGAGAAAGAAGGAAAATTCTACAGAAAACGACAGATTGAAGATCATTTTGTCATTTCATCAGAACCAGGAAGCAACTTTTCCAGGCATGTCACTTGTGAGTCGGGGACTACTAAAGGTATTGAAGACACTTTAATATCTCACTTGAAATCTAAGTTAGTAAAGCTGAGTGAAATAGCTGTTGTTGGCTGCGATAGAACAGTAAGCAATACAGGTTTTGAAGGTGGCGTTATTTATCTGATGGAAGAAGAGCTAAACAGACCATTACAGTGGTTTATCTGCCAGTTGCATTCTAATGAATTACCATTGCGACATTTGTTATTACAGTTAGATGGAAAAACTAGAGGGTCGAAATGATTTTCAGGTGCCATTGGATCTCAATTACAAAATTGTCAAACAATGCCGATAGTCGCATTCTTCGTTATACCCACAATATCACCTGAAAATACTAGAACAGAGCTGAGTATCGACCAAAAGTATCTATACTATATTATGACCGCTATCAGTACTGGTATATTTACTTCTGATTTAGCTAATATATAACCTGGACTCCTTAACCATTGTAGATGGCTAACAACAGCTAATCGAATTCTAAGGTTGTATGCCACAAATACTGACCCTGAAGAAAAATTATTGGTATTAGCCATGTACGTCATGAAAGTTTATGGACCGATGTGGTTTACAATAAAATGTAATTCCTCGTGCATCGGCGGGGCTAAGCACCTTTGGCCAAATTTTAATCTTAGTCGCTATTTGAAGGCTATCATTGACAAAGTAATCCAACGAAATTGATATTTCGGTCATCCAGAAAATATCATCATTGTTGACGATGACAGAGAGGTTATCCGAGATCTGGCATATTGAAGAAAAGCAAGATCACAGAATACTCGAGGACTTCGAAAATTCAAGGTGCCGGTGTTCAATTTCGATGCTAAAGACTATACTGACATTATTTTGTGGCGTGACTGTGACATAGCTGAGCCACCTCTAACTTCAAATTTGTCTGATGAAACATTGAAGGAAATTGTAAGAAATGGTCTCGGCACATGTCAGGATATTAAAGATTTTCCATGCCACATCCAAGCCGTGGAGCGCAGCATTAAGTTGGTGACAGAAGCATCGCGTGCAGTTTGTGGGGAAAACAAACGAGATGGTTTTATTAGAGCAAGATTACTATCTCGTCAACGTATGCCTAGTCTTAACAAAAAGAATTAATTCAATATTTAAACTGTATTTTAATGTTTCTGGATATTTCTTGTAATAAATAATTAAAACATAAAAAATGTTTTTCGTTTGTTTTTCATCCTGCTGGGGCACCTCAGAACGTTAAAATAATTGTGTGATATTTTCTATGTTTGTTTTGTATATAACAAGGTAACTTTTCATCGCTATGCCGTTGAAAAAACAAATTTTTTAAATTTCATATATTTTCGCTCCACCCTAATTTACAATCCTGGGAATAAAGGGTGATTGATACGAAAAAATCAATTAGATATTTTAAATAATAGATTCAAGAATTTGCAATGCCTAATCAAGTGAACTTTTGTTTGTAAACAATCTCTTTCTACTGTCAATCTTTTATGAATGAAATCATTCCCTCGCCCTCTGCAACCCGTGACATAAGAATCTTAACACGCCAACCTATGAATCAATTGATAGATTTTGTTTTCCAATAGTTTAACTGAAAGAAAAATAATGAGAAGTAACACTAAAACAAAAAAAAATTTACAGGTCAATGTTCAATAATATTTCACTTCAAATGTTTGACTTCTGCAGTCTGACGAATAACCAACCGATCGTGGAGCTTATCAACTTCAGAATTATAGACCTTACTTTCGAAGTATACCCGTGATTTCAGGAATTCGTACTAGGTGTGGATATGGATCTTTGACAGGCCCTCTTCTACCAATCCAACGATTCAAGAAAAGTTCAACCAAAAAGTTGCGCTCTGGTAATGCATACTGCCCAACTTTAGTAAAATCACATCATCTGAAGAATGACAGGATTGTTATCACAGGGGTAGAAAACAGCTCGAGCGTGAATGAGATCTTCCTTCAGAATATTCAAATACATTACTTCCGTTAAATTATCGTCAGAAAATAGAAAAATAGAGTGCTTATTTTTCACTATGTAGGAAAATAAATTCTGTTTTTATCGATGCCGCAAATGGTGTTTACACATCCGATGTAAATTTTCCTCAACGCAAAACCTTGAATTTTGGCTATTGACATCTCCCTTGAGGGTATCGCCACATTGTGAAGACACAATTCCATCTTTGATTCTATGAATTCCTCCATACAATCCGGTTGGTCCAGTTTCACAATGTGGGATTGTTAGTACCTGGGAATATCATTCATATTGCCATTTTTATATCGATACCGAAATAGACACAACCAAATTTATATGGAATCACCCGATATTTTGAATATTACCTCAGGGATTTTGGCAATTTCGAAGGATTGTTAGAATCGATCCTTTTTGAGATATTTCAATAATAATAAATAAATTAAGGTTAATTTTAAATAAGAAACAAATAAAAAAAATTAGAGACTCTTTCCGCAGGTAGTAAAAAAATTGAAAATGATTTTCTCACGGAGTAGGTGGTTTTTCTCGACCTCAGTAGCTTGTATTACCTCCTCTTGCCCTGATATAAGCCTAAATTTGTCTGGACTTCGGATTAGGTTCTCGACCTCCTCTGGGGTGATATTCTGCCACTCTTCTATGGCGGCTTGAATGAACTGTTGTGTAGTTCTTGAATTATCCTGGAGCGATCTAATTTTCCTTTTGAGAATATCCCATAAATATTCAATAGGTTTAGGTTTGGAGAGCACGCTGGCCAGTCCAAAATAGCGATTCCCTCTGTTTCAAGATAATGTCGCGCGAGGTTGATGGTATGCAGAGGAGCATTATATTGCATAAAAAAGAAATAACCACCTTGCCAGACTCTTAGTATGGACTCCAGCACTAAGTCTACGTAATTTCTAGCCGTTACACTCACAGGAAACTAAATCAAATCAGTTTTTTCTCCCAGCATAATGCCACCCTAAATCATAACACTGCCCCCTTGGTATTTCGGAATTTGTCTTGCTGTTCGGAGTCTACATTGTCTTCCACGACTCCTTAAAACCCTAATCCGGCAGTCATCTGATCGAACACCAATTCTATTCTCAACCGAAAGATGCACATTACGCCAATTCTTAATATTCCAATTTTGGTGCTCGATACACCAATTAAGTCTGTTAATGGGAGACTTAAGAGGAACTTTTGCTGTAGAAACCCCTTGAACGAAGTCTTTGACGTATCGTTTCGACTGATACACTGATGCCTGTTGCTTCCAGAAATTGCCTTTGGAGTATGGGGTGCGACGCACTAGGGACCCTTTTCGCATTTTGCCACAAAAAGCGGTCTCGTACTTTAAAAACGATCTTCCTACGACGTCTTCTAGAACTATTTTGCAGAGATTGTAGCTCGTATCGGGCGTAGGTTTTGAAATCACTCTCTGTGATACCCCATTATGGCCGCTATATCCTCTGTGTCATCCCTCTTCAACGAGAGCAATTATTCGACCCTCTGCACACCAGACAATCAAACATAAGGCATTTTCAATTATGATTATAGGCTTTTTTTAATTTTGAAGTTCGCAGTTTCAAATCTCAGTGACGACTGTGTACAATATTTCGATCATGTGGTGATAATTCAACATTTCTTATCATACTATCTAGTTTTTACAGCAAAAAACTTCATCATTTTTGCCGTGACCATGTTAAAAATAGTGTTCGCCTAATTACCCTTTAAGATTTCAGCTTCTAATTATCCATTAAGAGGGTTACCATAACCAAGATTTCATGCTATTTACTTCCTTGAATTTGAAGTCCTACCAGGAGCAACAACAAACAATGATACTTACAAATCTGTTTCGTATTAATTGCTTATTTATTAAATAAAACTGGAATCGGAAGAGAATGCCTCAGAGAACTAATGTAAATACAGGGATATCCACCGGGACTTTCCGTTAAAAACTTTTCAAGTTCCAATTACAATATCAAGCTGAAATTTTATACGCGGCCATAACTGGCGATTTCCAATTGGAGTGAGATATTTTCGAAGTGATAACATTTCCGGTTACACCGGAAGTGGGTCATCACTTTGTTATTTCAAATGGCAATCTACCTTTTTTATTTTACATCTAGAACCGACATTTGATCAAGGCATAAAATACCCAAGTTGTTGGCACTTATCTGTCAAAACAGATTTAATCATTTTTGTTATAAACTCGATTTTTGAGGACCATTTAAAAATTTGTAGCTCGTAGATTTTTGCACTACAGACACAATATCTGCTTGGGTTGATAGAAGAAGGATCAAGGAATTCTTTGAGCAATCTACACATGTCAAATAATTAATGCGTTGTATGATTTTTTCAATTTGGCCTTTTTCAAACAGCAACAACTCAATTTTTTCAAATTGCACGTGCTAATTTTTATATCGCCATCAGATGAAGCGTCAAATTTCAGATGGAATTGTATAAGCATATACTATACCCATCTTTTATAGTTCCGAAATAATATGGGAATATACATAGAATTTTGATGATTTTGCAAGAACTAACAGAAAATAATTTGTAATATCTCAATCTAGTAGCTGAACTGGCTACGCTCACCTGACAGGTGCCTAAAATTTATGTACTTGTCCCTTCGTTCATTCGAATTTGATATTTCAACAAGAATTGTCGTTATTTCAGATTGAAAATATCCAAAAAATGCAACACATTTGGAATAAAACCACTGGTTATTCAAACGAAAATATATTTAATCTATTTTTAATTCATTTTAGAATGTCAGAAAGTAGTGGGTAGAAATTGCAAGCAATTCAATAACCAATTTCAAATTTACCGTCTATGAGTAAAATAAAATTTCGAAGCATTAGAAGTAATTTTCTACAATTCGGATGAATAAAATTGTAAGAACTAAGCTAAAACCAATCATCGAAGATAATTACATTAATACGAATAAATGAAAGCAAACATCAAAGGTGAAATTTAATTTACGATCTGAATATATGTTCAATATGGGCCCCATTTTGCTCGATATACTTGACAGCTCGTATACGAACATAATGAGTTGCCCTCCTAGTTTCCTCAGGATCAATATTACGAAAAGCATTATGAATACGCTCTGATAACTCTTCTTTACTTCTTACAGGAATAAGATACACTTCACTCTTGATTTTGCCCCATAAATAAGAATCAAGGGGCGTCAGGTCCGGAGAACGTGGAGGCCATAAATTTGGTTCTTGATTACTGCACCATCTACCCTCGAACGTTTCTGTTAGCTGCCGATCTACAGCTCGTGCTTTATGTGCTGGTGCACCATCCATTTGGTAATAGCAATCCCTCAGAATGTTAAGGGGTAATCCATCTAAAAAATTTGCTAATGTTCCTCTCAAAATTTCCAGGTATCTTTGTCCATTAAGATTTTCCTCATAAATGTGATAAGCCAACAAATCTTTCATTAAAATTGCAACGCTAGCGTATTCATTTGATTGTCGTCGTCCTCGAGAATGGGTTTTCTTCTAGTTTCTATGTATTTTGTTCTTCCAAATTGCAGAAAATTGCTTCTAATCCTTCGAAATGTTGATTTACTCATAGGCGCCAAATTTGGAAATTGGTTATTGAATTTCCTGCAAGTTCTGTCCACCACTTTTTGACATTCGCCATGTATTAAAAAGAGATTAAACATATCCTCGTTTGAATAATCAGCCATTTTATTATCGATCTGGTGTTTTTAAAAAATTTTCACTTCAACTTACCAACAATTTTTGTTGAAAAATCAAATTCGAATGAACGGAGTGACAAGTACATTAATTTTAGGCACCTGTCAGGTGAGCGTAGCCAGTTCACCGACTTGATTCAAATATTTCAAAGCATTCTCTGTTAGTTCTTGCAAAATCATCAAAATTCAATATATTCCCAAATTTTTTCGGAACTATTAGAGATGGGTATAGTACATTCCGGTATAACCGGAAATGGTATCACTTCGAAAATATTTCACTTCAATTGGAAATCGCTTGTTATGGCCGCGTATAAAATTTCAGCTTGGTATTGTAATTGGAACTCAAAAAGTTTTTAACGGACGGTCCCGGTGGATAATATGTCAACACAAAGTATATTCCTAATTTGTTTAACTGAATCGTATGAAATTATGCAGAAATTCCCTAATTTATTTACATTAAGCAACAATTATTGAACTGATTTAGCTGAAGAAATTGGATAGAATGGAACTACATAAACAGCTGATATCGATTTTCATTAATTCAGCAGTTTTGCCAGCTTGAAAGTATTTCAACCGAAGTGCCCCTATCGAATCATCAAATTTTTCCCATTTTTTTTATAGTTTCTTCCTTATCGATCAATTAAAATTCAGCTGGGGCATTCCGAATTGATTATAACAGTTCTGATAGGGAAACCTTTTTGGGCTAATTGAATGATTTTCTTTCGATAACAATTGAATGTTAGCTTTGACAATGAAAGCATTATTTGTTTTATTTCTCACTGATTAACAATACAGAATTATGGATTATTTCGATTATTCGATAATTACAATACCTACTTTCAATGTTTGGATTAGTTATACCGGGTGGGGCAACTAAAACGAAAAAGACTCGATAACTGCTAAACTATTCGTTTCTGGACCAAAATCAGAAACAGGTCAATTTTTGTCTGAAGGGGGACATGTTTTAACACACAGTGATTATATTTTTCATCAACCCCCTTATCAGGGAGTTGATGAAAAAGGTTAGTTCGTCGAAATACGAGTTATTTTCAGTAATTGCAAAATCTGTCGATTTCGAATGAGCATTCACCGAAATACAGTTGTTGTTTGAGGAAAGCTACCTTAAAGCAGTGGTACTATATCCCTCAGACACTTCCTCAGATGAGGGTGTCAACCCTCAAATCTTAGAGTTTATCCGTTACTTTGAGTAATAACCCATTAGAAAGGTTTTAGAATTTCTAAAAAATTGTAGACAAAATTCTTGTTTCATCTGCATTGTGATGAAGAAATAGAGTGAATTAATTGAGAGCGATACAGTGTTTCCGAAGTCTGCTGATTTTGAATGAAGATTCAGAACACATTCGTTCGGTTTTCAAATTATAGATCTTATTAATAGAACATGTAGGTAATGTTGGTGAGTGGGGAAAATTTGAAAATTGAAAAATTGAAAAAACAATTGAATTTATCATACCTGATACATTTTATAGATCAACTCAGTATCAATTGTACAAATGTTTAGTGTTAGCCGCCAACTTCCAAGTACAAATACTGATGTTGCTCTAAACGTTTCCGGACATTACGAAGCATTTCAGGGGTTATACGATTACGATCGACTGCAATCCGTTGTCGTAAATCCACCAAATCTGCTGGATCAGTTTTACAAATTTGACTGTATTAAGTGGCCCAATAAAAAAACAATCAAATGGCGACAAGTCGGGAGAACGTGGAGGTTATTCTGTAGGACCTCTTCTTCCGATCCATCCATCAGGAAATCTGAATCTTGTCGAACAGGAAGTATAAAATGCGGGGGGATGGAATTTGTATAGTTTGAAAACTTGTCCAATAGTTTTTAGACTCACACCAATTTCACTTTCCAATTTTCGTGTACTCAGAGTGGGATCAATCAGTACTTTCCCAAGCAACGCAGTTTCCATTTCTGCATTTCGTATGGGTCTTTGGATATGCTCTCTTTTCCTATTCTGAAGAGAGCCAGTTTCTATAATTTTCTCGACCAACTCCAAAATGTTCTTGGCACTTACAGTTTGTCGTCATGGCGTTCATTGAAAATAGCAGCTGCCCTATTTGCAAAAGTATTATTGCTGAAAAGATTTACAATAGTTTCTACTCTTTCAGCTATTGAATAAACCATTAAACTGGTATACATGCAACCCGTGAGTATGAAAAGCAGCTAGATAAATGAACAAACTAATTCGAATTTCATTCATCACATACAAGAAATCTGGAGAAAAAAAACAAAAGCTGCCGCATTTGTTGTTGAGAAATCTGCATTATACCTGTGTGTGAGGCTCTTCACATACGAAGATCGGTTGCGTATGCAGTCATGAGACGTGCGGGCCATTACCCTAGTGAATGTCTTCACACATCTGCTTTCCCTCATTCCACCGATGGGGAACATTTTTTGCGATTCATCCGATGACACGGAGCGATCATCGCTTCTTAGTGAAGCGGCTCTTATACTGTGTATGAATTTCTCCATGATCCACGCTGTATCCTCATTGGAATGTATTCGGATTTGAAAGCTCGTTCACTGTAATCAGATAATTGTAAATACCTATCCAATTAGCTATAACTCTAACTAACTGAACAATTCGAAGATTTGAGGGTTTGACACTCTCATCTGAGGGGGTATAGTGGAAGCACTACTGCTTAAAGATATTTTTCCCCAAAATACAACAGTATTTCTGTGAATATTCATTCGAAATTGACACATTTTGCAATAACTGAAAATAACTCGTATTTTAACGAACCAGCCTGTATCTTCTCTCGAAAATGTCAAAACTCAAAAAATATTATTTATTTGTGTTGAGAATCGAAAGAGCTTTCCATTGAGGTATCACTCGACCTATCTTCTCTATTCAAAAAATTGTTTTTCCGCACCCCTGCTTAGGGAGATTTGAGGGGTTGACACTCTCATCTGAGGAAGTGTCTGAAGGGATATAGTACCACTGCTTTAAGGTAGCTTTCCTCAAAAAACAACTTTATTTCGGTGAATGTTCATTCGAAATCGACAGATTTTGCAATCACTGAAAATAACTCGTATTTCGACGAACTAACCTGTATGTTCTTCAAAATATGTCAAAACTCAAAAATTATTACAAATCAAAAAAGAAAATCGAAAGAGCTTTCAATGAGGTATCACTCGACCTATCTTCCCTATTAAAAAAATTGTGTTTTGTGCACCCCTGATTAGGGGGTTGATGTAAAATGAAATCACCCTGTGTTTAAAGATGTCCCCCTTCCGACAAAAATTGACCTGTTTCTGCTTTTTGTCCAGAACTGAATTGTTTTGCAGTTATTGAGTCTTTTTATTTTCAATTGCCCCTCCCGGTATAATAGTATAATTGTATTCATCTTTCTTGTTTATGAAATGAAAAAAGATTAAATTCTTTTCCACTGAGACGTGATATAAACCATCTACTCACAATAAGCAAATGTGTTCGTTACGATTTAAGGAATACATGAACGCTGCAACAATCAAATGTATGATGAATATGATTTCTCAGAACAATCTAGGTCGTCTTTCGAATACTCAAACTCATTCACATTTGTTACATATAAACTTTTGTAATCCTGTCCTCAATGAGTTCATCAACCGATCGATTGGTTCTGAATGATCATTTAGCTTGAGATCATAAACATAAAATTTAATGCAGAAATACAGTTACACGAAGCCGTGAACTAATCAAAGGAATAATAATAAATATACTTTGCTTGTTTTGAAAGTCATTGAAATATTCTATAGAGATTGGCAGTGAACTATTATATTTGGTCTTGATATTAATGTTCTTGGAAAATTTGAATTTCGAACAAAAATACATGTAGTGTCTTGTGTTACACAAAATCGATATAATTCTGAGGAAGAATCTGATAGAAAAAGAAATTATGTTTCTAGGAAGATATAGATGCGGTAATAATTTATACCATTCAATAATTTTATTTGAAGAAACTACTGTATTTTCTTCATTTACAATGTATAACCTAGATACATTAGCTTTTGCCATCGCCTTAGCTCGCTCGAAATGACATCAGACGAGAACACATTATTTTGGCAGATTCCAATGTTTCTAGAGAGCAAATCGCAATTCTTTAAAAGGGTTTCACACATAATTTAGAGTCAAATAAACCCTAATATCATTTCGACGAGGTTGGAATTGAAGCTGAAATATCCATAGATTATTCATAGCAATACTAAAATTTTAAATATTTAGTAGCCTCTTTACTAAATCAAGTGTTTATCAGCTTCTAACGTAATAAATTTGATAGTATAACTCATTCCTTTACTGGAAGAAATTTTCATAGATTCGCTGTTGAAACAATGTATTTATTGATTCAGGTTTTGATGACATAAACCGTCGTTTCACAAGTACAAATAGAAATTTGGATTCCGTTAGTACGTTGATTTATTCAAATCACCCAAATATACTTCACTTTAGTGATGAAAACTGAAAATTCCATTAACTTTTTAGATTTATATAGCCAAATTAGACGACAGGCATGATTTTTCTATTTTCCAGAAACCATCACATACAGACATTACCATTTTCAATTCTTCCGTACATCCACATGAACATAAATAGCTGCTTATAACAGTACATACTTGGAAGCGCTCAATACTATAGAACAATTAGCGGTCAATAATGGTTATTGTTTATTAGTTTCGTCTTTTACAATGTGCACGGAAAAATTCAAAAGCTTGCACGTAAAAATCAGTTATTGGAAAATTTATCTTCGGGTAATTTGAGCGATTAACAAACACCAGCACTCAAGCAATATTATTAACGATCAGACCCCTATTGAATCCTTTCAAGGAGAATCATTTCAGTAGCTTCTTGCTCTTCCCGAAGGTAGTTATAAGGTCATTTGGAAATTTCAAGCCATATTTCTCATCCAACTCAAGGTATCTCCTGTTCTAATTTCATCAAAATTCTTTCAGTTGTTTCGCTGCGAAAACCTAGCAGAAATAATTATTTTCACATTCATAATATTGATATGGACATTAAAACGTACTGTAACGTTATATGCATTATATTCTAGCAGAAACGACTGAACTGTATTGAACACGTTTTTTCATCGAAATCCACTGAGCAGTGTATGTGAGATAGAGTAGCAAACATCCACACCTATGAAATTTCTCCCTTATGAAAATTCTATTACCCCCAAACATTTTTCAACCTATCCTTATTCCAATGTTTTGGTGAAGAATTTTTGGATAAGGACTTTCAAATGAATAAAAATCAACAATTTGGGGATATTTTGAAAGTTTTTCCTCTGACTTGAAATAAATTTTAAACATTTATAAATAGAATTGCACTTCGGTCAAGTTCACCACGAGCACGTTTGCAGGGGTCGATTTGTTGAACTCGAATTTCAATTTCAGCTACAGATTTCGGTAGGGATGGCTGGCATTTCTCGTTCTGAATTGGCCCTGAGCTCCTCCAATTTTCAACAAGTTAGTTGAAACACAAGATGTTTGGCTGATAGAAAAGTCTTAGTGAAACCTTATTTCATAAATACAGGGTGTCCGCGTCAAAGAGCTTATTAGGAGTTTCTGCGAAACAGGTTTATAATCAATTTCGAAACTTTAGCATCATTTTTCAAACATATCTCGTTAAGATTTGTCCAATTTGAAATTACTACCATTGAGATGTGATTTTTCATCAAAATCTTCGGAATTATATGGTAATCTTCTATACCCTGAAAGTCGACTTTGAATTTAAATAAAATTAAGTCTATTTCTCAATTTAACGGGAAAAACTGATTTTTGATGGCAACATACTTCCCGATGTGATTTTATATACAGGGTGCTCAATAATCACCTGTCAACTCAATCATACTAAATTGTCGAGAAAATTTTCATTTCAAATACGAGTACCTATTTTTTTCAATTTATGGCAAGTGTATATTATATTAGTATTGATTGTATTAGGTTTCCTAAATATAAATTTGCCCATTTGATTTCATTCGTGATTTAATCGAAAACCTGCCGTTCCTTCGAAAAATTGAATCATTAGGCTGTGGAACATAGATGCTAGTATTGATTGTATTAGGTTTCCGAAACCTTAATTTGCCCATTTTCATTTTATTTGTGATTTTATCAAGAACCTGCAGTTCCTTTGGCAAATTGAATCATTAGGCTGTGAAACATAGATGCTGGTTTGTAATTAACAGGAATAATTTACATTATACGAGCAACAAGCAGAACTTCTCTTCATGTGGTAACTATGGAGTACTGTCTCCACCTAGAACTAGAACTAGAACCAAATTTGGTACTTTGGATGCATATATTTGAACCCATTGCAACTCCCACTATATGGAACAGTTAAGGTATGCTCAGTCAAAAATCATCTAGCATAGCATGTCACAACTCTATGACCACTTGTCTCGTTTCAAAATAGTGTTGGTTTTTGGTGATAATGAAAGACGATTGCCTGTGCTGTTTTCCGTGCACAGTGAAAACTAATAAAGGATAGAAACATGTTAGATCGACTATATCTTACAATCTCATCAATCACCTTGATGGTAACAGTTTTCATCAACCAATTTGCTAATGCTTGCGTTCGCTTAAGCTCGACCATCATGTATTGCTGACTTTAGAGCGACACAACATCTTTTAATTCTGTAGCCTCGTACTCAAGTTGAAATTGCATTTCACATAGCGAAGTAATACTCTTCAACTGTAAAAATGATTATAAAAAATTCTGACCAACAAACATTCATAACAAACACTTTGAAACTTCAGCCTTAGATAAGCCTTTAATATGGGTTTATCATGACCACCAACACTTAGAGAATCGGTAACATTTTACAGATTTGTGGTCTTAAGTTTACTTCAATGTCTTTAATTCTTCTTCTTTAATATCGTTAATACCTTCTATTTACTTCAAAGTTGTTCACAGCTATTGGATAAGTCCCATAGCCTTCTCGAAAGAAACGTCATGAGGTTCAAAATTACCCATCTATCACCATATCTACTTACATCCAAAGATATTTGTATGAATTCATCTGGCTATAGACTCATTTTATATATGTTTTGAAAATATTTGGAGAATGTACCGGCACTTCATCTGCCTGATACTAACAATGTCTGAGTAATGGTAATAGTGATAGAGCTACGCCGAGGTATTGCTTGATGAGATCGAGGTTAAAATTTCATTAAGACAGGAGTAAGAGGAAGGATTCTTTGAGATGTTGAGGGTTCATTTAGTACACAGATTACTCAGAGACAAAAAAATATCAGGTAGTAGAATTTACTGACGAAATGGAAGAGATTGCTACATACAACAGTTTACTAGTCGTAGATCATGGCAATACTTTGACGATCTTAAGATTTGGTAGAACTGAGTACAATTAGTATGTGAATCACGATATGCTCCGACAGTCGAGCAGCTATGGAACACGCAGAATTACTCCTAAGATGGTCTCCTAGTCCGTTCAGGCACTGCAACAACTGGCTGTGAACAATCATATCCGTCCCCTCTGGGTTCTGGGTCACAACAGGATCAGAGGAAATGAGATTGCGGATAGGCTGACCTAGCTAAGAGCTGAGATTACTCTTAAAGACCCAGGGCCCGCGGTCACGATTAACAGTTTTTTGTGAAGTAATACTAAAACTACTTTTCCTTAATTTTCATCAAGAATAAAATTCCCTGCTTTCTTCGTTCATTGCAGTAGTGAAGAATTCGACATAAAATCGGAAAAGTTTCTTCTATCGATAGTCCTTCTTTCTTTACTCGATAGGAAATATACGCTTCCTATTTATCATTATTTAAAACTAGCCTGAACCTGTGTTGTCTCCGCTCGCATGGTAGTAGAGAAAAATAAGACAAACATTTTGCGTTGATTCTGAGGCGTATTTATCTTATTTGCAAGTATATAAACTACACACACATATTTGAGCAATTTTTAAGTATAGAAGATACCCCCGTAGTGAATAGAATTATCTTTCCAAGAGCAAATCATGAACAAAACCATCCTCAGGATTTATTAATGCACGCATTTTCGATCGATTCCGTTATGTTAACATATGATGGAGAAATAGAGTACACTTTATATAAAGTTAATTCATTATAATTTTTTTTTAATTCTCAACTCTTGGGGTGAAAGCGATGTTTTTATACCGCAGGTATAAAACATAGCTCACACAAGTTAAAGAATTTTTATAGCGAATTACGTGGCATAGCTAGTTGGACCGTCAGCTGATGAGAGTTTTTAGCTAGACTGGCTTTTCTTTGGAATCGGATTCTTTCTGGAAGCTGCCCTTCAGTTCTTCTAGGCATTAACTATGAAAGTACCAGAGAAGATGTTTACGTGCGGAGCTCCTAACCAAGACAATATTCGAGACCACATTGCACCTGTGCAATGGTTCTTTATTCGCCATGCTTTTTGATTGTTGATGTTCACAAATGCGTAATGTTTGCAAGGATCTCACCAATTGATTGTTGTCTGTCGAAACCGTATTGTTGGACATTGGTGAAACCCTGTAACTTAGATATTTTATGAGCTCATCGTTCATCACTATGTCCATGACTTTCGACAAAATTGATAAAAATGCAATTCGACGATAATTTTGGGGTAGGCATTTCGTTCCTTCCTTTGGAATCAGTTGTACTTCCGCAACTTACCAACACTCCGGAAACGTGTGGCTCTCAGACGAAATCTGAAAGCGAAAATTGAGAATAGCTGCTTCAGCTGGACAACATTCCTTCAAACAAATGGTGTTATTTCATCTAGACTCACTACTTTATTACGGTTTAGTTATTGAAGAACGCGCCTTACCTTACGCATATTCAATTTCATTTCAGATATGTTTGATAGAACTTGTGGGATGCTTGATGGCACTGCGTTTGATGTATCTAAAACATAATTTTCCGAAAACATTTTTGAATACCAGTGTTGTAGATGTTGATGCATATACAACCGTCATCCCTAATCAAAGGTGGAAAGGATGACTTGTAAAAACTGTGTTTGCTGACAGCCTTCGCGATAGATCAGAACTGTCGAGTTCTACTGGTCTGCTTCAAGATTCCATTCCTGTTTCTTTTATTGCAGTAGTTTTTCGCTTTATCAATTGTTGAGTCACAAATCTTTC
Source organism: Cryptolaemus montrouzieri (assembly GCA_013387265.2). Taxonomy (NCBI): domain Eukaryota; kingdom Metazoa; phylum Arthropoda; class Insecta; order Coleoptera; family Coccinellidae; genus Cryptolaemus; species Cryptolaemus montrouzieri. The sequence continues at coordinate 88,384,805 of JABFTP020000021.1, read as the reverse complement.
TGGAACGGGCATATATAGTTTCAGTTTCATGTGTTCGATTTTTCTTCCAGTTCTCATAAGCTCTGTTTTTTTAATCTGTGACAGCTTTTTGACAACTTTTAGTGAAATAAGGCTTTTGTTTGGATGTGTTTTTCGTCAAGTTTGGAATATGGAGGTACATGTCTGCAAGAATAACTTGTGATGGATTCAGTGCAGACATTGATATCAGGATCTGAGAAACATACGTCATTGAAGAGAAAAAACGAGAAAAACTTACACAGCTTCTCCCAGTTGACTCGGTTAAGAGTGTTCCTGGAAACTGTTGGATCTTTATTAAGTACTCAGTATTCAGTATTCATTTATTGACGCCTTACACATAATATAAAAGTGTTTGCACAGGTCAGTGTGCTGATTACAATACATATCAAAGGACAAAAAGAATATAAGACAAAAGAGTTCACAAAAAGTTGACATTATAAAACTCATCAACTCAGTACAAAACATCCTGAGCAAGAATCTGCCTGAGCTTCTTCTTGAAACCGTCTGATTTGAGACATATTATGGAATCGGGCATCCTATTGAAGAAATCAAGACCGTGGAAATTGAAACCCATTTGTGATTTACCGAGTCGAAAGAAATCTTTTCCTATATGAAATTTATTTCTTGTGTTGTGAGAATGAACATCAGAGTTTATTTTAAAAGTTGCTAAGTTTCTGTGGACATACACTACACACTCAAGTACATGCAGAGAAGGAAAGGTAAGTATACCAAGCCGCCTGAAGGTGATCCTACAACAATCCTTGTAGCCCAGATCCCCCAACAGCCGGACAGCCCTCCTCTGGAGAAGAAACAGTTATTCACGCCCAGAACAACCCCCCCACACTACCATACAATATCTAGGGGAAGACTCGATCAACGCAAAATAAACCATCCTCAGAATCATTGGAGAAACAGATGAAGCCAGACGTCTCAAAGCATATACATTCTTACTTATCGTAGAAGCCAAACACTCATCATGAGAATTCCACGACAAAACCAGATTACCACTGACCCCCAAAAAACAGACGCTACTGTTTCCAGCAGAATCCGTGGAAAGACTAGGAATATCCCTCAAACTCAGCAACAGTTTCTGAGTTTTAGCACCATTCATTGTCAATCCGTTAACAGAAAACCAATCCAACGCCCTTTCATGCAAGCTATCCGACAAATGCTTCAGACTCCATATATCTTTAGATCCCATAAAGAGAGTTGTATCACCGGCAAAGAGAGTGCTGTCCGCATCATCAATAAAATCAAGGAAGTCATTAATAAAAATTAAAGATAAAATAGGACTCATGATAGAACCTTGCGGATCTCCAGTCATCACCTTAACTCTATCAGAGTACTTATCATTTAAAAGCACAACCTGATATCTACTAGTTGAAAATGATTCAATGATATCACAACTCTTTCTACCCAATCCGTACCTTTCCAAATTCCACATCAGCTTATCATGATGGACACGAAAGCTCCGGTCAAATCTAGAAACAGCGCTACAGAGTGAAAACCCTGCTCAAAATAATTAAAAATACCACTCAACAAATCCCCCAGAGCCCCCATCGTACCCCTATTCCGCCTGAAGCCAAACTGGCTCCTTGAGAAGATATTATTATTTTCAAAATATGCTCTTAATTGATCACACACAAGCCTCTCAATCAACTTAAAAAAAATGGAACCAGAGATATAGGACGATAATTCTCAATATTCTCTACATCTCTCTTCTTGTGAGTCGGAAGAACTCTCGAAACCTTCAAACATTCCGGAAATACTCCACTTCTTATACAATTGTTAATCAGTGTTGTTAACGGATAGATGATTGGGTTAACACAGCGCTTCAATAAATTAACTGATAATCCATAGTAATCGGCTGCAGAGCCATTTTTTAACGATTTGATGGCATCTATCACCTGGATTTGTGAGACCTTGGAAAATTCAAAATTGAACTCTGAAGAAATACTATTTTTAAATATGTTCTTAAAATCAATATGAAAATAAGGAGTATTCAGAGAAATAACATCTGTGATGGAAGCAAAATGGTCACTAAATTCCTCCGGCCCAAGTGTAACAGAAGCTTTCTTTCAATTATTACTTCTGAGCTGATTGACTATTTTTCAAGAAGCCTTGGATTTGTTGGATGAGCTAGCTATAATACGATCATTGTAATCAATTTTTGCTTTGTTAATCTCGTTGCGGTAAATGAACATGAACCTATTATGCAAGGACTTAAGATCTTCCGACTTATATATCTCATATATGTCAGAAACCAGATGTAGCCGATTTCCCATCTCCTGGAGACCATAAGTGAACCAATCACACCCAGCACAGCTCTCCCTCACCGTTGTGACTTTCTCAGGGAATGAAGATAAAAGAGAATCAATAAATTTTATCTTGAAAAATATTAAATGCACTATTGCAGTCTAGACTTTCATCCCTGACTGAATCCAAATTCTTTTCACTTAATAAGACATGCATACTGTTGAAACCTGTCTGAGAAAGTGGCCTAAGCTCAATCGTAGAATGCTTCGGAGCACCAACAGAGAGATCCACGACAAACTCCTGTACATAATGGTCAGATAATTCTGATTTCACAACACATGCTTATGACTACTCAAGAAGTTGACAAATATATTATCAAGGCAGTTCTTACCTGGGGTAGGCTCAAAATTTTTCTGAAAGAGACCAAATGATGCACACTCTTCATCATCTGTATTGAATCTAACGTTAGGTCTCCACAAACAATAATCTTATCTGATGAATCAAATCTATTTAAAATATTCTCAACAATATTCAAAAAACAATCAAGATCTCCCGAAGGAGGTCTATAAAAACATATTACGAACAAATTAAAACTATTCAACCGAACGGTCAATATCTCACAATCACCTTCCACAGACACGTCACTCAGTGCACTGAGACATGTTACATCCGGGTCCCTGGTAAGAATTATAGAACGACCATGCCGTGAAATAGGTCTGGCAAAAAATTAACCAATCTTTCATTCGAGAAATGAAAGATCTGCCATGTTACCAACATTATGCCAGTGCTCGGTCATACAAATAACATCGAATTCACGATTCCGGCAGAGAAAGAATACCTCAAATTCATTACTTTTATTTCTGATACTTTGTGCATTGGTACGAAGTAAAGCACAAAGCTTACTTTGTCATGTGCATTAATACTCCTATTCAGACCTTGGCTACGATCATCGTTGTTTTCCTCGTGAAAAACTGAATCACTAGGGAACCGTCCGGCCAGTAGGCACATTCCTTTGCTTTATGCTTTTTCATATAGAGTGACTTTAAAGAACTGTAGCAGTCTGGAAACTTAGATGTCTGGCTTTCGCATTACGCTTACGGAAAATTCGCCTTCACAATTTCAGTAAAACTTTCCAGAGATGTACCTGCTTCAATCCTGGTAAAGAATAAGTTCATTTTCTTATTCGATGACTTTGTCGTACTTGACTTTGATGCACCAGTAATAGACCAGCCCTTTTTATTTGGTTTATTTTCATTAATAGTGATGACATTTGAAATAGTTGCTATAACTTCTACAACAGTGCAGGCTTGTGATTCGTCGTTTTAACTACCAACCGTTGCATGGTGTAGCTGACCAAAGTTACCAGTAGTGGGAATGAGGTTGTGGTCGGAGTTGCCTAAGGATGCTGAGACCTGTAAACGGAAATCATATGGATCCGAAACAAGTAAGAGATCGAGAGTATGGGAAAAATCGGTTATCTTGTTAGGAATTCTGATCGACGAGTTGATTTAAGTGGCTATTCGCAAAGGCGTCCGCTTACTTTGTATTCTAGATGTTGAAGTCTCCCATCTTGATAATTATAATCACCTTATCGCCTAAATACTGAAAAAATATAGTTGTTATGTTCAGACAACCTAGACTAATTACTCAGTAGGAGCATTTCTAATGTTCTCTGCTGTTGAGTAACATTTTTCAAGCTTTGGGATACTGCCTTGCTTTCATCATATCCTGAAATTTTAATTTCAGTCTGAATTAATTTTTGACGATAAATAGAGGAAGCGCTTTTCTTTGATTTCTATGTACGAGTCAATTATAGTGAATGTTTTAGTAAACTTAATATTTTATTGAATTCATAAGGGATACTAAAGATTGATTGTATAAAACCAGAATAATTCAGTTGAATGTGTAAAAATTTAGAGTTCACTTGGAGGAAAACATTGTTTGCATGTTTGGCGAAAAAGCTTTTCAATTAAAATGTGGAGAATTGAAATTTTAATGAACAAAAAGGTTAATTCTGAATTCCATCAGGCTTTTTTCTTTACGTTATATACATTTAGATAAAAGTGGAGATGAATCGTACTCGAGAACTTCAAATATCGCGAGAAACGTAGTAGATATGGTGCTATTAATTCCGCTACATTTCCCACCTAAATGCATAACACAGTTTCCAAGGAGAGCGAAATAATTTTATCAGTATTTATGGAAATATTCGTTGAAAATCAGGAAGCGGCAACAAATTTCAAATTCAGTGAGGGTCTGAAGATATACACACTTACTAGGAAAATATTTTCTGCACCCTTGTCGATAATTCTTTCTTGAAACCGTTATACTTCTCACCAAATTGACTGGCAAAGTTAATGATACGAATAAATACGGCGTTTTTCACCCTAGTATGTTTATCATGTGAAACTGATGCTATGAATCATTGGTTTCTCCCAATTGCGTATTCTCGTGCGTTAAATAATTTTCGTTCTTGAGACAAAATAGAGAATTAGTTTTTCTTACAATGCCACCTTCAATCCTTTGTCAGAAATGATTTAGGATTAAATCTTAGATGAAAGACAAGGTGCTAGTAGTAGTTTCTTTTAAATTCAGATGTTTCTCATTATATTGCAAAACATCTTTATATAAAACTCAATAAAATCTGATATTAAGGTTATAGTTCTTCGGAATATTATCAGTTTGAGTTATGAACGAAGATGAAGCAAATAACTTTTATACTTTTCATCATTTGTTTTTACTAACACGACCGCTTTCGACCGTCAGGTCATTTCCAAGTGATCAAGTAGGGGAAATAAACTTATTTATATAGATACTAGCCTAATTTGATACGAAGTAGTGGAGATGTGTGAATATCTAGCAGGCTATTAAGGGCATATTGACTTGGGTTTTTACAAAGTTTATTGATTTCTAAACACTCCTACAGATTCATTTTCTTTCCTTTGTCGCAATTACGAAGAATTCTGAAATTATTTAATGTTCGTTGAATCTTGTTACGAAATTCCTACCTGTCTGCCGATCATAAGCTTCACTCATTGCAAACAATTCTGTAAATTCCCGATTTTGCGAATTTATGTTTTTTTCTGTTTAGCATTGAATACTAATTTCATCAAGTTCAGAGCACTTGACAAAAAGGTGATTGTTTAAAATTTAGAAATAGTTGCTCGTTATTTGAAAGAGGATTTGAGTAGATGAAACTATCGTATTTTGTCGAGGAAGTATCTTTTGTAGAATATAATACTTGTGATATTTGATGTTTTTCGTTACGTGAGATAATTTTGTCTATTGAAACCAGGGGAATTTTGTTATTTGAGTTAATTTTTCTGATAGTATTCATTTCAATTTTGAAGCCTGTCGGCAAAGTGTGATAGAAAAAAGGCCCAATAATAATTGAATTATAAGCTGCTTGTTTGTGATTAAGTGATTGAATGAGTCCATGGGAAAAGTTGAGTTTGGGAAGGTTTTTCCTCTGTAGATGCTATAAATGGAATTATCAATCGATTTTGTTGAGTTTATTGAGATATTAATTTCCACTTCTGCTCTAAACTTAATGTCGGTGTGGACTCTATTCTGAAATAGTAGAAATCTATCAATTGGCCGGTTTGAGCCCTCGAAACCTTCCAAAATATCATCTATATATCTGTACCAGAACACTATTTGAATTTACTTGTCTTTCGAAGTTATTCATGAATATAGCGGCTAAAATAGGACTAAGAGTTCATCCTACGCGAAGTTCTGATATTTGTAAGTGAAATTTTGATTGAAACTAAATAGGAGTTGAGATAGGTAAATTTTTGGAAGGTTAAAAACTCATCAGCAATGTGCGGCAGCGTCCTATTCTTGGTAAATATTTTTTGACTATCGGAGGGAATCGATGTGTTGAAATATTTGGATACATTATCTTTATATCAAATCAGAGTACTTAAATATTTTGTGTGTTTTTGAGCCTAGATAGTTTCTATACAAGATCAATAGAGTTCAAGATGATATGTTTGGAACGGAATTTTGCGAGATCAATAAATTTCTGATTTGATTCGCTTATAATAAATACACTCGAAGGTGTATTTATATATGATACCTCTGGTGAAGCGGTTTTTTCTTTTTCGTGCAGTTTTATCAATCCGTATAATTTTGGAGATTAAGCGTTCATTGGAATCAGTGTTTCTTTTCCCATTGTGTATGTGCTGGGTAATCTGTATGATCCAATACTTGTTTCATGTCTGTTATGAAGTATTTGGTTGGATCCTTAGGTATTCCTGTTCAGTGTTTCCAATTGTATGTTTTCTTTATATTGGTCTTCAGTGAGGTTTACGATGATGTTGTCCTTATAAGCTATTGTTGAACAGAGAGGGAATTGTTTTGTTGAGTTTGAACATTGAAAGGATTTTTGCGAATATACTTCAAAATTGGCAGGTAAGAACAAGAAAGTGATTAGGTTTCAGGAAACTCACACTACAACAGAAGAACATCTTCGCGAAGGTGGAAATATCGCAGGTCATGTGCTTTTTGATCATCTCCGTAGTCCTTTTTATGGCCTTGCTGGCTATGTAAAATCTTTTCTTAGATTCAAGTGAGTTTAGACTTATAAAAGTCAGGTATGATTGTTGAAATATTGTTCTGCTGTTTTTCTTTTTCCATTGTTACAGATTCTTGTCCCAAACTCACTTCCTTTCACCCTTGTCTTCGTCTAGAAGTCATGGAGTGCAAAATTTAGAGAATGAAACTGCTGAGCAGAAAAATCTCTGGTACTCTTTATGTATACACGACACTAACACAACATAAACAGACTATCTATTTCTAGTGTAATAGCGACAGGGAAACGAGTTTTTTCCTCAGTTTTTTTCACTCGTTTATTGAATCATACGCAAGATAGTATGGTTCCCATGTTACATTTCCTGAGCTCAACCTTGTGTTTTTCTGACACACACCAAAGTTATAGGTGCATTTATTGTAAATACAATTATTCGAATTTTCGTAAATCCGCTCCTTTTCAAAAGAATATTTATATTGTTGAAATAAGGTCTCCTTCATAGATTTCGATGAAATGGATTTTATTGATTCCGTATAGTTCTCATTTTTGGGTTGCATGTTGGAGCAATTGTGTATATGTCTTGGTGCTTTTAAATATTTAGTTTGGCTTGAACTTCAACCCTTTTTTTAGTTGTTTTAGTTCAATTGTTATCTGGATTGAATTTTAGCTCTTTCTCTAACAAAACCATCTGGTTTTCATTTAAATTACTGTTTGATTTGTTGACGATTCTTGGAAAAAACTGCTGTTTTGGGCACTGGTAAGACGGTGACTGATTATTGGGTGTTTTGGTAGGACTATTTCTTTTTTTCTAGGGAAGAAAACATTTTCTTGAACATTGTCGTATTCCTTTTTAGACATCTGACAAACTGACAATTTAAAGAGAAACTTTCTACTTCAGAAAATAAGAAATACTCTAACTTAAACATAATTTCAATGAAAAACAGATGGCTTTGTTAGAGGGCCAAAATGCACTCTACAGAACAAAAGAATCAAATCAACTAAAGCATTAATTGGAGTCCAAGCTGAGCTAAATATTCAGAATCACGAAGACATCATCACAACAATCCCATCTCTCATGAACATAAGATTACTGCAATAATCGAAAAATCCAACATTTGACCGACCCAAGAATATGAAGAAAAATTGCTAGATATATTGGAAGCACTGATCAAAATGGAAATTCCTAAGAATCCGACCAAATCAAATAAAAGCATTTGAATTGTGGAGGCCGTTACTTGATGTAGATCCATGATATAAATGAGATAAAAACACAAGGTTTAACTTTAATCTACACTTTATTTGAAAACATTCGACGACGTTTCGCTGACACAGCAGCTTTATCAAGAATGAAAAATAGAATGAAGAGTATGGTATTATAAACAAATCGTAGAACAAGTTGGATGAATAACAGGAAAATCCACACCGAGCCATTGTACAGTTAGTATGAAAGGTAATAAAAACTAATTAAACAAGTTAAGTAGGGGTGAGTAATTCAAATCTACCTGTTCATTCAAAAGCTTGTCCGAATGTTTGTATCTATTTATTTCTAATGCTTCTAGGAGATCTAATTTTGAACTTTTGATTTTATATGTCAAAGTTTTTATTGAATGAATGGTTTTCTTTTATTAGGTGGTTTGAATAATTTGAATCAGATTTATTTTTATCGAAGCTACGTTTATGTTCAGATGTTCTTATGCCAAAACTCCTATAGGTCCTACCGATATAAATTTTATCACAAGAACCGCAATTGAGTTTATAGATTCCTGATTTACTTGATTTTTCAACACGAGATTTATTATTTTTAATATGTTTACCTAAGTTATTAGAATTTTTGAAAGCTATATTAAGATTTTGTTTGACGAGAAAGGATTTAATATTTGTACTTGCAGAACCGCAGAATGTTAAACTGTTGAATATTTTATAGTCTTTATGAATAGGATATACTTAATTTATTGCTTTCTGATAGAGTTTTTACGAATGATTAGATCTATCATATCCGGATTATATGAATTATTAATGGCTATCTGTTTGATGATGTTTAACTCTTTATTATAATCTTCTACTGATAAAGGTAAATTGAGTAACCGATGTACCATGCTGTTTAAAGCTGCAACTTTGTGTTGAATTGGATGTAATGAGTAGTAATGTATAATTGTATCAGTATGTGTTGGTTTACGAAAGACCGAAAAACATGATTATTATTTTGTTTAGTGATTTTAAGTCCAAAAATTTTATGGAATCGTTCTGCTCAATTTCTATCGTGAATTTAATGTTCAAATGGATGGAATTAATGAAATTAACAAATAAGTCTAATGGACGAGTAGTTCCAATGAAACATACTAAGATGTCGTCAACATATCTATACCAATAAAGAAATTTGGAAATGAGTGGATGTGTATGAATTTTCTGTTCAATATTATTCATAAAAATCTCTGTTAAAATGAAATTTAAAGTTTTAAATAGGTAGTCATTTTTATTTAACGCAATAACAGTATTACCCTTATCTGCTTCTGTAAAAATAACTTCATTTAGTTGAGATTTTTGTTTGATGGCCTTTAAAATATTTTGTTCTTTACTCGGTTTAAAGTCAGCTAATGATTCATTTTTATAATGTTAGATGTTGCATCTATATATATCTATATTTAATTTTAATTAAAGCAATAGATAAATACAAATTAATTTTACCAAACCTCAACCACCTCAACTGTATTCACTCATTAAATTGCATAAAGTAAATAACCCCGTTAGACCAGTCGTATCTTACGTTACAGCCCCAGCCGTGAAATTGTCGCATTACCTTATAGATATCATTAAAAATTATTGTTCATTCAAATCAAAATTTTCTATAAAAATTCTTTCGAATTGATAAATAACATAAAAACGTTAACCTACCACCTAACGCAAAACTTATTTCGTTTGATGTTGAGAATTTATACCCAAGTGTTCCTCCAGGTGATGTCAAAATATTAATCGAAAACATGTTGAATTCGAATCATGTTAACCACATAATTAAATCAGAAATATTGAATCTGTTGGACGTTTGCATTGAACAAAATTATTTTTCTTTCAACAACATCTATTACAGTAGTGAAAATGGTTTGATCATGGGAAATCCTTTGAGTCCACTTTTAGCAGAGATTTTTATGAATAATATTGAACAGAAAATTCATACACATCCACTCATTTCCAAATTTCTTTATTGGTATAGATATATTGACGACATCTTAGTATGTTTCATTGGAACTACTCGTCAATTAGACTTATTTGTTAATTTCATTAATTCCATCCATTTGAACATTAAATTCACGATAGAAATTGAGCAGAACGATTCCATAAAAATTTTTGGACTTAAAATCACTAAACAAAATAATAATCATGTTTTTCGGTCTTTCGTAAACCAACACATACTGATACAATTATACATAACTACTCATTACATCCAATTCAACACAAAGTTGCAGCTTTAAACAGCATGGTACATCGGTTACTCAATTTACCTTTATCAGTAGAAGATTATAATAAAGAGTTAAACATCATCAAACAGATAGCCATTAATAATTCATATAATCCGGATATGATAGATCTAATCATTCGTAAAAACTCTATCAGAAAGCAATAAATGAAGTATATCCTATTCATAAAGACTATAAAATATTCAACAGTTTAACATTCTGCGGTTCTGCAAGTACAAATATTAAATCCTTTCTCGTCAAACAAAATCTTAATATAGCTTTCAAAACTTCTAATAACTTAGGTAAACATATTAAAAATAATAAATCTCGTGTTGAAAAATCAAGTAAATCAGGAATCTATAAACTCAATTGCGGTTCTTGTGATAAAATTTATATCGGTAGGACCTATAGGAGTTTTGGCATAAGAACATCTGAACATAAACGTAGCTTCGATAAAAATAAATCTGATTCAAATTATTCAAACCACCTAATAAAAGAAAACCATTCATTCAATAAAAACTTTGACATATTACATATAAAATCGAAAAGTTCAAAATTAGATCTCCTAGAAGCATTAGAAATAAATAGATACAAACATTCGGACAAGCTTTTGAATGAACAGGTAGATTTGAATTACTCACCCCTACTTAACTTGTTTAATTGGTTTTATTACCTTTCATACTAACTGTACAATGGCTCGGTGTGGATTTTCCTGTTATTCATCCAACTTGTTCTACGATTTGTTTATAATACCATACTCTTCATTCTATTTTTCATTCTTGATAAAGCTGCTGTGTCAGCGAAACGTCGTCGAATGTTTTCAAATAAAGTGTAGATTAAAGTTAAACCTTGTGTTTTTATCTCATTCAAATAAAAGCAATAAAAAGAGGATTGGAACATACAGATTACCTAGCACACACGCAACGGGAAAGAAAGAAAATCGATTTTAATGACCGCTCAATCTCAGAAGTTATACGGACTAATAAAACTGCAGAGGAAGAAAAATTCGCTAGACCTCTAGTAACATATATAAATACAACTTCAGGTATATAAGCGAAGTTGTTAAATCACAAATTTAATAATCTCACTGAACTCCATTCTTTACACACCATTTCGAACTCAATTGATTGTACAAAAACTTTCTAGGCTCAAAAACACACCAACTCTTAAATTAGTGTTGCAGTTGATATAAAGAACATATATCCAAATAATCCAACCGATGAATTCCCTCCGATAATCATAGAAATGTTTACCAAATATAAAACGCTATCACACATTGCTGATGAGTTTTGTAACCTTCTAAAAACCTTCCAAACAAATAACAAATTTGAAGGAACGTATATCCGTGGATTTGAAGATAGTTATAAACGTAAATAAACTGATCTAAGAACTTTATGCAACAGTACTTCACAATGGACATTTGACAAGTATATAACATTCGAACATCAGAGCAAAGTTCACTTCTCGTTTATTCCAACACTTCCCCTCGAGATGAGAACTGCCGTTGACTCGACGAACACTCCAAATGTTGAACTTCTATCAGCTCAAAGCATTTAACATGCTTACTTTTCGACAGGCCTTCAGTCAGAACATCAGCAGTCATGTCGTTTGTAGGAACATACTCTATGGAGAGAATGTCTTCACTTCTGAGTATATCTCGCACGAAATGATATCTGATATCAATGTGCTTCGTGCAACTATGAAAAACAGCATTCAACGCAAGCTTCTGTGCACTGTGGCTATCACTGAAAAGTTTGATATGGCCAATTTGCTGAATCCTAAATCTTCCAGAAAACGATGCAAGTACACGGCTTCTTTTGCCGCCTCAGTAAGAGCCATATACTTAACTTTACTGACGAAAGTGCTACAGTCCGTTACTTTCTTGATTCCCAAGAAATCGGATTACTTTCCAGAACGTAAACATATGCAGCATACGATTTTCTATCATCTAAGCTATTTCCCCAATCTGCATCTATGTAACCTTTTAGAATTTCATCAGTCTTCATGAAATTCAGATCAATATTTTCTGTACCTTTGAGGTATCTCAGTACACGTTTAGCAGATGACCAATGACTTGAGTCGTAGCAGGAATTGAATTGACTTAGGTAACTTACTGCATGACAAATATCTGGTCTCGTGCATGAAGCTAAGTACATAAATGCTCCGATAAATTCTCTTTCGGTTAACTTCTTTGCTTCTTCACTTTGGATATTTTCATTCTTCTTCAATTTCAAACCTAACTCAATAGGAGTTGTATTTGACTTCGCATCAGTCATGCTGATTTGTTCTAGAATATTCTCTATGTAGCCTTCCTGACTCATCAGTATCCCATTTTCAGTCCACGAAAACTCAATTCCAAGACAATAATCCGCATCTCCCAGATTTTTGATCTCGAATATTCCTGATTGATACTTCTGGAATTCTTGAATCTTCTTCTCTTGCCTTGAAGTAGCTAGAATATAGTCTACATAAATGACTACCATAAATATATATCCTGAAGATAGTTATAAACGTAAATAAACGGATCTAAGAAATTTATTTAACAGTACTGCACAATGGACATTTGACAATTATATAACATTCGAACATCAGATCAAAGTTCACTTCTCATTTATTCCAACGAAATTCGATAAAAATTTTACCTACAAATCCTATGGGGATATCCCATAGGATTAACTCTCAGCCTCACTTAGCCGATATATATTCATGGTTATTATAGAAAGAAGAAAAATATTGAATAGCCACTTAGCGAAATGACATATAGTGTTCTGGTACCGATATGTAGATGATATTTTGGAAGGTTTCCAAATGAAGTTTTTGGCAACATGAAGATTACAGCAGAAATACTAATTAATAACTCAATAATTTTCTTAGACCGGACAATAACAAAAGCGACTAACAATTTCATTCATAAAATCTTCAGAAAACAAACGTTCACAGACTCAACAATTTCCAAGGACTCATTCAGTCACTTAAATCACAAAAAGCAAATTACAATTCAATGCTCCATTTCACTATCACCGATAGACTTCAAGATAGAAGTATTTACTACCAAGAAAATTGCCTTCAATAACGGTTTCATAGAAAAAATTAGCCATCGTAAAGAAAACTATCAAATAACACAATTATTATATTTTCTGTTTCGGTTCAGTTGAAAGGCTAACTAACCTTACCATCTGGTAAAGAATCATTTATTTCCTTCCACTTCTGTCTAGATGGTTGGTTTATTCACTGCGATCTTATCATTGAAGTATACCTCCACGTAGTTCTATCAGAGTTAATCCACAGGAAATTAACGGTATCAACAGCTTCAAGAAACAGAGTTTATCACGCAACGATCACTGGCGATCCTCCCGTTCTTAACCTATGAGCAGTTAAAACTGTCCTGCTAATGATTGTGGGGTGAAATGATTCGACACACCTACCGCCACAATTGTGGTATTTTTTTGAACATGCACCGCGCTTCTGACCTGCAGTTTCTCACCATCGTCCACCAAACCTGCCAAGGAAGGTGAATCTGGACAGCAAAATAGTTTGGGAGAACCACATCAGCGCATGTTGCTTCAAGCGTGAGGAAGGAACCTGCAAGCCTGCAGCTTAAGAAGAGAGAGAATGCCCTCGCTCGTTTTTATCATCGTCCGCCAATTCATGTATATTATTTCACTATAAAATAAAAAAAAGATTTAGGCGATGCTGAAATCATATAACAGATAATGAGAATAGACGAAGATCCAGTTATTTGAAATGTTTCGAAAAAGATTGAGAATATGCTAGCACGTTCAAAATATATCCCATTTCCTCAAGAAAATAACAAACGAAAAAGAACCACGTATTTTGTTTTAACAATCAAGGTTAACCAGTTATGGTTTACGGGCATGGTGTTCGAATCATTACATGATAGCAGTAATTCCAGAAAAAAATATATATAACATATGTAGCATAAAATTGAATATATTATCTATGAAAATATTTCCTCTTAGTGTAAGGGGAAATCTTTTTCAAACCATTATGTCTTCTACAAAATCAGTTGACGGAGTTAATGAATTGAATAAAGATACCCTCATTCGCATTCCTATGTGGGGGAGACGCTCTGAGTTTCTCTAATAAGATACACGCTCGAGTGATGCTGCACGAATGCTGAGAACCGGAAAACCCAATAACATTCCTGAGTACGAAACAACGAAATCTACATCTACATATTGAAATGTGAACGAATTTATTCACTTTATTCTTCTCCATTCGGAATTTGTACAGATTTTTTGGTAGCATTTTCTCTTCCGTGATGTTTCATGACAGTTCAAGTTTATAATGATCTAGTACACAAAAGAGTAACTATTTACTGATTAGAATAAAGAAGATTTGTAGCGAAAGTGTTCCTTAATCGTTGGTTTTTAAATGTAGTATGGCTTAACGTTTCGAATTATCAATTCGAATGCAATTAACTAATCATATAAACTCATATTCATATTGAAAGAACTAAATAAACAAATCTAATGTTTCATGACCCGAAAATAATATTCCACCAATAAAATTGTCTTTCAACGCAATTTCTCCTACGAAAATCATATGAGATATCATAAAAGATTCGGTTATTTCAGTTGTTATCACCTATTCAATAATTTTTCATACATAATAATCTAATTCTTCAGGAACATTTGTAATAACCATGTTGATAGTCTCCAGGTAACATCCCCCAAATGAGAATATAAGAATTTTAATACTTAGTAAAAATAGTGAAGAAAAAGGTACTTTAAATCGTTTACAATATACCTAGGAGGGACACAGCTTCAGAGAAAGCGGAATAGTGGTTGGGAATTGTTCCAGACTTGCCTACTAAATCTCCTGATCTTCGTCCCATTGACCTTGCTTAGAACGTGCTTCAGTAAAGAATACTACAGAGCCGTTATCAATCTGTTATTTCGCAGTTAGAATATCTGGACAACTTGATATTGAGCATGAAAAGATTTTTTACAGCAACTGTAAATGCATAAGAAATCCTTATTCTAGATTATATCATTTGTCTTACTTTGTTTCTTATTCTTTTCGTTGAAAGGAGTAAATAAATTTGAATAGTAGTCAAATTTTTGTGTTATTTTCAATGTCTACGTTCTAAAGTATTTATCGCAAAAATGGAAAATGAACAGAAATTATAATTCAGTAGTAACTTTCCTATATATATCTAAATATTTTCCAATATAACTCGAAAAGCGCTATTGTATTTTGGAAATCTGCATGTGGATCTCAGGAACCATCAATTGTAATTTCTGAATCTGAGGAAAATCGATTGCCACTTGGAAACCCTCCAATTTAATTAGGAATAGTCAATTGTATCTTAGAAAATATCAACTGTAATTAAGAAGTATGTTTATTTCTTAGACTTTCGACATTTATAATCTATTTACTAACATTCCTCCGAAAGATACGTATTACTTAGTTAGAGAATTATAAGAAGAGAATCAAGTCAATACGATCGTTCAATCAGATATTCTTTCATTAGTACAAATTTTTTAGATCGAAATTATTCCCATTTCGATAACAAATATTATACTAGTGAAGGCGGCTTTATTAATGGCAATCCGTTAAGTCCTTTGTTAGCAGCAATATTCATGAATAATGTAGAGAAATTAATTCATAACCATCTACTTAGTAAATATAGTTTATACTGGTATCGCAATGTAGACGATATCATTATTTACTTCACAGCAACAGATAGACAGTTGAAAATTTTCGAAAATTATATAAACTCATTACATCCAGAAATTTAATTAACAACCGGAATAATACAATAATTCAATAAATTTCTCAGACGTAACAATTTCGAATAAAAAGGAAAACATGTTTTCGCAATCTACCATAAGCCTTCACATACAAATATTATAATACATAACTCGTCGTGTCATCCGTGTCAACATAAAATGTCAGCATTCAACAGTTTTCTTCATAGTTTGATTAACATCCCGTTATTACCGGAAAATTTCTACAAAGAATTGAATTTAATTAAACAAATAACTAAAATAATGGTTATAATTCCAAAATAATGAATAATATTTTGAATAAAAACAAAGTAGAATCGCATTGAATGAAGTTTACACTGTCGATAAATTGAAATGAAAATTCAACACCTTACTTACGCTGGTATTACAAGTGAGAAACTGAAATCATTTCAACATTGCTTCAGAAAATAATAGAAGATGAGGCAAAATATAAAAACAATAAAATTAAATAAGATAAATATAATAAATCAGGTGTGAATAGATTCAATTGCAATGACTGTAATAGTTTTTACATTGAAAAGACATAGAAATTTCAATATTAGGATATCGGAACATAAACGAAGATTTTCGAATAAAAAATCAGGTAGGTTAGAGCACTCAGGTAGACTCATTAATGCACAAGTCGATTTAAGCCCTTCATCTATATCGAATCTCTTCAGGGAACAATCTATTCCTCAATTTTATTGGATATACCCGTCATCAATAACCACTTAAGAAGAAGCAACTCCATAAGCTTTCAATTACTTCAGAATATTTATATTTATATTCTCAGTTTTATTTATATATAGTTGTCATAATTTCTGTACATTCATTCGTCTGAAGAAGCTATGGTGTAGTGAAACGCTTTACGAATCAACATTATTCAGTGAAATTCTTCAAGAAACATTACTTATTTTTTATTATTCAAGATGATTTAACGTGAGTATTCACTTGCTCCTTGAAGAAGGCCAAGTCGTTCGTTATCAGAAAGACTACACACTAGCCCTGTGAAGAAAAGAATTTTTTTAGAAGGAGGTAATTTCGCAAACCTGGTTTTTTCTTGGAACTGGATTCTTTCCAGAACCAAACTTACATTTCTTCAGAGAATATACTAGGGAAGTATTTGTAAGAAAGAAAAGATCCGTAACCTGTAGCCTTTGAGCAATAAATGTAATGAATGTTTGGGTGCGGAGCTCCACACATGGGAACAGTATTCTTGGCCAGGTCGTACCTATGTTTTGTATGAAAGCAGCAGCTGTGATGGCGTGAAGTACTCCTTAGCCCTAAGAAAAATACTGAGTTTAGCAGAAACATATGTTGCAATGTCAGACAGTCATGCCAGCAAAATCCGGTGTTGACTGTGATGAATGAATGAATCATTATCACTTAGGATTCAACAATCTACCATGTCAGATTTCTCATTATTTTCGTACTGATGATTTTCATTTAGCATTTGAAACATTTTTTAATACTTCACACTTTAAATGTTCGATTTTGATGTTTGGAAAAGCTAAATTTATTTTGAGAGTAAATGACTGAATGTATTATATATTTTGATCAGGAAAAAAACACTGCAACCATCAAAATTGAAATAGCTCGTAGTTAAAAAGAGGTATAATTATATTATAATTCGAAAATCTCTTAGCTGAGAATTTTTTCATAACACTGCATTTATATCTGAAACGTGCTTGTGAGATGTCAAACTCGTTGCTATGTAACTTTGATATTAACCAAGATATCCGAGAATACTGTTTTACAATTTCGAATATGGAGAGAAATATGGAGAAAATATTTGAGAAACTAAACTAGACCCTGACAATGACTTCGTGAAATAAAAGATCGAAACTTGACCAACCTGTACTCTTTATTTCTAAAAATTGAGTAGTCGGTCGAAATTGAACGAGTTATTTCCGAAAATTCATAACATTTGATAACGCAGACTTAGAATAACACAGATTATTAGAGCAATATTAAAGTTATAAATTTTCCCATTCAATAATAATTCACAGGAATTCAATAATCGCTGCTAAACCGGACAAATTGAAATGTTGATAATACCCAGGTATGATGATAGACGATGATCAATCATATGGAGAATTTCGCATTGTTTCCTGCAATTAGCAGGTGTAATATTGCATTAACGTATGGCATATGCCTTGATACATTTACCAATTAACGTTTATGCCTTTTTCGATGACAAAGTTGGTTAGAATTCGAATTAAAATGAACAGTATTTTTATACAATTACATCGAGGAGAATTTTCAGGACTTCATTCCTTAAATGATAATCTGCTATGTTCGTCCGTAATTTAAATACAAACGTTTCCATCGAGAAAAGTTACATAGAGACTTGATTTGTCGCACATTGAAAGTTATTGACGGCGCGCATACTTTCGTCAGCAACCATACCCTTTTAGTCGGAAAAACAAACATTTAATGATATTAAAAGTAGGAATTATTCAATTGAAACGATTTCATGAAAAATCCACCACCCGGTAATTCTCATCATTGCCAGGCCATTACTATAATCAAAACATAACCTGGAATAATTATATATTAGGATAAATTAATATCAATCTATCAGACAAATTATAACAGTATCTTCTGTGTACATACCACTCAGAACATAAATTATATAATTTCCAGCAAACTATGTTACAATCATTCAAACAAATGAATGAAATGATAATAAAAATGAAAATACATTCTGAGCACTATTATCTGAAAGAAAAACCTTTAACACTTCCTCATTATTCGCTTCGGAAAGAAAACTACGAAGAACATTACAAGATTAGATGACTATTGTCTTTTACAATGCGAATCAATTTTGCTTCAGTCTTAAATTTTCAGAATTTCTTTGGAGATTATCTGGAATAACTCTAGTTGTAGAAATAATAATCAGTAGGATAAGAATTTTTTCATTTTCCACATTTTAAATCTCGTCGGCTAGCTACTAAGAAACATTTTCATAGTATTTATTATATGGATGGTGCGTATCGAATACGGCAATATCAATTATTTATGTTATTGTGATTTACAGCTCTTTGGCAGAGAATATATTGGGGCAAAGATTGAGCAAGATGATAATATATAAAACCATTTCTTTAGAAGAAAAACACCTACTGCAAGAATCATCTATATTTTGCTCGATGATATGTTTCGTACAATTTCTTGTGGAAACAATCTGATCTTGGATCACATCTGCCAAACCTTCTGTTTTCGCAAACAATTCTTCAGATAGTAACAATCTATTGGATGCGTATCATTAATATGATTATTTTTAATTCTTCAGGGTGCTTTTCGTGAAATTCCTGCTGCATCCAGTTCTTTCATTTGAACTTATTATCTGATATATCAAAATCAACCTGTTACATTGCCAAATTCAGGGGTGAAAGATCTTAATAAGACGCAAGACATAACATCATGCATTTCAGAAGTTCTATAATTAATATGAAAATGTGAACGTAAGGGAAAAATTCTTAACTATGAAGATTATACAAATCAGTTACTCCAATACTCCAAGACCTCCAAGATGTCCAAGTCGTGTAATTTTGTGAACTGATACTTATGATTTTTACGAGGCATATTTATATGAGATATTCAATTTGTTATTTGTTAAATTAAACATCATATGAAGATTTTTGATATGATTTACTATTATTTCGTAGTACTTCTACTCTTCTTAATTATTTCTTCCATGTTTTTCAAAAGTTTGGGTACCAATTTCATTTAGATGGTTCTCAAGCATGCCTTAATGCTTGTGAATTACGGAAAAATAATTCTTCAACATATTACAACTCCTGAATAGATTAATGAATTTGAAAATATATATATATATATATATATATATATATATATATATATATATATATATATATATATAGTTGCTCATATATCTCTTCATGCAATCGAACTGATTTCATGAAAAATATAAATCCACCGCCCGGTAATTAATACCATTGCCAGGCAATGATTATATTCAAAACATATCCTGGAATAATTATATACTAGGATAACGTTTAATGTTATGAGAATATATCAATCTACCAGTATATATACACACTATAGCATCATCAGACAATGATATCAATGTACCAACGAGTAGTGTCAGTGGCTTTCTCCCGGAAAAATCCAGTGTACGGACCTTAGCCAAGTAACACTGAATGTTACTCATTAATAGTTTCCTTTGTGTGAAGTGGTGAACGATCGAATAGAATACTGCTCTGAATATAAATATGACAAAATTGTCAGTTAATTATATTACATTCATATAAACAAATAAATAAAATATGAAATGAGATTCTGAGCAGTATAAATTAAAGAGAAAACCTATGACACTACCTCATTATCTTTTCGGAAAGAAACCTACGAAGAATATTACAAGATTTGATGACTGTTATCTTTTGTAACCGTTCAAACAAATTTATCTTCAGACCCAAAATCTCAATACTTTTGTGAAGATTCCTAGGAATAACACCTGTTGTGGAAATAATAATCGGTAGAATAAAAATTTTTTCATTTTCCACATTTGTTTAATCTCGTCGCCAAGCATCATATATTTAGAAATTTTTTTTCATTGTATTTATTTTGTATATTATGTGTGTCGGGTAAAGCAATATCAATTATATATGTTATTCGATTCTGTTTATCAATAATCATAATGATATCTGGTCTATTGTATTTTACAGCTCTGTTGCAAAGAATTGTTTTATCAAAATAAAGTTTATATTTGTCATTCTCACAAATAATCTCAGGTTCATATTTGTAAAATTTTTTCTTTTTGGAATTAGGTCATGTTTAATTCCTAGATTGAAATGAATAATATTAGCGACGGCATTATGTCTTTCTAAATAATCTGTTGAAGCAAGGACTGAGCAAGATGATAATATATGAAAAACTGTTTCTGAAGAACAGAAACATCTACGGCAAGAATCATCTATATTTTGTTTGATGATGTGTTTTCTATAATTCCTCGTGAAAACAACCTGATCCTGGATCGCAATTGCCAAGTCTTCTGTTTCAGCAAACAATTCTCCTGAAACTAACCATTTATTCGATGC
The DNA here is from genome assembly GCA_013387265.2 of Cryptolaemus montrouzieri. NCBI lineage: Eukaryota > Metazoa > Arthropoda > Insecta > Coleoptera > Coccinellidae > Cryptolaemus > Cryptolaemus montrouzieri. The sequence goes on along the minus strand of JABFTP020000021.1, from coordinate 88,363,735 downwards.
GATTTCATCAATATAATCATTTTTTCAATTATTTAGGGTGGTTTCCGTGTAATTCCTTCTGCATCCAACTTTCTCTTCTAGAATTATCATCAAATATATCAAAATCTACCTTTTGCATTGTCAAGTTCAGAGGTGTAAGATTATAATCTGAAGCAACAACAATATCATGTAATTTAGACGTTCTCTGTTTATCATGAAAATGGGAACGTAAATGAAAAATCTGTTTAATATGAAGATTATTCAAATCACGCACATGAGCCAGGGCAGGGTTCACTCTATCTACTGCAATGCTCAAGTTCCTGTCTGAAACGGGAATTAAAGTATCATCTGCAATAAGATTGATGAATTCCAATGCATGATGAACCAGTTAATCATTAATGTAAATTAAAAATAATAATGGCCCCAGGACTCTACCCTGCGGAACGCCATAGGCCGTTGTTATTGGGGCTGCAAATGAAATTTCTACTTAAGTGATATTTTTCCGATCATTCAAATCTCCCTGAACCAATTTAAAACCTTTCCTGTTATTCAAATCCACTGAAGATTCATTAGCACTAGATCTCTGTTTATTATTTCAAACGCTCTCTCAAAACGATAAATACAACTACCACATATTCACCCATCGATCAATTTGATCAATAATTGCTCGTATACAATAAGTTCCGGCAATTTTACAATTCCGGGCAGTTGATTGGTTGAAATTCATCAGTTTTTAGTATTGGGTACCGGGACAACTACCCCAGTTTTCAATTGATCAGGGAAGTTGTCCTTATGTGCGATACATTCACGAAATGCAAAAGAGCATGTCCTTTAACTCCAAGGATGATTTTGAAAGATTCACATTTAGAATTTCAATACCCAGTTCACTCTTTAAACTGTTAATTGTTTTATTATTTTTGAAAGGTCACTCATTTCCGAAGATCGAAATTCTGAAAATCTATTTCGACTAGTATATTGAAACTCATCCTCACCGGTCAGTCCTGAAGAATCAACGATATTTTCGATACTTTGCTTGAAAACAGACTGAAAAGCTCAGCTATCTTGTTATGGCCTTTAATGACCTGAATTTGCCCATTGATCTCAAACTGAATATGCTTCGAGAAGTATGACTTTGGTTTTGTATTTACTGATGATTTGATGGTTTTCCACATTTGTTTGGGATTTTTTGCGCTTAAATCGATTCTTTATAATAATAGGCTCATTTTTAAGACTTGGTTAAACCAACTACATTATCTCTACTTCACTTGTACGCCAACCACTTTGCCTCATATTTGTTGTTATTGAATGACTATAAGCGGTATCTTCGTTATCATATTTTCGCACAATTTTCAACTTCATATTCATAATAGGGCAAATCAGTTTGGTTACAGATATACGCTTTAATATGAGCTATCTGGTCAACAGAAGTCTCTATCTCAACTATAAAATCCCTATAAAACACATTTATATCCGTTTAGTCCAGCAAGTAATCGGTAAATATCAACTTATCACAAAGTGCTTGCATATTCGTTTCGCTCAGATTTCTGTAAGTTTTGGAAACGTGATGTAGGAGTTCCAAAAGGTAAGTCGACCAATGATAAAAATCAAATTTAGAATTTAGCAGTAGCATATAGAGGGTGTAGTTATAAATATGGCTCTACGCGAATCATAAAACATTTATTTCTAAGAGAACGGTGTTTCAGCAATTATTGCTGCAGAGCTACAAACTTTTCGAGCAATATTTGGGGAATAATTGGTTACCGACTCGTAGTCTTATGAGGAGGCCCTCCCGATCTCCTGATTTTCCGCCGTATTTGATTGATATTATGGATTATAAAGGAAATATTTAAGAACTATATTAATCATTAACTCAATCTGAAGCCTTCATGTTATCGACATATCATGAATGAAACAAATTACAGATTGCGTTAGCAAACTGTATAGATATTTCACAGAGTAACGTAAATGACTTTGGCCCAAATCTAGATAATACTGACAATACTACACCGGAAAACTACACCCTGTAAATGAGATTCACCTTTGTATCACCTTCCTCTACGTTTGTAGTTGATCCCAATTGACATAACTCCTATTTAGAATCAAGTGCCACATGAGCCTACGGTAGATATAAACTCTTGCCATACACTGTGTCGAACGAATTTTGTTAACTTAATGACTACAATTTCAAAGACGTGGTTTGAAATATTATCCATCTATTGTACTATCCTTGATGTGTAAAGTTTACGTATTCTCTATTAAATAATCCTTGACGGAATGAATCAAATTTACGAATAATATAATATAATTATCACTGAAAAGTTTACTTTAAGGATTTCAGAGATTGATTTCTCAGATAATTTTAGGAGAAGAAAACGCAGATGCTTCATTTCGGCTATATATGGTGATTGCAATTTCCGTTTATAACCTCGAACCTTTCCAGACAATATATTTTCCAAGAAGTAAAATGAAAATAGAATTATTGTTCATAACGAGAGCGTAATAATACTACAAATGCAAATTCGAATAGTAAGTTTCTGACATTCGCATGTAAATTATCAGAAGAACTCAAAAATTCTTTCGGAACATGTCAAACTTAAAAAATTTCGAATTCAGACAGGCACTAAATGTATTGCCATTGCTGAAATCAACGCAATAATCAAGACGAGTATAGCAATATTGCTTTCTGAATGGAATTTAACGAGTACACTAACATTTAAGTCAATTTACGGAAGACTTCTTGAATTAGGAATCGTTCAGCTGAAAAGCTTAACTCCTCAGGCAAAAAGCGTTCAGTTTTCAAGGAAACTGCGTCAAATTAAATGGCTAAGAAACCTGAACCAGCACGAGCAAAACTACAAGACTCTAACTATTTCACTATGTTGTAGTTCAATTGCTGATTCCGATGGTTATCACCAAAATAAACTGAAAACTCAGAAAAATTTTTGAAAAAAGCGTGCTTCTTCAAACACTTCATAATTGAATGAATAATACTCATGCATGCTTAGAAGCGTATCCCAACGACTGACAGAATCCCATCGTCAGAAGCTATCATCAGTCAATGCGTTTATAAGAATCATTGGCGGTTATTTGATCGTTCCCTTGCTACTGGCTGAATGGATCAGACTTCTAAAATTTTTGGAAAAAGATTCACCGATTTGGTTGAGAGATATGCTATTTTCACTAAATATTGTCTATTGCTCTCCATATATAGGACCAGTCTTACTGAAAAGCTCAGACAAGCAATATCATGCAAGCAGACAAAAGTACAAACGAGCACCATACTCAGAATGTAGTAAGGTACTGTCCATTTCTCTGGACAAAAGCAGTTCTCCTCTTTTTTAATTCAACCCTACATGTATTTTTCATAATAGATATCAAATAGAGTGAATGAAAGTGAACGCCATCACGCTTCGTTAAAAATGTCTCTTCAATAGAAACATAATGAATTATTCAATTTCAACAATATCTTACAACAAGATCTAATGATTTCAAGTAAACATATCTTGAGGTACACCATCTAATTGTTGATTCATTTTAATATTGAACCTGAAATAACTGTTTACGGCTGACATCGTTTTTTCTGAATGAGTGGGCCTTAATGTACTATTGGATCGAAGTTGTTGATTAATTGTGGCTTTGAAATCACAGCAGGGTGTAGACAGATATAGATTAATTATATCAAAGGGTACTAATTTAGCATTTATCGGAATTTCTAGAGATCTCAAGTGATTGGTTAGTTGTATAGAGTTTTGTATTGAGTAAATTGGATTCTGTTGTATCAAATTTGGAAGTATGTTGATGAATGCTAAATTAGTATCCATTGATATGATTAATCTATATCCGTTTACACCCTGCCATGATGTCAAAGCCACAATTAATCAACAACTTCAATCCAATAGTACATTAAGGCCCACTCATCTAGAAAAAACGATGTCAGCCGTAAACCTATGTCTCTAACAAAGTTATTTCAGGTTCAATATTAAAATGAATCCACAATTAGATGGTGTACCTCAAACATCCTAATTGAGAATATATTTTTATGGAAAAGATATGTAGATGATTTGTACTGCATTTGGAGTGACACCGACAGACAACTCGATAGTTTCTCGCAGTTATTAAATTATTTTCATCGATCAATTCAATTCACAATGGAAAATGAAAATAAAGAAATAGCTTTGATTTTGTTGGATACCCTGATTCATAACAGTAGTTTCCAATCCCAGAGTATCAAATTGAGTACTTTTCATTCATTTGTGCACAGATTGCTTTCTATTCCTTTGTCAGCTGTCGATTTCGAGAATGACGTTCAAGTTTTGAAATTAATCGCCAAGAACAACGGCTATGAACGAAAATTAATTGATACCTTAATAAGATAAAAATGACATAAACTTTTATTGCGGAGCATTTATCCGTTGCATACAGAAAAATCTAACAGAAAATTTTCAATTAACTATATTCCTAATATTAACAACACGATATGTAACAGATTACACAGTACTAATATCAACACCATCAGCACTTATAAAAAGAATTTGGGTTCATTGTCAGTTAATAATAAAGATAAAACGAAATTAATTGATGAAAGCGATGTATATAAAATACACTGCAGTAAATGTGAGACATTCTATAAAAGCCAAATCGGAAGACGCATCGAGAAGAACATAAAAGATATATTCTCTAAAATAAAAATTTCATGAATTTTTCGGACCACTGCATCAACGAAAATCATTTTATAGATTTTGAGAATATTGAACTGATGCATCGAGGTAATGAAAGAAAAGGACGGACATCTTGGAGATGATTGAAATTAGGTTCGCTCATAGGAAAAGCCACCCAATTTGCAACGACCAACTAGACTTCAATTCACCTCCGGTTGAAAATGCCGTTATCATTAGCGAAATCACTTATTTTGAATTTAGTATTGTATTACTCTCGATAATGGGCCAACAACCCGAAACATATGTCAAGTATCAATCATTTGGTCCATATTTTGCTCATTATTTTCGCAGCTACCTTAATTAGGTCTCATCTGCGTTTCACTTCCCACTCCACATTCCTTAATTCAATATAATCGATCCTAAATATGGTGTTTTTGAACATTATTAAATCTTTTTTTTGAATTGTGGAGGCCGTTACTTGATGTAGATTCATGATATAAATGAGATAAAAAACACAAGGTTTAACTTTAATCTACATTTTATTTGAAAAAATTCGACGACGTTTCGATGACACAGCAGCTTTATCAAGAATGACAAACAGAATGAAGAGTATGGTATTATAAACAAATCGTAGAACAAGTTGGATGAATAACAGGAAAATCCACACCGAGCCATTGTACAGTTAGTATGAAAGGTAATAAAAACTAATTAAACAAGTTAAGTAAGGGTGAAAAATTCACATCTACCTGCTCATTCAAAAGCTTGTCCGAATGTTTGTATCTATTTATTTCTAATGCTTCTAGGAGATCTAATTTTAAACTTTTGATTTTATATGTAATATGTCAAAGTTTTATTGAATGAATGGTTTTCTTTTATTAAGTGGTTTGAATAATTTTAATCAGATTTATTTTTATCGAAGCTACGTTTATGTTCAGATGTTCTTATGCCAAAACTCCTATAGGTAAGTAAATCAGAATCTATAAACTCAATTGCGGTTCTTGTGATAAAATTTATATCGGTAGGACCTATAGGACTTTTGGCATAAGAACATCTGAACATAAACGTAGCTTCGATAGAAATAAATCTGATTCAAATTATTCAAACCACTTAATAAAAGAAAACCATTCATTCAATAGAAACTTTGACATATTACATATAAAATCAAAAAGTTCAAAATTAGATCTCCTAGAAGCATTAGAAATAAATAGATACAAACATTCGGACAAGCATTTGAATGAGCAGGTAGATGTGAATTTTTCACCACTACTTAACTTGTTTAATTAGTTTTTATTACCTTTCATACTAACTGTACAATGGCTCGGTGTGGATTTTCCTGTTATTCATCCAACTTGTTCTACGATTTGTTTATAATACCATACTCTTCATTCTGTTTGTCATTCTTGATAAAGCTGCTGTGTCAGCGAAACGGCGTCGAATTTTTTCAAATAAAGTGTAGATTAAAGTTAAACCTTGTGTTTTTTATCTCATTTAATATTAAATCTGTCAACTTTCATCTTTTCCGGTCGGTTATCTTTCATTCTCCAATCGTAATTTTCGTTTTTGTGACGTTCCCGACCAAGTTTAGCATTCTCCCGCTATCATTATCGTCGATAATGCGTTCAGTCAGATCCTTCTCGTTTGTTGCTAAAAGAATAGTATCGTCCACTCACTCCTCGTTTAGGATGGAACTCTGATGGGAGTATATCGTTTATTTTGACGACGCCTTTCTTGTAATTTCGAAGGCTAATGATTAAGATTCAGGTATCACCAAAGAAAGTATTCTAAAGGCATAAGTTCCGGAGATCAGGGTAGCCAATCAATTTGTCCTTATCTTCGAATTCTTCCTAGTAAAAGTAACATTTAGGTATTGGCGCACACTCAAGGCATAGTTCAAAGGCGCTCCATATTGTTGAAACCAAATTCTCTCGTCCAGTAAGTCTGCGTATATGTCATTCAAAATTTCAGTGGCTAAATATGGAATTGAATATTCCTGTTGAAAACAAGATACCTTTGACCAATGAGATTCTTATCAAGGATTGTTGGACATATATCACCAATTATGCTTGGTCACACCTTAACTCTTTCTAAATATTAAAAATGAGTTCACATATTCAAGTGTAGAGTTTCTATATATCAATATCGACAGTATCAACGATTTAGTTTACTTAATGTTATTTCTGTAATAAATGTTATCTCATAAGGTTGCATTTTGATTTCAAGTAGTTTATATTTTGCATTCAATCGCGCTTCTCTTCGAAAACAATTTTTCGAACATGCCTGATATTCCATGTACTCCTCGTTGGAAATATCTGTTCAAGACAAATGTAATGAGCTGTTCGTTCTGAACATCATTACATTTACCTTACTTCATCTTCTAATTTCAATAAACGAAAATTCCGAAAACTAATCAAAATAGGGCCTTAATTGACTAAAGCTTTTGTCTTGACAGCGTACTTATCTTCTTTTCGGAACTTTTATCGATATGTGGGACCTTTTTGATACAAAACGAAAGATTGATAGCGTAGTATCATTTATTCGGACAATATCTCTCAGTGAGTTTTCAAATAACTGCAGTTACTGGATTGTAAAAGAGTTAAATTTTGTTTTAAAATGATGAAACTAACCGAAACGCGTAAAATTGAAATTATGATGTTGATTGCCGACAGTACCAAAACTCAAAGTGCAGATGTTCGATTATTTTGAGGAACGCAAGATTTATCTTCTATCAGCCAAGATCATTTAAATAAGACTAAGACACAACATTGGTAATTGGGTCATATGAAAAATGTGCCTAGAAGACGAAAATGCGATTTTGACCAAGACATTAAACTGAATATGATGGTGACCATTCTGGAAAATCTAATTACTCTACCCTGTAATTTGCTCGTGACCATAATATTTGCGATAAAACGGCAATGAAAGTTATTCACGAATCAACGGAGCATTGTTGTAAAATGCAATTTGTACAGGTGTTGCTGGAGGATGGCTTCATCGGCTAGTGGAACGTTGCTAATAGATGATGAATTCCGTAGATGAAAATCACATAGACCTCAAATGGATAGTTTTCGTGGATGAATGTAGCTCGACACTAAACGTTAAGGTCCATCGTAAGAACTGTCTCTCTGACATATTCTCACTGAATTATGGAAATCATACTCGATATCCAGAGAAAGTTAATGTGTAAGCAGGTATAATTGTTGACCGTATTATGGTTATAATCTTTGATGGCAGTCTTACTGTACTAAGGTATCTAAAAAGTCAAAAAGTCTCAATCCTTTTGTAGTCTCTATGCTCCTAAATGAGATTTCGAGATATCCACTAGGAGTGAATTTCATTTAATGAACTTTTTTCGGAGATATCTGAAATCAAGGGTTTCTGAAAACAATTTGAGTTTATTTTCTTCCAAAAAACGTACAACACAAGAAAATAGGCTTCTCTCGCCAAAATATTACGAAATGTGAGAAATAAATTTAATGATTGGGTAAGAAGTGAAGGAAGCCCATTTTGAACCTTTTGTACGAGTACGATAATTGTTATTTGATTTTCGAGTACGTTAATTTGGAATTATAGGATTAATTTGTAAGGTGATGTTCGAAATAAATAGTTTTTCCTCCCTTCTCAACTCGGTATAACATGGGCGTTGCATACCATTTGGACAATAAAAGCATGAGGTTTTTCCATTATCCTTAATAACCCAATAAAAGAGAAATTACTTGCAGAAAATCACTGACTAAAAACAGAAGTTTATATATCTGGGGAAATCAGATGACAGATATCGCTTGGCGTTCTAGAGTCCACATTTTGAATGTGGCTTTTTAGTAATGTTACTGGCTTGAGGTAGAAAATTTCACTTTGACGAATTAATTTCATATTTTTTGCATAGGAATCTATTTTATTGCTGTGAACGCAAAAAAGATTCATATTTCAAGGAAGTAATCCTATTCTATTGTGAGTATGATGAAAATATTCGGTATATTTTGATAGTAATTGATGGTTGTGTCCTCCTCCTCTCATACCAACTATTAATAATTTAAAGTAAATTGTTTTCGGATATAGTTTTGAATTGGCCCATGTGTAAAGCAGGGTTGCTCAATTTTGCTGAATATTCACAACTATCTTAAGAAGGCTATATATATTCCCACTGCACAATTTATCTATTCAGTTTCTTCAAGTTCTTCGGAAGATTATGCTCCGACTTCGAGAGATTATATTGTCAGGTTCATTAATATAACTTTGCAAGTGGGCGTAGAACATGTCAAACAAATTTCTTTGCTTTTCACACTTCTCTCGTAAACTTCACTTAATCTACAACGTAAACTTTTATGTGTCGTTCACTAATTCTCTTCAGTTTACATTTCGAAACTTTCGAAAATTTTTACACAGAAAAAAAGTGTTTAACCCTTATTTAACGTAAATATATTTATGAGATTTCTAGAATTTGAAGATAAATAGCTCCATAATTAAGGATTTTGATGATTATGATATTTAATATTCATATTTCATTCCAAGAATCAATTCTGTTTCTAGATTCAGATGATCCCCTCAAACGTTGAGAAAAAATAACGTTGGTTATCTGCTCGGGGACGAATTGTGGAGCGCCAATTGGCTATCACTTCCTCTATGCTTCGTTCGCCTCAGAAATATTCTAGCTATTAAAGGAAACACGAAAATTTTAGCAAAAATATTTTGAGTTTTTATTTATACCTTTTTCCGGTTTCATACACTTTTTCCACTTATATTCAATATACTCGTTACCCAATTTTTTCATAAGCACCGTAGAGCTCATCAAATTGGTCATCAGCTGCAGAAATGAATTTTTCAAGTGTTTGAATAGAAAGAGGCTCAATCTGGCAAATGAATTGCTTTAAAAATCAATCGAAACTTTCACTCAATTGTTTTGGCAGATGCAACAATGGGTATGAGCACGGGCATTATCTTGATCAAGCAACACTTTATTTTGAGCAGAAGGCTCTTTTTCTTGATTTTATCTCTCAAACATTGAAGAATATTTCCTTGTTTCTGATATTTTTTTGTTTCAAGATACTTAAATTATCCCACACCTCGAATAGCAGGTAGCAATCAAGAATGAAGCTTGATTTGTTTGAATACTCAGTTCATCTCATTCGGAATCGAAAATCTCTTAGCTAGTCCTCCATTTTTTGCTCAATAAATCACTCTCGAAACCAAAGAGACAGAATATCATTGAGCCGTTCCAAGATAAACCAGTCTTCCAACTGCGTCCCCGCTAAAGGGCTCATTTAAAATATCTGAGGAAAGAGTTAATCGGCCATTCTCAAATTTTGAAATAACAGTAAATGAATCTAGAATTGATCTCAGAGCGCTACCTCTTGCGGAACATAGACTAAAACTTTGCTTTTTCGAATAGTGGTACACAATAGGGCACTTTTTAATTTATTTAATTAAATGGCTTCTTTATTCAAGCATCCAATGTTAAAATTTGTCGCATCTATCACTGTTAGCTATGATTTTTCATCAAAATTTGCAGGATTATAGTGTGAATTTCTTTGTCGAAAGAATTGACTCGGGTTTGAAAAAATTTCTAACTTCGAGGTTAACAAGAAGAGTGTACTTTCCGATATTTCATTCACAGGGGGCTCAAAAATCCCTTGTCATTTCCATGAAGCTAAATTATCAGAAAAAACCTTCAGTTTAACCTATTCAATTTCACTTTATTAAAACCGTATTTTCGATTAGTTAAGATTGGTATTCCTATTTCTTAAATGGCTCGCTTTTATTTTATTCGCGATTTTTCCAAATATAGAAATAGTGGATTTAATTCTTACGCCATTTTCTATGTTCCACAATGTACGATTCTATGAAATCTGACTTCAATTTTAAGTTTGAAAGTTATTTAAATATAGTACTAGCAATTATTTAATTTGTGAATATTTCCTTACATAACATAATTATTACCATTTTCTTGAAAATATGAATGAAGCGAATATTCATCTGAACTTTGAATCAGAATCGTAATTCAATCAATGAATCGTCTTAACAAATTGGAAAACTTTCCGTTTTCAACTTTTCTGCAAACCAGAACATTACGGAAATTAATCTCAGTAGTCGATTTGTTATTAATCAAGCTCAATGAGCTAGAATTTCTAACAATTTCGGACCGGAAACTAAATTAATGTCATCGCTTCCACGATCGCTGGCAGCTTATAGAGAGAAACTTTTCAAATACTAATGGGACAATCTGCATATTTCTGAAAATTAATTCAGCCATACCTCTCTCATAAATGAATCATTTTCGGTTTCACTCTCTACGCTATACGATTCAGAACAATGTCTATCATCTGAAACTTTGTGGAATATTTAAAATGCTACAATTGTTACATTTTACTCTGTATTGTATTTCGAATTGCTTTCATCAAATTTGCACCCAAGAAGTTGGGTTCATTGCTGTGAATTGTTTCAATATATAAAAGATAAATATGAGATCTTTCTTAATTGTTATAATTGGTCATGAAAAGTACAATTGTTCCAATAGAAAACCCATTGTGAAAGCTCAATAGTTGGTTAGTAGAAAAAAACCCTCCTGTTCATCACAAAATCACATCAATTAATGAGAAAGACTTTAATGATTATACTAAATTGAATAAAACTTTGAATTTTAGTAAGATCATTATTTTGGGTGAACAATCACATAATTGGTGGAAATTTTTCACAGAAATTTTTTGTTTTCGTACTTTTTGGATGAGTAATCAAATGAATATTTTTATCACAATTAGCCAGTTCATTAAGTTGCGAGTCTTACAATGATATTTTTCTAATATACAGGGTGTTACTTAATAGTACTTCACAACTTCTTCTTCTTCTTCTTCCAACTTTATTTTAGGCGAAACCGCCTATTTATTCTTCGGTCGTTTGTCTGTTACGGAACGTTCCAGTTGTCACTCCATCTTTTTCGTGGTCGTCCCACGCTTCTGCGCCCCAGTGGAGATCTATCACGGGCGATTTTCACTATTCTTCTGTCATCCATTCTGTTTATATGGTAATTCCACTCCTGTTTTCTGTTCAATACCCAGTTGTTAATGTTGTCCACCTTGCACATGTTTCTGATATTCTCACTCCTCTCTCTGTTGAGCAGTGTTTTCCCGGCTATCCTGCGAAGTACCTTCATTTCGGTTGTCTCCAGTAGTCGCCTGGTTTTCGTTGTTTCTGGTCTAGTTTCTGCAGTGTAGGTCATAATGGGCCTTACAGTTGCTTTGTTGATTCGTGCCTTGGCTTCAATTCCGATATGCTTATTGCGCCATATTGTGGCGTACTTTTTTGATTATCTCGTCCATGATGATGTTGAACAGAAGGGGGCTCAACGAATCTCCTTGACGAATACCACTTCTCACTGGTATCTGTGTGGTGAGCTACCCGTCTAATCTTGCCTGGATCTTGTTCACAGTATATATATATTTTCGATAGTCTTCATTATATTACGTGGGATTTGCCTGTTGTAGAGCAGATGTATAATGTCTGATAATTGGACCCGGTCGAAAGCTTTGAGCAAGTCAACAAAACACATAAATGCTGGCTTATTATATTCTATCGACTTTTCTGTTACTTGTCCTATGACAAATACGGCGTCGGTGCAAGATCTTCCAGATCTGAATCCTTGTTGTTTATCAGCGAAAGAGGTGAGGCTATTTATTTTGTTTGTTATACACTTCGTAGTAAGTTTCAGCGTGGTGCTCAACAGATTTATTCCTCTATAATTCGAAGGTACTTTCTAGTCTCCTGTCTTAAACATAAGAATAGTAGTGCTTGTACGCCATTCATCTGGGATCCTGTGTTGGTAAAGGATTTTTTGAATTAAAATTGTCAACTCTTGAATAAGACGTTGTCCGCCATACTTGAGTAGTTCGTTGCTAATTCAGTCCTGTCCGGCACTTTTCCTATTCTTTAATTTTTGTAGGGCTAACTGTACGTCATCCACATTCACCTCAGCATCTTCGCTCACTATTATTTCCGATGTACTTAGGTCTTCTTCTGTATCGTCTGTCGAATATAGATCAGTTAGGTACTCGATCCAGGTCTCGCTGGTTATATGCTTTGTTTCAACCAACTCATTTATTTCTTTCTGTTGTGATCGGATTAGTCTCCATATGTGTTTTTGTAGCCCGTAGAAGTCATTCTCCATGCTTTTGGAATAAGTTTTCCAGTACTGTTTTTTAATTTAACGTACTAACGTTGTGGTCTCGTTTCGGATTTTTTGATATTCATTGTACGATTCTGGTGTTCTTAATGTTCGATATGTGAGGTAAGCATGTTTCTTTTCCCTGCACTTTTCTGCAACTTCCATACGGAACCACGGAGTTCTGTTTGTGTTCTTCTTACTGTTATTTGATATCCTAGTGCCCAGTGCTTCGTATGCAGCAGTGAGTATGTTGTTTTTTATCTTTTCCAAGCTGCGTTTGACATCATCTTCCTCTGTTATCGGGTTTTCCACGATTTTCCCATTAAGCCTGTTCTTGTAGAGTTCACAACTTCAGGGGGTAAATTCACGTGCAGTTATGAGAAAAAAAGTTCATTTAAACATAGGTCCGCAAAAACTTCGTTACGGAGCTACACAGTGTTGAAATTTCCGGAAAAGATTGGGTTTTTCTTCAAAACTCCTCCTTTCGAGACATTCAGCACAAATTTGGAATGCAAGCTGTTTTTCGATCATTACCAGCCCTAGACTTTAACTGAAATTCACAAGGTGTTTCCTTTTCCGAGTCTTATTTTGCCCTTTCAAACTATTTTGTAGTACTACACTGATCAGCGTAAAATCAATTTTCGTTTAATTTAGAAACTTTTTTGACACTTTTGATTCTTCCGTATCTACGACGGTTCTCGCGCAAAAAATTGTTAAACGATTGTATACATTCGCTGAATTGAAAGCACTTCTAATTAAAGAAATGACTAGTAGGTTTTGATTTTTTCATTTATTTATTTATTTTGACAGTTGCTAGGGTTGAACCAGTGTCCGCTCGAATTGTTTGTTAAATTAACGATTAGTTTTTAAGACTTTTGAAGTTTTTGCTGTAAGAAGAAATGGCAAATTTTAGTAACGCCGAATTGGCTAATATCCATTACACGCATCACAACAGATGCTAGGCGATTTTATCAGGTACGCTTTCCAAATCGAGTAACAACAGACAATATAAAATTTTCGAATATCCACAGAAGGTTGAGGGAAACTTGTACTTTTACTGCAAAGAATCATTTAAAAGGTACAACTCAAACTATGGGAACTCCAGGTATTGAGGAAGCAGTTTTGAATTGTATAGATTTGAATCCTCATGTGAGTACAAGACAAATTGGAAATCAGTTGAATATTTCACAGGTTCTAGTTTGGTGGATTCTCCACAATTTTTCATTGTACCGGTTTCATATTCAACGCGTCCAAACTCTATTTCCTCCAGATTTTCCTGCAAGAGTGAATTTCTGCCGATGGTTCTTAAATAAAATTAAAGATAATGCTCATTTCATTAGTGAAATAATGTTCTCAGACGAAGCTAACTTTTCGAGAACCGCTCTCATAGATTTTCACAATAGTCATTATTGGGCTGAGGAAATCCCCCATTTGATTGAAGAATTTCATCATCAAGAACAATTTTTACTATTTGTCTGGGTCGGAATGATTGGAAATTATTTGATTGGGCAATTTTTTTCCCTAAAGACTAAACGGTCACGTTCATCGGCAATTTTTTGAGGAGAAGGTACCTTTATATCGAATAATAACCGCTAGTGACACGATAAGAAATACTCCAGAAATATTTCAAAGAGTGTGTGATAATATGCGAAGAAGGACAAAGGCCTGTATTCTTGCAGGTGGAGGATACTTCCAGCAATTTATTTAGTTTTTAATTGTCTTTTTTCCGTTTGATATTGAATAAGTATAAATTGAGTCTCAGAAGATGAGCTATCAAAATAAAAGCAAATTTTGGGTACACCTATCGAGTATTTCTATCATTTTTTTTCATTAAGCGAATAACATAAATTCAAATTCAATAATTTTTCACTCGAAAACGGTTGAGATGAAAAAGATTAAAAGTGTCAAACAAGTTTCTAAATTGAACGAAGACGACGAAAATTGATTGTTTGTTGATCAGTGATTCACGTTGTGAATTTCAGTTAAAATCAAGGAAGTGTATTTATGGAGTTTTTGGAAAATATTTTGCATTCCAAATTAGTCTGAAAATCTCGAAAACTGCAGGAGTTTTGAAAAAAATACCAATATTTTCCGGAAATTTCAACACCCTGTAGCTCCGTAACGAAGCTTATGCGGACCTATGTTCATATGAGATTTTTTTCTTAGAATTGCACGTAGATTTACCCCCTGAAGTTCTGACATCTTATTATGTAACACCCTGTATATATATGAAACCAAAAAAAAATCAATATACAGAATGAAAGCCGAATACGGCAAGTTGGAAGTATACGAAAAGCTAATATATCGATAATCACAATTTACGGAATATTTTCATTGGTTTACTACTTCCGAATATACTGGAAACGATACACAAAAACTTTGTTATTTCAAATGACGTGATATACCTCCCCATTTTATATTATAGAGAATCGCTTCACAAACAATGATCATCAATATCTGCTACCCGTAAAATTTTTTACAAGGAAGATTTGATATTTCAAATCAAAGTGCTGGTCTTCTCATCCTTTTGAAGATGCTTTTATTAAAACAGGTTTCAATTTGTATTAGGTGCATGCTCGTTACATACATAGAACCCTCAACCTAGATTGTAGATGAACCGAAAATAGATGAAGAAATCACTATTCACCAAAAAGAGATAACTCCTGAACAAGTTATTGAGACGTCCTCCGAAAAGTCAATTACTCAATAAATATATCAACTGGGAAAACTATTACACTGATGCATCCCAATAAGAAAAGTAGTGAAAACTGCTGCTATTGAAGGATAAGTAGGTCATAACTCTAAACTGAATCCGATAATCTCCATTTTTACAGCAGCCTTTTTCGCTATATTCAAAGTAAATAAAGAATATCTAATAAAAAACCAGTACATGTGTGTAGTGTTTGTGAAGTGCCTCTAACAGTGTACCATCTATTAATCGAATCTCCTCAATACGATAGAGAAAGAAAATAATTCAACCCAAATAAAGAAATGTCAATACTACTTACCATTCAAACTGAATAGCCATTCTGGTCTAGAAAATATCGGTTTTTTGCATATTTTCGAAGCTTAAACTTTCAAAAATATGCTTTTAGAGGATTTCTCAAAATTCGAATTGTTTTGGGAGATACAGCGGATTTTGTAACGCGGCACCCAAGCCGGCCGAGGATTAATCGCTCTGAACTACTAGCTTATGCTGCTTCAAAAACAGGCAGAACAGCTCGTTTAGAAGAAAGAACTTCACAAAATCTCGATTTTGAGGAAGAAAGTCCAATGTATGGATATGGTATCGCCGATTAATCCAAACTGAGAATTAAATATTATTATCTGAGTTTTTCTACTGGAAATGTTTCTCAAACTCCAAACGCGTTTTTCTCAAAACTCTTGTTGAGGTGGTTGACACAATATCTCAACTTCTATCTGACGCATTCGTTAGAAATCTTGTGGGAATCTTCTTTATACAACTTTTCATTACTTGGACCTTGGAATTTAAAAAATTTTGATTTGAAGTATTTTAAAAAATTCCTAAAGGTCGAATAACAGGGGTAAAAAAGTTTTTTTTCAAATGAACGCCATTTTGCTAATTTTTTTTCGGGGTGGTTTGTTGAGGTGATTGACACGAGTTATTCTACTGGAAATCTTTCTCAAACTTCATACGCGTTTTTCTCAAAACTCTTTATGTTGAGGTGGTTGACACGATATATCAAGTTCTATCCGACCGATTCCTTAGAAATGTTGTGAGAATATTCTTTATACATTTCTCTATCAATTGGACCTTGGAATTTGAGAAATTCCAACCAAAAAAATTCTTAATGAGTAAAAATGTCGCTATCTTTTGGGCCTTGGCCGAGAAACAAAATTCACAAAATGGCATGCACTTGATAAAAACATCTTTTGCCCCCGTTCTTCGACATTTACCAATTTCTCAAAAATATTCCAAATCAAAATTTCTCAAATTCCAAGGTCCAATTATTAGAGTGGTGTATAAAGAATATTCTCACAAAATTTCTAAGGAATCGGTCGGATAGAACTTGAGATATCGTGTTAACCACCTCAACAAAAGGAGTTTTGAGAAAAACGCGTATGAAGTTTGAGAAAGATTTCCAGTAGAATAACTCAGATAATAATATATAATACGTTGAAAAATGAATCTCTACAATGAGAAAAAGGAACAATTTCCTATGTACTTCCAATTGGCAGTAGAACAACACTTGACATTTTCTGCACGTGGTTCCATACCCTTGAATTCACAATTCGGTGAAAAGTAATGTTATCATTCATATAGTTATTGTATTCCCGATAATTTCACTAATGTTCAAACATTACTGCGTATGCAAGAATGGTGAAATCAGAGTATATACAGACTCTCACAAGTAATAAATAAAATGTAGACGTGTAGTAGTAAAACCACCACTCCTGAAAGACCGCCAACGGTCAATAAGGATAGCTGTGAAAATATTATTCGAATATTGTCCTTAATTTGTATGAGATTCTACTGATAAGGAAACCTCTTGAATTTGTATATCTTCTCCTGCTTTATATTTGCCAAGCATTTTTTTTTGCTGTCTGCTATTTCTTAATAGACTCATAATCCTAGACTCACTATCCAACTATCTCAAAGGATATTCACTGTATTATAGAAATTAGTTGAGTCTTAATTAATAATGTATTTCACAAATATTTTTTTTCATGCTTATAAATCAAAGCTTTCAGTTGTGAAATAATATGATTAAATCAAATGCATACTATTTACTGCAATTACAGGGGTACAAATGCTCGTCCATGCTCCATGCAGGTACAAATGCTCGTGAAAATGCATATTAGAGAAATACCTCCATGAATTAATAACGTAATAATTATTAATAATTAATTAATTTTTCAATCCATTATTACAATCGATGACGAATAACGAATTCAAAATCTACTTTAATATTTGCACTATAATCAACGGATAATGAGAACGAAATAAAATTTATTCTTTCCAGTTTTTTCAATGGAATACGGGTGTAGACAGTAAACAAAAAGAAATATGCCTTGTGAAATTCCTGAACTGTGATAACAATGACATAATTGTTCCTTCAAGACATCATAAATCATTGTCTTAGAAACGACCAACTGCAAACCTAAACGCCACGTGCTCAATTATGGGTTTTCCTCAAACCTGTCCAACATTTGTTGTTCGCGTTCCACCGTCCTTACTGTTCGTTGATGTCCTCGATCCAAATTCCTGGGCTAGGAGCAACCATTCTCGTGGAGGTGCTTCTCCAGATTTCCAAACGTTTGTTGGTTCGGCACTATGCGATCTGAAAATCTTTCAGTATATACTCTCGCGCTTTCACATCCATTGCCTTGACAAAATCCGTACACCTTAACCATATCAACCATTTCACAGTTACTGTCTTCTCCGTGCCTATTAGTGATAAAAAAAATTACCAAAATACTTAGTTAAGAACTTAAGGGACACTGTTGTGTCAACAATTGGTTGTCAAGTCTAATAAAAAGACAATCTGCCAGACCACAGAAATAAATCCAGAGCCAACATGGCCAAATGTGATATTTTCGACTTTCTAGGTTGTTGAAGAAATGAAAGCATGAAATCAAAAAACTGTTTTTTTGTGATTGAATCGCTCATCATATCAAAATTTCTCAGGAAACAAAAAGATTGATAATTAGCCTAGCTACTCAATGTTTCAAACAATTTTGCTCAAACGCAGATAGTTCAAAAATTATGGTTGATTAAGAACACGTTCGATTTTTGAAAACGTCAAGGTCAATTAGTGAATTCCTAAAAAACGTGAATAACGCACATGATTACGCATACCAAACATGGTTTCTATCGATCAAGTCGTTCTCGAATTGTTTGAAAAATAAGAAAAAATATCTTTGGATTCGGTGACCTCTAGCGGCCAAACGAAGAAACTCTTCATATAGGTGAGTTGGCCTAGATCGACTTATTTAGAGCTGAAGATATGGTATAACATTGTACACGCCATTCACGGATACCCTGTATAATTGTGAAATAACTTATATAAAACTCATGTTATACAAGGAATTTTTTGAAAATGTTGTAGGTATCTCAAATAATGAAGCAATAGTTTCTTGAGACCCCTTTATGACTTAAAAATGAATGTGTTTAAACTCACACTCTTAGCCCTCAAAAAAATTATACTGGATGTTTCATCTAAATTGAACCACCCTGTATATTTCGTATCCCGTATTGATTTGAAAAATTGGCCTAAACACGACAAAGGATTTTGTTGGGGATGACATTTTTTGAATTGTGGAGGCCGTTACTTGATGTAGATCCATGATATAAATGAGATAAAAACACAAGGTTTAACTTTGGTCTACACTTTATTTGAAAAATTCGACGAACGTTTCGCTGACACAGCAGCTTTATCAAGATAAAGCTGCTGTGTCAGCGAAACGTCGTCGAATTTTTCAAATAAAGTGTAGATCAAAGTTAAACCTGTGTTTTTATCTCATTTATGACATTTTTTGACTTATATTTGAGGACAAAAGGGTCGAGCGATACCTGATTTGAATTTTCTTCGAAACCTCTCTACAACGGTGTATGAGAAAAGTAATTTTGACGAATCTTTACGAATATTTACGCTATTTTCAAGATCAGTGAAGAAGGCAAAAACAAACCAATTTTTGTTGCCAAGGTAGTTAGCTCCTGCGTGAATTGACCAGTAAATTTACTCAACTTGAGGTTTTAAACTATAAGGAAAGTATGTTTTCTTGTAATGACTTACAAAAGCCTCTTTCACAAACTACAACAATATTAAGAAGAGTTTGTTGTGTTATTTGAATTGCAATTTTTCTCATTTTAGAAGAAAATTTCTGCCAAACTGTTCATCTGATAATAACTTTGTTCGATCATATGATGCATTGTAAATCATTAAATTACTACTTATTAGATATGATTAAAATTTTTAGCCTTTTTAGTACTGAAAATCGCACATCATGCTACTTAAACAGGTTAATAAAATATAAATTTGATTGTGGTTAATTTTGTGACTGTAAACACCAATTGAAGCGAGAAGTTTTGAAATGCCTAATATTCTAACATTTGATAAAAATAATGGAAATGTCATGTCATGAATAGTTTGCTGTGGTTCCTTTAAAATATAAAAGATTGGAGAATATTTGTATGTAAATACATTTTCATTCGAAATAAATAGCGGATTCATAAAAGGAATTTTCCGGAAAAGGAGTATGTTGATAACTCTACAAAAACATCATTAAACTATTTTGATCTACTGTGACAACTGTCTATATTTAGAAAATTATTTTATGAACTTATTTATTCACTTTATTCATTATCACAGTTGTTATATAGCTTAATCTGAATCTGAAGGAAAGTTAGAATCAAAAATATATGTTTGCCTAGGTATTTCATTACTAGCATATCTCTGCGGTACCACATTTAAAAAGTTTTCCATGTCATTTGTCATTTTGAATATCAGTGCATGGCGTTGATCTCAACCTAAAAATAGTACATATATTAGTTTGAAATAAATATTTTCAATTATTATAACATAGAAATGCATCGTAGTACTTCCTTCAAAGAGATCTTGACAATATATTTTTTTCTATAAGAAATATAACACTCCTAGCAAATCGAAACCACTGGCAAGTATCAAAACAGTTATGGTGGTGTTTTGATAGTTATATCTTTGGACAATAGCACTGCATATTACACGTACAACTTGCAATGCATTTTTATTCAATTAAGAGTAGACAACGCTTAGAAAGGACCTTTCATAAATATGGCAATTAAATATAAAATATTTATGTATGTTTGAATTGTGGAGGCCGTTACTTGATGTAGATCCATGATATAAATGAGATAAAACACAAGGTTTAACTTTAATCTACACTTTATTTGAAAAAATTCGACGACGTTTCGCTGACACAGCAGCTTTATCAAGAATGAAAAATAGAATGAAGAGTATGGTATTATAAACAAATCGTAGAACAAGTTGGATGAATAACAGGAAAATCCACACCGAGCCATTGTACAGTTAGTATGAAAGGTAATAAAAACTAATTAATCAAGTTAAGTAGGGGCTATAAAATATTCAACAGTTTAACATTCTGCGGTTCTGCAAGTACAAATATTAAATCCTTTCTCGTCAAACAAAATCTTAATATAGCTTTCAAAACTTCTAATAACTTAGGTAAACATATTAAAAATAATAAATCTCGTGTTGAAAAATCAAGTAAATCAGGAATCTATAAACTCAATTGCGGTTCTTGTGATAAAATTTATATCGGTAGGACCTATAGGAGTTTTGGCATAAGAACATCTGAACATAAACGTAGCTTCGATAAAATAAATCTGATTCAAATTATTCAAACCACCTAATAAAAGAAAACCATTCATTCAATAAAAACTTTGACATATTACATATAAAATCAAAAAGTTCAAAATTAGATCTCCTAGAAGCATTAGAAATAAATAGATACAAACATTCGGACAAGCTTTTGAATGAACAGGTAGATGTGAATTACTCACCCCTACTTAACTTGTTTAATTAGTTTTATTACCTTTCATACTAACTGTACAATGGCTCGGTGTGGATTTTCCTGTTATTCATCCAACTTGTTCTACGATTTGTTTATAATACCATACTCTTCATTCTATTTTTCATTCTTGATAAAGCTGCTGTGTCAGCGAAACGTCGTCGAATTTTTTCAAATAAAGTGTAGATTAAAGTTAAACCTTGTGTTTTATCTCATTTATATTTATGTATGTTTTGTAATATTATGTTTGATTCAATTATATTGGTGGAGACTAAACTATTTCGGAAAATTGATCTACCGTCTTATTACCTATAGAAATTGAAGCGAGTATTCAGAAAACAGTCTGTAACTGGCAGCTTAACAACGTTTGAATCGTACTCGGAGCGTTTCTTGATAATAATATAGAATTTTTGTCACGCTGCAATTCTATTAAATGAAAGTTACCCGCTAAAGATTTAGTTCTTCAACCACTTCTCCACACAATAATTCCCTTTTGATCTCGAACAGGAAACCCTCGAGTATTTCTGAATAGGCGGATGTATGCGCTCAAAAACCCTCTCGAATTTGATTTTTATCGAATCTTGACGGGTTTTTCGAGTTGCTTCTAACCCTAATTGAGTTTCGCTGAAACCGTTTCAAACGTTTTCTTTTTATGTTAATCTGTTTCGGATCTCTACCAGAAATTACATAAAAGTAACAGGATTAATGAGAGTTACATTATTAGAGTTCTAGGAAGAAATTTTCACGGATCGATAATAAGAATAACGCGTTTTGCATAGAGAGTAGCTTCATCAGATACCAAACGAATGAAACCTAGTATTTGATGAATATTCCATACGAGAAATGCTGATGTGTGTGACACAAATTACGGGAACTACGAGAATTGTCCAAAAAGTATCCGACCTACCCCCATATTCATCTCAAGGTGTTAATATGTCTCATCTGGCTCCTGTCATTCTTCGAACTAGAATGTATTGTTTTTGATTTCAATGTCTTTCCTGGAAGCACTTCTGGTACTAGGAAAAATATTCCCATTGCAGTCTAAAAAGTTATATCAAAATATCAATTACATATGATACAGCGTGTTCAGGTCATTGATTCCAACAGGAGATTCTTCATAAAGAACATGAAAAAAATGCCCACAATTCATCAGATGTATTCAGTGGTTGCGGGAATATACAGGGTGATTTTTTTTCAGGGTTATGGTACCTTTTACCCCATTATAATCATAGTGTAGTGCGCTACTGGTATTTTAAAGAATATTTATGGAAAAGAACCATTTTAAAACTTTCTTACCTCTCAAAACTTTTTAGAGAACGCAACTGTTCGATTAGAACATTTCACGAAAACTAGGAAAGTAGCCTTTTGAATTAATTTTTACGTCATTTGGAGATTGGATATCAGAGTATCATTTTATTCAGTGGAAACTTAAATTACCTGTAATTTTCTGGCCATTATATTTATTTATTTAAGTACAATATAAGGAAAGTCCACAGAAGAAGCCAAAATGACATTCACTAGATGAATATTAGTTATGTAGAATCTAGTACTCTAAATTAACTCACATTAATAGTGAGTTGTATTCACAGAAAGAAAGAAAAAAGAATTACATAAGGAATATTACAAAAACGAACGATTGAATGAATTTGATGTTAGTCAGTATAGAGCAAGCGTAATGTTCTCTTCAAAGAGGCCAATGGGACCCCAAACAAATTGATACTCCTATGCGTGTTGCAGACACGTAGCATCCTATCGATAGGGGAGTTCTGTGAACTATTCGTTTTTCTAAAAGTTATAGAGAAGTGGTCGTGGTGCCTCAAAGATTTAAACGTTAAAAGTAACCATGTGCAAGATCTCAGGTACCTGAAGTACGCAGTTGAATATTTTAAACAAAACCAAAATATCAGATATAGTTCTACGATTTTCAAGTGACAAAAAATTGAAATATTTACGGGCAGGAGCGTAGTCGTGATTCAGGATAACAAAGTTAGTTTTGAAGCATATGAACCGTATGAATTTATTCTGAATGCGTTCAAGTCGGTTGGAATAACAATCATAACGAGGGTTCCAAATACATGAGGCAAAATTTAATTTACTGTAGATGTAAGCATAATACAAAGTGATGAGTGATTTTACCTATTTAAATTCCTTACTTTTCCTGAAAATATAACCCATCATTCGACTTGAACTATTTGCTATGCGATCTATGCATAACTTCGAATCGAAAGTGACACCCTGATCAAAAGCCCTGGACACACGTCGCAACAATGAATTTCCAATCGAGTACTGAAAAGTGATAGGGGAATGGTTTCTGGTAAAAGTTATAGTGAAACATTTATTTAAATTCAAAAATAATTGGCTTTCTCTACAGTACCCAACCAAGTTATTCAAATCAAGTTGAAGATCAAGGCGGTCCCTTAAGCATCTGATAGATCTAAAACTTTCAGGTCGTCTGCATAGAGCAAGAATCTGGAATGCCGGAAACATTTATTTATGTCATTTATATAAATTAAGAACAGGAGAGGATCGAGATGAGTTCCCTGCGGTACCCCAGAAGTACTTATGAAAGATTCAGATTCAAAACTATTTAAACTTACGAAATGTGAGCTATTCAGACGATACGATTGGATCCACTCAAGCAACCCACCACTTCGGCTAGTCTAAAAATGAGAATATCGAAACTTATTTTGTCGAAGGTTTTAGAAAAATCTGTGAAAAATCAAGAGCATTTATTTATCTGCCATAAGAGTATTTTTTCTTCATTAATCAATTTAACAATAACTAAATTGAATTTCTGCCTGTTTCGTATGCACCTCCCCAGGTAATAAGCCGATAGTTTATCATACTATGAAAGAACACATAATAAATCAAACACAATGTTTTTAAGTGTTCACTGAATTATCTCCTCTTTTCAATTTTATATTTGATAATTTGGGCCCATATTTTTACATACTGTAAATTTCTTACTGTTACATGACTCCAGATATTTTTTGCAAGCATTAATTTGCAGCTTTATAAGCTTCAATAATAATGAAGTGGAAGTGGTTTTCTTTTGATCTGAATTGAAAAGTTGAGATTATCACTTATAAAAAGCAAATTAATATTTAGCTTTGTAAGAAATGTTTAAAATCATTTCAGTATAGTCCGTTTCATAATTATTTTTTCAAATACTGTCTTGCGAGTGTAAAGTAACGCATAAAATTCATGATTCTTTGGGTTAACAGAAAAATACTCCATGTCGATTTTTACAGTTTGCTAGAAATTTCATGGGGGCAAAAATTTTTTGTCGCGTTTTTGACGTGATATGATGCTATTGACCTTTTTTAAAATCATAACACTCATTAATTTATTTCAATGGTGCGGTGGTTGTTTTTCTGTGTGTTTTATGCATAACAATAGGGGTTGGAGATGAGTAGATTCTGATATACAGGCTGTTTCAATCGATTTAACGAGTTACGGATAATTCTCGGAATAAATTTCCTTATTTAGAACTCACTGACAGATATACCTCTTGTTTAGAAAAGGATACTTTCTCATTTCGATTCTGAACATATTAAATCAACCGCCAACCCTCTACCCGCACCCTATGTGAAAATCAGTGTAGCGAATTTACTCAAGTAAGTTATTCTTGAAATAAAAAGTATTGCTTTTTTACTCATCATACAGGAAGTTCTAAAAATATGCGAGTGCGACAGAAGTAGGTACTTCTAACTCTACTTGTGCGCTCACATTTTGAGTACGGATAAGAATTTCGAACTCAGAATTCAGATGCGGAAACTTGAATAGGTACGTATATACAAAAAAGTTTGGAATATAGAGCTACAATGAAACAATTGAGACCCTTAAAAGACTTCATTGTTACTCGAACCAATTCAGGAAGCAGTTATTACAATCGCAGTTACATTCAACATGGCCATTTGGAAGGCAGAAGAAGCTTCTGTAAACTGAAACTTTTGACCACACAGTTCGCTCTTGAATTTTGAAAATTATAAAGAATGATTTAAATCTTTGTCCACACTGTACACAGGATGATGTAACAGATGTCTTGTTTTCTTTTCGTAGTGTGTGAGAACTCCCATTATCTTGGTGAAGAATTATTTGCCGTTCGGGGTTGGTTTCTTGAAGCTTAGTAAGAACACGAGCTATATTTTTTTTTCAAACTACAATACCAATTTTTTTTCATAGTAAAGTGCTTGATTTTCTGTGTGTTTTGATTTCCATAGTAAGAGGGTCTGAGATGAGTAGATTCCGATATATAGGTTATACGAGTGCAACAGAAGTAGATACTTCTGACGCTATCTGTGCCCTGACATACGGAATACTGATAAGAATTTCAAATTCGGAATTCAGGTATGGAAACTGCGTAAATGCAAAAAGCCTGAAGGAGAAACAAAGGTACATCTGCACTGAGGTCACGAATTTTAAATATCAATTTTCATCCGGAAACCGTATCAGTATTCCGTACGATAGGGCACAGGTAGCGTCAGAAGAGTCTACTTCTCTAGCACAACCTGTATATCAGAATATTGTCATCTCAAACCCTCACTATGGAAATCAAAACACACAGAAAAATAAGTTTTTCGCTATGAAAATGAAAAAAATTGGTATTGTAATTTGAAGAAAAATATACCGCAAGTCGTTGGTAAGCTTCAAGAAACCAACAGCCAACGCCAAATCATCCTTCATCAAGATAATGCAAGTTCGCAAACATTACGGAGAAAAAAGAAAGAAAGAAAGTCTAAAGTAATTCTTAAGTTTCCGAATTCGGGAGCGGACTGAGTGGTTAAAGGTTTCAATCTTCAGAAGAAGCTGTTGATGCCTTCCAAAAAGCCATGTTGAATGTAGCAACAACAATATTGCGAATAATAAATAAGCATTTTTCGTGGTAGAAATAACACATTACTTGAGCAAAATTTCCTATTCTGATTGCCATGGAGGTTGATTTCATATGTTCAGAATTGCCATTAAAAAGTATCATTTTCGAAACAAGTAGCTCATCTGTCTAAGCCTTTCAAATAATTGAATTTATTCCGAGAATTATCCGTACCCCGTCATATCGAATGGAACAGACTGTATATCAGAATCTACTTATCTCCGACCCCTATTATAAGATGTAAAGTACAGAAAAAATACCCACTTCACCATGAAAATAAATTAATGGATGTTATGATTCTTACAAAAAACAATAGCATCATATTAAACCAAAAACTTTTATCATCCCGAAATTTCGATCAAATTATAAAAATTGACAATGAGCATTTTTCTATAAGCCCGGAAAGAAAGAAATTACGAAGTTTATATAATACTTCACACTCGCACTATTTAATATTAAAAACAAAAATCTATTGAGCAAACCATATTGAAATCATTTTAAAAATCAATACAAAGCTAAATATCAATTTTCTTTTTATTAGTGATAATCTCAATCTTTTCAACTTCATTCAAAGGAAAACGCCTTCCACTTTATTTTTATTGAATCTTATGATGACACAAATTAATGCTTGTAAAAAATTTCAGTAAGTTCTTATATAATTTATGGAAACTAGAGCTTAAAAGTGGAAAATTCAAGTGCGAGTACAAACAGTAAGTGGAAATATGGGCTCAAATTATCAAATATAAAATTGAAAAGAGTAAATAATTCAGTGAACACTAAGGTATGTTCATGGATTTTAAATTGAATGGAAACAGAAAGGTCCAGTGCTTAGTTAAAAAGAAAAATGGCTTAATATTTTTATTCTATAAACTGTCAAAAGTCTGGAATATAAATACATTGAGTTTTATTTATTATGCGATCTTTCATAGTATAACAAACTATCGCCACTGATCAGCGTACAATTAATTTTCGTCATCTTCGTTCAATATAGAAACTTTTTTGAGACTTGTAATTTTTTCGTAGCTCCAACGGTTCTCGAGCAAAAAATTATTTAACGATTGTATGCATTCGCTGAATTGAAAGCACTTCTAATTAAAAAAATGACTAGTAGGCTTTGGTTTTTTCATTTATTTATTTATTGTGACAGTTGCTGAAGTTGCTCAAATTGTTTATTAAATTAACGATTAGTTTTGAGACTTTTAAAGTTATTGCAGTAAAAAAAAAATGGCTAATTTTACTAACGCCGAATTGACTGATATCCATTACATGTACGGTCTGGCTGACGGAAACTTAACAGAAGCTAGGCGATTATATCAGGTGCGCTTTCCAAATCGAGTAACACCACACAGGCGAACATTTTCAGATATCCACAGAAGGTTGAGGGAGACTGGTTGGTACTTTTACTACAAATAATCATTTAAAAGGTGTACTTCAAACTATGAGATATTGGGGAAGCAGTTTTGAATTGTATTGATTTGAATCCTCATGTGAGAACAAGAAAAATTTGAAATAAGTTGAATATTTTACATGTTCCAGTTGTATTCTCCACGACTTTCAATTGAACCCGTTTCATATTCAACGCGTCCAAACTCTACTTCCTCGAGATTAGCCTTCAAGACTGAATTTCTGCAGATGGTTCTTAGATAAAATTAGAGAAAATTGTCATTTCGATAGTGAAATAATGTTCACAGATGAAGCTAACTTTTCGAGAACTGCTATCACAACTTCTCACAATAATCATTATTGGGCTGAGGAAAACCTTCATTTGATTGAAGATTATCATCATCAAGAACATTTCTCATTAAATGTCTGGGTCGGAATAATTGAAAATTATTTGAACGGTCCCACCTATTGGCAATTTCTTGACTTCTTTATTGCGATAGGATGTTCCTATTTGTTGGTGACAAACATAATGTGGCTCATGCATGACGGGGCACAGCACATTTTAGTGGAGAAGCTAGGGAATTCTCGAATAATACATCCGACCGATAGGTCGGGGTGGGCCTCCTAGGTCCCCTGACTTAAATAGTTTAGACTTTTCTTATGGGGATATCTCGAAAATTTAGTTTATACCACTGCAGTGAACACTGTAGAAGAATTTAGAAATCGAAAAATAACCTCTAATACGATAAGAAATACCCTAGGAATATTTCAAAGAAATCGTGATAATATGAGAAAAAGGACATAGGCCTGTACACTTGCAGGTGGAGGATACTTCCAGAAATTTATTTAGTTTTTAATTGTTTTTATTTTTGTTTTGATATTGAATAAGTATAAGTTCAGTCTCAGAAGACGTGCTATCAAAATAAAAACTATCGAGTATTTCTCTTTTCATCTATCGAATAACATACAATTTTAATAATTGAAATTCAATAAGTTTTCACTCTAATACGAATGGAGATACGAAAAATTACAAATATCAAAAATAGTTTCTAAATTGAACGAAGATGATTAAAAAGATACTGCAAAAATGTGAAAGGGCAAAAGGAGACATGGCATCAGAAAAGTTGGGCTGAATACCTCAAAAACTGCAGGAGTTTTAAAGAAAAACTAAATTTTTTCCGAAAATTTCAACACCTTGTAGGTCCGTAACGAAGCTTTTGCGGACCTATGTTTATGAAAACGTTTTTTTCTAAAATTGCACGTAGATATACCCCCTCAAGTTGTGACATAACATTATGTAACACCCTGTATATTCGATATTAATATAACCATGTATTTAATAAATCGTACTAAAATGTTCCATTCAGATACTAACCGCATCGACGCTGCTTGAGCCCAGTGATGGTACATCATCTCTACTTGACTGCTAGCCAATATTTGTTAGCAACAGTTATTATCCCACAAACACGAATATATTCTAGCAAAATTCAGGAAGGAAAAAATCTGAAATTCTTCATTATAGGGATGTGAACACTGAGTGGTAGAGAAGTCATCCTGAGATATGCATATTCATTTGTTATTGCGAAGAGGACAATTCGAAATATAATAATTTTATTTTCAAATTATATTAGATTTCAACATTATTATTTCCACTGAACCGTGTTTTTCGTATTTTATGAAGTTATATTACATGAATCCATTAAAATAAACTGAATTGATGTTTGTTATTTCATGCTAAAATATCGAATGTACTACTATATAATGGATTTTCAAGACATGTCATCTCATCAGTCAATTTTGAACGTGAAGTGACATTCTACAAGGGACAAGGCAAAGACAATTGTAAGCCACCGGAAACTTATCGAATGTCTAAACAGGGTTCGCTTCGCCATGAAAGCTCCAAACAATGGTTTATTATTTACGGTGAGAAGTGGAGAAGTGTTCATAATTTATGCGGCGAAGTTTCTTACTTAAATAGACCCGCGTCACGATTGAACAATGCAAATGCAAAATAACATGTGCACTTTTAATGAAAGAGGAAGGTTCGTCAAAACCGATCAACTATGTATTTACTCGGAACATGCAATGTTATTGCGATTACCAGGGATGGAGTAGCTGGTGTTGAATTGAAAAATGAAATAAAATTAGCGCAGCTGAAAAACGTGAATGTCAAAATTCAAAGTAGTAAAAAAGGGAATACTAATGGAGGTAATTTCGAATGTCCCTGCAACTGACGATAATTATATATAGCCCCGGATCTACGTTTTTTTTTGTAGCCGGGGTGGAAGTTTGATGTAACATTCATCCTATCCAGCGTTTGCGATAATTGATATACAGGGTGTTACATAATAGTATGTCACAACTTGAGGAGGTAAATCAAAGTGCAATTTTCAGGAAAGAGTTTATATAAACATAGGTTCGCAAAAGCTTCGATACGGAGCTACAGGGTGTTGAAATTTCCAGAAAATTGTTTTTTCTCCAAAACTTCTGCAGTTTTTGAGATATTTAGCCTAAATTTCAAATGCAAGCTATTTATTAAAGCCTCCATCATTATACGTGCTGAATTTCAACTATGATCTACGAGGTGTTCTCTTTACCAGAACCATGTCTTCTTTTGCCCTTTCAAACTTTTTGGAAGTACTCCACTGGTCAGTGTATAATCAAGTTTCGTCATCCTCGTTCAATTTAGAAACATTTTTGACACTTGTAACTTTTTCGTATCTCCGAACACTATGGAGCAAAAAATTATTAAACGATTGTATGCATTCGCTGAATTCATTTCTAATTAAAAAAATGACTAGTAGGCTTTGATTTTTTTCATTTACCTATTTATTGTGACAGTTGCTGAAGTTGAACCAGTGTCTGCTCGAATTGTTTATTAAATTGACGATTAGTTTTGAGACTGTTAAAGTTATTGCAGTGAGAAAAAATGGCTAATTTTACTAACGCCGAATTGACTGGTATCCATTACATGTACGATCTGTCTGACGGAGTCACAACAGAAGCTAGGCGATTATATCAGGTGCCCTTTACAGCAACACCAGACAAGCGAACACTTTGAAATATCCACAGAAGGTCGAGAGAAACTTGTACTTTTACTGCAAATAATCATATAAAAGGTGTACCTCAAACTATGAGAACTCCATATATTGAGGAAGCAGTTTTGAATTGTATTGATTTGAATCCTCATGTGAGTACAAGAAAAATCGGAAATCAGTTGATTACTTCACATGTTCTAGTTTGGAGGATTCTCCACGTCTCTTTAATGTAACAGTTTCATATTCAATGCGTCCAAACTCTACTTCCTCGAGATTTCCCTTCAAGATTGAATTTCTGCCGATGGTTCTTAGTTAAACTTAGAGAAAATGCTCATTTTGATAGTCAAATAATGTTCACACACGAAGCTAACTTTTCGAGAACTGCTATCACAAGTTTTCACAATAATCGTTATGGTCTGAGAAAAACCCCCATCTGGTTGAAGAATCTAATCATCAAGAGCGATTCTCACTTAGTGTCTGGGTCGGAATATTTGGAAATTTTTTGATTGGGCTCTTTTTTCTGCCTAACAGACTAAACGGTCCCGCTTATCGGCAATTTCTTGAGGAGGATTTACCTTTATTGCTCGAGGATGTGCCACTTTTGGTGAGCAACAACATAATGTAGTTCATGGATGACGGAGCTCTATAACATTTTAGTGAAGAAGCTAGGGAATTCTTGAATAATACATTCAACAGTCGATGGAGAGGTCGGGGTGGGCCAGAACCACGGGCTCTTAGGTCCCAAGACTTATATATATTTTGACAATATTTCTTATGGGGGTATCTCAAAAACTTAGTTTATACCACTCCAGTGAACACTGTAGAAGAATTGAAAAATCGAATAATAACCACTTGTGACACGGTGAGAAATACCCCAGGAATATTACCAAGAGTACGTGATAATATGCGAGAAGGACAGAGGCCTGTATTCTTGCAGATGGATGACACTTCCAGCAATTTATTTAGTTTTTAATTGTTTTCATTTTTAGTTTTATATTGAATAAGTATAAGTTGAGTGTCAGAAGTCATATCGAGTATTTTTATTATTTTTCTTTTATTCAGCGAATAACATACAATTCAGATAATTCAAAATTTTCACTCAAAAACGATTGGAGATACGAAAAAATTAGTGTACACTTTGCCTGTCATTGAGGTGCCACTGCCGTACCCCCAGGTGACGCCAACTATAACTAATTCTATCAACTGATGCATAAACTAATGATACAAATATGAACGATTAAAACTTATTGCATATTTCTCTTCAATATAGCCCTTTGCTACAAAAAGTGACTTCAAAGTTCATTACACATAGAGAGAGAATTTCACTGTGATCATTTTGAATTTGATCGGTAACGTTCATGAGATGAAAATAATGAAGATCATTAATTTTTCTCAGCATATACAACCTGATTTCCGCAGGGACCAGAACACGATGAATTGTTTACAGTAGGGAATACTATTATACAGAAATAGATTCCTCAGTTTATGACAATGGAAACATTATTCAATGTTATCTTTAATCATTTAGTATAACGATGAATGACATATCTATCGGGTAGTTCTGTATTATATTCAATTAATAATTGAGATCAAGGAACATTACTGATTCATTATTATCCATCATTTAGCTAATGGCTATGTTAAATTCACGTGGTTATATATAAAGGGTCAAACATCCATAACCACAGAGTATAAAACAAAGTTGCTTCCTGTTAGCGCCGTCAGTACGCTTAGATCTTTTAAATTGAGCTACGAACTTCAATATGGTTTTCATGAATACACAAAGTGATTCATGTGAAAAGCTTGTGTGTATAATACCAGCATATTGTTGTAGATGAAAGCCGACAGTTTCAATGATATGTAGTATGATGTGACATATTTTTGTGCGCCTCGAAACGCTGAACCTCACTGGAAGGATCAGAATAATTTACTACGGAGATATATCTCACAGTATACCTCTATCTTCTAAGCATAATGCCAGTAACCATTTCATTATTTACTATCACAGAAAATAATGAGTTATCTGATTGGTTGACGCCGCGTGTTACTCCTATTTTCAAAAAGGCAATAGACTGAATGTTGAGAATTACTGTGCTCTTAGAATTGTTCCAGTTGTTGTCAAGGTCTGAGAGAGGATTATTCTCCAAAATGTCCTAGAATTTGCATGGGTCCATAGAATTATTCCTGCACAGTTTTTTCCAGGACACTCTCTTATAAGTAATCTGTTGAAGTGTCATTGAAAAGAAGCTCGACAATTCAACTCCGCTGGATATTATCAACTTGGACATATCAAGATTATCTATCCGTGTTCAACAGAAATGTCTTCAAACAATGTCGAACATCAGGGGATTTTGGCAGACTTCAAGCTTGAATAGAAAACTTCGTATAAGGAAGGACCATTTGCATTCAAGAATAAATATTTCTCATCCAGTAAATCGGTGTAAAGTGGAGATCCTCAGGAATAGGTCTTCAGATCTGTCGTATTCGTATTGCAGTCATCTACTTACAAATGTCCAAACCAACAACAACGACCTAGACAACAGATTTATCGGGTACTATGACTGAATTTTGTTTTAATTTCGTGGAATGACGACCACTTTATAAAGTCAAAAATAATGGTCTGACCACATGCTTTATACTACTGGGAGGGGAAAACGATTCCTTTTTCTATATTTAATGAAGATCTTTCTTTATGTGATATTTCAACGAGCTCTTTGATAATGAAGACGTATACCCTAAATATAACATACACAAATATACAAAGTAGGTGAGAAGTAGGGCATAAAAATCTATTATCGAATACATTAACATTAATTGAAAATACAAAAAAATCAATGATATGAGATATAGAAGGGGCAGAAATATATAGTAATCACTACCTAAAACATCGCAAAATAATAATTCGAGAGACAAAAATCGAAAACAAAAAGCAGAAGAGGATAGTACAAGTGAAACGTACAAACTCAGAGAAACAAAGATAGCCAAGGAGTACAGGAATATTATAGAAAACAAATGTATATGAATTTCAAACACGGGTAATGAAGAAGTAAAAGAAATATGTGATAATCTGGAAGTTCTATTGACAACAACAGCAAAGTATGTATATGGACCAAAAAATAAACTAGAACAAAAAAACTGAACTTGATATCCAGAGTATCAAGAAAAACTAAGAATTATGAAAGAAATGAAAGTAATATTTGTAAAACAAAACAACTTGCGCCTAATAAAACCGAAAAAACAAAGGGTACAAGTAAAGGAAATCATCAGAGTCAAAAGAGAAAGTGTGGGACGAATTTGAAAACAAATAAGAACGAAAAGGATCTATTCTGTAAACTACGTGAAAACTTGGAAAAAGGAGGACAACACTAAGCCAATAAAGAGTAAACACTAAGAAATTGACAACAAAATTGGGGCAATAGAAAGAATACTTCGAAACATGTTCCGGAACGGTGAACGGTGAACGGATATATAAAAAGAAGAGAACCAATGGAACACGAGAAAATACACATAGATGAACTGAGAAAGTCATTAATAAATATTGAAAGAAGTAAAGCGGACAAAATGGAATCACATCCGAAAGGATCGAAAACTTGGGGGAAAAACGACTATTAAAACTAAGAGATGGAATATGAAAGAAATAAAGAATACCTAAAAACTGGGTGATGGGAATCGAAATGCTAATAAACATGAGAAGTTTTGTTAGAAAACGTTCAGAAAGAAGAGAGGTGAATGAGAAACTCAAGTATTGCAGTCAAAACCTATATAGGCCAACAAAAGACAACGTAACAATTAGGAATAGAAGCTCTGAAGAGATCACAACAACAGATGCTCCTAGTTGTTTGTTGTTTGTTTTTCCTTTAAGGTGCTCTATTTCTGCCTTTCGGCTAATGACACGCCGGGGAATTCTGTCACCTCACTAACCCGGGAATTTTTGCCGAACCCCTCTCGTGTCGAGGGAAGGGATCCTTAATGTCCAACACATCTCTGTTCGACAGGACCGACAGCTTTACATCTCCTCCGAAAGATGGACACTCAAGCGATTCCCAGAATCCGAAAAATCGCACCGACTTTGTGGGGATTGAACCCAGGTAACTCTGCGTAGGAGACGAGCATCATATCCCATACGCCACCGAGCCGGCTGATGCTCCTAGTTATAATGGTTATAGATGTATTACTCAAGAAATATGAATCATCAAAACTATGAGTAGGACACAAAAACATGGAACTCATTGTTATCTTCAAAGGACCCTCTGAATAAGATTAAATATTATTCGTATAGAAGGACGAGATTTACAGATAAACATTCAAGTATGATAAAACACTCTAGAAAAAAAAAACATGAAAATCAATTTTACACTAACAAGTACTAATCAGTACTTCTCGCCATCACATCTGATGCTTCATACAAAGTACAGGTACAACCTGGTCTAGAATATTGTTTCCATGTCTGGATTTTCCTGTCATTCAAGAGGCAGGATGCTGATGTTTTTCATATTTACAGATATTTCCATGGTGAATGCTCTGAAAAACTAAAAAGCTTGGTTCCGGAAATAATCATGTTCCAAAGAAAATCTATGCTCGCGCAAAACTCTCATCAGCGGACAGTCCAACTAGCGAACCAAGTATCTCTCTCTATAACAATTCTTTGGTTTTCAATAGTACTAGTATTCTGTGGAAGTGTCCTGTGGAACTCGCTTTCATCGAACATCTTTCGATAATTTACAATTTGGTCCTCTTCAAGAAACGAATTAACATACATATAAAAACATCACAGCTGAGGAATAACAGGCATCGCTTCTTCCCAAGAGATGAGGATAAAGAAAAATAAATGTATTTGTTATAAGCGAAGATGAGACATGGGCGAACATAAGAATATACGATGTTGAATTGAAGCAGGTCACCACAATTAAATGTTTGGGACTACATGTACAGGGAAATGATAAAAGTAAAGCAGAAATTAATGAGAGCACAGATGTCGCGTCAAGATTATTCCGTGTTCTAAAACTCAGATCAGTCTATGACGTTAACAAGAAACAAAAATGAGCGTGTTAGAATAGGTATTCTATCCTATCATCGCGTATGATAATCACAACTACAACAAAAAACAAATTGCAAGAAATGTAAATGAAATATCTCAAAAGAGTCAAAGGGGTAGCGAGAAAAAGGACAGAGAAAACAAGAAATGAGTTTAACGTCCAACAGATCATACAAAAGATTAAAACCATCACAATGGCTTGGACCTTATCAGAATGAATAAATAAAAACAGTTGGAATTGTGGGAGGTGAGGAGACGAAAATGTCGGAAGAGACGAAAACTAAAGAAAACCTCGGACTATAGTAGAGATTGCAGAGCGGTACCACTTTCGGTTATACCGGATATCGACTACAACTTTGCTATTTCGAATGGCATGGTGTACTTTTCAATTCTTTTTTATTGAAAGGTATCAATCTTTTGTTGAGATTTGTACTATACCTGAGTTAACATAGCGGTACCATTTCCGGTCATACCGGATATCTACTACAACTTTTCTATTTCAGAGGGCATAGTGTACTTTTTAATTCTTTTTTATTGAGGAATCCTTTTTGAAGCATCTTATATTGAGATTTGTCGTATCTGAAATCAACCACATTTTAGCTACTTTTTTCTTATCAAAAATTTCGGAATTAACGGTCATCCTCTTTGCCTAAAAACATTGAGTCTGATTTGAGTGATATAACTAGCAAACCATGTATCTGTCTCTACATATAACAATTCTTTGGTTTAAAATAGTACTAGTATTCTGTGGAAGTGTCCTATGGAACTCGCTTTCATCGAACATCTTTTCGATAATTTACAATTTGGTCCTCTTCAAGAAACGAATTAACACACATATAAAAACATCACAGCTGAGGAATAACAGGCATCGCTTCTTCCCAAGAGATGAGAATAAAGAAAAATAAATGTATTTGTTATAAGCGAAGATGAGACATGGGCGAACATAAGAATAAACGATGTTGAATTGAAGCAAGTCACCACAAGTAAATGTTTGGGATTACATGTACAGGGAAATGGTAAAAGGAAAGCAGAAATTAATGAGAGCACAGAGGTCGCGTCAAGATTATTCCGTGTTCTGAACCTCAGATCAGTCTATGAGGTTAACAAGAAACAAAAATGAGCGTGTTAGAATAGGTATTCTATCCTATCATCGCTTATGATAATCACAACTACAACAAAAAACAAATTGCAAGATATGGAAATAAAATATCTCAAAAGAGTCAAAGGGGTAGCGAGAAAAAGAACAGAGAAAACAAGAAATGAGTTTAACGTCGAACAGATCATACAAAAGATTAAAACCATCACAATGGCTTGGACCTTATCAGAATGAATAAATAAAAACAGTTGGAATTGTGGGAGGTGAGGAGACGAAAATGTCGGAAGAGACGAAAACTAAAGAAAACCTCGGACTATAGTAGAGATTGCAGAGCGGTACCACTTTCGGTTATACCGGATATCGACTACAACTTTGCTATTTCGAATGGCATGGTGTACTTTTTAATTCTTTTTTTATTGAAAGGTATCAATCTTTTGTTGAGATTTGTACTATACCTGAGTTAACATAGCGGTACCATTTCCGGTCATACCGGATATCTACTACAACTTTTCTATTTCAGAGGGCATAGTGTACTTTTTAATTCTTTTTTATTGAGGAATCCTTTTTGAAGCATCTTATATTGAGATTTGTCGTATCTGAAATCAACCACATTTTAGCTACTTTTTTCTTATCAAAAATTTCGGAATGAACGGTCATCGTCCTTGCCTAAAAACATTGAGTCTGATTTGAGTGATATTATAACTAGCAAACCATGTATCTCTCTCTATAACAATTCTTTGGTTTAAAATAGTACTAGTATTCTGTGGAAGTGTCCTATGGAACTCGCTTTCATCGAACATCTTTTCGATAATTTACAATTTGGTCCTCTTCAAGAAACGAATTAACACACATATAAAAACATCACAGCTGAGGAATAACAGGCATCGCTTCTTCCCAAGAGATGAGAATAAAGAAAAATAAATGTATTTGTTATAAGCGAAGATGAGACATGGGCGAACATAAGAATAAACGATGTTGAATTGAAGCAAGTCACCACAAGTAAATGTTTGGGACTACATGTACAGGGAAATGGTAAAAGGAAAGCAGAAATTAATGAGAGCACAGAGGTCGCGTCAAGATTATTCCGTGTTCTGAACCTCAGATCAGTCTATGAGGTTAACAAGAAACAAAAATGAGCGTGTTAGAATAGGTATTCTATCCTATCATCACGTATGATAATCACAACTACAACAAAAAATAAATTGCAAGAAATGTAAATAAAATATCTCAAAAGAGTCAAAGGGGTAGCGAGAAAAAGAACAGAGAAAACAAGAAATGAGTTTAACGGCGAACAGATCATACAAAAGATTAAAACCATCACAATGGCTTGGACCTTATCAGAATGAATAAATAAAAACAGTTGGAATTATGGGAGGTGAGAAGAGGAAAATGAAAAATAAAGAAAACCTCGGACTATAGTAGGGATTGCAGAGCGGTACCACTTTCGGTGATACCGGATATCGACTACAACTTTGCTATTTCGAATGGCATGGTGTACTTTTTGATTCTTTTTTATTGAAAGGTATCAATCTTTTGTTGAGATTTTTACTATACCTGAGTTAACATAGCGGTACCACTTCCGGTCATACCGGATATCTACTACAACTTTTCTATTTCAGAGGGCATAGTGTACTTTTTAATTCTTTTTTATTGAGGAATCCTTTTTGAAGCATCTTTTATTGAGATTTGTCGTATCTGAAATCAACCACATTTTAGCTACTTTTATCTTATCAAAATTTTCGGAATTAACGGTCACTGTCTTTGCCTAAAAACATTGAGTCTGATTTGAGTGAGATTATAACTTTTATTTTTTTGTAACATGAAAAGTGTTACTTTCAAATACAGTGTGCTCAAAAATTACTTGTCAACTCAATGGAACTAAATTGTCAAAAACATGTTTATTTTTCAAATATAAGTACCTGTTTTATTATTTTGCAAGAACTGTATTTCAAATAATTATTGATTGCTACTAAGTAACCCGACATCTAAATTTGCTTGATTTGGATGTGGATCCAATGCCGATATCATTTTCTAGGTTCCACAATGTTCTACGTAAGGTTCACTGAATTTCAGCCTCAATTTGACTTTTGGAAATTATTTAAAAATAGCAATAATATTGACTTTGTGAATAGTTTTTCGTTGAATGAAATAGCAATTAAAAAATCGAATAAAAATAAGTCAATCTTGCAGAATATTTAACAAAAATTACCAGAATTTACGAACAAATTGCAGAAAACAATGAAACTCAAATTCAGACATTTATGGAAAACAGACAGCTGAAAGAAGTGGAGTTGAAGGCATCGGAATATTAACCAACTTGTTGGACGGCTGATGGATTAAAAGACTGGGTCTGGAGGATCTCGACTCAAACGTGAGACTTGATTTTGACAGCATTAATCCCAATCAAGTGCAAAAAGCAACTATCATTGAAGTGCGCTCATAGATAAAAAATTTTACGAAAAACAATATCTAACAGTTTGAACATTTTTACTACGTTCTTTATAGTTATCTTTCAAATTTTATTTCTCATGATTAATGTCACCAAAAAGACATCTTTATCGTTTGAAATGAGCTAATGCTACTCATTTAGGTATCTATATTTCAAGTGGCAAATTCGATTTGAATTTCTAAATTGTTTTTTGCAAATTGGTCGTGAATTAAGGTTCTTTTCCTTAAGTATTCTGCGAAATTGAATCATTTTTCGTTGATAATGGCCGTGAATGTTGAATTAACTCTCCTTGCTTGAGTATTTATTTCTATCTTATTCAACAAAAGCTATTCACGAACAAAATAAGTATTATCGCTATTTTTAAATAATTTCCAAACTTCCAACTGAAGCCGAAGTTTAAAGAACCTTACGTAGAATATCATGGAATATAGAAACTGGCATCGTAATTAAATCCAGTCTGTCTGGTTTTGTGTTTCACGTTCTAATAATTTAATTTTCTGAAGGATAAAATCGCAAATAAAATAAAAACGGGCCTTTTCAGGTATAAAAACCTAATACCCATCAATGCAAGTTGAAAATACGGTTTGTTCTGATGAAGTGAAAGAAAAATAGGTTCTGAGACAATTCAGTTTTAATGAAATGAACACCTATATATATATATATATATATATATATATATATATATATATATATATATATATATATATATATATATATATATTTTATATAAAGAAACAGATTTTTCATCCACGTTCCCATTTTCATGATAAACAGAGAACGTCTGAATTACATGACATTGTTGTTACTTCAGATTATAATCTTACACCTCTGAACTTGACAATGCAAAAGGTAGATTTTGATATATTTGATGATAATTCTAAAAGAGAAGGTTAGATGCAGAAGGAATTACACGGAAAGCACCCTATAGAATTGAAAAGTGATTATATTGATGAAATCGCATGAAATAGATGGTTAGTTTCTGGAGAATTGTTTGCTGAAACAGAAGGCTTGGCAATTGTGATCCAAGATCAGGTTATTTTCACGAGGAATTATAGAAAACACATCATCAAGCAAAGTATAGATGATTCTTGCCGTAGATGTTTTTGTTCTTCAGAAACAGTTTTTCATATATTATCATCTTACTCAGTCCTTACTTCAACAGATTATTTAGAAAGACATAATGGCGTCGCTGATATTATTCATTTTAATCTAGGAATTAAACATGTTCCTAATTCCCAAAACAAAAAATGTTTACAAATATGAACCTGAAATTATTTGTGAAAATGAAAACTATGAACTTTATTTTGATGAAACAATTTTATGCAACAGAGCTGTAAAACACAATAGGCCAGATATCATTCCTACTGATAAACCGAATCGAATAACATATATAAATGATATTGCTATACCCGACACACAAAATATACAAAATAAATACAATGAAAAATTATATGATGCTTGGCGACGAGATTAAAAAATGTGGAAAATGAAAAAATGTTTATTCTACCGATTATTATTCCTACAACAGGTGTTATTCCTAGGAATCTTCACAAAAAATTTGAGATTTTGGGTCTGAAGAAAATGTGTTTGAACAGTTACAGAAGATATTGGTCATTATAAATCTTGTAATATTCTTCGTAGGTTTCTTTCTTAAGAAAATAATGAGGTAGAGTCATAGGTTTTCTCTTTAGTTCATACTGCTCAGAATCTCATTTCATATTTCATTTATTTGTTTATATAAATGTAATATAATTAGCTGACAATTTTGTCATATTTATATTTAGAGCAGTATTCTATTCGATCGTTCATCAAGAAAACTATGAATTAGTAACATTCAGTGTTACTTGACTAAGGTCCGCACACTGGATTTTTCCGGGAGGAAAGCCTCTGACACTACTCGTTGGTACATCGATGTCATTGTCCGATGATGCTATAGTTTGTTTCGTTTGAACAGATATATGGGCAACTCGTCGGGGTTAAACCCCCTATGAAGCTCATATGAAGGTTTTGAGAGAATGGAAGAGAATGCAAAACAATTCGAAGGGCATTTTTAGAGATTCTATTTATGTTTGAGGTGGAATAGTTTTGGATCGCCGTATAGGCTTGGATGTTCAGTTGAATTACACAATGAATGCTGGGCGATATCGTAGTATGGTCTTAGATGACAAGCACCTCACCTTTCTTTAAAACCTTCTAAATCACTTCAATAGAATGAAGCATCCCTTCTACAGATATGAGCAAATATCCTCCTAAATACTACTAATGGAATACCAATACAACAATTGAGTGTTAGATGCTCTCGTGAGTGCTCCACTTGATCAAAGATTATAGGCATCTTGCATAAGTTTTGTTCAACTTTGTTGATCAATTAGAACGCAAAATGTTTCAATATATTTCATTAATCTGCCACCATACGATAATATGCGTACCATTTCACAAAATAGAGTTGCCTTTCCATTGTTAGGGCCTTTATTCGATTCTTTTCCT
This sequence comes from Cryptolaemus montrouzieri, assembly GCA_013387265.2. Taxonomy (NCBI): domain Eukaryota; kingdom Metazoa; phylum Arthropoda; class Insecta; order Coleoptera; family Coccinellidae; genus Cryptolaemus; species Cryptolaemus montrouzieri. The sequence continues at coordinate 88,322,053 of JABFTP020000021.1, read as the reverse complement.
AAATCTCCATAACAAAGTTTACAATTATAAATTTATTGAATGCCTAGAATCGACAAGAATATTAAAGCCTTTTTCTTCGATGAAATAACTAATAAAATTGGAAACTCACGAAAACAAGATTAGACAGAATCACCAGAAAGCGTACTTCATTCTATTCGAGATACGACGACAGAACTTTTATACCCTATATTCAAAATGAAATTCAAATTATGTAAATAGCAAAAGAAATAAATCATTAAGATTGCTTTGTTAGTATCAAAGCAGATACATAAAGCTTTCAACAAAAGCGACAAATCGTCGCTCTTGTGAGAAATAGATATTATCTTTTTCCATTTATCATGTTTTTAACAGTTGTGAATTTTATTTATTCCTTATACTGTGTTCATTGTACACTTGAATCATGTGTGAAAAGTAACTGAATGTTTCAATATTCCTACAGTGTGAATTAGACGGAATGAACTCGATGAATTCGTGTGTTCAGAAAGAGACTCTAAGATATCAACTAATATACACTCCCCACAAAAATTGTCACCTTACGTTTACGACAATACTATATAAACTTCTAGGTTGGTCATTCAAGAGTCGCTTGGTAACTTTCAGAAGTGTAAAGTAAAAATATATCATTCGAAAGAGATGAGTTTTTGATGGAAAATATCAACAATTTTCGAGCTAATGAAAAATTGAAAAGTTCTATCATCTTCAAACATTCGCGAAGAGACCAATTTTCAAAATCGAGTGTTTCCTCCCTGGGCCCTAATTACTGTCAGTATACTTCTCGGAAGCCCCTTAAACGAATTTTGGATGTACTCTTGTGTCAGTGAGCTTCAAATTTCAGGAAGCAGATTTCCTAGTTGTTGGAGTGTTCTACAAGGCATCCTACGTTGCTGAATTTGCCACCCCATGTTGTCCGAAACATATTCTATGGGATTCAAGTCGGGACTTCTGGCTGGCCATCGTAAAGTATCAATTTCGGCATTTTTCAGAAATTCTGTAACTACTCTGTCTGCATTAGGCTGAGCATTATCATGCATATAAATGAAGTTTTCGCCAATCAATGGGCCAAAGGGTACAACATGGGGTTCAAGGATATCTGCGATGTATCTGGCCTCTGTCATTATTATTTTATTCACTAGGACTAACTCAGTTCGACCATGGAAAGAAATGTTTCTCCATACCATTACTGAGCCCCCTCCGAAGTTCTCGGTTTGCCGGATATTGCATTGCTGATACCGTTCCCCAGGTCGTCTGTATACAGGCATGCGTCTATCATTTGATACTAGACAGAACCTGGACTCGTCGGAAAAGAGAACATTCGACCATTCTGGAATACCCCAATTCGCATGTTCCCTCGCAAATTGAAGTCTTGCTAATCGATGCTCTCTGGTGAGACGCGGGCCGGTAGAAGCCACCCTTGGTCTGATATCGTTTTCTCTGAGCCTGTTCCTAACAGTTTGCAATGAAATATGCATATTTCTGGAAAGTGCATGTTTTGTAGCATTCTAGCCGTACAGTGCCGAACTCTTAGTGCAGTTAAACGAAGCCAACGATCATCAACTGGAGTTGTTATCCGATTTCTTTCGTGTCCGGCCCTTCTTCCGTATTCCCCTGTTTCGTGGTACCGATTAATAGCTCCTGGAATAGTGCTTTGGTTAACATTCAACAAGTTAGCCACGTAACGTTGGCTTCGCCCCTCCTTTAGAAGTGCTACAATTCTTACCACTTCATGATCACTGGAATAGCGTCCAGGACGTTCTGCAGCCATTAAAATAAATTCAAAGATTCGAAAGTCAACAAGAAACACAGAAAACTTGCATTAATTTAGCGTGAAAACTGAAGAGAAATTGGATGAATACTGACAGTCAAATACACTCATTCTTGTTTCAAACGTGTTTGAGATCATATGGAAACAAATGTTACGACATAGATAAGATTTTTTCCCCTCATATGTCCAAAAAGAAGAAACTTCGAACGAGCTGCTCAATCGATTGTGGAATTCAGAATACCAGGCGATGCGACAATTTTTGTGGTGTGTGTATTTATTTGTGTATTTCATTCAACAAAATCCTTTTTTTACATAGTATGTTTTGTATATTTCGAATGGAATTCCGTGTATATTAGTGAATTTTTGATTCTTCAGAAATTTCCTGACATATTTCACGCAGTGTAACATGTTTAGTAAATATTTAGTGTTTTCACATATAATGCAAGAACCAACATGAAAGAAAAATTATTGGATTATAGACATTCGCCTCAACAAACTCGAAAACTAATTAGTAATATTCAATAGCACTAACTGGGTATCGTTCTGCTACAACCTTTTCTTTATTTCCTGATAATGTAAAAACTAAATAAATAAATGTAAAAAAAAAGTCAATGTTTTAAAAGGTCACAATGCTCGCTACGAGATTCTTGGCAACATCAGAATCTTAAACAACCTTAAACAACATATCAGGCATGACCAATCTAATCGCTAGTGTAATTCGTCTTCTTACGTCAGCTACATCAAGGGGTGTTGTTTTGTATATCACATTTTTTCGTTAAATCCTCGTATGTCTTATAACGTCAAATATCCTATCAATTGATTGAGTGGCAGATTTTACTGAGATATACAAATGAAATCCCGTTATTATACAATTATTGCCATAATTTGTTCACAAAAATACTTTTCCCCTTCAAAATTACCTTCCATGAATTTTTGACTTGGATGCATTTTCAAATATCATTGATTGACTAACATAGAAGTTTGTCGACAAGAAGTATGATCATTTGCATAAATTCAAGCAAAATTACCAATTTGGTATCATAACTTCATTCACAGGAGCTTTCATAACAAGTCGAACCAAAAAGAATAGAACAATTTTTAATTAATGAGGAGTTTTTCACCACTGGTTGAAAGTCAATTCGATAAAAAAAATAATTATAAGATAGTTTAGATGAAAAGTGAAGTGACGAAATTAATTTGTTATATACACTGCTCCAAGGAGTTAATGTCCAACATCGAAAATTCAAATTCATTCAATAAATGTTTAGATATTGTAAGAATTATTTTTCCAGTAATATATCGGCAGAAAGGAATGCTTGAGAACAATTGAAATGGTACTCATAGAGATTGAAATAATTTGAAATGAAAATTGGAAAACTTTTTTGAAAAAAATCTAAGTCCCCAAAAACCTGTTGATACAGGATTTTCCACCTTGGCATGAATTACTGCATAACATCTACTCTTCTATCGAGAGTGTTCCAGACTTGTTTGATGGGATTGAGGTCTGGACTACGTGCAAGCCACCTCATTGAAATGACTCTGAAGGGAGATATGAGTTCGGTGAGGTCTAGCGTTGGTACAAAATGTTCTTCTAAAATGTCTATAACGTACCTCAGCACATTGAGACTCCCATTATTTACAATGACAAGATCAGTGCGAGCGTTCAGATAAATTCCTTTCTTTACGATTATTGAGCCTTCTCCAAATATATGGGTTGCATAAGGTTGCACTAGGCATATCTAATGTCCACGTCTGTACACTAGAGTACATCGATCTTAACGAAAAAGACAAAATCTCATTTATCTGGACACAAAAGTTTCGTCCAGTTAGCTTCTAACCAATTGACATGTGCAAATTAATACTGAAACGATAGGACAACGGTTCTGGGAATATGGTCATGAGGCCTCAATCCAAATTCCTTGAAACGTTGCCATATCGTTTCAGTACTAATTTGCACTTCACTGTTCTACCCGAGCTACATTTGAAAGTGTTTAGTCTCCCTGGGAATCACTTCGAATTGAACACCCCAATCCTGTGGCCTTTTCTTGTATAAATTCAACCCAGTTCACCTAACACTACTGCTTCAGCACTTTCTGTCGGAGTAAAATTTCGTGATTCGCGTTGAATTTTTACCAAAAATCAAAATTTTGAGGAGGAACAAACGTTACTCGCAAAAATTGGGCAACAACTGCTGTTATCGATATGTGGAGGTTTATTGCTAAATCTCAAATTATTTCCTTGACCTTATTTTCTATGAGAGAAACATGTACGCCAAATTTAGTTGGCATATGTTTGGACAAACTAACCCAAAAAATTTTAAATTAATTATTAGTCGCCTTCTAAAAAAGGAATTTGACATAGTGAAATTGGGCGATAATTTCGTGGCGAAGTGAACTTTATACTGAGTCGTATTTTGAAAATAGCTACTAATACTAATAATTCAGAACTCATATAGAACCCTCCAGGCATTTCGTATGAAATTTTTCCTTACAGTTCTTCCAAACCTTCTAGCGTTATTTTATTTCTTCCAGTTACTTGTCGCAAAGAAAGCGCTTGGGACGAGAATAGTTGGAAACGCCACATAGCACAAATCGTGCTATGGTTTACAGAGGAGGTGAAAACTTCAGCAAAGAAACAAAAAGAAGCATATTTCGGATACAGAAGTATGAAGACTCAGACAGAACACAGAAAATACGTAGAAGCACGGAGCAGAGTGAACAGGCAAATCAGGGCGATAAAGAGAGAACATTGGAGAAAAGTTACCAAAGATATGGAGAACGATATGTACGGGACTCAGAGGAGAATATGGAATATGCTTCGAGCAAAGAAAAAACCAGTAAATGAATATGTCCAACTGAATCAAGTAAGCGCGAAACAATAGGAACGATACCTCACAGAACTCTATAATAACGAAGAGAGCAAAAACGATAGTGAGAGACAAGCAGATCAGCTTGAGGAGGAAGAAATTGTCGTTGTTGTGATCTCCAACGAGTCGATAACTAAGGCCATTCAAAAACTCAAAAATCGAAAAGCACTAGGAATAGACAACTTCACTAACCAAATGATTAAATATGGAAAAAACACTCTATTGAGCGAAATCAAGGCTTTATTTGGAAAAATCGTAGACAACACCTGAGTGCCTACAGAGTGAAAAAGACTCTTTCTATACCTATATACAAGAATGACAACAAAAAGACCCCCTCAAATTACAGAACAATAACTCTGCTAGGAGCACTAACAGTGTTCTTTACCGGAATTTTACGAGACAAAATAACAGAAAAGTTAGACATTAACTAAGAACAGCAAGGATTTAGGAGGAACAGAACAACATCAACAACATGCAATCTTCATAGTACGACAAGTAGTAGAAAAATCTCTGGAATAAAACAAACCCTTATGCACCTGCTTCATTCACCTCACAAAAGCCTTCGATCGTGTAAGAGTAAGGGATCTCCTGGAAAAAAACATACCTCAAGGTCTAAATTGAGAAGAAGAAGGAGAAGACTTGTCTCTCACACACTGTTGGATAACTCCACCATAATTGAAAAATTGCAAATTATTTTGGACATTTTTGATCGACCTGACACAAAAGATTATTTTCTAGTTTATTTTACGAATATTTAGTATCGGATATTGAAATCAACTTATCGAATTATTGTTTTATTATTAATGTTTGATGAATATACAAAGATTCACTTGAATCTGATGTCAGTTCATACAAAAATCTTTCAAAGATTCTATTTCATAGATAAGTAGATACATATATGAAGGCGAAGCAAATCAAAGTATGTTAAAAATAGCATTTACAACTAACTGTATACTACTTTCTTATGATTTGCTTAATCGTTTGATTTGGGAATATATAAGTAGCTGTCATATCTTTTTCAAATTCTTTTTAAAAATCAGTTTTCAATCGACCCTCGATTTGAGTGATCAGTTTGAATTATCCTTGTTGCAATTATCTATGAATTATGATGCATCTTTATTCAAGAATGAGCACAATTCTTATCATTTCAGACGAAGTACTGAAATTATTCGATGTATTCTGAAAATCCTTCGCGAAGATAAGTACAATTTTCTGTAGAAACACAAAATAGGGCAATAAATACGTCAGAAATCTGAAATCTTATCGAATGAATTCAGCTTTATGATTCGAAATTAATGGCCTAAGTTTTAACACGAAAACGCTATTAATCACCATTGATGTACAAATTCTAAGCATTCAAGATTGCGAGCAGTTAACATTGCGCTCCTGACTCCAAGATAAATGTGCTTTGTTCAGACTAGAAACAACAGCTCTGTCCCTGTTTGTTTATAATTAGTTTTCAAACCGAAACGCTTCAAACGAGCTGAAGGTATAACGATTTTTTCTAGAAACTTATAATATATCTTGTTCCTTTCTAGACAGCGCTAAAGGTAGGGAGCAAAAGGCTTGTTCTAACAATATACTGATTATATTTTCAGATTGTTCTGTTGAATTTCTTCTATTTAAACAGATATTCTAACACATTTAAAACAGAGCGTTTCCAGACGAAAATGTCATATTCTGATGGGGAAGGAGTCACTCCAGGCTTAAGATTTAGATTTCTTGTTTTTGGCCAAATGATAAATCATTTATTACTCGAGAACTTGAGAACCGAAATTGATGAAATTTCAGAGATTTATTTGGCTCGTCTTACTAAATCGAACACCTAACAAAAGGCAGGCTCGTACTCAGCGCAAACCTTCAAATTTTCGGAAAGCGGAAAATATAGACGCCTGTATATCGTAAAAAATCGGAAGTTTTCAGGTTATAAGGAAAAACTCATATTAACTTACGGTTTTTCGGTTGCTTTTATGAAAAAGGTTACTGAGCAGATTAATGAAATAAACAAAGAACAAACAATAAAACAAATTCTCCTATATTATTTTCTGATCAATTTGCATTAATATGGATATTTCTTAGGTCGGAAGGCACTTTATTCACGAGAGTGTTCATTTCGAATACGGTAAATATTTACACGAATTCTTTTTTCTCTTCATTTAATGAACTCTATTTCGGATGCCAAGACCAAATTCACAGGAATTATAATTGAAAGGAAATAGTACTCTATGATTCTGAATCTATTCTTCAGTAATTCAGATTAATAACGCAGGTCAACATTTGATTTAAGCTGCAACACCGCACGCAATATATGGTACTAGGGTTTTTGGGGTCGCTTATGACGATGAGTGGGTTGGTTTAGCCTCATCAAGTCAAGTTCAAGTTCAAGTTTATTTCAAGGTCAAGCATAGAAAAAACCCCTCAAAAAATCTGGAAATTCATGGTGATGTCCAGCTGGCATGTCCGTAAACCCGAGTAAATCGATTACAGATAACTTTACCAGAAGATACAAGGTGGAGGAACTAAGAGATCTAACTCTTTTTGGAGAGGAAATTAGTCAGGCAAAGGAGGTGAAGTACTTGGGTGCTACTTTTGAGCTTGCCGCTCTGCCTTCGGGAGTCTTGTGGCTGTACACAGCGATTATGAGACCTAGGTTAACGTATGGCGCAGCTGTATAGTGGACTAGATGCACACTTGAAATACCCAAGAGTACTCTAGACCATCTTCAACGATTGAAATTATTAGGAATCACGGAAGCTATCAGAACTGTACTCAGGCGTTAGAAGTCTGACCGGTGTGCAGGCTTTGGACCTAGAAGTCAGGACGGTGGCCTTTCTGTCAAACCTCAAGCAAGTAGTTGAAAAATGCTCTGATATTTGGAATGAGGAGATTGAGGTGGGTCTGAGAGTGGATGTACGTACTCTAGACTGCGACCGAATACCAATCATACTAATCCCCTCTGACCCTGGACAAGGATTCTATGCTTCATACGGTCAAGGTAAAATTGTTGAAGTTGAAAAAAACAGTCTTAGCGGATAAGGTTTCCATTTTATTTTGTATCAACTTTATTTCTTGCCCGTCTATCCAATGTTGTCTTTAATGGAAAAACCTTGCATTCACCAGATACATTTAAGCTCACATATAAAGCATGAAAATTAGGTAACAGCTATCCTGGAGCGTAGAGTAAAAAAGAGTTTACTCAGCTGTGAATAAGTATCCTCAAAAAATGTTTTTCAGTTCAAGACATGAAAATGTCTCGATCCACCTAGCGGAGAAATGGTGACACAATGTTATGTATGCATATGCAAAATTTATGACGATTTTTTCAGAAGTTTCTTCAACACAGATTCTGATTAAAGGATTTTAATAAACTATGCATGATTTTTTTTAGATTTCGTCCATGGGTTCTTCAGCATTTGCACTTCAAAACAACTGCAAATTACCTCGAAATAACCTTGAAATAACCTTGAAATGACCTCTTAAATAGGTCAACGGGTTCCAACAAATAACGGATTTGGACTCGGAGACATAAAAAACATAACCATGAATTTTTCTAGACTTTTCGACGGTTCTTTCTATGCTTGATCTTGAAATGACCTCTAAAATAGGACGAGGGTTCAAACAAACAACGGATATGCACTTGGAGACATAAAAACATAACCATGAATTTTTCCATATTTTTTCCATGGTTTTTTTATGCTTGACCTTGAAATGACCTCGAACTTGACGTGATGGGGCTAAACCAACCCACTCATCGACATCAGCGACCCCAAAAACCCCTAGTACCATATATCGTGTGCGGTGTTCCCGTTTAGATCAAATGTTGACCTGTGTAATCTGTCAGAAAAGTACCTCATGAAATTTATTCGAGTCTGGGATCAAAATCATTTTAGTTTATCGATAGTGAAAGCAATGCCTCATTCATTCACAAATAGATATATGGTATTTTGTTATGAATATTGCAATGGTAATGTAAAGTTAGAATTTGAAAGTATTACATAAAGAAAAATGTTCAACGCTTATAGCCAGCATATGAGATTTCAAGACAGAATTTTTCACATGGATTTTATCTCAAGCACAACGGATATTATTTAGCGGCAAGGCTGAATTTACGAGGGATGGAATCTACAGTAGCAGACCTGAGCACATTTACAGAATAGAAAAAAAAGAATATCATGCAGTCAGGTACAAACGACCGCAACAACAATATTCTGTTAATGTGTGGTGAAGAGCATTGACAGGTTAAATTGATTTGAATTTTTTAGTCAATATTATTCCAAATCTTCCAGAAAACAAAAAAAGGAGGAGAATTTGGATCTAGCATGATGACGCTACACCTCATTTCTCAAATGATGTGAAAAATTCTCTTAGACAATATAAACACTAAAATTAGTGGATTGGTCGCGGTTAGCATGTTGCATGGCCCCCGAGATCAAAAGATCTCACCCCTCTATATTATTTTCTGTGGGTTTAGTTGAAGTCCAGAATATATGAAGTAGATAATTCGGGAAATGTTTGATACTCGGCGGTGGCCATCTCGAAAAAAGACTTCATAAATTTGTGTTCCGTACTTTTTCTTGCAATTCTTCGTTTATGTTGAAGAAAATATTTGGTGGTTTTCACGTTGTTTGTATATTTTGTGGTGTCATTATTTGATTACCCGTTCATATTAACATAAATTCTTCTTGAGAAAGTACTTCGTAATTAAAAGAAAATCAAAAATGTATTTTACATTAGTTTCTCTATATGACCATCATATTTTCGTTGTTGAATTTTTTACACTTGTTAGACCGCTATGAATTTCAGCTCCGGAGCACAGGAAAAATTCCATTATCCATATCGAGTGTATCTATATTATGCCTTTTCTGAAAATATGAAGTTTGGGCGGAGTAGGGAACTGCATTTAGTTTTTCCTTGATGAGTCGAATCAGCCTGGATAACTTTCCTCCATAATTCGAAGGTCCTGGTGGCTTCGTTCGTTCTCTTCTTCACATAGATCCACAAGATTGGAAGAAAAATAGTCTAGATGATTAAGAAGAAAGTATAAATTGATGATGATGTTACATCCATGCATTAGAAAGCGACCTATTTGTTGTTCAACGTGTTGAGAAACTTTATTTATCTCCCAAAAATTTCCGAATAAGCCAAATAAACTAATTCCATGCTTTTTTTTCAATCTCTGTAATAATTCCTGTAAAACGTGTCTTTCATTAATGATCGAGTCTGTGGTTTATCAAAGATGCCCGCTTTTATCTTTTCTGCTTTCAGTTTTGGGACATTTAATGAGCCTTAATTTAAGATGTAACAGAGGCAATATTATGCGATTCCTTGTTAATAAACCAACCTGAGACAACTGGAATATTTTGTGTAATCACTTTGTTAGCCTAAAAGAAAGTAGACTATTTTTAAATCAACACATATATGCCAGTTTTTATGTCTATTAAATTTCGTCTGAAACAAAGGATATATATATATATATATATATATATATATATATATATATATATATATATATATATATATATATATATATATATATATATATATATATACTTATTTACTTTAGTAGAATATGCAATTGGTACGAGCCTAATTTGTTTTCGTTGTGTAAAAGAACACATGTGAGACATTCTGGCAAATCTGAAGAAAAATGCGATTCATTATAACGTGCTAAAATCACGTCTCAACAGTTTGAATTAAAACACCTGATTCCAGTCAACCCACCTTCTGTGTCACGCCACTGGCTAACAGTCTGATGCGCATAATCCGGCTATCAGATGATATGTCTTACCGGCTGAAATGAAAATTACAGATATGTCGTTATCTTCAGTATTGTTTGATTGAAGATAAAAAAAAATTAAGAACAAGTATAACAAAAATGACTCTTACTGGTTGAGCCCAGGTAAAAATTTTATTATTTATTGAATTTAATTCAATAATTGTCACTGAAATCTTGGAAGAAAAGTCAATGAAGTTCTTCTTATATATTTAATTACATATTATATGTGGTAAAAAATGTCAACAAATGCTTTTTTCTATATGTATACAGTCAATAAGACTTATCTTGGTGAAATAGATGAGGTAGAGGTCGTCTATGTTAGAGTCCCCAATCACTCAGGAAGTTCAAATTCCAAAGAGTTCTTGTATTTTACTTCTTCAAATGAAGGAAAACCTCTATTTCAGCTTCGGATTAATCTGGATTTCTGAATTCCAGATAGAAGTTATATCTCAATCTCTGAGCTCCACCTACGACTGTTTATCTACGACTCTCCATCTAAGAATCTCCACCTCGGAATCTCTATTTACGACTCTCCACCTAGGAATCTTTATCTACAACTCTCTATCTACGATTCTCCACCTTGGACCTATATTTTCAATATAGGTCACTACACAATATTTAAGATAACGATATATCTCTAATTCTCACCACAGAATTTTGATATAATTTTCAATAATTAGCTTGAAGGTCTGCGGTAGAAAGAAAATGCTGGGGAAGTTTCGGGAGCCAGTAAGACATATCATCTGATAGCCGGATTATGCGCATCAGACTGTAAGCCAGTGGCGTGACACAGATGGAGAGTTGACTGGAATGAGGTGTTTCAATTCAAATTGTTGTGACGTGAATTTAGCACCTTAAATCATCATTAACGTAATTTCGTAATCCCATTACAGCCATGAAACCAGGTTTTTCAAAATAAAAAACCATCAAATTTCATCAAAATATTTTAGGAAATTCTGTTCTCTGGTGCGTTTATAAGGAACTTAAGTTCTTTTTGTTACTAACTTCCTGTCTTTTAGCATAGAAGCCAGGATTTCTGAATCAGACTCTGATTAGGTCATTTAAATCTTGATTGATCATTTCGGCGATTTCAAGTCACATTCAAAGTCATTACCACTACTATTAGTTTTCGTCTCAATGTCAACTTCGGCTTTAAAATCAGCTCAAGGTATAACAGAAGTTCAAGGGCTCACAGTTCGTGTATGAGCCTATTATATGGAAGTATATTTCCATTTGGTTTGATTTCTTTAGTTAATGCCATTTATGTTTACCAAACGAAATAGTGATTAACGTGTTCTTTCCAGATCATAACAGTTTCGTATCGGAAATGGTTTTTTCTTATTTGTAGAAACTCAACTCAACTCAACTCAACAAGAACCCCAGGCTTATCACGCATTTAAAGTGTTTTTGTAAATTTCTCTTACGTACTCGGTCACATACTCGCCGCAAATAAAACAAGAATGATTTGAATCTTTCACACTTCTTGACGATGCCATATGAAATTATAGCAAGTTAAGTCAATATTTTCTAATCAACAGCAAGTGATTAGAGTAATTAAATGTTTTCTTCATGAAAGATAGATCTCGTAAACAAGGTCTATTAGAAAACAAATGTGAGTATATTAAGAATCAGCGATGTCGAGTTATTAAGTACCTAGTTGCAAAAGTCATTCATCAGACCAAAAGTGCAATTTTGTTTTCCGGTGTTATCAAACAATATCCAGCCCAAGTATATAGAAATCAATTTTAAACATCATTCATTAGAAACCAAATCTGCTGAGAAATCAGCAATCAAAGTTTGGTTCAAAGTCGAGATAACAAAATGGAAGAGGATTATTAGCAATCTATATCATACAATCAGAGAAGATGTTATAATATTACAATAATAACAATATAAAAATCAAATTCCAAAACTCCTATATCTTATTCAGCAAAAATAGGCAAGTCCTGCATATGTAGTTGTTTTCTACAAACAAGATTTCCAAATTAAATTTAAAAACATAAAAAGATAGCAAGGAGAGTAATTTGATTCCTCACTAGGCACGAGACGAGGCAAGGTTTGAGCCCTAAATTCTCGCTCGAGCCAGGCGTGTCATCTCCTTTCTCCGGAATTTTTTTGCAGTCCGCCACTAACCATGTATGTAATGTTAACTTATTTCTCTTTTGTTGTTTAGTATCTCAATAATTCTTCGGATCATTCGCTATCTGAAATGATGATAATCACAATTTTAATTTGTTTATTTTTTCTTGTTTTGAAATAAATCATTTCCTTTTGTAAGTATTTTTTTCGTTCAACTTATATTTTTGTCTTGATATTAATTCCAATAAATAAACGAGGCAAGGGTTTGACAAAACGATGCCTCGTTTCAAATATCCTGAACGCTAATCTCATTCTATGATTCTAATTTATTAATAACGTCAGAATTATTAACGAAAAATTGAAAACATTTCCTCATTTTTCATCTCAGTCTGTTGATAACTTCTGCAATTTTTTGAGTACTAGTGAAAGATTCGGCCTTTCCCGGACGAAAAGCCGAATCAAATTAACTTATATTTTCAGGAGCTTAATCGAGAATAAACCCTGGTCTGAACTTGTGCACTAGACTACAATTCTATTCAGAAACATTGAGTTGGATGAAGAAGTTAGTTGGGTTAGATTCAGATTATTATATTCCGTCTTGATCTGTATAACGATAGAACCTCTCGAATAGTGTTAGAGTAGATACACTGAACAATGAAGAATAAACTTAAGTAATTGTGTTTGATATGAACAATACATGATTTTCTTTTTCAGGTAAGTCTACTATTGCGCTTGAACGAAATGAAAAATTCAAAACTAAATGGTGAGTTCTACATATTGTCTAATCTGTATATCGATATTTTACCGGAGCAGGCGATTATGTTCCACACTGCATTAATTATCAATTCCTAAGTCGCCTCTCAGAAAGGAATCCCTCCACATTCCTCATACCAGCTTCTGTCAGGCAGTGATAACTAACAGATGAGTTTCAAGAAGGTCATAAAAACAAATTAAAATTTTAATTGGAATTTCTAGAAACAGACGTTAATGATTTTCCATAGGCAACCCCTCCGGCATGCAATTTATCCCCTGTCAGGTCAAGTAATTACGAGATGATTTGGAATTTTTGAAGTTGGGATAGTGATGGGATTTTATTCTTAGGTTGAGGTGACGGATATAGCAGCGAAATAATAAATGCTTTCTTTACAAGAACAACATTTCAATTCTAGATAAAAAAACTCTGAAAAATTGCAGAAAAACTTGGTTCGAATTTAATAAAAGTAGGCGGAAATTCCTCAAAAAGTAGATGAGAATATGTACTAAACTAAAATGAATTTTTCTTCAACAAATGTTGTAGAAATGAAAATAATACTCACAGAAATTGAATAAAATTCAACAATTCATCTTCATTTAGATATAGAAGTCTGGCTATAATCATATGGTGAAACATTTTTGCCTAATGATTAAACAATAGGAGAAAGAAACACTAGGCTTAAGTTATTGGTAGATTATGTTTGTGAGCTAATGAAATGTCTATGAATTCTGATGAATCTAATCCCTGTATTTGTTAAGTGAACGTGAAATTTGATCTAAGAAATGACTTTCTTTTATACAATATTCTGAAATACCAGTTGTAGATTCATCAAGAATTATTGATTTTTATGCTCGTTTACTTCAATATTCATGGAACGACTGTATAAAAAGTGAGACTAGCATTACAATATCAATTATATACACCACTTTTCTCACCTGTCTCAAGCCGATTTTTATTATTGACTTATATTATATTCAAATATGAGGCCTAATTCAGTACTTCTTAGAGGACTTAACAATTGGTCATTCCGTCAATCCTATAGTAGACGAGTACAAAATACAATAATTTATAATAATTTGATTGAGGACGTTGTTTTTCGATGAAAATCCATATACATATTTTCAATGAAATAAAACTTTGGTATTTAGATTTTCAATATATTAACGAAACTATGACCGGTTTCACCACACTGTGACTTCATCAGATAGATACAAACTAATGAACAGAGTTAGTCCTTATATATTAGTCTTATTTCCAACTTAATATTACAATAGGTACAAGTACAAAGGGTATGTTGGAAAACCCATCGGAGTTGCTCACTTTAATAATTGAAAAGATTGAGTAAAGGAGAAGGATTTAGATCTAATTGACTATTAAGTAACCTACCTGAATTATTTTCTTTGTTAATCTCTAAAATTTCCTATAGATTGAGTTTTTGTCTTCTATTTTCAATGTGTAAAATTTAGAAATTATCATAAAAGTTATGGTTTTCTTCGAGTAAGTGATTAGAATAATGGTAATCTGACTTATGATAATTAAAACTACGTTTGTGCTCAAATAATCTAACTTTGAAATTTCTGAAAGTTCCACCAATATAAATTTTATTACAATCCCCGCAAGTGTTTATAAACACCACATTCATTATCTTTATCAATTTAAGATTTGCAGTTTTTGATATGTCGGCCTAAAGAATTATCAGTTCGGAATGCTATATTGAAATTATAATGCGAGAGGAATGATTTTAATTTTAGAGTAGGAATACCAATATAAGTTAAGCTATTGTATTTTGTGTAAGAACTTTTCATACTTGGAAATACTTCCTGGATTGTTTTTGAAATTTTTTGCGTGAAATCATGTTCTCGATCATACTTGGACTGTAACCGTTATTGACTGCTATTTGTTCAATTATTTTTAGCTCTTTTATAAAATTATTTTGTGACATTGGAATATTAATGAGTCTATGTACCATTGTAAGCAGCTAATAAATCCGATGTTTATAAACCGCCTTGCGGGGATTGTAAGAAAATTTATATTGGTAGAACCTTCAGAAGTTTCAAAGTTAGAATATCCGAGCACAAACGTATTTTTAATTATTATAAATCAGATTCCCATTATTCTAATTACTTACTAGAAGAAAACCATAACTTTAGTGATTATTTCAAAATTTTACACAATGAAAATAATAGACAAAAACTCAATCTATGGAAAATTTCAGAGATTAACTGAGAAAAGAATTCAGGTAGGTTACTTAATAGTCTATTAGATCTAAATCCTTCTCCTTTACTCAATCTTTTCAATTTATAAAGTAAGCAACTCCGATGGTTTTTCCAACATACCCTTGTACTCGTACCTATTTTAATATTAAGTAGGAAATAAGACTAATATGTAAGGAATAACTCTGTTCATTAGTTTGTATCTATCGGATGAAGCCACAGTGTGGTGAAACCGGTCATAGTTTTGGTAA
This sequence comes from Cryptolaemus montrouzieri, assembly GCA_013387265.2. Lineage (NCBI taxonomy): Eukaryota > Metazoa > Arthropoda > Insecta > Coleoptera > Coccinellidae > Cryptolaemus > Cryptolaemus montrouzieri. Next base: position 88,306,352 of record JABFTP020000021.1, on the reverse strand, counting down.
TATAGAGAAAATCTAAATACCATAGTTTTATTTCATTGAAAATAATTTATAATAAATTGATAACTGGTTCTTCAGAACATTGTTTATACCAAAATTATTTCTGAAATTTTACATTCAGGTGATGAAAGCAAGAGAATAGATGTATTAGAATTCGAACAAATTTCATTAGCTCACAAACATAATCGATAACTAACGGCCAGTGCATTTTCCATTTCCATTTGTCTTCACTTCTTTCATATGTTTCATAGGTATGAGTGACAGAGTGATATTTCAATTACTTCCTATTTGAATATGGGATGAAAATCAAAATATATGTCGAACATTTTCGTATTCATTATATTTTGTAAAATGATTTGTGTTATGCAATTGTTTGTACAATTGAAAACTATATTTGACACAATCGAGTTCACATTTTTTTCGCCTTGTATATCGTATATTCTTGTATTCAGTGTTTAATAGCACAGTTATTTATGCTCAGTAAAAACTATGAGATTTTATTGGTTGAAACTTACTGGGCACCGTAAATGGGCAGAAACCCGCTTCTTGAACCCTTCAAATTAATCAGCCAGTATCTAGAAAATGACTCCTAGTTGGTATGTTTCTGAAAACACATTTAGATTCAGAGGCTTAAAAGCACCAAAATTTGGGTAATTTTGATCAGTACAATAACAGCGTTCCGTGAACCTAGTTCTTTCTATCTGAATTATTGAATTTGAACAAAATATTTGTATAGGTTCTGCTTGACAAATACAAGAAACAATTTTACTAATTTGAGTTAACATTAAGTAACTTTCCTCATAAGTTATCTCATCTAGTAAATTATTTTTGCAATATAAACTATGAAGAATTCAGTCATTTATGATGTTGAGTTCTTTGTTTTAATTTACAGCTGATAATGATTTGTTCAATAGTTGGTTGATCATTTTAAGTTTAATTGATTTCAGAAAATGATTCTGTGCATTGTATCAGAGAGTGATTGTCTATAGAAAACTGAAAATTCATGTTGGTTATTCAATTCGGAAACGCATAAAGAAATTTATTGAGCTATTTTGTTCAATGGCCATTGTGAATGTAACGTTCGATTGAATAGAATTAATGAAGTTTGAAAATCAATCTAATTGCCAAAGGTATCAATGAAATATACATCTGCATATTTATTTTAGTATATTAATGTATCTTTGAGTGGGTGTTCATAAATTATTTTACATAAATATAACTGGTTTGTAAAAATCTTAGCAAATGTGTTAACGAAATTCAAATCAAATAATGAAAACAATTCATTATGTTGTAGATAACTACTACTTATTTTCGAAAATTTAAGCATATATCTACAAACTGGTATTGGAAAAACTTATTTTAACTATTTGAATTTGGGAGGCTTTTACTTGGTAAAATTCCATTATATTATAAACATACTGTGTTTTAAGTACTGTGTTTTAAGAATTTTACGAAATACTTGCGATTCGTAACGCGTTTCACTACACGTAAAGTTTCCCAAAGATCTACCTTCTTCATCTGTATATGGGTCAGAAGAATGACGAATGATTAAATTGCGAAAACATGTAAATGAGAATCTAGACGTAAATGTTTCTTGATGTAATTGGAAAGCATGTTTTCGCAATTTCCTACCATAAGCCGTCACATACAGATATTATAATACATAACTCGTCGTGTCATCCATAGCAACATAAAATGTCAGCATTCAATAGATTCATAGATTGATTAACATCCCGCTATCACCAGAAAATTTCAACAAAGAACTAAATTTGATTAAACAAATAGCCAAAAATAATGGTTACAATCCCAAACTATAAATAATATTTTAAATAAAAAACAAAGTAGAATCGCATTGAATGAAGTTTACCCTGTCGATAAATTGAAACAAAATTCAACACCTTAACCTACGTTGGCATTACAAGTGAGAAACTGAAATCATTCTTAAGTAGCAATAATTTCAACATAGCTTTCCAAACTAATAATAATTTAGGCAAATATATAAAAATAATAAAACCAAACCAGGTAAAAACAATAAATCAGGTGTTTATAGATTGAATTGTAATGACTGTGATAATTTCTACATTGGTAGAACACATAGAAATTTTAATATTAGAATATCGGAACATAAACGCAGTTTTTCAAATAAAAATCAGATTCAAATTACGCGAATCATCTCTTAGAAAATAATCATTCTTTCGACCCACAGTTTGAAATTTTGCATACAGATAATAAATATTGAAGGTAGATCTTTGGGAAACTTTAGAAATAAATAAATACAAACACTCAGGTAGACTCATCAATGAACAAGTCGATTTAAGCCCTTCACCTCTATTGAATCTTTTCGGGGAGCAATCTATTCCTTAATTTTATTGGATATACCTGTCATAAATAACCACTTAGGAGGAGGCGACCAATAAGCTTTTAATTACTCAAGAACATTTATAGTTATATTCTCATTTACATTTTTCTGCATAATCATTCGTCTGAAGAAGCTACGGTGTAGTGAAACGCGTTACGAATCGCAATTATTGAGTAGAATTCCTTAAAACACAGTACTTGTTTTTTATTATTTATTTTAACTATTTTTACTTTGACTATCAAGAGTAATCCGTTTCTTAATTGGCACAAGGTATGCAATGCAAAAAACATGTTCTGAACAAAGTGATGCGTCACAAAACGGTGAAATGATATTTTTTTTATAAACATTTCAAGGCCAACTTAAACCTGCATTTATGCTGTATTTTTCAGGCTTATTAAGAATGTAGTGTCAAAACCAACAGTAGCCTCGAATCAATTCCAATTTTCCTCCAGAGTTTCAAACTCACTAGGGATGTGAATAGATTCACAATTATTTGAAAACTGTTCACAAACAGGTCTTATAGGGGTAAGCTTGTCGATTTCTTGTTTTTTTGCCCATTTTCAATATTATCGAACCACAAATAGGTGAACAAAAACATATATAATTCGGCGGACATTGTTGCTTAAAACATTTTCATTTCTGTTCCATCGTCTTTTCAAATCTTAGCTAAGCACCAGCAAGATAAAGTAAAACAAAACCTCTTTTATCCACCTGAGAGTTTTTTTCTTTATACTATACAGCTTCTTCGATAATTTTCATTGTAGAACACTTTGTAACATCTGATACCATCTGGTTATCAATAAACAACGACCATCAATCAAACGAAATTTTAGATTCCCGTGCTGATCGCTTGACTCCAGGCAAATGTTTTAGTTTTTTCCAGCCCTTGTTCGGATTTTAGTACTAGAGCAATTTTTCAACCACATAGTGCCATCTTTTCACTTGAAGTATATATTTTGAATTTCATCATTACCTAAGTTCACTTATTTCCTCCTTTTCTTCCTGGTTACTTATCTCGGCATCATCGTCTTTGTAAACCTTTTTTTCTCGTACTAGTAAAAATCGCTTTCGTTCTCAATTAAACCTTCTTGGTCTTCTTCTTATACATTCAATTCATGATACAGTGCCAAAGTTGTTCGTCTTCATTTTCGTAGGAGTATGAAGCCATATTTCTGAAAAAAATTCTTTGCACAAGTCTAAATAGCAAAGATTACGTACACTCAGAATTTACTTATCGAAAAAGTGTAAAAAAAAAGTTAGGTAAACAGTTAGGTGGGGCCTAACCCCAGATGATCAAAATTAATGTGCACTCATCAAAATTACCATAACTACTAAATTGGCCAGCAGGATATTTGGTCAAAGGTTACTAAGAAGCTAAATCGCTCAAACGTCTAAATAAGGCAACAGTGACATTTAGCATTAACAAGAGGTCTAATCTATCCGTTGCTGGGTTAACGCTGAATCTAATTAGAGTTAAATTTCTAGATAATTTTGAGAATTTTCTTCTACTACCGCTTTTTTGTCTAGTATAACTGTTCTGTCCCTAGCGAAACTGTCAAACAGGGAGGTATTTTGGTATTTTGCGTCATTTATATGAAGCAATATGCATCAAAGGCCAGATTTGGGGATGAAGAGTTAATGTGTCACATCACATTCCTTTGGTTTTTCGTTCGTATATCGTTCTGAAATACCTCATTCCTCTTATTTGTTTGTCAGTTTCCAGAACTCAAAACAAGGTTTGAAGTCATTGTTTTTACTCGATTGAGGAGATGGGAATAGCGTCGAATAAGATGCTCAAAACCAAAACCAAGGTGAAGAGGCGTTGGTATGTTAGTGTTAGTACTGAAATGAATGAGATGAATTTTGAGGAGTTATGTACACAGTTTTTTCATTTAAAAAGTCTTGGTACTTTTCTCACAGAGTACATAGTACCTGCTCTCCCGATTATCACCAAATGGGATCATCAAATGCAAAAGGATAAAGAAGAGAAAAAACATGCTTCTACGCTCTACGCTCCTCTTCCTCATGTGCCGAAAAATATCCTTTGGATGGTCTACATTACTATATGAAATATTGTAGTGGCTACGAAACAATAGTATCCTGTAGGTGTCTACATGAATAATTCTCGAAATTTCTCTTCGCATTGTAAGAGATTACACCAAATTAATAATGATAAAGCAGTGGATTTTCAGCTGCAATATCTCATACTATAGTTGTGATTTCAAAGACGTGCAAAAAGGTACTATGTACTTACACGTCATTACACCCAACTCACCTCTAAGTCGGACGCCGAGTGTGTATCAGCACGATGCATATATTTCAATGAACAATTGCATGGCGTGGTATTTTTACCTTCAAAAATAATGATCTTATAGCATCGACCGGATTTCAGCAAATGTACTCTTGGCCAAACCTTTTTTCGCTGTCTTAACATCATACTCTTAGGAACTTTTAAGCTTCAGCTTCACGGAGAGTTAATTGTCACCCCCATACGATGAAAGCGAAGTCATACTAATCTATTCCTATTATTCAGTGAAAACTACATATTTAGTATCGGTTTACACCATAAAGCTGGAGGAATAATTGTATCGGGAAAATTTTTAAAGTGTCAGTGGAGTTGATGGCGAAAATGTCTCTTCTTCAGTTATTATTATTTTTTATTATTAACGTCAGTTTAAGGCCGAGGACAAGTCCTATGAAGGCCTAATGGGCCTAATTACGAGGGAAAAATTTCAAATTGAAAAGAGAACATCAAATACTCGTCAAAACAAATAGGCGTCCGTCCGGTTGCGAATTCATAGTTTCACCCGCAATCATTTCACCAGGAGAAGCGTTCCTTGCATTAAATAAATGATTCACAAGAAAATATTATCGCTATCGCCAACGGACTTTCTTCTTTTCAATTTTGAGATACTGTGTACATAACCGGGGATCGTTGATTGATTTGAAGATTGTTCTAGGATTGGTGTAGTTGTATTTAAGTATTCGAAAGCTAAATATAAGATCGTCCGGGAGCGACGTTGTTCAAATTTCAGCAAACTTGCCCGGATTAGCCTCTGGATATAGGGAGTTCACGTCAAAGGACATATGCGTAGCGCGGCTTCGACTACCAACCAGCAAGCTTCCATCTCGCTCCAAAACCAGACACCACGCCGCACCCGAGTATTCGAGAACTGGACGTACATGTCATTTATACTGCAACATAAAAAGATCTTAGAATTATGGATATGAAATTGTTAGCTCGTTTAGAATCAAACGGTATATTAAGAACAGACCAGGATGATTTGGAAGCAATAGTGACCCATTTGTCAAGGATCGAAGACACTGTGCGGAGCGGACGGCCGATAATATAATATTGAAGCAGAAGGGTTGGTGCATCTGATGTGTAACACTACACATTTTTTAATGTTCAGGGGGATGATCCTTTTAGGGCACCACTGATGAATTGCGCCAAGATTACTCGGCAGAATTCGATGCTGAGCGGCATACCATATATTTTCCTGTCATCCGCATAGAAGGACTTTCTACTCCGGACGTAGGGAGCCAGACTCTCACAAAAATGATAAAAAATAGCGTACTAAAAACCGAGCCCTGCGGTCCCCCATTTGGTCATTATCTCTCGGATGAAAATGTACATCCAACTTTCACCACGAAGGAGAGCCTTGCCATGTAGTACTCAATCCAAAGAAGGAGTTTTCCTTGTATGCTCATAGCCTCAAGTAAGTGAATTAGCCATTTCAAACTTACTCTGTCGAATAATTCTGCAAGGTGCATATACATCAGTAGTAATATTTTGTCAAAAGCAAATGTCCTGTCATCTAAATATGACAACCAGTTGGTGGTAGTTGATTTGCCTTTTATGAAACCATGTCGTAGAGGAGCTAAAAGTTGATATTCATTCTTGTAGTTCAACATATATTCAGCATTAACGAATTCAATTTTTTTTTGAGGAAACTGATGGGCTTTCAGTTCAAAGGGTCCAGTATATCTATGTTTTTAAAAATGACAGTGATAGTGGCTTGCTTCCAAGCAATAGGTACTCTCGATGTTTTGAACGATGCTGTCATCATCATTTCCAGTGGAGAACAAGGAATAGACTCTGTTGATCGAAGGAAGTACGAATAACGGATTTTCTAGGATTAAAAGCATGCTTAAAGATCAGTCCGAAGATTTTTCATGAACTCTTTCAGTTCCTTAAAGATATATTCAAACGAAACGCAAGTTAAGGAAAGTGTCACCTCCCTAGATGTAATTGGAAGGGACATAATTTCGTGGTGTAGTTAATAGTTACAGAAGTCAGTATTCTTTTCACTGAAGTTTCAAAACTTGCATTAGCTGACTTCATTCATGAAGTATTGAAATCAATTCGGCTTTTAATCGATACTACAGACAATTTAATTCCTTATAAAGCTCTTCCGAAATAGCAATTCAATAGATCGAATATCAACAACACACTCAACAGACCGAACTGTTTGAAGCAAATAGAAAATGGGTAGAGCAAATATAAAGACCAAACACATTAACACGCCGCAATCTTTCATGACAATGTGGAAAACAGATCTGGATCATCGCTGGCTCATTCCATGGCCCTTGTTCAACTTCTCTATACAGTTTAATGTCAGGATAACTAAAAGGTCAATAGGTCTGCGAAATTGATGATTTTATGTCAATAAGTAGGCTTTTAACAATCATCTACAATTATTTTGAAGAGGTATGTTTAACAGAATATGTTAAGTTAATTTACATTCTTCATGAAAAACCAATTCCTTTGTGTGAAATCAGTGTGAGATACTTGCGAATCATAAAAAAAGCAATATAAAATAATTAAATGGCTTGAATGTAATGGATGGATGTAAGGAACAAATAAATTGATAGGAACAAAAAGCAGTATTAATTTTGGAAACTGTTTAAAAATTTCATGAATTCAATGGAAATATAAATATTCTTTCACTTTTTTACCTGATCTTATACATAAGCAGTTTTCTGACGCATTTTTGATATTGGAAATGGGTTGAAACTTCAATTCGAAATAAAACAGTTGTGGCAGTGAAAATTACCCACTAGAGAATTTCAAGGAAGAATTCCATTCAGTAGACATATTTTACTTTCAGAGAGCAAACATATTATTCTGTTGATCGTCTGGCATGAAAACTACACGAGGTGTAATCGATTTGTAGATATTGAAAATTTATATCAAACCGTATTGATGATGCAACGTTAGAATTGTTTTATTTCCACTGAATATAATAGAATAGTATATTGGTTAACTTGTGTATGTAGTTCTATTATGTATAAGCCACATCAATTCAATATTCAAGTAGCATAACTGTAAGACCTCGCGAATTCTATTATTATCTGAACATTTGTATTTCCTTTTCCTCACAGCAATGCAGCTTTATTAAGCTTATTCGATATCGCACGTTCTACATTGGCTTACAATTTTCATAAGACCGATTCAATTCAAAATTTATTGTTCTATCTGGAAATTTTATTCGTATTAATTTCTGGAATTAACTCGAAATCATGTTAATTCATTTAACGAGAAAGACTTCATGACGTGCATGTCAAACGTTGTGGAGCAAATTATTTATGAAAAGAATAATTTCATTTAAGATTTCAGTGTTTTTTTGAAACGATGCAATAAGTAGCGACCTGTTCTGGCTTCCCAAGAGTACAGTGTAGATGCTTATATGGTGTCAGTGTGGACTAGTCGCTGACACCCGAGACAAACATACGGCCCCACGATCGATCTGCCTCCTCATGAAAATAGCCTCCTAAATAACCCATTATATTTTGTGAATGTGTTTCTACATCACTTATGACATAACAGTACAAACCATTGGAATTTTCGGCGTTACTCGTATTATACATACTGGGTGCTTTAACGAAAACCAAACAGAGGCTATATCTACCAACATATTCATTTCTGATCAAAACGCAAAAACAGGTCAATTTCTTTTTTCAAGTGGGACATCTTTTGGGGTACAATACTTGCCTGAAATATCAACCCCCTAAGCCTGGGTTGCAATCCTTGAACATTTTGAATAGGCAAGATGGGTCGAGTGATGAATCAAAAGAAAGGTGGTGTCTTTGTCCACATTGCCATGAACGAATTTCCATTTTTAATTGAAAACTGTGAAAGATACAAGGTGAGCAACTGAAAGATAGGGAAGACTATTTCCCTGAGACTATTCAAGTTTCAGTGAGGTAAAATGGAACAGATCCATGCTGATCAATGGCAGTCATCATCAAGTACCATCCACATCTCGAATTTCAACCCCTGGAGCCAAGGGTGACAACTCTTGAAAATTTGGAAGAGAGTAGATGGGTCGAGTGGTAACTCGAGAGAAACGTATTATCTTTGTCTGCATTACCGTGAAAGAATTTTCATTTTTGATTGAAAACTGTAGAAGGTACAGAGTGAGTCACTGAAAAATAGAGAAGACTATAACCCCAGGGCTATTGGAGTATTAGTGCAAAAAAGTGGAATAGATTCATTTAGATCAAAGATGACTGCCTTTGATCTGGAATGAATCTGTTCCATTTTTTTGCACTAATAGTTGAATATCTCAGGGCGATAGATAGTCTCCTCTATTTTTCAGTTGCTCACCCTGTATCTTCTACAGTTTTAAATCAAAAATGAAAATTCGTTCACGGGGATGCAGACAAAGATAGTACCTTCCTTTCGAGGTATCACTCGATCCATCTACCCTCTTCCAAATTTTCAAGGCTGGTCACCCCTGCTCTAGGGGTAGAAATTCGAGATGACTATAGTACTTGATGATGACTGCCATTGATCAGCATGGATCTGTTCCATTTTACTTCACTGACATTCTTTTACAGTTTTCAATTGAAAATGGAAATTCATTCAAGGCAATGTAGACAAAGAGACCGCCTTTCTTTTGAGTAATCACCCGACCTATCTTCCTTATTCAAAATGTCCAAGGATGGCAACCCCCGCTTGGGGGAAGATATTTCAGGCAAGTTTCGTACCCCAAAAGATGTCCCCCTTGAAACAAAAAATTACCTGTTTTTGCGTTTTGATCAGAAATGAATATCTTGGTAGATACAGCCTCTGTTTAGTTTTCGTTGAAGCACCCTGTATAAACCTTCCTCTTGACTCTGTCGACTGTTGAAAACCGCCTGAATATCCATTCCGTAGTTGAAGAGGTCAAAAAGTACGAGCAGGCAACTTCGTTTCATACTTGTAGAGTTGACTGAAAAAAAAAACTAAAAATATAGATTGAAATAAAGTGTACCTGCTCTTCAACAAGCGCCTAATAGGTCTTAGACTATTATAATTCCATTTTCTCCGAATATTTTCGAGTCAAAATTGCTCAAGATTTCTTAGATGGGCAAGTTTGTAATGAATCGGAAAGGATATAATTTTTTAATACACTCATATATTTTGATAATCAAAACAATTTGGAGTTACGGTACGCTGAATCAGAATAAGACATTATGTCGACTGGTGCAGGTAATTGAGTGACGAATCATAAATATTGTAGTTCCAAGCTGCAAGTCAGAGTGAAATCCGTATAAAATGAGTTTTCTGCATCTTTCAATCAAACGGTTAGTTTCATTATAAGAATTGGTGGGATAAATATTATTGATTATCCAATTTTCCACAAAAATTGATTCCACTGATTTCTTTCTGGAAAATAACCGGTTTTGAGATGAGAGAATGGAGAGATCGGATTCTCGTTATATGCACATGTTACAATATACAAAATATCATTTAATGTATACCGATTTTTATGAAAGGTTTCCTATATATATATATATATTGTGTATATTGTGGTTCTGTTCTATAGAAAGATTGTGAAATAATTAAAAGAAATACTTTCAAATTATTGAATCAGATTGATAAATCTCTTCATATTCTCACTCTCCTTCTTCTCCTTTTTCCTATTCTGCTTTTTGATGTGTTGAGGTAAATTGTTGCGTCCTCCATCCATCAGTTTTCTCGCCGCGGTTAACGTGAGAATTCTTCTTTGTAAGAGATTCAACATTGAAGAATGACTTAGCTTTGACATCTGGTGCATGCTGACGAACAAAATAATCTGTGCAGCTTTACAACCGCATTTAACATCACAACTGTTTTTACAATTACAAAAAATAGTATGAGGAGCTTTTTCGGTGAGGGTAGATTCAAACTCTGAATTGGCATCAGTGTATCGTGAACTATCTACAAATTCATTGCCAAGAGAAACTTGAGCTTGGTAATTTATTCCATACAGTAGATGATGAGTAGAAACAGAGGTTGGGGAAGAGAAGTTAATGATATTCATTAAGTTATAGAAATACTTTGCAGGAAATATAATTCTCGGAGGTGATTCCAGCAGGTAACTCGCTTTGGTGCTCCAAATATAAAAAGAAGAGTCGGGTCCCGTTGATGATCAAAGCTTTAGTTAAATCATATAAAAATACATATGATTCTCATAAACTTTGGAAATAATATTCTTCAAATCGCTATCATTTGGATGATTAAACAGCTCAAAAAGTCTAGGGAACTCTTACCAATATCTTTAAAATATGAATTTGATGATTCGAATTTATAGAAATCTTTCGGTTTTTGTTAGGATATATTGTATATAATGTATTTTATTATAAAAAAAATTTAAAATTTGAAAATGACGAAATTTGGTAAAACACAAAAATTAATATTTTAAGAAACGATATGGAAGCACTTATATTTTTTCAGTACCCAGAAGGTCCACATCTGTTATTCATGACGCTTTGGCATCGTCGCGGCATGCTTAATATTAAATTGTCTATTACATTTTGGCCTAAGTCATTCCAAGCCCCCTGAACTGCTAATCGAAGCTCCTGTTCATGATGGAAGACGCAGGAGATTTCTTTTTAGGGTGTCCCACACATGCTCGATGGGATTCAGATCTAGGGAGCAGGATGGCCACGGTAGAAGATCGATATCATTCTCTTCAAGAACGTTCAAGACAACTCTTGCACGATGAGGAGGGTCATTATCTTTTTGGAAGGTTGGATTTTGACCTATTGTTTGGAGATACGGTACCACTACAAGTAAAACTAACTCATTTGCGTAAGGATTTCCCGTTGTTGGTTGTTCTGTATGAAAACGAGGTCAGTTCTTCCACCAAGGCGTAAACCTCCCCAAAACATCACTCATCCGCCTTCTTGTCTAACAACTTCTCGAGCATGCTTGAGACGGTTTTGCTTTCCAGGTTCCCTCCATATTCGGACTCTTCCCGAATCAGGATAATAACTAAATCTAGATTTATCACTGAAGAGAACTGTGGTCCACCTCTCTTGATCCCAGTTTACGTGTTCTTGGCACCAATCTAAACGAGCAGCGCGATTTCCATGGGTCAGTTGTGGAACTCTTAAAGGACGTCTGGAGTGGAGTTAACGTTCCTGCAGTCGATTTCTCACAGTTCGGTCGGAAATTTGTACATTATGAACTCGTGATAGCTCTTGAGCTAATTGAGATGCTGTGGTAGTACGAATTCTTCTGGCTTGTAAAACCAAAAATCGGTCTTGGGCGACTGTAGTAATCCTGAAACGACCTGTATGGCGTTCTTCTACGCTACCTGTTTCATTGAAACGCGACCATAACCGGTTTATGACACTTGGGCTACTTCCCAGAACCCTGGACACTTCCCGTTGTGAGCTCCCAGCTTGGAGCATGCCAATGGCTCGTAACATCTCTTCTCTAGTCAAATGTCGTCTTTCCATGGTCGAATCACAAAACTTGAATCTTTTATTTGTGCTTACAGTAGAAACAAAGTGCCAACTAACTGATTTCAAACACTGCATACATGAAATGATTATAAAGCAGCGTCGCATCTGCTGCATTTTTAGTTTTTTATAAAAAATAACTGAAATCTGTTGCGGCACTACATAATTTGGTGAGAAATTAATGCAGGTGTTCATTTCTTAAAAAAAATCATCCATATTGATCGTTCTGGATACGATATATCGATATTCAGAAGTGTTCCCTAGACTTTTTTGAGGTGTTTATATAATTTTATCTGTTTGATTTCAAGCTGTAGTTGTACCAACAAATCAATATCTTCTTCAGCAACAACAACAGTTAGATTTGTTGGGTTGACTCACTGAATTGCTATCTCGATTATATTCATATAAGCAACATTTTCTCCTTGCCTCACTGCAATATTGTTGGTGGTGGATTTTTCTTTCAGGACTGATATGAAACGGGACAAAGTCGAAAGATTTGTGGGTCTAGAATTCAAATTTTTACTCATATTATAAGTTCAGTGTATTCGTGCATATAATAAAGAGCACGATTTGTTATTTAATCATTATAGCTCCAAAACCGTGGTTCTTGAGAATAAAGTGTAGCAACAATTTTTGTTAAAATTTTCAATTTCACTTTTATTTTTATTGATGAGATCGCTTTAGCTGTAAAATACAGAAAATTAATCTTTTCGAACTTTAATTGATGAGTATCAATCAATCAATCAATTAAAATTTATTGGTGTTTCACAATATTTGAGTAAGCAGGTCAGAATAAAATACATACAAGTAAATATGAAAAAGCTTACAAGGATTTTACTTGACGTACATATCAAAATTCATTTCAAAAACGAATTGACATTTTCATTATAAAAAGCTTGAATTCTTTCAAACTCATCAAACAAATCGGTAGTACATTATACAGTATGAAAGTGTTTATACAACAATCCTCATACCGTAATCCCCCAACTAATCTTATTGCTCGTCTCTGCAATCTGAAAATACGATAGATCTCGCTGGATTAACCTCATGCAAGTAGCCCATATCTAATATGAGCCTCACAAAGAGCATAGTGAGCAGACTTCAGAACATTGAGAGACACAAGCAAGATAATTGCCTCAGAACAAAGATGTTTCTGCTCAATTTTTTAGCAAGATGATCCACATGGACAAACAATACAAGAATCGAATCGAGGTGAACACCCAGGAATATCACACTGGAGGAATTTACATGTGTCATAGTGAACACCACCCCCTCTGTTTTGCCTTCATTCATGCACAACCCATTTCCGGAAAACCACCAGCAGTCGACTGCGCCCTCCCGGACAGCTCCTACGCCTCCGACAAACTCCTGCTGGAAACAGTTATGGCCGAATCGTCAGCGTAAAGAATACTCTGGGCATCAGTGAGATAGCCAGGAAAGTCATTGATATATATTAAGAAGAATAAAGAACCCATAATGGAACCTTGAGGAACTCCGATTGAGATAGTTTCCCTGTTGGACCACGTATTATTCAGAACACGGCTGACATCGGTTGGATGAGAATGATTCAATAAGCTTCCTGAACACCCACCAAAGCCATACCAACCCATCTTATCAAGATGAGCTGCATGAGGGACGCAGTCGAAAGCCTTGGATAGGTCTTTCAGAAGAGAAATCGAGTATGAACTCGACTCAAAGCATCTAACCATGTCAAACATAAAAGCATATATAGCATCTTGAGTACTGCGCTTGCAACGGAAACCGAACTGGCACTCAGAAAACAGGCAATTTTCTTCAAAATACGAAACTATTTGATTGTAAATCAGCTTTTCAAATACTTTAGAAAAGACAGGTACGTCTGATATTGGTATATAGTAATTAACGTCCGTGGGATCACCTTTTTCGAGTATAGGTACAGTTTTAGCTAATTTTAAACAGTCCGGATAGATTCCGTCATTTATTAATCTGTTAATAAGAAATGTTCGTGGTTCGATAAGACTGCTGACGTTTCTCTTTAGAATTTTGGTTTGGTTCATAAGCATCCTCAGATTCGCTATTTCTGAAGAGATAATATCATCTCTAACCTCTATGCAACCGACAGATCTGAAAGTGAAATTTAAATTTGGAGGAATAGTTTTTACAAATGATTCGGTGAAATTTTCTTGTTGTATTGGAATATTATTTGCTATATTTATTGGAATTGATTTGAAATATTTTCTGAAGATTTCTGAGATGATAGCAGAGTGATTAGGCCTTTTTCTGACTCTCTTTTCGAATTTATAGTATCCCCCATAGTTTTATGCTGATTAGAAGAGTTCAGTATAGTTTTGTCATATGCTTTTCTTTCAGCCATATCAATCTCCAACTTATAACGCAGTCTGGTCTGATTGCGCAAAAGCTTGAGATATTTCTGTTTTATTGCGATCATACAGCTCATTGATTAAATCGAGATGGTTCTTGATGTCCCTAAGCTCCTCAGTGTACCAATCAACCTTGGGGTAAGAGCTAAAATTCCCTACCTCTCTTTCCGGGAGTGCAATAACACATAAGTCAACAGTTCTGATGGAACGTGTTGAAAGCATCGTTAACCTGAATATTAAGATCTCTGATAAATTCCCAACTCAGTCCACCCATTATAGAATGCAATATGTTGAGACCCTGCTCAGACACCGGTCTGCACAACCTAGAAGTATATTCAACCGTTCTACGTGGCCTCTCCATGCTTAGCATCTGTTCCTATAATCTGAAAAATCCCAACTCAAAGTTTTCACAACCTATTGTATTATATATTATTAAAATATTCTGAATATTGGTTCATAATGGCATTTATTTTCCTACAAGTTCTACCATATCACCTCTACTTTTGCTCTCACTAGTATGTAAGTCACTTCTCACTGTCCTCACATATGGCGTCTGTATATCAGAAGATAATAATCATTCACCAATCTGAAATTAAGTGGGCAAAGATTGCCACTTTTATATAATTTCAGGCAGTTTTGTATGATCACCATTGGTAATAAAACCAGAACTTTTGATAATTTCTACACTACCCAGGGTGAAACATTGCATTGTCCTGCATGAGAGTTTGAACGTTTTCTATTTGTGTTGTATTACTGGCCATTTTAGCCAATTCCCCAGATATTTTTCCCAGATGTACAAAACCAACGACATTATTTCAAAACTGAAATTAAAACTCCTTATCGTAAAATATTTACATATATCACTCCGAAATTTCAGAGTGGACAACTTGAAAATCGCTCTGAAAACTTTTTGTTCTATAAAGTGCAATAGTAGAAGATGTTCACATCAATTTATGAAGAATCTTGAGTCCACATCTATCCTCTAGAAAGAATCAATTTATATGAAAACAAGATAGGGGCGATAGTTGTTTCCAATTTAATTGATATTGTTTGAATTTTCGAGTAAGAAAAATTAAGCCTTTCAAAAACAAGAATAAAATTGTATACAAGTAGATTTTCGAGCGCAATGCCAACCGTTATTATTATCTTGAAGTAAAGTACTTCATAAATACTAACATCGTCGTTAGGTGAGTAGAATATAGAATATATTTCATCATTACAAATATATATTAGCAGCAAAAATTATATTAAACCAGCTCAAGACTAATTCTCTCACGATGAGAGATGGCGCGACAAATTCTTAGCCAACCTGGTATTTATGCTTGAAATATTTTGTGTTTGTCCTTTCTTGATCATAATTTTTGCATTTGTTTTAGTGTGTATCATAATAATTGTTTTCTAATAACAAAGTTGTTAGTTAATTTCAATAAAAATGCTGAACATTAATTTTATATTTCCAATGTTCTGATCAAGACAAAAACATAATTTTTCATTTTTCACTCATTTTCATTTTATAGTTGTGAAAAATTTCAGATATACTTTTCGACCTCTATAATATAGTATTAAAATTTCCTGGCCTCTCTCTTCGATATCTAAGCAATTCCATACAAATTTTAGACAACTATTTGGTGCTCTTAAATTTAAAAATGGCATAAATTATAGAGAACAGAAATCCAATATTTTTCAAGAATTTTTGAAAATATTTTTTCACATATTTTAATTACAAGAATTGAATGTTCAAACATTGCAAATTTACCGATGTCAAAACAAAAGGAGAGGGCCGAACCGAACAAGTGTTCCTTCCTTTATAATCTAAATAGGAAATAAATTTGAAATTTGAAGCTTTTGTGTACGTTAAAAGTGACTTATTTGCTGTGTTTATGACAAAATCACATAAGTTCGACAATTCGATTACAAAAAGGTTCAATAGCTAGACATTTTAATGTGTACTCTCAATTACTGAAAATTCAGGCTACTAGTTTTTCCAAAATGAAGTTACAGGACGTGTCGAAAACACGGTAAGTTTTTCGAGAAAATAGTACGACTGTACTTTCTGTCGTGCCCCCGTATTATCAGTCGACGGAAGTACTTTGGTTCACCATAATACTAAACTCATTCATTAGTCATCCGTTGCTATAAATAATTCATCTTTTACGCAAGATTCAACACCGGTAACTGAAATTCATCAAAATATTTCACGAATGTTTGTAAGGAAATGGGTAGTTCTTCTCTTGGATGGAGATTCCTTATAACCATCCTCGTACACACACCAACACTCAGAGATTATTTCACTAGCCTAACGTTTGTAACCATTACGTTACGTCATATTTCTATAAAACCAATGTCTGCTTTTCTCAACTATACGAAAATAATTTTTTTTTATCTAAACGAATACCATGTAGAAAATAGTCGTTGTTCTCTGGAACGAGAAAAGAAATAAATCAAAATGTGTTCAATAGTTGACTATCGACAAAGATCGCCGACTGCACGTGTCTCGATACATCCTGTGTACACGAAATGAGTCCCATAAATTTTCCGATAATTTTTATCCAGAGGATGTCGATTCGGAGCAAATTGTCTGGATCACCTGTGCGTGCTGTTCCGTAAGTTGGGGATTAAATTGAGATTTTTCCAGGGGAACGTGAGAAATTGAATGTTGGCGGGATATTTTCCTCATATACTTCAGCGGTATGAGTATATTACTGTCTGATTTTCATGGGTGGAATAATTTCCACTATGTCAATACAAAATTCAATTAAGTAACTGTGTTCGTTCATTACGGTGCGGGTTATACAAGGTGTGGCAAAACAAACGAAATTCGTTACGAAACATCATATCAATGAAAAAACTATAAAGACCTTTGAGACTAAGTTAAAATTTGTTGAATGAAAGGTTCGGATAAAGAGGCTTAGTGAAGCAACTGAATTTCTATTTATCAGACAAGCTTTGAGGAGTCATTTGTCCAAAGAACTTTCGGAGAAAACACCAACCATATGAAGATAAATGAAATAGAAGATCTATAGTGATCTGTAACGCTACCTTCGCGAGAATTTTACTGAAATTGAGCAGAAAACAATGCCCTGTATATAGCATGGGCCCCGATAGATTAAATACTATATGGAAAACAGAAATGAAGAAACAAGTATGGGTCAGAAGATGCGGAATGAGGAGAGCACTTTTTCGCTGTTGAGCAGAATTGTTATTTCGCCCTAGTTTGTTTGTTTGTTATTCCTTTAACGTGCTTTATTTCCGCCTTTCGGCCAATGACACGCCGGGGAATTCTGTCACCTTACTAACCCAGAAATTTTGCCGAACCCTTCTCGTGTCGAGGAAAGGGATTTTTAATGTTAGACAGGACCGACGGCTTTACATCTCCTCCGAAAGATGGATACTCAAGCGATTCCCAGAATCCGAAAAATTGCACCGACTTTGTGGGGATTGAACCCAGGTGACTCTGCGCAGGAGACGAGCATCATATCCCATACGCCACCGAGCCAACATTTCGCCCTAGATGATATGATGTATCTTAACTAGTGCACTCCGTCGCAGAAAAAAAGGAATTAATATGAGGAGCATATATAATAAGGTTACACCAACTATTTCAATTTTCATCAGTCCAACAGATAAAGTGGAGCTAACTGATGTCAGAAACCTAAAAGGCATGCACACAGCTGACATCCATTGAGAAGAATATTCCAAATAATTTCTGGATACTTAATAGATTCTTGAAGTGAAGAAAAATTATGTTCTTCGCAGCATGGATTCAGAAAGAAAACATCTACTTCAAATGCTTTATCACAAATAATTGAAGTATTCACTGGCGCCTTTGATGAATGTGAGCATACTGAACTATCTTGTGACCTTAGTAAAGCATTCGATTGTATACCTACAGACTTCATACCGAATGGATCGATATGTTAAAACACGGCTCTTGGAATTTTCAAATCTTACTAATACAATAGGTTATAAATTGTTTCTTGGAATGATGTTGTATCAAGAAAGATGGAAACTACACACGGAGCCCCTCAAGGATAAATCTTGGGACCAGTTTTGTTTTATATATATATATATATATATATGTCTACAACATGCCAGCAAATTGACCATGACGTGAGACCTGTCTCTATACCGATGACATAAATCTACTAAATGTATCTTCTTTAAGTATATAGCTAAGTTGTGTGGTATCTAGATGTTAGGATCCGGCTGAGGGGATGGTTTTCAGCAGAGAATCAAGTTCCGAGCAATTGTCCAAGAAGAAAATACAACAAATCTGTTAAGTATTATAATTGATAACAGTCTGCATTCGAAATATCTCCAGGATGTTATCCTCAGCAATATTTTCTATCTGACAGGTCAGGGAAGTATGCACCTAGCCCATATGCAAATTGGCTTTTATTGCTAATTTTCACACCTCAGCTGGAACTAGTTGGTCCTTGCTCAAACAGAAGCAAGCTCTTAGATTTATAGTATATTTAGTTTTCCAAGTCCAATTGGTATGGTATATTGGATATAAAATTTTTGGCTGATAACAAACGTCAAAGACATTCCTGAGTCCTTTGTCCCAATGAATTAAAAACAAACAAGAACAAGACAAGAATTGGGACCCAGCAAATTCGAACACAGTCTTATAACAAATTACCACAGAGTTTGAGGAGTGAAAAAATTCTATTACATAATTAATTTTATTGCACAGAGGAATTTTTATACAAGAATCATAAAGTCCGCTCTACTTGATACAGTACTACATTCCATTTCTTTCACTAAACTTTTGAAAATTACATCAGCAAGATGATGTCCTACAAGAAGGCTCTATTGACGTAGAAGATTGCTGTCGTTTTGAACTACGTTCTGGCACATATCGATCGGAATAAAGACGACTTCTCCTCATACTTCCGTTCTTCCAAATTATGAGGACAATGGTTTAGAAAGCTTTTCTGTAAGGTAGCTTTAGAGACAAAAATTGTCTTTTATCAATCTTGTGCGCAATTTATAGGGTTTTGGCAGCCTGGAGGCAACAAGTTCGGAACCACCATAATCCTATAGCAACGAAAGAATGAATTTTCTTGCAAAATCCTCCTTACAGAGTGGTTGGCCATGTTCAATGCAGTTGCATGCTCTTTCTTGAACACGTATTTTCAAATGCACGAACCAGATCACGACGCCTGTTAAAACCGCGATGCTGTATATCTTAGCACCAAAAAGTAATAGGTTTATTGTTTCATTCTGTGAATGCCATAGTTCTATACTTAAATAAGTTATAAACCAGATAATTCTGGTTCGAAATCAAGAGACTGGACCATTTATTCAAACTTATGACACCTGAAATATGACATTAACAAAGTCAGTTCGACAGAATTGAGCAGGAAAGGACTAACTCTGAAAGACGAAAAGAGGCAAGTTATGAGTACTTACTATAGAAAAGTTCACGTTTCTGAATTATTTTATTATCATCCTCCACATAATAGCAAAGCATTCAAATAGATTTTTGAACAAAAAAGGACAACCACATAAATTGATCACCTAATAAGCAAATGTTGAGTGAGCTCGATGCCAGCTTAGTCGGAAATTGTTTTGATGGGCTTTGAGTTCCCAACGAAAGGGAAATTTACTTTGTTCTTCATTCATCAACATTGTGCGTACACATCAATTTAATTGTTTTAAAAAATCATGATATAGTTATTCTTATTCCATCCCTTGTTTCTATGTCAATCGTCGTTGACGCCATAACAGTTCGAGTTATTCATCAATCATCTAACAAGCATAGGTCGCCATTTTAAACAAACAATCGCTGTACATCAAAGAATCTCAAACGGCACTGATCAAGAACATTCAGGCTATGATGAACATGGTATGACTAGAACGAGATAGCGAACGAGACAGCTAGAGAAGCGATATCCCTTCAGGTAAACGTCACCAGATTCTCTGGGGTCGGTACATCAAAGAGAATTCATCGAATGACGAAACTTTTGCGTAGTGATATGAAAGTTCGAGTTTTAGAAACAATGAGAATATTATTTCATTAGCACTGTTAACTTGTTTATATTATATTTTTTGTAACTTTTATCGTTGTCCCAGCCAATTATCCTCCGAAATTATATTGGAAGGTTGTTTGGCTTTTTTTCTTATAAAAATACCTAATTTCATCTTCCACGTTTTTTCGCTCAACTTTCATTGAGGATTATTTTATATTATTCAATCATTCAGTTTTTGTTGTGGTATTTTTTATCGATATGCGTGTCGATAGCGAAGTACTTTCAGAACCTCCATCATCAATATTTTCCTTCTCTTTTCGCATATGAACGTTGACGACCAAAGATTCTGAAAATGAGACATTATTTAGCAATGAACGATGTTTTTCACCCCAAATTTTCGGATTCCAAGACATTGTCATGTTTGCATTCGGAATTCTTCTCCAGAATAGGAAATTACACAAAAGATATTTTTACGCATAGACTTATCTTCGTTTCGATCTCACACGCTTCGAATCTTGGATATAGACATGGTTCTGTGGATGTTGCCGAAGATGTTTTTCATTCTAGCCTTCCTTTTTGTAGCATACTATTATATCTGAAAAATTTCCTTCTCTCTTCTGATTTTTTCAGCTGAAATGATGAAATTTATGCAAGAGAAGTGAAATTCAAATAATATTCATTTATACAGATATTTCATCATACAAATATTCAAAGACAATATCTATAATAAAAGTAAGGTTTCTGGCCACAGACGAAAGTCTCCTTCTGCCTTTGATCCAGCTATTTATCCATCATCATTAAAGACACCATTGAGGCATTATTACTAAGTGTATTTCCTCTTTTTTATCATTAACCCAAAATTTAACTGCAAAATAATTATCGCAGTGAGAAATTATAAACGTATACGATTTCTTTGTCTGATAATCTTTAATTACATGGATTACACCTCTTTAGTCTATTCTTTGCTAATTGTAATTACTTGTCTTAGCATATTAGTGTTGCGTTAAAGGTGAGCAAACAGATTTATTAAGGAAAATTACTCCCGGCAGAAGAAATTCTTGAAATCATACAGCAAGTCATTTACCAGGTTTGATAAGGAACATCTTTTTTTCAATAATCGATTATGTAGAGCTAGTCGAGGAATAAAAAACGCATTTAGTCTATTATGTCCAATTGGGCATCTCTTCTTAATACCAACAACTGTAAATTCAAAACAATGTAACGAGTTGATAACGGCAACATATTGTCTCTATAATCAACAGTGACGGAGTGGCAAATTATCCGCAGTCACAATATGTTTTGCAGAACTGAGAGTCTATTAGTCTCTGTGCCTCCACAGATGTCGAATATACTGTTCATCGTAAAAACAAATGTCAATTTCGAAATGGATTATTTTTTAATATTTCTCTGCAATGGCTATATAAATATCCCCAATTTTCCAACCAAATTCTAACAATCATCAATACACTGCGCCACGAAAATAATGCACAAAAGCGAAAATTTATTCAGTGGAAATAGATGTATTAGATTTTCTTCCTTCGAGCATATATTTCGCTTTTGAAATATAAGCTGTTGTACGATAGTAATTCATCTTTCTTTACTGAGAAATAAATTGTGAATACACTGTAACTAATTCAGCATTCATTTAATTAGTTGTTCCCGATACAAATTCGTCCTTCGTTTAAGGGTTATAAATTATAAATACACTGTGGTTAGATATTAACGCACAGAATCTGAAAATTTATTCAGAAGAAAGTAATTTTCGAGAATCCAAGCACAAGGGAATGCTCGAGAACAATGGAAATGAAAAAAGGACTCATACGAAATGAAATAAAACCATAATGAAACACTTTCGAAGAAATTTTCATCCCCAAAACCTGATAATACCGGACATTTTGACCCCTGGCGAGAATTACTGCACTCTTTCTAGAATTCATGCTGAAAATCAATGACTTTACATCTTTCTGATCCATTTCGTACCAAATTCATTCAGTCCATTCCGAAACGCATTTACGGTAGCTGCCTGGTTTTGCTGGCTTCATAGTATTCAATTGAGAATGTTTCAGATATTTTCGATAGAGTTGAGGTCTGGAGTTCGTCCAGGTCAATCCATTGAAGTGGTTTTGTGACCTTGAAGGTAGGTCCTAACGATATAAGCTTAAATCTTTTTTTCCCCTAAATTCGCCGCAGACGGCACAGCATGTTCTTCTTAAATATCTACCTTTGAGCATTCAGAAGATTCCATTATCTATGATGGCCAGATCAGTGCAGGCGTTGAGAGACATTGCTCCCCACACCATTATTGAACTTCCACCAAAACTATAAGTAGGTGAAGAGCCGCTCTGGGCATATCTCTAATTTTGACGTTTGTTTAATTATGTTTAAAAATTATGAAGAAAATCACAGATATGTCTATTGACTGAATGAGACAGAGATCTCTTCTCGAGATCGTATGACATATGATAAGATACTATGATTATGAACATAAATTAATATGACTGAAATGATAAAGGATATGATAGACATAAGATATTAAATTATGCTGTGTTACAATCATAACAGTTTGTACACTAGGAAACTTCGATGGCAACGAACAAGGCAAAATCTCGAACCATTTGTAAACAGAACTCTGTCCGAGTTAGCTTTTAAATAATTACACTCTTCGATATGCTGCGGTTAAAGCTGCGGCACGAGGCCTTGAACTAAAGTCCTTGACCCAATGTTATATCGTTTTAGTGGTCATTTGTACTCCACTTTAGTCGAATTTGCACTTGAAGGAGCCTAGCGGCTCAACGAGGAAATTCTTGAAGAACGGTTATGACTCGCCGTAGTTTCTTGGGGTCATCCTTGACCAAGTAACCTTTCATGACTACAAGTCTTCCCTACTTTTGAAGCATTCTGAAAACAGTTGAACGGAAAACCCCAGGCCTTCGGCTTATTCTTGTTTTCCAATCTAGGCCATTTATCACTCTTGTTGCAGCTCATTCTGCAGAGTCCAAGTCACGATTAGCGTTGCAATATTATCGAAAATAAATATTTTCAAGAAAAACAAACGTTTCTAGCAAAAATTGATGAACAACCGCTGTTACGAATAAGCGTGATTTCTTGCGAAATCTCAATTAATTTCTTTCAATTTATTTTCATTGAGAGCAATATGTGAGCCACGAAAAAACATCGAGATCTATTGGCATATGTCTAAAAATTAACATGTGTATTTCACCTCATTTGGAAATGTCTACGGACGCTGAAAAATTCAAGAACCTAGTCTTCTAACACCTCATTTTTATTTCTTGGAAAATTTTTCTAATTTTCTCGACGAACCGTGTAGCATTCAATTGTGGATCTCCATTAGAATAGGAATAGAAGTCGGCGTTCACGTCCTACTTGTTTTCGAGTAGCTAAACCGCAGCAGCCGGCCGACTCTGGGCCAGTGAGACGCGAGGCGGCAAAAACCATTTTCATATGAACAGAAAGTTGTCAACTACTATTTATGCCAAGAGAGGTTCAAACTTAGGGTGTCTCAATAATATCTGTTGATACAGAGATCGTAATAAATTCAGTAAAACGTCAGGGAATATTTATTTGGAGTTACACAAGACACGGTGATCATGAGTCAATTATGTTTTGCATGAAATTCTGTTTTTTTTGGGTGGGAACAATCCCCTACTTACATTTTTCAAATTGCTCGATATATCTTATCTAACTCCTTGTCGGAAAGATCTATCTCTTCATGGAAAATGGAATGAACTTTTTTTTAAACATTACTATGAATTCCGAAAAAAGAAAATTGGCAGTGTACAATATAGATCATAATAATCATTTGAGTGACAAATGGCAAGAACCTTGAATTTGAACGAATTCTTCAACAATATGAGGAACAATTTTTGTTAGAGATGGCTAACTCTATAGCTTTCATTTTGAGCTATCTCTCAGAACCAGTTCTTAAGCTTAGGTTGTTCGGTTAGGTTTGATAATGTTAATATTAGCAAGGGGTATAAACAAGCCCTAATCAACTTTCCAAGTCAAAAATGTCTACTTCTTTTGTCATTCAACATACTAATGCTTCATTTCTATTTGAATTTCATACCTATAAATTCATACTCTTCACCAGTAAATACCGAGTTTATGGAGATATTCCAATATACCTTTCTTTTAGTGTCACTTGTATTTTTCTGCGGAAGGACTAATTTTGTTTGAACCACATGGAAGATTAATGAAAGAAGACAAAATGATCACCAATACACCTTTAAACTTTAAACATAGCACATGTTGTATAAAGCTACTTGAATAATTGTTAATTCTGACAATTTTCCAACTCTGAACTCATATTTGGGTTGTATAAAACTCTATTGATTGTTAACTTCTTATTAAGCCCATATCAACTCTTTGTATAATAATTGGACAATACCCTTTGTATACCTTCTTATTAAATAGTGTTTTACTATTTTTGAAGCGAAATTAGCCTAAAATATCGGTGTGAACTACATATTATTCATATTTGCTCGAATAATCAATCAATGATAAATAATTCAACTGAATATATTGTGAACATATATAGAGAAGAAAAATATGATGAACATAAATTAAGATAAATGAGGACAAAACTACTTTCAATAAAATTTTCACGTTAAGATTCTTCGCAACAGAATCATTTCAGCATCTTTTGGTGATTAAATAGGTATTCATAAATTTTCAGCATGTTGCAACATTTATAATAAATCTCTCAGATATGCCAGTGAAGAAATATTCAGAGTGTCTCAGGTTTGTGATATCAGACAGCTCTTTCTGTCCAGGATCATCTTAAATGTTTTCAGAAATGAAATAAGCATTAACCTCCTCGACCATAGCCACTACACGAGATCCAGACAAATTGCATATATAACACCGAGGGCAACCAAACAACTGGACAGAGGTCAATATCATATATATATATATATATATATATATATATATATATATATATATATATATATATATATATATATATATATCAATAGTGCCAAACCGTATAGAAAATTAAAAAACAAGAAACCCTTCAGAAAAGGATGGAAACTTGGGTTTTGAATTAAGGTCGAGAAAATTTACATGATTTCATCAATAGTTGTTGAAACAACAATAAACGCGAATTTGGCAGACACCATCATCAAAAATGAAGGAATGTTAAGTTGGAGAAAAATACTGACCGTAAAAGAATACCTGACTGTCACAGAAACCTCTATTGTGACACATCACCCGAACTACCCAATTATGACGAATAGATCTACCGAACCAGTGACAAAATATCCTAAATGTAAGATTAGAGAGGGGCATTAGATATCTGAATAACCAAGGTTTGATTCGAAGTGATTTTATTTTATTTCGCATACAGGCGAGACTGTAAAATGTACAACCCTCTTCTTCATCAAGTTTATCTGTATGAAATATATATTTTTCTATTTGTTCTCATTACGAGGTTTTTCAACAAATAAACTTACTATTATTATTTATTATCATGGACTATCTCAGTTGTTAGCTGGATATAATATACCTTTCCCAGATTCAGCGATGAAATGGAATAAGCTCGACTACAATATATATGATATGCATTTTTTAATATCCTATATTTATTAAGAACTACAGCTTTTTGCATTTCAATATAGGTATACTTATACAATTCGACTTTTTTATGGGTATCCTACAAATATTTGGTATTAACCCAGCCGAAGAAATGATGACAGGAACGATATGTATTTTATGGAGGTGCCACATCTGCTTGATCTCAATAGTAGGGTCTGTGTATTTGGACTTTCTCTCCTGAAACTTGTTCAGCACGTTGTTATTACTCCGTATGGCGACATCCACCAGTATTGCTGTTTTGGCTCTCTTATCATACACAACTATGTCCGGCCTATTATTCATCACCATTCTGTCAGTGATCACAGGCCTATCGTAGCATAGTCTGATACAGTTATTTCCTAATACGAGCGCCGGTTGATACTCAATAAAGCTAAATGGCGTTCAGAAGTCCATACTTGTGTGCTAGTTTCTGATGTATAATGTTGCACACTTGATTATGTCTGTGTAAATAGTCCGTATTTGCCAGTTGTTCGCAGCCGGATGAAATATGCTGTATAGTCTCCGATCTTATATCGCATTTCTTGCACTTATCTGTTTGTAATGTGCCGTCCTTAACTATAAAATTTTTGTAGTTGTTCATAGAGATGACTTGAATTGTCATAAGGAATCCTTCTGTTTCTGTGAACAGTTTTCTTTTCATCAACCATTTGTTGGAAGCTTCTTTGTCGATGTGTGATTAATCTCATAGTGATGTCATCCATGCAATTCCTTTCTTGACCATTGTTCTTGTTTTTCAGTATCTGATAGGAACGGTAGATTCAGCAGGTCATCCGTGGTAGAAAGATTCAGAGGTGTATATTCCTCATTAGCCAACGATACCTCTCTATGTAGGTCAGAAATGAGAGCTTTTCCAGAGAATAATTCCCTGAGATTTTTAATCTGTGTGTGTAAGTTGACAACATTCTTTAATCTGCGTCCTCCTACTTTCCGCTTTAAAGTTGTTCATATCACAGACGATCTTGGATGATGATTGATGTGCTTTGTCAGCATCGTTCGGGTCTGTTTTTGAATATCATCCAGTTCTGTCTCAGTTCATCTGATTATTCCAAATGAGTAAATCAACATTGGAGTGGCGTAGACGTTAATTGCGTTGACTAGATTCACCGATTTGAACATTGACTTCAGCACAGTCTTCAGACGTTGACTCTACTCTGAACGAATCTTCTCCTTTGACTGTTTTTGGTCTAGCAATCTGGCTTGTTGGTATCCCCCATACATAGTATAATATCACCAGTTCGAAGTTGTGTTTCACCATCTATAATTTTTCCCTTTTGAATGTTCAGAGTCTTACATTTTTCAATCCCAAAGCTCATATGAATATCTGCCGAGAATTGACTGACAGTTTTCAGCAGATCATCCAATTGCTTTTTGTTCTAAGCGTATAATTTGATGTCATCCATATACAGCAGATGGGAGATTGTGTGATAGTTTCTATCTGCTTTTATCTCAAATCCGTATCCTGTTCTATTGAGCATTGAAGACGATGGGCTTATAGCCAGACAGAACTATAGTGAACTCAAAGAGTGTCCTTGAAAAATTCCACGACGTATGGGTATTTCGTCGGTTTTATTGTTCATGTTGACCTGCAGAGACGTGCGCCAGTGTATCATTGTTGTCTTCAAGAATTCTACCAGGACTGGTTTAATTTTGTATATCTCTAATACTTCGACAAGCCAAGAATCGGCAGTACCATCGAATGTCTTCAGATAATCGAGAAAAGCTGAATGAACACTCCGATGCCCTCTGTGTGCCTGTTTCATTATCACAGAATCAATTTTTGCTCCTCAGCTTAATATTATCTTTTATTATCGTGGACTTATGCACTATCTCAGCTGTTAGCTGGATATAATTCACCTTTCCCAGATTCAGCAATCAAAGGGAATAGGCTCGATTACAATATACTTGATATAAATTTCCTAACTATCTTACATGTATTTAAGAATCACAGCTTTTTGCATTTCTATATAGGTATTCTTTAGGCTATCATGCAAAGTTTTGAATATTAACCCAGTCGAGGATACGATGACAGGAACAATATCTATTTTCTCGAGGTGCCACATCTGCTTGATCTCAATAGCAAGGTCTGTGTATTTGGCCTTTTTCTCCTTGGATTTGTTCACCAGCATTGCTGTTTTGGCTCTTTTATCATACAGCACTATGTCCGGCCTATTATTCGTCACCATTCTGTCAGTGATAACAGGCCTATCGTAGTATAATCTGATAGAGTAATTTTCCAATACGCGCGCCGGTTGATACTTGTAATATGGCTGGAAGGTATTCAGAAGTCCGTACTTGTGTGCAAGTTCCTGATGAATAATGTTGCACACTTGATTATGGCTGTGAAGATAGTCCGTATTGGCCAGTTGTTCGCATCCGGACGTAATATGCTGCATAGTCTCCGATCCTATATGGCATTTTCTGCACTTATGTGTTTGTAATGTTCCATCCTTCATAATAAATTTTTTGTAGTTGTTTGTAGCGATCACTTGGTCTTGGATGGTTATTATCATTATTATTATTATTATTATTAATTAACGGCGTTAAAGCCACATCAAATTGAAGTCCGATTTCATACTAATCGTGTTTTTTCATAGTATTTGGTATTGTCGTTTGTACCCATAACAAAATACGCTCTCCTGGTGGTGAAAATGCAGATCACTTTAGAAATAAAAAAGTTCATGTTTCTATCAAAGTGCAAATGATCTGTGATACTACTTCAATATTAGAAGTAAATTGGCCAGGATTTGTCCACGACAGTACCATATTCAATAAGTCACAAATAAGTGCTGATATTGTTACTGGCAACTACGACACTGATTATGTATCAAAAGGCAACAACTATTCTTGAAAGATGTACTTGCTCACTAGTTTTAACTCGAACGTATGCTAGGAAAAAACATAAAACGTGAAACTTAGTTCAACAAGGAATCAATTGAACGTTGTTTCGTTGTTTGGAATAGACGATTTCCTTATTTGTCTGTCAGTTCTACATAACATTCACATCTTACAGAAAGATGAATACCATAATGACGAAGTAAATAAGTTACTCAAAGAGAAATCAGGTTTACATAATGAGGGCAATCAAAATGTGGCAGTTTGCACAGCCATAATAAATTCAGTTTTGATTTGGCATAAGTCCAGAAATTCGAATGGAATTTTAATTCTTGGTGAAAAGAAAATTAATAATAAAAGGTAGTGTTCTATTGGAGTTTTATTTTAATAGTTCTAGTTATTTGTACTTCATCTTGATTCCCCAAAGTATGAATAATTTCTTTTGATTTTGATTCAAAACATGCAGTTTCATATTTTCTTTGAACTATTGTGTTTTCTTAACTTATCTTGAAAGTCTTGGATCTTGATATTTCAGGTGTAATTTAATGCAATGCGATGAGTATATCGAATACTATTCGAACAGTAGGGAGGTCAGCTCGCTCTAAAAGTAGTACTGAGCTGAACAAAACTTATTAAGAAGCTGACCTTCTTTAAGAATATTTACATATCAACATCACTGCATCATCCAATTCATTTATGAAAGGATCAATCAGATCAGATATTATCAAAATTTTGGTTCTGATGTCGAATTTGTAACTATAACGTTTTCTGAAGATGAATTTTATCTTTATCTACTGCCACTTTTGCAAGCAGGTATATTTCTTCCTGTTAAAAAAATTAAGAG
Source organism: Cryptolaemus montrouzieri (assembly GCA_013387265.2). Lineage (NCBI taxonomy): Eukaryota > Metazoa > Arthropoda > Insecta > Coleoptera > Coccinellidae > Cryptolaemus > Cryptolaemus montrouzieri. The sequence goes on along the minus strand of JABFTP020000021.1, from coordinate 88,276,652 downwards.
TATGAGAAATGAAATTCATTTTAACGTGTTCCTCAATATCTATTTTTGTTCTGCTTTCCAAATCTGCATGAAGCATGCGAAGATGCTTGGAAGTCCTCGAATTATTTGATTCCACTATCTTCAAACTTGTTTTTCAATAATTAATGGCAAGATATGCTCTTGCATTCGATAATATACATCTTCCTAATAGAAAATGGAAATATAGATAATCATTAGGAATTGAGCCGAATGCAAATCATTGGAAGAAGAATCATGAAAAATTAACAAATGTCACAATTGATAGTGCCAAATTTCTTCAGTATCACAAAATCAGCTGTACTGAATACGATAAACATGGAATCATACCATACTTACTTGGGTAGTGAAATTTGAAGATCTCTCTACTGAATTCATTCTCTGAATTCAAATGTTTTTTCAAGACAGAAAACAACAACCAATTGTTTAATCCTTTCTGCCACTATTTTCCAATTTTTGTTGAATATTAGAATTTAAGGGTTTGACACGATATATTGAATAACATTGACATTCTGTAACCAAATACTATTACCAACCTCACTTCGGCAAACGAAATGTCAGTGAAGTTCTATGTCAACTCTTTGAAAACTTCATGTTAGTTAACAGGAAGTGAACAAAGCTTTATACAACCAACTGAAATTGGATGAATCTCAACTCATTACTAAAGTTTATTCATTGTCAACTGACATAGAACTTAACATCGCTTTATACAATGTGGCCTCAGTCTTCTATATTGACAAAATTCAGATCAATAAACCACGGACAACGTTTATAGCCTAACTGCGTCCCATATAAAATCATTTGAGCAGAATATCATAATCTACATGCGATATGAGTATTTGGATCGCAATGAGTTCACGGGGTCATTAATTTGGGAAAGACATTCCATAAAAATTATTGATCGGACCATACATATAGATGTTCACAAGTAAAGCTGACATTGATTAATCGTATACAATTACAAATGAAATTCATTATTTCATGGGAGTATTTCTGTGCAAATGAGCTTTAATATTGTTGTATCAGTCACGCAATCTTTCACGTAGACAGTAAAACCAGAAATTAAAATATAGAGGCAATTCAATAATTCAAAAATTATCAAAATATCTTATTTCAGCAGATATTTAAGATCACCGATGACGGCAGCAGTACTAACAGTGACCAAAAACAATAAAATATTCTAGAACTGAGCTAAATATTCCGCTTCCATCTTGCTATGAACCGAACAGTGTTGTTATCACGAGAAAATCCTTGGAGGAGATATTAACATTAATTATAACTCTATTGAAGAAATTGTGAATATGCACTGGTGATTTGTATTGATATGAAGAGTTGCATTCCAAGCTAGGAAGTTCAGGAAATTCACGATGAATTGCGAGTTCAAACACACTATCACCAATTTATGACGCTGATGTCAGCATATATGGATGATTTAGACACATGTGCAATTCGGCGATGTCGATTGGCGGTGAATATTAGAGAGTTCACTCTCTTCATCGGAGAATTTCACAGTTAACACAATTAGTATTCATTGAATTTTCACTATTTATAAGCACAAACTTCAAAAGAATTAACAGAATAATAGTAAGAAGTATAGAGTATGGAAATATATAATCATAACTCCTAACATTTACTTGAAAGTACACATAATGTTTTCAACTCTACAGATGGCATTCCTGCAACTGATTGTTAAATTATTCTTTTGAGTTTTGTATTTATTGATTAATCAAATCATTTTTAATATCAGGAATTGGATTTGAATACTACTCACGCGAAGTAGATAATATAATACTATTAACATAAAATGATCAATTTTCTGAAATCTCAATCAAAAAACTTGTGCAAAGCTATTGAAGAAATACACAGAAAAAAGATATATGGAATCATGGAATATGGAATTTCCCATTATTGATTGTTTTAAACCATGGATATTTGGCTACATGTGGATCTAAAGAAAAGGAGCTTTAGTTTTTTTCTCCTAATCATCTAAAGAGGATAACTTCCCAGTACAATTATTTATTTAGATATGTGTTTTTTTTCTATATTTTGAGTGTGAAAGAAATATTTTACTTATCTCAATGAAAAAAATATAGAAATTATTGTCATACGAATTTTCAAATATTCATAGCATTAATTAAAGAACAAGATGATCGTTTCATAAAAGTGGTTAACATTTCTCGTACTAGTCACTTTACTCCCTTTGCGGTTAGTATGCCAAAGAGGACCTTTAAGATTTCATTATAACTACAGACCCAAAGAAATGTTCAGAATAGAAATAAAGAAAATGAAATAAGATAGCACATCTGAAGTACAATAGGAAAAGGTAATATTGCTTGATATTCTTTCGACATCATGTACATGGCTTTCTTTTGTGGACTCCCAAAGAAATACGATATTCTCAAAATCGAATTACAGAATCGTTTCCTGAGTCACTCTAGAAAGTTCGAAAGTTGCAGATCAGATTCGGAATTGATTTAAGAAACTCTAGTGCTCTCGTGTATTATTTTCGGCATCCTACAAGGTTCTGAATTTTAAAAGGCACAGTATTTTTATTTATATTTTGCATAATATATTAGCATCTTGTGTTATACTTTCTCCTACATTGTTTGTGGAGACATACTACCAAAGCATATATCAATTCATCTAATCATTGTTATATTCTTAAAGGAAAGAAGTATCTCAGAAAATAACCTACTGAAACATGTGAAAAGAATTTAAAAACTGTTTCTTGAGAGCCCGATTCTCTGAAACTTTTAAGTTCAGCACAATATCTCAGATGAATTCAATCATGTATCTGTGATTGTCATTGCGAAATCCGACACAAACATCATAAAAAATAAAACTCAGAATAGAAATGTAAGTCTCACTAATCACTCGCTTAATTTTTAAATATTTAAACAAATAAAGAAAAACAAGGCCTATTTTTCACAAATGAGAATGAAACATCTAGACGATAACGACAATCCGGTTACAATTTTGAACAGATCAATTTAGAAAGATGAAGCAGAGATACTATCAAATTCAACAATATTTGTTAAACTGAAATCTGATTGAATTGAGAAATTTCAAGAATCTGATAAAAAGTATTAGCAAACTGTACGTATATACTGCCTGAAAATAAATTCTCTATAACTGTGAATTCCTTCACTTTTTGCTCTTCCGAAAAAATTTCTAAATGGCTAGATAAGACTAATTGTTTCATATAGTAACGCATCCACCTCAAAACGTTGAAAACATGTCAACAGAACAATACCAGATTTAACTGAACATTACTCAGTCAAAAATGCTTTACAACTGACAGAAGAGATAAAATACTCACTATTCTCCCTAATGCTAGATTAATTTCACTTAAATGTGTTGAGATCAATACCGAATAAAAACTCAAAATCATTATTACCAACCAATTACTTACCTAAAAATACAACATTGACCCTCAAATTAGAACAGAAACGATTATGTTAGTAGAAGTATATTTGAAACAGAGATATTTCAAATTCAATAACAAAATCAACCAACTATCAAGTAGTCTTTTTCTACATTATCTTTCCCTTTGAGCGAAATCATGATCATTCTTAGACAATAAACTAATATTTTAATCAGAAATGTTCTGTACTGGAAAAGATAAGTTGATTATATATTTAAATGGACAGGTATTGATAGACAATTAAATCTTTCGAAATCTTATTTTCCTAAATTTATGTTACGATACGACCGAATTCACAATGGAAATCGAAAATAAGCATAATACACTTAATTTCGTAGATATTCAAAGTACGAGAACAGAGAATCAGGAAGTCGACATTTATCCAAAACCTATGTTCACCTTAATCAATGAACATTTGAATTGTGGAGGCCGTTACTTGATGTAGATCTATGATATAAATGAGATAAAAACACAAGGTTTAACTTTAATTTACACTTTATTTGAAAAAATTCGACGATTTTATGAATAGGATATACTTCATCATATCCGGATTATATATTACATCATCAAACAGATAGCCATTAATAATTCATATAATCCGGATATGATAGATCTAATCATTCGTAAAAACTCTATCAGAAAGCAATAAATGAAGTATATCCTATTCATAAAGACTATAAAATATTCAACAGTTTAACATTCTGCGGTTCTGCAAGTACAAATATTAAATCCTTTTCTCGTCAAACAAAATCTTAATATAGCTTTCAAAACTTCTAATAACTTAGGTAAACATATTAAAAATAATAAATCTCATGTTGAAAAATCAAGTAAATCAGAATCTATAAACTCAATTGCGGTTCTTGTGATAAAATTTATATCGGTAGGACCTATAGGAGTTTTGGCATAAGAACATCTGAACATAAACGTAGCTTCGATAAAATAAATCTGATTCAAATTATTCAAACCACCTAATAAAAGAAAACCATTCATTCAATAAAAACTTTGACATGTTACATATAAAATCAAAAGTTCAAAATTAGATCTCCTAGAAGCATTAGAAATAAATAGATACAAACATTCGGACAAGCTTTTGAATGAACAGGTAGATTTGAATTACTCACCCCTACTTAACTTGTTTAATTAGTTTTTATTACCTTTCCTACTAACTGTAAAATGGCTCGGTGTGGATTTTCCTGTTATTCATCCAACTTGTTCTACGATTTGTTTATAATACCATACTCTTCATTCTATTTTTCATTCTTGATAAAGCTGCTGTGTCAGCGAAACGTCGTCGAATTTTTTTCAAATAAAGTGTAGATTAAAGTTAAACCTTGTGTTTTTATCTCATTTAATCAATGAAGTTCCCATTCGCATTAAATTAAAAAATACAAATATGTATAAAATACATAGTTCCGTTTCATGAAAAAATTTAAAATCAAATTTTCCGTTGAATTGCAGGTACAATAGCATTATAGACAAATCAATAGCTAAAAATCAATACTAATTATAATTATCCCTTCTTTACTTTCAGTTTTCAGGTTGACGAAATAATACAATATACCTGAATTAATGATGTTCCACAAATAAATACTTGTCTAATAACAAAGATTGACTTATTACAGGTACAAGAAGTGATGTATATAAATAATATTCTTTATATATAGGTCGTCCATCAATATTGACTTAGAAGAGCATAAAAATCTATAATTCATAATTAGCTATCAATATTTTTTCAGAACATTGTTTAGACAAAAATCATGTTTTAAATTTCACAGAAACCTATATTTATATTTAGGTAACGAAAGCAAGAGATTAGATTTCTTGGTGTTCCTAGAAATTTCATCACCTCACAAGCATAATCTACCAATAACTAACAAACACCTTGATTTCCGTTCGTCTACTCTTGGGTATTACATTACATTACATTCGTGGGGGTCGATTGGCTTTGCAAGCCTTTCCGAACTGCGACCAAACTGATCTTTTGTTCGTAACCCTTTTTATTCATTTCCCTGTAGGTCCAAATCCCTTACAAAATTAAGAATCTCCCTGGGAGCTTTCGCTTTTACTTCGTGCGGCTCTAGTTGGTCGCTACCGAACTGTATATGTCTTTGACAGACAGTTGCGATGCAACTGAAAAGAATATGTTCGGCAGTTTAATCGCTCTCTTTACACATTCTGCATGTTGCCGTTTCCGATTTGCCCATTTTATTGAGATGGTATCTCATTGGCAATGTCCAGTAAGGAGGCCTGTTATGATCCTCTACTCGTCCCTAGAGAGATCGAGAAGCTGTTTTGTCTTCTTTGGCGAATAGTCAATGAACTTTTTCGCTTACCTTTGGCCTGGAGTTTTCCTCCAGTATTCTTTTTTGCTAGATTCTTCCCATCGTTCCTGTTCCTTTCGTCTGTGCGGCTTACTTAGACCGCAGAACGGTTCAGGTCCGATGGGTGGGATTCCAACAGCTGGTTTGGCCAATTCGTCAGCGGCTTCATTTCCTTGTATGCCTTCGTGGCCAGGCACCCACCATAGGAAAAGTTTGTTCCGCTCAGCTAGTTGCTTCAAAGATTGACGGCATTCCCAGACAGAGATGCTCCGATAACTGTAAGAGTTTAAAGCTTAGCATTACCTCCAGGGCAATAGTCGGGGTGCTTTTCATAGCACCCGTTATGCCCAAGCACGCTAGCAGCTGCAGTTTTTGCAGCTTATTTTGCGCAGTTATTTCTGATGTTTTCGTCCACCATACTAACGACGCATATGTGAAAATGGGTCTTATAACCGCTGTGTATAACCAGTAGGTTAGTTTTGGCTTTAGTCCCCATTAACATTGTATTACTTCAATTCCGTCCTAATTCCCAAAAATGTGATGAAGCTGAAACATAGTTTAAACATGTTTTATTCATTATAATTTGTGAAACTTAATTTTTAGGTATTTAAAATTCTGAATATATAAAACTTACAGATGAACTCACAAAAAAGTGGAAGAGTTGTCTGGTTATTATATAATATTTCTATCAAGTGAGAATTATTCTAAAATCATTTTCAATTATTCTATTATTGTAAATATCCTCTACTTCAGTTCTTCAGGTAATAATCAAGTTTTGTTTGATGTTTAGTTTTGATACAGACAATGAAAAATATATGCAAACATTTTTGCAGTTTTTGATGAAATTTTATGAACAAAATGAAATGAAACAAATTTTCATTTTAATTTAACATTACACTCTCTGTGACTTTCACGGCATGAGAATATAGCCACGAGAGTAAGTACGCCACTAAAAGTAACTTCATTTAGTAATAAATAGCAACTCAAATATTTGAATAAAAATATGGCGACGCCTGAATTGTTGAGAGAAGAAAGTGCCATCGGATATTTTTTTTCTGAAAGTGTAGAAGTCATTGAAGACCATGACAAAATGTTCTAATGGCTGGTCTATAAATATACTACACTTTAGAGCATTTCTCGCACAAAGAGAAGCTTATAATGAAACAAATTCAGTAAAGCATGTAGCAATATTTTGCTTGAACTCTTACCAGTTATGTTTTTCATAAAATTTCGTTCTTCTGAGGTCATAAAGGGGATGGAAATAACACCCCCTATTTCTTTCGATAAGTAATATATCATATATTCAATTTATTGGCGAGGACTTCTCGGCACGTCAAAGCTCAACCTGCAACCATACTCAAAGTGAACATACAAAGTGAATACAAGGATCAAAATAGGCTACATAATATATAAAAATTTCAGAACACTAATCAATGACAGAATAAAATTCGTACTATTTCAAGTACATCTTACCTAACTTCTTTGGTTATGACAGTCTTCTGACAGCAATTGAAACAGGTTTATTTTTTAAAACTCCTAATTTCTGATATCTCCATAGAAAAATGTTAATAGCTTTACTTTCGGGTAATAAATCTTACTGTAAATAGATAAAAAACTATATAGGTGTACGTTTAAGGCATAGTATGGAGGTGCTCTATCGTGTTGAAACCGAATTCTCTCGTCGGTTAACTCTTGGTTTATCTTTCTTGAAAACAAGATGGTTAAAGATGGAATTGAATCTCTACGTAGAGAAATAAGGGATTTTTTCCAGTAATGCACTCATCTCCAGAATCTCAGTCCTAAGAAATGGTCACCATTTATGCGTACCTAAACGTTAACATTATCTGGATATTGAATTTGAGTGAGAGTAGTTTTCAGGCCAATATAGCCAATATAGATATTAAGGTACATTCATCCGAAAAAAGTATCCGTTCCAGACCTACGATTTTTGATTAATAAATAAAATAATAAATGATAATAATTTCACTATGTATTGACAAAGTTTCCTCTTGCTGATCTAAGCAATTCTCATGAAACTCCTGTACAAACTGTAGTTTGTGAGTATACATTTTCATTCGTGAGTATCTTTAGTAACAGTTTATTGTAACTATTATAGTCAAATCAACAACGGATTGTCTCCTTTGAGTACTGAATTTCAGAATATCTGTTTTCCGAAACTATAAGGAATTCAAACATCTGCTATAGACAGCGGAATATTGCAGAAAATTGTTTTGTATTTTTAAAGCGATACCAAACTTGAGGTGTCCTCAATTTATTAGTTATCAGATTGATGGAACTATGGAGCAATTAAGGTATTTAAGTCGATTAATTTATCACTGAAATAAATTAACGATCGAGCTTTTCGCTAATGTTAATCACCTATATTATGCAGTAGTTCATGAGATTGGAATATAATTTCATATTTTCTAATCTTTCAAGAGTTTAAGCTCATTGAATGATGAATGATAGAGATAAAGTAACGAACCATCAGGACAATTTCGTTCAATAATAAAATATCTACCTGATGAACTTAGATCACATCCATATCAGACTGTAATTTTCCTCGCTGATACGCAAAACCTGCTAGAATGTACACAGAATTACAGTTAATGTTTGTGACAATACTGAGTATGTTTTCACGCAACTAAAAGTAGAAAGTCATGTGGAGAAATATACCATTGCTTGGCGAATTAACACTTGGCGGGGCTGGCCTTAAAGCAGTTCTTATGAATTCGGCTCAAAAAGATTCGATTCAATGGTTCTTCTGCGTATTATGTAGTCACAGATATATTATTGATTGGGAATTTCTAATTAAATTTTCTTAGAACTTATACTCGACACAATTATCTGATTATTCAGAATAGGTAACCTTGACATAATTCAGCAGAATTAACCAGAAACGATCCAAACGATCATGATAAACTGAGTCAAGTGAAAAAAAACAATCAAAAGAAGATTTTTCAGGGATGTTTAGTGTACTTTTTACTCAATTTAAAATTTCTCAATTCACAGAAATAAATTAATAAACACAAATATTTGTAAATGCTTCAGAATTGTAGGAAAAACTGGGAAGCTCAATATGAACATTGAATCTATTTATGTGCATAAAACATTATTTTTTCTTTGACATATAATCTGGTTCCAATTAAAACAGATGTGCAATGTACCTAATATAAAAAAACAAATTAAACTCTTTTCTTCAATTCACATGTGCATTTTTACTGCTTATAATAACTTCGCATTCGAGCTAGACGAGATGAATAACAAGCCGTTCCGAAGTAGTGATTCAGTGTCTCAAAAGCTTTGTTTGTATTTTCTTTGCGTCGTTACTCTCACAGATGTAGCGTAATTCAAGATAAAGTTGAGATATAATTCATCTTACCATTTATAAGAATATTATTTTTCGTGGAAAAGTATATTTATAACAATTCCTCATATTCCTGAATTAAATAATTGAAAGAGCAACTAATAAATAATCAATACACTTGGCAAAGGTTTCACAAAAATATATTAAAATACTGGGGATCGAGACCAATACAATATTGAAAAATAAAATGAGTGGTTTAACTTGAATATAACAGCATTCACAACAAGAGATAGAAGTATGTTTGCTTATTACATTTTACAAATTGGCTGGTTTTTTTCTACGACCATAGGTGATTTTTATCATTTAAAATGTAATTTCTTTTCTTTATTACCTGGATGTATAAGTTCAATTATTTCGAAATATATTAAATGATTTTATTCATACAATGGTACAAGAAACCGGTATTTTTTTGAATAATATAATGTTCTCCAATTATTTTCTCGATACACCTCCCCGTTTGGACTATGTAGAAAGTCTCGCATTCGCTGCAGTGTATTCTATATACTCCGCTTTCTTCAAATAATTTCATTTTATACTCATCATCAACTAACAGGGAACCCAAAGTATTTTCATTAGTACTGATGGTTTTAATAAAGTTATTTTTGTGCAATTTATTACATATTTAAAATTAATTAAATTAGTTTACATTATTTTTGTTTTATTGAGGTGCCAATTATATTCAGTTCATCGCCGTTATTCTCAGCGATGCATTTTAATATTTGAACTTAATTCTAAAAATCAACAGCTGACAAAGTAATAGAGCGTATTCTGTGAACAAATAAATGAAAAGTATTCAATTTGTTAATGTTATGAAGCAAGTTATTCGAATGAGTTGGTAAATACCAAGCTAGCGTAAAGCTTGATTCACAGCAGGAAGTCTACATCCCTAAATATCGAATTGAGCGCTTTCCATTCAATTGCTGAAAGATTTCTCTCTATCCCTCTGTCCTCTGTTGATTTCAGAAATGAAAAGAATAACTGCTATGAACCGAATGTAATTGATAATTTGATGAAACAAAAACAACATGTTTTCAGCAGAACATTTATTTTTGCATACCAAGAAATCGAAACGAAATTTCCAATTAATTATATTCATATTAGCAACAAGGTATGTTATAGATTTCCCAAAAATAAAAACAACATCAGCACTAACTGAAATGATTTGGGTTCACAGTAAGTTAATAATAAAAATAAAATTATTGGAAGAAAACAGAATATATAATATACAATGCAGACTTTCCATTTAGGCCATACCAGAATATATATCGAGAAAAGCATTGAACAAGATAAAAGAACCATTATTCAAAACAGAATTCAACAGATTTTTCTGCCAATGAACAAATAGAATCATTTCATACATTTCGAGGGGAATTGAACATATATACCCACGTAATCGAAGGAAGCAGTTGGACATTTTCAGGATGATGAAAATCACGTGCGCTCGTAGGATAAACCTGCCAATGTATTGAAGAAACGGATTTCGGCTAATCTTCTGTTGTTAATGCCGCTATATTTAAGTAATACGACTCATTTTATGTTTCAGTATTGTATTACTTCTGACGAAAAGGGTGATAACCCGAAACATATGTCGAATATTTAAATATATTCATGGGAAACCTCTGCCAAGTGTTTTAATTAATCATTCATTCATTAGGTTGCACCAAGTGTCAAGCGAGAATTCTATATATAGATTGACAGAACGATTAGTGGGACACCTAGGTTATGTTTATATCATTCACAACAATGAATACAAATATCATCTAATAATACATCAACACTCTGATTTTCACGTAAATTTTGAACAATAGTAATACGACCTTCATTGTTGAGGAACATTTACATTCAAGGTGCTCGTCTTGATGGAGAAAGTTTTCGCGGCAGAAAACGAAAGGATTCGGGAAGTTTAGAAAGAAAAGTTATCGAAGGCGAAAGGGATGGGGATTTTGGGTTTTGCATCGCAAATTATGAGAATACTAGTAATTTAGAAAAATCTGATTCTGTTACATTACTTTTAAATTATGAAACTCGTGATTATTATGAGTCATTGTTCTCTCTAGGATTCAATGCCAGAGACTATGTTAATCAAAAAGTTTATTTATTCAAGAAAGAAAACATATATGATTACAGGTCAAAAAAAGACTGTATTGTTTATCTTTCACATTTTGATGTGAGTTGAAAAGACAATCGATTGAAAGCGCTGTATGTAGAATGGATAATCATTGAAAATACGCTAAGCTTTCCACGATCGCTTCTATAGTGTAACAAAGAAATACAGAAAAACAGCGTAACCATACGGAAATGTTCACATGATTCAAGAGGACAGGAAAAAGAATCCTGGATAAAAACTTTGTATATATAACGTTTCAATTTTAATTTTGACTAGAACTTCGATTAGTGGAGGTGCGATGATGAGAAAATCTAACCAAAATAAATAATCCTGCAGCCATCTAAGTAGGATCTGGTGAGACGTTATTACTAACAACAACACTTGTTCGAAGGGCTAACGCATTGAAAGGAGTGCGCAGGAAACCGAGCGAGCAAATTGGTTTCCGAGATTTAAATTTTTAATCAAAAACTCCAAAGTTCTTGGATGAATGAGAAAAGTAAGAGTGTTACTCACACCAGCTTTCTCCAATACATATTCTCTGATGATATATGGGGGAATTACATAGCAATAGATATGTGGCCTGGGAATTAGAGTTGAATTAATGACACCTGTTATAATTCTCACGGCATATTTAAAATGTTTCGCGAAGTTACAAAGGTATTCTATTTTATGGAATTCCTTGTCACTATACGTTTTTTGATGAAGTTTACGACATAAGGAGGAATGAGTCCGAATTCGGATAAAAAATTAATTTAGTGAAACAATTGCTTCGGCTCTGAAAACCGTTAAGACATGAATTGGAATACGGATGGATTCATAATGAAATAGGGTAACACGCAACCATCTTTTAGGCAGAAGTATATGCCATAATAACCTGTCTTCGTGAGAACCTCAAAAAACGCTCTTAGAACAGGCAGATAAACATTCTCTCAGATAGTCAGTCGACAATAAAAACTCTGGCTGGAGAGAAACTGTGTCAAAATTCATAGGGGAATGTTTGCAGTAATACACTGAAGAGGCAGCTTATTAATTGTAAACAGATGCGAAGCTCTAGCCTGGAAAAAATAGAAATAAGGAACAAAGAAACCTTGGAAGAGGTAAGCGAAAGGGACCTGATAAATGGGATTCTAAACCTTGTTAAGGAAGTAACCCTGGAATGTCAGAAATGGTTATCTATGGAGGTGCACAATAATCCTTGGATGGCTGCAGTGACATAAGACAAAATACAAATACGAACACAAAGGTATTGCCTATTGTTTTTCGAAATTTTATCACTACAAATTTAAAAAAAAATCAACTTAGCGTAACTGAAGGAACATAAAAACTGAAACCATACTTTATAGAAACAAAATTAACCTGAGCGAACAGAAAAAAATTGTAGATTCTGAGCAATATCTTAAAATTGCGAATTTTCAAATGAGCTGGCAACTTATTTCAAACCATAAAACTGGACATCAAATTATCAACAATGAACCAACAAACGTTCATAATAGACGTTTTAGATAAAGTAAGACCAATTAAACTCGAATTAATGGAAGATTGAACATTAAAGTTGATTAATATCAGATCGGCAGTCATAAAAACTCACACTTCCCCCAATTTCTGGTGTTTATATTCTGGTCAGACTGGTACGTGTATGGAGTGTCAATTGCACCTTGAAAGATATTCTAATAACCTGGAGCATTTTCATCAGTCCGTCATTTCCGGAAATTCCTGAAGTTTCCGGGCATTTGGACGTTTTATATGGTAATATATTTTTTCATTGAAAATGAAATAAAATATATTCTATACTTTCCACAATTTTATTATCACAAACACGACCGGTTTTGATTGTCATTTTCAATTGGTCAACTACAGTTGACAGTTTTTTTTTAGACAAAGAGGAGGAAAATCTTCGAAAAGATGCACCCCGAGAGTCGGATTTTTACCGACTAAAAACCTCCTCTTGGAGTTCCAGCCCGCAGGCTATAGTCTCCACTTATAGATTTTGGATAGCAGGAGAAAAAATAAAATTGACCTAGGCCAAAAGGTTCGCTTTCATGGAACGGAGGAACCTAATCATTTACTAGGAGAAACGGTCGCAGGATGATGTCTTACCATGTTGGCTTACAGTTAGCTAATGCAGAGACTGTAGGATTCTCGTGAAAGGTTATGTTTTCACGGAGGTTGCGTACCATTTTAAGCTTCAATTCGGTAAGTGATGCCATACCGGAGTCTTTAAGAATGTCGGAGTTCCGAACGTAACATGTAATGGCGAGCAAAGCTCGTAAAAGTTTGGAATATGTAGATTCCAGTTTTTGAAAGCGCTTTTTGGAGCTGTGTCGTAGATTGAAATTGTATGGGTGATTATTCTACTGATGATTGCATTGAAAGTGAGGAGTTTAGTTATAGGATACACTTTAGGATTCCTGAAGAATGGTTGAAGTTGCACAAAAGTGGCGCGAGCGGACATTCGCTTATACCAAATGAGCTGTTTATCAAGATGGATACCCAAATACTTTACTGAACGTTTCCACGGAATAAGAGTGTCGTGGACTTTGAGATTAGTAGGCTGCTTCCTTCTTGAGGAGAGGAAAGTAACTTCAGACTTTGATTCTTTGATCTACAGACGTCATTTAGAATACCATTCGAGAAGGATCGGCAGATGTTTTTGCATCCGTGAATTTCCGTGTACAATTTGTTTTCTAGATGAAATAAGTGCAATATCGTCTGCATAGAGGTCTGTGAGGATGTTCGGGTCGGATGGTATGTCCGACGAAAATATATCAAATAAAGTAGATGACAGCACAGACCCTTGAGGATCGCCGGCTGTGATAATTCTTGGGCAGGATATGCTGCATATGCTGCTACCGACACGGACAGAAAGATTCAGTTCATACTGTCATAACAATATGTGTTAGATATGCAGGAAAATCGAGTTTTATCATTTTATAGGATAACCCCTCGTGCCAGACGCGGTCAGACACCTTCTTGTCGCCCAACGTAAGCATTGTCGTATGCAAACGTTTTTGTAGCAATCTGTGAGATATATATATATATATATATATATATATATATATATATATATATATATATATATATATATATATATATATATATATATATATATATATATATATATATTTGCAATAAATGATTATATCTATAATTTTGGTGTGCGTCGGAAAATGTAACAGGGAACAGGGAACCATACTATCTTGTATATGATTCAATAAACGAGTGAAAAAAACCTGAGGAAAAAACTCGTTTCCCTGTCGCTATTGCACTAGCAATAGCTTGTCTGTTTATGTTGTGTTAGTGTTGTGTGTACATAAAGGGTACCAAAGATTTTTCTGCTTAGCTGCTTCATTATCTCTTGCATTCCATGATTTCCAAACGAAGACTAGGGAGAAAGGAAGTAGGTTTGGGACAGGAATGTGTAACAATGGAAAAAGAAAACCAGCAGAAAAATATTCAACAATCATACTTCTTATATGTCTAAACAAATCTGAGAAAAGATTTTTCATGGCAAGCAATGTCATGAAAAGGACTCAGGAAATAATGAAATAATACATAACTTGCGATATTTCCTCAAATTACCTCTCTGTTTGGCGGAGAGAGCCCCGATGGCCAGGTTCACTCATCCAATTGATGCCGATTATGATCTATAGATGTTTTAGAATCATTATGGACCCAATAATCTAGGTTGACATCGCCCATATATCATTTCTTCGTGGAACATGTTCAATTTGAAGAAGAATTAGCGAAAAACTTTTGACAGTCGTTCGAAAAATATGGCAAATGTCATACCGGTGAGATATTCGCCGACACGAAGAATTGATGTCCAGTGCCGTGATTTTTACGAAAACCATATTGGAAATTTGGGATCATGGAGTGGCTCTCGATGTGCTAAGATGATTTTTTCCAATACTTTTCTGATAAAAGGTAGCAGCGATATGGGCCTATAGCTCAGAGAGGATCTGATAGGTTTGCCGGATTTAGGTAAACATACAACTAACGCTTTTTTCCAGATGCTCAGAAAATATTGATGTCGTAAAAAGAGATTGACAATAGCGTTGAGATATTTTATGCAGTTAGAAGGAAGAATTTCTATAATTTTGTTCCGTATGCCATCAATAACGGGGGATTTTCTCGGTTTTAGGGACTTAAGGTTAAAAGAGATTTCATCCGTCGTTAAAGGTGTGAAGTCTGGGTTGACTTGTTGATACTGTTGAACTGTATTCGAAACAAATTCATGAAATGCTTGAAAATTAGGTGCACTAGAAATGGGGAGCATTGGCCCTGAAGTGATCGAGCAAAAATATCGACCTTCTCCGAATCGGAAGTGAAGTTGCAGCCGCCGCGGGAAGAAGGGGTGTGTTTGAGTTTTTAAGTTTCCTGATGACTTTCCAAGCGCTCTTGGGGTGATCGTTTGCTTCCGCGATGAAATTTCGAAAGCCCTCGTTTCGAATTTCGGTGAGCCGGCCACATCAGGAGGGAGAACCATGCCATCAGTTGGAATTTGATGATGAGTTGTCGCTTTTTCAGTGGAGTCGGTGATATGCTTCGTAAAAATTTTTACCATGTTATCGATATCACAACTCGACTCTCCAGTACATAAGAGGATTGAAAGTGGTTGCTCGAGAAAATATTTGATTTTGAGCCAATCAATTTTGGGGATCAGTTGTGGATCGTGCCTAAAACGTGTATTCAGTTCCATGATGACAGGATTGTGATATGAAAAGAGATCAGAAACATTTCATACCCTGGTCTGTGTGTTCACATTTTTTGTGACGAAAAAATCTAGTACATTGGAATGTTTATGATGATCACTTGGGATGTGAGTGTATTGCAATGGGGCGTCAATCGTCAGGTTATGCGAAAGACTTAGTGATAGAAGAGAGCGCCCGGATGGATTGTTCGAAGTTCCATGAAGTGTTTTCTGCATTCAAATCGCCTGCTACGATTGTGGGATTTTTGTCACAAAATAGTTTGGCTAACGGCCTCTTTTCAAGAACCTGATTAGGTTTGTCATAAACCGAGATAATCTTATTATTATAAGGTTGAGAAATTATGGTTACTCCAACAGCCTATAATTTTCCGGCAACAGTTCTCAAGGGTTGATGACGGATGGTGTTTTTGATGAAAATCGCGAAACCCACATAGCTACTGCTATCGGGGCGGTCCTGACGGAAAATACAGTAGTTTTTGATGAACAATTTTTTAGAGGGGTTTAAGTGAGTATCAGTGATGCATGCTACATCGATTGAAAGACGAGATAGGAAATCCTCAAATTCAGTGAGTCGGGAGAAAAGACCGTTCGCGTTCCACGTGACGATGCGGAGGAGTTTAGGGGCGATATTTTCAGCTGCCATTTCAAGCTCTCAGGAACGTTTAGACTGGAGCCGAGACGATTTGGCTCAGTTGAGGAAAAATTGTAGCGAGGACTGCTTCCGAAATGTCGTTCCTATTTGATTTTGCTTCCTGGGCTTAACTAACCATTGGACGAGTAGGTTGCTGTACGCTTTTAGTCGACTGTGGAGCAACAGGTTTAGGGGTCTGTGGTGTCCTCACAGTTAGTTGCGCATTCGTTGGTGTTTTTGGAGACCGACCGGTTTTTGGAGCTTTGCGGCACTCAAGGTATTTTGCTCTGTATTCGCCTTGGCGAATACAGAGCAAAGAAGGAGGGATGTTTTCCGAAACATAAGGTGCAGCGCCACGGTGTTGATAGTTGGCAGTGTGGCCGAACGTTTAACAACGCCGGCACTGCGGAATTCTCTTGTCTGCTTGCTTACATTCGATTTTGACATCACGGCCTCTTAGTATCTTGATGTCGTTGATCGACTTAGCAGTGTTGGATTTGTCGAGTGTTACTCGTACGTTATTCGACGTTGCCGTGTTTCATGCGGTGAACGTTCCTCACAGGAACCGCCCATCGCTTCAGTTCTTCCATAACCTCCTGGACAGTATTGCCTACGAGGACGCCTCGGGTCACTGCTTCCGATAGGTGATCTTCGGCTAGATGAAAGATGTTATATGACACATGTTGTTCAGTCAAGTGTCGAGTGACAGTCCTGAAATCAGACGAGCTGTTTAGGAAGATTTTTACACACTCCCTTCTGTCAATTGACCTTCGGTAAGGGATGTCCCTTGCTCTCAGCCAATGTTTCTTTTCACGGAGGAGAATAGGCGGTAGGCGGCGCTGCTTTTGCGTCTCGCTTTCGGATTCCGTTTGGGATTCCGATGACGATGACGACGACAGTGATTCTGTCACTGGAGTGGTTCGCTTCCTTTTTCTACGGTCGTAGCATTGCTCGGTGAATTCTTCTTTACCGGGAATCGAAGTTATTTCCATGTCTTCGGCATGGACATCTGCTTCCACAGTTATGACTGTGGGTTCCGGGAATGAAGATGGCAGCAAGGGAGATTCGTTAATTTTTTCCCTCGATTTTGCGACTTTTTTGTCACATTTCCGATTCTTGGACTCCAAAAGTATATCTAGTTTCTCATTTAATCGCACGATTTGTGCGAATAACTCAGTTATCTGTTTACGCTGTTGTACGTCTTCGTTCGTCAGCGTTTGATTGTCGCGTGTTAGTTCCAACACTAAGCGGTCCATGACGAAGGAGGGGACCTGTGAAAAGAACTTTCACTAAAATTTTCTGCTGGGCTCAGACCTAGCCGGATCACGGGGGCAAGAACCCTCTTAAGTGGGCACTATGGTTAATGCCCCACTAGTCCGCAGACATGGTCTAACTGCAATTATCTGTAAAAAAAAACCTTCGATTAGTTATCGAACCAAACGAAAATAACGCTATGAAAAAAGCACTATAAAGTGCTGGGTTTTAAAGTTGGGGAACGCCGGTCGGTGGGACGAATCCTCGATCAACGGCACTCTTCGTAAAGTGCACTGGCGGGCAGAGGGATCGGTAGAATGATGCTCTCTGGAAGACATCTGGCTGGTCAACTACAGGAAACGAACCTACTTATATAGATACTAGCCTTATTACAAATTTAGTACTGGAGAGTTATTTATGTCCATCTGACTATTAAGCGTGATTTCACTCGGGTTTTTACAAAGTTTATTGAGATGCAAATATTCCAACAGATTCATTTTTTGTCCTTTGTCGCAATTATGAAGAGCTTTGATATTATCTAATGATATTGAATATTTTGTGGTTTTTATATGTTTGCATATTGAGGAATTGTTATTAGAGGATGTGCTCTTTGAATGTGATTTCGAAATTCCTACCAGTGGTTATTATTTGAAAAAACCCTAGTTTTATTGTAATCCGAAAATCTTTCATCGAAAAATAAATTAAATCAGTTCCTAATCTCTACTCACAAAAGAGCCCGTAAAGTGTCAAAATTGTTTTCACCTAACTTTGATAGCAACCGAGATCCCGGAAAATCAATAAATTGGGAATAATTGGAAACAAAAACAGAAAGCAGCAATCTATTTCCACCAATGATTTTTCTCGAAAATCGGTGATAGAGATGGTGGGGTCAATTTTCTCTATTTGCAGTATTTCTTATAGCTGTCGTACTGACCATCGAAGATTGGACATCGAATATCATAAATAGCTAAAGAAACAAGACAGTGAAACTATGAACTGGATGTGTCGTTCATATTCGAATTGAAGTCACCTTATAGAATATAGTAGTATGCAGAAACAGGCTAATTTGATGGTCATACATTTTCTCTTTTCTTATATCATTTCAATTTTCAATTTATAAATTTCTAAATATATGATGCTTGGCGACGAGATTAAAAAATGTGGAAAATGAAAAATTTTTAATCTACCGATTATTATTTCCACAACAGGTGTTATTCCTAGGAATCTTCACAAAAGTATTGAGATTTTGGGTCTGAAGAAAAATTTGTTTGAACAGTTACAAAAATAACAGTCATCAAGTCTTGTAATATTCTTCGTAGGTGTCTTTCCGAAAAAAATAATGAGGTAGATTCATAGGTTTTCTCTTTAGTTTATACTGCTCAGAATCTCATTTCATATTTTATTTATTTATTTATATAAATGAAATATAGTTAACTGACAATTTTGTCATATTTATATTTAGAGCAGTATTCTATTTGCTCGTTCACCACTTCACACAAAGGAAACTATTAATGAGTAACATTCAGTGTTACTTGACTAAGGCCCGTACACTGGATTTTTCCGGGGAGAAAGCCTCTGACACTACTCGTTGGTACATTGATATCATTGTCTGATGATGCTATAGTATGTATATATTCTGGTAGATTGATATATTCTCATAACATTTAACGTTATCCTAATATATAATTATTCCAGGATATGTTTTGATTATAATCATTGCCTGGCAATGGTATTAATTACCGGGTGGTGGATTTATATTTTTCCATGAAATCAGTTTGATTGCATGAACAGATATATGGGCAATATATACAGTGTGTTCCAACGAAAATTTGACCCCCCCTCTAACTCCGAAATGAGTAACATTAGCGAAAAACACCAAGACACGTCGATTTTTGTTTCGAGGGGGAGCATTTTTCGAAATAATTCGAAACTTCTCAGATCAACCCCCTACCCCCAGCAACCCTAACTTTGAAATTCATCATAGGGAATAAGGGTCGAGTGGCACCTTACTGAAAAGGTCTGTCAATTCTCCACCTTGATTTGTCATTTTAGAATTTTAAATTAACATACAGGGTGTCCCAACCAAGGGTGAAGTTGAATTCTGGAAATCCCAAATACTAAATGAAATAGATTTATTTTGGCATAATGCAAGCGCAGGTTTATGCTCGGTCTAGAAAAACGACCTACACTTGTGAATTTGGAGTTGGTGCAATCAACCCCTATTTCCAGCATCCCCAACTCAAAAATCATTCGATCGATAATAGGTCAAGTGGCACCTCGTTGGAAAGGTACTGCAATTTTCTCTTCGAATTTGGTATTTTCGAAATTCAGAATCATCATACAGGGTGTCCCGAAGCAGGAACATTGAAAACCCAAATAACTTTTTGAAACTGGTTCATTTCGGTATACGAGAACATGTTTGATCCGAGAATAGGACTTTTTGTGTGGTTATAGAATTTTGCAATCAACCCCTTCCATTCAGCATCCCCAACTTGAAAATCATACAAATAATTCAAGTGGCATATCTTCAGAAAGGTTTTTGAATTCCAGAATGATTAAAGCATTTCATTCAGTTCGGCTCTCCATACAGGATGTCGCTTTCGAAAAATTCAATATCGTCATTTGAAATTATCAACTAAAATTAATTCGAAACTGTTAAAAGTATTGGGGTACGATGTGTTGAGCATCAATTACGAAGAAATAAAGCTGATTTCTGCATTGAAAATGTTCACATTTTTTCATTTCCATCTGGCGTGCAGTCATCTGTTATTTCTCATTTTGCAATGAAATATTATTATTATTCAGATCAGTTCCTCATTATTGTTGTTGTTCGTCAGTTGAAATTAATCTGAAAATGGTTTATTCCACTGAGGAAAGGGTCGAAATTGTATCGACGTATTTTCTAAATAACAGTTGTGCCAAAGAAACGGCAAGGATATTCGATAGGAACCATCCTGAAAGAGAAAGAGTCAGTCACCAGTACGTTAAATATTTGGTTGACAAATTCCTAGCTACGGGTTCGGTGGCAAACAAAAACATGAAGTGGCATGTCCTGTCGGAAATGAGGCAATGGAAGTGGCAGTAGTGGGTCATCTACAAATGGAGAATACTACTTCGATCAGAAAACTATCTCGTCTGACTGGTGTATCAGCTACAACTGTCCATAGAATCGTGAAACATCACAAATTTCACCCTACAAGGTAAAATTAGTGCATGAAATAAACGAAGATGATCCAGATCGTCGTTTACAGTTTTGTGAAAATCTAAGTGAAAACCTAAACGCTAATCTAAATTTTCTGAATAACATCTGTTTTTCTGATGAAAGCACCTTTATGCTCAGTGGTGAAGTAAATAGACATAATTGTCGATATTGGGACACACAGAATCCTCATTGGTTTAGAGAGGCCCACACGCAAAGGCCTCAGAAGTTGAACGTTTGGGCAGGAATTTTGGCAATCATCTAGTTGGGCCTTTCTGTATTGAGGGTAATCTGAATGGAAATGGCTACCTACAGTTGTTAGAGGAACACATACATCCTAGATTGGCAGAAATTTTACAGAACGATCCAACTCTTTCTGAGGACGAAATGCGTTTTCAACAAGACGGTGCTCCTCCGCATTATGATGCTCGGGTGCGCCAATATTTAGACGAAAATTTCCCAGGAAGGTGGATTGGTAGAAGAGGACCTGTTGAGTGGCCAGCCAGGTCACCAGATTTAAATCCCCTAGATTTTTTTTTTGTGGGGTCATCTAGAATCTAAAGTTTATGCCACAAGACCAGAAAACCTGGAGGAGCTGCGGATGAGGATTATCACAGAATGCCGACTTTTGACTCCTGAAGTTTTCGCTAATGTGAGAAGAGAGTTCGAAAATCGTCTGTATAACTGTATGGAGGTGGGCGGAGGTCATTTTGAACAATTGTTGTAATAATCAAGTTAGTTTTTTGTTTTCAATTGAGTACAAGTTCAATAAATCTCGTTTTCCTGTTTAGATGAGCATCCAATCAGTTTTTCCATCATCCCCTCATCCTGATCCTCACGCCAGAAAACCTCGATTGCCAAACTGTAACCAATGCCTCGGTGATTCAGAAAATAGAAAAATCTTTCTGGAACTTTGCCACTCAACCTGTAATCACTTATAGGGGGTCAAATTTTCGTTGGAACACACTGTATATATATATATATATATATATATATATATATATATATATATATATATATATATATATATATATATATATATATATATATATATATATATATATATATATATATATATATATATATATATATATAGTCTTATGAAATGTTCTTTTTACAAGACATGATCGAAATGGATAGCGACATGAAATCCGTTTACCGCTTACGAATTCTGCATACAACTTCTCTTTCCTTCACGCCACCATGAAGTTCCAAATTCACATTCGAAGACGCTTATCTTTATCCTATCGCTCCTAGCATATTGAATATAATTCGATTGTATTCATTTCAAGAGGCATTGCCTCTGGAGATATAAAGTTCTGAATATCTAGAAGAAGACGGTCGAATGAAATTTCCTGTCTATTTATGAATTTTAGGTGACGTGACTAAAATGCCGCGTGAATTGTTATGGAAATAATGGAAAAGTGTAGGTCTAGGTCTTCCCATGAAACATGTACATATCAAAGAAAGAGTAAGATTGCTTCTTTCAATTTTCCAATATTTTCTTCATGATTCAAGTAATCGTACCCGTATATGATTTATTCTGTGAAATACTATTATACTATTTTATCGCTCATCGGCATAGTTAATAATATATCAATGGACGTTAGTTTCTTACAGATTAATCAAATTTTGATATAAGCCAAAACACGATCGATGGAAAATACATGCTGATACAATTCCATCTGAAATTTGACGCTTCATCTGATGGCGATATAAAAATGGGCACGTGCAATTTGAAAAGATTGAGTTATTGCTGTTTGAAAAAGGCCAAATTGAAAAAATCATACTAAACAACGCAATAAACATTTGATATGTGAAGATTACTTGAAAATTCCTTGATCCTTCTATCCACTCAAGCAAAAATTGTGTGTATAGTGCAAAATATCTACGAGCTACAATTTTTTAATGTTCTCTAAAATCGAGTTTATAACAAAAAAATTAAATATGTCAAAAATTTTGACAGATAAGTGCCAACAACTTGGGTATTTTATGCCTTGCTCAAATGTCGATGTATAATAAAAAAGGTAGATTGCCATTGGAAATAACAGAGTGATGACCCACTTCCGGTATAACCAGAAATGGTATCACTTCGAAAATATTTCACTCCAATTCGAAATCGCTATTTATGGCCGCGTATAAAATTATAGCTTGATATTGATTAAAAAACTTTTTAATGGACGGTCCCGGTGGATATCCCTATAAATCCTGCTACACTTTCCTACTCACTCAACGTCGACCGCAGCTTATGTTTAGTAAGGTGAATACTTCTGTTCCATAGGATCTTGAAAATTCGAAATTATCTCTGAAATATAAACAAACATAACACAATATTATCTTTTTATGATCGGAAGGCCAAATGACCAGTTTCGTCTCCCAGGTAATGCTAATTGTAATTAATTTAAAATGCAAAAATATTACGTTTTCAAATATGGTGTACTATCTCCCAAACTCAATAAAAAGTATCACATCTAAAACTCATCCAAAATTCTCGATAAAATATAAAACATAAGGAATTAAAATGAGAGAAATATGATAAAAGAAATTTCATAAATATTAAATAATTTGAATGAATTTCTCTTATACTACTCAAGAAATTACCGCATAAAATAGAAAAGTCGAATTTATGCAGAAACAGTTCACATATAATGATGATTTAAATGAAAAATTTCTCACCGAAGTTGAAACAAATTTAAAAATGAAGAATGTAAGACTTCTGAAAGAAAAGTCGCTGAAAACATAATACTGGATATTTTCGACCCCGGCGAGAATAATTGCATGACATGTTCGCTTTATACTCAAAATCAATTACCGTATTGCATTCTGATCCATTTCGTTCCTAATTTTGAAAAATCTGTTCCGAAACTAATTCACAGTTGCTGCTTAGGTTGATGGCTTCTTAAACTTTTATTTAGAATGTCCTAGACATGTTCGATGCGATTGAGGTATGGACTTCATGAAAGCCACTCCGGTGAAGTGATTGCGTGATCTTTTATTTTATTCCCAACTCTTGGAAGGAGGCGATGCCTGTCATACCACTGCTATGGCCGCCCAATATAATTTCGGGTAAGTTTACTCGCTTCTCGAAGAGAACTTTTTAACCCGAAATAAGTTTAGTGGCCGAAGACAATTTTTTCAAAAAAATTAGTGTTAGTTTTCATCTGTTCAAAAAGATTGACTACTTGAGAACGATGAATTTCAACGATCAGCAATAACCGTGGATCCGGCATATTCTGTTCGTGGTATTGGTTCAATGTGCAGCGTGTCAGAATTTTCAAAGAGTTTGTGAAATCGTTAGTTCGGGTAGTTGATTATTTCGATCGTAGAGCAGAACAGAATGAATGTTGATAATAAATTCCTACAATTTGTAGTTACTGTTCTAGTTTGATTTTTGTGATGGTAAATTTGTGACATGCTTAACGCAATGACATTGAAATCTTTTCCAAGATGACCGCAATCGACTGTCAAACTTCTATAGTCCATGTAGAAGAATATGAAAATGTCATGAGACATCGGCATAACTTTTATATCTGATTGATATTTAGGGTATACGAATCAGTTAAAAAGTATAATCTGAATCAAACGTATTCACATTCTGACGCTACTTTGTCGGTGTCTCAGTAAAAGGGGTCACTTATTCCCTCTTATCTTCCAAGGGTGCCTTTTGAGCGCCATTATTGTATTTTATCGTAGCAAAACGTTCGAAGCTTCAAAACCTAAGGCAGGGGTAATTACTCTAGCCGAACAAAGTTGATTCAAAAATCGTAGTGAGGATAAATTCAAATTAAACACTGAATACGTAGTCATTTCGGGTTGTTCTACTCAAAATTATATCCAATATTATTCTTGAAATGAATCAGGAAAATCAAACAAACTTTATTCATATATCAGGAACAATGCAGAAAAAACATTAACTCTACATAGAAATATTTGAATTTAATACAGGTGCATCATTTTGCTGAATGGACATCTTTAGTAGAAAAACTGCATACACTAGACTCATGAGTGTGAATTTTCTAAAGTAAAAATGTGAATCTCATGTTACTGCCAGGATAGCAAAATAGAATTGATTCTGGATAACTCTAGAGTTTTGAAAGATGACGGGTATTCCAATATTTCTACATGTAGTATAGCGGTTTATTTACGACGATGAGTGTTTACTGATAGCTCTTCAAACGGGCGTAAATTAAAAGGAGTTGGGGAATCGGATTGAAATGCAGTTTAAAATGATTAATTGAAGCAAAAGGAAAGTTGGAATAAAAGTTAAGGAAATGATCGAAACCATTTAAATCATTAAAGTGAGACTTGAACGATACGCAGGCAGATAAGAATGATAGCGATAGGAAAAGCGGAAGACAAGGGACTGTTTCTTCGAATGAATTCATGTGCTTATATCTATATAAACCAGAAATTATGGAGTTACTCTGAATCATACTTCACGATAGGTCTTCCTGGTGACATCAACACAGTGGAATAAGACACGTACCTTGCTCAGAACACAGCAACTGTGTAAGCCGTCCACGCGCCCTGAGGTATTCAATGTGCGAGAAACTCTCCAACCGCCGGTTCTAGTATGTGTGCTACACCACACTCTACATTTCCTACGTATGAAAAAAGTATGAGACTTTTTCTACAATAGGACACAGCAACTATGTAGGGCGTCTACATACCCCGATTAGGAAAACGACTATTGAGAAATAGGGGCTACTTCATGCTCAGGACATAGCAACTGCGCAGGGCGTCCATCTATCTTCTAGTTGGATTAGCAAGTACTCGGGAGCGGAATATCATACGTAGAGCACAACGGGCGGATCACACCAGGAAGACTCCGCTCGGTTTAGCACTCTACATTTCAGCACAACGGTGGTCTCTGGAATTCACGCACAATTTCACTAGAAGCTCGTTCTAACTTTGAAGATCTGTTCTGGTCAGGAACTCTGACCAGAACAGATCCTGTTTTTCTGTTACAGCCCCTGCTGCGAACCGGAGCTCCAGCACTCATGCCATCGCTTTTTCGGCCTTCCTATGGGTCTTCTAGTGTTGGGTTTTTGTGTTTTTGCCCACTTCGCCATACGTTTGGGGCCCATTCTGTCTACGTGATCTCTTCATAGGCGTCGACGTGCTCTTGTCCACCTCACCACATCCTGGACACCTAGCTCCCTTAGCGTATCCTCATTCCTTATTCTATCTCTGCGTGTAATACCTCTTATAGCTCTTAGTGTTCTCATCTCTGTTGTCCTCATTAGTTGTTTTGTTTTTGTTGTCTCAGCTCTTGTCTCAACCGCATATGTCATCACGGGTCTCACACAGGTTTTATAGATTCGGACTTTGCTTTCTGTGCTTATGTACTTATTCCGCCAGATTAAATCTCTCAGGAAGCCAGATATTCTCGATGCTTTCATTGCCTGCTGTTTTGCTTCTTGTAATAGTTGCCTATCGCTCGATACTTCTACTCCTAGGTATTTAAAGTGTGAAACTTGCTCTATTATATGGTCGTTCACTACTAGTTTGCATCTAATTGGATCTTTCGCTATTACCATTGATTGGGTTTTCTGTGTTGATATTACCATGTTATATTTTCCTGCTGTTACTTTGAACTTTTGTAGTAGGCGTTGTAGGTCGTCCTCATTATCGGCTATTAGTAAAGCATCATCTGCGTAGCACAGTATTCTCATAGTTTTGTTACCCATCCTATAGTCTTGGTTCATTTGGTTACCACCTGCTATTATTTCATCCATGATTAAATTAAATAGACATGGGCTGAGGCTGTCACCTTGTCTAATGCCTGCGTTAATTTTGATCTCGCTTGTATGTCCCTGTGTAGTTTTTACTTTCGTCTTATCAGAGTTATTTAGTTCTTTGGTTATGTTTATGTATTTATTGCTTAAGTTTTCATTTCTAAGGATAGTGATCACATCGTTCATTCGAATTTTGTCGAATGCCTTTTCCAAATCCATAAAACATATAAACATCGGTTTGTCAAACTCTATGGACCTCTCCACCAGTTGCCGCAATATAAAAATTGCATCCGTTGTTGATCTATTTGGTCGGAATCCCTGTTGTTCTTCAGACACACCTACTTTGTCATATATCTCTTGCGATAGAGTTTTAGTGAGTAGTTTCGATGCAAAAATAAGGAGTGTGATGCCTCTATAATTTGCTGGGTTTGTCTTCACGCCTTTTTTGTATATGGGTATTGTTATGCTCTCTTTCCATTCTTCTGGTGTCTCCTTGTTGTTTTCAATTTTTTGGAATAGTTTTGTTATTTCTTTTGTTATTTCTGCTCCCCCATATTTAATTAGTTCGTTATTTTTGTTGTCCGGACCGGGTGATTTTCTATTTTTTAATTTATGGATTACTTGTTGTACTTCTTCTAGGCTGATAATGTCATTTTCTGTTTCTTCGTAGAGTGTGTTTTGTTGTTCGATTTCTCGTTCCTCATTGTTACCGTTATCATTATCTCCCAGGTATAAGTTCTGGAAATATTTCACCCACTTTTCTGGTTTTATTACATTGATCTGCAGTTCTTTGGTGATTGGTTTTTTCCTGTTTCTCAACATGTTCCATACCTTTTTCTGTGCTCCTCGTAAGTCGTGTTCCATGTCATTTGTAAATCTTTCCCAATATATTTTTTTTAATTCTTTAATTTTGTTCGTTGTTCTATTTTTTTCTGTTTTATATCTTTGGTACTCTTCTGGTGTTCTGTGATTGACATATATGATATATGCGTTCTTCTCTTCTTTTGCTAAATCTTTGATTTCCTGTGTGAACCATGGTTTATCTTTTCTATGACTGTTTATATATATTGATTCTTCGTTCCCCAATGGCTTCTTTTGCGCTGTTAATTATGTTGTTTTTCACTTTATTCCATGCGGCGTTTATGTTGTCTGTGTCTACTATAGGGTTAAGGTTGATCTTTTCCTCGAGTCGTGTTTGGTATAGATTCTTAGTAATTTCGTTTTGTAAAGATTCAATGTTCAATTTAGTGATGTAGTTAGGCGGTTTTTTTTCTCCATTCTATATGACAGGCGGTACTTGCAGATAACCATTCCGTGCTGTGTTCCAACATTCGCTGTCAAGTCAATGTCCGTACGTCAAGTATTTCTCGTGGGTGAATTTCCCTATTGGTGATCACAAAGTCAATCATAGATTTTTGTACTCTTATGTTGGTGAATGTATATTTGTGTTGTTCTTTGTGGTCAAAGTACGTGTTATTTATTCGGAGTTCATTATGTGCACATATCTCGAGAAGCATGTCTCCATTTTCGTTTGTCGCCGCTTCATTAAACTTCTGCATAATTCCCGGGAGGGGAGTATTCCCTATTCTCGAGTTTGAATCTCCCATTATCAATATTTTCTCTGTTTGTGGTATTCTGTCTAGTGTGTCAAAAAATTCTTCCCTTTCATTCTTTGGTTTACTTATATCTGGCGTGTAAATGCTGATAACATGGTTTTTTTTTCCGCTAGCTTCATGGATAGGTGAAGTATATTTTGATTGATGTAGTTTACCTCTTTGACTGCGTTTTCAAATTTCCTATGCATTAGTATACCAACACCCGCTTGAGCTCTTAGGTCCTTGTCTACTCCACTGTAGAATAGTGTGTAGTTTTGGTATCTCATGCTGCCTTTGCCCTCTTTCTTTGTCTCTGCAATTGTACGTACGTCTATTTTGTGTTTCTCTATTTCCAATATTACTTCCTGGTCTTTTGTGTTCCACGATGTAGTGTTCTAGCATGCTAGTCGCATGACGTTTTTCTTTTTTGATAATCGTGTATACCGTTTTCTTGCCATGTTATTATCGTTAATCCGTCCGTCATCCGAGGCTGTTGTAACAGTTCTTGGAGCAATTTTAGTTTTTTATAAAATGTTAGGGTGCTAACCTTGCCCTTCAACCCTCCTCCTTTATCTGGGCTTGGGACCGGCAGTGAAGTCGACTTTGGGCTACTCAATCCACCCATTGTCGACAACCCAGGCGGAGTTTAATCTCCAACTTTTGCTCGATACCCTTCTAATAATGTCAACTAACTTGATGCTGTTTTTCCTTATTTATATTATTTGTTTCTTTCTGATTAGTTACAATGTTTTTGGTTCTGATAACCGGTCTATTGGAATATAGATGAACTTAATAGAAAATAGTACAAAAAGGAAAACGGTTTGTTACAACAGATAAATATTCATTATAGATAATAATTCTAACCTGAATTTGAATTTAATTCTTGATAAATATTTATCTTTCAGACCAGACAATCCACGAGCATTGATTTTCTGTCACGGTTGCTTGTAACTTCTTAAGCTGGAATTGACAACGTGTATTGAGAATATAGCAAAGTTGCGTGATGAATCCCTTCACCTCTAATATCTAAGTCGTCTTAAAAAATTGAAGGAAAATTGTCTCTAACTGGCCCATCGATCAATGTCACACTTTAGACGTCAACTGTTCTACTAGAGTCCCTCGATGCTTCCCCCTGTTGAAAACTATTCGGACGTCTTAACTAGAGTGTAAGATGTCCTTTATATCATTCTGTGCATATATTCATAAATTCGAAAACAATTTTCTTTATATTATATCAAGAGATTTTCCTAACCACCACATGTGGCCTGGTGGAAAGAACACATGCTTTGCACTTTCCACATATGCGGCTTCCTGTTGGATTCCCGCGAATGTATAGGTGTTGTGAATATCCATGTGTTCAGAGATAATTATGATTAATTGATGAATAATGTCGTGGATTGACAAGTCAATACCTGGAAGTTCCAGAAAGGACGGACATTGGCCAGATTCAATCCCTGCTTTCTTTGAAAAAGTAGACATTTTCGAAAATATCTTTGAACAAGAAACTTAGGGATAGTATCAAATATCATGTTGTTTATCGAAGTAAATATTTTCTTTATCCTTTTAAATTTTACGAAAATTAAGAATTTGATACTTGACGCTCGTCCTTAATAAGAGACTCAATTCTACTATGGGTTCACTATAGGTTTACTACAGTTTTCTAGCAAGAAGAATGAAATTTAGTATGCTTTGAAAAACAATTCTTTATGTTGTTGCCTTTTATGTGAGAGAAACTGTCGGAGGTAACAACAATTATAATAATAGTCAAGCCGCAATCGATTTAAGTTCATTCGAACATGCTTGGGATTTATTGGGACCAGCTCTTCATGATAATCAGACACATAAAGAAAATATAGAGCATTTGGCAAAGGAAAATTCATTATTATTACATAAAAGTGTAGACGTTCTCATTCGCAGTAGGTTAAGAAAGAAAAAGTGTGAAATTGTACGATATTTTGTCATTATTTTATCGTAAATTTTGTTTTACATTTACACAATTTTTCTTGTTATTATTAATTATTGATTTGCTATTCAATATTCCGAAACGATATTATTTTTACTAAAAGATATCAAATGCAAAGAATGAAAAGGTGTTTTTAAAAGAAAATATTTCTAGTTTTTTTGCAGTATTTAATAAGAATAGAGAATAAATACAATCAGAAATATTTTCTTACGCAAAATTAGTTATGTTGGGTTGATTTGATAATTTCATCAGTTCTCTCAGGTTCGTCTGCTACAAACATATGTGCAGAAACACTCGCAAATTTGTGCTACGAACATAGTGCTCAAAGAAAATCGAAGATGCTCAGGTTTATATATCACAGACGATCCACGGTGGTTAATTCTGGACTTTCGTAGTTATAAGAGCATTTTGGTCGAAAAATGTATACAATCCCAGAATGATGAAGAAATTTTAATATTTTCTGATTGAACTGAATCAAGTTGAGTATGCATCAAACACATTCTCGAAGTTGTATACATAAAGGGTGTTAGGTTCTACGTTGCTCAAGAGTCCTAGTTTAATTGGGAACAAGATCTCACTAAATTCATATGAACTAATTTACAAAAGTGAGTGTGGAAATGAACAATCAACCCGGACGCTCCCGGAAAAAGTCATAGTTGCATCTGTTTTATAATTCATCTTAAGTTGGCTACAGCGTTGGTAGGTATGCCTATGGCTAGAATATAACCATAGTTCAAGAACTAGAAAATGATTCTACTTATTTCGTTCAAACATTTGTTTCGGGATCTGAATAAAGCAATTCAATGAGGAAAAATATTTCAACACTTCTTGATTCAACCAAGATCTTGCTAAAATTAAAGAAAGGCTAGAGCGCAAGAAACACAAAACGCAGAAAAATCAACTGAGAAGCTCTATTTCTGAAACGGCAAACTATAGGATTCTTGGATGAGGTTAGGTATCTGCGGGTCACCCTAGATGAAAGACTCAACTGAAAACGCTATGCAAAGCTTCATTGTTTCAATATGTAGACTTTTTGGAAAGACTGGAAGGCTGCAGCAAACGATGACGTATTAGCTATTTACAGCATTCATAAGTGCCATGGTCTCACATGTGCCGTTCATATACTAGACTAAGACAATAGATGTCTGAATATGCATTTCTTTCTCATACAAGTGGCAAGTGGAAAAGGAGGACTGAATTGTACTATTACGGCTTTAAGAAACAAAAAATGTACTACCTGATCATCTATGAAGGCACCTGGGGATTCTGCGGTATATGGCTCTAGGATTTCTATTAAATTACAGGAGAAAACTCTATTGTATCAACTATCTTCCATCTAGTATAAAGTTGAATTCAAATCGATGGAGAGTACAGAAGAGGGCATAATTGGCCCATGGGTTTGTCCACTACAATCATTCAAGTTCAAGTACTCGCAAAGTTGTGCTTCCAATATGGTACACAAGGCAAAGTCTAAGATGAACAGATTTATATATTAACAGACGATCAACGGTGATTAATTCTGGAATGTCAAAATTACTAGAGCGTCTGGGTCTAGAAAATTACAATGCTTTGAAATCTGTTAAACAATTCATTGAGGCTTCTATTCTGATGGTTACTCGGCAACGAAAGTGAAAAATGAAATTCCAAATGAACTGGTGAAATCAACTGCTGAAACTACTTAAAGGAATCGTTCTGCAGTTTGAATAAACCACACAGATGCCGGGAACTGAAAGGGTAGGAAGGAGTTAACAACATCCAGTAGAAAAAATTCCAGAAAATAAACTGAAAAAGTTGATCGCTTATTCATCTGAGACAATATATGACTTTTTGAACTACCTAGGGACAAATTTAGGACCGTAACTGGTCCCCAAACAAGCAATGCTCCCTAATACACCATTTCAGGAAAATAGGCCAGTCGGAAACGAGAGAATATTTGCCATGAGGACGACGAAATCGTAGAGCATATTTTTTGCAGTTGCTTTTGTATAAGAGATATGCGTACTCCGGCTGTGGAAGAGTAGAACCCAATGAGGTAAGAGTAAAATCTTCTAGTGAGATTTTCAATTTTGTCAAGGAACTCAATCTGTTAAAAACTATTAAAGTAAGGTTAAGCATTCCATATCTCTGTCGCACTCTGGCCGAAATTCAGAAGGAATTTAAAGCGACATCTGTTCTTTCAGTGTAATGTAAAAACGTAATGTTGCTTTGTCTTGCTCATTTCTTCTAATTCAACAAAATGAATGCACCAGAATACTTGATAATTTCGCGCATCTCAACAAGAGCATAACTCTTCTATATTATTCATTAATTGATTGCTTCATAGCCCAACCAAAGTATATTTATACGGGTGGCGCAACCTAGGAACTGAAAATACTGACTCAGTCATCACAACAGTGCCAACATTTTCCACCCAAACTATTACTTGGTAGTCCATGAATTGTTATTTGTTTTTATAATCGCATGAAGAATAGAGTAGAGAACAAAGACAATAGTAGGATTATGCAATAATGTCAAATTTCATGGTCAAAAACACGATCAGAGAAATGTGTAACAGATAGAATCGATGAACATTTAAAATACATCGGTAAACCATACGTAATCTCCTAAATGATGCAAGAAAACGGAGAAAAACCTCCTAGCAAAAAGACAAGGCATAATTTAATAGCAATCCATACCAACCGAACCTAATCGAATTATGAATACGAAAATATTGTAAGAAGCAAGATCGTACTGAAAAGATAACCAAATAATACATAACCTGCTACACTTTCCATCTGACGATGTTATGGTTATTGTGGGATGAATCCTTTCGTCCATGCTATGTAGTCAATTTGAAAACACAATCACGTTTGTTCTCTGATATATCTGTATTCATCAAACACAACAGCACAATATACTCTTCCTGATCAGGAGGCTCAATTGACCAAAGAAGATTTTTCATATGCTTTCTATAATTTTAATGATGAGGTCTTTATTCAATCAGTACGTTAGGATTCCTAAAATGTTTTGTAATAGTGATTATTTTCATTGTTTGCTACATAACCTTCAATTTGGCGTCTACCTGTGCTTGACTACGAAATTTATGTGCTCCACGTCTATCTTCGGTACTTTCATTGCTGCGACATCATTAAAGGAATGCAATATACATACAATTACGGTGGATATTGTAGAACAAAACTCGACAGAATGGATCCATATCAAGGACGAAGCTGCTAATTATCATTCTATGCTGGAATAACCAATTGAATGTCCTTCAAAGCACTAAAACTTCAAGCCCAAAATTATATCCATAACGAAGATAAACATGGGTCGATAACTTCGAAAAAACGATGGCATGGATGTGCTGTTACGATGTGCAATAGTTTACTTACTGAAGCATGCAAGAAAATATTTACAAAGCACAGGAAAGCCCAATAAGAGAAAGAAGAGAACGAATGACGAATGTTTCTATGGTTGCTTTAAGCACTCCTCATTTTTCCCCTATATTGGCGACAAATATTTTCCGGTATTTCTTTCTGATTCATTGAATAAGCAACACAAAATGTCGTTCAATGAATTCATATCGTATTAAAGTCCCCCACAATAGATAGCATATATCGTATTTTCCAAGCTCTAGCAATTTCCCACCATTTATTGTCAGATGTGTTATTTCTCATTTCCGCATCAAATTTCTCTTGTATGCACTTTATTTCCAGCGTTCATTTATGAAGCTCACAGGCGGTTTAACTTGAACGGCGATGATATAGGTATGTTGAAATATCTACATGGGGCTGCATTTTATTGTATAAAAAATAACCAACTTTATATCAATTCGTGAAAACCACGATCCGCAAATCTAGATTGATGGGAAATTTTCATTGAAATTTCAAATGATGGAAATGTTGTAAACTTTCATTAATTATCCTGACAGTCGCCAAATTTTCTCTCAATTGTGTGACTCAAATAAACTGATTCGAAAATAGTCTATTCGCTCTGTATAATATGTTATGATTAAAGCTCAAGCCGGATAAATACGTGTTAAACTGATATATAAATACTGCTCAAGATGGTCTAAGGAACAATAAAAATATTAAGCGTAGGTCACACAATTCGCATTAACTACTTCAAATTTTTTCATGGTATAATTAATACATAATTCTTGTCACTGAAAAATTCGAAATAGAATACAAAACGAATATTGATTCCGTGAATTTAAGAAAATAAACAATCGTATGCCAAATAAGAATTTTTCAGTTAAAATGAAAAAAAAAGGTTTCTCATAATTATTTTCCAAGTAAACTCAGAATGCAATTATCAATTGCATTCGGAGGAAGTAGATTCCAATGTTCCATTCAGACATTTTCAAAAGCTAGATGACCTTGAATATTCGCCATAAAGGGATCAAGCCTCCGCTGAAGCATGTTTCAAACATGCTCTATGCGGTTCAGGTCGGGAGACTGTGGTGGCCATTGTAAAATATTGATATTCTCCCTCTGAAACCATTTTCGTACTGGGTTTGCAGTCTGTGGAGGGGCGTTGTCATGCATATATAAGAAATTTGATCCAGCCGTGTTTCGAAATGGTAAAACTACAGGTTGGAGAACATTATCAATGTAGATTTGATGACCCATATTCCTTTGAAGACAAATGAGGTCTGTTTTATTATGCAATGCGATTCCACTCCATACCGAAACAGATCCGCCTTTGCAACTGTGTACTTCCTGGAAGTGCCTGAGCCTTTCCAATGGACTATTTTGAAGGCATACCCTTACCCTTCTACTATGCTAGTGAAACCCGAACCGAGACTCATCGGTGAATAGAACGTTGGCCCATTCTGGTTCACCCCAAACAACATGCTCCTATGCCCATGCTAGTCGGGCTGCGTGATTGCCAGGTATAAGTGGAGGGATTCTGATTGGTCGGTGAGTATGAAGACCAGCTTCATGAAGACGATTTCTGACAGTTTCTTCAGAAATGGCTCCATGTGTATCTTGGAAATTTCTAGAAATTTCACGAGCTGTGATTGAAGCATTCCGTCCGGCTTGAAGCACAATAAATCTATCTTGGGCAGGTGAAGTTTTTTTTTCAAGGACCTGTGTGTCTTTCCTTCACATCATCAGTATTCAGATACAGTCTCCATAACCGACTAATCACTCTTTTTTACACCGCAAATTCACCCGCTACTCGGCTCTGAGAACTTCCACCTGCAATGATACCCACTGGACGTAATTTTTCATCTCGCGTTAAATGTCGAAGTTGCATTATTTTCTAATACCATAACTCACAAGCATTCAGTGTCAGTCAAAGAAATAACGAAATGAACTGAATTTTTGAAGAATAATAAATATCGCATTTTGCGGTATCTTTTCAACATCTTTAGTTTTTTATGAAAACATGTGTTATATATTTTTTTTGAAAAGAGTGGATTTACAAACATTTGAATGATTGTATTCACAATAAATGCTCATATCTATGAAAAACACAACTATGAGCTCAGGAAATGTAACAGGGGGGACCATACTATCTGTGAAAAAACCTGAGAAAAAACTCGTTTCCCTGTCGCTATTGCACTAGCAATAGCTTGTCTGTTTATGTTGTGTTGGTGTCGTGTGGACATAAAGAGTACCAAAGATTTTTCTGCTCAGCTGCTTCATTCTCTCTTGCATTCCATGATTTCTAAACGAAGACAATGGTTAAAGGAAGGGGGTTTGAGACAGGAATCTGTAACAATGGAAAAAGAAAACAAGCAGAAAAATATTTCAACCATCCTACTTCTTATAAGTCTAAACAAATCTAAGAAAAAATTTTACATAGCAAGCAAGGTCATGAAAAGGACTAAGGAGATAAAAAAAAATACATAACCTTCGATATTTTCTTAAATTCCATGTCTGTTTGACCGAGAGAGCCCCGATGGCCAGGTTCTGTCTTCCAAGTGATGCCGATTATGATCTACAGATGTTTTAGCATCATTATGGACCCAATAATTTGGGTTGACATCGCCCATACATTATTTCTTCGTGGAACTTGTCCAATTTAAAGAAAAATTTGCGAAAAAATTTTGACAGTCGTTCGAAAATATGACAAATGTCGTATGTTGATCTGCTTGAATCAACATCCACGGCTGTTTTGATTAACTACGTAAGTCCACCATGTGCAAAATCTGCATTTACGAAGATATCAAACTGGTATTCATTAAAATTATCCAAGTAGTCTTGTTGTTCCCTAGACCTAGAGCGTAACTCATGTTACTCTCGAGACATCGTCTACCGAATGCCTGAAGATGACAAGGACAACTTGTCGAAACATCGCCAAAATCGAAATGGATCACCCATAACACATCAAATCATATATATATATATATATATATATATATATATATATATATATATATATATATATATATATATATATATATATATATATATATATATATATATATATATATATACAGGTTCGCCATGTCGATTCATAGAGGGCGACTCTCGTACGTATGTACGAGGTGCGTCCTTTCTGGAATTGATAGGGTACCCCGATGTAGCTTGGTAGGATGCTGAGAAGCAATATGCGACACTGATGAGCTCGTAATAAGGGCGAAACTGCAGTCTGCCGCTTCGTTTCTCGGCATCCTGCTTGGTTGTACTATTGTGGCGCTTGGTGGCTGCGTGCATGGCGGGCAGATTTGGAAACTAGCTCTTGTCAGGAGCGATTATTCATTGATCTACGGATTTTGAATAATTATATATATATATATATATATATATATATATATATATATATATATATATATATATATATATTTATTCAATATTTACTATTCTCGACCGTATTATGATGTATAAATGAAATAAGTAATCAGGTGTTTCGGTCAGGGACTTTGGAAAAAGAAATCATTTTTCTAAATTTCTCTATATTTCGTCATATATTCTTTTGACTTCATTAGGAGAAACTTCAAAAGAGTACACTGTTTCAGCAATGATATTGTATAAGACATTGAATTTAAAAACTTAAAAAAACTGGATTCCGTCTGTTTGAGGACTTTTGAAAAAACAATTTTGTGCATTCAATATTGGTTTCAGTGCTTCAGACGTATAACTAGTAGTATAACTTGTGATAGAATTTGTTGTGCTCAAACAGATCATACATTTTGTTGATTTATGTTAAACAGGGTGTTCGGAAACGAATTTTGAAGTTGGGACTCATTCAAATCTCATTTCACTTAGTAGGTGGTACATTTTAATACCTTTTAAATGGCATCTAGGTTCCCCATACCTATTATAAGCGGTTTCGAACCTATTCGAAAGTTTTGCTAATTTTTATCGAATTTCAAGAAATATTACATTTTTTCACTCCAGTCTCTATCTTAACTATTGTCTCAGACGAAGAAACCGATTTAGATGAAATCATTCCTGTATTTGATTTGCATGAATCGTGACCATCCAACAGCAATCGAGTAAAAAAATTAACAAAAACTTCCAGGATTTAATATCGCATTAATTCATATTTATGTTCGGAACGAAACATTTGCAGAATAAAGATAAGAAGACTTTCCGTATTATTTTTTGAATAAGATGTTCGAAATTTTTGAGCAAAAAACAATGTTATCCTCTCTGTAAATGATCTTCTTACGTAACTTAGCATATCTGGTGGTACCGATCAAAACGCTTTCTTTCATATCGTCGTTTGAGGAGTTCGAAATACAATTTTCTTCACATACCCCTATAGAAAAAGCCAAGCAAGTTAGATCAGGTGATCTCGCAAGCAAATTTCAGAATCCACCTCTGCCCATCCATTCATTATGAAAGTGGTTGTCCATCAAATTTCGCACATTGGCATTGAAATGTACAGGAGCTCCGTCAAATTACAACCTCATTCGTTGTCTTACGTCAAACTTCACATCTTCTAATAATTCTCGTAGATGATCACCAAGAGACCGCAGAAACATATTTTCGTCTAAGTGCTCTTCGAAAAGAATTGGTCCGATTACATGCGGGCTAGTAATCAGGCCCCAAGTATTAACCGCCCATCGAGGATGCGTGTACATCTGAAGGATGATACGTAGATTCTGATCATCGTAATAATGAAAATTGTGCCGGTTCACTAGGAAGTTGTCATGGAAACTGCATTCATCTGAGCACATAACATTTTCTGCAAAATTTTAATTTGTCCGACATCTATAAACAGAACTCAAGCTGACGTTCAAAATCCCCTTCCGATAGCTCCTGATATGAATGGAATCCGTATTTTTTCTGGATACACTTTCCCTACTAATTCCCGTTTCATCAGCAATCTCCCGCAGACTTGTATTTGGATTTTCAACGACGCCTAGATGTATTTTGAAGTAACACTTGATGCTAAAAAGCAGTTTTCGTGCCACTCGCCGATGACAAATATCATATCAGTTCGTTCTTGTATTCGATAAGTCCTCAATTTCGAAATGAATATCAAATAGCAAAATTGCTTAAAATTGGAATTTTCCAAGTGATAGTAAAAAAAATTGAATTGTGATAACGGCATTGATATGTACTCGAACCTCTTTCTGTTCAAGACTGACAAAATTTTTTCCTTATAATATTAATAGGTTTCAACAATGACATTTCCTAGGAATTTGTAGACACCGAGTATATTAAGTCCCTAATATCAAACAGCAACATTAGAATAATTAGGATTAGGTAGTAAGAGGAATGCGATAAAAAGATCTCGATTGCCCAATTACCTTGAAGCCGGTATTGAAAATAATCCCTTCATTGAAATTAAGTCGATGATGAAACTTAATGTGCTGAATGTGAATAAATCATGAAATAATATATTTTCTTCTGGGAACAAACCAGTGTAACTGTGAAGCTATAAATTGAAGTGAAAAATTGGGATATTCTTAAAATTCTATAAAAAATGGCTGAACTTTCGAATATTTTCGAAACCGTTGAAAAAATATAGGTATGATTCGAAAGGTATTAAAATTACAGTATATTCGACTCTCTAGATATAGGGTATGCTACACCCAATGTAATATAGATAATATAGATCAACAAAATGTGTCATATATTCAAGCAGCAACAATTACAATCGCAGTTGTTGTACAACTGAATCTTTGAAATAAATATTGAAGGCAAAAAATGATTTTGTTCAAAATTCCCCAATTTTCCGGACATGTTACGTATTCCAGAAACTATTTAAGATATGTATAGAACATTTCGAACAAATTCACCTTCAGTTTTCCTTACAAAGTCTAAAGTAAAACAAAATATAGGATGTCCTATTTGAGAAACTTTAACTATGGTACGTAACTTCATTTTGGAACACGCTGTATAGTCTGAAATAATTTTACTTTTTAGGCTGCTGATCCAAAATTTTGCAGTTTCTCCACCACATTCAAAGTATTTCTCATTATTATAGCAATGTCCTCCGCATAAACCTTTTATTTTTTCGAACCACTGAGTCTAAGATTACATTAAACGAAGATCCCCTTATCTTAACCCCCTCGTCACTCTAAATTGTTTTGATTCTGTTCCTTTTATTCATACTAAAATCCCCATCGGTAAGCGTCATCTGCATCAATCTTGTCAATTTCTTTCCCTTATTTAGTTCTTTCAGTACCTCAAATACTTTTTCTACTGTATCGTATGCCTGCTTAAAATCAAAAATTTGATCCACTACTGACCTATATTTTCGAAATTCACTTTGATATTCCCTCTATTTTCTTCTTTTTTTCGTTGAATCTATTTTTGATTGCTATGGTGAAATATTCGTATACCGCATCGATTTCTCACAATTTCCTCAATCACACCTCTTTATGTATTGGGCATATTAATGCTGCCTTCCATCTACTTGGAATTTCTTCATTCGGTCATACCTTAAGTATTTTCAATATGCTCACTTTCAGCTTAACGCCTCCAACCTTTAGCATTTCCGCGGCCATACCCTTCGCACCCGGTACTTAATAATTAATAAATATCATGATTATTGAATCAATCTCTTCTTCACTAGACTAGGCGCACTTTTTCTTCTACTTCTAATTAAGGCAGATTCGTCAGGCTCTGATTCCTTGCTTCATCCAAATACATGTCTTCTGTCTGAAGCAGTTCTATAAAATATCGCGTCCATCTTTGCAAACCAACATTTACCAAATTCTGCATAAAAAAAAACTCCAAACGCATTAATTTAGACCAGAAGTGTTCAAACTCGAAGCATCACGCTCGATATGTGCTTGGTTTGAAAATAATTCTAAGTCGTATTGTAACAATGGATGAAACTTCGATTCATGCCTTCGAACCAGAACAAAGTGTCAATTTATGGGGACGCTGTGGTTCTCTAACTTTCGTATTCAAAAGTCAACTGGAAAGGTAATTGCTTCAGTTTTTTGGGATTGTCATGAACTCATCACGATTTTCTGCATAGGGGTAGATCAAGCACCGAGAGTTTCTATAAGACAGAACTATATAATCTACGAGAAAACAAGTTGTGGAGAGATACCGCAGAAAACTGCATAATATATTCTATTCTGCTGGACAATGCTTGCATACATGTTTTGGAATTGAGGATTACTGGAACACTTCCCGTTTTAACAAGCCTCAGCTGCATCCGAGTATCCTCCCTTTCATGAACCAGAAAAAAGTTCAGAAGGTGGTAAATTTTTTTCAAAGAAGCAGTTAAAGCATGGTTTATGGTTTGCAGATCAACTTGAAAATTCCTTTCTAAAGATTCTACATACAGGAGCGATGTTGAATAAAAGAATATTCAGACTTTTTTCAATTTGTTAACATCGATAGTACGTAGAAAAATATTCAGAATATATTCCAGTATATTGATGTTAAGATGTGTAGTTTTCTCATGGTCCTAGCTTGAGAAAATCGAAAAACGTTGAAATTATTCCTTCCAGAAAATTCCTCTTAATGAATAAAAATGTACCAGATTCCATGAGCGCATCTGCTGCTATAAAACAGACAGATATATATATATATATATATATATATATATATATATATATATATATATATATATATATATATATATATATATATATATATATATATATATATATATATACCTCTAACTCCGAAATGAGTAACATTAGCGAAAAACACCAAGACACGTCGATTTTTTGTTTCAAGGGGAGCATTTTTCGAAATAATTCGAAACTTCTCAGATCAACCCCTACCCCCAGCAACCCTAACTTTGAAATTCATCATAGGAATAAGGGTCGAGTGGCACCTTACTGAAAAGGTCTGTCAATTCTCCACCTTGATTTGTCATTTTAGAATTTTAAATTAACATACAGGGTGTCCCAACCAAGGGTGAAGTTGAATTCCTGGAAATCCCAAATACTAAATGAAATAGATTTATTTTGGCATAATGCAAGCGCAGGTTTATGCTCGGTCTAGAAAAACGACCTACACTTGTGAATTTGGAGTTGGTGCAATCAACCCCTATTTCCAGCATCCCCAACTCAAAAATCATTCGATCGATAATAGGTCAGGTGGCACCTCGTTGGAAAGGTACTGCAATTTTCTCTTCGAATTTGGTATTTTCGAAATTCAGAATCATCATACAGGGTGTCCCGAAGCAGGAACATTGAAAATCTAAATAACTTTTGAAACTG
Source organism: Cryptolaemus montrouzieri (assembly GCA_013387265.2). Taxonomy (NCBI): domain Eukaryota; kingdom Metazoa; phylum Arthropoda; class Insecta; order Coleoptera; family Coccinellidae; genus Cryptolaemus; species Cryptolaemus montrouzieri. Next base: position 88,234,752 of record JABFTP020000021.1, on the reverse strand, counting down.
GTTCATTTCGGTATACGAGAACATGTTTGATCCGAGAATAGGACTTTCTTGTGTGGTTATAGAATTTTGCAATCAACCCCTTCCATTCAGCATCCCCAACTTGAAAATCATACAAATAATTCGAGTGGCATATCTTCAGAAAGGTTTTTGAATTCCAGAATGATTAAAGCATTTCATTCAGTTCGGCTCTCCATACAGGATGTCGCTTTCGAAAAATTCAATATCGTCATTTGAAATTATCAACTAAAATTAATTCGAAACTGTTAAAAGTATTGGGGTACGATGTGTTGAGCATCAATTACGAAGAAATAAAGCTGATTTCTGCATTGAAAATGTTCACATTTTTTCATTTCCATCTGGCGTGCAGTCATCTGTTATTTCTCATTTTGCAATGAAATATTATTATTATTCAGATCAGTTCCTCATTATTGTTGTTGTTCGTCAGTTGAAATTAATCTGAAAATGGTTTATTCCACTGAGGAAAGGGTCGAAATTGTATCGACGTATTTTCGAAATAACAGTTGTGCCAAAGAAACGGCAAGGATATTCGATAGGAACCATCCTGAAAGAGAAAGGAGTCAGTCACCAGTACGTTAAATATTTGGTTGACAAATTCCTAGCTACGGGTTCGGTGGCAAACAAAAACATGAAGTGGCATGTCCTGTCAGAAATGAGGCAACGGAAGTGGCAGTAGTGGGTCATCTACAAATGGAGAATACTACTTCGATCAGAAAACTATCTCGTCTGACTGGTGTATCAGCTACAACTGTCCATAGAATCGTGAAACATCACAAATTTCACCCTACAAGGTAAAATTAGTGCATGAAATAAACGAAGATGATCCAGATCGTCGTTTACAGTTTTGTGAAAATCTAAGTGAAAACCTAAACGCTAATCCAAATTTTCTGAATAACATCTGTTTTTCTGATGAAAGCACCTTTATGCTCAGTGGTGAAGTGAATAGACATAATTGTCGATATTGGGACACACAGAATCCTCATTGGTTTAGAGAGGCCCACACGCAAAGGCCTCAGAAGTTGAACGTTTGGGCAGGAATTTTGGCAATCATCTAGTTGGGCCTTTCTTTATTGAGGGTAATCTGAATGGAAATGGCTACCTACAGTTGTTAGAGGAACACATACATCCTAGATTGACAGAAATTTTACAGAACGATCCAACTCTTTCTGAGGACGAAATGCGTTTTCAACAAGACGGTGCTCCTCCGCATTATGATGCTCGGGTGCGCCAATATTTAGACGAAAATTTCCCAGGAAGGTGGATTGGTAGAAGAGGACCTGTTGAGTGGCCAGCCAGGTCACCAGATTTAAATCCCCTAGATTTTTTTTTTGTGGGGCCATCTAAAATCTAAAGTTTATGCCACAAGACCAGAAAACCTGGAGGAGCTGCGGATGAGGATTATCACAGAATACCGACTTTTGACTCCTGAAGTTTTCGCTAATGTGAGAAGAGAGTTCGAAAATCGTCTGTATAACTGTATGGAGGTGGGCGGAGGTCATTTTGAACAATTGTTGTAATAATCAAGTTAGTTTTTGTTTTCAATTGAATACAAGTTCAATAAATCTCGTTTTCCTGTTTAGATGAGCATCCAATCAGTTTCTCCATCATCCCTCATCCTGATCCTCACGCCAGAAAACCTCGATTGCCAAACTGAAACCAATGCCTCAGTGATTCAGAAAATAGAAAAATCTTTCTGGAACTTTGCCACTCAACCTGTAATCACTTGTATGATTTTTGAGTTGGGGATGCTGAATGGAAGAGGTTGATTGCAAAATTCCATATTCACGCAAGAGAGTCTTATTCTCGAATCAAACATAAACATGTTCTCGTATTATACCGAAATGAACCAGTTTCAAAAAGTTATTTGGGTTTTCAGTGTTCCTGCTCCGGGACACCCTGTATGCTGATTCTGAATTTCGAAAATACCAAATTCGAAGAGAAAATTGAAATACCTTTCCAACGAGGTGCCACTTGACCTATTTTCGATCGAATGATTTTTTGAGTTGGGGATGCTGGAAATAGGGGGCTGATTGCACCAACTCCAAATTCACAAGTGTAGGTCGTTTTTCTAGACGGAGCATAAACCTGCGCTTGCATTATGCCAAAATAAATCGATTTCATTTAGTATTTGGGATTTGCAGGAATTCAACTTTACCCTCGGTTGGAACACCCTGTATGTTAATTTAAAATTCTAAAATGACAAATCAGAATGGAGAATTGACAGACCTTTACAGTAAGGTGCCACTCGACCCTTATTCCCTATGATGAATTTCGAAATTAGGGTTGCTGGGGGTAGGGGTTGATCTGAGAAGTTTCGAATTATTTCGAAAATGCTCCCCTTGAAACAAAAATCGACGTGTCTTGGTGTTTTCGCTAATATTACTCATTTCGGAGTTATAGGGGGTCAAATTTTCGTTGGAACACACTGTATATATATATATATATATATATATATATATATATATATATATATATATATATATATATATATATATATATCAATTGATTTTGCTGTTCAACTCATGATATCGGCTACAAAACACAGCTGAATGTCTGTCGGGCAAAGAGGAAATGCATTCCGTAATGTCGAACATATAGAGAATGTGGTATATGCCAATAATATATTAGTTCACTTTATTCCGAGGCAACTCCTGTGTGACCAGGTCAATGAGTCGCATTTATTCTCACGCAAACCGAAATTACTTTTCAATTTTCCGGGTCCACATGAATATATTTCCCGTAAACTGTAGTTTCATTCTTTGTGACAAATGATTCGTTACTATGATATTTCCACTTTTAATCACGAATGACTGTGAATTATTTATTGAGGTAATAATTTCATAAAGTGAAATATTCCGAGATAAGTAAAATTGTTTCAAGATTCTGAGCGCTCGATTGTAGATTTAACTTCGCGTTCAATTAAGAGCCAATATACATTACATTTATTTACATTTACTTATCAAATTTCATATACATAGCATGAATATTGCAACCATGCAGTGGTAATTTATACTAATATTATAAAGAGGAAAGATTTCATTGTTTGTTTGTTTGCATTGAATAGGCTCCGAAACTACTTGACCGATTTAAGAAATTCTTTCACTGTGTGAAAGCTACACTATCTCCAGTGAACATAGGCTTTATTAAATTTTCATAACCATTAGAGATACATACTAAAACAATAATGTAACCCAATGCGGAAAGAATTACTAAAAACTTTCTCACATCGCGTGCGCTTCGTAAACTATTGCGATTCGCTCACATATTATTTCACAGAATTGCACTCTGCGGTCGAAGTCATTCTCATTCAATTCCTGGACCCTCTTCATTTCATACGGATGGAATTTGTATTGTTTGAAAATTCGTCCAATAGTTCTTCGGCTCACACCAATTTCTTGTACACCGAGTGGTATCAATCACTACTTGCCCAAGCAACGCAGTTTTCATTTCCTGTTTTCGTATGGGTCTTTGAGCATGCTCTGCTTTCCTATTCTGAACAGAGCAAGTTTCTCTGAAATCCAAAATGTACTAGGCACTTATATTTTCGTCGTCATGGCGTTCATTAAAAATAGCAGCTGCCCTATTTGCACGAGTATTATTGCTGAAAAAAATTTCAATAATTTTTACTCTTGCAGCTATTGAATAAACGATTACACTGGTATGGATGCAACCCGCGAGTGTGAAAAGCAGCTAGATAAACAAACAAATTAATTCTGGAAAAAAATTCAACAACTGCCGCATTTGTTGTTGAGAAATCTGTATTCCACCTGTGTGATTTCAGATAAATATTTTTCTGTCACGAGAACTTTACTTGAGTTCGCTTCATTTCAACCTTGGCTACCATACTGTTAGGGGTTTTCACATACGACGATCGGTTGCGTATGCGGTCGTGAGGCGTACGGGCCATTATCCTAGTGGTTGTCTTCACATGTCTGAGTTCCATCTGTCCACGGGTGGGGAATATTTTTTGCGATTCAACCGATGATACGGAGCGATCATCGCTTCTTTGTGAAGAGGCTCTTATATTGTGTATGAATTTCTCCATGATCCACCCTGTATCCTCATTGAAATATAATCGGAATTAAATATTCGTTCACTGTAATCAGATAATTCTAAATACCTATCCAATGAGCTCGGACTAACTGATTAATACGAAGATTTGATTGGTTGACACCCTCATCTGAGTGGGTGTCTGAGGGGGTGTAGTGGAAATACCACTGCTCAAAGATATTTTCCCCAAAATACAACAGTATTTCGGTGAATGTTCATTCAAAATCGACAAATTTTGCAATCGCTGAAAATAACTCGTTTTTTTACGAACCAGCCTGTATCTTCTTTCGAATATGTTAAAAATTAAAAGTTATTACACATTCGTCTTGAGAATCAAAAGAGCTCTTCAATGAGGTATCACTCGACCCCTCTTCTATATTCAAAAATTGAGTTTTGTGCTCCCCTGCTTAGGGAGTTAAAATAAAAGCACCGTGTATTAAAAAATGTCCCCCTTCGGACAAAAATTGACGTTTTTCTGCCTTTTGTCCAGAAACGAATAGTTTAGCAGTTATTGAGTCTTTTTCGTTCTAGTTGACCCATCCGGTGTGTATTATATTGGAGAATCGTTATTTCGAAATTGGTAATACCATTTTTCGACTATATTTCCCAAATCAACACACGAAAATCTAGTAGAAATACCAGTTTTCACAATTATTTTTCTTCTTAGCAAAGCACCGGGTTCCAATCACTCAAACAGAATGAATCCTGCAAATAAAATACAAATCAGAAAACAACGAATCGTTCATATATTCATACGCATACCAATTCTCCCGAACTAGAGAGAAACCGATTTTTTATGTCACTTTTTTGAGTCTGTCTCCCTCTCCACTCTCACCGTAAAATCGAATTTCATAGTAAATGTCAGACCGCCTAATACAAAAAAAATCGCACGAAGCGACGGTCGAAATATGAGACTGTACAAAAAGAGAAGAAAACAAGTATTTGTATCGAAAACAATAGTCTACACATTCGATGGCTTTTGTCAACGTGATATATAGAAACATCGAAACTTTTCAATAGCACTGACCTAGATCTGTGGCGAAATAATAGGACTTTGTTAACAAAAAGCTAGAAGGTAATTCAAAGTTTTGATTACTCCTGGTTGGCTTGACAGGGGTATTTATATATTTAACCTCGTTAATACTGAATGCAAACTGTTTCGGACACTTAAACTAGCCGCAAAGGTCTATAATCCTAGGCGTTGAAAACAAAATGGATGCCCCCTTTGACTGTAGCTTAATGGTTCTGCATCTAAAATTCTTGATTCACTCTATTAATAAACAATAAACGTTATATTGAATATGAAATATAAAAACCCAAATAGTTTCATGAGAAAGATGATTAAATATTTTCCTCAATTTAAGGTATAAATAAAAAGATGATCATATCGATTGGTTCTAATTCTATTGAATCTGTACCGAATAATATATTATGGTATTTTTGTGTACCATTATAGAATTTTAAGTCGTTAAGGCAATCAAAAAAACGTTTGCAATAGTTGTATAATCCAAGCTTTCTAACAAAACCAAAACCAAATATATGATAACATCGAAAGCACCTTTATGATGCAAGCTGGAGCTGGATGGTACGGTAATAAGGCAGGTGATGAAACTCCAATATTTGGAAATCGAATTGTCAGGTTTTGGAAACGTGGAACAGGAAGTAAGGAATCAAACTTTGAAAGCGTCAAGAGTGGCTGGATGCCTTAACACCACAATATGGTACAATAAACATCGAAGATAAATCGAGAATTTATAAAACTGCTATAAGGCCGATAATGTCATATACTGCTGAAACCAGACCTGATGCAACGACTACCAAGCGAATGATGTAGACAGCAGGAATGAGTGGTCTTAGGAAGGTTGTAGGAAAAACTTCATGGGACAGAGAAAGGAGCGAGAAAATTCGCAGGACATGTGGAACACCAGATATAAATAATTAGATACTTGAGATGAAGCGAGAATGGGATGCCCAAATTACCCGAATGGACAATTCCCGAATTGTAGAAATAGCAAGGGATAAATCTCCGTAGCGTCGCCGAAGTCCAGGAAGACCTCGTAAAAGATGGAGTGATATCTTAAGAATGACGAGGGAAGGTCTTGAACATTGAACAGGCAACTGCTTATTAAAAAGGAAGAAGAAAAAAAAAAGAAAGAAATCCATTCACACACCAGATACAACGTAGTACAATTCAATAAGGACAAATCTGTGACTCAATGTGGTGAGGTACTGTGGACCTGTCTTCTAAAATAAAATTTTATGTATGACTCGATCACATCGACCCTCCCACATAGTAAGTGCATTGTCGAAACTTAGAATGAAAAAGACATGTTTCTGGTATAGAAAACCCTGGAAAGACTGACCAGGAAGAAAGTTCATTTTCAACATTTACTTCATCAATATAAACATCATCACTGCGACAAAACGCGAGCGAATCTCTCTTCATTTTGGTTAATGTAGAGTTCGGTTTTAGTTTTGAATCTCGACGGACTTTTTAGTTGGGTTATTTCACAATGAATCTAGAACATCTATAGATCATAATCGTTATCACTTAGAAGACCCAACCTAGCCATCGGGGCTCTCTCAATCAAACAGAGGGAATTGTTCTGTTGAGTTTGAATATTGAAGGGATTTTGCGATTATACTTCAAAATTGGCAAGCAAGAACAAGGATGTGATTATGTTTCAGGAGACTCACACTGCGACGAAAGAACATCGCCGCGAAAGAGGAAATATCGCAGGTTATGCACTTTTTGATTAGCTCCTTAGTCCTTTTCATGGCCTTGCTTGCAATGTGAAATCTTTTCTTAATTTCATGTGTATTCGGACATATAAGAGTCAAGTATGATTGTTGAAATATTTTTCTGCTGGTTTTATTTTTTCATTGTTATAGATTCCTGTCCCAAACCCTCTTCTTTTCACCCTTGTCTTCCTCTGGAAATCATGGAGTGCAAGATGAAGCTGCTAAAAAGGAAAATCATTGATACTCTTTATGTTTACACGCCACTAACACATCATAAACAGACAAGCTATTGCTAGTGCAATAGCGACAGGGAAACGAGTTTTTTCAATCGTTTATTGAATCATACGCAAGATAGTATGGTTCTCCTGTTACATTTTCCTGAGCCCACACTTGTGTTTCTTTTCTTTTTCTTTTTTTTTTCTGACACACACATAAATCATATATGCGATATATGCATTCATTGAATACAATTATTCGAATTTTTGTAAATGCTCTCTTTTTCAAAACCGAAAACAATCTTGGTTTTCCGAGGATGACTTTTGAGAAGTAGTTTTGAGCTTTCTCAACAGAGTTAAAAGCGTTCTTATGGCAGACACCCCATACAACAATGCAATACCTCTACACTGACTTTACAAGTCCGTTATAAGATATGATCAAATTTGTTTTGTTCAAGACATCTCTTAACCTATAGAATCTACCTGCCAGAGCTCTCAGCTTCAGCGCCAACTTATTCGCGTGATTTTCCCATCTTAGGTGTTGATCGAACTCCACTCCCATATATCTGATCGATTTCACTCCGATTACCGACTGACAGGGACAGTTGTATTGTAGTTCGCAATCCTCATCGTGAATATAATGCGAGTTTTGAATCGGTTGACCCACAACTGTTGCAGAAAATGTGAATTTTGTTATATCAGCGTTGAGGCTTCTATTTAGAAAAGAATAAATTTTTTGAAAAACAAGACTTATCCGCAACTATAACGATCGTATCCTCAGCGTATGATATAGTATTAGCATCGATATCCAAACTGCCCAAAGGGTTTATGTATATAACAAATAATGAGGGGCCCAACACAGAAAAAGAAGAAAAAATTTGAAAAAGATTTGGGACAATTCTAGAGGAAGCGGAATCAAATCATGCTACCTTGCTATAAGTGAAAATAGATTCAGGTTCCTTCCTAGATGTATTAGATTCGATGATATAGAAAGAAGGAACGAGAAACGCGAACTTGATAAGATGGCTGCTGTTTTGAAAATTTTTTAGTGAATTTTCAAGCCAATTTCACACCAAGTGAGTTCCTCACCGTAGACGAAGATATGTTAGCTTTCAGAGGCTGATGGGGCTTCAAACAATATATTCCAACTAATCCAGTCAACTATGTTATCAAAATGTTTGTTTGTTGATTCAAAAACATCGTACACGATTAATTCGGAACCCTACGTTGGGATGCAATCTGAAGGTCCATATAGGGTACATAACTCTGGTGAAGACATTGTTCTACGATTAATCCATCCAATTTTCGGTACCAATCGTAATGTTACCGGAGATAATTTGGTTTAGTAGTTTACCACTTGTTGAGAAAGTACTGAGAAACCATAAATTAACATATATTGGTACATTACGAAGGAAGAAACGGGAAACTCCAGCAGAATTCATACCAAGTAGAAGCACTGAAGTAAAATCTTCAATTTTTCGGTTCAAGGAAGAATGCACCCTTGTTTCGTATTGCCCTAAGAAAAACAAATCAGTGCTAGTGTTATCGTCAATGCATCACTGCAATTCAATAGTTGCTGAGACAGGAGATGACAAGAAACCATGTATCATTACAGGCTATAACAAATTGGTGTTGATTTAGTTTACATCAAGTCTGCAACAACGTTGCTAGAAATACCCGTCGGTGGCCTATGGTTATGTTCTATGACATACTGAACATTGCAGGCATAAACGCATTATGCGTATTCAAAGCTAATCGACCAGCGCAACGAGTATCCCGTAGTGATTTCCTAGAAAAATGTGCTTGGTAAGTAATAAAACCCCAAATCGAGTTTAGGGCAACAATAGAACAATTACCTGCAGGAATGAGGTGCCCCGCTGGATATCTATAATTATTATTAGTAAGGTCGTACCCCCTCCCCCTCAGAGGCCACAAAATGATGTTCGACGTTGCTGCATATGTTCTAAAAGTGACAATCAATGGACACGAAAATATTGTGCGAAATGCTATAGGTATGCTTGTGAAACTCATATGAAGGAAATATGTGTGAATTTTGTAGGTGAACATAATTGACCCCTTTCAGGGGGACATAAAAAGGGTAAAAATTGGTAGTTTTTTAGCTTGTTAGCATTTTTTCATCAGATTGTTATCTATTCTGTTCAGTTTTATACTGCATGTTTTTCACGTTCTCGTATTTTTGAGTAAATGGAAAGTAAAACGAGTTATGGCAAATAAAGGACTAATTCTGGGACTTTTTGGTTTTTTTCAATTCCGCAGAAAAAAAAACCATATTTTTCATCAGAACTGAAACAACTTCAATAACAAATGATCAAATGAACTATTTCATTTCAAATACGTATCAAAATGGATGATATTGATTTTTTGTGTCAAAATGTAAATGGTCTACAATAGTAGACCACTCGAGTAGTTACGTTCCGAAAGAGGGCGCGAGTAGCCGAGGGTTAAAACCTCTTTTCACTACTTTCTATTATTTATTGAAGAACAGATTGTATCATATGTTTTAAAATATACCACAATGAAAGCTAGAGAAAATGTTGTACAGTATGATGAAAAATAATTTTGTCATAATAGAAATGAGGTTGAAATAAAACACGTGTTTGGAATACTTTATCTTGCTGGTTCTTTTAAGGCTAACTACAGAAATTTGGAAGATTTCTGAAAAGATAATGGAACAAGAATGGAAGTTTTTTCAGCAACAATGTTCACCAAAAGATGTATGTTTCAGTTAACCTGTTTGAGGTTTGATAATATCAAAAATAGGACTGCGGGACAAAAAAACTACAGACTTACTCTATGAGAGCAGTTTCTGAAAAGTTTGAAAGTAATTGTCAATCTACAAGCAATACTGCTAAACACATAGTTCTTAGAATAATTGAACCAGTTTCAGGAACCACTCAAAATGTCACATTCAATAGTTGGTACAGTTATGTACTCGTCGAAGAATCTTTCGAAAGGCACAAACTTACTTTAGTGGGTGCCCAGAAAAAATAAAAAGCAAATTCCACAGCTAATTTCAACTAAAGGTCGTCCAGATAAATCAAGTCTCTTTGGCTCCCAAAAAACATTACCAGTGTGTCGTACATTTTTGGATAGAACAAAATCGTCTTACTAACTTACATATCTTCATCAGGACAATCGACAATACTGGCGACAAAAAACTTGTCGAAATTATGAACTGGAATTGATGACAATTTCATGAAAATATGTTGTATCCATTCCACCTACAACTCGTACAAGCACTTCTTCTCACCGATTTTCCTACCCGTGTTGCGTATTCTCAATGGGTATTGTGTAAGTTGATTCAAATTTCATAAATTCTTATTCTGATCCTATTCACTGATGAAGCAAGTTTTTCAAGAATTTCCATAAGGAATTTCCACAAACGTCGTATGTGGTGCGACAAAAATCTACATCAAACATATGAAGTTCGATTTCAACATTAATTTTCGTTGAACGTTTGGATTTTCATTGTGGGTGACTGCCTAATTGGACCAATATTTCTACCATGGAGACTTACGGGGTACGTGTACCGCCACTTTTTGGAACACACGCTTCCAGAATTGGAAGATGTAGGTTTGGCAATAGGACAAATAATGTGGTTTATCCGCAATGGCGCACCTGATCATTTTAGTCAGCTTGCCTGTGACTTTCTAACTCAAGAGTATGGAAATCGCTGGATTGGTCGAAGTGGACTTCAATTTTGGCCTGTACGCTCCCCAGACTTGGACCCCCTGGATTTATTCCGATGGAGTCTTTTGAAGTCTTTGGTTTACACTACCTCCGTGACAAATGTTGAGGACCCAAGAATTAAAAATCGACGCTGGGTGCAACTCTATAAGAAGAGATCCTGGTGTATTTGAAAGAGTTCGCGAATCAATGAGACTGGAATCTTGCATCCGAGCTCAAAGAGGTCAGTTTGAACAGCTCCTGCAATTTTTTGAGAGTTATAGGTGATACTCAAAAGTTTCTGTTTTGCCCTTGAATTAAACTTTTAATTTTTGAACATAGGTTATTCAATAATAAGAAGAAATACACTACGATGGTTTTTTTTTGGTCAAAGACTACGTGTCGTACGATGAAATATATGGACTTTTTTACAACATTTTTTCACTCAAATCCTTGGCAGCGTACAAAAAATGTCAGGACAGCTTTTTTTCTTCGAAAAAAATCGGAGAATTCAAAAATATTTTTGATTGATGAGAAGTCAGTAGCGTCCTAGTTTTTTCTTCGAGAAAAACCTGCGTTGTGTCAATACGCGCGCCACTGTTGAGTTCAACATTTTTTGGTTCATATTGAAGATTATGCGTCTTTGGTAGTTTTCGATACCCCCAAAAATTTATCTCAATCTCGAGCAGTTTACGAAAAATTCAAATTCAACTATATCTTTCGAATAAACTTCAACACCCTGTACATCGGTAACAAAGTATTTGCGGAACTGTGTTTATATGAACTGTTTTCATGATATATTCGGCTGAAAATTCAATTATGGTCAATTGATTATCTATCTAGTGATGTTGACAGCTGGATTTTGGCCTTTTATTGATGGTTTAGATATCTCTAATATGTGATTTCAGCAGGAAGGTGCTACACGTCACCCAGCCAGAAAAACAACTAATTCATTACAAACGAAATTTTCCGATAGCATAATTTTACGAAGTGTCTGAGCCTAAACGTTATCATAAAAACAACAAATTAAATACGTAATTTCCTGAGTCTTAAGCCTGAAAACATCAATGTGAATCGCACCAAACATAAACATCAAATTATTCAGCAGAATCATTTCTACAATTTGATGAGACGAGAAGGTTAAACTCAACAATTTCCCAAAACCATATGCATTATTCAAAAATAAATTGAAGGCCACTTTGTTCCTCTATTAATTTCGCCATTTCGTGAAAAACTAGAATAACAAAGGAGCTGTCAGTAACCGCGGGTTGTGTAATATATCTTTTTCTTTCATAAGCACTGCATAGAGTATCAAGAATGTCTGTTAATTAACTTCTCACCATTGTTAAACGTATAAGAGCACAACGCCAAGCTAATTGTTCTGAAAATTATAGGGAAACTTAATGTGCATGTAGTGTATGGATGTAATATAATACTTTCTGTTGCAAAACGAACGAAATAATAATCCAAGTCAGCAATCTTGTATTCCAGCATTGGTTTATGTTTTATACCATTAATGTTGAAATACTACACTGTTGCTCTAAGAGCAACAATATAGTGACCTCGTTATGACTGGATTATATTATTTCGAAGAAATATAATACGACGTATGCGAAACGATTCTTAGAAATTGTATGAATATTTGATCTCATAGGAAATACCTTGGGAGTTCTTCTAGTAATTTGGTATGAAATCAACTATTGATGAGTGAATTCTTCTCAGAATAATTATTTTCTTTCTATCTGAATTTTTTATTATAAGTAAACACTTCAAGCACATTTGAAGTGTTTACTTTTCTCGATTACAAGAAAACATTTCATACAATTGAATTATGGGCAACAGAAAAAGCTCCCAAAAACTAAAGAGTTGACCACCGATACACAAGCCTTATCAAAAGAATCTACGAGCGAGCCACCCTACATCTACAACTTCATGATGTTACCAATAAAGTGAACATAGATGAGGCAGGGTGATATTCTGCCTTCTGAACTTTTTATTTTGGTTCTCAAAGATGCGTTGAAGAGAGTAGAGTAGGTCGACAGAGGTTTAAACATCAATGGAGAAAAACTAACACACCTGATGTACGCAGATGACGTTGTTATGATTGGTCAGATCAAGGAAGAACTGAGTACAGTTATAAATGATATTTGTAGAACAACAGGAAGGGTGGGTTTGGAAATCTTCTATGGGAAAACTAAATATTGAACGAATAATGACCTGGGCAGCTTACTCGAGAATGAGAAATGTGATTCAGATGCGTATTCCACTACGTCTGAAAGCTGATCTCTACAACAAGTGCCTCTTACCTGTAACAACATACGGCGCAGAAAAATGGGTCTTCACAAACTGAGAGTGAACCAACGGACGATACAGAGAAGGATCTTAGGAATGATATTGGGTGATCGTAAAATGAACAATTGGATTAGAGAGATGACTGGTGTAGAGGACATGGTGAGTAGGTCTGCCAACTGGAAATGGAAATGGGCTGGACATGTGGCTAGACACCTCGGAAACTGGAGTGGAAAAATAATAAGATGGAGGCCGTGAGATCAGAAAAAAGGAAGTAGACGACCTCAAATGAGATGGCGTGCCGACCTCAAAAGAACTGCAGGTCTAAACTGGTACCAGTTAACAGAGAGTAAGGAATTGTGGAGGAGTAAAAGGGAGGCCTATACCCAGAGGGTATAGGTTAGGTTAGGTTATATAAGAAAAAAGGAAGTGGACGACCTCAAATGAGATGGCGTGCCGACTTCAAAACAACTGCAGGTCTAAACTGGTACCAGTTAGCAGAGAGTAAGGAATTGTGGAGGAGTAAAAGGGAGGCCTATACCTAGAGGGTAGAAAACGGCTGACAATACATGATTGATGTGGAAGGAGGTCATTTTAAACAGCTTTGTCAGTAAATTTTACATCAACAACTTTACTCTCACTACAAGCAAAAGTTCAACATATTATAGGGTCATTTGTTTCTTTGAATGATTTGTGTTTAATATGTTTGCCCCCTTTTCGGTACAAATATTGTTTTGTTGCTTTTCAAATTCAATTACCAAATTTCGTTCAGAGTATTCAGAGGCCAATCCAATGAGGTATCACGCGATTGTTTGAAATGCCCAAGTTTGAGGAAGCAGTAGGTAAAGGATTGGTCCCAACACTTTCAAATTAATATGATGAAACACGTTTTCAACAATGATATCAATCTGAACTACCATTTATTCAAGATATATTGTGTTCAAAAAGTAATTCAATTATGAAATGAAAATATCATCTTATAGTTGGAACACCCTGTAACGAACACTGAACTTACTAAATTATCGATTAGTTGATATAATCGAAATACCTGTATAGCGATGTGCTGCTCGACCCATACTACCAACGATTATTTTGTATATAGACGATGATAGGATGTAGGAGGTTGATCTGACAAGTTCAAAGTTGATCCGCCTTGAAACAAAATTTGACCTGTTTCAGCGTTTTCCACACACACCATATTCCCCCTCTTACCTTCTTAATATTCTGGACCTATTCAAATGATTTTTAATTATACTGAGAGGGAAACACTTGATTTTCAACAGATGTAATTGATCTCGGACGCACTTCATCTGCGATATTGCTTAAGCGTTTACCTATTTTTCTTTCATCACATATTTCAGTATTTTAAATAAATCGAAAAAATTATAGAAATAGAAATATTTGAATGAACATGAAAAAGATATAATTTGAACCTGATAGTAGATTCTGACTTCCCAAATGTACTTGTCCTTAATTAGTGTAAACCTTGCTTTTGCATTCTTGTTAATTCAGAAATAGTCATCTATTATGAAAATCATAGATAACACTATGATATTTTGATGGATAAACTTCATTCCTTGAATAATAAAAAGTTTCACCCTAAAAAGAAAGCCGACAGTAGAAACAGTAAATTTACGAACAAATATTTGCTGTCCAGTGTGGAATTCCGCAAGAGACAATATTTGATTGGGAATTCCTGTGTTTTTGTCTATTCATCGACTCTCGGTCGACGTACGCTACATCGTCTATATACATTCTGTTTCCGAGGGAATTAAATATTTCATTCCGGGAGGTTTAATATGCATTTTTTCCGCATTCTTGAAGCTCTGTCGAAATCTAGGCGTTATACAGGATGATTCAACAGCAGAGAAAGATTGATTGGATATAGAAAACACACCTGGCTTGTCGGAATTATAATCATTTCCTAGAGCTCGATTAAATATCTGTCTAGGACGGATGCCAAAACAACAACCTGTATATCACTGAATTGAGAAATTGTAGGCACATTGCAAAGATAAGGAAATTTCTATTTCGACCGAGTAATACTCACTTTGATCATACTTGAAGTGTTCTTAGGAAAGAAGTTTATTTTTCAGAAAAGTTTTGTTCAATTTATGTTAGCGTAACTCTCAACGTCTAGTAGAGCAATATTGAGAACTAGTGGGCCCATCAATATCGCCTATTTATATCTAAACAGCTAATATATACTATACGCCTAATTTATAAAAACGCCTAATAAACTAAACGCCTAAAATACTATAGATCTAATATACTAAGCGCCAAATATACTGAACACTTTTTCATGTCCAACATATCGGAACGCCTCATTATATTCACTGGTATTCACTTGATAGTCAGCCTGTATTGTTTTATTAATACTGACTATCCGAATTCAAAGAGATACATTCAATTTGTAAATCTCACCTTCCTCCAATGAGCTAGCAACAAATTGTTCAATCCCCCTTCAAGCATAGAAATTCAATCCTCAAGAACAGAAATAATAATTCACAAAATCTCAAACTTTTATTTCTACAAATGTATAAACTTTAGAAAGATCGACGTAGACAGATATATTGTTTCCAATTTTAATTTGTCCCTAACTGTTCTTATTCAAGTACGATTGAATAAGAATTGAATGAGATTCATGAATTGTAAAAACAACAAATATGAGCTTGATACAGCAAGATAGAAGAATTTTTCCTCAAGTATATTAATGAAATAAAATGAAAGTTCTTCTCAAGTTAAAATTACTCGAGAGTATCCAGAAGACAAAGGCGAAAAATTAGTAATGAAATAATAGAACACTATGGAATACATAGAAATTTCACCTTAAGTGATTGCCCTATACATAACTTTTCCGTATATATTCAAATTGACCAAAATTCATTCAATTTGCTTTCCAGAAAGAACAAACATCTTCTGAATGTACCACGCATCTCTGTCACTGTGCTAAATACTTTTCTTTTGAATTCTAGTCATATCTCTTCTACATCTTTGTCTTTCAATTTTTGCCTATATATCCAATTTTTATATTCTGAATCTGAGAAATATTGAAAATATCTAGACTTAATTTATAAGAATTCGTGTAAACATGCCCTCATATTTGAATTTTCTATTCTTCAATTCATATTCTTGTCGAATTTTAAAATATAATCGGAAATGAAAATGAAAGGAAGAAATTGCATAAAAACAACTTCATATTTTTTATCACGTGACGAACATATAGATTTTACACAATTATATAAGATACCTATAGTACAACTACATCAAGAAACCATAAATTATCTTTTGGAAAAATATTAAAATATACACAGCATTCTTCAAGTAGTAGTTAAAATTTCCCAAAATATGATTTACATATATATGATAAGTAGCAGCAAAGTTTCTTGTGACTTTCAATACTCTTCGATTGAAAGTTGTAGTTGTACAAAAAGAAATTTCGTATGCCATTTATACAGATTTGAACTTCATATTTCCCATAAACATCAGACACCTTAAACCTTGAATTTCAAATCTATGAAAAATAACTGGTATTTTTTAAACAGCTTCGATAAAATTTCCTGAGAAACAGTTACATACGAATAGAAGAAGCTCAGAATATATATCTAAGTATTCAGTTGAGTCCCCATGATAGATTAAATATTATTTTTAATTCCATTTTCCAACCTTCTTACAATGGATCCATTATATGTACTTCCTTTTCATCAGGTAGATCGTAACAAAAAATAAGTGTTCAAGAAATAATAACAACTACATATGCATTGAAAATAAAACTTACCTTCAAACCTCTGACAGAATGATCATTCGACTGAGAGATAGATAATTCACATTTTTATATATTTCTTTCCTTCACTTCATTTGATTGAAACTTAATTATGTTGTCAACACAGAATCTCATTCATTTTTACATTTGGATAGTAAATATGAGACGTACTTCCCCTTGAATGAATTGAAACGAAAATTCGATTTAAATGGGCACAGTCTTACTAACATTCAGTTTGAAATATCGTAATACAGATACAGCCTTCAGTGAATAGCTTTCAATATTCATATCGTACATGCTCTGAATGACCTAACGGAAATTTAATCGAGTTCCTATCAGAAAAAATATCCTTATACATAAGAGTTCAATACCTATTAATAGCAACTCGAACGATATTCCATCATTTTATAAGATAGTCTTAATCGATTCGTAAAATAATCCTTGTAATTCCAGGAACTCTTTCAACGCATATAAGTTAGAGTTACCATGAAAAAAATAGAAATATATAGATTCTGAGTACATTTTCTGAGTATGCTGAAGAACATTTACATTAAAATACCTAAATTAACCTCATATTACATTCCCTTACCCTTCAAACAATATTGGATGTCTGCTTAACTTCTATTTATTATAACATTCCGTTTGAATCACATTATTCAGGTTAGAATAACCTCTAAATGATAAATTTATAGATTTCGAAAGTATGTCATTTCTTTCCTTATACAAACTATATATATAAAAATGGATGAAATGAATATCATACTACGTTTACTTACCTTTAAAAGGCTTTTTCAGTTTCATTAAACATTTCATTTAAATAAAATTCGGAATTATTTATTTTCACAGGTAATTGAAATAATTTTTGCATACATGGATATTTTTTTCCATTCCGTCTCATATTGTCATTCAGAAGAAAGAGCCCTATATTCTAGATGTTGGTAGTACTGAAATTATATTGGTGAAACTGAAAGCTACTGACTATTTCCATCTTACTCTTTCCATCTTACTATTTCCATTCATACGAGAGAGAGCATTAAGTTTTACACGTTACTAAAACTGATTTCCGAGCTCGACTAGCGATCGTAGGGGCGGTAGAAGAGGTGACTGGTCCGGCCCCCGTGTTTACTGTCTTTTTCTTGAAAATCTAGATTTCAAAATTCATCTCAAATTCTAAAATTAAGTCGTAGGGTAACGATTTCTCTCCGCGGACCCGATCTCGAGAAATGTAGGAATAGTTCCGCACCCAAATCCTTTCTCTCGCTAAGCCCGTATGAGTAGAACGGATCAAGCCTTATTTTGACAACTTGACGTTCATTAATTTCTTACTGTCAGAGATTCTTGGAATGAGGAAATTTCGTAAAAGTCCGCCGATAGTCCTTCGTTGGATCAAAGATTTTCCAGTATTCCTGGCGTTTTACGGGAATAAAACTGTTGCAGTGCAGTAGGCGAAACTCAAGGCTTGTTCTTTTTCCCAGCTTTGAAACGATCGAACGCTATAGAAAAACTGGATAGACAAAAAATTCCGACAAAATTATTCCCTCTACTAGCGAAAAATCGGAGACCTTGTTTTATTTTCGCTTTTTCAGGACTTTTTTTCAAAATTTGTGATCGATCGATCGTTCTGATCGCTCTCCGAAACACCGACTTTTCCGAAGAAATTTCGTCGTTTCGAATTTCTGTTCGCTCTCGGCGACGTTTCGTCGAAAAATCCTCAGGTGTCCGTCGTTCGAGCAATAGGCTCCAAATTTGGCATAGACCTTTCTCCGACCCCTTCCTTCCGGTAAAAAATATTCTTGGGGGCCTCCGGCCGCTGTTTTTCCACCGCATCCATTCTTCTCCGCCTGGCTCAAACTACTGTCATTCCTCTGGATTATTAACAGAATTGCTCTTATGACTTTAATATTATATATCCTATTTGACAGCTGAAAGAATATTTTTTAATACTTTCAAATCAGCTAGTTCGTTCCAAGTAAAGCATGCATTCTTCTCCAAGAAGTTGAAAAGAAATATGGCCTTAGAACAAAATTCTCACTGTGAGCACCTTGCCAGAGTCTAACTATGAGCTCTAGCACTAGGTCCAAGTAATTTATAGCCATTACACTCGCAGGAAACGAAATCAAATCTGGTTTTCCTCCCAGAATTAGGTCACCCTGAAACATCACACTACCCCTTGGTATTTCAGAATTTGGCTTGCTGCTTGGAGTCTGGTGGTGGTGGTCGATACACCAATTAAGTCAGTTAATTTCTTGTTGTCTGGTTAGCTCTGGAACAATTAAGGGCTTTCTGCTGTATAAACCCTTTGAACAAAATCTTCGACGTATCGTTTCGACTGATGCCTGTTGCTTCCAGAAATTGTCTTTGGAGTATGGGGTACAACGCACTAGCGTCTCTTCTTGCAATTTGGCACAAAAAGCGGTATTGTTCTTCAGAAGTTATCTTCCTACGCCTTCTTCTAGGCCTATTTTGCAGGAATTGTAGCTCCACGTATCTGGCGTAGGTCTTTGAAATAACCCCTTGTGATACCCCCATTGTGGAGCTATATCCATCTGGGTCACTCCTTCTTTAACGAGCGCAATAATTCAACCTCTCTGCATATCGGACAATCCAACGTAAGGCATTTTCAATTATGATTATAGGCTTCCTTGAATTTTGAAATTCAAAGTCTTGAATCTCGGTGACGACTGGGTACAATATCCCGAACATGTGGTGATAATTCAACATTTCTCATCATACTATCTAGTTTTTTCTCAACAAAACTTCATTCTTCACAAGTAGTCAAAGATCCATGGTTAAAAACAATCAATAAGGTGAAATACCGAGTGATTCCATATAAATTTGGTTGAGTGTATATCGACGAGCTAAATCAACGCGAACGAAGTAGAAAGGTACCATTCACATTGTTTGAGCAAGTCTCAGGAACACTATTTCAAATATTTCTCTAACACTTACAGCAGTATCCCCTTGGCCCTCTACCTAATTACCAATTACTCTTCAGGCTGCGACAGTCCAGGTTTCTCCACATAAAATGTAATAATCTGATCAACAGTTCAAAAACTTGCTGCATTCAAAGAAGAATATATTCAACGAAGATAAGTAAGTGAAATATATTTTATATTTTCCACGATTTGTTTTTATTTTTTTTTACTTACACGACCGGTTTCGACCGTAAGGTCATTTTCAAGTGGTGAACTGCAGGATATGAGCTCACTTATTTAGATACAAGCCTAATTTGATATTATTAATATACAGCTGGCTATTACGGATGATTTCACTTCAATTTTCACAAAGTTTATTGATTTCCAGACATTCCAACACGTTCATTTTATTTCGTCCCCGCAATTATGAAGAATTTGGATATTATCTAATGATATTGAATGTTTTGTGATTTTGATATGTTCACATATACCGTTAGTGTCAAAGGATAAATGTTCTTTGAATTAGGTTTCGAAATTCCTAGATGTTTGCCCAACATAAGTTACCGTACACCTATTGCAAACAATTTTGTAAGATGCTGATTATCAGAATATGTCTGTTTTTTGTTTAGCAATGAGAAAGAAGTAGTTATTTCGAATTCAGTGAAAAAGTTGGTCACGTTTTTGGAGAGAGGACCAGCGTACTCGAAACTGAAGTATTTTTTCAAGGAAGTATATTTTATGGAATATAAAAACTATGTTATTTGATGTTTTTCTTTACGTTCGATAATTTTGTCTATAAAAATCGATGGAATTTTATTATTCAAGGGAATTTTTTGAATAGTATTCATTTCAATTTCAATCAGACTGATAGAGTGAAATATCTGGGTGTCATTTTGGACTCTCATTCAAATGGGACCAACACATATTCTTCCTGATAACAAAATTACGCCAACTCTTGCCACTCTTCAGAGTGTGTAAGGGATTTTGCGATGTGAGCCAACTGAAGATTCTGCATATTGCGTTGGTTTAGTAAATTTTGTCGTACGGTATATTGGTGTGGAGGGGGGTGGTCGTGGGTGCGACTTATTTACAGAAATTGGAAGTATTTCAGAAGCTTTTCTTAAAGATCTTATATGCGAGAGAGATGACATACTCTTCGGATAGTTTGTTCAGTGAGTCTGGTGTACTTGACATGAGACAACTATATTACGCCGAAATTCTTGTACATCAATTCAAATATAAAAATATTGAGTGTACCATTTCACACAAATATCGTACAAGATACGCCCATCAGGGCTATGTCGTTCCTTTTACCTCGAGAAGAATTGGACAGAAATGCTTCAATTATCATATTCCACGCTCATTCAATTCTTTGCCGCCGCATATTAAGGCTGCCAAATCAGTTTCCACATTCAAGATCTCCGTTAGAAAAAAGATCATGGCACAGCCGCGATCACTTGTTTCTGACATAAATTGAATTAAAGAACTCCATTCGAAGTGCATTTCATTTCATTTGCTGGAATCATTATTTCTTTGCAATACTTGCTCACTTTCAAAATTGTTTCCTGAATAGAAGCTCGTTTTAGTTTGATTGTTTTATTCAAAATAATCATGTACAAGGTTCAACCTTCAATGATTAGCCTGGATGAATATTATTCGTTTATGAGAAATTTGTTGTTTATATTATTCACTTTTTTCAGCCTATTTTGCTTACAAAGGTTTTATTGGATGTTTCTCACTAAATAGAAAGGTACCATTTTTTTTGCGAATTTATGTAACATTTATAACGATATTCCCTTGGTTCTCTATCTCATTAACAATTTCTGCCACAGTCCATATTTTCAAAAGTGATTCACTGATCTATGTAAAATATTAAAACCCACAACTTTATGAATTAACATTCTTTTCTATCCGAATTTTTCAATTTCATGAAATTTTGAGGCAGGTGAAGTCCTTTAATGTCCATTGGACATAAACGCGATCTCTCTTTGTTTTCTTCAATACGACTATATTTTTCCTGTTAGGAACATTGTAGATTGGCCATTGACTATTAAATGTACTATTTTTTCACCCTGTAGAAGCATATTACAAATATTCGTTCGGAATAAGAGCTTTTCAATAAATAAATGAAGAAACTTTTTCGCTCCAACATATAATCATAGATTATTTTCACTAAATAGTAAATTTAATTCACTAACGTTTAAAAGAAAAAATTCACAAAAGTCGAGACCTACTCATAATATCATTTCCATTTTCGAATTGTGATATCTAACAGCCATTGTAATAAGTCTAGTTATTCAAATTCAGGATAGACATATAAGGCAAAATGCACATATACTGAAAGTCATTTAGTGGACCCTAAATTCAAATTCCTAATGTGCTTTGCGATATCAATCTAATGGAAATCATCTACCTTGCGTTGGTCAACCTCATTCTATTCATGAGTTGCTGGGATGAGTTGGAATAGAAAAATCTACTTTGATTAACTCGAAGTGCTTCAGAAATAGATATTTTGATAAACCATGTCGTATTGTTACATAACAGAAAATCCATTTTGAGAAAATTACTGTTTATTGCTTGAGATATGTTGAAAAGTAGAAATATTCCTGGCACTCACAGAAAATGTGTGCTACCTTCACATTCGAAGAAATATCCGATGACACCAAACGTCATGTTTCGTGACTGAAACAAAACGAATGTATTCAAGGAAACGGGTAAAAAATTAATATTGATCTGAACCAGCATTTCAACATCAGACATGTCTTGTTACTGCAGGGACTTCCATTTTTATCAATATGTTATCACATACCTTCGTAGTTGACGCGAGAATAGGTAACTCGAATAATTTTTCCATATTTGAATGATTTCATGAAATGGATTCACCCAAATAATCGGTTGTTTTCAACCTTTATAAAAACGTTCGATTTTGTATTTCATACTCTATCAATTCATTCACTGTTCTGATGACAACTGACAAAAACATGATGTCAACAATTTTCTCAATTGATCTTGCGTGTGATATATTGTTGCATTGTCTTAATGTTTCTGGATTTCTTAATGTGATTCCAGTAGAAAAATTACTCTTTCTTTTCTTGTCAGACAAACGAATATGTTGAAAAAGTATAATATCAAAAAACTAAAGAAGAATACATCTTCTTCTTCTTCTTATTCTGTTAAATAGACCTATTGGTTTGTTGCTTGCCGAAGCCGTCTCTGGATGGTTTCTTGCGAGGTGGACTGTCAGCTTTCCTGCCACCTTTTTGAAGGTCTTCCTCATTATGCGCCGTAATCTGTTTTCGTGCATTATTCGCACGTGCGCATACCATTCTCTTCGTCTTTGTCTGCCCCATCTGACTATGTCTACTATGCCGCATTGAGCTCGTATGTCAGTGTTTCTTATCCTGTCCAGTCTGGTCTTTCCGAGGATAGTTCTTAGGGTTTTCATTTCGGCCGCGCGTAGCATACTTTTAGTTTGTTTGTGTCTTCGCGTGCTTCTATGCCGTGAGTCATGATAGGTCTGATGCAAGTCTTATAGATCTTCACCTTGCTATCTGTTCCCTTGTGCTGGTTTGAACATATCACATCTTTAAGTCACCCTGACAGAGCTGCTGCTTCAGTTATGAGACTTCTTACTTCCTTCGCCGGATCGTGGTAGATGCAGATGTCCATGCCTAGATATTTAAAGACATTGACTTGCTCGATTGACTTGTCTTCTACAACCACTTTACACCTGACAGGTTCTCTGGAGAACGTCATGGCTTTGGTTTTTGATATTGAAATTACCATGTTGAGTTGTTGGCTGACTTGATAGAATTTAAAAAGCTGTCTCTGAAGATCGTTCTCCATTTCTGCTATAATGGCTGCGTCGTCAGCATAGCAGAACACAGATATTTTAGAGTGGCCCATTGTTGTATTATTTCATCCATCAAGAGGTTGAAAAGGAAAGGGCTCAGGCTGTCACCCTGTCTAATTGCCCCTGGTGTTTTTATGTTAGGTGTAGTATGTTCGCCTGACTTGATCTTTGTCACATTTCCGGTGTTTAAGTTTTTAATTAGTTTGGTGATTTGGGACTGGGACTGCCTTTTTATTAGATTTTGTAGGATGTCTGTTAAGCGCACTTTGTCGAATGCCTTTGTTAAGTCTATAAAGCAGATGTTAGCAGGCTTGTTGAACTCTATTGATTTCTCCTTTTGTTGTTTCATTATAAAGAGAGCGTCCGTTGTTGATCAATTTTTTCGAAATCCAAACTGTTCCTCTCTATTCTCGATATATGATTCCAATTTGTCTTTTAGGATGCCAGTGAGCAGTTTCATGGACGTACTTAGCAGGGTTATACCCCTGTAGTTTTCAGGTGATGTCTTTTGCCCCTTTTTAAAGGTAGGAATAGTGATGCTGCTGCGCCATTCTTCAGGAATCTGTGATGTGTTTAAGATTTTATTGAAAAGAGTAAGCAGCTTCTCGGTGAGTTTCTTTTCCCCATATTTTAGCAATTCGTTCGGGATGTTGTCTGTTGCCGCGGCTTTCCTGTTTTCTAGCTTTTATATTCTTTTTCTCAGCTCTTCCTCTGTTATCAAAACATCATCTGGTGTTTCGTCTTCGTTCACCCATGTATCAGTTGTTTGTTCATCCTGGTACAGCTTTGTAAAATATTTTTCCCAGATGTCAGGTGATATGATTTCAGTTTGAACGTATTCATTTACTGGCTTTTTCCTGTTTTTCAGCATCTTCCATACCTTTCTTTGGGCTCCATAAAGGTCGTGTTCCATTTCACTGGTAAACTGTCTCCAGTGTTCTCTTTTCATGGCTCTGATGGCTGCATTAGCTTTGTTTCTATTTTCAACGTATCTCGTTCGATTGGTATCTGTTGGTGAACTTAAATACAATAGATAGCTTTTACGTTCCATATCTGCCAGTTCCTTTACTTCCTTACAGTACCATGACTTCATATTTTTGTTGGCGTTTATGTTGATTGTGCTTTCTCCCACCGACTCTGCTGCAGCTTCTGTTATGCAGGTTTTTATTTGTTGCCAGCCTTCTTCAACTTCATCTGATATGCAAATGTTATTCAGTTTGCTTGATAATCTGAGTTCGTAAAGCTGTCTTGTGCTTTCGGTAGACAAAGATTCTATATTGAATTTTCTTGTGCAGATAGGCTTCTTCATAACTTTACGAGGTTGTTCCATTATAATTTTGCATAATACAAGCTTGTGATCTGTTCCCAGATTGACTGATGTTAGAGCCCATACGTCTAATATTTGCGAGGGTGTGATTGCTCTGTTGGTTATGACAAAGTCTATCATCGAGCGTTGTCCTCTTGTGTTGGAAAAAGTATATTTGTGCTGTTCTTTGTATTGGAAGTATGTGTTATTAATTCTCAGCTCGTTTCTGGCACAGAAGTCTATAAGAAGTTCACCATTTTCGTTGGCAATTGGCTCGTTGAATTTTTGTTTCAGATTGGGTATTATATCATTTCCAATTCGGGCATAGTATAAGCTAGCCTGTAACGGATGTAACATAACATAATACAAATTACCCTTCATTTTGATGCTTTGTTATACGATGAAATTCGAAAACCTTGAATTGATAGATTCTTAAAATAATTTTTCAATTTGATTATGTTAGCGCTCGGTGAAATATGTGTTGAAATTTTTAACATTAACCATTAAATTGATACATTTTCCAGAAAAACTAGGAAATTACTTCTATACCGAAGAAATTTGATCATCTTCTTGTCGACAAATAATTTCCACATTGGCTGTATTCATAATTTCCCAGATTTTCCCTTTACATAGTTTTTCCTATATTGATCGATGCAGTTTTCTGTAGCACATCCTGTACACAAAAGTGTGTGATAATAATGATATGAATCATGAGAATTAGCTTGAAAGTTTCATAATATTTGCTTTCCCAAAATACTCGTAATTCCTTGCCCACTCACATCTCAAATTGCTTTGCCGCTATGAAGTTTTCAACATTCTTGGAATCCGAAACCAATAATGGATCGTTATCGCCGACTACACTGCATGACGAATTTATCCAATCGTTCGCCACCTTTGAGATACTGAGTCATTGATTCTACAGACCGTGAATCAAGATCACGCTGTACCAGAAACCGCGTTCTATACGATTATAAAAATGCCACACACAAGCGAAAGACCACATCCCTTAATCGAGATATTCGAAAATTTGAAATATTTTCCGGTCGAAATATTGAATCTGATTTGTTTGATGTTTTGGCATTCTATAAACATGCAATATTCGTCGTTACGAAGCTGGTCTGATTATCAAGTTTAAATAGGTGTTTATTTTCGATAATTCTCTTGAAATTATGAGGTCAAGAGCTTATTAAACTCAGAATGATATTTGGAAAAATGTTCAAATTTTAACAACCACTGAAAATCTATCAATCGTTAATAACAAATTAAGGTAGAGAAGTATGTATTCAATTTTTGTCAAAAAGTCAGAAGTAGTTGACAGTTTCGAAATTATGAAGACGGATTCATCAAGTAGATACTGCATCCCTCCCATATATAATTTTAATTGGACGTTGGGTTAGACACACAGTGTTCTAACATAATTTGACCCCCCTCAAACTCTAAAGAAGACAGTGTCAACGAAAAGCGCTAACACAGGTCAATTTTGCTTTCAAGGGGGATCATTGCCTATGCTGACTTTAAACAAGTCAGATCAACTTTCTACCCCGACCCCCCATCCCATTTCGTAACTACAAAATTATCATATGGAATATAGGTCTAGTGGCACTTCGTTAGGATAGTATTTCGAAAATCTATATGGGTCGAAAATATTGTTCACTTAAATTTTCTATACAGGGTGTTTAAATTACAGAAATATTACCGTATAATAATTGAAAAAAATTTTAAACCCTAATTATTTTGAATAAATGGTAGAATAGCTTGCTATCACTATGGAAGAAGGTGTCTTAGCATGTTGTTTCGTGAAGAGATCAACCCTCTACATTCAGCATCCCTAAACTTCAAAATTACAATTGCAAAGAGTATAAAGTAACTTCTCACTAGACAGATCTTTGTTAAGGGTACCAGAAAGTGCCGATACATAGTAGAAAAAGAGTTCAGTTCGAAGAAGATCCACTTGTTATTCAGAAAAATTATAAAATTCATTACAATCAGTATATCAATCTCTTACACATGTTCTACAATATTTATCCTAAGCAATATTTCGATCATTCTCATCGCTCCATGATCAATTTGTTGTTTCAATCAGAACTGCATTGCTGTTTTTGAGAAAGAAAACTCTGAAATGGTGTAATCAATCGGGGAAAGAGTAGAAATTGTGTCACTGTATCTTCAAAATAACAGGTGCGTAAAAAAACAGCAAAAATTTCTAGCACAAACCATTCAGAGAGAGAAGTGAGTCACCAAATTATCAAATCTCTAATACAAAAATTACGGGCAACTTGTTCAGTGGCGAATCGAACGCATGGAGTAGCTGTCTGGCGAGGAATGAAGCTGTTGAGGTTGCCAGACTGAGTCATCTACAGATGGACATCACTCAGTCTATTAGGAAATCATCCCAGCAAATTAGCCTATCAAGTACAACTGTCTACAGAATAGTGAAAACCAAAACATGAACTAAAAAGAAAATTACTATGATCGTCACCTACAATTTTACGAAAACTTGAAGGGAAATATGAATAAGAATCCCAACATTCTTCTGTGCGGTGTACCGCAGGGCTCCGTTCTCGGACCTATTTTTTTCACAGTCTATACGTTTCACACTCACCTATTGTAGGGCGCATTTGTACGCTGATGATACTCAACTTTACATGCTGTTTTCTCGAGATTCCATAGAGAAGGCTCTTAAAAGGGTGCATTTTGATCTTGATCGTATTTGTCAATTGTCAAAAGATATGTGTCTTAGTAACAACCCTTCAAAAACCGTTGCCCTGCTCTTCACTGTAGGAAATTGAAAACCACTTGTGAAGATCTAATTGAAATTTCTTCGGATGATAGAGTTGTACCTTTAACATTTGGGACTAGAAATCTGGGCCTGATACTTGATGCTGATTTGAGATTTAATTCACACATAAATTTGATCGTAATAACAACCTATGCAAATATCAAGATCAATTTCGGATACAAAGCCTTTCTTGATAGAAATCAGAGAAAGGTGATATGCGATGCCATGGTTTTATCATATATGCAATATAGTAATGTTGTATATGGTCCATGTTTTATAAAATATGTTACCAGGGTACGGAAAATTTAGAACTGGTATGTTCGCGTTATACATGACCTTTGACCTTAAGCGAACAGATCGCATTTCAGTAGAGCTAAAATTTAAGGTGGCTGAATATGTTGAACCGCAGAACATAGCACAAGATATGTCTAGTGGAGAAATTTCTGAAGAAAAAGAAGCCCTCATACTTGTATCGACTGGTTACATTCAGAACGGATTTACACAGCTAAATTCAAGCATAATCTCACGTTATCTAAGTTTCATACTTCCCTATTCAGGCGCTGTTTTTCTTATAATATAGTCATCACTGCTAATAAATATATGGATTCAATCTGTGATAATGAGCCTGATCAGTTTCAAGAATAAGTGTAAGAAAAATTTTCCCAAAAAGACAATGAGTTTACGTAGTTTTGAATTTGTTTTCAATGTTTAGATGTTTTTAATATTTGTTTTATGGTTCAATTCTGCGACTTGCATCAAGCCTGTATAGCCTTGGTAGGATTGATCAGTACTGAGCTGCATACAACCTTCTGATATCTTGTAGGTACATATTGTTTTTATTTATATTGTAGTGTATTTTAGTTCCTTATCACAAAACTCCAAACTATGTACCATTAACTCCAGTTATCAATAAAGTACCTTCATTTTCGATTGAGAGGTGAAAGACCCAATTGCCGATACTAGGACATCCCGAATCCTCACTTGTTCAGAGATATACATACACGAACCTCACAAATATTGAATGTTTGGGCAGGATAATAAAGAAACTATCTGGTTGAACCGTGCCTTATCGAAGGTAACCTCAATGGAGGGTACTATCTACAACTGCTGGAAAAATTGATTCATCCCGAAATTATAGAAATTTTCAGCTCTACACTCTTAGAAAATTTATTGCATTTTCAACAAGAAGGTGCTTTCTTGCATTATGATGTTCGAATGCGAGAATATTCAGTTATTGATTCTCCAGGGAAAAGAATCGGATAGAGAGGACCAATTGAGAGGTCAGCAAGGTCATCGGATTTGATTTCCCTCGACCTTTTTTTATGAGGCCACTTAA
Organism: Cryptolaemus montrouzieri; assembly: GCA_013387265.2. Lineage (NCBI taxonomy): Eukaryota > Metazoa > Arthropoda > Insecta > Coleoptera > Coccinellidae > Cryptolaemus > Cryptolaemus montrouzieri. The sequence goes on along the minus strand of JABFTP020000021.1, from coordinate 88,205,799 downwards.
AATCAAAAATATATGCTACGCAGTCAGAGATCTTAGATGAGTACCGCAGGACAGTTGTGGCAGAATACCGAACTTCAACACCAAGTGCCTCTGAGTAATATTTACATCAGTGCTTCATTTCCACGATATGTATCATATTGTAGTCTCATTTGTTTATTTTTTAATGATTAGTGATAAACATTCTTGCACAATTCAATTATGTATATTCATAGGTATGATACAATTTCTACTTTGTCTTTTTTGATATTTCCTTTAGTAAAATTATACTGTCAAGCCAAAGCAATTGAAAATTTTACCGTCTATGTTTCACTTTTTGCAATAATGAACTCGTTCCCTTTTCTAGTGAACGCTAAAAGATATTCAGTTTCGATTGATAGAAGATAGTGAGGACAGTAATTTCTTGGATCTGTTAAACAATCAAATTTTTGTTCCCACGCAACCGGAAAATACGTTTTTTTTCATATACTTACGTCTTGAAACTATCAAACAACGACCTTGCCGAGGTCACAACATAATTTTTATTATAATATACAAATATAATTATTATTTTTATTTATTCCAGACGAGCATTTCGGCGATATCGATGGCAGTATATATCAAAGATCTTGCCTTTGTCAGATTTTATCAGGGAATTTCAAGATCAAATTCAATAACATGTATGATTTGTTCAGTATGTATTCTGACCTCTACTTGGTTTTTATTATATGTAAGTGGAGAAAACGTGGAAATCTAACTGTTGACAGATTTTATTTTTACTTTGTAATTAAGATATTAGATAAAAATTTGAAAGTTCAACTTTCAAATGAAAGGAATTCTACACAACAGTCCAACCTCTATTTTGCATATTCACGGATGATTATCCAAAAGTATTAATACATTATTCGTTCACTTAGTACTGATCTCAAACACAATTTTTCATGCAGAAAGTCATGCATTACAAACCCTTCAACTTTCTTTTTGAGCCCTTGAGTTTGATTTGTTATGTTAAAGGTTCTATAATTTTAAAATCCTCAACTTTGAAGTGAATTCGATGAAACATTCGAAACCCTTTCAGTGTGTTTTTCTTGAAATCTAAACACTATGTTTTACTAGGTTATTAAGATTTTAATGAGACATGTTGTTGATTTATTCATTTCATGGAAATCTATTTTCAAGGAAGATCAAGTAAAATATTTTTTAAACTTTTCACAATCTTTTACAAACACGACAAGTTTCCACCGTCAGGTAATTTTCAAGTGATCAATTACAAGAAATGAACGAACCTTATTTGAAAATAAATAGTGTAGAGGTATTAATGTCCAGCTGGCTATTGAAGGTGATTTAACTTGAGTTTTCAGTTTTAACAAAGTTTATTGATTCACAAATATTCCAAGAGATTCATTTTTTTTCCTTTGTTACAATTATAAAGAAGTTTGATATTATCTAAGGTAATTGAATGTTTTGTGGTTTCGCTATGTTCAAATATTGGTGAATTGTTATCAGAGGATAACTTTGAATCTGGTTTCGAACCTGTTTCCTACCTGTCCACCTTAAATAACCTACCGAATACTCATTGCGAGCAATTTTGTAAACTCCTGATTTTTTAATTTGTCTGTCTTTTGTTCAGCATTGAATAATAATTTGCTCAGGCTCAGACCACTTCGGAAAGAGGTGATTATTTTAAACATAGAAAAATTGTTGCTCGAGTTATTAGGGAGAAGACAGCGTAGATCTTCTTCTTCTTCTTCTTCTTCCTGCACGGCGCCCATATGGGCAGCACTCTGGCCGTTTGGCCTATTGTGCTTGCCGTGTTATATTGAGTTGTTATTTGTCTTGCAAAAACTTTCTGATGAAGCTTGCAAGACTGTTGTAGGGCCTCCTGGAGCATATGGGCGCTGGGTGTTTCAGCGCCCATGGTGTTCAGTCTGGTTTTCTTATGAGCGGGATATTCGAAGAGTATGTGCTCCGTTGCTTCGTCATTTTCTAGGCAACCTAGGCACTGTGTGGTTTTCGATAGTTTCATGACATATAGATGTTTATTGATTAAGTGTCCTGTCAATAGGCCCACTAGCATTCCAACTGACATTTTATCGAGGGGCAGTAGTTCATGTACCTCCTCCTTCGATTGCGGTCTATTTATGTCCATTTCTGACTGTCTCAGTCCCGAGATGCCAACCGAATAGTTTTGGGCCTCGGTGGTGTTTTAGTTTCGAAAGAAAGGGAGCACATGTGTCCAGGGAATGGTCAGAATTGGTTCTGGTCCCACCATTTTGATAGCTGTTGCCTTTTTGGCGAGGCTGTCTGCTATCTCGTTCCCTTCGATGCCCTGAAGGGCTGGGCACTAAATCAGGGTAAATTGTAGCACTGAGTTGTCGAAGTGCTGTTCTGCATTCGTCAACCAGTTTGGATGTAATCTTCGTATCTTTCAGATATCCGAGGGCGTTTTGGCTGTCAGAGCATATGAAGATGTATGCGTCTCTATAGTTCCTGTGCAGGTATTCCTGTCCACACCGGATAATAGTGAATATTTCTGCGTGTGTTACGGTGACGTTGACTCCCAGAGCAATCGTAATGTTTGCCCTAGGGCCGTGAACGCCGATGGCTGTAACCATCCTGGTTCTGGACCCGTCCATAAACCAGGTGGGGTCCTGTGGAGTGAATAAGGCGTGGGATGTGGTCCCAGTTTCTTTTGGTGGAATAACGACTCTGAAGGGTTCGACGAAGTAGTATGTGGCTCTCATTTGATCTTCTTTTGAGAGAAGGTCAGCTCGGAGTTCTCTGATTTTGTTCAGGGATGTGAAGTTACTAGAGGTTGGATTTATGTCCCTCCACATTTCTCCCTTCTACAGTCTCAAATAGGCCCTGATGACCACCAACTCCACCACTATGTGTAACAAAGGGATGCCCAGAAGGCACTCCATAAAGTCCCTGGGTGTGGATCTCAAGGCTCCCGTGACTGCTTGCCTTTGGATATTGTTGATTTCGTTCCTTTTCATCTCTTTCTCCATTGCAGGCCACCATACGATGGCCGCATAAGTCAGGAGCGGTCTTATCACTGTTGTGTATAGCTAATTCATCATCTTTGCCGAATTGTCGCCGGCACGTCCAGAGTGTGTTTTGCGCTCTTTGCGCTTATTTTCGATGTGATTGTCCCAATTTAATTTGGCGTCAAGAATAACACCTAGGTATTTCACTTGTTTTACTAGTGTTAGTTCCTCGCTGAAAAGAATGGGTGCCTTGAAAAGCGGTAGTTTCCTTTTTCGAGTGAATAGAATCATGCCTGTTCTATTCGAATTTACAAACAGGTCGTTCTCTCTGCACCATTTTCAGTTATTTGCAGAGCCTTCTGCGCAACTTCACATATAGTGCTGAGGTTTTTTCCACGAACAAGGAAGACGAGAACGCCAGCATAACCCACCGCAAAGTGCCCAGATAGTACTCCCCCTGAGGACAACCCCTGCTGGTGGTCCTCCAGACGGTCGACTCGCCGAGGTGAGCCTTGATGCGTCTGGTCGACAGCAGACGTCCCACCCACCTTGCTAGACCTAGATAAAAACCCTTTGTAGACAGCGTAGTAATATTTTTTTCAAAAAAGTATGCTTTATGGAATATAATAATTGTTTAATTTGATGTTTTTCTGCACGCTAGATAATATTGTCTATAGAAATCGGAGGAATTTTGTTATTACAGGCAATTTTTCTGATAGTATTTATTTCAATTTTGAAGTCTGTCGGTGACAGTGGAATGGAAAAGACCCTATGGATTATTGAGTTATATGCTAATAGTTTGTGATTGCGTCCATGGAAATAGTTGAATCTGTGAAGATGTTATAAATGAAGCACAAGAGCATTATCAACAATCCTAGTCTCCATAAACATGAGATTGCTGAAATAATTAAAGTATTCAACATTCAATCCAAGAAGCAAAATTACACGGAAACAATAGAGTTCATATCATCAAAACCCAAAAGATCTCATTTCGATGAAAGCTGATAAAGACATCGTATGCTCCAGTATAAAGAAAATCTTTAAGATATTTCGGAAACACTGAACATAATGTTCTTTATAACTTTTTGTTATATAGATTCATGTTTTATAACATAAAACATGGATTGAAACATGAAGAATACCAAGCAAATAAAGAATGAAAAAAAGAACAGTGATTCCAATGACTGAAATGTGCACGAAGAAGAAATATCCGCTAGACCATTAGTTAGCGAAGTTGTTAAACCAGAAACTTATTGATCTTAAAAAATTCTATTCCAAACACACTTTTTTGAACTCTATTGATCTTGCACAAAAATTTCCTAGGCTCGAAAACACAAAATTTTGAATGATATTTGATATAAACAACATGTATCTAAATATTCCAATACATGAATGCCATCCGGTAGTCATAGAAATATCTACAAAAATAAAACGCTGCCACACGTTGGTGACGAGTTTTGTAACTTTCTAAAAACCTGCCTCTCTCAAAATTATTTTCAGTTTCAATGATAATTTTACTAAGAAATATCAAGACTTCCCATAGATCCACTTAGCCAATATATTTAAGGATAAATTGGAAATAACAGTAATATTAAATAGTCACTTAGCGGAACATGTAGTATTCTGGTAGCGATATGTAAATGATATTTTGTAGGTTTCAAGACATAAACAGGCCAGGAAATTTCTAAATAAAGTTCATACCCATATTTAGTTTACACCTTAATCTAAATTTATAATTCAATAAATTTTAAAACCGGACAATCACAAAATGGAGTAATATTTTCATTCATAACACCTACAGAAAAGAAATCTTCACAGATTCAACTATTTCCATGGACTCATTAAACCACTTAAATCACTAGCAGCTTATGATTCAATGATTCAAAGACCTTTTCCATTCCACTGTGATTAAATTGAGAATTTAAAATTGAAATGACTACTATCACAAAAATTGCCTTAAATAACCAAATTCCTCCGGTTATGTTATGTGGAAAGTATAAAATATGTTTTACTTCGTCTTCGTTAAGACTGAAGTCACCATTTTAAATCTCAAATTTAAATTTAATTCAGAGAAATCCTATACAAATTGGTGAACTATTGTTTCGCATTCCTGTAATGAAATTTCACTTCATAAAGATATACAGTATCAAAATTTGTATGTACCTAACTTTAAAACTGAGCAAATTTCATTCAACATTTCAACTCGTATTTCACATTATCAGGAGTCATTGATCAAATTTTGAACCTCTGTTTCTTTTCCATTTTTGGTTACAGTCTTTGATGTTCAGATTTTGAAACTGATACGAATCTTTCTGGGATGGTTTTTCCAGAAATCCGGAATCATGATTTCATCCTTTGTGACTGTCTTCCCCATCAAACCCATAGAAATATTCAACCCCTAATTCCAAGTCTTACGAATTTAATTTCAAAAAAGCCAATGTCCGTTAATGCAGTTCTGGGTAACTCCAAATCAAATTTCGTTCAAATCCGATCAGTGGTTTAGTCGTGATAGTCTAGCAGATAGAGAGGTAGACAGGTTGAGGTACTTTCATATTTATAATATCAGTATGTATTTCACGAAGACATTTTCTATCAATTACAGAAAGCGTAGGAACAAAATGATGTAAATATGCCCTAGTTTTTTCTCATTATTTGACTGAATACTTACACAATCTCTGATTGGGTAAAAAAAAATCAATCAACAATCAAAAAATTTAGATTGATCCATTAGAAACGTCAAATTCCAAAACATATAGTAATTATTTCAAATAATATACTTCAGATATATAGTAGATGAGAACACTACAATAATATTTGCCTTGTCGTTTTTCATAAGAATTTGTTCTTCAACTAGATCTGCGTTTCGATACATTTACACGACTTTTAATTAGTTTTATTACTTACAATATGAGTTAGCATGGAAAGACCAAAATAATAGTTTAATGCTAACACATTTCAATCGCAGAAGTATCTGAGAGATAACTTATTATTCTTCTTTCGAAATGAATTCCCTACAGTTGAATATCTTAGCATCTCCGCGTCTTGGGTAAATACGTCGTGTAAAGTTGTACTCGATTTGGGTAAATTGCTCCCTCAAGACGTTTTTGCCTAATAAATTACCTTGTTAAACATCTTGTTCACCTTAGGCTGACTAGATTTTCTCGCATCTAATTTCTCATTTATGTACACTTAATTCCTGTGAATCTGGCAAACAACACCATATTAAATATTTTTCAGAAGCGTGCCATAATTCTCCCGTAAAGTGACTGAAATTGCTATAGGATGCGTTATCTTGTTTTCACGTGTTCACTTATTCAAGGCGCGAAAACTTTTATTTAAAGCAGAAGTAGAGAAAAGTTTTCTAAATTTGGTTTGACTCAACTTTGGGAGTTGAAGAACGTGCGGTAGATGTGTTTTGTTGATATTCGACCTAATTTGTCGCAGCCAAAGAAAAGCGGAGTTTTGGGAACGGGCGAGACTGATTTCAGAACTTGTTAAACTTTTCCAACAACTTCTAAATACTCATCAGAGTTTGGAAGATATCTATTTATCGCCGACTCCCGATTTAACGGGTGAAATTGCTTGCGAAAATTTGGTCATCATGAAAATCAAGGCGCATATTCGAGTGCAGATGTCGACGATTTCAAGGCCATTAGTTCGTTTTCAATGAACCGTAGACAAATTTATTTTTAACGGAGTTATAATGAATGTTTTTGAACTTTTCCATCCATAAATAATCGGTTGTCGATATTCCATAACTTTGAACTTGATAACTGTCGGATTTAATACTTGAACTTTGAAGATTTCACGTGTGAGAATGCATGAAAATCATGAAAATATTGCTAAGATATTGAGTTTCGTTGATAGTATACTACTTCTACTTTCTCATTAGATATCAAAACACAATTATTGTTGTTCCTTTTCCTATTTCCAAGGAAATGCTATCAATATTGTCAAATTGAGCTCAGATTAGTTTTCTTGTTGAAGTTGAGATTCTTAATCAAAATAGTTAAGTTAACTTCATATCATAGGACATGAGGTTTCTGGAGGAAATAAAATGAATAGGTTATTCATAGAGAATACGAGAAATAGCTTCTTACTAATATTTAATGATCGCCAATCAATTGTTAATTTTCCTATACACATTGAAATGGTTAAGAAATTTTGGGGATGATATTGATCATCGGACAAACATGTATAATATTCTATCAAGTAAATACGTTAATATACATTTATCCAGGTTATGAATGTCAATTCTATATTGCAGCATTTCATCTAATCACCAACACTTATATGTACCAGTTGTTGACTTACTCGCGAGGATGGTTCTAAAGATTGATTTTTTCGCGAACTGATCGTTGACTTTGTAATAACATTCTGCTTCTCATGAGCAATGATTTAGAACCATTCTGGACAGATGTTCCCTACTGCCCTCTACCGTATGTACATCGTTAAATTATACACCATGTGCTCGCGCTGTCGGCCTCTCCAGATACCGAAAAATGTTGGCCACGTAGTTTACTCTCGATAATGCTAAACTAAAAAGAAACTACATAGTGCCATATCAGGGCTGCAGGGAGAATAACTTTCAATTCGATATTTTAATCAGACAAATAGATGTTTGTTTGAGGGGATATGAGAGACTTTCCCTTTGCAGACTGAAGAATAATATTGCTTCTTTCTCATAATTTCACCAAGCCCTCCTAGCTGAGGAACTGTCATATACCATTGATAATTCATGATTCTGTATTGATCTAATGGCGTAGCTTCTACATTTACATGTATTTCAAAGAAACAGGTGATCATGTGCTTGGATGTGATTCGAGTACGTCAATCATTTTTAAAGGAGTGTTAATTCTCTTCTTTCCCACAAGCAGATTAAACAGGGATACTTTGTATAATCACTTTGTTGGCCTAAAAGAAGGTTGACCTTTATTAAATCAACACATATGAACCGGTTGCTCTCTGTGTACTTTTTTCGTCCAAAACCAAAACAATAGAAGTATATTCTCCTCTTACTTTAATAAAATGTGCAATCGGCGACGGTCTAGATTTATTCCCGTTGTGTAAGAGAATACATAAATACACAAACGCCTTCACAAATGTAGTTTCGTAATCCCATTGCAGCCATTAAACCAGGTACATGTTTGCAAAATAAAAAATCATCTACTTCATCAAAATATGTTAGGAAATGCTGTTCTTTGGTGCGGTAATGAGAAACTTCAGTTCTTCTTGTTACCGAATTCTTTTGTTTTAGCCTAGAAGCCAGAATTTTTGCAGCAGAGTCTGATAAACCAGATTAGGTTGTTTAAATCATCTTGATTGGACATCTGTAACGAGATATGTTACATTCAAACGGTATTATTTAAATGTATATTCTCTGCAACTAAAACAAAAATTATTTTACTCATTCACACTTCTTGACGATTCCATGTCAAATTATAGCAAGTAACTCAATGTTATTGAATTAACAGCAAATTGTTACGGAACTAAGTGTTTTTAGAATCAGCGACGAATTAGTAAACCTCAAGTATCATAAGTCAATCATCAGACCAAAAGTGCAATTTTGTTGTTTGTTCAGTGTTTCTCAATAATTTATTAATAATGCCAGAATTATTTCTCAACTTGATTCGCTCATAGGTTCTACAATTTTATGTGCTCAAAATCATTTGAATACCTAAATTAATCACGATGTCATCTCGATTCTAATTACCTATGCTCATATTTTTGGGAGCTTTATCTAGAAGAATCTTAAATTGGAACTTGTGGACTAGACTTCTATAGAAAAATAAACAAAAGGAAGCATATTCAGGGAAAAGAATCATTCATACTTTTAGCCCAAGGCGGTTGGTCTCTTGCCTCTCACTGCCTTAGCCGTAGCTTTATGCTGAGAATCAGTTCACTTGATTGTGACTGAATTATTCACTCTAGTGTAGGGGTTCCCGAAATGGGGGGCGCTCCCCCCTTGGGGGAGCGGAGAAAGGCCATGGAGAGGGGGGGTGAAACTCTAATGAAATAAATAAAAAAATTAAAAAAAAATTATTTCTTAAATCTTTGAAATGAAGTCTTCCTAAGTTTTCATAATTGTTTTTGTAAAGTTTTGATAAAGTTGTAAACTTTATCAAAGAAGGCTACAGTTTTTGAAATTACAAAGCACAGAGTTTAATGTTCTCAAAACCGTCCCCCTCGACGGCAACGGCCGTGTGTACCGATACCTCCGTTTAACCAAAGGTGTAACTATAGAAACTGATAGTTTTGTATGTGCCCCATCCAAATATCTGAGGGAGCTGATAAGGACCCTCTATCAGACTGCCGTAAAACATCCTATATATCTTTATATTTGTACGTTCAATATTTCCAATGGAATTGGATGTTCTACCCTCGCCTAGAACGCATCCAACAACTGATTTCAGACTTCTTACTTTATATTCTTTCTCTGCAGGATATTAATTTTGAAGACTCACATAAATCACAACGGAAAAATTACAGAGGATATCACCACCTATGATTAAAATGTGAAAGAGCAAGTGGAGAAGCAACAATCTTCATTTCTTTGGATATGTTCCCGACAAAAATCTTTCCAAACATGGACTTAAAAGCTATAAAGAATGAAGCCCTCTATAAAAATGTACAATATTTATACATCATCATATAATTCAACAGATACCGAATTGTCGAACCTGATCAACTATCAATCTACTAAATCAATTACCTAAAACATTTATTTTAGTTGGCGATTTTAATGCACCCAATATAATGTGGGGTTTTTCCTTACGTCTAATTGACTAATTGACAAAGCAATAGACAACTCTTATATACTATTTTTGAATAATGGAAATCATACACAACATTTCATCTGGTACTTTTTCAAATATAGATCTCAGTGTCTGTTATCATTTAACAAACTTAAAAATCTTCAGGAACATAAGAGGCAGTCCAAACGACAGTAATCATTATTATATCGACTAATATGGACAAACCAGCCGCTAATATAAAAAAATGGTGAATCAATAGTGCAGATTGGGAAAGCTTCAGTTATTATGCTGAAGAATTAGAAATAGAAAAAGGTTCTAATATCGAGGGAGCAACTACCGCTTTCACAATTTGCTTGATTCCGGCTGCCGAAAAATACTCCACAACATTCAACTCCAGTCAAATCAAAAATTATGTACCTGTGGAATGATCAGACAGCCAAAGCTGTTTGAGATTATAAGGCTGCACCTAATCGTTATCGCAGGACTCGATCCAATGAGGAACGAGTTAATTTCAAGTGACTCGAAGCTATATCCAAGAGAATCCTAAAGAAGAGTGACAAAGAAGCATATCAGTTATATACAAGTACAATGACGAAAGATGCTCCTCCAACCAATGTTTGGATAAAATCAGGCAAATGAAATGAATGAATACAATCTTCAAAATTTCAACTTAGCAGTCGAACAACGGGACCTTTACCGATTATTTGAATATATTAAAACATTTAGCTAAGTTTCTCTTTGCTGAAAACAGCAATGGCAACAGAAACTCTCCAGGGAACCCTTTAGTGTTACACCCTCTAGAAGAAAATATTGCTCATTCAGTAAATAATCCATTCACATTAGAAGAGTCTATTTTAGTGCTACCTTTCCGGTAGCTGCAGGTACTGACCGACTCCCGAGTATTTTTATGAAAAACCTTCGCATATGCTCTCTTATCAAACTTCTCGAGATATACAGTAAAATATAGAGCCCGCATGTTTTAACATTAATCTGAAAACTATCATTTGGCTTTCCCATCAGGAGAGATAGTTCTCATCAGATAAGTGCTATTCCTCTCAGTTCAATATCTATGACAAGCATATAATACAAATAATGCAAGCTGTTTGAAATAATTATTAGCAAACGTTAAAATGGTACTTGAGAAATACAAATATACTCATTGTAGGGCAATCAGGGTTTAGATCCAACAGATTTACTTGGAAAACCATGTAACCATACAAACAGAAATCGCCTCAGTCTTATTAGACAGGATCTGATAACAATAGTGCTGGAATTTATATGTTCCTTCGATATTATTAAAAAATATGTCGTTTTCAAAAAACCCGAAGATATTGGTCTAGTAAATATATCTTCTATTCCTTCGAAAAGTTTTCTAATATTAGAATAACAAGAGTCAGAATCAATGAAGAACTATCAAACATTTTCTCGCTCAGAAATGGACTACCTCAAGGCTCAATATTGAGTCCAAGGCTCTTTTTGTCCAAAATCTATTGAAGTATGTTTTATATGCTGATGATCTCATCCTCTTTTTCAAGCAAAAATACTGAAAGCACCTGTAACTTATCACAAAGAGCTATCAATACAGTTACTGATTAGTTATCAGAAAGTGGACTCATGTTCTCACCAACTAAGGCTATAAATTCCAGAAGAAAATACATCAACTATAAAAAGCTACATATCTCACTTATTGTTATTCCCTAGAAAATCGTCATCTCTTGTAACATTTTTCGAGTATGAATATCCTGAAAACTCCAATACCAATAGGATCCAAGCTTGATTACGTTAGAATTATGTACATGTCTGCTTCCCCATCTATTCTGAAAACTCTTAATGTAGAACAAAACACATCAGTCGAGATCTATTTTGAAACCTTTGGCTCCAGTCCCGCTGAGAGTATCTCCTTTGAAGCCAATGAAGACCTCTGTACCTTAGGCGCGACTTTTTCTAGACCAGTACTTCTCAGGAGCTTCTACTAATTCCCGTAACCCTATATTGAATATTTATAAAAAAGCAGTTCCACAACCTCTGATTACCCTCAGGATCATTCTACTAATACCGTCTATCTTCGAAAACCATTTCAGAAATGATGACTCCAATATCTCACTATTAGACTCCCGATGGTTGCCTTTTATGAATGAAATTCAAGCGAATATGCCAAGGAAGAAACACCTCACTCAGTCCTCGGACCGAAGTCTTCCGGATTAATGAACTCAGGTTCTTATGATTACATCTTGTTTACGGATACTTCCAAAAATACGAATAGAATCTGATGTTCGGTCACTTTTGACAACATCACAGTGAGTGCATGTGCACTCACTGTGATGTTGTTAACTTATGTAGGTTAACTCAAAACTGCATCATTGTCACAGGAGAGTTATATACAATTTATAATTCCCTTCAGTATATATGCTCATCAAGCCATACCTTTCAGAGAACGTCAATATGCTCAGACTCTTTGTCTCCTCTTGACATTCAAGAACTCTGTCACTATTTGCGATGCAGATATCTCTATAACAATCACGTGGGGACCGGAGCACGTGGGTATTCATCGAAAAGAAAAAGCTAAGGAAGTCACGAATGGAAATTAACCGATAGTGAACCTAACTGCCACACGCACAGATTGCATTCTCATCCACATACTCCGAATTGGACTTACACGCCTCACGCATGGGTAACTCATGTCTTCAGGAGAACCTCCACAATTCGGCAAATTCAATTAGGGCTATCTCTGTCGTACAAATCTAGTGAAAGAGGTGAGATCCAATGCTGCACTGTAACGTCTTCGACAACCTTTTCTAAGACCAACAACACCGCAACGTCATACAGTTTCTGAAATCTACGGCACTATATAATCATCTTCAAACTTTCTATATCTGAATTTATCCATTAAATGACCTTAGATGTTGACACACGTTAATTTAAATGAGAAGAAACTTGTTCAGATTCACGTCCAAGTACTTCAGTATTATCAAATAATAATGAATGTTAGCTATTCTGCGGGGTGGAGGATATACTAGCGATGTTATAGTGAACATGTTCCAGTGATTTGATCATGTGAGACATGGTTTCGTCAATTTAAAAGTAGAGATTTCGATTTGACTGACAATGAACATCCTGATGCAGCGAAATAGTTCGAAGACGAGGAATTGCAGGCGTTATTGGATATTGCTTCCACCCAATCGCAACAAAAATTGGCAGAAACACTAAATGTGACTCGAAGAGCAATTTGTCAACGTTTAAAAGCCATGGGAAAGATCCACAAGTATGGAAAATGGGTGCCACACCAGCTGAACGATAGACAAATGGAAAATCGAAGAACCGTTTGTGAAATGCTGCTTCAACAATTCAAAACAAAATCTTTGCAGCATCGATTTGTCACAGGCGACGAAAACTGGATTTATTTTGAGAACCCGAAGCGAAAAAATCATGGCTTTCACCTGGTGAAGCCGGCCCATCGATTGCAAGGCCGAATCGTTTTGGCCTTAAGACAATGCACTGAGTTTGGTGGGATCAGTGTGATGTGCTGTACTACGAGTTGTTGAAACCAGGTGAAACGATGAACACGGACCGCTACTGACAACAAATTATCAATTTCATTTATGTGTTGATCGAAAAACAGTCGGAATGGGCCCGAAGACATGAGAAAGTTATCTGGCGAGGGACACATTAAAAACACTTGATTGGGAAATATTATCGTACCCGCCGTACTCTCCAGACCTCGCTCCGTCCGACTATCGCCTTTTCGCATCAATGGGACAATCTCTTGCGGAGCAGTGCTTTGCTAATTTTAAAGAAGCCGAAAAATGTCTCGTCAAATGGTTCGCCTTGAAACAGAAAAAGTTTTTTTGGGATGGTATCCATAGTTTGCCTGAGAGATGGGCGAAATGTGTAAAATCCAATGGTCAATACTTTGAATCAAATAATTTTGAAAAATTAAGTCGTTTCTTTATCGAAAAAACTGGCAAATTTCAACGAACGCCCCACCCTTACCAGGGATAAGGGTGGGGTGAAGAATTATTATTACTGGAATAATAATTTTGCTGATGATTTTTCAAAATATAAGATATGCAAAAATCATGAAATCGAGATCAAATTCAATGATTTTATGGATATATTCTTATTGTCGGTATAGTATTTGAAAACAAAAAATTGCAAAGATATATAGGGCACCAAAATTTTTTTTTGCTGTGCTATCGGCTGTGTAATCGGTTCTAATTAGCGATTAGATTAACAAAATTCAATGAAGTGTTACTATCCAACTAATCCGTCCCTTCTTTTTCTCCCATTATTTTTATTAACTTCAAGAAATCATTTGGTAACATAAAAGAAATATGTTCAACGGTAATAGATTCTACAGAAATCACTCCTGTGTAGTTATAATTCCAGTTGGAACATAAAAATTCAAGAGCCATTATTCTACGGGTTGTGTAGAATCACGAAAACCGTATATTCAAATGTAATTCCGAAAGTTGCATTTTAATTTCCTACATCAGCATCCCCTTTGCATTGAACTAACTGCGAAACCTATAGGGATATTTGTTTCAGCGTTCAGATACCGTACGGCCTCTTCCCATTGCGGACCGACAAGTGAATTTCGCTAGTATTTGATGAACCTACCGGAAATAATTAAACGGAAACGCTGCACCCGCATCCAGCATTAAACAGAGAAATATCAACGATGAAGTTGTTACCACGGACGAATGTTTCATTGGGGACAGATACTTTGAAAAAAAATCATTATCGCTCAACGCTTCACCAGTGTATCTGTGTAGCCGAACTGATGCAATGTTGACATCGTAATGTTTGCGGAACAACGAGTTTATCCGCCAATGTTTGTAAAAAATTAATACCGAAATCGTCAAGTTTAATCAAGTTGGATGGTTATCCAGTGATGTAATCCATCCGTATCAGCCGATACACATATCGTTCAAGGTAATAAATTGGAGGATTTTATGGAAAGCTTTCGGGAAATTTTATCACGTTACTTTTTTATACTCTTTATGATGTACAAGGAACACTTATAGCATCACTTCATTGTCTGTCAGGTCTCTCTTCTTAACAACGTAAGTTGGTATTGAATTTAATTTTGATACTAAACACTCAAGTCAGCAGTCTGTTGTGGCTGTAAAAAAATCAAACTTCTAGTTCAACGCAACTGAGAGATAGGATACGTTTATGTTGCATTTCATGTATCTACTAGAAAAGAGAATCAAAACATGTAGGGCACTTGCTGGTGATCTAGCAACATGAAATTGGCAAATAGCAGTGTCTCATACCACAGATAAAGAAGATACTCTGAAAATGTGAAGTTACATCACAAAAAAAAATTATGCTATAATAAACGTAGCCACATTTCCTATGGACCGCGTGAAATTCTACTACTGCTCTCCATCATCCCCAGTTCAGAATGACAATTCTGTTTTGCAACTTACGGAAAGCAGCCCCTATCTCATCAAATATGACTTTAATTGCCCTAATATAAAATGGCTAGAACCCAGGTACGACATACACTTAAGTAGCTACTCATTTTTGGATAAGTTTAACACCTCGAATCTGAGCCAGATAATAATAGACTTGACTAGATATCGCATCAATAATCATCCTTCTTCCATAGATCTTATGCAGAATTCGAACACTTATATACTGACTTCTCCAGCTTAGCTTCCTCATATCGGGAAACCCGACCACCGAAGCTCCGAAAACGATTCTGAATATTAGATTAAGGACCGATTTTAAGAATGTAAATGAGGAGCTTCAGGCAATTGATTGGCGAAATGTATTGACTGTTGCGTCAATGAATGATTATTGTGACGCCTTTGTGGAGCTTGTCAATAATATTAGTCACTTATACAGTCGAAAAAGTTACTTCGAGCAGAATCCTAAAAATCCCTGGTTAGCTAACTCCAGTTGGCAACTAATACAAGGAAATACTCTGGAGGCGATTTGAGCACTGAAATAACCACTATGTCTTTGCTGCCCACAGAGATCTATCAAATCATCTACGTCAAGAAACTTTCCATGATAAGTCGCAGTGTGGAAGCGAATTAATTATTTACAAGGAAACGATGCATTCGTTTGGCTATATGAGAAGATCTCAATCCCCTTCAGTCGCCGTCCCCAGACTAAAAGCGCAGAACGGTGTTTTAAAAAGAGTCGACTCCGAAACTGCTAAATTATTCGAGAACTTCTCCTGCAGGACCTGGTGGTCTACCACCATATAGTCGTAAAAACTTTTCCTTCTTCTTTTATTTGTTCTTACTAATATTTAAACAAAAATCCTTCGATGTGAGATTTTTACTCGCAGAAATCATACCGTTCCACGAAAAGTGTGACAGGAGCCTTAAGAGAATTAAAGACAAGACACTCTCACCTGTTCGTAGGTTGAGATGATGGAGAGAATAACTACAAATGCTTTAGCCCCTTTTTTTTAAAAATATCCCTATTCAGCAGCATGGCTTCCTCCCAGGGAGATCTATTACGACAAATTTATTGCAACGTCTACAATATTAGATGAAACTTGTTGATACAATATATTATTCACCTGGACATCCAAATGGCATTCAATGAGGTTTCTTTTAAGCGATTAATCAAAGAGTTTGAATATTTTCGAATTAAGTATGCCTAGGTTGAGTGTTTTACTTAAATCCTTCAGAAAATTTAAGGTCAGAATAGGCGAGTATTACTCAGAAAGTAATCAAGTAATTAAAGATGTTTCCTAGGGACCGATTCTATTTTTAATATACAAATTAGGCCTTCCTATGCTTCTTTCATGTAGTAACTTTCATACCACCTGCACTTAGGTTTACCCTCCGGTCGAATCTTGCACATATGATATCTGAACTTGCCATACTCCGGGTCAGAAGCTGTGCATTAGTTGTACTGCCTTCAAGAGCCAACCTTGTCCAGGATTTACTGGGTGATGTACTTAGCACCTTGGACTGTCGAAAACCTAATACTCCTAGACACGCCAGTAGATCCTCTATTTCATTTCATTTGATCCTATTGTGACATAGAGACGGATTTCGTTGTTTACCGTTAGATGTTCCATTGCCTGAACGCAATCCCAGACCCCCTCAGAAGCAACCATGTTTGCGCCCAGGGATCCAAGGGCAGCCTGACAGTCAGAGGAGATCGTGATACACTCACAAGTGTTACCCTGTTCTGTTTGCCTCAAAGGAACAGTCAAGTGTCGCCATGATCTCCGACTGGAAAACTGTTGTATGTTTATGTAATGAGAGATATAAATCCCTACCATTTCTTCGGCAGTAAACTCCGCTAGCTAATCCCTCTTTGGTCTTCGAGTCACTCGTGTACCCTCCACCAGGCAAGGCATTCTTCCTTTCCTCTCACTCTTATCTAGATGGGATTTTCATGGTTTTATCCGAGTTCATATAAAGGTGGTGATCGCTGTAAATAGATTCAACAAATAGGGTATGTCTCGCACCGTCCATTAGAATGCTTTTTAGCCTATAACGCTAAAAACTGTCCTGCTAATAATTGTGAGGTGATTCGACCGCTAACGGTGCGCCTAAAGCCACAGTGTTTATTTGAGCACTCATAAACCTTTTTACTATTAGTGCCGATAAGTCACATTTATAGATGTGATTTAGTTTCGGAGAATGATATATATGTAACTTAAACATCAAACTAGAGAGTGTGGCAAAACAAGCATCGCAAATTCGGAAGCTTTTGAAAAGAATTAGTTCAACTAAGGAAAAAGTAGTTTATACAATACTGAACTATATATCTGCGCTAAAGTTTTGAAGACTAGTTTAGCAAAATGATGTTCTCCAAGATCAAAGCGGTGATGTAGGCGATGGCTGAATTTTTGAACTGCGTTCTTGAACATATCTATCAAACAGATCTCCTGTTCTTCCAAATTGAAGGGACGATGCTAGATAACCTTTTTTTGTAATAGGCTCTTAGAAAAAAATTAGAAATCCGAATGAAAAAATGAATCTTTATGCAAAATCTCTTACTTCAACATATTTTCAATGAAATTAAACTAAAGTATTTAGATTTTCACTATATTAACAAAACTATGACCGGTTTCACCACACTGTGGCTTCATCAGATAGATACAAACTAATGAATAGAGTTATTCCTTATATATTAGTTTTATTTCCTACTTAATATTACAATAGGTAAAAAGGTATGTCGGAAAACCCATCGGAGTTGCTTACTTTATGAATTGAAAAGATTGAGTAAAGGAGAACGTTATAATAGATTGAGTTTTTGTCTGTTATTTTCATTGTGTAAAATTTTGAAATTATCATTGAAGTTATGGTTTTCTTCGAGTAAGTGATTAGAATATTGGGAATCTGATTATGATAATTAAAACTACGTTTGTGCTCGGATAATCTAACTTTGAAATTTCTGAAAGTTCTACCAATATAAATTTTATTACAATCCCCGCAAGACAGTTTATAAACACCGGATTTGTTACTTTCATCAATTTTAGATTTGTAATTTTTGATATGTCGGCCTGAAGAACTATCAGTTCGGAATGCTATATTGAAATGATAATGCGAGAGGAATGATTTCAATTTTACCTAGGATTACCAATATCAGTTAAGCTGTTGTATTTTGTGTTTGAACTTTTTATATTTGGAAATACTTCCTGGATTGCTTTTTGAAATTTTTTGCGTGAAATCATGTTCTCTATCATAGTTGGACTGTAACTGTTATTGACTCATTAATATCCCAATGTCACAAAATAATTTCATAAAAGAGCTAAATATAATTAAACAAATATAATTATA
The DNA here is from genome assembly GCA_013387265.2 of Cryptolaemus montrouzieri. Classification (NCBI taxonomy): domain Eukaryota; kingdom Metazoa; phylum Arthropoda; class Insecta; order Coleoptera; family Coccinellidae; genus Cryptolaemus; species Cryptolaemus montrouzieri. The sequence continues at coordinate 88,187,316 of JABFTP020000021.1, read as the reverse complement.
TTTAGCTCTTTTATGAAATTATTTTGTGACATTGGGATATTAATGAGTCTATGTACCATACTATTGTAAGCTGCTAATTTAATTGGATAAGGATGTGTAGATGAGCTGTTAATAGTAATATCTGTATGTCATGACTTATAAAAATAGAAAAATCATGTTTGCCGTTAATTTTAGTAATAGTTAAATCCAGAAAGTTGATGGAGTTTTCTGTTTCTATCTCTAAAGTGAATTTAATATTATCGTGAATCTTGTTAATGAATGTTTTGAATGACTCTAATTGTCTGTTTGTGCCAGTGAAACAACAAATTATATCGTCGACATATCTAAACCAATAAATAAAGTGTTTGAATAACGGATGTTCTTGGATAGTTTTTTCAATATTATTCATGAAAATTTCAGCGAGCAGAGGGCTCAGAGGATTACCCACGATTAAACCTTTTTTACTATTTTATAATACTCTCTTGAAGTTAAAATAATTTTGTTCTAAACAAATTTCTAAAAGGTGTAAGATTTCTGATTGAATTATCGAATTGACATTATCAATTTGAAGGGCGTTCTTGATGAGTTTCACTGTATCACTAGGTGGAACACTAGGGAAGAGATTTACTACATCCCATAACATAAGTTTAGCGTTCGGTGGTAGTATCGTGTACTGAATTTTATTTATTAGGACTGAAGAGTTTTTTATTGAGAATTTAGTTTCAAAATTAGCGTACTGTCGAATGATGTCTATGAGAAAGCTTGAAAGTTTTGCAGCTGGAGCTTGAAAATATGAAACTACTGGTCTAATGGGATACCCTGTTTTATGGAGTTTGACGAGAGAGTAAAGTTTTGGTAATTGAGGGTTGTCAATGAAAAGTTTATATTTTTGGTTGGTAGGTATTATAGACTTGATTGAAATTTGGACTTGATTCTTAAGGTTTCAGGTCTATTACTCAATAATTTATTCTTTTTTTGCAACTGAATTTTATACCTTTTGTGTATCCATGAATGAATTTTGGATCTTGTTCCGGAATCTAAAATATCAAATTCTACTGAATGCTACCTAAGAAGCAACTCCGAATGGATTACCTTTAAAAAGATGTTGTAGTGGTCTCGTTGGCTGTATTGAAACTTGATGTCTAACTTCAACCAATTCTTTTTGCCCTGTAGTACTCCATTTTGGGCTGCGGGGCTGATATTATGGGTCTTCAGTTTTATATTTTTCGGAAATACTTCGTTCTTCAAACAACTGGATAGGAACCAGATATTCAGTGTGTTGGTCGCACATCTTAGAATTAGCTGGAAATACCAAGTGATCAAAAAGCTTGTCTCAGCTTCTTTCAATAATTTGATTGGGGAGGTCGTTGCTTGATGAAAATCGATATACATGTTTTCAATGAAATAAAACTAAAGTATTTAGATTTTCACTATATTAACAAAACTATGACCGGTTTCACCACACTATGGCTTCATCAGATAGATACAAACTAATGAACAGAGTTATTCCCCATATATTAGTCTTTTTTCCTACTTAATATTACAATAGGTACAAGAGGCATGTTGGGAAGCCCATCGGAGTGGCTTACTTTATGAATTGAAATTTGTTGATATAGTGAAAATCTAAATACTTTAGTTTTATTTCATTGAAAATATGTATATCGATTTTCATCAAGTAACGACCTCCTCAATCAAATTCTTACTTCAACAATATTTTCGAGAGTTCTCTGTGTTTTTGGTCTCTCAGGCATTTTTGTGGAACCAGATCCTTCAGACGCTCAAACCCGACTTGAAAGAACATTGTGTTTCGGAGCGTGATCACGACGTGGAATGTAAAAGTGCCGTTATAGATGTTGATGTGTGATGATGAAATAACGACCACTTCAAAAACCTTGGCAAAGTCACCACGATGCTTTACTCTCCAAACTATTACTACGGCTGAAAAAGGGGGCGAGCGACCAGGCACAATAAGTGGCCTACTAGATTCCTATCTCTACCACAACAACTTCCCTGTTCGTTTTTCCACATCCTGTATAACCCCCGATTTTGTTATCACTTTTCTCAATTGCCAAGACGCATTTACGTCGAAAAAGGCTTATCAAGTTAATTTTGAACTCATTCTGAATTATTACTGGTACAGCAGTGAACGAAAGTCTAATATACCATTAAGATTTCGTTTTATTCTAACAGTTTTATTTCAATACTGACGTTGAAGAGATACTATTATATTTTCTTCCGGAAGAGTAAGAATACTCATTTAAAGCGAAACGAGCGAATGGTTTTCTGCAAGATTGAGGGTAAGAGATATTTCATGTTTTCAATTTGTTGAAATCTCTGAGCGAGATTACTTCTCACACCTAAGTTACCTTCCATAATCATGAGTGAAGAGAGAAAATATTTTCAACGAGGTTAAAGCCAAATGGCGTTCTAAATCATAAAGCGTCTAAAATATTTTTAATAATTTCCGCACATATTTCAAACTGCTTTAGTGGTGGAAATCACGTCATCCGGAAAGATACCATATTTTAATCAAGCCAGTGTGCTGAAACTATTGTATGAAGTTTTATTACGAGAACGCGGAATTTCCATTTATGTCATATAATTTCCAGCTTTCCCATAAACTAACTTTTTCTATCTTTTCAGGTGAGAGCCATTTTCCTGTAATAGCAACCTCAACAAGGGAGTTGGTATTATATGGGTTATAATTGTTTTTGTTGGGTGAATTCGACTCTCAAATACTGATGTTATGGTTCAAAACTCAACTCAATATTTTACCATCTGCAGTATATTGAACAGTGATTTTATTTGGTAAGTGATTTGTGTATTTTGTAGACAATATTCAATTTCAATGTTCACTTCTTCATGATAAATGATTTCCGAAACTGCACTTTTGTTTCTATAATGGCCAAAGGCTATTAATCACAAATTTGTACAATATATATATATATATATATATATATATATATATATATATATATATATATATATATATATATATATATATATATATATATATATATATATATACATCTATCTCATTTTTGTTTTGATTTCGTATATACAATTGTTACAAATTATATGCAGATAGATCTCAGAAAATAGGGACTACTACAGATTTCTTAGTTGCTGTGCGTGGAAATGAATAAATTACCGTCTAGTGTTATAATGATGAACTTTATTCATAGAAACCAACCTCTACCTATGTATTCTCTCAACTTCAGTGTAGCATTTTCATTATAAAAGCATAATTCATCAACAATAATCTCTCCGTAACATTCAAACATCCCTAGTTTCCTAACATTAAGTTGTCACTGGTGAATCTATAACTGTCTTTAATTACTAAAGTTAATAAAATAAGATAATACGACAGTATTGAAACGGGGGTGCTATTATAGGTTTATATACCGACTCCTTGGATGATCTTGTCAGTGACATCGAAATCCTTTGGAAGTGTCATATCCTTTTACTATTTTTTCCACATGATTTTCTACATGGCTGTTGAAGGATAATTTGGTGCCAATTATTACACCCAAATAATTACATTAATCAACAAATTTATTACAGTAATTCACTAAATGTACTCTCACGCAGGATCGTTCTATTATTCATGACAATAGTTTTTTTACAATGATGAGTGAACTATTGGCTTTGAGCAACCCCGTCAAGATATTGAGACCATTCTGCACTTTATCCAAAATGATACCTATGTTTTTTTTCCGTGTATATATATTTAAATATCGTCTGAGAATAAGTTAACTTGTGTTTCATCTGAAAATCAGGAGGTTATATCATTAATACATATCAAGAACAATAACGGCCCTAGTATTGTATCATGATCAGTTGATCTTGTACAAAAACTTTCTAGGTTCGAAACATACAAAATCTTAAATTAGTTTTAGTCGATATAAAGGACATGTATCCAAATATTCCAACAGTAAACGCCCTCCGATAATTAGAGAAATAATTATCAAAAATAAGACGCTGCTACACATTGCTTATGAGCTTTGTAACCTTCTATAAACCTTGCCTATCTCAGAATTATTTTCATTTTCAATCAAAATTTTACCAACAAACATCTGGACTTCATATCGGATAACCTCTTAGCCAACTTTTAGTCGATATATTCATGGTTAACATAGAGAGAACAGTAATATTAAATAGCCACCTTGCAATAAAACATAAAGCGATCTGCTACCGAAATGTAGATGATATTTTGGTAGGTTTTCATGGCTCAAACAGACAAATCGAAAAATTTCTGCAATTTCTGAATGAAGTTCATACCAACATTAAACTTACAGTAGAAATAGGAATAAATAACTCAATAAATATTATAGACAATAACAAAGTCTGCTAATAATTTCATTCATAGCAACTGCAAAAAAGAAACCTTCACACACTCAACTATTCCCATGAACCCATTCAATAGTTTAAATCACAAATCAGCAGCTTTTGGTTCAATGATCTATAGGGCCATTTTCATTCCACTGCCTCTGACGAACTTCAAAAATGAAATAAATACTATCAGAAATATTGCCTTAAATAACAAAATTCCTCTGGATTTTATAGACAAAATTATCCAACGTAAAGGAAGACATCAAATAACCCAATTATTATATTCCATGAAAGATACTTGCTATAAAAAGCACGCTAGATTCAACTACGCTGGTCCTCTCTCCAATAACTTCTTGAGCAACTATTTCTTCAAATTTAAAATAGCTACCTCCCTCTGTTAAGCCGGCTCGGTGGCATATAGGATATGATGCTCGTCTCCTACGCAGAGTTACCTGGGTTCAATTTCCACAAAGTCGGTGCGATTTTTCGGGTTCTAGGAATCACTTGAGTGTCCATCTTTCTGAGGAGACGTAAAGCTGTCGGTCCTGTCTAACAGAGATGTATTGGACATTAAAGAGCCCTTCCCTCGACACGAGAGGGGTTCGGCAAAATTCCCGGGTTAGTGAAGTGACAGAATTCCTCGGCGTGTCATTAGCCGAAAGGCAGAAATAGAGCACGTTAAAGGAAAAACAGACAAACAAACCTTCCTCTCGAGTGGTCTGAACTTGAACAAACTATTATTCAATGCTGAACAAAAAACAGACAATTAAAAAAATTCAGGAAATTACAAAATTGTTTGTAATTAACAATGAATGTACGCTGGCTTATGTTGGGAGACTGGTGGGAATTTCGAAACCAGATTCAGAGAACACTTATCCTCTGATAATAAATCTCTAATCTCTGAACATATAAAAACCACAAAACATTCAATAACATGTGATAATATCAAACTTAATAATTCGACATATGAAAGAAAATGAATCTGTTGGAATGTTTGGATATCAATAAACTTTGTAAAAACCCAAGTGAAGTCACATTCAATAGCCTCCTAAACACTAATGCATCTCCACTACTAAATTTGTATTTAGGCAAGTATCTATACAAATATGTTTGTTTCCTGTATTCGACCGCTTGAAAATGACTTAACAGTCGAAACCGGTTATGTTTGTAAAAATAAAATTGTGGAAAGTAAAAATATATTTTACTTCATCTGCGTTGATCACTAAATCAGGTGCAAAATATTTAATCAACAAACGTAATAGCTTTTTCGATATTTCTATCATCGGAATCTTACGAATTATGAATTAAAACTGAGGACAGTTGTAAAATTTGTCCTTAATATAGAAAAATAGGTATGGATTATAAAGAGAGAAAAACTACTATTGGAAAAATTTTTACTTTTGGAAAAGATAGGCATTCAAAGTTACATTTATGATTACTTGAAAATCCCGAACATTGATGAATAATATAGGTTTCTGTTATCGTTGTGAAGGGTAAGATTGTTTCTATTGTGTTTAGATTTGAAAATTTCAAGAGATTCTAGGTAACTGCTTTTCAGGGCACGATGAATAATGTTAATAATATCTATACTAGGGAAGCGGTAGTTGTTATCTAGGCAATGCTGTGCGATGGTGGAATTTCTTTTGTTTTTATAAAAGGAATATCGATGTTCGATGTATCTAATGCAAAAAGATCTTCCTGTCAGGCCTATGTACACACCGTTACGATCAGGGCAATACAGTCCGTATACTCTTGAAATTGTCTAACTTGTGAGTTTTGTCTTTGGCATTAAATTGTGATAATTTACTTGTAGGTTTCAAGCCAATTTCTATGTTGCGACTTGAAATTTCAAGGGAGAGAAATTTTGAATATAGGTACTTGGTTTAACATGGGGGTATATAGTACACAGTTAGCTTACAATAGTATATACCCCCATTAGGGTGTCCCTTATTTTACAAAGTTTAAATTTTAACGTAAACGTCTTAGCTATGTTCATTTGTATCTAAAACAATAGAAAATTATTTTTCACCTTCTTAGGAATATGATAACCCGTTCCGACTTGCATCGAAACATGTTCGTACAAGTTGCATGGGAGTAACGGCGCGTACTCGATGTAATTAGTCATTTGTTCACAGTTATTATCGTAGCTATCCCCGATTGTTTAACCTTTGAAGATGGCAGTGAAATTAAGAAGTGGTAATAAAAGTATTTAAAGATATTTATAGGCGCCGTGAGGAGGACTTTCAAAACAGTTTAGATAACTTGTTCAATATAGCACACGCTGATGCTTTGAAACTGATGAAGATAGAGGAAGATAAAATATTTTTACAGAAGCAAAGAGAACCAGGGCCCCCAGGGTGTTTAGCAGGTGTAGATAAAAAGTTGGCTAAAAAAGAAGATAGATCAAGACAGATAATGTGAAAGAAGGGAAAAGAAGACAAAAACGAATGCGTTCAGATACTTTATTGTCATCTCATACTACACAAAGGTTTGTTCATACTCAAGAATATTGCAATCAGCCTTCCAGCTCTGATGCAAGCCTTGAGAAACCCTTGCCTTCAACATCAACGTTAAGCTCTGCAACTACTCAGAAAAGAGGAAGAAAGGACTTTATCACGCCCAAATTAGTTGCAGCTTTAGACAGAAGTCAGTTATATGTATGGGATTCTATCTATATACTTCAGGCAGTGATAGGAGCGCTAGGTTTAAGCTGTGATGATTTTCCGATAAACAAATCATCTATTCAACGTATTCGCAGAGTAGAATCTATAAAATTAGATTTTGAGAATAATATTCTTGAAATGGTGACAGTTGACTGGAATGGAAAGCTATTACCTGGACCAGACGTGAGAAGTTTAAAAGAAGAACGCCTGCCAATTCTCATTTCATTTGGAGGAAAAGAACAACTTCTGGCGGTGTCAAAGTTGGAGAGCTCTTCCGGTCGAGAGCAAGCTCAAGCAGTGTCAAACGCGCTTTACGACTGGAACCTCGATGACAAAGTCCAAATAATGTGCTGTGACAAAACTGCTCCTAATACCGAACAACTGAATGGAGCGTGTGTTCTTCTGGAACAAAAACTAGACAGGGAATTACTACTCTTTGCTTACCGCTATCACGTTTACGAAATGGTTTTGAAATCTGTACTCGAAACAAAAATCCATCAAGTCACTAGCAGCTTCGATATCCCGATGTTCAAAAAGTTTAGAGACAACTGGAAAAACTTTGATCATTCTGCTATTGAATTTACACCGACTTCATCAAAGAACATCTCAGTAAAACAATAGTACAAGAATTGCTGGCATTTCATAATCATGAACTACAAAAATCTATCATGCGTGATGATTATCGGGAGCTGATTGAATTATCTATTGTATTTTTAGGAGGAGATATTGCGAAGAAAATTAAAATCAGACCCCTGGAGGATGCACCAAGCAAGGTGGATGACAAGAGCTATCTAGACGCTGAAAATATCCTTATTGTAATCGCAATTCAAATAAGGCGCTCAGGATAAACGAACACCTAAAGACATTTGTTTATTTATTGCGATTTTATACGTAAAACCGTGGCTTCAATGTAGTTTGGCAGTGAAGGCACCAAATCGAGATTTGTGCTTTTTAATAAGGCTTAAGGAATATGAAACTGTCGACAAATTGATTTCTAAAGCAGCTCTCAGCAAGTTTAGCCAACATTTTTGGTACTTATCGGAAGAAATAAATTGTCGTTCTGTCACTCTTTGACGATGAAGTTGATGAATCAACTAAGGCAAACATGATAACAAACTCGCAAAGAGAGAGTTCATTGTCTGTTTCTGGGAGAGGTACATTCCGTCCAAAAAAGATATTTCTCATCATTTGTATGGTAATTAAATTGTTTCATTTAATGTTTTTTACTAAACGAATAATAAATTCTGTTTATTTGTTGTTCCAGAAAAATCATTAAGCGATTTTGTATCAATCGTGAGCACTAATTTAATTTTACGATTAAGAATCGATATGAACTTCCTTCAGAAACCAATTTCTACCTTGGAAGAAGATGTTGCCTATTTAGAGGCAACAAGAAAGGTTCTAATGATACAGCTGAAAGAGCTGTCAAGCTAATGCAAGATTTTCATGGTTTAATTACGGCAAAGAAAGAGCAAAAGCAATATTTGCTAAGCTGCGAGCAAGAACACAGAAATATATATCCAGACTGTAAAAAATACACTCTCAAGGGAAAAAATCAGGACTAATTATTTACAATTTTGTGACCTTATATTTGTGACTTCATCTTCTTAAAATAAATAAACATCTCAAATAACTTTGTTTTTAATCATAAATTTAAAAAAAGTAATATTAATTGATTTAGTTCCATAATACCATATTAAGTTAGAGATTGCAAATTCTTGAAACTTTGAAACTCTGTCGGCACGGGTTATTGGTGGCGTAGGAAGATAAAATTTTGTATTTAGATAAGTCCAGGTAGATGTAAAAAAGTTAGAGAGTATGCATTCCGATTTTCAAAAAAAAAATGTTTTCTCCCATGTAAGGGATACCCTAACTCCCATATAAAACAAGATACCGATATTCACAAATTCTCTCTCTTAACTTAGTTTTCGTCAGATTGCCCCACCACATAAAGTTATGGTGTTCCATGTCACGTACCTCTTCCGCCGCGATAACCATGTGATCGTTTTTATCGCTATTGACCGCTCTCTATTTAATCTCGCGGTCGGTAGGTTACTGCAGTCTCCTTACAAATTTTGAGTTTCTGTATCTTAGATAGCATACCTAAGAACAAACTGCAACTGCGAACAGCAGTGGTTTGCATCACGTACGTTGAAGCACTTAGAAATCAGGTAGAATCTAGACTGAAAAAAACAATCATGTGGTAAATAAGTAATATTTAAGTGGTCAGATATATATCTTCAGAAAAATTTCCATCCTTAAAATATCGAAGAACTTCCAAGACAAATCATTGTAATTCTTATGAACAAATTGCTGCAAAAATTTCAGTGAGCATGATAGAGGCTTCAAGTTCAAATATGTAGAGTAGTCTCATTGCAGTGGAATGTACTTTTTATCATTATATATTATCGCTGGCATATCTCAAACGAGAATCCCGCTTGGTAGAATAATTAAAAAATCCTAGGGAAGTGAATGCAGAGGAACATTTAATTTTTTTGAACAGGATGGTGTATCACTTATTTCGCTAATGTTAAGTTGGAAAGCATATATCGTATGTGGCAGTGATGATCATTAAGCCCAATTCATGAATTACATTAAACCGGAAAGTGCTTTTGCTAAAATACTTCCTCTTACTTTTGAGCTCATTAAAACTGATTTTACGTCAACTATTTAAATGTACCGGATGAGAGAAGCAACTTGCTCATTGTCTATCGAATAAATTTCTTATTTCAATCTCATTTCATTTTCCTTGGGACAACGTGTATAAGCAAAACAAATATAAATGTTCAAAACCAATTAAATTTAAGGTACTCTGCAAGGATATATGGATTGGTGCTGTTGGATAATATGCATTAGCTTAAGATGAGGTTTAGCTGGAAATTATGGAATAATCTATAAAGGATGTTTTCACTGTTATCTTAGGCGGAAAGTTCCCTTAAATATCTCGGATGAATTTCATCTCTCATGAAACGTAGGATAATGAATTTTATGTACTGAAGCATCTAGAGTCCAAATAGGATGACAAGCCGTATGATTAATCTTGGTGAACATTGGAAAATTCTCATTCATTTGGTAGTTTGATTTTGTTATTATGTTGTCCCAATGTCTAACAAAGAAAAGATTTTTTTCGAAAATATTTGTTAAAACACCTCAAGAGGTCACCGCAGAAATTCGAATGGATTAGGGCTAAATTAACCCGTTATCAACTCAAATAATATTATTTATTTCTAAGGAATTGACTGAAATATTATTAAGATATAAAGAACAATAATTTCAATTTACTTGTAAACTAGTCTACTTCTATCGATGCTAACTGGAGTAACCGACTGATTTTATATGATATCTTACAGTTTTTTGCGATTGAAGGACAACACATTTTATTTTTAATATTCTGATATGTCATTTTCTCGATCGAATTCAATTTACTTGAACCAAATTCTTTCTGGGTAGAACTGATAATTTATAATAGCTAGGTGAATTGCGATTGAGCATTTATGATCTCTGAATTTGGCATATAGCTCAAAGGTTTTTTGCCCTACTCATTTACTCACATCACCCTTCAGAATTGTGTATGAGTTCGATACTGATAAAATTGCTATTTTATAACTTTTTAGTGACTTTAGTCCCAGCTACACGAATGGAAGCTCATTCGAGTTGTTTCGTCTTATATAATACGGACAATTTTCTTAGCAGAAATGGTTATGACAGTCAATTTGGTTCGTACTGACATACATATTCATATCTCTCTTGATTCGGTTCCGAAAGTTAATTTCTCATCCAGCAGCCGTTTTCATTTTAACCATTCCTTCATTCGTGGTATCATTCGAATTTTGTTTATCATATTAGGTTTGTCGAAAGTTAGCTGAGGGGGAGGTACACTTTATGCCCGCCTAAAGTAGCGGCATCCCGAGGACCAGCTTTCTCAACCGTCGACACCCTAACATCAAGTTTTATTCCAATGTGCAGGAGACGCGCTAATATTGCCGAAACCATTTCCTCTGAATGAATATCAAGTGGATGTTCTCACGTATATTTTGCCGAAAATGTATACGTATATATTTATTGCAGTAATTTCATTAAAAATAACTGGTGTATCACACGTTCAAAAGCGGCATATAAATGGATATAAAAATACAATGAAAACCTACTCCAACGTATGTCACTGACAAACATCTAGGAATATAAATTCTGGTGAATAAATGTCGCCAGCGTTGGCTAATATCATGAAATATTACTTTCCATTTTTCGAAAGTATAAAGATGAAATCATATAAGTGGGGAGTTAACGTAGCTTTGAAATTTGCATAATCCCAGTTATGGACTTAATAATATTATAGATAAAAAATTCAATAACTCGTTACTTACATTATATAACATTGCATTACTCGTTCATACAAAGGTTGAACGAAATTTCAAGTAATAATAAATTCTCGTGTAGTAGGATATATGTATACCATTTCAAATTGATTCAATTCATCAAAGATCTGGCCAAATGTGGGAAATTCGTAGATCTTTGATATAATTTTGAAGTGTCTGTTCTGAATTGATTTCTGAAATTGTGATGAGATGTCTTCACTGTTTTTTTGCAGTAGCTGTTGCAAGTAGATCAAATAATCAAAGTCATTGCTGGACATTTTAATGCTATAGTGAGATCGAGATTGCTGTTCATAACCGAAGCATCCAGAACTGAATTATTTGAACCTAGTATTCTTTTTTTGTTTTTATTGAAAATAAATAGTGCATCGATAGCTGAGATCATTACCACTGGTACAGAGCATTAACAAAATTTACCTATTATTATTCAATGTTTTAACAGATCAAGAAAAATATTTGGACTACACTATATAAACCACGCATGTCAATGAACTTTGTACCCGGTTTATGTCGGAGTTATGGCCTAGACAATGTTGGAGACTCGGATCCAGCTGGCAGGTTTTTCTTGCATTTTTGTACTTGACACAGTCGATTAGAATATGTTGTACTGTGATTCTCTAATTGCAGGTGTCGCATGTAGGTGGATTTTCTTTCAGGAAAAGATGTTTTAGTGTGACCTGGGTATGTCCAAGTCGGAGGCGGGAGATTTTTAATTGGTCGCGGCGTGATTTTGGTATTGGAAGTTTCTTAGATAAGTCTGGTTTGATTTTACTGAGATGTGAATTTCTTTCGATCCATTCTGTTTGCCATGTATTGTGTGGTGCTTGGGATTTTTGATGTTGAATTATCGTTGGCTGCGGATTTTGCTAGTTAGCATGTTCATTCCCAGTAATTCCTACATGTGAGGGTGTGAAAATGAAATGAATTTCGATGATTTTCTATGCTATCTGGTTTCGGAGGTTGTTCGTTAACTGTAAATATTATTTTACTCATAGACGGTAAATTGGGAAATTGGTTATTGAATTGCCTGCAATTTCCACCCACTACTTTTAGACATTCTAAAATGAATTAAAAAAAGATTAAATATATTTTCCTTTGAAAACCAGTGGTTTTATTCCAAATGTGTTGTATTTTTGGATATTTTCTATCTGAAATAACAACAATTCTTGTTGAAATATAAAATTCGAATGAACGAAGTGACAAGTACATTAATTCAGGTGAGCGTAACCGGTTCAGCTACTCGATTCAAATATTTCAAAGCATTCCCTATTAGTTCTTGCAAAATCATCAAAATTGAATATATTCCCAAATTATTTCGGAACTATAAGAGATGGGTTTAGTACATGCTTATACAGTTCCATCTGAAATTTGAAGCTTCATTAGATGGCGATATATAAATTGGCACGTGCCATTTGAAAAAATTGAGTTATTTCTGTTTGAAAAAGGCCAAATTGAAAAAATCATACAAAACAACGCAATAAAAATTTGACATGTGTAGACTGCTTAGAAAATTCCTTGGTCCTTCTTCTATCCACCCAAGCAAAAATTGTGTGTATAGTGCAAAAGATCTCTTCTTCTTCTTACGGTGCCTTATCCTTAAGGACGTTGGTGATTACATTTGCCCATCTTATTTTATTTGTTGCAGCTCTGAACAATTTTATAGAGCTCATATTTGTCCATTGACGTAAGTTCTTAAGCCAGAAGTTGCGTCTTCTTCCCGGTCCCCTTTTGCCATTGATTTTTCCTTCGATGATAAGTTGAAGCAGTTCGTACTTTTGGTTTCTCATAATGTGACCGAAATATTGCGTCTTTCTTTCTTTTATTATCTGCACAAGTTCTCGATCCTTTCTCATCCTCTGCATAACTTCTACGTTTGTCGTATGACTCATGTAAGATATTCTGAGCATTCTACGGTAGCACCAAAGCTCGAACGATTCTATTCTTTTTTGTGTTGTTTCCGTCATTGTCCATGCTTCAACGCCATATAGCACGGTGCAGAAAACGTAGCATTTCAGTATTGGAACTCTTAATGAGATATTTAGTTAGCTGTTGCATAGTATTTTTTGCATTTTATAAAATATAGCTCGTGCTTTTTCCAGGCGTGTTTTTATCTCTAGTGAGTGATCCCAAGTTTCATCAAGGCTACTTCCTAGGTATGTTATTTTTGTTACTTGTTCTAATTCTGTTCCGTTGACCCTAATTCCGACCTTTCTGTTTTGGTGTTTGCTGATAGCCATCGTTTTTGTTTTCTTTGTATTCAGTTTCATTCCAAATTCTTTTTATGTTATCATCACTCGGTTCATTAGGTTTTGTAGTGCTTCAGCGCTATCTGCTATAATAACCGTGTCATCTGCGTATCGCAAGTTGTTAATGCATTGTCCATTTATTATTATGTCATCCGAGGTATCCTGTAGTGCCTTCCTAAATAACTCTTCCGAAAAAACGTTAAACAACAACGGGAAAAGAACACATCCTTGCCTTACTCCTTTCTCGATGTTAATGTCTTCAGATGTCTCTCCATTGATTCTAATTTTAGCCTTTTGGTCTTCGTAAAGGTTTGATATGATTCTCAAGTCTTTGTCGTTTATGTTACAAGACTTGAGAATTTCTATTAGTTTTTCGTGTTTCACCAGGTCGAAAGGCTTTTGAAAGTCTATGAAACACAGATATACATCAGAGTCTACATCCCTACATCTTTCAACAAGCACACGTATTGAAAAAAGTGCCTCTCTTGTTCCAAAGCCATTCTTGAAGCCAAATTGTGTTCGTCCCGTGTGTTCGTCCAATTTTTTATAAATTCTATTGTGTATTATTCGGAGGAACAATTTCAGTATATGATTCATTAGACTAATGATCCTATATTCTTCACATTTCCTGGAGTTCTTCTTCTTTGGTAGTGGTATAAACACCGATGCCAGCCAGCAAAAGATCTACGAGCTACAAATTTTTAAATGTTCCTCGAAAAACGAGTTCATAACAAAAATAATTAAATCTGTCAAAAGTTTTGACAGAATATTTCACTCCAATTGGAAATCGCTAGTTATGGCCGCGTATAAAATTTCAGCTTGATATTCTAATTGGAACTTAAAAATTTTTAACGGACGGTACTGGTGGATATCCCTGTATAATCACGATACGTCAAGCTTTCTTGAATATCATGGCATGCATATATCATCTATAAGATATCTTGGAATATGTTCCATGAGATGTTGGCTCGATGAAAGTACTGGATTTCAAGTTTTATATGGTGGTGTGACAATTTCTTGGAGTAATATATTTAAGATATAACAGTTACCCGATCATCTATGCTTGGAAATATTAGACTTCTATCTAGTGCCACGCCGAATGATCTGTCAACTATTCTCAAGATAATAACTCATAAAATAAATCAAATTCAACAACTGATTCCTTGTCATTCTCGTCTAACCATAACTGGTTGGTTTAGCGAGCTCATTCCAGTTGTTAACTTGAAGTGCTAAATCTGAACCTGACACATATTTGTTTCCAAATCACTGATCCATACGTTTGACGAATCAATTGCTCACGGCGATTCCTTCCTATTGTTTCTAATATTGATTTGTGTGTTGAAATTCTGAAATTCGAAGTTTTGCCAAACATAATCTATAATTTACATTACATTTCAGTTTCATTAAAACAGATTTTCATGATTCTCGGACTGAATAATTTGAAGATTGTTTTTCAATTTTCATCGCCTTCTGAAGGAGCCTCACTGCTGCCATCTATTTAATATAATAACATTAACAAGCTAAATATATCCTGCCAGTCTTATCGTCATCCCCTGCAGAGTTTGAACATATTACAGCAATAACATTTCTCTGGCCAATTACGGTAATACTCCTTAAATTAGCCGAGTTAGGTAGCCTTTCAGTTCTTTATTATTCCTTTTCTTCTTTCACGGTATTTCGTGAAACAGAAATGTAATTATTAAGAGGCCTTGTTCTGAGTCACTCCGTCTTTTGTTCCTAATTATTATGGAAAACAAACATAATTCTAGAACAATGGATTTTGTTAAAGTTGAATGGATGTGGGAAGCGAATGGGCGGAAACTTGACGTTATGGCTACCAGCGTAAGATTTGAACTCCAAATAAATAGATCGTTATTGTGTTTCTTACTTTGGTTCCATTATTAAATTATTATGAGATAGAACTCTGAATGGCCAGCTTTAGGGACTGTCTCGTGACTGCTCTCCACAATTTTGATTAATCTCTCATAACTCATAAGGCAATAAATATGAGAATCCATTCTAGTAATATTATTAAACTGAATATTTTTAAGTTTTGATGTTGGTTTCTCGATCAAGCAAAATCTAATTAACGAATTTGGATAAAATTTCGCTCATAGATATAAGTTTTACTTTACCACTGCGAAGACTGTCAGGGATTCAAAACCCTGAATACAGGATAAAAATGAGATTATTCAGACCAAAGACAGAATTATTGCCATGCTCGAGGAAAGAATTTCATCATTACAGGTAGAAAAGAAGAACGTCTTGAATTCTAAACCTTTGTGGAATTCTGCGATGAAAACTTTTTCTGAAAAACTTAAGCAGACACCTGTAGTGTGCCATAAACTTATTATTTTCCCAACGAGTGAACAGGAGAGTTTGAAGACAAAGGGGATTTTCGTGCTGGGGTTGATCCAATCAAATTGGCAGTTGGCGTTGATAGAGTTATGAATGGTAAAAATGGTTCAATAATTGTACAGTGTGGATCAAGAAAGGCTATAGATAAGGTGAAGATAGCGGTAGAGGAAAACATGAAGGATGAGTATAGGTGTGAGGAAACTAAAATGAAAAATCCGAGTGTGATGGTGGCTAATATCGATAATGATTTGAAGAAAGAAAATTTGTAGGAGGCGATTCGTAATCAAAATGAAATATTCACAGAGAATGATGAAATGAATCTCAAGATACTAAGAAGGTGTGGCAATGGCACGAGTTCTTATTCTGTATGAATAGAATGAGGTATTTCAGAAATTTATGTATTGTGAGAGAATTAATATCGGATTCAATAAATGTACTGTTTTCGAAAATTTTTTCATACCGAGATGTTATAAGTTTTCGTTTTACCATCAAGAATCAGAATGTAATGTTAAAAACAAGATCTGCTATAAGTGCTCTGGGGAGCACCTGTCTAGTGCCTGTAAATCTGCTAGTCCGAAATGTTATAATTGCCATTGAAATAACGTACAATACAAAACTAACCTCGATGTTGGGCAGGATGCCCTAGATAAGAAATGTCCCATTTATGAAAGATATTTGCAGCGCCTGAAGGATAAAATCATTTATAATTAGTAAATAGTATCTCTTCTAATTTAAAAAAAGTTTTTATTTTTATATCTTTATATTTTTTTTTGTTGCTATGAGGATTGTTCATCTAAATATTAGGTCGCTCGTTTCTTGTATGATTATTTTGAGGCAATGGGTAACTGAAATTGACGTTGATGTGGTGATTATTTCAGAAACATGGTTATCGCCAGATATACTCGACACGGATATTTTCATACAAGGTTACAGAATATTTCGCTTGGACAGAAGAGTTTCTGGGGGTGGTGGAATTCGAATATACTGTCGTGTGGCTCTGAGGGTTGTTGAAAGTGTACCTTTCCAATCTGTTCGTTCTGAGCAGCTCTGGCTAACATTGAAAGTAAACGGAGAAGCACTCGCATTGGGTGCTTTGTATAAGGCTGGCTCGGCGTATGTGGACTTTTTCGGGGAACTAGAGGAGTGTTTGGGTAACATCCTTTTGACTCACACCTATATTATATGTGCCGGTGATTTCAATATTGATCCCTTTCAGGATACTTGCCAGGCCAGATATCTTACTAACATAATGAAAACTTTTGCATTGGTGCAGCCTGTTGACTAGCCGACGAGAATAACTAAGAACTCTGCTAGGACAATTGATTTATTTCTTTGCTCTGAGCAGCTCACTATAAGTGATTTTCGAGTTACAGATTCGAACATAAAAACGGATCACCATTCATTTGAGTTTAATTGTAGATGAGGGTGTGAAGTAGCCAGAATATCTGAGTTTTCGTGATTTTCGGAATTTCAGGAGGGATTTGCTTTTGCAGGATTTAGCACTCACAGATCTTACCCCTATGATCAGAGATAGTAATATTGATAGCAAATGTCGATTTTTTGAAAATTCAGTGTTATCCCGTTTTGATAAGCAAGCGCCAATTAAAACAATTATTATCAAGAAACGTAAACCGCCGTGGCTTACTGACAATGTAAAGTTACCCATCTCTGTCCGCGATAAAGCTTAAAATAACTTTAAAAAATCGAGACTCCCTAAAGATTTTGATTATTATAAACAGTTGCGAAATTTCACTAATACAGCCATCAGAAATGAAAAGCGTGGTTACCTTTGTTTTAAAATTGGGGCCAAAACGAATCGTATATGGAAACATTTACGAGAGTTCATAATAGGAGTGAGACAGAAGGGTTTAATTCCTGAACCTATCAGTGACGTGAATGAAATGAGTTAATATTTTTCTAGTGTTTTTGCTGACAATCCTGTTCCAAGCTTGGAACTTTTGAATAAGTACGGTAATGGTAGGCTGAGGGATTCTATATCATTTCAAGGTCGATGGTTAGTGAAAGTCAGGTTTATGATGTTTTAACTTCCATTAAGTCTGCCTCGGTGGGTTCAGATGGTATGAGTGTCAAGATACTTTTGTTGTGTTTACCTTTTATCTAGAAGTTCATATGTCACATAATAAATTATCAGTCAGTACTATGTATTTGTCAGTTTATCCAAAGTCATGGAAAATGGCTCATGTCATTCCGATTCCAAAAGTACGCGATCCTAATGATTAAAAGGATCTCCGACCAATAAGTATATTGAGTGTATTGTCCAAAATTTTCGAAAAACTTGTCGCTGTCCAAGTAAAAGTGTATTTGGAGTCGGAGAGTATTTTTCCTGATATCCAGTCGGGTTTTAGGGGGGGGTCATAGCTGTAACACTGCCCTGATCGCAGTGGTGGATGATAAAGGCTGTAGACGATAATGAACTTTTGTTGCTCGTCCTACTGGATTATTCGAAGGCATTCGATAAAATTAATCACGATTTTTTGTTTGCAATCTTTCATTATATTGGTTTCACTGAAAATACGGTTTAATTGTTTGAAAACCATTTGACTGGCAGAACACAAAGAGTTTTGTACGAAAAAATTAAGTCTGATCCTTTAGTGATCCCATGTGGAGTTCCGCAGGGATCCATTCTCGGACCGATATTTTTTATTATCTATACCTTTTAGCTCATGTGTTGTTTAATTTTCTGTTCGGCTCATTTATATGCTGACGACTCACAGCTCTTTTTACAGTTTTTGCGCGACTCACTTGATGAAAATCTAGAAAAAGTTGTCTGAGAGTATGTGTCTGAGCACTAACCCTTCAAAAACTTTAGTTATGCTATTTGGAAGGAAGGTCATGAGAGAAGCATGTAAAAATCTGTGAATGGCGCAGTTCTTCCTCTGACTAGCGAGTTTGGATGCATTTAAGAGGAGGGTGAGGCATTGGCTTTTTGAGAGTCAGTTAAATGAGGTGTAGTATTTCCTTATTTCCCAATTTTTTTTCACCAAGAAGAAAAGATCTTTTGATTTATTTTAGTGTTTTAATTCTTGTTTTTTAGATGAATAGTTGGTAAGATTAGTGATAAATATCTCTTACATAAGAAACACTCACTCATAATAAGTTTAAGACCTTTAATATAATTGATAGTTATAATTATTCTTTCTGTACAAGATGCCAATAAAATGCTATTATTATTAATATAATTATATCTTATTGGATAAATTAACATGTATGACATTTTTTACCCCGAAAGAATATTTGGTTCCTATGGGATAATCAAATGAGACCAATCGCGAGATGAAAACTGTCCATAATCAAAACATAGGTAATAAACAACACTGCACCAAGAAATTGCAGGACTATATCGAAAATTAAGCCAAGAGAAGTTTAGATGTGTTTGAAAGTTTTTTTTCAGTAACCCACAGCACTTAAAAATAATTTAGAACAATCGAACTAAAATAGAAAATTAAAATGAAACCGATATAAAAAATGTAAAACTCTTGAAAAAAATCAAAGTCACCAAAATCCAATTGATCCGGGATATTCCCGCATCTGGCGAAAATTACAGCATTACATCTACGATTCATACTCAAACTCAATGACCTCATAATATTCGTGCTGATTCTGCTGGTTTCTCAATCTTCTATCGAGAATGCCCCAGACATGTTCGACGTGATTGAGGTCTGAATTTCGACTTTTTCATTGAAGGGATTTCGTGATCTTGAGGTTAGTTGCCAACGATATGACCTTGGTGAGATATGGCGTTATCATGCATAAGCAAAATGGTTTCACCCATATTTGCCGCGAATGCTACAACATATTTTTTTGAAATACCTGAAACGTATCTCTGAGCATTCAGGATTCTATTATTTGCGATCGCCAGATCAGTGTGGGAGTTCCCAGAAATTTGTTCTCACACTATTATTGAACCTCCACCAAAACTATAGGTAGGTAAACAGTTACTCTGGGTATATCACTTATTTCGAAGAATGTGCGCTAGAGAACGTCAGTCGCAATCGACGCCATCTGGATTCAATTGTAAACAAAATTCAGTCGGGCTCTTCGATGGAGACGCCGAAACTCTCGAATAACGGTCACGGATCATCGTTGTTGAACGGGGTTGTCTTTGCTTAAGTCTCTTTTTATGACTACCAGTCTCTGTCTACCTGCAGATTGTTCTGGAAACAGTTGAATGGGACAATCCCAGCCTCT
This sequence comes from Cryptolaemus montrouzieri, assembly GCA_013387265.2. Classification (NCBI taxonomy): domain Eukaryota; kingdom Metazoa; phylum Arthropoda; class Insecta; order Coleoptera; family Coccinellidae; genus Cryptolaemus; species Cryptolaemus montrouzieri. The sequence continues at coordinate 88,167,156 of JABFTP020000021.1, read as the reverse complement.
ACCCTATTCTTGTATACATGCAACCTTGGTAATCCAATACCTACTACTTCTCCACATTCTGCCGCGATCAAATTTCGTGATTCGTGCTCATGAAGAAGAACAAACATTAGTTGCAAATAACTGCTGTTAACAATATATGGTGGTTTCTTGCAAAATCTCAATTTATTCCTTTCATTTTATTTTTCATCTATCATAAGAAAATGTGTTCCAAGAAAAAACATCGAATCTTGTTGGCTATTTATCAGAAAAAATTATGTATGGATAATTAGGGACCTATCAGAAGACAAATCTGAAATATTGAAATTGTGCAATAATTTCTTGTCATTGTATCTACAAGTTAAAGCAGTACAAGGCTGGCTAGGTGGCGTAATGGATATGATGCTCGTCTCCTGGGCAGATTTATCTGGGTTCAATCCCCACAAACTCAGTGCGATTTTTTGGATTCTAGGAATCCCTTGAGTGTCCATCTTTCGGAGGAGATGTGAAGCTGTCGGTCCTGTCTAACAGAGATTTTGGACATTAAAGATCCCTTCCCTCGACCCGAGAGGACTTCGGCAAAATTCCCGGGTTAGTGAGGTTAGGACAGAATTCCTCGGCGTGTCATTAGCCGAAAGGCTGTAATAAAGCACGTTAGAGGAAAAACAAACAAACATAAAGCAGTAAAGACGTTTTTGTGTGGTGTTCAGGTTCGCATCGTTATGGTCCATTGTGTTAAATCATACATAAATACAAATTACTTAATCAAATTATATAACTCGAATCTTGATACACGTTCTGCTAATTAAGTTGAATTTTCTGATATACACTGTGTATTATAATAATATTCTTATAACGTATTTCGCGTGTGTCTTATTTGTTAATGTCATAATTGGGTTCGATACCATGGGTAAAAGTAGTGACTATGGTTAACCTGAGGAAAATCCAAGTACGGTTTCTTAATTTTAGTAATTAGAGCATTGACTAATGGAGACGTATTCAGATCTAATTGACTATTTGCAAGTTTCCGGAAGTTTTGTATGATAAGATTCTCAATGCTTCTCATAGGTTTAGTGTCAATCTATTTTCTTACTTTCTAAAATCACTGTCTTTGCCATCTGATAACATTATGTTGTAGTTTCAAAAAGTTTTTATTACAGAGTCCACAAGAAAGCTTGGGGATACCTGATCTATTTCTATTTTCAATTTGTTTGCTACATGAGCAATTATAGGCTATCAGGCCAGTCGCAAATAACATGTTACAGATAATACTTTTTCCTTTGATAATCTTAGATCTTTGTATTGTAATTAAGTTGAAGATTGTAGCGTGCTCAGTGGCTTCTACGACTTCAACTGAATATCCTTTGAATTAACAGGGTGCAAGTTTAACACAGTGCAAGTCATAATCCCCACTACCATCGGCGACTATCGAAGAATGACAACTGAGAGAACACAGGAGTTCATTCATTTCCTTCGAAGACTTCGTCGAAGCCACTCGAAATTAATTAATCATAATAATTTGTGGATTGTTCAAAAACCCTTTGAAATAAAAGGGTTTTCCGGAGAGGACAAAACAAGCCCAATATTTTTTTTGAGAGGACAAAACAAGAGCCATATTTTTTGGAGAGGACAAAATACCAGCTATATTTTCTCCCGGAGAAGACAAAACATCCCTATTTTTTTATGGAAAGGACAGAACACCAGCCATATTTTTTTTAGAGAGGACAAATTCAACATCTCTATTTTTTCTGAGGACAAAACCGACTCCTTTATTTTATTTTTGAAGAGAACAACGACATTCGGTTCCACAGATTTTATTTTGGAGATCTATTTCTTGGACAATCACCAACCGCCATTATTTTCAGAAGAGATCATTTTATGTGCTAGCACATCACTATAAAGATATATCCATTTCTTAAATTTTGTAAAGATATGTGCCTAGATATTTATTAAATATATAATTTTAAATAAATTGTGGTCATTTTATTGGGTAGGAACTGCCAACATTGGATGCTTGAAGGGAACTAAAATCCACGACCCATTCAAAACGAATTAGCAGGGTAAACTACAAAGTGTGAACTTTTCCTAATTAAAGTCATAATTATTAGTTTACATCCTATCACTAATTGGGTAGGTTACAAAATGAATGATTAAAAGACCCATAACCTTTTTTATGTTTTGTTTTCGGAGATACTGCGAACACTTTGGTGGTCAAAGTAAATTCAGGAATATAGAAACATCATGTTACTCGTATATATAATTATGTTGTCGCCGCAGAGGATACCACGCTATGTAATTGTGAGTCATTAACTAACTGTAGTTACTAATGTAGCATTATGGATATTTTCGTTAAATACCAATCAACAACCATTTCATAAGATGATTCACGCATAAACTTGAGTACCGTTGTGATTTTATTTCGTATGATCATAATATGTATTAAGCTACGTTCACACGGCATTTTTTCTGAAGTGTGAACTTTATCTGAAAACCAGTAGCGCATACATGTCAAATTTCTCGATAGCTATGCTGCCAAATTAGAATATTTGAATTGTGAGTGGAAATAATGGGGATTTTTGCAAATCTGACCGATTCTGCATGATAGAGTCCTTAGACCAGGTACGACTTTGGGAATGTTCGCAAAGAGCGTCAAAGATAAGAATAACTATACGCCTAACGGAGTTTCTTGAAGAAAACTAAAATGGCTATTCACACTGTAATATTTTATCGAGAAATATAAATCAAATATAATATTAACTCCTAATCGTCATCGTCTGAAATCATTTTCATTAGAAAATTCCGATCGGCTAAGCAATTAATTTTTTTTTAAAGCAAAAAATATCCAACAAACTAACGTACGTGTTCTCCACTTCGAAGACGCAGTTTTGTAGGACATAAACGGAATTTCTTTCTGAGAAAGATCGCGATTTTCAATTGTCAATTTGACTTACTCAGGAAATAGATCCCAATAGATGCCTTGAGAATCTAATTGAAAAATCTATGTCCGAACCCTATGAAAATACATTCTTAGATTTTCACTTCAGAATATTTAGACTCTGCACGAAAGAATTGTTATTTTTTTCTTGAACAAAAGATGAGGTTTTCGCGGCCCAAATTGGTATGTGTCAAATAGAAAACAGATAGCCTTCACAATTCGAATTGTAGAAGAAATCTTTTCCTTCCAATAATGTGTCGACCTCTCATTTCTTCACGATTATTTCACCACAGGTTAACACGTTCGATGCGGTTGGTCCTCGGTAAATGCAAAATTGCTACACAAATTCAGTTAACCACGTGAAGCAACTATCATTTTCAATCGACTAACTCCTATCCCAGTTAAAACATGCCAAGAGCTCTAGAAGTTCAAGTATTCTATACCTTGTTACTATATAATAATTCTGAAGAAATACTTTCCTGGGAATGCAATGAATTTAATCATCTAACGATTCAAAAGCTTAGAAAATAAATTTTACAATTAAATACCTTAGGACTCCTTATTTATTGCTAGAACTGCATAGTGTATTTTGCTCTTTTCATAACAGACTCACAAAATATTTATCTTCGTTGATCTTATTGACTTTTCCTCCCCCCCTATAATGCTACCCTAAAGCTCTCCCATCGTCTGTATCACTATGAAGTAATAACTAAGAAAATAATTCTGCATTCCAATAGAAATGGTTTTCAATAAACAACTTGAAAATCTCAGTTGAAACAATTAAGGATATTTACAAACATAACAGATAGATGAGATATGGTAAAAATCAATGTGCCCTCGATATCCGTTTATGATAGAACCACTCAAGACAAATAGTTGGATTCCTTAGGAAACTTAACAATAAGAATATTCGAGACCTTTAAACCTTTTTGTGAGTTTTTTCAGTCCACATATTCCTCCTGTGATCAAGATTGGGGGAAAACATTCAAATGACAGGCAGATAAGCTCAATGAGGTCAACTGACTCCTCGCTTCAGAGGGGATTAAATTGAAGTCTAGTGCGGCTATATACCTATTTAAATCTTTTCATTTTTACACTAGCTTATTAGAGAAGTGTAACGAAAATGGAAGAACTATATTTTTATTTATAATGTCATCTTGGGAGGATCAAAGAAAGCATAATATTTAATAATGAAAAATGTAAGGTTTTTGGTAAAACCCAAATTCTCCAAGAAATGTCAATACCCAATAGTCCCACCCATGACGACAATCACTGCTTATTATCTATGATTCATATCAAAAACAAGGACTCTATAGCATTCTGATCTATTCCGTTCCGAATCCCGATCAGTCTGTTCCGAACTTCATTTACGGTAGCTGACTGGTTTTGCAGGCTTCTTAATCTTCTATTGACCATGTCCGGGGCATGCTCGATGGGATTGAGGTCTGTTTTTCGTGCAAGCCACTCCAGTGAATTAATATCGTGATATTGAAGGTAGATGCTAACGATATAAGTTTTGTGAGGTCTTAGAGTGGGAGCTGATATCAAAAAAGCTTGCCAATCGAGTAACAGTATAAATTGTATATAAAATGTTAGTACTTATAATGACCATAACAAAAACATTTAGCGCCAGGATGTGTTCGGTGGAGACATTTGGTGTATCCTCTCCCCAGGATATTTTTTTTCTTTTGAGGTACCTATCGATAAAAGCTTAAGAATACTTTTAAAATGTAGTAGACAAGTCTTGGAACAACAGTTATTTTATTTCTTTTTTGTCACGTTACTGTAACTATCGAGTAACAGCTTCAACCTATAATGAAATTAAATCCTAGATATTTTCCAATCAGAAAAAAATATTAGTGCCATGTCTATGCCTGTGCCATACACCTGGTACCTGGTACTACGCTTTTTATTTTTCAAAGTCTCATGCTATTTCTATACAACGTATGAAAGAAGTAGTTAGGAATAAATACTCAATTATTATTGAAGAAACAATTATAAATGAATTAAGAAAAAAGAAAATCTATATTATAATTGAAAATCAATGCTGCTCTTATGAAAATCGTAATGATAATAACAAATTTTGAAGGAGATTTTACATGCAATCATGAAGAGGTCGATTCTCGAATCATTTATCCTTTGAGCAAACTGGCCAATAATAATGGTTAAAGCATCTGACACTGACATTCTTATAATAATACTTGGATATACAAATAAGTTAGCAACATTAGAAATATATTTAATTAAAATAGGATCAAAACCTTATAATACAAGTTTCATAAATTGCACTCAATTAGCTGTAACGCTTGGTGATCTTTTGCGTCGTGCTTTGCCCTGTTTTCATCCGTTCAAAATTAATAATAAAAACAAGTAATGTGGTTTTTGAAATTTTATTTAATAATTGTGATTCGAAACGATTCACTACACCGTAGCTTCTTCAGACGAATATCACAATTATTAAGTGAAATTCCAAAAACACATTACTTGTTCTCATTATTGATGATGGAATTTTATCTAGTAAAAGCCTACCAACTTCAAAAATTCGAAATTAAGTTCGAGAAGTGTTCTTTAATTTGAATAATATCAATGAAATCAATAATTTTAATGATATGGAATTATTTCGAACTTAGGATTTACAGTATTAATTGTAAAAATATTCATGTTGCTAGAGTATTAATGTTTCAAAATGAATTCTCGTCAACGTCTGTCATGGAATATTTTATGAAAAACGTAAACAAATTTGATTCAAAACAAATTCCACAATGTTGGAAATCATTAAAACAAAAATATTACGAACAATTTAAGTAACTATGTGGCAAAATGCTACAGAAGAAAATTGAATCAATTTATTACCAGAACAATGCGGATGGTCAAATAATAATAAGAAAATTGATCCTTTTTGGTTTGAAAGCTATCCGACACCTCTTTATGTTGGAGACATTGTTTTGACTGAACTTGATGAAATAGAATGTTACGAAGTTGATAATGATAATGATAATAATGATAATGATGAAGATGATGATACTAAAATGATGATCATCATTGATATAAATAGATAGATAGATATGTGAGTTAGTTTTAATGTATGTTTGTAAATATGTCAGTTTATATTGATTGTATTATGTTACGTATAAGAAAATTTCAATTGTAATATGTATTGAAAGTTTGTCGCACATAAATAAATAAAATCTTCTTGTTTTTAATTCATTATAATTGTTCCTTCAATATTTATGTGTTTGTTCCTAATTACATCTTTCATGGGTTGTATAGAAATAGCATAAGTTTTTCAGAAATAGAAAGCTTAGTGCCAGGAATATGGCACAGGCATATACGCGGCAGTTATGTTTTTTCTAATAAAGGAATATCTGAACTTTAATTTCATTGAAGTTTGAAGCTGTTACTCGATAGGTACAGTAACGTGACAAAAAACTTGTTGTGCCATGACTTTAGGACAAGATTAAAGGAGGCACTAAAATGTATTTGTTTTCTACATAGTAAATACTACATTTTAAAAGTAATTTTAAGGTGTTACTCGAAAGGTACCTCAACGGAATGAAAATGTCCTGGAGAGACGACATCTAACCTAACCTAATTTCTGCGTGAGCTACATCCTGGCACTAGGTAATAGTAAGTACTAACTTTTTATATACAATTTATCCTGATACTCGATTGGCAAGCTTTTTTGCGGTCAACTCTTGGCCTATCTGGCGTTATCATGTATAAACAGAAAGTTTTCACTCATATTTGCCGCAAATGGTAGAACATGTTCTTCTGAAATGTCTGTACCTTGAGTATCAGGGTTCCATTATTTACGATGGCCAGATCAGTGCGAGCGTTGAAAGAAATTCTTCCCCACATCATAATTCAACTTTCGCCAAAAACATAGGTGAAAAATTACACGTCCAAATACTAGAAACGGTCGGTCGCAATGAGGAAGACAAAATCTGTAAACAAAACTCTCTCACTCAGTTCCTAACCAATTGACATGTTCCTTGGTAAAATTCAGTCAGACTCTCGATATGCTGCGGTTAAAGCTGGGCCTCAAGCTACGACACGAGGACTCAAAAAAAATGCCCTGTGACGTTTTCGTATCGTTTCATTACTAGATTGCACTAAACAACGAAGCTGTATTTGAAAGTGGCTAGGAGTAGCTAACTGTTGTATCAACTAGGAAATTATTTTTTGGCCTACTTTTGTGAACTTCCAACTTAGATGATTCAATACCACTGCTTCAGTACATTCAAACTTTGTAATTCGCGTTGCATTATTACAAAAAAATTCAAATTTTCGAAAGAATAAACGTTTCTCGCAAAAATTGATCAATAACTGCTGTTACCAATAAATGCTGGTTTCAAAATCTCGATTTATTTCGTTCATTTTATTTCTCATGAGAGAAACAGGTGTGCTAAGATGAAATATCGAATTTTTCACATATATTCTTACATATCCGAAAATATCATTTTGAATTGCCTTTCGAAAGTGATATCTGAATTATTGAAATAATGCGTTAGTTTCTTGTCCCACTGTTGGTCCAGGACTGAATAACTGACATTTCTTCCTCTCAATCGCAATTCGGTCTACAGAATACCACTCACACAACATTATTTAACAGAGCCTATAACTTTTCAAACGATTCGAGGAACGCCAAATTTTTCTTCCGAGATCAGAATCAGAATACCTTTAAGTAGGATATTGTACGAGGAACTAATTGAAAACAGCAATCTAATTTCATTCGCTTCCCAATAACCTAATGTATCAAAAAAAGTGCACAGAACCAAATGATCAATTCCGTTTCTAATGTTTTAATTTGAGAGCTGGTAGATTCCTAAGTTTTTGAATGAATTGAAAAAGTTTCAAAAGGAATATTACTAATTCCAACTGTCTTTTAAAGATGCGGATAGGTGGAGTAAATATTGTAAAGGACATAAAACCAGGACAATGGTGCTGAACTAATCGTTCCAATTCCATATCATTGTATGATTCGATTAAGAATCAATTCTTCTCATTTGAGCACTATTCCAAGACAGAGCAACAGTAATCAGCCGTGAAAAGATCAAAGCATTATTAGCAATTCAAAGAGTATGAACATAGCACTCCCAAGTGGACCTAGCTAATTTTTGCAACAAATTGTTTCTTGTATTCATTTTTCAACAGTTTATTGAGGTCTGATTTGAAAGCTAAACAAGAGTCCTGAATGACAACAAGGTATTTGGAATGAAAATTTTAGTTCAGGGGAAGTTTATGAAAAAATACTCCCAATCATTCGTTATCTTGATGATTATTGAGATGACAATATGGGACCTCAGTTTCTTTTAGGGCATAGACAACTCTCACTGATATTCTGAATAAGATTCGATCATATCTGCTGTCTATGTAGGTTTTCTAAGGAAATAGCAATGATTTATCTTTAAAGTTCACTTCCCTGATACTCCCATATTAGATAAGAAAGAACTTAGCACTCAACCTATTAATGATTATATTTTATTTTTTACTTCTTCTAGTCCGAGGAATTGTGTCACGACCTCATGCATTACTCTTAAGTTTTGCTAGAAATACCAGCCTATATCACGTGAACATCATGATGATGAAATAGCTAGTTCCTCATAAAAATAGTGACGAAAAGGTTCAACTACTCATGAAATTATACGTTTATTGGATATTCACCGCTACTTCTATACAAGCAAAATAAACTTTAAGTTATTCTTTCAGATAGTTATTTACCACGGTTTCTTATTCAATAAAATAATATTACGAGCATCTACTATTGCAGCAGAGTTCTAGCAAGATTGTACATATTAATTTTTCATCACAAAATGATCAACTAATTCTTTTTTGTTTTATATACAGGGTGTTTCCGAATAAGATGTCATAAATGAAGGATGCGAATCCCTGAATGATTTGAGCAAGAAAGTTCGAAGAACCAATGGTCAAAAAATGCTTCGTTGCCGAGATACAGGGTGTTAAAGTTGAGAAAATTTTTCGATTTTCTCTCGATAAAACCTAGACTTCTCAAGATTCTGGGCTCAAACGTTCCACATAAGCTATTAAACACAATCTGAATCACCAGGTGAGGCCAAATTTCGAATTAGTATACAGGGTGATACTTTTTCATGGGCCATGTTCCATTTTTACCCTCGGAACTTTTTTTTTGGTACGCCACTGGCACTAACAAAAAATGAAATCGAATGGATCATTCAATTTGAAATTTTTTGACTCCTGCATTTTGATCGTAACTATCACCGTTTCTGAGATATTAATTATTGAAAATAATCCAATAGTTTTCCCATATCGAAGCCATGGAGATATTATCTTAATAAGTGATGCAATTTTTCAGGAATTGAGCTAAAATTTACATCAGATATCTCCTTATTGTATGTTTATAACAAAATGGGGCAGAAATTCCTGACAGTATACAGGGTGTTATTTTTCACGTGCATTTTCCTCTTTTGCCCCTGAACTTTTTGTGGTGCGCTACTGGTATATTCTGAAAACAGAATCAAACAGATTATTCAAAGTGAAAACTTTTCTGTTTCTTGTATTTTTCCGTATCTGCCACCATTTTCGAGATATTAATCAAGAAAAGTAATCGTATAGTCCTTCCGTATTGAAAGCTTGAAGATATTTTTCATGTTATTTCGGCAATTTGTGAAGACCTTGAGCTCGAATTTCAAACGAAGTTCACATTTTAAGATCTGCACCACTAGATTGGTAGGATTTATGAGAAAGTATAAAGGGTGATATCATTTCCTGATCATTGAATTCGAATTCAAAAATGTATTTTATTGAGTGTATAAATCGGAAGTAAACGAATAAACAACATAAATAATCGCGAATGATTTCAATAACAAAAACTCATAATGATGAAAACAAAAATTGAACAAACAGAACAAATCAAAGAAGATGTTGAAAATGTCCTCCACCTGAAAGAATACATGCTTCTGGTCGTCTCCGCATATTAGTGCGCACCCTCTGAAATATTCCTGGGGTATTTCTGATGACGTCACATGATGCTGTAATTCTATTCCTCAATTCTTCAAGTGTATTCACGGGAGAGCTATAAACCAAAGTTTTCAGATGTCCCCAAAGAAAAAAATCCAAACTGTTTAAATCTGGCGACCTTGGAGGCCAAGCTTCTGGTCCACCACGCCCTATCCAGCGGTTATTGAATGTCATTTTCAGATATTCTCTAGCTTCCATGCTGAAGTGCGGTGGTGCTCCGTCATGCATAAACCACATTCTATTTCTTGTTTGCAGCGGCACATCTTCTAGCAACACATGTAAAATCTCTTCTAGAAAGTGGCGATATAAGGCTCCATTCAGCCTGTCTGGCAACAAAAATGGCCCGATCAGGAAATCCCAAATTATTCCAACCCAGACATTAACCGAAAATTGTTCTTGATGGTGACATTCCTCAATCATATGGGGATTTTCTTCAGTCCAATAGTGATTGTTATGAAAGTTCCTGATTGCATTTCTCGAGAAGGACGCCTCATCTGTGAAGATGATTTCGCTATCGAAAAGGGGATTATGAGCAATGTTATGAAGGAACCATCGGCAGAAATTGAGTCGCAGAGGAAAATCGCGGGGTAGTAGAGCTTGGACGCGTTGAATATGGTATGGGTAAAGCAAGAAATCATGGAGAATTTTCCAGACCAATACAAATGAGATATTCAACTCTCTTCCAATTTTTCTTGTACTCAGCTGAGGATCCTCATCCATACAATTTAGGACTGCCTCTTCGATTTCCGGGGTCCTTATTGTCCGATTTGCCCCTTTCAAGTCATGATTCGGTTTGAATGTACCCCGTTCTCTCAATCTTCTGTGGATATCAGAAAACGTACGCCTATCAGGAATGATTCGATTAGGGAAGCGTTCTTGATACAAACGCCTTGCGTGCACTGCGTTTCCTTCAGCCACACCGTACATGAAATGTATATCGGCCATTTCTGCATTAGTGAAAACCATTTCAAAGATTATTGGTTACTACTTACAGCTGTTTCAAATGTAGGCACAACAAACTGAATGACAAAACTTACAATCATTGAAGTGTCAAGTTTTTTTCTATGATTTCATTTGCAAAATTGTATCAGAGCCTACTAAGCCTTTTGAAATCATCAATGTGTTCTGATATGAGGAAGACACGATAAATTCTGATGATTTTCAATTCAAAACGGTGAAAGACATGAGGATCAAGATGAGCACAAAATTATCCGAATTGAATGAAAAATCCGTTTCTGATTACGAAAAACGTCAGTTATGCACCGAAAAAATATACGGAGGCAAAGGGGTAGCCTGTTCGGGCGTTGTTGATTAATTTTTCGAAAATGGTGGCAGATACGGAAAAATACAAGGAACAGAAAAGTTTTCACTTTGAATAATCTGTTTGATTCTGTTTTCAGAATATACCAGTAGCGCACCACAAAAAGTTCAGGGGTCAAAAAGAGGAAAATGCACGTGAAAAAATAACACCCTGTATACTGTCAGGAATTTCTGCCTCATTTTGTTATAAACATACAATAAGGAGATATCTGATGTAAATTTTAGCTCAATTCCTGAAAAATTGCATCAGTTATTAAGATAATATCTCCATGGCTTCGATATGGGAAAACTATTGGATTATTTTCAATAATTAATATCTCAGAAACGGTGATAGTTACGATCAAAATACAGGAGAAAAGAAATTTCAAATTGAATGATCTATTCGATTTTATTTTTGTTAGTGCCAGTGGCGTACCAAAAAAAGTTCCGAGGGTAAAATGGAACATGGCCCATGAAAAAGTATCACCCTGTATACTGTTTCAAAATTTGGCCTCACCTGGTGATTCAGATTGTGTTTAATAGCTTATGTGGAAAATTTGAGCCCGAAATCTTGAGAAGTCTAGGTTTTATCGAGAGAAAATCGAAAAATTTTCTCAACTTTAACACCCTGTATCTCGGCAACGAAGCATTTTTTGACCATTGGTTCTTCGAACTTTCTTGCTCAAATCATTCAGGAATTCGCATCCTTCATTTATGACATCTTATTCGGAAACACCCTGTATATTACCTTTGGTAGCACAAAGCCTCTTTTTTGGGACCAAACTATGGAATTGTACGAAAGTCACGTCGCAATTCAAGCGGCTCCAAAAGAAATAATGATGGTATTAAGTCTAGATTTAGAAACAAGACAACTTCTGTATCAGTTAGTATAACGATTCAACATCACATGGATCAATCGCACAAGTCTTTTCATCAATCTGCTGTTCGCTTATCACACGAGTGAAAATGTATCGTGTGAATAACATAGTGCTCTTGCGTTCGACATCTTGAGTCCTTAACCCAGAAAAAAGAAATGAACGTTACATCCTCGCACACAGTACATGTAATTTAATGAAAACGAATCATAATTAATTCTATTGAATACTGATGAAAATTTAGGAATTGCTCAGAAATCAGTACAGAAATTTGAAAATTGTATAAATATTTCCATCAGAATCATAAGATGTAAAAATGCACAAAAAAAGAAACGTGAACAGTAATACAAGAGAAAATATTCAATTTTTTCTTGTATAATTCCATATTTCTACACTAGTTTTCAATAAAAGAAATTTTTTCCTAATGTATGATGAATATGATATACTTTGTTCGTGCTTTTCATCTATTGAATTGATTTTATACCAAATTGAGACAATAGCGTGAAGAATTATATTCCTGACGCATTGACTCCGTATTTTATTTTTGAACTCCATTGTGCCTATTACATTTCTAAGTATCTTTTCGAAATGTATTGTTCACTATAATTTTCAGTTTCTTGATATTAATCTCATTTCGAATATGTATAATCCTATAAAATCTTTCTACGTTCGTATGAAATCACATGGTATCATTACTCTGGGGTTTTATACCATTAACAATAATTTGGAGGAAATGACCCAAATTATATCTTTACTATTTTATTATCAGATGTTTCATTGATCTATGTACAATAAGTTCATATCTGCAATCAGTACAATTATATGTTGGATTACCTTCCCGTTTTATGATCGAATAACTGTGATATAATCACAACTTATATTGCCTTCGTTCTTTATCAGAAAAGGTATATTATACTTCAGACAGAGGTGTGGGTGCCCAACCTACGTGTCCTGTTGAATGGATAGCTGGCTGAACATAATCACTTCACGAATACAGTGGGTTCTGGTTTCTAGGTACTGCTTGCTCGATAAATATCATTCGTTAATGACTGTTGAGAAACAAGACGAAGTCTTTGAAAGGTGTTGGCGCCAGAAGTGAATATAGTATAGTCTATTATATTATTTCTTATATTCAAAACTGACCATTATGGACAATAGGTTTTATCGATTTAGTTCCGAAGTTTTTTCAGATTGATGATATTTTATCAATCTATACAGACGAAAAAGTGCTGTTCAATCGATTCTAGTGCAATCTAGGTTTCCGAGAAACCTAGGAAATTATTTTCGTCAATGCAATGTTCTAGAAACCCGTTGATAATTTGTTTTGAATTATTGACTGACTGGCAGATGGAGACAACCGCCGATTGTGCAAAGAGCCCATAGTCAAACATTTGCTCTGCGAAGATAGTGCTATCCTCAAACGGTTATTATTATTATTTAATATAAATTAGAGTTGAAGCATGATGCCTATATAACTCAAAAATCATAATATACATTATGTCCAACAGGTTGCAAAGCAGTGAAAACAAAGTAATATAAAATGACTTAAAAAATAGGCTAGGCTATCCTAATCTGATGAAAACAAAATTAAAGATTCTCAGAAGCAAGTAAATCAAGCATTTAACCTACCCACAACTTAAATGAAATACAATAATTGCTTAACAAAAACATGTTGTAGGTACTTCAAATCTTCAGTTGTCTTCGGATAATATCCATGAATCATAGGCTTTCTTGAATGCATTGTCGGAAGTAGAAGTAATATCATGTGGTGGTAGATCATTCCATGCAGAAAATATACGATTGGAAAGAAAATTCTGTCATGGGGTGGATCTGAAGTTTTCTCGATATAATTTCAGTATCTGGCCTCGTAGATGTCTGTTGTGATTGATCGTAAAAAGTGGAGATATATCTGCACCGAACATGTTATTCAAGGCCCTGTAGACAATAATCAGATCACCTCGAAGCCGTCTATTATTGAAAGGTTGAAGATATTTTGAGGCATTTGGAATAACTTGGCCGTCGACGAACGTACGGAATTCTTGTTATCCTCCGCTGAATGTATTCGAGAGAATTGGTCTAGTAATTGAAAATAGGAGACCACACAGGACCTGCGAATTCCATTAATGGACAAATATAAGTATTATATAAGAGGCTACAAGTTTCGAGCTGACAAATTTTGAAAGATCTCTGAAGCAGAAACGAAAGTCCAGAAGCTTTGTTACGAATACTTTGAATTTGATCATTCCACGTTAGGTCATTAGAGGCGGTTACTCCAAAGTCAACTTGCTTCGATGTGGTGATCAGAGCAGTTCCAGAGATCTTGTACATCCGATGGGGGTTGTTTTCGCCAAGGTGCAGGACCTTTCACTTATCCAAATTCAAGGATAAAATCCAGTCGGTGCACCACCTAGACAGATGATCGAGATCTTGTTGACGAGTGTAGAAGTAAGAAAATTGATTATTATATAATTTTGTATCGTCAGCATAGAGATAGCAGGTGGAAGAAAGTATAGAAGGAAGTTCAGCAGTATACAGTAGGAATAGTAACGGAATCCTGTGGAACACCACTTGACCGGCTTGAATGAAGACTTTTCATTCGAAACTTTAACGCGAAAGCTTCTCCTAAGTAGAAATGATCTAATCCATTCTAGAAGCTAACCTCTCATGCCAAGGTGTTCAATTTTATACAGTAGTCGTCGATGTAGCAATCTATCGAACGCTCTCGAAAAATCTAAATAAACTACATCAATTCGAATTCCGCGATCCACAGCCTTTGTCCAATCGTTGTTACATAGAATCAGGATTGTAATAACTGAACGACCGGGATGGAAACTATGCTGGTTTTCAGGAATCGATTTATTGGAAAGGAGAGAATCGAGTATTTGGCGGTGAATTATTCTTTCAAATGTCTCCGAAGCAATCGATACAAGACTGATAGCTCTGTAATTATCTGATGAGAATTTATCTCCTTTTTTGTAGATTGGGGTAACTGATGTTACCAACCAATTATCCGGAAGTGCACCTGTTTTGAAAGATATGGTGAGGATGATAGACAGCGATGTTGCCAATGCAGACGCACATTTCCTCAAGAGAGTAGAAGATAGACCATCCGAACCAGGGGCGAATATACTGAAGCACTTCAGTAGATTCGCAGTTATTTGTGCAAAGTTCACCATCTGAGTTGCGAAGCATGGGTGTCGACACTTTTGCGTTCATTATTGAGCGGATTTATTTGAAATATTTATTTCTGTCCTTGGTTCTTGCGAGATAATCCTCGAATGATCGTTTAGATTCTATTATTGATACTTTCAACGCATGGGTTGGAGAAAATTTTCATCTTAGTTGTGCACTCCTTGGTTTTAGAGTTTAGCAAGTCCAAAAAGCATTTCCACACAATATCAATGTTATCTCCCTCAAAATACCTTTCCAGTCTATTGCACCAAGCATGCTATTCAGCTTGTTGTAGTTGATAGTAGATATAACTTTATGAGATTGTATACTCGAAGAAAAAGGAACGTACTGAATACTGGACTTCACAACGACGTGATCTGATTTTTCAAGTGCGGGTAAATAGCTCACAGGTGATAAGATATTTGCGTCATTCACCAGAATCAAGTTCAGTGGATAAGGTTTATTACCACGGCGAAAGCGAGTAGGTTTATCAACAATTTGAGTCAAGTTTCAACCTAACAAAATCGAAGCAATAGTATAAGAGGTCGACTGCTTGGAAGGAATGTTGGATAAAGTGATTGGTCAAACTATATCACGACAATTGAAATCTCCAACCAATAGGGTATTTTTTTTTACAGAAGACACGACTCTCGGATGATGTGCCATCTCATCATCGAAAAATGACTGATGAGGGCGGTACACACAACCTATATAAATACTAAAATCATTGTTTTGAATATTTAAGAAGATGTTGTCAATTCCTGGAGCATATAATCCACAGTGAACAAATTTATGATACTGTTATGAACATAGATGCAGACTCCAGCAAGTCGAACAGTCGTCCAGCTATCATTGTATAATTTGCTATGGCTACCTTTTTGGTCCGATATCGAAGGATGCAGATAAGTTTCCGTGATGAAAATAAAAGGCGGTTGTTGTATCTGGACGAGGCCCAAAATTTCAAGGTACTTTGAAGATATCGACATGGTATTTGTATATAGAAAGGACCATTCCCCTACTGAAGTTGGTAGTTTTTTGTAATAGTTTCGGATGATACAAAGGCTGGTATTCCTTTCATATTCAACGCGAAGCTTTTTGAGGTCTTCATACTGAAGTTGAGTAAGGCCATCCGAAATTCTTACGTTCTTATAAGCAGTGTTTCCGAGTAGCGTTTTTTTGTTGCGTAATATCTTCGATACTGCACTTGAAGTACTGAATGTTACTTTCCATATAATATTATTACCTAACCCAAGACGAACTATATCCACGATTTGTTTTTCTGTACCAGGGTCAATGCGAGCAATTATCTTAGACATCTCTGTGAAACGTGTTGAATCAATAGTTAGGGTTAGGGCACTTCAATTCATGGTTCGTACAACCAAGGAGATATGCCGGTTTGTCAATAGGTAAAACGTTAGGTTCTCCGGTTAAACTATTGTGTTGCACAATATATCTTACGGTCAAATTGCATGCAAGGTAGACACCGACCTATACATCTTGATTGATCGGAATCTAAATCAACATGTGACAATATTTATTTCTTGATGACGTATCTTCAGCATCAATATTCACTCTTACAGGATCTGTAAGGATGGTCCAGTAACCACATTTCATTTTCTTCTATGATAACGAGGTCGGCACTTTTCTTGCAATTTTAGGAGGTAACATGATACACAAAATTATTCAAATGCAGGTTAGCTTCCTCAAAATTCCAAGATAATATGCCCTTCAGGTGTACCCATATTATCGGAGCAATAATTCCCCGAAATTTCTTCGAAATATTCTTAAAAAAAGAAACATTCAACTTTATATCTTCATGGAAGTTAGTTCAAACTAATGTGATTTATCATAAGTATCAATATGAGATATATACTTTTTAAGGCAGTCAAAACCCTGTTAGCATTGCTGCGAGTAATGCTTGTAGGAATATTTTATCAACCCAATTTCCTAGTTTCTAATGAAATAGAAAATATATATCTATAAATTGTTTACTAATACGCTAATATGCTCATTACCAAAACAGACACAAATTCGTTCAGAAATTCTTATTGGGTCTTTCAAAATAAATATGCGAAATAATTAGTTTTCAACAATATTGCCAGTTATATCAGAATATGAAGTCTATTGCAATATACATTGCTGTAAGTATTAAACAGAATGAAGATTTTATTCAAGGGACAATATTTAACTTTCCGTAGAATGTTACATATCCCTCCTTGAAAGAGCTAGTTCTCCAACCCACTCATTTTGTCATCGTCAACAAAGGCTACTACAGCATTGGTATAATTCAGTAGAATTTCCTGAATAAGAATAACAGACAGTTTCTTTCTCGTTGAAACTTGTCAGAGTTGCACCACTATTCTCAATATCCAGCTGAATTGTTCTACTGAACTGAACTGAATTCAATATAAACACCTCAAAAAAGTCTAGGGAACACTTCTGAATATCGATATATCGTATCCAGAACGATCAATATGGATGATTTTTTTTTAAATGAACACCTGCATCAATTTCTCACCAAATTATGTAAAGTGCCGCAACAGATTTCAATTTTTCTTTAAAAACACTAAAATGCAGCAGGTGCGACGCTGCTTTATAATCATTTCATGTATTCAGTGTTTGAAATCAATTAGTTGGCAGTTTGTTTCTGTTGTAAGCACAAAAAAAAGAATCAAGTTTTGTGATTCGACAATGGAAAGACGACATTTGACTAGACAAGAGATGACGAGCCGTTGGTATGCTCCAAGCTGGGAGCTCACAACGGGATGTATCCAGGGTCCTGGGAAGTAGCCCAAGTGTCATAGACCGTTTATGGTCGCGTTTCAATGAATCAGGTAGCGTAGAAGAACGCCATACAGGTCGTTTCAGGATAACTACAGTCGCCCAAGACCGATTTTTGGTTTTACAAGCCAGAAGAGATCGTATAACCACAACATCTCAATTAGCTCAAGAGCTATCACGAGGTCATAATGTACAAATTTCTGACCAAACTGTGAGAAATCGACTGCACGAAGGTCAACTCCACTCCAGACGTCCTTCAAGAGTTCCACAACTGACCCATGGAAATCGCGCTGCTCGTTTAGCTTGGTGCCAAGAACACGTAAACTGGGATCAAGAGAGGTGAGCCACAGTTCTCTTCAGTGATGAATCTAGATTTAGTTATTATCCCGATTCGGGAAGAATTCGAATATGGAGGAACCTGGAAAGCAAAACCGTCTCCAGCATGCTCGAGAAGTTTTTAGACAGGGAGGAGGATCAGTGATGTTTTGGGGACGTATACGCCTTGGTGGAAAAACTGACCTCGTTTTCATACGGAACAACCTCATGGGAAATGGTACCGTATCTCCAAACAATCGTTGGTCATCCTGCTTCCCAGATCTGAATCCCATCGAGCATGTGTGGGACACCCTAAAAAGAAATCTTCTGCGTCAAAACGTATTTCATCATGAACAGGAGCTTCGATTAACAGTTCAGGGGGCTTGGAATAACTTAGGCCAATATGTGATAGATAATTTAATATTGAGCATGCCGCGACGATGTCAAAGTGTCATAATAACAGAGGTGGACCTGGGACCTGGGTACTGAAAAATATAAGTGCTTCCATATCGGAAATATTAGATCTGGATTTTTTTTGTGTTTTACCAAATTCGTCATTTTCAAACTTCAATGTTTTTTTTTATAATAGGTGCTTTGGAGAAGTCAAATATTATTTTGTTTTCCTGAGAAAACATTATATACAATACATCCTAACAAAAACCGAAAGATTTCTATAAATTCGAATCATCAAATTCATATTTTGAAGATGTTGGTAAGTGTTCCCTAGACTTTTTTGAGGTGTTTAGATCTAATAACAAACCGAAGCGTATATGTATACACTGAGCACCCCGAAGAACCCATAGAAAAGATACAGAAAACCTGATAATAGATGAAAGATATAAGTAGATCAAAACCGTACAGGAACTCAATTATCCATCTAGGTTGACTAATTTCCTTAATACAACGCACTGTTTCTGGCGTTCTGGTATCGATGTTTTGCAAACATCGATGTATAGTTCATAAACATCGATATCTCATCATCGATGTAACATTGTTCTTCATGAACCTACATACGCAAAACATAACCCTCCTAGACAGAAGCCTAGATTTTTCTATTTAGTCTCTCGTTCGCTCCCTCTGCAATACAAACGCTTGCAAAACTAAGCAATTGTTTCGCTCGCACACATTGGCGTCCATTGTTTTGTTTGTTGTTTGACTGTTTCATAGGACTTAGAAGCTACTTCACACAAAGGAGAGAAACCGCTTACAGGGCAGGTTGACAAAATTATTATTCTTGAAATTTGTGTTACATATTTGTATTCTGCTTAAATATGTTGATGATTATTCTTTAATAATAAACCAGAAAATAAATAAAGTAGTGTCTCATTTCTGCTAGAAAAACATCGATAAAAACAGCGATATATCGTTCATAAACTTTGATGTTTGTGACATCGATGTTTCAGTTTTCAGAATATCAATGTTCCAATATCGACACTGTACGCTTCACCTTCATTAACAGCAAATAGTCAAACTGAGCTAGTATTAAACGTCCACTACGATTTTGATCTATGTATTTTTTCATCATTCTTCGTTTTTCGGATAGAATTGTATGTTGCAGTAAAGGTTGATTTTTCAGTAAAAGTTGACTCTTCCTAATAAAAGTCAACTCTTACTGGCCTCTTCAGGAAAAGTTGATTTGAAACGAGAATCTTTGATATTCCTAGGAAAAGTATACTTTTACAACCTTCACTTAGTAAAAGTTGATTTTTTCAACTAAAGACCATCAATCGGATTTCAAGAGAGGTTAAAGAGCATTTAAAGAATCCTTGGCCACTTCCTGTTGACTGCGCTGTAGCAACCGTCCTGAGAGCTATTGTCTTATCGATAGAAATTCCTTCTTCTAGAATGATGTTTGTGGGACACTTACTGAATTAAGACCAGGAACAAATTGTCATTGTTCAATGATTGAAGAAAAAGAAACATACTCATATGCCACAAATGATCGAAACGAATAAATTAAAATTTAATAAATGATAATTGACTGGAAATTATATTTTTTCGAATTAAGTCGATAATATAGAGATCCTTCGTATATACCTGGTTTAGCTGGAATCAGACTCGCCTCTATAACTTTTATCCTATCCGATATTTTCCATTGAAAATTTTCATACTGATTCAAGATTTCATTGTGAATTGACTCTTGGTAGCTTATCTGGTTTTCCGTGAATTGACATTATCTTTCGATTTGCTAATAGTTCGCCCTGTATATTTGTTCAAATATCGGTTCAGTGTTGCCTTCTTCAAATAATCATCATGTTTTAAAGAAGAAATTGTGATCTTAAATTTGTTTCTCGAATGTTTTATGTTCAGGTCCATTGGACTATGACACCCGACCACAAAAGAAAAATTTTATGACAGGAAGGGCTGGGATGCCTTTCCAGAGCACTACAGATAATGAGATGAAAACAAACATTTTTATCATACTATTTTCACGAATACGATAAAGAATTTTCAACGAAAAATTATGAATTTGGTATCAAAATATTGATAAAAGTTTTTTTGAATAGTGCTAATGAGCCTGAATTTATATATAAGGCAATTAAAGTTTCTTTGGAAAAATAACTCATAAAATGTTTGGCAGTTAATAAAAAAAGAAATTCTGCACTTTTGGCGATGAATTCAAGTGCAATTGATTTCGATCGACAATTCAAATATTTTTTTATCGTCAAAGCCACCTTTACTTGAAAATGAATATGAGGAAAAAATATGAAAATTGTAAATAATTTTTAAAAAATAAAAAATCTGATTAAACAGACAGAGAAAAGGTTAAAGGGATGAGCCTGAATCGAGCTGCACCCGGTATAGTGGTATGAATACTTGAGAGCTAGAGGGAGAGAGAGTAAGATATGGAAGAAAACTCACCTGGCAAAAAGCTCTTTCAAAACTCCATTTCTCCTTCCTATTCGACAAAATCCATCTTCGTTAAAATCTAATACCACGCCTAGGTTTGATCTAGCATCGTCTCTTCCGCGGTCCACATCTGGAACTGGAATTCGGACTGACGATTTTTTTCTTACGTTAGCTTGACCTTCTAAACACTATAAAGCTTCTGTTTTCTGCTATCTTATATTTTCAGTGGACTTATCTAGATCGAGGAGATGGTGAGCATCATCATCATCATCAACTTAAGGAGGGTCTAGATTTTCATTTTCATTTTCATTCTATCGTGTGTGGTATCTGCATTTGATAGATGGCGCATTGTAGATCTTCTTCTGTTTCTTAATCCTTCAATTCTGAACTTTGGCCATAAATTGACCAGACCATCAATAAATTTATTTACGAATTCTCGTTCATTATCGAATTGTAAAATGAAAGGTTCTCCGAATAGAGTAGAAATTTCGATTATATTCCACCAACTTCATCTGCAGTTTTCGATTGGTGCTTATTCTCTGCGGTGGAAACCATAACCCGAATCAACTTTTACTGAACCGCATTAGGGCGAGTCGATTTTCCTAGGCAAAGCTGATTCGATTATTTTAAATCAACTTTTACTGGCGATTTCAGTAAGAGTCAACTCTTCCTAAGAATCAACTTTTACTGTAACATATACACTAATTGATCTCTCACGGAATTGATACAAATTTCAGTTGCATTCTAGGTGCAGGTTGGATACAATAAAGAAGAGTTCAAATGAGAACGAAACTGCAATCTATTACTCCTATTAATGACTTCAGTCTAAATTGACACTATGGTGTCCTTTGCTGAAGAGATTCAGAATGAGTGAATACGCATACTGCCATCGTTTACAGAAGGTTGAATATTGCTTCTTAAACGAAGTCCTTCTATGTTAAAAGAGGGTACGAAACACAAAATATATTCCTCGTATAATACGAGAAAAAAGTTTGGCTACATATTCATTCCAATGAGAGAAACTGATGCTTCAATTTGTCATTAGATGAAAAACTTAATAAAAGTGAACGTTCTGAATATTTGTGCCCATATAAGATTTGTATCGTTATAACCACTAAATATGAGACAAGCAAAACTAACGAAGTGAAAAAATGAAATTACTTTATCTGTCATTCGGTGATACAAGAAAATGAATGGGCTTTTAAACATTTCACATTTTTGTTATGTGCTATTTAATGGGAGGTTGAATCTAAAAATCTGCTTTTATCTTGTATCTACAATCTAAATTAATACCCAAATCTGAGTAACGAGATCGGTATTTGTTATCTTAACATGTGAACATGTATTCCATCAGAAAAAAAATGTTCACCAAAACATTTTTGTTCTGCAACAGTATTAGTGTAGAATTGAAAGAATTTCAGACAATGAGAGCTGCATCCTTGTATCGAGCATCATGTACAATATCACTTGTAAGATTGAAACTCTTTTTCGTTCGAATCATTTCAACTGATGTGTGAAAAAGTCCAGGGACTAACACATGGAGAGAATATCCAACTGCTATTGTCTCAGATAGTACGAGCCTTTATAAGAAAGATATCAAAAATTCATGACTTTTCTCTGTAATTTTCAAGATATTGAGATCGAAGGGACGCTAGTTTTGTGTAGATAAAATATTGCTATTTAATAGATAAAAATACCGTACTGGAAAAATTCTCCGTCAAGAACAAGCATTTGAGTTATGCTGGTTTCAAGCAATGTAGTATGACCGCCAAAAACGCAGAACGCTCTGGAAGGTCCAAGAGGTGATTACGCCAATAAATATCAAAAAAGTGTTGAAAATTGTAGTGAGTGATCGCGAAGTGAATTTGCAGGAGTTTGATGACATTCTAAAAATATCAAATGGCACAGAATTCTACATTTTGCACAGAAATTTGTACGTGAAAAAACTTGACCGAATGACCCACGAATAAACGGCAACATATCAGAGTCGGCAAGAAAACCTCCTGAGTAGAGAGTAAAGGATGAAAGCCATAAAAAGCGTCCAAAAACTCAAAAATCAGCAGGCAAAGTAATCCCGTCTAAATTTTGGAATACGCATGGAATATTATTCATCGACTATCTGAAGAAGAGACAGTGGACTAGTACGAGCAACCTCACATGGCAAAAACTTTGTTTCATGAAGACAATGAACTAGTCCATAAGTCAGTAAAATCAATGTCAAAAATGAACAATTTACGCTTGCAATTTATACCACACCCACCCTCATCTCCAGACCTGGCACCTTGCGATTACTGAATTTTTGGAAGATTCGAAAAAGATGCTCCAAGGAGAGAGATTTGGCTTAGACGAAGAGGTTATTGCTGAAATTAAAGCTCATTTCGAGGCCAAATATGAATCGCTCTCAGATGAATCGTTCTAGAGAAGCATTGGAATGATTGTGTCATTATAGAAGGAGAGTATATATACCAATACATTCGAATATTGAAAAAAAATCATATTTTTATTGGTCAATTCCGGTGCTTCATGATAATAACGAAGCTTTGTCGATTCATAATACTTTCTGAATGAGGTGTCACTCAACCTTTGTTTCCTATCAATATTCTATATTAAGGGATGTGGCGAATGAAGGGATGATGAATTTCACATCGAATTTATGAGAAGAGGAATTATTTTGAAACCGAAGATTAGGTGCCCAAATTCTTGAATCCAGAAGTTGAAAATATGGAATTAATTTTTTCTCCAATGAGAATTTCTATATCTCGACAACTATCTATCGCAGACTCCCTCTATAATGTATCGTCGAACTTGTAAATGAGAGTTTTTTCCCGATAAAAAACGAAAATTGGGGTTCTATTGTGAAAAACTGGTTGATTATGTCATATCTTACTTTCTTACTCGACCTACTAATTTCTAGCTAAATGAAAAAATTGAGTTGTCGAAGCATTTTCTCAAAAGCAGAGAAGGAGAAATTATGAAATTCATTCCACACTTTCAATTTGTACTGTTTTTATTATATCTTCTTATTGGCAACCAATACTCAATAGATGTAAAGTTTCTGTTTGGATACAAGAGTAGTTCAGGAAATTTGGTTGGTTTTCCCGTAACAATATATACACCTAAAGTCACTTCACATTTGCATTAAAACACTGCTCTTATTTCAGGTATATGAAATGCTACATACACAACTCATTCCGCAAAAATAGTGCTACTTCCACTTTTATAACTTGGTTTAGCAAAAAGCTCTTTTTCTGAATCAATTGACGCCAAGTTGTGGAAGGCTTTTCTATAAGCTCACAAATATCAAAGACGACGAATTCGATAAAAATCCTTCCCAGCTACTTCGTTGTCACGAGGGTTTTATGGAAATCATAAAGCGGAATTTTCAGTATAATATAAAATTATGAGATAAATCATAGCTGTGGCAATAAATATGAGCACTTTCACCAAGTTATCAAATAGCTAGTAGAACTTTAGCGAGCCAAACTGTTAACGGATTGCTGTATATATATATATATATATATATATATATATATATATATATATATATATATATATATATATATATATATATATATATATATATATATATATATATATATATATATATATATATATATATATATATATATATATATATATATATATATATATATATATATATATATATATATATATATATATATATAGTGAAGTTTTGTGATTCGATCAAGCTTTATGACAGGCCACCTTTTGACGTAAGAAACAATTTTTTCCACTTCCGGTGTCGCCAGAATTGACCTTTAATGAAGATTTTTAAATGGAACACCCTGTATATTTTTGCATAGTTTGCTTGCAAATAATTTTCCAAATTCAACTTTACCTAACAATTGATATTTGGGCGTCGAAATTATTCTCGGTTCGCTTTTTATTTTTCAATATAGGGTGCCATGAATATTGCCAATTTACCTTAATCGGTCAACGAAACACTTCAAAAAAGCAACTGATGTCAAAATTTCAGATTTGCTCTGTCCAGGCCAGATTAATGTTCTCCAAAATCATTTTTGAATTAAAAATTCATTTTTTGAAATGGCACCATATTGGTACCCAGGTACCATAAGAAGCTTGATACTTTGTGTAAACAAATTCTATAAACCCTTTTTTTAAATGCTAATAAATTATGATGATGTAAAAATTTTCATTAATTTTATTTCAATTCGTGCAAGTAAATCTAGTAGGCTAATTAATGGAGATCTTCAAACACCCTGTTTATTTTAGCATATGCGGATTGCAAATAATTTTTCCAAATTCAACCAAACCTCACAATGCATAATTCAGGAATCAGAATTATTTTTGAGGGGATTTTTATTTTTTGAACAAAGAAGGCTGAAAGCAAACGACATTGACGTTTCCAATATAAAAGTTATCCGGATAATAGAGTTTGCATCGGTCGATTTCACTAGAATTTAGTTTACTGAAGCGTTATTACTTTTCAAAATGCCTCCAACATACAAAAGGAATGAGAAAGTGGATATGCTACTTATTTACAGGAATGCCAAAAGAATGCAGTAGCTGCTGTCAATTTGAATGCCGAAAGATACCTCCATCGAGAATGCCACGCAAGCAATTATTTTAGTCGCCTGAAAGATCCATTTAGAAGAGAGCCCAATAATAATGCTGAAGAAAAAATTTTTATTGGAGAAAACACTGAAATTAAGGTGTTAGCGTGAGTGGAACTTGATGAAACCATTTCCACAAGGCAAGATGCGTTTGAGCTGGATATAAGCCGTGGAAGCGTTAGTCGCATTTTGAAGAAGTATAATTATAAATTATGCAAATATCAGTTGTATCAGCATTTGTATGAAGGTGATTATGCAAGGAGGATGGAATACTGCAATTGGATGAATCAAGGTTTACTACCTTAGGGTTATTTAACAGACAAAACACAAGATATTGGTCTCAGGGGAATCCAC
The DNA here is from genome assembly GCA_013387265.2 of Cryptolaemus montrouzieri. NCBI lineage: Eukaryota > Metazoa > Arthropoda > Insecta > Coleoptera > Coccinellidae > Cryptolaemus > Cryptolaemus montrouzieri. The sequence goes on along the minus strand of JABFTP020000021.1, from coordinate 88,141,006 downwards.
ATTTACTCAACCAGAGCTATTTTCAGGAACAATTTGGTTTTAATGTTTTGTTCGGTGTGATTGGTACCAGAATAATTGGTTTCGTGATTTTTTATGGGCCGTTGACCGGCGCTAGATACCTACAATTTATTCAGAATGAGATTGAGGGATATTTGGAAAATCTACTGCAGGCGATTGAGGGTGGATTTGTTTTATCAACAGTATGGTGCACCCTCCCACATTGCAAGAATTGTCTCAGAGTACCTGCGCCAGAGATTCGGAGAAAGTTGGATTGCAACGAATGGTCCAATAAGATGGCCCGCAAGATCACCTGATTTAACTCCATTGGACTTTTTCGTTTGGGGTTATTTAAAGCATTGTGTTTACGCAACAGCGCCTACCACGCGTGCTGATCTATAGGATAGAGTCAGACGAGCCATCGGCAGTATAACACCTGAACAATTGACCAGTGTAACTAGAAATTTGCAAGAGTGAATTCAAATGTGCGTAGACAATAATGGTCAACATTTCGAACAATTCTTATGATTGTTTTTATGTTTCTAAATTAGTTTTTCGTCAGTTCATGATTTACTCTCTTGGATCAAATTATATTTCTGGTTTTGGGATTCATTATTGTTGTTTTGGAATCTTGGAGAAAGAAATTGAGTTTTCTTATGGTATGAAGCTGATTGTACCCTAGATTTGACTACATACAAGTAAATGAGTTTATTTCTTAATGATCCTTCGAATGTCAGGATTGCTTGCTCTCAATGTTCCTTTCCATAGCCTTCTCGATTAACTTACACGAATTTAAATACAATAAATGGAAATTTTCACATTATCATGATTTGTTTGCATTTTTACAAAAAGTGTTTACAGAATTTATTTACCCACAGTATCAAGTACCTCGGTACCAATATAGTGCCATTTAAAAAAATGAAGTTTGAATCGAAAAATGACAGTTGCTTTTTTTGAGTGTTGCTTTGATCAATTGAAAATAAAATTGGCAATATTCATGGCCCCTAGATTGAAAAAGAATAACCGGCCCAAAAATAATTTTGAAGCCCAAAATATCAATTGTGGGATATGGTTTAATTAAGGAAATTATTCGTTAACCAAATATGCAAAAATATACAGGGTGTTCCATTCAAAAATATTCATTGAAAGTCATTTCGGGCGACACCGGAAGTGGAAAAGAATTGTTTTGAATGTCAAAAGGTGGCCTGTTATAAGCTTGATCGAATCACAAAACTTTCAATAAATTACCTGCAGAAATATAGAAATGAGAGGGGTGTACCATGATCCTGAGTCATCCGGTATATAAAAAAGGGGTTGGACCCCGACGAGTTGCCCATATATCTGTTCATGCAATCAAAGTGAATTCATGAAAATATATAAATCCACCACCCGGTAATTAATATCTTTTCCAGGCAATGATTATAATCAAAGCATATCCTGGAATCATTATGTATTAGGATAACGTTAAATGTTATGAGAATATATCTACCAGGATACATACAAACTATAGCATCATCAGACAATGACATCCATGTACCAACGAGTAGTGTCAGATTCTTTCACCCCGAAAAAATCCAGTACGGACCTTAGTATAATAGAGTCTTATTCTGAATAGATTTCGAGAGAGAAGAGATAAATTGATGCCAAAAATCATTTTAAAAAATAAAATAATGATAATATTCCTTATCTTTCAAGCTTCAATCTTGTCTAGAATTTTCGTCGTAAAAATAGGGTAATATTTTCGTTTTGGCACCGGGAGATATTAATTTATAAGACGTTGTTCATCTGAGATTAAATACGAATGTATGAATGCGGGTACTATTATTGATACTCATTTGGAGCTGCCACTAGTTGGCAACATGGACGAAGAATGGCATTCCGAATACAAGGTTCCATTGACAATTTTGGTAGCCCGAAATGAGGAAAACCCACCAAAGAAGCATAGCTTCTAATGCAACAAGACTGATTTTGAGGCTCCAATAGAGACGGAATTCAAAATGCTAAAGGAGATTCTAACCTCATTGCAGTTTTGTCATCAGTTCTTCGACGAGTTCATATTTCAACTTATATCACCAGAAACGAATTTTTAATTCACAATGACAACCGGCTCATTAATAAATACAACACCAGATGAAGTTAGAAATTTTGTTGGTATTGAAATTTTAATGGGGGTAGTAAAATTGCATCAATGGACGACTATTTGGCACTCACTACACGGCTTGGTCTTACAGCAGATGTAACGCCAGTGAAAAAGTTCAAAAAACATCGTAGTCTACTTCAATATACTAATAACTTATTTGGATAACAATGGAGATCCCATATAATAAATAAGACCGAATTTAGAAAGAATCAGACAAAACTACTTGAAAACTGAGAGTGAGAGATACTTCTCCATAGACGAGATGATATAAAGCTACCAGAGCGAAAAGTCTTCGCCAATAACTTCTTAAAAATTCAAAAACATGATGGTTCAAGATTTTCATTAAAGCAGGGGCAAAAACATTCAATGCAATTACTTTTTTTCAGGCCGAAGAGGCATTTGGTTTCGCATCGGAAGTTGCCTTGGCACTACGCAAAAGCATACAGAAGCCGCAAGAGAGTACAGTGTACTATGATAATTTCTTCACCACTATGGATCTGATCGTTTTCCTATAACAGTACGGTTAATGCAGGTTGGGTACAATTCGCAATAGTTGAAAAGGATGTATTCCTGAAGTGAATAAAGATATTTTGAAAAGAGTTGTGGAAGCATGGATTATAGAGTTATGGAGAAATATTGGGCGTGTTGTAGTTAATTTTGATGACACAAAATATGTAACGTTCGCAAAATCTAATTCTTTACTTAGTCCTATATTTAAGTAGAACGATATGTGAGAGATTCAAAACAGAAGCTTTGTGTTCAATGTTCCCTGAATAATCAGACAATACCAACCAACAACCTTATGGGAGGGTTAGCTCTAGCAGATATGCTTATTGCCTTTTATAGTCTATGTTTTCTCAACTTCTGTACATATCACTCAATAATGTTTTTGTACAGAAGAAATATAGATTCATCAAGTTTTCTTAGACATAATAAACTAAAAAAATTAGTGTAGCAACGGCTTTCCTTAAACAACTCAGGTCGACATGAAATGAACAACCTGCTAACAAAATCCAGTTCCAGCCAGTGTAAGACCCTCAACGGATGTTTGCTTCGTCCAAACAGGCACTTTCCAAGCTTGGTAGATAAGAGAAGGCGTAAACTTTGATGAAATTATCAATCAACCATTTGTTGTGATATTTCTAATTTGAGAATGGGCATTATTATCGAACATGACGTGATAAACTGCTTCACAGTATTCCACCTGAGAATCACAGAGTGGTCAGTGTATACCACGGGAAACATATTTTTGCTTTGAACTGAAAGAGAAAAAATTTGTTTTCAAGCTTCTGTAATATTTCTTATATGTACAGTATGGGCCAAATTCGATGTTTTAGTGCGGCTATTATGTGATATATTGTAAATAGAGAAAAATGATCCCCCCCTTTCTCGAGCTCGAGTTTGAAGAAAACTACTGGACTGGAATTTCGGTCATAACTTGATTCGAACTAGGGGACCTGTGGAATGGCCGTCCCGTTCCCCAGATCGTAATCCCCAAGATTTCCTTTTCTGGGGGCATGTTGAGGAGGTTTAGGATTTAATCGGAGAATGTGAGTAATATCCTTATGGAAAACGCATGCAGTTTTGCCACGCGTTGCATTTCCTGCATTTTAAATGATGAAAATGGTATCAAATTCATGAGATACTTGGTTAATTCTTCAATATACTTTGTATCAATTTATTTCTTTTTGCCAAAACATATTTTTTTTCAAGTTCAAAATGAAATTTTACAACAAAAATAAAGTTTGCTTCATAACCTAGAAACCGATTTCAATAATGAGTTTTTCTCAAAAATCAAGCTCGAGAGAGGGCGGAACATTCTTCTCTATCTACAATATTTCACATGATTGCCGTACTGAAACATCGAATTTGGTCCACCCTGCACAATAAAGATTCTGCATATAAATTATTTTTTTTCTCATAAAAAATTATTACCTTTTAATGGTTTATAATAAAAATGTTGTTTTTGGAAAACGTTATATGTCTATAAAGCGAGATAGCTCGCCTCTGTTTAAAATTGTTAAGCTGGAGTTATAAATTGATTGGAATTTTTCGACCTCGACATAAATCAATAATTTTATTTACATTTTCGTGTCCAGCAGCACCAACCAACAAGAAATAAACATTAGGAAAAATATTATGATACCATTCAAATCAAACATTTGGCTATTATTATGAAACATTTCCGTCTGAATCCTTTTGTTTATAAATTATTTCATAATTTCAACCCCAAACCTGTACAACGGCAGGAAAATTTTTAATTAATTGATTGAAATAAAATTTTCATTCTCAAGTTGTTTGTAAAATTCAGCGAAAACAAACTGTTTGTTTCAGACAAACTGCTTCGCAGAATACTTCAAGTTTCAGTTCAACAAATCTAATTTCATCCTATCTCTCGAAAAAATCTAAAGATTTTTCGGCCTAATGAGTTTATAATGAAGTTAGGAAAATTTATTGAGAAAATAATTTTTTGTTCGTTTTCCAACGGCCATTGTAAGTATGGATGAGTTAATTGAAAAAAATTGGCCGAATCATATTGTTTCCATGCATTGAACTTATTTAGGTAGTGAAAGGGGCGAGGTAGAAATCATTAACAACATAGAAGAAAAAAAAAAGTATTAAAGCTTTCCTAATTCTGAAACAGTTGATGATTCAGGAGTAATGACAATGGATTTCGTATTTCCTATCAAAATGTCCTAAGGAACCTCTACGTTGAACGTTGTAGAAAGAGACATATATATATTCTCCAAATACACAGATCTTGCTATTGAGATCAAGCAGATGTGGCACCTCGACAAAATAGGATATCGTTCCTGTCATCGTATCCTCGACTGGTTTAATACCCAAAACTTTGCATGATAGCCTTAAGAAATTAGAATTGCATAGAATACCTATAGAATGCAAAAAGCTGTAATTCTTAATACATGTAGGATAGTTAGGAAATTTATGTCAAGTATATTGTAATCGAGCCTATTCCTTTGATTGCTAAATCTGGGAAAGGTAAATTATATCCAGCTACTAGCTGAGATAGTGCATAAGTCCACGATAATAAATAATAATATAAATATTTATTCAACAGAATTATCGTAAAAACACTAGTACAATGTAATACAAAAATTCGACGAACAAGTCACAATAAGATACAAATGATTATTTACGACTAAAATTTTTACAATAGTCGTAAAACTCATTCACACAATACGGTTCACAATCTATTATCAAATTGCGAACCCTTTTCTTGAACAGATTAATCTCACCTAATATTCTGAAAGCTCTGGGTAACGCATTAAAAACCTAAAGGCAAGTATATTCGGCCTGCTTTTGGAGTAGCGTCAGTCGACACTTTGGATACCGGTAAAGAAATATTTGTCTAGTGTTATTGTCCTGAACATGTTGTAAAAATAGACTTTATGCTGTTTAACAAACACTAAGCTTCTATAAATGTAAAGACCAAAAGGGTCATAAATCCTTTTATCTGAAAAGACCTCGACAAGAAACCCTACAACCCATTCGATAAATGATCCTCAGTGCCCACTTTTGATCCGAAAAAATTCTACTCACATTCGAGCAGCAACCCCAAAAAATCAAACCGTAGGCCATCAGCGACTGGAAATTAGAAAAATAAACAAGTAGTAATGTTTCTTCATCAACATGATGTTTAAGGGCATTCAGTGTATAAATAACTGAGTGGAGCCTTTTACTTAGTGTCTCAATGTGATTGATCCATTTCATATTGCTATCCAAAGTAACTCCCAAAATTTACAAGAAGAATTAATAGGTATGTCGATATCATTTATTTTGGAGTGTGCAGGCTCTTTCAATTTTAGACTGATCTGTATGAAAAATAACACTTTCCGATTTCCTCATATTCAACAAAATATGATTATCAACACACCATTTTTCAATCTTTTCAAATGCTACATTCGCATGAGAAGTGACAGAGATAGGCTCTTCATCTGATACAAGATAATTGGTATCATCTGCAAACATAACAAGAGAGTCGTAAACATCTCCATCAAGAGCGTTGGGAAGGTCATTTATATATATTACGAAAAGAAGTGGGCCAAGAATACTTCCTTGGGGGACACCCATTACTAATTTCTGTTCAGAGGACGTAAAAATTTGATCATCTATTGTTGTAACGAGTCTCTGTTTCCGATCATTCAGGTAACTTTTCATAAGAAGTAGTTGGTTATCTCGGATGCCACAGGCTTCAAGCTTTTCCAGCAATATATCATGCTGCACGCAGTCAAAAGCCTTTTGAAAATCCAGGAATACCCCAAGTGGGATACAACCCGATTCCAAAGTCTCTGTTACTGCATGAATCAGGTTCAAATATAGCAGTATATCAGTACATTTCCCCGACAAAACCGTGCTGACAATGAGAAAAACTTTAAATTTCTTGAAGAACTTAATAAACCTGTTAGCTAAGATTTTTCGAATATTTTTGAGTAATTTGTAAGCAAACTTATGGGTCGATAGTTCCCAAACTCTTCAAGATTGTCCTTCTTGTAAAGTGGTTTGACAATAGCGATTTTAAGGCGATCTGGAAAACTCCATCTACAAAAGCTCGATTCATTATGAGGGACAAAGGTTCGGAAAGAATGTGAATAGATTTTTTTATTAATTTCATAGGAATATTATCATACCCACAAGATGATTTACACTTCTTCATTTTCATGACAGTATTGCAGATTTCACTCTCAGTTACCTCAAACATGAAGATAGATTTCTTATTTCTTCTTTGGGAAAACATTGAGAAGGAGTTTTCGGAAATTTTTTGCATAAATTCGGTGCTATATTGACAAAATAGTTGTTAAAATCCTCTACTACTTTTGAGGACTACCTGAAGGAAAAATAGCTGGCTTAGATTTCTGACATCTACCTGTGAGTTCATTGACAGTTTGCTAAGCTGCCTTTGATCTATTGTCAGAATTTCGGATCTTCATACCAATAAATGTTTGCTTACTTTTCAAAATTGCATCGTCATACTTCTTTTCGCATTTTGGTATACACTTTTAAATTGAGGATGGAGCCGAAACACTGAATAAACCTTGTCCAAGGTGTCTTTTTAATTTAAGAATTTCAGGAGTTTTTTATAAGACTTACTGCGAGTACCAGTATTCACCCACTTTAACGGAAACAGATTCTCAAAAAACTGAGCTGAAATAATCAGAAAAGGCATTCCACATCAAATTAGCATCCTCTGAAACATGACCTAAGACTTTATCCCAATTCACTCTAGAGATAATGCTAACAAATTCATTAATCTTACAATCACTCATGCACCGTGATCTGATTCTCTGGGGGGCCACTATAGAATGCTTTGTATTCAAAGTGAAAGATACTTTCTGAGCGCAATGATCCGAAAAATGAGCCTCAATTACAGAGGATAATCCTCCTTCAATATTGGTTAAAATATTATCAAGACAAGTACTAGAATGGGGAGTTATTCTGGTCGGTTCATTTATAGAAATTGTCACATTATAGGACTCTAACAATGTCATGAAATTTCTTGTTACCTTACAACCACGATCCAAAGTGTCGATGTTCATGTCTCCAGCAATAATGTAGTTTACATTCTCTCTACACAAAGTATCCAAAATGGTGTAAAGCCTCTCCAGAAAAAGATCTACATCAGCGTAAGGCGCTGTATCAGGTCTATAAATTGCAACAACAATAAACTTAAAGTCATCAATGACACATTCACAGGCTGCACATTCAATAACTCTTAAAACACTCAATCGATTTAAATCTAGTCTTTCAACACTCTGTATATTTTGGAACTGTAAATAGCAACACCTCCATGATCTCCTCGCTTTCTGCAGTAACTAGATGCAAGTTGATACCCATGTAGATGGTAGGCTGTCAATTCTTCTATACTTTTCCAGTGTTCAGTGACCGCAATGATATCCGCATTCTGATCTTGACTGAATCTCTCTAATCTGTTAAGTACATTCCCAATAGAACGGAGGTTTTGATGTATCACATTCAACGACCTGGTGCTATTTAAATTAACCAGTCTATCATATCTAGAGGCTGTTATTTGATGAGGGCTTTCGAATTCTCCAATCGAAAAAATTGTTGAAAGAAAATTCTCTAAGAATTATGCCCTGCGGCCAGAAATCTTTATTGAAAGCCTCTTTGAAGGACTCATCTGTGGAAATCCCACACTAAAGGCTGAGTTCTGTCCTTTAGTATTCAGTTTTTCACTTGAATTTCACTCGGGCCATTAATATCTTCAACATGTATATCAGTCAGCATTCTCTACACAAACTTGGCCTCGTCACCTACACTGGTAGCCAAATGTGATGAGTAACCAATTCTTTTCATACGTCTCTACGGAAATAAATGAGTTGGCGAGAAAATATGTCAACAAGAAAAATTATGAAAGCGTATCTGATTGTAGGTCTTTTTCCAATAGAACAGAGACGTGAAAAGCGAAAAAAAATTATGACTATTTTCGAAAGGAGTCGATTCATCATGGAAGTGACCAGATGGCAGTCCAAACAATTCACTACTTCAGAAGCTTTTGGGAACCGATTCAGATAAATCACTGCACGAGTCGGAAAATACATCATCGTAATATGACATGAAAGCAGAACCTACAACATTATGAAATTTATCATCCGTTTTCCCGACAGATATAAACTTTGAAGTAAGTTCACAATAATGAGACATTTTAACGAACTGAATCATATAAGAAACTGGGAGAAAAATTGAATTTGCCAAGATGGAATTAATTCCATGTACAGGATGAACGGAGACGAGAAGACTGAAGTTAAAAGTATCAATTTGAGAGAGACACCACGATTTCCTTTTACTACCTGATGAAAGAAAATGTTTTGCAAAGAGCTCAAGAGATTAAAGATTATTATTGTTTCAATGTGAATGTTGGTTTCCTATCTTAATAAGAGTTTTTCAATATATGTTCCTTCTTTTCCGAATTTTTTTTCGACCTTCTATTTGTAATCTATATCTCCTCCTATGATTTTAGGAACATGAGCTGATGTTCACATTTCTATCCAATTGATAGGTACCAGCACGATAAAATTTGTCGAAAACCTAAGCATAAAATACAAAATTGATCGTATAAGAGAAATAATTCTAAGGAACGTTGTACATAACCTACGAAATATTTTTGCAAAATAACGTTCTGCTACTTGCTGTGAAAATAGCCCTTATTTAACCAAAGTAATACATTTTTGTTGAAGAAAAATTTCGAGATGTACAATTTTTCTCTGGAAAAAATGTTCTCGAAAATCAGCTGCCTCATTTTATTGTATGATCACGGAACCAATCTTATTAATTTTATCGTGATATTGAGGCTCTGAGACCCCTACTATATATGTTTCAAATTTTCGTTGCATTAATCCTTTTTTTAGTTTCCATTCGACTTTCAAAACAAAAAATAACAGAAATGAAATATATGTTCGATCTAATTCGAAAGATCTCGACAAAACTAACACGCAAATCAAAATACAAGGACGTTTCAAGAAAAAGGTTTTCAAATTCACAATTCTCATCATAAATTGAATACTCGAAGAGCTCATTTCAAACAACAAGAAAACATTACGCTGGGCACACCAGAATTAAGGAATTGATCCAAAACTCTACACTGGGTTTGGGGAATGATACGATGACTAAATAACTTACAGAGACCAAGGAGCATAAACCGATAATAGACTGGAACAATTGGCTTGGCTGTGTACCATTTTGGGAGAGCACGCAACCGTCCTTCTGGTAGAAGTATATGCCATAATAACCTGGGTTCTTGAGAACCTCAAGAGACGCTACTAGAATATGAGAATGAACATTATCTCGTACAGTTACGCTGCGATAAAAGCTGTGGCCGGTTGGAAAGTCCGGTCAAAGCTCATGAGAATATCTGCAGTCTGGCAAAACGGAACCGGGTAACTATCGTGTAGGTACCTGGCCACATCGGGATTGCAGGCAACGAGAAGACAAGATTCATTGACCTGGAACCAGAGAAGATCACTCTGCCAAATAGATCTTTACCCCGGAGCATAGACAAACCGAACTTCTGCTGGAAAGCTAGCAAGAAGTTCACTAAAGAAGTTCTTAAACTTCGCAGAGGAAAACTATGTACCATAACAGGCCTAATAACTGAATACAGAAAGCTAAGAAAACACCTACACACAATAGGTATTTATCGTGGAGAAACCACAAATAGACTATGTAACGAAAGGGAAGACATAGATTATCTCTTTGTAAACGAATGCGAAGCTGTTACCTGGAAAATACAGAAAATTTTAGGGGACATAAACCTTAAGCGAAAGGGACCTGATAATAGGGTTTAAAACCTTGTTAGAGAGATAACCTTAGACATTGAGGAATGAGTGCCAACGGAGGATAAGAATAAGCCTTGATGTGCAGGGGCACTGAACTCTGAAGAGATATGGCAAAAATACTAGTCACTTGTATTGCTGAAATGGATGCACCATTTTCTGGAGCAATGCAGACAAGTAGGCTATAGCATTTGAAACAGCTATACGCAGTTTCCTGGCGTATTCGGGATGAACATAACAGTTTTTTCTAGTTTCCAACATCACTTGCTCTGGAATGGGAGTATGTATACTGATCACATAACGAATTATTGGTTTTATTTCCTAGGTCACATAGAGGTTTCCGAACAGTCGCAGCATATGAATATGTCCAACTGTCATGCAAGTGTTGTCACTATATCGAACCTGCCTTGTTTTCTGGATTACATGACGTTACAAATGTTGTTAACAATGTAGAAAATTATCATTGACTTTTATCAATTACGAAGACTGCAACTGTACCTGGTGCACTTTTAATCAATCGAATTTATACCAGGAAATGAATTCCGGCTTTCATATCTCAACCTCGTCGCAAGTTTTAGTGTAGTACATGGAGGAGACTGCTTGGCGTTCGTTTCCCGAAATTTACGAATTATTACACACTGCACAAAACAGCTCGATATAATTGACAAAAGACTTAGGAAACTACAGTCAGCAGTAGCATTAGAGCTTTTAATAGTAAGGAGAACTATAGCAAATAACCATATGCAGCATATTCCAGGCTCTACGTCACAGGTTTCGAAAATAAATTTTACATAATCTAATATTACCGTTAAAAATGTCTTTCAAGCTTCTTTTTTCAATAATGGCCATAATCAAGGAATGAATATTGCAAGAAATATTCAAAACAAATACTTTTCATTGCAAAATATTTCAGGACAATTAATCAAGATTTGTTTATCTAGGATTATCTGCTCAATGTGACACTTGTTTTTCGAGAACATCCTTTCGAAGAATTGTGATATCCCGAAATCTTTCGAAAACTTTCTTAATTTCGTAAAATTCTACTTTTTTTGAGTAGCCTGGAGCATCCATGCGCCTAGAATCAATGTGAGATACTTGAATTTGATTGAAATACGACTCGCGACGATTTTTCCGATAAACTGAAAAGAAAAATGAATCAAAAGATCTTTTTATCACCTGCATCCTTATCGTTAGAAATTTTTTTTACGATCTTTAGTTTTTCTTCTTTCACGAAATACCGTTTTCTTCAATTTCAGGAATCTTTTACGTTATGAAGGACATGTGAGGTCTACAGGAAAAAAACGGTATCTTACGTAGAATTTGTCTGTACCACCATGTTTTTTGTCTATTGTTAAGAATTTTGATAGTTCAAATCTAATCAATCATAACCCACGAAATTATCGCTTCTCAGTTCATCGCATTGAGATGAAGTAGGGGTGTATGGACTGGTTGTTTTGAATAGGTGGGCAGTGCTGACGAGGTTCAATAAGGCCGAAACTGCAGTCCATTCGTAGCAACTGGCCGTACCGTACCGCTTCTCTGTTGCCCCGGTTGACGGTGAAATTGAAGAGTGGATCGGAAAACCAGCTCCTTCAAGGAAGGATATTCTGAATATTGTTGAATAAAATTCTTGATTTTTTAAAGCTCTTACACCTTTTTATTGTGCTATTATGTTCGTTGAGGTTAGTTCTATGAGAAATTATACATAGTCCAAATTTGAAGATATAATTTTACTATCAACTCATTATTTTTTCTCATATTTAACTATTTTTGGTAGTAGAAGAACATTTTTGGTAGTAGAAGAACATAATCGACTGACACTGGAACATAATTAATTCACAAATCCATTTATATAAAAACACGATATTCTACAGAGTCATCAGTTAAGTTTTGTAGAGATGGAACTTGTTGTTTTAAATTCTACAAACGTTCGATTGACTTACACCAGATCAATTCTAGTAGTCTTGGTTAAAGAACCTTACAGCCAATTGGGCACAATTTTGAATTTGTTAATAAAACACCACACGTTTTTGCAATATGTACACCGTAGTTATTCTCGATTTAATCACTTTTTTTAATTCAATTAATTTTAATAGCAGCATGAAAGCAGTAACACAATAATTGATTTATCTTGCATTAAATCGTCGGACATACGTATTATCTGATCAACATCTTGTTTCTAAGAACAAATCATTGAGTAAAAACAAATGTTTTCAATACAAATGTTGGAGGGACTTTTCTTATTGAATAGGTAAACATTTCAATTCAAATAAAACACCAAACTTCTTTCAAGTCTGTTATGGTTTGTAGAGAGTGCTTTCGAAGGTAAATATAATAAAACGTACTTTCCTCATCGTTATTAACCTCTACGTAAGTGAATCCTCTGGCCAATGCACGCAGGCGCTAATTAGATAGATGAAATTTCCTTCAAAACAACTATTAATTTATTTTTCCTGTCTTCAGTAATCTTGAAAATAGTCAAAATATTCAAGATAGCTCTTTTCACATTAAAAATCAGTTTGTGCCAGAAAGATTCGTCAGAATTACTTTTGTCAAACACTGTTGCCAAGGGGATTCGAAGGGTTTTCAATTGGGATATAGCTCGACCACTTTGTCGTTTACAATTTTAAGAGGTTGAAACGCCCCTCTTTGTGGGTTGCTCGTTAAAGTCTTAAATATTCGTTAACAAATATTCTGCGAAGAAAATCATTCGCCACTACCGGAAAGAAATATACAGGTTGGCTCGTATGAGGTGGGGACCCTTTGAAGTATTAGTATATTTGCGTTTATTTAAACCATCTCCAAAAATGTATTCAAAAATCGATGCATGTGGGAGAATTTTCGATTGTGTAAAAGCATTAGAGGAATGCATCAATATCGAAACTGAAGAAGAGATTTAGAAGTTTCAGTATGATTCGCCATAAATTCTGGACTAGGAACAATAATTCAGCTTTCAAGGAGCAATAAAGATATTTCTACAAGGAAATGGCTCCACATTCATGAATCATAGAAATCTAATTACAAGATGGTACGTTCTAATAACTGTTATGACCACTTAAGATATATGATGTTTTTCACCCTAGCGCAACTTGATTCTCCGCTTATGACTTTAAGAACGCCGGTTTCTCTCAAATCGCTGATCTACAAGCGTTAAAACCTTTTAGAATCTAATCCGTTTACTTGTCTGACTCTGATTGCAAAGATAAACCGTCTATTTTGGCTCATTTCTGGCGAAGAAGATAAAAACAAAATTCTCCGTGGGATACGATGTCTCCGTCGGTTAATGTAACAGAAAAATTACACGAGTTCCTCTACCAGAGAATAATCGCAGTTGCGGAACGCAAGCCAGTCATTTGTTTTTTGTAAACATGGCTTTAGTTGGCGATCTACGTCCTCAAATAAATTACATTGCCCGATGCAGGCGGGCCTTAATCAAGTTACGGTAAATTCCACTGATCCGGTCTTGTATTTGTTCTTCGTCCAAGCGGGAGTTTGAGAAATAGGGGCAATTTTGAGGTGCTATACTTTGGCGTTTAGTTGTTAGGAAGCTGAAATTGAACATCGAGAAGCTGGTTGGCGATTATTTATCCGAGAAGAATAAAAACATCACACTAATTAAATTTTTGAGGAACACAGTTCCTCTGTTATATTTATATAGAGGGTGTTTCCAAAGTACGTGGACCTATTTTAGTTTGTAATTCCGTTAGTGAAAGACTGAGGATTTGTTGAACATTTCTTTTTCTTAGGATCATCCTTCTCGAGATGTCGCTGTTTAACCCATTAGTGCATGTGGAAAAAAATTCTTGATTTATTTGTAATTTTTTCTTGAAATAGATATATTTTTACTGTTGAAATTTGATTCTGTAGCTATTTTTAATTTTCTCTCTATGTTTGGAAAAATAAGGTTATTCGTTTGAAAAGACTATATGCACAAGAGAATATTTGGTTTGAAAATTCATTTATTTTTTCTACGAATGAAATATTGAAGATAGTAACACATTTGAATAAACTAAATACGATAACATTAACATCATATTTCTTGGCATTACTTGTTATGAAAATCGAAAAATCAGTGTTTAGATGTAAGCCAATATTGCACTTATCACATATGAACTTCGAACTTTTATAGCACATTGTACATTTCCTGTCACTTTCAGAGTATTTGACCAAATGTCCCATATTATCGAATCTAACATCATTATTGTTGACAAACGGTCAGCAGTTTCTGACTGATCTGGTCCCATATTTTTCCAGAAAGCTCACGGCTATGCGACGTCTGAATGTTAGGAGATTTGCACAGTTTGGATCTTCAGGTCTCAGTTTCTTTATGAAAATCCAGCCATTTACCACACTCACAACGAATAAATACTGAAATGAGCACTAACATTTTCTTTGCCGCATTCTCGAACTGTACGCAGCTACCAATCCATCCATCTTATCAACCCCTCCCATTTATTTATTGTAATTTGATACCACTTTTGGTTGGAGAACATTCTATTTCGATTTGGCTTCTTTGCACCAACGTCTAACGGTCATCATAGATTGATCTGCGAAGTTAGTGGCCATCGTTACCACCTTGTTGACTTTTCATTGAGCCATCAGAATTTTCTCGTTCGATAAAAACTGAAAAGCTCCTCTTTTTCCTCTATTCCATACATTCTTCTCTGGAAAAGGACATCCTTCTAAACGATTTTGGCGTATAGTACTAGTAGAACTGCCGTGCTCTAGGAAGTTTTGATTCAATTCGTCAATAAGTGGTCCCAATTTATGGAGTTTGTCTTTCGAAACATTCTTGTTATCATTGAAGTGAAGATGACGTAAGAGAAGCTCAAAACGGTTGAGTCTCATCGAGTCCCGAAGTATTGAAGAAGTATCATTAGTGGCATTACATGCGTTTATCAGGGTACTTGGCATATCCACTGAGCAATAAAGCTCCAAACATTACATACAGTTCATCCACAGAGAAATTTAAAGAATTGTTTTTTTGTGACCCATACAAATTACTCTGGTGAACGATATTTTCCATGATCGCCTCCGTGAAAAAAAGTTTGAAGAAATCGGCTGGAGATTTGGCCAACTGTTCATCGCGAGATAGAGACACAGAATCACAAGTGGTGTTCATACAATATTTGGGTGTCCATTTATGAATTTTTTTTTCTCTTTCTTTGAACAGTTTTATCTCTCTTCTTCCTGGAAAGGTGTTGTATAACAGAAAGTGGTATACTTTCTTCATCATCACTCTCCGATTAATCGAAAAATGAGGTGGCTTGAGGTTGAAGTTCATTTGTTCTAGCATGAAGTTGTTCATGAGTTTCCTCATCTTCACCTTTCTCGAAAGAAATGCAGCATCCTTGACCCAGAATACCTCTGGGTAGGTGGTTTATATCGCCAGCTTCTTGGTCTGTACATCGCTGTCTTCATCAGATTCTGCTGTATTTTGATTGGGAGGTTCAATATATATTTTCGTATTACTCTCATAGAAATCATCGCCCTTTACTATATTCAAAAGTTGATGCAGAGATAATCTGAAATGGAAGATAAATTACTTCTGTGCATATAGTCCTTTTGAGCAGATCGCCGAGAAAAACTTGCATTAGAAAAAAACTTGGTTAGAAAATGTGAAAATAACATCGAAGTTATAAACAAGACACCATAATGCGTCGGAATTTTTCAATAGAGATCCAAAAATATTTTTGCTAAATAGTAATTGAATATTACTTACCCGCTATTTTTAGAAGAATATAAACTGGTATCCATGGTCGTCAATAAATTCAACACTATCGTATTTCACGTCGTGCCAAAGACATAAATACTTCTGAGAAAGGTCTAATAAGAAAATGCACGTGTTGCCGGCTCCCCACCACTCTCTGAACATTTACGTCATGCGTTTATATTGTAATACTTTTAAGAGGACTGTATGAACTAATGATTTAAAGGGAATACATACAATAAGAAGTATTCATTCTGCTGAAATTCTCAATTTAACAATGGCTTTTATATCAGTACTTTTTGTTTCATTTACCCCTTCTGAAAAGAGGTGGAATCATTTCGTGTTTTCTTTTAACTTTTTTGGAAAGTATAATGTGGTCATGAAATGATTGTTATCTCAATCAAGTGTGAAGAATCGGCTACAACTACCATTTCAAGAAATTTAAAATCGGAAAAGTTCAAGTATGCTGTTGTCAATTATTATTAATAGCAAACATTGTCATTTGTGATCTTCATCTACGTAAGCATTATCATACATGATCTGGCTGACATGCATCATGCATACCGATCATCAGCTGGCTACACACCATTAGCTTGCATGCACAAAGATTTCTTGTATAAAATTCACCAATTGAAAAGTTTTGATATCATTCATGCAAGACTGTGGGTACTCAGTAGTTTCAAGTACAATGCCAAAATTGGAAGACGGTGTTCAGCTCGAAATTAGAAATTTGAGAAATATGTCACGGATACTATCTATGTATAGAGTAGACAGATTTTGACGTTTTAATATTGCAGTAATGTAAAATACCGTGAATACAGAAAAATGACAACAACTTATGACAGTTCAAAAATTATTCCTTGAGATTCAACTCTTGTGTGGTTTCGTTCCGTTTGTAATAATGAAGCTACCATGCCGTATCAACTATTCTATGACAGAATGTTATAATCAAAGTAATTTTAATAACGATGCTGCAGAAGATGCTCATTTGGATCGTTTTCTTTAGGCATGACGACCTCATGAAAGTATGGTGTGCATTGAATGATAATCGCGTTAGTGATTTTTGATGGTAACCATCGTGGTGAATTATATTAAGAAATTGTAAATAACAACATTATAAATGGATATTTTGTGGAACTATATCTTGATAAAATAAGTAATATCTATTTTTAACAAGATGAAGCTCCATCTCATCTAATTATGTCCGTTGCTTATTTGCTTGAATAAAATTTTGGCATTAATTGGATTAGCACTAGAGGGTCAGTAAGAGGCCAAGCCCGTATTTTTCGCCGCAGGACTTTTTCCTTTGTCCTATTATCAAGGATCTGTTATAATAAAAAAGTTAGTTGAAATATTGTGGAATAGAAGCAAAATTTCAGACATTGTTTTGCTTCAGTTACCACTCTTGAAATTTTCAATGCGTATCGTAGTATCCTCAGGTGTTTCGAATTATACCTTCAGAATAAATCCAATATATTTGAATACCTACGTTGATTGTTTCCATTGAATTAAATTCCTTATAATTCAAATGAGATAAAAACACAAGGTTTAACTTTGATCTACACTTTATTTGAAAAAATTCGACGACGTTTCGCTGACACAGCAGCTTTATCAAGAATGAAAAATAGAATGAAGAGTATGGTATTATAAACAAATCGTAGAACAAGTTGGATGAATAACAGGAAAATCCACACCGAGCCATTGTACAGTTAGTATGAAAGGTAATAAAACTAATTGAACAAGTTAAGTAGGGTGAGTAATTCAAATCTACCTGTTCATTCAAAAGCTTGTCCGAATGTTTGTATCTATTTATTTCTAATGCTTCTAGGAGATCTAATTTTGAACTTTTTGATTTTATATGTAATATGTCAAAGTTTTTATTGAATGAATGGTTTTCTTTTATTAGGTGGTTTGAATAATTTGAATCAGATTTATTTTTGTCGAAGCTACGTTTATGTTCAGATGTTCTTATGCCAAAACTCCTATAGGTCCTACCGATATAAATTTTATCACAAGAACCGCAATTGAGTTTATAGATTCCTGATTTACTTGATTTTTCAACACGAGATTTATTATTTTTAATATGTTTACCTAAGTTATTAGAAGTTTTGAAAGCTATATTAAGATTTTGTTTGACGAGAAAGGATTTAATATTTGTACTTGCAGAACCGCAGAATGTTAAACTGTTGAATATTTTATAGTCTTTATGAATAGGATATACTTCATTGATTGCTTTTTGATAGAGTTTTTACGAATGATTAGGTCTATCATATCCGGATTATATGAATTATTAATGGCTATCTGTTTGATGATGTTTAACTCTTTATTATAATCTTCTACTGATAAAGGTAAATTGAGTAACCGATGTACCATGCTGTTCAAAGCTGCAACTTTGTGTTGAATGGGATGTAATGAGTAGTTATGTATAATTGTATCAGTATGTGTTGGTTTACGAAAGACCGAAAAACATGATTATTATTTTGTTTTGTGATTTTTAAGTCCAAAAATTTATGGAATCGTTCTGTTCAATTTCTATCGTGAATTTAATGTTCAAATGGATGGAATTAATGAAATTAACAAATAAGTCTAATTGACGAGTAGTTCCAATGAAACATACTAAGATGTCGTCAACATATCTATACCAATAAAGAAATTTGGAAATGAGTGGATGTGTATGAATTTTCTGTTCAATATTATTCATAAAAATCTCTGCTAAAAGTGGACTCAAAGGATTTCCCATGATCAAACCATTTTCACTACTGTAATAGATGTTGTTGAAAGAAAAATAATTTTGTTCAATGCAAACGTCCAACAGATTCAATATTTCTGATTTGATTATGTGGTTAACATGATTCAATCATGTTAAATGGCACGTGCCAATTTTTATATCGCCATCAGATGAAGCGTCAAATTTCAGATGGAATTGTATCAGCATGTGCTATACCCATCTCTTATAGTTCCGAAATAAGTTGGGAACATATTGAATTTTGATGATTTTGCAAGAACTAACAGAGAATGCTTTGAAATATTTGAATCAAGTAGCTAAACTGGCTACGCTCACCTGACAGGTGCCTAGAATTAATGTACTTGTCACTTCGTTCATTCGAATTTGATATTTCAACAAGCTTTGTTGGTAATTTGAAATGAAAATTTTTGAAAAACACCAGATTGATAATAAAATGACTGATTATGCAAACGAGGATACGTTTAATTTCTTTTTAATTCATAGCGAATGATGGATAGAACTTGCAGGCAATTCAATAACCAATTTCCAAATTAGGCGCCTATGAGTAAAACAAATTTTCGAAGGATTAGAACAATTTTCTGCAATTTGGAGGAACAAAATACATAATCAACACGAAAATCAAATCAATACGCTAGCGTATTTTCGTGCCAATCCACATGCGTCCATTAAGTCAGCATCAGTGGATATTGGATTGAGTTATACTTCCATTCGAAGGATCCTTAAGAAACATAACATGCACCCGTATATTTCATCAGACTACAAAAATTGAAACCAACTGACCTTCCCAAGCGGCTTAATTTCTGTGAAAATTATTAATTCGGCTTCAAGATGATGAGACAATTCTGCAAAAAATTATATGGTCTGATGAAGCCAACTTCAATGAGAGTGGAATAACCAACAGGAGAAATCGACATTTTTGGGCCACAGAAAATCCACATTTTATTGGGGTTATTCATTTCCAAAATAAATTAAGCTTAAACGTTTTTGAAAATTTAGTGAATGATTTTTTGGCTTATCACATTTATGAGGAAAATCTCAATGGACAAAGATACCTGGAAATTTTGAGAGGAACATTAGCAAATTTTTTAGATGGATTACCCCTTATCATTCTGAAGGATTGCTATTACTAAATGGATGGTGCACCAGTACATAAAACACGAGCTGTATATCGGCAGCTAACAGAAATGTTCGACGATAGATGGTGGGGTAGTCAAGGACCAAATTTATGGCCTCCGCGTTCTCCGGACCTGACGACCTGACGACCCTTGATTTTTATTTATAGGGCAAAATCAAGAGTGTAGTGTATCTTATTCCTGTAAGAAGTAAAAAAGAGTTACTAGAGTGCATTCATAATGCTTTTCGTAATATTGATCCTGAGGAAACTAGGAGGGCAACTTATCATGTTCGTATACGAGCTGTCAAGTGTATCGAGCAAAATGGGGCCCATATTGAATATTTATTCAGATCGTAAATTAGTTTTCTCCTATGATGTTTGCTATCATTTATTCGTAATAATGTAATTATCTTCGATGATTGGTTTTCGCTTAATTCCTACAATTTTCATTCATCCGAATTGTAGAAAATTTGCTTTTAATGCTCCGAAATTTTATTTTACTCATAGACGGTAAATTTGTAAATTGGTTATTGAAATGCCTGCAATTTCTACCCCACTACTTTTTGACATTCTAAAATGGATTAAAAAAAGATTAAATATATTTTCGTTTGAATAACCAGTGGTTTTATTCCAAATGTGTTGTATTTTTTGAATATTTTCAATCTGAAATAACGACAATTCTTGTTGAAATATCAAATTCGAATGAACGAAGTGACAAGTACATTAATTTTAGGCACCTGTCAGGTGAGCGTAGCCAGTTCAGCTACTTGATTAAAATATTTCAAAGCATTCTCTGTTAGTTCTAGCAAAATCATCAAAATTCACTATATTCCCACATTATTTCGGAACTATAAGAGATGGGTATAGTACATGCTTACACTATTCCATCTGAAATTTGACGCTTCATCTGATGGCGATATAAAAATTGGCTCGTGCTATTTGAAAAAATTGAGTTATTGTTGTTTGAAAAAGGCCAAATTGGAAAAATCATACAAAAAAACGCAATGAACGTTTGACATGTGAAGGTTGCTGAAAAAATTTCTTGATCCTTCTTCTATCCACCCAAGCAAAAATTGTTTCTGTAGTGCAAAATACCTACGAGATACAATTTTTTTGAATATTCCTCAAAAATCGAGTTTATAACAAAATAATTAAATCTGTCAAAAGTTTTGACAGATAAGTGCCAACAACTTGGATATTTTATGTCTTGCTCAAATGTCGGTTGTAGATGTATAATAAAAAAGGTAGATTGCCGTTTGAAATAACAAAATGATGACCCACTTCCGGTATAACCGAAAATGGTATCACTTCGAGAATATTTCACTCCAATTGGAAATCGCTAGTTATGGCCGCGTATAAAATTTCAGCTTGATATTGTAATTGGAACTTAAAAAGTTTTTAACGATTGGTCACGGTGGATATCCCTGTATAAAAAATTCCATTGAGCCTGAAGGAGGGGTTGCTTCATGTTGTCCTGTGGCGTTCAATTCTTGTATCATTGCCGAAAAATATTTGGTGCCTAATATTGACTTGACTATTGCACTTAAACCTCAATATGTATTTATTTAAGTACATTCAGCTGAATGCGTTTCGATAATGAATAATTAACTCAATATGCACGTAATTGCTATACTGGATATTCGAAACACAGCAAACATAGTGAACAGAATTTGAAATATGTACAATCTGAATTCGCAAGTAACTTTGTATACTTGAACAAAGGCAGAATGATAGCACATTGAAAGAACATTTCTTACCAGAATACTTAATTGCACCAATTCAATTCATATACGATTTTTATCTCTCTGGGTAATCTTTATGAGAAATCTTTCATCGAATACAGCTTGGAAAACTTCCCACGTTTCACAATAAAACTGATTAATTTCACCTTTATTATTTGAATTACATAGTATGCAACAAGTTGCACAAGTTGAATTTTAGAAAACTGTTCTAAATTTTTAATTACCTGTCGGCCAATTTTCGTTCGCAAGCGATAGAAATTATCTCCTTGAACACAGCGATATACGAGAATGATGAATATTCCTGAGTTACCTTCGGGCTGGTTGTTGATGTTTCAATTTCTTATTTTATGTAAAATATTTATTATTCGACTTCAGATTATAAGAGCGTTTAATAATTCAAAATAGAGGGAAATAAGGATACTCCTTATTCATCACCAAGCTTTCACATTGATGAAAGCTTCTGCATAAAAAAGGAATACAATACTAATCCTTTTACAGTTTTGTATTTTTACTTTTGTATAATAAAGGTTAGATGTGAAGTTATGTATGGAACTTTACTTGAAATAAAATTTCATTATTGTAAAATGAACTCTTATATACATTACAATTTTCATTATTGTAAATTGCACTCTACTATATTTTACATATACAAGGTGTTGTTCATTTTGAAAGGAGATTTCTCATCAAAAATGAAAGAATGTCCATGAGGACACGTGTCCTCTGTTGTTGAGATACAAGGTGTTAAAATTCGAAATTTCTTTCACGTTTGTGTTAGTAACTCTTGTAGTTTGTGAGAGATATAATTCCAATATGCATAAAACAAATTTTCACCAATTCATTGAATGTGTCCAGTAAATGCCAGAATATACATGGTAATATTTTTTTAGGATCATGCTATCTTTGGCTCCATCTTAACCATAAGTACTACTATGCTTTTCAAAAATATTCATTCAAAGGACATCCCAATTTGAAATTGTTTCCGTCTGTTAACTTTTCTTTGAAATCGCTACCTTTTCGTGTAACAAATAATTCACAAAGGAAGACAGGCGTTTTTCGAACCAACTGAAATGAGAGTCGATAATCCTTAATTCAATGATGGCACCGAATATGTTTTCATACTTTTTTATGAACTGTGGGAAAATATCCTTTTGAAGCAGTTTTCTTTTAATTTTGAGTTTGAAGATACAGAGAGTTCATTTTAAATTGAAAAACTCAGGTGAAAATTAAGAGTGCATTTTCATTCTAGACAACAGTGTTTTATACAAAATCACTGATGACTATGGCAAAATGGAAGAAAGCTGATAGATTATGATATTCGGTATTTAAGAAGAATAGAAGCATCAAACGAAAGAAGGCCTCCATTTTCAACCCAGTGAACTAAAGTATGTTCGGAATTGAAAGCGTTTAGACCGTGATGCATTGAAGCCAACACCCGATCAAAAGTACCTGGCATATGTCTCATTCTCTCGCAAACGTTCGTAACGCATGCATAAAATTCCTGTATACTAGCAACAGGTAGTGAGTATACTAGCTTTTCAAATGTCTCAAGACGAATCAGTCTAGGGGATGCATACAGGACATCCTTTATCAATCCATCTATGGTAATTTGCCTAATTCCAAAATAATCCTCACAAAATGCAGGGGTGCTACATCATACATTCTTCTTCTATTCGCACAAGGCACATCATCGAAAAGCTAAGCCAGAGTGGTCTGAAAGTAAGATATGTTAGAGAATTTGATCCGTTAAGTAGATTACTGTTTTCAACAATCTGCCATCATATAAGCCGGACTCAACATTGATAGATATTCTTTGTGGCTACGCTCAATTGTCCTAAGAGGTTTTTCTTCACACACGTGATCGTTGTGTTCCAAATACCTTCTCGCGTCAACCATGCTTCTTCTGTGAAAAAAAATATTTTTACAACAATCGGCTATTTTCAGCATGACTTTGTAATAGCCATTAGTAAAATTAGGACCTTTTTGGCATATAACAGTTGCTCGTTCAAAATTCTCCGAATATTTGAAAGTAATACGCCTACTTGTAGAGATAGCCTTTGAGAGAATACCGTCTTCACCATAAGGGTACACGGGGCCCTGTGAAGGACCGACAATTTATCTCTCTCACATTTATTCTCAAAACATTTTTGTCGGGATCATTACCCCTTTTTCTTAAATCAGTAATCTTATCAGAAGGTTTTACAAGGCAAATACTAATACTACGCCATTATATGGATAACTGCGCCTATTCCTACTATACTGATAATATTTCCGAAGAGATCCTACCTAATTTACCCCATCTAGCGATCACTCAAGTAATCACTTCGATTCCATAGTAAAGCTGCACTGTCTAAACAAGACCTAACATACATGTCGACGTTCTCATTGTTTGGGGGAGTCCCCGAATGATGTATTAAACTTTCAGTCTCATAGAAGTGACTGGTGTTATTTTGTTTCGTTTAAAATTTAAAATTGAGTAAGATAAATACAAATTCTGATTTGTTCGTTTAAACATTATTTCATTATGTCGAAAAGAACATATTTAAGTAGTTCACAAAAAAGAAAAAAGTTATAGCTCAAAAAGAAATAACCGAATAACTTTCAAAGCTAACTTCGTTTTTGATGGTTGAAGAAACAAATATGCCGAGGGATTATTCATTCTCATCCCCACAAGACAAATGTACCTCTGAATGTCACTAGGAAAAAGAGATTACGTATGACGAAAATGACAGACACATATTAGATGCTTTACCATCGACTTCAAGCTACTGTCAATTAATAACTTCAAGCTTAGAGAATGTATCTTTGTCTCCTGATCCTGGTACTTACTGTGACGACATTCTACCGGAAGAAGTTCGTGATATTTGGATTCGAAAAGGGCTATAGTTTTTTAAAATATAAATAATGATTACTCCGAAACTTCTACAAGTTTTTCAGATTCAAATGGTGAAACGAGAACTAGATACTTGACTTAAAATATTTTCATTAACAAATTGACGAATGGTGAGTCTTCAGGAAGAAAATGGCTCCTTTATTCACCAGCAAAGAAATCAGTATACTGTTACTGCTGCCGTCTTTTTATTACCGCTACTGGTACTGGACATAATTTCAGTTCTCCAAATGGATATAAAGATTGGAAGCATATTAGTAGCTTATTGATAAAGCATGAGAACAGTTCACAGCACAGGGAATTTATGATAAATTATCTTGCAAGAATAAAAGCTACTGGACGAATTGATACTAAGTTGCTCTCCCAATATATCACAGAAATTAACTATTGAAAGAATGTGCTTAGGAGTATTGTTGCAGTAGTGAAATTTTGGCTTCAATAGGTCTTGCTTCTCGTGGTGATAATGAGAAGTTAGGATCACAAAATGATGAAAATTAATTTGGATGGTTAGAACTCATTAGTGAAATTGATCATTTTCTTGCTGATCACATACAAAACTACAGAAATCACGGAAAAGGCAGTACATCATATCTATCGGCAAATATTTGTGATGAATTTATCAATTTAGTAGGACATTAAGTTTCGAAAACCATTGATGAATAACTCAAATCAGTAAAGTACTACTCTATTAGCGTAGATTCTACACCAGGACTGTCCCACGTTGACCAACTGACTTTCATAGTTAGATACGTAAAAGACGGACAATCTATTGAGAGATTTTTGCAATTTTTGCCTATGGATGAACAAAATGCGCAATATATAGCAGATACCATTTTGAACTTTTCTGAAAGCCTTGATATTCCTATAAAATATTGTCCGGGGTAGAGATACGACAACGCATCAAATATTTTTGGAAAGTAGCCAAGAAGAATAGAAGTTTGTGAATTTGCGATTTACGTTTCATACACGGCTCATTCGCTAAATTCAGTAGGTGTTCAGGCTGTTGAATGTGTTACTGGCTGAAGCAGTAACATTCTTTCAAATTGTACAAAAACTATTCAATTTTGTCTCGGCTTTGACAAAACGATGGAAAATTTTGACAGAACATTTACGTGCAAATGGAGTCCTGAAGTCTCTTTCCGAAAATAGATGGTTTGCACGTGCCAATGCTATTAATGTTTCGCAATATCGTTATTTAAATATTCTGAAGCATTGTCTTCAATCGCAAGTGATATCAATCAACCAGGAGCAAACAAAATTGGAAAATTTGAGACTGCTCTTCTAACGGAAATATGAAATGTTCTTCTGAGAATAAAGAATAAAACAAGTCAAAATTTATAGAATAGCACTATGACGTTGTAACGAAATTTTACGAATCTCTGATCAGTTATGTCAATACCGCACGCAATCATTTTGATCAGTACGAAATGGCTGCTAAAGAAGAATCCATATGCTAAATACAAAGGTACATTTGAAAGAAAAAGATTTCGCAGCACACGCATCACGGTTTTTGAAGGATCAGCAGAGAATGCACAGTTGAGAGACGAGGAAAAGTTTTGTGTAAATACTGTCATTCTCATAAATGACACATTAAATACACATTCGACAGCATACCAAGAAATTGATAGTCGCTTTAGTTTTCTTTGTTAGTGAACAACAATCGAATCTGGTGAATTGCCCAAAGAATGCAAAGAATTTGCAGAATTTCATCATTAAACTTCAATGCAGTTGAGCTCAAGACAGAATGTTTTCATTTAAGCTAGTATCTAAAAAATAGCAAAGCAATCAGCGGATTCAAATATCTCAACCTTACACAACCTAATTAAATCAGATAAATTGGAAGAAAGTTTTCCAAACGTAGAATATTCCTCTGCCTAATGATTACCAATTGTAGTGGAGAGCGGTCATTTTCGCAGAGAATAAAAAATGTTACGAGAGCGACTGAGTAATTTGTAAATTATGTGAATAGAAAGTGATATCATTCAACGAATTGACTTATATGGGATATAATAAAAGATTTTGCTCAACAGAAATACCGAAAGAAACCGTTGTCGTAATCGTAACCAAAAAACCAGCTTCATCCTTATATCATTAATGACATATTAAATAATACTGTATTTGATTTGATCACCTATAATAAATGGTCATATTCAATAAAAAATGCTTTTTCTAATTTTCAAAAGGGCCCAAAATTTTTGGGTGCCCAAAGACCTCAGCCTAGTTTAGACGGTGGAGCTTCAATTGTTGATTCTTGGATTGTTATGGACTTCATTCAGAAGATGTTATTTATTTATCGGAGTCCTCACAGACCGATCTGGGCCAGAACTAAACTAAACTAGTCGAAACAGATGGGTTTCAAATAACCAACGGTCAAAAG
Source organism: Cryptolaemus montrouzieri (assembly GCA_013387265.2). Taxonomy (NCBI): domain Eukaryota; kingdom Metazoa; phylum Arthropoda; class Insecta; order Coleoptera; family Coccinellidae; genus Cryptolaemus; species Cryptolaemus montrouzieri. The sequence continues at coordinate 88,113,984 of JABFTP020000021.1, read as the reverse complement.
AAACGAAAATTTACTCTGAAAGATGTACTCCATTCTAACTTTTCAAATAACCAAAGACTAGGTATTATGACAAAGGTCAACTTCAATTGAGACAAGTCTCCTATATGATTCTGTGTACATAAGCATTATTAGGTTTTATTCAAAAGTACCCGTAATACTTATGCGGGCCAAATAAGTTACAGATCATTAGAATTTGTTCTAAATAAAATGAACAGTCTGTTACTCAAACTCAAAATGACATAAAACCTACATCAAGAGGCTATTTTCTTAATTATTATGAATAAATGAGGACAACTCACACCCCTCGTTCCTATTACGGATTATCGGTCGTCACTTCAGCTGGTTCCAAAAACGCATGCTTTCTCATCTAAATCAATCTTTTACTCAAAAACGGTTGCAGTTTCAGAAGAATTTGAAGAAACAACATAAAATTTAAACTAGAAGATCTTTTCAATTAATATTTTTAAAAGACCAGTGGCGTACTGCATTATGGATACAAACGTAGCATGACCCCGAGAAGACCATTACTGAACACATTTAATGAATTGATAAGTATAAAAAATTATTTTCTGCAAATTAGAGCTAGATTCCTTGAGAACTGCAGATATTACCAACAGAAACTTGAAAAATACTGAATTTCAGCACTCTATATCGCAAAAAGTGTCCTTTTGGACTTACGTTTGTGGGCATTTTTATCTTTTTTTTTATGTGGAATAATCTATAGAAATTAATGACTGCATACCCGAAGCATCCTACATTTAGAAAGACAAACAAACGTTGATCACGTCAAAATGGTAATATTGTTGATTATTATTCTGGAACACTCAATTCTTGGTTAGTTCATATTACTATAGTTCAGGGGTGCTCAAACGTAGGTAACTAAGCTACAAAAATTTATTACATAATAAAATAACACTCTGATAGCGGAAAAAGGCGGCTTTATCAAAGGAACGCTCGGTACTTGTCAAAGGAAAGCTGCGTTTTTCATTCTTGCCACTCTTCTAGAAATTTCGGGCGGCGCGTTTGACGGAAACATTCGAGACTTTAGTTCAAGCTGATATAAATGTTGCGCCTGCTGAAATTAGAGTCATTCTGAATTGTAACTTGAAGGCAATACTACGTCTATACAAAGTTTATTATTATTTGTTAGTACAAAATGATTGCAGCAAAGATATCTAAAACGTATCATTTTGATAACAATTGGGAGGAAGAATTTTTCTTTCGTATGGTGGAGGATAAGTGCATTTGTCTTACTTCTCGTGCGTCAGTTGCAATACCTAAGAGTTGTAACTTAGAGAGGCATTGTAAAACTGTTCATAAAAACATAAAAAAGGATTTTCCGCCTCACAGTGAATTAAGAATACGAAAAGTACGTGATTTAATATTTTGTTTGAAGAAAGAACAAACCATGTTCACAAGACCAGCCAAACAATCAAAAAATATGCGAAACACAAGGAACCATCCGAAGATCGATCGGTAGTGAAGGAAGCATTTTTGAAGCGGGTAAGACTTCATTTGGAGATTTTAAAAATAAAACAGGAATCAAGTCTGCTGTTAGAAAACTTCAGTTATCTCGTCCGACTATCACAAGGCGTATTGAAGTCATGAGTCAGGACATGGCAGATAAACTAAATCATGATATCATGAAATGTACATACTTTTCTTTAGAATCCACCGATATAACAGCCACTGCCCAGCTGTGTATTTTTATTCAGATGGTATTCAATGACATGTCGGCTAAGGAAGAATTTTTGACAATTATTCCTTCGAAGGGGAAGACCCGTGGCGAAGATATGTATAACGTTTTCTTCAATTTTTTGAAAAACTACAAGGTATCAATATATAAATTAGTGTGAATTACAACCGATGGAGCACCAGCAATGACTGGAAACCAAAACGGTTTTGTGGCATTGTGTCTAGCTAATGAAGATTCCCCTTAATTTTTTTCATTCCATTGAATTATAAATCAACAAGTTTTGTGTTCAAAAGTTTTAAACACGGAGGAAATTAGGGCATTGCAACAAAAATTGTGAATTCCATCCGTGCACGAAGCTTGCAACGGCGCATATGGAAGATATAGAGAGTCAGCTGGACACACTGATTTAGTTCTTCACACGGACGTCAGGTGGTTGAGTCGGAAAAATTCCTAGAAAGGTTTCAAGAATCATTGCTTGAAATAACAGCTTTTCTAGAACGAAAAAGGTGATGACACTCAGATGTTGAAAAACGAAAAATGGCTGATTTCGCATTTTTGACTGACTTCACAATGCATTTAAACACCGTTAACTTGGAGCTTCAACGAAAATGAAAAACTATTATTGAGATGATTAGCGCAGTAAGTAAACACAGTCAAATATGAATTGCAATTTATGATAGATCAACTGAAAAGAAAAGATCTGAAACATTTTCCGTCTTTGAATTATCAAATATTTAGGGACAATTCGGAATGCGTTTTTATGATTGCAGTAAATTGGCAAATATAGCATCATTTATGAGTTATCCTTCTTCATGTTAAAACATTGAGGAATTAGCTACTGAAATAGCAAGTCCGTTTAATATGAACTCATGCTCTGTTGAAAATGAGAGGGTGCAGATTATATCAGATATACATCTCAAAGTTACAGCATCTGTTACAAATTTCTGGTGGCTTATACCTGAAGATAAATATCCGAATCTAAAGCAAATCGCTATTCAACTGACGGAAATGTCAACCAACTTGTGCGAGTCTGCATTTTCTGAAATGAAGATAATTGAATCAAAATATCGCAATCGACTAACTGACGATAATATGTCATCATGCTTGCGATTAGCACTCAGTGGTTACGTACCATCTTATGAAAAGTATGCAGTGCCACGCTTCAACATTCAAAGTCACTCCTTAGTAAAGTTTAACACTATATGTAACTCTTTTGTTTTTTTACCAACAATAAACCCGCAATTTTGAATAAATATGAGTTTTTTCATTGATATTATAGAAAAAAACCTAACTGAACCTAACCCAAACCATGACTAAATAATGTTCATTGTGAGGAAAGCTAATATCTATATATGCTACGGTACACCCTACTTAGGTATGTAGGTAAGTAGGGTGTATCGTGTATGTACGACAACTCCGCATCACACATACTTGCAGCCTTTCAGAGTCGATCGTAAGTAGTCTAAAAATATTAAGGTAAATCGCCAGTAGTTCAAGTTTGAGCACATTTATCTTCACTTTTCACCCATTGAGAGCTATTCCTAAAATAAGTTTAGTGGTATAAATCAATTTGTTTTACAATGAACTATAGTTTGCATTTTGTTTGGGGATTTCAACTCAATTTGTGTTTTCTTCTTTCTTAAATGAATTGAAACCGATTTTATTCATTCTGTTTTTCATTTCTTGAATTGTGTTTACCTCTTCTTTTATACAATGATCTGGGCGACAGTTAACAAATCATTTTATGAGATAATAGGATAAGTGAAAATTCTCATTATTACCAGATTTATTGCGTTTTCGAGTTACCACGGAAACTGAGATTTGTGATTTTCCAAATATGTTGAAATCTTCGGTATTCTTGAAGTTGGAGCTTCAAAACCTACACATTCTACAGATGCTTTTATGATGAATGCGATGGAGAGGTAAAATGTCTTTTTGCCGTGTCGGAAATAACGTTTGATAATTTATCTGTCTTGACAAAAAATAAAATATTACCTTTTATTAAATTACTTCTTTTCCTAGGAAAATAAGTAACAACTATTTTGCCAGATATATATGTGCACACAAGTAAAAGTTAATTATGGATTTTTCAATAATTCATTACACAAAAGTTATATTTCCTTGAACGATTCGGTAAAATTGCCCAATTTTTCTTTGTTGAAATTATAATATGTTTCTGACATGAACACAATTGCCATTGGCTGCACATAGGGTGTTATTTAATCACTGCCACATGTTCTGAACACTTTTTTCCTACTTCTGTCCTGTGTGATACCGATTTATCAACATATCCTTCATTGACCGTTGTTTTCGCAATGTATCTTCAGTGTTATTAGATCTTCCTCAGATTCGATTAGAACTGTAGCAGACCATTGAATGAATGACCGATGAAGCTATGAGTTTCCATTTTCCAGTCGAAGAAAATGTACTGCTGTTTCAAGTACCTTATAAAACAGACAAATCATCAGGAGCTTTTTTTTAAAATTATTCATTTGTGAGATTGATTTTTACTGTACTTGGTTTTTTGGTAATTTTTTGCTCTCGTCAAAACTATCTCAAAAACTCTTATCTATTAACTGTGTGTGTGCTTAACTGGAATACGCAATTGATAAAAGGTTATGTTGAATCTAAGTACCATTTCAAATCAATCGTTAGAAATGAGGTCTTATTATTATTATTATTATCGTGGACTTATGCACTATCTCAGCTGTTAGCTGGATATAATTTACCTTTCCAAGATTCAGCAATCAAAGGGGAAAAGCTCGATTACAATATACTTGATATAAATTACCTAACTATCCAACATGTATTAAGAATTACAGCTTTTTGCATTTCTATATAAGTATTATTATGCAATTCTTATTTCTTAAGGCTATCATGCAAAGTTTTGGGTATTAACCCAGTCGAGGATACGATGGCAGGAACAATATCTATTTTCTCGAGGTGCCACATCTGCTTGATCTCAATAGCCAGGTCTGTGTATTTGGACTTTTTCTCCTGGAACTTGTTCAGCACGTTTTTATTATTCGGTATGGCGACATCCTCCTGCATTGCTCTTCTGGCTCTCTTATCATACACCACTATGTCCGGCCTATTATTCGTCACCATTCTGTTAGTGATAACAGGCCTATCATAGTATAAACTGATAGAGTCATTTTCCAATACGGGCGCCGGTTAATACTTGTAATATGGCTGGAAGATATTCAGAAGTCCGTACTTGTGTGCAGGTTTCTGATGGATAATGTTGCACACTTGATTATGCCTGTGAAGATAGTCCTTATTGGCTAGTTGTTCGCAGCCGGATGTCATATGCTGTATAGTCTCCGATCTTATATGGCATTTTCTGCACCTATCTGTTTGTAATGTTCCGTCCTTAATCATAAATTTTTTGTAGTTATTTATAGCTATCACTTGGTCTTGAATGGCCATAATAAATCCTTCTGTGTCCGCGAATAATTTTCCTTTCATCGACCATTTGTTGGAGGCTTCTTTGTCGATGTGTGGTTCATTAATCTCATGGTGATGTCATCCATGCAATTCCATCCTTGACCATTGCTCTTGTTTTTCAGTATCTGATAGGAACGGTAGATTTAGCAGGTCATCTCTGATAGCAAGATTTCGAGGAGTATATCGCTCATCAGCCAACGATATCACTCTATGGAGGTCAGAAGTGAGAGATTTTGCAGAGAAGAATTCTCTGAGATTTTTCATCTATTCGGTGTGTGAATTGACAACATCTATTAATACGCGTCCTCTTTCTTTCCGCTTCAAAGTTGTTCTTATCACAGATGATTTTGGATGATGATTGTTGTACTTTGTCAGTATCGTTCGGGTCTGCCTTTGAATATTATCCAGTTCTGTCTTAGACCATCCATTAGCATGACATATTATTATTATTATTATTATTATAGGGTGCTGGTTAGAGGTCATACCAGTCTATTCGATAAATTATTCACAAGTATTCAATAAATTGATAAATTGAATCTTGACTGCTTCAGTTAATACGCTAGTATCTTCGAAAATACTTATTGAAATAATTTAACAGCAGGCTGTTAGTATTCCACTTCGAATTGTTGCAGAAACATAACGTTTAACCGATAGCAATAATGTAACAGTTTTTGAGTCCATTGTTTATTGGCTAATAAGAGGTTCCCCTTCGAAGTAATTTCCTTAAGCACGCTCAAGAGAACACATTCAAACTTGTACTCTAATCCTCTTACGTCTTGATAGACCTAATTGCAAGGGATCTCTTCACTAACAATTATTCTGAATTCCAGGGTTGTATATCTGCTGTAATTTTCTTCTTGTTAGGTGGTTAGCTCGGAACGGGCGAGGCAGTCTCGTAAACATGGTTAGTATAATTCCATCATGTACATATCCCAGTGGTAAGACGAATCCTAAGTGCAACAACTAAGTTTTGAGCTAACCTAATTTAAAATGCATTTACGAAATTAGCAACACCGCAGTGAGCCACATCATACAGAACAGTCAAGTGTAGATGCATTCAGGAAATAGCTTTATAGCTACGAATCAGGTCTAGATTCTATGGTTCGTGTACTTTGTTACATTTTGCAGTATAGTCATGCATTTTAAATAGCCTTGTCGAGCTACAAGCTCTACGTCCTCCTGGTACATATTTTATCACTTGGATATGTAATTCTGAAGCTCCTAATTCAGAATGAAATTTAGACATTTTAGATTATCTTCATTTGAATTGAACATCACACGTGAACTGATAATTCAACATCTCATATGATGATTAGAAAATAGAAGCTCTCATTTGATGAAATCTCTATTTCACATTATCAAATTAAGGTAAATAGATCACTAAATAGTGACTTTATTGAATATTTAATTCATGAAATTATTAATTTGCATTTACTACTATTCATTAATTGCTAATCATCATTAGCAATTTTCCTATGAATAAGCTTTTCAAATAAATTTTCTTTCATTGAAAGATTGATTACTTGAACAAGCTGCATATAAGTGCTTATTAGCATGTTTAAAGTTGGGCAAAGACATAAGGATTAATACTCTTCCCTGATTTTTGTGACAAATGAATTTAAAATAAAATGAAATGAATTTCAAAATTATTGAGAAGATACCAAAGTATCCACAAATTTTCAAACTCAATAATTGGAAGAACCAATTCATGAAGTTTCCACTTTACACATTAATATTTTGGTTTGTAGAAGACTGTACTCTGATGTCTTCATTTTTTAGTCACTCATAATTGCTGAGGAGTCACGCCGGCAAGGATACCAATAGTGTATGTCACTGAATTCGTGTAGAAGATATCAAAGTGCGTCAGGTTGAACTTCGTCAATTTTAACGTGAACAAGTCGCAATCAATAACGTTTCCTAGAAAAGTCTCAGCTGGTGAACCTCCGATCATGCAAGGGCATCGAATTTCCTCAGAAGAGAACATTCGTCTACTCGGTCTCACAGTCAACATCGAAGTTTGCTGGCATGACCAAGTGTCAGCCATTACCGAACCTGCTCTTGCTAAACTCAGTTATTTTTTCAGCAGTTCTTCATGCCATCACAGCTGCTTCTTTACAATGCACAGGGGCGAAGTGGCCTGCAATACTGTTCTCATGTGTGGGCTCCGCACATATTCACACGTTCACAGATGCGCATCATAGAGCACCCGGAGATCACTCGTTATCTCCAGCCTGCCGCTCAAAGGCGATAGATGTCTGCTATTTCTCTTCCTAGAGGTACTTTCATTACAAATCATCTGAAGAACTGAAAATCTTATTTCCAGCCAGTTCCAAAGAAAAAACCTTGCTCGCGAAAAGCTCTCATTAGCGCACGGTCTAACTAAGCTACGCCACGTACCTCTCTCTCTGGAAAAATTCTTTTGTTTATAGGACTCTTGTGCTGTGGAATTCGCTTCCATCTAACATCTTTCCGGTAACTTACAATTCGGCCCCGAAGAAAGTGAACACACATATTAAATCATCTTGGGCAGCCACTTCTGTGGCATGACATTCATCGCTTCTTTTCAAGTGTTCAGAAAAAAAAAATTGGAAGGTGGCAGGCGACCTCTCCCCCGTCGTCCGGTGTGATACCCCCACATCCAGCTATAAGTCCCGTGAATTGGTCATCTGTGAACCAAGTTTCAGGATCTAGCGGATGGTCCGATTTCCAGGGTGGGAAGGATTGGCAACGAAGCATGATGAGCTCTTCTGGGACAAAATTATCCGGACTTGAAATAGTCTCCCATTTGGATCTCTGAGAGGACTGCCTCGAGAGGATCGTGATGCGTATATGTCGTGCTCTCCTCCGGCAAATTCACTAATTCGTTCACGTTCTAGAGAAGAAAGCAAACTCTCGATAGAGTTCTGCAATATAAGAGGACTGGGGCACAACAATGTGAATATCGATGCAGTCCACCAGCATCTGAAAAACGCACAACCCTATGTGCTGGCCATAACCGAAACACAAATAAGTCAAACAACCGACACGACGTATTTACGTTTTAATGGGTATGAGTTACATACGAGATTTAGGTTTAAAGGGGCCTCTGTGTTTTTTTTTCAGATTGGATGTTGCATGCCAGAGAGAGGATACGATGGAGGACTACGCATTTGAACTTGCGTGGTTTGAAATCTGTTTGCAGGATAAAACACTGTTCTTATGCTATATATATCGCTCGCCAAACGATCTTCACTTCCCTAGACTGTTTTAGTATCTAGGTGATAAGGTGGATTGGAATCAGACACATCATCCGGCAGCTGAGGTCATTGTACTGGGTGACTTCAACGTTCACAACGCCAACCGGCTCCGCCACTCCAATAGAACAGATGAAGCGGGAGGACAGGCTGAAACTTTCACAATCAGCCATAATCTAACGCTGCTAGTCGACAAACCGACAAGAATTCCTGATCGCCCAACCGACTTCCCGAATACCTTGGATCTCTTTTTGATTTCAGATTCAGATGATTTTGGAGTTTTGGAGTGGAGATCTCAGCACCGCTAGGCAATTCAGACCACAACCTTATATCTGCTACTGGAACCATTGGACTGCCTCTAAACCAAGAACCTAAACCACCCAAACGCATTTGGCACTATAACCCTACTTCCCATTCAGTGATGTTTGCCTTTCGAATCCTGACATCAATGTGTGCACTGAATCTGTTACAGAAATCATTCATGCAGGAATGGATCTCTTCATCCCTCATTCCATGAAAAGAACAACAGTATATAGCCATGGTTCAACAGAGACTGCAAAAGAGCCTCTGCAGTCAAGAGCAGAGCTCACAAGTCATGGAAGAAAAATCCAACAGAGGAAACAACAACAACCTTCATACGAATACGGAACGTATGCAACCTGACAACTGCAAGCGCAAAGGCATATTTGAACGAAGGGGTAACTAATAAACTCCTTGAACAGGCAAGGTGGACTAGACAATTCTGGTCTATGGCGAAGAGTGTCAGTGCTAATTTATGCAAATCTGCGTTTCCGCCTCTTCTTAGGTTAGATCTCCGAAAGAGAAAGTCGATCTCTTTTCTCTCTCTTTCTGAAAGAATTCTGTGCTAGATTAATCTAACACAATACCACCGAACATTCCACCTACAAATTCTACCATGGCAGGTAGGTATACAATGCACAGGGGCGAAGTGGCCTGCAATACTGTTCTCATGTGTGGGCTCCGCACATATTCACACGTTCACAGATGCGCATCATAGAGCACCCGGAGATCACTCGTTATCTCCAGCCTGCCGCTCAAAGGCGATAGATGTCTGCTCTTTCTCTTCCTAGAGGTACTTTCATTACAAATCATCTGAAGAACTGAAAATCTTATTTCCAGCCAGTTCCAAAGAAAAACCTTGCTCGCGAAAAGCTCTCATCAGCGCACGGTCTAACTAAGCTACGCCACGTACCTCTCTCTCTGGAAAAATTCTTTTGTTTATAGGACTCTTGTGCTGTGGAATTCGCTTCCATCTAACATCTTTCCGGTAACTTACAATTCGGCCCCGAAGAAAGTGAACACACATATTAAATCATCTTGGGCAGCCACTTCTGTGGCATGACATTCATCGCTTCTTTTCAAGTGTTCAGAATAAAAAAAATTGGAAGGTGACAGGCGACCTCTCCCCCGTCGTCCGGTGTGATACCACCACATCCAGCTATAAGTCCCGTGAATTGGTCATCTGTGAACCAAGTTTCAGGATCTAGCGGATGGTCCGATTTCCAGGGTGGGAAGGATTGGCAACGAAGCATGATGAGCTCTTCTGGGACAAAATTATCCGGACTTGAAATAGTCACCCATTTCGATCTCTGAGAGGACTGCCTCGAGAGGATCGTGATGCGTATATGTCGTGCTCTCCTCCGGCAAATTCACTAATTCGTTCACGTTCTAGAGAAGAAAGCAAACTCTCGATAGAGTTCTGCAATATAAGAGGACTGGGGCACAACAATGTGAATATCGATGCAGTCCACCAGCATCTGAAAAACGCACAACCCCATGTGCTGGCCATAACCGAAACACAAATAAGTCAAACAACCGACACGACGTATTTACGTTTTAATGGGTATGAGTTACATACGAGATTTAGGTTTAAAGGGGCCTCTGTGTTTTTTTTTTCAGATTGGATGTTGCATGCCAGAGAGAGGATACGATGGAGGACAACGCTTTTGAACTTGCGTGGTTTGAAATCTGTTTGCAGGATAAAACACTGTTCTTATGCTATCTATATCGCTCGCCAAACGATCTTCACTTCCCTAGACTGTTTTAGTATCTAGGTGATAAGGTGGATTGGAATCAGACACATCATCCGGCAGCTGAGGTCATTCTACTGGGTGACTTCAACGTTCACAACGCCAACTGGCTCCGCCACTCCAATAGAACAGATGAAGCAGGAGGACAGGCTGAAACTTTCACAATCAGCCATAATCTAACGCTGCTAGTCGACAAACCGACAAGAATTCCTGATCGCCCAACCGACTTCCCGAATACCTTGGATCTCTTTTTGATTTCAGATTCAGATGATTTTGGAGTGGAGGTCTCAGCACCGCTAGGCAATTCAGACCACAACCTTATATCTGCTACTGGAACCATTGGACTGCCTCTAAACCAAGAACCTAAACCACCCAAACGCATTCGGCACTATAACCGTACTTCCCATTCAGTGATGTTTGCCTTTCGAATCCTGACATCAATGTGTGCATTGAATCTGTTACAGAAATCATTCATGCAGGAATGGATCTCTTCATCCCTCATTCCATGAAAAGAACAACAGTATAAAGCCATGGTTCAACAGATACTGCAAAAGAGCCTCTGCAGTCAAGAGCAGAGCTCACAAGTCATGGAAGAAAAATCCAACAGAGGAAACAACAACAACCTTCGTACGAATACGGAACGTATGCAACCTGACAACTGCAAGCGCAAAGGCATATTTCAACGAAGGGGTAACTAATAAACTCCTTGAACAGGCAAGCTGGACTAGACAATTCTGGTCTATGGCGAAGAGTGTCAGTGCCAATTTATGCAAATCTGCGTTTCCGCCTCTTCTTAGGTTAGATCTCCGAAAGAGAAAGTCGATCTCTTTTCTCTCTCTTTCTGAAAGAATTCTGTGCTAGATTAATCTAACACAATACCACCGAACATTCCACCTACAAATTCTACCATGGCAGGAATCAAGTTCAGAGTTCGCACTGTGAGACAGGCTCTCGAGCAGCTGAACTGCAAGAAGGCAGTTAATCTAGACACGAAATACCGCCAAACTTCCTGTGACAGTGTGCTGCCGAATTGGCACCCATTCTTAATCGTCTGTTCCAGATTTCTTATGAAATTCAGACTTTTCTGAGCACTTGGAAAATAGCGAGAATTCAACCGATCCCAAAGAAAGGAAGGAAGTCCTTACCCCAAAACTACGGCCCTGTTGCACTTCTTCCCATTATTCAAAGAGATGGAGAGATTCATAAATGATGAAATCATCAAATATCTTGAGTTGCAGAAAATTATTAACGACCGTCAGTATGGTTTTCGCAGGTAAATATCGACAGGAGATCTGCCCGCCTACGTCACTCATGTTTGTATATCAACGATGGAAAAGCATGGGGAATCTAAAGCAATATCCCTCGACATCTCTAAAACCTTCGATAGGGTTTGGCATGCAGCCTTGTTGAATAAATTTGCTGCATATGGGCTTCCTGAAAAATTGCGTGGTTGGATAAGATAAAATAGATCAATACAAGTTGTGATCGACGGTATAACATCTGATTGTTTCCAGTTGCAAGCCGGAGTACCTCAGGGATCCATTTTTTCGCCAACCTTGTTCCTGTTGCAGATGAACGATCTTTTGTCATATACAGAGAACAAGATCTTCGGTTTTGCAGCCGATTGTACACTGGTTTCGTCTTTCAGTAGTCCGCAGCCGATTACAGCTGCGGAATCTCAGCGACAGAGCTGTCATCAAATTAAGAACTTAAACTCTGACTTACAGAGGATATCTGAGTGAGGTCAGTTGAACCTGGTGAGCTTCAACGAGAGCAAGTCGCAAGCAACTTCGTTTTCTAGCGAGGTCACTGCTGGAGAACCTCCTCTAATGAGCCAAGGCCAACAAATTGCATCCAAAGATTCGACACACCTTCTCGGGATAATGGTCAACGCCGGGTTTTGCTGGGATGAACATGTATCAGCCATAGCTAAGTCGGCATCAGTTAAACTTAGTTTTATTTTCAGAGCCAAGCGATACTTCACGTAATCTCAGCTGTTGCTTCTATATAAGATTCGACCTTCTTTGGAATATTGTTCCCATGTATGGGGATCTGTGCCCAAACATTCTTTACGGATAGTATGCAAAAACGGGCTGTGCGCCTCAACGACCACCCAGAGATCATCCGCGATCTCCAGCCGCTGGCTATCAGAAGATAAGTTGCTGACCTTTCTCTGTTTTACAGATACTTCCACGGAAGATGCTCCAAGGAGCTGAAAGACTTAGTTCCGGGAAATCTCATGTTTTGCCGCAACAGTAGGCTGGCAAGGAGTTCTTATCAGATGGCGGTTCATTTAACGACCCCTCAAGCCTCTCGAAGAACTCCTTCGTTTACAGATCCGGTGAGCTGTGGAACTCGCTTCCGTCCAACATCTTTCCATCATTCACAATTTGGCCATCTTCAAGAATCGAGTAAACAGACACCTCAATTCTTCCCAGGCGGCCACTCATGTGGTGTAACAGGTTCGCCTATTCTTGAAAAGCGCTCATGAAGAGAAAAAATTGAAACTGTGACAAATAGCCCGATTTTTGTATAATTTTATACATTTGTCTTTGAGGCCGAATTGCTTTAATGCTTTTTCGTACAGAAATTCAATTCAATTCAACCTACCACAGTTTGTTTCATGATATTGAAGGGCAATCCTAGTTAATGATAGCAGCGTAGTGTTGAGTGACCAAAATGGTAATTCTCTTTTGAAAATAAATATAATAAAGAGTAACTCTAGAGATATTTCCAGTCTTCATCAATAATCGTTCAAAGATTCCTATTTTAGTTAAATAATAAGTATGATACCTTTTTTATTGCCAATAATTCCAGATGTAACCACGCACGCCTACGACCGTCTTGTCAAAGGATTTATTCCTCTCCACCTTTTTCAAATTGATCATAGTTCTATTACTATCTATCTATTTAGTTTATTAATTCAAATGAGTCAGATTATAACATGATCAGTTATTCTTGAACAAAGATTACTTTTCATTTTTTATCGTACATTGCATTCAACAAAATTCATCAACTATTTATCCAATCTAGTAAATTTTGTAGTTCCTGATGTTCAAAGGAATTCTCCTTTGCTAGAATAAGAAATGAAACTAACCAAACAAGTTCTGGTTTGGAATGAGTAATGAAGTTGCTATATCTCTATTTAATTACACACAGATAGCGGCTGAATGAAAAAACTGGAATGTTAACCGAAACCGAAAACAAACATTGCGGGAATTGAAAGAACAAAAATTTTATCCACGCTTATCTAAATTATGGTCCGGGAATCCCAGCAGCCATTATAACTAAAACAATTAGATAGGAGCTTCTTTTGTATCAGCTTTGAAATTCTACTTTCTGTATTTAACGCCATGTCGGCAGCAGCCTGAATATAATTCTTGGAAATTCATTTGAATTGAAAATGTGTCCCTCTTTTTAACGAGGCAGTGTTTTTGATAGGTATTTATTCATTACTCTGGTTTGATCGTACCGAAATATAAATGAACTTTACGAAATTCCACTGAACGAGTAGCTTTTCGGATTTGAAAAGTTTTTTCCAGCAGAAAATTTATTTGAATGAAAAAGATATATGAACAATATCATGAATATTTTATATGTCTCACTTTTGTTGATGTGTGTGGGCTAATGGAAACGAGTCACCATGAATAAGTCGACTGGTATGATGTTTTTGTGAATTTCCTGAAACATGTCGATTTTTGATTGAGGGGGACATTCTTTGTTATAGGTTTCGTTCTCCCCTTAGCAGTTCCCTGCTCTTGGCAACTTCTACCCCTAATCTTTGACATCCATATTCTGTAACATCCCTCAATTACACTGGTAGACAAAAATGACCTTAATAAAAGTTAAATGGAATAGGTTATTCTGTATCTACAACTAGTCTGTAACTGATCTGTTTTTTTTTGAAAATTTCGATCACCCTCAATCTTTTTGCAACAGCAATTAATCTTTCTTTGAATAAAAAAAGAATGTTTAAAATGAGGAGAAAATAACTTATATTTACTTTTATTCGGGATTTTTGATAGTATTCAGCGTCAGGTATATCCCTTTTGTGTGTCCAGCAGTAGTCAGCTAACATGTTTGGACTGCACTTGCCTTGGTACCTTTTTCCATGTTGGATATGTCGTGATGGAACCGCTCATTGTTTTCGTCGCTAATGGCTCCCAAATTTTGAGGAAAAAATCAAAATGCGAGTGTAAAAAGTGAATCTTGAGCGACATATTGCATCCCATGTCCTTGTAAGCTGCTAAGAGGTTGTTGACTAATTCTTCATAGTTTTCGGCCCTGTGGTTTCCGAAAAAATTACTAACAATATTTCGAAACTATGTCCATGATTTTGGCTCATTGATTTTTGGGAGTTTTTGTTTCAAGTAACGAAAACCATCTTCATTTTTATCCATAGCTTTGATAAAATTTGTCATTAGTCCGAGGCACCTTGAGAAAAAAACTTGAGAAGTGCGTATGTCGAGTGTTGTATACGGATATTCTGGTATTTTTTCCAGGAAATTCATGTCATGAAGTCGAAATGCCAACAGTTGTGCTTGTCTTCAACTGAGATCCAAACCATGTACCAAGTCACTGAGATCGTTTTGAGTTATAAAATAAGGTTCTCTGTTTGAAGTACTGGGCTCAAAAGTCGGATCGGAATCTGAACTGTCGGATACATTTTCTTCGGTTACGTCATCCATGTTTACTGAAGGCTGAGCAACAAGTAAATCAGCACTGTGTGGGATAGCACTTTGAGCAGATTCTATAGTTTGATAGTTCACAGAGTGCCTACATTTGTAATTAATACATTTTATAGAAGTTTGGCAGAAATAACAATCTAATACATGGTCTTTCGGTTCCTCCCAGATCATTGGAACTGCGAACGGCGTATGATGAGATCCTTTAGCCCATGATGTTAATAAAGTGACACACTGTGGACAGAATACACTAGGAGTCCAGGGTTTGTCCAAATTTCTCGCCAGAAAACCAAAGTAATCAAAATAACAGTTTTTAACTAAAGGTGTCGAACTACGACGTTGACTTTTAACAGTAAGTTGATCGCAAATATAACAGAAGTTAGCAGAATGGTTTACACACACTCTCTGCATCTCAGTAAGATGTATAACACTATTCTCAAAAATAACTATTTTTATTTCAATACTTTTTCGTTAATTTATTCGGAAACACATGTCGGTAAGCAAATTCGCGTAAGTCGATGTTTAATGAAATCTGACGGGGATTGAACAAAACTAAGTATGAGGTTTTTATGCGAATAGGTAGTAGTGTTTCAAAATATTACTTGATTTCGTTTAATAAATTTACTGTTTATCAGTATTATTTTCTTTCTAAAATAACGTGATGAATTTAAATCGATAGTTAGAAAGTAAAATATTCAATTAAAATCGATTTGGAAGAATCGGAAAATTTTTCGTTATTTGCTTAAACGCTTGCGTATCAATCCTCACTCCTATCAACTACCATCCCGAATTTTTTTATAATAAGGAGTTGCGTGATAGCTCTTCAGAAAGGTTATCTGATCCTCAATATCAGTCTGCTTTCCGAAAACCACAAATTGAAAAGTAACTTTGCTTCGTCTTCTATAATTCTCACGAAAATCTATTTTGAAACGAAACATATCATTGAGTTTTCAATTTTTCTATCGAGGTATGTTCCTATCGCAAAATTACGCGCATTTACTTCCATGCATTGGTGAAATCGAGAATCGAATGATTACCATTCCATATCTGCTGACATAGTTTAATAATCCTTGCTCGTAGTTTTTTCAAAAATACGAGTGGCGTAACATAATTTTAGTGTAAAGGTAGACCCGCACGAAGAACTTGATAAGCGTAATATCGGGTGATCTAGCCGGCCATTGTATAGATCCTGTCCTACTGTAACAAAGATAACTTTATATATGAGCAATGAGACTATAATTAAATAATTGTCACTGAAATCTTGGAAGAAAAGTGAAGGAAGATTTGCTTGGATATTTAATTTTATATTATAATCATGGCAAACAATGTCACCAAATTCTTCTTTCTATATATATATATATATATATATATATATATATATATATATATATATATATATATATATATATATATATATATATATATATATATATATTTATATGAGATTTGTCATATTTTTAGAACGACTGTCAAAATTTTTTCGACTGAACATGGCCATCGGGGCTATCTCGGTCAAACAGAGAGGGAATTTGTTTTTGTTGACTTTGAATATTGGGTTTATTGCGATTATACTTCAGAATTGGCAAGCAAGAACAAGGAAGTGATTATGTTTCAGGAGACTCACACTGTGACGGAAGAACATCTCCACGAAAGAGGAAATAACGCAGGTTATGTACTTTTTGATTATCTCCTTAATCCTTTTTATGGCCTTGCTTGCTATGTAAAATCTTTTCTTAGATTTGTTTAGACATATAAGAGGTATGATTGTTGACATATTTTTCTGCTGGTTTTCTTTTTCCATTGTTATAGATCCCTGTACCAAACCTTCCTTTCGCCCTTGTCTTTGTCTGGAAATCATGGAGTGTAAGAGAGAATGAAGCGGCTAAGCAGAAAAATCTTTGGTATTCTTTAAGTACACATGACATAAACAGACAACCTATTGCTAGTGCAATAGCGACAGGGAAACGATTTTTCTCCTCAGGTTTTTTCACTCGTTTATTGAATCATATGCAAGATAGTATGGTTCCCCTGTTACATTTCCTGAGCTCACACTTGTGTTTTTTCTGACACACACCAAAGTTATAGATATAAGCATTCATTGTAAATACCATCATTCGAATTTTCAAAAGAATATATATATATATATATATATATATATATATATATATATATATATATATATATATATATATATAGTCAATAAGACTCATCTTTGTGAGATAGATGAGGTAGTGGTCGTTTATGTTATAGTCCACAAGCACTTAGGGAGTTCAAATTCCAAAAGTTCTTGTATTTTACTGCTGCTTATAGGAGAAAACCTCTATTTCAGCTTCGAATTCATCTGGATCTCTGGACTCCAGATAGAAGTTATATCTCAACCTCTGAGCTCCACCTACAAATTTCCATCTGCGACTCTCCACCTAGGAATCTCTATCTACGACTCTTCACCTAGGACTCTCTATCTACGACTGTCCACCTAGGAATCTCTATCTACGACCCTCCATTTAGGAATCTCTATCTACGACTCTCCACCTAGGACTCTCCATCTAGGAATCTCTATCTATGACTCTCCACCTAGGAATCTCTAATTTTCACTACAGAATTTTGATTAATTTAATTATTTTGAATACAATTGAAGAGGATTTTCAACAAATAATTATCTTGAAGGTCTGAAGCAGAGAGAAAGTGCTGCTGGGGAATGTTCGGAAGCCAGTAGGACATATCATCTGATGGCCGGATTATGCGCATCAGACTGTTAGCCAGTGAAGTGACACAGATGGAAGGTTGACTGGAATCAGGTGTTCTAATTCAAATTGTTGTGACGTGATTTCAGCATGTTACACTGCATATCCAACGACTCGTAAATCTATTGTCCTGATAGTCCCGCACTGCGCCAACATAGTTTGGCGCTGCTCCATCATGTTGATAAATCACGTAATGTTCAGATAAATTTGGACCTACCTTGATGATAATTGTTATAAGAGAATCGATGAAACTCTTGGGCATGTTCAAATAGGTTTCACCGTCCAAGTTTTCCTGTATAAATAAGATCCTGGTGTCTTTGAGTATGATTCTACCTCTTCAAATAGCGATTGGAGTTACTCTTGACTCAATAATAATGGCGATCAAAAAAACCAAAATTGTTGACATCTTGTGAACAATTCTAAATTCATGATATTCTACAAGAAGCAATATTTCGAAAGCACAAATGAAGAGAAAATAAGAGTGTTACAAATTTGTGATCGTTGGCTCACAGGAAAATGGATATGCCAATTTATAAAGCGATTAATAGGATTTCCAAAGTGAGAAATTCTTGATGAAATAACCAAAAATTAAGAAAATACACATGACTTAAGTTTCACAAGTTATTGCGAATAAAAATATGTTTGGTATAATATAAATATATATTTCGGGTTTATACCCAGGAAACAGATGAGAGAATCTTATCTCTTTCTAATGTTACTTAAATATAAAATTGGGACTTTTATGATATCTGAGAAATTATTATCGCTGTTAAATATTCTGAAAAAACATTAATTGTTCCACTCATATTTATGGATCGACCACTTTGACCTATACAAAAGAAGGGCAATATTTACAACATAATTTTTTTTCGAGTCGCTCATTG
This sequence comes from Cryptolaemus montrouzieri, assembly GCA_013387265.2. Classification (NCBI taxonomy): domain Eukaryota; kingdom Metazoa; phylum Arthropoda; class Insecta; order Coleoptera; family Coccinellidae; genus Cryptolaemus; species Cryptolaemus montrouzieri. The sequence continues at coordinate 88,095,244 of JABFTP020000021.1, read as the reverse complement.
ATATTGATCAAGAGTGAGCATTAATTTTTCTTGTTTGGTCATATTGTGACTTTATTCTGTTTCATTTGTCAATAATATTATTTTCGTGTCCGCTTCTTGACGCTTATGTTTTCAAACCCCTTATTTTTTTACAATTTTTTTCGTGAAAGGGGAACCGTGAGGAATTTATTCTCAAATGTATGAAACGAGGATATTTTGATTTTATTATAATAGTAGTTCCCATTCACCGAAATCGAGAATCTCCGTATTTCATAAATTATTGCGTAGGTTACTCACGGTTCTCCTAAACCTAACTAACCATCATCAGAAATCGAACGATCTTCGTACGCAGTTTCAAGTAATTCTTAGTTATTGTTTACATGCAATGCAAAATATGAGTACTGACATGCAATTTTATATAGATCTTTCTTCAGAAATTCAAGCTCCGAAATGCAATTTGTTTTCTCTGGCTAATGTTCTATGTAAAAAAGCGTTACGTGCATGGAACCACCATAGTTGTCACACATCTACCTTATCCATACTTACTCACTGCTTCGTACTAACTAGCGATTATCGGCCGTTATTGACCAAAAGCTTGATTTGTTTCCGAATATTCGATTATACCACATGTACTAATACCTTTTAGGTAGTAGAAACCTTCCATGCATTTCGCAAACAAAACCATTTCACACAGTAGCAAGTGCGGAACACCTGTGATCGGTCGCATCTCCGAGAGCCGGGCGTTTAAAAACCGTACACGTGTTTCTAACAATACGATAAACAAAATAAATTATTCGGAATCAAGTGAAATTCAAAACCGATAACTGAAATCCGGTATATAAAACCCTGGTGGGCCGAGCCAGTTCTCAAAATGGCTCCACCAGGGACTCCAACGAAAAATCAAAACTTAACGGAACAAAGTCAAGTGAATTCAAAAACTTACGCTAAGGCTGCTCAGCGGTCTAACTATCCGAAAGGGGAACAGGGAATCGTCATTGATTCTATAGATGGTGTACAAGTGCGTGAATACATGTTAGCAATTAGTAAAATACTCGATGTTACTAAGGTAGGGTGGATCTCTAGAATTTCAAATTCTAGAGTCTGCATGTTCCTGGATTCGAAAGAGACTGCAGATCTTATTATTGACAAGGAAATTACTGTTCAAGGCCAGTCCCTCTTGATAAGACCGTGGCTAACGAGGAATAAGAGAATTGTACTCTCAAACGTCTTTCCTATCATTCCTAATGAAGTCATTGAAGAAAGTTTAGATAAATTGAATATCAGAAGAACTTCAACGATTACATTTATGAGAGCGGGACTTAGTGACGAAGAGATATATATGGGCCACATTAAAAGTTTTAGATGCCAAGTCTACATTCATCCTGAAGATGTGGCAAAACTTCCTGAAACCTTGAAAGTAGAAATTGATGGTTTTGCCTTTTGGATTTATGTCTCATCTGACAATGGAACCTGTTTCAATGTAAGGAGGCGGGTCACATTGCCAAGAATTGCCCTCTATCTCCACCAATCCTCCCAGAGGGGACTTGGAAACGGAACACACAGAATCAAGAAACAATTACAGAGAATTCAGCAATCGAAAGCAATCCACTGAACATGTCTACGTGTTCAATGAGCACAGAACCATTGAGCCAAAATGATTCGTCTCAACCTGCATCGATTACCAAAGTAGTCTTCAAGCGACCACTGTCGCCTTCTACTTCAACAGATAAATCTGATGTTATACCTGAAGAACCAATTATAAACGAGAACAACAAGATAACAAAAAATACTAGTACAAAACCAAAGGCCAAACGGAAGAAAACCCAAGAAATATCCCCAGAAGAAGAAGCTCAAAAAATACAGAATACAATCGATTTGATTAAAGACCAGATAACCGACCCCACAAAAAAATATCCTCTTAACGTCACACAACTCAAAGGTTTTTTGGAAAACGCGAAAGGCAAACCTAATGTCAGAGATATAGCCCTGCAATTCACAAACGACATTCATGAATTAGACATTATGCTTACAGACCTTTATCCATACATCAAAGACAGAGGTATGAAAACCACATTCACGAAAATAAGGAACAAATTACGAGACACGCAGAACAAGGAAGAGCGATGGTCGACTACTGATGTTTCAGCGACGGATGATGAATAATTTCCCTACTATTGTTATTATTGAAATTTTATTTTTGTTGTTCAAATGACCTCAGTACTGCAATGGAATTTAAATGGTTTCTACACACAGCGTGAATTCTTAGAAAAACTTTACAAACACGACGATGCAGACATAATTTGCTTACAAGAAACGAACTTCAAAAACAACCATGTTGCCAATATTAACCACTATACAGCGTGGCACAAAAACAAAATAACGCCACACGCTAGTGGTGAAGTAGCGATTTTTGCGAAAACATCATTATCGCAGACAGCCGTCTATCTGAACACCGCCTTAGAAGCAGTTGCTATCACATTCATTTCGCACAAGCCAATTACAATTTGTAATATTTATCTACCAAATAGTCAAGAACTAGACACACAAGAGCTCTCGAACATCATATCACAACTACCAAAACCATTCATAATCGTAGGAGACTTCAGCAGCCACAGTCCTCTTTGGGGATCTAAATACATTGACATAAGAGGAAAAAAAATTGAAAAATGGATAATAGATGAACAGATTATATTGCTAAACAATGGACAAGCTACACATTTCACTACAGCAACAGGCGAAACAAGTTGCATTGATCTGACCTTCAGCAGCCCTGATATTGCACATATGATTAACTGGCGTGCAAGCGAAGATTTACATAATAGTGACCACTTCCCCATCAAAATTACTATCGAAACATCGAATCGAAAAAGACAAATAGAACAACCTAAATGGATTTTCAGCAAAGCTGACTGGAATTTATACGAACTGAGTATAGAAAGTGGTCTGGAACGCATCAAATCAAACTTAAATGACGAACACGTCCCCATTGATGTGATAGTTTCAGAATTTACGGACATAATTAAACGAGCGGCTGACATATCCATCCCAAAGACGACAGGTAAACACAACAAGCCAAAAGTACCATGGTGGAATGATAAATGCAACGAAGTGACCAAAAACAAAAATAAAGCCTTCAACAAATATAAGAAAACAAAACGGAGGAAAATAAAGTAGAGTTCAAGAAACAAAGAGCTTTGGCAAGAAGAACAACAAAAGAATGTAAGAGAGATAGTTGGCGACAATATGTAGCCTCCATAACATGTGACTCAACGAATATGTGGGAAAAAATAAAATCAGTTAATGGAAAATCATACAGTGGAAATATCACTTCTATACGAACCAGTGATGGGCATATAATCACTAACACAACACAAATTGCCAACCACATAGCTGACACCTTTGCATCAAACTCCAGCAACATTAATTATTCCCAAGAATTCATTGAGCATAAAAATAACTTCAGCCCGCCCCGCTTAACCACAACGACAATTACTATATAGGCTTAAACGAACTGAATAACGAAATCCGAAAAGAAGAAATTCTAGAGGTACTAAAAAACCAACAACTCAAGCCCTGGACCAGATGGAATCCCAAACATTCTTCTTAAAAGCTTCCTCAAGCGGGCCTTGAACACATTCAAAAACTGTTTAACATTATTTATACTGAAAATAAATTTCCTACTGGTTGGAGAGGCGGTAGTTATACCCATACTCAAACCAAGCAAAGAGAGTGGTGATGCTCGAAACTGTCGCCCCATATCTCTCACCTGTACGATCTGCAAAATTCTCGAAAAAGTTTTGAGTCAAAGATTGAGATGGTTTCTGGAAACAAATAATGTTCTGTCTACCAAACAATATGGATTTCGCCAAGGAAGGTCAACGATGGATCATCTAGTCGACCTGGAAACCAACATATGTGAAGGACTAGCCAACAGGTTTCACACAGTAGTGGTATCTATGGACATTGAAAAAGCCTACGAAATGGTTTGGAAGCAACGCATCATAGTTCAACTGTCCAAGTGGGGAATTGAAGGTAAATTATTGAACTTTATTAAAATTTCCTTAAAGATCGAGTTATAAGAGTGAGAATAAATGGCATGCTCTCTAAGTCAACATTCATGGAAAACGGGGTACCTCAGGGGTCAGTATTGAGCATCTTGTTGTTTTAATTGCCATAGATGAAATAATAGCGAAAGTAGAGGCGCCGGTCAAAGCGCAACTATTCGCCGACGATGTAACACTCTCTGTTAGCGGCAAAGTTTTAGCAAGTTTAATCACCGTTATGCAGTCAACCATTGACAAAATTACTGAATGGACAAAGACATCCGGATTCAAAATCTCACCCACTAAAACAAAACATATGAACTTTTCACGCACTCATTCAAACCAACAAGTTCTGCCACTCTACCTAAACGGACAACACATAGAACAGGTGAAAATTCTGAAAATCCTTGGATTACTGTTCGATGACAAACTCACTTGGGTCCAACACATAAAGAAAATTAAAACCGAATGCCAAAAAAAACTTAATATCATTAAAACGCTATCTTCACTACACTGGGGCGCAGACAGGGAAGTACTCATCACTACATATAAGGCTATCATACAATCGAAACTAGACTACGGTTGTATCATATATGATTCAGCAAAAGAGAGCACCTTAAATATGCTAGACCCGGTTATTAATACGGCTTTAAGATTATCCATTGGAGCATTTAGAACTAGCCCCACCTACAGCATTCTGGTTGAATCAAACTCGATGCCTCTAAGTTTCAGGAGAATGGAATTATGTTTGAAATATGGCATAAGGATATCAAGACAATCAAAAAATCCGGCATATAAAGCCACGTTTAAAGAGAATTTCCATGATCTGTACGATAAACAATTTAGAACACCTAAACCACTCAATTATAGATTGAAAAAATACCTGAGCAAGACCAGCATTACCTTACCCCTTACAAATGAAAATATTCATCAAACTCGGCCTCCTTGGACGACGAAAGCACCTAAAGTAAACCTGCAACTGGAAGCACTCGGCTCGAAAGCCAACACCAAACCAAGCCACTACCAACGTTTGCACGACAGAATCCGCAAAAACCATCCAGACCACAGTTACTATTACACTGACGGATCAAAAACCAATGAAGGCGCGGGATGCTCAATAGTGCTCGATACCATTGAACCACAGGTGTGGTCTTTCAAATTACCCAGTGACACAGCAATATTTACATGCGAGGCCTTCGCCATTCTAAAAGCTCTCGAGATCGCGCGTGAAAAAGAAAAATTCTTAATTCTCACCGATTCGAAAAGTGTTCTATCAGCCATAGGTAATTATCACTCAACGAATATATTAATAAAAAAAATCCAGAATATCCTATATGAATATCAGACGGTCAAACAAATTACGTTAGTATGGGTCCCGTCCCACATGGGTATCGAGGAAACGAAATAGCGGATGACAGGGCTAAAACTTCCATAACACATGGGACAAGGGCAGGGGTAGATAGGACAATACAAGAGCTACAAAAAATAGTTAAAACTGAAATTAATGAATTATGGAACAGAAAATGGGGTGAAGGCATGCCGAGTAGAATATCTGAAGTTAGAAGCAATGTCCACGAAGCTTTTCCACATTTGGAAATCCGCAGGCACCAAACAATCATCCAGAGACTCCGAATAGGTCATACAAACATAACACATTTACACCTATTGTTAAACGAAGAACCACCAATCTGCGACGTCTGTAGAGAACCACTAACGGTGAAACACGTATTATCAACATGCCTCAAGTATTATAATCAGCGTAACCAATTTTGACCAATAACTTCAAGGACAACCTGAAAAACAACAGCAGTGCCTAAAGACGATACAGTTTCTCAAATCCATAGGATTATACACACTTATTTAAAACAGTCTACAAGAAATTGCTTAAGTATTTATTATCCTATTACTGTATGAATAAACCATTGTGATATTGTTGAATGAGCAGTCGCTAATGACCTCGATGTAGATGCGACTTTAAATAAAGGCAAAAAAAAAAAAAAAAAAAAACCATTTCAGTATCTATCTTTAGGTGAAAATTTCAAATGTAATACATTTAAACATTTTTCCGTGTTCTGGCTCGAATGCATGCTGTAATGCAGAATGCAGTACGAATATTGATGTTCATACATTAGGATTCTTATGAGACAATTCAGTGTTCGTTTTATAAACGTTGTTCCTAGGGTAAACGCGGTCATAATAACTCGCGATTTCGTGCAAAGTATCCATTTTCGGACGTTATTGCCAGCCTTTTTGATTTATCAACGAATACGATTATCTCACGAGAACTAACACAATTTAGGTGGTGCAAATACCTTCCTTTTTGTAGTATTGTCATTTATCATTAAAAAATTTTCGATATATTTGTGCTCATTCAATATAATTAATGTGATCCTTTCCTGAGAAATAGATGGAGCCGTTCTGAAGTTATGAGTTCGCGTACATTCGAAAATTTCATGATAATATTTACTCAGCTGTAAATGACTTTTAGAGTAAAGAGAACAATATAGTAAGCTGAAAACTTTGATAATCGTTAAAAATCATTCGTATAAGTAACGAGCTCCCAATCCTTCCAATAGCAGTTGCTTCTGTTTGATGATTCGATACCTACGTAATTTTCAATCCAAATATTCAAATGAAAGTTACTCCACTCATTTCAGAGTTCTATTTACTTTATTTCTACCAACGAATTACCTCACACCCACGCAATTCACTTTAGGCGTAATCACCTTTCTACTTTCCTCTTTTCGTATAACTGCCTTTTTGTGAATAAAGTTTGTAGTCTGCTTTGTTCAGTTTGAAACTCTCAAGTGGAAACACAATTTCATTATTCATATGCGTGGGAAACATGCTATTTAGTGGCATAATTATTTCGATTTTTTCATATATCCTATTCAGTGGGGCGTTCAATAGAATGAGATTGAACTGAAAGTTTTTTTTTACTCCGTTTTAGGTCTCTTGTTTTTTCGACGAGTCCACATTTGCATTTGTGAATGACAATTCTCGAGAAATTTTATAGAGGGGATCAGGTATGCAAGAATAACCTGCAGTCGCCAGGGAAGATGTTCGGAATGGAATAATGTATGGTCGTCGAACTTCACTTATCATGTACCCTGTTCATGGTCCGGTAATATGTATGCAGAAAATATTTGACGACCAATTATGACATGAATCCCTTCGAGCATGTGTGGTGAGGGCAAAACTTTCATCGGTGTGTGTAGAAGAAATATCCACTGGGTGTAGTTTCTCTGAAGGTATGACCAGTGGTTAAAGAGCATAAGCATATTCCAGGTAACTATTTTAGTGGAACCATCAATAAAAAAGTATATGTTGAAGCACAAGGTATGTACTCATGAAAATTGAAAAAATGTTAGTGCAACACTTCGAAAAAGAGATAAAATTTGAGCAGAAAGAATATAGACCTAATAAATTATTTTAATTATAAAAAATGTAAAACAACTTCAAAATAACTGTAAATACGAAATAAACAATTTTCGTCATCGTCGCTATCTTTGTTGGGACCCGTGCTTTTTTCCCTGCACTGGAGATGCTTCAAAATATTGACTCGTGTATCACTCGTGATTTTCCTGACGATACTCAGCTTCTCTTCAGCTTTGACGCTGTACAAGCCTTCCTGCTGTAGAAATTATCAAAATAGACTTGTCGAAAATTTAGGACTACTCCAAAAAACATGATTTCAACTTGAATACTTGTGAATATTATTGAATATTGTACGGTACAGAATCCAGTAGAAAGCTGGATTATTGACTCGTACTTCGTTAAGTATCGGAGGAATCAAGTGATCAAACTACACAGGTCTGCAACAAGAATGCTGTCTGGATATCTTCAACTGATTTCTATGTATTTAGGTGTTCTGAAAACAAAAAACATACTCGAAAAATTCCAGAACGTGAGGTTATTTTACAAAACTCAAAATTTTATTACAAAACACGGATTTTTTGGGCTGAGAAGGGATTAACTTGTAGTATAAATGATAGGTATAATTTTAATTTGATTACTGTTTTAAAATGTTTACAGGACAAAACTATCATTAATTTCTAAATAAGGAACACCCTGTTTGACCTACATTAACAAGTATAAACATGTTGTAACCTGAACGTGCGCGCTCCGGTAGTGTAAAAGTGGCGCGGGAAAATTACGTGTTAACTCTTCATTGTTTTAGAGATCTTGGTTCAATACAGTGCAATGTCGTCTGTGCGGGAGTGTGTGAACTCTTCGGATAGTTTCTGTTACATTTGTGGAGAATATATGACATTAAGGCCACAAGTTAATATTACGGACTTTGTAAAAAAAGTATACTTCGCGTATTTTGGCTTCAAACTTGGAGATCAGGATAGAGTATGGGCACCTCATAAAGTCTGCAATGTGTAGAAGACCTTCGAAATTGGTTTAAGGGCAAGAAAAAAGCTTTCCGATTTGGGATTCCTATGGTATGGCGCGAGCAAAAAAACCATAGTGATGATTGTTACTTTTGTTCGTGTAATGTGAAAGGGTATAATTGAAAACGGAAGCAGTCAATTCCATACCCCAATCTGCAATCAGCTATTCGTCCCATCCCTCATGGGACCGAAATACCAGTGCCCAAGGTCCCTGCTACCTTGGAAGAGGTTCCAAGTTCTGACGAGGATGGTGCTGTACCTACACCCAATGACCAGTCAACTTTTGAATTTGAAGATGACAGAAATCCAAAATTGTTTTCCCAAGGCGAGCTTAAAGATTTGGTAAGAGACTTGAATCTTCCCAAAAACGCTGCTGAGTTGCTTGGATCAAGGCTCAAAAGCAGGAACCTACTTTTCCCGGGAGTGTCTTCCTCCTTGTTTAGATATCGTGAAAAGCAGTTTACTTTCCACTTTGCCCAAGAGGACGAGTTGGTTTATTGCACTAATATTGAAGGTTTGATAAATACATTTAAGATCTCATACGACCCAGAAGAGTGGCGTATTTTTATAGATTCTTCAAAAAGAAGCCTTAAAGCAGTTCTGCTTCACAACGGCGGTTTCTATGCTTCCATTCCTGTCGGCCATTCCGTACACCTCAAAGAAACCTACAAGAACTTGGAATTGATTCTTTGTAAATTAAAATATAGGGACCACGGTTGGCAAGTGTGCGGTGATTTCAAAATCTTGGCATGGCGCTCGGACAGCAATCTGGGTTCACCAAATTCCCTTGCTTTTTGTGTCTATGGGATAATAGAGACCGAACAAATCACTGGACCAAAAAGTGTTGGCCTGCGAGGGAGCTTAAAGTTGGCGAAAAGAATGCCCTACATGAAACTTTGGTGCCTCCTCATAAAGTTCCTTTACCACCGTTTCACATAAAGCTGGGATTGATGAAGCAATTTTAAAGTCATTCCAAGAGATGAAAATTGCTTCAAATACTTAATATCAAAGTTTCCTGGCCTCTCGGAGGCAAAGTTGAACGAAGATGTTTTCGTTGGACCAGATATTTAACGGCTTATGGCTGATCCACTATTCGTCACAACCATGACGGATCCTTAAAGAAAAGGAAGGATTGCCTTTAAGGAACTTATAACAAAATTTTTAGGCAATAACAAAGACCCTAACTACAAACATATCGTCAAAAGAATGTTAAAAGCATTTCAAGCTTTAGGTTGCTTAATGAGTTTAAAAGTACATGTTCTTCATTCCCACCTCGACTATTTTCCAGAAAATTTAGGAGACGTAAGTAAAGAGCAAGGTGAACGATTTCACCATAATATTAAGGAGATTAAAAAAAGACACCAGGGAAGATGGAGCGTCTCAATGATGGTAGACTACTGTTGGACGCTTAAAAGAGACCTTCCAGATGCTTCCCACAAGCGAAAATGTACCAAACAGAGTCTCACTGGGAAAAAGAAATGTGTTTAGTGCACACTAATTAATGTATTTTAGATAAGAAAATAAGTTTTGATACGCAATTATAAATGATTTCATTTAAAAAAAAATTAAGTTTAATTTTAAGATAATAACTTGTTTAGCATAGACACCTACATTGTCAGAAAAAGTGACGTGCTAGGACAAAATGAAAGTCATTTTCGAATTCAGCACACCAAAAAACATAAGAATTACACAAAAAACCCAAAACAGCTCTCAACTTTTTTTTTCGCAGACTTGTGCTATAAAAGAGCCTTTAAGGCATTATATAGGAATGCTTAAAGTTTTTTTAACAACAATTGAATCAAAATCTAATAGAGGCATAAGTTCTACCTATTTTAAATCATGTTTTTGTTGTCGCGTTTCTTTGCTTGGATAAACTATCGCAGAATAGAATGCAGCGTGTTCAGCTTCAATGCTGTGCATTCGTCTGCCATTTAAATGGCTAAAACTCTATAACTCCTTATTATATTTGTCACATTAGTACATGGAATTTTACGTTTGAGTAAATTTTCATCCCTCCGAGAGAAATTAATATTTAGCATTGATAACTGCTCTATTAATATGAGAATTTTTCTTCTTTCCTCCTTTGCAATTCCTTCACACACAGCTCTGTGAATATTTATAATTGCATCCCAAATAATCGTTTGTGAAATCTCTCATCAATCTCGATGAGTACTCGCTACAAACACCAAATAACTCATTTGCAATAGATTGGATTATTTTGTTTGATTGGTGTATCTTTTCTGTCCTCTTCACAATTGATTTTATCCATTTTTGCTCCTGTTGCCCTAAAATGGTCTTCGTAACCCATTTTGTCACTGACTCTTTCACCGTTATCTTGAAAATTAGGATAACATAGGACTAGCTCTTCTAAACTTTTCCTGAAAGACCTCTATCATTATGATTATCTTTATAGGTTCTGATTTTACATATTCTACTAGGATATTGCTGCAGAACCCATCTGAATCAAGTCTTACACCCTATTCTAATATGTAATGACAACAATTTTACATAGCAGTCTCTCTAAGGCTACGAATTCATCATCAGAGTAAGAACTCAAATTTTTGTGAAGTACTTCCATGCACAGTTTACAACTTGCCTAATTTTATTTCATCATTTCTCACAGATTATCTACTTATTGGAAAATTATTGCCTTCAACTGATTTTTGTTTGGAAAATTCAACATCATAAATCCGTAGTAGTAGTGATTTTCAGTGTTTTCGTGAAGTTTATATTTTTTGATATATTTCGCTTGCATTGAATCTCATTTTTCTGGTGTTGCACACAATTTTCACCATCGAATTTATTACGACCACTAGTGCATAAAAAGTTCTATAACGAATATTTATTCAGTGATTGCGACTAGGAAGACCGAAATAATAATGAGTATATCAATATTTATTTTGAATTTGGGAGGCTTTTACTTGGTAAAATTCCATTATCAATAATAAAAACAAGTACTGTGTTTTAAGGAATTTTACTTAATTTTTTTTTAATTTTACTTAATAATTGCGAATATTTCTTTCGATGTTAAGAATCTATTTCCCAACATTCCTCCAAAAGATACGTATTACTTAGTTGAAGAATTATTAGAAAGGAATCATGTCAATACTATCATTAAATCAGATATTCTTTCATTATTAAAAATTTGTTTAGATCAAAATTATTTCCATTTCAATTACAAATATTATACTATTGAAGACGGCTTGATTATGGGCAATCCGTTGAGTCCTTTGTTAGCAGAAAAGTTCATGAATAACTTAGAGAAATTAATTCATAATCATCCACTCAGTAAATATTGTTTATACTGGTATCGCTATGTAGACGATATCATTATTTGCTTCACAGGAACAGATAGACAGTTGAAAATTTTCGAAAATCATATAAATTCATTACATCCAAAATTGCATTCACAACCGAAATAGAAAGCAATAATTCGATAAATTTCTTAGACGTAACAATTTCGAATGAAAATGGAAAACATGTTTTCGCAATTTACCATAAGCCGTCACATACAGATATTATAATACATAACTCGTCGTGTCATCCATATCAACATAAAATGTCAGCATTCAATAGATTTATTCATAGACTGATTAACATCCCGCTATCACCAGAAAATTTCAACAAACAACTAAATTCGATTAAACAAATAGCCAAAAATAATGGTTACAATCCCAAACTAATAAATAATATTTTAAATAAAAAACAAAGTAGAATCGCATTGAATGAAGTTTACCCTGTCGATAAATTGAAACAAAATTCAACACCTTAACCTATGTTGGCATTACAAGTGAGAAACTGAAATCATTCTTAAGTAGCAATAATTTCAACATAGCTTTCCAAACTAATAATAATTTAGGCAAATATATAAAAATAATAAAACCAAACCAGGTAAAAACAATAAATCAGGTGTTTATAGATTGAATTGCAATGAGTGTGATAATTTCTACATTGGTAGAACACATAGAAATTTTAATATTAGAATATCGGAACATAAACACAGTTTTTCAAATAAAAATCAGATTCAAATTACGCGAATCATCTCTTAGAAAATAATCATTCTTTCGACCCACAGTTTGAAATTTTGCATACAGATAATAAATATTGGAAGGTAGATCTTTGGGAAACTTTAGAAATAAATAAATACAAACACTCAGGTAGACTCATCAATGAACAAGTCGATTTAAGCCCTTCACCTCTATTGAATCTTTTCGGGAGCAATCTATTCCTTAATTTTATTGGATATACCTGTCATAAATAACCACTTAGGAGGAGGCGACCAATAAGCTTTTAATTACTCAAGAACATTTATAGTTATATTCTCATTTACATTTTTCTGCATAATCATTCGTCTGAAGAAGCTACGGTGTAGTGAAACGCGTTACGAATCGCAATTATTAAGTAAAATTCCTTAAAACACAGTACTTGTTTTTATTATCAATATTTATTTGATAAAAAAGGATATGAATATTCAAACAATCGGATAAAAATTCAAAGTATAGTCTCCGAGGTTACTCAAAACTTTGTGTTTATCTTAAGAATTTAACTCTTAACAAATTTTCCAATATATGTAACTTTCAATGATGGTCATGTACTAAACTTGTACTAATTTTATTTTATATCAAGTTCAAAGCGGTGTGCGATGATAAGAAATATGTTGTTATTTGGTTCTCGATGTTTATCCGGCTAGATCCCTTCCAAGAAAATACATCAAAATCCAACCTCTAGGTTAATTCCGACGTTTATTTTTATCAGTGCATAACGGAGAAGTGACGAAGTGGAAAATCTAAGCAAAATAGTATCTCGGTCCTCGACGATTGCTAAATGTTTTACTATAGCCATTAATTTAACATTCAGTCGCACTTTTAGCAAATAAAGGATTCCATGTATTAGGATTAAACAAACATGGCACTCGCTACTGTTGTTTACAGTACATAAATGAGAAACCACACTGCCCTCCTAACAGAGACCTTTCCTACAAAAACTGTCGGATTATCGTGATTTCCTTTCTAAGACACCATATATATATATATATATATATATATATATATATATATATATATATATATATATATATATATATATATATATATATATATATATATATATATATATATATATATATATATATATATATATATATATATATATATATATATATATATATATATATATATATATATATATATATATATATATATATATATATATATATATATATATATATATATATATATATATATATATATATATATATATATATATATATATATATATATATATATATATATATATATATATATATATATATATATATATATATATATATATATATATATATATATATATATATATATATATATATATATATATATATATATATATATATATATATATATATATATATATATATATATATATATATATATATATATATATTTATATCGGGGTTTAACCCTGACGAGTTACCTATATATCTGTTCATGCAAACAACTTGATTTCATGAAAAATATAAATCCCTGCCCGGTAATTAATACAATTGCCAGGCAATGATTATAATCAAAACATATCCTGGAATAATTATATATTAGGATAACGTTAAATGTTATGAGAATATGTCAATCTACCAGAATATATACAAACTGTAGCATCATCAGACAATTACATCAATGTACCATATTACATTCATATATACAAATAAATAAAATATGAAATGAGATTCTGAACAGTATAAACTGAAGACACAACCTATGACTCTACCTTATTATTTTTTGGAAAGAAATCAACGAAGAATATTACAAGATTTGATGACTGTTATCTTTTGAAACTGTTCAAACAAATTTTCTTCAGAACCAAAATCTCAATACTTTTGTGAAGATTCCTAGGAATAACACCTGTTGTGGAAATAATAATCAGTAGAAGAAAAATTTTCAAATTTCCACACTTTTTAATATCTCGTCGCCAAGCATCATATATTTAGAAATCGTATATATATATATATATATATATATATATATATATATATATATATATATATATATATATATATATATATATATATATATATATATATATATATATATATAGAACCGATATGGAATTAAAACTTTATTAAAAGTGTAACAGAATATAACCTATTTTGAAGACTTAATGGAGACACATTATGAGTATAAACCAATTTCTCTCCGAGTGATAATTCAAATGAAAATAACTGATATCAAAAAATTGCCTACTTATTGTAATGGAAAATTGGTGCTTGTAATGGAAATTCCATTAGCCTATCTCTGAGTTTTAGGTGGGAAAAATTGATAGCTTCCATATTGATAAACGATCTCAAAAGGAAGGGTTTGGGATCAATGAGAAATGTTGACCACGCAACAGTAAAATCATCTAAAATAAGTATGTAAAGAACTTTATGCAATGAATTTCACGAAAAAACTTACTCAATAGTTGAAAATTAAATACTTGTACGAAAAAATACTTAAGCTAATATAGAAAAGTGTCCACAATTAACCGAATGAAAGAAAATAGCATAATACTACTGAGATTGCAAAAGAAATTTATGAACTTTTTCCCATATAGTCATAGTCCCATCGATTATCATTATATTTTGAAGTATTTTCTTATACTCAACCTTAAGAAATTATATTGCCTAAACGTCAGCGAAAAGAGAAAAACTATAATATATATCCTATTATTGACATTTCGGAAAAAGTATTTCATTATATGTATATCTGGATTACACCATGTTGTCCCAATTTGAAGGGCATGCAGGCGGGAATTTTCTGAACCCCAGATTAAGCATATTGTCATTTGGAGAAGATTTTTATTTGTATTCGTTCAAATGTTTTGAATAATAAAAAACAAGTACTGTGTTTTAATGTTTTGCGTTTCAATCCACATTCCGTCCACGAATCTCACGTAGGTTGTTGCTTGTACAGCATAAGTATCATAAGTAAACGAAGTCCCATACATTCTTAAAAGTTTTAATTTCGTAGAATTTTTCAAGTTTACGAAAACGAGGAAAACTCAACTCAATTCTACACATATGCGTATTTCGTAGCATTCAAAATCAAAATCGGAAATTTAATCGATGTTATCACTGAACAACTCGATGTTATTCATCGCATGGTTCTCGATGATATACTTCTGATGTTCTACCAGGTAATTTAAATTCTTCATTTCCCTAATGGTGTCACAATTTTCAACACTGTTATACTTTGAAAGCAGAAATGACTCATTTATTAGAACGCCTACATGTTCCCGAGAAATGAAGATAATTTCTTGATCGCACATTTTTTTGTAAAATATCCACAAATTTACCTTTTCCGTAAATTTTAGTTCAATTTTCTCTTCCATCACAAGGCCAACAAGGCTAATAGGTTACATTCGACAACTCATAGAATATGATTTTAAAATTGTTGCTCCACTTTATGGATTAATAAATTGAAGATATATAGTTTGTGAATTCGTTAACACGAATTTCCTTCTCTACTTGAACAAAACTATTATTTTCTCCGAGACCAGTCTTTCGAATTCAATTGATTGAAAAAGTTTGTTCTCCTTTAGGCGATATAAAAAATCACAAAAATAGTGAACATATTCGAAATCGACCATTTTCTGTTCAAACGATTATTTCACAAAAATATGATATCTAAAGACATAAATCCACTGGATTTCAATATGAGATATATATCCTCATCAAATAAGAAACACAACTATCCCCAAGAATGATAAAATGGATTTCAAACACGTTGATTAATCAACGATGCCACTTGAGACAAAATCTCTCATCTGTATTTTATTCTCATTTGGTTATTTATATTTGAAATTATCAGAAAACTGTGAAAGTTAGGCTATAAGCAGCTAAATTCGAGTTCTTCTCTGAGATTAAAAGTGGTTGGAGAGTTTGAAATTTATTTGATTATTCTTAGGTTTTCATGGTAGTTTTATAAAAGACAAGCCGTTTGATCAGGTATTTCTACAATAATATTGATTCTGTTAGTTGTAGATTATTACAAGATAGAAGTAGATATTTGATATTTTCTTTAAGTAAAACAATGAAATTTTGTACTTGAATGTGTAATTAATTAATTAATCAATTAATTCTCCTATATTCATTCTGCACCAAGAAATTGGCGCAGTATTTCAAATTATATATTATATAATTTTTGGTGGCCTAGTAATTAACACATGTTTTTCCCGATGTGTACGGACATATGGCAACAAAATTCGTTGTGTTTCTTGACGCGCAAGTTCCTTTCCTGAGAAAAAAATTGAAGAAATAAATGAAAATTTTGAAAGAAACCACATATTGATAACAGCAGTTGTTGAACAATTTTTGCGAGTAATTCTTGAAACTTTCTCAAGCAACAACGGCTACTATTCAAAATTTTCTCACTGAAATAACGTTTCACTACTGCCGTTGTCAAAACAGTGGAGCTTAAATTAGCACATCGAAAAACCCGATTGATTATTGCCAGGAAATATGTCAATTGA
Source organism: Cryptolaemus montrouzieri (assembly GCA_013387265.2). Lineage (NCBI taxonomy): Eukaryota > Metazoa > Arthropoda > Insecta > Coleoptera > Coccinellidae > Cryptolaemus > Cryptolaemus montrouzieri. Next base: position 88,078,326 of record JABFTP020000021.1, on the reverse strand, counting down.
TTAGAAACTAACTGGGAGAGAGTTTTGTTCACAGATAAGTCGAGATTTTGTCTTTTTCATTGTGATGAACATTTTCTAGTGTGACGACCAGTGCTACTTTTGACCTACCTATGGTTCTGGTGGAGAATTCAATAATGATGTGCGGAGGAATTTCTTTGAACTAATCTGGTCGTTACATACATTTTAGAAGAACATGTTGTACTATTCGCGGCGAAATTTTTTTGTTCAAGCATGATAATGTCAGACATCACCAAGCTGATATCGTTAGGAACTACCTTTAAGATCACGAAATCCCTTCAATGGAGCGACCTCAATTCCACTGAACATATGTGGGACATATTTCATAGAACATTAAGAAGCCAACAAAACCAGGCAGCTATCGTGAATGAGGTTAAACAGACTGATCGAAATTAATGAATGCTTCAAGGTAATTGGTTTTGAGTTGAAATCGTAGATGTAATTCTCGCTAGGGAAATCGGAAATAACAAGTATTGAGTGGTTTTTGAGCCCATTGATTTTTTCCTATTGTTTTAAATTTTTCTTCATTAGTTTGATTTCAATTTCCATGAGTACTATTTTCATTTCGATTGTTCTCAAATATTACTCAGGATTACTACAAAATAGTTCTTCAATTTGTCTTCTCTTTTTCTGAATAATTTGAATTTTCCATTTTGTACGTTCATTTACGGGCGCAGTTTATTTTAAGAAAATAACCGGGAAATGGTGGATTTCCGAATAGAGCGCTATTTTTGTTTTTTGCTTTATACAAGCATAAGCATATATTATTATTAAATTCAATAGGATTTTGAATGTTTCATATGAGCGATCACGGAAAAACTTAATCTTTTGTAATATTAGATGCGCAACTAAGTTCTCGCTGTTTGTCAATCGATGACTCCAGCAGTAAGTTCTGGTCGATTTTTACATATCCAGAACGTCTTGACTAAAGCTTAGCCATATGGTAAACAAACCACTGTGACACATTAGTGATTTTGAGTTTGTGTCATATACTTTTAGTTGTGAGAAAATTTCTGATTTTATGCCAAATAATCATCATTTACGGAAGGTGTTGATTTTCTTTTCATTTCAAGAAAACGGCAGCTGAAGCTCATAGAGATCTCCAGAAAGTTTACGGATATGCTGCTCTAAGTGAACCAACGTAACGGGATTGGTTCCGTCGCTTCAAAAACGGTGATGTCGATGTGGACGACCGTCCCCGTGAAAGAAGGCCAAAAATCTTCGAAGACGCTGAATTGGAGGCATCGCTCTATGAGGTTCCGTGCCAAACGCATAAAGAGTTTGCTTTAGCCTTAGGAGTTACCCACCAGGCCATTTCCAAGCGATTGCATCCGTTGGGAATGATTCGAAAGCAAGGAACTTGGGTTCCTTATGATTTGAAGCCAAGACACGTTGAGATTTGATTTTTCGCCTGTCAAAAACTGCCCCAGCGGCAAAAAAGGAAAGGTTTTCTTCATCGCATCGTAACGGGTGATGAAAAATGGATTCATTACAGCAATCCAAAGAAAAAACAAAATCGGGGTCTGTCCGGTCATGCTTCTACGTCATCGCCTCGGCCGAATATTCAAGCTGCGAAAGTTATGCCTTGTATTTGGTGGGACCAAGTTGGTGTTATTTATTATGAGCTATTGAAACCGAACGAAACCATTGGGAAATGGTATCGAACTCAATTGATGCGATTGAGTGAAGCACTGCGCGAAAAACGGCCACAATTCGAGCAGGAAGAAATAATTCTACAGCATGACAACGCTCGGCCTCACGCTGCCAAACCCGTTAAAACCTACTTGGAAACGCTCAAATGGGAAGTCCTACCCTACACGCCATATTCTCCAGACACTGCACCATCCGGTTATTAATTGTTCCGTTCGATAGCATATGGACTGGCTGATCAACAGTTCCGCTCATATGAAGAGATCGAAAAATGGCTTGATTCGTGATAGCATCAAAAGACGAACACTTCTTCCTTCACGGTATTCGAGCTCTGCCAGAAAGATGGGAAAAAGTTGTAACTAGCGATGGGCAATATTTTGAATGATTCGTTTGTAATCTTTTTTCACAATAAAGTTGTATTTTCATGAAAAACAGCGAGAACTTTGTTGCGGACTCAATAGGTTGTGTAAGAAAATGGAATTTTGGAGATACTGCTGTATTGATGGTTTTTCTATTTCATATTTGACCAGGACAACAAATCAGCCTTATTCTATCCTTGGATATTAGAAAATGGTCAGTCCTAATGACATAAAACTGTTTTCAACGAAAACAGATATGAAAAATGTTTTTTCATTTGTTGAACCCATGGTTTCACCACTTTTTCAAGTTATCTTGTAATTGAGTCATAAATTTTTCCACAGAAGTATTGACTACCGTCTCAAAATCTATAAATTTACCATAAATTCACTTATTAGGTGGATATGCCATATAGTTCGTCCGTCGATAATTCCACAGAAACAATTTCCCAGAATATAAGAACTTTATACGTTAATCAAGGTCTTATATCAAATTTCATTCAACGGTATATGCGTGGTTCATCAACAATCACAGAAGTTATCGCATTTGAAATATTGAGATTGTGAATCCTATAATATTTCAGGAAAATACATTATTTTCTAACGAAATATTACATCATAATATTGATATCTAATTAACGTTCATCTTCTTCTACCTCAAAATCAAGCAACTCGAACTTTCCCCCCGACGTCAAGTTACTTGACCCATTTCTTTCCAGTTAATGTCTACTTCAACCACTGCGAAGCTTATAGAAATTTGAAGGCATTTATTTTTAGGCGAAGCACATAAAAACTGGAAGCAATTGAACAGGCGTGAATAGAATGATCCTTCCGCAGTAAATTTCACAACAGTCTGCGAAAATTTATGGCATGATCCGAGTCCGTAGTGATTATTTCTTTTTTTCTTCGAAGCGATTCAGAACTTGTTAAGTCTCAATTGGGTTTTTATTGTGCCTTTTCTGTCCAGAGCTATAAAATAAATAGTTTAATCGACGAAATCATCCAGCTTTCCAAATAGATTTCCTGAAAAATGGCAATTCGGCTCAAATTTATGTGAACCTTCGAGGCTTTTCTTAATGAAGGGAGTTTATGAAAAATGGTTCGCTAGAGAGTTTATATGCGCATGTTTATAGGAAATTTTAGGAGCGGCCGAAAAGTGGCTGTTGATAAATATCATTCTCTTTTTATTCACGCTGAAAGCCAGATTAATTTGATAAAATATTCATGTTTCGTCTACGCAGCCAAACCGATTTAAACAAAAATAAAATGAATGCTTCCCATCGAGGTAGAAAAATTACCATGAGAATTGCTGAACTTAAATTAATAACATGTAATTATGATCAGTATTATATGGTTTCTTCATTCAACATTGAAAAACCAGATGAAATATTTGGATTTATTGATATACGGAATAATAGAAACATTTTTCAGATTTAAATTTTACCTTCAAACACAAAAATTTATATCATAGTCATCATTAATTTCGAAAATATGTACCATATTCAACTGATAAAATGTTTAAGTATTCCAAAAATATAAACATTAATGATGAATTGAATTAAAGGGATTATATACAGCTAGAAGGCCAAAAAAAAGCGAATTTTCCAGAATTTTTCTGAGAAAAATTATTTATCCAAATATTCGTACACATATAGTATTTCTCACCTGTACTTTAAGATTTAATATTAGTAAACATATTTATTTGGAAAGCAGCTGATCTACGGGAGCTCCTCTCAAAAAAGACGTTTTGCGGTGAATACTGTAACTCTGAACTGAATCCTCTGAAATCAAAAAATCAAACAGATTTCGTTAATATAATGTTGAATCTAGCAAATAGTCGAAGGAATAAGCAAACTAAAATTTTTTGACAAAATGGCGGTTTCTCAAAGAAAAAAATCGATTTTTGACCGAAATATTGGCCCTAAATTGTTTATAAAAAAATATTAGTGGGTAAAGAAATTCTTCGATTGGTTACGAAAAAAATATATTATATAACATCACATTACATTGGAGGGGGTCGTTCGGTTTTGCAAGCCTTTCCGAACAAAATCAAGAATCTCCCTGGGAGCTTTCGCTTTTAAGTCGTGCGGCTCTAGCTTGTCGTTACCGAAGTGTATATGTCTTTGACGGCAGTAGAGATGCAACTGCAAAGAATATGTTTGGCAGTTTCATCGCCCTCTTCACATATTCTGCATGTTGCCGTTTCCGATTTGCCCATTTTACTGAGATGATATCTCAGTGGGCAGTGTCCAGTAAGGAGGCCTGTTATAGTCCTCAGCTCGTTGCTAGAGAGATCGAGAAGCTGTTTTGTCTTCTTTGGCGAATAGTCAATGAACTTTTTCGCTTGCCTTTGGCCTGGCTCCTCCAGTATTCTTTTTTGCTAGATTCTTCCCTCCGTTCCAGTTCCTGTCGTCTGTGTGGCTTGCTTAGACCGCAGAACGGTTCAGGCCCGATGGGTGGGATTCCAGCAGCTGATCTAGCCAGTTCGTCAGTGGCTTCATTTCGCTGTATGCCTTCGTTTCCAGGCACCCACTACAGGAAAAGTTTGTTCCCCTCAGCAAGTTGCTTCAAGGATTGACTGCATTCCCAGACAGAGATGCTCCGATAACTGTAAGAGTTTATAGCCTAACTGTCCGTTAAAATGTAAATCTTTGCAACTTTGAGTTTTCTTCGTAGTCACAGGTTTACAGTAAGTGTTTCTGCTTGCATGATTGTGGGAGTAGAGCCCAGAGGCACTGAAGAAGAGTGCCTGGGTTCATATATGCCTGCTCCTGTTCCATCAATCGTTTTTGATCCGTCCGTGTACCAGATGGAGGATTTTCGGTCTGATTGATTTGTTTTTCACTTTACGATGGTGCGGTCTTCTATGGCCACTTCGGAGGGTGTATGAAAATCAAACTCAAGCGGCATTATATTCGATGGTTGTGATAAGATTTCTGGCGCTATGTAACCCAGAATACCCAGGTGCCCCTTCAGATCATCAGGTAATAATTTTTCTGTGTGTTGGAGCCGTAATTCCGCCATCAACGCCTCCTTTTTCAATTTTATATGAAGAGGAGGGAAATTTAGGATTACCTCCAAGGCAGTAGTCGGGGTGCTTCACAAAGCACCTGTTGTGCCCACGCAAGCTAACCGCTGCAGTTTATGCAGCTTGTTTTTAGTAGTTATTTCTGATGTTCTCGTCCACCATACGGACGATTCATATGTGACAATGTGACTTGAACCGCTGTGTATAACCAGTAAGTTATTTTTGGCTGTAGCCCCCAGGTCTTTTCGAAGAGTCTATGGCATCCCATAGGCACGATGTAGCCCTGAAAAGAGCTTTGTCAATGTGTAAAGTCCAGTTGAGTCTCTGATCTAAGGTTAACCCTAGATACTTAGCCTGTTCCGAAAATTTCAGAGTATGTCCATTCAGAAAGGGGGCTTTGTGTTCCACTTTCTACGTCTTGTGAATGGAATTAGAATGGTTTTGTCTGGATGGATGCTGAGCCTCTCTTCAGCTCACCATTCATTCACGATGTTAAGGGCTTTTTGCATCAGGTTCGATTAGATTCCATCATGCTTTCCCCTGATGATGATAACTAGATTAACATCATAACCTTGTTCGTTGAAGCCAGCGTTGTTCAGTCTTTTTAAGGGGCCATCAACAACTACTGACCATAGTAGCGGCGATAAGACACCTCCTTGAGGGCATCCTTACACTGCTGACACTGATATTTCAATGTCTCCAAAAGTGGCCAAAAAATATATTGAAGAAGCTTGTGTTATTTTGAATTGAGACTAATCGGTTAAGCCGTTTTCGAGTAATGTTGGACTTTCAAATCACCATTTCGAGAAAAACGCGTTTGAAGTTTGGAATGCACTTTACACAGGATAAAATTTTTTTTAACTTACATGGAATCTTCTATTGCTGGACCATGTAATACACCCTCCGCTGGTTCAGGCATTGCTCATCTTATTTTTCGGCATATGAATGCGCATTGGGCCCAAGTGTGATTTCTATTACCTTCATATAATACAATACTGAGGCCATTTTTTCATTAAATACGCCAGCAGCTATGTATGCAGCGATATCCACAGTTTTCGAACCAGCCGGAACAATTTTGGGAAATATTTTCCAAGTTAGTTGACAGTAGCCCTCATTGTTGCTTTGGTTAAATCCACCTACACATCTTTCTAATAAATTCTCACTGCTTAGATCTGTAAAAATCGAAAATACAGCCTCAGCAACATCTTCTGGTGATTGCTCATAATCATGTTTGAAAGTGGAATATTGATTGGCAGCTGCAGCCCTCTCCCAACTGCACCATAAGTCTGGAACATCAGGTTACTTGTCGTGCTGTGGTTTTTTGTCAGTTGAACAATGATGATAATATGTGGCCCAGATAGCATTATTCATTTTTTCAACGGAATCACAATTTCTCCTTATTGCTAAGCCATAATAAATTGTCAACTTATCGATCATCTTTCCAGTAAGTTTGCCTTTTCCACCGAGAGTTTTTTGTGTATTCTTTTTTCCTTTTTTGTTCACAACAGTTTCACCATATTTTGTGACACAATATCGGAGTCTCGTGCCCATTCGTTTCTGTACGTGTCCCATACAATATTTCTTCACAACTTCTTGATCAACGTAAGGTGCAGCCTTTAAAATTCCTGAGCATGTTTTGGAGTCACCTATATGATTTTTTACATTACTCCAAGCTTTTCCAATGAACGTTGGAACCATTTTCCCAGAAGAACCAGAATGATTAGCAGTGCAAGTTTTTTATGTCTTGCATAACATTCATTATATTATTCGGTATTGAGTTTCTTCTTTCAAGTTTCACACAGTTTACAGCAGGCACTTTTCACAAAAATATCTATGATTTTACCAGAATACTATCTGATCAATGAATTCACACCCTACAAAGAAGTAAACCCTCGGTTTTTCATTGTGCCATCGCCAGATACAGTTAATTCTGTCGAATGTTCATCACCTTGATATTCGGAAGTTGAATTTTGTTCTTCAGTACAAGCCTGTTGGAAAAGTTTTTTGGGTGGCTGTTTTTAAACTGTAGTGAAAATTATTCATTATTGAATCTTAAGTGGGATTTGATATTAAAGCTCGCATGTCCATAAATCCACAACATCTTGCTGCAACTCTCAACCCTAATCTCTCATGACAAATAAAAAAACATCGATTTATTTCCTAAGAGTGCACGACAAAAGGACTAGAATTTATGTTAAGATCTGCACACTTATCCCACAGAAAACAGTTTTGAATCCATGTCCGTTTAAAAGCAGTTTGAAACTTAACATTTCCGTCGCAGATCTTACAATTCACATTTTCTTAAATTGCTGCAAACAATGTTATAAAATTTAAAATGCGATACTCATCAAACGGATCACGTGGAGCTGAGATTTTCTCTTGTTCTTTAAATTTTTCTCCGAGGCACTGAAACTACTTTCGTCCATATCAGCTGCTTTTGGATTAAAAACATTTTTGCGCGATTTTGTTCTCTACTTACGTATGTTAAGAAATTTTTTCATTTCTCTGGAAGACTTCATTGTCACGATAAAATCACAGAAAAAAACATGAACGAACTCACATCTTTACTGCTTGGCTTAGCTGCTTATACTGACTTCCACTCTTAAATATTTTCCAGTTTGGGCATAGAAAAATTAAAATATACATTTCAGATATGAAAAAAAAACACCAACACACTGTTGCTTTACATATCTAAATACACTAGAAGGGAGCATTTACAATAGGCAGGTGCATAAAAGGGTCAGCGTTACAGGTAGGCGTGGATGCTCTGGCTTTGTACTTTCATGCACTTCGAAACACCTTTTCAAATTTGCGTGTAATTTTCTGTGTTTATTCTTAAATATATGTTCATTAAGAGAATAAAATAAAAAAATGATTTTTTGAGAATTAGAAATTTATATAACCCCTTAAGCTGAATCCAAATGTTTGATGAAATATATAAAAATTGTAGATTCGAAATGGGAGAAATTACTGAAACTACTGGGGGCCCACTGAATAATTTGCATCAATAATTTTAAATTGAAAAACTGTACTCAAGGAGTGTTCTATTTTTAGTAATGCTTGGACAAAACTTCTACAAACGACTATTTCAATCGAGTGGACTTCAAGCGAAGCTCCAGTCAGTTTTTGCGTTGATTTTTGAATCTTAAATAATTACCCTTGAAAATGTTGAAGAGTCATAATCTAGAACCTTTAACAGAACTCGATAGAAAACAAAAATATTTTATTATCATAAAGATAATCACCATTATTCATGAGAATTATAATGAAAATTGCCTTCATTGAAAACCTTGAAGCATATTACTATGAATGATGAACACGAGGTATGTCTCTTATGTTATACATACTGGCACATAGAGGACATCATTAACGAAGTGTTAGTACTGAAATGAATTTGTTAAGATAAATCAAAATTGTAGTCTGAAAACTGTCGAAGTTGACAAGTTTCTTAATAAATAGAATTAAACCGTAAGCATTTTCGTACAATAATTTTCTACAATTTTCAAATACAATTATCTCAGTACAAATGTCTCAGTTGGTTTCCTTATTGGTACAATTGTGGTACCACATTAGTCAACATTTTCCTGTTGTTAGTTATGCAGAATGTTAACTCAAAAAGGTTAGGTTTGCGATGATCCAAGGGCACCGGAAAAAGTGGTCACTCAAGTAAATGTGGATGATGTGCAGTGCATAAGACAATCCAGGAAGATACATATACATCTTCATACATATATATATATATATATATATATATATTTATATATATATATATATATATATATATATTGACCTTGCTTCTCTCTTATTATTAGAAAAAGCGAGAAATTTCACTTCCAAATAAGACCGAGAGCTTTTCCTAACAACTATCAGCTTCAAGGTGGTTTCAAGGTCAAATTGATTTCGGCATTAAAATATTACGTCTGTCAACTTAAATTATGAGTTTTCAAAAACTGATTCAAGATCTGTAATCAGTGAGTCATTCAATCCCTGTACCTCAATGTTAACAAAATTTTGTGGATTTTTGAAAAATTTTCGCATTATATGTAATCAGTTACTGCAACTTACCTCCAATTTGGGGAAAATTCATTGAATTTTTGAAGTCATGTCTGCATCCAGCATACTTGTTTGGCCACCCAATTAGCCAATCCAAGGGAAATTTATCATTTTTGGTGCAGTTGCTGTTTTTAACATTAGGATAATTGTAAGACAGTTACTTTCGATGTACGACCTTGAAACCATCGTGAAGCTTGTTATTATGAGCGAGGACTTACATGAACGTAAGATTTCTCCCTCTTTTCGAATCCTTCATAAAAATAGGGGTTCTCGATTTGAAAATTAAATTTGACTTTGAAATGGTGGTCATTAGGTTGCCAGGGAAGAATCCAAAATAAATTCACAGGAATGGGAATTTCATGAGATTTATTTTGTTGAATACACATTTTATAATAATAGCTTCGTATTATATATATATATATATATATATATATATATATATATATATATATATATATATATATATATATATATATATATATATATATATATATATATATATGGTCAGATATCTTCCGCGATAAACTTCGCGTGGAGTCTATGTATGTAAATCTGAGACAAGACAAATTATTCAAAAATCCGTAGATCAATAAATAATCCCTCCTGACAAGAGCTAGTTTCCAAATCTGCCCGCCATGCACGCAGCCCCCAAGCGCCACAATAGTGCAACCAAGCAGGATGCCGAGAAACGAAGCGGCAGACTGCAGTTTCGCCCTTATTAGGAGCTCATCAGTGTCGCATATCGCTTCTCAGCATCCTACCAGGCTACATCGGGGTACCCTATCAATTCCAGAAATGACGCATCTCGTACATACGTACGAGAGTCGCCCTCTATGGACCGAAACGGCGAACCCGCTACCGGACTTCGAGAAAGATACGAACAGTAACAAACAGATGTGAAAACGTTAAAAATTCCAAACATTTGGGAGACATCTTTCGCCGTTCCGTGAATCACATCAACGGTAGAAAACGTGCGAAATAATCCCGCTGGAATAGTGCTCTGCTTCCGAGATAACCCTCCCGTCGGTAAATATTTGGTCAGATATCTTCCTCGATAAACTTCGCGTGGAGTCTATGTATGTAAATCTGAGACAAGACGAATTTTTCAAAAAAATGCGATGAGATGTCGATTTTACTAAATTCAATAAAGATATCATCCTACCATACTCAACTGTACAACGAAATAGTTGATGTGGATTTTGGTTGAAGAATTGGGTAAGCGAATAGGTCCAAAATAAATTCTCAGGGAATGGAAATTTCATGAGATTTATTTTGTTGAATACACATTCTATAATAATAGTTTCGTCAATAGAACATACTAGCATGAAATATGACTTCATTTTTATCTCTGGATCTATTCAAAATAGGTAAAGGGACAACTTATACATTTAAATTTTCAAAACATGTACCCAGTACTCCTGTATCTCCAAGATTTTATTGTGACAGGATGAAAGGTTTATGACAATAATGAGTATAGAAATTGAGGTTCGTATTCAATTGCAGTAGATATAGGAGAAGATCAAAAAAAGGTAGTAATTTTTATCAATTGTCGATTCATTCAAAAAAGGTTTATTTAAGGCATAAACTGATCAGAAAAAATTCACCTTAGCTCAGTTTAACACATTCGAACATAAAGTGGAAAATAAGGCTTCACACTCAAAACAAAAAAAGAAAATTTTGAAATTAACCTATGTAATAAAAAATCCTTCTGCAGAAGAAGCTGCTGACGCCTTCCAATAGGTCATTGTGAATGTATCAGCGAACGATTGGACTAAATGCTTCCAGACTTGATTCGAACGATAGAAAAAGTGTATTAATCCTCGAGGAGAATACTTTGAGAGCTCTCAATCGTGTTATTCTAGCTCTATATGCAGATCTTAAGAGACATCCCTCATACATAGCCAAGTTATCGGTGTTCGATTGAATGGGGATCAAATCGCCTATTGTTCCGTAACTGGGGTCAGCAATTTTTTAAATAATTTTTATTAATTGTCGATTCAATCGAAAACGGTTTATTTAAGGCATAAACTGATCAGAAAAAAATCACCTTAGCTCAGTTCAACACATTCGAACATAAAGTGGAAAAAAGGCTTCCTATTTAAAACAAAAAAAAAAAAAAGAATTTTGAAATTAACCTATGTAATGGAATATAATTGATCGATGAAGCCTGAACTACGTGATAGTTGATATTTATAATGAATAAAAAAATAAAACAAGTTACTATGTTTTAACTATCACTAATTTATTGATGTAAATAATGACAAAATTTTTACATTGGTTGGACCGGTTTCGGACATACGTCCATTATCAACAACAAGCTAATGAAAACTGAATACTCATGTACAATACAGAAATTACCATCAATAAAATGCTAGTAGAGGTCACAGTAACTTGAATAATGGTGATTGGTAGGTAATTAAGTCTACCTGGTCGTTAAGGAGCTTAACCGTTTCTACCATAGATGCCTTGAAAATTTCCATCGATTCAAATAAATGGAGTTAATAAGATTTATCACAGGAATGAAGAATTTTTAGCTGTTGAAGTTCTGGAAAATGATGACATTCATTCAGACAATGTGCAGCTAAAGCTGAATCATATTTCTGACGTAGGAATAACCGGAAATGTTCTTTGTATCTAGCCTTGAAAGAGCGTCCTGTTTTACCTATATAAATGGAATTGCACTCAGAACATGTTAATTGGTGTACTCCTGATTTTTCGAATTTATCGGTTTTATCTTTTGTGTTGAAAAGCAGGCCTGACAATTTGCTAACTGGTTTGAATGCAATATGAACTTTTTTACTATCTGACAAAACTCTAGCAACCTGTTCTGACGTCTTCCCAAAATATGTTAGAGACATACATTTTCGAGCTTTTCTCTCTTGAATTGGGGATATACCATGTTGAATGTGTTGTATTCGTCGAGCATTCAGTTTGCATTAGCTTGTTGTTGATAATGGACGTATGTCCGAAACCGGTCCAACCAATGTAAAATTTTGTTATTCTTTACATCAATAAATTAGTAAACAAAGATTCGTCTGAAGCAGCTACGGTGTAGTGAAACGCGTTACGAATCAATAAATTAGTGATAGTTAAAACATAGTAACTTGTTTTATTTTATTATTCAATAATGGAACATCATAATTTCAGGAAAAACAAAAAACTAGCATCTACCTCATTTTCAAATTCACTTTTCAATATATTCAATATTTAATAATAGATATTTTCTTAGAGAGCATATAGTATTTTTAATATAAAGTGAGGAAAGCATTTCCATTCAATAAGAATGTCATTTAACATAACCACATTCATTCATTGAAAAACCCTCTTTTTGGGTTGGTGATAAATTCAAATACATTCGTTCAGACAAATTCCCGTTTCAAAATCTAAATGACACGATGTGAAGTACCGCAAATAAGAAATGGACTCGACCTGTCCAAAATCCTGTCTTCTTTACCTGAGGGACAGAATGTGGGGTCACAATGAATGCGTGGTTTCAAGATCCGTGAATACGCTCTGAAACTATTAACAATACTTTAGGGCCTACTCGTAGGGATTTCGCAGACATGGAAAGGTGATTTCCAAACCTGCGATTCGTATAACTCAAGTATGTTATTGTATCTGTCACAGATTTTACCTCTCTTTGAACCTTCTTTTCAAGATCGATGAAGGGAATGGAATTATTTTGATGGTTTGGAAAAAGCGAATGGCTGAAGAATTGCTTTGTTGATGTTCCGACTTCTCGAAAGTTCACATGGATATGGGAATATATAGCTATACAAATATTTCTGTGAATATTTCATGAAGAAATCATAGCAAGAAGTATATCTCAGAAATTTTGCGACACAATACCTGATAATAATTATATTATCGAATGTTTGAAAATCAACACATTTCTCATATATATGATGGTCCACTCTTTTCTAGCAAGTTTTAACCAACCTATAGAACGCGTTTCATGATGACTTCCCCTTATGAACATAAATCCACAAATGTTTCGTTTTAAAAATGAATTCTGGTTTCTTATTTTCGTTAACTTCTTCAATTTTGACTATATCGGCCTCAAATTCGAAAAATTCGAAACCTTTTCAGTTTCACACAATTCGGCAGTCAAAACAGTTATGAAATCCTAAGGATATTATTTTGTCCTGGATTATCCCTACTTTTTTCCCCCTGGAAATGTTACGGTTCGCCACTGGATTCCATCAATGATATTATTCAATTATTTGGGTGTCTTTGTACTAACTTGTATGGTTCCTACTTTTTTGTCTTAGCTGAAATCGATTTCAATGAAACAATAAATTGTCTCTTCTTCGTTTTTATTTTCAACAGCTGGGAGTTGGTGAAGCTTGCCATGTCATAGCTGTGGCCGCACACGATAATGTGTGTATTCTCTCGCTTCTTGAAAAGGACCATAATAAAAACCAGTAATGTGTTTTTTGGAATTTTACCTAATAATTATGATTCGTAACACGTTTCTTCAGATGAATGAATGTACAGAAAATAAGAATGAGAATATAAATATAAATTTTCTTAAGTAATTAAAAGCTTATTGGGTTGATTCTTCTTAAGTGGTTATTTATGACAGGTATATCCAATCAAATTAAGGAATAGATTGCTCCCCGAAGAGATTCAATAGAGGTGAAGGGCTGAAATCGACTTGTTCTTCAACTGAGTAGTACGTATCCTTCGAAAGAATGTTGGGAAATACATTCTTGACATCGAAAGAAATGAGTTTGGAATTAGGTGGTATAATGGTTGTTAAGAATCTATTTCCCAACAATCCTCCGAAGGATACGTACTACTTAGTTGAAGAATTATTAGAAAAGAATCATGTCAATACTATCATTATATCAGATATTGTTTCATTATTACAAATTTGTTTAGATCAAAATTATTTCCATTTCAATAACAAATATTATACTATTGAAGACGGCTTGATTATGGGCAACCCGTTAGGTCCTTTGTTAGCAGAAATGTTCATGAATAATTTAGAGAAATTAATTCATAATAATCCACTCAGTAAATATTGTTTATACTGGTATCTCTATGTAGATATCATTATTTGTTTCACAGGAACAGATAGACAGTTAAAAGTTTTCGAAAATCATATAAATTCATCACATCGAAAAATTGGATTCACAACCGAAATAGAAAGCAATAATTCGATGAATTTCTTTGACGTAACAGTTTCGAATGAAAATGGAAAACATGTTTTCGCAATTTACCATAAGCCGTCACATAGAGATAATATAATACATAACTCGTCGTGTCATCCGTATCAACATAAAATGTCAGCATTCAATAGTTTTATTCATAGATTGATTAATATTCCGTTATCACCAGAAAATTTCAACAAAGAATTAAATTTTATTAAACAAATAGCCAAAAATAATGGTTACAATCCCAAACTAATAAATAATTTTTAAATAAAACACAAAATAGAATCGCATTGAATGAAGTTTACCCTGTCTATAAATTGAAACAAAAATTCAACAGCTTAACCTACGTTGGCATTACAAGTGAGAAACTGAAATCATTCTTGAGTAGCAATAATTTCAACATAGCTTTCCAAACTAATAATAATTTAGGCAAATATATAAAAAATAATAAAACCAAATCAGGTAAAAACAATAAATCAGGTGTTTATAGATTGAATTGCAATGACTGTGATAATCTTTACATTCTATTCCTTGTACACCTGCCCTTGGATTGTATCTAAGCCTAACCGTTTTACGATTAAATTCTGCATACCAACAAAAAATTGGTGACTGGTGAGGTTCGTCAATGCCGAAAACAGAAACTAACTTACCGAAACATTCTTGTTGGGAAAATTGTTGTTGAAAATTGTAGGAAATAATTTCGCGAAAAGGCTCACGTTTAATTCCTTTTTTCAACTAACTTTCCAACTTTGAATATTTATTGTGGCTAAAACCTAGCACGCATAAAAGTGAAACTTTGAATTTATATTAAAAAAATCATGGAAGGGCATTCTCAGTAGCGACAGTGGATTAATGGTGTCTTCTTTATCCCAGCATGCAAAACTTGATAGACAGTACTCGTATTTGTTCCTAGATTATGGGCTACGATATCTATATGCATTTTTCTGAACGTAGAAAAATTTATGTACAACGACATTTATATGGAATCACCGGATATTTTGAATATTATTCTAGAAATTATTAGGATTGATCCTTTTTGAAATATTTCAATTGAAAAAAGAAATAACTTTATTTGAAGAGAGAAACAAATAAAAGAAAATAAGGAGTCTCTCCGCATATAGTAAAAAAACTTGAAAATTGTTTTCTCTCGGAGTAGGCGATTTTTTATTGACCTCCGTAGCTTATATTATCTCCTCTTGGCCCGATACAAGCCTGAATCCGACTAGGCATGCTTTGGATTAGGTTTTCGACCTCCTCTGTGGTGATATTTTGTCACTCTTGTGTGGCGGCTTGGATGAGCTGTTATGGGGTTCTTGAATTATCCTGGCGCGATCTAATTTTCCTTTTGAGATTATCCCATAAATGTTCTATAGGTCCTGAGAGCAAGCTGGTCAGTACAAAGTAGCGATTCCCTGTCCAAAGATAATGTCACACGAGGTTTCTGATATGGAGAGGAGCATTATCTTGCATAAAAATGAAATTCTCACCGTAGGCACCTCGCCAAAGTCTCACTGTGGGCTTCTGCACTAGGTTCACGTAATTTCTAAACGTTACACTCGCGTGAAACGAAATCAAATCTGCTTTGTCTACCAGCATACTGCCACCCCAAAACATCACACTGCCCCCTTAGTATTTCGGAATTTGTCTTGCTGCTCAGAGTCTAGCTTGTCTTCCACGACCCCTTGAAACCCGAATCCGGTGGTCATCTGATGCAACACCAATTCTGGCCTCATCCAAAAAAAAAACATTTCGGTAATTCTCACTATTCCAATTTTGGTGCTCTATACACCAATTAAGTCTGTTAATTTTTAGTTGTCTGGTTAGCTCTGGAACTGTTAAGCGCCTTCTGCTATATAAACCATTTGAACGAAGTATTTGACGTATCGTTTCGACTGATACATTGATGCCTGTGGCTTCCAGAAATTGCATTTGGAATATGGGGTACGACGCACTAGGGTCTCTTCTTGCTATTTGGCATAAAAAGCGGTCTTATTCTTCAGAAGTGATCTTCCTACTTCTTCTAGAACTATTTTGCAGAGATTGTAGCTCCACGTATCGGGCGTACGTTTCTGAAATTAACCCTTCTGATACCCCCACTTGTGGCTGCTTTAATCCCTAGGTGTCACCTCTTCTTCAACGAGATCAATTATTCGATCCCTCTGCACATAAGACAATCCAACGTAAGGTATTTTCGATTATGATTATAGGCTTTTTCAAATTTTGAAATATAAGGTTGCAGATCTCAGTGAGTACAATATTATTCTATTCAGTTTTTTATAACAAAAAAACTTCATTCTTCACAAGTAGTCAAAGATCCATGGTTTAAAACATTCAATAATGTGAAATACCTAGTGATTCCATATAAATTTGGTTTTGTGTAAATGCGTCCTTCGAGGTTACTTTAGATATTGAATTTACGTTCATTAAGCTGTAAACAACTTAATTCCCTATTCTTGTTTATTGGAGAGACACGAGAGACAAGATAATACCAAAAATTCACAAAAATAAGAATAAATTATAGTAGATAAGTACGTTCTACCGTTGAAACGAAATATGTCAAAACTTCAATGAACAAATTAAATCAGTTATTATAATGATGAATTAATGTCAGAATCATTGTTTTCAACAATTTAGCTTTTTCGATATACAGTGTGTTCCAACGAAAATTTGACCCCCCCTATAACTCCGAAATGAGTAACATTAGCGAAAAACACCAAGACACGTCGATTTTTGTTTCGAGGGGGAGCATTTTTCGAAATAATTCGAAACATGTCAGATCAACCTCCTACCCCCAGCAACCCTAATTTCGAAATTCATCATAGGGAATAAGGGTCGAGTGGCACCTTACTGTAAAGGTCTGTCAATTCTCCATTCTGATTTGTCATTTTTAGAATTTTAAATTAACATACAGGGTGTCCCTACCGAGGGTAAAGTTGAATTCCTGCAAATCCCAAATACTAAATGAAATCGATTTATTTTGGCATAATGCAAGCGCAGGTTTATGCTCGGTCTAGAAAAACGACCTACACTTGTGAATTTGGAGTTGGTGCAATCAACCCCTATTTCCAGCATCCCCAACTCAAAAATCATTCGATCGAAAATAGGTCAAGTGGCACCTCGTTGGAATGGTATTTCAATTTTCTCTTCGAATTTGGTATTTTCGAAATTCAGAATCAGCATACAGGGTGTCCCGGAGCAGGAACACTGAAAACCCAAATAACTTTTTGAAACTGGTTCATTTCGGTATAATACGAGAACATGTTTATGTTTGATTCGAGAATAAGACTCTCTTGCGTGAATATGGAATTTTTGCAATCAATCTCTTCCATTCAGCATCCCCAACTCAAAAAATCATACAAGTGATTATAGGTTGAGTGGCAAAGTTCCAGAAAGATTTTTCTATTTTCTGAATCACTGAGGCATTGGTTTCAGTTTGGCAATCGAGGTTTTCTGGCGTGAGGATCAAGATGAGGGGATGATGGAGAAACTGATTGGATGCTCATCTAAACAGGAAAACGAGATTTATTGAACTTGTATTCAATTGAAAACAAAAAACTAACTTGATTATTACAACAATTGTTCAAAATGACCTCCGCCCACCTCCATACAGTTATACAGACGATTTTCGAACTCTCTTCTCACATTAGCGAAAACTGCAGGAGTCAAAAGTCGGCATTCTGTGATAATCCTCATCCGCAGCTCCTCCAGGTTTTCTGGTCTTGTGGCATAAACTTTAGATTTTAGGTGGCCCCACAAAAAAATCTAGGGATTTAAATCTGGTGACCTGGCTGGCCACTCAACAGGTCCTCTTCTACCAATCCACCTTCCTGGGAAATTTTCGTCTAAATATTGGCGCACCCGAGCATCATAATGCGGAGGAGCACCGTCTTGTTGAAAACGCATTTCGTCCTCAGAAAGAGTTGGATCGTTCTGTAAAATTTCTGTCAATCTAGGATGTATGTGTTCCTCTAACAACTGTAGGTAGCCATTTCCATTCAGATTCCCTCAATAAAGAAAGGCTCAACTAGATGATTGCCAAAAATTCCTGCCCAAACGTTCAACTTCTGAGGCCTTTGCGTGTGGGCCTCTCTAAACCAATGAGGATTCTGTGTGTCCCAATATCGACAATTATGTCTATTCACTTCACCACTGAGCATAAAGGTGCTTTCATCAGAAAAACAGATGTTATTCAGAAAATTTGGCTTAGCGTTTAGGTTTTCACTTAGATTTTCACAAAACTGTAAACGACGATCTGGATCATCTTCGTTTATTTCATGCACTAATTTTACCTTGTAAGGGTGAAATTTGTGATGTTTCACGATTCTATGGACAGTTGTAGCTGATACACCAGTCAGACGAGATAGTTTTCTGATCGAAGTAGTATTCTCCATTTGTAGATGACCCACTACTGCCACTTCCGTTGCCTCATTTCTGACAGGACATGCCACTTCATGTTTTTGTTTGCCACCGAACCCGTAGCTAGGAATTTGTCAACCAAATATTTAACGTACTGGTGACTGACTCCCCTTTCTCTTTTAGGATGTTTCCTATCGAATATCCTTGCCGTTTCTTTGGCACAACTGTTATTTCGAAAATACGTCGATACAATTTCGACCCTTTCCTCAGTGGAATAAACCATTTTCAGATTAATTTCAACTGACGAACAACAACAATAATGAGGAACTGATCTGAGTAATAATAATATTTCATTGCAAAATGAGAAATAACAGATGACTGCACGCCAGATGGAAATGAAAAAATGTGAACATTTTCAATGCAGAAATCAGCTTTATTTCTTCGTAATTGATGCTCAACACATCGTACCCCAATACTTCCAACAGTTTCGAATTAATTTTAGTTGATAATTTCAAATGACGATATTGAATTTTTCGAAAGCGACATCCTGTATGGAGAGCCGAACTGAATGAAATGCTTTAATCATTCTGGAATTCAAAAACCTTTCTGAAGATATGCCACTTGAATTATTTGTATGATTTTCAAGTTGGGGATGCAGAATGGAAGGGTTGATTGCAAAATTCTATAACCACACAAGAAAGTCCTATTCTCGGATCAGACATGTTCTCGTATACCGAAATGAACCAGTTTCAAAAAGTTATTTGGATTTTCAATGTTCCTGCTTCGGAGCACCCTGTATGATGATTCTGAATTTCCAAAATACCAAATTCGAAGAGAAAATTGCAGTACCTTTCCAACGAGGTGCCACTTGACCTATTATCGATCGAATGATTTTTGAGTTGGGGATGCTGGAAATAGGGGTTGATTGCACCAACTCCAAATTCACAAGTGTAGGTCGTTTTTCTAGACCGAGCATAAACCTGCGCTTGCATTATGCCAAAATAAATCTATTTCATTTAGTATTTGGGATTTCCAGGAATTCAACTTCACCCTTGGTTGGGACACCCTGTATGTTAATTTAAAATTCTAAAATGACAAATCAAGGTGGAGAATTGACAGACCTTTTCAGTAAGGTGCCACTCGACCCTTATTCCTATGATGAATTTCAAAGTTAGGGATGCTGGGGGTAGGGGGTTGATCTGAGAAGTTTCGAATTATTTCGAAAAATGCTCCCCCTCGAAACAAAAATCGACGTGTCTTGGTGTTTTTCGCTAATGTTACTCATTTCGGAGTTATAGGGGGGGTCAAATTTTCGTTGGAACACACTGTATAAAAGAAATCTCTTCATTGATTTCATTAAATTATAATTGGTCGATTTCAAGAGGTTGATCCCCATAATTGATTTGTGTAGCGGAAATTATATAGCTGCCACACTAATAATAAAAATGAATTTCTGAAGTCTGTATATACATTTTGAATTCTGTCCATCATTTTCTCTTGTTTATAAGGAAATAGTCTCTTCAATATATCGTCAACAAAAAATCTAACAGAGTTGGATCTGGGAACTAAATACTGAACGCCACAAAAAAGGAAGATAGTTTCTACCTATACTTTACTGCAAAACCTACTTAAATAACACAATATTAAGTGGTCATTATGATGCACGATCACATACAGGAAAATCGGTCAAGGAAGTGGTTGAGCTGTTTGTTTAGGAAATGTGTACTTTCGCATGCGGCGTACTAAATAAACTTAGCTCCATTAATTTCCACTCATTTGAAGAAGAGGAAGAGCTGCGCTTCACGTTTCACGAGCCCATTCGAAAATACATCTATATTGGCCTCATCTGATCAATGTCAGAAAGAGTGAAAAGATTGTAGCTAGCAATCGATCATATTTCCATAAATTTTCTGAATCGTTGTTAACGAAAAAGTGTAGTTTTTGTTTCAAAATTGAGGTCTAATAACACCTGATGTTAGAATCTTGAAGAGTATTATTATAAATAATAAAAAACAAGTACTGTGTTTTAAGGAATTTTACTTAATAATTGCGATTCGTAACGCGTTTCACTACACCGTAGCTTCTTCAGACGAATGATTATGCACAAAATGTAAATGAGAATATAACTATAAATGTTTTTGAGTAATTAGAATTAGCATTTATTATTTATTGCTAATAAAACATTGCAATTTTAAATCTGAATTTTCGGTCAAAATTCATACGAACTTATTGCCAATATCAAAGATTCCACTATACCACCTAATTCCAAACTTATTTCTTTCGATGTTAAGAATCTATTTCCAATATTCCTCCAAAAGATACGTATTACTTAGTTGAAGAATTATTAGAAAGGAATCATGTCAATACTATCATTAAATCAGATATTCTTTCATTATTAAAATTTGTTCAGATCAAAATTATTTCCATTTCAATTACAAATATTATACTATTGAAGACGGCTTGATTATGGACAATCCGTTGAGTCCTTTGTTAGCAGAAATTTTCATGAATAACTTAGAGAAATTAATTCATAATCATCCACTCAGTAAATATTGTTTATACTGGTATCGCTATGTAGACGATAACATTATTTGCTTCACAGGAACAGATAGACAGTTGAAAATTTTCGAAAATCATATAAATTCATTACATCCAAAAATTGCATTCACAACCGAAATAGAAAGCAATAATTCGATAAATTTCTTAGACGTAACAATTTCGAATGAAAATGGAAAACATGTTTTCGCAATTTACCATAAGCCGTCACATACAGATATTATAATACATAACTCGTCGTGTCATCCATATCAACATAAAATGTCAGCATTCAATAGTTTTATTCATAGATTGATTAACATCCCGCTATCACCAGAAAATTTCAACACAGAACTAAATTTGATTAAACAAATAGCCAAAAATAATGGTTACAATCCCAAACTAATAAATAATATTTTATATAAAAACAAAGTAGAATCGCATTGAATGAAGTTTACCCTGTCGATAAATTGAAACAAAAATTCAACACCTTAACCTACGTTGGCATTATAAGTGAGAAACTGAAATCATTCTTAAGTAGCAATAATTTCAACATAGCTTTCAAACTAATAATAATTTAGGCAAATATATAAAAAATAATAAAACCAAACCAGGTAAAAACAATAAATCAGGTGTTTATAGATTGAATTGCAATGACTGTGATAATTTCTACATTGGTAGAACACATAGAAATTTTAATATTAGAATATCGGAACATAAACGCAGTTTTTCAAATAAAAATCAGATTCAAATTACGCGAATTATCTCTTAGAAAATAATCATTCTTTCGACCCACAGTTTGAAATTTTGCATACAGATAATAAATATTGAAGGTAGATCTTTGGGAAACTTTAGAAATAAATAAATACAAACACTCAGGTAGACTCATCAATGAACAAGTCGATTTAAGCCCTTCACCTCTATTGAATCTTTTCGGGAGCAATCTATTCCTTAATTTTATTGGATATACCTGCCATAAATAACCACTTAGGAGGAGCCGACCAATAAGCTTTTAATTACTCAAGAACATTTATAGTTATATTCTCATTTACATTTTTCTGCATAATCATTCGTCTGAAGAAGCTACGGTGTAGTGAAACGCGTTACGAATCGCAATTATTAAGTAAAATTCCTTAAAACACAGTACTTGTTTTTTATTATTGATAATGGAATTTTACCAAGTAAAAGCCTCCCAAATTCAAAAGTATTATTATATTCAACGTGGACGTTGTCGAATGTTTCAAGAATAAACTGTTTTATTTGGGAGAGACTATCGATATGCTCTTTTCAATTTTAGAGTAGATCATGTTCTTGTACTCGTATTGATAAATTATGAAATAAATGACAGTGATTCTTGAATAATAATTAATATGGAGAAATCCAGATACATCAGAACTTGTCAGACGTACTTTAATAATCTCAAATAAATAACTAAAATAAAAATATAGTGGCAAGTGCACATCACCTGTGATTGGTTGCATCATGAAATCTGACTCATAAAACCCTGTTGGTCCGAGTCACTTGCCGAAATGGCTTCACCAAGGACTCAATCAGTCTCGAAACTTTAAGGTTCAAAGTCAAGTGAACGCTAAAAGTTATGCTAAGGCTGCTCAGTGGTGTAAACTACCCGAAATAGGAACAAGGAATCATCATCGATTCTATAGATGGTGCTCAAGTTCGCGAATACATGGTGGCAATCAGTGAAATACTTGATGTATATAAGAAGGGTAGATGTGTAGAATTTCAAATTCTAGAATTTGTGTGTTCCTAGATTCAAGAGTGTGCAGATCTTATAATCCATAAAGAAATCACTGATCAAGGCGGGTCCCTTTCTATAAGACCGTGCCTAGCCAGAAACAAGAGGATTATACTGTCAAACGTGTTTCCTATCGTACCTAACGTAGTCATTGAAGGAAGTTTAGACAAACTTAGTATCAGAAGAACCTCAACAATCACATGTATTAGAGCTGGACTCAGTTATGAAGAGATATACGTGGGTCACGTTAAAAGTTTTCAGCGTCAGGTCTATACCATCCTGAAGACGTGGAAATGCTCCCTGAAAACTTGAAGAAATTGAAATTGGTGGCTTCGCCTTCTTGATTTATATCTCATTAGATAATGGAACCTGTTTTCAATATGAGGAGGCAGGTCATATTACCAAGAATTGCCCCTCTGTCTCCAATGTTTCCCGTAGGGAGGCACTAGTAAACAACGACCAACAGAATCAAGGGATGATAACGGAAAATTCAGAAATCGAAAATAATTCACTGAATACCGCTTCGTGTATAATAAACACAGAATCACCGAGCCTAAATGAGTTGTCTCAGCCTGCAACGATTTCCAAAGAAGTCTTCAAGCGGCCACTTTCGCCTTCCAGTTCAACAGATAGATCTGAGGTTATGCCTGTAGATATAAATTCAATTGAGGAAATCTCAAAACAAAATATCATTAAAAACCAAAGACAAACGGAAGAAAACCCAAGAAATTTCCCCTGAAGATGAAGTTCAAAAGACACGAAACATAATTGAGACTACTAAAGACCAAATAAACGACTTCACAAAAAAATATCCTTTAAACGACACTCAACTTGAATGTTTTTTGGAAAACGCGAAAGGTAAATAACAATTCTGAAACGACAATCAGGAATTAGACATAATGATCATCAAACATAATCTCTATCCACACATCAAAGATAGAGGTATGAAATCTACATTCACCAAAATAAGAAACGAACTACGTGATATCCAGAACAAAGAAGAACGATGGTCTATAACTAATGCTTCGGCAACAGAAGACGAGGATGTTCCTTCACATAACCTCAGTTGACGAAACATCAACAATGCCTTTAGACGATAGAGTTCCTCGAATCCATATGATTGGATACACACACCTAAGAATAAGTTTTTTGAATACATATCTATTATTATTCAATTATTGTATGTTCATATGCTTGTAATTTTGTGGCTGAGCAGTCGCTAATAACCTCGATGTAGACGCGAGTTCAAATAAATTCAATAAAAAAAAGAATTTATATGACACAATAATGTAATACGGAAGAAAACAAGTTAATGAAACAGTCCAGCTGATGAATTTTCAACAAATGGATTGTATAGATAGTGTATAATTGATAAACTGTCTTGGCTACAACGAATTTCAAAAACGAAGAATGTGGTTCAAATTAGCTCGAAGAGACTAGAAGTATATTTTATCGCCTTCAAATATTTTTTCAGATTTTTTGATTTATATACCGGATATCCACCGGGACCGTCCGTTAAAAACTTTTTGAGTTCCAATTACAATATGGAATTGTATCAGCATGTACTATACCCATCTCTTATAGTTCCGAAATAATTTGGGAATATATTGAATTTTGATAATTTTGCAAGAACTAACAGAGAATGCTTTGAAATATTTGAATCAAGTAGCTGAACCGAATACGCTCACCTGACAGGTGCCTAAAAGTAATGTACATGTCACATCGTTAATTCGAATTTGATATTTCAACAAGAATTGTTGGTAACTTGAAGTGAAAAGTTTTGAAAAACACCAGATATATAATAAAATGGCTGATTATTCAAACGAGGATATGTTTAATCTCTTTCTAATTGTCAAAATGTAGTGGATAGAACTTGCAGGCAATTCAATAACCAATATCCAAATTTGGCGCCTATGAGTAAAACGAAATTTTGAAGGATTAGAAGCAATTTTCTGCAATTTGGAGGAACAAAATACTTAGAAACTAGAAGAAAACCAATTCTCCAGGACGACGACAATCAAATTAATACGCCAGCGTATTTTCGTGTCAATCCACATGCGTCCATTAAGTCAGCATCAATGGATATTGGATTGAGTTATACTTCCATTGAAAGGATCCTCAAGAAACATAGCATGCACCCGTATTCTTTTATCAGACTACAAATATTGAAACCAACTGACCTTCCCAAGCGGCTGAATTTCTGTGAAAATTTATTAATTCGGCTTCAAGAAGACAATTCTGCAAAAGATTATATGGTCTGATGAAGCCAAGTTCAATGAAAGTGAAATAACCAACAGGAGAAATCGACATTTTTGGGCCACAGAAAATCCACATTACATTGAGGTTATTGATTTCCAAAATAAATTCAGCGTCAACGTTTTTGCAATTTTAATGAATGATTTGTTGGCTTATCACATTTATGAGGAGAATCTTAATTGACAAGGATAGCTGGAAATTTTGAGAGGAACATTAGCAAATTTTTTAGATGGATTACCCCTTAACATTCTGAGGGATTGCTATTACCAAATGGATGGTGCACCAGCACATGAAACACGAGCTGTAGATCGGCAGCTGACAGAAATATTCGAGGATAGATGGTGGGGTAATCAAGGACCAAATTCATGGCATCCACGTTCTCCGGACCTGACGCCCCTTGATTTTGATTTTTGGGGCAAAATCAAGAGTGAAGTGTATCTTATTCCTGTAAGAAGTAAAGAAGAGTTACTAGAGCGCATCCCTAATGCTTTTCGTAATATTGATCCTGAGGAAACTAGGAGGGCAACTCATCATGTTCGTATAACAGCTGTCAAGTGTATCTCGCAAAATGGGGCCCATATTGAACATTTATTCAGATCGTAAATTATTTTCTCTTATGATGTTTGCTATCATTTATTCGTATTAATGTAATTATCTTCGATGAGTGGTTTTCGCATAGTTCCTACAGTTTTTATTCATCCGAATTGTAAAAGATTGCTTCTAATGAAATTTTATTTTACTCATAGACGGTAAATTTGGAAATTGGTTATTGAATTGTCTGTAATTTATATCCACTACTTTTGACATTCTAAAATGAATTAAAAAAGATTAAATATATTTTCGTTTGAATAACCAGTGGTTTTATTCCAAATGTGTTGTATTTTTTGAATATTTTCAACCTGAAGTAACGACAATTCTTGTTGAAATATCAATTTCGAATGAACGAAGTGACAAGTACATTAATTTTAGGCACCTGTGAGGTGAGCGTAGCCAGTTCAGCTACTTCATTCAAATATTTCAAAACATTCTCTGTTAGTTCTTGCAAAATCATCAAAATTCAAAATATTCCCAACCTATTTCGGAACTATTAGTGATGGGTATAGTACATGCTGATACAATTCCATCCGAAATTTGACGCTTCATAAGATGGCGATATAAAAATTGGCACGTGCCATTTGAAAAAATTGAGTTATTGCTGTTTGAAAAAGGCCAAATTGAAAAAATCTTACAAAACAACGCAATGAACATTTGACATGTGTAGGTTGCTTAAAAAATTCCTTGATCCTTCTTCTATCCACTCTAGTAAAAATTGTGTCTGTAGTGCAAAAGATCTACGAGCTACAATTTTCTTAAATGTTCCTCAAAAATCGAGCTTAAAACAAAAATAACTAAATTTGTCAAAAGTTTTGACAGATAAGTGCCAACAATTTGGGTATTTTATGCCTTGCTCAAATGTCGGTTCGAGATGTTTAATAAAAAAGGTAGATTGCCATTTGAAATAACAAAGTGATGACCCACTTCTAGTATAACCGGAAATGGTATCACTTCGAAAATATGTCACTCCAATTGGAAATCGCTATTTATGGCCGCGTATAAAATTTTAGCTTAATATTGTAATTGAAACTCAAAAAGTTTTCAACGGACGGTCCCGGTTGATATCCGGTATATAAATCAAAAAATCTGAAAAAATATTTGAAGGCGATAAAATATACTTCTAGTCTCTTCGAGCTAATTTGAACCACATTCTTCGTTTTTGAAATTCGTTGGAGCCAAGACAGTTTATCAGTTATACACTATCTATACAATACATTTGTTGAAAATTCATCAGCTGGACTGTTTCATTAACTTGTTTTCTTTCGTATGACATTATTGTGTCATATACATTCTTTTTTTTATTGAATTTATTTGAACTCGCGTCTACATCGAGGTCATTAGCGACTGCTCGGCCAAAAAATTACAAGCATATGAACATACAATAATTGAATAATAATAGATATGTATTCAAGAAACTTATTCTTAGGTGTGTGTATTCAATCATATGGATTCGAGGAACTCTATCGTCTTAAGGCATTGTTGATGGTTCGTCAACTGAGGTTATGTGAAGGAAAATCCTCGTCTTCTGTTGTCGAAGCATCAGTTATCGACCATCGTTCTTCTTTGTTCTGAGTATCACGTAGTTTGTTTCTTATTTTGGTGAATGTAGATTTCATACCTCTATCTTTGATGTGTGGATAGAGGTCAGTGAGCACTATGTCTAATTCCTGAATGTCGTTTCAGAATTGTTATTTACCTTTCGCGTTTTCCAAAAAACATTCGAGTTGAGTGTCGTTTAGACGATCCAGGTGTATAATCACATATTAGCTAAATATATTGTCTTAATATAAACATATATGTATATACATTGTCTTTTCACACATGGTGTTGATAATTCACGTGTATGATCGGCAACAGTGTTTAATTACAGATGGAAAATACACAATAATTAGCTACATGAAGTAAAAAATGGATTTTGCTAAAGAGACCTTTTGATATGAACCAATGCAAACGCATTTCATTTCCAAAAACAAATAATACGTCAAATTTCTGAACATTTATCATCAAAAATTAAAATTTAGTTAACAACCAAGTTTTTAAAATTGTCCGTAAAATAATACTGCTTTTACATCTTCAGGTTGTCCAACATAGTATTTTGTCCTGTCATTCATAAGTTGACAAAAAAAAATTTCCATTAAAATTTCGTTCATGAACTGAGAATACAGATATACTACACTATCCAGACAAAAACAGGCCAACTCCAGGGACCTTCTAGTTCCGGGTCCCTGTTGGATCACAGACGGCTCCAAAACCCATGAAGTTGGATTGAGTGTATATTGTCGAGCCGTAACCAAGGAACAGTTATGGGCTTGCGGCTGTTTTTCGAGCATAAACATTCGCCATTGACCACTGTGCTAACCTTCTGCTTGCGAGGGATGGACGAGTAGGCCAATAAACATCATTACGGATACAAAAACTACATTGAAGTAATTTTCATCGCACAACTCACTTATGGTGCAAAAATATCGGTCAACCCTTGTCAGACTAGGAGAAGGAAATAGGATCCGCCTGATGTGGTTCTGAGGCTGGTTGGGCAATGAGGGGAATGAGATGGCGGAATCATTGGCGGCCCGAAGGTCTTCCTTAGGATTCAGTAGACCGGAGCCTAGGGAGTTCTTTAGTCTGTGGTTGGGCCTGAGCGTACGTCGGCACTGTCCGAGCTCGGTCTCATACACCCTCGGCATGCCGCCATCAAACCTTCCATACGAGAGCCAAGGCTTTATTTAAACTATTCAGGCTTTGCCTGAAAGTTGTAACTGCCTTATTACCGAGAGACTGTTGTCTTAGAAATCACTTAAATGAGTTAGGATTGATATCCAACCAGGAAGTACAATTAATAGAATATATCATGTGCAAACGCCCAGCCAGGGATGCAATCAGGCTTGAGGAACTTGATTTTCTTTATACTTTTGATAACTGAGCTCATTGAGCCTCTATCCATAAAACTTCTAATGTTTATAAGAAGAATGAAGCTTGATCGTGAAATTCAAGTTTAAGTATGACACAATAGATCACTGAGTAGCAAATGCGAGGCAGTTGATCAGTCCAAACTCAAATTTCTATACCTGTCTATCTTATACTGAAACCCACAAAACTCATTTTTCATTTGTAGCATGAAAACCTTAAACAACTATTTTCCACTGAAAAGTTAACAAAGTAACAAATATCAATGTTTTCAGCACCAACAAGTCGCAAAATACGTAGAATACGGTTGAAATTATTGAAAGTATAAAACTACTGGCAGTTTAAATTCACATACAAATACTTTCATCTTGTTTTCTCAAATTCACACCATAGCACTCAAAGTAAATATATTTGAAAATATTGAGCATGGAAATAAAGATTAAACTACATAGTATACCTATAGTGTAAAATTGCGTAACTATACGCCAGGTTTATAAATTGCTCCTCCAAAAAGAGATGATTCTGACGCAATGACGCTTGAATTATATTATTCAGTGGTGCATACGGAATATTTTGTGATAGTTGCAATTAGAGGAAGCGATATAACATATTATTTATATCGGATAAGAAAATATTCCATTCTCAAAACGTTTGACAATGTTGACAATCAGGTTCAAAGAACTGTGTGAATTGTATTTTGAAAATTACATACTATGCAGCTAGCAATTGGGACGTTGCATATTTTTGAAGAAGGAAAAGAAGGCCGTATTCTTGCACAGTTTCCTTCAACAATAAATCCAGCTGAATATCTTTAACAAAGAGAATATTTGTAAATTATGATATAGTTGTTGAACGATTTACTACATAACGTATAGGTATAAGAAAGAGAAATAATTTTATCCCTAATCATAATGTTCGATGCATCAACAAATGATTGAAACTGAGCATTTGCGATTGCAAAATAGTTTGAGAAAATGAAAGCAGAAAGCAGATCTTTCTTCAGTATTGTTTGTGATTATTGTGGTAACAGAGATTGTATGGGCTGATATCCAATCAAACTAATATCTAATCAAACTCTAAGTAGACTACAATGAGAAAAGTCTATCGCATGAAATTACATGAGCTTCCACAGATAAAAAAATAAAATATTTTCGATAATTTTTACTTCATATAAATACTCCACTAGAACAAAAATATACATTTAATTAAATTTTTCCTGATTGCAAAATCGAAGTATTTCATGCACATATGATTTCAATTTCGGAATAATTGAAAATAATAAAACGCTAGGCATACGTTTCACAAAATATAATGAATAAAACTTTGGTTCGACATATTCTGCGGATTTTATCCAATTTAACAGTATCATTTATACCTCAGAAATAGATTAGAGAGAAGTGGGGTCGAAAGGAAATCAAGCTGGTGGTTAGTTTTTGGTAGGTCATGTTTGATGAGATTTCAAACGGATTCTGATAAAATTCGTGCTATAATGGAAAGCATTATATCGTCATAGATCCTTTAGTTTGATGAGGTACATAAACTGTATTATTTTCTGAAATTTTATAAAGAAAAAACCACGAATGAAAAGAGTGGGTAACAGTGAAAACGCAGGACAAGAACTGTGTCTGTCACAATTGATGACATGAAACGAAAAATTCATGAAACATTATCAGAAAAACACCTGAAGTTCTGCACAATGTACGAACAAATTTTATTTGGAAGTAAATCAAAAGTCTTTTAATTTGAGAACCGTTAAAAATAGGTAAGAGGAACTCATACACCTTGAGATAGGTATTGAAATTCTCATTCATATTCAACCATTTAATACAGAATGTGCCATTTGAAATATGAAAAATAACTTTATTGAAAATTTTCATATTTCGTCAATGTAAAATGAACTGTATTACTGTGATAACATCCGTTTTACATTTTACAGACTCTGTTCTTTCTCTGACTCGAAATACATTCTATCAAAAAAGTGATCATTCAAAGGATCTGTTTAAAACAATTGTAAACATTTTTGTCGTTGTTAAGTTTGTCATTGAGTCATTGAGCCATTTCCGTAAATTTCTTAAGAAACGAAGCGTTGCTCAGCATGTGTGTGTCTCATCGATACAAGTAAGTGATAATCGGACGGAGCAAGTCTAGAGAGTAAGCCGCATGCAGAAGTATTTCCCAACTAAACGTCTCAATGGTTTCCTTGACCGGTTTTGCTGTATGTGAATGTGCATTATCATGAAGCAAAATCACTTTGAGTTGGCTTTTTCTGATATTCTGGTCGTTTTTCAAGGATAACTCCATCCAAGTCCACCATTAAATGTTGGTAGCGTTCAGAATTAATGGTTTCGCTGTTTTAGCAACTCGAAATAGATCACACCCTTCTGATCCCACCAAACAGAGCATTGTCTTCTGTCCATAGCGATTTGGTCTTGTAGTATATTCTGGTTCGCCAGGAGTAACCCATGATCTTTTACGTTTAGAATTCTCAAAATATATCCACTTTTCATCGCCACGTACCTGGCGAACAGCTTTTCGCAAATGGTTTTCCGATTTTCCTACTGTCTTTCATTCAGTTCATGTGGAACCCATTTTCCCATCTTCTGAATCTTTCCCATGGCTTTCGATCGTATGGAGACGGATTTTCGTGCCACATTAAATTGATCCGATGGTTGTTTTCGTGTTTGAGCATCATCCTTATGCTTGCAATTCGTTGTCTTTTTCGATGATTTTTCTCGTTCTTCAGTGCTCACGTTAAAATCACCATTTTTTTAATTTTTTAAACCAATCAAAGCACTGTGATTTACCAAGAGCATGCCCACAGTAAGCTTCGACAAGCATTCGATGCGATTCTGCAGCATTTTTCTCCAAATGATAACAGAAGACCAATGCTGTCGCAAGTCGTAGTTTTCAGGCACAACATTCGACATGTTTAACGTTATTACACACTATACTGTTGCACAAAACGTGTACTGTCATGAGTTGAAAATCTTTGTCTGATGTCAAAACAATATAATGGCGCACATAAAGCGGTCTGTGGTAATCACATTCACATCTAGGGCCATCTATGGGCAAATTTCGGTTTCATATTCACATACCTGGAATATTGACGTGATCTGACATTTAGTTTGCTTATAGTGCTCGATTTTTTCAGTTCCCACAAGTGTTTTTTCCGTTTTTCACAATGGATATAAATATCGAACAAAGAATTTGTCCCAAATTTCGTACTTCGAATGGAATTTCGTGTGCCGAATCGCTGAAAATGTTACAGAAGGGTGAATCTACTTTATCAAAAACACGCGCATATGAGTTGTACATGCATTCGACAGCGGCCGAGATGAGGTAAAAGATTTGCTTCGCTCTGGGCGGCCATCAACATCTTCAAGTGAATTTAACATGGATAAAGTGGAAGAAATGGTAATTGAAAATCGTCATTCAAGTTTGAGAGAGATAGACAATGAAGTTTTCGTATCTCACGAATCAAGTCTTACTATTTTGAACGATTGTTTGGGCATGAAACCTATTGCCGCTCGACTAGTTCAAAAGACCTGGATTTTATTCAAAAATTAAATCGCGTAAACGTCGCTAAAGACATGCAGGAACGAGTCAATTCCAATACCACTTTCATGAAACGCATTGTAACCAATTATGAGACATGGATTTATTAGTTTAAAAAATGTTTCGATGATTGGATTATTCGTTGGCGTAAATGTATCATTTCGGAAGAAGCCGAAAGGCTTTTCAATGCAGACAAGAGTGGTGAGATGCTTGCTTGGCCTAGGTTACAAAGAAACATGTTGAGACAGTTTCAAGCGGGAGTTTATTTTTACACTACCTTCCTTATATATTGTAGGGACACTGAAATATGTTAAACATAATACATCATATTTTTCTACACTAGATGATCATTATAACTACCACACAGGGCATGAATCAACAACTCTACAAAACCAGCAGCATAGACTTTCACTCTACGAATCAAATCCTCACTATCAGGGTACCCTTTTGTACAACGTATAAAAATTGTGAAACTTAAGGGTATAAGAGAGTTTTTGATCGATGTAAGAGAGATGCTGGTGAGAAATGCTTCTACTCTGCGGATGAGGGACAGTCACGTGTTCGATATTTTCCATTTGTAAGATATTGTTGTGTGAATAGCTTAATACCGGGTTTCCAATTCTAAAATTTGTCTGAATTGGTTAGATTGTTTTCTATATCATTTTGATTTTAAACGTGTATCAACTATTGTTAGGAAAAAGTGTTTCCTTCCTATTTTGTCCTGACGTGTCTTATATCCATATTGCGATCACTGGACTGAATAAATATCTGAATACTTTGAAAGCGAAACAATAAATTGGGATGAAAAATAAATATTTTGTGTTTCATTAACCAAATATCCAAATATACTTTCTCGACATATTGTAATTACTGCAAATATTTCGCAATTAAATTTATTGTGACTTCTAATCCTGTATAATGTGGAATACCAGATTCAAGTACTTCAATTATTGTCATTCTTCACATTTATTCGAATTTGCATGTCAATATACAGAAAGATAGAGAGCTACAACATGTGTCTTCAAGTAATCAGGAAGAGTAGAATGTGATTTGCGTGGAATTGGTTCATGTGAAAGAGTCATTATTTTTCTGGATCGATTGTACACTTAGCGAGTTGCTATGATTGTATTGGTTTACTGAAGCCACTTTTTCTGATTGCAATTTTCTATTCGAAATTTACATTCTTGCACATTTTGTGAAGTAAATAGGTAGGTACTGGTGAATTTGACGTTGTACAGGAAGTTTTAACCATCAGTTTCAGTATTAATAGGTGATATAATAACTACTTATTCTACACGCATACTTCATGCAGTCAAATAGATTCCGTGGAAAAATATAAATCTATCACACGGTAATTAATGCCACTTCCAAGAAATGAATCCCAGCTATCGAAATCTATCAGAGTATTGCACACCATATTATTATCAATCAATCACAGAAATATATGAACATGAATTTCTGGTGATAGAAGTGATTAAAATTGTTGCAGTATACATTTCATACATTTGTATATTATGCGACTAAGCTGCCGAGCCATATTTTCAAATAACGAGAAGAAATTTCTCGACATATTTTACCATCTAATTGAATTAGTACGAAACATGAAGAGACTCAACCAAATTGTATAACTTACATTGAATGTTATTAATTAATATTTCATTAGATATTAATATTCTCATGCTTATAAATTTTCTCCAATCGAACTAACAGTTCAAGTTAGGATTTCATCAAGTCGAGCAGCTGGAAAATTAATTTCTTCAAAAAGCTTGAATTAACTTGGAATTGAAGCTATTGAAAAATTAATGGTTTGACGATTTACCCAACCCAAATACTTGACTTGACTCCAATCTTTGGCTTGTTACCAAGCTTGAAAGCTTGGTAACAAGTTAAGTTCATGTTGCCGTACTCGTACAGGTGCAATAGAAGTAGATACAAAAAGCTCTGCGAGGAAATTTGGTTAATTTAAAGGAAGAAAGAAATCAGCAGACATTTGAGAAATGTAAAGAATTTCTGTATACAACTACAACGCTAAAAAAAAATATCGATGTCGCCTACAACCAACAAAAGATTTCTATATGATATAGAATAGATTCAAATAAAATGGTTCTCTCAGAGGTTTTTCTTATAATTCGTTAAAAACTCAACGTTCCTTGTAAAAATAT
Organism: Cryptolaemus montrouzieri; assembly: GCA_013387265.2. Taxonomy (NCBI): domain Eukaryota; kingdom Metazoa; phylum Arthropoda; class Insecta; order Coleoptera; family Coccinellidae; genus Cryptolaemus; species Cryptolaemus montrouzieri. The sequence goes on along the minus strand of JABFTP020000021.1, from coordinate 88,043,944 downwards.
ATAGAAAATTAAAAGAAATTTATGTCGTGTCGTCACCTAGCGGCTAGGAGTGTAAGTATAATAATCTATTGATTAGAATATTCTTGATTTGGCGATATTCAAAAGAACTCTTTCGGAGGTTAAGTAAATCCCCGATAATCTGGATTGCCGGAGAATCTAGAGTCCAGGCTGTCCAAGGACTTCATCGAAACTCATATATAAAAAGTAATGCTTTCTTCTTCTTATTCCATTTCTTGTGCATATAGTGTTACTGTGAGGCCGTTATCATTATACCAGTACGGAAGACTGCACTAAAAGAAAAAATTAGGAAGGTGAAATGCACGTTTAGAGATAAAAATCGTGTGGAAATAAAATGGGTGATTTTTCTGACATTTCTTCTGAAGCGGAAGCAGATCCTCATAAGGATTAATATTATTCAAACGAAAATTCATCGTATTTTGAAACTGACATAGTTTCAACATGTAAAAAACTGATACCGAAGAAAAATGAGTGTATAAAATAAACTGTGAAAATTAGACAAGACACGGACAGTAAAAATGAACATAATAAAGTGCATTTACTCAAGTGCCTGCGCCCAATGATATGTGGCGATATGAGATAGATAAATACCCGAGACATTTTAGAGTCGTGGAAAAGACACGAAGCTATATTTCCTAATTCGGCGAATTTTGCCAAAGGATTTTTTGACCACTCTTGCAAGTTCGGCTCCTGTGGAGAGGCAATTCTCAAGAGCTGTATTAACTATAACATAGAATCAAAATAAACTGCGACACAAATAGTGAACTGTCAACTATCTGATGAAATGAAAATGTAGTTTCGCTTATTTTCATTCTTTTTGACTCATATTTCAATGTAAGTAATTGTTTATTTTCGAAAAAGTTTAATTCAGTAGCTTTCATTCTAGTTTATTTCTCTTTTATAAAAAATTTATTTATTTTGTTTTTCTATTCCACGATCGAATATTCATTTAAATCGGAATCTTCATTGTCGCTCTCACTGAATATAGGAGGAAATTCAGCGTTTTACTATGCTCTGGTTCAAGCTTTCGGATTTTGCGATTCAAGATGCTGAAGTTCTCAAGCTCTGGTGAAAAAATGAGCTTGACTTAATTTAAACTATGAAAACAAAAGCTTACTTGATTTCAAGCCAAGTCAAGCAGCTCGATTTTCAAGTCAAGCCATGAATCCCTAGTTCAACTTTTGTTATGTTTTCAGCTTCTGCAATAATTTATTTGTTTTCATTGAGATCCTCCAAAAAAATTAACTTTAGCAACATTATTTCTAAATGAAAACATATGTCAGGTATTACACAGTTGAAAGCCCTTGTTTTATTGAGTAAGTCACTCTTTTAACCTGTTAATTGTTAAATTGTAAAATATGTGTAAAGTTGCCTTGCATAGCTTGTTTCGTTCGAATGAAGGTAAATTTTTACCATCAAGAACGCGCAAAATGGTGTGCATAGCACAACAACACACAACAAAAAAAAGCAATCAATAATGAAATGAGAAAAATGTGTTAATGAAGGAAAATAACAAAATTCTTATTTATTGTTCGGTCAGGTCTCGTACAACCAGTACAAACCAATTCTATTCGATAACAATTATTTTTAAACGGTTTTATTTAGCTCACCCCGTTTGTTTTATTTATTCTTGGGTCAAATTTAGTAATTCAAATTTCACCCTCTTCCTGTCAACCGATTAATCTGAAATTTTGTATACACTTTGGATTTTGGTGACAATACAATTATATTTATTCATTATCATTATAAATACAAGATGGTCGCCGCTACAAAATGGCGGATAATTTATGTTTTATTAATCCCATCAATATGGATATCAATTGAAAGGGCTCAACAAGCAGAATACAATATACTATAAAAATTGAAATCCAAGATGGCGGCCGCTACAAAATGGCGGATAATATAGCTTTTATCAATCCCATCAATATGGGTATCAAATGAAAGGGCTCAACAATCAGAATACAATATACTATAAAAAATTGAAATCCAAGATGGCGGCCGCTACAAAATGGCGGATAACGTAGGTTTTATCAATCATATCAATATGGGTATCAAATGAAAGTGCTCAACCAGTAGAATACAATGTATCCAGCCTGAATTCATCACCCAAGTCAAGATTTTGTATCGTGTTGAGGACTGTGTGGCGTTAGGGTGGCTAAAAATGATACGTCGTTAGCGGTATACCACCCAAGTTAAGGTGAAAGGTTAAAACGCGCCGAGAACTGTATGGCATTAGGGTGGATAAAAATGATATGTCGTTAGCATTTTCCCCTCAAGACTCAGGCGCATCTTGTTGTACATAGCCTTGCCCTTTATTGGACCTCTGGGGGTCGACCGTTTAAATGTCAAAAAAATATAAAAATACAAACATAAATAAAACAGAAACTGCAACACAACGTAAACGAAGGCTTCAAAAAGCGAAATAAAAACTAAAAACTAGAAAATAAAAATAGGTAAAAAACTTTTTAAGTTAAACGGTTTTATGTTAAACATACATTGCACTGTTTAAGATAAATGTACTAAAACCAAAAATAATAAAATAGATACAGTCGTGGGAATTATAAACATATGCATAGACTAGACTAAAATAAAAATAGGTAAAAAACTTTTTAAGTTAAACGGTTTTATGTTAAACATACATTGCACTGTTTAAGATAAATGTACTAAAAACCAAAAAATAATAAAATAGATACAGTCGTGGGAATTATAAACATATGCATAGACTAGACTAAAATAAAACCATGGGGCACGTCAATTGTCTACAAATTATCGACTTAATGTGCGATAGAAGAATCGTTTAATTCGTCGTTAGGCAGTTGGCCCGCAGACGGTGAGGAAATTATTTACTATTTTCTTGCTCATGGAAATTCTAATAGTTATACACTCCATGTAAATAAAAGAGATGTTTTAACTAGTTTATCGTTGGAAATTCACACTGCTGGCTGGCGAGGAATCGTTTCACTGCTTGTTGTTTGTCGTTAATCGACAAAACATATGACAAAAGTACTACTCGCTCACCACTATGAAACCCTAAAACTCGCTTATAATCGAGCTTGCTAGCTTGTTTCCACATTCTAGCCCTACTTATCACACGTCCATCGTTGTCGGTTGCACAACTGCCTAATAATTATAGTGTAACATTACAAAACAAACATTTTAATCAACGATTGTAGACAATTGACGTTTTAGTCTAGTCTATGCATATGTTTATAATTCCCACGACTGTATCTATTTTATTATTTTTTGGTTTTTAGTACATTTATCTTAAACAGTGCAATGTATGTTTAACATAAAACCGTTCAACTTAAAAGTTTTTTACCTATTTTTATTACAATATTTCATCCTATAAGCTTCTATCTGAATTTTCGAGTCGTCTCTCGAACTTATGCTTTGTTTTAGTAATATAATGCAGAACAAAACTAACGATGAAATCAATGAAATGTATAGACCATCAATCATACTTATTCCAAGTATATTCTCCAATGCCGGATCCTTTCCGGTTCAAGTTTTCCTATTCCACCGAATTTTCACTTGGGAATTGATACATAGTTTCTTGAAACACTTCTTTATATGAATAGACCACCTGGGTTTTATGGGATGGAGCGCAGTTATTCGAAAGTTCTCTATATTTATAAAAATGTAGGTTTTCTCACAGCTTGAGTTATCAATATGATACAGAAATATAAAACGACTTTCTGTCATCACTGTCTTATCAAACTGAGATTATCGAGAAACTCTGAAATACAAAACACCATATTATTCCGAATAGAATTTAATATGGGAATATGTTCACCGCCAAACTTCGATATATTCCATCAATGATATTGTTGATGGGTTTATTTTATGGAAATTCATTTCAATATAAATAAAATGAAACACATTGGTCTGATTTCCACTTTGTTTACTTTTGATAAACACGACCGGTTTCGACAATTACGTCATTTTCATTTGTCTAGAACTAACAGTATTGGGATAGAATGTACTAACTATATCTATTTTAAATGTTAAGTTGTGGAAAGTGATGCAATTCTAGTTGAGTGGTGAGTTTAGAGTTTTTACAAAGTTTGTTAGTCTCCAATCTGTCCAATAGATTCATTGTCATCCCTTTATTGCACTTGTGAAGAATTTCCAAATTATCTAATATTATTATGTGATTTGTAGATTTAATATGTTCAAAAACTGCGAATTCGTTATCTGGGGAGAGATGTTTTTTGAATCTTAATTCAAAACTTTGAACGGTTTGTCCTACGTAACCTGTTGGCATTCATTGCATTTGATTCTGTATATTCCATACTGTTGCAATTTATTGGTTATTTTTTTGGCATTGAATAGTATTTTACTCATGTTAGGCCCACTGAAGAGAGATGTTAAATTAAGTTATTTCGAATTTGTGGAATTAGGCAAGTTTTTTTTCCAAAGATCTTCATTTATACATTCAGTCAACGTTTCGGTACAATATTTTGCCTTCTTCAGGACTAAGGTATATGCAGATTGGTCCTGAAGATGGCAAAATATTGTGCCGAAACATCGACTGAATGTATAAATAAAGATCTTTGGAAAAAAACTAGCTTAATTCCACCAATTCGAAATAACTCATAAGAAAAATAGCCAACTAATCATTACCTAGATATCAAATTAATTTGGAAACATAATTGTTAATGTAATTAGTAAGACATGCGTAGTCATTTTCTGGTTTTTCTATAATAGAATAGAATGTAATTGGGAAATTTGTTTTTACCGTTTGCATTTAATAATGCTGTTTATGTGGGAGATTGGAATATTATTATTTGATGGAATTATCTCATGGATATTGATTTCCATATTGAAGTTATGAATAGGAGAATGGAAAAGGCTCTATGAATCATTGAATCATAAGTGGCTAAATTATGTGTGATGGGTTTGAAAGAATCCATTGGAATTGTTGAGTCATGTTGTAGGTGACATTATTATGGAGTTTAGTGATGGTTATATTAGGAATATCATCATATATATATATATATATATATATATATATATATATATATATATATATATATATATATATATATATATATATATATATATATATATATATATATATATATATATATATATAGGTTAGGTTAGGTTAGATTTAGATAGTATTTTGCTTATGTTAGGCACACTGACGAAAGATGTTGTTAAATTAATTTGGAAAGATGATTGTTGATGTAATTAGAAATGGAGCCAACGTAAATAAGACATGCGTATTTATTTTCGGGTTTTCTATAATAGAATATAGTAATTAAGAAATTTGTTTGTGCCGTTTGCGTTCAATAATGCTGCTTATGTTGGAGATTGGAATATTATTATTTGTTGGAATTTTCTCAATGATATTGGTTTCAATATTGAAGTCAGTTATGAATAGGAGAATGGAAAAGGCTCTATCAATCATTGAATCATAAGTTGAATCATTTTTTTCTTGTTATTTTTTTGTCGAGGCACAGTAAACTATTTCCTTTAACAGCTTTCGTAAGAATCAGATCTGCATTCTGTAAATTGGTTGAAATAGATTTTATTGTTTAAATGTGATTATGTTCAGTGTAATGTCGCAAATTGCATATTTATAATGTTCTCGTGTTGTGGAATGGTTAGTTCAGCTTGAAAAGTCCAATTGATTCCTTACTTTGTTTCACTTCATTAATATATTATTATATTAGGTATATCATATTATATTACCATTATATTATATAATATTTTTGCAATATAGTGAGATAAAATAAAGCGTTAATTCATTTCAAGTTCAAGCAAAACTGAACGTCCAACAACACAAAAACCTATAAATAATCCATTTCTTTAGAATCCTATTTTCATTCTGTAATTTGGTTGAAATAGTTTTTATTATTTCAATATAATTCTGTTCAATGAGGGCTTTGCAGCATTTTTAATGAATTAATGATTATTTATAATATTTTCGTGTTGTTGGATCTGCTTGAACTTGAAACGAGTTTATTACTTATGTTTTCTCACTTTATTGTAATCAAGATAATATAATAGAAGAATAATACAATATAATATAAAAGTATAATAATAATGTGAGACAAAGTAAGGAATTAATTGGAGTTCAAGCTGAACTAACCATCCCACGACCCGAAAATATTATAAATATGTCAGTTCTTCACAAACACTAAATTAGTGAAATCATTAAAAATTTTAGCAGCATATTCACTAAACAGAATCACATTGAAATAATAAAATCCATTTCAACCAAAGTACAGAATGAAGATTTAATTCTTACGAAAGCTGGTAAAGAAAACGGTTTACTAAGCTTCGACAAAGACAAATACCAGGAAAAAAGCAAGACATCATCCATACTTTGGACGTAACAGAAATCTCAAGAAAACCCAAAAAACAATTCACTAAGAAAATCAAACAGGAATTGCAACAATTTACCTAGCACATTCAAAACGACACAAGAGGAAACTTATTACAATGAAGCCTAAAGCTGCAAAAATTCACGGTTCAATCAAACTACACACAAAGGAAAACCCAACCAGAAGAACTGTAGGAAAAAATATAAACTTGTATGTAAGTAGGCAAGTTTTTCAAAATCAATATTCATGAAACTTACCAACTTTCATTCGCAATACATCATTTTTCATTCTGTAGACCCGATAGATATGTACACATACGTTCGTACGAATGAATTTCCGCCTTCAATGAAAGAAACCTTCAGCCAAAATAACAGTTCACCTCACATTATAACATTATAGATTAATTTTGTAATGAAAAAACAGTGTGTCACAAAATCATTTTCAATGTTTATCAAAATAGTTCAAACAAAATTCAGGTCCTCTCATGGGATCTCCTCTCAGCCCCTTATTAGCAGATATTTTTATAAACAATCTTGAAAAATCTTGAATGAATATTACGTAAGCACAAAAACATTATTTTTCGGAAGATATACGTTGATGATATTCTTGTGGGTTATCCAGGCTCAAGACAAAGATCAGTTTCTACATTTTCTAAAATAAACAATGCATAATCGAATAACTTTCACTGTTGAAATTTAACGAAACCACTCAATGTATTTCCTTGAGATAACAATAACTAAACTCCATAATAATCTCACCTACATTATATATAGAAAAGGAATATTCACAGACTCAAAAATGGCATAGAATTATTTTAACCATATTACACATAAATTACCAGCGTATAATTCGATAATTCATAGAGCCTTTCCCATTTAGAAGAACTTAAACAAATTTCTCAACTACTATGTTCTATTATAGAAAACGAATGAATTCAAATAGACTAGAATATACAGAATTGAATGAACTGAATGCCCAACAGCTTACGTTGGACAATTATGTAGATGTTTTGAATCAAGATTCAAAGAACACCTCTCCTCAAATAACAAATTCGCAGTTTTTGAACATATTAAATCTAGAAATTGTAACGTTCTTTAGGGACTATATTTTTAATATCAAATTTACTTAAGTAAATGAAAATTCAATCTCCCCAACTAAACGTATATTTCTTATCGAACTGTAAATCACTGTGGTCAAGCTGAGAAGAACACGAGAGCAGCCGAGATAGCTTATTTAAGTAGTTTATGTACAATGTTGCTGGCTCTCATTATATATCTTAATACTAAATTATTAACAATAGTATTCATATCTTACATCTTCCCTCTTAAGCTAAAGTAATTATTTACATAAACTCAGAAATGAAATAAGTATTTCAAAATCACTAATTCTTATATTCTATACATACTTACTCCTAATTCTATTTACAATATCTAACTATACTCATTATGCTAAAGAGAAATCAATTTACAATATACAACTTAAAATCTATCTGGTTTTTAATTCTATTTCTATCTCGTAATTCATAACGACTGTCTCCAATTGTTCTATTTACCCTATTTCTACTAACTATATATCTATCATCTTCAAACGAATTATTATTTACATTATTAGGAATATTCATACTATTCTCATGTCTATTAACATTATTGAAATTACTATTTACATTAAATTGAGGATTTGTAATTATGTGTTTACGAGTTCTTCGATATCGTTTATTATTGTCGTCAGCAACAATATATGATCTTGGTTCGGAACATTCATCAATTATGTTCCCACCTTTCCAGGTAGATTTATATTTCAAATGAATATTGTCACCTCTTTTACCCTCTGCCGAATTCTTTGCAGGTCTATCATGATGGAATTTCTGTTTAATTTATTTTTTTCTTAAAATGTTACGTACATTTTTACTAGTTTGAACTTTAGATTGAACAAAAAAACCACAGTTGGTAAGGTATCCTTCAATCTTCTATTGAATAACATTTGTGCTGGAGATAAGCCAATATCCGGAATCGGGGTGTTTCTATATTTTAACAAGTATATATCAAAATTGCCACTTTCTAATAGACATTTTTTAAGCATCTTTTTGACAATACATATAGCCTTCTCTGACATACCGTTACTTTTTGGATAGTTTGAACTTGAACTTACTAGCCTAGAATTAATGGTATTCGGATAATTCTTGATTGCAAAAGAGTTGAAAGGACAATTGTCTGCTATTATTGTGTCGGGAAAACTATGTCCTGAGAATATAGAACTCATAGTTTTAATAATTTCGTTCGAGGTTTTAGATCTGAGTGTTTTTACTTCTATTCATTTGCTATAATAGTCAACAGCAACTAGATAATCTTTATTATTGAAATTCAAAATATCAATGCCTGGTTTTTCCCAAGGACGTTTTGATATTTCGTTTTGTGAAGAATATTTATTTCCAATAATTGTCTAACACACATGGTTGTACAATTCGTCAATAGCAGAGAATAAAACAAAACAAAAACGAAAATGAAACATCTAACAGAATAACATTGAAATAACAACACACATCGCATATAATTAAAATTTTCTCATTAAGCATTTAGGAACTCATTTATGGGATAGGGCTCGATATCACGGATATATTTGAATATTTGAGATTTGAAAATTTTAAAGATTTCTGTAGGTTTGATTTCAGACGGCAAGTTGTTATAAAACCATATTCCCGTATAAAGAGGTGATCTTTCAGTCATGTTCAGTCTATGAATCGGTGTATTATAGTTGATATTATTGTTTCTAGTGGCAATGTCGTGATTTATCAAATAACTGGAAAATTGTGCTTTTTTTTAAACATGAATAGAAGTGTCTCATATATGTAGATACCCGGGAAAATTCAGCAAGTTATTTGATCTGAAAACATTTCTACAGGTCTGAGTAAACGCCTTGTTGAACATAATCCGTATGATCTTTTTTGAATTATAAAAACACGCTTGCAATGCACACTACTCTCCTAAATGATTACACCGTACTTCATATGGGATAGACATATCCACAGTAGACCGTATTTGCAGCATAGTGAGATAATTGTCTCTGAATAACTTTAACTAAATAACATGCCTGAGACAATTTTTACTAGTGATCTCCACCTATACATCGAAACTGTGACTATCGTCAATATGAATGCCGAGGAACTTAGAACAATTCTCTGTGCTTAAGGGTTCTCCCCGAAGACGAATTTGTTATCATCACTAGCTTGTGAAGGTTGAAAAATCACAAGATTAGTTTTTTTCGTATTTAATATTAATCTATTTGTGTTAAGCCACTCCTGCAGGCGTTCTAGCTGAGCAGTGACCTTGTCTAAGCCAGTGGAGCCATCGGAGCCCCTCCCAACCGGAATAATTGCAGTGGTGTCATCTGCATAGATAACATAGGTAACGAGGCAATTCATACATCTGTTCAAGCCTAACTGTGCTTCATGCAGAGCTTTCAACATACAATTACGCAAGCTTCCCGGAATGACTACTCTATCCCCCAAAAATACTAAATCTTGACAAATCGAAAGTTCATCTTCTACTTAAAAAAATTTATTCAACTCATTTGCAGTAGTTTTTCACTTATTTGGTTATCCAAGAGTCCCATTATTTACTTGTCCCTCACGAATTCATTTGTAGTGAAATATTCACATGTTGCTTGAAACGTGTTATATATTTCCACGCCTTCGTCACCAATGAGATTTAAAAATATTGCAATTTGTACCTCTTCTTTCAGTTCCTTTTTCTCTGAAGCCGTCATGAAGTTTCTGAATTTCTGTAGCCATGTGCTCCAATTCTTGGCAAGATCCGCTTAGATCCATCACCGGAGGAATTCGCAGTCCATCCATTTTTCCACAAATATTTGATCAATCCGTCAACTTTTTAATAATTAACTGGTTCGATTTAACACCTGACACTATATAACGTTCTTTAGGGACTATATTTTTGATATTATATTTACTTAATTTAGTCTCCCCAACTAAACGTATATTTCTTATCGAACTGTACATCACCGTGGACAAGCTGATAAGAGCACGAGAGCAGCCGCGATACCTTATTCAAGTAGTTTATGTACAATGTTGCCGGCTCTCATTATATATCTCAATACTCAGTTACTTACAATAGTATTCATACCTTACAGAAATCACATAGATTAGATGAATTGAAAATTCTCCACAAATTGTATAAAGGAATGACAAGAACATTGTTCGAAAGTTTGAAACAAAATTTTTAAAATCCAAAATTCCCCACTCTCAATAGTCAACTAGAATTGAATCACTTTCCACTATTTGACCTTTAAAATAGGTATAGTTAGCACATTCTGTCTTAGAATTATTTGTTGTTGACACTTGAAAATGATGGAACTATTGAAACCAATCATGTTTATCAAAATTGAGCATAGTGAAAATCCGACAAAAGAAATTTTCAATGTTGGAAGTAGGTAAAAAATTGTCTAACACCAGAATTCCGCAATTGTTGAACTCAAAAGTTGGACAATATTTGTGCCTACTACCTAACGTATAGTCAATAGAGATTCCATAAATTTTATTTAATATGTCCCTCACAGCTACGTATGTTTGATACGTAATATTATCTTCGTTATTCTAAATGTGTTTTGGATTATAGAATGGAACTTTTTCTGAAATTAATTATTAAGGAATTGTCATGGTATTCTTCATTTTGAAAGATAGACAATTTGATTTGGAGAATTTTCATCAAGAGAACCCCTTCTCATTTACGATTATCTCAGAATAGGATATTTTTCGTCCCTTTCATTTAGAATCTAGTGTCGTTAAAAGATTTTTTTCTTGAAAGTGCATTTTCTAGGTTTGATAAAGAATTCGTAAAATTGAGAAACATTGATTTCTGCACAAAGAAAAGAAGAAATCAGCATAAGAATATTCATCAATATATTTTTTATTTTATATCGATCGTTGTCATACTTTTCGTTCAATATCAGAAAAACTATCGAACGATTATTATGACGAAGAAAAAATCAGTTATCACATATCTGCATATAATCTTGGGCAATCAAACTTAGGCGAATTTTTTCTTGAAGAATTGACCTATTACTCTGAACAAGAATTGTAATAATTTTATTTAGTTGAATTATAAGAAAACGACTTAGTTTTACTTGACAATTCCACTCATGTGTCAAAACGCACGTTCAAGAACACTGAAGCTCGATATTAATATCGGATGCATTGCATAGAAATTGGAAGGAAGTAGGATATTAGTGGATTAATTTGCCCATAGAGAATCCTTGCGTTTCCATAGCAACGCAACATTTACAACAAATAGCACGATTTTAAAACTGTCAAGAAGAGCCATTTTAGTACCTGTTGGAAAGTTTCTGCCGATATAAATTAAAATGTCTCGTGTTGGAAGCACCAGTGAAGCAGAAATAAATAGTTCTATACAGAATTGGATCCCCAAAAATACAAGAAAAACGCACAGCTCGATTTGGAATCAATTGAGTATATTCTGCAAGAAAACGTTCGTTTGGATATACAGCATACTATTGAAGATATTGCAGAAATTCTTATGAATTGGGGTTTCAATATGAAACAAATGAATGGACAAGATTACAAAGAAAACGTTGTCAAAAGAATGTGGAACACATCTGCGAAAATAATGCAGAATATGTATTTCGAAAAACTCAAATGAGTTTCAACCCCTTTACCGATTCAGCATTTAAAAAGGCTCGTAAAGCTCGCAATTCTAAAAGGAAGATTATACAAGGGGATGTGGAAAAGCACGAAAAAGTTCCGTTGCATTAACAGGAACTGAAATTGATAGCATGGCTGTGTGTTGGGACGAAAATGCCCCGATAGGTTTGTTGAAAAAAAATTTCCATATTGTAGCTTATGAATTTGCATGGCGTGGCGGTGAAGCAGCAACTTGCAAGGTACACTTTTTCAAAGAGAAAAAATTTAATAACGGAGAAGTGACTGGTCGTATTGAATATAACCCAGTATTCATGAAAACTTGCCGAGGCGGCTCAAAAAAATGCCGTGATAGTAAAGGGCTAGTAAAAAATAAGTAAAACTCAGATTTATATGATGTGAGGTTGTTTTATAAGATATTGTCGAAAAAACCCGATCATATTACAAGTGATAGATTATTTCTGGCTCCCAATCAATTTTGGAAAAACAGTACTTCTAAGGGTTAGTGCAAAAATATCCCTTTGGGAATAAATGAATTATCCAAATAGACAAAAATTTCAGCAGAGAATGTTGGACTGGATACGAAAAATAAAAAGATCACAAATCATTCTCATAGATCCAGTGCTGTTTTGATCCTATCTGAGGCAGGTGTCTGTGAACAAGAATTGATCAAACTAACCGGACACTCTACGGCAAGCTCTATTAAGCTCTACCTGCAACTGAACAATGAGCATCATTTGAATCTTCGAAAAACTTCTGCGAATGCTGAATCTTCCATAATTCCTCAGGCATCGTTTCATATAGAATCGACCCGGAGTGAAAAAATTGTATATAATAATTGCATTTTCAATAACTGCTCATTCAAATAATAACTAAACATGTTTGTAATGAATGCTATGATTTTCTCGTTGAGTGTGTGCATTTCTCAATAAAGTTCATTTTATACGTTTTATCATTCCCGGAATTTTCTCCGCAAATACCACTCGAGCTAAGTTTTGGCAGGATATTTTTCTAAGCTCGTGTTCTCATACTTACTTTTCGGTAATTCAACTCGACCTGCTCGATAAAATTTTGTCACCCAGTTCTCGTTGGATTGCCTGCATGTAAGTATTCGAAAATGAGCATAGAAAAATATCCGGCCAAATCTGAGCTCTTGTGGTATTACTTACAAATATTTTTTCAATTTTTCATTTCTTGATAATGGCTGCAACAAAAATCGACTGCTGCCATTCTCAAACGAATTAAAAAAATGATATATAATTTTTTTTCGGTCACTAGGTTTCATAGAACGGTATATTTCTTAAAGTGTGAAATGCCATGAATGTCTCTGACTACCAGGAAAAATTGAAATTACTTCCTTCATCTTAGAAACTTTTCAAATCGCCTTGTATAAGAATACTCGTAAGAACGAGCCAAAACATTTTCCTTCGAAACGAAATAAAAATAAACCTTAGAAAGAATAAAGTAAATTGTACTTTCTCGAAAAAATATGTAGTGAGGAATCAAGTGTAGAATGAAATGGCCATTAGCTGAAGTTCTAAGGTTGCTAGGGCATCTGTTTCTTAGCATACTAAAGAATTCCACATCCTCGGGGCTGTTAAATCTGTCCCTTTAGTTCTACCTTTTGTACCTTTTTTCATGGCCCTGTTAGATCTAATCGCTGACCGGCTCTTTGTATACCTTCAACTTCTGACTGTTTATTTATCCTTATAACCGTCGAACAAAACGTTTTCGATGTAAAAAAGGTTGAATTGAACGACACGAATGTCACTGTCCAACATCTTCTGGGATTTTTTTAGGGGATCGAACGTTTTTCTGAGGTGCTGGAAGGAAAACATTAATCGGGTAAATGTGTGAAAATTCCGAGTATGAAGCTACGTAAGAACTGATAGAGGTAGTAATTCAATACCAATTAAGAGTTTATATTCGTCACCATTTTATAGGTAATGAGTATTCGGACAATTATTTCTATGTACTCAATGAAAAACTTGGATGGTTTAATTCGTTGTTGAAGTGATCTTCAAAAACAATGATTGTAATTAATTTTAAAGGTCCTCCTCTTCGTCGCTATTTTGTGAAGTCTAATTATTATTTGTTTCGAGCTCCAAGCCCTAATTAGTTGAAAATCCTTATTATGAATTATTGGAAAATTGAAATCAATGGAAAATATACTTTCTGAAATAATTTGTTTATCGAAAAGTTATTTGTTTGCTGCAAAAGAACTAGATCCTACTTGATATATAAGAATAGGTAGAATGAATATTCTTCTCACATTCTTTATCTTCTTTATCTTTCATCGGCTGCTTTCATTCAATTATAAAAATTTCAGTTGGATATGATTGCTTCAGAATATTTCACAGACATAAAATCTTCACATTAGTGAAGTTTTGGTTAGGATTTTACCAGAATTAATGAAAAATACTTGCGGCAATATGTTTCTCGAAATGATCTATTGGGGAAAGTATTGGATAATATGATGGGATAGAATTCGAAACTGTTTCTGACGAAGCAGCTTACCATAGCATCAATCACCAGATTTTTTATTCAACATGAAATAATTCGATATTGGATATATACAGGGTGTTTCTGGATGAGAGGGTCATTCTGTAATGGAAGATAGAGTAACACCAAGCAATTCAGAAATGGCGTTTTAAAGGCTTCCAGGATTTCAATATACAGGTTGATTACTTGTTCTTGGTCAAATATTTCATCATTCATTACTTGAGCACCTGTTGACCAAAGTTTATGAAATTTTACACATTCGTAAGGTAATCTCCTCAAAAAGTTTCTAGGGTTTCATCTGCCAGCCGACTCCGAATGCTGCATACCAGATAACCAGCTGACGTAAACGTCCGTTCTGCGTCGACACTTGTTAGTACTACAGATGAAAGACATTGGTGAGTGAACTGTAGATTTTGTCTTTTTGACCTGACTCGTATAAATTGATTTCTTTCTTCAAAATCATATCAAGTGACGATGACAAAGGTGCCACACGTTTTTGCGAACGCTCTTTCAATGCCATTTCCAATTCGTCATCAAGACTAAGAGAAGAGTTCGCCATTTCAGGCTCTAAATTTTTTTTCACTGCAGCTAATGGAATTGAATCGTAATCATCACTTTCATTCATAGCTTCATCTGCAGCTGAAGATGTAGAGGGTTTGTTTTGGTACTGTTCTTATGTAATCTTCCGATTAACTTCATTTTTTTTTTGATTGAATATGTTGAAGGCAGTTTGAAAGTTTGAACACTAGCAGATTGATTGAAATATACGTCGGATTGGACAGGGTCTGTCAAATAATACAATGCTGCGGTCATAAATGTTCGGCGTTCATTAATCCGAGCCCTCATGGATTCAGTAAGTTTTTGAGCTACTGGTGTTTCGAGTTCTTCTAACTTTGTCACCATAAATCGCAGAGTAGTTTCGGCAGTTAACAAATCTAAATTTCAACGACATAGTACTTCCACTGCCAGTTTTATAGGTTGAAATACGAGTGCTAAATCTGATAAAGCACGATATTCTTGGTCTGAGTAACTATGATTTGTATTCGATCCAAGATTGCAATTAATCAAGGATTTGCTTGCAAATTGCTTCACCTTAATGAATGTGGAAATCATATCTGCAAGACTAGACCAGCGTGCTTTGCAGTCCAGCTCGAGTTGCACATTTTTGCTGAATTCATATACTTCTGAAGAATGTCATTCTTCGTTGGTGATTTTTCAAGAAGTTTGAATACTAGTCTTACTTTTTTAATAAGGTGATCAAAATCTGGCACTGAGTCGACTTCATCTGCAGTCAAATCCTTCATTCTCAATAAAGTCATCAAATTCTTCATCGTCAGACTCCTCTACATCTGACTAAGCCACGACTGTGTGTTTTGTACTTTCGTTTTGCATTTCGATTCCACGTTTTGATTTGTAAATCACATCCATAACTCCCATTTGAATGCCGTGAGCGTAGCATAGCTGGTGATGGGGATTCATGAGTCGCCCAACCTTCACCATAACACTGGCCCCATCTGTAGTAACAGCTACTATATCATCATCTAATGACAAGCCATATCCTGATAATCTCTTCTTCAAAATAGTTATGCAACTCTCTGCAGGCATGCTTCCTATTATGCGCATAAATCCCAAATTGCAGAACATATTCTTATTCTCTGAAAATGTATGAACAGTCACAGTCTATTTTTGTACTAAGTCCATTCATCGAAAGTAAGGCTGAATCTATCTATAGATTCATAAGATCCTGCGAAACTTTCATTTTCAAACTCATGCCATAATCCATAACAATCTGTTTTATGGAGTAAGACGATACAGGTAATTTGAAGACACTAGTTGCAAATAATTCTCTCAAGTCTTTCGACGTGCAAAAAGATCTAAAAGTCATTCCATCTCTAGAAATCATCCTTGAAATTCTTTCCTCCAAAGAAACTTTTTGTAAGAACGAAAAGTAATCAGATATCTTCTACCTCTTCGTACCGGGTGGAGGAGGTAGCCTTACTGACGCTGAAGCATTGATCAGCATTAAAGAATTTGATGGAGTCATGTTTTCTGTCTTTTTATGAGAATTATCAATTTTGTGCTTGGACAGCGAAGGTACATGTAAGCAATTGGGAGATCGTGCCGTTGTTTTCAAAATAGACTTACACAATTTGCACTGGGCAGTTTGTCCATTCTTTGCCTTCAAAAAGTATTTCCATATCTCTGACGCACTTTGAAACTTTTTATAAACTACCTTTGTTGTCATTTTAACACAAAATGAATAGATCGAAAGAACTCAAACACACGAGGAACTATTTTCAACTGTTATTGGCGTTTATAAACCTGCAGATTGCCATGCACTCTGACATGTCCAGGCTCGCAAAACAATGACAAATTTACGATAACCGGAAAACGTCTCGCCTTACTCGTCCCTATCGCGCTGTGGTCCTAGCGCCACGTGTTGCCGCCGGGAATAGGTACATTGTTTACAAAAGTCCACAACAACATGTGAAGGCACTGAAATCTAACCAAAATCGACATAATACCAATCTTACAAATCTTGCGAGATCGCGCATAATTTGGGATGCGAGATTGATCTTGCAGAATAGGTGCGAGATCTCGGTATTGCAAGATCTTGGTATACAGAGATTGCATTCCCTAGTGGTGTCAGATATCCTAGCTTGAACTTATACAAGAATAGGTCAAAGGCTTGAGGTGTCCCATTAAACTGTTTCTAGAATAATTTGTAGGTACAACAAAAATGTGAACTACAAGTTACCACTGAAATGATACAACCTCCTAGGGAATTTGGATTGGGGCCTCCTGTGGTAACTCGAGGTCCAAATCTAACTGCAGCCGAAATGAGAAATACATTCTGTCACAAAAGTACTGGGAACTGGTCAATGAAACACAAAATATTTAATTTTCATCCAAATTTATCCTATCGCCTTCAGAGAAGACTCCTTCCGAATTAATACATCTACGCCAACGAATAATCCAATCGCCCGAACATTTTCCATCTTTTTTCGGAATCGACTTCAGCTCTCGCTACGAATTCCCATTTATGTCTTCTATCGATTCAAAACGGGTACTTAGAAGTGGTTATTTGAGTTTTGGAAAAAGAAGAACGTCAGCCTGAGCTGACAGGTGAATACGGTGGTTGTTCGATGGTATTTGTTGAGTTTTTGGTCATAAATTCTTTCACAATGATAACCTTTTGAGATGGTGCATTATTGTGGTGCAAAATACATGAGTTTTCTTTCCACAAATCTGGCATTTTTGACGAATTTGCTCTTCAAAACGCCGAATAATCCTCAGGTAATATTTTTCATTTACTGTCTGACCTTCAAGCAAGAAATCCGAGTGCAAAACATTGCGATAATCAAAGAAAACAGTCAACATTATCTTGATCGACTTGGTTTCAGTTTTGGTTCAGTTAGAAGGCGCGATTCCGAAGCTTGTTGACGGGTTTGCATGTCAAACTTATAAACGCTTGTCTCATCATCAGTTTCGATGCGTTTTATAAATGTGAATTGGCACATTATCGCATGTATTCTGTGACGCGATTCAATTTCAGAAGAAAATTCTGGTATTTTGGAACTAGTCGAGAGACAACGCGTTACGTGCCTCAATCATCGTTTACATTGGTACAAGTTAATTCGTGACACATAGAAGTACATTGTCTATTTGTCTCTTACTTTAATGAGGATTTTTAATTACCATTTCCATCTCTTTCTCGATGTTAACTACACTTGAAGATGTTGATGGCCCACCAGAGCGAGGCAAATCATCCAACACATCTCGACCGCTATTGAATGCATTGTATCACTCATAAGCACGAGTTTTTGTTGAAATAGATTCACTGTTAACCTTCTGTAACATTTTCATAAATTCGGCACGCGAAATTCTATTGCAATACAAAATTTAATACAAATTCTTTGTTCGATATTTCATCCATTGTGAAAATCGCAAAACACACTCGTGAGAACTGATAAAATCAAGCACTGTGAACAAACTAAACGACAGATCGTGTTCAAACTCCGCGCTAGTATAGAAAACAGTTGTGCCAACTTAGCGATCAAAAACATTTTAACATCATTTTGATCTGATATTTTGAATCATTAATTCCTGGTCTTTTTTTGACAAAATGTTTACCCAGGGCGACTGTTTACTTACTCATGATTTAGTAATGGTTCAACAACGGCGTAGAAAGTAATTTCTTCGAATCTCTAAATCACGAATGGAGTGGCCTGCACGAACTCCTGACTTTAATCCGATTTGGGATATTCTGAATAGAAGATTAAAAAGCCAGCAAAACCTGCCATCTACCGTCTCCAAGTTTATGAACAGAGTGATCGAAATTCAGAACTGAATGCGTCAGAATACTATAAGGTCATTAATTATGAGTATGAATCGTATATGTCATACAGTAATAATACGGGATATATCCCGTGTTTAAAAACTTTTGGAGCCGTTGATATTTTCCAAAAGTCTTAAACTCTTTATTATTTTTTGCTAATAGTTTCGATAATAATAATAATAATGAATACTATTTCATTATTTCAATCTCAATGGAAACGAGAAATTGGATCAACTTGCAAGAAAACTACTGAACTACCCAGCAACGACAAACAATACTTCATTTCTCATTAAGATCAGAGAGAAAGTTTTAGGCATACTGCATATATAGAAACATCCAATTCAATAATTAAATTGAGAATGGGGAATAAAGGAAAATTTTATTTCAAAATTCTTTTTGAAGTTCAAAAAATCCATGATTTCAGGAAGAACCTAAAAAGAGTTAATTTGAATAAATCTTTATTTTCGAAAAATACCATAGACAGTCCCATGTGTAATTGTGGACACGAGTTTCAAACTTTGAATCGTATAGTGTTCCAATAGACATTTCACGATAATGAAAGGAACAATGTTATCAGATAATTGTTAGACATAGGGCTGTTTTTACTTTCGGACATCAAGTGAACCTAATATCGTAGGTATGAGAATTGTCTTTAATATCTTAGATAAGTGTAATATATACTTGTGAATATATATATTTTAAAAATTGTCACTATTACTATAGGATAAAATGAAATTTATTGCTGTACTTATTAAAGTTAAGCTTAATAACCCTTGAAGTGTTCTATAGCTCTAATATATAAAAACAATAAGTAACATTTTCATTCCGTTTGTTCTCAAGCATTCCTTATTGCTCAAAGAATTATTCTTCAATATATTTAACCTTCTTTTTGAAGAATTTGAATTTGCGATTTAGTGCGTCAATTTTTTGGCGCAGTGAAGTTTAACGTAACACTCAATATCTTAGTATTTTAAGAATTCCTTTCAACGACACAAAGAACTATTCACCCAGTTTTCCAATATAAATTTACGTTCATAGTTGATATTCTGCATACTCACAAACTGTCAGCTTTTCACAACTTCAATTTAATTTTCATAAATAACAGTAGAGGTGGTAGGAATAAACTTCATACAAAAGTAGTTCATATGGTCTATATAGTTTACTTCAGATTTTATTTCAGTGTACAGGGTGTGACTTAACATTTGGCAATACAATTGATTTTTGAAATTCGGCCCTTCATTAGAATGATTCAAACCGATTATCATCTTGAACTGCACTTTTACTAAATTCATAAAAAACGATGGCACAGTGAAACTGGGAATTCAATCATTTTGAAAAATAGTATTTTACTGTTAAATTAGACCAAGAAATTGTTGTCTTCTTATTCTGCAATGAATTGTGATAAATTAAATGTACTAGAAAATAATTGTAAGTGGCTAAGTTTGAAACTTCTAAATTGAACAGACTTTCAAAATGTCCATTGAAATTGACACATCCGTATAATAAGAGGACGCAGGTGATAAAAAAGAAATCGTATTATCTCACGGATAACTTTTTCCACCAGTGAAAATTAGGATTATACAGGGTAATTCTGTAGGAGAGGAAATACCTGTTCTGCAGAATCACCCTGTACAATAACTATGAAAAACTAGTTTCCGAGATCCAGTATGTGTTTTATATTACAGGATATATTCAGGAATCGGAAATATTGACCCAGCCATGTTCCACTGGAAACAAGAAAAAACACTGTAGTAATATAATTTTTAAATGACTCATCAGGTGTGTTCTCGAAATTAACAAAATATAGTCCTGGTTTCAAGGATGCCCTTCAAGATTGGTCTTGGATAATAAAAAATGAAGGAAAATATAATTGTCAACAAAAATAGTATGGGAAAAAGTTTTAATCATTCATTTCTTAAAATAATTTAAAACATATCAAATTTGAAATGTGAATTCATCATTTTAAACTTCAAATACTGAATGTGAGCAAACATTTTCGGTTAGATGTGGATGAAGACAATCGAAAACTATCAACCTCAATGCAAGCGAGCTACGGAAGCCATCAGCTCAATCTGCCTGCTGAAAGCGTTGAAAACGGAAATCAATCAGTCTGAGTCTACCTCAGACTGCCAAAATATCTAATCTTAATGAATGTGAATTGAGGGTTGTACCACAATTCTTGAAATTGAATTACAATAAAATATAATCTCAAACGATTGCACTCTTGAAAACGTTAAGATATTTTATTGTATTGTATAAAATACTCTCATTCTCTATGTAGGTATTGAGTAAAATACTTTATACATCGTTTTCAATATACAAGGTGTTTCTTTTGAAACGAACCACTTTGTATATTTCTTATCCCGTGATTAGAATATTCGTCGAGATGCGTCAAACGATTTTCTTTGAGGGACATCTTTTGACGTTATTGAGGCTTCAATGGGCGACCCCCTAAGATGGCACGCGTGAAGCCAACAAAAATGAATAGGGTGAAGAAGTCGAGCGATATCTCATTTAAAAGCCCTTCGAAGCTTCTCTACAACAGCGTATAAGAAAAATAATTTCGAAGAATTTAAAAGCCTCTTTCCCAAACTGCAACAACCTTGAACCGATAATTAATTTATCATGTTTGCAATACACAACTGAAATCCAATGATTCCAAATACTATTTCTAAATTTTCCTCCATTAATTTCCTTACGATAATACAGTCTTGACTGAAAACCGTATCCAATATAGTTCAACATATTTGGGGTAATTTCATGATTATCATTTTCAAAGTGCTGGCGTAGACCGTCGAAATTGGAAAGGCCACTCCATAGGATCTTTTCTTCCAATCTAACGACCAGGATTTTGCGATTGAAGTATTGGAAAACTTGTGCGTCTTGACTGAAAACCGTATCCAATATAGTTCAACATATTTGGGGTAATTTCATGATTATCATTTTCAAAGTGCTGGCGTAGACCGTCGAAATTGGAAAGGCCACTCCATAGGATCTTTTCTTCCAATCCAACGACCAGGATTTTGCGATTGAAGTATTGGAAAACTTGTGCGGCGTAGTGAATATAAGCCTCGTCTTGTTAGAAATGCAATTGTTGTTCGAGTAGTAACAGATTGTATTCTAAGTTCTCTGTAATCATTGAGTCAATGGCATTTTCCAGCATATGGAGATAATTGTCGTCAATTAAATTGCGAGTTATAAACAGCGGTTCGATTAGTTGGTCTCCCAAAATTCCTACGAAATGTATTTATCATTTATATCAAATTCTGAAAACGTTAGATTGGCTTACTCCGGAAGCTGTCGAAATTTGTCATACAGATTGTATCTTTGGCATAAGTTAGACATGTCCCAATACCGCTACAGCTACTGCTTCATCACGCACAATTCCAATGGACAATTTTCATCCATTACTGCACCAGTCTAAATAAAATTTGAATTTAATTCCATTAGGTACGTAAGGCCAACATTACATTCAAGATTTTCCTAAGAGCAAAAAATTAGGTCAAATCAATTGTTTTCATTAATTTTTTATTTCTACATAGATTAGTAGAATTTTTCACATCGAATTGGGAAGAATTCCAATTCAAATGAAAGATAAGAAAATTTTAAAAAATTTTTGTAGTTTGTGAGACGTGCTTTTGAAAAACATTGCAACAAAATTTAATTTTCTTACTGTCTTACCTCAAAATAAATAAATAAATTTACGGGTTAATGCACGCAGGCACTAACTACCTCGAAAAGTTTCTCTTCAAATCAACAAAATTGAATTATTTTCCCCTTTCTCAATAATTTCGAGATTAGTCGAAAATCGTCGAAATTACTTTTCTCATACACTGTTGTGAAGAACTTTTAAATGAGGTATCGTTTGAGCCCTTTTTCCTATTAAATTTCGAAGGGTTGAAGCATCTCTTCTTACAGGATTCCTCGTTAAAACCTCAAATATACGTCAAAACATGTTCTCCAACAAGATAATTCAACTTGTTTTGGCAAATTTTTCCATTCACTATGGGATGAGAAATATCCAGGTTGATAATTGGAACACATAATTCACTTATGAAGAAATAAAAAAAAATTGCTTTTGAACTTTTCGGTTGCTCAAACGTTAGGGCCTTCCTTAGTAGTTGGTGGCAACCCAATGGGAAGCAACTTCCTACCAGATCAACTTCTTTGAAGTCAACTTCACCAATGGCAGTTTTGAAGAAAAGGGTACCGTAACGTTCAGCTCTCATCTGTAGATGCACCACTTTTGAGATGCTCCTAACCTATTGTTTTTTTTTTCTAAGAATGAAGAGCGACGTGGAACTGGCATACATTTGCTTAAAATCCTAAAATCTACTTCCTCTATATTTATAATTTTGAGGGGATTTGTCATGCTACACACTCTGGCGAGCTGTTGCCAATCCCATGGTGTCATTATTTGGAGCAGAGGTGTTTTTTTCTCTCTCTATCAGTGAATAACATATATCCACTTCTAAGTGGGTATGACCTTTCAATATAAATTTATGCTCGATTGTCTTCAGTAATTTGAAGATATAAAATTATGCTATCACCATTATGAAATTTCTATTTTGTGAAGGACAGTTATCAGATCAAACAATGTTTCGTGATGAGGTCTTATATTCACAATGGGGCACTTGAGGATTCCAGACTCCTTTTCTCCTGCGTTTTTTGCCTCGCTCATTTAGAGTTTCAAATGATCACATTGATCGCATGTGTGTATCTTTATCTGGGGGTTTGAAATAAATGTTGAATTCTGTATTAAAAATATGTGAATGCAACCATTCTTCAGCTATATGAGTATTCTCTAAGTTGTTCTCTTCACACTCTGATCGATAAATTTGAAACATCTTACTTATGTTCAAATGGCAGCCCAAATAATTTCTTCTCGATCTTTCACCGGAATAGTGTGACTGCTGAATAGGAAACTTCGCAATGTGATCCAATCAATCTGTTTCACAAATTCTGGAACTTTGGCATGGTTTTCATGTCTTCCTCGTTCATCAGCATTGGTAACACCACAAGGCCCTTCTTTCTCAATGTGGTCATGAAGGTTTGTGACATACTCAAAGTATTGTGAAAAAAGGTACTACAAACTCGTTCAGTATTTCCGTTTACTTCAAAATAATAACAGCGTGTGTTAGTTCTAGAAACTGTTCTGAAAATGAATTGTAAAAATTTCTATTGTGTCTTCTGTTGATTTCACCCTTTTGAGTTTTTTTTTTGGCGAAGAATTCATTGTTTGAATTTGAATTACTCTATCTGATATACCCAGCTAGAAAGCGGTATGAATACTTCAATTGGAACACCCTGTATAGACCCTTAGCACGAAGTATTTACCTAATCCTTCCAGAATATCAATTGACCCTTCCAATGGTGACTAACATGATCTCTTTGCCAGTTTAAATTCACAAGTTTAGGGATGCTGAGTGTAGAGGGTTGATACTCATATTTTCAAATTAACATACTGAAACTTCTTCATAACTGATATGAATCTATACTGCCATTTATACAAAATACATGGATGCAAGAGGTTATTCAATTATTATATGATAATATCTTTTTTGTATTTGGAACACCTTATATCGAAAATTCAATTCAAATAAATTATTGATTCACATAGATGAACGAAAGATCTATCTATAAATGTGCCTCTCGACCAATATTTCATAAGATCAATATGTAGGTATATGTTGATGGAGTTAGGAGATTAATCTAGCATGCTCGAAGTTGGCATGAACAATTATAACTCCAGAAACAAAAAGTGACTCGTTTCAGCGATTTTCTTCGACACTGCTTCTTTCTTAGTTAGACGGGGGTCAAATTTTATTTGGAACACTGTGTATTCCAAACAATAGTGATCTCAGAGACGGTGTCTCCTTTCTCAGATATTGAAACTAAGGGTGAATTGATAAGTTAGGTAAAACCGAATAGAGTGGTGATACTATTACACGAGTTACAGCTATATGATATATAATATTAAAATATATACAACTCCTTGAAAGTGCAAGGATGTAACTAAATACTGGTATGTTGATTAGTATTGGTTTGCTAGCCATTCAAATCGTACGAGTTGCTTGTTCTGTGTTAAAATGGATAAAAGTGAATATTGAGTGCTAATAAAACATCACGCTTTGCGAAACAAAACTATCATGGGAACCAAAAGATCACTTTACAAGTACTTTATATTCTCATCACGGTAATTTTTTTACACTACTTCTAAGTACAAATTATTTTCGTTCCTGTTATTAGGTTATTAAACTAGTCTTAGTCCAATGCCCATTCATGTGGTAGTCGAAGTCGTAGAAACGAAAATGACATCAGTGATAAGAAGGTATTAAACGAAATTATTATACAGGGTAGGCCACGGTGAATGGCCTGTTAGACGTTTATGGAAAATGGGTAATAGGATTATCCATAAAATTGGTGTCATTGTATTTTAGGACTTGATCTAGTATTCTGAGTATTTTGAGGAATATGATATTGTCGCTTTTATCTTAATTGTCAAATAGCACACCCTGTCTATAATTATCATTTCCATATACCCATCTTTAACGGTTAGCGATATCATGACAATTTTTCATGTTTTACCCCTCAAAAGGCTAGAGGTCTTATTATTCATGAACCAGGAGCTCTACAGCTTCAAAATTTTCTATTCATATTGATAGCATTCTGATCATAACTTGAAAATTCTGCTAAATGTTGTAAAATTCAAAATATTCTCACAACTTTGGAAATGGGTCAGAAGTAATTTTTTTCAAACGAAAGGCCCCAAATTA
This sequence comes from Cryptolaemus montrouzieri, assembly GCA_013387265.2. NCBI lineage: Eukaryota > Metazoa > Arthropoda > Insecta > Coleoptera > Coccinellidae > Cryptolaemus > Cryptolaemus montrouzieri. Next base: position 88,018,309 of record JABFTP020000021.1, on the reverse strand, counting down.
TTCCGTTGAACGAAAAGTATTTCAGAGACCTTTCCAATAATGTATCACAGCTGTATACTTAGAAATCGTTTCTTAAAAGAAAGATTTCTTAAAAATTAGAAAGAATTGATTTCAGTTATTCAGTTCAACAACTTGGGTTTGAGATCACAACATCAATAGTTAATGTAAATTTAATAATTCATAATAAATAAAATTAAACTTAAGCGGGCTCGAAATGCCCATATCACACTGAGTTTTATCAAATACTGAATTTTAACAAATTCACAGATTCTCAATACTTTGAAAATGGGTGGAAAGGAAAGGAGAAAAGTCAGAATCATTTTCAGCACTTAATAAACTTATCACAGAAGAGAGTAGTCTTCCACTTCTTTAGCTGCCATTTCGTTAACGATGAAATTTTGAAGCGAAAATTTAGGGTCAGATAGTACTCGATAGGATCTTTAAAATGAGGTATCGCAACACCCCTCATCCCTATTCAAAAATTGAAGTTATAAGAAAAATCGCAAAAGTTGTTCCCCCTCGAATCAGAAATCGACGATTCTTCATATCTTCATTTTAAAACTGGAAATTCGAAATTTCTTTGGACCACCCTGTATATATATATATATATATATATATATATATATATATATATATATATATATATATATATATATATATATATATATATATATATATATATATATATATTAACTCGTAGGTTTTAACGGACGTATTTCAATGTGGTTTCTTCGTTCTTCCGGTTTCTCGTCCGTTGTTGACGACGTTTCGGCAGGATCGCACCAGCCATCTTCATATCGGAGTATATTGGTTTAAGATGACATTCTAGCCAGCTTAGACGTAGTATCACTGTTCCCGAATATCCCAAGAGAAGAATCATTGGACATCTTCAGCACCGATTTGGTTTTTCCAGCACATATTGTGGACCTAACAGAACACTGCTTGAAGAATACATATTTCAGATATGAGGAAGAATACTACAAACAAACTGATGGTGCCCCAATGGGATTTCGCCTGCAGTAGCCAACTTATTCATGACAAAGTTTGAAACTGAAGCACTGGAACAAGCAGAACATAAACCGAAGATTTGGCTGAGATATGTAGACGACATTTTCATAATCTGGCACCACGGAGAAGAGAAACTAGAGAGTTTCGTGCAACAAATGAACAAACGCTACAAGAAAATCAAATTCACCCTCGAACTGGAATCCAACGGTCAACTACCATTCTTGGACGTCCTGATACAGAAAACAACTAATGGCAGATTGAACTTTGATGTGTACAGAAAACCAACACATACCAACCGATACTTGAATGGAAACTTACATCACCATCCCGCCCAACTGCACTCAGTAATCAAGACACTCGTTCACCGATCAAAAAGTATTTTCTCTCCAAACAATACAACCAAAGAATTGACCAAGCTCAAAGATATTCTTCAACAAAATTGGCATAGCAGAAGAACAATACACAAAGCTATGGAGTACAAGAAACCTCTCAGCAAAGTTTCAGAAGAGGATACAAATTATACCATTTATGAGAGGTGAAACCGACAAGATTGGTAGGATCTTACAAAAACACAACATAAAAACGATCTACAAACCACACAATACGATACGCGAAAACCTAAGAACACCAAAGGATCGGATACCACTTGAAAACCAAGGAGTCTACAAAATTCCGTGTACAGGCTGTGAGCTCGTCTACATTGGGGAAACAAATAGAAGAATGGAGGTTCGGATACAAGAACATAAGAACTCAGAAGACCAACAAACCAGTACATCTGCTGTGTTTCAACACTCGCACAAAACAGACCACAAACTCGATTACGACAACACTACACAGGTATCCAACATATATCAACTCCGAAAAAGAAAATTACGAGAAGCCATTGAAATAGAGAACACACGACAATGAACAGGAGAGATGACGCCCTAAACATACTAACAATATGGAAATCTATGTTGAAACCTGTAAAAGCAAGAACAAGAGAACCCAACGCAGACACAAGTAGGGAGACACCAAGGACAGAGCCAATCATTCAACGCAAACGGGTCAAGCCACCGACCAATAGGGACGCGCCACCGCCACCGCACCACAACCTGAGACCGCAAAGGAATATAAATTCAGCATACAGTGTAAACCAATATACTCCGACCCGAAGATGGCTGGTGTGATCCAGCTGAAACGTCGTCAACAACAACCAACGAATAGACATTATATATATATATATATATATATATATATATATATATATATATATATATATATATATATATATATATATATATATATATATATATATATATATATATATATATATATATATATATATATATATATATATATATATATATATATATATACAAAATCAAATTGATTTCATCATCATCAACAAAGGGTTTCGTAATGCAATAAAATCAACGAAGGCCTATCCTGGTGCAGGCATTAAACTCAAAAGCTGAACAAAGCTCTCCCAAAGAACCGCACTGGCATCAGAAAGTTAAGAGATGAAAATATCAGAGAACAAATCAGGAATACAATTGGCACATGCTTGAGAAAACTAGAGGAAGAACAAGAAACAAATCCAGGAGACAAGTGGGACAACCTAACCAAAACAATGGATTTAACATGCAAGCAGTACTTACAGAGGGACAAACGACCAGACAGGGAGTGAATGACAGATGAGATTAAGAACATGATGGTCAGAAGAATAACTGTAAAGAATAGAGCCTCACAAGAGTATAAAAATATCAACAAGGACATTAAAATCAGAATAAGACAAGCAAAGGAGGAATGGATGAACCAAAACTGCTACTGCGTGCGACAGTAAAATTGGATAATGTGAACATCTCGGAGGAAATGGAAATATGTCGTGGAGTACGACAGGGATGTGTTCTCTCCCCAACGCTATTCAACCTGTACTCTGAGGGAATCTTTCGTGAAGCCCTAGAAGATCAACAAGGTATAAAAGTTAATGAACTACCTATAAACAACATCCGCTACGCAGATGATACTGCTTACTGCTATCATAGCCAGTAGCTTAACAGATCTGCAACAACTAGTAGAAAGGGTTAAAGAACACTCAGAACGATACGGCCTGAATCTAAATATATCAAAAACAAAATATATGTTCGTTGCGAAAAGAATAGACATACAGGGATATCTTACTGTCAATTGGGAGAGAGTACAGCAGGTCCAAACATTTAGCTATTTGGAACGACTGTGTATGATTCGTGGGACTACAAGAGAGAGGTATTGTGCCGAATTGAAAAGGCCAGAGCGACATTTTTAAGAATGAAAAAGATGTTTATTGCCAGAGACCAAACACTTAATCTTAAGATCAGAATGCTCAGGTGTTATGTTTTCTCTGTTGTGTTGTATGGAATAGAGTCGTGGACTGTCAATGAGACAATTATTAATAAACTGAACGCTTTTGAGTTGTGGTGCTACAGACGTGTTCTCAAAGTTTCATGGAAGCAGCATGTTACTAACGAGGAGATCATAAATAGAATGGGCAAGAAGAGGGAACTTGTTCAAACACTGAAGGAACGGAAACTTCAATATCTTGGCCACATAATGCGACACGACAAATATCGACTACTACAATTAATCCTTCAGGGAAAACTTGAGGCGAAAAGGGGCCCTGGAAGAATTAGTCACTCATGGATGAAGAACTTACGCGATTGGTTCGTATTGACTACAACTCAGCTGTCTCGAGCAGCAGTTAACAAACTGAGAATTGCCATGATGTTAGTCAATGTCCGGAACGGATAAGGCACCGCTAAAAGAAGAAGATATATATATATATATATATATATATATATATATATATATATATATATATATATATATATATATATATATATATATATATATATATATATGTGTGTGTGTGTGTGTGAGATAATTCAAATCATATAATCGTAGTTCCAGATAATATATACTCACGCCTCGAAGACAACAAATGGTGTGGGATGTGCCTTTGTCGCACCGAACCATACTGGCAAATACAAACTTTCACCAATTAGCAGTATATTCACTGGAGAGCTCATAGCTATAATGCAAGCTTTCAAATACATCGAAGCATCACACTCAAAAACCACATTATCTGCAATGAAAGCCATAGAAGATTTAACATCCACAAATCCTATCGTCACTGAAATACATAATTTGAACAACTCGATCCGAAGACAAAATAAATCCGTGATCTTAACCTGGGTACCACTCATTGTGGAATTCTAGGCAATGAAACAGCCGATCGTGAAGCAAAGAGTGCGATCCAGGACGGCGTTGAAATCAACACCCTTATGAACTACGATATATCCAACCAATATAAGCTGAAAGTAAGATCAGAATGGAACAGGATATGGCACCAACTGGACTCGAAATTGAAACACATAGAACTCTCACTACGAGAATATCAAAGTATCGATATCAAACGACAGGACATTGTCCACTTGAGGAGACTTAGAATCGGTCACATCGCAGCAACACATGGTTACATTTTGAAGCAAGAAGAAATGTCGTGGTGCAATACCTGCAATTGTCAAATCTCGGTGGAGCACATCATCAAACCATGTAGAGTGTACGAACAGCAGAGGCTTTATCATAACGTCTGTAACAAGTTGGAAGACGCCCTCAGCATGAATCAGGCACATTTCTCGAAAACACTCGCTTTCATGAAAGACATTAAAGTTCAAATTTAATAAGTACTACTCATATTTCAATAGTCCACAAATGAAATGTACAGAATTATTATATATACTCCTGGTAAATTGTAATACATTCTGTAATGACCAATAACGCTAATGACCTAGGTGTCGAATCGTGAACAAATAAGAAAAAATATATAATCGTAGTTGTTAGGTTAAATTTGAAAAAACCATTTTCCAAAGAATTTTCTTTCTAATAAAAATCCATTTTGATTCATAAATGAATTAATTTTGATTTGTACTCTTTCAAATTAATGAAATGAACTTGAAGTTCATTCTTATAATAGTATAAAACAAATTAATGACCAGGATTGAGATGTCCAAGCAATTTCCTTATATACTCTAAATATGGAACGTCCATGAGCAAGCCCCGTTTTCATTCTGGTAATATACTGCAGTAAGCCGCAATCTTAGTCCTATTTTTATGACGGTCCTTAGATGCGGAGCGACTAATAAGCTAAGTTAGTTGGATAGAAGTTGATAATCGAGAAATCCGAACAAGATAACTCTCAGCCAGCATGCCATTCCATCCAATTAATTCGAATAATCAAGATCCAGTATTTCCAGTCTCATACTGCCAGACCACTAGCTGTCCACTACTTCAGTTCGCGATGTCCAGCAAGCATTTTCAGAGTTTGTTTTTCAGCGGGAAGAATATATAACGTAGAATGATTTATGTATAATGTATATTTCTATACAGTGTGTTACTTAATGATAAGCAACAAATTGACCGGTATATTCCTGAATCAAATTAAAATAGAACATTTCATATCTTCACCAGCGCAAAATTTAATCAAACGAAATTATTCTCTAGTTTGACACTCGATAAATCCCTGATTTATCGTTCAATATACATCAATTTGGATAAATTAACGCAAGATAACAGTTGACGTTGGTAATAGATGGAAACGTAAAATAAATTTTTTCACGATTTTTGAATCAGTATGTACACTCGGAGGCAAAATTAGCGGAACACTCGAAAATTTAACCAAATTCAAAGTCCGATATTTTTCCTAATTCTCAACCGATTTAGATGATTTTTTCGGCAAGTTATAGATCAATTCTTCTGCTTTGTAGAAATTATACAAGAAAACAAAAGAAATTTGAATAAAATTTTATACGGGGCAAAACTGAAAGTGTTTTTTTTTGTCAAAAATTCACCCTGTAGAATTTCCTGGTCCGAGTTGAAACGTACAATGTCATGATCTCTCAAGACACATCTTCCTACAGTAACGCCCTTCTTGTTTCATGCATTTATCTCTTTTTTTACAAGAGATATCCAATTTGAAAAAGTCACAAATTTCAAGAATTTATTTTTAATCTTGCGTAGGTGCATAACATCGGAGGTTAGCCAAAAAATAAAATCAAAATTAGAGAAGCGGAAATCTAACGAAATGAAAATTTTTAATTCACTGGCCAATTTCACGCTCCGGGAGAACTCGAAGTACACTGGAAAAATCGTTGATTTTGCACATTTATTTTTGAATTTTTTTGTGTGACACATAATAATTATCATTCCTGTCCAAAATTGAGAGCAGGTGTGTATCCTGGCAGTTACACTCGTGAAATGAAATGAACATGTTGAGAAAAATGTTCATGATGACTAACAAAAAAAAAACATTTGATTTTAGTAGCGAGTATGACCGCCCCGAGCTCTTATTACAGCACGCATACGATTTCGAATACTCCCAATGATGATGTCTATCATCTGTTGAGGTATGTTGTCCCACTCTTCCACCAAAGCCAATGTCAGCTCTTCAACCATGCCTGGATTCCGTTGTCGAACCCTTCTTCCAAGAATGTCCCAAACGTGTTCGATCGGGTTTAAATCCGGTGACCGCGACGGCCAGTCCATTCGTGTGATCCCAACTTCTTTGAGATATTCTATCACTATGCGCCCAGTATGAGGGCGCGCGTTATCGTGCATAAAAGGAAATTTTCCCCTATGTAAGGAGCAAAAGGCACAACATGGGGCTCCAAGATTTCTGTTATATACCGATGGTCATTAAGTGATTTAAGTGATCCATTGCCAATAATCGCCAGTTCTGTTCGTACTCCCAAGCATATGCCACCCCATATCATAACTGACCCTCCACCGTATTGCTCAGTTCCTACGAAGTTCGCTTGATTGTACCGTTCCCCTGGATGCCTCCATGCTCTATCTCTACCATTCACGAAATTCACACAATATCGGCTCTCATCACTAAATAAAACTCGTCTCCACTGAATGATTGTCCATGCTACATGCTCCCTAGCAAACGCCAATCTTGCTACCCGATGAGCTTTATCGAGTCTTGGTGCTCTTGCTTGCGCGTATGATCTCAGACCAACTTCATTTAATCGTCTTCTGACTGTCCTCACACTGACGTTAATGTTATCCACTGCTTGTAAAAGGTTACTTGCCTGAACAGCAGTAAGACGAGGATTTCTTATGGTTTGATTGACGATGAAACGGTCATGTATAGCGCGGGTTGCCCGATTTCTTCCTTGTCCTCGCCACCACGTACAATCCAGTTTCCCTGTAACGTCGGTAGATTCGATGGATAACCGACGTCGAGACACCCAACATGGTACCGACTGAGCGGTAGGTGCACCCTTCCTCGATCAATGTAACTGCCCTTGCTACTGAGGTTGGTGGTAAATCTCTCATTCTAAATGAAAAATACCGTTTCGAATCGTAAACAGTAAAAGAATTACAAAACACCGCAACCGATCGAATTTGTATCAAATCAAAGAATGGAAAACTCTCATTCTTTAAACAAGTGCAAATGTGGTCATATACAAAAAAACGTGTGTTGTATTTCGTATTCGATAAAAAAAGGTGTGCACATGTGTAAATGAAAAGTTTTATCAATGATCCCAGAATTCGGTTGTGTATTTTAATACCTACCGACGGTTATCTCCTATGAATTCCTAATTTTCACCAAATTAACCAAATTGTCATCAATAACTAATGCAATTCGAACATAAAAATCGCAAACGACAATTTCGACACGCCTGAGTGATAATAAGAAAATTCCAAATTGATAGCGAATTTTAATGACAATTTCTTGATTCAATGGAATTTCTCCAAAATGGTGATTTTCCACTTGAAATTAAATATATTTTGCAAAAATAGAGATAAACGCATGAAACAAGAAGGGCGTTACTGTAGGAAGATGTGTCTTGACAGACCATGATATTGTACGTTTCAACTCGGACCACGAAATTCCACAGGGTGTTACGAATTTTTGACAAAAAAAACACTTTTAGTTTTGCCCCCGTATAAAATTTTTTTCAAATTTTTTTCGTTTTCTCTTATAATTTCTACAAACCAGAAGAGTTGATCTATAACTTGCCGAACAAACCATCTAAATCGGTTGAGAATTTATTTATTTTATTTATTTATTCCATTAGAAGTTCGCACTCTGTATATAAATTCACATTAAAACTGAAATAACTATACGCATTCAAAATGTGTCGACCGAATTTTTCTTATATTTAAATTATTGTTATTTCCGTTCTTTGTACACGAAAGAATTGGAAAATAGCTCACGCCTCATTGGCGTCTAATATTTCCTTAATCATAATCAATTGAGGAAAGAGTAAACGAATACCCTATAACTTCTACATGCGAATCACGTACAACTACAATTACGGCAAAATAATGACTTTGTTCAACCACAATTAGTAGTTTAAAGCTCAACAGGCTCCATGAATGAAAGCAAAATATAGAACACCTTTCGCTTGTAAATTATGTAAGTCTCATTACTTGCTCGGATTATATTTGACCGATTCTATTGTAACGTGTTTGGGCTAGGCAGACCGAGAAATCATTATTACACGAACGTGAAAGAACGTTCAAGAAAAACAACAGCTTTATAAGTCTAGTTTTGACAATGGAAGGATTTACTTGAATGGCCATGAAGATCGTGCTGAATTATGTGACGGTAGGAAGTTTGAAAGGAAAAGTGAGATAACGTTTTTTTAGCTTATTGCTATGAATAGCGCACGTTACGCACGTTCCTTTATTTCGATGGATTATCAGATAGATCATCATCGTTTCCAGGCAACTTCGGACACGTATTTTGTAAAGGAATATTGAACGGCTCGAATGGTAATAAAAAGATATTCAAAGAGAAGTCAGATATCTTGCTCCTAAGAAAAAGTGAATTTATATATTTTTAAATGCTTCTCACTACTATATTCCAATAACGTAGAACGAAAAAATAGCACTTTCGTCTGTGGGAAGCCCCTTTTCTTCAGGAACACGTTAACGTATTAAAGTGAAAATCAGTGGAAAACCTTGATGCTCGATTTTCTACAGATTTTCACCTAAATAGCTTCAACTTTCAACGCAAACAGAAATCCAGCCAAATGCCAGATATTTTGACAACAGCTAACAAATTTAAACCTTCAATGCTCAATTCAACGAAAATATGACCCTGTAAGGGCCAGATAGCGTCTCTATTTTCGAACACAAAATCAGCAGGCTTATAATCAAGATATACTAGATCTCCTCATTGAAATTTCTAAGCGTGTGATGTAAACAATATATACTTGGTATTTTTTTAAATATAAAGTTTGCCTCATATTTGAATGATAAGAATTTAAGTGATCAATCTTGGGAAACATTTATCAATATGATTCCTTTTATGAAACGAGAAGCGGACGAAAAGGATCTTGGTCAAAAATAACAACCTCGCCCAGTAACCTTGAAAAATATCCATTTCGGCCCAAAGTACCACATAACAAAGAGGAAAACTTATCTTAGTTCATGAGTGTTTTAACTATAAAGAACATAATCGCAAATTAGAATCAATGGAGGTGAGTTAAAAATAAATGACCAGCATTTCTTTGAACAGTTGAATCTGTTGAAACTGGAAGCCACGTAATAACAATTTCTCGTGAAACTATAGCCACCAACCAAAAGAACAACATAGGCTGCAACGACAAAATATGAGATCCTCGGCTAAGCGAAAGGCAAAGTAAGATGAATGTGAAAATTCATCCAAAATTATCAGATAAGAAACGTGTTGAACTGAAGCTGACGTTATTTGTTTAATGACGAAAGATGTTCACTGCGTATGGAAAAATATTTGTTATGCTTGCTATAAACTGTAACTAACCTCAGCAAAATGTAACCAGGAAGTTTATTAAGCATCGGATCGACTCAACCTGAAAATCAGCAGAAAGGTTGAATTTTTATTCATCAATAATGTTTCAGAGAATTTGGAAGTTTTTAGGGTGTTCAAGACCTGAAATTTTTATGCGATTGCAAAGTTATCCATATGGACCTCATTCTTATACTGCACCAAGTTTTTCAAACACCGGTCATCACGTTCCTTTGGTTTTTTGTCAGTTAAAAGACAGATCAACTTACACATATGAATTGTGGTTATCAAAAATCAAAAACTACTGTTCCAGTTTAACTATTGTTTTATCTCCTGCAGAAGTAGTGGTTGATTTTGATATGCTTGTTTGGCCAAATGGATAACAAAAATTACAGAATGTTGGTTCTATCTGGCACACACTTGGTACTGCCAAATTCAAAGATGAGGTTTGACTTCCCAATATAGAGAGAAATGCTCAAAAGAAGGCGAATGCCTCCAAAATTGTATTAGGCTTGCATTTTTGGAAACCCGAGGAGGTAACAGTTTTTCAATTCTTCGTAATGTACGAGATCAGACCACATGATGGTTGGCTAGAGCCATAGAGGATTACTTGTTTGAAAATTGATTAACAAATTCAACTAAGGCGTTTATATTAATTGAAAGATAAATAAGAGAAAATTTGATTTATACTTACTTACTATATTTGTAAAGCGTTTCGACGACACTGCGCCTTCATCAGTCTAATATGGAATGAAAACTAAAGTAAGGTACAACAATTTATATATGTTCCACAACTTTGGATTAGAGGTGAGTTAAACTACCTTAGGCAAATTCAAGATACTATTATCTAAATCACTCAGCCAGAAACAATTAAGTAAACTGGAATTATTGTCAAATTCCACCTGTAGGTGATGTCATTTTCTGATGATGCTATAGTTTGTATTTATTCTGGTAGATTGATATATTCTCATAGCATTTAACGTTATCCTAATATATAATGATTCCAGGATATGTTTTGATTATAATCATTGCCTGGCAATGGTATTAATTACCGGGTAATTGATTGAATGAACAGATATATGAGCAACTCGTCGGGGTTGAACCCTTTATATATATATATATATATATATATATATATATATATATATATATATATATATATATATATATATATATACTCAACATTATTGATACTCAACAAGGTTATTTAAAATTTCAAAAAACGGTTATCGCAGTTGCAATTCGCCTTAGGTTTTTTCGCTTGCACCGCCACAGCAATGCATTATCGTGAAAGAATTCATGTTAGCCCTCTATGAAAACTTGACTCAAGTGTTGTCCACCTGTTATTTTTGCCAGGAAACTGTGTAAATGAAATTTTACTTCTTAATTAGAATTGTACCAGTAGTATTACGACAAGTCTGTCTAGCTTAAAAACTGAGAACGAGATATTTCTATCTTCTCCTCAAGAAACCTGCTTCCACTGTAATAATACATACATCGAAAGAATCTAATGTTTCAGCAGGAATATAGATGAGTCCAGCGTTCCCATATCATAGCAGTACCGTCTGCATGAAAATGAAGAATGCACGCATTGCCATCGTTGGAACAAATACTAATATTATAAAATTCTTTTCGTTTATCTTTTTGTACACGAAGTTGAATCAGTTATTATTTGATTAGTGAACGTTAGTTAGGTTAGATTTGTTAAATTAAGATGCTGATTGCTATGCTCGAAGCTGGCCCATCACAATGTATTGTCTCGAATGTTTCTTGGAATAATTAGTCCAATCTTGGCCGTTTCAGAATTCAATATGTGAAAACTACATATGTCAGAGAACCACATACTGATCATTCAAAAGAAAGTACTTCTGCAAAGACATGTTTCTGAGACTTAGTGCTTCGATAAATCACTCCCACATGGCGGGTCAATCAAATTTACTGCTCAAAAATGTCTTCCACTAATGAATGAGTGATGAAAGTACAAGAAACAATCTACAAGAAACTATTCCACATATCAGACATACATTGAGTGTTCCTGCATAGCCAAAAGAAAATCGCGAAGCAAGAGTAGATATTGATCATCTGTATTTTGTGACGTATCCAGACTTGGTTCACATTCAGACATAAATTCTCATCATGTATGTTGATAGACTGAGAATGTAGGGGGACTGAGAAATGCTCTGAAAGGGCGAACTACCAAGGAGGTACGCTGATGGTATAGGGTGGCATAAGCGTTGGCAAAATAGTCGATTTTATTTTGCCGAAAAGATTTGTAAACGCTATATATATATCTGGAACCATTTGTTCTTCCAAATGTATCTGTCGTAAGAAAAATACTTCATTATACATAATAAGGCTCGTCCCTATACCACTGCGATAGTTCAGTACTACTAAGAAGACAATGCTATAACAGTTTTGGATTGGCCTGCTCAACTACCAGAACTAAACCCTATGAAATATTTGTTAGATATGGTAGTTATAAAACATTTATCATATTACGTTCTCTTTTCAGAATGTCAAATCGATCGAGGGCGGTTTTAAAAAATTGCGGTTGTTATACTCTTCATCAAACTGAGAAGAAAAACAATTCAGTTTAAATACAAACTGTCGTGATCTAAAATTCTCGCTTTATTTCCCTTTTCTCTGAAATTTTAATTTCAGCATTATTTTGTGAACTAGGTGTAGAATTCTCACATATTTCATGTTGTTTATGATATCTCCTCGTAGAAACCAACAACTACAGAATATTTTTCAAGGAAATCTCAGAATTGTTGTTGACACTTTAATTCATTTGATGTGTTTATGTGTTCAGGTTTCTCGTTGTTTTATACCTTCCTGCTACCATCCAATGCATAGTCTAGTTCAGTTGAATCAGTTAAAATTGTTGCCAGGTTCTTATAAATGACTCTTCTTCCCTGAAATGAAATCAACAATGATTCACCAATATTCGGTAACTTTCACAATAAAAATTGAATGACATAAAAACAAATTGCTTCGGAATCGACACAGTCACATCTTGAAAATCAAGTTTTTACTCATGGATCTCTTCAGGGACAAATGTTCGAGCCCTCTGATCTGTAGACATCAAATTATTGTTGAAACTTCAGTTATAGAAATTAACTCATAAAAGAAGCGATGAAACAAAATTTTCAATGCTGATGCAGGTACTCAGAATCTCTACTGTCTTATCAATCACCTCAAGAACCTTCGTTTCATCTTGGAAAACCGACCTAGCAGAATTGGATATTTTTGCGGAATTGTGAAAGAAAATTCGTGTTTCATCATTCACTGTAATACTCTACGGGATATTTGCAAAGTCTTATTTGATTGATTTTCTTCAATTTTTCTAAAGTCATGAAGATTTCTTAGAGATTTCGAGTTCGAGTTTATGAAATGTTCGAGTAAAATTATTTATAGGTCATGATCATCCAATCATCCAATTTTAATACGAAACAGAAGGGTTTTTCTCGTTTTCTTAGATGAGTATATTCTGTCAGACTTTCAACATAAAATTAGTTCAGTTGAATAAAATTAAAACGCACAAAGCAGATTTTGCACTCTCTTTTATAGAAAATTCTTTTATTTTCAAGAAAGCAATTAAATTTTTTCCAATTTCGGATAGAAGTGAGGAATATTTTTCGTAGTAATCATAAAATAAACAGTTGTTCAATTTAGCTTTTAGTAAAGTTCAGAATCGACGATTTACAGTGAGGAATTTGACAATGTTCAAGTAATCGTTATTATTACTGAAGAGCTGAAATTAATAACTAGAGTAGCCTTGAAAGCTTCAATTATGCAGTGCACTCTCCTAATACCTCTCGTCGAAGGAATAAGAACTCCCGAATGTCCTGAATATGCTGAGAATTGAGATGTGTGAATGAGAGGGATATCAAAATTCGTCTCTCATATATTTGACAGGACCTCAGAGTTCCAGAGTATGGCAGTAAACTTTAATCTGTGTTTTCACAGAAACTACAGCTTTCAGCTCACTCTGCCTTATATTCATGGTAAATCACAAGGTTATTCTCATCTGTTCAGTATATTTATTTCATGTTTGGTTCGGATTCATTGGTCATTGTGGTTGTTTGAGGGCGGTTCTGTCGTCAATCCGACATTTCTCTGCTCCCTCTTGGGCCAACTGCAAGATGGCATGATGAAAAAGATGAAAACTATCTCCGCCTGCTTAACTGATGTAGCGGCCCAGATATATAGCTGGTACCTTATCTCCCCAACACGTATCCATGTCTGAGCCCGCACATCTGCCTCTTCTTCATCGTTTCTCAATCAGAAGATGACTTTGGTTACCCAGTCTTCTCTTGGTTAAGAAACTGCTTTGTATTTCTAATCAAATTCTGCAATTTCAAACCAGCTGGGGGCATTCCCGAAATTCTCCGTTCTGTGAATTTCTTCAACAAACCTCTTTCATTGAATGTTCGGCCATCTTTGTTTTTTAAATGAGAAGACGTCTTGACAGGGAGCACTTAGATGTAGTTCTTCAAGGGTCAAAGATTAAGCAGAATATTAAGGCGTTTATGTCGATCTAAGTGCTCCAGTTTCGTCGCCAACATTTCTATTATGAAGCATCACATCAGACCTTTCGTGTTAATTCTCCTTTTTTGAACCACAACTGTATATACCAACCATGTTGCGAAAATTGATTTGTATTTCCATATTTGCCACGCCTTCTGCATCTCCTTCATGAGCGTAATCTTTAAGAGAGTTTAATTTCAAGCGTGGTACTTTGTTTCATTTGAGCACTGCAGCCTTTGATCACATAGGAGCAGACTGCATTTTTTGTTTCATTTTTGATACTTCTTTACGACTATGTTGGATTGAGGACTAGCTAAGTTCTTTCACACCGGCCTTCTGCTACTAGAAGTACTGTTTGCGTAATTTTGATAAGAAAATTAACGAATTCACCCTTCACGATAATCATCAGGTGGTCTGTATATTTCGATCGCCTCTTCATCTATTTTCCTTAGCACCTTGCAGGCAGCTTGATATCACCTTGCCTTTTATCACGTAATGCCTTTTAGGCTATTCCTTCTGCCAACATGTATTGCATCAATTTACTGATCATCAATGGGAACTCACGTCTCCTCCGGGTTAAGTCTATCACAATTCTCGAAGAGTTCCTGAAGGCCTCTTCTATAACTAAAAACGCTTCAACCACAAATTCTTTTATCGCAGTTGGAACAGATACAAGCATGGCTTGGCATATTAGAACAAAGAGTATTCGAGCCATTTTTATTGGAGCAAAATCTCATTGATTGAGCATTTTCTCAGCTTAAGTTTCTTCCTAACTTAATCACTATGACTCTGGTATAATGGAGCCTTCTCGCAGTATGCAAGATAAGCATGATTAGATCTTTCCATCAAAATAAATTAACCTAGGCGTCATTAAATTGTCTACCATGTCTCCTGCTATAACCGCTATATACTGCTTTTTGTGGGGGTATTTGAATTCAAAGTATTCACAAATGCAGCAAGAGATTGCAAACAGTCGATTTGCATCTGCAGTTAAACGAAATGAACGAGCTGATGGACCAAGTATATAAACATTTGTAAAATATGTTAAACAGTTTAGCAAAGCAGTTGAGAAATATTACAAGATTTGATGACTGTTATCTCCAGCAACTATTCGAATAAATTTCTCCTCAGACCCAAATTCTCAATATTTTTGTGAAGTTTCCTAGGAATAACTCCAGTTGTAATAATCAGTAATACAGGGATGCTCAAACGATCGACCAGTCGATCGCGAGTGCTTTTTGAGTAGATCTCGAGAAGAAAAAGAGTTGGTAACTAAACTTCAAAAATTTATCACGTAGTAAAATAACACTCTGCTAGCGGAAGAAGGCCGCTTCATCAAACGAGGGCGAGGTACTTGTCAAAGAAAAGCTTTTCTAGAAATTTCAGGCGGCGCGTTTCCGGTCACGCCAATATAAATGTTGCGCCTGCAGGAATTGGACTCATTCTTTATTGTAACTTGGGACAATACTACGTCGATACGAATTATATTTTTAAATAGTACAAAATGATTGCAGTGAAGAAATCTAAAACGTTTCATTTTAATATTGAGTGGGAGGAAGAATTTTTCTTCTGTATGGTGGAGGAAAGTGCATTTGTCTTATCTGTCGTGCGTCAGTTGCAATACCTAAGCGTTGTAAATTAGAGAGGCATCATCAACGGTTCATAAAAACTATGAAAAGGATTTTCCGCCACAGAGTGAATTAAGAATACGAAAAGTACGTGATTTGATATCTCGTTTGAAAAAGAACAAAGCATGTTCACAAGCCCAGCCAAACAATCACGAGCTGCTACGATCGCGTCATTCAAAATATCTCATATATTGGCGAAATTCAAGAAACCATTCGAAGATTGATCGGTTGTGAATAAAGCATTTATTGGAGCGGGTGAGACTTCATTTGGAGATTTTAAAAATAAAACAGAAATCATGTTTGCTATTAGAGAACTTCAGTTATCTCGTGCGACTGTCACAAGGCAGATTGAAGTCATGAATCAGGATATGGCAGATAAACTAAAACATGATATCATGAAATGTACATACTATTCTTTACAGTTCGACGAATCCACCGATATGACAGACACTGTCTAGCTGTGTATATTTATTCGGATGGTATTCAATGGCACGTTAGCTAAGGATGAATTTTGGACAATCATTCCTCTGAAGAGGAAGACCCGTGAAGAAGAAATATATGACGTTGTCTTCAATTTTTTAAAAAACTACAAGCTACCAATATATAAATGAGTGTGCATTACAACCGATGGAGCAACAGCAATAAATTGAAATAAAAACGGTTTTGTGGCATTGTCACAAGCTAATAATGATTTCCTTCATTTTTTTTCATTCCGTTGCATTATACATCAACAAGTCTTATGTTAACAAGTTTTAAACACGGAGGAAATTATAGGCATTGCAACAGAAATTGTGAATTCCATCCGTACACGTAGCATGCAACGGCGTTTCTTTAAGTTGCAGTAGGAAGATAGGGAGTCAGCTGAACACATTGATTTAGTTCTTCACATGGACATCAGGTGGTTGAGTCGCGGAAAATTCGTAGATAGGTTTCAAGAATTATTTCCCGAAAGAGCATCTTTTCTGAACGAAAGAGGTGATAACACTCAGATGTTGAAAAACGAAAAATGGCTGACTGATTTGGCATTTTTGACTTACAACACAATGCACTTAAACACCATTAACTTGGAGCTTCAAGGCAAAGGAGGAGCTATTATTGAGATGATTAGCGCAGTAAACGCATTCAAAAGTGAATTCAAACTTATGATAGATCAACTGAAAAGAAAGGATGTGTAAAATTCTCCGTCTTTGAAAGCAAGGATTCCTCAGTAGAATTATAACACGTATGAGGCTGAATCATCAAATATTTTGGGACAATGTGTTTTTATGATTGCAGTAAATTGGCAGATATAGCATCATTTATGAGTTATCCTTTTTCATGTAAAACATTGAGGAATTGGCTACTGAAATAGCAAGTCAGTTCAATATGAACTGATTGATGCAGATTGAATCAAATATACATCTCAAAGCTACAGCATCTGATACAAATTTCTGGTGTTTTATATCTGAAGATAAATATACGAATATAAGGCAAACCGCCCTTCAACTGACGGCAATGTTTGTGTCAACTCATTTGTGCGAGTCTGCATTTTCAGAAATGAAGATAATCAAATGGTTAAGTCCCATCTTATGAAAAGTATGCTGAGGACATGCAGTGCCACGCTTCAACAACCAAAGTCACTCCTTAGTTAAGTTTAACACAATATGTAACTCTTTTGTTTTGTAACAACTAATAAACTCGTAATTTTGAATAACTATGAGTTTTTTCATTGATATTATAGGGAAGAACTTAAGTAAACCTAACCCAGACCTCGACTTAAATAGTGTATGTTCTGCGGAAAGCTAATATCTATATATGCCACGGTACACTCTACCTAGGTAGGTAGGTAGGGTGTATCGTGTATGTACGACAACCCTGCATCACAGATACTTGCAGCCTCTCAGAGTCGATCGTAAGTAGTCTAAAAATATTGAGGTAGATCGCCAGCAAGTCAAGTTTGAGCACCTTTGCAGTGGTGTAAATATTTTTCTTAATCTCTTCGACTAGCGTCATATATTCAAAAACTATTTCATTTGTTCTGTATATTATGCGTATCGGGTATGGCAAAATGAATTATGTATACTATTTGATTTTGTTCATCCCTAAGAAAAATATTTGGTCTATTATGATGGATTTATTACCTAATACATTAAAATCAACCTGTTGGATTACCAAATTACCAAATAAGACTATAATCTAACGCAGCAACAACAACGTGCAATTTAGATTTTTCTGTTTATTATAAAATGAGAATGTAGATGAAGAAGATAAATCTGTTTGCTATGAAAATTGCTTAAATCAGTTAGGCTATGACTATGTATATAACTCTCTGAATTATTGTCTTTGAGTGGCGCTCATATTTACAAAACATCTTCATCTATTTTAGACCAAAAAAAGACGCTAGAATAGGATCTGCATTGGAATTGATAGCCCTAAAAAGGTTTTTACTAGTTGGCTCTTGATGATCCTTCTCAGTCTATTAAAATATATATGCTGGACTAGTCTGGTTTCCCATATTCATGAGTAACAAGGATACACTAGGGAACACTAATTTTAAATTGTTCAGGGAGAACTTAAAGTTACCGAAACGTGATTTTCTTATCAACCGCGTTTTCTATACATGGAATAAACTGCCTGCTGACATCATTAACGCTACCTTATTCCAGAACAAATCAGTTGAAAGGGTTGGGTGATATATAGGGTGCGCTAGAGAAAACCGGACAAATTTTTTTCCGTTATAACTTTCGCAATTCTAGAGCTAGATCATTCGTTTTTGCTTCATTGGAAAGCCTAATGACTAGGTTTTTCAGAAATTGTATCGAAATTTCACTTCAAGTGAAATCCAATATGGCTGACTCATTCAAAAATGAGCAATATTTCAAGATAGTTGAAACGTTTTCTCTTTCACTAAAAAATTCGAATCGAACTCGAATTTTGATTCAGAATTATGCCAATTGTCGTCAATAATGTTTCTCTTTTCAACCATCATATTCACCTCCCGTTGTGAAACCACTGAACATAGACTGCATGCATTAACTCTATGATGAACAAAAAACAATGAAATGGCATCGGGTTTTAGACATCTGGTTTGAACTCGAATTTTATCTTGGTTTTGCTTATTTTAGACGTTTGAAATTTATAACAATCATTTTAACAAATTAGGATACGCGTTTCATTGAATGTTTATTTGTGCGTGGCTATACTGCTAGGCAATTATTACGCCAAGTCTCAGCCCCCAATTACAAAAGAAGTACAATCTATGGTCTTGAAGAAAAATTGGATCAAGAGAGAGCTGGAGAAGACGGGTGCAGATGCCAATGGAGGCCATATTCCATTCTGAGTACTTGATTCTTTTTGTCGAATGTTTTTACTCATGTACTTTGTTAAACAAAATCATGTCATATTATTATTTTCGCAGATGTTTTCAACAGTTGGCATCTCTGGGATATTTGAGAAACAGTCACCCTGATTGTCTTCCTAATGACCCTGTTGTCCGAAATTTTTCCTCAAGGTCATCGATTGTACTTCTTTTGTAATTAGGGGCTGGAATTGCCTTGCTGTATAGCCACGCACAAAGAAACATTCAATGAAACGCTTATCCTAATTTGTTAAAACCATTGTTAACAATTTCGAACGTGGAAAACTAGCAACATCAAGATAAAATTCGAGTTCAAACCAGATGTCATCTAAGTCTCGATGACATTCCATTATTTTTTGTTAATCATAGAGTTAATGCATGCAGTCTATGTTCAGAGGTTTAACAGCGGGAGGTGCATATGATGGTGAAGAAGAGAAACATTATTGACGACAATTGGCACAATTCTGAATCAATATTCGAGTTCGACCCCCTAAAATGATGGAAAAGGTTCAATTTAGTGATTCATTACGACCGCGGCCGATTTGGATTCGAAGGGATATCAAATTTAGGTTGGTTTTAGTAAAATATGGTTCTTTGTCTTCTTAGAACATCCATAAAAAACACAACAACTTCAAGAGTGCCGAAGACATGAGGTGAATAAAATATTTCGATTTTAGCTGAAAATCAGAATGAAACGAATTCTTCACGCTTTTTTTTTACCAATTCTTGGAATATTTTCATGAGCAATATATCAAATTGAATGAATGCCCCATTCGAATTTTTTAGAGAAAAAAAAACGTTCCAGCGATCTTGAAATATTCCCCATTTTCGAACAGGGCAGCCATACTGGATTTCACTGGAAGTGAAATTTCGATACAATTTCTGAAAAACCTAGTTCTTTGGCTTTCCAATGAAGCAAGAACGAATGATCTTGCTCTAAAATTGCGAAAGTTATAACGGAAACAAATTGTCCAGTTTTCTCTGGTGCACCCTATAATTTCCTTTCCATTCATTGTTTTCGTTCATTCGTTTTTCTCTCATTATGTTCAAATTTAAGGGTTTTGTAATATAGGTTTCAAGATGTAATATGTAGAGTTTATTGTGGTATATAGGTTAGCCCTTATCTCTTGTTCATTTGAAATCATAATAATAGTATCTAGTTAATTTTTTATACTTTATATTACTAATATCATTGAGCTATCTAATCTGGATTTAAAACAGTATTCGTAACTATTATTTTCGATCCAATATTTATGATCTCAAAAGAATCTTATGTGCAGTTCAAGTGCAAATTGACATTAATACCTTTCCAGAAAATATCAGGTGCAGCAGAGTGATAGTGTATCATTTTACGTTCTTAATACACAAATAACCATTATCTGCTTTATCGTTGATATATTTCATAATTGATTGTTCTTCATTCTGTTCTTCTTTCAGTTAGTCTTATGCGTTCTGATAATAAAACCCAATTTTCTGCTTTTTCAAACAAAACAAGAGAGAAATATTCTCACTAGTTGCTAATTTCTGGATAGTATTCATAATTTAATGGTCAAAATGTCCGAATTGTAAGACCGAATCGCACCAAAACATAAAAGGATACCAGTAAAAAAGAGCAATTCAATATCCAATTGTATATCACATGCTATATAAAAATGTTGATGTCGTCATAATTTAGACAGATTTCAAAGAAAAAATTAAACACAACTTTCAAGTATATTTCATTAAAGCTGAAGATTTTCTAATCTATAGAGAGCCATACTTTTTGCATACCGTATATTACTTCTTTATTCACATTTACAGTTTCTGACTATATTGAACAATAAAATGCAGCAACTAATAGAAACTACTTCAATTTGGCAGTGAAATATAAATTTCAGTCTGATATACTAACCATATTATACATGCAAACGTGAAAGGCCCAGTGAATATGGGAAATAAATTTCAATACAACTATTCTCACCGATAAAACTATCTTTCACAATAGACCTGAATAATAGTTGCTTTATTCAATAAATACAAATGTATGATTTATTTTATTGATATTCCTATTCGTGATTCATACAAAATACGATCTGAATGCAATAAAGAGATTTCGAACGTATAAAAGTGCTAATAAAGTTGTGGAAATTGGAAAATTAATTCAAAGCACTTTTGATATTTTCAATAGATTGATAAATGAGAACTTCGTTACTCTCAAACTATGTTTTGTTCTGTAAACAATTTATATTATGCTTCATTTAATTCATTTTAGCTCTAGGTATTCAGTCAGCTAATTTCAATAAATTTCCACGATTTTCTTCAGATACTCCACTTTCTTTCAAGTGAATAGTTAATGAATATTAACGAAGAAAATTGAATAAAAATCATCTGAATTTGTTCATCTGTAGACAATATGGCTGAAGAGGGTTATACATTTACTGCTTTCAATAGATTAATAAATGAGATCTTCGTTACTGTCAAACTATGTTTTGTTCTGTAAACAATTTATATTATACTTCATTTAATTTATTTTAGCTTTAGGTATTCAATCAGCCAATTTCAATAAATTTCCACGTTTTTCTTCAGATACTCCACTTTCTTTCAAGTGAATAGTTAATGAATATTAACGAAGAAAATTGAATAAAACTCATCTGAATTCGTCGTTTCTATTACCAGTTGCCCTCGAGAATTTCTCGAAAACGTATGGCCTCCTGCTCTTTGACATTTAATGACTTGAAACTAGAAAATTAAACATCAATATTTCCTTCTTATCGTCTTCAATTATGATCTAATATTCATAGAAAAAAGTTTTCTGAAAATATTCTTCTCTAAAAGCCCCCTACTCATTTTCTTTATATGTGAATACATTGATGAAATCAAAAAATCAAGTTCAATGTTAATAATTCCATAAGTATTAATTCAGGAATGGGTCGAGAAACCTTGATTGTAGTTAGAGTTTATGTTTGATTGAAAAATGACTCATATGAAAGAATTTATATTATTTTCGTTCTAGTCAGAGATATAATTTAGTTTCGAACAACTATTACATATAAAATGTCCACACTATGAAATTTTTCAATTCCAAGGATGGTATTTCTTTTGTACGTTCCTTGATATCTTCAATATTAAATGAAATAAAATATTTCACATCTAAAAATAATTCGAATTATTTCCGAAGAAAGACGTTTGGCTATCTGGCAATATACTTATGGATTACGGAAGGATCGTAATGAGATTTCAATGTTATCATGTGAAATAACAGACTAATTCGCCTTCTTCAACCTATTTATCGCTGTGGCAATATAACATTCAGATGTATTTCACAATATTGGAAGAGGGACATAATAACAGTTATTCTCAGAGAATAACAAAATCACTAAACGCCTACAGGACATAAACACATCGTTCTTTTGTCAGTACTAGCTAAGAACATGGAGAAAATAATCAAAATGCGTTTATCTGATATACTTGAGAACTAAACACATACCTTCCATTTTTCCATTTCCGAGAAGAAAATTCCTCGAATCACCCAATATTGATTTCTGATGACCAAAACCACTCATTTTCAGGAATTAAAACGTTATCATTATTCATGGATATCAACCAATAAGGCAAATAAATTATATGACCAACCATAAACTCCTGGACAAGAGAGTAATTGGTGTCAATAAGAAAACCTTGTTAGCAAGACACATGTGAAAACAAAAATCAGAGTAAAACACTCAGCTAAATATACTTATTAAACTAAATCTCAGACACAAAACAAAAATTTATAAATAACAATTTTTCCCGAGCCAAGAATAGCTGTCCTAAAAGGCTTCATTTAAATGAAAAATTACAAAGATAATGCATAAAAAAAATAAAAATATACATACATATAAATAAAAATATGAATATAAATTCCCCACAGGCTCCCCAGTCAAACAGAATATCAAATGAACATAATATTGATAAAAGACCTTTCCCTTTGGACCCATCTGAAAACCCTCTTCTTAAAAACTTGTATTGAAACAGACGAATTTCTTAACTGACTGTCGAGAAAACTATACACTCTATTCGGATAGTATATGAAAAACCTCTGTGTTATTCTAAAACATGCTTTGTGGGCGTAATTCAAGTGGCGTGCTACCCCTCTGGTATCGTAATTATGTGATAATAGATTAACACTGATTTTACCATAATACCAATCAATCAACAGAGCTCTTACATAAAGTTGTCTAATATCTAGCAGGCCACTCATTTGAAAAATAAGTTCAGTAGAAAAATCATATGGTTTTCTGTAGATTGTTTTAATAATTTTTTTCTGAACTACACTCAAACCATCAAGATGTCTGTCATATACTCCTCCCCAACCTATGCAACCGTACTGCAAAATAGGACTCACTAAGCCGTGATAGGCGGATAATAAAGTTTTTGTATCAGCCACTTTACTCAGAATACGAAAAACATAAATGAATGGACGCAATTTTTTGCACATGTTATTTATTTGATCCACCCATCTGAGAGTAGAGTCAATGTATACACCCAAATACTTCGTAGTGTATTGCAGAAAGAGAACCTGAGTTCCACATCCACAATTTTTCACAATTCAATGACTAATCGCGTCATTGGTGGATCTACCATTTAGAAATCCAAATTGATTACTATTAATGACCTCATATTTATCAAAAAATTTATAAGCCTCTTTTGATGACCTTCTCAATTAGTTTGGCTATACACGATGTAAGGGATATAGGTCTGTAATTATTCATATCTGCTCTATCGCCCGATTTAAGTAAAGGAATTATTGTTGCCATCTTCAAACTATCCGGGAAGACACCTTCGCCAAGAATACGATTACAGATGTGAACAAACGGTCCTCCAATAATATCAACAAATTTCTTAAGTATTTCATTACTAATACCATCACCCCCGCCAGCAGAACGACTAATTTTAAGATCCTTTATCATTCCCTTCACTTCATTAAAGTTAGTAGGCTCCAAAAAAATTGAGTTATCCTGAGTTAGAGTATGCGGGTTGGAATTGAAAGATCTATACGGACAAATGTTTTCAGACAACCTAGAACCTATTCCTGCGAAAAAATCATTGAATTTTTGAGCAATATACTGTTTATTAGTAGATTCGACATTGTCCACTCTAATTTTTTCGATAATATTACTATATGCACTAGGATCCCTTCAATCTTTTTCCCTTGATGATCATTATTATCCACTAATAATTTAACAAAAAGTGAGTGAAGAAGACATTCTTGAACTGATTAAATTTTTCAATTCGATCTCGATATCTCCAACAAAAATCTCAACATCATTCTTTTCATTCAATTTTGAGTTGAAATATGAGCCTAGATCTCTAATAAATCCACTAATAATTTAACAAAAAGGAGTGAAGAAGACATTCTTGAACTGATTAAATTTTTCAATTCGATCTCGATAAGGATCATTTTCAGGAATTAAAACGTTATCATTATTCATGGATATCAATCAATAAGGCAAATAAATGATATGACCAACCATAAACTCTTGGACAAGAGAGTAATTGGTGTCAATAAATCCACTAATAATTTAACAAACAGTAAGTGAAGAAGACATTCTTGAACTGATTAAATTTTTCAATTTGATCTCGATAAGGATCTCATAGTACATAACAGATCACTCGACAGTGCTACATCTCTCTCTTCTCCTCTCTCTCTCTCTCTCTCTCTCAAGATCTCTTTCAACAACACAACCAGATGGTTTCACAGATGGAAGTTGAAAGCAAATCTAAACGAATCTCAGTTCCTCATATTCCACCATGAAAGTACACAACCCAAAACAACCATATTAGTAACAAAGCAACAGTTAAACCTCAGTAGAATACGTAATACTTTTTCTTTGATGTCTAACCTAAAAGAATGAGAAAAGAACTTCTTGCTTGCTTGCATCTTTTAACAATGTGCTCGGGAACTTAGCCCATTTACACAGCTGGACCTACAGTTTAAAGTGGATTCCGAACCACTCTCCTAGACCGTGCAATGATAACTGCCACCACAAGGATTACAAGTTATCTGGTCTTCGGAAGTTTATGCCCTCTTTAGGCGACTCTTTCAAATTCAGCACTTTTTGTTCAAGGACAACATCCATAACCTGACCCCGGATTCGAACCAGGAGCCTCGACTTAGCAGTTCCAATATGCTTGCGCACTAACCGTGCAGCTACCGAGGCTGTTTATGAGAAAAGAAGTGACAAAACTTCCGCATACATTCACAAAACAATTTTGAGTGCAATTCAGGTAGCAGAAACTTGTACTCTCCGATCATCAAACTTGGAAACATACAAAATCCTCTCTGGAAAAGTCGAATGATTAACTCTATGGAACTCTGAACATTGAGACAAATCATTCTAAACTTGAAATGCTAAGAGAAAAATTCTACAAACCTCATACAACCACACCATCAACACAGATCCAAACACTACCCAATTGGAAATTTCTCTCACTCTCAATGGAAGAAAAGCTCGACAAATAATTATATTATTGAAATATGTTTTACAAGTTATAGTCCAAGAGTTTTATATGTAATAGAACTCAATCTAAGTGTACATATAATTGTTCAAATCGGGGTACAAAGGTATTTCGATTATCTAAACCAGGCAATAATTGATTCGATACAGGGTGTCCCAATTACAAAAATATATTATCATTTAATATTTGAATAACCTTTTGAACCCGATGTTCATGAGATCAATTCCGAAATTTAGATCTCTGAAACTTAAACAAGTTGAAATTCCTAAGTATCTTGTTTACATTTTCCTGAATGGTGTACGTCACTGAAGAATCCAATACAAGATTAATGTTAAATATCAACTAAAGTCTATATTTTCTTTCTGGGATGTTTAACAAAATCTTGTTTTTATTATTGATAATTGATAATAATTTATGAAAATTATTGTCTCATTTCCTTCGATAAAATTTGCTTGTCCAAAAATTGAATTGGTGAGTATTATTCAATTTGATTAAAACAAGAAGACTATTAGTTAACTGTTTCAAAATATTTCTACTGTGAGTAAACTTTTGCACATAACGTTTTATGTCCTTTTGCCAAAGAATGACGCGAATTTCATTGAAATATATAGTGCATAACTTTTTCTTCAAACAGAATTTTACATTGAGTAAGAAGCTTTTCAACACTTTTCTTCAAGAAGTGTTTCTCCTATAATATAAGTTCAATTGGTAAAGTTATATTTATTTCAGATATTTTCATTTGACAATCACGAGGGTCATTTAAATATAAGTGAGCATTTCGATAAATGAAACTCATTTTGTAGTACTTTTTCCAGTTGTCCACTGCATTTTTATATATAAAGATAGATTCCAGATTTTTCACAGCTCTGGGCGTACACTGTAGACTATATGGCTGAAGAGGGTTATACATTTACTGCTTTCTTTAAATTTTTGGGTTGAAAGGACTAAAGTCGGGGGTCTTTATTTTGAAGGAGCAGGAGTCATCTAATAAAGACTAACAGCGCCTTTTTGAGCAACATATAACTCGAGGTTGTTTCGATAAGTCACAATATCAAATTGCGTTCATTATACGAAGGTGGTGGAGTATATCTAATCAAGAGTATCAAAAACCGTTCGACTTGGCAGACTAGTGAGATTTCGTGTTTGGTGTTCCTTATCTTCTCCCCATACTTATTCTTTCCGACTAGAAGATTCAGTAATAAACGCTGGGTTGGGCAATCGACTTGACACTACGTACCAATCTGCAACCTCCACTTACAACTGACATACTTTCTGAGTTCTCTGAGTAAAAGCCTCGTTTATATTACTTCCATGTCCATAAACATTGGAAAAAGGAAAAAGTCTCTTGATTTCTAAGTTGAAATGGGTTAGAGGTTACCAATGAATAGTTTTATGCGAAAGTTTTTACAGATCGAAAATTTCAGATTCAGACAAGATATATAAAATTCTCTATTTCGCATACTATAATATATTTTCTTCAATCAATTCTTACGCAAGTGTGAAAAAATACATATTGGAAATTGGATCCACAATTCTGTCTGAACAGTGAGAAGCCAGTTATGTAGAGTGAACATTAGTTGAGACCTCTCATCACTTGTGTATAACTCAAAAAGCTCAAGGGATTGCTCGTATGTCTTACATAATACTACGGTAAGTGTCCAACTTGCTCGACAATTTTTGGCATTTGTTTCATTTATTTCACAAGAGTAAATATGTCCTAAGGTAAAGTAATAGAAGGAAAACATGGCAGAACATATTTCACATGTCTCATCCGCAGCAACATACAATTTGGTGTGGATTAATCATAATGAAAAAACATTTTATTCAACGCTGTTCAAGAATAATGAAATCTTAAATCTTTTGTTGCAAAAACGAAATACTGGATGAAGAATAACAGTAAGTGTTCGTATGTTCAAATTAATAATTGCAGCCGTAAGTATTAATTTGAAGGATGGATATCAGATGACTTTTGGCTCTGACCTCGTGATCTCACATTTTTCTACGTTAAGGAAATGGGTATAGGATCGAGATGCAGTGCACACTCACATGGTCAAAAGTATCTACTTAAATTTAGATTCAATGTCATATCGTTTGGGTGAAGAAAAACTGAAATGAATATTTGGGATCAATTTTGGTAATTATGCTATATGTTGTTTTTCTCATTACATCTATTTACTTCACCATTAATTGATCATCAATATTGTAGAGGTTGACCTGAAGAAATCTAATGGAAAATGTTAGTAAATAAATGTTGATACTAACCCGGTGAAGCCGCTACCGGACTTGTTTCTAATTGTTCGTTGCTTTCTCGAAGTCTGGTAGCGGGTTCACCGTCTCGGCCCATAGAGGGCAACTCTCGTACGTATGTACTAGATACGTCTTGTCTAGAATAGTTAGGGTACCCCAATGTATCTGATTCGAATGCAGAGAAGCGATATGCGACACTGATGAGGTCCTTATAAGAACGAAACTGCAGTATACCGCTTTGTTCCTCGGCATCCTGCTTTATTACACTATTATGGCTCTTGAGCGCTGCGTGCATGGCGGCAGATTTGAGAACTTGTCAGGAACGATTATTGAATAATTCTTCTTGTCTCAAGTTCACATATGTAGACTCTTCATGAAGTTTATATATATATATATATATATATATATATATATATATATATATATATATATATATATATATATATATATATATATATATCAATAAAAAATGTACACACTGGCTAAACAAATATCTATACCAGGTTCAATATTGTCCACATATTTTCCTATGGGTACAATTGTAATTACCGTGGAAATCAAATTTTCCCAACCAAATACAAGGAAAAACTGTTATCATCCAATATTACATCAAATGTACATAGCACGAGCGAATTCAAATTAATTATGCGGTTGAAAGCCAAATGAGAGGCCAACTCGCTTATATTTGGGGAAATGCCATTAAAATATTGCATTCACATTCAGGTAAGCATATATGAAATTCACATTCGAACGGAATGTTGAAACATATATCCAAATATGGCTCCTATGATATTACCAGGATCATCTATTGGTTTGTTTCGAATATTTCATTTCAGTAAAATGAGTACAAAATGAAACGAAAGCTATTTTAATTTGGATAGGTTTCATGGAGTATAATTTCAAAATCAAATGTGAAAATCTGAATATTCAAAATACAATTGTGAAAATTCTTCACAATTTACGCAGCCGAGATACACTGGAAGAGGAACTGCATCCGATGATCGATATTGATTTAAGAGAAGTTATTATGAATCTGTAGACTGCTGTTGTTACCAATAAAAGTTTTCAAATTTGCATTTACAATGTCACTCATCGTCAAAATTCTAAGGTACTTCCTGCAAATACAATTCGAATTTTTGCCGTTCACTGAATCGGCTTAGACGAAACGAAGTCGGCCTTATATGACCGAATACTATCCCAAACATATAGAGCGTGAACAGATTTCGTCATTTTTGTACTTCAGCTAGGTGAAATATTGTGAGTGGAGGAAAATAGCTCACCCTTCTCGTGCTCTTCTTGAAATTCATTGCTGCAAACTGATTCAAGTTAGCTTGAGGTTATATGAAAATTAAAAAATTTCCAAGAACAGTCAAATTCTAATATCTATAAAGTATGTAAGATGGTTTCGGCATTCTACAGAAACTTTTTCACGTAAAATCGAACTACATGCGGAATTTTAAATTATAATGCGAAGTTGCTTTTTTTTAGTAAGAGGCAAAGGCAATTCTTGTTCAATAGAGTTTTTTCCTTTTCGAAAATATATCACATGTGCATTTAATAGTCTTCTCTATTTTCTATTATTTTCTCTGTATCGTCTACAATTTTCAATCAAAAATGAAAATTCTTTCGCTGTAATGCAGACAAAGATAATACCTTTCTTTCGAAGTATCACTCGACCCATCTACCCTCTTCCAAATTTTCAAGGGTGGTCACCCCTGCTATAGGGGTTGAAATGGTACTTGATGATGACTGCCATTGATCAGCATGGATCTGTTCCATTTTACCCCACTGAAACTTGAATAGTCTCAGGGAAATAGTCTTCCCTATCTTTCAGTTGCTCACCCAGTATCTTTCACAATTTTCAATTAAAAATGGAAATTCGTTCAAGGCAATATAGACACAGATACCACCTTCCTTTTGAGTTATCACTTGACCCATCTTCCCTATTCAAAATGTTCAAGGATTGCAACCCCCGCTTAGGGTTGATATTTCAGGCAAGTATTGTATCCCAAAAGATGTCACCCTTGAAACAAAAATTCACCTGTTTTTGCTGTTTGATCAGAAATGAATATCTTGGTAGATATAGCCTCTGTTTAGTTTTCGTTGAAGCACCGTGTATATTGAAAGAAAGCACTGATGGATATGACATCAAAGAGTCGATAAATCTGTTCAGCCTGTATAACCTTTCGATTCATTTTTTCTATGGTAGCTTTAGTCTTACTTTTATTGACGAAACATTTATTTGTTAATTTGATAGAATTAATTCACTATCAGAAGAACTCTATCTTATTAAATTTTAGGAAAAACATTATAAATTTAGTTGTGAGATATAAAATGCTGTGATGATAATGTCAAAAATCAGATTCTGGATGACATAATATATTTTTCCTTTTTCACTATATTTATAGGAATATTCTCAAGTTTCACACTGAAAGCAAGTAATATTCACTTTTGGCAGAATTCTGCAGGAATTATAAAAGTATAAAATTTAGTGTAGTTAACAAAATCACGATTGCTTCAGATGATTAATGTGCTAAGTTTTGTGAATAAATGTCTCAACTAATAAATATATTCAGAGAATACCTATTATTCATTATTACTGAAATATGAAGGATAGATTGCCTGCATTATGTTTTTGAAGGACATTATTTTCAAATATGTCCAACAATTTGACGTAATACAAAAAGCGGTGCTCTTCTATCTTCTACTGACTTGTTTTGCTAATTTTGAAATTTTACATACACAACATAATATATCAAGAATATTTTCAATCATTATGATTTGCGAAACCTAAACCTAATGTTTCTTCTTCAATTATTTAATTATTCAGTGAAACCTTGGTTATATAACGTGGACAGGCATTTCTCTTTACTAGGCATTAGGAGACGATAATTTAGTTGCATTTTCTCATGTTGATTTTAATTTTTATTTTCAAAAGTCCTACCTATTCATTATTTTTAAATTTTAATTTTCGTAGATATTTAAAATTTAGGATGCAGTGAAAAATATTTTGAAGAACATGAAATTTCTATTTATACCGGAAATGGAGTACATCTCTGTTATTTCAAATGGCACGACTAATTTTTTAACTATTTTTCACCACAAGGAAATAACGAAGTGCATAAATTCCAATAAATCCTAATGGTTCAAATTATACAATAATAAAATACTGCGTTTCGATTCGTGAACATGCACCTATTTTTAAGATTCCATATTGATCTTCAGTTATATTTCTGTTGCTGAAAATTCCAAGAAATGATAATGGCCAACTCCTTGAAAATGCTGGCAGGAAAGTAACATATATTGCCCATAAAATACCTAGTAGTTTTTCGAAGAATACCATGTTGAGAATACAGAGTAATACTGCAATAGTTTCGCCACTAATAGGTTCTAATATGAAATGTTTACAACGTAGATAACTAGAAGGTACGTGGTATTGCTAGTTGGATCATCCGCCGATGGGAGTTTTCCACAAACCTGGTTTTTCTTCGGAACAGGATTCCTTACGGAACCTTTCAGTTCTTCAGAGCATATACCATGGGGGTTTCTGTGAAAAAGAGAAAGATTAGGAACCTGCCTTTTAGCTAGTCGCTGAAGATCATATGTGATCTCTTAAAGGCACTATCCATGCTGTAATAAATGTTTGGGTGCGGTGCCCCACCTATGGCAACTGTATTTCTGACCGTCGCATCTGTGTTTTATATAAAAGCATCAGCTGTGATGGAGTACTGCTTAGCCTTGTAAAGTAAACTAAAGTTTGGTAGAAGCAGATACAGCAATGGCTGTCACAAGGTTATGCCAGTAAACTGCAATGTTGACTGTAATGCCTAGTAGGTGTATGTTCGTCTTTAAGGCTACTCGATATTTTTACATGATTCATAGAGATTTTTGAACAGTTCCTTTTGAAGAACGTTGTTGATTGCATCTTGTTCGCGTTAAAATTGACCAGGTCCAACCGGCCCCACTCTGATTTGTTCTCCAAGTCTGAAATCAGTATTATGCTCTTGTGGTATCTTCGTTGGTATGCCTCCTCAACAGTTATAGAACCCTGACGAGAAAGTACGAACTCCAGGACATAATCGTCTGAAAACTCACATATCATTACTCTGCAACAGAAAAAGAGTTTGCCCGAGCATGGAGCCTTTGGGTACTCCTGCGTATACTTGAAAATACACTTGTTGTTAATTGCAAATCATTCTTCTCGTGAAATAATGGGCAACAATGCGATCAGAAAGTATTCATGTTATTATAATATCTATAACCAAGTTTTATTTTGGTGAAATGTTGACAACTTCTGTTCATTATTCAACGCCCAAGATTTCAAGTACAAATCAAACTTTATTTAAAATTCATAGCTTTCATTTGTACTAGGAGATTTGAGATAAAAGCATATTTTCTAGTCTTGATCTTAAAGTGCATAGTGTTCTCAAAATTAGAGCGTCTCATTTTCAAACTGGGCAAATTACGCTTCCTTATGTAACTTTCAAGCTAATTAAATTATTCAGTGCCTCATTCTGGGAGCAGTGTACCCAGATAGAACGGAAATAAAATCCATGCATTTTTCCTGTATAAAAGTTTACGGCCCAGTTTATTGGTGGAGCCATTTCCATTTGGATTCGAAAGTGTGCGCCAGGAAAGCGCTATTATTGGATCAACATCGACGAATGAATTTCATAAGATTTTCATATAGCTTTTCCCGGAATGACAGAAATTGAAATATCCTGATTCACCTTGATAAGTGCAATTTTATAAGTTTATATTTTATGATTGAGAACTTTGATTTATGGCTGTCTTTTACTTCTTTTATTTATTCAAGGGAATATTTAAGTACTATTCGAAATATAAAATTGTTGATTTCGCTAACTGAAACTTGTGTGTTTTTTGCAGGTGAGTGCAAAGTTCGTTACAGTTCAACGCATTGCGCTTCGAGTATTTCCAGAGATTTGCTTGTCATCTATTTTGGCGTCTCCTTCGTGATAATTTTGGTTGGATATTGAAAGATGGTCAAGAAGTAAGTAAAACAGTTAAGATTTCAATGGTTGTATATACATGAGAAAAATTATCATGAACAAATGTCCAAAAGTCCTCCCTTATACAAGGTGTTGAAGTTCAAAATTTTTTCACGTTTCTGTTGATAAATTCTGTAGTCTTGAAGGAATCTAGCTCCAATTTGCAGAAAAGGAATTTTCTTACTCATCACCTCATTACATGTATCAAGTTGTTGCGAAAATAATCAGGGCGATATTTTTCCAGGGTCATGCTACATTAGAACCCATCAAAATTATAGCATAGTGAGCAACTAGTCTTTCCAAAAATATTTATCGAAAGTGTTTTTTACTTTTGAAATTTTTTTACCTGATGTAATCTAGTCGGAACCATTTTCGAGTAAATAAATGATTTACATGAGAAGGCACTCGTTTTTTGAATGAACTGAAGTGAGGGTCGATAATCCGTAATTCAACGGAGGGATGGAAACTGTTTTCATAAGTTTTACGTAAACTAGAAGAATAGCCTTCGGAAGTAGTTTTTACCTCGTTTTTAGTTGACTTTACAGTATACATTTTATTTAGCGAAAATTAAACAACTCGCGTGGAACTTAAAATATTTAAACGCATTCTTATTTCAGACAAAAATGTGTTATATAGATTTAAACATGACTATGACAAAATGAAAAACAACTTATAGATTGGAGATATTCAGCATTGAACGAAAATAGAAGCACTAAACGAAAATACCTTCTTTTTCAAACTAGTGAACCAATGTTCAAAGTTACCAGTTATTAATTTGTACACATTGAATTAGGCAGCAATTCAGTGGAGCCAATACCCAATTGGGTCTATTCTTTCACATTCAGCCCAAAGCCTATATACATTTCTTTTATGGTAGCAACTAGTTGAGAGTGTTTTATGCTTTACAAATAATCCCAGGCGAAGTAGTCTAGGGGATTCATGTCGAGGAATTGTAGTCACCTTGCTACAGGATCACCGGTGCCAATCCATCTATTGGGATATGCTTGATTCGAAGGATTCCTCACTATAGACCAAACTGCAAGGAAGCACCATGATATATGAACCACAATATTCCTCTATTTGCGCAACGCACATCATCAAAAAAGTCACCAGAGTGTTCTGTATGCTAGACAATACAATCTGTTAGATTAAGTTAGAAATCTGTCATTATACAACCGGACCAAACATTGATATTAAACTTTTCTAGTTCCATATTTTCAATTTCTCCATGTAGATTTTCTTCAGCCTACATGTCTGAAAAACTATTTCAACAAAATTTGGCATTTTCAGCACATCTTCGCAGTAGCAATTGGCTAAATTCTAGCCTTCTCGGTATATCTTCAGCTACCATACCCTCTGGATATGGTAGAAGTAGGACAGTTGTTTATGCAAAACACTCCATACAGTCTAATGTGATACGCCAGCTGTAGAGATAGCCTTCTAGCTCTGATTCTTTGATTATTATGGACCTCATCCAGAATAAGTTCTTCATTTTTCAGTATCGTGACGAACCGATCTGGTCCAGAATTTTCCTTGGCTCGTCAAAACCGTTGGGCTTCACATAACCAACTATCAATGGAAACAAAGCTGCAAGATAAAGCCTTCAGGCTTCAGTTACATTACCATCTTATCCGCCATAGAATAGATGAATATCAGCAACTTCTTTAAAGGTGTAGATCCATTTCAACTTTTCATAATACCGATGTATTATTGACAAAAATGAACATCCTCTAGATGTTACTGTGAATATTAACAAGATTATTTTTTTACTAGAAAGTACTCATAATATGATGGCCCAGAAAGTTAAAGGTCATTCGATTTCCACTAAATGTAATGACTACTCTGATATTCAAGTCCAAAATGAATAAGAAACTATTTCAGAAAGCTATTTTCCTAGTTTTTGTGAAAATTATGACGACAATTACGATTCCTCCATCGTATTACAGATTATCGACCCACACTTCTGTTCATTGAATAAACACGTGCCTCATCATGTTTATCAATTTTTTACTCTTAAACGGCTAAGACTCCTAAAAACTTTCAGGAAACAAAAAGTTCAAAAATAGATAGGTCTTTTCAATAAATATTCTTGAAAATACCAGTGGCGCACTATACTGTGATTTCGATGACATGACATGGCGTTTCTCATATCATATCACTGTGTATATTTTTGCAACTACTGGACACATTTGACGAATTGATGAGTGAAACAATT
Organism: Cryptolaemus montrouzieri; assembly: GCA_013387265.2. Taxonomy (NCBI): domain Eukaryota; kingdom Metazoa; phylum Arthropoda; class Insecta; order Coleoptera; family Coccinellidae; genus Cryptolaemus; species Cryptolaemus montrouzieri. The sequence continues at coordinate 87,983,058 of JABFTP020000021.1, read as the reverse complement.
CCCTTTCTTCAAAGTGAAACTAGATACCTGAAAACTTCAAGAGTTACCAACAGAAACGTGAAATGAACATCAACACCCCGTGTCTCAAGAACTGAGGACATGTGGACAAAGTTTTGAGGGCATTTTTAATATTATTTGATGAAGAATCACATTTAGAAGTTAATCTGAATCATCGTCAATAATAATAACAATATCTCTGAATACATGGCGTCCTAAACTAATTCATCCAGGCAATGACATAGACATAGACATAGACGAATAGAAATATTGTAATGGACTCGTGTATACCATTTTAACACAATTTAATAAGAAGTAAAAAATCATCTCCTAAATGCTCGTCGTTAAGTGGTAATCCATAATATATATTGTGTACCAAAATAAAATTAGTGTGTGCACAAAATACAATAAATTCAATCTATACTAATATTATAAAGAGGAAAGATTTGACTGTTTTTTGTTTGTTTGCATTGAATAGGCTCTGAAACTACTTGACCGATTTGAGAAAGTCTTTCACTATTGGGAAGCTATACTTTCTCCGGTGAACATAAACTGTATTAAAAACAAGTAATGTGTTTTTTGGAATTTTACTTAACAATTATGATTCGTAACGCGTTCCACTACACCGTAGCTTCTTCAGACGAATGAATGTACAGAAATGAGAATATAAATATAAATATTCTTAAGTAATTAAAAGATTATTGGGTTGATTCTTCTTAAGTGGTTATTTATGACAGGTATATATTTTATTGATATACCTGTCATAAATAACCACTTAAGAAGAATCAACCCAATAGGCTTTCAATTACTTAAGAACATTTATATTTATATTCGCATTATTATTTTCTGTACATTCATTCGTCTGAAGAAGCTACGGTGTAGTGAAACGCGTTACGAGTCATAATTATTAAGTAAAATTCCAAAAAACACATTACTTGTTTTTATTATTGATAATGGAATTTTATCAAGTAAAAGCCTACCAAATTCAAATAGGCTGTATTGAATTTTCAGAAATGTTACGGATCCATACTAGTCCTAAAAATGTAAGGTATGAAAAAAATACCAGAAAACTTTCTCACATCGCGTGCGCTGCGAAAACTATTCATTATGGAACAAAATACTGTACTGCGACTTTGCAGAACATATAATAATCTACAAAAAATATCGCGACAGCACATGTCTAACTATTATAGTTATGCCACATGTGTTTTTGAATCTTTCAAATTAGTAGAGATTGACCTACGAAAAGAAGGTTTTATTCATCGCCAACAGTATGTTGGTCTCTCTCAGGTCGAAGGTCCTGAAAATCAATTTATTTTGCTGCCACAAAATGAATTAACATCAGATATCGTTAACAGGTAAGCTCTGACTCAAAAAATTGATTTTCAGGAGCAGAGAAAGTAAAGTATATAGTAAAGACCTTTTTACAAACATTGAAAATGAAATATAGAAAAACGAAGAAATATTATACCAAAAAAATAAATAAAAAAGTAATAATACAAAAAGTTAAATTAAATTAATAATATTCATATTCGAATTATCTTCATTTTACTCTTTTTAATATATAATTTTGTATGTGTGTGTGTGTGTGTGTGTGTGTGTGTGTGTGTGTGTGTGTGTGTATGTGTGTGTGTGTGCCTGGAAGAATTTGTCGAAACTCGTCGAATGATTTTCTTTGGGGGATATCTTTCGACGTTTATTTGAGGCTTCAATGAGCAACCTCCTAAGAAGGGGTGCTTGAACCCGTCAAACTAAAACACCGAAAAGGTGCCGAGCGATACCTCATTCGGATTATCTTTTATCGTGTATGAAAAAATAAATTTAGTTAATCTTTTTCCCAAAAACTAATTTTCTTTTAATAGGTTGTTATGTAATGTCTTTTTAATGTTATAGTCTAGGGTTATACTACCTCTTAGGATATAACTGTATCACTGATTGCAGGGAATTACTTGTATTTTTGCTTGTGACTATTTAGTAATTTCACATATGAAAAAATTATTTCAAAAGAAGTTTTCGAAGACATCAAATAAAGTAATTATGTTTCTGGGAAAATATTTTTGATGACATCAAATCCAAAAAGAATATTTTCAGTTATATTCAAATTTCGTGGCTTTCTTTACGCAAAATTGTTGCCACTGAAAGAGCCCCCCTAAATAAACAGTCCAGACTTCCTCGGTAAAACGAGTAGATCTAAACGGATCGCTTCGAAATGTTTATATCTTTCCCTAACGTCAGTTTTGCGTAAAAGATGATCTCATTTTGCCTTTTAACGTAACAGGTAAACAAATTGTCTATTCGGCAATTGAGTAATGTATAGAAGGTGCTAAAGGGCTCATTAGAAATGTTTGTAGATCGGATTCACTGATCATTTTCAAAATTTGGCATTAGAGTAAATATATAATGATCTACAATTTGCCATTGTTTCCTGAGCAATACCACTTCCGGTTAAACCAGACATCGACTATTTTTTTTTCAAAAGGCTTCATGTTTCAAGCAAATTTATTGAGATTTATTCTATCCAAATTAAACCACCATTGGGCTATAATTTTTTCATCTAAAGTTTGATTCAGATTTGTATGAGGTTATATACTTTCTCTCAGTTGAACGAGAAAGGTGGTATAATTAAATACATGGAGCTCAAAAACCACTCAACTCAATAAAACTAAATTATCACAAAAACGTTTTTCTCAAATATAAGTACGAATTTCTTCTTACTTTATTAGATTTTTATTTCGGTACGATTTTTTGGATTCTGGGAATCGCTTGAGTATCCATCTTTCGGAGGAGATGTGAAGCCGTCGGTCATGTCTAACAGGATATTCCGATTAAAAATAACTTCTCTGAAAAATTCGGACTTATCGGTCGATTCAATGTTTTATAAGAAATCTGAGATTTCTTATATGTGAACCATCAACATTTCGCAGAAAATAATTCTAACTACCGCGTTTCCTGGAATCGAAATTTGTTTAATAAAAAATTTTTAGGGGTAGAAAATTAGTTTTTTGCTAGATTTCATTGATTAATATTCGTATTATCTGTAAACCTTCAGCAGCAGCACGTGCGGACGCCTATGGATTGGTATAAAAATAACCCAAGACGATAATTGCAACCTTCATTGATGGTAATGAAACAAACTCTACCTCTTTCCGTTGCCAGTCACAGAATGTCAAAATTTGATTGTAATTTCCTGATTGTTTGCTCTAAATTGGTAGTGAATTCGAGTATTTTTCGTTAAATGTTCAGCAAGATCGATTTATTATTTGTTGACTTTGACCATGAATGATGAATAAGTTCATGATATCATCGTTTGAGTGTTCATTTGACATTTCATTTAACGTAAAATTATACACAATTGAAATTAATGTTATTCCTTCCTCTAAATAATTTCTAATCATCAAAATGAGGCCGTAATTTTAGAATCTTACATAGAACATTGCGAAGCATTGAAGCTGGGATCTGGAACCATTTTAGGTATTGAGAAAGATAATACAAGTCATTACTAATGAAAAAAAGGAAATAATGTAAAAAATAGATTATCCTATTTGAAATGAATGTTTTATTTTAGAATTTAGTTTTATTGAATTGACAAGTTATTTTTGAGCATCTTGTATATAAAATAGCATCGGAAAGTACACTTTTCTCATTAAACTAAGATGAACTTTGAGTCATACTGAAATCTAGATTTCAGATTTTTTGGAAAAAGATGACATTATAATTCCGAAAATTTTGATGAAAAATTTATTGGCTGAATGGTTTTTCATTTTGAATAGTACAAATCCTAAACGACTAGCTTGAAAAACGATGCCCTTTAATGAAAACTATTGAAGTACACCAAATCATTTGACATAGCAACGTTGTAGTCAATGTCCGATAAAACCGGAAGTGATACCTCTCTGAAAATAATTTGTAACGGTATAGAATTCCTCTTTTTAATATAAATCACTTTAACAGTTTTCCTCTTTTCATATTATGTCCATCTTCCGGTATCAATCAAAATTAATTCGAAATCAAACAGTTTTAATTCAACATTAAAGGTTAATAATTATTCATAAGGATCACAGGTGGCGAGCATTGTCCGTATGTCTCGTAATTATTGTTTTATCGGCGCAGTAGATAAGATTCGTTACAGATTTACCATAATCGATCTAGTTTTCGACCTGAAAAGGATAAGAAAATATTAGAATCAAAATTCAGAATTAGAATATTCCGTATCAAATTAATTATCGAATCTCAAAAACCCTTTTGATAAAAGGTGAGTGTTTATCGAGTCTAACTCCAATTGTTTCATACGTGAAAATAAACATTTTAGGGTTTCTTCTACCAGAGGCATAGCATTTCTTTTTCTTATACATACCTGCAAGAAAAGCATTACTGTTAATGCCTAGAATTCAATCCAATCCGATCAACTGGAGTTTTGGTTATCGTTCTGAGGACAGAATTTTCGAATACGCTTACCTACATTCAGCCACTCATCATCATCACTAAAAGCTGAAGCCATTTTGTCTCAAAGTACAGTTGTTCTATAGAACCTTCTCAAATCAAGGCCAGTATCAATCTACACTGTTATATTAATCAGTTCATCTTTCAACGCTAAATAATAAAGAAGAATTTGGTGTAACTTCAATATCGTATTACCTTCTCAAACATCTCCGTTTTCTTTTTATCATCTTTAGAGTTATATTATAAGTGGATTACTAACCCTTATTTTTCCGTATATTATAAATTGCATTTCATTACGTATATTATATTCTCATCAAAAATCATATTCTTCATTTACTGTTACCTAAAAGTAACACTGATTGTTTCTTGATTTTCAATCAGTCGATTCATATTAAGTTTATATTTCATAGCTTAAATCAAGTGGCGCCCAGTTCATTTTAATTATTCTTTTATTGGTACTAAGAGTTTTGTAAATTATACAACCCACTACCCAACTGTTCTCTGGCGAAAAGCTGCCAATAAGCGCAATTATGTAATACGTAAGAAATTACGTTACAAATTGCGAATAATACTTCTCTCGTTGAACAGAAAAACATTTAGAATCTTACTCAAATCTCTGTTAATTTATTCGGACTAAAAAAATAACTCTATAATTTCGAAAATTTCTATAAAAACGTCAATGGTGTTCAATTTTAGATAGGACAAATTGCAACAAGATGCTTGAAAGAGCATGTCCCTAAATAAAAAAAATTGAAAAGTGTACCATGGCAGAAGAAATAGCAAAGTTGTGGTCCACGTCCGGTATAACTCGGGAGTGGTACCGCTCTGAAAGAAATTGCAAATCGTAGACAAGTATCCATTTACTCTAGTGCCAAAATTTGAAAATAATCGATAAACCCGTTCCCCAGTCCACTTCTGATACACCGTTTAGCCCTATATAGGAGTTGATTCGAATTCTTAGCTTTATTATTGAGCAGATATTAAGCAGGAATATTTCTACAAAATTTGCAATCTTTCCCTTCCATGAAGTAAGGTATATCATATTTAATTGGAATTCTTATTGCTTATTTATCCGAAAAAATGAGTATTAATGAGCGAGATAAGTGGATATTTGTATCCGATACTAATGGAAATCGTAATTGCTGAATGAATATAATCCTTCAAAAAAAACTTTCATATTACTTTAATTGATTTCCAAGAAGTCAGACTGCAACAAAATATTTCCGTATTTATCCGTAGGCTGGGTCTTTGAAAAGTTTTCCTTTATAGCCTCAATGATTTTTATCTATTACAGCCATTTATATATAATTGTGTACAAAGAAACGATTGATTGCTACAGGTCGTCGGCAAACTTTTAACTCGATTGAGTCTTTAATAAAGGAAAACGAGAACTAAAAAAGCTGAATGTTCGAAAAGGAATCAGCACTCAAGAAGAAAATCAACCGCGGGTAAATGTTATTATACCTTTAAGGACCCATTGTTGCACGGAAAGAATAGAAATGAAAAGATGTTATATATTTAACGAACAAATACAATGTCTGCAGGGTCTTCGGCGAAGTAAAACAAGAGAGAGAACGTTTATTGAAAATGTTAGCAGGCTGGTCATTGGAAAGTTTGGTCATGTGCGGGAAATCGAGGAGACGATGTGATATATCTGAAGTATATATCAATTCAGAATCTGAAAAAGCTTTCTCTTTATGGTCACCTTTCATATCCCTGACAGTTCAGTATATGTGTCTGGTTTATAAGAAAAATGCTCTGGTAGGTACTCAATTTTACCTTACACTTCTTCATCCTCTTTAAAGAAATATATTACTGGTATTATGAATTTCATTACAAGATGGAATTCTTAACATTTTATTAAAATGTCATAAATTTCCACAAGACTATAACACGTACAATAGGTTTTGTTACAAACTATTCCAATCAACAGGTAACGAACAGCTCCATGTATAACTTTCCAAAAATCCTAACAAAATAATAGTTTTGCTATTCAACGGGTCCTATAATATTGTTCACAACCTAAAAAGTTTGAATGAAGATTGAATGAACGCCTTTTCTCAGCAAAAAAAATATAATCTGAGCCTATAGAGAAAAATGTATATCAAAAAATTTGTAGATATTGCAAAGATCTATCGATTCAACTCTTTATTATGTCGATCAGTCAATCACTTTTCGAGACCTATCCGAAAACTTGTAGAAAATTTAAGTACAATAAGGGGTTTTTGAGATTTGAATATATATGATTTTCGAGAAAGAGGCATCTCTAAAATCATCTGCAATATGTCAACAAATAGTTATAGAGAAACGAATTTGTTTTCTGAAGGAATTGTAATCGAGATAAAAGTAAAGATTTCAATAATTTTGAGTTTCTGAAAATATCTGTGAAAAATTAAATTTCTGAAAATTTTGTGACCTGAATGTGGTCAATGATCCAATGGCATGAGTCACCGCACGATAATGCACCCACTTCGCAGGCCGCTCGCGCGGCGCTCGTACGCTCTGTTTTGATATTTGTACAATTCGGCTGAAGGTCGATTGAGTGAACTGCTTTCATTTTCCATTAAAAACATGAGAATACAATCGTGAAAGGTGTGTGTAGTGTGTGAATTACTCCTTCTGGGATTTTTTGAAGATAAAAAAATCATGGCTACATCGGGTCGTAAAAATTTTGGAGTTTGGTGGTGATCGTTTGGGCACACTGTCGTCTTTTGCTGTTTTTAAAGAGAAATATTCATAGGGTGTTGGAGGATTTTAAAATGGGTAAAATCCTCTAAGTTCGTTTTACGTCATCAATGAAATTGTCTACTTCACGATTCGGGTAAAATATTGCCGGATATGTGAGATCGGTGAAGTATTTGCCGAAATTAATGTCTCATACCAAACCAACATTTTGTATATTTAAGGGTGAAAATCCACTAAGACGGCAGAAAAAGAAGTAACTTTCGGAAATTTTTATCAACACTAGGAAAATTAAGAAAGAAATTTAACAGACTTCTCATTATCATTTTTTCGCATTCAACCATGCTACAAAAATAGCAGAATCTATCATTTTCAAAATCAGCTTCACCTTACCTCAGTTATCACAAATACGAATAAAGCAAATGGAAAAAGTTGAAAATCGGTTAATGACTGTTCGAGCTATCAATTCGTCCAGCTTTATTACTGTGAAATCATACATCTTCTAAGATATTTGTTCTAAGACCAAAGTTGTATGCATTCGCTGAATTGAAAGCTCTTCTAATTAAAAAAATGACTAGTTGGCTTTGATTTTATTTATTTATTTATTCAAGACTTTTGAAGTTATTGTTGTATGAAAAACTGGCGAATTTTACTACCGCCAAATTGGCTAATATCCATTACATGTACGGTCTGGCTGCCGGTAACACAACAGAAGCAAGGCGATTATATCAGGTGCGCTTTCCAAATCGAGTAAAACCAGACATGCGAACATTTGCAAATATCCACAGAAGGTTGAGGGAAACTGGTTCTTTTACTGCAAATAATCATTTAAAAGGTACAAACAAACTATGAGAACTCCAGATATGAGGAAGCAGTTTTGAATTGTATTGATTCGAATCCTCATGTGAGTACAAGAAAAATTGAACATCAGTTGAATCTTTCGCATGTTCTAGTTTGGAGGATTCTCCACGTTTTTTCATTGTACCCGTTCAACATTCAACGCGTCCAAACTCTACTTCCTCGAGATTTTCCTTCAAGACTGAATTTCTGCCTATGGTTCTTAGATAATATTAGAGATAATGATGATTTTGATAGTGAAATAATGTTCACAGACGAAGCTAACTTTTCCAGAACTGCTATCACAAATTTTCAAAATAATCATTATTGGGCTGAGGAAAACCCCCATTTGATTGAAGAATCTCATCATTAAGAACAATTCTCACTAATGTCTGGGTCGGACTAATTGGAAATTATTTGATTGGGCCAGACTAAACGGTCCCGCTTATCGGCAGTTTCTTGAGGTGGAGTTACCTTTATTGCTCGAGGATGTACCACTTTTGGTGAGTAACATATTGTGGTTCATGCATTACGGGGCACCAGCACATTTTAGTGGAGAAGCTAGGGAGTTCTTGAATAATACATTCAAGAACCGATGGATAGTTCGTGGTGGTCCAAAACTATGGCCTCTTAGGTCCCCAAACTTAAATAGTTTAGACTTTTTCTTATGGGAATATCTCGAAAGTTTGGTTTATACCACTCCAGAGAACACTGTAGAAAAGTTGAGAAATCGAATAATAAATAACCTCTTGTGACAAAATAAGAAATAACCGAGAAATATTTCAAAGAGGCCGTCATAATATGCGAAGAAGGACAAAGGCCTGTATTCTTGCAGCTGGAGGAAACTTTATTTATTTGGTTTTTGATTGTTCTTTCTTTTAGTTTGATATTGAATAAGTATAAGTTGAGTCTCAGAAGACGGGTTATCAAAATAAAAGCAAATTTTGGGTATACCTATGGAGTATTTCTATTATATTTTTGTACTAAGCGAATAACGTACAATTCAAATCATTCAAATTGAATAATTTTTTCACTCAAAAACGGTTGGAGATTCGAAAAATTACTAATTTCAAAAAAGTTTCCAAATTTAACGAAGATGACGAAAATTGATTGTACACTGATTAGTGGCGTACTACAAAAAAGTTCGAAAGGGCAAAATGAGACATGGCCTCGAAATTAAAAATAGATTGTGAATTTCAGTTATAAAATCTAGGACGTTTAATGATGGAGGCTGTAAGTATCTCAAAATTGCAAGAGTTTTGAAGAAAAATCCAATTTTTTTCGGAAATTTCAACACCCTGTAGCTCCGTAACGAAGCTTTTGCGAACCTATGTTTATATAAATTTTTTTTCTCAAAATTGCACGTAGATTACCCCCTTAAGTTGTGACATACTAATATGTTACAAAATATATGTCCTCAAAATAGTTCTGACAGCCACACACATCAATTTTCCTCATTAACTTATTACGCCTCGCTATCTAAAAATATTGCGAATTATACCCAAATCCCGAAGTTGAATTAGCCTAAAAATACATAACCAAACTATCAAACATATTTTTCAAGGCCAAAGATGAAGCTCAAAAATTAAATAATTCAGGACAGTATAAACTAACATGTCCCAATTGTAACAGAATTTATACTGGTTGAACAAGCAGGACGTTTAGAATTAGATATAAAAACATTATTCTGGCTCGACATTGCATAGAAAACAACCATATTTCTCCATCTACAGATAATCTACAGATCCAACCAAGCACAAAATGGTATAAAATTCAATTTTCTTGAATCCTTATAAATATTCAAAGACAAACAAAGTACACATAATAAAATATTACTTAACGATACTTTTAAGTAGTTTTCAATGATATATTAGTACCCAATGATAATTTCTAATATGTATTCTACCTGTTCAGTTAAGCTATTTCTCTGTACCTATATATGAGAAAATTGCTAATTTTGTATTTTACTTTAAAACTCCTACTTGTCTAATGATGAGCGTAAGCTCGAAATAGCTACAACGTTAAACAAACTTTTCCATCTTAAACAGTTAAATTTTTTTCGTAGTAATTTTTGCCATCGTCATAATCTTTTTAAGATTTTGATAGTTACAAGAAAATCTGTTTTTCTCTTGGCCTAAGATCTCAAGCTGTGTAAATTTACTGATCAGAGCACGGAAGCGCAAACTACTCTCGAAAGGTTTCCCTTTACAGCAAAAATTGGTTTATATTTACTTTATTCAATGATTTCGAATATAGTCAAAATAATCAAGGTATATCTTTTCAAATGAAAAATTATTTTTTTGTGGAAAAAACTCGTCAAAATTAACTTTCTCATACACCGTTAAAAAGAGGCTTTGGAGAGCTTTCACATGAAGTATCGCTCGATATATTTGCTTCACTCAATTTTGAGGGGTTGAAGCACCCCCTCCAAAGGGGTTGCTCGTTATATCCTCAAATATACATCAAAAGATGTCTCCTACGGGATAAGGAATATACAGAATTTCTCGTTTAAGGTGCTATTCTCTGTATGAAATATATGAAAAGAATATTTCCGTCTTATAACGAATACGAAAATGTTTACATGGAACTTGAATTTGGAACCGCATGATTAATTTAGTTGCATCCGCAGCCAACATTGATATATCCCGCCATTCGTTTCGATGAATGCTATTGTATTTACCCAGTCGTATATTGTTCCTGAACTACTAGAAAATAAAAGCCGATTCTTGAAAGCCATTAGAGTTTCATTGAGTACGATTCGGGGAAAAATGTTTATCCAAGGCATTTGTAGTTATTTTGGAGTCAAGTCGTGTGCTCAAAATCAAGGCGAAAGAGAGTTGAAACATCAGTCTGAACGAGAATGGTATCAATTGACGTTTGCAAAGATAAAGTTTTCACACACTGACAGAAAATCTCCGTTTCATCATATCTATTTTCTTCCGTTCCGAATTAAGAACAAAGATATTGTAGCTGTGTCACTTTCGTATTTAACTTGAATCCTTTTGATGATATGTAATTTTATATAAAAAAAACTTCTTGACCATCTCCAGGAAGCATTTTTCAATGTTTCATTCAATTAAATGGAAAATATCCCATTCAGGTATATTTTTAGTATAATTATACATTTAGGTAAATTTCGTTGTTTTCGTTCGCCAGCTTGGTCAACCAGGCGTTCAAAGAATAAAAGAAATGTAAGCTATCTTTCTTGATTTCGGAGTTATTTCGGAACTAAAGAATTTTCTGAATTTCTTCGATTCGACAAAATTTTTTCTCCGTTTTGAAAAATGTACTTTCTGTCAAGAAAGTACCGGCAATTGTTCATTGAAACACAAAATTCTCATTTCTCATCCGCATTTAGCGTATCGTCGGCACAGAAGGCTCCTTTCGAAATCATACATTTACACCAACGAATAGTCCTATCATCAAAACATTTTTCAAACGCTTTTTTCGGAATCGACTTCAGCTGTCGCCGCGAATTCTCTTTTATGTCTTCGTTTGATGCAAAATGAGTACCTCGAAGTGGTGCTTTAAGTTTTGGAAAAAGAAAAGAGTCGACCGGAGTTAAATCAGGTGAATACGTTGGTGCTTCGATGCTATTTGTTAAGTTTCTAGTTATGAATTAATTCACAATGATAGCCTTGTAAGGTGGCGCATTATCAAAAAAATCACTCAAAATAACCTTGACTTTTGATCGACTTTGACGTGGTTTTTTTGGTTTCAGCTCAGTTGGAAGGCGCTACTCCGAAACTTGTTAACTGGTATGCGTGTCGAACTCATGAACTCATATTTCATCACCAGTTACAATGTATTTTATGGATTTGAGGTTTTGAAGAAACTTCAGGTCTTTTAGAACTAGTCAAGCAACGCATGTCATTCCCAAACTAACATTTAAAATGGTACGAACTGATTCTTGAGACACAGAAAGTTCATTGCCTATCACACTCAACTTGAATGACGATTTTTAATTACCATTTCCTTCACTTTATCCATGTTAACTTCAAATGAAAATATTGACGCCTAACCAGAGCGACGCAAATCTTTCACCACACCTCGGCCGCTGTTGAATGCACTGTGCCACTCATATGCACATGTTTTTGATGAAGTCTATTCACCGTAAGCCTTCTGTAACATTTTCAGCGATTCGGCCCACAAAATTCTATTTGAAACAAACTCTTTCTTCGATATTGTTATCCATTATAAAAATCGCAAAACACACTTGTGAGAATTGATAAACTCGGGCCCTGTAAACAAACTAAATGACATATCGCGTTCAAACACCGCATCAGTATAGAAAACAGTCCACTCAGCAATAACATAAATTCTGACAATCGTTTTAAGCAGATTTCTTAAAACAATTCCCAGTACTTTTTGACAAAAACTCTAACACTCTTTATATAACTTTTTTTTTGGATTGAATAACTCAATTACGAAGAATAACAAATATAGGAAATTTCTCGAATATTTTCGACTGGAATGTCAGACAGTTCATTTAAAATTTTCATTCTTTGCTCAGAAAATGAATATTTTTATTTCCTAGTTTTAATGTAAAATTCACACTTCGTTTCATTTGAAATCTCTATGAAATTTATCGAAATGTCATACAAAAACTTCGAAAAGTATGATATTAATGTTTTACACTACGCGGTTATGAAGTAAATGCACCAGAAGAAAATTTATGAAATTTTCCTGAGAGAAATCAGCCCCATGAAATTATTTTTCAGAGACAATATCATCAACAGCAGTTGGTTCAGTGGCAAAAGAAGTAAAAATGAAAAATTTATTGAAAATTACAATAGAATCAAACAAATATAGAATGAGACATAGAGAAATAACGGATATGCTGTATTCTATATCTACTTTACCTTTCTCAAATATTCGAAAATTTTTCCATTATTAGCGATGCACAAATCACAATGCCTCGAGACGCTCCGAATTGACTTGAGGATTTTCAAGTTTGAAACTGACTTCAGGGGTTCGTTAATGGTAGTTCAAGTTCTTCAATGATGTTATTTCTCATTCTATAAAGCTTATGTTCAACATATCACCAAAGAAAGTTATCTAATAGGGACAAATATGGCCCTCTCATAGGCCATATCATTGGTTTCTTGGTTCTGATCCAATCGTCCCTAGATTCGTATCAAGTACCTCACTCAATGCTCTGGCTTGATAAAGAGGCACACCATAATGATGAAAATATATATCATTTATTCGACGTAATTGTATTTCATCGAAAAAAAATCGTCAATCATTCTCTCATTTATTTTGTTTTAGATAAAAATCGGAACATCGGATCTCTTCAAAAATCTTTTGAGCTAGCATCAGATCATTCATTATAGTGCACCATATATTAAACCCATATCGACCTTGATCTATAATTTGTAAATTGCGGTATGTATTGACATGACTCCATTAGTTGTCGTTATGGCGAATATACATGACATCACTTTTGACTCTTTCTCCATCACTTCATATTAAACGACCTTCAAAATTCTGTTTTGAATGTTTTGTAAGAACCACTCGCAAAAATTTATTCTCCACTGAGGATTACCCGGTTGCACAACTTGAGATCTTCTTTGTTTGTATGGCCTGGATCAATTTCTTTCTAAAATATTCACGGGTCTACGCCGCGATATAGCAGTTTCTATTCGATTTGTTAGATTGAAATTGATGAATTGGCTGTGACAGCTCCTATCACATTAAGAATTGTTACTTCTTTACATCATGTTTTATACTTGTTATGCCACTGAACGAACCGCTGTTGATAGGATTATCCTCAAGTCTCTGAAAATTGTTTTATGGAACTACATTTTAAAGGCAAACGTTATATATACATTTCTTCTGCATTTGCTTCGTAACCACTCTGAATGAAATTATATGATATCCTACTTTTCGATTGTCATTCTGATAAATAACTTTAAATATTGGAAATGAAGCGACAATTATTTTTGTTCAAAGAACTAAAACAATAAATGAACTACCTGATATCAGCGTAGTAAACAATATTTCAAAGATTCCAATATTTCTTAGTTTGCAAAATTAAAGAATTCAATAAAAAATTAGGATATTAGTGTTATATTCTTTGAAAAGGAAAAAAATTTTCCGCTTCATGAGATCAAATCCGTCTATGGTTTATATTTGAAAAATCTCAAGTTTGCATTATTACTCTTAAACCGCCAAACGAAAAGAATTTTTCTATAAGCCACTGCATTCTACTCCAGAAAAAATACCGAGAATTGTCCCTAATCTAGAATTTCGGAGGTGAACTGGGGATCTGTTAATTGCGATGGTTAGTATACCACGTAGTATGGTTCTGAAGGAAAAAAATCAACCCGCTGTCCTCTTGTGCCATATGTAACGAGTATGTATATGTACATATGAAAACTCTCAAATATTTATCTTCAGTTGTAGCAAAATGAATGATGAAATATATAAATATAAGCTTATCCCAAAAATCTACTTTAAAACAAATGTTTGTCATACAATTTACAGTATGAACCTATGTTAAAACGTAATCTACAGCTTACCTGCGGAAATTTCTCCTCAAATGTAAACTAATAAATCATCACACATTATTTATCAATTTCATTCCATGGATAATATTTCAAAGAATATCGCGCGAAGAGCAAATCATATTTCATTCTAACCCTTGCCTATATCTACTTTACATGTACAGGATGTCTTAATTTCAAATTTATTTTTAATCTGAACTACTACTACTGAAATACTGTTCGATTATTTCGACTCAATCGGGAACGATTTCCAGATCGTGATGAACTAGAGCGCTTTAAGTTCACCAAACAAGACAAACCTTAAGAAAGTGGGGGTATCTATTTCAATGAACCGAGATAAATAAACTCAGATTACATCAAGAAATATATATATATATATATATATATATACTATGAAAATGCCCTCCATGCTGTTGATTAGAAACAATAGGTATCTCCTGAAGATGGCGCGTGTTCCATTCAGAACGACAGACATTTGGAGGAATTTCAAGACAGGAGGTTTTCATTCTCTCAACGGAACACGAATCTTGTAGGAAACTCCAGAGCCATAAATCAGGAGGCCTCAAATCTGGGGAGTTAGCACCAAATAGGACTAATTGTTTATATCCATTGATCACCAAAACTATTGTTCAACATTAACATTTAAAATTGCCTTATAAAAATCGTATAAGGTTCACATGAGAATGTCATTACAATTTTTCTGAATCAAGTTTTCTCCCATGAAAATTGGTCAATCAAGCAATTCAAAAGAATGGCGCACCAGACATTGATACCTAATCTACGCTGAAAATAATTGTTCATTAAGTTAGCCGGATTCTGCTAGCTTCAATGTCCGAAATTATTTCTATTGAAATGTCGATTGATGTAAAAAATACATTCCTCAGACCAAATGATGGTTCTAAAACAAGAATTATCAAAACGTCTTTTCTCAATGAAAAAACTCCAGAACTTGAGGCGTCTAAAACTGTCATGTACTTCAAGAGCTTGAACTTTTCGAAAAACATAATTCTTATATTTATGTTTTCATAAAACCGATTGAACAGTCATAGCTAACATTCGGGTTCCTGCAGGAATTTATCGAACAGATCTGGATACGCTTCTACACTAAACTAGTCAATTAATTCCGCTTCTTCATCATTTTTTTAAGAGTTTTTGTTTGTTCTCCATGAAAAAGACACGAAACGAAACAGTTACAAGAATTAATTACCTGATAGGTTAGGTTAGGTTTCACATCTATTATAATTCATTGATTTTATCTATGATTTTCGATGATATCGCTACATAGTTCACTTCATGATACATTCTGTTACATTTTGAGTCACTTTTTACTCAAAATACGAGATAATGTCAGAGTTATCCAAACTGTAAAATTATCCAAAACTTTTCAGGGCAGAAAAAATTTACAACAAACTGAAACAGTCGTCTATTAAACGAATTAGTTTGATGAATTGAAAATGTGAGTTTTTATGCAAAATTTTGCGACAATTTCCTTTTTCTCAAAAAATAGAGCGTTTTAAGTGATACTCTTATCAAAAGAGATACTTAAAATTCAATGAGTAATCGAAAAAACTCATGAAGGTACCGTTTATGAAGTCTGAATGAGGGTCAACTTCATTTAGACGGGAAATGACGGACCAATGAAGATGTTTCTGGTGGTACTTTTCATTCAAGAAAGAATTTTGATTTTGTTCTATTGAAATCAATCAACAATTTTAGCAACTATAGCTTGGGACTTTTTCACACATCCGATATAATCTATTCTAAGTTTGATATAAGTCTCTCCGAGAATAAAAATAAGGAAACTCACTAGTTTGTGAGGAGCCTCAGTGCACAAGTAAAGTTACAGATGAACAGTATTTTCCTAGGAGATACAGATTTAATGGAAATCTCAAGAAAAAGACACTTTGATTTAGGTAGGAACATATCATTCATCTACATCCAAAAAAAATAGATATTTGTTAATTATCTCCTTTTCTGCGCATGAGGTGATCCATGAATTTGTATCTCGCACTTCAAAATCCACAAATCATGGTGAAAGCTGTAAATGGAATTAATTATTATCGCCTTAAATTTCAGACTAATCCTCAGTTTACTCGGCACATGTGTGGTTGCCTCATATAATATGTATCTGCTTTGTTGCGCTGTTAACATTCTCCGTGTTCACCACGCCCAAGAAACCAGTATTTTAGAAGTAAGTATAGAAGGGACGTATTTAAATGTTTGCTACAAAGAGCTCTATAATGCTTTCCGTCGATGACCTACCTCAGCCTCCAATTATACCTATACACACTTCCATGTGATTCGTTTCTTTCTTGCTTCTGGTTGATACAGAAGTGCTCCACGTAATCGTGCATAATAAAAGGAACGACCATTTAATAATTTGATTTCTTCTGTTTCTATCTCAATTCAATACGGATATACCACTGATTCTTGTGTATCCTCCATAAATTAAACATGTCCAGTTCAAAAGTATTTGAAACTTACTGACCTGAACAATATGTTCAAAAATTGAACACTAGAGGCCGTTACTTGATGCAATATATTACATTAATTAATGGATAAAACACGAATCATACATCATTTTTATACCGCCAAATTAGCTTAATTTGATATCAATAACGTATCTCTCTCAAATATCCAATCGGTATGATTAGAAAAGTATGGAACGTTATAAAATGAAGCCTTTATCTCAATACGAAATACTGTTGTTCTTAGATATGTGTAACAACACAACAAAATGAATTTTTTTTATTCTAAGTTTTGACGACGGCCTGATTCAAGAAAATCCAATCAGTCCCCTATTAGCTGAAATTTTTATAGATAACTTAGATACTACAACACATAACGACCCTTCACCTTAACAGTTTTTATATTAGTCCCAATACATGGATGTTTTAGTGGTACTGATTGTCAGTTAAATACACACACCACAAAAATTGTCACATCACCTGGTATTCTGAATTCCACAATCGATCAATTAGCTCGATCGCAGTGTCTTCGTCAACATATGTTTTTGGACATATTTTCTACGTAACATTTGTTTCCATTTGGTCCCGAATACGTCTGAAACATGAATGAGTTTATTGACTATCAGTATTCATTCAATTTCTCTTCAGTTTTCACGCTAAATAAATACAAGTTTTCTGTGTTTCTTGTTGATTTTTGAATCTTTGAATTTATTGTAATGACTGCTGAACGTCCTGGACGCTATTTGAGTGATCATGAGATGGTAAGAATTGTAACACTTCTAGAGGAGGGGCGAAGCCAACGTAACGTGGCTAACTTGTTGAACGTTAACGAAAGTACTATTTCACGAGCAATTAATCGGTACCACGAAACAGGGGAATATGGGAGAAGGGTCGGACTGGGAAGAAATCAGAGAACAACATCAGTTGATGACCGTTGGCATCGTTTAACTGCACTAACAGTTCGGCACTGTATGGCTAGAATGCTACCGAATGAACTTGCTCTTTCTAGTATCAAATGATAAACGCATGCCTGTATACAGACGACCTGGGGGACGGTATCAGCAATGCAATATCCGGAAAACCTTCAGAGGGGGCTCACTAATGGTGTGAGGAGGCATTTCTTTCCATGGTTGAACTGAGTTCGTCCTAGTGAATAATGGAACAATGACAGCATCCAGATACATCGCAGGTATACTTGAACCCCATGTTGTACCCTTTGGCCCATTGATTGGCGAAAACTTCATTTATATGTATGATAATGCTCGGCCTCATGCAGCTAGAGTAGTTACAGAATTTCTGCAAAAGGCTGAAATTGATATTTTAAGATGGCTAGCCAGAAGTCTCTACTAGAATCCCATAGAACATGTTTGGGACAACATGGGGTGGCAAATTCAGCAACGTAGAATGCCTTGTAGAACACTCCAACAACTAGAAATTTGGAACTCAGTGATTCAAGAGTAAATCCAACATTTGTTTAAGGGGCTTCCGAGACGTATACTGGCAGAAATTAGGGCCCGGAGAGGAAACACTCGATTTTGAAAATGATTAGTAACCTTTCGATGCTAGTTGATTGCTCTCTTCGCGAATGTTTGAAGATGGTTGAATTTTTTAATTTTTCATTAACTCGAAAATTGTTGATAATTTCCATCATAGACTTATCTCTTTTGAATGATATCTTCTTATTTTAAACTTCTAAAAGTTATCAAGCGTCTCTTGAATGACCAACCTAAAAGTTTATATAGTATTGTCGTGAAAATAGGTTGATGCGACAATTTTTGTGGGGAGTGTATTTCCGAAAAGCTTATAAATTCGTTCCAACCAAAACTAAATTCTCTTCCGAAATTGAACAGAAGATTCATTTTTTCACATTCAACTCATACTAAATTAAATAATGATTTCCCCATCTTTCATAAACCATTTCATGCGGACATCGTAATTCATAATACGAGGTTTCATCCTGCTCAACATAAAATGGTAGCTTTCTGCAGCATGATCCACAGATTATTAATTATTCGTTTATCTTTAGATAAGTTTGATTGAAAACTCTCCAATCTTGAACAAATAGCTCCTAATAATAGTCATAATCCAATTATTATAACTGATTTATTCAACAAAAAGCTAAAACACAGAGCAATGGTATACTCAAAATCAAAAGATCTGCTCAAATATAGTAGCCTCACATATGATGGGAAGCTTTCCTAATTTAAAATATTTACTGAAATGTTCCACTTACACATTTCATTCAGAATTAATAATAATCTATCCAAACACAGGTTATATAGATAAAGGAAATCAATCGGTTATATACAAACTTAGCTGCGGTAGTTTCAGTAAGTTGAATATTCAACATTTCTGCATAAGATTAAATGTACATTATCTCAGTTTCATCAATAAAACACTAATTACAACTACGCGAACCAGTCAATTAAAGAAAATAATAATTACAACAAAAGTCTCAAAATTTCACATTCATGTAATGAAAACTTGATATTAATTTTTGGAGATACGTTAAATCAATACATATAAACTTTCCAACATATTACTGAATGAGCAGTTAGATTTTGAAAATAACTCCCTTTACCTAATTTATTTCAGGCTGAGTAATTTAGATAATACTTCTATAAATATGCCTAAGGTAGTTCTACTCACTTTAAATCTGATTTATAGATCATATATAAACTGTTGCACCTGAGTTCAGTTCTATTTTGTATTTGTCTGATGTGGGCAAGATGTCATCGAATTTCGTTACAAATATAGTCAATAATTTCGAATCAAATTTTCTTTTATTTTTCATTTGGAATGTGGATATGAAATTGATGTCCATATTTTTCTCCATATTTTTCAGATCTGTTTACAATTATCTTATTTTCAATTACAGAAAAGAATGAACATGTAAAAGAAAAGCTGTAAAAATCGAGAATGAGTACCAAAATTATGACTTCGAAGTAACTGAATCGAACTGGGATGTCTTGTTTCCAATAATTAATGAATTGCTTGACATTGCAATTTAATTTTTGACGATTTTCCACTGAATCATAATTTCAAATATCACCAAATATCTTGGTATCACACAGGACTTTCAAATCCCATACCAACAAATTCAGTCGAAAGTTGAAAGCAAGGAATATATTCTGTGAAAATTTGCTAGCTCCACTTGGGGTCTCGATGTTCACACTCGTTGTGCTTCCCTCGCTCTGGTATTTTCAACAGCTGATTCGCAATTGAATTACGCTAAGAAAAAGATACCATTAGTAAATTCCCTGGCTTGAGGTCCTCTACAATATGATTTCTTCTCATATCCTGCCCACCGACTTCACGATGCGTTAGCCCTTTGGTTTTGATCTCAGAAGGATTTGTGTACCATGTATCATTTGGAGAAAAGTGATGGAAGTAGCAATAGAATACTTTTCGAGTGGAATCTTACAAAGAATCTAAATTGCGAGAATTATGAAGCTAGGGAATCTAATTTTCCTGACCTTCCACTTAAGTGGAGAGTTTGCGGACATAGGTTACTTTGAATGCCAATTTTTCATTGAATACTTAACCATGAGTATGTTAAGTTGCATCAACAACAGAGATGGGTGCTCTGGATGGTAAGATATCCAACAGTTTCGATATTTTCCTGAGAAAATTCATTTCCGATTTTTTCCTGTGTTACCACATTCTCCCATTTATTAATTGACATTTTTTCTTCATTTTTGGTTTTCTAACCTTTAAAGTAATGTTATTACTTTTATTTTTAGTACTTCTAAATGACAAGCAATAGATTTTATCAAACTGAAAGATTTGTCTCAGATTATACTGATATTTGTACTCCGAACACTAAGGTAATAATTTTGAAGGGAACCAAAGAATATTTATGTACAAATAAATAATTTTAGAGGTAAACACAAATCATACAAAGTTTTCGTTGTTCTCAGACATTGGAAAGTGCATAAGACATTAGGAAGCGAAATACTTAGGAAAAATGAACACTCGAAAACTACTCACCTCAGAACAAAAATCCAGTGGTTCCAAATAGCACTATCTAAGGGCCGTCTCATCGAAAAATCAGGACTAGAAAGTTTTCCATGCAATAATAGAGTTAATTTCTGGAATGTATGGCATGTAGACATCACTATCATACAATTTGAGCAGAAACAACACGTTTATCTAGTCACAGCATAGAATCTCTGTTTTGAGCAGTGTCATCTTCAGATAAATATGATTTAATTATGCCTCTATTTCAGAACCCGCACCAGCTTATAGCATATTGTGTTGTTCGACAATCACATGAGAGTTTTCTCAAATGCGACAATTTTGTCTATTACCTTAATCATAAATTTGAAACTGATTCATATCTTAGAATGATTTTGCTCTAATAAGATTGGGTTATTATTGTTCAATAATCCAAAGCTTTCTCTTCACTGTACAGGGAGTCCCAAATTCGATGTATTTCAATGGAATCTCCTAAACCATTAAAGAAGAAAGATCCGGTTAGCGCGAAGTGCTGCTACTTTTCAATGAAACGAAATATGCCGTTTGAAGAATTTTCATAGCCGTCTTAGTTTCCGAGATACGGGCTGATTATCGAAATGTTCCCCTTTCGGAAGACTCTCGTATCTTAGTCGATCCATAACTTGTAGGGCTTTTCATGTTGAATTCATTGCCGTGGACAACTTTTTTTACGGGGAACGACTTTTGAGTTATAACCAAAACCTGTATTATTTTGAATAGAACATCCTGTATATTCCACCATCATCGTATTCTATTCGTTGACAGTTGTACAAATATATACAACACTCAATATATTATAATATAAGAGCGTCTGAAATGGCGATTATTAGGTCTGTGTATTTGGACCTTTTCTCCTGGAACTTGTTCAGAACGTTGTTATTATTCGGTATGGCAACATCCACCAGCAGTGCTGTTCTGGCTCTCTCATCATACACCACTATGTCCGGCCTATTATTCGTCACCATTCTGTCAGTGATAACAGGCCTATCGAAGTATAATCTGATAGAGTCATTTTCCAGTACGGGCGCCGGCTGATACTTGTAATATGGCTGGAAGGTATTCAGAAGTCCGTACTTGTGAGCAAGTTTCTGATGGATAATGTTGCACACTTGATTATGCCTGTGAAGATAGTCCGTTTAGGCCAGTTGTTCGCAGCCGGGCGTAATATGCTGTATAGTCTCCGATCTTATGTGGCATTTTCTGCACCTATCTGTTTGTAATGTTCCGTCCTTCATAATAAATTTTTTGTAGTTGTGATATGCGATTTTGGAAAATGATTGTTGTACTTTGTCAGCATCGTTCGGGTCTGCCTTTGAATATCTTCCAGTTCTGTCTTAGTCCATCTGATTACTCCAAATGAGTAAAGCAACACTGGAATGGCGTAGGTGTTAATTGCCTTGACTAGATTCCCCGAGTTCAACATTGATTTCAACACAACTTTCAGACGCCGACTGTATTCTGATCGAATCTTCTCCTTTGATTGTTTTTGGTCTAGAAATCTGGCTTGTTAGTATCCCAGATATTTGTATCTTTCACCATCCATCATGCACTCTATAATATCACCGTTTGGAAGTTGTGTTCCACCATCTATGACTTTCCCTCTTTGAATGTTCAGGGTCTTACATTTTTCAATCCCGACTTTCATATGAACATCTGCCGAGAACTCACTGACAGTTTTCAGCAAATCATCCAATTGCTTCTTGTTCGAAGCATATAATTTGATGTCATCCATATACAACAGGTGGGAGACTGTATCATAGTTCCTATCTGTTTTTATCCTAAATCCCTATCCTGTTCTATTGAGCATTGAGGACAATGGGTTTATAGCTAAACAGAACCAAAGTGGACTCAAAGAGTCTCTTTGAAAAATTCCACGACGTATGGGTCTCTCGTCTTATTATTATTTATTATCGTGGACTTATGCACTATCTCAGCTGTTAGCTGGATATAATTTACCTTTCCCAGATTTAGCTATCAAAGGGAATAGGCTCGATTACAATATACTTGACATAAATTTCCTAACTATCCTACATGTATTTAGAATTACGGCTTTTTGCATTTCTATATAGGTATTCTTATGCAATTCTAATTTCTTGAGGCTATCATGCAAAGTTTTGGGTTTCAAACCAGTCGAGGATACGATGACAGGAACAATATCTATTTTATCGAGGTGCCACATCTGCTTGATCTCAATAGCAAGGTCTGTGTATTTGGACTTTTTCTCCTGGAACTTGTTCAGCACGTTGTTATTATTCGGTATGGCGACATCCACCAGCATTGCTGTTCTGGCTCTCTCATCATACACCACTATGTCCGGCCTATTATTCGTCACCATTCTGTTAGTGATAACAGGCCTATCGTAGTATAATCTGATAGAGTCATTTTCCAATACGGGCGCCGGCTGATACTTGTAATATGGCTGGAAAGTGTTCAGAAGTCCGTACTTGTGTGCAAATTTCTGGTGGATAATGTTGCACACTTGATTATGCCTGTGAAGATACTCCGTATTGGCCAGTTGTTCGCATCCGGACGTAATATGCTGTATAGTCTCCGATCTTATATGGCATTTTCTGCACTTATCTGTTTGTAATGTTCCGTCCTTCATTATAAATTTTTTGTAATTGTTTGTAGCGATCACTTGGTCTTGGATGGCCATAAGGAATCCCTCTGTTTCTGCGAATAATTCTCCTTTCATCAACCATTTGTTGGAGGCTTCATTGTCGATGTGTGGTTGATTAATCTCATGGTGATGTCGTCCATGCAATTCTTTTCTTGACCATTGCTCTTGTTTTTCAGTATCTGATAGGAACGGTAGTTTCAGCAGGTCATCTCTGGTAGCAAGATTTAGTGGTGTATATCCCCTATCAGCCAACGATACCACTCTATGGATGTCAGAAGTGAAAGCTTTTGCAGAGAAGAATTCTCTGAGATTTTTTATCTGTTCGGTGTGTAAATTGACCACATCTATTAATCCGCGTCCTCCTTCTTTCCACTTCAAAGTTGTTCGTATCACAGACGATTTTGGATGATGATTGTTGTACTTTGTCAGCATCGTTCGGTTCTGCCTTTGAATATCTTCCAGTTCTGTCTTAGTCCATCTGATTATTCCAAATGAGTAAAGCAACACTGGAATGGCGTAGGTGTTAATTGCCTTGACTGGATTCCCCGAGTTCAACATCGATTTCAGCACAGACTTCAGATGCTGACTGTATTCTGAACGAATCTTCTCCTTTGATTGTTTTTGGTCTAGCAATCTGGCTTGTTGGTATCCCAGATATTTGTATGTTTCGCCATCTCTCATGCACTGTATAATATCACCGTTTGGAAGATGTGTTTCACCGTCTATGACTTTCCCTCTTTGAATGTTTAGGGTCTTACATTTCTCAATCCCGAATTTCATATGAACATCTGCCGAGAACTCACTGACAGTTTTCAGCAAATCATTCAATTGCTTCTTGTTCGAAACATATAATTTGATGTCATCCATATACAGCAGGTGGGAGATTGTATGATAATTCTTTTCTGCTTTTATCCTAAATCCGTATCCTGTTCTATTGAGCATTAAGGATAATGGGTTCATTGCTAAACAGAACCATAGTGGACTCAAAGAGTCTCCTTGAAAAATTCCACGACGTATGGATATCTCGTCGGTTTCAATTGATTTATTGTTCTTGTTGTCCTGCAGAGACGTGCGCCAGTGTGTCATTGTTGTCTTCAAGAACTCTACCAGGGCTGGGTGAATTTTGTATATCTGCAATACTTCAACAAGCCAAGAATGGGCGGTACTATCGAATGCCTTCAGATAATCGAGAAAAGCTGAATGAACATTCCGATGCCCTACGTGTGCCTGTTTCATTATCACCAGTACCAGTAGTTGTGGATATTATCTATACCTGTGGCCATCCAATTGTTGGTCGCTCGAACTACTGTTGTGATTTCTTCCTCCGTTATTCCATCGAAGTCCATACGTCTGATATCGAGGCGTTCTTTTTCATTCGTGATCCATTCCGCATCTCTATTGTGTTCTTTGGGGTTCGACCATAGTGATGACCAATAGTCGGTCAAGCACTGTGCGTCAGGTACTCTTCTCTGTTATTATTGGTCGCAGTCTTGTTATTTCCCTTATGAAAAGTGGCTGCGTTTTGGAGGAACCTTTGGTTTTGGTGTTTCGTTTCAGTACACTTGACGTATAATAGTTGAGGAATAACATGTAGACATCAGTGTCTTTAAAATTTCATTTATCTTGAAATTTTGTGAAAGCGGTGGTGAAATATCGTTCATAATAATGAAATTGTGTTCAGTTTCGGTCTTGTTGAAACTATGCGCGCTTATATCTTCATATTAGATCTATTGGGGCATTTATGATGATACTACATAGCTTTCATCTGATATGAAAGCAATGTATCACGTCTCCTTTGAAGCAATCATAGGCGAAATTTAAATTTAAATTTAAATATTTATTATTGCTCCGTTCATTGAAAAATGGATAATCAAGTGAATTTTGAATACCGTGGAAAATATGATATGGTTAGCTGCTTTATTGAGTGTCGCGAAAATGGAAATACAGCAAGTCGTCTTTATTTGGAGAGGTATTAAAAAAAGGTTGGCCTCATATTTATTCACAAAGTTACGCATACTATTCCTTCATAGTTTTTCAGAAAGGAGACAACCTGCCAGCAATATTTTCTGTAGAATGGAAAACAACCTTATCAATTATGGATCGTTTGGATAACCGCGATCAGAATTCTATAACACACCAGAAAAAAAGATGACAAAAATTATTATTTTTGCAACGATTGAGATGAAAGCTGAAATCTCTACCAGAAAAATCGAGAATACAGTTGGGATTCCGAAAAGCACAGCCCATAGAATTCTACGGAAACACAAATATAAGCCCTATAAACCAAAACAGAAATTTTCACAGTAAAATAATATGGTCTGATGAATTTTATACAAGCAGTGCTGGAGTTTTCAATAGGTTTAATAATAAGTATTGGTCTCAGGCAAATCACCATGTCATCCAACAAAGGGAGCAAGGCAGGTTCGGTTCTAATGTGGCTTGGCTATATTTTGGGGGGTAATCAAAATTTCATATTTACGATGGCAACCTTAAAGGACAACGATATTTCAATGTGATTCAGGATATCGAGAACCGGAGAGCAATTGTTTCCATCAAGACGGGGCACCCACCCATAGTTGCTCAACATTTAAATGACAATTTTCCTGGCTGTTGGATGGGCACACATGGCCCAATACGTTGGCCGGCTAGGTCACCAGATCTGTCCTATTCTAGATTTTTTTTGTGGGGTTATTTGAAAGATAGAATTTTAAAGACCCAAAATGCTACGATGGAGGACTTACGCACTGCCACAGAGAGAGAACTGAGAAATTTGCAAGCCAGACCCGTGATAATTATCAAAACGCTTCGGAGAATAGGAAATTTGCACCAACATAGCGTTCAACAAAACGGCAACCATGTCGAACAATATTTTTAATGAAAATTTCTGTTACTTAGAATTCAACAGTTTTGAGTTTTGATATTATAAATTATGACTTGAAGAGGTACCTACTTATAATAAATATTTCTAGCACATAGATAATGATCCTTATGTCGAAATGTTTAACAATAATAGAGAAGCTTCTATTATTTCCAGATCAATCTATTTATCCCGTCGATTAAAGCCTTTGTGAACAAGTTGTTTCTTATTTTTAATTTTATCTGTTATGGAGCTTGACCTAGCAGGTATCGAAACACAAATGTGTTCATTGGGCGTTAATAATTATAATTTCCCGATCCTGTGGAATATCGATCAAATCGATAATCAAAGTTGTGTACGCCAGTGAATTGAACATGCAAAGCCTTATAAGAAGCAGTTTTTACCTTTGCGCTAAGTTATGAATTCACTGAGATACGAGGGTTTTCCGAATGTGGAACATTTCGATAATCAGCCTGTATCTCGGAAACGAGGAAGGCTATGAAATTTCTGTAAATGACATCTTTCGTTCCATCAAAAAGTAGCAACACTTCACCCCATCTTTCTATCTTCAATAGTTTAGGAGATTCCATTCGGATACATCAAATTGGGGACACCCTGTATATAGTCGTTAAAAATGTTATATAAAACTTCTCGAATTTGTTATTCTCGACCACAATGCTGAATTAATCGTCCTTGATGTTTACCAATATCCACTCGCTCCTCTTCGATAGTAGCACTTAACCGGCTCGTTATTGCCGTCAATAATTTAGTCAGTCTTCCTGAATTTTTCAATAACTCTCGTCACACTAAACGAATTTAAATCAATATTCCCAGGATATTCTGTACGACATTTGCGAACTGTGACAGCGTTTTCGAAACAGTGTTCAGCAATAACCATAAAGTGCCATATGTCATTTCGCTTTTTGTTTGCCTTCATACTTCATGTTGCAATCCTCACAAATAATGTTATAAATGTCATTTCTCTCCAACTCTTTCCTTTTATCTTTCGGGTTCACAAGTAATTGTCTCAGAGTTGAGTCAGACTTAAATATCAAATTGATGTCAATTTTATTGTTGCAGGAAAGTGGCATTTGACAAATGTTACTTATACTCCAGTCTATTCATCAACTTACCCATTAAACTTTTTCGTAGCCGTTTAAGGAAGCGTTATCCTTCATGAGATTTTCTAAGAGCAAACTTTATTAAACGATGAATCAAGGAATGCAAGTTAGACATTTTTTGCTCTATGCAGTTATGGGATTGAATCACTTTTATACGATATGTGACCAATAATTAGTAGGGATTGTACATTTATTCTTGGGGAGATCATAAGTATTGATATGACTCCTTTTGACGTGATTAGAAGATCTTATTTTTTTTTTTTCCTTGAAATTTTTCCCCTCGCATCAATACAATGACAATGGCTATACATCGATACAGACCATCATTTGGCGTCTTTTACACACATGAAATTATCTTGGGCGACAGGAGTGGTATAACAGGTATCGCCTCCACCCAATAGAATGAAAGGAATTTGGAAAATTCTTGCTTTAGTTTGAACTTTCTTTGATTTTTGCGCTCACTCGAGAGGAGGCCCCCTAATAACATTACTAATAATCTTTACAATTTAACAATCTCCTTCTACAGTGTTCCTAGTATAAAGAAATTACTATACAATGTCAATCAAAAAGCTGATGAATTCAAATAGTCTAGAATATATAAAATTGAATGCAATAGATATTGTAAATCAATCACTGAGTTATTTCCTTGCTGCTATAATTAAGATTTCGGAAATAATCATATGGTACACATTACGAAAATTTCGATGACACCCCACACTTTGGGCAAATTTGGACTCGGTTGTAGAAATACAAGAAGGGAAATGTTGATAGATTCTTGCAGATATGAAAACCTATTCTATGTGAATACCTTCTACCAAAAACCTTCACTAAGACGATGGACATGACGAAGACCAAATAATAGTGTTAAGAATGAAATAGATTTTATTCTTACTAATAGGAAGGAAATCTGCCAGGATGCCACAGTACTGAATCAATTCGATACGGGAAGCGATCACAGACTTGTCAGAGGCACTTTCAAGATAAACACAAAAATAGAGAGAAACAGCATGATCCTCAAAAGGCAACCATACCCAACTTTAAAAGTGTTAACTGAGAGCAATGAACAATTCCAAATACACTGAGCCAAAACCTATCAAACAGAAAAAATCTTTCGGAAATTACCATCAACGACCTAACAGAAATGATAACAAATAATTCAAAGACATCAACGAAGAGAATATGCACAAAACAAAAATACACAAACACGAAGATCAGTACACATACGAAAATGCTATTGCAGCAGAGAAGAACAAAGCTCCGGAATGAAGAAAATTATAAGGAACTGAACAGAGATATCCGGAATCATTCGAAAATATCTAAGGGACTACAATACAGGACTCATAATGGAAACTATTGAAGACAATAAGAATATGAAAGTTCTAAAATCCAGGCTCTCTTGCTCCAACAGAAGACCAATACTGAACAGCAGTAGAAAAATAGATCAGACATCATTGAATCAGTTAAGAAGTTTTACACATGTCTTTGTACTTTGGAGACAAGTGACCCCAATACATCTCGAAGACCAGTGGTGAAGAATGTCGGTTCTGAAGAAATCCCAGACATTGAAATAAAAGAAATAGAATTAGCACTCAACAGATAGAAAACCGCAAATATCCAGGCGAGGATAGGATAAGTTGTGAAATGTTGAAGATGGGTGGCAGGGATTTATTGGATGCCGTGAAAATTGTCTTCAATGAATGTCTTTTGCATGGAAGAATTCCACAAATGTGGCAAAATGCTGAAGTAATTCTACTTCACAAAAAAAGGATAAGAACAACCTGGAGAACTTTCGGCCCATCAGCCTTCTTTCACACCAATACAAGCTGCTCACCCACAAATTAGACCTATACCAACCTGTAGAGCAAGCCGGATTCCGAGCATGTTACAGCACCATTGATCATTTACAAGCAATTCGTACTCTCATCGAGAAGTCTACCGAATACAATATTCCCATCAACTTGGCTTTTATCTTATAGAAATGTGGGCAATAATGAGATCTTTAGATAATGCAAGAGTCTACTCTCGGTACTGAAATACAATTATGATTATGCTTTTATCATAATTCGTTTGGATGAGAACAAGATAACAGATAAAATCCGCATAGAAAGGGGAGTACGTCAAGGCGACACTATTTCTCCGAAATTGTTTACGCTGGCCCTAGAAGACGTCATCAAAGGTTTAGAATGGAACAACAAAGGAATCAACATCGATGGAGTGCAGAAAACATACGCATTTCGATTGAAAATCAGGTGATAGAAAATGTGACCGAATACATATATCTAGGCCATAAAATAAAACTTGGGAAAGAAAATCAAACCTGTGAAATTTTCAGGATAGTGAGTTTGAGCTGCGCTGCATTTGGAAAACTGGGCTTTGTTTTGAAGTCCCGAAAAAGTCTTCGATTCGTATGTTCTTCCTGTCCTCACATATGGCCTTGAAATTATATCTCTGACTCGAAGATCAGCCAATTCATTACAAGTTTCACAACTATCTATGGAGAGAATCATGATGGCTATTTCATTGAGAGATAGAGTGAGGTTAGATTAGATTAGAGAGACGACTGGAGTGACTGATGTGCTAAGAAGGATAGCACAATTGAAATGGAGATGGTCTATATGACCCATCGAAAGGGGCAAACAAATTGTTCGCATGAAGACCAAGAACTACCAAAAGAAGCGTAGGAAGATCACAGCTCAGATGGAGAGATGACATCCAGACGATCGCGGGGAAAAACTGGATGCAAACAGCTGCTAATAGAGACAGATGGAAAAATTTGGAAGAGGTCTATATCCAGGAGTGAATTAAGACTGAGAAGAGACACATTGCAAGGACGTGTTGACCTGGTAAGCCTTTATTACTGAATTCAAAATGGAGCATATTTATATTCTGTCCGAAAAGTATAGGGAATTGGTCAATAAAAGCCCAACAACTGACGTAGAACAAGTAGGTCAAAATTTTGAATCAACGCTCAAAGAATATCTCTCCTCAGCTGAAAAATCAGTTTTTAAACATATTAAATCTACAGATCACATCAGATGATTCAAAAATTCTCCATAAACGCAATAAAAGGATGACTGTTGTTGGTAAGTTTGGAAATTAGCGAATATGTAAAAATCCAAAATTCACCACTATGTAGTCAACTAGACGTGAATCACTCCCCACTGCTCATAATTCAAAATATACCGATTAAACTTGTAGTGTCTTATGTAACAGCACCTTCTTTTAAATTTTCCAACGTTTCTCAATAACTCAAAAAACTTTGCAATTTCAAACCAAAATTGTTGATCAAAAATGCATATGAACTAATTGAAAGAATCAGAGATATCAGTAAAGATGATAATGCCAAATTCACTTCTTTTGATGCTAGGAATTTGTATCATTGGAGATTAACGAGCACAACCACACAGAAAATATTATTTACGAACAAATTGATTTAAATTCATCACCCCAATTGCATCTCTTCAAGGAACGATCTCTAGAATAGTCTTTATGAATTTTTCTATGGAATTAATCATATTGTCTATTAAGTTATTCATTTTATAATTTCTATTCACATATAAATAACGCACCATTATCTTTGCCTCTCCATTGTCTGATAAAACGCGTCACAATAATTTAATATTTTAATAAAAATCTTGGAAATTCTAATTCGCTTTATGCAATGAAAAATTATGTCACTGACGTTATATTTCAGACCAGTGTTTCCGAAATAGTAAATAAAAAATATCAGACGGTTACAAATAAAACGCAAAATCGACCAATCTGAGCGTTTCTATTATATAACCATGTCCTGACTGACGCATTCCTCAACGCCGAGGCAAAACTACTGAAGTTAGAAACGAGATATTTGGGCCGTGGCTTGCTTTTTTTACGTATAGGTCTACAAAGAAGACATTTTGAGAAATTCGTCGCCCAAATGGGTAAAAAAGGGTATCAACGTTTGTATGTACCTTCTTTGTTACATCAGTAACAAACAGATCAGTTTGGAATTTCGTTATATTGCTCTTTGACATGATTCAATAAAACCCTAATTCTACATTTCCTAAAATTCGATCTCTTAAGGGGTAAAAAGGGGGTATTAGACTTTGTAGTGGGAAAAATATTAAATGACAACTTCGGCCTGAAACTTTGTAAATATAATCCTGAGAGAAATAAGTAAACAAGTGTTCCCCGATTTTTCTACATTCACCCCTAAAAGGGTAAACAGATGTATGAATGTCTTTTTTTTCAGAGTCAGAAACATGCTTAATCATCCAGTTTTGTCACGTACTTTCGCTGCTATATTAACAAAGAATATTGTAGCGCTATAGAATCAATTAAATATATTTGTAGATACATTACTGAAGGCAGCGAGCAGGTATTATTTTGACTAAAAAATAGGAGGGATGAAATCAAACTGTATGAAATTGGTCTTTACATTAGTTACTTTAAAGCTGTTTCGATAGTTTAAGAGTTTCCAACTATACTTCATATGTGAACCTATTCAGAAAACGGACGGAGAATATATTTTTATCCGAACGACCTTAACCAATTAGCTGATAAGGTAAACAACCCATGGAAAACAACTCTTTCGCCATATTTTGATTTTTACAGTAAAGATAATTTCTTCTTTACGTTAAAGTTATGTGCAGAAAAATAACTGGTTTGAGAGGAAAAACGAGCAATGGATGTTGATGGCAGGCCGGCTGTAAAGAACGATCCAGTTTTGGGTAGGAACCATACTGTTCACCGAAATGAAGCCGAATGTTATTATTTGCATCAGTTTTTTCAGGAATTTTTGTATTTAAAAACTATTAATAGTATTATCTATCCCACACATAAGTAAGCGTTTTGGGCTCTAGGTATTTAGGCTCAGTAATCAGATGCTACTATGGAAGAAGATGGTCTTTGTGATTCGCCGCTCAGACTACGTGCACTTCTTTCCGTGTTGTTGTTGTTTTGTCAATCATCAGACGCCAGGGTTCCTTGGAAAAAATACAAAGATATCGGAGAATATAAAACGACAAGTAGACTCAGAGCTTCAAGACGATGTTCATCAGTTTGTGGTTGAAGTGAGAAATGAGCCATAGTTGCAAAATGGCCATTCAAGAGTCGCTTGGTAACTTTCAGAAGTGTAAAATAAGGCGATATCATTCAAAAGAGATGAGTTTATGATGGAAAATATCATCAATTTTCGAGTTAATAAAAATTAAAAATTCTACCATCTTCAAATATTCGCGAAGAGACAAATCAACTAGCATCGAATGGTTACTAATCATTTTCAAAATCGAGTGTTTCCTCCCCGGGCTCTAATTACTGCCAGTATACGTCTCGGAAGCCCCTCAAACAAATTTTGGTTGTACTCTTGAGTCACTGAGTTCCAAATTTCAGGAAGCAGATTTTCTAGTTGTTAGAGTATTCTACAAGGCATCCTACGTTGCTGAATTTGCCACTCCATGTATCAATAATCTCCATACACTCCATAATCTAACTAAACATGTTCTATAGGATTCAAGTCGGGACTTCTGACTGGCCATCTTAAAATATCAATTTCAGCATTTTGCATAAACTCTGTAACTACTCTAGCTGCATGAGACCGAGCATTATCATGCATATAAATGAAGTTTCCGCCAATCAATGGGCCAAAGAGTACAACATGGGGTTCAAGGATATCGGCGATGTATCTAGCCGCTGTCATTCTTCCATTATTCACTAGGACTAACTCATTTCGACCATGGTAAGAAATGCTTCCCCACACCATTACTGAGCCCCCTCCAAAGTTTTCGGTTTGGCGGATATTGCATTGCTGATACCGTTCCGCAGGTCGTCTCTATAGAGGCATGCGTCTATGATTTGATACTAGACAGAACCTGGAGTCGTAGTAAAAGAGAACATTCAACCATTCTGGAATACCCCAATTTGCATGTTCCCTCGCAAACTGAAGTGTGGCAACTCCATGCTCTCTGATGTGACGCGGGCCAGTAGAAGCCACCCTTGGTCTGATATCGTCTTCTCTGAGCCTGTTCCTAACAGTTTGCAATAAAATATTAAAATATGCACATTTCTGGAAAATGAAAGTTCATTTTGTAGCATTCTAGCCGTACAGTGCCGAACTCTTAGTGCAGTTAAACGAAGTTAACGACCAACAAATGGTGTTGTTATCCGATTTCTTCCCTGTCCGGCCCTTCTTCCCTATTCCCCTGTTTCATGGTACCGATTAATTGCTCTTGAAATAGTGCTTTGGTTAACATTCAACAAGTTAGCCACGTAACGTAGGCTTCGCCCTCCTCTAGAAGTGTTACAATTCTTACCACTTCATGATCACTCAAAGAGCATACAGGACGTTCAGCAGCCATCACAATAAATTCAAAGATCCGAAAATCAACAAGTCACACAGAAAACTTGCATTAATTTAGCGTGAAAACTGAAGAGAAATCGAATGAAAACTGATGGTCAAATAAACTCATTCTTGTTTCAGACGTGTTTGAGATCATATAGAAACAAATGTTACTCCTTAGATAGAATTTTTTCCCCTAATATGTCCAAAAACATATGTTGACAAAGACACTGCGATCGATCTCATTGATCGATTGTGGAATTCAGAATACCAGGTGAGGCGACAATTTTTGTGGTGTGTGTATTTTTTCTAGACACTTCTGGGGGTACCAGTAAGACGTTTATTCTGAATCTACTATCAGTCAAAATACTGAAACACCTATATTCAATATATCTGAAAATGGTGTTACGGTGTAAGTTTTTAAAGGTATTAAGTTAATAGGGTTGGATGAATACACAATAGCCCATAAACGTTGCGTCGAAGCGCTTAATAGAATTTTGAAAGATATAAGAACCAATAATAGTCTGATGGGTGGCATTGTAGTTCTGTCAGTTGGCAGAAATTACCCATAGCACCGGGGGACACACCGGAGGCTGAGGTAAAGCGTATTTGAAGTCGTAATTGTGAAGTCAGATACAGAAGCTTGCTTCAAAAAAAAACTTGAGAGTCCTTTTGAGAGGCGAACAGTCTGCTCTACAGTTTTCTCGAATATTGCTTGTATCAGGAAAAGGCTATTACCTAACGGTTAATGGTAAAACTACTACCCCGCAACGTTTGGCAACAGAACTCACAATTTACCCTGATCTGGCCTTCCTAATGCAAAGCCGATAGAATGGTTATATGACCATGCTATTTTGATTCCTAAAAATCAAAACGCAGCCGAAATAAATGACCGTTTACTGAAGTCCTTCGAAGTAGTTGAAGTTCAATTTAAGTCAGTAAATTCAGTTCTGCAATCTATAAAGAAAAACTACAAGGAAAACAAGAGCAATTCACGGAAAATTATATCCACTACTCAACGGAAAAAGCAAACTCACATTGGAAAACAAGATCAAGATAATCAAGGCAATAATCATCCCAGGAATTACATACGCAGGACAAATTTGGCATCTAAAGGACAGATTCGAGAAGAGGAAATTACAAGCAGCACTCAACAAGATCATCAGGACAGCGACAAACGCCCCATGGTACATAAGCAACGACCACCTCAGGAAGGAAATGGAAATCAACACACTGGAAGAAATCACCACACAACTAACGACGAAGACAACCGACCAGATGGAAAACCACAAAAACAAGGAGATCAACCAAATAATGGAACTACAACCGAGGGCAACAGGAAAGAGGACATCCCTAGTACAATGGAAGAGAAAACAACAGGCCAGCATAGATGCTCCACAACATAAAAGAAGGAGTATAACCAATCAGTAGAACCCCAGGACAAACCAAGGAGATGTAAAACAAGCGAGATGAAGAGGAAAAAAGATAGAAATTCGACCCTCACCAAAATTCAAGGATCCACGCGTTCTGCAATCTGATGTGCCAGTAAACTATCCCGTGGTGTTCCTTAATACTCTAAGCGTAGCAGGTCTTCCACTACATAATCTTGTTTTGAAAATTGGAGGACCAATTATATTATTAAGAAATATATAGCCTTCTAAATTGTGCAATGGCATTACACTGCAACACTGTCGAGGCTACTGTACTCACTGAATGTGCTCAAGAGGAGTCATTGAAAGTGGCTGGGATAAATCTAACAGAGAACTGTTTCTCATAAAGTTCTAAGTTGCGCGTTTCGAAGCAAGTTCGGCTAGCATTCTAGTTTTCCTCGCAACTCAGTCAACATTGTATATAAAGAGGTCCTCCAGTAGCATTGTACTCTCTAAATAAATATCTATTTCTATTTTCCCAAATGGTATTATAAAGAATATCGCACTCATAGTCATAGATTTATTATATAAAATTCAATTCAGGAAAAAAGGCTTACGACGATGTTAACAATTTCAATAAGAAAACTTTTTCTGACAACGTAACAATCATGGCGCAGCAAACTTCGCGACAGGGTTTTGGTCTGGTGCGCTATTACTTAAACAGAATTTCGAGACCTTATGTCGGGACAGTAACAAGCGAAGATATACGAGTAGATTGGAGCGTCTGTATACTCAAACCTCTACCAAAGTTAATCAATTTCATAAACCCTAATCACCTAAATGACGAAGTAATATTGTGTCCCGACCTAGCATCATCCTATTACGTCGAAATCACTCAGAACTGCACGTGAATCATGAACCTAAGTTAGAAATTTCCCCCAATATATTCCAAGCGTGTCGCAGTGAGCTCAAGCATTTGTAAAACATAATGAATCCAAATTCTGAGCGACTTCACGCATCGCAACGATTTATTGTTATTGATGGATATTGCCATCAATTTGGGCATGCCACATTGATCATGATCAGTAACTATGCTGGTTAAAAACACAATTAATTAATTTAAGAATTCTTATCAACAAGGAATCCAGACGCGTTCCACTGCGCAATAGCGTAGTTAATCGAGCATGTTACATGATGACAACCTTTTCATAGCGGACAAGAATGAAAATAGACATTCTTCAAAGAGTATATAGCTACATTTGGTAGAATCATAATCATAAAGTTATTGTAAAGATTATTTCCAGAAGAATTGCAATGAAGGTGAACAGTTCAAGTATTGATTTCACCGAAGTGCTTTTGTTTAATCTTGAAATTCCACGAAGATTTTTCCGACATTTAAAGTCTGTCTATAAGATTTCGAATTTTGCGGCGAAACAACGATTATATCCTCAGATATGATTTGAGTAATTTGAATTTAATTTCCAATTTGAAAATTTTCATTTGTGTTCAGTTAATGTAATATTGTAAGTTCTATGGATCCTTCCGTTGTAGAACTGGTTGCAGTCGCTACAATTCAACTTGTAAACAAACAACATATTATTTTCGTCGGATTCACTTTTGTTGTTCTTGACGTGTTCGCCAAAGTTATTGTTGCTTCAGAAAAACATGTTGAAATCATTTTTATTCAGAAGAGACTGAAGTTCCTCATTGCCGAGGTGCATGAAATTATTGAATTATTCTTGTGGTCTTATGATAAAATAATTTTCTTTCAGGGTAGTTTTCCTCTTCAAGAAATTGTTTATTAGTGCGGTGTTGTAGCAGTTATTGTAAGCTATGAGTTTAGTTGTATTCAATTCCTTATTAAAATTATCTGGAGATGAAGATATATACTTATTTATGGATGAAGCTTTCCTTTATTATTATAGTTAATGTTGTGTAACTTGGCCGTTGAACATTCTTTATACGTTATTGGGTAGGTTTATGCCAATTTTGTTCACACGTAATGTTATATCTGTTGTAACTACCTATGTTGGTTAAGCGAGATAATAGCCCATACTGGTATTGGTTATTAGACGCAATTGTCTTATTTTAGGCTGTTGTTGATTGTGCAACACATGCATTCAGCATTGACAATGCTGACTTCTGCTGCCAACGATCTAACATAAAATAAACGTACAGACGGACTTCTATCAATGAAGATTTCCGTCTGTACTGGAAATATATTTTTATACTGTTCGTCTTAGGCTCGCCTATACATAAGTATTATTGAAATATGCAGTTTTATCAAGCCTACAATTGACTGGTTGTTGAATCAACGTTTTCCTAGTGGCAATTTTCCATCGTCAATAGGTAGCGGTTCTGGGACAGATTGATACAATGGTGTCATGGAGCACCTGCTTGTGCACAATTCAACGGCCAAGTCTCACAACATTCACTAAAATAATAAATAAATCGCAGAAAGGAACCCTAGACTTGGCAGGACTTTGTCTAGATTTCATTACTCTTTAAAGATAAACAAGCAGCTGCATCGAGACTTGGCCAGTTTTTTACAGAATGTTTTTGGTGGGATTTCACTTCTTTTTGTAGAAACGGGGGAGTATTGATTCATTTTATCACATTTTCTTATTTGACCACTTTTTTCTTTTTACGAGTAGTTTTTTCATTATTACAAATCTTTCTTACCTTTTTTTCCGGTTCTGATTCTTGTACATTAGAGACAGTTTTTCGTATTGCTCATTCGCTATTTCTTTTTGTAAACTCGTAAGTAAAAGTATAAAAGCCTGTCTAGTCTTATCCAGTGTTTTCCTTTAATTGCATTTATATGCGTAGTAGAAGGAAAAGGGGAGGCATTCGCCCAGCAGTGATTGTGGGACGCTATAGGCTAGATTAAATTAGCAGATGTGTCCCACTACGCTGGATTTTTGCAATGACAGTCGATTTTTCCGGTTGAGACCAGCTAAGGTTCGCTCATTAGATTCTTCAGACCATCTATTTTTGACATCGAATGATGCAGGCCATCTAGTTGAAAATTTTTTCCAAAGGCGGTATGTCGATCTCTAATAGTTTTGTTGGGCTCTTGTGTTTTGTAATAAGGGTCACCAGGTACTCCAGATCTTCGATTATCCTAGTTTTTATAGCTTTTCCTTTATGCTGCTATTCAACCTTAACTCTGTACCAAATTTCAGCTCTCTGAGTTTAATAGAAGTACTAGTTCTATTTCGATGATCATGAGTGAGTGAGTGTCGTAAATTCGAAATTTTGCTTTCGCTTTACTTCGGAACTAAATGACCTACAGACTTCTAATTTTGGATTTTAAGTACGTGATTACAGCTCGCTAGTTGACGAAATATTCTGCGTTCTAGTCCCATCCAAAAGTTTTCAAACAGGGGCCTGAAAATGCGGCAAAATGGTTCCAGTAAAGAACAGTACGGCAATGTTTGCTTTGCGCTCGACTTGCCGGGGGCACGGCACAAAACAGTTTTTGAATAACAACTAAATTGAAATAGTTCGTAAAGAACTTTTAACGGAAGAGAACAGATTCATAAAAAAAAAGATCGAAATATATCGAAAAAGAGTGTTAACATTCTTCAATTTCTGAGAAAATAAAAAATACAAAACTTCAATTGAAAAAATCTAGGAATTGCTCT
Organism: Cryptolaemus montrouzieri; assembly: GCA_013387265.2. Taxonomy (NCBI): domain Eukaryota; kingdom Metazoa; phylum Arthropoda; class Insecta; order Coleoptera; family Coccinellidae; genus Cryptolaemus; species Cryptolaemus montrouzieri. The sequence goes on along the minus strand of JABFTP020000021.1, from coordinate 87,944,198 downwards.
AGTAATACTGTTTGTAGAGTTCATCCAAATAGAACTAAATTCAATGAAATTCTGTCAAAATGTGTATTTTCATAAATAAATATAATAATCGGAAAATTTCACCCCAATAGGTGACGTTCAAGAGGTAGCTGTAGTACTACAGATTGTAACGAATTCGACTTTTTGTATCAAGCTATGCTGAAATGGAAACCAGATTCAAAGAAATTTTGTCAAAATGTGTCTTGATATAAAAATAGGGATCTGAAAATTTCACCCTGGTAGGTGACGCTTGAAGGGTAGTTTTAATACCACAGATTGTTACCTTTGCAAGGCTATACCCAAAATGAAACCAAATTCAATAAAATTTTGTAAAATGTGTTCTTTGATACAAAAAATAATTTAACCCTGGTAGGTGACATATAAGAAAAAGTTCAACAATCTGTCAATTATTTTGATTGTGAGTAATATCGATTGTTAGAACTGAATGGTTTTTAAGTTTTTATTTTCTATAATTTGATGGAGGAGGTTGTTACTTGACGAAAATCGATATATATATATATATATATATATATATATATATATATATATATATATATATATATATTTTCAATGAAATAAAACTACGGAAGTTAGATTTTCACTATACTAACAAAACTATGACCGAATTCATCACACTATGGCTTCATCAGATAGATACAAAATAATGAACAGAGTTATTCCTTATATATTATTCTTATTTCTTACTTAATATTACAATAGGTTAGGTTTGTACAAGGGTATGTTGTAAAACCCATCGCAGTTGCTTACTTTAAGAATTGAAAAGTTTGAGTAAAGGAGAAGGATTTAGATCTAATTGACTATTAAGTAACCTACCTGAATTCCTAAAATTTCCTATAGATTGAGTTTTTCTTCCAGTAAGTGATTAAAATAATGGGATAATCTAACTTTGAAATTTCTGAAAGTTCTGCCAATATGAATTTTATTACAATCCTCGCAAGACAGTTTATAAACACCGGATTTATTGACAATTCTAGATTTGCAGTTTTTGAAACGTCGGTCTAAAGAATTATCAGTTCGGAATGCTATATTGAAATTATAATGCGAGAGGAATGATTTTAATTTTAGACTAGGATTAGCAATATAAGATAAGCTGTTGTATTTTGTGTTAGAACATTTTATACTTGGAAATACTTCCTGTATAGCTTTTTGAAATTTTTGCGTGAAATCATGTTCTCAATCATACTAGGACTGTAACCGTTATTGACTGCTATTTGTTTAATTATATTTTGCTCTTTTATAAAATTATTTTGTGACATTGGGATATTGAGGAGTCTATGTGCCATACTATTGTAAGCAGCATGAAAGGTGTGAGATTTCTGATTGAATTACCGGATTGACTTTATTAATTTGAAGAGCGTTGTTGATGAGTTTCACTGTATCACTAGGTGGAACACTAGTGAAGATTCTTACTACATCCTATGACATAAGATTAGGGTTCGGTGGTAGTATCGTGTGCTGAATTTTATTCATTAGGACTGAAAAGTTTTTTTATTGGGCATTTAGGTTCAACATTAGCCTACTGTTGAATGATGTCTATGTGAAAGCGTGAAAGTTTTGCAGCTGGAGCTTGGAAATATGAAACTACTGGTCTAATGGGATGCCCTGTTTTATGGAGTTTGACGAGGGAGTGAACTTTTGGTGATTGTGGGTTGTCAATGAATAGTTTATATTTTTGGTTGGTAGGTATTATAGACTGGCATGCACTTAAGAATTTTTTACTATGGATTGAAATTCATTAGTTGGATCTTTATCAATTTCTTCATAACTACTTGATTCAATGAAATTTTTGGTTTTCAATAAATAATCTGTTTTATTTAAGTCTATGACTGTATGACCTTTGTCTTCTTTAGAGAATATGATATCTTCAGCCCTAAATTATTCATCGCAAGCGAAACAACTAAAAAACTCTGCAGCCTTACTACTTTAAAAGGAGTTCAATAGTTTTCAACATAAGAAATTCGAAAATACAACTTTAAAGTCCATTAAATCTAAGTCTTCATCGGAAGATATTATATACCCAAAGTAGACAAAGGTCATACAGTCATAGCCTTGAATAAAGCTGATTATTTATCGAAAACCCAAAATGCAACAGCTGAACTGATATTGGTAATCCTAGTCTAAAATTAAAATCATTCCTTTCGCATTATAAGTTCAATATAGCAATCCGAACTGATAATTCTTTAGGTCGACATATCTAAAACTGCAAATCTAAAATTGATAAAGATAATGAATTCGGTGTTTATAAACTGTCTTGCAGGGATTGTAATAAAATTTATATTGGTAGAACTTTCATAAATTTCAAAGTTAGATTATCCAAGCACAACTTGGTTTTAACTATCATAAATCAGATTCCCATTTTTTAATCACTTACTAGAAGAAAACCATAACTTTAATGATAAATTCAAAATTTTACACAATGAAAATAATAGACAGAAACTGAATCTATGGAAATTTTAGAAATTAAGAAAGAAAAGAATTCAGATAGGTTACTGAATAGTCAATAAGATCTAAATCCTTCTCCTTTACTCAATCTTCTCAATTTATAAAGTAAGGAACTCCGATGGGTTTTTAACATACCCTTGTACTTGTACCTAATGTAATATTAAGTAGGAATAACTCTGTTCATTAGTTTCTATCTATCTGATGAAGCCACAGTGTGGTGAAACCGTTTTGTTAATAAAGTGAAAATCTGAATACCATAGTTTTATTTCATTGAAAATATATTATTTTCTAGTTCAAGGGTGAAATGATCAAAACAAATGGATTTTTTACAATATTCTTACTAAAAATGAAATAAATTAATAGATCGCTTTTATCGTGGTTTCGAACTTTAGTTAATTGTCAGATAGTATCAAAACCAAGTGACATGAAAATATGAATAGGTTGTTAGATAGATTTGGAAACACCAGATATTTGGTATGCAGTTTACAACTATTGAAAAAGTTATTGTTTGAATACATCAAAATTTTGGATTTACAAGATCAGTCTTTTACTAAACCATACCGGGTAATATTTACTTCGATTAACTTTCTTTGGTACAAATCTTTCAATACCGAAATAAAAGATTGAATGAAAATTTCTCAAGCCTAACATTCACATCATTAGAACTACAAACACTCCAATCAATAGAGTTGAAAGAGTCACACAAACCAATATAATTGCCATTCTTAAAATCGTACAATTGATCAACTACATCTGAATTAAATTTTAGGTCGGGGTCTTGCGACTCCGAAAACATCACTGAAAATGAATATCCGTATTGATGCTGTCAAGTGTATCGAGCAAAATGGGGCCCATATTGAACATTTATTCAGATTGTAAATTAGTTTTCTCCTATGATGTTTGCTATCATTAATTCGTATTAATGTAATTATCTGCGATGATTGGTTTTCGCTTAGTTCCTACAATTTTTATTCATCCAAATTGCAGAAAACTGCTTCTAATCCTTCGAAATTTTGTTTTACTCATAGGCGCCAAATTTGGAAATTAGTTATTAAATTGCCTGCAAGTTCTATCCACCATTTTTGTCATTCGCCATGAATTAAGAAGAGATTAAACATATCCTCGTTTGATTAATCAGCCATTTTATTATCAATCTAGTGTTTTTCAAAAATTTTCACTTCAAATTACCAACAATTCTTGTTGAAATATCAACTTCGAATGAAAGAAAAGACAAGTACATTAATTTTAGGCACCTGTCAGGTGAGCGTAGCCAGTTCAGATCTTTGAGCTATAATTTTTTTAAAGGTTCCTCAAAAATCGAGTTTATAACAAAAATAATTAAATCTGTCAGAAGTTTTGACAGATATGTGCCAACAACTTGGGTATTTTATGCCTTGCTCAAATGTCGGTTCTAGATGTATAATAAAAAAGGTAGATTACCATTTGAAATAACAAAGTGATGACCCACTTCTGTTATAACCGGAAATATTATCACCTCGAAAATATTTCACTCCAATTGTAAATCGCTAGTTATGGCCGCGTATAAAATTTCAGCTCGATATTGCAATTGGAACTCAAAAAGTTTTCAATGGACGGTCCCGGTGGCTATCCCTGTATTGGGATAGTGAAATAACATTCATAGATGTTCTCCAGATTGTATAATTCCAATATCTCACTGGTGCTGACAAACACTAAAATTTTTCCTATATTGAATTCCCAGACCTCACCGCGTCAACTAACTCTTTTCTGTACCATGAAATTATAATCCAGAAGCTGTAGAGCATTCAATGATGCTTAAATTCATACGTTATTTCATAAATTCGTTCTATTGTAAATTTGTATTGAGGATTAAATCATTTTGTGAAAGTGAATTTCGCTATTTCAACCTATATAATCATATCACAGTATGTCCAAAATTATAAGTTACACACCTCACAGGTGCACAAATATTTCGTAACCTCCTTTTGAACAATCTACTCGACAATCTAGTCCGACATCATTCTCTTCAGAACGGAAGTGTTAAATTATCAAAGTAACAGTTGTTCCCTGTATCGCAGAGTGTACATAAAAAGCAACTTAAATTCAACGGTTTCTTTCGAGAACTTTAAACTTTTCACCATGAGACGTCAAAGCTAACTGCTAATTAGTTGCCTTTGGCTTCTTCACTCCTCTTACTTCTCTTCCTTCGGCGGTACTCTGCGTTCTGAATGAAAGTTTATAAATGGCGGACTATTAATAATACTAGCCCAACGGCTTTAGGCTCCTAAAGTTGAAGTAGAACAAATGACGAGACTATCAATTCGAAAATAATAAATTGGGTAGAGAACGTCCGTGGATAGTTTAGTATTTAGAATATTTCATTTAACTTGAACTTCTCATTGGAGGAGACGGAAATCGATTTCCACAAAGTCCTAATTTACGTTCCTTGTGAATATGACGTTTATTAGCCCATTTCGATATTATTTATGTTCTGAAATTTATTCTTATATTTTTACGTTTTATGGTGATATACTCCAGGCACTATAAGCTTTATATGCGCAAAAAAAAATTAGAAACTCATACTCGAATCGGCTATTAAATATTTCTGTACATTTGATAAATTATGTTATATAGTTTATAAAATTGCAATCGCCAAATCGCCTCTATAAATAGTTCAAAGTTGAATATTCAGAATCGATTTTTAGTCAGGCATTAAAAGGTGTGGACTTTAAGTAAGAAATATAACTCCATCGAATTTTGATTGGATTATCAAATCGGGAACATATACAGGTGTCCCAGTATAAGGCACCATTGTGTGGGGATCTGATAGATCTCATCAAAATGATGCCACAACTTCATATAATATTTTTTTTTGATCGAGGAGGTCGTTACTTGATGAAAATCGATATACATATTTTCAATGAAATAAAACTAAAGTATTTAGATTTTCATATTGTTAACAAAACTATGACCGGTTTCACCACACTGTGGAACCCCGCAGCCCAAAATGGAATACTACAAAGCAAAAAGAAATGGTTGAAGTTAGACATCAAGTTTCAATACAGCCAACGAGACAACTACAACATCTTTTTAAAGGTAATCCCATTCACAAAAAGTATAAAATTCAGTTGCGAAAATTAAATAAATTATTGAGTTATAAACCTGAAACTTCAGAAATCAAGTCCAAATTTTCGGATCACCAATTTTATGATTGGTTCAGTAATCTAGATCAGATGCTAATTTTACCAAAGATGAAGTTTCACTTCCAGAAAAGGTTTTTAAACACAATTTAGAGTCAAATAACGCTCGTCTCCATTTCGATCTGCTAGGAATTGAAACCGGAATAGCCCTAAATTATTCAACACAAGCGAAACACTCTTCAGCGTTACTACTTCAAAAAGAGTTCTATAGTTTTCAACCTAAGAAAATACAACTTTAAAGTCCATTAAATCTAAGTCCGCATCTAAAGATATCATATTCACCAAAGCAGACAAGAGTCATACAGTCATAGCCTCAAATAGAGCAGATTCATTGAAAACCCAAAATTTCATTGAATCAGGTTGTTATGAAGAAATTGTTAAAGATCCAACTAATAAACTTCAATCGATAGTAAAATACGCTTCAGAGTATGCCAAGTCTATAATACCTACCAACCAAAAATATAAACTTTTCATTGACAACCCGCAATCACCAAAACTTTACTCCCTCGTCAAACACAATAAAACAGGGCATCCCATTAGACCAGTAGTTTCATATTTTGAAGCTACGGCTGCAAAACTTTCAGGCTATCTGATAGATATCATTCAACAGTATGCTAATTTTGAACCTAAATTCTCAATAAAAAAACTCTTCTGTCCTAATAAATAATGCTAAACTTATGTCATGGGATATAGTAAATCTCTACCCTAGTGTTCCACCTAGTGATACAGTGAAACTCATCAAGAAAGCCCTTCAAATTAATAAAGTCAATCAGATAATTCAATCAAAAATCTTACACCTTTTAGAAATTTGTTTAGAACAAAATTATTTCAACTTCAATGGAGTATTATTTAATAGTAAAAAAGGTTTGATCATGGGTAATCCTCTGAGCCCTCTGCTGGCTGAATTTTCATGGATAATATTGAAAAAACTATCCAAGAGCATCCGTTATTCAAACACTTTATTTATTGGTTTAGATATTATTTGTTTTATCACTGGTACAAACAGACAATTAGAGTCATTCAAGACATTAATTAACAAAATTCACGATAATATTAAATTCACGTTAGAGATAGAAACAGAAAACTCCATTAACTTTCTGGATTTAACTATTACTAAACTTAACGGCAAACATGATTTTTCTATTTTTCATAAGCCATCGCATACAGATATTACTATTCACAGCTCATCTAAACATCCTTATCCATATGAATTAGCAGCTTACAATAGTATGGTACATAAACTCATTAATATCCCAATGTCACAAAATAACTAAATATAATTAAACAAATAGTAGTCAGTAACGGTTACAGTCCAACTATGATTGAGAACATGATTTCACGCAAAAACTTTCAAAAAGCAATCCAGGAAGAAGTATAAAAGTCTAACACAAAATACTTATAATTGGTATATTATTATTATATATATTGGTAATCCTAGTCTAAAATTAAAATCATTCCTCTCGCATAACAATTTCAATATAACATTCCGAACTGATAGTTCTTTAGGCCGACATATCAAAAACTGCTAATCTGAAATTGATAAAAGTAATAAATCCGTTGTTTATAAACTGTCTTGCGGGGATTGTAATAAAATTTATATAGGTCGAACTTTCAGAAATTTCAAAGTTAGATTATCCGAGCACAAACGTAGTTTTATTTATCATAAATCAGATTCCCATTATTCTAATCACTTACTCGAATAAAACCATAACTTTAATGATATTTTCAAAATTTTACACAACGAAAATAATAGACGAAGACTCAATCTATTAGAAATTTTAGAGATCAACAAAGAATAGAGTTCAGGTAGGTTACTTACTAGTCAATTAGATCTAAATCCTTCTCTTTTACTCAATTTTTTCAATTCATAAAGTAGATGAGTTTTCCAACATACCTCTTGTACTTGTATCTATTGTAATATTAAGTAGGAAATAAGACTAATATATAACTCTGTTCATTAGTTTCTATCTATCTGATGAAGCCACAGTGTGGTGAAACCGGTCATAGTTTTGTTAATATAGTGAAAATCCAAATACTTTAGTTTTATTTCATTGAAAATATTCATATAATATATTTTCATATAAATGGAACATTATACTTTTTCTGATTTCCACAATATTTATATTTGATACACACCACCGGTTTCGACAGGTACGTCAGTGTCTAGACCTAACAGTTGTGAGAAAGAATATGCTAACTATACCTTTATTTTCAATTTAATCATAATTTTCAATTTAATTTTAATTTCAAAATTTTCCAACAAATTTATTGTCATCCTTTTATTGTATTGTGGAGAATTTATAAATTATCTCAAGTAATTATGTCATCTGTAGATTCAAAAACTGTGGATTGGTTATCTGAGGAGGGATATTCTTTGAATCTTGATTTGAAATTTTTCTGTTTGTCCTACGTAAGCTGTTGGGTTTCATGGAATTCAATTCTGTGTAATCCAGACTGTTTGAATTTATTTGTTTTTCGTTTGGCATTGAATAGTAATTTTCTTATGTTGGGACCACTGGAGTAGGAGATTGTTATATTAAATTTGGAAAGATAATTTTCAATGTTACTAGAGAGGGAACGAATGTAAATTGAGTATGCGTGTTCATCTTCTGGTTTTTCTAAAATAGAATATAGTAATCGGGAAATTTGTTTTTGTTTCTTGCTTTTGATAATATGGTTTATCTCGGAGACTCGAATATTATTTGTTGATGCAATTTTCTTAATGATATTGATTTTCGTATTGAAGTCAGTCATAGATAGGGAATAGAAAATGCCCAATGAAGCATTGAATTATGAGATTCAAATATATGTGTAATGTGGTTACAGAAAAGAATCCATTGGAGTTTTTGTTACTTGTTTCTTTTATATATATGCTGCAGATTATTATGGAATTGAGTGATGGTTATGTCAAGAAAATTTATGGAATTGTTGTGTTCAATTTCAGTAGTGAAGGATTATTTTAATATGCATTTTATATAGAAAATGGGAAAACTGATCTATTTTCCGTTTGAGCCTTGACAACCCACAAGCGAAAATTCAGGCAATTCTGAGATCTGCTAATCGGCCAAAAACAATGTGGGATATTATAAATTCAAAACGAAATGTCAGAAAACAAACTGCTGACACCAAAATCAATCCCAATGAGTATAGTGAATTTTTTGCATCTGCTGTCGGTCGTGTGGTTGAGATAATTCCAACTAGTAATATTCTTTCTGATAATCTTTCTTGAAGGAAATTCCGAATAATTTGAATTTTTCTTCTACCGAAGTTAGTCCCATCATGGTGAGAGACATTAAAAATTCACTGAAAAATAATAAATCTAGAGATTACTATGGCCTATCAGTAATGTTGCTAAAGAAAAATGTTGACAAGATTATCAGTCCACTTACTCATTTGATTAACAGATGCATCAGGGCTGGGGTTTATCCTGATTGCCTCAACATTTCAAAAAATATTCCTTTACATAAAAAAGGTGTTGCCAGTGATGTTTCAAACTATTGGCCGATCTCTCTACTGCCTATTTTCTCCTAAGTGCATTAAAGAATGCTGTGTGATCAGATTGACTCTCATTTTGAAAGTAAAAACTTGTTTTCACCGAACCAATTTGGCTTTAGAAAAAACAGAAGCACAACAGATGCAATAATTGGATTTGTCTCAACTACAATGAGATGTTTTGAACTAGAAATGTACTATCTTGCCCTTTCTGGATTTAACGAAGGCCTTCGACTGTGTCTCTCATGCAGCTCTTTTGATGAAACTTGGTTATTATGGAATTAGCGAGGTGAGTATCTGCCTGGTAGGATCCTTCTTAGAGAACAAGTATCAATATGTTAATGCTCAAGGTAATTGGTCCGATAGTTAGTAGTTTAAGTAGGAGTACCGCAGGGCTCAATCTTAGGCCCTTTGCTATTTTAAATATTTATTAATGATTTGCCTGACTATAAGAGCAGTTATCGGAGCATATTGTTCACTGATGATACCACGGTTTCTGTTGCCTGTGATCATTTTGATGAGGCTGGTGAGCGGTTTGAGAGAGCTCAGTCGAGGGTCTCTAGTTGGTTTTCAGGGAATCGGTTGGGTGTGAATGGTAAGAAGAATGATTTTCAGTCTGAGACATACAGAGTCATCCTGTGCTAAGTTTCTAGGCATTCATCTTGATACAAGGCTCACCTGGAAAGTTCATATAGATCACCTTGCCAAAAAATTGAGTAAGAACATCTTCCTCTTGAGGTGTCTCAAATCTTCAGTTTCTTCTAGCACACCTTAGATATGGATTTTTAGCTTGGGATCTGAGGTGAAATTGAGAGGATTTTCAGATTGCAGCGACGTGCTGTGAGAATAATTGATGGTATTGGGTATAGGGATTGTTGCAAACACAATTTCAAAAGCCTTAGGATTCTAACATAACATAATCTTTTTATATTTCAATGCCTCGTGCAAGCACATAATCACCTAAACGAGGATGCTTTACGTATCAGCATCCATTGTCACAATACTCGTAACAAAGATGCACCCTGTGTACCTTTTTTCCGATTATGTAAGGCGCAGAATGGTCCCGATTTTCTCGCTCTTAAGTTTTATAATAAATTACCTACTTCAGTTAAGTCATTTTCTAAATCAATGTTCAACAAAAAAATTGAAAACCTTTTTTTAATTAATATTTTGTATAATGTTTATGATTTTTAAATTTACCTCCAAGTTGTTGACATTTTACACAATGGCTCTCTATGATATATACATATTTTAAATCTATTTGTTTTTGTTCTTTTTGACATGTGCACATACTGTGATAATATAATATAATTGTGATATTGTATAAGGCATGAATAAATGAATCTGAATCTGAATCAAGAATATCATGAACGTATCCTACCAAGAAATAACATGTGTTCGAGCTAACTTATCCATTATAGATTTTGAAGATTGCTCATAAAAATATCTGCAAATAGGGGCTGAGTGGAAATCCATGGGAAATTCAAAATTTTGTTTGAAAATTTTTTATTATTTTATTGAAATTGGAAATAATTTTGTGACAACCTTAACTTTAAATGACTTTAAAACTATTGTATAATGTTTGGAAAAAGTTATTTTGAATAAAATTTCTTTTGATGCGGAAATTTGACTGTTGGAAAGTTGGGTAGATATTTTTATATCAAGAGTGACAAATTTAAAATAAAAATTTTAAGTGATGAAAGTTTATATATTAGGTCTACAGAATTTAATATGGTATATTGCTGATGAAAGTTGGTGAGTTCTATGAATTTGTGGTCCAAGAAGCTTCTTAATTTACCTATAGATATATTTATGTAGGATACAATTGACCTGACGGGGTTTTCAACCTTTTTGTTGTTATGTTTGGTTTGATTAAACCGTATATTTTTGGAGCTTAAGGGGTTCATTGGAATGAGCTTCTTCTTGTCCCATTCGGAATGTGCTAGACAATTCGATTGTTCAAATCTTGTTTGATTTCTTTAGAAAATTGAATTGTGGATTCTCTTGAAATTTCCGTTACGTCCAAAGTATCGATGATGTCCTACATTTTTCTTAGTATTTTTTTGTCCAAGCAAATCATACTGTTTCCTTTATCAGCTGTCGTAAGATTAAGATTTTCATTTTGTAATTTGGTTGAAAAAATTTTTATCGTTGTTTCAGTGTGATTCTATTCAGAAAGTGTGAATTTTTTAATGATTTCACTGATTTTGGTTGATGCTTCTGTGGTAGAGGTGGAAATTTGTCTTTTCCATGTTGGATAACGGGGGTTGAGCACTTGCAGGTGTTGGTTTCTTAATTTTTAGTTCTGTGAAATGTTGAAAATATTATGATATTTTTCACCTGTTTTGCTTACTTGCATTTGGATCTTGTATTCTAAATAATCGAATTCGATATTATTTAGTAGGTGAAGTAATTCAGCTTGGACTGATTCTTTGTATAGTTTTATGTTGTCTTGTGCTGTGCAGAACCTTTTATTTTCCTTCCATATCCACAGCAAATCAATTTCGGTTTAATTTTGGAGGTGGTTTCATTGTTAACATTGATTTTGAAGTGGATGTTATTTCGGTTCACTCTTCGTTTCAAACACTCTTTGTTGAACCATAGATTTAGTGACACAAGGCTATATTTCAATTGTTGTCTATAATACATTTTCATCAAAATTTTTTAGCAAATTTTTCTTAAAATTAGGCAAGTTCCACGAAGAAATAATATATGGGCGATGTCAACGCAAATTATTGGGTCCATATCGTACATTAAGACAACATAAACAGACAAGCTATTACTAGTGCAATAGCGCCAGGGAAACGAGTTTTTTCCTCAGGTTTTTTTCACTCGTTTATTGAATCATATACAAGATAGTATGGTTCCCCTGTTACATTTTCTGAGCTCACACTTGTGCTTTTTCTGACACACTAAAATTATAGATATAAGCATTTATTGTAAATACAATTATTCAAATTTCTTTAAATCCTCTCGTTCGAAAGAATATATATATATATATATATATATATATATATATATATATATATATATATATATATATATATATATATATATATGTTGATTGGCATTTCAAATCAATGTTGTTGTCGAGGATTAATTTTTCGAAAATTCATTTTAGTATAATGCAGAATTGAGGTGCCCAATAGCTTACGTAGAAAGAAAAAGGTCAAAAGTTTAAATCAAGGTTCAAAGGACTTCTCTCTTCAGATAACAAATCCCCAGTTTTTGAACATATTACACCAACAAATCACATAATTGCATTAGAAAATTCAAAATTCTCCTTAAATGCAATAAAGGAATGACAATGAATTTGTTTGAAAGATTAGAAATTAACAAACTTAGTGAAAACCCAAAATTCACTATTTTCAATAGTCAACTAAAATTGAATCACTCCCCACTAATCAAATTTTGAAATAGGTATAGTTCGTACATTATTTCTCAAAACTGTTAGCTTTAATCACATGAAAATGACGTAACTGTCGAAACTGGTCGTAGGTATCATAAATAAACAACAAGTCAGACAAAAGTGTATAATTTTATTTATAATAGAATGAATTTCCATAAAATAAATCCATCAGCAATATCATTAATAATATTTCATAGAATCCACCCTTGCTGAGATATAAAACATAAGGTTAACTATAACTAAGTTTTATTAGCCCCAATTTTCTTGTTGGTAGGTACTATATATATACGAATTAGAAGATTACGAAAATTATGACCGTAGCAGAGAGTTATTTTGTTTCCTTGAATTTTTGACAACGTATTAGATCAAACATTGTACCAAAAATATAAACAGGCGATGAAAAATTGAGATTTATATAACTGTATTCGATCTATAACTTTAAGCACATAATATTGTTAGGTACCATTCCAGATATCCCAAAATAAGAAAGATAATCAACAATTCTTTTGCATGAACATTCAACAGGAATATTCGCTTCCGAATTTGATTATTCAAAGAGACAAACAATGCAATTACTACTATTTTCTAATTATGTGTAAGGTTATTAGTTGTAGTCAAACTGTTAAGCTGAGTTATAATATATTGTCAGGGAGCATCGTGGTTTTCTTGGAAGAAAATGAAATCGTTCACACATTCTCATTATTTTTTTCTACAGAGGAACGTTTTTATGCCACTATTTAAGTAAGTGATACTATAGTACAACTGCAGGTAATTTATGCTATTGTTATATTTTTATAATATTAGTTGGTCTATCAAATGCCACTCAATATTTCGTTAGTTATTCTGAAAACCTAGTCAGGAAACCTTGGGACTACATGTATTTTGAGAGATAGTAATTAGATAGTAATTTTTCATTCATCGGTTCTTCGTCAACGAGTACGAAGGCAAACGAAAATATAGACGCTGAGTTCGATCTGATCAGTACGGAGAAAATTTATGATTTGGTTGAGGCTTTCTTGATGCTCTTATTGCTGAAGATCCTATTTTTACTGTTAAATGCCCATTCAGTTTTTCATCGAAACTGCAAGTGTGTCTCGATACAAATTTCGATTCGCTATTCAAAAAACAGGGCGATGTTTTGTAAACTAAAAATTGTTGTATTATTTATCTCAGATTTGATTGAATGGAATATGAAATTACTTTTTCATCATCACTGTAAACCAGTTTATTAAAAAATTGCTCTCGAACGTCCGCCAACTGCTCTCATTAAGCCATCTGCACTCTGCTGTAGTTCAATTAATTCTGCAAGCTTTGTTAAATAAACATCGAGTTTTTCACCTGAAGCTCAAATAAATATCACGGTAATTGTATTCCTCTTGCGATTGCTTTTTGAACGATATATCACGAGCCATTCGTTTCAATTCAAAATATGAAAAATAATTGTTTAACCAAACTGTAAAAATAAAATATCCCAAGTTAATCTTTTCAATTTGGAATATATACTACTCTCGAACTAATTGACTTATAAGCTTGATAAAACAACTATAATTTTAAATACACATAACATTACACCAACCCCACTCAGAATGTTATTTGATTGATATAAAAGATATATTTTCGTTCTAAAATAATCGTCACTTTCAACCTTATCTACAACAGTGGTTTTTACACCATCATCAAAAATTGACTCATATATATTCTTTCAGAGTGAACGTATTCTATTTTCCAAAATTCAGTTTTTTCTATTGAATATTGGGTTTGAAAATAAACGGTGTACCTTGGATCAGACCAGAATGAAAACCAATAAGCAGATTAGTATGAAACTAGCCACACTTTCCCATACACAGTTTTCGACATGGTGACTGCTGAATGTGGAATTGAATGAATACGAGGTTAGCCTAAATAGCTCCGACTTAACAAAGATACAAGAATTTTTTTTTTAATATTTTCTTTCATTTTTGAATATGGTATCTTTGTAACTTTACACACTGTTCCCTTCGATGTTTCCATCTCTGTAATCCTACTAAATAGTTTTCGGCGTCTTTCTTTGCAAAATAATGGATCACGAAGGCCATTGCCTCTTCTTTGACGAAAATTTCTGTTTTCCTTAAGCAATCTTCGCATGAAGGAACGAACAGAAGTCGTTTGGGGTTAGATCTGGTGATTAAGGCAGATGGAAAGGCAGTTCAAGCTGTAATTCGTGGATTTTCGCCATGGCAACCGCTTAGGTATGATGATAAATGTGGCCGTTTTTCTTTTCTGCCTTCAGCTTGTCAATTAAGGATGCGTAGTATACTACTGTGATGATTTTTCTTCGCCATCTTCTTCCCTGCCAAAAAAACATTTTTCTTTTTTTTGAAACACGTTCCACCTTTGTAGTCCACTGATCGCACCATATTTTTTTTCTGTCGTATCCAAGTTTAATCTTCAGTAGGTACTCGGTGAATTTATTGAACTCAAACGGCGCCAACAGAGCGCTGGAAATGTTAATTCGAACACGTTTTTTTGCTCTAACGTGAGCAAACGCAGCCAACATCTTTTTGATGTGTAAATATTGACCGTGACAAACATGTTCTTTCAAAATGTTTATATCCTATGCTATTTATTTCACTTTGGTTCGACGGTCGTCTAGCACCACTTGGTGAATTTTGGGGATGTTATAGTCGTTAGTAACAGTTTTTGGACGGCCCGACCGTTCATCTTCTCACAAGCTCTTACGTTCACGTTTAAATGCAGCTGCCCGAAATTTCACTCTAACAAATGATGCTGTAGAGTCCCCATACACAGAATATACTTCATTTTTTATTTGCATTATCGTATCGTCTTTCAACAATAAATACTTGAATTTGTCCATTTCCATAACTACACTCACATCAATTCACTCAAACTACTGTTCCACAACAACTTAAATGAAACAGTTTTTTCGGTTGGAGTACGAGCATTGAGTAATACGAGTCTTCACCAAGAACAATGGTTGTATTTGTTGAATTGAATTGCTTGCTCTATTACGGTTTCAATTACAGTCAACTCTCGTCAATTCGAAACTCGAGGGACTCTTAAAATATTACGAATTATCGAGTGTTTGAAATATCAAATGGTTCGAAATTTGTGGGGAAAATATATAACAATGACGAAAGTTTAGAGGTACATTCGTGTACATACATGTATTCATAACGTAAATTAATTAAAAGAACTATGTTATAATGGTTTGCTTCAAAGCACATTGTTGCTGCTCAATATTTTTTTTAACAGAAAAAGTACCTGAAATGCTTTTTCATCTCTTTCGTTTTGTAGACAGAAGCTTTGTGAGATATCAAATGAGGATCTTGCTTCCTTAACTGACACATCTTTCAAAGGTTCTGTTGAATCTTCCTCATCTTCATCGTTGCTTTTTAAATTCGTATCTGTGGCAGATAAAACTTCGCCATCGGTTAGTGAACCTGAGACAGCAACGTCTTCATCCACTCGAACAAAGTCAGAAAAGCTCACACCGCTGATGTCAACTAATGGTTCTATAACTGGTTGATCATCATCCATAAGTATTGGAAGATTTTCCTGATCTTCTTTAAAGAAACTGGATTTTTTTAAGCAATTGAGAATTGTTAGGGATGTTACAGCTCTCCATGCCTTGTCAATCAGTAAAATAGCTGTTAGAACCGTGATATTCGTACTTACCTGCTTGTCGAGAGATTCCAAAAAGGAACTCAACCATTTTTTTGCGATAGAACGTCTTAGAATTATGGATGATCCCTTGGTACAATGGTTGCAATCATGAAGTTTTATTCGGCAGAAAGAAAAGAGTTCGAGGACTGTTGTGACAGTGCAATTGTCTAAAATTAGTAAAATTTCCGCTTTTATCATTTTATGTTGGTTAAAAGACAATGTAGGAGGACTGTTGTGTTTTTGCTTTTCCGATCCATCCATATTTACTGCCAGTAAAACTTTACTTTACTATGTTTTCCCCATGACATTTTTCATTTTTAAAAGTAAGCGTCTTGTCCGGTTAACATTCGAGAAATAGGCCAGTTTCATCAGTATTAAAAATGTATCGGGCTTCATAGTTTTCTATCAAGGTCTTCCAATTACCATGCCAATCTAAGAAGCAAACTCCCTCATCAACACTTCCACTTTCCCCACAAACTTTTTTAAACACAATTCCATTTCTCTTTCTGAAATTCCCCTTCACTTGCCGCAAAGTTTTGATGCTTGAAGTAAATGCGAACATTTTTGATTTTTTTTTAACAAATTTCCGCTAATGGACACTTTTTGTTCTCTACGCAGTCTTAGCCAAATGACAGGGCTTTCTTCCAGACGAGGAAATTTCCCTTAGTAGCCCTTTCCGTACTCCAGCAGTTTGAGCAACATTAATTTTCTCCTTGTGCTTTATTATGGCTGAGAGTGTACTCAGAGAAATATTAAATTATTCTGCAGCATCAGTTTTCTTTTCACCTTCTTCTACTTTTTCGATTACTTTCTTCTTTTCATCAAACGTCGAACATTCATACTATCTAGGATTCATAACTAATACAAATTTTGAATCTGTATACCAACGAAAGAGTAACAGTAACTAAAACATAGCCTAACAAACCAATTCGTGCGAAAGTGTGTCCAATAGACAAACTTATCATAGAAATAAAAATAGGTAAAAAACTTTTTAAGTTAAACGGTTTTATGTTAAACATACATTGCACTGTTTAAGATAAATGTACTAAAACCAAAAATAATAAAATAGATACAGTCGTGGGAATTATAAACATATGCATAGACTAGACTAAAATAAAACCGTGGGGCACGTCAATTGTTTACAAATTATCGACTTAATGTGTGATAGAAGAATCGTTTAATTCGTCGTTAGGCAGTTGGCCCGCAGACGGTGAGAAATTATTTACTATTTTTTTGCTCATGGAAATTCTAATAGTTATACACTCCATGTAAATAAAAGAGATGTTTTAACTAGTTTATCGTTGGACATTCACACTGCTGGCTGGCGAGGAATCGTTTCACTGCTTGTTGTTTGTCTTTAATCGACAAAACATATGACAAAAATACTACTCGCTCACCCTATGAAACCCTAAAACTCGCTTATAATCGAGCTTGCTAGCTTGTTTCCACATTCTAGCCCTACTTATCACACGTCCATCGTTGTCGGTTGCACAACTGCCTAATAATTATAGTAACATTACAAAACAAACATTTTAATCAACGATTGTAGACAATTGACGTGCCCCGCGGTTTTATTTTAGTCTAGTCTATGCATATGTTTATAATTCCCACGACTGTATCTATTTTATTATTTTTTGGTTTTTAGTACATTTATCTTAAACAACATAAAACCGTTTAACTTAAAAAGTTTTTTTACCTATTTTTATTTTCTAGTTTTTAGTTTTTATTTCGCTTTTTGAAGCCTTCGTTTACGTTGTGTTGCAGTTTCTGTTTTATTTATGTTTGTATTTTTATATTTTTTTTTACCATTTTCTTCCCACGAGTAATGGACATTTAAACGGTCGACCCCCCCAGAGGTTCAATAAAGGGGCAAGGCTATGTACAACAAGATGCGCCTGAGTCTTGAGGGGAAAACGCTAACGACATATCATTTTTATCCACCCTAATGCCATACAGTTCTCGGCGCGTTTTAACCTTTCCCTTTACTTGGGTGATGTACCGCTAACGACGTATCATTTTTAGCCACCCTAACGCCACACAGTCCTCAACACGATACAAAATCTTGACTTGGGTGGTGAATTCAGGCTGGATACATTGTATTCTACTGGTTGAGCTCTTTCATTTGATACCCATATTGATAGGATTGATAAAACCTACGTTATCCGCCATTTTGTAGCGGCCGCCATCTTGGATTTCAATTTTTTATAGTATCCTGTATTCTGATTGTTGAGCCCTTCATTCGATACCCATATTGATGGGATTGATAAAAGCTATGTTATCCGCCATTTTGTAGCGGCCGCCATCTTGGATTTCAATTTTTTATAGTATATTGTATTCTGCTTGTTGAGCCCTTTCATTTGATACCCATATTGATGGGATTAATAAAACATAAATTATCCGCCATTTTGTAGCGGCGACCATCTTGTATTTATAATGATAATGAATAAATATAATTGTATTGTCACCAAAATCCAAAGTGTATACAAAATTTCAGATTAATGGGTTGACAGGAAGAGGGTGAAATTTGAATTACTAAATTTGACCCAAGAATAAATAAAACAAACGGGGTGAGCTAAATAAAACCGTTTAAAAAAAAACAACGGCTCGTGTACGTTGATACATGTCGCAAAACGTAGTTACAATCTTTCCGCCTCTTTCTCTCTGCAACTTTGAATTGTCAAGTTTTGGACGCCGATGAATTCGAATTAACGCATCCTTTTGTTATATAGCAATGATTTTTTCGTTTGAATTTCCGAATTCATAAAAATGTATTGATTTAGTTCGAACTATAAAGAGATTTTTAGGGAACTTGTGATAACTTTGAATTATAGAGAGGTTCGAATTATCGCAGGTTTCAATTAACGAGAGTCGACTATATCAATATATCAGCTTCATTATCGGCTTGTTTTACATTGATATGAATCGGAATTTGTTGTGACTATTTTGTTAGCTGACATTCTCTGACATATTCATAATATTTTATGATGACTGACCTATAGAAAAATAATTTCACTTTTATGAAAGCTTCAGTGATGTATACAGGGATATCCACCGGGAACGTCCGTTAAAAACTTTTTAAGTTCCAAGTACAATATCAAGCTGAAATTTTATACGCAGCCATAACTAGCGATTTCCAATTGAAGTGAAATAAGCTCGAAGTGATACTATTTCCAGTTATACCGGAAGTGGGTCAACACTTTGTTATTTCAAATGGCAATCTACCTTTTTTATTATACAACTAGAACCGACATTTGAGCTAGGCATAAAATACCCAAATTGTTGGCACTCATCTGTCAAAACTTTTGACAAATTTAGTTATTTTTGTTTTAAACTCGATTTTTGAGAAGCATTTAAAAAAATTGTAGCTCGTAGATCTTTTGCACTACAGACACAATTTTCACTAGGGTGGATAGAAGAAGGATCAAGGAATTTTTTAAGCAGTCTACGCATGTCAAATATTTATTGCGTTGTTTTGTATGATTTTTGCAATTTGGCCTTTTTCAAACAGCAATAACTCATTTTTTTCAAATGGCACGTGCCAATTTTTATATCGCCATCAAATGAAGCGTCAAATTTCGGATGGAATTGTATCAGCATGTACTATACCCATCTCTTATAGTTCCGAAATAGTTTGGGAATATATTGAATTTTGATGATTTTGCAAGAACTAACAGAGAATGTTTCGAAATATTTGCATGAAGTAGCTGAACTGGCTACGCTCACCTGGCAGGTGCCTAAAATTAATGTACTTGTCACTTCGTTCATTCGAATTTGATATTTCAACAAGAATTGTCGTTATTTTAGATTGAAAATATCCAAAAAATACAACAGATTTGGAATAAAACCACTGGTTATTCAGACGAAAATATATTTTAATCTTTTTTAAATTCATTTTAGAATGTCAAAATGTAGTGGGTAGAAATTGCAGGCAATTCAATAACCAATTTCCAAATTTACCGTCTATGAGTAAAATAAAATTTCGAAGCATTAGAAGCAATTTTCTGCAATTCGGATGAATAAAAATTATAGGAACTAAGCGAAAACCAATCATCGAAGATAATTACATTAATACGAATAAATGATAACAAACATCATAGGAGAAAACTAATTTACGATCTGAATAAATGTTCAATATGGACCCCACTCTGCTCGATACACTTGACAGCTCGTATACGAACATGATGAGTTGCCCTCCTAGTTTCCTCAGGATCAATATTACGAAAAGCATTATGACTGCGCTCTTGTAACTCTTCTTTACTTTCTACAGGAATAAGATACACTTCACTCTTGATTTTGCCCCATATATAAAAATCAAAGAGCGTCAGGTCCGGAGAACGCGGAGGCCATAAATTTGGTCCTTGAGTACCCCACCATCTATCATCAAACATTTCTGTTAGATGCCGATTTACAGCTCGTGTTTTATGTGCTGGTGCACCATCCATTTAGTAATAGCAATCCCCCAGAATGTTAAGGGGTAATCCATCTAAAAAAATTGCTGTTCCTCTCAAAATGTCTAGGTACCTTTGTCCATTAAGATATTCCTCATAAATGTGATGATCCAACAAATCATTCATTAAAATTGCAAAAACGTTCAAGCTAAATTTTTTTGGAAATCAATAACCTCAATGAAATGTGGATTTTCTGTGGCCCAAAAATGTCGATTTCTCCTGTTGGTTATTCCACTTTCATTGAACTTGGCTTCATCAGACCCTAAAATTTTTTGCAGAATTGTCTCATCTTCTTGAAGCCGAATTAATAAATTTTCACAGAAATTTAGTAGTCTGATAAAATAATACGGGTGGTTGTTATGTTTCTTAAGGATCCTTTGAATGGAAGTATAACTCAATCCACTATCCATTGATGCTGACTCAATGGACGCATGTGGATTGGCACGAAAATAAGCTAGCGTATTATGGCACGAAAATACGCTAGCGTATTAATTTGATTGTCGTCGTCCTCGAGAATTGGTTTTCTTGTAGTCTCTATGTATTTTGTTCCTCCAAATTGCAGAAAATTGCTTCTAATCCTTCGAAATTTTGTTTTACTCATAGGCGCCAAATTCGGAAATTGGTTGTTGAATTGCCTGCAAGTTCCATCCACCACTTTTTGACATTTGCTATGAATTAAAAAGAGATTAAACATATCCTTGTTTGAATAATCAGCCATTTTATTATCAACCTAGTGTTTTTTAAAAACTCAATTCAAATTACCAACAATTCTTGTTGAAATATCAAATTCGAATGAACGAAGTGACGAGTACATTAATTTCAGGCACCTGTCAGAAGAGCGTAGCCAGTTCAGCAACTTGATTCAAATCTTTCAAAGCATTCTTAGTTAGTTCTTGCAAAATCATCAATTCAATATTCAAAAATTATTCCAGAACTATAAGAGATGGGTATAGTACATGCCTATACAATTCCATCTGAAATTTGACGCTTCATCTGATGGCGATATAAAAATTGGCACGTGCAATTTGAAAAAAATTAGTTATTGCTGTTTGAAAAAGGCCAAATTGCAAAAATTATACAAAACAACGCAATAAACATTTGACATGTGTAGACTGCTTAAAAAATTCCTTGATCCTTCTTTTATCCACCCAAGCAAAAATTGTGTCTGTAGTGCAAAAGATCTACGAGCTACAATTTCTTTAAAGGTTCCTCAAAAATCGAGTTTATAACAAAAATAATTAAATCTGTCAAAAGTTTTGACAGATAAGTGCCAACAACTTGGGTATTTTATGCCTTGCTCAAATGTCGTTTCTAGATGTATAATAAAAAAGGTAGATTGCCATTTGAAATAACAAAGCGATGACCCACTTCTGGTATAACTGGAAATGGTATCACTTCGAAAATATTTCACTTCACAATTGGAAATCGCTAGTGATGGCCGCGTATAAAATTTCAGCTCGATATTATGGCACTAGTAGGCTTTGATTTTATTCATTTATTTATTTTGACAGTTGCTAAAGTTGAACCAGTATCTGCGCGAATTGTTCAATAAATTAACGATTAGGTTTAAGACTTTTGAAGTTATTGCTGTATGAAAAAACGCCGAATTGGCTGATATCCATTACATGTACGGAAGCACAACAGAAACTAGGCGATTATATCAGGTGCGCTTTCCAAATCGAGTAAAACCAGACATGCGAACATTTTCAAATATCCACAGAAGGTTGAGGGAATTGGTACTTTTACTGCAAATAATCATTTTAAAGGTGCAACTCAAACTATGAGAAGTCCAGATATGAGGAAGCAGTTTTGAATTGTATTGATTCGAATCCTCATGTGAGTACAAGAAAAATTGAAAATCAGTTTAATATTTCAGATGTTCTAGTTTGGACGATTTTCCACGACTTTTTATTGTACCCGCTCAACATTCAACGCGACCAAACTCTACTTCCTCGAGATTTTCCTTCAAGACTGAATTTCTGCCGATGGTTCTTAGATAAAATCAGAGAAAATGCTCATTTTCATAGTGAAATAATGTTTACTGACGAAGCTAATTTTTTCGAGAACTGCTATCAAAAGTTTCACAATAATCAATTTTGTGCTGAGGAAAACACCCATTTGATTGAAGAATCTCATCATCAAAATCAATTCTCACTAAATGTCTGGGTCGGAATAATTAGAAATTATTTGATTGGGGGGACATTTGTTATGCCTTACAGACTAAACGGTCCCGCTTATCGACAATTTCTTGAGGAGGAGTTACCTATATTGCTCGAGGATGTGCCACTTTTGGTGGGAAACATTATGTGGTTCATGCATGACGGGTCACCAGCACATTTCAGTGAAGAAGCTAGGGAATTCTTGAATAATACATTCAACAACAGATGGATAGGTCGGGGTGGGCCAGAACCATGGCCTCTCAGGTCCCAAGATTTAAATAGTTTAGACTGTTTCTTATGGGGATATCTCCAAAGTTTAGTTTATACCACTCCAGTGAACACTGTAGAAGAATTGAGAAATGGAATATTAATGTCTTGTGACACGATAAAAAATACCCCAGTAATATTTCAAAAAGGAATATTGAATTTCTAACGAATTATACGAAAAACCTCTGAAAGAATCATTTCATTCGAATCTCTTCTCTATCATTTAGAAATCTATTGTAAATTGAATAAGACATGAATATTTTGTAGTGTTTTTGTGGAATACAGAAATTCTTTACATTTCTGTACAACTGCTGGTAGATTTCATTCATTTTTCCCTTGAATTAACCAACTTCCTCGCAGAGCATTTTGTATCTACGTGTTATTTGAAAATCCATTATGTCGCAACCAATTGAAAAATTCCGTAGGAATAGAGATACTACCTACTTCTAATGCACCTCCACGGGTGCTGCAACAAGCGGATGCAAAATCAAGTCACAAGTCAAGTCAAACTTTTGATTCTTCAAAGCTTGAATTTCAAGTAAAATCAAGTTTTCAAAAAAGTTCCAAGCTGCTTGACTTGATGATACTCTATTTATGATGGTATTTTGATCGATCCTACCAACTTTGATTTGATTCGAAGCCCTTGAAACGAACTATCCAATAGAGGTAGTTGCCTCTTCGTGATTGCTTCACAATTTTATTTTGCATTTTAGACTCAATATATTGAATCTTTTCTTCTACTGAATTTTTACTGTATGGTTATCATCTGCAGCAAAAAGATCCCTCATTTCAGAGCTTTCCTCTTCATTATGAAAATGAAAACTCAATACGATAAACCTTTGTACTTCGTAGATTCATTAATCAGTCAGTCATTTGAATTTGGGAGGCTTTTACTTGGTAAAATTCCATTATCAATAATAAAAAACAAGTACTGTGTTTTAAGGAATTTTACTTAATAATTGCGATTCGTAACGCGTTTCACTACACCGTAGCTTCTTCAGACGAATGATTATGCAGAAAAATGTAAATGAGAATATAACTATAAATGTTCTTGAGTAATTAAAAGCTTATTGGTTGCTTCTTCTTAAGTGGTAATTTATGACAGGTATATCCAATAAAATTAAGGAATAGATTGCTCCCCGAAAAGATTCAATAGAGGTGAAGGGCTTAAATCGACTTGTTCATTGATGAGTCTACCTGAGTGTTTGTATTTATTTATTTCTAAAGTTTCCCAAAGATCTACCTTCCAATATTTATTATCTGTATGCCAAATGTCAAACTGTGAGTCGAAAGAATGATTATTTTCTAAGAGATGATTCGCGTAATTTGAATCTGATTTTTATTTGAAAAACTGCGTTTATGTTCCGATATTCTAATATTAAAATTTCTATGTGTTCTACCAATGTAGAAATTATCACAGTCATTGCAATTCAATCTATAAACACCTGATTTATTGTTTTTACCTGGTTTGGTTTTATTATTTTTATATATTTGCCTAAATTATTATTAGTTTGGAAAGCTATGCTGAAATTATTGCTACTTAAGAATGATTTCAGTTTCTCACTTGTAATGCCAACGTAGGTTAAGGTGTTGAATTTTTGTTTCAATTTATCGACAGGGTAAACTTCATTCAATGCGATTCTACTTTGTTTTTATTTAAAATATTATTTATTAGTTTGGGATTGTAACCATTATTTTTGGCTATTTGTTTAATCAAATTTAGTTCTTTGTTGAAATTTTCTGGTGATAGCAGGATGTTAATCAATCTATGAATAAAACTATTGAATGCTGACATTTTATGTTGATATGGATGACACGACGAGTTATGTATTATAATATCTGTATGTGACGGCTTATGGTAAATTGCGAAAACATGTTTTCCATTTTCATTCGAAATTGTTACGTCTAAGAAATTAGATTAGATTGCACCCTGTTGAGTTTGATATTTTAGACTCTGAATCCAGATACGATGTCAAAATTTTAATTCATGAAAAGTTTCAGCAACAACAGAAAAAGTTGAATTCACTTAAATTCAAAATTTCTCCACCCAAACCTTCAACTGATAAATTTTCAGACCATAAATTTTTGAAAGATTCACTAATTTAACTGATACCGATTTTACACAACCACAAAAAGATCTATTAGAAAAAGGATTCAAACATAATTTACATCCAAAACATAATAAACTAATTTTGAACAGTTAGGCATAGACTCCGAAATTATTCTCAAAACTCCAAAGATAATATTTTAGCCAAACATCAAACAGCAAAAATCATCAAAGAAGACCTCATTGCAATTCCGATTATAAGATAATAAAACAATTCGTGAAAATAGTACCAAGAACGATTTAGTATTCACTAAAGCAGATAAAGGTAACACCGTCATTGCGATTAGTAAAACCGATTATATTTCTAAAACTGAAGAATTCTTAACAGCCGGAAACTATATAACATCAACTAACGATCCTACCGCAAAATTTCAGAAAGTTGTTAAAAACATAATTTCGACAGCAAAATCATTAATTACAGACCAAGAAAAATATAAATTCATTAACTCCAATCCACAATCCCCCGAATTATATTCGTTGATAAAACTTCATAAACCTAATTACCCTATTAGACCTGTTGTTTCTTATGTAACGGCACCTTCGTTCAAACTTTCAAAATTCCTCAACGACTTGCTAATAAAACATTGCAATTTTAAATCTGAATTTTCAGTCAAAATTCATACGAACTTATTGCCAATATCAAAGATAGCACTATACCACCTAATTCCAAACTTCTTTCTTTCGATGTTAAGAATCTATTTCCCGACATTCCTCCAAAAGATACGTATTACTTAGTTGAAGAATTATTAGAAAGGAATCATGTCAATACTATCATTAAATCAGATATTCTTTCATTATTAAAAATTTGTTTAGATCAAAATTATTTCCATTTCAATTACAAATATTATACTATTGAAGACGGCTTGATTATGGGCAATCCGTTAAGTCCTTTGTTAGCAGAAATTTTCATGAATAACTTAGAGAAATTAATTCATAATCATCCACGCAGTAAATAATGTTTATACTGGTATCGCTATGTAGACGATATCATTATTTGCTTCACAGGAACAGATAGACAGTTGAAAATATTCGAAAATCATATAAATTCATTACATCCAAAATTGCATTCACAACCGAAATAGAAAGCAATAATTCGATAAATTTCTTAGACGTAACAATTTCGAATGAAAATGGAAAACATGTTTTCGCAATTTACCATAAGCCGTCACATACAGATATTATAATACATAACTCGTCGTGTCATCCATATCAACATAAAATGTCAGCATTCAATAGTTTTATTCATAGATTGATTAACATCCCGCTATCACCAGAAAATTTCAACAAAGAACTAAATTTGATTAAACAAATAGCCAAAAATAATGGTTACAATCCCAAACTAATAAATAATATTTTAAATAAAAAACAAAGTAGAATCGCATTGAATGAAGTTTACCCTGTCGATAAATTGAAACAAAAATTCAACACCTTAACCTACGTTGGCATTACAAGTGAGAAACTGAAATCATTCTTAAGTAGCAATAATTTCAGCATAGCTTTCCAAACTAATAATAATTTAGGCAAATATATAAAAATAATAAAACCAAACCAGGTAAAAACAATAAATCAGGTGTTTATAGATTGAATTGCAATGACTGTGATAATTTCTACATTGGTAGAACACATAGAAATTTTAATATTAGAATATCGGAACATAAACGCAGTTTTTCAAATAAAAATCAGATTCAAATTACGCGAATCATCTCTTAGAAAATAATCATTCTTTCGACCCACAGTTTGAAATTTTGCATACAGATAATAAATATTGGAAGGTAGATCTTTGGGAAACTTTAGAAATAAATAAATACAAACACTCAGGTAGACTCATCAATGAACAAGTCGATTTAAGCCCTTCACCTCTATTGAATCTTTTCGGGAGCAATCTATTCCTTAATTTTATTGGATATACCTGTCATAAATTACCACTTAAGAAGAAGCAACCAATGAGCTTTTAATTACTCAAGAACATTTATAGTTATATTCTCATTTACATTTTTCTGCATAATCATTCGTCTGAAGAAGCTACGGTGTAGTGAAACGCGTTACGAATCGCAATTATTAAGTAAAATTCCTTAAAACACAGTACTTGTTTTTTATTATTGAATCAGTCAGTCCACAAAAATTAATAACCTATAACACAAACAAATTAATTCAGAATAATCGCTAATTCATTCGATGATTTTCAAACATTCCATTGAGCAAGAAACCGAGCATGGAATATGAAACAGTCAATACAATAATATTGAATGCTGGAGACGAGTCTGATGAATTTCGTAGCGAGATGATGAAGATTGGATCGTGGACGGCAAATTACGTATCGCAGTTTAATAGATAGGCAGTTCGCTTATGGCATGAAATCACGGTACCTGCCGGATGCGGGTCAGGAAGCCATGTTTAATATTGCAGAGAGGGTCAGTTGCAAATATCTAGTTTTCCGCTGGAATTGCAGTTGGAATTAAGTGCGTTCTGATAGTTAGAAGCTATTTAATGTGTAATTTTCTACTTTGTATGTTTCACGACTCTTATACGATGTAATACCACAAATACTTTAGGAATATAAAGTCGAGAATGGTTTGTTTCATAAATAAAGCTATGAATTGAAAAAAACTTTATATTATAAAAGTTTTGCTCGTAGTATATTGTGTTTTATCGATATGACGCATTGTATGGAATTTGTTTTAGGGTGGGGACCATGTACAGGCTGGACAAGTTTCGACGTTTTAGTACTGCAACTATTTAAAAATTTTGAATGAAGAAAAATTACCCCTATTCTTTCTCGTGTTCTTGTCACGTGAGGAATTCATTGCTGCTAACAGATTCATGCTAGCTTTTCTCGTTTTCGAGTTATTTGCAAATTTTCGGAATCGGTGAAGTGCCTATATCTCGGTTGTTTTCCAGGTTATGTGAAAATTTTTGTGATATTCTAGAATAATTTCTTACCTTAAATCAAACTACGAGCGGAAATGTTATTTTTTGTCCAACGGTTTTTGAGTTTTCATGGAAACTTGTGTCTTTTAAATTTGAATCATAGGCAGCTTTGATTACGTTTTTTTCCTTGTCACAGATAAATCACATGTTACTCAATCCAAGACGTGTTTTCATGAAAACCGATATTGTATAACATTCACCCAATTTAGTCTAGTAACTCCATGTCGATTCACAAAATTTATATGGAATGATCAAAATCGGTTAGTTAGGTTCTGTACTCTTATTAAGACAGTACGACAATTATTTATATCAATGACAATTATAATTATTTAATGTTTTTTTCATCATATCACAATTAGTGTTTGAATATCCTTTGTATTAACAAAATGATCGTGGTGTAGGAAAATGTTGATCCCTTCATATGGCAATGTGAGTTTACATCCGACCACTAATTGACGATTGAATATGGCATCAGTTCCGATTTGAACTGCATCAGTCAAATTTATATCTAGAAAAAACTGCGGACTTTCTTTGTTTTTGCAGAAATCATCTCCGAAAATCGAGTCATGGATGAAAATCTCCGGGCTGCAAAAACTGGAGTATTCTCATTTTATAAGGTTAATATCTATTTTTCTTGAGAAAACTGAGCACTCGACTCTTAAATACTTCTCTTTCCATTTCAATTTCCTTGTACGAAATCGATAGATTGGCAGTAACATCACCTATCACATTAATTGATACATCTTTTACATCAACCATTTCATATTCCAATTTTCTTGGGTCGTTAATTGTACCACGATTGATGACGTTTTTCCCCAATTTATGGAATGGACTATTATGAGGTTGTTGCCTTTCAGGAATACGATCGAAATAAACAGCTTCTGCCGTATTAAGTTCATAATTATTTTGAAAATAACAGTCAATCATATCAAACTTTTCAAAAGTTTAGTACGGCATGGTCGCTTCGTTATTACGAACGATATTATATGCAACCCTAGGTGTAACTTGATGAAAAAAATTAAATGATTCATTTGAATTGTCATTGCTAAAATAAATTAATTTTTGAACTGTCATAATGAGAGCACAAAATATACTTAAGCTATACCAATTATTCGCTGAAAATTCTGTGAATGAATTTATAATAACCATATGAAATAATAGAAAAATTAAACAATTTTCGGATATTCATGAAAACATCCTGTATGAAAAAATTGAGTATACATGTGATATACTTTTGAGATTGAAAAAATACTGTAATCAACTCCAAAAATCGAATCATCGTTGAAAATCTCCTGGCTTCAAAAACTGGAGTATTCTCATTTTATAAGGTTAGTATCTATTTTTCTTGAGAAAACTGAGCACTCGACTCTTAAATACTCCTCTTTCCATTTCAATTTCCTTGTACGAAATCGATAGATTGGCAGTAACATCACCTATCACATTAATTGATACATCTTTTACATCAACCATTTCATAATCCAATTTTCTTGGGTCGTTAATTGTACCACGATTGATGACGTTTTTCCCCAATTTATGGAATGGACTATTATGAGGTTGTTGCCTTTCAGGAATACGATCGAAATAAACAGCTTCTGCCGTATTAAGTTCATAATTATTTTGAAAATAACAGTCAATCATATCAAACTTTTCGAAAGTTTAGTACGGCATGGTCGCTTCGTTATTACGAACGATATTATATGCAACCCTAGGTGTAACTTGATGAAAAAAATTAAATGATTCATTTGAATTGTCATTGCAAAAATAAATTAATTTTTGAACTGTCATAATGAGAGCACAGAATATACTTAAGCTATACCAATTATTCGCTGAAAATTCTGTGAATGAATTTATAATAACCATATGAAATAATGAAAAATTAAACAATTTTCGGATATTCATGAAAACATCCTGTATGAAAAAATTGAGTATACATGTGATATACTTTTGAGATTGAAAAATACTGTAATCAACTCAAAAATCGAATCTTCGTTGAAAATCTCCTGGCTTCAAAAACTGAAATATTCTCACTTTATAAGGTTTATATCTATTTTCCTTGAGAATACTGA
The DNA here is from genome assembly GCA_013387265.2 of Cryptolaemus montrouzieri. Taxonomy (NCBI): domain Eukaryota; kingdom Metazoa; phylum Arthropoda; class Insecta; order Coleoptera; family Coccinellidae; genus Cryptolaemus; species Cryptolaemus montrouzieri. The sequence continues at coordinate 87,913,999 of JABFTP020000021.1, read as the reverse complement.
GCACTCGACTCCTAGATACTCCTCTTTCCATTTCAATTTCCTTGTACGAAATCGATGGATTGGCAGTAACATCACCTATCACATTAATTGATACATCTTTTATATCAACCATTTCCTATTCCAATTTTCTTGGGACGTTAATTGTACCACGATTGATGATGTTTTTCCCCAATTTATGGAATGGACTATTATGAGGTTGTTGCCTTTCTGGAATACGATCGAAATAAACAGCTTCTGCCGCATTAAGTTCATAATTATTTTGAAAATAACAGTCAATCATATCTAACTTTTCAAAAGTTTAGTACGGCATGGTCGCTTCATTATTACGAACGATATTATTTGCAACCCTAGGTGTAACTTGATGAGAAAAATTAAATGATTCATTTGAATTGCCATTGCAAAAATAAATTGATTTTTGAACTGTCATAATGAGAGCAAAGAATATACTTAAGCTATACCAATTATTCGCTGAAAATTATGTGAATGAATTTATAATAACCAGATGAAATAATAGAAAAATTAAACAATTTTCGGATATTCATGAAAACATCCTGTATGAAAAAATTGAGTATACATGTGATATACTTTTGAGATTGAAAAAATACTGTAATCAACTCCAAAAATCGAATCATCGTTGAAAATCTCCTGGCTTCAAAAACTGAAATATTCTCACTTTATAAGGTTTATATCTATTTTCCTTGAGAATACTGAGCACTCGACTCTTAGATACTCCTCTTTCCATTTCAATTTCCTTGTACGAAATCGATGGATTGGCAGTAACATCACCTATCACATTAATTGATACATCTTTTACATCAACCATTTCCTATTCCAATTTTCTTGGGACGTTAATTGTACCACGATTGATGACGTTTTTCCCCAATTTATGGAATGGACTATTATGAGGTTGTTGCCTTTCTGGAATACGATCGAAATAAACAGCTTCTGCCGCATTAAGTTCATAATTATTTCGAAAATAACAGTCAATCATATCAAACTTTTCAAAAGTTTAGTACGGCATGGTCGCTTCGTTATTACGAACGATATTATATGCAACCCTAGGTGTAACTTGATGAAAAAAAATTATATGATTCATTTGAATTGTCATTGCAAAAATAAATTAATTTTTGTCATAATGAAAATGAAAATTCTGTGAATGAATTTATAATAACCATATGAAATAATGAAAAATTAAACAATTTTCGGATATTCATGAAAACATCCTGTATGAAAAAATTGAGTATACATGTGATATACTTTTGAGATTGAAAAAATACTGTAATCAACTCCAAAAATCGAATCATCGTTGAAAATCTCCTGACTTCAAAAACTGAAATATTCTCACTTTATAAGGTTTATATCTATTTTCCTTGAGAATACTGAGCACTCGACTCTTAAGGACTCCTCTTTTAATTCCTACTTCCTTATTTTTTCACCTTGGTTGATGAGTTTTTCCCTCAATTTATGGAATATACTATTATGAGGTTGTTGCTTTTCTGTCGCATTTAATCCATAATTATTTTTAATTTAACAGTCAATCATGTCAAACTTTTCAAAATTTTATTGAAGCATGGTCGCTTCATTATTACGAACGATATCATATGTACACCATTGTTGTAACTTGATAGAAAAATATTAAATGATTCATTTGAATTGTCATTGCAAAAATAAATTCATTTTCGAACTGTCATAATGATAGCACCGAATATACTTAAGCCATTTCAATGATTCGCTGAAAATTCTGTGAATGAACATAGGATAACCAGATGAAATAACAGAAAAGTTATACAGTTTTCGGTTATTCATGAAAATACATCCTGTATGAAAGCATTGAGTACAAGTTCGCATTATTACTCAAAAACATTGAAAAAAAAATTGCATGTAGTTCAATTCTTCGTTAAGAAGTGCCTCAAGAATGTCCAAACCATTTTTAATTCAGAAACAACCGAGATATTTGCACTTCATTGATTCCGAAAATCTTCAAATTCTCCTAAAAACTTGAAAACAATAAAAGCTAGCTTGATGTGTTCGCGGGAATATTTTACATAGCTGCAGTACTGAAACATCGAACTTTGTCCAACTTGTAGAGACGTGCCACTCAAATATTGGAGTAATAGAAAAAAAAATTCAGTTTCATTTTATAGAATGTTTGTGACATGAATTTATGAGAATAAGTATGTACAGTAGATTTTATTTGTGCGGAATAAAATACCGAATGGTGGTAATCAACACTAATTGACGTTCACATCGCGCGACCTAAGACTATTCCACATTCTGTACATTTTCGTGGTACATGCTGCAGAAAAACTTCGTCAACTCCAAATTTGTAGTTAAACTCATTACTTCAAATTCATATCTTGATGTGTAATATATGACTAAAACATCATTTCGAAAACAAATACCTGAAAAAAAATAAATAACAATTTGTATCGCCATTATACTACACTTATTATTAAGAAAAGGATTTGTAGTTTTGTCCTATCTGAATTTTCTACGGACGCCACCTGCTTGAATACTTCAGGATATATGTTAGAATATAATAAAACAAAAAGAAATCTGCACGAGGAATGTAAAGCTATGATGCATTGAAAATAATTTCTACACATTAGTTACCTTATGAATTATCTATAAAATTCATATTATTATTCCATATATCAGGTGATACTATCAAAAATACTGTATTAAATATTTCCACTAGTTAACACACCAAGTTCCATATTTTGAGTTTTATGACATCTGGCTCGTGGCATGTTTCAAAGTAGTTCCTATAGGATTTAAGGACATGCTCCAAACGCCTTTCTGGAAGCAGTCCTCGTGCTAAGGCTTTTCAGTGTTGGGTCCAGAGCTATGCACTTTCTCCAGTAGCTTCTAAGTATTTCATTCAATTTTGAAAGTAGTCAAAAGTGACGAGGAACTGAATCAGAAATGTATGGCTGGCATTATTCGGATTTCAGTCAAACAATTTTATGTCCGTACGTCTGCAATTTTTGAATGAATTTTCTACACTTGCGACCATGAAACTTCCTTACGAACTTTCATTCACAATGTTTGAGAGTTACTTCTCACAAAAACATATTCTATTTCTCGCAAAGTTAATCAGCGATCGTGATTGCTGCATGTAACACACATTTTATTGTCTGTTTTTACAGTAGAGGGCCGCCGAGAGATTGAATCATTTTTTGTGTGTTTGCTCATATACTCATTTCTTGAGGCTCTTTCCTTCATCTTGAAGGTTGCTGCACAACTTTTTTCAAGTTTAATGCAGAATTTAACACAATTTCCGCGTTCTAAGAAAAAATAATTAAAATTCTAGGTAACTGGAATGATGTGGTAAACTATGAAAAAGAATTATTTATATCTTTTAAAATATTTAGTTCTCTTATTCGAGTTGCAATTACAAATGAAGGTACAGTGCTATACAGCGTTCTTCATCCTAAAAAAACGCTACTCATTCTCCATAATCAAGTATACTTCCGAAATGTTGAAAATTTATATCCCATTGAATTTGGCCCCTCTATTTTGTCTTGTAGAAACTTCAACGCACGTTTCGCTAATTTATATGAGCCGTCACCTATCCTGAAAAAATTGGAACAAATTTTTTGTCAAAATGTGGAATTATAATTGAGAAAAAGCACATTATGAAGAATATGTTAAACCTACCACTCTCGCTCCTGAAGAGAAAGTTATGGAAAAGAAAAAAATTACTCATGTTATTTTTTTGTGTAAAGAACTGAAAATAGTTCTTCAAGATTCAGCTGCTTCCAGGAAGATATATTCCTCGACCGAATTAACTAATAATTTTATCAATATGAAACCATCTCTGAACTAGTTCATAAACTAATTTCGAAACGACTAAAGTTGAATTCATTCCTTACGTTTTAACCTAGATAATAATAGCTTGCCAGGAAGGTTATAATTACGATTTCAAATTCTCCATCAATTCTGACTATCCAAAACCACTTCATTTGGATCTAGAGTACCGCCCAGTAACCTGTCTAATCTAGTCAATAAAATGAAGGAAACTAATATTACATGGTTATGAGTATATCAATCGCATAGCTTCCAGATAAAATACATGGCGGTGAGTAATATATAATTAAAAAGGAGAAAAAAAATGAATACATCCTTACCTGGGCACATTCTTTTTTGATAAAATAACTAACTGGCAGGTTCATCGTCTTTATATCACGGCCTCTTTCTCCGGTAACCAAAATTAAATGAAAAGCATTCTATCGAACTAATCAAATTATCTGATCACTCAAGCTTTACATCTACAGGCTGCTATCCATATTGTAGATCTTGACCATACTGAAATTAGTCACCTCTAATACAATAATATAAAATTTGCTTCAGTTCATGTCCAGATTGATTCAACATTCATTTTGGATCAATTACTTACTCGTGATAGAAATAAGAACTTATGAAAAATAATTGAATTTGGCTTTCCGCTATTGAGTCATATAGATACTTTATTTATTTCATGGAAATTCATTCTCAGCGAAGATAAAGTAAAATATATTTTATATTTTTCACAATTTTATTTCCACAAACACGAGTCGTTTTCAAGTGTTCCTATGCAGATACACGCCTAATTTCCTATTAGGGGAGATTTCACTTGTGTTTTTACGACATCTATTAAAAAGTTTTCTTTAAATTAAACAAGAACCAAGAAGGAATAATATATGGGAGATGTCTACCCAAATTATTGGGTTCATAATGAGTCTAGAACATCTATAGATCATAATCGGCATCACTTAGAAGACCCAACCTAGCCATCAGGGCTCTCTCGGTCAAACAGAGAGGAAATTTTTTCCTGAATTCAAGTGTGTTTAGACATATGAGAGTCAGGTATGATTGTTGAAATATTTTTCTGCTGGTTCTAATTTTTCCATTGTTACAGATTCCTGTCCCAGACCCCCTTCCTTTGACCCTTGTCTTCGTCTGGAAATCATGGAGTGCAAGATGAGAATTGAAGCTGCTGAGCAGAAAAAACTTTGTTACTCTTTATGTACACACGACACTAAGACAACATAAACAGACAAGCTATTACTAGTGCAATAGCGACAGGGAAACGAGTTATTTCCTCAGGTTTTTTCAGTCGTTTATTGTTATTGAATCATACGCAAGATAGTATGTTTCCCTGTTACATTTTCCTCAGCTCATAGAATATATATATATATATATATATATATATATATATATATATATATATATATATATATATATATATATATATATATATATATATATATATATATATATATATATATATAAAAATTTGCGATTGTATAAACGAGCTTGATGAGAATATTCTTCCAAAGCAACTTGTTAAAGTAATGAATATCTATACACTTCATCTGATTGTATATTGTGCCGCTAATACAGTAGTTAAACATTCTGGATACAAATTAGAAAATTTTGGATCTAATTATAATATCAAGAAAAAACCTTGATGGCAAAAAAGGTTAGAAGGTAAAATTTCTTCTATCAGATGTGATTTAGGAAGATTGACTCAATATTCCAGAGGTAATCGATCAAAAAACTTATGGCACATATTGGAAAAATATTCCTCAAATATAAAACCCATAAAAATAATGAGATAAGTAATGGACAATTGATAGAATACATGGATACTTTAAAACAAAAACTTTCAGTATACTCCATTAGACTACGTGAATATAAAATAAATTCAGATAGAAAATTCCAAAACAAACTATTCAAAAATAATGAAAACATTTTTACAAATTTATTTCAGGTTCAAATGAAAATATTTCTGGAAATGGAGTTCCTAAAATTGATATTTTAACTGATTATTGGTCTTCAATTTGGGCAGTGCCAAGGCAACACAATTCCAATGCAAGTTGGATTTTAAATGAAAGGTCTTGATTTTCTAAAATAGAATGCATGCAATTTGAAAAATTTTCAAACGAAGATATAACATCAATTATTAAACACACAAAAAATTGGAAATCTCCAGGTGTTGATGGTATTCATAACTTTTGGTTCAAGAAATTCTCTTGCGTTCATGAAAAATTGGCTGAATATTTTTCATTTATAATAAAGAACCCTCAGCTACTCCTTTATTTTTCACACAAGGAATTACTTATTTAAAACCGAAAAGTGATACTACTATTGATCCGTCTCAATATATACCAATTACTTGCCTTCCAACAATATATAAAATTCTAACTGCATGTATTACCCAAAAAATTTATGCACATTTGGAGAATTATAATATTCTTTCCGAACATCAAAAAGGATGTAGAAAAAAACACCTTGGTACTAAAGAGCAACTTGTAATTGATTCTGTTGCTTTGAATCAAGCTCAAACTAAGAAGAGAAATATTCATACAGCCTTCATTGATTACCAAAAGGCTTTTGATAGTTCTCCCCATTCATGGCTTCAAGAAATTTTGGAAATTTATAAAATTGATAAGACACTTCGTCATTTTCTTGAATTTGTAATGAAAAATTGGAGAACCAATCTTCATTTAAATATTTCAAAACAATCGTTAAAATCCGAAGTAATTCCAATCAAAAGAGGCATTTTCAAGGTGATTCTTTAAGTGCTCTTTGGTTTTGTCTTTGCCTCAATCCATTATCTCATGAATTAAATGCTACTAGTTTCGGCTTCAAAATAAAGAGTTTATTAACTGAATTCAAATTAAGTCACTTAATTTATTTAGATGATATTAAATTATATGCCGGAACCAGATCTCATTTAAAAGTCTACTTGAGATTACTTTCAACTATTCCAATGATATTCATATGAAATTTGGGCTTCCAAAATGTAAAAATCTTTCTATTGAAAAAGGAAAGATCACCTCTGATTATATAAAGATTTCCAATATCGAAATCGAGCCAATGCATCAAGGAGATACATATAAATATCTTGGATTTTGTCAAGAGAAGACAATAAACCATAGCAGCACTAAAGAAAATATTAGAAGAACGGACAACAGATGAACTGAACGACTTCTGGAGTGGCGCCCAAGAGAAAGACAAGTCAAAGAGGACCCAACACCACATGGAGAGACGAACTAAGAAAGACAGCGAGTCTTCTATGGATGAGAGAAGCAAAAATTTGGCAGAAATGGACGGAAAAAGAAAAAGCCTACATCCAGTAGTGAATCAAAATAGGCAGATTGTGATCATGAATCTGTAATTTAAATGATGGGGGAATAGTTGAGTCTGTCAAGGTTTTTTCAAGGAGGACCCAACACCACATCTGTGTGTTATAAATTAAATTGTTAGTCGATTATATCATTGTCAGATATAAAAATTCATTGAATTATTAATTTCTATGTCTACTTTAGGCATAATGATATGAAATTGTAGAAATTTATCAAATTGTATTCATTCACGAAAGCTTGGATATATAAATTAATATACACAGAGAACATTATCCTAGATTTCACAACCTAGGGGCATCCCTTCAGAACAGAATATATTTCAAATATTTGCGTGACGACAGACATAGTCATTTGCCATTTTATTATAGTTATACATATATAATTAACCAAGGGAAGGATTAAATTCATTTATCAACAATTCTATTCTCTTAATAATTGGACGGGATAACATATTCATCATATTAAATGTGTATCAATAATGTATATAATTTCAGGGCTATTATATGCAGTAATAGCTTTTCTAGTCCATACTGTTTTTCTCTTTAGAGTGACATTTAGCATTGCATAAATTTGATGGAAAAGTGAAACGAGCTCTATAATAACATAATAACATACCATTCGTAATAACTAAATAATCAATTTTAATTTTAGATTAGTGCTGAAGATATTGTATTTAATGCTTGAAATTGGGGTGTTATATAATGAAATATGAAAACGTGAATAATATGGAAAGAGCAGAAATTCATTCTCAATTATTCAAATTTCAGATTGTGTGTTAGAAGAACAAATTTTATTCTAGTAGTATACCAGTGTTCATCGCTAAGGAGGAAGAGATATTTTGTATTCCTCTCAGAAAAAGTAGTATACTATGGAATTGAACACGTAATTTACAAACAAACAGAAATATAGTAATTTTAGATCAAATTCCCATACACTCACCGACAAAAGATTAGATCAAGATTATTATCTAGTTTGAACTCCTTAACTCTCATTGAAGAATTTTTATTCAACTCTCTGCTTCAAAGTTCGATATTTTTGAATTTTGGAATTGTAACAAATTGACATTATAGATGATTTATTTATTTTATGGAAAATCATTTTTAAAACGAAATGAGACACTTTTGTCACTTTTGCACAATTTCTTCAATATTCACGACCGGTTTCGACCCTACAGTCAATTTCTAGTGAATAACAATATAATACATGAGTAGGCAAGTACAGTACAGAATGAAATTTATTCTAAATATTTAGTAGTGGGGATCCATTATGCTCTAGTTGGCTGTTGAGGGTAATAAATTATGGGCTTTTACATAGTTTGTTAATCTAAAAAAAATACCAAAAGATCCAACCAAACTTTTCACAAAAGAAATCAAAGAAGAGCTAAGTTTGTCAGAACACCTAGCACACACAGAATGGGGGAAGAGGAAACTGATTCCAATGAATGTTCAAGCTCCAAAAATGTACGGATTGATTAAACTACATAGGGAAGAAAAATTTGCAAGACCTGTAGTGTCATATATAAACACACCATCAAATTAACTAGCAAAATTCTAGAATAAAAAATTTCTAGACCTCTCGAATTTTCAAGCACAATACATTATCTCTAATTCTGTAGATCTCATACATAAACTTTCAAATCTCACAATCTCCCAAGATATTAAGTAAGTCTCTTTCAATATCAAAAATATGTACCCGAACATTACAACGAATTAGTGTTACAGATATCTTTTCCGAGTCTAACACACCGCCATATGTCACTAATGAATTAAGCAATCTTCTTCAAATATGCCTATCTCAAAGTTACTTTCAATTTCGATGTAAATTCTTCAAACAAAATTCAGGTCTTCCAATGGGTTCACCTATTAGCTTTCTACTAGCTGATATTTATATGAACATGAATAATTTAGAGAAAAGTTCAATATTAAACACAGATTTCGCTAAAAAACACATTACTTTCTGGTACATATATGTAGATGACATTTTAGTAGGTTTTCGTGGTTCAAACAGACAAATTCAGCAATTTTTAAATTTCCTGAATAAAATACATTGCCGCATCAGCTTCACTTCTGAATAAGAAAATAATAACTCAATTAATTTCCTCGACCTAACCTTTACAAATTCAAATAACCAACTCACTCAATTTACAGAAAGGAAACATTCACAGGCGCATCGATTCCAATGGACTCGTTCAGTCATTTAAGCCACAAACTAGCTGCATATAACTCCATCATTCATAAAGCTTACTCTGTTCCCCTTTCGACAGAAAATTTTTGAACTGAACTTAATATCATCAGAAAAATTGCCTCAAATAACAACATACCACAACATTTTCTAAATACAATCATTAAACGCAAAGAACAACGTATTACCTCCCAATTACTATATAGCATCGTAGAAACCCCGGAAAAAAGATACACTAGTCTCAGATACACCGACGAACTCTCTAACAAAATCAGTAACTACTTTTCCTAATTGAACATAACTACTTCATTCTCAAGCGGCCCCAACTTAAGCAGATTATTCTTCAATGCCAAACAAAAGAACGATAAATTCAAGCAATCAGGAATTGATCAGATCAAATGCAATGAATGTCAGGTAGCCTATGTTGGACAAACAGTAAGAAGTTTTGAAGCTAGATTCAAGGAACATATTTCCTCAGATAAAAATTCGCCAATATTTGAGCACATAAAATCAACTAACCCTTCGATATCATTGAACAATCTTAGAATCCTTCATAAAGGTAACAAAGGGAGAGAGATTAATTTGTTGGAAAGTTTGGAGATTAACAAACTATGTGAAAACCCAGAATTTATTACACTCAACAGCCAACTAGAGCATAATGGATCCCCACTACTCAATATTTAGGATAAATTTCATTCGGTACTTGTACTTGCCTACTCATAGCATATTGTTATTTACTTGAAAATGACCGTAGGGTCGAAACCGGTCGTGATTATTGAATAAATTGTGGAACAGTGACAAAAGTGTCTCATTTCGTTTCACTTTTGTAAAAGATTATTTCACGCAGAATATCAATTGGCATTGACAATGTGTTAAAATGCATTTCAAAAAACAATCTTCGAGGGTAAACCAAAAATGATTGTCTTTCACAAATTCTGAATTGCTCTGCACAATTTTGCCATGAAGATACACTCCATTACAAAGCTCACTGATTGTCAATGGCGTAGTCCTTGATTCATGAAGCTATTGATTTATTTGTAAAAAAGATACTAGAATTCATACGAATCCTCATAAATTTCAAATTAGGGTGCATTGGAAAACTCGACTTGATGTAAAAACAACTTTTATGTTAATCTGATAAACACTTTGAACCAAGTAGTAAATGTTAAAGTCAATTGTTGAATATTTCCAACTATTGTTCTTTCAGCAGCTGATGATGCTCGAGTATTGCAATTAATGACTGATGGAAGATCAGAAAATTATACGGCTATACGAATTGATGCTTCAAGAAGCAGCGTACATAGGACACGGTTGGAGGATGTGAAGCATCAGTAAGGAGACGTTTGAGATTCAGAATTGAATGGAATACATCGCACGGCCCGTCTTCAACGTGTCAGAGAACAATCAGCATTGAGGCAATGAAGAATGAGAAAACGTTCCGCTCTTTGGCGAATCCAGGTTTTGCCCTAAGTCTTCAGATGGGTGTCTCAGAATTTATCGGCGAACTGGTGAGCGTTCCATCAAGATTACAAGTATCGTCTATGGAGTCGCGCACGTAATGGTTTGAGGTGACATAAGTATGAAAGAAAAAGCAGATATCGTACCAGTTGATAGAGGATCCATGAATGCTGAGAGATACATACGGCAAGTTTTGAGTCCTCAAGTTATCTCATGCTGATGTATGATAATGCCACACACCATACCGCAAGAGTAGTGAGTGATTACCTTGATAGACTCGAAGCATTAAAAATTATCTGGCCGGCAAGCCAATTGATCATGTGTGGTAGACGATCAATGAATGAAGTAGGTCAGGCCCTGAAAAAGAGTTAGCAAGAATAATCCAAGACTACATTGGTCGTCTTATCGGTGGTATGCCAAGACGCATATAAGCCGTGATAAGAGCTCTACGAGGTAACACCTACTACTGAGTAGGTATTTATTTAACAACTTACTGTTATCTTTCACTTGTTTACTACCTCATTTCTCCCATAAATAATTAATTTGCTATGTCTAGCAAAAGAATGTTAAAGAATGAACTGCATGTCTTGAAAAAAATCAGGTAATGCCATGAATGAAAGACTGCATCATTGAGAATGTATGCAGCTCTTTAACGAAGTGTATCTTCATGAAAAAATTTGGCACAGAAATTCTGCACGGCGATTCAAAATTCGCGAAAAAAAATATTTTTGGTTCACCCTCGTATATCACTATTTAAAATGTATGTGAGTGTATTTTCATCAGTTTCACTCAAATTCAATGCACACTTAGCCATAAATTATTGCTATATTTAAGGAACATTGGAAGGAAATCAACTTAATGTGTAAAATTAAAAGTATACCTTATTCAATCAATTCAATCTGATCAATTCAACCGGATTGTATTTTTATTGATCATTATTATCCTGAAATTAATTCCCCGATTTCGTTTTTGAGGTAATGTAACTTCTGATATCTTCTTCATTTGATCCATTCTCGAAGTCTCCAAGTTATTAGAAAATTATTAAAAAGTAAATTTTTTCGAAACAGTGAAGTCGAGGAAGAATATGTAATTTATAATATTTTCTTGAATCAGTTGTCCATATCAACGCAACGTTCAATATTCAATTGTGGGAATATCCTGAAAACATTCCCCTTGCTATCCACTATAACATTCAAGATTTTTAGGAATTCGAACAACATGAGAATGTAATTAAGGAAGTTTAAAACTCATGTAATATCCTATATTTCGCAAACTAGGCAACAGATCGTTAACTAATTGTAAATAGTTTTGTGCTTAGAATTCCCAAGTGAATTCAGAACTGAAACGTAAAATTATCGATCACAGAAACTAGTGAATTACGATGACTAGGTTAGATGGAACATCTGAGAGTCGATGTACACCATAGAAATGGAATAAGTTTCAAGAAAAGAACTCCATTCCTATAAATGACAGAATCATACTTCCTGCTGTTGAACACAATTCATTTTAATATTACTATTCTACAAATATATACTCTGTATAACTAAATTAGTAGGATACTAAAAAGTTATAAATTGGTATAAATTGCATAGACATAGAGATATAGTTGGAGAGGTCAGGGTAATAACCCGGCACATATAGTGATGAACAAGCTCGACTATATTATAGTCTGTACAAAATTTAGAACTTGAACACACTGACTACGTATCATAGAGCATATATTGGATCTGACAACATCCTTCAGTTCTTGACTGCAAAGTCAAGCTGAAACTGGTGAAGAGGAAACAACATAAAATTTGGAATATTTGAGAGGACAAGAACCAAACTGAAAAAGATATGAATAAATATATGAAAGAGATGTGAATAACAGAAAGCATAGAAGAGACGTGGAATTTGTTTCGTGAACACATTTCCAAACTGTTGGGGAAACATGACACAAGTAGACATAAAAAACAAAAATTGATGACGGATATATTAGGCCTTATGGAGCAGAGAAAATAATATGAAAACAAAAACGAATAAAACAAAACCAAACAAAAATTAATAAAGCAAAAACAACGAACAGAAAAGAAATCGTATGTCTGTAAATTCGATTTACTGACGATAGTTGAACGTGACAACGTCCTAACTAAATACTGATGGAATGGTTGCATTACGAATTTTATTTGTTTGATAGATATTTTGTATGAATATAGGGTAAGAGGTAAATGAAAATCACAATTGAATTGATCAAGTTACATTTATTTTATATTTTTTTACAATCGCTGCACTAGCGAATCAATGCCATTTAATTTATTGATGAAAGCACGAATATTCGACAATGTATCAATGAACATATATTAAATATCAAAAGAATCATTACCTTTATCGCCGCAATTATCGTCCCTATGAACAATTGACACCATATTCACTTTTCACTGCACTTCATGCTTGACGAAAAAATGTAAATGTATTATTGTATAGCGCCTGTGCACGCGGATGCATGGCTCCTTCAAGTAAAAGAGAGACAGATGTCGAACGCTGCCGAACGCGGAGGCCGATTGTCCCTCTTTGTCACTCGTTCCACTCTCTCGCTTGCACTTCATGCCCTAAATGGAACGCCTCGAAGCGAGGTAACGCCGCATGAGTCATGTTTTTTCGAGCGTGCAGCAGGCTTCATCGAATTATTAAACGTTGTCACCTCAAAAATTGGATGACTGATAGATTTAAGGAAATGAAGGAGTTTGAAAAGAAACATGATGTGTTCAATACCAATGAGAAGGTATGAGAAATTGCCGGTTTGTTTAACCAGAAAACCACCAATACACTGGTAGATTCCTCATCCAAAACTGTTATTGACGTACAAGATATACTTGGAACTTCGAGAGCTTATATAGTTGAATTATTTGAAGATAACAGACCAGATATACAGAGTAACTGGAATCATGAATAAGGTCCCGAAATCCTAGAATCTGAGGTTCTTCATGCAATAGAATCGGGAAAGCCAAAAAAGCAACCGGACCAGACAATATTCCATAACAAATGATACACGAAGAAAATATCAGTACTTTAGTTAAGTTAATCAATAAAGTGTATACAACTGGTGAAATACCAAGGGAATGGTTGAAATCTGTCTTTGTAACCGAAAAATCAACCGGCAAAGAGAAATGAACAATATAGATCAATTTGTCTGATGAGTCAGACGTGAAAGGTTTTTCTCAGGATTATACATGAAAGGATAAGGAGTGTATGCAAAAGACATCTTAATGAAATCCGATTCGGATTTCGAAATGTCCTTGATACACGAGAGGCGTTTTCTATCTTGCACATACTTCTCTAGAAATGTCGTGGTCACCGTAAAGACGATTTTGTCTTATTTTTGTCGATTATGAGACAGCTTTTGGCAGAGTTAACATTGGGAACTTATAAACATGTTAAAAGTTGATGGCAGGGATCTGCAAATTATAGAAAACCTTAACTGGAGACAGGAAGTAATGGTTCGAGTTGATGGAAAACTAACCGATGAATGCCACATTCAGCGAGGCATCAGACAGGAATGCATTCAATCCCTGTTATTGTTTATCATTTATTGAAGATGAAATTTCGGAGTGAAGATCAATAGTGAATTGATAAATACTGTAAAATATGTTAACGACACAGCTATTCCCTGCGACACTATTCAGGTTTTGCAAGAATTATTGAACTGTGTGAACATGCAAATAAAGAGACAAACTATCAAGATTGTTGCTCATTTCGAATATCTTGGGTGCTTTATCACCGCACAACTTTTCTGAGAATGAGATCGCTTTTTTCCATTATTAATTTGAATCTCTGGCGGCACCAAAGGATGATTAAGTATTGTGTTTGGCCTATGCTTATATGTGGAGCGGAAACATGGATACTGTAGGCATCTACGATTAATCGTCTGAAAGCATTCGAAATGTGGCTATATAGAAGAATGCTCCGAATCTTCTGGACGTCTATGTAAACCAACGAAGCTGTACAAAATAGCTGTTGCAGTTATTGAATTATTGACAACTGTTGAAATGAGTAAAAATTGCTCAACTGAGGCGTGTTCTTCGAAAAGAAAGATACAAAATCCTTCAACTGAAATAGGAAGAAAACAGATTTCGGGGTTGGAGAAGATTCGAAAATGGACCAGGAACTCAGGAATGTGATTGACAACATTAGGAATGTCTGATAAAGTAACGAAAGATGGAGAAACGGAAAATTTTCATGTTCACTCAGATACAAGGCGAAGATTTTCCTAATTTTCCAGCCATGCTCTTCGTACTTCAGTTGTAAAAACTTATGCAAAGATGTCAATCACTTGGTTTATATTTTGTAAGAGATAAACTAAGTTCTCTTCACAGGAAAATCTTCATCACAAGTTCGATAAAAAGTATTTTCTATATCTGGTGTAAATAGATTTTTGTTCAAATTATTTCAAATTGGTGGAATTCAGACCAATTTTTTTTTCCATTTTTACATTCAGTCGACGTTTAGGCACCTTCTGCAGAAGGCAAAATATTGTGCCGAAACGTCTACTGAATGTATAAATAAAGATCTTTAGAAAAAACTGGTCTGAATTCCACCAATTCGAAATAACTTATAAAAAAATAGCCAACTAATCATTACCTAGATTACATACATTGGAGTTTTTTAAACTGGACACAAAATTAGATATAAAATGGGTTTTCTACAATATATCAAGAACACATATGGCAGCGAAGTACATGGATATATGAAGAACTGGGCTTCTACCAATAAACAGATAGCAAATTACACAAGTCACAAAAAATTCTTATTGCAGTGCAGAAAACAGCAAGTATTACCCCAACATTTATTGAAGTCTATTGCCTGTATGGATTATATGTTAACTGAAAAAAATTCTTACAAAACAAGTGTAAAAATCTCTTTCGAACTTTCCAATTCAAAATATTAAATTTAGAAATATCGTACGTTCATTGGAAGCTATCAATTCTCACAGACTTTCTTAACGAATGTAAAAATAAATGTTTAAATATCCTACCCGAACATATTTATGATTCATTCGATAATGCTCAGAACAGATTTTTCAACCACTATTTGTTGAAATCTCAGAAACATAAGTTGAATCTCTTGATCTCAAAACAAAGTGTTTTGAGATCAAGATCATTTCCTCAGTACATCAAGCAACGGAAAGTGGTTCGTAAATCTTACCAGTGAAATCACACCTGATAATGTGAAGGGGCTGCTTGGTTTTGGAGACAAGTTTAGTTTGCCTTATAACTACAAAAACATACCGGTTAAGGAACTAACGGTGGATGTTAAAGTTGCACTTCAATGTTATAGTGGGGATTTTAATGAAAAAAAAACCTGAAGAAGGCAAAATATTGTGCCAAAACGTCGACTGAATGTATAAATAAAGATCTTTGGAAAAAAAACTGGTCTGAATTCCACCAATTCGAAATAACTTATAAGAAAAATAGCCAACTAATCATTACCTAGATTTTTTTCTTCCAGACTAGATGCCAAAATTTAAAGGCTGGCGGTAATAATATTATATTTTTGGCAAATTTTATGAAGTAGGAATACACTGCGCTATAAAATTAAGGGAAAAATCGAAAATATCTATATCGTTAGAAAATGGCCTCGCAAAATCAAATAATCAGAAACTTTTGAACCCTTGGATTTTTTTCACAAATATGTTTTGATTCTGTCAGTTCAGAATAATTGTTAAGAATTTAGTTTTCAATTGATTATAAGCAAACGATTATAGAGCTGGGGAATCCAGAATAGTCACGACAAACTTCACATTCACATACTTTTCCATTCCAAAACCGTTAATGTCTGTAAATTAAATTTGCATAGGATATAAAGTACATAGTATCTGAAAACATCAATTTGAGGATTTTGAAAGAAACAGCCTCTGGTAAAAAGTTTGAAAATACTTTCGTCGTCTAAACTAACGAAGGCGCCTTGTTTATCCAACTGATACCGACCTATTGAATAAACAATGCGACCGTTGCCGTATTCTTTATCTGAATCAAAGAGGTTACAAGAGAGATTGCCAAACGAGAGCCAGTGTCAAGGAGAACCTTAACAAGATGTAACGGAAACGAGCCAGAAAAGTCAGTAATGCGGACCGGAATTCCAGACATCATTGCTGGAAATGCAACGAAACAAGTGGTCTGGAAAATATGAGGCGGCCTACGTATCATATACACTTTTTCGTTGATCAACCTCTCGATGAAGTTGCGTACAAGATTGATTTCACTTAGAAATCAAGGGACATTTTGCAAAAATCATTTCTTATGTGATTTGAGAATAATTGTCTGTATAATGACTGACGCATTTCCCCAAATTTAGCACCGTTAGATCCTAAATGCAAAAGCATAAAGGTTTAAAAATAAACAAAAAATCATTTAATAATGACATATGTGTACGAAAGAAATCAACAGATTCTCATTCAAGTGTGCATCAAGTTCACTAAAGAAATGACAAATGCTTCTCGTATATTTTCTCATATTTTCCTGAGCATAAGATAAATGTTTGGCATAAAGAAATCTGTTTGATATTTCATACAACGAAAGTATTCCAAGAAATTTTCACACCAATTAATAAATGTTGAATTCAAGTGTTCTCATTGCGGTTGAAGATATTTTTCGATATTTTTAGGCATCTCATGTATGTTATTTCGAATTGGTAGAATTCAACCGAAAAGTTCGATTCCGAGAGTGGAGAACGCGGCTCTTGAATTATCACAGCTCTACAAAAAAAAATTTTTTTATTGTTGCCCTGGATATCATCGCAAATTTTTATGTTTTCAAGTGCCCGCTTACGAATATATTCATGAAAGTTCTCAATGTGCTCGTATTTTCATGATTTTTGCATTTCTTATATTTTGAACAATTACAAGCTTGTTAGAAATGAAATTTAATTTTCCAGTCATGATTAGGCTTCTGCGCAACTTTTTCGCGCATACAAACATCACCTGATCCCCACTCTCAGACCCCTTGCTTCACAGAACAGCTGAGATCTCAGTTATTTGACAATATTGAAGTACATATACACGTAAATCTGGATAAAGTGTCATGGATTAATATTTTGTTTCAATTACTGAATGTCCATTCTTATATATTTGTCTTCTAGTCTAAAATATGAGTTCGTCACGAAGAAAGTGTAAATATTGTAGTGATTTATTTTGTTACATTTGCGGTGTTTATATACCAAAAAAACAAAAAAGAAATATCACAGACTTTGTCAAGGAGACTTATGTTGAATATTTTGGTTTGAAAATGGACAAATTGGGTAAACCATTGGTTCCTAATAAAGTTTGTAAGTCCTGTGTTGAGTCTTTACGGTTGTGGAAAAAAGTTGAACGTTCTGGATTAGACTTTGGTATTCCTATGATCTGGATGGAGCCTACGAATCATTTAGATGATTGTTACTTTTGCGTAGTAGATGTTAAAGGTTTTAATCGAAATCAAACGTGGAGATACGCAGACTTACAGTCTACGAAATGTCTGGTTCTACACAGTGAAAATCTCCCTCGGCCCATATACATTTCAAAAGTAATTCGCATGCCCTCAGAAACAATGATGTTACCAAATTCACAGAAAACGGGACCATCTACTAGTGGAAGTGAAGTGAATGGGAAGGTGAAACATCTACGCCAAAATTATTTTCTCAAAATGAACTCAGTGATTTAATACGTGATCTCAATTTATCAAAACAAGGATCAGAACTGTTAGCCTCAAGATTGAAAGCAAAAAATTTATTGGTACCAACAGTAACAATTACAACATACAGAACGCGAGAAAAAGAGTTATTACAATTTTTTAGTGAAAATGAAGGATTAGTGTATTGTAATGATATCGCGAAGCTGCTTATAGACATGGGTTTAAAAGAGTACAAATCTACTGAATGGCGCCTTTTTATTGATAGTTGCAAAAGAAGTTTAAAATGCGTCTTATTGCACGATGGAAATAAATTTGCATCAATTCCAATTGCCCATTCAACGAAACTCAAAGAAGAATATGAAAATGTAAAATTAGTTTTAGAGAAAATTAAATACTCTGAGCATCAATCGCCGATCTGTGTGGATTTAAAAATGGTTAATTTTTTACTTGGCCAACAAAGTGGATATACAAAATACCCTTGCTTTATTTGTATGTGGGATAGTAGAGCAAAGCAACTTCATTGGGAACAAGATGTTTGGCCTGTAAGAAATTCTTTAACTGTCGGTAAAGCCAACGTAATAAGGGAGCCGCTGGTGAGCAGAGACAAAATCATACTTCCACTTCCTTCCAAGTTAGGTATGATTAAGCAATTTGTAAAAGCGTTGAAAAAGGACGGAAATTGATTTAATCACATTTGCAGAAAATTTCCGAAGCTTAGTATGGAAAAATTGAAAGGTGGAATATTTGATGGTCCTCAAATACGGCAATTGATGAAAGACTCAGATTTTATCAAAGTTATGACTGTTCCGAAAAGTAAAGCTTGGAAAAGTTTTGTGTTGGTTGTCGAAAATTTCCTAGGTAACCATAAAGCAGCAAATTATGAAGAAATTGTGCAAAATATGCTGACAAACTTTCAGACTGTAGGAGCAAATATGAGTATTAAGTTACACTATCTCCGCAATCATCTAGATAAATTTTCGGATAATTTAGGAAATTATAGTGAGGAACAGGGAGAGCGGTTTCATCAAGATCTAAAAGTGATGGAAGAAAGGTATCAAGGTCGATGGGATTGTCACATGATGGCAGATTACTGCTGGTCTTTGAAAAGAGATTGTCCCCTGAAAAATTATAGATGAAAAGCTCATAAAAGGCGTTTTATGGAAATATGAAATATATTTTCGACATTCTCCTCTTTATTTACTTCGATGTATTCGAATTGCTCAAAACATAACTGACATTATAAATATATCTGTTATTTTGTTTCTTGTTTTACGATTTTTGTTATGTAGAATGAAAATAAAGATTTAAAAAAATCAGAGTAAATCCTACAAAATCATTGATAGTTTCACGAATTGTGTGCATGAATAGACCCAAAATCATTTTCATATCTAGGGCAACAAAACCATTGTAGACCAGTGTTATCTAAATATATATCTTTAGTTTTATTATTACGTAGGAGATCTGTATATACCTTAGTCCTGAAGAAGGCAAAATATTGTGTCGAAACATCGACTGGATATATAAATAAAGATCTTTGGAACAAAATGGCTGAATTCCACCAATTCGAAATAACTTATAAGAAAAATAGCCAACTAATCATTACCTAGATCTCATATATGCTTTACAAAAAGATTTGAATTTTGCAGAAGAGATACTACCTTTTCTATATCTATTATTATATATAATCGCGTTTGATCATTTTTATCATTTATACATTGTTTTGTAGAACTTATTGATCATAAAACGCAAGTCAAGACATCTTAACCGGAATTAATGTGTCCCATCCATGACGGTGTCCGAAGAAGGCTCGAGCTATCGTGAAATACGCGAATAGATGAAGTTTCTCGTAAGACGATTTTACTCATGATCCAGTAATTTAAAGAAAGAAGTGATCATTCAAGACGGTCCAGAGAAGGCTGTTACTAGACTTGAACAAGAATAGTTGATTGATTCCGCCGTTACCACGTGATAGTTTATCATGATCATAATAAGAAATTAGACTATGTATTACACTATCATAAGAGATTTTATTGATAATCAGAATTGCAATTTCGGTCTCTCGCTCATCTTCAGCTGACAATAAGTGCTGAACTAATGTTGAAAATACATAAACACCTAATAAGGTAGCTACAGAATTAATAAGGGTGCAAACAAGAGGTGATAAACGAAGTATTAATTGATTAACAAGAGGTAATAAACTAATTATGATGAAATATGGTGTGATAAAATCTAAAGATATTGAATATAGACGAAGAAGCCGGGCTAAACTGGTCGTTCAGAAGATTATCTGTAGGGTCTATTGGAGTTTGAAAATATCGATGGATTCTAAGAAATCTAACTTCTGTCTTTTAGGTATTCTGTGAGTAATTTAAAATTGATCGATGGATGGAAAATTATAGCAATTTTCAATACATTGTGAAGCAAAAGTAGATTCGTGAGTTCTCTTGTTATTGTAATTTGATTGATGCTCTTTATATCTAGTTTTGAATAAGCCACCAGTCTGACCTATATAGACGCCTGCAAAATCCAAACATCTTGTAGAATCCAGTATTGTCAAATCTATCAGTTTTATCTTTACTATTGAAAACCTCTTGGGAAAGTTTCATGCTTTTGAAAGCTACTCTTTTATGCTGTTTATTATAGGAGAGACATTGTTTTTAGCTATTTCTTCAATAGTAAACATTTCTCTGGGATAATGGCAGAGAGAAAGTCCTATGAATGATTGAATTAAACGCAGCGTTCTTAGTAGATTTTGAGCGTGTTGAGTCATAAGAGATCCAAATATCGATGATGGTGGTTTTCGATATATATCAAAACTTGTTATCTGTGTTACCGTTCTAAGTTATTGTTAGGTCTAAAAAGTGAATCTGATTATCGACATCTCTCTCTCTCTCTCTCTCTCTCTCTCTCTCTCTCTGCTTTCAATTTAATTTTGGGATGAATGCTATTGATATGAGTTAGAAATTGGTCTAGTTTTCTAGCGGTACCTATAAACTACGCTCGTGGCTCTATCAGTGACAAGATGACAAATGTCATTTCGAAACAGCCTAATAAAAAGTATCTTTTGGAACCCACTCGTAACTCTCCACATTTGTCAATAGTAAAGATAGAACTGACAGATTTGACAATACTGGAGTTCACAAATTGTACTGTATCGATTGTGAAGGTGTCTGTATATGTTAGATTGGTCGTTCATTCAAAACTAGATAAAAAGAGCATCAATCAGATTATAATAACCAGAGAGCTGATTAATCAACTTTTGCTCCACTATGATAGCCATTCTCAACCCATAGATCAACTTCAAATTATTCACAGAATACCTAAACCAGGAAAGTTAGATTCTATAGAATTCATCGAAATTTTCCAAAACTCCAAGAGACCAAGAGATCTTCAGAACGGCCAGTTTGACCCGGCTTATTTGTCTATCTTCAATACCTTTAAATAATACCTGATTTTATCTAAATTTGCTCAGGTATTTATGTATTTTCAATTATAGTTCAGTACTAGTTGTGAGCTGAAGATGATCGAGGGACCGAAATTGCATTTCCAAAGAGGCAGAGCTCCTCTTCATTAGGCTGCACCAATTTGCCTGTACCCCAATTTGAAATATGCTGGTCGTTGCATTGGAAGAAGAGGTGGCCGTCCCAATCTCCCGACCTAAACCCCTTGGACATATTCTTGTGAGGATAAGTTTTGTTCAAAATTGTAATGCCCTAGTCTGAGAATTTCAACAATCTACGTCATTGTTAGAGATGGTTTACAATGAAGATTATATTATTGTGTCGAACTAAAAATGCAACAGTTTAAACATTTTATTTGAAATCATTGAATTTTATTTTTGTTATTATGAACATAATCAAACAATTAAATATTTTCAAGATTGATGACTTTTGAAGAAGACATAAAACCTACCATCTTTATCATCAAAAAATTAATTTTCTGGTTAATGCACGCGGGAGCTTAATACTCTCGAAAAGTTTCTCTTCGTAACAACAATTTTCTCTTGTTACCGTTTCCCGTTTCAAAGAGGCTGCCATAAGCTTTCAAATAAGGTTTCGCTTGACCCGTTTACCGTATTTCATTTTGGGTGGTTTAAGCGCACATTCTAAAACCTCGAATAAACGTCAAAAGATGTCCGCCAAACGAATAGATTCGATATACAAAGTGATTGGAAATGAACACCCAGTATAAAGCATATTTCAGAAAATAGACTTGTGAATGTGTCTTTAATATCTTTTTCTTCTGAATAATGAATTTTGATCTGTCCAGCTTTCCCTTGTATCCAAACCAATCCATAGGCAGCAGCATGGAAAAATACAAGCTTTTCACTGGGTCAAACGTAAAATGTGCTGAATTCCATAACAAAAAAATTTTTTAAGCATTTTGCAGCTGTTTTTCAGGTGGCTTTGATAAGAAATTCTGTTCAATTGAACAGACTTTTACGTGATAGAAATCCATTTTCACAAATACAAGTAAACGGTGATTTCTGCTAAGATAAGCTACTATAAGTCCCCCATCACTTTCATGAAAACAATCGTTAAATGAAAGATAATTTTGAGATATTTAACGATTGGTTTTATGAAAGTGATGGGGGACTTATAATGGGAAACATAGAAAAAACTTTTCATAAACATCCGCTCAAACATTTCCTATATTGGTATCGATATATCGATTACATTATCTTGTGTTTCACAGGAACAAAGACAGTTCACTGTATTCTAAAATTTCATCAACAACCTGCACCCAAAAATAAAATTCACTTCTGAAATAGAACAGAATAATTCGATCAATTTCCTAGACCTAACAATAACAAGATCAAATAATAAACACCAGTTTTCAATTTATCATAAGCCTTCTCATACAGATATCACAATTCATTATACATCGGCACATCCTTACCAACATAAAGTTGCAGCATTTGATAGCTATATACATAGACTCTTGAGCACACCGATGTCTGATGATAATTATTCCAAAAAATTGAATTTGATAAAACAGATCGCAATAAATAATGGTTATGATGCAAATTTAGTTAGCAGCATATTACATAAAAAGAAACAAACATTAGCTTTACAACATATATATCCGTCGGTGAACACCAAGACGAGAAATTCAATAGTTTAATATATATCAAATTCAAACATAGCGTTCAAAACATCAACAAATTTAGGTTCATCCATCAGGAATTATAAATCTTCAATTAATAAAGAAAATAAATCAGGTGTTTAAAGATTGGATTGTTCAGATTGCAATTGTTTTTATATAGGTAGAACAGGAAAAAATTTCAATGTTAGAATCTCTGAACATAAACGCAGTTTCATCAATGGAAAAACCGATTCAAATTATTCAAATCATCTTAGGGATAATAGTCACTTTTTCAGTTCAGAGTTTAAAATCCTACATTCTGAGAAGAGAGGTATAAAACTCAACCTTCTGGAAGTACTTGAAATTAACAGATTTAGGTATTCACCGGAAATTGTTAATGATCAAGTAGACATAAATAACTCACCCTTATTAAATTTATTTCCTAAACATTAGTTCAAATACGGATAGCTCTGAGTGGATTGATGTAATGTTAGTAAGATGTATTTGTAGTATTCATTCGCTCTTGACAAAGATACTGTGTATCGAAACGCGTCGAGCATTTAATAATATAATTTAGTAGAAATCACCGTTTACCTGTATTCGTAAAGAAATTCTGTGTTGTCTTTCCAACATTTTCTCTTTAATAAGCTCAGTAATCCTATGTTGTAGCAACTTTAACAACTGGCCCATTGCCATTGAAATCACAGTTTCTTTTCGAGCTAAATTGTAAAAATTGCTTCTATATCGGGTTCTCCGTTTTTCTTGTATTCTTAGGTAGGGTATACACTACCGTTGATTTCATATCTTCTTCAGTAGCACTGGAGAAGCTATTAATTTGTGAAGAGAAAAATACAAAAGCTTATGTCTTATGCTTATTTGAGCAATATTATCTGCATTGAATTATCTTTGCGATGGAAATGTGAACATATAGTTTCACAAATATAAGCCTACGTATTAGCTGTTTATCAGATGTCGGCGTGACAAAATGCGTGGATTTCGACAGTTGATCAAATTATCTATGAAAATCGATATGATTATCACCAGTTTTTAACATATACGTAATTTATACTAGAAATTTCTGTTTAAAACAATCATAAATGCGTTCTGGGCATGAAACTAATATATTATATAGAAATATTATAGCATCTCAATTTTCGATTTCTTTCTTCCATTCCTTTTAATAATTGGTTAGTGTGAAAAAGGGAGTTACAAAAGTTGGAAGGCTACGTACTCAGCGAGTACGTAATACGAATTTTGATGTCAGTTAAGAGACGTTCGAAGGAAAGCATAGTATGTAGAATGTATAAACGTTCAAGTGTACTTATCCTTCAAGTGTAAACTCAAGATTATGGGAGAAACGGACGTTTTGTATGATTCAAGTAAACGACAGGAAGAAAACCTGAGCAAATTTTGGCTTCGCCCGTTACTAATACATCAGTAACGCACTGAAGCCTAGTTCTGTAAGTATCTCATGAAAAAAAAGTTGAGTCGGAATGATTGCTTCTAAATTTCATTTCTCTCCATTCTGCTGAACCTTCGATTGTTTGTAATCTGAAGTTTAAAATGAAAAAAAAAAATAGAATAGCAGAAAAGCTTTGTCTAAGTAATATCAGCAAAGATTCACGTTGAGCTCTCAAGGAATCCGATAACATCTAGCGGCCGAAAACTATCTAGATAATAAAAGAATGAACAGTTCTAGGTAAGAAAATTTTCCACTTTAGCAATTTAGAGTCTCTAGAGGACTGGACTTGAACAGTATAAACTTATCTGAACTCCAGATTGCAATCTTCTATAATTAACTGTTTGAAAACGACAAATTCATTTCATTCGATTTTCTGAAGAGCTCACGCATCAAAAGAAGAGTGCAGAAAACCAAATGAACCAAATCAGTTTTCAAGATTTCATTCTCAAAACAGATGGACTTCGATGATTGTGAATGATTAGGAAAAGCCGAACGACCGTGATACTTATTTCAAATCTTTTTCAAATCAAATTATATGCTGATAAGTGGAGAAATTATACTGCACATGAGTCCAGGGAATTGGAGTTGAGCTAATGGCGGAACTTGATTCTCATTGTACAATTCAAGGGGTAATCAATGGAATTCACATAAGCACCATTTGACTAGACAGAAAGTAATAATCAGTTCTTAAAAGACCATAGTAAGGGCAGCAGTTCGAATAGTGCGAACATCGGCACCTCAAACGGACCCAGATGATTTTTGTAGAATACTGTTTTTCGTTTTTAATTTTTCACTCAATGGATTGATATAGGATTTGAAAATCAAGAACAAGCCCAGTATGACAACAAGATATTTGGGATAGAAATTATGATTGAATGAAGAATATTTAGAGAATGATCTCAATTGTATTGGTCCTTTTGGTGACTATCAAGATGAAAACACAGTACCAATGTTTTCATGGTATTAGGGCATAGATTATTATACCTACAGAACTTGCTCAGAATGTCCAAACAGACAGTCAAAATTTGTTCAATAGTTTCAAAATTATTCTGACGAAAAAAATTTGGAACAATATCATTAGGATAAATGAACTTATTTGACGCCATTGTAGGAATATCAGTCATGCATAAAACGAACAGAACAGGTAAAAAATCAATTTCGTGCGAGAGGTTGAATGATAATGGAAACAAATTATCTATCAGCTCAATAGTTTCATTACAGTGAACAACCTTATACAGTGAATTGATCAGATCATCTTTCCACAGTGCAAAACGATCCAGGAATACGGCTACAGTTTTCAATTGACTGACTCTATGAATATTGTTGATTTAGCTTCTCGATCTAAGCAACTTATTTACCCGAAATCTTCTTGTTTATGATACTAGTGTATCAAGAGACACAGAATAGACTTACAGATGGATAGCGAATCTGAAATCTATCCAGGTTTCTGAAGCTTGAAGGAATATTACCAGAAGTCAAAATATTCAATAGGCCTCTCCCTAAACAAATATGTTATTACCTATAATCAAAAGGATATAAAGCGGTTATCATAAATTCTCGAAGAACAATTTCTTTAAACTGATTGAAAGATTCGCCCACCAGCACAGCTATCTAGAATATTTCACAGAACATAATTCTTCAATCTAGTAACATCAAAAGTTTAAGCATAATTATTTGGAGTTTAATTTCCGTAGTTATTCCAAGGAAATTAATTTTATCCTCTTATTCTTCATTCCCGAAAATCGTCGCGATTCTGTCTGCACAATACAGATTATAATAACTAGAGAAAAAGAAAAAAGAGAAATCTTGAACGCTGTGTAGGCTGCGGATAAGGAACGAATCCATTTAAGAACCAGAATATTCATATTCGGTTAAAATGCATGCCGGCGTATCTCAAACCACCTCCTAACGACTCCCAAATCTCTTTTGTCGGCGGCGAAAAAGCAAATAACCCTGAGAGAGTCGAGATTCGAGAAAACCCCGCATCCGAGTCTTGAATTCCCTAATAAAGTTTGCACAACAACAAATTTTCTCATACAAGTACTTTATGAACTTTAGGTAGCTTCGAGATTTCCTAATTTTCCTTGGAGCCTCCAGGCGAGCTGTAAAATCTGAAAAAGAAGTTCCGGGGATGAATTTTATTGGCAATATATTGTACAAGATTCATTTCCGGAAAAGTTTCACCGTTTTTCGTTCTTCTTTTTCAATTCCCAGGATTTTCCTTAGTCAATAACAACTGCTAGAATTCATTAAAATCTTGCCGTTTCTTGACGTCTTCTTGAAATGCTTTCATTGTGTTTCCGAAACATGGTGGATTCAATAAAATATTAAATTATTTTCCTTATTTTCTTATTTTCTGCGCCTAAGCGATATCTCAGAGAAAAACTTTGGTTATGAAACAAAACGAATATTGAAAAGCGTTTTTACAAAATTGGGTTAATTTAACATCAAATATCTACGAAAATATCGAAATTATGGGCTTAATTATAAATTCATTTATTTTTTACTGACGCAAATGAACTTTATAGCCTCATCATGACATAGGATACTTTACACAATTCATTGAGGAAAATTTGAGTTAAGGAGAGCATATATTTGCAAGCGAAAGTTTTGTTTCAAAGTAAAATAAGCAAAACGAAGGCAATGTGGTGAGTTGAAAACTGGGTGGAAATGCTAGTTCATATTAAGAAAACTAAGAAGTAACAGCCTGATCCTGTAAGAGCTAGTATACAGACTTTCTCATGTTTGTTGATTTGTTTTCTCTGTGAATTTCTTTGTATATGTTAGATTTTCGAAAAAATTATTACAACTTCGTTGAGCAGATATCTAAATCATCACAATTATTCACAAGTCTTCAAATAAAGGTAAGAGATTAGTAGGGAGGAGTTTCATGTAGCATTTCACCTCAATACATATGAATATTCTGGAAACTGCTTTTCCTCCCTACTACACAAGTACTCTGACCCGAACACGCTTTCTTAGGTAATCCATAATATGTTCAATGGTATTCAAGATCAGAACTGTGAATACTGATTCAATTGACGAGACTTTTACATGATAGAAATCCGTTTTCAAATACAAGTAAACGATGATTTCTACTGAAATCAAAAAAATCAAATCAATTCTACAATAAATGCTCGACGCGTTTCGATACACAGTATCTTTGTCGAGAGCGAAGGAATACTACAAAAATATCCTACTAACATAATCGTCCATCTAGATCTCTTGAATTTATTATGCTCCCATATGAAGATAGCACATTCTTCCATTACTACAGACTCCAGCAATCATATTCTCGCGCAATTTGCAAGTCTTGCACTACGGTGCTCTGGGAGAAGTTGAGGGGATCGAGGTTGACGAAAATCCTCAAGGAAGTTCTGCCAATCTTCTTTTAATCATACGAATACTCGCATTATCATTTTTGGCCTGAAAGAGACGAGGGCAAACTCACTACGTTACTAATTATAAAGCGATCGTTCCATTTGAGGGGTTATCTGCCTTGACCTGTCCTCCTAACTCCTGATGGTATCTCGTACGTGGTTCAAGGTACACCGAGTGACTGAGATATTCTTCGTCGAGTGTTTTCATCAGCAAAAGCTGCTGCTCTTGCAGCACACTTATTAAAATGAAATTTAAACAGTAGGTTTAAGAATAACAAGAATGTAGTCCTTGTACCACAACGATAATAACGTGAATTAAAGATTAATTCTTACAAGTGATTTGGCACCACAGTTTAGAGGACAATACATAGGTGGAGGACTAAATGTGAATGTGAGAAGAAGAAGATGAAAATCATTTGTAACCAAAAATATAAATATAAATGTAATGCGATGGAAATTGATAAAAAATATATCGAATAGCAATATTGTTTTATATTAGATATGAATTAACATTTTTTTTGATTGAAAAGAGATGTTATACGAGATAAAAATGAAATATTTTATACATTCACAAAGATTTAGGATATGTTTTTTCCTCAAATATCTGAATATTTTGAAATGAATGCAAACTTCATTCTCTTATTATCCACTTTATTTTTCTATATCCTTGAAACAGCTATGGCTCCCGTGAAGTGGTCACCTGTGTGACTAAGTGAAGTTCTACTGCCTCGTGGGGTTCATGATGCGGGTAAGACGAGCACTCCTCCGGCTAATTCACTAATTCATTCACGTTCTAGAAAAGAAAGTTGATAGAGTTCTGCAATATCAGACTGGATCATAACAACTTGAATGTTGATGCAGTCCTCCAGCATCTGCAAAACGCACAACCCTATGTGCTAGCCTTCACCGAAACCCAAAAAAGTCAAACAACCAACATGACGTATTTACGTTTTAATGGGTATGAGTTACATACGAGATTTAGGTTTAAAGGAAGCCTCTGTGTTTTCGCCAGATCAGATGATGCATGCCAGAGAAAGGACACGATGGAAAACGACGCTTTCGACCTTGCGTGGTTCAAAATCGGTTCGAAAGATAAAACACTGTCCTTTTGCTATCTATATCGCTCGCCAAACGATATTCACTTCCCTAGACGGTTTCAGTATCTAGGTGATAAGGTGGATTGGCTTCAGACACATCATCCGGCAATTGAGGTCATTGTACTGGGTGAACTCAACGTTTACAACACCAACTGACTCCGCCAGTCCAATAGAAGAGATAAAGCGGAAAACAGACAGAAACTTTCGCAATCAGCCATAATCTAACGCAGGTAATCGACGAACCGACAAGAATACCTGATCACCCAATCGACTTCCCGAACACCTTGGATCTCTTGTTGATTTCAGATTCAGATGATTTTCGAGTGGAGGTCTCAGCACCGCTAGGCAACTCAGACCACAACCTTAAATCTGCTACTGGAACAAATGACTGAATATGTTACAGAAATCTGCGAAAGAGCCTCTGCAGCCAAGAGCAAAGCTTACATGTTATGGAAGATAAATCCAACAGAGGAAACAAGAACAACCTTCGTACGCATACGGAAAGTATGCAACCTGACAACTGCAAGAGCGAAGGACAATTTAAACGAAGGGGTAACTAATAATTTTTTTGAACAGGCAAGCGGGACTAGATAATTCTGGTCTACGGCGAAGATTGTCAGTGCCAATTTCTGCAAATCTGTATTTCCGCCTCTTGTTAGAGAAGACGGAAGTATAGCATAATCTCCGAAAAAGAGTGCCGATCTCTTTGCTCTCTTGTTCTCAAAAAATTCTGTGCTAGATTCATC
This sequence comes from Cryptolaemus montrouzieri, assembly GCA_013387265.2. Taxonomy (NCBI): domain Eukaryota; kingdom Metazoa; phylum Arthropoda; class Insecta; order Coleoptera; family Coccinellidae; genus Cryptolaemus; species Cryptolaemus montrouzieri. Next base: position 87,883,814 of record JABFTP020000021.1, on the reverse strand, counting down.
TAATTCAATACCACCGAACATTCCACCTACAGACTCTTTCATGACAGAAATCAAGTTCAGAGTCCGCACTGTGAGACGGGCTCTCGTGCAGCTGAACTGCAAGAAGGCAGTTGGTCTAGACGAAATACCGCCAATCGTCTAGAGAAATTGTGCTCCCGAACTAGCACACATTCTTGACATTCTGTTTCAGATTTTTAAGAATTTCAGACTCATCCGGGCAGCTGGAAAATAGCGAGAATTCAACTGATCCCAAAGAAAGGAAAGAAGTCCTTACCCAAAAACACTATGTCCAAATTGATCGAGAGAGTCATATACGATGAACTCATCATAAATCTTGAGTTACAGGGAATTATCAACGACCGTCAGTATGGTTTTCGCAGGCAAAGATCGACAGGAGATCTGCTCGCCTACGTCACTCATGTTTGTACATCAACGTTGGAAAAGCATGGAGAATCTCAAGCAATAGCCTTCGACATCTCTGAAGCCTTCGATAAGATTTGGCATGCAGCCTTGTTGAATAAACTTGCTGCATATGGGTTTCCCGAAAAATTGTGGGTTTTGATAAGTAGCTTTCTTCCAAATTCTTTTGCCAACGCTGTTTCTGTTGTAGATAAACGATCTTCTGTCATCTACAGAGAACAAGATCTTCGGTTTTGCAGACGATTGTACCCTGGTTTCGTCTTCCAGTAGTCTACGGCCGATTACAGCTGCGGAATCTCAGCATCAGAGATGTCAACAAATTAATAACCTAAACTCTGACTTTCAGAGGATATCTGAGTGGGGTCAGTTGAACCTGGTGAGCTTCAACGCGAGCAAGACGCATGCAACAACGTTTTCTAGAAAGGCCTTCGCTGGAGAACCTCCTCTAATGATGCAAGGCCAACAAATCGTACCCAAAGATTCGATGCACTTTTTCGAAATAACAGTCAATTCTGGGTTTTGCTGGCATGAACATGTATCAGCAATAGCTAAGTCGGCCTGAACTAAACTTAGTTTTCTTTTCAGAGCCAAGCGATACTTCAAGTCTTCTCAGCAGTTGCTTCTATATAGGGCGCTGATTCGACCTGCCTTGAAATATTGTTCCCATGTATGGGGATTTGCGCCCAAACATTCGTTGCAGATGTTGGATGGTGTGCAAATGCGGGCTGTGCGCCTCATCTACTACCCGGAGATCACCCGCGATCTCCAACCGCAGGCTCTCAAAAACAAGTTACTGATATTCATCTGTTTTACAGATACTTCCAAGGATCTGAAATACATTGTTCCGGGAAAACTCATGTTTTGCTGCAACAATAGGCTGGCACGGAATTCTCATCATATGGCGGTATATTTAACGACTCCCCGAACCTCTCTCTATAAGAATTCCTTCGGTTACAGAGCCGATGAGCTTCCGTCCTACATCTTCTCGACATCCTACAATTCAGCCCTCTTCAAGAAGCGAGTAAATAAACACCTCAATTCTTCCCAGGCGGCCACTCATGTGGTGTAACAGGTTCGCCTAAAAAAGAGAGAATTTATTTTCTTTCTTTCGTACGGGACTTAAAATCGCATATGAGTTTTTGGAGTCTTGGATGGTTGAATATTTTGAGGAATGAACAGAATGTCTATGGAAAGACAGAACAACCCTGTCAATAAGGAGCAAGATTAGGCTGATGACCTAGTTATCATCATTGAAAGGAAACATGATGGGAGTTGTATCGAACCTAATAGATAACGCCCTGAATCACAAAACCACTATTATTCTATTCACAAAACTCAGAAAGCAGGATATATAAGTTTCGTTTTTGAATGGACATATAATAGGATTCTCGGAAGATGCTGAGTATCTGGATTCAACAGAAAAGAAAAATAGAATTTAGTGCATAATGGCTCGAGTAAATGAAAAAAAATTACACATCATCACAAATACATTCTTCATAAGGAGGACGAAGACCACAACAAGCTGCTAAAGCTGTAACATTGAGCGTAGATGGGCATAATAGCGGCTATGAGACCAACATCCACCTCTATCCTAGAGGTGATCCTGAATATTCTGCCCTTCATATTCAAGTGAAAAATGGTGAAATAAATCTGTTACCATACTACCTGGTGGTAAGAAACTCCTATCATAACCATTGGATATACCGCAGCTAAATTATAATTTTATATCCTCTTTGAAGTGGTATCATCATAACGTACTGAAGCAAAGGGGAAGATGGATCAATTGGGTCAGAGACCGTCAATCTCGTGCATCGATGTATCCAAAAAGACTGTTGGAACAGGTCATGAGGCTAAATACTGAGTGGAATGAATTTTTCCTCTGGGGAGTGCGTGACCACGAAGGTATAGAAGATAATGAATCTGCTATAAAACTACCTATTTAGATATTGAACCGTTTTACGGTTTGAACAAACCACACGTAGGGCATGAACAGAAATGATGGGAAGAACTTAGCCAAAAATAACACTGGAAGAAAACTTCCGATTCTGCAAAAATGATTATCGACTTCGCCAAAGAAGACTATTCAACTTCTGGACCTATCTAAAGTATTTAAATCCGTCAATTGCCTCTTTTTCGACATTGTCCACTAAAATATGATCTCAGAATATTAGGAATGTCGAGAATGAATATGAATAAGTAGAGCGTGCAATGTGGCGACAAAATAGCTGAGGGAGAGACATGCATAACTCGCAAGCTGCATACAAGAAACGAACGAAGTGAAAGCAAAAAATATCACGGTGATTATCAATATTGTGAAAACACTAATTCTACTAGGAAACAACTGAAATATGTTTATGAACATTAGATCAATTTTCACTTCTCCATGAGCTACAAAAGTGAGATAACTGGCTCTGTTTCCTCCGTATATGACTATTGGAGCTAACCATTATACTGGATTCATTATCTTTAAGTATAGTACACAAATATTAAGAGAAGACCGCAATGCACCAGATGTCATATATCATAGAAACCGATGCGCCTTTTTATTGCAATAATATTCGGTGACCACAATTAGAGGAATATGGAGAAAGCATTGGGTTAATTATAGCCGGTTTCCACTTAGTGCGGACGCGATAATTGCTTTTAAAATATGACCCATTATGAGCAAAGGTGCAGTCGCATGCAAACTGCCTCTAGATACGCCGCAACTGGGCAAATCTTTACAATTATGTAAAATCTCTAAATGACGTTTTCTGCGTGAAAGAGCAAGTTCAAAATTTCATCGTTTATTGATACCTCGTGCGGCAATGAATCATTTTTATATTTAGATTCAGGAACATGTTACGTATAATGAATAGAGTAGCATTTTTCTTGAGGCGAAGTTCTTAATCACAACATAAAGGATCTATGGCAATCAATTTAAATCTGAATTAAATGATGTTCGTTAGTCGAAGAGAGGTTGGAAAAAACTACAAAAATTTGCTTGTGCACTTTCAATCATATCGTATAATATCAAAATTATATTCAATGTTCTTGTTATTATTTTCGTTATGGTATCGGAAAATTTTTCAGAGGAAAACAGAAGAATGTCAGAAAATTAGGAAAAACTAGAGGATTAAAACATTTTGGATTCGCTTTCGATTACAATTAAAAATAGCAATATAATTACTCTTCTTCGTTTTGTTCTTTATGATCTGGTAAAATTTTTCAAGAATGACAAATTTAAGACTTCCACATATGAAAGTCTGAAAATTCGAAACAACTGCAAAAATCATATATTAATTTCTTCCATCATACCTAACCATAAGATTGACATTTTTGCTCGATACCTACTTTGTTGTTGTGTTCATTGATGCTCCTAGATATTTGAAAAAAAAATTCACAAATTTTGCTTGACTTTTATTTTGTTCCTTATATGATGTAAATTAATAAACTGATTTGAAAGAGAAAATTTTGTGAGCATGTAAATTCAGATCTTTGTTTGACGCCAAACATTCTAAGGATAATGCGTGTCCGTGAAATTCGTGCTAGCGTTGTTGAAGGATCTCAACAAAATTCAATCAGATTAGGTAAACAACAGACCATCGCCATCAAATTCCTACACTTTGGATCATAGAAATTAAAAATCCTCGCCGGTAGGCTGGAAGCTCAAGAAGATGTTGGAGTTTACAGAACTCCCATTTTCATATAACATACTATTACTTCAATAGCAAAATAATTTAAATATATAATTAAAGATGACCAACTGGAATGCTTGTATGTATTTTTGATTTAGGACTGTTTCCGATTTGAGAACTTTATGAGTTAGAGTGTTATATCAAATTTCATATTCCAGCACACAAAATCCTACCAAACACATTATATTATTATTTCAAGTAATAACTTCAAAATATTATGAGTTAGTGACCCTTCTTCCTATATTTTAGTATAGGTTAGGTTGGATTATTCTTTGTAAAAATCCTCGACGGTAGGCTGGAAGCTCAAGAAGAGGTTGGAGTTTACAGAACTCTCTTTTCAGTTTCTCATTTTCATATAGCATACTAATACTCCATTAGCAAAATAATTTAAATATATTATTAAAGATTACCAACAGGAATGCTTGTATGCATTTTTGATTTAGGACTGTTTCTGATTTGAGAACTTTATAAGTTTGAAAGTTATATCAAATTTCATATTACAGCACACAAAATCCTCCCAAACACATTATATTATTATTTCAAGTGATTATTTCAAAATATGATGAGTTAGTGACCCTTCTTCCTATATTTTAGGTAAGGTTAGGTTAGATTATTGTTTGTAAAAATCCTCGACGCTAGGCTGGAAGCTCAAGAAGTCGTTGGAGTTTACAGAACCAGAAAAGGATGAAGAAGAAATGAGAATTACCGAAAGAAAAATATTGCGTTTAACTCTAGAGCCAGTAAAATTAGGAAGCAACGAATACAGAATATATACGAACGAAGAAATCAACCAAATAATGAAGAACGAAGATGATGTAAAAAACTAAAGAGCGGAAAGTATAATGGTTAGCGCACGTGAAGGAGCAAGAATATTTGCAATGCTGCAGTGAGACCCGGGACCTAGGAGAAGACGAGGCCAACCCAGATCGAAATGGCTGCAGTTGAAGAAGACCTTACCAGGGAGGAGTCACCAGATGGAAGGAAAAAACAGCGGACAGGAAATTATGAGAACAAATAAGTGAAGTGATGTAACTAGAGGAAGAGGGGAGTGATTCACCCCTATAATGAATGAATCTAGAAAGCTTGCGGTGCAATTCCACTAAGAATGTTAAACCATTATATACATATATATATATATATATATATATATATATATATATATATATATATATATATATATATATATATATATATATTTATATAATGCGTTAACCCAAGTCATTAGGGACCATCCGACAACAATTTCAAAATTTAATCTATTCTAATTTGGCTAGCTCTATTTGAAGAACAGTGCAAGTAGAATAGTTTTCGGATTCGATTCTCGACAAAGCTAGTTGTTACGAAGGATTTCACTAACCTAAAGTATGTCCAATTTAAACAGCTACTCCAAATTATACGTGTATTAGGAATTCCAAAGATTACATTAGAGGGGAGTTTTCACTCTTGACATATTGGCGCAATTTTTGAATCACCTTCTCCAATTATTATATTTCAATACTACGTTAAGTTGGAAATTGACTTAGTCTGGTTCTGCACAGCTCCGTCGGAGAACACTAATAAATAACTCTTTATAATTCATTAAAATTAAGCAAGGAAAACTGTCTGCTTGTCGCTTACTGTGATATGACTCATTGTAATAGAAGTAGTACGCATACAAATTTGAATCATAGCTTCTTATTAGAGAAATAGATATTTCTCCTGGCAACGAGTCAGGAAATTACACTGCGCAACAATACTTCTGATGATTGAATTATGGCACTTGATATTAGTCAAATTTTTAATGACGATTTCAAATCCGTGATTAAAAGTTCTACATCAGCTCTAGTTTAGAAAATATGTAACATGGCCCGTTTTACAATAAAACACAACTTTTTCAAAATTGATCTTTTTTCACTAAATTCTTTATTTGAAAAATACTTTCATTTGTAAGATTTTCTTGCAGAAGTTGTTGTCAGTGATCTGCTCTGAATGCTACAAGAATACTCATCCATCATGTGTGAGTTATAGTAGCCTTAATAGCGTTCCTCCTTAGTTCGAAAGTCCTGGTGGAATCGCTCGCCCTGTTCTTCAGATACCCAAGATTAGCAGAAAAATAGTCTAGGTGGTTGTGAAGAAACTATAACTTGATACGCATGTTAACTCCAAGCATTGGAAACTGAATAATTATTAGCTCAATGCGTTGAAAATAGTTAGAACTTTCTCAATCTCATTTCAGAAGAAATAATTTCATTCCATGCATTCCTCTGAATGTCTATCATAATTCCCGTAGTGTTTTTTATTAATGATCTAATTTAAGGCCTAACAAAGATACCCGCTTTTATGTTTCTTTCACTCAGTTTTAACCTTCTTCAACCGGAGCAATAGATATATATTCTTCTTTTACTTCAGTAAAATGTGCAATCGCCCACGATCCGAATTTATTTCCGTTATGTAAGAGAACACTTTTTAGACTCCGTTTTGACGAATCTATGAACAAACAGCATTCATTACAAATGTAATTTCGTATTCCTTTTGTAGCCATTACACTAGGTATATCTTTACAAAATACAAACCATCTTCTTCACCAAAATATTTTAGGAAATTCTGTTCTCGGGTGCGGTTATAAGAAATTCTAGTTCCTTTTGTTACTAAGTTTCTTTTTTTAGCCTAAAAGCCAGGATTTTCAAAGCAGACTTCGACAGTTCCAGATCTCTAAGTAGGTCGTTTAAATCTTCTTGATTGAATAATTTCGGTGATTTCAGGTTACATTCAAAGCCGCTATCACTACTATCAGTTCTCGTCTCGATATCAATTAACTTCTGCTGTGGAATATTAGCTTGTATGGAAGGCTATTCCCATTTGCCACGATTTTTTCGGATGATGCCAGTTCTGTTCACAAAACAAAAATAGCAGTCATCAAGGTCGTTATACGGGTTCTTCTCAGGATTCTTACTCTTCTTATAAGTCTATATACTTAAAGCACGTCTCACAAAACTTTTGAGGAATCCGAGGCTTAGCGCGCATTTTCAGCGGATGCCCAAAGTAATTTTTGTAAAACTGCACTAACGAACTCACAATTGAAGGGAATTTTTTAATTATATACTATCCGAAAATGTAACAAAAATAATTTGAATCGTTCACACAAACTCTTCTTGCCGATGTCATATCAAATTATAGCCAGCTAAATCAATATTTTTTAAATTAATAGCAGATTATTACGGTAATTAAGTATCTTTTCAATAAAAGAATGAAAGCGAAAACGTAGACAAAAACTGTTAGAAAACAAACGAGTGTATATTCAGAATCAGCGACCTCAAATTAGTAAACATCAAGTCATTCATCAGACGAAAAGTGCAACTTTGTTGTCCAGCGTTATAAGAACTTTCTATCAGAATCATACAAAATGACAACCAAACTTATATGGTTAAAACCTCTGTGTTTCCATTCAATGAATGTTCTCGAATATTCAATTGTGAGGAACATATGCTTGCTGAGTTTCAAAAGTCAATAAATTGTATTACATTTTTGGGTTTCTGTTTAAATTTAAAATATATAAAAGTAACGTTCAGTTGCATTGCAACTTCTCGACCAAATTGTTATATAACAAATATATTAAAGCAGTTATATTACAATCTTAATGATAAGCAATTGAAGTGAAAAAACGATTCAGTATCAGTTTCATCCGTATAAAACTTTTCACGAATCTAGTGATCAATAGATTAATAAGTAGTTAATTCTATATGATTTATAATTAAAATTTTCCTCATCAACCCTTACTGTTATACTTATTTAAATATTTTTCACTGCTTACGGAGATTTAAGGATATTTCCAAATAATCATAATGCATTATTCATTCTACATGGTGTTACATAATAGTATGTCAAAACTTGAGGGGATAAATCTACGTGCAATTACAACAAAAAAATTATATAGACATAGGTCCGCAAAAGCTTCGTTACGGAGCTACAAGCTGATGAAATTTCCGGAAAAATTGGTTTTTCTTCAAAACTCCTGCAGTTTTCGAGATATTCAGCCGAAATTTGGAATGCCAGCTAATTTTCACAGCTTCCACCATTACAAGTCCTAGAATTTAACTGAAATTCACGAGGTGTTTTCTCTTCCGAGGCCATGTCTACTTTTGCCCTTTCAAACTTTTTGGCAGTACGCCACTGATCAGCGTACGATCAATTTTCGTCATCTTCATTCAATTTGGAAAGTTTTTTGATATTTGTGATTTTTTTCGTATCTCCAACCGTTTTTGAGTGGAAAATTATTGAATTTGAATTATTCGAATTGTATGTTATCCGCTAAATAAAAAAAATAATAGTAATAGTGGATAGCTATGCCCAAAATTTGCTTTTAATTTGATGCCTCGTCTTCTGAGACTCAACTAATACTTATTCAATATCAAACTAAAAAAAATATTAATTAAAAACTAAATAAATTGCTGGAAGTACCCTCCACCTGCAAGAATACAGGCCTCTGTCCTTCGCATATTATCTCTTTGAAATATTCCTAGGGTATTTCTTATCGTGTCAAGAGAGGTTATTATTCGATTTCCCAATTCTTCTACTGTGTTCACTGCAGTGGTATGAACTGAAGTTTTGAGATATCCCCATAAGAAAAGTTTTAACTATTTAAGTCTGGGGACCTAGGAGGCCATGGTTTTGGCCCACCCCGACCTATCCATCGGTTGTTGTATGTATTATTCAAGAATTCCCTAGCTACTCCACTGAAATATGCTGGTGCCCCGTCATGCATGAACCACATCATGTTTCTCACAAAAAGTGGTACATCCTGGAGCAATAAAGGTAACCACTCCTTAAGAAATTGCCGATAAGCGAGACCCTTTAGTCTGTTAGTCAAAAAAAAATGGCCCACTCAAATAATTTACAATTATTCCGACCCAGACATTTAGTGAGAATTGTTCTTGATGATGAGATTCTTCAATGAAATGGGGGTTTTCCTCAGCCCAGTAATGATTATGATGAAAACTCGTGATAGCAGATCTCTCAAACTTAGCTTCGTTTGTGAACATTATTTCACTATCAAAATTCGTTAATTTTATCTAAGAACTCTCGGCAGAAATTCAGTCGTGACGGAAAATCTCGAGGAAGTCCAGTTTGGACTCGTTGAATATGAAAGGGGTACAATAAAAAGTCGTGGAGAATCCTTCAAACTAGAACATGTGAAATATTCAACTGATTTCCAATTTTTTTTGTACTAACATGAGGGTTCAAATCAATACAATTCAAAACTGCTTCCTCAATACCTGAAGTTCTCATAGTTCGAGTTGCAACTTTTAAATGATTATTTGCAGTAAAAGTACCAGTTTCCCTCAACCTTCTATGTATATTTGAAAATGTTCGCCTGTCTGGTGTTACTCGATTGGAAAGCGCACCTGATATAATCGCCAAGATTCTGTTGTGTTTCCATCAATACATGTAATGGATATCAGCTAATTCGGCGTTAGTAACATCAGCCATTTTTTCTTACAGCAATAACTTCAAAGTCGTAAAACTAATCGTTTATTTGATAAACGATTCGAGCAGACACTGATTCAACTTTAGCAACTGTCAAAATAAATAAATAAATAAATGAAAAAAATCAAAGCCTACTAGTCATTTTTTTAATTAGTGCTCACAATTCAGCGAATGCAAATAATCGTTTAAAGGTTTTTTTGGTCGAGAACGGTCGGAGGAACTAAAATATTGCAGGTGTCAGAAAAGTTTATAAATTGAACGAAGATGACGAAAATTGATTGTACGGATCAGTGGCGTATTGTAAAAACGTTTGATAGGGCAAAATAAGACATGGGTCCGGAAAAGAAAACACCTTGTAGATTCTAGTTAAAATTTTGGACGTGTAATGATGGAGGCTGTAAAAAATAGCTTGCATCCCAAATTTGGGCGGAATATCTCAAAAACTGCAGGTGTTTTGAAGAAAACCCCAATTTTATCCGGAAATTTCAACAGCTTGTAGCTCCGTAACGAAGCTTTTGCGGACGTATGCTTATATGAAATTTTTTTCTTAAAATTGCACGTAACATTACCCCCTTAAGTTGAGTCATACTATCATGTAACACCCTGTATAATGTTATAGGGAATATTTTTTTGAAATAGAAGTTTTTCAATTTAACGAAATGAGACAAAAGCTCATGGAAAATAAGACGAGATATGTTTGAAAACTCGAAGAAATCTTTCCTCTCAGAGAAGCTTATTTATTCATCAATATCAATCTAGTACCTTGTACCTTGAGAATAATACCTTTTCGATATAATATACGATATAAAAGCACCATCACAAATATGCTATTTTCAACCTAGGAAGCCTGAGTGTTTTTCCACAAAAGTTGTTTTTTCATTCAAACCACATCACGCCTAAAGCGCATATCCTGGAAGTAATATTCTTTGTTGACCGTACCCATATATTATATAGAAGAAACTCATGATGCAGTTCATGTTGAAATCATAAGACGTGAATTTGTTTCGGTCTTGATTCTGCAGTCAGTTTTCATTGGGTAATAATTGGATGATTGGTTTTAACGTCCCACATACTACTTGGTGTTTCAAACATTGGTATAAAATCATTTTAAAGAAGGATCAGTTGAATCATTCTGAAAATATAATAATAGTATTTGATTTAAATTGTATTTGTCAAAGGAAATTAATATATACCGGTTTAGATATATAAAAATAAAATATTGCTGTGAAAATTGTACTTGAAAATGTTTCTTTTTTATTTTCTTTATACTTCACATTCGCAATCTACCATGGTGGAGGTGTCACAAGAGTGAGGAAAAATAAACCTCAATCCACCAAGTTATTTTCTTTCTGAAAGATGAATACTAATACTTTAATATACACGTAACCTAAACTAAATATAGTTTTCGTTTTAACTGATACTGAGAAAAATGATATTGAGAAAAAAAAATAATACTTTATTATCAATATACCCTTGATTTTCCAACATCTTTATTCATCAGTGATCATCGTCTGTGTGAAATATAGACAAAATAGTTCGCAACTCATTCTGAAAACCAAAGAGCCAATTATGAACATTGATATTGCTTGATAATATCCACATCAGTCTACAATCCTTTCTCATATTTTCTCACTTTGAGGAATGTCAAAAATATCGTAACGCAGCAGTCTGAATTCACAAATAACTTCTCTCGAGTGAGAGGAAATTGAGATTGAGTGAGTTCTCTTAAAAATGAACCAGTTTTATCATCTGGTACCAATCCGAAGCGAGTATATGCGAACTGATGTACCTAATGGTGTATGTTGGCATTCACCCTCATATTTCGGTGAGAAAACTGGCAAAAAATGGGGATTACTGAATCGAGTGTTCATAAAACTATGAAAATGCTCAAACACCATCCATCTAACATTCACTCTCCCCATGAGCTTACTGACTTCGAGCAAGGATTGAAATGAACTATGGATATAATTCTCCATGATAACTCAAATACGGAAAATCGTATTTTCAGAAGTGACTAGTCAAGATTGCATAATAATGTTATCACTCACAATTGTAATTTTTAATTTGCAAATATGCCCATTGAGTTAGAGAGTCTAATTTTTAAATTTAACAGATTTATGTTAATGTATGATGTACTTTTTTATAACGGTCGAGTTATCGGACCTCATATTTCTGATCTGAGTTATGCTACCTATAATTTTTAGGAGATAAACTTTCTGAGTTTCTGGGATATTTTCTGAAGAATGTATTGAGAAGATATGAAAAACAAGTAAACTGAGATATGTAACCTAATCACAGAAATATTATAATTAGTTATGTGCTTTGAAGCTTAACTACGTGTAAAAGTTGGAGAACTTCGAAAATTCTCTATAATGAAACAAGAAGCAAGTCGTACATAATCTTCATTTTTAAGCATTTTATTGATTAGTATCATGACTTGGTTTTTGATCAACTAATGAAGTATAACTTGTCAAATGTCTTCAATCTTGTGAATCGTCTCAACATTTTCTTAAATTAATCCAATTTTATGAAACGAGCCCGCACAATAAATGTAGAAAATGGCTTTCAGTCAAATTTTCTGAATTTTTTTGGGTTGTAATATTTCTTTGTTTATTAAAATGTTCCACTAGTTTCTCAGATAAAGAAACTATACAAGGTGATCTATCGTAAAGAAGCCATCCCATATATTTCTTATCCTAAATCCATATTACCAAGAGTGTTTAACCACAATCTTGAACGTAAAGTTCGCCTTATGTACGTAAATGGGTTCAACATTAAATTTATTTTCTTTATTCATACATAGTTTGGGAGTTTTTTAATTGAAGGAAAATAATTTCAATTCAAATCATACAATAAAATATTTTTAAATTGTAGTTTGTAAAAAGGATTTTCAAAAGTCATTACAATGAAACCCACTTTCTCAATCATCTAAAACCTCAAAGTGAGTAAACTTACTGGTTAATTCACTCAGGCGCTTATTACCATCTGAAGTTCCCTATTTAAAACGATATTTAATTTGTTTTTTTTTTTTTATAATCTTGAAAATCAATGAAATAATCAAGATGGCTTGTTTGAAATAAATTAATTAATTAAAACGATACGTTAATGAAAATGATTCCTTCAGAATAACTTTTCTCTTACATCGTTCTAAAGAGGTTTCGAAGAACTTTCGAATTAGGTACCTCTCGGCCCCTTTGCCCTATTCAATTTTGAGAGGTTGAAACGCTCCCTCTCAGAAGGTAGCCTCAAATATATCTCAAAAGATGTCCCCCAAACTGAATCATTCGTCGTTTCAGAAAATTTTTTCAGTAATTTTGGGATGAAAAATATACAGTTTGGCTCGCTTAAAATGTAACATTCATCACACTTGTTACATAAAATATATGTATTTCCAGCATTTTTTCTTGAACCCACTGTTTTTGCGTTAATATAGTAACAGAATTGTTCTTCAAGGCTAAGATTTGATGTTTATATCATACTAAAAGATATTCTCCAAAACGACTTCTCATAATGCGTATTTTATTTTCCAGTATTTCATCTGAATAACAAACAAATAACAAACTGTCATTTTACGATAATGTATTTTGTGTTTTTTGATTGAAAAGGATGTATAAAGGAGCGATTAATTATTATGTGGTTTAAATAGAAAACAGTTTTTGGAAATAAGTAGTTGAAGAACTGCTAATTTATGTGATGTTTATGTGAATATTCTCTAGAAGAAACGTGAACATGGTTGGAGCAGACTCATTTAACCCCTTTTCCTCTTTCACTCTTCTATTCGTTCAAATAACTGAGTTATTTCAATAAACCGTGGCACCCGGTATATATAATGATGCACATTATTATGATCATGATAAGAATATAACAATATTATTTGCTTCTATACCTTAATCGCCAGTCACTCATCATATAAAAAGTTCATTTGCCTCATCTTTCATTATCACCTGATTGCCTGTTAATATAGAGGGTTCGGCAAAAGTACCGAAACGGTTAATTATCTCAGTTATTTACCGATCGAATTTTTTGAAAATTAGTATTCCTACATTGCTAAACAAAAAGAATTCAGTGTTGATATTTTGTGCTCGCTAGTGTTTCCCGTGTAGCCGGAAATGACCAAAAAATGTGAATTTCAAATGTAACACACTATGGTTATTTATCTTTAGATTCAGAGAAAAAATTTTTAGAAACCATCAACAAAAAACATTTTGTTTCAATGTCGAGTTGATAAAAAATTAAAATAATAAAAATTTTATAACCTAAATCAAGTTACTTTTGCATTAATAATCGCGGATATGGTGACAGACTACGATCTTACCAAGAAGTTCGCAGTCTGTTCAATACTGTTCACCCAGATCATTAAATTAGTAAATCTACAGTATGCATAACTACTCAGCGATATAAAGCAAGTCGGTAAGTGAAAGATATTCCCAGAGCAGGAGGCCCTAAGTCTGTCACTGACGAAGACACAAAGTTGGACTTTTTACTGGCAATTGGGGAAAAACCTCAGGTTTCTACAAATAAACTAGACTCGAATCATGATATTTCTCAGAAGTCAGTTTATAGGATACTGAAAAAGGAAAAAATGAAACCATATGATATCCATTTTGTGCATGAGCTTACTGAAGACGATTCTGACCGTAGGGTACCATTTTCAGAGACCATCATGGAAATGATTATGTCGAATCCAATTTTTTTGAATAGAATCGTATTCTCGGATGACGCTATGTTCTGCCTCAACGGTACAGTAAATAGGCATAATTGCCGTATTTGGTGGAGGAACAACCCTCATTGGATTAGAGAGGTTTACACAAAACATCCACAAAAGTTGAATGTTTGGGCAGGTATTATCAGTAACCACATAATTGGTCTATTTTTGATAGAAGGGAAGCGATATTTGGAATTATTAAGAAAGGAAATTGTGCCAGCCAGAACAGCTTTATTTCCCAATTTAAATAATCCGTTGATATTGTTGTATCCATAAAGATGGATCCGTAGAAGAGGTCCTTTCGAGTGGCCCCCGCGGTCACCTGATCTATCGCCTGTGGACTTCTTATTATGGGGCCACTTGAAATGCCGAGTTTATAGAGAACGACCTGTCAATCTAGGCGTCGCATAACAAAAGAAATCAATTTGATGTCCCCACAATTTCTGAAAAATTTTCTTAGAAATTTCAGTGATCGAGAAGGTTATTGTCAGGTGAAACAACTTATTCTCAACACTTGCTATAGTTTCAATAAAAAAATTTCTCTCGTTCGTGCAAAAATCAGAACTTCAACAAATACTTGACAATAATTGTCAACCTGTCACGTTGATTATGAATTCGGGCGAAATTTGATTTAGGTGATAATAATTATTGTCATTTAGATTTTTATGAACACGATATTGGAGGAAAAGCATTTGTCTTGATTGTTTCTAAGGAAACAATCTCTGAATCTAAAAATAAATAAACATATAGGGTGTTATAATTGAAATTCTCATGTTGTGGTAATTTCCGGCTACACCGGAAACACTATGGAGCACCAAATATTAACACTGAATTCTTTATGCTTCATAATGTAAGAATACCAATTTTCAAAAAATTCGCTTGGTAAAGAACTGAGATAATTAGCCGTTCTTGTACTTTTGCCTAACCCTGTATAAATCTGTGCAAAGTATGACTAAGATACGCCTATTCCCTCAATCGCTTCGAACCCATCTATGAACTGAATGTTTCAATTGAATTCTTATCCTTTTTACTGCAGTGCAGTCTTCGATGATCACTTCAAAATGGGTATACTTCAGGGCATCATATCCTATGATAGTAACGAGAATTTCGGATCTCAATCACTCTGAATCTCCAAATATTCCTTCACGAAACCCAGTACTATTTTTTCACTTGTATGTGAATGAGAGCTGAATCCAAGACTCAGCTTATGTCAATAATGAGATTCTTCTCAGATATACACTAAACGCTGCAGTTTCTGAAGCATGTTCAAAATAGTAATGCTCTTTTTGTCCACCAGATGAACGGTGCTTATGTGATTATGAGGTTCATAGAAGCAATTCTTTATCTTTGATTGTAGCTTCCAGGTCTTACCAAAAAGTTTGTAGACTCGATATAGCTTTGGAAAGAGTTTCATCAATTTGTGAATTTCATAGAATCCTATAGTACATAAGGAAGTGAATCGAAGAGTTTAAGTGTGAATGAATACAAAGCTCCTCGTCAACACTATTCATTTAGGGATTTTGTATTAGGTTCGATATAATCTCATCCACTTCTCAGTCAAGATAACTAAATCATCGTCACAACCTTGTGCTTCACAGTCAGAATTCTTTAACCTTTCCAAATGTCCTTCAACAACTTTTAACCATACTAGAGGTGAAAGGACACTTTTTTGTAGATATCCTACCACCGATACCAATATATCACAAACATTCAAGATGGTCATCATGCCACAGCCTTGAGCAGTTCTCTCATCCATTTGTTGGTAGCTATTTCAACAGCTTTCCTCCTACGTCTTCAGAGATTATTAAATATATTACTCTAATTTTCAAAGTAACTTTTACGAAATATATGAATAAGGTTAATCATGGATCGGATTTGGCAGTAGTGAATAACAATAAATTCCCTTAACCACATATATAACCGCACAAAAGGCATATTTCTCCAAAATAAATCTTTAATTTCTTATTCAAAAACACAACCAAATACATATGAATATTGGTTTTTCCAATTCAGTTATCTATTGGTTATTAGCTACACCTTTCTTGCTTTTACATACACTACCATACATTTTGTGATAGCGGATACACTTTTACCTGTACCAGACTCTGGGTTTTTCTTTATGTGACCATCAGATTCCCTCGAAATTTCATGGGAATCTAATTGTCATCCTGGCAACTTTGTTCTGGTTATATATATATATATATATATATATATATATATATATATATATATATATATATATATATATATATATATATATATATATATATATATATAATATAAATATATATATATATTGTATATAGTCAAGACATCAGAATGAAGATGGGGGTAATGAAATGCGCTGTAGTCACTATTCAGAGAGGACGAATAGTTGAGCAAAACCCAATAACTATGATGAATACTGTTGAAATATCTTCTTTGAGCCCAGATGAATCTTATAAATACCTCGGAATCCAACAAGCTTTTGATATTCGTACATCTGAAATGAAGGGAGCCTTTAAGAGTAAACTCTACCCAAAAGTGAAGAAGGTGCTACAGATTTAGCTGAACTCCAAGGCTATGTCTACTGCTGTGAATAGATGGGCCATTCCTGTTATCACGTATACTTTTAGAGTACCTATTTGGTCTGCTACTGATATCGAAGCAATTGACACTCATATACGTACGATACTTACCAAATACGGTATTCATCACCCGCACGCCTCCGTAAATCTACTCTACATTCCTAGAAACGCTGGTGGAAGAGGACTAATCAATCTAGAAATGACGCATGATAAAAACATTCATGCTTTAGTAGAGTATTTCAGGGATAAAACATCACCTTTCCACCGATCTATATGTGCATCCGACGAAGGCTGCATCCGTCTACTCTTGTCCGTACATGAAAGTTTTTCCAATTGCCGATCACCAACACAGTTAATTGAGGAACGGCGAGCAAAGGCGCTTCATGGCAGGTATCCAGCGTACCTAGAAAGTAACAAGGTTAATAAAGTACAGTCACTCACCTACCTGAAAACAGGATACTTGTTCCCCGAAAGTGAAGGAAGACTAATGGCGATTCAGGGTCAGGTAGTTGCTACTCGCGCATACCTGAAAATCATTGCCAATAAAAACTTGGGAACTGATCAGTGTCTCAAATGCTCACGCCATCATCTAGAGTCGATCCAGCATATAACTTCTGGCTGCCCTATATTGGTGCCCACGGAATATTTGCACAGGCACAACAATGTCGCTAAAATGTATACTTGCACTTCAATTGGGTTAACAAAAAATAAAATAGAAACCTATAAATATGATCCGAGGAGCCTGTTGGAAAATGATGATTACTAAATGTACTGAGATAGACCCATAGCAAACAACAGACCGGACATCGTAATTTTTCAAAAGAAAGAAAAGACCGCAACCTTACTAGATCTCTCAATACCTGCCGACGATAACATAGAAAAGGCCTACAGCGAAAAGATTACCAAATATAGTAATCTGGCATTCGAGATCAAAGAAATACACTCGTTGAAGTCGGTGTATGGATTGATAGAAGGGGGGAGAACACCGAGAAAATCCTTAAGCTACCCGAAGGCATAATGCCGATCGCTCAAAGACAAGCAATATTGTGTAAAATACGAATAGTCAGAAGGGCTTCCTAGTCAGTACATAGCAAAGTGATATTTTGGCATTAGTGACTCATAATTTTTCCAAGGAAGAGTATTACCGCCTCTACATTGGGTGTATCCGAAGAATCAATGAATCACGAAAGTCTATTGCCATATTTTTCAGCTGCGTTCCCATGATGCTCATATTTAGATTTGTTAGATTTGACCCAGTTGATCTCATAATATGCATCCTAAGCAACAGCATATTCATATGCCCAGTTGGCTATTCCTTCAATACAATGCCACAGCGTCGCATTCGTGCCATTTCAATTAATTATATTGCGATTTAGCGATTGCAATCCAAGCCGTTTTCAGATTAGAACCGATTTTTTCGTCAGTCGTATGCTTTAAAAAATCACAATGGAATTATTACATTACTGCGCGGTTCAATTGTTGTATTTCTAGTAATTAGTGTCGCATTGTGTGTGAGAAACAAGGTGGTGCTGTAATTACGCATTTCAGGTCGAACTTGCAGTAGTTTCTAACGAACTATTCATTTCCCGCCAGATTATTGTTGTGATTGTTCTCCGTTTTGAGCAATTTGCCATTTGCATGTACAGAGATTTCTCAGATTATGACGTTTGATCGAAAGAGGATGAGGAAATTGTCTGATATTGAAGTAATGTGTATTTGTTTCATCAAGTTGGTAGATTATCTATATTTTTTCCAGAACTGAAAAATTCTCATTCCGGCGTACTAAAACATACTATTTGAATCAAAATGATATGCTAAAAGCCAAGTGAATGTTATAACCTGAATGTTTCAAATTTATGTCGTAAAATGATGCGGGATGCGCATTTGAGTCGGCCCAGGAAGACGAATTCTCAGACGGGCCGATATATTCTTTTACAAGTTCAAAGATATGCCACTGACTGTACCCCAAATGATTAATGCACGAAGCTTCTAATGTCACTGTTCCAGCATACTATTGAGAATGTTGACAAAAAGTTACTACAATTGGACGCTTCGTTAGATTAGTTTCTGATCTCAGTTTAGTTTGCATGCAATTTAGCGAAGGCTGAGTTCTTGGATACCATTTGTTTGATAGGATCGCATACAATATATCTGGAGTCTTACAGCTACATGGGATGCATAATCATGGTGTGGATATGAATTGTGCTTGATCGCAGAATTTAGTTCGTTTTGATAGATTGATTTTCTTTTCATCGAACTAATATGTTAGGTTAGGTTAGGTTAGTTGTTCCAAAACCTGAATTAACAAATTATCATCGTCTCAGACTAGCCCACTCAATCTTCCTATCTCGAACTTATTGAGTACATTCGAGAATTCTCTGTTTCCACAATCGTTTTGATAACCATAATCAGTTGTTCCAATCGTCTCATCAATGCTTGATTGTAATTTCCCCTGAAGATCTGGAGAACTTAATCCTCAGAATAGAGAAACATCGTCAGAAAAATGTTTTCTGGTAAGTTCAGCACATTTACGGACTCACAAGTCACTTCTTTCGGTGTATTCAGTCATGTTGTTAATCTCAATACACTGCCAGAGAAAAATTGAAAATAAGGGAAAAAATATATTTATAGAAAAATTATCTGATAGAGTGAGTATTTTAAAAATCCCAGTGGATTTTATGAAAACTTATTGAAGAACCCGAAATTCAGTTAACGATATATTGAACCTTCCTTACAATAACTTATGATATCTGTATCAACTTGTAGGAAGAACAGAAAAACATAGGGTTCGTTAAAATAGTAGAACTTTTATGCCTAATCAATTGACCTAATGTAATAGGAAAAATTCTTAGTTTTAGTGAATCTCTTAGAGTAGGTTAGTTTCGTTCATGACCTAAACTTCAGTAAAATTTAAAAATATGGTTTCTCGCATATGAAATGATAATGCGTCACAGAAAGAATACTAAAATATGAAGTAGAGGATATTAAGGAGATCTATCCATTGAAGATATATCGAAAAAACTTTGCTTGTAAATTTACATCTCGTAACATGCAATTTGATATAAATGCAACCCATGGCAAGTCTAACCAAAGAGCCTTGCAGATTTGGAGAATGATATACAAATTTAGAGAGTATCAATTTGAAAAAAATACGTTCTGGAAGCCAAGTTATTTGTGGTAAGAAATATCCAGAAAATCGGTCTATTCGACCCAAATCCACCAAACAGCCTGTAGATCGAAAACGAATAGAGTTACCGTATATTTTAAGTACCGAATCGATTTCCCCTAAGTGTACTATACCTACAGGTAAGGTATGTAGAATCACTCGTGAAACGCTCTGTATATATCTATATATATATATATATATATATATATATATATATATATATATATATATATATATATATATATACTGAATTCAAATTAAGTCACTTAATTTATTTAGATGATATTAAATTATATGCCGGAACCAGATCTCATTTAAAAGTCTACTTGAGATTACTTTCAACTATTCCAATGATATTCATATGAAATTTGGGCTTCCAAAATGTAAAAATCTTTCTATTGAAAAAGGAAAGATCACCTCTAATTATATAAAGATTTCCAATATCGAAATCGAGACAATGCGTCAAGGAGATACATATAAATATCTTGGATTTTGTCAAGAGAAGACAATTAACCATAGCAGCACTAAAGAAATTATTAGAAGTTCATATTACAAAAGACTAAGAATTATCATCAAGAGTTATTTAACTAGTAAAACCTTTTCAGAGCTATCAACTCCTTTGCTGTTCCTATTCTTACATCTTCTTTTGGAATTATTAAATGGTCTAAAACTGATCTAAATGAATTACAATGTCAAACGAGGAAAATGCTCTGTAAATATCATAAGCACCACCCAAAGTCAGCTGTTCAGAGAGTTACACTACCTAGACATCTTGGAGGTCGTGGATTAATTGATTTGAATAATCTTCATAGTAAACAGATTTTTCATCTACGTTCCCATTTTCATGATAAACAGAGAACGTCTAAATTACATGATATTGTTGTTGCTTCAGATTATAATCTTACACCTCTGAACTTGACAATGCAAAAGGTAGATTTTGATATATTTGATGATAATTCTAAAAGAGAAAGTTGGATGCAGAAGGAATTACACGGAAAGCACCTAAAGAATTGAAAAATGATTATATTGATGAAATTGCATCGAATAAATGGTTAGTATCTGGAGAATTGTTTGCTGAAACAGAAGGCTTGGCAATTGCGATCCAGGACCAGGTTGTTTTTACAAGGAATTATAGAAAACATATCATCAAACAAAATATAGATGATTCTTGCCGTAGATGTTTCTGTTCTTCAGAAACAGTTTTTCATATATTATCATCTTGCTCAGTCCTTGCTTCAAAAGATTATTTAGAAAGACATAATGCCGTCGCTAATATTATTCACTTCAATCTAGGAATTAAACATGACCTAATTCCCAAAAGAAAAAATTTCAAAAATATGAACCTGAGATTATTTGTGAAAATGACAAATATAAACTTTATTTTGATAAAACAATTCTGTGCAACAGAGCTGTAAAACACAATAGACCAGATATCGTTCTTAATGATAAACAGAATCAAATAACATATATAATTGATATTGCTACACCCGAAACACATAATATACAAAATAAATACAATGAAAAAATTTCTAAATATATGATGCTTGGCGACGAGATTAAAAAATGTGGAAAATGAAGAAAATATTTATTCTACCGATTATTATTTCTACAACAGGCGTTATTCCTAGAAATCTTCACAAAAGTATTGAGATTTTGGGTCTGAAGAAAATTTGTTTGAACAGTTACAAAAGATAACAGTCATCAAATCTTGTAATATTCTTCGTAGGTTTCTTTCCGAAAATAATAATGAGGTAGAGTCATAGGTTTTCTCTTTAGTTTATACTGCTCAGAATCTCATTTCATATTTTATTTATTTGTTTATATAAATGTAATATAATTAACTGACAATTTTGTCATATTTA
Organism: Cryptolaemus montrouzieri; assembly: GCA_013387265.2. NCBI lineage: Eukaryota > Metazoa > Arthropoda > Insecta > Coleoptera > Coccinellidae > Cryptolaemus > Cryptolaemus montrouzieri. The sequence goes on along the minus strand of JABFTP020000021.1, from coordinate 87,861,954 downwards.
TATTCAGAGCAGTATTCTATTCGATCGTTCACCACTTCACACAAAGGAAACTATTAATGAGTAACATTCAGTGTTACTTGACTAAGGTCCGTACACTGGATTTTTCCGGGAGAAAGCCTCTGACACTACTCGTTGGTACATTGATATCATTGTCTGATGATGCTATAGTATGTATATATTCTGGTAGATTGATATATTCTCATAACATTTAACGTTATCCTAATATATAATTACTCCAGGATATGTTTTAATTATAATCATTGCCTGGCAATGGTATTAATTACCGGTGGTGGATTTATATTTTTCATGAAATCAGTTTGATTGCATGAACAGATATATGGGCAACTCGTCGGGGTAAAACCCTATATATATATATATATATATATATATATATATATATATATATATATATATATATATATATATATATATATATATATATATATATATATATATATATATATATATAATATATCAGAAATTTCTACAAATAACCGAATATTTCGAAAATGATCGAGATGAGGTTACTTCTGCAAAAATATAGCAAAATATTTTATGCGTTGACACGAATACTGAAGGTGTTCTATTTGAAAAAATCAAGATATGATATTTTTAAAATTACAATATTCAATAATTTTCTTGAGTCACTCTTGTATAAAATGAGGATAATCTATTTCACTTCATCAATAAAGTTATTCTTGGGCAATAAGAAAAAAGTATTCATTCTCTCTGGCCGAAAGCGCATGCAATGATGTGAGCATGAATTTTTACGGAAAGAAAAATATTGTGACGAAACTACTCACCAAAAAACTTAATACTTAAAGACATTATAGCAGAAATTAGGACCCTCTTGAATCTTCAACAAAAAAGTGGTCTCTCAATCTGAAAAACCTCCCAAGATTCTTTTATAGAAAATTGGGACACCCTGTTCACTTCAAAATAAATTGCTGAAGTAGATTTCCACTTTCTAAATACAATACGGTTCGAACAAAAAATGAAATCTTCAAGAGTGTACGCGCTACAGAGCACCGCGCCACTAGTGAATCACCCAGTATAATATATATACCGGGTGAATATATATATATATATATATATATATATATATATATATATATATATATTTTTTTTTTTTTTTAATGGACTACTTTCGTATGATAGCCTTACTAACGACAAATATGCTCACCTTTGTTTTATCGAGGCGTACATTAAACAATCATTTTCAAATTGAATTTTTCTTTTGCACGGCCTTCTCCTAATGTTTTCAATAGAAATATCTAAAAGCCGAATATCCTGCCGTTGTTAATGCACCAATTCCTTCTCTGAAGAATTTCTCGAAATCATGGGCGGATGTGTGAACTAATAAAGCGAGAAGCACCAATATGCGATTAAAATTCACAAAGGCAAGCGTGAAGTTGATGAAAATATCTTGTCATGCTTTGAGCAAATTTCTTCGCCTAGTCTGGAGATAAACATCGACCTCGAATTGGTGACCAAATCACCCGTTTTATATCACATCCGATAAACGGTATAAATTCCCGATAATCCAAGCTCAGAAATGCTATAAATTAAGTTCGATAATCTTGGCGAAATAGGCCACGAATCTCGCAGAGCACTTCCGGATAGAAAGTGCCGACTGCCAATTATGTGGTAAATTGTTTCGGGAGCAACGAAGAGGAGAATAAATATCGGGAACCCATAAATACACATTCCCTCTTTTGTGTAAACTAATCGACCATAGCCCAAAGTGGCTGGGTAATTTATTATTTATGCAAAACCAACGAGGATAAATGGAAAAATTTATTTATTGGGGTCATATGTGCAGCATCAAACTAGGAAAAGGTTGAAATACAGCATTATCACTGGAAAGAATAACAGTCAGCATGATCTCATGTATCATGACCATTTATGATTACTTCTTGTTAGGCCTGTATTATTTATTCTTATTATTTCTCAACTTCAATTCATATTAGGTTGATTCTCATATTCCTGAGTCTAGACATTTTCAACATTTTATGAAATAACAGATTCTTATTAGAATTATAAGGTTTTATTGTTGTTGTCATTGATCACACGTTATCAACGTCTTGCTTTAGTCAAAATTGAATAATCAGTGATATTGTGGTCCATTATTCTCCACGTCACTTGGATATTTTGACCTTTGTGAAAAAAGTTCTGGTTCTGAAGATTTCTTTTAGGGTGTTCCACACGACTTGATGAGATTCAAATCTTAACAGTAAGTTCATCAAGAATGGATATAGATATTATTAGGTACCCATTATCTTGTTGTAAGAGTGAATTCGGACCCATTGTGGGGAGGTTAGAACTATCTCATCTTTCTAAGAGATAGTTCCAGGTTCCCCTATTTGAATTCGTCTTGAATTGGGATAGAAACTGAATCGTAGTTCATCACTGCAAAGAATTTCTCTTGATTCAATTCATATGCTTTTGGCAATAAGCTAAGCGGACTGCGCATCTTCCAAATGTCAATCTCAGTCTGAGATTAAATTTACCTTTCGATCGGTTAACTAAGATTGTGTACGTACTATACTCGGGATGGTGTTGAACCAATAAGAATATTTTGTAGAAACATGAATACGTCCCACTGTAAAATTTTAGTTTGAGGCACAAAAATTACTTTCCACATCTCAATGTTCCTCCATAATCGTTTAACAAAATTAAAATGTATTTCTTGTGCACAAAAGAGAAAATCAACAAACTGAATTTTCAAATTCGACGAGAAAAAAATATAACGTTACTCTATAATAAGTTGATGTGAGTATTTATTTTAAGAACCGTAATGTCATTGTATATAACAGAATGAATACATATTCATCGGTTTTCCCCCTTTTCGAATGAAAGCGACAATTCCCTTATATTTCAGTGCACATCCAATGGAAATTCTCTTTCGAACAAACATATTATTCAAAACTCAACTCAAAACGGACTACTTCTCCTCCTCTCAGGGAATTGTTTACTGACTACTCTGGCATTAAGCATGATGCTAATCCATTCCATAATTATATTTGGTATTCATCTGTTTCTCGCAGCCCCATATAATGGAACTAGTGGGGGCCGATTGAGATATACCCTCTATGTTCATGAAGGCGGCAGCTTCAAAGCTAGGTCAGTCGATTTACCCTTCTGAAAGGCATATTGAAGCTCACTCAGAGGCTTCAGCAATAATACCCTGATTAGTCAATCTAACACTGAAGTTTCCAGAATAAGATATATAAAACACATTGGTCTGAATGATTTAATCTATGAGTTCGATTTACCCACCTCACATATATATACAACCATAACCTTCCTTCAGCTGCTCGGAGGAACATTTCTGTCAAGAAAGGCATGATGCCGTCCTTCCCAGGAGTCTTGAATGGTGTAAACGAGAGGAACGTTACTACTGCGGACTTGATGATCATTCTTGCGTTCTTCCAATCTTCCATTTTAGGCATTTTGGCAATACACATTCGGGCGACGGTGTCACAATTTTCACTGATATCATGAAATCCATAATCTGGAAATATTGAGAATATTGTTGTTGTGCCTTTCTCAGGTGCTCCTCTTAGTAGACAGTTTTTTTGATACGCGGACGCGACTGAGATAACGCTTCAGCCATATACTTGACGCCTTAACTTCTATTAGCAGCAGTGGGAATATCTCTCAAATCAGTACTCTGGAAGGTTCTATAACCATATCAATTTATGCTCCTAAAGTTTCTTTATTCGACTACGGGTCTATGTGCGTAACCAATGGAGAATTGAAAATTTCTGTGATCGCAATTGAATAATTAATCAATATGGATTACGTGGATTATAATATTGAAGAGGTTTATGTAAATCTTTGAAATAACTAAACTTGAGTTGCCCATCCATAATGTATTGTCAAACTATACTAACAACAACTGAAAAAAGCTAACATATCTAGAAATTTGAAGATAATGGCCGAGATATTTCAAAATTATATCAACATTTTTGTGAATTAAGAACTTGGAGGTTTTTGATATTCACAACACGTCCTTTTGAGACCTCTAAGCGTGGATAAATGGATGAACACCATATTATTCCATCGAAATTTCATTCTTTGTATGAAATATAGAAAAACATTGATAGTATTGAACGTAGCAAGAATAGAAAAGTGAAGTTCTTATGAAAGAAGATGGTACGTCACCATAAGAAGCTAGGAATCAACATTTTATTATTGATACCATATTCATAGTTAATAGTTATCAATTTTTGTTAAAAAGTTCAAAATTCAAAATTTTAGAGATAATCAACACTACCCTAATTTACACATACCTAATTACTAAAGATAAGTAGTATAATAAATATGTATTTTCTCAAAACTGTTATTTTAAGAGTTGCTCAAAAATAATCGTCCTGATTAATTCCGAGAGAGACATGAAAAGCATGCATGTGATATGTTTATCCATTTCTTTGCGAAGATAGTACCTTCAGAGCAAAAATATGAATATTTCTTAACATATCTCCCCACATGAACTATATCACTTTCGGAAATGTCAAAATGACATATAACTGTAAAATTAACACATAAGTAAAGAAAACGTCACGAATTTGTTCTAGATAATATGTTTTTACTAGTGAAACTAGTGTCTAATTTTGGATCGAAAATGCAATTATTTGGAAGATGGAATTTATAAAACAAACCTAAAGATTCTGATTACTGCAGTAGATGATAATGACAATACAAAATCGTGAGTGTGTATATAATATTCTTATAGTCATGAAGTTTACTACAGACAATCACGACCAAGGTAATCAATCACAGTCAGTGATATTTTTTGTTATTATCATGGTGAATGAAGGAATGTTGGTATTGGTTTCGAAAAAGCATCGTAGATTTTTAAGAATACTTAAAACTCATATAGCTGTTGGTTAAATCAGCTATACATTGCAGAGAACATCTTCCACCTTTTATGACGCAAATGAAATAAAATTAAATCTTTTAAAATGCATAGATGAAGAAAATCATAAAGTTTGACTAGAACATACATCGTGGAAAGTATCACAGATACAATCAGAATCCAAAATAACAAATTGAAGTTGTCAAATATGACCGTATAACAAAAACTGTAGAATGAATTTATATGTCGCATAAGCCAAAATGTGGCAAAATTGCCAAATGTAGAAAAAATAATGATTCATACCCAACAGTTCCAAAGGAAAGTAGTAAACATGTTTCTTTCCTTTTTTCATAAATCATCACACACAGATACAACAATATATCATTAGGTCCTCACCAACACAAGATTTCAGCATTAAGTAGCCTTTTCCATACATTAATTAAGTAACCATTAGCTCCAGATAATTATAATGGAGGATTGAATATAATTCAGCCGATACAGCCTTGTTATAATATATTGAAGAAAATACAAACTGAATGAAATTTCTCATACCCTAAAGTCACGAGAAAAATTCAATATTTCATCCTTGATCGGCAGTACTAGAGATAAACCTTTCGCAGGCAGAGATCGACAGGAGATCTGCTCGCCAACGTTACTCATGTTATAAATGTCTCATGTTTGTACATCAACGATGGAAAAACATAGGGAATCTAAAGCAATAGCCCTCGACATCTCTAAAGCCTTCGATAGTGTTTGGCATGCAGCCTTGTTGAATAAACTTGCTGGATATGGGCTTCCCGAAAAATTGCGGGGTTGGATAAGTAGCTTTCTTTCAAATAGATCAAGACAAGTCTTGGTCTACGGTATAACATCTGATTATTTTCAGTTGCGAGCAGAAGTACCTCAGGGATCCATTTCTTGGCCAATCTGGTTTCTGTTGCAGACAAACGATCTTCTGTCATCTACATAGAACAAGCTCTTCGGTTTTGCAGACGATTGTACCCTGGTTTCGTCTTTCAGTAATCAGCGTCCGATTACAGCTGCGGAATCTCATCGTCAGAGATGTCAACAAATAAATAACTTAAACTCTGAGTTACAGAGGATATCTGAATGAGGTCAGTTGAACCTGGTGAGCTTCAATGCGAGTAAGACGCAAGCAACTACGTTTTCTAGAAAGGTCACCGCTGGAGAACCTCCTCTGATGATGCACTCAAACATGCGAGGCACCTTCTCGAAATAACTGTCAACTCCAAGTTTTGCTGGCATGAACATGTATCAGCAATAGCTAAGTCGGAATCAGCTAAACTTAGTTTTCTTATGAGAGCCAAGCGATTCTTCACTTCATCTCAGCTGTTGCTTCTATATAGGGCGTAGATTCGTGCTGCTTTGGAATATTGTTCCCATGTATGGGAATTTGCGCCCAAACATTCGTTGCGGATGTTGGATAGTGGCAAAAACGGGCTGTACTTCTCATCGACCTCCCGGAGATCACCCTCGATCTCCAACCGCTCGCTCTCAGAAGACAAGTTGCTTACCCTTCCCTGTTTCAGTGATACTTCCACGACAGATGCTCCAACGAGCTGAAAGACCTTATTCCGGGAAAACTGATGTTTTTCCGCAACACTAGGCTGGCAAGAAGTTCGCATCATATGGCGGTACATTTAACGAACCCTCGAACAGAGCCGGTGAGCTGTGGAACCAGCTTCCATCCAACACCTTCCCAACATCCTACAATTTGGTCCTCTTCAAGAAGCGAGTAAACAGACACCTCAATTCTTCCCAGGCGTCTACTCATAAGGTGTAACAGGTTCGCCTATTCCTGGGAAGCGCGCATAAAAAAGCTGAAATCTTTTCTGAGTGAAATATAGATTTTCTAACAAATAATAATTTGGGCAAATATATAAAAACAATAGCCCCAAAATCCTACAAAAGTATTCAAGTATTTTGCCCAGAGAAATTTCAATATTAGAATAACTGAACACAATTGAACTCAAAATCTTACAGAGAGAAAGTTGATGCAAAGAGAAATTTCAGAGATTAATTATTACAAGCAATCAGGTACTAGGATCAAGAAAAAATGAACTCAAATTCTTCACCCCTATTGAATCTTTTTGTGAATAATAATACCAAACTTATTATCGAATAAGTAGTAAGCATTCCTCGATGATTATTTCTAACAAAGAATATTTTATCCTTATCTGAGTATTCCGCAAATCAGTTATGCCAAAAAAGTAAACTCAATGAGATGTCGATCTCGTCTAAACTCGATTGTCTCACCACGAAGTACTGATAGAATGTCTATTATTAAAATATTTCAGATGCCTGAAATAATGGGAGTTAGGCTTCGAGGGGAAATATTCCCCAGTAGCGCGTTCAAAACCGCATCAGGAATTTAATAATCGAAATTGAATAAAAACTGACACAATAATTTTCGATTTTCTTCTTAAATAGATACACTTCAAATTTATAAGGAAATCATAGTGAACCAAAACGATATAATTCTCAACAGTTCTTCATCGATCCAATTTATTCATAGAAAGAACCTATTGTCAACACTGTACCTTATAGTTCAAATCCAACAATTTCTTTTATTTATCAACTAACTGAAATATTGCAGACGTTTGTAGGGTTATATTCTAAGTAAAATTGAACACGAGGAGCCGTATCAAAAAAATTCCATAACTTAGAGATACGCAGAGTAAATTTCATTTTATATTATATATGATAAATTATTATACGGGGTGCTTCAACGAAAACTAAACAGAGGCTACATCTACTAAGATATTCATTTTTGATCAAACCCAAAAATAGGTCAATTTTTGTTTCAAGGGGGACATCTTTTGGGGTACAATACTTGCCTGAAATTACAACCCCCTAAGCGGGGGTTGCAATCCTTGAAAATTTTGAATAGTGAAAATGGATCGAGTGATGATTCAAAAGAAAGGTGGTGTCTTTGTCTACATTGTCTTGACTTTCCATTTTTAATTGAAAACTGTAAAAGATACTGGGTGAGCAACTGAAAGATAGGGAAGACTTTTTTCCTGAGACTTTTCAAGTTTCAGTGAGGTAAAATGGAACAGATTCTTGATGATCAATGGCATTCATCATCAAGTACCATCCTCATCTCGAATTTCAACCCCTGAAGCAGAGGTGACAACCCTTGAAAATTTGGAAGAGAGTAGATGCGTCGAGTGATAACTCGAAAGAAAGGTATTATCTTTGTCTGGATTCCCGTGTAAGAATTTTCATTTTTGATTGAAAACTGTAGAAGATACAGAGTGAGAAAAATAGAGAAGACTATCGCCCCAAGACTATTGGAGTATTAGTGCGAAAAACTGGAATAGATTCATTTAGATCAAAGATGACAGCCTTTGATCTGAAATGAATCTGTTCCATTTTTTTTTCACTGATACATGAATAGCTCAGGGCGATATATAGTCTCCTGTATTTTTCAGTAACTCACTCTGTATCATCTATAGTTTTCAATCAAAAAAGAAAATTCGTTCACGGGGATGCAGACAAAGATAATACCTTTCTTTCGAGGTATCACTCGACCCATCTACCCTCTTCCAAATCTTCAAGGGTGGTCACCCCTGCTCTAGGGTTGAAATTCTAGATGAGGATGGTACTTGATGATGACTGCGTTCGATCAGCATGGATCTGTTCCATTTTACTTCACTGAAACTTGAATAGTCTCAGGGAAATAGTCTTCGCTATATTTCAGTTGCTCACCCTGTATCTTTTACAGTTTTCAATTAAAAATGGAAACTTGTTCTAGGCGATATAGACAAAGACACTATTTTTCTTTTGAGTCATCACTCGACCCATCTTCACCATTCAAAATGTTCAAGGATTGCCCCCCGCTTAGGGGGTTGATATTTCAGGCAAGTATTGTACCCCAAAAAATGTCCCCCTTGAAACAAAAATTGACTTGTTTTTGAGTTTTGATCAGAAATGAATATCTTGGTAGATATAGAATCTGTTTAGTTTTAGTTGAAGCACCCTGTATATTATATTTAATTCATTATATTAATATTTATTCTCTCCCACAAATTAGTCTAGAAGAAGTAAAGTTGATCAAAGAATTCAAAACCGAAGATAAATAAAAATGTTCCAATATAATCACCTTAGTTTATGTGAACCAATTCCTAAATTGATATATTGAAATATATTTATCTCACCAAAAACATTCTGTAAAAAACTAGCCAAGTCTCGATGGAGTTGCTTGTTTATCTCTAAAAAGTAATGAAATCGAGATAAAGTCGTGCCAAGTCTAAGGCTCCTTACTGCGATCTATTTATTATTATACTTAATGTTGTGTAACTTGGCCGTTGAACATTCTCTATACGTTAGTGGGTAGGTACAAGTCAATTTTGTTTACACGTAATTGTTATTCGCAGGGAGCACGACGAAAGCGACATCTGATGGTAGCGTAAAATCATGCTCGGCAATAGTATGACATGTGAAAGATCCGTATAAATAACAGTGAATTGTTTCAAAAATGAATTTAAAATAAATATGTGTTATAAAAATCTGTGATCGTGTTTTTAAATTGAGAAAACTCATTACGATGGAAAAAGTGTGTATAAAAATTAAGGAAAAAATTCTTTGAAAACAAGCTTTTATTTAAATGCGCTAAAAAGAAAAAAATAAACTTTTGCACTAAAACTTTTACCGTTAATTCATAACGTAATTTCAAATTTAACACATTTGACACAATTTATATGTTATAATATAAAAGCTTGTCGCGAGATATAAGTACTCGTATTTACTTTATCAGTTTGAAATATTAACAGGTAGGCATAACATATAAATTGTGTCAAATGTGTTAAATTTGAAATGACGTTATAAGTTAACAGTAAAAGATTTAGTGTGAAAGTTAATTTTTTCTATTTAGCGCATTTAAATAAAAGGTTGTTTTAAAGAATTTTTTTAAACATAATTTCATTTTTAGTTATTCTTGGCAATCTTTCATTTGGTACCCATTTTGTAGGAACGAATAAAAGAAAATTATCCGCCATTTCGTTTTGCATTAAGAATAATTGGTCCACCGCCTTGTTGGATTTAGAATGACGTCACATAGTTAATCATGCATTGTCATCCAAACTCAACGTGTATACAAAATTTCAGCTCAGTTGGTTGAGATCAAGTGCCTTAAAATTGAGTTGTAAGATTTCACCCGAACATATAAACATACATACATTGCAAGTTAAATAAAAGCTTGTAACTATGTTTATAAATAACTAAAAGGAGTTTTAGAATCCCATGGGGTTAACCTGTGAAATGTAAACGAATTTAATACATGACAACTGCAATAATGAAAATTACAAAAGTGTTGATTGTTAATATGATTTTCAGAAATAAAATGAAAAATTAATGGCAATGTAATTGCGAATCGTAATTTGAACATACATTACCCTAGTTGCATTGTTACTGAATAAAGTTACACACTACTTTGTTTTTCTTTTAACATCATTTATCCATTTATTTTTTTATCCATTTATTTCTTCCATCCATTTATTTCCACTTGGCCACTGGAAATGTGTAAAATTTACATTTACTGTTTCTAGCTGTATTTTGCAATCAACAACACAACAACTATTATGGATCATCTTTTATTTAATTTCAACGTGTTCATTTATGATAAAAGCATGATTTAACGATAATTTGACCACATCGAGCGCTGTGATCGATTCAGCTGTCCCCACTATATACTCCGCTCCCTGCCAATACCTTTTGTAACTACCTATGTTCGTTAGGCGAAATAATAGCCCATACTGGTATTGGTAATTAGACGCAAATATCTTATTTTAAGCTGTTGATGAGTGTGCAACACATGCATTCAGCATTGACAATGCTGACTTCTGCTCTCTTCTTTTTGGAGCGTCAAATCGGCCACCGATCTAACATAAAATAGGCATACAGACGTGCTTCCATCAATGATTAGAAGTCCGTCTGTTCTGGAAATATTTTTTATACTGTTTGTTTCAGGCTCGCCTATACATAAGTGTTATTGAAATACGCAGTTTTATCCAGCCTTCATTTGACTGTTTATTCAATCAACGATTACCAAGTTGCAATTTTGCCATCGTCAATAGGTAGCGATTCTGGGGACAGATTGGTGCAATATTGTCATGGAGCACCTGATTTTGTACCCTGGTGTACCTTTCAACGGCCAAGTCACACAACATTAACTATAATAATAAAGTAATCGCAGTAAGGAACCTTAGACTTGGTACGACTTTGTCTAGATTTCATTATTTTTTAGAGATGAACAAGCAACTCCATCGAACCTTGGCTAGCTTTTTACATATTTTTTTTGGTGAGATTTCACTTCTTTTTGTAGAAACGTAGGCATATTGATTCATTCTATTAGATTCTCTCATTTGACAAATTTTTTTCTTTTTAGGAGTAGTTTTTCTATTATTACAAATGATTCTCTTCTTTTTTTCCTGTTCTGATTCTTGTACGTCAGTTTTTCGCATTGCCCATTTGCTATTTCTTTTAGTAAACTTGTAAGTATAAGTATAAAAGTCAGTCGAGTCTTACCCAGAGTTTTCCTTTAGTTTTATTTATATGCGTATTAAAAGCCGAAGGCGAGGCTTTCGCCCAGCAGTGGCTGTGGGACGCTATAGGCTAGATGAAATTAGAATATGTGTCCCACTACGCTGGGTTTCTTTCAATGACAGTCGATTTTTTTCAGCTGAGACCAGTTGAGGATTCTTCATCAGATACTTCAGACCTTCTATTTTTGGCATCAAATGAAGCGGCCCACCAAGTTGAATGTTTTTTGTGAAGGCGGTATGTCGATCTCTAATAGTTTGATTGGGCAATTGTGTTTTCTAATCAGGGTCACCAGGTACACTAGATCTTCGATTATCCTAATTTTAATAGTTTTTCCTTTATGTTGTGGTTAAACCCTATCTCCGTACCAAATTTCAGCTCTCTGAGTTTATGGGAAGTACTAGTTCTATTCTGATGAGTGAGTGAGTGAGTGACTGTCACAAATGCAAAACTTTTCTTTCGCTTAACTTCGGAACCAAATGACCTACACGCTGGAAATTTTGGATTTTCAGTACGTGATTATGACCCACTGGATTACAGAAAGTTTTGCGTTCTGATCGTATCCCAAGGTTCTCAAATAGAGGCTTGAAAATGCGGCGAAATGATTCCAGTAAAGAATGGTACGGCAGTGTTTGCTTCGCGTTCAACTTGGCGGGGGCACTACCGTGCCCACTGATCATCGAATCAGTTATAACAACAGTATTTGAATAACAGCTAAATTGAAACATCTCGTGAAGAACTTTCAACGGAATAGAAGATATTCATAAAGAAAAGATCTAAGCCGATTTTAACCCAGCGTCATGGGGGTGGAAAATTGTTACACGGAAGTGGGGGCTGGGTCATCATGCAATAATTTACTATTACAAGGATAATACAAAACCATAAACATAGTGAAAATACAAACTTTTATTAATAGGAACAAGGTTTTGAAAACTATTCACTAAAAATCAATAAATTTGGCTTTCCTTAGCAAAACTTATCAAAAAAAATATTAACCAGTCTTTGGTTTTCTAATAAAGCCCTTATATATCTTCTTAGATAAAATAATAAAAATAGATTAGTCAGACTCATTATTACCAATACAATTAGCACAGAAAGGCACTATATGTTGAGGGCAAATATGCTTCATGCATCTTTCACATACGTGTGTAGTTTTGCGATCTTTGCTTGCAGGACACACTTGACACCTCTTACGAGCATTTGTTTTTTTTGCTGAGGGCTCCTCTGTAGATTCCCTGAAAATTGGCAATTTTTTTTACGAAGCTCTCGTGGCAAACTTTGAACATTCCGGCGGACTTTCAAGTGATCGCTACCAAGAGCAAGGCCTAGGGTTTTCAAATAACGGCGTCGTTTTATGTTTGACTTATTGTTCATGCGATGTATTATAAGTCCATTAATTGCCGTCATGTTTAACATGGCATAAAAGATTGTCAGCGGCCACTTCTTTGAGTTACGACACACGTCATACGAAGCGCACAACTCATCTGCAACGTCAACTCCACATTTTGTTATGTTGAATAGGTGTTTATCTCTGGTTTTTTCTTTTCACCAGTAGAACTATCAATACTGTCATGATGGTGACATCATGGCTTGACATCAGCAACACTATCTTGTTATTTTTGGGTGTATGAGAAACAAGAGTTATTTCTTTTGGAAGGCAAATTGAGAGGTAAAAACACCTTTACGCGATTTTGTGAATTCAGGTGGTATTTGCTTCTTGTTCTTACGCAGGGTACCAACTGACGTCAATTTATGTTCACTAAGCAAATGCTGAACAAGTTCATAACTGTTGAACCAATTATCAAACGTCACGTTACGATTTGTCTTGGATATGGGCTGCACGATTCGATCTACTATATCAAATGTCTTGTTAATTGAAGAATATGGACCATCAGGCTGCTTTCCAGGATATATTTCAAGATTTTTGATGTAAAAGTTTCGTGCATCTACTAAAGCAAATATTTTTAATCCATATTTGGCAGGCTTTGATGGAATGTATTGGCGAAATTTACAGCGGCCTCGGAAAGCTATTAGCATTTCGTCAATTGTTAGACAGTCACTTGGAACATAAGATTTCTTGCAGTTTTCAACAAAGGCTTCAAACAGTTCTCTAATTGGTACTAAGTTATCAAATTGTCTCCGTTCTTCGCGAGTAGAAAGATTGTCAAACGTCACGCAGCTTTGAAGAAAATAAAAACGCTGCTTAGACATTACTAATCTATAAATGTCTACTCCGGTGCCATCAGTAGACCACAAGTCACACTCAAGTTTTGTCTACTAGAGCAGTTTAAGCCAGCAAGGCAAAGAAGGCCGAACAAAGCTTTCAACTCTGCCATACTACATTCTTTTATATGTGTGTATTTTGATAAGTTATTGCACAATGCTATTTTAGGACGAATACGTTCATTTGTATATTTTAGAATAAGTTGCAACATCTCATCAGTAAAAATAGGTTCCAGCTCGCAAATTCCGATAAAGCAGCCTTAGCTTCCGGAGCTACCCCGGCAACTGGTGGATTATATTTTCAGCTCTTGTTCGAACATTCTGTCGAAGAGGCTTTCGAAACCAAGCCGTACCATCTTTACCAAAATATTGCCGTGTGATCTCACAATCACGAGTCGACAAACTTGTTGATGCATATTCCTCCTGATGCAGATTTGCTTCAGACTGTACCCTACGTCTAATTGTCGCCAATGGAACCTCGTCGTCATCCGAAATCTCTTGCTCCGTATTGATTGCTTCACTACGCTCACTCACGTGGTCATCATCCTCTCCAGATTCCTGATCAGACGGCATAACATCCGAATCCGATTCTTCAAGTACCGCCATAATACGACGTCTTTCCAGTTCTTCGCGATCCATTATTACTCGTACTACCTACCGTAAAAATAAAAAACGTCAAAACCTCAAAACAATGTAGTAACACTAATACAAAGCATCATAAACAACAATAAATCATGTAAACAGTAATTGAAATACATGGCTTAAAACAGTTACACTGAATACAGGCATGGGTCATATTTACCTTTTTCCCGTGACAACACTTGTAACTCTCAACGCGGCCCTTGCCAAACTGATTTCGCGGGATAAACGTTAGAGGGACTCGACAACTCCAGCTACTGCGAAGAGCGGCAACGTCGCGCGCGTCGTTGTAAAATTACAAGCGAACTACAAAAGTGCGGGTAATTTTGACCCAGCCACCATGACGCCGGGTTCAAGACGTTTAAATATATCGAAAAAGAGTGTTAACATTGTATTGATCTCGGAAACCCATGAATGGATTCTGAGAAAGAATCCCATCAACTATTTATAGGTGTCCCAAATCTATGTGATAAAATATACGGATCGTAGACACCAACATTTTAAATGTTTCAAAATGGCAAAATAGTTTAAAAGAACCTGCATATTCGCCATGAACCTACAACCTGGAAATAAAACTGCGGAGAAAGAATTAGTAATCGTCACTCGTCATGTTGGTGAAGATTCCTGATCCAGTGTAAGAGGAATAAACAGAACCTTTGGTATGAATAAATCATCTCTAGAGAAGACATTAAAAATTCATGAATTTCTTTCTGATCACGTACAAGACTATCGAGAAAGAGCAAAGCTATATATTGTGTTAAAAGCATGAAGTTTCTGTGAATGGTTAGGATGCAATGATATTATTCTTAACCGTAGAATTCAAGTATAAAATGTTTGCCCTAGTGAATGAAATTTTGTTTATACATATCTTTTTGCTCTTCAAATTTATAGCTCGTAACGGAAAACTTATACAATCGAACAGTTTTCCTAATTCTTCAAAAGACGATTATATAAATCTGGATACCTCAATATTGAATAAATATTATTACATCAGTATTTCTTCTTGATAAAACTTCCTAGAGTATGAGGGCAAGTTAATTTAATTCGAAATAACGTTTAGAAACGTATGTTACAATGTTTTACCCGCTAATAAAAATTAACATAACAAATTGAGATAAACGGAAAAGGGATTTTGTTTCTCGCAAATGATTCAAAATTTATTACTGATTCAGAAATCATCAATAGAGATTATTGATAAGAAAAGGATTTCCGAACAAAAATGTTCCCGAAACTCTATATCTATTACAAAATGAATACAGCACCTACAATATTTTTTTATAGTATTGAAAATTTTGAATATACAGGGTGTTACATAACAGTATGTCACAACTTGAGGGGGTCAATCTACGAACAATTTCAAGAAAAAAGTTTATATGAACATAGGTCTGTAAAAGCTTCGTGACGGAGCTACAGGGTGTTGAAATTTCCGGAAAAATTGTTTTTTCTTCCAAACTCCTTCAATTTCTGAGATATTCAGCCCAAACTTGGAATGCAAGCTATTTCTCATAGCCTCCATCATAACGCGTCCTGAATCTTAACTAGAATCTACAAGGTGTTTTGTTTTCCAGAGCCATGTCTTCTTTTGCCCTTTTAAACTATTTTGTAGTACGCCACTGATCAGCAGACAATTAATTTTCGTTATTTTCGTTCAATTTAGAAACTTTTTTGACATTTGTGATTTTTTTGTATCTGCTACCGTTCTCGAGCAAAAAATTATTAAACGATTGTATGCATTCGCTGAATTGAAAGCACTTCTAATTGAAAAAATGACTAGTAGGCTTTAATTTTCTTCATTTATTCACATATTTGGACAGTTGCTGAAGTTGGACCAGTGCTCGAATCGTTTATCAAATTAACGATTAGTTTTACGACTTTGAAGTTATTGCTGTAAGAAAAAATGGCTAATTTTACTAACGCCGAATTGGCTGATATCCATTACATGAAACACAACAGAAGCTAGGCGATTATATCAGGGCGCTTTCCAAATCGAGTACCACCAGACAGGCGACCATTTTCTAATATCCACAGAAGGTTGAGAGAAACTGGTACTTTTACTGCAAATAATCTAAAAGGTGCAACTCAAACTATGAGAAGTCCAGATATTGAGGAAGTAGTTTTAAATTGTATTGATTTGAATCCTCATGTGAGTACAAGAAAAATTGGAAAACAGTTGAATATTTCTCATGTTCTAGTTTAGAAGATTTATTGTTCACGTTCCATATTCAACGCGTCCAAACTCTACTTCCTCGAGATGAAATTAGAGAAAATGCTCATTTTTATAGTGAAATAATGCTCACAGACGAAGCTAACTTTTCGAGAGCTGCTATCACAAATTTTCACATTAATCATTATTGGTCTGAGGAAAACCCACATTTTATTGAAGAATCTCATCATCAAAAACAATTCTCACTAAGTGTCTGGGTCGGAATAATTGGAAATTATTTGATTGGGCAATTTTTTTGCCTAATAGACTAAACGGTCCCGCTTATCGGAATTTTCTTGAGAAGGAGTTACCTTTATTGCTCGAGGATGTGCCACTTTTGGTGGGAAATACAATGAGGTTATGCATGAAAGAGCACCAGCACAAACAACCGATGGTTAGGTCGGGGTGGACCAGAACCATGGGCTCCTAGGTCCCCAAACTTAAATAGTTTAGGCTTTTTCCTATGGGGATATCTCAAAGTTTAGTTTATACCACTCAAGTGAACACTATAGAAGAATTGAGAAATCAAATAATAAACTCTTGTGACACGATAAGAATTACCGCAGGAATATTTCAAAGAGTGTGTGAAAATATGTGAAGAAGGACAGAGGCTGGTATTCTTGCAAGTGGAGAACACCTTCAGCAATTCATTTAGTTTTTAATTGTTTTTTTTTTCAGTTTGATATTGAATAAGTATAAGTTGAGTCTCAGAAGACGAGCTGTCAAAATAAAAGCAAGTTGTGGGCATACATATCAAGTATTTCTATAATTTTTTTTTTATTTTGGCGAATAACATACAATTCAAATAATTCAAATTCAATAATTTTTCACTTGAAAACGGTTAGATATACGAAAGAACTACACGTGTCAAAAAAGTTTTCAAATTGAACGACAATGACGAAAATTGATTGTTCGCTGATCAGTGGCGTACTGCAAAAAAGTTTGAAAGGCAAAAGTAGACATGGCCTCGGTAAAGAAAACACCTTTTCAATTTCTGTTCAAATCTAGGACGTGTGATGATGGAGGCTGTAAAAGATAGCTTGAATTCCAAATTTGGGCTGAATATCTCAAAAATTGCAGGAGAAACAATTTTTTCCGGAAATTTCAACACCCTGTAAGTAACGAAGCTTTTGCAGACCTAAGTTTATATGAACTTTTTTTCTTGAAATTGCACGTAGATACCGCCTCAAGTTGACATACTATTATGTAACACCCTGTATTATGGTGTTATTAGAATGCTGAAATTATTTTAACGAAATTTTTTCGAACTCCGTTCCAACTGAAGACAGCAAAAATGCTCAAACAAGTGGTCTAAAATTATTGTATTCTTCAAACTCTTCTCATATACTGGGTGTTTGAAAAATATTCAAGGAGGTGATTGCTGAAGTCAATTCATAAAGGAAATTCATATAAACATAGGTCCGCAAATACTTCGTTACCGATTTACAGGGTGTAAAGTTTAATCGATAGATGAAGTTAAATTTCAATTTTTCGTAAACCACTTGAGATATTGAGGTTAAATTCTGGGGGGTGTCTGAAACTTCCAAAGATGCAGTATTTCCAATACGAAACAATATTTTGGACTCACCAATGCCGCGCGTATGGGCACAACGCTGGATTTCCCTAAAGGGCTTACTTCTTTTCTCAAAACGAAAAATATTTTAGAATTTTTCAATTATTTTTCAATAACAACGCTCATGACATTTTCTTGTACGACACCCAGTTTTGGAGTAAAAAGATGTTGAAAGTTTTCCAGGAATACTTGCGAATGCTGAGATGACCGATATGTACTTGATGTATGGAAATGCTGACTGAAATGCATTAAAAGGTCTGCTATTGTACGAGGTATGTCAAGTACACAAATACTTGAAAATACTTTATATTCCTCCGCAATAGTCTCCCTCAAGTTCGATGCACTGGCGCCACCGTTGAACCCCCTGTTGAAAGCACACCCTGAACCCCCCGAAGATAGGTCTCACAGAACCGCCGTCATGCTGCTTTGGAAATCAAACCAGAATTCTGTCATATCTGTTTCCTTTGAGGTACGACTTCAACTGTGAGAACAGATGAAAATCACAGGGGGCCAGATCTGGACTCTAGTCCAGTGTTGGAATGCCGTTCTCGAACTGCGAATGACGAGTGGGCCAGAGCATTGTCATGATCAAGCACTCATCCGCACTCCGTCAATTCGTGTCGTACACGAAACAAGCGGGCCTTCAGACGTTTCTAAACTTCAATGTAGAATACTGCGTTGACTGTCTGACCTGCTGGAAAGTATTCGTGATGTAAAACTTTATTTATATCGAAAAATGAGGTGAGTAAAGATTTCACTTTCGATTTTGACATTCTGGTTTTCGTGGGAGGCTTATCCTTCTTGTCTACCCACTGCGTGCTCTGCCTTTTGATCTCAAGGTCGTATTCGAACACCAACGACTCGTCATCAGTGATAACATTCGTCAGTTTGAGGAATCATGTCTTGACATATGGACAATCAGAGGCCTTCCTGCTCAACTATGAGCACTTTGGGAACCATTTTCGCACACAGTTTACGCATCCCTGAATCTTCGTGTAGCATCGGCCTGATCGTCTCCTTGTTGATGCCCAACTCGTCTTCCAACATTCTAAGACTTACCCGACGGTCTCCAAGCACTCGCGAGCGCAGACGATCGAGGTTTTGTGCATTTCGAGAGGTGGAGGGAGCCCCCTCGCGCGAATCATCCTTCACTGACTCTCTGCCGCTTTTGAACCACTTTGCTCAATCTGATTTTTTCAGACAATCTTCCTTATAGCCTTTGGTTAACCGTTTTATAATTTTCGCGGAAGTTTCGCCGCGTTTCACCAAAAGTTTAATCACTATTCTTTGCTCAGTTATTTTATCACTCATCTTCACGACGGTGGGTCAAAACAGGTCGATATTCAAAGGACAATAAAACACGAATTTTACAACTGATCAACACGAAACTCGCACAAAATGAATTCTACTTCGAATGAAACCAATTCGAACGCTGCAGAGGTACCAACCGCCGCAGCATTGCCAACTTCCGCGAACTTAATTGGCATACCTCATAAATTGAAAGATTTCTAGTACATATTGCTCCCGGTAGAAAAACTTTTGAAATCGTTCAACGACGCCCATATGAAAAAGGCACATTAAGATAATATGAAGGATCAGGAAGGCCAAGAGAAGTAAGAACGGTAGAGCTGGAAAATGAGATTCTTGTAATAATTCAAAACGATGCGGGTACGTTCACTCGAAAAATTGCTGACGTTTTAGATGTCAGCAATGGAAATGTTCGGCAAATTCTCTATGAAATTTTTCCATTCCATCTATAACGCGTGCAAGCACTTCTTCTTACCGATTACCGTATTGCGTATTGTCAATGGATTTTGCGTAAGTTGTTTCAAACTCCTCAATTTCTTATAATGATCCTGTTCACAGGCAAGAAAATAGGTAAGTAAAAGTGCTTTTACGCGTGGAATTGACACAACAAGTTTCATGAAAAATTTGCCAAACAGTTCCATTGCTGACACCAAAAGCGTAAGCAATTTTTCGAGTGGAGGTACCAAGATCGTCTTGGTTTATTACAAGAACCATATTTTCCAGCTCTACCGTTCTTACTTCCCTTGACCTTCCTGCTCCTTCATATTATCCTAATGTGCCTTCTTCAGATAGGCGTCGATGAATGCTTTCAAAATTTTCTCAATATGGTTTGGGAATCTTTTAATGAACAACCGCCGAGCTTCTAATGCATATCCGTCAGCACGACCATGCATGAAGTGCATGTCGTTCATTGCTGCATACGTATAACGATTCATGATAGCCGATTTGAAATTCAAATCAAATAGATTGAAAGTTATTGAAAAAAGAAATACTCAAATGACACTGACGTTAATCATTTTTGAACACACCTATAACTGAGCATAGAACAGGAATCATCAATGGTATCGCAAGGATTCGTAGGAAACTATTCAACATTTTTTTACTCAAAAACAGAGCATCATTCAAAAAAAGTCTTGAAAAATAATTGTAAAATTTTAAAATATATTTTATTTTTGAAAAAATTAGTAGCGTCCTAGTTTTTTCTTAGAGAATAACCAGCAATGTGCTGACAAGCGCTCCACTGATGAGTCCAACATATTGTTTCATATGAAAATTATGCGTCTTTGAAAGTTTTCAATAGCCCTAAAATTTTATCTCAATATCTCAAGTGGTTTACGATAAATTCAAATTTAACTGCATCTTTCGATTAAACTTTAACATCCTGTAAATCGAAAAGAAATACACACACCACAAAAATTGTCGTATCACCTGGTATTCTGAATTTCACAATCGATCAATTAGCTCGATCGCAGTTTCTTTGTCAACATATGTTTTTGGACATATGAGGGGACAAAACTCTTATCTATATAGTAACATTTGTTTGCATATGATCTCAAATACGTCTGAAACAAGAATGAATTTATTTGACTACCAGTATTCAGTTCTCTTCAGTTTTCACGCTAAATTAATGTAAGTTTTCTGTGTTTCTTGTTGATTTTTGAATCTTTGAATTTATTGTAATGGCTGCTGGACGCCCTGGACGCTAGTTGAGTGATCATGAAGTGGTGAGAATTGTAACACTTCTAGAGGAAGGCAAAGCCAACGTTACGTGGCTAACTTGTTGAATGTTAATAAAAGCACTACTTCAAGAGCAATAACCGGTATCACGAAACAGGGGAAATATGGAAGAAGGGCCGGACAGGGAAGAAATCGGATAACAACACCAGTTGATGATCGTAAGCTTCGTTTAACTGCACTAAGAGTTCGGCATTGTACGGCTAGAATGCTACAAAATGAACTTGCACTTTCCAGAAATGTGCATATTTCATTTCAAACTGTTAAGATCAGTCTCAAAGAAGAAGATATCCCCAAAGGGTGGCTTCTACCGGCCCCCGTCTGACCGTGGGGAGTGTATTTGAGGACCTACGTTTAATTAAAATTATTTCATGAAATGACAGCAATCATCTCCTTGAATATTGTCGTGTCTTTTTTAAACACCTTTTATAATCTTTATAACTTCAAGTCAAAAATTTTGGAATGTTGTTTATCTTGTTAATTATAATTTTACAAAATTATCCAAAATAAATACGCTATCAATATGACAAAAATAAATTAATATTTTCTTAATGGAAATAAATCCTGTTATTTATTGTTATGCAACTACTTTTAAACAGAAGTTTATTTTTTCAAGTGACACCACTATTTATTCAAAAGATTAAATTGAAGTTCAGTTCTATGAAAAAAAATCTAATATAATGGATTCACTTTGGAGTTATTCATTCATGTCGTAAGCCTTTTTTCAATTTTCAAAGAAAATTTCAAAATAAATAATAGAGTTGGAGTAACGTATGGTGCCATAATAAAATGTATAAAATATTCATCATCTTTTATGTAAAATGATCCCTATCTAAGAAAATGATAGTCATTTTTTCTAGAGATGTACCGTTTGAAAAAAGCCAAACTATTCTTCAATAAGCTACTTTCAGACGATCATTTGTTTGCATATTAAAATAGTTTCCTTACGATTGATTGAAGTAATTCTTCAAAACGTTTTGATATATGCTTATTTTTTCACTCCTAAAATTATAAAAATAAACTCTGAAATTTCATAGAACACAGAACACAGAACACAGAACACAGAACGGTTATTTCTCTACTTCGATACCAAGGATGTTATATCTATACACGCTGGATTGCTGACTTCTATTGAAAAGTGAAGGAAGTAATGGGGGTGGCGGCCATTTGCAGTTTCGGCAAAGTTGATTATTTACTACTGTTTGTGAACTATTTTAAATCGACTTTTCAAGTGTGAAAACCGACATTTCAGGAGCAGTTTCTTCGGTGAATTTGTGTAACAATAAATAATTAACCCGTATTTAGGGTAATTTCGTTATAGATGGCCATAGTTTTTTTAAAGTATGATAAAATGTAAAATATTTATGTTATTATGAAATCTTCATTTCTAAAATAATCAGCTATAAGCAGTCTTCTAAAATTCAACGAAAGCTATAGGTTTTTATGGTAATAACAAAAAATAAAAAGCAGTTTTCAATAAACCTTAGTTGGCTATCTCTCCCGGCACATTAGGGGGAATTGGCCTTAGTAGTACGGGAGAGATGACCACTGCTACATTTATCTTTTCCCTTACCTTTTCTCATATTTCTATTTTTCTCAACATAATTTTTTTTCTGTTTACCACATTCGGAACACATATTGTCGAATTCAGTACAATTTTCATGCACCCACATGGGACAAATGAAACATTGTGGCCAATCTCCTGTAAGTTGTGCTTTATAATAATTTTCGCCATATCCCACGCAGTTAGCTGCTTGATTCTTTTTACCATCTTCATACGAAATATCACATAATATCATTATTTCATCATCTTCTTAATCGGAGCTACTTATTGCAATTGGTCTAACCACTCTACGTTTTCGAATATTGCTGGGTTCATCAGTTATTTTCTCTTTGATATAAGTTTCATTATTTTTTTCTAGCTTAAGTCTACGCTTACTTTCTTTCAGATATTTTTCTCCTTGCTTGCTTCTTCTTATTGCTATATGCTCATTTGAAGTTAAAAGCTTGCCAACTTGATTGCTACGTTTACGGGCCTCTGTTAACTTTTGTGGAATAACAGATATTTCTTTTGAAATTTGAAAAGGAGTCATTCTTTTGCTACTATTTTTACTCTGATCTGTTGATGTACCCGCCATAAATTCATTCTCCATAATTTGTTGCACTTCGAGTGGTTCAGATGACGATGTATTAGTTATAGTTGGAGAAGCTAAACGACGATGCGAGGTAGGCGCAGCTGAGGATTCAAGGAAGGCATAATCCGGTATTGCCTCTGGATTGAAAGGCACAACCCCGCTTGCCTTAAATACAGAAATGGCATTTTCGATAGAAGCAGCCTTACCCCAGACCTGATTTAGCAGACAACCAAATGTCAGTTTTATGATTCGGTGACCTGCATTTTGATTTAACCATATGATTTAATCATATAGTTCGTGAAAATGATGTTTCAAAGATTTAAACACTGCCCGGTCAAGGGATTGTAAATAATGTGAAGTAAGGCTAGGCATGGATAGCAAAATTATTTTATTTTGATTGGCATATTCGAGCATTTCTACTGAGTTACAATGGGAGGAATGTCCGTCAAGCAATAACAAAACTTCTCCAGCTGGTTTCCTTGGCAGAAAATCTATTTTGAGCTACTCTAAAAATATGGCTGAGGTTATATAAACAGATTTGTCTGACATAAACACACGAGATCCGGGGAGTATACCATCTTCAAATTCGCTTCGTTTGTTCTTGGCTTTCATTATGCACGCTGGTGGAAAAAACATACCCTTTGCGTTACAACAAGCTATGATAGTAATGGATTCTCCCTTTTCTGTTGATGTTGTAGTGGCTACTGCCTCAGAACCCTTTTCAGCGAGTACATGCCCGGGTCGTCCATATTGAATATGCAGTTAGGTTTTGACATTAAATCATTTTCTATCATAACGTTTTCTAACAAGCGGAAATAGTTATTCAGTTCAACCCGGTTCATACCTTGACATCAAGCCATTGATACTCCTTCAGATTTTCCTAAAACTCTGTTGGAATTTCTGCAAAGAAACATTTGTAACCAATCGAAACCGGCCTTCTGTTTTGATTTGTTGAATCTATGCTGAATTTGTTATTAATCGGTCAACCTCTCGTCGAGGGAATTCATGAAAGCGTTGATAGTAGAAGCTTCAACGACACTGTTTGGCTACAAGTTCCATCTGGAGAATACCCGGTTCGGAAAAAAGCTCTGGCGCTGAGTAGTTTCGAAATTTTCCTTATGCAATTCAAAGTTGTGATCTCTAAGGTGTCTATTCTGATTCAGTGGAAAGATATTTGAGAGGTCGCAAGTGAATAGAGATCGCAATGATCGGAAAGTAATTATGAGGTCTCCCTGGAGACGGCGGTTCTCAAAAGATGAGATACCGAAAATTTTTTATCTCTCTGTATAAGATGGTCCCAAGCGCCATAGGGAATTCTTGTCACTCTTCTTTGGATTGACCTCCGTAGATCCACATCACTCCTCAAAACAGGAGACCAAACCGGCCCAGCGAATGCCATTATAGGTCGTACATAAGTTTTATAGAGTGAAGCACAAGTTTTTGGTTCACAACGCCTAAAAGATCTTTAGAGTAGGTAGGTGAGACCGAAAGCTTTGACGAACACATTCCGAAAAAGTTCAGACCACGTTAAGCCATCTGTAACAGATCAATATGCTTTCGAGTGCTGTCGAGATTTTTTCCATTCAAGTGATATATCAGGTGGGGGATGTTTTTACCAATATGGAGGATTTTGCACTTATCTACATTGAACGATAATAGCCAGTCAGAACACCATACCGATAAAAAGTCTAGATCTTGTTGAATAGTGTTCGAACTAAGGGAAGGAACATTGTAGATATAGAATATAGAATATAGATCTTGGTATCATCCGCGAAGATAGAACAAGTGGAGGAAAGAATTGATGGAAGATCAGATGTGAATAGCAGAAATAAAAGAGATCTTAGAACAGAGCCCAGAGGAACGCCGCTTGTAACCGATCTGATCGAAGATTTGGAATTTTTGATTTTGACAAAATATTTCCTGCCCCTAAGAAATGCTCCTATCCAAGCGAGAGGAGGTCTCTGAATTCTTAAGTTTTTCAGTTTGAATAACATTCGCTCGTGTGGTACTCTATAGAAAGCTTTCGAAAAATCTAGGTAAACAACTTGGATAGGTATCATAATTCCCATTGACTTACTCCAATCATTTACACATTTGAGTATATTCGTTATCACAGAACGCCCAGGAAGAAAACCGTGTTGCTGCTCAGGTATAAGCTTATTGATGAAAACAATATCCAACATGGAAAGATATTTGAGAGGTCGCAGATGATCATGATCAAAAGCAAGGATAATTATCCCGCAAATGGAATGGAAACGAGGCTGATCGATCGATAGTTATCGGCAGAAAGTTTATCTCCTTTTTTGTGAATGGGAGTCACTGATGCCATAATCCAGTCGATAGGCAAGGCTCCTGATCGAAACGACTCTTCAAAAATAATGGATAAGGGAAGAGCCAGACTTGATGAACATTTTTTGAGAATATTAGAAGATAAACTATCAATTCCAGGTGAATTAATCTGTTTTATAGATCAATTTGTTCATTTGTTATCTGCAGTCTTTCCCAGTTTATTATCGAAACTCTCACCATCTCCACGCTACATGGTTCAATTGAAAATCTGTTTTTATGATGAAGTTTCTTTGCATCGCACATGGATCAAAACCATTTCAAACTCAAAGAGTTGACATTAGAAATATGGATATTGGCATAATCACCTTGAGAAATCACATTGTACAATTGTGAAGGATTTTGCAAGAAGCAATCCTATTATCTCAAAATTTTTTGTCACGAATTCTATGTTTTGAAGCAATCACACACAGAACACCCAGTATATGCAGAACTAAATCCAGGAGAATTTAATTATTCGGCGTCAGGAACATCAGCAATGAAACCCTCGATTTTGACGGATTTGCAGGAGAGAGCATAGAGGATCGACTAATTCGAATAAAGGTTTCGTGAATAAATAAAATGGGAGGAACGGACGGTTTGTCCCTACAAATATTCCGCCGCACCGGTCTTCAATAAAAAACTTGGTCAGCGATCAGCTTTTCAGGAATACAAAAGAACATCTGCACGTGCGAGCATAGAATTCACTAAATTATTTATTCCTTAAATTGTTGAAGGCGTTTTACAATTTTTTGTTTCAGTTTACCTCTGTTTTCTGCATTCACTACTGTATGTACTTGGGCTCATGAATAAATATTTCGTTTTTCCTATCATCTATTTTGAAAATTTGAAATATTAATTCCATTGAAAACAAGTCTATACTGCACTGAATTTGTTCTTCTTCCTCGCAAATAGAGTAAGTTGAATTTGATTCGGAGAATACAAATATTTATATTCCATCCTTATTGTCAAACCAATCCGTTGAATTATACAGTGTGAAAAATGTTGAATGGATACAACTTCATACCTGGGGTATCTATCGACCGATTGAGAAATATTTTTCTATTCAGTTTACATCTGAAAATTTGATAGTGAGACTTTTCAGAGAAGTGTCTCTAGGTATTCAAATCCGTTTCTTCATTAATCTTTCTATTGGAACTTTCCGGTTTTTTGAATAAAACGAATTCACGTAAGTTTCTTTCAAGTCTGGAAAACTTTCAGCGCTCTGGCTCGTCACGATCTTGACATCGTTCCCGATACAAACGAAATGCTCGGCATTATTTGTTAGATTGAAAATAAACTTAGAAGATTCAGTAGGTTCAAAAATTGAAATTTTTCAACAATTTAAAAATTGTCAAGTGTAGAAGTGAACCGAGCTAGAGAGCGGGCTGGCCACCTAGCAAGATCATTTTTCCCTATCCATTGCTCACCGAAATTATCGTTCAGCCATTTGGCATTCTAATCTGCGTTATGAAGAGCAACACCATCTTGGTGGAAGTAAATCTTTCTAGGTTCTTCCCAAGGAAGATCATGTGGCAAATCTTGTAATGTTCGAATGAGAATTTCATTATAATTATTCTGATTTAAATTATCTTCAATGAAAAATGGTCAATCATTGCTTATTATTTTATGTGGATTCTGCTGGCATCAATATTCAAAATTATCTATAATGAAATGACAAATGACGATTGCGAAGATTACTACGTGAAAAATATCAAATATCAATTCAAGCACTCATCATCAGATAAATATGAGTTTAAACCTAAAATAGAAAGTTAGCAATTTTCTTATATGAGGGCACAGAGAAATAGGACAGACAAAACAGATAAAATACATATCCTAGATAAATATTGGGTACTAATATATAGTGTGTCCGTGAATTGCGTGTACACAGTTATACCACAGATTCTTCAGCTCGAAATAAGTTGATTTTGGCCAACTTACCTATAAGGAAAGTTTCTTCGTTTTGCCGCTAGAGGTCGCCAAATCCAAAATTTTTTTTTCTTATTTTTCAAATAATTCGAGAACGACTCTATCGATAGAAACCATATTTGGTATGCGTAATCGGGAGCGTTATTCACGTTTTTTAGTGATCCACACAATGACCTTGAAATTTAAAAAGTGTAAATGAATCTCGAATGTGTTTTTAATCAAACATAATTTTTCAACTGTCTGTATTTGAAAGAAACAGTTTTAGACATTGAGTAGCTAGGCTGATTGTCAAACTTGTTTGTCTCTTGAGAAATTTTGATATGATGAGCGGTTCAATCACAAAAACAGCTTTTTAATTTCATTAATTCATTCCTTCAACCCCCTAGAAGTCAAAAATATCACATATTGACCATGTTGGCTTTGGATTTGTTTCTGTAGTCTGGCAGATTGTCATTTTATTATGCTTGACAACCTCGTTTTGACAAAATGATATTTTCTAGGTTGCTAAATCGGATCAAGAATTCAATGTTCAGTAGTACAAAATTCGAAAACTTCGAAGAAAAAAATTAATGCGTTGGTCTTTCGACGGCCGCTTCTGTCTAATACGTGAGTGTCGCATGGCGGTATGTTATCGAACTAGTGTGACCACAGATAGACATGAATGGAAGCGACACGGAGAGGCACAAATTCAGAAGTAAAAGAAAGACCTAAAGTTGGCAAAGGCGGCTTAGATTCCTGCATGTGCTTAGACAGTCATTGGATAAAAGATTTTCACAATGACTATTCAAAACATAGGTCTGCCATTTGAAAACTAAATAAGAAAAAACAAATCACTTCAGAATAACGAATAATTAGCTTACACCCAAAATTTGATTCAACTATAGTAACAGTTAAAAACTCCACCATTTTGCTGAATACAGGGATTACTCCTCTTTGAGAAATAAAATTGGATCCTTGGCATTATTTCA
The DNA here is from genome assembly GCA_013387265.2 of Cryptolaemus montrouzieri. NCBI lineage: Eukaryota > Metazoa > Arthropoda > Insecta > Coleoptera > Coccinellidae > Cryptolaemus > Cryptolaemus montrouzieri. The sequence continues at coordinate 87,833,489 of JABFTP020000021.1, read as the reverse complement.
GGGTCATTTTGAAGGAGTTGACCGCCCTTAAAAAAATTCCCATATGTAACACCCTTAAGAAAGAAGTCGCATGGTGTCAAGTCGGGAGATCGTGCTGGCCAACTTGTAGGAGCATCAGATCTCCTTCTGATCCAACGATTTGCATAATGTGCATGTAAGAACTCGCGAAACGCTTAAGTGAAGTGAGGAGGTGCACCGTCTTGCATAAACCACATCTCTGAACGCAGTAATACTGGAATATCGTCCAATAAATCCGGCAAAGCTTCTTGCAGAAAATTCAAATATGCCCCTCCGTTTAATCGATCTGGAACCACTACCGGAAGAATAATGAAATTGTCAATTACTGAAATCCATACGTTAATTTTGAATTGATTCTGATGATGTGTACTTGTAAAAGCATGTGGATTTTCGACACAATACACGTGTTCATTGTGAAAGTTATTGATGCCAAACCTAGTAAAAGTGCATTCGTCAGTAAAAAGAATTTTCCTACTGAAGTAGAGATCCTGAGTTCTCTTCTCGTGGATAAATCGGCAGAAAGTTAGGCGATTCTCAAGATCGTTGGGAAGTAATTCCTGAACTTTCTGAATGTGATAAGGATGAAATAATTGTTCCTTCAATACATCATAAATCATTGTTTTAGAAACGACCAACTGCAAACCTAAACGCCGCGTGCTTAATTGTGAGTTTTCCTCAACCATGTTCAAAATTTGTTCTTTGGTTCTACCGTCCTTACTGTTCCTTGTCGTCCTCGATCCATACTTCTAGGCTTGAAGCAACCATTCTCACGAAAGCGCCTCTCCAGATTTCCAAACGTTTGGTGGTTCGGCACTATGCGATCTGGAAATCTTCCAGCATATACTCTCGCGCTTTCATGTCCATTGCCTTGACAAAATCCGTGCACCCTAACCATATCAACCATTTCAGAGTTACTGCACTTCTCCGTGCCTAATAGTATTAAAACATCGCCAAAGACCTAGTTAAGAACTTAAGAAACACTGTTGTGTCAAGAATTTGTTGTCAAGCCTAATAAGCTAATAAGCTAGGTGGTTGAAAAAATGAAATCATGAAATTAAAAAACTATTTTTGTGATTGAACCGTTCATCATATCAAAATTTCTCGAGAGACAAAAAAGTTTGATAACTAGCCTAGCTACTCAATGTCTAAAACAGTTTTGCTCGAACGCAGACAGTTGAAAAATTATGGTTGATTGAAAACACGTTTTTAGGGAAACTTGTAAAATGCCTAGGTCATTGAGAGGATCTCTAAAATACGTGAATAACGCACTTGACTACGCATACCGATCGAGTCGTTCTCGAGTTATTTGAAAAATAAGAAAAAAAATCTTTGGGTTTGGCGACCTCTAGCGGCCAAACGAAGAAACTTTTCATATAGGTAAGTTGGCCTAAATCAAATTATTTCGAGCTGAAGAATCTGTGGTATATCGTTGTACACGCAATTAACCGACACCCAGTTCAATTAAGAACATTTTAAATATCCCAAATATTGGGGAATAATATAAATGAGTGAGGTCGTTAAGTAATATTTTGATTATTGACGAATGTTGAGAAAAATGCACTCATCTAACCAAACGATGCTTACTCCAAAAAGAATAATCAAAAAGCATTCTATCAGTAGGATATTCGATACCCGAGGCATCTAATACTATCATATTCTTCAAGAGCTTGAACTTTTTGGAAATATAAGGCTAGTTTTTATATTTTCGTGTCTGCAGAAATTTGCCTAATAGATGTTTCTAGGTTCACTTCTACACTTCTGTTTCTTCATTAATCTTCCTTTTGACAGTTTTCTGTTTTTTGAATCAACCGAATTCGCGCAAGTTTCTTTCATGTCTGGAAAATCTTCACAGCTCTGGTTCAACACGATCTGGACATCGTTGCCTATACAGACAAAGTGCTCGAGCACTATTTGTTAGATTGAAAATATAGTTTGATTATGTTAGGTTAGAGTAGTTTTATTTACTTGAATTTTGTCTTTCATATTTTTTAATTCACCATGAAAAACCATCGGAATCTTCTATTCGGTTTTGAGTCTTTTTTACTCAGAAGAAGAAATGATGTGAGTTATCCGAACTGAAAAATTGCTAAAAACACTTTCTTAGACAAAAAAATATTTATCACAAACTCGAGCAGTCGCCCCTTTTACAAATTTTATCGATCAATCAGATATGTTAGTTTTTTCCTGACTTTTTTGGTAACTTCTTTTTTCTTGGAAAACAGAGCTTTTCAAATGATACACTTTTCTGCATAAGGTACTCCAAATTGAACAAATAATTGGGAAAAAAATTAAAATTTGGTGTTAAAGTGAAGGTCAAATTCCGGTATTTTCGAAAGTGTTCAATATTTCAGTATGTTAGGTTAGAATATCATTCTGGATGCATTGCGGTTTTTGTTTTATTGGAATTGAACAACAATTTTAGGAGCTATTTTCACAGAACACTGGATAAAATAATACATCAGATGATCATTATACAACCATTCATAATCAAATATGTGCCCACATTCCAACAAAAAATTCTTTTTTCTTCCTGTTGCAAGATTCAGTAACTTTAAAAATTCAAGTCTATTGACAATTGCAAGCGTCGACCGTTCATTAATCAAATGAACATGTGAAATGAAACTGATATTTTACAGGAAATTTTACAGTGTCTATCCCAAAGGGTTCGTTAATAAGCAAAATTGTCCCATTTTATCAAGTGGAAAAGTCGATTATCGAAAAGCTGATGCATTCACTAAAAGTTTCAGCAGTCGCATTTCTCTCAGCAAGAGAAACTTTGTTACTGTGAATATTGACCACTATTCTGCGAAGCTAACTAACTTTTGACGTATGTAACATAAGTGATCGCATCGAAAATTCTACCTGAATTTCATGTTAGATCTAATAATCATGACAAGATGAATAATTTTGGTTTCATTGTTGTTGATAAACGTCAATTCCATCCGACAGTTAAATTCAAAATGGCCAACAAATTAGAAATTTTAAAGAGTATCTACAACCTAGTAGGACGATTGTTGAACGCATACTTGAACAGAAGCTAAAATGTCAGCAAAATAATTTATAGGACAATAAAAAGAATGTGAGGAGGGTCAAACATGCATCAATTTGCTAATGTGGATGACCTCATATTTTGTCTGAAAACTAGGTAGGTAGGCTCATAGATGCTGCCCAAAACCTGATTGGAACTTCTAGTCGAAAGCTAGGCCGGTTTTATGCAAGACAACCTGAAACATTTGTCCTATAAAATATCCAAAAAGAACAGTGTCCAAAGTATATATAGGCGCAATTCCAACGAACACCAAAATATCTCTCTGACGAGAAGGTATTTTGTTTGAAATCATGTGAACATAGTATATATGAAAAATGTTCGCTCTTTCACATTCTGAAATGAAGCATAAGGATGGATTCTACATTCCTACCATTGATAACTGTCCGAAAGAAGTGAACTAAACAAAGGCAAAATTTTCAGCCAAAGCTTTGTTTTATGAAGTTTCAGCTTCATATAATAGCCGTGTTCAAAGAGAAGTGGTAGATTCTGAACTTTATACCCTGGAGAGTTTTCATGTCCCATCGACTGTAGCTTTTATTAAAGAAGAAATCCAGGGGGTGTTGAGAATCACCGAGTGGAATCAGGCTACAACGAAGGACAAATGTTATTCATTTGCACCTGTAATGTAAGAACATTGCTGGCCGACCACTAGAACATGTACATTGGGATCTATTGGGACTTAAAATAAGGAGAAGAGGTGAAAACCAAGTCATGCTGCAATCTGAAACCCGGCGTACTGGAGAGGAGAGGAAGGTAACACTGTCGAAGGAGTCAGTTTAATGATTAACAAACACCAGGTCCAGACGATCAATAGTTTAAGCTCATGGATTTGTTATCTTGTACTGAAATCAAACAAAACTCACAACTTGAAAATCATCGAGCATATGTTCCTACCACAACACGTTCATACCAAGAGGTTGATGAGTTCTATGTGGATATTTGTTTAGTCTCGCATAAGAAACATGATCTTTACATTTCCTGATCGGCGACATCTATGCCAGTTTTGGTGTGAAACCAAATGGAACTGAGACATTTATATGATTGATTTGGTGAAAGAAACGATAGAGGCAATATGGTACTGGACTTTCTAGAACATGGTCTATATGACATGAACATGTTTTTCAATTATCAACGCAGGAAGAAAGGACATAGTCAAGTCCCGATGGTACCAAAAAAATGAAATATTCTTCATAATAACTAACAAGAAAGAAACGGTTTGTGATATTACAATACTGAATAGATTCTCAAGAGATAGCGACCAAATATGGTCAGAGCAAAATGTGTCCTCACTCTACAACTAGGACGAAAAAAACTTATGTCGACAAGGAAGAAGATCATCCGACGGATGCGAGATACGAATATGGACGCATCCCAACAAACACTGAATAGCAAACTAGACGTAGCAGAAGGCACAAGTAATGAACAACCCAATTAGAAAATTACAACATCATTTAGAAAGGCTATGAACGAACATTAATCGAGACAAAGCCGGGGCGCTTAAAAAATAACCGCAAACACGAGAAACCTTATGGAGATAAGGAGAAAGTTAAATGGTGCGAATACCGTGAATGAAGCAGAGCTTCGAAAATTATTTCAACGATCTTAACACAAACTGGGCAGCACAAATGATAGAGAACAGTAAAAACATAAAAGTTAACTAGCTTACTCAGATGGTAGAATTAGAAAGTTAGGGAAAGGTAGAGGATTTTTACTCAACGCTGTATCGAAGAGAAACTGAAGAAAAATTTCTAACCAGACACCTCATATTCAGAATCAAGGTTCAGAAAATGTACAAGGTGCTCCATCGAAGATGAAAAATAATGAATCTCCGGCGAAGATCAGATAGTTATCGGATCTAACAAAATGATTGGACACAATATCGTACTGAAAACAAAGCTCTTCAATAAATGCCTATCAAGTGCCAAAATTCTGTCAAAATGGAACAACGCCATTATCGTAATACTCCCAAGAACGGAAATGCCGCAGATATATCCAATTACAGACCAATAAGCTTGCTCACACATCAATGCCAAAGTATTTACAAAAATCCTAACAAAACGCCTCATAAACAAGCTAGGCTTGTTTGAACCAAGACAACAAGCTGGCTTTCTTGCGAAATTTGGCATAAATAACCACCTTCAAGAAATAACGATCTTAATAGAGAAAAGCATTGAATACACTCTGCCGCTAGTACTAATTTTTGTTGAATATCAAAAGTTTTTAACTTAGTGAGATAACAAGAAATACGCTAAGCCTTGGACGACTAGAGAATCGATCTTAGATACATAAATATCATAAAAAATATTTACGATGACGCTACGTCACAAGTCTCTCTCCATGAACTCACTAATAAATTCAAGATTAAGGGTAGATTGAGGCAAAGCGGCTAGTTATCAATATTCACCACCTTATTGGAATACTTATTCAGAAGAATGAATTCGAACGAGAGAGGAATTAACCTGGATGGAGAATACCTTCGTTTTACGACGACATTGCCATCATGTCAATTCGATTGGAAGATGGAGATATTTTAAGAGTTAGCAACAGTTGCATGAGGTAGGCTTGAAGATAAATATGTCAAAAACAAAAATGATGACCAACCCGGTTCTGAGCGACCTTATATCCATCGATGATAGAGCAGATTCAATCATTTACATATTTAGGTCATGAAATATCTATCAGTAGGACAATGAAACCCTCGAAACAGACAAACGGATATGGCTGACGCGGGCAGCATTTGAAAAGTTTTCAAATCTGGTTTGTCCCTTCCCTCAAACGTAAGGTCAATGATCAATGCGTACTATCAGTACTAACTTATAGGTACTATCATTTACGAGGGAATCAGCAAATAAAATGATTGTAGCCCAACGGAAAATTGAAAGATCAATGTTGGGCATTATTTTAAGTAATAGGACCTCGAACAGTATTGTAAAACAAATAACAAGGGTCCAAGATGCGGTTGGAAAAATAACAACACACAAATGGAACTGGGCAGATGATCAAAATGCGATGGTCGAAATGACTACTAGAATGGTACCCGGGGCTGAAAGCTCAAAGAAGTAGAGGACGTCCACTAACTTGCTGGAAGGTTGGTATGAAACGATATGCCCAAATTGTACAAGCTCAGTCCAAAATCAAGGGAAGTGGTAAATTTTGAATGAGTCCTTAGTCCAGAAGTGGACCACAGTGGGTGGGGATGATATAATTTTCTGGTCGGATTTTGCTTCTAGCCATTACGCCTGGAGAATTCGGGAATAGCTAGAACAAAATATTGTGAATTATATACGAAAGTAGATGGTCTTCGTAATGGTCCTCAAGCTTGTCCAAGAGAGGAATTTTGGTGGTTGCTTGATACTATGGTGTATTAAAATGCCTGGCATGCTCAAAATGAGTATTAGGTATGAACTCGAATTTTTCGAAAAATTCGAGGATTAGACCAGAACATCGTCCAAAAGAAGATGAATATGTTAACAAAATTGAGCGCTATTAGAGACCATGGCCTACTATCAATTATGTATTGATTTCATCTTATCGAAAGACCTGGAATAGAGAGTTAACGTTATTAATTTATTTATGAAGTTGTTTAAATTATCTCCCAAAACTTATGTCACATATTTTAATGCTCTTAACTGGTTATTGTGGATATTGACGGTACTTGATTTCAATAGGCGAAACAATATATCATGAAGCCGTAAGGACAATAAATTATTTGAATGAAATCGTATTTGTGTGAAACAAGCTACATATAGCACCGATTTCGTAGTTTCAATTAATGCATCTTGCGAAATATAGAATTATACACTAATTGGAAAATGATCTTAACGTCGAGACCAGATATGTACCTCATCTTTGTTATAGCGTGCAACATTCGTCTATTAATATGGCAAAAATAGTCTTTCCCAAAACAAAACATCGCCATATCGTTTATTGATTTATTCTGTTCAGTTTCTATTGTAAGTCCAATCTTGGAGAGAATTAAAATATAAAAAAATATTGATAGTTAAATTTTACTCGAAATTATTCCCATTCGTACCGTTCATTTTACTCCATAACTTTCATAATTTGTATATGCTGCTCATGCAAATCCTTTATATACACATCCATGAAAGATGAAAAGCTGCTATAGTTCAACAATGCACATAAGAGGAGATCAGATGAAGCCAAACCTAGCAAGCAAGCTGCACTATTTCCCAACTAAAAGTCACAATTGTTTAGTTAACTAGTTTTGCAGTACGAAATGGTGCATTGCCGTGAAGCAAAATCACTTACGCCTTCGAATATGCATACTGTTTTCGAAGCGGAGCTCAGTTTAAATCATCTTCATGTAGCTCAAACTCGTTTTTATTATTCATAACGGAATTCTACCAAGTAAAAGCCTCTCAAATTCATATGTTCATGTAGCTCAGTATTCACAAATTCTCCAGATGTAAGAAGCTTATAATAGATTTATTTATTGGATTATTGATAATTTCAAAATTTTACACAATGAAAATAACAGACAAAAACTCAATCTATTGGAAATTTTAGAGATCAACAAAGAAATGAATTCAGGTAGGTTACTTAATAACCAATTAGATCAAAATCCTTTTCCTTCACTCAATATTTTCAATTCATAAAGTAAGCAACTCCGATGGGTTTTCCAACATACCTCTTGTACATATTGTAATATTAAGTAGGAAATAAGACTAATATATAAGGAATAACTCTGTTCGTTAGTTTGTATCTATCTGATGAAGCCACAGTGTGGTGAAACCGGTCATAGTTTTGTTAATATAGTGAACATCTAAATACTTTAGTTTTATTTCATTGAAATACAGAGATCATTTTGAACCCATTGTCTTCAGAAAGAAAATTTTCATTTTAACAATTCACCCATAAAGATAGAATCTAGAGGGCTTCCGCAAAACGCTTGTGTTGTATATTGTATCGATTTAATTTTCTTTTCTCCTTGTTTCAGGTGAGTATAAAGTTGTTTTCCTGAGAATATTCCACCTAGGAGAAGCGGTAAATTATTGGAGAATAATGGGGTGAAGTATGCAAGAATTGTGTCATAGCCTTGTTATCTTATTTTGCGATCGCATAATAAGTTTCGAACGCAGGGTTCTTCTCAGCAAGGTTTCCCGTAGAAAGAGCCACGTATAATGCGCCGATAATAAATTGAACGCAAAAAGTGCTTGGCTTTGAAATTTTTCACGAAAACAATAGCGCTTTAACAAGTTCAAATAATGAGGTCCACGAGAGATGTACTGCTTTTCCTCTTTATTGTGTTATCAACTCTGACTAAATTTCTATTCGCTTCTTTTTTTAGAAAACTCACTTAAGTGATCCAGTTTTAATGAGAATTATAACGAAAAAAAAGCTTATAATACATCTTACGTATTTCTAATTCTCGAAGTCGAATGTTCAGATGCATTATCATTTCTTTTACAGAGGGTTGCATCTCAAACGTGCCATCCAGTATGTTTCTTATCCCGTTATGATTAGAAAAATTTGCTGAAACAAGTTTATTTAGGATACATCTTTTGACATATTTTTGAGACTCTAAGAGGAGACGCTTCAACCACTCAAAATTAAACAAGGCAAAGAGGTCGAGCGATACATCATCTGAAAGATCTTTGAAGCTTCTTTACAAAAAATAGTAATTGTGTAGGAACAGTTTTTAATCTCAAACGAGCCACCTTGAATATTTTAGTTGTTTTCAAGATTATTCATAAAATGTGAAACAAATCAAATTTTTGATTTCAAGCATTGTTAGTGCTTGCGTGTATTCAGCAGTATACTCCATTACCTTGAGATTTCAGATGAGTTAAGTAGATTTTGAAAGCTCTTTCACAATCAACATTAATCTTAAGAATATTTTATTTATTCATGTTCAGTAAAAAAAAATCCAATAATTTCAAACCGAATAATTATCAATACCGAGAAGGAGCTAAGTTTTAAGTTTTGCAAGTAGTAGGTTATCGTTCCCTATTTTTGTATTATCAGAGGATAGATCACATTTTCAATGATATAGAGATAAATTCCTCTGTTAAAATTACCAATAATGAACAGAGATTCAATTATATGGTTATCTGCTTTTCTGTGAAACAAAGTATTACCGAATATATCCAGGAAAGCATTAATAATATTAATTTCTACTTATCGACAATTTTGAAAAGTACAAAAATCAAGTATCAACATAAAAAACCTACGCTTTCATATTCAAAATCAAATAAGCTTTCCTTACCCAAGTACCACGAGCGTTTGGTAAACTATGTGAAGGGGTGGGGACTTAACACGATACACGATTGGAAAAAAAGCAAGAGCATTTCATTATTTGCAAATTAGGTCCTCGTTCAATGTGGCTGAAAAGTTCACTATTCGACAGCCCACCCTACATGGAATATTCAATGAAAATATCACCTCGTCAATTATTCAATGTAACGAAACGTGTGTCCATTTTTTTCACTTTTCTTCATTGGATTTGTTCATATATATTTATATATATATATATATATATATATATATATATATATATATATATATATATATATATATATATATATCGCAATGAACCAAATTGCAGATGACTATCGAATAAAATTTTGTTCAGATCCTTCCCATAAATTTTAGGTAGCGAAATAAAAAGACCATTTCCCAGAAGTGCTCTCCTCTATTAGTATAAGAAAGAAACGAATATATGCGTGTCTTTTCCCAATTATGTAATGAACGTTATCTTAGTTCACTACAACAATAATATGAAATCGCCCTTTCAACCATCTAAAACTGAACAACCAGCCGTTCAATTCTCGTGAACATAACGTATTCCAGTAAATTTTATTATCTGACGAAACAATTTCAGCTCTAGTAAATGTCAATAACATGTTACTTGCCGCAATAAAATCGACCATCCTGCACAATTTCATTATTTTCAAGCACCTATGCAATCAAACATAGACAATTTAATGGCTTATAACAATCGTCGGACGTGCATTTCATTCTACGTTTCATATACAATCGATTCCTTCTTTGCGCATCCAACAGAAAAATCTCTCCGCGTGTTATTGCCGCCAAGAGTATCTGAACAAAGCTTTCGTCTCATATGTGCGAGAAAGAAATAGTCGCTGCTTTACACAAAGGCATATTTGACGATTTTTCCGGGGTATGTTCTCAATATTTTAGTTCTTCCAATGATATTCTTTGGGCTAAACATACTTGACTGAAAAACTTTCAACTACTATTACTACTACTATACTATACTAGAAGTATTTTTTCTGAGAGTTTTTACTGATGAATTAATTTCTTGGTTAAATTAAATTGACTTCACATCATTTCCAAGATAAATATATTTTCAAGAAGTGCAACATTTTATTTTTCGGAATAATCTCAGTTGGATGAACGTGTTTCAAAGAAATTGTAACTGATGTGTTCACGTCTTGAAGGCCAATAATGCTTTCAGCTTTTTCGATTTGTTGTCGTTTTATATGTTGCTAATATTTATTTTAGGAATAGTCCTCGTTGGACGAAAAGTGGTATTTTTCCTATGAACCAACCTTCCTCTTCCTGATTACTATTCTTACCAATAAATAGGCTTTTTGTTGCAGCCAATCGACTATCAATAAGACTTCAAAATTTTTCATGATATGAAATACTTTCTAGATCTATAGCGATTTGTTCTGCATAATAATTTCAGCTGTAATAAAGTGGCTTTTTTTAGTATGATTTCTACTGTTTAATTCTATTTTGAAGGTCCTTTTGAATCGATTATGATTCAACCTTGTTTGTTTAGTTGTTGTCCCTTTGAGCAATGTTTGGTTGTAAAAAAATCTCTATTGTACAAAACGCACCCATTCCATCATAAATGCAATCTTATTGATTTTTTTATTGAATCTAATCCATTATTAATAATTCTTCAAACTTTTCGAGAAGTATGATTTTTTGTCCTATATTATTTTTCAAAATAATTTCCATCGAAAGAGGAAGGAAGTTTACTTCCTTCCTCTTTCCAATGGGATAAGTTGTTAAATCATCTGCTTTCTCGAATAGACAATGATTGAAGCTTTTCAAGAAATTTTCTTTGGCAATATTTCACTTTTTGAAATGATCTTCGTTGAAGTGAACGCATGTATTTTGAACAAAAGCAATTTTAACTGATGATTTGACCTATCTATTCTGGTTTTGTAGAGGATAAGTAATGCTATAAGTTTTTCGGAAAATGTTTTCTGACGCAACTTTATTCGAAAAATTCTCGTTCTTACGAGAGGAAATTCTGACTTCTTTCTTGAAGCCCATCTTTCGCCACAGAGAAGAACGCTAAACGCGCTTTTCGAAAAATATGTCTGTCTGCAATATTTCATTCTTCGTAATAATTCCCGAAGAAATAAAACCACTTGCCGTTTCTGAGAAAAGTTTCAACTGAGGCATTGATTCATTCATTGTACGTCACTCACCAACCAATTCTGAGTCAAATTTTTCGAAAACTCGGATGGACAATTTTATTTGAGGAGTTGATTAATTTTTAACATTAGCGATTAGCGGTGCTCCAAACATTTCATGAACTAATTTCACTAATTCTGCGATATTTTATTTTTCTGAATAACCAGTTGGACTAAATGCAGTTATCACTTTATGGGGATAATTTCAACTGTTGAATTCAGTTATTTTTTAACCCAATCGACAGTTAATTCACCTAAAGGGGCCACTTGATTGTCAAAAGTGATTGCTTTCTACATCTGAAGAGACAAAATTATCTCAGTTGGACAAAATATAATATACTTCTCAGATCTGTAGCGTTTCATTCTGCTTAATAATTTCCTTTAACTTTAGAGAAAAAGATTATTTTTCAGATCACTACCAAGTGATGTGCTTAATTGATTTTTGAAGGTCTCATGATGGTCAAGATTCAAGATTGTGTGTTTTGTTGTTTTCCATTTTATAAATGTTTTATTCAAATTCTATTCGGAAATATGCACTTAATAATTCTTCGAACTTCGAAATATGCTATGTTTTCTTCGTCTGCCAACACTATTTTTCAAAATATTCATCATTGAACTAAACGCATTTTCCTCTTTCGAAAGAACTTTTAAGTTTTGTCGGTGATTAATAGTGCCTTAAGTTTTTCGGAAAATGTTTTCTTTGTCAGTAATATTTTTTTTTCGCAATATTCCTGTTCCTACCCTTTTGTAATGAAAAACTCAAAATTACTAAAAGCTCTTTCCGAGAAATATTTCTGTCTGCATTATTTGAATCTTCGAAATAATCCCCATATCACTCTTAATGTGGACAATTTCACGTGAGGAATTGACATTTTTTGAAAAGCATTAGACAGCTGTCAATTTTTCGCGAAATATCATGTTTTCTAATTCTGCTATATTTTGTTTTTCGAAATAACACGTTAGATTAAAAGCTTTCAGCTTTTCATGAGCACAATTTTGACCCAGGAGTTCAGTTTTCAACAGTCAATTTTAGGTCAAAGGGCCACTTGATTGTCTCTAGTCCTTCCTTTCTATGTCTGTTATATTTGATTATTTCATATCATCTCAGTTGGACTAAATGCACTTATTTCTTCTTAACCGAATTTTTTAGTGATGAATTGACTTCTCAGTTGTATCTAAAATATTTAATTGTAATGTACAAACTTATGAAGCCCATATCAGTGACCACCTTGCCCTCTCACTTGATCTATGTATTAGCTTCCATAAAAAAGCCGAAACTGTATCGAGAATGGTCAGAAATTTAAACGATCAAAATCTTAATAAGTTTGCATCGAGTATTTCTCAATGTAATTTTCAGGACTTATACATAGATTCTGATGTTGATGAATGTTTTGGGGCATTTGTAGATACCATTCAACATATCTTTGAAATTTGTTGCCCTCTTATGCGTAGTTCCAATTATACTCATAACAGGAAAAACTGGATTACTCCAGAAATTGTTTTGGCCAAATGTGACCTACAAAATCTTCATTGGTTACATTCTAATATAAAACTCAATCCTCTAATGATTTATATAAGAAAGCCAAATCCTATTATAAATCCTTAATCCTAAGAACCAAATACAATTTTCACAGTGAACTTATTGATAAATCTGTAAATAAAAATAGAACTGTGTGGAATCTAGTAAATACTATGACTGGTCGAAAACGTATGGAACAAAATTCTATTGCACTGGTTATTGATAATGTTACGCATAACGATCCCAAGGATTTGGCTGAGATTTTCGCTAATCATTTCACTACAGTTGCTTGTTCTTCCCTCAACAGTTATTATAAAGACTCAATGTCATCCTCATGTACGACGTCACGTATATTAGACACAACCTTTTTCTTCCACCCAATCCTGGAGCATGAAATCCATGATGTTATAAGATCACTCAAAAACAACAAAGGTTCTAGTGTTGATTTCATCTCAGCACGAATTCTGAAGATGATAGGTACCGATATCAGCCGACATTTCGCTCATGTTATTAACCTGTCAATTAGCACAGGCGTATTTCCTCGTATTCTGAAAAAGCAATCGTCATTCCTATTCATAAAAGGATGATGTACACGATATCATGAACTATAGACCTATATCTATCTTAAGTGTCTTTTCCAAGGTTTTTGAAAGAATGGTGTTTGATAGAATGATGAAGTACCTAGATAAATTTCAAATACTCGATACTGCACAACATGGTTTCAGAACCGGCCGCTCGACTCAAACTGGAGCATTGCAGTTCGTGGAGTTCGTCTATCGTTGCCTTGATAATGGTCAATATGTTGCTGGATTGTTCTTTGACTTGTCTAAAGCGTTTGATAGTCTTGCTATCCAGTTCATATTGGATAAATGTTATAATCTTGGATTCAGAGGCGTGTTCTTGAACTGGATTCGTAGTTATCTGGAGGACAGAACTGCCTCAATCAGGGTTCACGACTCGTTCTCAAATGAACAGTACTGTAAATTAGGAGTACCCCAGGGTTCTGTCTTGTGGCCACTTCTATTTCTGTTATTCATCAACAATCTGCCACCAAATTTGAAAAAAATATTCTACAGAAAATCTAATATTCGCAATTTATTATCAAAAATAATCTGGTTGATACTGTTCGCTGATGACTCTTCCATAGCTATTACTGCTGAGACTCTTGAGGAGCTTCAAAAGTTATGCGAGCTGCTGGTGGAGAGTTTCGTAGAATGGTGCCATTTTAATGCTATTATGATCAATGTCAACAAGACGGAATGCATTCACTTCACTCTGTCGTCTTGTGATCAGGGTAGCATAACAATAAGGTATTTAGATACAGTCATCTCTTCGAAGGACACCACTAAATTCCTCGGCGTTCACATCGATAGGAATCTGAAGTGGAGTGCACATATCGATGCGATTTGTAAGAGGCTGAATAGTTCCTATTATGCCCTAAATAGAATCAAGAGTTCACTACCTCTAAGTTCCCTTGTGAACGTTTATTACAGTTTGGTATATAGTCACCTGTCCTATAACATCTTACTGTGGGGAAATTCCTCAGACGTAGGTAGAGTTTTCATCATCCAGAAAAGAATTCTGCGAATGATGTTCGATACAGCTCCACAATCTTCATGTAGACGGTTGTTCCTGAAGAATGGTATCCTCACATTGGCGTCTATTTTCATTTTGAGATGCCTTGTTTATATTAAAGAGAATGAAAGTAACATGACTAAACTTTCTAACTTTCATTCCCACAATACTAGAAATAAGGAAACATTATGTATCCCTAAACACAGAACTTCTAGATTTGAAATGTCGCCCCTGTACCAGGGTATCAGATTGTTCAATCATCTTCCACGGCATATACAGGGTCTAAGTGTAAAAAGATTTAAGGTAGCAGTTAAGAATTTACTTTTAGCAAAATGTTTTTATACTGTGAATGAGTTTCTATGTGTTGATTTAGATAATGTCTAAATGTCTTTTCTATTGACCTGTCCTATACATACTTGTGATGTCTTAAGGGATCAATAAATTATTATTATTATTATTATTATTATTCTTTCATTTTAAATAATTTCCGTTGGTCTAGATGCATTGACTTATCTTGAGGACAATTCTTCGTGACGAGTTAATTTGTGTGTCAAAGACTACTCACGTTCAGAAAAAAAGGAAGTTTTCTTGTAGTAAATTCAAATATGTAGAAACAATAAATTTCTGAATACTTTTCTGCTCATCCACAACTGAAAGAGCTCAATTTCGAGAAATGCATTTTCATTTCAACACAAAATTATTATTATTGGAAAGATGTTAACCCTCAGTTATAATATTATTATATAAGTGTAACCCAACTCCTGAAGACATAGTTATAAAAATTATCTGAAATCAATTTTCCATTAAATTCATTCGTATCAATTTTCGTAGCCGGAATAGGGTCTAGAAAACTCGTTTATTCTTCTGAAAACCTCAATTTAAAGTGGCAGGGACACTGTCAGCAGATACGGCGGTCTAATTGTATCCCATTGTGAGAATCCATCGATTTCTATATAGCGTTATTATCGAAAGTCCCAGACGAGGGAAACCATTTACTTACAATAGATTTCCTGAGGAAATAAAATGTTTTAACATCTGATAAACATTTAGGGCGAATCAAAACACTAGCAATTTCACCTACTTTACCTACGAAAAGTACAAGAATGTTCATGGAAATTTCATCGTTTTTTTGGCCTTTCTTAATTTATTACAGATTGCAGGAATGCAATAGCATCTTATTATTATGAAGAGCTATACAATCCACAACCTCCATTTTTTGATATTCAGCACCGAATCCAGACGTACGTAGAAAAGCAGAGTTTTTAAATCAATTGGCAAGTTTGTTAAAATCATGGGAATAAGCTTATTCAGACCCAGTTCTGTAATCTACAATTTTTGTATTTTGGGTAACTGAATTGATTATCGCGTTAGGGTTACAACAGTTATTATTTTAATGTTCAAGATAACTATAAGTTTCTATCCTTCGGTCTACAATATATGGTGAGATCTCCTTCAATAAAATATCACGGAAAGAACATAACTCAATTCTAGCTGTATTTTGAGTTTGATGCTAATGTGAATAGAATTCAGATTCATTGGAAAGTTCTCAAACTGTCCTTACCCAGAGTATAGGTGTTTATTTCACCTCATATTATTTTGGTTAGACTTCTAGAAAATAAGATCTCATGGCTACTCTTGCCTTATGTTTATTCAATCCGGTAAATCAAAAAGTTGTTTCTAACAATTAAATCTTTTGGATCTAGGTGGAAGTTGTATTTCATGAAGATTACTGTGAATTTGAGAAAAAAAACATCTCCGTTAAACCTAACCTAAGAAGTCAATCATTTTCACCACTCGTTAAGAAATGTTTGCATCAATGATAAGCAGATTCTAATATTCATCATGCAGCAGTGGTAAAACTCAAATCCTTATGCTTCAGTTTGCATGATACATGAATGTGTCTTTATAATTTATCTGTTTATAAGGAAATTTTCAACATAACGATCGAATTCTTCAAAAGATTTCCCTCCCCCCTCGACACTTCATTGTATTTATTCAGTTAAATAATCGACAGTGATGGTACTGTGAAGATGGCGGATTCCCTAGACCTAGGTGAAAAACCAAAAAGAAACTGCTGAACATGGTCTTATGAATCGGAATTTATATCAACATTTCTCGCCAACAACATTCATCTAACAATTAATGGAAATAAATCCATGAGTGTGTCAGCATAAATATCTAAAAACGAGGCTCAATGATGCAATAATCCACATCGGAGAGATCAAGAACAGAATAGAAAACGCAAAATCCGCTTCTGCCAAAATAACAAAATGCCTCTGAAATCCCCCTTATTAATTGGAATTTTGACAATAAAGGACACCATAGATGAAGGAATTGATTAGTGATCAAAGACTCATAATAGAAAAAAATACAATATGAGAAGGTTGTATCCCATTACACAATCATCACTGGAACTCAGGAGGAAGAGACCGGAAGCGTTAAGGATGTAATATGGTACGTGTACGACTCTAAAACTATGAATGGATCGAGTTCGAAGTTGTTTTGGAATGGAATTCAAGTAATTGATATGATTTGGAAGATAAATAACGGTGTTTCTGATGAATATTGGTACCATAAAAATCTTCAAGAGTATATGAAGAGTTGATTCTAGAGGGGACGAATTAACATCTTCACCTACAGTTATAATGTTATAATGGCACTAAAGGTCAAATGGCACTAAAGGTCAAATGGCACTAAAGGTCAAATGGCACTAAAGGTCAAATGGCACTAAAGGTCAAATGGCACTAAAGGTCAAATGGCACTAAAGGTCAAATGGCACTAAAGGTCAAATGGCACTAAAGGTCAAATGGCACTAAAGGTCAATTGGCACTAAAGGTCAAAGACACCAGATTCAAACTGATCTCGGAATCTCTAGAAAATCTAATTATAATATCAAGCGCTCAAAAAGAGGTCTTGCTTGGCACGGCACGTGTCGTCCGAGGATTCCTATCAATCGCCAGGTAATCTCTTAGCTTTTGTCCGAGTCATATATATATATATATATATATATATATATATATATATATATATATATATATATATATATATAGAACGCTTGAACTTTTATGATTGTCTACTCCAAATTTGTCAAAACGACCGGACTGACCTATATAAAAAGCAGGAAAATTATTACAAAATATTTATACAGGATGCTACATAATAGTATGTCACAACTTGAGAGAGTAAATCTATGTGCACACGTTTAAATACACATAGGTCCGCAAAAGCTTCGTTACAAAGCTACAGGGAGTTAAAATTCCGGAAAAATTCTTCAAAACTCCTGCAGATTTTGAGATATTCTGCCCAATTTTGGAATGCAAGCTATATTTCACAGCCTCCATCATTACACGTCCTAGATTTTAACTGAAATTCACAAGGTGTTTTCTTTTCCGAGGCCATGTCTTCTTTTGCCGCTTCGAACTTTTTTGCAGTAAGTCACTGGTCAGCGCACAATAAAATTTCGTAATCTTCGTTCAATTTAGAAACTTTTTTGACACTTGTAATTTTTTCGTATCTCCAACCGTTTTCCAGTGAAAAATTATTGAATTTGAATTTTTTGAATTGTATGTTATTCGCTTAATAAAAAAAATGAAAATACTCGATATGTATGCCCAAAGTTTGCTTTTATTTTGATAGCTCGTCTTCTGAGACGTGACTTATGCTTATTCAATATCGAACTGAAAAAAGAACATTTGAAAACTAAATATATTGTAGAAGTGTCCTTCATCTACAAGAATACAGGCCTCTGTCCTTCTTCGCATATTATCACGCACTCTTTGAAATATTCCTGGGGTATTTCTTATCGTATCACAAGAGGTTATTATTCGATTTCTCAATTCTACAGTATTCAATGGAATGGTATAAACGAAACTTTCGAGATATCCCCATAAGAAAAAGCATGAATTATTTAAGTCTAAGGACCTAGGAGGCCATGGTTCTGGCCTACCCCGATCTATCTATCGGTTGTTAAATGTATTATTCAAGAATTCCCTAGTTTCTCCACTAAAATGTGCTACTACCCCTTCATGTATGAACCACTTTATGTTTCTCGCCAAAAGTGGCATATGCTCGAGCAACAAAGGTAACTCTTCCTCAAGAAATTGCCTATAAGCGGGGCCTGTTTAGTCTGTTAGTTCTTGATGATGAGATTCTTCAATGAAATGGGGGTTTTCCTCAGTCCAAGAATGATTATTGTGAAAATTTGTGATAGCAGTTCTCAAAAAGTCAGCTTCGTCTATGAACATTATTTCACTATCAAAATGAGCATTTTCTCTAATTTTATCTAAGAACCATCGGCAGAAATTCAGTCTTGATGGAAAGTCTCGAGGAATTAGAGTTTGGACGCGTTGAATATGAAACGGGTACAATTGAAAGTCGTGAAGAATCATCCAAAATAGAATATGTGAAATATTCAACTGATTTCCAATTTTTTTTGTACTCACATGAGGATTCAAATCAATAGAATTCAAAACTGCTTTCTCAATTTCTGGAGTTCCCCTAGTTTGAGTTGCACCCTTTAAATGATTATTTGCAGTAAAAATACCAGTTTCCCTCAACCTTCTGTGGATATTCAAATATGTTCGCCTGTCTGGTGTTGCTCGATTTGGAAAGCGCACCTGATATAATCACCTGTTTTGTTTCCGTCAGCCAGGCCGTACAATGGATGTCAGCCAATTCGGCGTTAGTAAAATTAGATATTTTTTTTCTTACAGCAATAACTTCAAAAGTCTTAAAACTAATCGTTACTTCAATAAATAATTCAAGCAGACACTGGTTTAGGTTCAGCAACTGTCAAAATAAATAAATAAATAAATAAATAAATAAAACAAATCGAGGCCTACTAGTCATTTTTTTAATTAGAGGTGCTTTCAATTCAGTGAATGCATACAATCGTTTAATAATTTTTTGCTCAAGAACGGTTGGAGATACGAAAAAATTACCTGTGTCAAAAAAGTTTCAATATTAAAAGAAGATGACGAAAGTTGATTGTACGCTGATCAGTGGCCTACTGCAAAAAAGTTTGAAAGGGCAAAATGAGACATGGCTCCGGAAAGAAAACACCTCGTAGATTGTAGTTAAAATTTAGGCTGCTGTAAAAAATAGCTTGCGTTCCAAATTTAGGCTGAATATCTCGAAAACTGCAGGAGTTTTGAAGAAAAAACCAATTTGTCCGTAAATTTCAACACCCTATAGCTCCCTAGAGAAGCGTTTGCGGACCTATGTTTATATGAACTTTTTTTCTTAAAATTTCAGGTAGATGTACCTCCTCAAGTTGTGACATACTCTCATGTAACACCCTGTATACACCTCTTCTTTCACCAATTTCAAGTCTATCTTCGTTATTGACCAAGAGTGAACATATATTTTCCTTATTCGTACATATTGTGTTGATTTTATTCTATTTTAATATATGGCATAATTTTGAACTTATTTGTGGGCCAATTGAATGGTGTAAAATTTTATTGTTTCGTGAAATTGAAGGGCAGTGCAAATCGAGGATAATAATGATTTGTGTTGATTTTTCAGCTAATAATTTGTCTATTATGTTATTGTCGTACCTGTTAGTTGACGCTAATGTTTCCCCATGTTCTTTCTTATTTATAGTTTTTTCGTAAAAAGGAACCATGAGTAATATATGCACAAATGTTTGAAACGCGGACATTTTCATTATTTGCGGATGGAACTATTATTTTGGATTAAGGTTTCAGTGAACGCAGTTTCGATCTGCATAGATTACTCATGGTTTCCCTTTCACGAAAAAACTTAAAGAAAGAAGAAGAAATCAGAATTTTGAGAATATTAACGTCGAATAGCGGGTACGAAAATAAAATCATTGACAAAATGATTGCTAAAATACAACAAAATTTTCTTTTATCTTCCATTCTCCTCACGAAACATTAAAAAATCACAGCATTAATTTAGTCCCACAAATAAGAACTTAATTATTCCATATATAGAATGGATTTCACACAATACTAATAAGATGAATCATTATCCACTCGTGGTCACTAACAAAGATCGACTCGATAAAAGTGAAAAGAGCCGAGTATATAAATTATATTGGACTGCCGGTAGACGAAAATAAGAAATCAATAGTTCGTGATAAATTAACAATTGGTTTTTCAGACCATTGTATAAACGTAAATCATTACTAAATTTTCACGCAAACCCAAATTTTACTATCAAGTAACAAAAGCATGAGATTAGAATTATTAGAATTCGTAGAAATATTTCATCAGCTCACAAAAAAAATCTACCAGTAACTTACGACTACTTGATTTCCGTTTGTCCTCACTCATCCCATTCTGTTTCCTAGTTATAATTTACATTATAATATTTTCATTTCATATTTATAGTCCCTATATTTTGTGAAACTCAAGTCTAGAGTTTTTCTTCAATTGTTCAAATATTTATTGAAAGTGTTTCGCCAAGTGATTAGCGAAACTTCTATATCTATCGAAAATAGAATTTACCTCTTACATTCAAATTATCAATTTCAAAGTGTAATTGTTAATATAAAGTTCTTAAATCATAGGTTAACTTATTTTTGTAGATATACATTTTACATTCTTTATTGGATGGCTGTGGATCAATTTTCAACTTTCATATAAACTGGAAATATAGTACAAAACGAAAAAGTAGTATTTTACTTCAATCATTCAGCTCGCTTATCGTCTTATATGGAAGTTCCATATATTACTTTGAATATTTCCTATCACTCGCAGCTCATGCGATGTGTGAGAATGTGAAAAATATTAAATTTTTCTCGAGTGTGTTATAAAACTAGATAATATAACTCGCGGTAGGCACTAATGTTTATTGGATCAGGAAATGTAGTCTAGCAGAATTCTACGAAGAATTCACATGTGTAATATTCTAACATGGAAGAATGAGTAACAGTGAAACGGAATTAATTCAAAAATTGGAGTTACCTGTGTTGATTTCTTTAGATTCCACAATTATCAACACCATGTTGGCTACTGAATTTTTATTGAAATATTATGTAAGCTCTCAATCAGAAAATATATATTCACGTTATTCAAGATGATCACGATTTTATTCTGAATTTTTAAAAGAAAAGCATTTAAAATTTGAATTTTTGATTGATACAATGGATGAGTTATCTATTTCTCCATAGTTCTATCCTAATTTTGGACATACAATTTAATGAAACAGAAAAAACATATGTCACGATTTTCTGAGTTGTTGAAATAAAATTGCATGGCTACCTCTACAAAAAGGTGTATTGGATCTGGTTTTGGGAATTACATAGTACTACTGTAACGAAAATGATCCAGATAAAATCGATTTGATTTTTATTTTCGAAATTAAGGTATTCGATATAGCAATTTCTTTATGTACATACTACAAATTCACGACAACAATAAAGCTCATGAACACATAATCTAAATATTTAGATTTTTTCTATTTTGGTTTATATGTATTTTTGTTGATCATTTTCACTTTAATTCATCTTTTTCTTGCCTTTACCTGAATAATCAACACTAGGATTAATAACTGAGGTATTTTTCGATTATTTCTTTCTTATGTCTCAAATACCTTGTTGTCCAGTGGACTCCTCATTAACTATCAAATCATATACCAATAAACCACAAACTGAAAATGAAGAATAACTTTCCACTGAAACTACTTGGGAACTACCGTTCTTCCTCTGCTTCGTTCTACAGCTGATTACTCTAGTTCTGGCTGGCTAAATAGTGTTCATATGCATAGAATTCATTCAGTTAAATTGACTTATGCCATAAGAGTAGTAAGTGGTACCATCAGTTCAACCATGATTCCCAGCCTACATATCATCTGGAACAAAATTTCGTTACATATCTGCCAACAATTACCAATCCAAAAACTTAAGAGTCCACCTATTTCAACATTGAAATCTAAGAAACCGATTGGATCACTTGATTTTCTGCACCTTCCTTTCGAAACGTGAGTTCTATGGAAAAATTAATGAAATAAAGTTGTTGTTTTCAATAAGTTTCTCATACAAAATCCTACTATTAAGGTTTTTGGTTTTAGTGTCAGAAGAAAGATTTTGTGTATATTAAAGCGTTCAAAAACAAGTCACGAATGATGTACTTGTATGCTTTTCTAGACAATTTCAGTAAATAGTCCAAATTGTAAGTGTGCCTAATGAAACAATAAGTGGATTAGTTCGATATCTCAATTTCCCGATAATTTTCAACATTGGTATAAATCATTAATTAGAATCAAACACGTAACACACGTCTCTGCATGTCTTTTTCATCTTCCATGTCATAAATCATGAATACGTAAATTTTCTGCGATTCAACTGGAAATTATTTTTGTGATGATTCTTTATCTCTTTCTGCTAACCACGGTAAAGTCAGAGAAAACTCAAAATCAGACAATCAGAAATTTTATCAACGTTTAATTACTCAAAATAACAACTAAACAACCAGTAAGTATGAGATTCTTCAATTGATGCCCCGTCCTGAAAAAATGTGCATTATTCACGGGAATAATAAAATAAATGTAAGCTCTCACTTTTTGTCTTACGATGCGAGACGGAGAGTTAAAATCTAATACAGAATAAGATAACTATAGACCAATAGTTATACGCATGTGCTTTCAAAAAATTTGAGGTGGCCTTTAGGGACAGGATGAAGAACTTCATTGAAAAGATGGACTCATTATATATATATATATATATATATATATATATATATATATATATATATATATATATATATTTCTTGCTTGGTATCGAAATTTCACTTTCGGTGCAATCAATATAGCTCACTCATTCGAAAATGAGCCATATTTCAAGATCGCTGGAACGTTTTTTTCACTAAAAAACTCGAATGGGGCATTCAGTTGATAATTCTGTTATTTATGAATAATTTGTCATATTGATCTTGAAAATATTCCAAGAATTGGTAAAACAGTAGCGTGAAGAATTTTTTTCATTCTGATTTTCATGCTGAAATCGAAATATTTTTTTCTCCTCATGGCGTTGGCACTCCTGAAGTTGTTGTGTTTTTCATGGATGTTCTAGGAAGACAAAGAACCATTTTTTACTAAAACCAACCTACAATTTGTTTTCCGTTCGAATTCAAAATTGCCGACTTCCTCAAATATCAACAATTTTCCCCACGCATTAAAAATTTTTCGCAGTCGTAATAAATCAACTGCGTAATTCAATCACTACATTGAACCTTTCCCATCATTTTGAGGAGTCGAACTCGAATATTGATTTAGAATTGTGTCTATTGTATTATAATGTTTCTCTTTTCCACCACCATATGCACCTCCCGTGGTGAGACCTCTGAACATAGACTGCATGCATTATGGTTTGAACTCGAATTTTATCTTGTTGTTGCTTGTTTCTGACGTTTGAAATTGTTAACAATGGTTTCAACCAATGAGGTTAAGCGTTTCATTGAATGTTTAATTGTGCGTGGATATACTGCTTGGTAAATATTACGCCAATTTCCAGCCCCTAATTACAAAAGAAGTAAAATATTGTGGAAAAATTTCGGACAACAGGGTCATTAGGTAGAAGTCCAGGTACTGGTGCAGCTAGTACTGTTAGAATACAGGTACTACTCGCTTTTTTCATAATCTGTTTCAAGCATCAACTCTACTTTTTTTGTATCACAAACTTTATTGACAATTTCAGGATAACATTCAGCGAATTTCTGCATTAGCATTCAGCCCTATCAGAACTCCAGGAACCAGCTTGACTGTTTCCGAAATGTCTCACAGATGCCAAATCTCTAAAACCTCTGTGAGAAGAATAATAAGACACGATTTGGGTCTTAAGTATTTTCGGAGGCACTATAATTTTCAATTGACTCAAGATGTCAAAGAGCGCAGATTAGAACACGTAGACAAATTGAAAATATCTGGTTCACAGACGAAAAAATGTTCAGTGTTACTCCACCAAAAACAGACGGAATGACAGAGTTTGTGTTCCGACGAATGAAATCAAGAGGAATGTGCCTTTAATTCGAATTCTGAGCGAAAGACAAAAATTTTCCAGGCTTGTAATGGTCTCTGCCGGTATTTCGAGGAACTTTAAATCAAATATTCTCGATCATATGTTACCAACTATTGAGGCGTCAACTCCTCAGTTCACTTTCATGCAGGTGAATGATTGCTGTTTTTTGTATGATATGAATAACAAATCCAAGATAAAATGCGAGTTCAAACCAGATGTCGTCTAAAACTCGATGACATTTCATTATTTTTTGTTCATCATAAAGTTAATGCATGCAGTCTATGTTCAGAGGTTTCAGGTGCATATGATGGTGAAGAAGAGAAACATTATTGACGACAATTGGCACAATTCTAAATCAATATTCGAGTTCGACTCCTCAAAATGATGGGAAAGGTTCAATCTAGTGATTGAATTACGCAGTTGATTTATTACTACTGCGAAAAATTTTTAATGCTCGGGAAAAATTGTTAATATTTGAGGAAGTCGGCCATTTTGAATTCGAACGGAAATCAGATTTTAGGTTGGTTTTAGTAAAATATGCTTCTTAGTCTTCCTATAACTTCCATGAAAAACACAACAACTTCAGGAGTGCCAACGCCATGAGGTGAAAAAAATATTTCGGTTTCAGCTGAAAATCAGAATGAAGAAAATTCTTCACCCTACATTTTTACCAATTCTTGGAATATTTTCAAGATCAATATGCCGAATTGCTCAGAAGAGACTGAATTATCGACTGAATGCACCAATCGCATTTTTCAGTAAAAAAAAACGTTCCAGCGATCTTGAAATATTGCTCATTTTCGAATGAGTCAGCCATATTGGATTTCACCGAAAGTGAAATTTCGATACAATTTCTGAAAAACCTAGTACTTTGGCTTTCCAATGAAAGCAAGAACGAAGTATCCAGCTCTAAAATTGCGAAAGTTATAATGGAAAAGAAATTGTCCGATTTTCTCTGGCGCACCCTATATATGAGGAAAAACTATTCAGAATTTAATTCTCTACAATAAAAAAATAGAAACATACATTATGCTATTTGAATGTTTTATTCTATTCATAGGAGTTATTTGCAGAAATTCAGAATTCACTGTTATCAATATGTGAAGGATATTCTGACTACTGTTACTTCTCGATAATTTTCTACAATCTGAAATTCCATCAATTCCACACATCCAATGATGGATTTCACAATTGAAATAAAAGTAGATGATCCAATTAATCTCTTGAATGTAGGTATATCCTGATTGAATAACATGAAGTATAATATTTCCATTTATCGAAAGCCATTGATAGCAATAATATCGATATAATTGTATACAACGCACGTATCTACCTTTATCTTGGTACTCCAGATTGCATAATATTCCAATAATAGAATATAACTACAGTTTTGGCAATTGAAGTTTCAGTTAAATTGTGGAAAGTTTATCAAACAGACTTATACAATAATTACTAGACCATCGAAAAGCTAATTTCAGAATGCAGAGGAACGCCTCTCGTAGGCAGCATAATGTTCATAAGTTTCCAAATGTAACAGAAACGTATTCAGTAAAACTAACAAAAATTCAAGAGTTATTCCGAACCCCGATCCGTAACGATCATCCATCTGGATAAAAATCGCGTTGACGCTGCTTGAACCCAGTGATTGTACATTCATTGAGAGTGATAAACTTTTAATGAAACTATGGACTTTTTCACGAGTATCAATATTACTTTGGCGTTTAAGACGAACGGTTTTCTGAGGAAAGGTTCGTGAATAGAACCATTTCTAAAACCTCACTCAATTAATTACTGAAGGCATTTTATATGTGTTATTTAGATATGATGCTGGATGCTGGAACACAGTACGGACTTATGGTTTAGCACAAGAAACTCTGTCCGTCACATTTCTTCTCAAAGATCTCGACCATACATTGCCATGCTAACGGAAATTTCTCGGTTGAAATCAAGGTGGTTCTTTCTCCTTACTAACTATTGATGTTAACGCAATTTGTAGATGTGGTCCTTCGCAAAAGTTATTTTAGCGGCTTGTCTATTTTTACTGCTCCGTTGGCGCCCACAAATAAACGCGCATTAGCAACACAATGTATGATCAAAGCATTAGGCTGTGAACTGTGACCTGGTCTCTTCGGGCTAATGTAACCACCTTTTTCGTCTTTTGGAATTCGTTTAAAAAAACGGAAGCAGAAAATTCAAAAGCGTATTTTTACATTATGTTGCTACACCAACCACAGATCACATTATGCAATGAATTTGAGTAAATGTCATGACAGTGACTTTCGCTGCTCTATGACGAACAAGTCATCGGCATAACAGAAACAATGCAGTTTCGAAATTTAAACTTTATGCGCATGCGTTATATGATCATTGCGTCACAAACATTTTGTCGCGCATACTTCGTACACGTCGCTACTGAATTCACAGGTATTGCATAGGTAATGATCAGTTAAACCAAGCAATCGTAGTGGTCACCCTATAGAGAAATCTATGACACTTTTGATTTTGACTTTCCCTACTTCCGGCCATTGTTTTTTGTAATAAAATTTCTTATGTATGACTTTATTCATCCACTTCAGAAATGAATTCAATATTCACTTATTTTTCCGGCATCTTCAAACATGACACGACTTACGTAGCCTCTCCCTTGAACTATTAGCCATATGAGACTGGCATCCCCGACATGTGAACGAAATATCGGCCAAGGCGTATACCTCCCCAAAACATCACTGATCCGCTTCCCTGTCTAACAAATTCTCGAGAATGCTGGGGACGGTTTTACTTTCCAGGTTCCCACCATATTCGAATTCTTCCCAAATCGGAATAATAACTGAATCTAGATTCATCTTTGAAGAAAACTATGGCCCACCTCTCTTGATTCCAGTTTACGTGTTCTTGGCACCAAGCTAAACGAGCAGCGCGATTTCCATGGGTCAGTTGTCGATATCTTATAGGACGTCTGGATTGGAGTTTACCTTCGTGTAGTCGATTTCTCACAGTTTGGTCGGAAATTTGTACATTATGAACTCGTGACAGCTCTTGAGCTAATTGAAATGCTGTGGTAGTACGATCTCTTCTGGCTTGTAAAACCAAAAATCGGTCTTGGGCGACTGTAGTAATCCTGAAACGACCTGTATGGCGTTCTTCTACGCCATGCCAACGGTTCGTAACATCTCTTCTCTAGTCAAATGTCGTCTTTCCATGGTCGAATCACAAAACTTGAATCTTTTATTTGTGCTTACAACAGAAACAGAGTGCCAACTAACTGATTTCAAACACAAAATACATGAAATGATTATAAAGCAGCGTCGCATCTGCTGCACATTTAGTTTTTATAAAAAAAAACTGAAATCTGTTGCGGCACTCTACATAATTTGGTGAGAAATTGATGCAGGTGTTCATTTCTCAAAAAAATCATCCATATAGATCGTTCTGGATACGATATATCGATATTCAGAAGTGTTCCCTTGACTTTTTTGAGGTGTTTATGTACGTATTAACTCACAGCGACAGTCTTTACAATACTTGAGTATTCGAGTATCGGAAACTTGCGTAGCGCTATGGATGAAGTTTATAATATTGATGTTATTGATAATACAGTAAATCTTATGGACAATCAATGAAATTTGGCTTATTAAATAAAAATAATGAAATAATCAAGGGTGCTCAAACTTGAACTGCAGGCGATCTATCTCAAAATTTTCAGACTCTGAGAGGCTGCAAGTATGTGTGATGCAGGGTTAGATGTACATACTCGATACCGTTGCATATATATATATATATATATATATATATATATATATATATATATATATATATATATATATATATATATATATATAGCTTTCCGCGCAATATACATTATTTTAGTCAAGGTTTGGGTTAGGTTAGGTTAGGTTCTTCTCTATAATATCAATGAAAAAACTCATAGTTATTCACAATTGCGAGTGTATTGGTTGTTACAATACAAAAGAGTTACTGAAGAGTGACTTTGAATGTTGAAACGTGGCACTGCATGTCCTCAGCATACTTTTCATAAGATGGTACGTAACCATTGAGTGCTAATCGCAACCATGATGACATATGATCGTCAGTTAGTCGATTGCGATATTTTGACTCAATTATCTTCATTTCAGAAAATGCAGACTCGCACAAGTAAGTTGACCCAAACATTGCCGACAGTTGAAGGGCGGTTTGCCTTAGATTCGGATCTTCTCAGATATAAAACACTAGAAATTTGTATCAGATGCTATAGCTTATATATAGTATATCTGATACAATCTGCACCAACTCAATTTTAACAGAACATGAGTTCATATTAAACTGACTAGCTATTCCAGTAGCTAATTCCTCAATGATTCTACATGAAAAATGATAACTCATAAATGATGCTATATTTGCAATATTCTGCAATCATAAAAACGCATTTCGAATTGTCCCAAAATATTTGATAATTCAGCTTCATACGTATCATAATTCAACTGAGAAATCCTTGCTTTCAGAGACGGAAAATGTTTCTGATCCTTTCTTTGCAGTGGATCTATCATAAGTTGCAATTTACTTTTGAATGCGTTTACTGCGCTAATCATCTCAATAATAGTTTTTCCTTTACCTTGAAGCTCCAAGTTAATGGTGTTTAAGTGCATTGTGATGTCAGTCAAAAATGCCAAATCAGTCAGCCATTTTTCGATTTTCAACATGTGAGTGTCATCACCTATTCCGTCTAGAAAAGCTGTTCGGGCAATAATTCTTCAAACCTTTCAAGGCATTTTCCGCGACTCAACCATCTGACGTCCGTGTGAAGAACTAAATCAGTGTGTTCAGCCAGCTTCCTATCTTCCAACTACAACTTAAAGAGTCGCGGTTGCAACCTACGTGCACGGATGGAATACACAATTTTTGTTACAATGCCCATAGTTTCCTCCATGTTTAAACTTTTGAACTTAAAACTTGTGATGTATAATGCAATGCAATGAAAAAAATGACGAGCATTAGCTCGACACAATTCCACAAAACCGTTTTTGTTTCCAGTCATTGCTGGTGCTCCATCGGTTATAATGCACACTAATTTATATATTGGTAGTTTGAAGTTTTTAACAACATTGGTCAAAAAGTCTTCCTTAGACAACATGTCATTGAATACCATCCGAATAAAATACACAGCTGGGCAGTGTCTGCCATATCGGTGGATACGTCGAACTGTAAAGATTCATGATATCATGTTTTTTATCTGCCATGTCCTGACTCATGACTTTAATACGCCTTGTGACAGTTGGACGAGATAACTGAAGTTCTCTGATAGCAGACATGATTTCTGTTTTATTTTTAAAATTTCAAATAAAGTCTCATCCGCTTCAATAAATGCTTCCTTCACAACCGATCCATCTTCGTATGGTTTCTTGTGTTTCGCCAATACATGAGATATTTCAAATGACGAGATCGTAAGAGCTTCTGATTGTTTGGCTGGTCTTGTGAACATGGTTTGTTATTTTTTCAAACAAGATATCAATCACGTACTTCTCGTTGTTTTAATTCACTCTGTGGCAGAAAATCCTTTCATAGTTTTTATGAACCGTTTTATGATGCCTCTCTAGGTTACCACGCTTAGGTATTGACACTGACGCACGACAAATAAGACAAATGCATTTATCCTTCACCATACAAAAGAAAAAATTCTTCCTCCCAATCGTTATACAAATGATACGTTTCAGATTTCTTCGCTGCACTCATTTTGTACTATTAAATAATAAACTTTATATCGACGTAGTATTGCCTTCAAGTAACAATTCAGAATGACGCCAATTCCTACAACCGCAACATTTATATCGGCGAGAACGAAAGTCTCGAATGTTCCCATCAAACGCGCTGCCCGAAATTTCTAGAAAAGCGGCAAGAATAAGAAACGCAGCATTTTTTTGACAAGTACCCCGCGTTTCTTTGATAAAGATTGCCGCTAGCAGAGTGTTATTTTATAACGTAATATATTTTTGTTGTTTAGTTGCAACTTATTAAAAATTTTCTTCTTCTCGAGATCTACTCAAAACGCACTCGCGATCGACCGTTTGTGTACCCCTAATCTAGAATAAAATCGCCGACAAGGCTGGTGGAAAAAGTTTTGGTTATGTCTATGTATTCTTATATAACGGCAAAAAAAAGTTTCTTTTTTGTTAGTAACTCCATATAACATACACCAACATTTTCTATTCATCTAATACCGAGTTACCTTTGCACGTATGATGCTTCCCGTAAATTGAAAACTTTCACAGAATCGTTGAAACTGGTGATTTTTTAATTTTGAGCAGTTGTTATGATCATTGATTATCAATTGGGTAACGTTTTCTGTTTTTTCTTCGTCAAAATTACAAAAGAGCTCTTCAGAATTTGTTTCTATTCAAAGTACCAGGAAACGTACAGAACATTACCCCTATTTCATTTTTCTTCCATTCGTTTACAGAGATACTTACCTCTAAATTCTTAAGAATCAATCAAGCAAAATATTTTAGAATAGAGTAGTGGAGTAAAGAATCTGAAAACAATTTTAACGAAGAGGCATTCGACCCACATACCTATAATTTTGAGTTGGGGGATGCTGAGGACAGATGATTTCAGATTCCCTCAGTTCGCAAATTCTAAAATATCCATAGTTCATCAAATGATCAATTAGATTCATTAACTCACTCCTAATAAACCTATTAAATCGTCAATTTGTAATACAACAGAACCCTACTTAATTGAATAGTAATCTTTGCTTGAAGATTTTTTTTTGCCAAAATAAATGTTCAACTTTCTTTTACGCTATTAGGTGAACATATAATTGTTTCATTCATTCAAAGAATAAGCATGTGGAATAGTCATTGTATGGTGAAATACGGCATAATACAGTGGTCTTTCCAGTAGTCCCAATTCCATTATAACTTTTAACAAAATAAATAGAAACACCCCAAACGTGGGGGCGCCAAAAATGGATAAACAGGATAAACAGGCGAAACTCCCATACACGTTTCTCCTAAATATTGTGGTATCTCATACGTAAACATGGAATAGCAATCAAGGATCTTGGCAATAACAATGAATATTCAAATTGTGTCTTCACGCTGAACGCACATCTCTGAGGTGCATAGATGTATTTCTCGTAAAGAAATTTCCGTTGTTTATCACTACTGCTTAGAAGATTCAGCAGTTATTAATCAGAAAGCATTTTATATTAGAAAGCTCATAAATTGTATTTTAAAGAAAATTTAATATTCACGTTTCAAGCGATTAAATATACGTTAATCTACGAATTAGGTTTACGGCTAATGAACCTCAACTTATTCAGCGTGTGTCGTCTAATAATTCATCTTTGCATGGAAAACAAAATTTAAATAAATGTCCAATTCTCAACTAGTCGTTAAACTAGTATCCATTAATGGTTAATGTAAATATTAATTTTCATTTATGAGAGCCTCCAAAATTTTAGGGAACACCTACAAATATCAATTAATTCAGAGTAAAACGATCGATTCACAAAAGAATAAGATTCAAACACCTTGTAAAATGGAAAGCTCTAGTAAAAAAGTATTTTCAAAAGGACACTTTCGCATCGATTTGCCATACTTAAGTTTAAATTATAAATGATTGCCTAATTCATCCCAAGATCATTGGGTTGTCAAGTGCCAATCGAATTTCCTTCATTTTGGAGAAAGTTTCGTAGCTGAAGATTTATTTTCAAGGATAGGATTCTAGTCTGAAGAGCATGATAAACAAGGAAGAACGTTGAAATTGTCTTCCAGAGTATTTCATACTCATTGTTGTATGGTAAGGGACTACCATTGGTATAATTATCTCTGTGAGAATTTCTCATCAGCTTGTTTCGTATAAAGAGGGCCAGTCCTTTCACTAAAACGTACGCCTCCAAACACATTACAGATCCATTACCATCTTTATGGTTTCAAGAGCATGCAGAAAACGGTACGTTTGGCAAGCCTTCCGTCTGTCATTCTATATATATGTCCTAGCCATCCCAATTGTCTATTTTGTAATTTCCTCTCTATCAGTTTTTTTGTTCCTGAATATTTCGTTCCATATTTTATCTCTTGTTCTTATGCGTTTATTATGCTCTTCTCCTTCATCATGAGGGTCGAAGTTCCACAGCCATAGATTAATATAGTAATTATGACCTTTTGATCACTTCAAATTTAATATCACTGTTACTCCTCTTTTTACAAGGATATACTTCATAAGCTATCATATAGTCTTCCAACATTAGCTATTTTATTCTTTATTTGCTTTTCCATTCTTCTGTTATTTCGTATTATTGTTCCCAAGTATTCAAATTCTTCGATTTCTATTATTAAAATGTTTTGTGTCTTTATTTCAGGTTCTATTCTATGTTTTTTATCTATATTTATTTTCATGTTAATGTTGTTAAGTTCACTCATTGAAATATTCAGGATGTATTGTAATTTTTGGACCGAGTCTGCTTCTAATGCCATGTCATCCACAACTAGTAGCTCCGTCAATTCAATTTTTTACATTTTCAATGTCTTAGTGCTATATCATATTCTTTATTTTGTCTTTTTAATTGCGTCATCTGAAACAACTGCAAATAAAAGTGTGTTAAGGACTTAAGCCTATTTAAAAATCTGTTTCAACTCTTCGTTGTTAGTCCATTTGTTTTGTTTTTTGTTGTGTCGTATGGACTTTTGCAATTTCCATTAGTTCTTTATCTACTCCATATTTTCTTAGAGTTTCCTGACCTCTTCCCTACTATCTAAACTAACCTCTTCCTGTTTCACCGTAACAATTACTTCTCTTAGGTCGATAAGAATTATGTGGATGTTATTGTTTTTATCAATGCCTTTCTCAGTGGTTTGTTTAGCTACAAATATGCCGTTCTGTATACTTCTAACTTTCTTAAGTTTGTACTATATTTCCTCTAGTTGAATTTCTATTTGTTGCCCTATTCTTGGGTCAATTATTCTATCGATAATTTTTGCTGGCGAGCTGATCGATGTTATCCCCCTATAATTTTGTAAATCCCTTATGTCGCCTTTTTTGTATAAGGATAAAATGATTCAAGTTTTCCATTCTTTCGATACCTTCATTTCTCTTAAATTTTGTTCATTGATTTTTTCAGCTCTGTCCTTATATTTTCTACCAAGTTTCTTATCATTTTCGTTGTGATTTCTTCAATTTCAGCAGCGTTTCCTAACTTTTGGTTCTCAATGGTTTCAATTACTTCTTTTTCCGACATTATTGTTGATGTTGTTTCCCTGAATTTTCGTGTAAATGTTTCGCTTTTTATCATCTGTTTTGGTAATTTTTAGGAAAGAGGACCCCACATCTATATTATTTTGTCTTTTTCTGTTTTATTATTCCTTCCTTTGCCATGATATTTCGCATATTAAAATTCTCTTCACCCCTTAATTTTTTCAGCATTCCGTATAGGAGGTTTTGGTTATCTCCACAATTGCCTTCATGAATCGTCCAAATTTTATCTTAGATTCTTGAGTAGCTTCTCTTCTCTTATTTCTGACTAGCTCTCTTTTCTTTCTGTATTTTCGAAATCTTGTAGTATTTTTGGATTGAGGTAGTTTCCCCACAAAATTTTCTAGTCTTCAATGCTTTTCTGTGTGTCAGTTGACCTTGTGGTGATGTTTCATTTATCCAGAAAGTTTTTTCTGCAGCATGCAAAGTTTTCAATCTACGAAACTATATATTTCGTTTTCTATTGAGACACTTGAATAATTATGAATTCGGCCATTACTATTGCTTTCCTATTAACTTTTTTTCCTTGAAGACTAAAAAACATTTCCTAATGAATTTTCTTCCTTTTTGTTCTCCAGTAGGATTAACAAAAGAGTTTATTCCTCTGGTGAAACGTAGAAAATTTTCATTCAATAAGGTACTTCTCAAGAATAATGTTGTTTCCTAATTTTCCAGATATAATTGGTCGAAGGAAATATTAGAAAATCCGATGCCAATTAATTGGTTTCCCTTTGAAACGCGTTTCATTTTCACAATTCTAACAATGCCAAGCTTAACAACTATCTATTGTTGTGTTCTCTGTATGAAAAATGGATCGCTTCATCCTTGCACAATATTGAAAAATGAGAAACATTTTGTGTTCTTATTGTGTTAGCAGAATCGGTCTAGAGTATGACTCACTTTTGTTCAAACGTAGGTGGAAAAAGATTTCAAAAGATAGAGAACTCCGCAACTAGACACCATCTCTTCGTTATACAGGAGTGCATGAAGAACGCCAATTTTATCACATTACATATTTAATTTTTGACATTCACCGTGTGAATGTTAGATCTATATCACTCATCGAATTTGGAATATTTTTTGCGATCAGTTTGATAGGCATTATTTTCCAAAAACACTGAATAAATAACCAACAGTTTCAAGCAACCTACAATAAATTATGATTAACATGCCGGTACACGTTCGAGCAAAAAGTACACTGTTGCTTGATCAGGGAAGAATTCTCTACAATCGGTTTCTTCCAGATTCTGTACAACGCGTCTCAAATTCGTTGTCCTAGAATGGTAACTTCTAAAGTAATAGGGATAGAACGATGGGGTTTCCACGAAGTGCTACTACTTTTTCATGAAAAATAGATGCAGTCAACAAAACTTTTATAAACCTCTTCGTTTACGAGTTCAAATGCTTCGATTTTCAAATACTACTCTATCGCGGTTATACTTTAACATGGCGCAATAGTGAAAAGTGCATCTTGAAGGATTTTATAAGGGAATCGAGGAGATTATTTTTAAGGGGTACCGTTTTCACATTATAAACTTAACTCGTAATTTGTTCAATGAAACTCCCTGTATATTTTTATTTAATCGAGTTATATTCATTGAACCTACATAAGGCAAAAAATATTATTTGAAGGTTATAAATATGATTTTTCATCAATTTTCGAAAAGACGGCTGTGAAAATTGATCGAATCAATCAAGTAGTATGGACTATTCTGTTTTCCAGAAATCAATTCATTACTCTCCGTTTTCGATAACAAATAATATACTCCGCTATATCAATTGGAAAATATCATAGTCGCCTTAGGAAAAATTACTGTCTGTGACATTTATAAAAGAAGAATAACATTCTGTGATTCGTTAATCTAAAATTTGGCTGCGGTTAAAAATTTCGACTTTAGCGAAAAATATGTTTTAAGGAGTATGATAAAGTTGTGAATGCATCAATTGATGTCTACTTGGAGAAGTAACAAATCATGAGGTGTTACTTTTACAACACTCCTGAACTCTACAATAATATATGGTTTCTAGAACGGAGGCAACCATGTACCAAAACATTTGGTAGAATGAAAATTTTCTGATCAATCCTGAATCATTTGGGAAACCTACTCAAAAAACTATAGAAACCTCAAAGGGAGAATAATGAAAAAAAATTATGAACACACATCAATGAATTCAGATGGAACCAACTCAATCTTACAGGAATGTTAAAGAAACCCTCGGCGTATTCAGGCTTTCTTTATTAGAATATTGAGGAAACATAAATGTAAACCATATACGTTGAAGTTGGTACAGAATCTGTATTCAGGTGCAACGACTTGAGTCTAGACATTGATATTTGGAAAAACATCGCCCAATATGCAAATTTTCATCGAAAAATCATATGGTCTGATGATTTTTACACTAGTAGTACTGGAATTTTCAATATTAATTATAAGAGATAT
Source organism: Cryptolaemus montrouzieri (assembly GCA_013387265.2). NCBI lineage: Eukaryota > Metazoa > Arthropoda > Insecta > Coleoptera > Coccinellidae > Cryptolaemus > Cryptolaemus montrouzieri. The sequence goes on along the minus strand of JABFTP020000021.1, from coordinate 87,797,245 downwards.
TAGTCACTTGAGAATGAACATGTAATTTGCCAAAAGGGAGACAAGACATGTTCCATTTAAGCGCTTTATTTTGGGTGGTTCCCTTAAATTACATATTTCGAGGAAACTCTTACTGCAGACCCTATGGACTAATGTCCATAATTCGTAAATGGTGGTGCAATATCTGAACCATCATTTTGCAGAAAGTTGGATCAGTACATATGGTCCATTGCAATGGCTAGCGAGGTCACCTAACCTGACAGATCCCGATTTTTTGTATAGGGTTATTTACAAGACAAGATCTATTCAATTCATCAGCTTGCGATAGAAGATTCACGCATATCGACAGAAAGTCCATTTTGAACAAAGATTCATTTTATAATTATCAAATATTTACTAACCTAACTATATCAATACATTTGAAAATGAATTAATCTCTGACAATATAAGAAATGGAATACAATATAAGGAGGTGGTTTTCAAATGTTTCGATAATTTTCAATTGCAATTATATTCTTTCATCAACTACTGGGTAATGAATTTTTCATTATCGAAATACAAATGTTATTAATTGATTATCGAAGGAACGTAACTTATCGCTTCGATAAAGCGAACCATCCACAACACTTGTTCGATCGAATTATAACGGCCACATTTCCAAAAATTGATGGAAAATCCTATCTATAAAATAGAAATAGCAGTTTCAGTCTCCAATTATGGCTAAATATCTTTCTGCAGTAAGAGTTCCTTTCGAAAATATGAAATTTCAGGCTACCACCCAGAATGAACCTAGCCAAGCTGAAACCGAACCTGCCTTGTTGCTCCTTTGGCTGAATTACATGTTTGTTATTATGAATATTGAAAATTCGAGCACAGTTGATGTAACATTCATCAGACCATATAATACACACACCACAAAAATTGTCGCATCACATGGTATTCTCAATTCCACAATCGATTAAGCAGCTCGATCGCAGTTTCTTTGTCAAAATATGTTTTTTTGACATATGAGTGTAAAAAATCTTCTCTATGTAGTAACATTTGTTTCCATATGACTAGAACACGTCTGAAACATGAATGAGTTTATTTGACTATCAGTATTCATTCAATTTCTCTTCAGTTTTCACGCTAAATTAATGCAAGTTTTCTGTGTTTCTTGTTAATTTTCGAATCTTCAAATTTATTTTAATGGCTGCTGAACCTCCTGGACGTTATTTGAGTGATCATGAAGTGGTAAGAATTGTAACACTTCTAGAGGAGGGGCGAAGCCAACGTTATGAGGCTAATTTGTTGAATGTTAACCAAAACACTATTTCAAGAGCAATTAATCGGTACCACGCAACAGTGGAATATGGAAGAAGGGCCGGACAGGGGAGAAATCGAATAACAGCAACAGTTGATGATCGTTGGCTTCGTTTAACTGCACTAAGAGTTCGGCACTGTACGGCTAGAATGCTACAAAATGAACTTTTACTTACCAGAAATGTGCATATTTCATTGCAAACTGTTAGAAACAGGCTCAGGGAAAACGATATCAGACCAAGGGTGGCTTCTACCGGCCCGCGTCTCACCAGAGAGCATCGAGTTGCAAGACTTCGGTTTGCGAGGGAACATGCAAATTGGGGTATTCCAGAATGATCGAATGTTCTGTTTTCCGACGAGTCCAGGTTCTGTCTAGTATCAAATGATAGACATATGACCAACCTAAAAGTTTATATAGTACTGTCGTAAAAGTAGGGTGATGCGACAATTTTTGTGGGGAGTGTATTTCAATAAAAATTTCAATATTGGGCAATGTTAACCAAATACCAACGACTAAACTTAAGTCACTCTGGATCACCTGGGTGCAGATTTTGAACAAACTTCAATTTATATGGTTTATATTTATATATTCTATGTGCAGAAGTCTTGGGGTTTTTTATAGTTTTTTTTATCCGTAACACTTCCTAACTAATTCCATTGACTTGTCAAGGCCGCTTCTCCAAACCTTGATGGAATATCCTATTCGTAACATAAAGGTAGCATATTTTGCGTTCCATGAAAATTGAACCAGTAAATTTTAGATATATTTATAAAGGTTCAATGACTATAATTCAATCACGTAAAAATAAAAAGGCTGTTCTGATAAAAAAACTACAAATTTGGTGTATAAGTAGAAAAGTGTACCCCTCAAACAATCTGGTTTCACCACTGGATTCTCCGTGCAAAATTCTGTAAGATGTAATATTCATTATTGCGCCATGTTGAAGGATAATCGAGATACGAGTTGTATTTTACAATTGAAAATTTCAGAAATCAGCCTGTATATCGTTAAAGGAGGGAACTATGAAAGTTGTGTTGAATGCGTCTTTTGTTTTATCGAAATTAGCACCAGATCGAGGACACCGCATCCTCGAATCTGTCTTAGTTTAGAAGTTACCACTCAAAGACAACGAATTCGGAACACATTGTACACCCAGATTTGGTATAGCTCCGAAAACCCTCTTAATTGCTTAGACTTTTTCTAAAATATTATTATCCATATTCCTCACAAAAAATTAAAGATCCAGCCTGTTGTTCAAATATATCTAGGAGAAGGGAAGGCAAGATGGAAGGAGCGGGTAAGATGGAAAGTACCTGCATAACCTATATACGTAACATCTCATCAATGTTGCTAAGCAAATAAACAAACCGCCATATTGTCTTGACTCCCACGAAGTTTAGTTGGGTTCGCGCCAGCAAGTGATCACTATTATTGTTTTATTTATTCGTTGCAATTTTCTAACAAAAACAGGATTTTTTTGCAGTGATACTGTTTACAAAAGGTAAGAATTATTATGATTTTGGTTCTACATTGAATATCTACTAGGGGTTGATTGTATGAATTGATATTCACCATAAGAAAAAACGTAAGTTTACAAAAGTATTGACATACCATATTATTATTAGTATCTGCTTATGGGCAAGTTGGAAAGTTGAGCTTTAGGATAAGATGAAAAATTTACATCTTGCTCGAGAAGCATTTTTGTTTCGTTTGTTATCTCAAAATGCGTAATTATTTATTTTGTTGAATAACTGAGAACACTGCAATAGAAAATCTGTTTTGCTTGTTTTGTGGAGAACTATCTGTGAAACCACCCTCAGAGACTGGTTCACGGCCCTCTCTATACAAGGCCGGAGCAACTCATGTGGCAACAGCGCGTGACGTCACACTAACAGGGTTACCTGACATTGAACTAGCACAGAGTTTATATGGCGCGGGTATTTTAAATTAAATTCGCATGCATTTAAATGATACTATAATATGAAAACACTTCGAAACATGCACTTAAAATGATAGAGAAATGTGTAAGAAAAATATTAATCATGATAGTAGAAATAAGTAACTGAAAACAACAATAGGTAAATGATTTGAAGTACAGTAAGAAGTTTCCGTTTTTTTGGGATGTGTAATTTAATTTAGAAGCTGGTTCCAATAACATATTAGATTCTTTTTCATATAAGTTTCTGGAACCAGTAAATTTTGCAACAACTGCTTCATAAGATTTTTCATCTTGATAATACTCTGGAAAAACAAAACTCTTTTCGTTATCTTTTAATTCATCTAGTTATTTCTGATGTTGCTAAAAATATGAATAGTATCATAAGTTAAAAAAGTTTTATGATGATCTGAAAGTGGGTACATAACCTCGGAGGTGGCATTTTTTGAGAGATTTTCAAATATTACTCGAGTAACTCGATTATTAGCAGAAATGATGGCGACAACTTTGAGATTACAATTTTTCAGTAACGTACAAACTTTTCGAGTCATTTCTGCCAACTCTTTCCTTATGATGTTATGGACTGGAAAAAGAGAGACAACATGCTTAAATTCACCAAACGCTGAAGAAATTAAATATGTCACCACTGTTTTAGCTGCACAAGAATTTTCATTTTCTGCATGTCCCAAAAAATCCTCATTTTTATAATTATATTTTTGTTTGATATATATTCCATCTATTTGCAAAATAATATATTTTCCCTGCTATTTAGCTGGCTAACTCTTCTTTTAAGAAAATGTTCTTTCTCCTCTGGCTTATAAGCTGAAATTTTCAAAGAATTTGTCATTTTTTTGAATTGTTTCTCGGTGAGGCAATGTTAAAATGAAATTTTCTCTCAACATAAAATAGTATGCAGTAGACTGGATGTATATTAAAAAAGAATGAAGAATCATTCGTGGAGAATAACTCATAGACTTTTTTCCTTCAAAGCTCGAATTGAATTGCTCTTTTAAAATATTTATCTTGTGAAAAACCCTGCTTTCATCGTGTATTTTTTAATTGCGACCATGTATTCATTTTGCCACCACCATTAGGAACCCAATCCAAATCTTATTTAGATATATAACAGTTGTTTGTACATACCTCTATACTCAACCTATCTTGCACTTTAATACAGACAGGTATCATATTTTCCAAATCAACCTGATGAAAACAAACATTATCACTCAAAACTTCACAGGTCCACTGTTGTAAATACAGTTTTTGCCTCAAATAGTGTAATAACACTATAAAGTCGTCAATAATGTCTCCACACAGCCATTGTTCGATTTCCTGTTTCTCTCTTTATAAGAGCTTTTTCTTTCGGACAGCAGGCTCTTTCCGTACTTCTGGCAATTTCTTGCTTATATAGGAAGGTAAATTGGGAAATAATGTGGGAACTGCTCCAGGTACCAGTGCATACCTCAAGTCAAGTCCACATACACTTCTCTTCTTTTAAAATAAAATGAGGTTCAAAATGTTTTGAACAAACAACAGACTTTTTACCAGGAGTCCAGTTTTTTTCTGGAAATGTTTTTCATCCAAATATTCCTCAACAAGTCATCCTTTGGAGAATTAAACACTGATACTTTTTCTTTTTGCGATTTATAATTGCTTTTACAAGCTGACACTACACAAGTATTCGGCATGTTTAGAGTCTCGAAAAAAAAATAAACAGAACTAGACACCATATACAGATGAATAAGCACCTGATTATTCTAAACTTGAAGTGATGTTACGCTCAAATGAATACAGTTCGCAATGAAAACTGTAGAATGTTTAAACAATGCTTAAAAACTTCCGAAAACGAATAAAAGACTAAATATCTTTAACGTGCCTCAACCAACTGTAAACAATGGGCCGCATGATGCGCTGAAGGTTCATTTTCACTCGATAGGGGCCATCTATAGCCCTGCTAGCATTGTTGCCAATTATCAGCAGCTCCGGCCTTGTATAGAGAGGACCGTGTCTGGTTACAATGTCCGTCTTGTAATGGTTGGGCGCATGAGCTGTGTACTAATACAGAAGATAGTAGTTTATTCTGTACCAACACTAATATTTAAAGTTATCATATTCATTCCATCTTGTTCGTATAACCTTTCCATTTTGCCTTCAATGTGCGGGCAAAATGGAATATGTCAGAGTTTTACTCTATGTGTCTTTACTGATTCTTTACCAAATATCAATTAGTATTACTTTTAGAAAATATTTTTCATCAGATTTACTGTTAAGAGTGATTAAAATAAATTATTAATTATGTTAAATGTTGTTAAGTTAACTACACAAAGTTAAACCTTCCACCTTGCCCTCCCTACCCCTATATCGATTAAATTAATTTTCGCGCCTACATTGATAGTCTCTATTAATTCAGATCATATTATTTTATATGTGATTTATTTAAACATGGTAAATGAAAATTAATCAACAGAAACAGAAAACATCTTTCTCTATACATAATGAAAACATACGCTGAATGCTGAAACAAGTCGATTTTTGTCTCGAGTAGTACCATTGCTTATGAAGACATTGAGTATGTTAGATCAGGCCCCTACTCCCATCATCCCTAACCTACAAAATCTCAAATATATGGGTCGAATGGTATTTCGATTATCTATATGAATCGGTAGTTTTTTCTGTTGAAATTTCGACACGTGCTAGGAAAAATTTTCAGGCTTAGAACCAAGAATTTTCTCAATGGGTGAGTCTGAGTCATTGAAGAATTTTTGACCCATATCATGCACACCAATTATGCTTAACTTTCTCTGAATATTGACTATGAGTTTCCAATTCAGTGCTTTGGCAGTTTTGAAAATTGGCGACACCGTTTAAGTTGAAGGCAGGTTAGGTTAGGTTAGGTTAGGTTAGGTTAGGTTAGGTTAGGTTAGGTTAGATTCCGAGAATAGTAATTTATTTCACAAAATAAATGTGTATTTGATTTTTGCTCCTCTCCGCGTTTAGACAAAGAACTTCACTTATGTACCTATATACAGGATGTCTCCCAAGCTCTATTAAACACTTCATGGAGAAATTCTAAGAAAAATCAGTGGAACAGAATTGTCATAATCTTTTCAAATTTAGAGATATTCAGCTTCAAATAATTAATCCTCTTGGGTTCTGATATCACGATTTTCAACATACGAGAGCGATTGTGTGATGTTACCATAAATGGAATGAAATGCCCATATTGTTGAATAAAAGGTGACATTCGTAATCATAGTTTAATAATTATCAAGGATTGATGCATAAATGTAAGAATATATTTTTCGAAAGATAATTATTGTCTTCGAAGTCATTAAATAAAATAATAAATAAGATCATATCTAACCTCACATCTACGAAGAAATTACTGCAGAACAATGCAATGGACCTGTCATTTCTAATTCTTTCAGTGGCATTTTTCAGTCGAAATTAATTTGTTATATCCATATATAAGATGATTTGTTTCATTTATGATAGATAGAAGTTTAACAGGTTGAAATCCGGTGACCTTGATGGCCAAGCTACTGAACCTCCTATACTAATGCAGCTATTTGGAAAATGTTCATTTCATTCATATTATTTCTCAATATAGTGGTGCTCTATCTTGTTTATAATACATATACTGAATACAATTTAGCAGAACATCATCAACTGATGAACAGCGTCTTCTGTGAGAAATTCCGATTAGAAATGGCACTCAATCTGTTAATTAAAATATGTATGAGTGAGAAACTTCCCGAAACGTTGATCTCTGAATCTCCTTTGGATACGTCTTTGCTAAAATGCGTTGGGATTCTACAGGGCCCATAAATAATCATTATGGAAATTATCACACCACACTACTCCTCGGGACATTTGCGACTGATTTACAACTCGCCGAATACTTATCGAAGGATCTTATCTTCAACGTAGTCTATAATATTGTCCTTATTTCGTACGATGACTTGATGAGGTCGTACATGTTTTGACTTGAGTGTTTTCGCTTATCTTAGTTTCTGAGGAAGTCTTCGGTGATTTTTTCTAGCGCTTTTTCGTGCGTTTCCATTGCAAAACCATAAACATATCTCATAACTGTATTCTTTTTTGCTGATATTATCTGGGCTAGTTACAGGTAACTTATTGCGTTTCCCGAAATTTGCGCCTTAAATGATCATCAAAATTTCAATTTTAAATGGTTCGGTTAGATTCATTGTTTACAAACACAAAACTTACTATTTAACAGCATATTGAAGACATTCTTTCAAAATTTCAGTAAGCAACACGATGACAATATTTCCCTACATCTGGCTTTAAAAGACTTTTTCAGCGAGGAGTAATAACAGACATAAACACCTCAAAAAAGTCTAGGGAACATTATCTTTAAAATAAGAATTTGATGATTCGAATTTATAGAAATCTTTCGGTTTTTGTTAGGATGCATTGTATATAATGTATTCTCAAGAAAACAACAGAGATCATTTTGACGCAGGAAATTTCTTTTTAGGGTGTCCCACACATGCTCGATGAGATTCAGATCTGAGAAGCAAGATGGCCACGGTAGAAGATCGATATCATTTTCTTCAATAATGTTCAAGACAACTCTTGCACGATGAGGGAGGGGCATTATTTTGTTGGAAGAGTCGATTTTGACCCATTGTTTGGAGATACGGTACCACTACAGGTAAAACTATCTCATTTGCGTAAGAATTTCCCCTGAGGTTGTTCTGTATGAAAACGAGGTCAGTTCTTCCACCAAGGCGTATACCTCCCCAAAACATCACTGATCCGCCTCCCTGTCTAACATCTTCTCGAGGAGACTGTTTTGCTTTCCAGGTTCCCTCCATATTCGAATTCTTCTGAATCGGGACAATAACTAAATCTAGATTCATCACTGAAGAGAACTGTGGCCCACCTCTCTTGATTCCAGTTTACGTGTTCTTGGCACCAAGCTAAACGAGCAGCGCGATTTCCATGGGTCATTTGTGGAACTCTTAAAGGACGTCTGGAGTGGAGTTGACCTTCGTGCAGTCGATTTCTCACAGTTTGGTCGAAAATTTGTACATTATGAACTCGTGATGGCGCTTGAGATAATTGAGATATTGTGGTAGTACGATCTCTTCTGGCTTGTAAAACGAAAAATCGGTCTTGGGCGACTGTAGTAATCCTGAAACGACCTGTATGGTCTTCTTCTACGCTACCTGTTTCATTGAAACGCGAATCACAAAACTTGAATCTTTTATTTGTGCTTACAACAGAAACAAAGTGCCAACTAACTGATTTCAAACACTGAATACATGAAATGATTATAAAGCAGCGTCGCATCTGCTGCATTTTTAGTTTTTATGAGAAGAAAACTGAAATCTGTTGCGGCACTACATAATTTGGTGAGAAATTGATGCAGGTGTTCATTCCTAAAAAAAATCATCCATATTGATCGTTCTAGATACGATATATCGATATTCAGAAGTGTTCCCTAGACTTTTTTGAGGTGTTTATTATGCAATTTGAAGAAAGACAGTTGGGTTTTTTCCAGTCTTTTCATCACCAGAGAAAAACAAAATTACATGCCACACATAATAAACTGAAAATGAAAATTGTGAAATTACATAACAATCACCTGACGTTTTACTAAATTTATGCCATTTATAGTCAGCACATTTTTAAATTTTACTCTTTCTCTACTTCAACCTATTCAATCATATAATAACTCTATTGAAATCCCAAAGGTTTCAAGGATAGAAAATCTATTATTGACGTTCAACGTCATATCAGTGTCTTACTCTAATTTCCAATAAAAATAGGAGAATTGTCAGTCCGACGAAAATACTGGGGTAATTTTCATTTTACGAATATAACACCTTGAAGGGCAAACCTATTTTCTAGGTGTTTTCGGGATTTAGTGCCACTATTTCCTTCCCTTACTACGTTGAGTCATATGAGAAAGGAATTTTATTTCATCCTCTTGAAAGTTACGCATGGATTCCAATTTTCAGGTTCCATATAAAAGCGGAATGTTGAAACTGAAATAGCTTGCCTCGCATTATGATCTCATCAACAAACATGAAATTCCCTCGGAGCATTTGATTTTTTCTTCCACTCGTTCTACATATAATTTTCTAAGAGAGTGAACGAAATCATATTAATTTGATACGAAAGATGTATTTTATGTTTTGTATGCTGAAATATAGAGCTCACATCAATCAAGAGTCACTGCTCAAAATGAAACTCGACGATTTGTTAATATTAACCCGAAATTCTAGTTCTATACGTGCTGTGTTTTAGTTTTAGCTTTGTTTTAGTGTAGTTAGTTGATGAATTAAATTGAAACATGACTTATTTCGCGTAATAATATTCTTCAATTTCCAAGGACAATTATCTCATCAAGAATGTCTCGGAATTGGTTTCTGTTTTCTGCATTGAAGTACCATTCCATTCAACAGTTATCCGTTGGTATGAAGAGTTTAAACGCAAAAGGGTTAGGCTTATCGACAATCCCAGAGCAGCTGTACCAAAAACAGTGGTCACTCAAGGAAATGAGGATGCAATGCGAAAAATTATCTAGAAAGATCGGCACGCAACATATCAAGAGATTGAGTTGGCATTGCGGATCTGAAGGACCTAAATACAAACAATTTTGCACCAAAATTTGCGTGTGAAAAATTTAGTATTCGGTAGGATACCGCATCTGTTGACCGAAGAACAGAAAGCAGTTCGTACCGTTTGTTTCAGAAACAGGTCATGTACCAACAATTCCTTCACATGATCAAAGAAGAAATACTGACAATTGGTACACAACCGAGCCTTCCAAGAGACCATATTGTTGGTAGCATCAAAACCATTGGAATAACTGCTTTCAGAATTGCTTCGAAACAATGAAGAAGTATATTAATCATAGCGGAGAATACTTTGAAAAACATTAAAGTCTTTAAAATCTCTCATTTGTTTCATTCGAGCTTCATTCTTTTTAACTTTGAAGAATATTCAAGTTCGTTATAAACATTAGGCCGGCCAATGGACGTAAATTTTTGAAGATGTAAACGAAAAAGGTTATTATTATTAGACCAATAGATTCTTTCGGTGAAGAAAGGCCGAATACTTATTTCCCATATTTTTTTACGGAAGACGATAAGTATGCTCGTATATCAAGTGTTCCGTGAAAAACACACTAAGCTATATCTTTTACAATTGTTGTTTGCTTCAATGGAACAAAAACTGAATAGCATTTTGGTTAAAATTCTAACAGCCTGAGAAATTTTCATAGATCTGTCACTTATGTAAATAAAAAGTTAGCGCAAATACCGAAAGTTGACCTTCACTTGGACTTTTCAATTTTTCGACCACTTATTCAATTTTGAGTTCCTTCTGTGAAAAATGTACCAATCAAAACTCTGTATTTTCAAGAAAAAAAATTATCAAACAATTGTGGAAGAAATCTCACCTTTCCAAGTCATCGTTGTAATTCATAAAATGGGCGAATGTTCGAGCTTCTGACGAAAGTTTTCTTTCCTAGAGACATTATTTCAGTTCGGATAACTCACATTATTACTATTCTTTGTTTCTGTTGTAAGCACAAAAAGAAACAGAAGATTCTTCTAAATCATGTCGTAAGCTCTGCGATGGAATACCATTGGAAATCACGGAATAATCTGTAAAGAATCACAAAGGATGTCATTCTGTATTATTATCTAGGAATTACGTTACATTAGGTACCTATCCGCTGATTTTTGTGATTGTTTCGTTCCGAGTCTTTTTCATTTGGAATTCATAATTACGAAAGACAAAACTCAAGTGAAGTCAGACATGATGGAAGTTTATTTCCAATCCAACAAAAATAGTGCTGGAGCATTTTGACTCTATCGGGAACGATATCCAGATCGTGATGAACCAGTGCGCCGCAAGTTTTCCAGACTCGAAAATACCTACGGAAAACGGTTCATTCAAGATTCCAAAAACTCCCAAAAAGAAGATTATTGAAGAAATGAAACTTTATATCTCGAAGAGTGTAGATGGGAACAAAAAAAATGCTCAATCAAATATTCGGTTTTCGGAAATATCAATTGGTCTGAAGAGTATACTTTTCACGACAATAATAGAACTCTACATCTCATCTTATTCAATGATTAGAATAGAACTCTACATCTCATCTTATTCAATGATTGTGAAATTAGTGCTTTAAAAAGTTCTCTACCTTTTGTCACAGAAGATCTATATCATCTGGCCCTAGAGGTTTATATTCACATGGACCTAGATAGAAGAACTATCGATAAATCGCGTTCTTTGTTTAAATTCTTTAACGCAGATAATAATTCTGTGAATGATGAACTGTTGGGCGCTGAGTGGGACTCGATTTTGTCTAGTGAGAATGTTAATATTTGTGTTGAAAATTTTCATTCAACCTCAACCAAATTATTGATAAATACGTTCCTACGAGAACAAACAAATTTAAAAAATATCCTCCTTGGGTTTCTAAGGAAACTATCAGGCTTATTGGAAACAAAACAAGATATCACACTAAATTCAAAAGCTAATCGAAATAGTCTCGATTACGAAATTTTTGCCGATCTCCAAACACTGTGTAAAAACTCAATTAGAAAACACGATGATAAACATATATTCTCTACTGAGGATAACATCATTAAAAATCCATTCATTTTGGTCATTCAGGCCATACGTATCTGAATGTAAAAAAATTGAGCCAGTTCCACCGGTTATGAATCTTGATGATAAAGACAATAACTCAATATCGAACGCGTTTAGTGAATATTTTGCTGGTGTGTTTGAGGACCCAAAAAACCAGTTATTTACAAAGAAAAAACAAAACTCTTGTTCATCAATATCGCTAACTAAAATTGAATTATCTACTATAACTGATAAGATATCAAGCCTTAATATCGCTAAGGGTACCGGACCTGATTTCATTCCTCCCTTTTTTATAAAATCGTGTGGCCCGGCTCTGTCTGTGCCCTTACAAATGATTCTTAATAAATCTCTGAAGAATGAGATATTTCCGAATAAATGGAACTTTGCGAAAATTACACCCATTCTTAAAAGGCCACTCTCCGATCTGAATCAATTTGGCAAAGTTTTTTAATCAATTGTCACCGATCATCTTTTTTACCTATGTAGCTCAAATTTTCTATCATAGGGCTCTGATGATGCGGTACAAACTGATGCAATTTACACTGACATGGCAAAACCTTCAACAAGGTGCATCATGGTACATTAATTGATATATTGTCCGATTTCGGTATGGTTCACTCGTTGAGGGTGTGAATACAATCGAATAGGGTACAATATGTTGCTATCTCTAGTCTCGGTTACCTCTGGGGTCCCTCAGGGATCCCATCTTGGCCTCTCTTTTTCGCCATTTATATGAATGATATTTCCGATTGTTTTCAATATAGCCATCATGAACTTTATGTTGATGACCTAAAAATTTAAAGAAGGATCGAGTCCCATACGTATGCTGAGTTGTTTCAGAATTACTTGAATCGTTTCTTTTCCTCTTGTCAATCTAGGTATTTTATGCTTACTATAGATAAATGTCTCTTGGGGGGGTACCATAATTCAAGTAGATCGAATGAAGGACCTTGGCATTATGTTAGACTAAAAATTATCATTTATTCCTCACATTGATAATATCGTCGCGAAAGCTTTCAAAATGCTTTTGCAATTGTAAGATCTAACTTAGAGCTATATGGTCCCCATATTTTCATGTACATATTGACAGGATTGAAAGGATCTAAAAGAAATTCTTCAAAGATTTGAACTATAGATTTTATTCTAGATTGTTGCAAACCAATTATGAAAGAGTTTAGAAATATTACAGTGTTTTGAGCTTGGAACGTAGAGGGATGCTGTTAGACGGAATTTTTGTGTATCGCATCCTACATAACGGTTATAATTATCCCACCATCGATACACTCAATTTTAATGTGCCTCTTCTGCGTTCCCAGGGCTCGAACTGATCTCTACTATAATTCTATTATTTGAAGGATTACTCGATTTTGCAACTATCACCTGAATTTCATGGATATATTCAATATAAGTTTAAATAAATTCAAACAATGTCTCATTACTTATTTAGTGAATATAAATATTAGAGGAACTCTTCATTCATGTGGCTTCTTGAGTTAAATCGCTTTTTTTATTGCCATTCAATTATCTTATTTCAATGTTATCTCCACTTCTTTGTCTGATTTTTTCTTGTGTATTTTCACACATTTCTTTGTTCAAATTGATAATTATGTTGTCTTAGGATAGACATAGAATTTTTTGTATGTATTAAGAAACTATGTTAAGAGTACCCTCGTAATTGGGATTGCCTGTTGGGGTTTCAAACCTTAAATAAATAAACATTCGTCATTTCAATAGAAATAATTTTAGATATTGGAGTCAGCAGAATACAAATCATATAGTGAACAATAATTTTCAGCGTAGATTTGATGTGAATATCTGGTGCGGTATTTATTCGATTCGCGGCATAGGAGCAGTTTTCATTGAAAGACTCTTGAATCAATGCCATTATGATGAAATTCTCATTCTTACGTCACAAATATTTCCTCCCCGATCATGTTACGGCAGGACGAACGAAATTTTACTGTCAACAAGATATTGCTTTTCTTCACTAAGCTTTGAATGTAAACTGGCAAAATAATACTTTGATGATCAATGGATAAGGATTAATGATCCTGTTAGGTGGGCAGCGCATCCTCTAGGTACGACCCCACTCGGTCGAATATATTGAAATTTTTTTTTCTACCTTTTTTATTATAGATCTAGAACCGACATTTGAGCAAGGCATAAAAATCAAAGTTGTGGGCACGTATCTGTCAAAACTATTGACAGATTTAATTATTTTTGTTATAAACTCGATTTTTGAGTAACATGTAAAGAAATTGTAGCTCGTAGATCTTTTGCATTACAGACACAATTTTTGTTTGGGTGGATAGAAGAAGGATCAAGAAATTTTTTAAGCAGTCTACACGTGTCAAATATTCATTGCGTTGTTTTGTACGACTTTTTCAATTTTGCCTTTTTCAAACAGCAATAACTCAATTTTTTCAAATGGCACGTGCCAGTTTTTATATAGCCATCAGACGAAATAATTTGGGAAAATATTGAATTTTGATGATTCTGCAATAACTAACAGAGAATGCTTTGAAATATTTGAAGCAAGTAGCTGAACTGGCAACGCTAACCTGACAGGTGCCTAAAATTAATGTATTTGTCACTTCGTTCATTCGAATTTGATATTTCAACAAGAATTGTTAGTAATTTGAAGTGAAATTTTTGAAAAACACCAGATTGATAATAAAATGGCTGGTTATTCAAACGAGGGTATGTTTAATCTCTTTTTAATTGGTGAATGCCAAAAATGGTGGATAGAACTTGCAGGCAATTCAATAACCAATTTCCAAATTTGGCGCCAATGATTAAAACAAAATTTCGAAGGATTAGAAGCAATTTTCTGCAATTTGGGGAAATAAAATACATAGAAACTAGAAGAAAACCAATTCTCGAGGACGACGACAATCAAATTAATACGCTAGCGTATTTTCATGCCAATCCACATGCGTCCATTAAGTCAGCATCAATGGATATTGGATTGAGTTATACTTCCTTTCAAAGAATCCTTAAGAAATATAACATGCACCCGTATTTCATCAGACTACAAAAATTGAAACCAACTGACCTTCCCAAGCGGCTAAATTCTTGTGAAAGTTTATTAATTCGGCTTCAAGAAGATGAGACAATTCTGCAAAAAATTATACGTTCTGATGAAGCCAAGTTCAATGAAAGTGGAATAACCAACAGGAAAAATCGACATTTTTGGGCCACAGAAAATCCACATTTCATTGAGGTTAATGATTTCCAGAATAAATTCAGCTTGAACGTTTTTGCAATTTTATTGAAAGATTTGTTGGCTTATCACATTTATGAGGCAAATCTTAATGGACAAAAATACCTGGAAATTTTGAGAGGATTATTAGCAAATTTTTTAGATTGATTACATCTAACATTCTAAGGATTGCTATTACCAAATGGATGATGCACCAGCACATAAAACACTAGCTGTAGATCGGCAGCTAACAGAAATGTTCGAGGATAGATGGTAGGGTAATCAAGGACCAAATTTATGGCCTCCGCGTTCTCCGGACCTGACGCGTCTTGATTTTTATTTATGGAGAAAAATCAAGAGTGAAGTGTATCTTATTCCTGTAAGAAGTAAAGAAGAGTTACTAGAGCGCATTCATAATGCTTTTCGTAATATTGATCCTGAGGAAACTAGGAGAGCCACTCATCATGTTCGTATACGAGCTGTCAAGTGTATCGAGCAAAAAGGGGCCCATATTGAACATTTATTCAGATCGTAAATCAGTTTTCTCCTATGATGTTTGCTACCATTTATTCGTATTAATGTAATTATAACCGATGATTGGTTTTCGCTTAGTTCCTACAATTTTTATTCATCCGAATTGTAGAAAATTGCTTCTAATGCTTCGAAATTTTATTCTACTCATAGACGGTAAATATGGAAATTGGTTATTGAATTGCCTGCAATTTCTACCCACTACTTTTTGACATTCTAAAATGAATTGAAAAAGACTAAATTTATTTTCGTTTGAATAACCAGTGGTTTCATTCCAAATGTGTTGTATGTTTTGGATATTTTCAATCTGAAATAACGATAATTCTTGTTGAAATATCAAATTCGAATGAACGAAGTGACAAATATATTAATTTTAGGCACCTGTCAGGTGAGCGAAGCCAGTTCAGCTACTTGATTCAAATATTTCGAAGTATTCTCTGTTAGTTCTTGCAAAATCATCAAAAATCAATATATTCCCAAAATATTTCGGAACTATAAGAGATGGGTATACTACATCCTTATACAATTCCATCTGAAATTTGACGCTTCATCTGATGGCGATATAAAATTGGCACGTGCAATTTGAAAAATTGAGTTCTGATGTTTGAAAAAGGCCAAATTGAAAAAAATCATACAAAACAACGCAATAAACATTTGACATGTGTAGACCGCTTAAAAATTCCTGATCCTTCTTCTATCCACCCAAGCAAAAATTGTGTCTGTAGTGCAAAAGATCTACGAGATAAAATTTTTGAAATGTTTCTCAAAAATCGAGTTTATAACAAAAATAATTAAATTTGTCAAAAGTTTTGACAGATAAGTGCCAACAACTTGGGTATTTTATGCCTTGCTCAAATGACGGTTCTAGGTGTATAATAAAAAAGGTAGATTGCCATTTGAAATCACAAAGTGATGACCCACTTCCGGTAAAACCGGAAATGGTATCACTTCGAAAATATTTCACTCCAATTGGAAATCGCTAGTTATGGTCGAGTATAAAATTTCAGCTTGAGATTGTAATTGGAACTTTAAAAGTTTTCAATTGACGGTCCCGGCGGATCTCCCTGTATAAATACATGAGCAGGTACATACAAAATAATTATGAGGGTGCAAACAAGAGGTAATCAAAGAATTAAGATAAAAACAGGTATTATTTGAACATATCAAATATAGACGAATAAGCCGGGCCATTTACATATTTGGCTGTTAATGGATAATACTACTACCAATATATAAATTGGCGAAAGAATTAGATCTTGTATTAAAATATTCAACAAGTTTCACAACTAAATATTCAATAAAAACTCAATTCAATTAACACAAAAATTGAAACAGGTTCAAACCCCATCAAATCTTATTTACTTAGTTTGGATGTAGTTAACATATTTTCCAACATCCCAGGAGACGATTGACTTCCATCGGTCTCAGACATCTTAAGCAAATCATACGTTAATTCGGTTGTACAGAATGATTTTATGTTGTTGCTCAAGTTTTGCTTATTTCAAATTCATTGAACCTGACGGATTACTAATGGAATCTCCATTGAGCCCTTTACTAGCTGACATTTTCATTGAAGATATTACATTCAATTCCTCCAACTCGAAATAAGTACATTTTTGGTATAGATATGAAAACTATTTACTTGCATGTTTTATACTAAACGCTAGACAACTAGATGAATCTTTAAATTACATCAATAGCGTTCATCCCAACTTTAAATTCAAAATCTGAGAGAAGTTGATAATCAGATTCACTTTTTAGACTTAACAATCACTCATAAAAATAACACACTAAGTTTTGATATGTATCGAAAACTCACCTCTACTGATATTTGCACCCCTTATGATTTGACACACCCAAAATCTCATAAATACGCTGTGTTTAATTCGATGATTCATAGGGCTTACTCTCTACCATTATCCAAAGAAAATATGTCCAGGAAAGTGTCAACTGTCAAAGAGATTGCTAAGAACAATGGTTATCCCTCGAGTATAATAATCGGAATGATCAGAAAAAACAAACTCAAAGAGCATATCATAATATTTATCCACATATAGAATCAACTAATCCAGACAAATGCACTTCATTAACATACCATACGGTTGCAAATGTCTTTTCAAAACAGAATGAAAAAGTAACCTTCAAGACCCACGCGAAACTCTCCCAGGAATTGTTTAATAGGAAAGAGAAAACTGATAAATTTGACAATACTGGAGTTCACAAGTTGTCCTGTATGGATTTTGAAGGAGTCAATAAAGGTCGTTAATTTAAAACTAGATACAAAAAGCATCAATCAGATTACATTAACCAGAGAACCCACAAATCTACTTTCGCTTCACATTGTATTGAATATGGATCATTTTCTACCAATAGATCAACTTCAAATTATTCACAGAATACCTAAGGCCGGAAGTTAGAGTTCCTAGCAACAGGAACTAGAACTGTTCAGATCCAGTAGGAAAAGCAGGAATCTAGAGGGCCGAATCTTCACCCTAGATAGGGTGAAGTGGGCCACCAAAAGCTTCAAACCCTACAAATCACCAGGGGCGGACGGAATCTATCCGGTCATATTGCAAAGAGGCAACACATATACAGCCCCGTGTCTGAGAGCTATATACAAAGCCAGCTACTCACTGTGCTACATACCCCAGTCATGGATGAAAGTCAAAGTATTATTTATACCGGAAATGGGCAAGAGGTCTCCAGATGAGCCTAAATCATATCGCCCGATAAGCTTAACCTCCTTTCTCCTAAAATCAATGAAGAAAATTCTCGACAACCATATGAGAAGTTTCATAAAACTTCATAAAAAACAATTTGCCTACCAACCGGGCAAGTCAACAATTGTTGCCCTACACGATCTAGTCAATGAAGTGGAAGGAGCACTAGAGGCTAAAGAAATAGCCTTAGTTCTATTTGGAGACATTGAAGGAGCCTTTGATAATACCTCCTGTACATCCATTAGCAATGGTGCAGACTATAAGGGTGTCAAAACACCCACCATCAAATGGATTAAAGAAATGCCCAAAGGCCGGATCATTACAGCCACTTTTGGAGACGTCGAAATATCGGTGTCAGCAGTGAAAGGATGCCCTCAAGGAGGTGTCCTATCGCGGCTACTATGGTCAGTAGTTGTTGATGGCCTCTTAGAAAGGCTGAACAACGCTGGCTTCAACGCACAAGGCTATGCTGATGATCTAGTTATCATCATTAGGGGAAAGCATGATGGAATCTTATCGTACCTGATGCAAAAAGCCCTCAACATCGTAAATGAATGGTGTGCTGAAGAGGGACTCAGCATCCAGCCAGACAAAACCATTCTAATTCCATTCACAAGACGTATAAAGTTGAACTTGAAGCCTCCCTTTCTGAATGGACATACTCTAAAATTCTCGGAACAGGCTAAGTATCTAGGGTTAACCCTAGATCAGAGACTCAACTGGAATTTACACATTGACAAAATTCTTTCCAGGGCTACATCGTGCCTATGGGCATGCCGTAGACTCTTCGGAAAGACCTGGGGACTACAGCCAAAAATAACCTACTGGTTATACACAGCGGTCATAAGACCCATTGTCACATATGCATCGTTAGTATGGTGGACGAAAACATCAGAAATAACTACGCAAAACAAGCTGCAAAAACTGCAGCGGCTTGCGTGCTTTGGCATAACAGGTGCTATGAGAAGCACCCCGACTATTGCCCTGGAGGTTTTTCTGAATCTAAATAAAAAATTAAGAGGAATAAAAAATTAAAAAAGGAGGCGTTGATGGCGGCATTACGGCTCCAAGACACAACAAAACTATTACCTGGTGATCTGAAGGGATACCTGGGGATTCTGGGTTACATAGCGCCAGAAATCTTATCACAACCATCGGATATAATGCCGCTTAAGTTTGATTTTCACACACCTTTCGAAGTGGTCATAGACGACCGCACCATCGTAAAAGGAAAAATAAATCAATCAGACCAAAAATCCACCATTTGGTACACGGACGGATCAAAAACGATTGATGGAACAGGAGCAAGCCTATATGGACCCAAGTACTCTTCATCAGTGCCTCTTGGCTCTACTCCCACAATCATGCAAGCAGAAACACTTGAAGTAAACCTTTGCTGCCAGGAGGGACTACGAAGGAAACTTAAAGGGTCAACGATATACATTTTAACGGACAGTCAGGCAGTATTAAAAGCTCTAAATTCTTAAAGTTATCGGAGCATCTCTGTCTGGGAATGCCGTCAATCCTTGAAGCAACTTGCTAAGAGAACAAACTTTTCCTGTGGTGGGTGCTTGACCTCGAAAACATACAAGGAAATGAAGTCGCTGATGAACTGGCCAAATCAGTTGCTGGAATCCCACCCACCCTAACCTGAACCGTTCTGCGGTCTAAGTAAGCCGCACAGATGACAGGAACTGGAACGATAGGAACAATCTAGCGAAAAAGAATACTGGAGGAAAACTCCAGGCCAAAGCAAAAAAGTTCATTGACTATTCGCTAAAGAAGACAAAACAGCTTCTCGATCTCTCTAGAGACGAGTTGAGGATCATAACAGGCCTCCTTATTGGACACTGCCCACTGAGATACCATCTCAATAAAATGGGCAAATCGAAAACGGCCACATGCAGAATTTGTAAAGAGGGCGATGAAACTGCCGAACATTCATTCTTTGCAGTTGTCCGTCAAAGACATATACACTTTGGTAGTGACATACTAGAGCCGCACGAAGTAAAAGCGAAAGCTCCCAGGGAGATTCTTAATTTTGTAAGGGATCTAGACCTACAGGAAAATGAATAAGAAGAGTTACGAACAAAAGATCAATTTGGTCGCAGTTCGGAAAGGCTTGCAAAGCCAATCGACCCTTACGAATGTAATGTCATGTAGAGTTCTTAGAATACATCGAAATTTTTCAAACTCCAACAAAATCCGTATAGAGACTCAACTACCAGTACGGCCCGGCTCATTCCTCTATATTTGATATCTTTAAATGATGCCTGCTATAATCATAATGGGTACATTACCTCTTGTTTTCACTGCTATTAATTTTGTATGTACCTGTTTATGTTTTTATGTATTTTTAAATTTTATTCAGTACTTCTTGTCTTCGAATTTGGTCGATAGACCGAAATTGCTTTCCTGATTTTCAATTAATCTCTTGTGATGGTATAATACATAGTTTAATTTCTCATTATGTTCATGATTAACTATCACGTAGTTACGGCGGAATCAATAAACTATTTTCACATTATTTCAGTTACATTGAAAATAGACTTGCATCATGTGTGTATTCATTTGATTTTCGCTTTCTATACTTAATCCTTCCCCGTGAAAAAGACTCGAAATAAGCAAAATCGTGAAGGGTAGGTATCTAATCTGTCAGAATTTCTCGAAAATAATTGCTAATGACAACCATTATAATACTATGGATATTTTTGTGTGATTTTCAACTGTATTTCGCCACAGAGTTCACTCCCTAATTCAGTAGAATCTTCTCTACGTTTTCAGTCTTCTTTACCCAAAAAGTAATTTCGATAATTTCCTTTTCTTCTTGTCAAACACAATAATTTAACTGGTTAGTTTTTAGCAAACGGTACTCAAAATTGAATGGGTATACAAAATGAAATAGAATTATCAGGTTAGCATTCAAAAAGTCCAAGTGAAGTTCGACAAACCAATTAAAATCTTTCAGGCTCTTAGAATATCATTGAAATTGCAATTTGGTTTTAATTTCATTGAAAACAATCAACAATTGTAAGTGCTATAGCTTGGGTCGTTTTTCACGAAACGCCTGGAAAAAAAAAGTTTCGACAAATTCGACCTACAAAGTTTGTGAAATTGAAGAAGCGGTTCTTGCGAATGAAAAACAAACTGAAGCTTTCCCATAAAAATCATAAATGAAATAATTGTAGGTATTAAAAAGATCAATCCATATTGTTACGATACTGAACAATTCCCATCATCATGAATATGTAAAATTCCAATTGAATGTTTTCATTTAATTTGAACATTTCTAAAACGAGTCTACATTAAAAACCTAACGGAAAGTCTACTTTTTCAGTAGTCTTTCACTCATTAGTATTTATAGAATTTTAAAAGCACTACAAACACCCATGAAGAAAAGTATATTAAGATGTAATCACCCCTAGAAAATTGCTTTCCTTCCAAAAAGCATGCCAACTTTGAATGTTTCGCATGTGTAATACATGTTCCTCCATCATTCTGCAAAATGTTTCTTATCTCCCTATCGGGAAGTATAATTATGTATATATTCATCACTAATATACATGACAGGATCAACTTCGGTCGTGTTCCAAATTGTATGAGATTGAATTAACCAAATGGAATTTCATCAATTAATTCTTTACAAGGAATGGAACTCAGTATTATATCTTATGAATAAGATATGTTGGAAGAAATTAATTCATGACGTTATTATGAAGACCTATAATATTATTAAGAATTTCATTATATTTGTTCACAAACAATTTTATCCATAACTAAACTAACAATCTATACGAAAATAAACTGCTTGTGCAAAGTGCAAATCTCTGCCACAAACATCCATTTGCAATAAAACGGCTTAGATACCTATTTTTGTTCTGTTTTTTACAAATTCTTCATCGTAACTGCACTTCAGTTTCAGTTTTCGATTTCCTATTTTCCGCAGTGCTTTTCAACTCCGGAATAAGGTTGGACCAGTCACGATCCTCTTGAACTAACAAACCTCTAGCCTTCGATCTTGACGTCACGACAGTTGGTACAGAATGGCAAGCAGTGCATATCTACTTAAGAAGGAATATATGCTTAAATTGAAATTAAATTTCTTATTCATCCAGTAGAATCCAATAAAAATACATAAAGATATAATTTAGTTGTATTCAACACGAGTTTGGTTTTTCACATCACCACTTTTCCATGGAAGTTTCAGGCAGCACCTATTTTCGTGATACCAGGTTACTTTGGTATTAAATATAGCTTTTATCGGGTGAAACCTAATCGAATATTGAAAGTATAATTTAGTGGAGTTCAATTAGATTTGAGTTTTCCACAACATCAAGCAAATTCAGATGCCTTGGCATTCGAGGTAGAGGATTCACTAAATGTGTCGTCAATGTGTACATTGAATTTATTAATTTTTCAATTGAATGAAACAATCTTCAAATTACCTTCATATTCGCGAACTTATATCGGGTTTCACTACACTGTGGCATCATCAGTTAAATAGTATATTTAAAATGTTGGTGTTATATTTCACATTGTTAAGAATATGTACCTTGCCTAATAGGAAGATAATCCATAGAGGATTAGTTTTAAAACAGTAAGCATTTAGTAATGGTCTAATTGACTACTAAGTAAGTATCCGGATATTTTCCTTTCATTAATTTCCAATGCTTTTCATAGTTTCAGTTTTAATTTATTATTTTCTTTATTTAAAATATTACAATTATCATTGAAAGAATGCTTTTCATCCATTAAATCATTTGCATATTGAGTGCCTGATCTGTTGTTTGTGTTCTTATAACCTCATATAATTTCATCACAACTTCCACATTTACTGAAACCTTATTCGTTTCCTCTATGAATTTTAGATTCAAAGTTTTGAAAATATCTATCTCGAGAATTATCCATTCTGATATCAAGAAATTATCTTCTGACATTAGAATCGAGGTGAGTCTGTACATCATACAAATACAAGCATCAATTTTATGTTGATGTGGATGAGAGAATGAATTTATATAAAATAGAACAATCGTGCCTGTGGTGTAGTAAAGTCTAAAATGTTATGGAATTCTCAGTTTCTATTTCCAAAGTGAACTTTATATTGAGATGAATTAAATTTTCGAAAGTAGTAAAGGAATCTAAGTATCTATTTGTATCTGTGAAGCAACATATTATGTCACCCATATTTTAATCCTATGATACTTGTGTGACAATGTTACGGCAGCAGATGATAATGAAGTATTATCTTAATATTATCCATAAAAATTTCGGCTGTTAGAGTACTTATCCATCATTTAGCCGTTGTTGCTCAAGTATATTTCATCATTGAATTTGAAATAATTTTGTCCTTTAGATGCTTCTGAAAGATGCTTCTTTTCATCTCATAGTTTGAATATAACTTTCAGAATGGATAGCTCTCCATGCAGACATTCATAAAGAAAACAAATCATGTGTTTTTAAACTCTCTCGTGGATGTTATTTCGGAGAACCTTTTAGAAATTTCAGTATTAGGTTATTAGTGCACAATCGCAGTTCTGCTTAACAAGAATCTGAATCTCACTATGCAATGTATATACCCATCTTCTCATATTGAATTTGATATATTACGGAATGAAATAATAGATTAAAACTGAACACAAAGGAGGCATTTGAAGTCAATAAACAGAAAAATTCTGGAAATTCACTAAATATTCAATATGGCCTTTTAAAAGAAGCTAGCCTCTTAGGATTTTCCTCCTATATTAATATCACCCTTTTAAATGTAGTCATTATCTGATGTAGCCACAGTGTGGCTACATAACTTATGAATAGAGTGAAAATTGGAACATAATTGTTTTATTTATTCAAAAGATGTATATCAATTTCCATGAAGTGAAAACCTCCTCAATCAAATTATCCAAATAAAGTGATTAAGTTACTGGGATTTAGTTCTCATTGATTGCCTTATCTATATAAATGGCTTTGTCGATTCTTTTGTTAACAACATTCGATGTAATTGTTCAAAAATTTATCAGGAACACTATTCCATAACAGCTTCAATATAGATTCAATGTGATTAATATTAAAGGTATTACAGCTTATTTCCTGGTCATCTATATGGGGGTTGAGTACATTTCTGAACCGTGCTAATGCATTCGGCATATTCAATGATGATGATCTTTTAGAGATGATGGAACAGATCGGAATAAAGGGTCCACCTTTGAATCTGTTGTGAAATTACCTTTTAGAGTGAAATATCAAGAGATTTTCGGAAAAATAATACCGATGGTGTCCAGGAAAACATTCTCAGCCTAATTTTGGCCCTTATACTGGGTGATTCACCAGTGGCGCGGTGCTCTGTAGCTCGTACACTCTTCAAGGTTTCATTTTTATTCGAACGCTATTGTATTTAGAAAGTAAAAATCTACTCAAGCAATTTATTCTGAAGTAAACAGGGTATCCCAATTTTCTATAAGAAATGAAGGGCAATAGCGTTTGAAAAATGTTTTGATGATTACATTATCTGTTGGCGTGAATGTATTATTTTGGAAGGAGAATACTTTGAAAGCAATACAAATTGATAAATTTGGATCAAAAAGAAATATTTTATGTTTCATTCATTGTCCACTTCCCGGTACTTTTTTGACAGAATGTACATATGGGGTTCATCCGCGGAGGCTAGCCAAGTTTTCCTACAACAAAAAAGGGCTATAAGAAAACTAGTAGGAGTTGAACAATCCCAATTTCTTATATTTAGCTGCAAGAGCAATACTAAAAAGAATTTGGAAGACCAACGATCTCATAACGCTGTAATGTCGGTAGGATATTTTTGGGATGATCCTCGTATTTTTTCCACTGAAATGTAGTTCTTCAACATCACACAAGTTTCTGTTTTTTCCTCTTTCTGAGACGAGTAGAAGTAACTAAATGTCAAGAAGTCATGAAATTTTGCCATCCCATTTGAAGTTTCTACTACTTTGTAAAACAGCATATATCACTCATCATGATTGATGAATTGTATAATGTTCGTTCACAATGGTCTATTTAGACGAATATCAAACACTCAGACAGTTCTCTATGTTTGATTATTCCGACAGCCAGAAATTCGTATCATTTCATTAATCTCATAAATGAAACGTTGCCTGCTGGAAATATGGAACCAAGTCAGTTGACTAAATTCAATCGCGCCCATATGACGAATCAGATAACATGGACATTATACAAAGATATCTGATTTGAAACCACCTCCAGATGTAAAGTCCATTGCACCAGTTCCTTTGTGTACGCAAAGTTATGAAAATAGGTTTTACTTATTTACTAGGATTCTTGGAGAGTTCACCACATCCAGTTTATCAGTCGCACAGGAGCTTTTTATATGCATCCTGTTACAACAATGAAAAAGAAATACAATGAAATAATAATTCTAAGGATGCAAGAGGATACACATATATATTCAAAGCGTATTCTTTGCCTTTGTGTTCTCATAAAGGATAAATTAGAGGCTTGGACTTTCAACTCTTACATTTATAGAATACCATTGTACTTGAATGAATGTCAATGAGGAACACGAGATTAAATGAAAAAAACAAGATGACTCCAACTCCGTTGTTTTGGAATGGTTAACAAAGGGTATTTCATTGAATAACATTATAATCCTATCAATTCTATAATGTCTTAGAAGTTTCATTTAATACAGAAACAACAAAGACAAAATTCAATAATCGATTTGGGAAATATTCAAACTCATCAAAAATTAATTTAAATTTTTAAAACAATAACATCTTATTTATTATAGACACCTGCTGTACATCTTGGAGATTTTGGGATAATTAGGAATTTTAATGCAGAATAACTTTTTTTCAATCAGATAACAATAATGTTCAAATTTTCCCTGTACAGGGTGTTACATAATGGAATGTCACAACTTCAAGAAAAAAGTTTATTTGAACATAGGTCCGCAAAAGCTTCGTAACGGAGCTACAGGGTGTTGAAATTTCCAGAAAAAACTGGTTTTTTCTTCAAAACTCCCTCAGGTTTTGTGATATTCAGCCCAAATTTGGAATGCAAGCTATTTTTTACAGCCTCCATCATTACAAGTCCTCGATTTTAACTAGAATCTACAAGATATTTTCTTTTCCGGAGCTATGTCTTCTTCAATCTTCGTCATCTTTGTTCAATTTAGAAAATTTTCTGAAATTTTTTTTTACATTTTAGTATCTCCGACCGTCCTCGAGCAGAAAATTATTAAACGATTGTAAGCATTCGCTGAATTGAAAGCACTTCTAATTGAAAAAATGACTTGTAGGCTTTGATTTGTTTCATTTATTTATTTATTTCGACAGTTGCTAAAGTTGTACCATTGTCTGCTCGAATTGTTAAATTTACGATTAGTTTTAAGACTTTTGAAGTTATTGCTGTAAGAAAAAATGGCTAATTTTACGCCAATTTGGCTGATGTACATGTAATGGATCATGTACGGTCTGGCTGACGGAAACACAACAGAAGCTAGGCGATTATATCAGATGCGCTTTCCGAATCGTGTAACACCAGACAGGCGAACGTTTTCAAATATCCACAGAAGGTTGAGGGAAACTGGAACTTTTACTGCAAATAATCGTTTAAATTGTGCAACTCAAACTATGGGAACTCCAGATATCAGATCCTCACGTGAGTAAAAGAAACATTGGAAATCAGTTGAATATTTCACATGTTCGAGTTTAGAGGATTCTTCGCGACTTTTTATTGTATCCGTTTCATATTCAACGCTTCCAAACTCTACTTCCTGGAGATTTTCCTTCAAGACTGAATTTTTGCCGATTGTTGTTAGATAAAATTAGAGAAAATGCTCATTTTGATAAAGAAATAATGTTCACAGACGAAGCTCACTTTTTGAGATCTGCTATCACAAATTTTCACAATAATCATTATTGGGCTGAGAAAAACCCTCCATTTGATTGAAGAATCTCCTCATCAAAAACAATTCTCAGTAAATGTATGGTTCGGAATAGTTGTAAATTATTCGAGTGGGCCATTTTTTTTGCCTAACAGACTGATAGGTCCCGCTTATCGGCAATTTCTTGAGGAGGAGTTACCTTTATTGATCGAGGATGTGCCACTTTTGGTGAGAAAGATAATGTGGTTCATGCATGACGAGGAACAAGCACATTTCAGTGGAGAAGCTAGGGAATTCCTGAATAATACATTCAACAACCGATGGATAGGTCGGGGTGGGTCAGAGCCATGGCCACCTAGTTCCCCAGACTTAAATACTTTAGACTATTTCTTATGGAGATATCTCAAAAGTTTAGTTTATACAACTCCAGTGAACACTGTAGAAGAATTGAGAAATCGAATAATAACCTCTTGTGACACGATAATAAATACCCCAGGAATATTTCAAAGAGTGCGTGATAATATGCGAAGAAGGACAGAGGCCTGTATTCTTGCAGGTGCAAGACACTTTCAGCAATTTATTTAGTTTTCAATTGTTCTTTGATATTGAATAAGTATAAGTTGAGTATAAGAAGAGCAATCAAAATAAAAGCAAATTTTGGGCATACCTATCGAGTATTTCTATTATTTTTCTTTATTTAGCGAATAACATACAATTCAAATAATTCAAATTCAATAATTTCTCACTCGAAAACGATTGGAGATACGAAAAAATTACAAGAGACATGGCATCGGAAGAGAGAACACCTTGTGAATTTCAGTTAGAATCTAGGACGTGTAATAATGGAGGATGTAAAAAATAGCTTGCATTCCAAATTTGGGCCTAATATCTCAATTTCTGGAATTTTTTCCGTAAATTTCAACACCCTGTAGCTTCGTAACGAAGTTTTTGCGAACCTATATTTATATGAACTTTTTTCTTAAAATTGCAAGTATATTTACTCCCTCAAGTTGTTACATACTATTATGTAACACCCTATATATTCGTAACGCGATTCACTGCACTATGGTTTTATAAAATTAGTTATACATTGAAAAAGAGTTGGTTCTTATATCTTAGATTGGTTAAAGCCGGTACCTAACTCAATAAGAAGAAAATCCGAACATAATTACAATATTTTACGAACTGTAAAGAAAATATGAATTTAGGTCTAATTGGCTATTGAGAAAGTTTCCGCAATTGTTCTGCTCATTGATATCGTATGCTTCAGATAAATTCAGCTTCAATTTATTCTTTTCAGCATGTAAAATATCAAAGTAATTATTAATTATTATGGTTTCTCTCAGTAAATAATTTTATAGTCAGAATCTGATTTTTGCTTGTCAAAACTGCGTTTGTTTTCTGATAAACTAATATTGAAATTCCTGGAAGTTCAACCGACAAAATCTTCATTACCATATAATTACTGTTTCTAATGTCTCTGCCTAGAGAGTTATACGTTCTGAACGCTACACTAAAGTTATGCGAAGAGAGGAAAGATTTCAAATTTAGACTGGGTTCACCAGTATAAGTTAATATATTATATTTTTGATAAGTCTCTTCAATACTAGGAAAAGCATAATGGACTGCAGGTTGAAATCGTTTACGAGCAAGCATGCTGTCAATACTAAAATCATATCCACTATACGTTTTATAATATTGTTCTCTCACAAGAAATTATTTTCTGATAATACTATCGTGGTCAGTCTATGTACCATATTGTTTGGAACAGCTATTTTATGTTGATGTGGGAGGATTATAAATGGTAATGAGATGGTTAACGTAAAAAAGAAAAATCATCTTTGCGGTCAATTTTGGTTATAGCTAGATCTTAAAAGTTAATGAAATTCTCAGTTTCCATTTCCTTCTCGGCCTTTATATTAGAGAGAATTGTATTTCATGTTATATCAATAAATATAAATCTAATTATCTGTTTGTGTCTGAAAAACAACAGATTTTGTCACCCACATATTAATACCAGTATATACAGTGTTTCAACAACGGATGGTTATGCATTATTTTTCCAATAATATCCATGAAAATTTCGGCTAGTAGAGAACTGAGAGGATTAGCCATTATTCAACTGTTGTTGCTCATGTAAATTTCATCATTGTAGTTGAAATAATTTTGTTCTGAACATACTTCTGCAAGATGCATAAGTTTTGATTGTATATGTGATTCATATTATTTCTCTGCAGAGCTCAGGGAATCAATTTCAATGAATCGTAAGGTCGAATACTTAGAAAAGAAAGTGACATGATTTTAGCATTACATGGTAGTAAAGTATGTTGAATTCTTTCGATTAGATCTGATGAGTTTTGAATTGACAATTTAGAAGTGAACTTGAAGGTTTGATCACAGAGGGAGGTTGAAACATTTGAGACAACCAGTCTGATGAGATACCCTCTTTTATGGGGTTTGACGAGAGAATAAAGTTTTGGCGACTGCAGGTTATCAACTAAGAGTTTGTATTTTAAATTGTTCGGTATTACACTATCCATTCCAGAAGTAACCGCACTATTTTAACAAAAAAGTACAACTGGTGCCAACTGTTGTAATATTGTACCCGTGGATAACTTCATCGACAGCTTTTAAAAATTTCATGGCATTTGTATGTAAACAAGTTGAGCTGCAATTGAGATCTTCACCGAAACGCACCAAATGCTACATTCTGCATATGGTAATGATTTTTTATCCCGTACGCATGAGTACGAGTGGTTCAAGCGTTTGGAATCTGGTACAAAGACTCTGAATGATTACTGGATTATCAGAAGAAAACACCGAAAAAGTGCGTGAATCAACCAAAAATGATAATAAATCATAGGTGAAATTTATTGAAATTACATTCCTCAAACAAATGCATAACGCATTTTGACCGAAGTTTTCGGTCTTACGAAAGTTAAATCAAACTCACCGGTTTTTCAGTACAAGCCCGAAACAGAGCAGCAAAGTGGAAAGCGTTGGATGAAGGAAAACCCAAAAAAAAGTCGCTTGAAGAAGTCAAAAGTGAAGATTATGCTGATTTTTTTTACGATTGTAAAGGAATTATCCACAAAGAATGTGATCCACGCGGCCAGGCAGTCGCAGGAGACGTTTATATGGGCGTTATGAAGCGATTGCTGGCAATAATCCGTCGTATTCGGCCAGAATATCGAGAAAACGGCAGTTGGAGTCTCTTACACGATAATACCACATCATATCGTTCAAGAGTTGTAACTGAATTTTCGATCCAAAATTGCATTATTGCCTTGCAACATATCACCCTATTCACCTGATCTGACTTCGTGCGACTACAATATGTTCCCTAAGCTGCATTCGACGATGAAAAGAAAGCGGCACGATTCCATTGAGGCCATTGAAAGTGCGGTGACCAACGCGCTACGTACCATTAGAAAAAGGAGATAGACAAGTCGCTTGACAACCTGTTGGCGCGCGTTGTTTGTGTATCAATGAGAAGTCGAATATATTGATAAATAAAACGGTTTATATCCAAATTAATACTGGTTGTTTCTATTTTCAAAAAGTTCGGTTAGTTTTGAAATTGAGAGTGTAGATTTGGCATTCTTTGAGGCGTGTTTGATACAGGATCGAAATTTGGGAACGTTCTTGATATTTTGATAATTTCCGGATTCAATAGAGTTTTCTGTACTTCTTATTGGTGACAAGGTATTTGAACTTGTCTATTTGGTCAATGACTGTTGATAATCAGTGGTGTTATAATCGTGCTAGTAGTAAGTAATACTCATTGCAACTTTTTTATCAAGATCAAGATCCGTTCACCTCACATTTCATTCCCGAGGCAGATGTCTCCGAAAAAGTCAAGATGATCTGTAGTTATAGGCCCTGATAATGATGATGTTTTAAGGAATCCTAAGATTGCGTGAACCCCTCCAGTTTGATCCTGTATTCTATGAACAAGTAATTTCGCATTATACTTGATGATTGATATCCACACATATCATTTTTCCTCTAAACTCAGATTCCTCATTTCAGAGATTTCCACCAACAAAATCTTAAATTTAGTCCAGATTTCTGTGGTTAAGGTTTTGCAATTTTTAACAGCTTAATTTCCGTCTATTTGTTAGAAGATCTCTCTACCTTAATCCCTTAATAATTGATTATCATCCGAGGGGGAACCCAAACAAATAGCTCGAGAAGTTATTAAAAACGAATACTTCTGGAAATACTTCTCAATAAACAATGAGATATTATGATATTTGAAAAATTAGTAATTCATCAAAATATTCTAACTCTTCATTTAGAATTGGACCTCATTTCTAGCATGCTTGGAGCTGTTTATTTTCAACATTAAATCAGAATAAATTTATCTTGAAATAGAATGATCTATGAAGGATTCTCCCATGCATTTTTGTCAACTATTCAACAGCTAATATAATTTTTTGTTTTTATAATTACCTAAGTTATTGCCGAGTGCTCACAACATAAAAATAGCATTCAAAGCCAAAATGTAAACTGGAACATAAATGTTAACGCTTGAGCCAAACGTCATAATAGAAATGGTAGTTTACTCGGAACATCACAATGACGCAATCGTTCGTAATAATTTGCGTTCCAGAAACGTTAGTTTAGTTTTGTTTTAAGTCTTTATTGACGTTCATTCAGTTCAGATAAATTAGAAAAATACACCGCAAAATACTCAGAATGCATCTCTGTTTTATAATACATGGTCGAACAAGTGTTAAAATGAAAAAACGAGCAACGTTTTCGAATGTTTCTCCACTATTATCTCCTGGGAAACATCACCACTTTCATAAAAAATTACTTGAGAACGATAAAAAGTATATTTCTTCAGTTAGAAATAATCTACATTTTCGCAGACTAAGAACTTCATAAGTTGCGAAAATTGATAAAACGTAATTTTTGAGGGTTTTATCACTTTTCTCGACGTTTAATGGCATCGTTGCACGTAGCAAAACAGCTGTAAAAACAGAGGAGAATAATTGGGTTGTCTCGTTTTTATACTAACCAGCCTTTCTTTCGAGACCTCTTTTAAATTCAGGGATTCTTTGATATTGTGATGAAATACCCATTTTGTTCCTACACACATGCCAGAATCAGAATTTTTTACATAGAAATACATTCGTAATAAATCATTTGTGGCTGTTTCATGAGACTTTTTTTCATCTAATGCATACTTTGATTTTAGCAGTGCTCCTGCCAACTTTGAGCGAACTACATAATTCAGTTAGTGTTTAGCGCTTAATGATGGCCATTGAAAGGAGAGAACATCACGAATTTCGACATTTATGGAAGAAATTATTTTCGGTGAAGAATACTTCATATATTTCTTGGGAAATTATATATGAAGATTTTAAGTTTCTTTAGAAAAGATTTCTGCCACTCTCCACACCTGACAACCAATAGCAGGGATTTTGTACTTCTGATTGGTAATCAGGTATTGAAACATGTCCATTGGTTCAATGGATGTTGATAATCAGCAGTGTTATATTCGTCCTGCTTGTTCGCATTTTTTTCGTCTTTCAAAAGTAATACTCAGTCCAATTGCCCTTTTCCCTCCGATCAAGATCCTCTTTCAGGTCGTTCACCTTTTTGACATCGTGTTCTTGAGGCTGATGGAAACAAAACTAATTTTTTGTTTACTCATCAAGCATTACTTCTTGCTTAAAAGAACTATCACCGAACCAACCATTGATGGGTAACATAAGAACAGTGCACAGTCAATTTCAAAATGAGGAAGCAGTTCACAGCATTCAGTTATGGTTGTACCAATAGGAATAAATTCGAAACTCCAGGTTGCTTAGAAAAGGTCGTCAGCTTAGGAATCAGTAATCATAGCTATGCGAATGACTAACTCTCAATAAAACAATTGGTTGAACACGCTGTACTATTCAAAAATTAAGAATTGATGAAAATACTTGCTTGTCACGCGATGTTCGGACAACTCCTCATTGGTTCTCACGATACAGTGGAACAGAATGTTTTATTAGATACCGTTGATACTACAGATCCAATACAGAATATTTATTCTACGATGGGTCTACCAGAGGTCTGAAATTTCGTTGTAGCACATAGCGTTGGGTATCCGAAGGCAGAAACGTATGTATACGGCAGTTTGAACTGTATGGGCTTTTAGTTTTTGTTGTATATCAACGGATGATACTAAGAAATTAAACTACGTATTTTACTATCACAAGAGATGTATTGAAGAGCTGGATTGCAATTTCGGTCTCTCGACCATCATCAGCTGAAGATGGTCCAGAGACGGAAAATGCAATCCTGATTTTCAACAAATCACTTGTGATAGTATAACACATATAATTGATCGATGAAGCCTGAACTACGTGATAGTTGATATTCATAATGAATAATAAAATAAAACAAGTTACCATGTTTTAACTATCACTAATTTATTGATGTAAAGAATGACAAAATTTTACATTGGTTGGACCGGTTACGGACATACGTCCATTATCAACAACAAGCTAATGAAAACTGAATACTCATGTACAATACAGGAATTACCATCAATAAAATGCTAGTAGAGGTCACAGTAACTTGAATAATGGTGATTGGTAGGTAATTAAGTCTTCCTGGTCGTTAAGGAGCTTAACCCTTTCTACCCTAGATGCCTTGAAAATTTCCATCGATTCAAAGAAATTAAGTTTATAAGATTTATCACAGGAATGAAGAATTTTTAGCTGTTGAAGTTCTGGAAAAGGATGACATTCATTCAGACAATGTGCAGCTAAAGCTGAATCATATTTCTGATGTAGAAATGACCGGAAATATTCTTTGTATCTAGCCTTGAAAGAGCGTCCTGTTTGACCTATATAAAAGGAATTGCACTCAGAACATGTTGATTGGTATACTCCTGATTTTTTGAATTTATCGCTTTTATCTTTTGTGTTGAAAAGCAAGCCTGAAAATTTGCTAACTGGTTTGAATGCAATATGAACTTTTTTGCTATCAAACAAAACTCTCGCAACCTGTTCTGATGTCTTCCCAAAATATGTTAGAGACATAAATTTTTCGGGCTTTTCTCTCTTGGATTGGGGATATATCATGTTGAATGTGTTGTTGCGTATTTTTCGATTAATTAAACTCTCTATTGCTTTTATATCGAAACCGTTGTTTTCTGCTATTAACATAATGGTGTTAAATTCTGATTTTCGGTCCATGTCCGATAAAGGCAAAGAAATCGCTCTGTGAATCATGGATTTGAAGGCTGCTATTTTTTGAGAATACGGGTGAAATGAATCTATGGGTATGACATTATCCGTGTACGATGGTTTTGTGAAGATATCTTAAGGGTTAAGCTCCTTAACGACCAAGTAGACTTAATTACCTACCAATCACCATTATTCAAGATACTGTGACCTCTACTAGCATTTTATTGATGGTACTTGCTGTATTGTACATGAGTATTCAGTTTTCATTAGCTTGTTGTTGATAATGGACGTATGTCCGAAACCGGTCTAACCAATGTAAAACATCAATAAATTAGTGATAGTTAAAACATAGTATAACACATAGTTCAATTTCTTATTATCATCATGATTAACTATCACGTAGTCACGGCGGAATCAATTAAATATATGAACGGGCTTGGGGCTTTAAGGGTTAAATCATAAAATTGCAGAATATTAAAAATTATATCTATTCAGTTTTTATTCTATACGTATTATATAGGTTATATTAAGAAAAATTTGGATGAAGTCGACTATTTTTGGTTTTAGTATTTCTTGCAACATAACACGGTGTAACAATACGCTATAAATGATGACTAACTAAAAATATCGTTTTTCGAAATATCTCGACAAATAGTTTTATAAAGGCGACCTTACACCACACTATATCAATCACAGTAAAATAGTATGGCAACAATTTTAATTATTCGAAACACATTCTGAAAAAATTCAATTTCAAGAAATCTTGTGACGGTATTCATTAACCCAATGCATAACAGACCATGTAATATTACTCTCACTTCGCCGCCGTTCTCCTTGACTCGAAGGCTTCACTTGTGACGATATTAATTTTTCAACTTTTCAACAAGATTAAATTATGTGAGAACATTGTATCAAGCCGGAAAAGTCCATAACGTCATTGAAGAATTGAAGAGATTAAAGATAAACATCTTAGGTATTAGTGAGATGAGATGGCCAGAGTCGGGGAAATCCCTATTAGGCGAATATCGAGTATATCACTCGGGAACAAGTACAGATAACCACCAACACGAAGTAGGTATCATCATTGAAAAAAACCATTCAGAAACTTGTCACCAATTTCACACTAATATCAGAAAGGGCCCTGCTTTTACAAATCAACGCGAGCCCAGTACCAATCAATATAATTCAGATATATGCTCCCACAGCAGATAAAAGCGAAGAGGAAATTGAAAAATTCTTCTGAAATATCAGACATCTACAATATCAGACTTCTACAATAGACTTCCCAAACACCTTCTAACAATAATAATGGGGGACTTTAACGCCAAGATAGGCAGCGGGAGAGAGGGAGATTTTGTCGGCCCTTATGGATTAGGTGAAAGAAACGAACGGGGAGACAGATTAGTAGTGTTTGCCGCAGAAAAGAAGTTTGCAGTGCTTAATACCTTCTACAAATTACCTCCAAGAAGGTTGTACACTTGGATATCGCCACTCGGCTCGAAATAACATATAATTAGAAACCAGATTGACTATATACTGGTTAACAAGAGATACCAGAACTCTTTTACATCGGTCAAATCCTATCATGGGGCAGACATAATGTCAAACCATACTCCTGTAGTTGATACATTAAAACTAAAATTGAAAACTGTGAAGAAAAGACAAAGGAAAAACAGGTATGACATGCAGGAGCTAAAAAATCCGAGCACGAAAGCAGAAGTAAGAAACTACTTAGCTGAACAAATGCAAAAAGATACCAGCAGTCATAAAGTGTGATCCGAACTAGAAAGGCTAAGTAGCATAGTTAATAGCACAAGCGACAAATATTTAAAACCAGATAAAAAAATCAAAAGAAAAATGTGGATATCAGACAAAATCCTACAAATAATGGAACAAAGAAGACTCGCGAAAGGTACACCGCAATACTCCATGATACATAGACAAATACAAAGGAAGATCAGAAAAGCCAAAGAAAGAAAACTCCAAGAAGATTGCCAAGAAATAGATGATCTGCAGCTGAAATATAACAGTTTTAACATCCATAAAAAAGCTAAACAAACGGCTTGCATGTATAGGCCCAAAACCATATGTACACTGATGGACAATCGAGGTAATATAGTCATAGATAAATAAGACAAAATAAAGGTCTGGGAGACATATATCACAGAACCACTCCAGGACGTAAGATTGCAGCAGCCACATATATTGGATAGATCAGAGCACTCTATCACCAACGAAGAAGTAATAGCAGCAGTAAGACAAATAAAAGAAGGGAAGGCTCCTGGGCCTGATAACATTAGATCTGTGTTCCTTAAAATTTCAGACGACTCTGCAATTGCAAAAATCACAAACCTGTTCAACCACATCTACAAAACTGGAGAAATACCTAGGAATGGTTATTATCAGATTTGGTCATAATACTTAAGAAACCTGGTGCAAAGAAATGTGAAGACTATCGAACTATTTCTCTTATGAGCCATCTGTTAAAGCTTTTCCAACAAAAAATTATACACAGAAGAGTATACAGGATCTGTGAAGAATACATGTCGGAGACTCAGTTAAGATTTCAGGATGCAGTAGGCACCGAAGAAGCCCTATTTAGTATTCAGGTGCTATTTCAGAGGTGCAGAGATGTTAACTGCGATATATATGCTTGCTTTGTGGACTATAGTAAGGCTTTCGACCGAATACAAAATCACAAATTAATCCAAATTTTGGGCAATATAGGTATCGACGGAAAAGATCTGGCCATAATATCACAACTATATTGGGTACAGTCAGCGTATATAACACAGACAAAGAACAGTCAACGAAGATAAGTATTTCCCGAGGCGTAAGACAAGGATGCGTGCTTTCCCCACTATTATTCAATGGGTACTCGGAATACATTTTTAGGAAAGCTCTCGAGGACGTGAACGTCTGAATAAACGTCAACGGTAAAATACTGAACAACATTCGGTACGCTGACGATACAATAATTTTGGCAGATAGTGTGAGTGGATTACAACAACTGATGACATGAGTGGTAGAAGTCAGCATGGAGTATGGTCTAGATTTTAATGTCAACAAAACAAAATACATGGTGTCAGCAAAAATCAAATCCCACACGAACATCTAATACTCAACCAACAACAAATCGAGAGTGTGATAAAATACACATACCTGGGCACTGTACTTAATGACCAATGGGATCATTCGTGGGAGATCGGGTGCAGGATAGCGAAGGCTAGAGCAGTGTTCTTTAAAATGAGCTCAGCGCTTAAGAGCCGATCTCCAGCTTTAACCACAAAAATACGACTTCTCAGGTGCTACGTTTTCTCTGTCTTACTTTACGGCGTGGAATCATGGACCCTAACACAGGCAACTACCAAAAAATTTGAAGCCTTTGAAATGTGGCTTCATCGTAGGATTCTAAAAATTCCGAGGATAGACCATGTCTCTAACGAAAAAGTCTGCCGAAGAATGGAGAAAGATCCTGAATTAATAACCACGATAAAGACGCTTAAACTTGAATATCTTGGTCATATAATGAGAAATGAAGGAAGATATGGGCTGCTGCAAAGGACAATACAATGGCAGATCCCAGGTAAACGCTCTCCTGGCTCAAGAACCTCAGGACATGGTTCTCAGTATCAACAACAGGACTTTTCCGTGCCGTAACAAACAAGATTATAATCGCCAGAATGATCGCCAACATCCGGACTGGATAGGCACCACAAGAAGAAGAAGAACAAGATTGAAACAAATTTTGGCATAAGATTTTATGAATATTGAACTACAATTTGCAATCGTTTTGAGAGAGGTACTACAGCGACTACAACTTTTAAATTTCAAATGGCTCATTTATTTCTTAATTTTTTTTTATTGTAGGGAATTCTTTTTCAAACATATTTACTTACATTTGTCTCAAACCATTGACTAAGATTTGAGTAAGATTATAACTTTTTTTAGTTTAACGAGAAAAGTGTTCTTTCTGAGGGCAATGTACTTTCTGATGCTATTTCATACGCAGGGTGCTCAAAACTCACTGGTCAGCTCCATAAAGCTAAATTGTCAAAAATACATTTCCTCAAATAAGGTACCTACCTCCTTCATTGGAACCGTACTTTAAATTAGTATTGGTTGATATTAGGTTTCTATACCTAAAATGACTTTTTTCATTTTATTCGCTTTTATCGAGAACTTGTAGTTTCTTCGAAAACTAAATCATTAGGCCGTGGAAATAGAAACATACGAAGTGGATTCGATTCAGATGAATTTCGACCTCAGGTTGATGTTTGAAAATTATTTGAAGAATGCAATAACACAAATTTTGGTCATCATTTAATAAATTTTTGAAAAAAAATAATAAAAAGACAATAATTTCTAACCCTGAAAGTTTTCAATAATATCATCGATAAACCCAGGGTACGCGGCGGTAAGAATTAATTTCTGCGAAATATTGATAACCTAAGACGGTAGCTGCAATGTCCTGAAAGCTAGTAATAAAACTAAATCTACCCCTTTCATCAATCTGTTCACCATAAATGACAAAATTTGAATGTCATTTTCTAAACTGTTTTTCTCAAATCGGTTGTAAATTCGGGTACTCTTTGTTAAATGTTATGCAAGTTCGACGTAGTATTGGTTGTCATCGGCCATGAATGAATGATATATAAATTCATAATATTCAAGTTGAGTATTTATTTGCCATTTTATTTAGTAAAAAACTATATACAAATGAAATTAGTTAGTTTACTAATTGGTATTTTTAAATTATTTCCAAACGTCAATTGGAGGCCGAAATTCATAAAACCCTACATAGAACATTGTGAAATCTAGAAACTCGCAGCGGAATTAAATCCACTCTCTACGTCTTAGTGATTTAATTTACCGACGGAGCTATAGGTTTCTGTAAAAGAGCGAATGAAACGAAAACAAATCATTTTGAGGTATCGGGAAACCTCATATCAATCAATACTAACTTAAAACACGGATCTAATAATGTGAAAAAGAATAGCTAGTAGCACGTAATTAAATTGAAAAAAATCGTTTTGTTGGCAGTTTAGTTTTATTGACTTAACAAGTGATTTTTGAGCATCCTTTATATTAAATGGTATCGGAACGTTGCTCCCATTAATAACACTTTTCTCGTTAATCTAAATAAAAGTTATAATCATACTCAAATCTGTGTCGACTATACGAAGATGACACTGTAATTCCAAAAATATTGATGAAAAAAATCATAGCTCAATGGTCGTCAATTTTAGATTGGATAAATCATAACAAAAGATGCTTGAAAAAGGATGCTCCCTAAAAGAAAAAAATTAAAAAGTAAATATGCCATTTGAAATAGGAAAGTTGTAGTCGATGTCTTGCTTAAATCTAATGCCAAAATTTGAAATTTACCGATAAACCCGTTCCCCAAATAATCCTAATGGTTTCTTTAGCGCGGACACCCTAGGGTGCATGAATGGTGTCATCTGATACTTTCGAGATAAAAAATATTAGTGTATCTGAAAAATATTGATATACCTTTTGTAAATTCGTGAAAAAATTCCTGCAGTTGATTTTTATGGTAGTCAATATGGAGAAATAAAACTGAAAGGAATATATTCAGCTAAAACGTGATCAAATAAAATTGAATTGTTTTTAAATTATTCTCAAGTTATCTAAGCTAATGAAATCGTTACCACTCTTTCCGATGATAATAAAACTCTTTGTCAGAAACTAATTTTCTAGGTTATGAAGCTCTTACACCTACTGACTACAAACATCCATTCAAGTTTCAAATAAAAATATCCTTGCGAAGCTATTCTAAAATTCAACTCCACTAAGCGCATTCAAACCTAAGCCTGGTCAAAAATAAAGCCTTGATTAACACTTTTCTGGAGGTATGTTGTATATCCCAGCGACTAATCAGGGTTATTTTTTGTGAATATCATATAATAGAAAACAAAAAAATAACAAGACTACTTCATATCCCACAAATAAATTTCAAAATAGCTGAATTCTGGACGCAAGTTTATTTTCTTTTATACAGGGTGTTACATAATTGTAACAACTTGAGGAGGTAAATCTACGTGCAATTTCGAGACAAAAAGACCTATTAACATAGGTCCGTAAAATCTTCGTTACGGAGCTACAGGATGTTGAAATTTCCGAAAAAACTCGTTTTCTCTACAAAACTCTTGCAGTTTTTGAGATATTCAGCCCAAATTTGTAACGCAAGCTATTTTTTACAGCCTGCATCATTACACGCCCTAGATTTCAACTGAAATTCACAAGGTGTTCTCTTTTCCGAGGCCATGTCTCCTTTTACCCTTTCAAACTTTTTTGCAGTACGCCACTGATCAGCGTAAAATCAATTTTCGTTATCTTCGTTCAATTTAAAAACTTTTTTGACAATTGTAGTTTTTTCGTGTCTCCAACCGTTTTCGAGTGAAAAATTATTGAATTTGAATTATTTGAATTGTGTTATTCGCTAAATAAAAAAAAATTATTGAAATACTGATATAAATGAGATAAAAACACAAGGTTTAACTTTGATAGGTATGCCCAAAATCTGCTTTTATCTTGATAGCTCGTTTGCTGGGAGTCAACTTATACTTATTCAATATCAAACTAAAAAAAAAGAACAAATAAAAACTAAATAAATTGCTGGAAGTGTCCTCCACCTGCAAGAATACAGGCCTCTGTCCTTCTTCGCATATAATCACGCACTCTTTGAAATATTCCTGGGGTATTTCTCATCGTGTCACAAGAGGTCATTTCTCAATTCTTCTACAGTGTTCACTGGAGTGGTATAAACTAAATTTTTGATATCCCCATAAGAAAAAGTCTAAATTATTTAAGTCTGGGGACCTAGGAGGTCATGGTTCTGGCCGACCCCGACCTATCAATCGGTTGTTGAACGTATTAGTTTAGGAATTTCCCAGATTCTCCACTAAAATGTGATGGTGCCCCGTCATGCATGAATCACATTATGTTTCTCACCAAAAGTGGCACATCCTCTAGCAATAATGGTAACTCTTCCTCAAGAAATTGCCGATAAGAGGGACCGATCAATCTGTTAAGCAAAAAAATGGCCTTATCAAATAATTTTCAATCATTCCGACCTCCACATTTAGTGAGAATTGTTTTTGATGATGAGATTCTTCATTCAAATGAGGGTTTTCCTCAGCCCGATAAAGATTATTGTGAAAATTTGTGATAGACGCTCTCGAAAAGTTAGCTTCGTCTGTGAACATTATTTCACTATTAAAATGAGCATTTTCTCTAATTTTATCTAAGAACCATCGGCAAAAATTCAGTCTTGAAGGAAAATCTCGAGGAAGTTGAGTTTGGACGCACCGAATATGAAACGGGTACAATAAAAAGTCGTGGAGAATCCTTCAAACTAGAACATGTGAAATATTCAACTGATTTCCAATTTTTCTTTTACTCTCATGAGGATTCAAATCAATACAATTCAAAACTATTTCCTCAATATCTGAAGTTCTCATAGTTTGAGTTGCACCTTTTAAATGATCATTTGCAGTAAAAGTACCAGTTTCCCCCAACCTCCTGTGAATATTTGAAAATGTTCGCCTGTCTGGTGTTAGTCGATTTGGAAAGCGTACCTGATATAATCGCCTAGCTTCTGTTGTGTTTCTGTCAGCCAGACCGTACATGTAATGGATATCAGCCAATTCGGCTTTAGTACAGCAATAACTTTCGAAGGCTTAAAATTATTCGTTAATTTAATGAACAATTCGAGCAGACACTGGTTCAACTTAAGCAACTGTCAAAATAAATAAATAAATGAAAAAAACAAAGCCTACTAGTCAGTTTTTTTATTAGAAGTGCTTTCAATTCAGCGAATGCATACAATCGTTCAATAATTTTTTGCTCGAGAACGGTTGGAGATACGAAAAAATTACAATTGTCAAAAGAGTTTCTAAATTGAACGAAGATGACGAAAATTGATTGTACGCTGATCAGTGGCAAAAAAGTTTGAAAGGGCAAAAGAAGGCATGGTCCGGAAAAGAAAATACCTTATAGATTCTAGTTAAAATTTGGGACGTGTAATATTGGATGCTGTGAAAAATAGCTTGCATTCCAAATTTGGGCTGAATATCTCAAGAACTGCAGGAGTTCTGAAGAAAAAACAATTTTTTTCGGAAATTTCAACACCCTGAGCCCTGAATCTCCCTTTCTTCAAAGAATCTTCATTAGATCAGAAAGCGGGTTGTTTTTGTAGACCTGGTTCTTCAAGTCACCCCTAAAAATATTGTTACGTTATTTCGATTATTGACCGTTAATATCATCATATTTTGCAATCATTTTTCCAGGAACTCATTGTCCCAAAGAAAATTCACTCATAGTTTTACGATCCATTTATATCACTAAACTCTAGTACATACCAGTGATTGTTTCTAAATTTTTTCCGCTTTCAAAATATGAAAATTTTGTTTTGAATGGTACAACGGCTTCAGTTTTGAATATTATTTGATTCTGGCATACCGCAATTAATCTATATCTCATTTATCAAAAAGCAAAAGCATTTGATTTTGTTTATTGTAGAACTGTATGATTGTGTATTGTATATCAGTATTTCTTCTCTATTATTATTGACATAGAAGCTGCGTTTGAATATGGTTTCTGCTCCTTTCCATTATCACTAGTATGGGCTTGTTATTTTTCCAATTTTAGAATTTTGTCAATGTTTATTTTAGACACTTCTATGATAACCGTTATCTTGATGTTGAATATATAAAACTAAATGAATATTATCAGGTCATACATCTTCCGCCCTACTTGTGTATGTGTATGCATAACCTTCGGGGTAGAAACTCTTGCCTAATATCATATTTTCAGTTCGCGCACATTTCGTCGTTGAATAATTCAGGACAAAAAGTTGCGTGTTCGTTTCTCCGCTCATAATTCAGCGTACCTCGTCCCGTAAAACAAATACTGCAACGTAACATAGTATTAATTCAGAAAACTACACCCACATCATAATAAAATCGAAGTTAGCACGCGTCTTAGCGTTTAAAATAAATCTTCCCGTTCTCTCTCTTTCTCTCCCACTAATCTGCCGGCAATAAATTTGCAAGTCCGTTTATTTTGCACGTAATGCATGAGAGAAGTAATTTCGCATCAAGCTGTGTTCCGCTTTTCTACCAAAATTCGATTAGAACGCTTGGCGTTAGTATCTGACAGCCGATTGTTGGCAAAAAAGGGAATAACAGTATGTGTTATTTATCATCAGGAACAGTCGCAACATGAAATATATCCGACTTGAACAATTTGGCATTTCCACATGGAATAGCACTGCTTTCTATTTCTTCCATTCAATTCATTCTGTTTTAGTTTTTCAATCCGAATAAGTCACACCCGCCGAGACTATTCGTTTTCATGACAGGTCTTAAATAACTGGAAAATATATCATAGAAGCGTGGCAGTATATTTCGGTTAATTTGGAGTTTCGGGTTCATTTTTGTTGCATAGTATTTTGCAACAGTTTGTCGAATGACAGTCATTAAAGCCTGAGTACATACAGTGTGTTCCAACGAAAATTTGACCCCCCCTATAACTCCGAAATGAGTAACATTAGCGAAAAACACCAAGACACGTCGATTTTTGTTTCGAGGGGGAGCATTTTTCGAAATAATTCGAAACTTGTCAGATCAACCCCCTACCCCCAGCAACCCTAATTTCGAAATTCATCATAGGGAATAAGGGTCGAGTGGCACCTTACTGTAAAGGTCTGTCAATTCCCATTCTGATTTGTCATTTTTAGAATTTTAAATTAACATACAGGGTGTCCCAACCGAGGGTAAAGTTGAATTCCTGCAAATCCCAAATACTAAATGAAATCGATTTCTTTTGGCATAATGCAAGCGCAGGTTTATGCTCGGTCTAGAAAAACGACCTACACTTGTGAATTTGGAGTTGGTGCAATCAACCCCCTATTTCCAGCATCCCCAACTCAAAAATCATTCGATCGAAAATAGGTCAAGTGGCACCTCGTTGGAAAGGTATTTCAATTTTCTCTTCGAATTTGGTATTTTCGAAATTCAGAATCAGCATACAGGGTGTCCCGGAGCAGGAACACTGAAAACCCAAATAACTTTTTGAAACTGAATCATTTCGGTATAATACGAGAACATGTTTATGTTTGATTCGAGAATAAGACTCTCTTGCGTGAATATGGAATTTTGCAATCAATCTCTTCCATTCAGCATCCCCAACTCAAAAATCATACAAGTGATTACAGGTTGAGTGGCAAAGTTCCAGAAAGATTTTTCTATTTTCTGAATCACTGAGGCATTGCTTTCAGTTTGGCAATCGAGGTTTTCTGGCGTGAGGATCAGGATGAGGGATGATGGAGAAACTGATTGGATGCTCATCTAAACAGGAAAACGAGATTTATTGAACTTGTATTCAATTGAAAACAAAAACTAACTTGATTATTACAACAATTGTTCAAAATGACCTCCGCCCACCTCCATACAGTTATACAGACGATTTTCGAACTCTCTTCTCACATTAGCGAAAACTTCAGGAGTCAAAAGTCGGCATTCTGTGATAATCCTC
The DNA here is from genome assembly GCA_013387265.2 of Cryptolaemus montrouzieri. Taxonomy (NCBI): domain Eukaryota; kingdom Metazoa; phylum Arthropoda; class Insecta; order Coleoptera; family Coccinellidae; genus Cryptolaemus; species Cryptolaemus montrouzieri. Next base: position 87,752,315 of record JABFTP020000021.1, on the reverse strand, counting down.
ATCCGCAGCTCCTCCAGGTTTTCTGGTCTTGTGGCATAAACTTTAGATTTTAGATGGCCCCACAAAAAAAAAATCTAGGGATTTAAATCTGGTGACCTGGCTGGCCACTCAACAGGTCCTCTTCTACCAATCCACCTTCCTGGGAAATTTTCGTCTAAATATTGGCGCACCCGAGCATCATAATGCGGAGGAGCACCGTCTTGTTGAAAACGCATTTCGTCCTCAGAAAGAGTTGGATCGTTCTGTAAAATTTCTGTCAATCTAGGATGTATGTGTTCCTCTAACAACTGTAGGTAGCCATTTCCATTCAGATTACCCTCAATAAAGAAAGGCCCAACTAGATGATTGCGAAAAATTCCTGCCCAAACGTTCAACTTCTGAGGCCTTTGCGTGTGGGCCTCTCTAAACCAATGAGGATTCTGTGTGTCCCAATATCGACAATTATGTCTATTCACTTCACCACTGAGCATAAAGGTGCTTCCATCAGAAAAACAGATGTTATTCAGAAAATTTGGATTAGCGTTTAGGTTTTTACTTAGATTTTCACAAATTGTAAACGACGATCTGGATCATCTTCGTTTATTTCATGCACTAATTTTACCTTGTAGGGGTGAAATTTGTGATGTTTCACGATTCTATGGACAGTTGTAGCTGATACACCAGTCAGACGAGATAGTTTTCTGATCGAAGTAGTATTCTCCATTTGTAGATGACCCACTACTGCCACTTCCGTTGCCTCATTTCTGACAGGACATGCCACTTCATGTTTTTGTTTGCCACCGAACCCGTAGCTAGGAATTTGTCAACCAAATATTTAACGTACTGGTGACTGACTCCCTTTCTCTTTCAGGATGGTTCCTATCGAATATCCTTGCCGTTTCTTTGGCACAACTGTTATTTCGAAAATACGTCGATACAATTTCGACCCTTTCCTCAGTGGAATAAACCATTTTCAGATTAATTTCAACTGACGAACAACAACAATAATGAGGAACTGATCTGAATAATAATAATATTTCATTGCAAAATGAGAAATAACAGATGACTGCACGCCAGATGGAAATGAAAAAATGTGAACATTTTCAATGCAGAAATCATCTTTATTTCTTCGTAATTGATGCTCAACACATCGTACCCCAATACTTTTAACAGTTTCGAATTAATTTTAGTTGATAATTTCAAATGACGATATTGAATTTTTCGAAAGCGACATCCTGTATGGAGAGCCGAACTGAATGAAATGCTTTAATCATTCTGGAATTCAAAAACCTTTCTGAAGATATGCCACTTGAATTATTTGTATGATTTTCAAGTTGGGGATGCTGAATGGAAGGGGTTGATTGCAAAATTCTATAACCACACAAGAAAGTCCTATTCTCGGATCAAACATGTTCTCGTATACCGAAATGAACCAGTTTCAAAAAGTTATATGGATTTTCAATGTTCCTGCTTCGGGACACCCTGTATGATGATTCTGAATTTCGAAAATACCAAATTCGAAGAGAAAATTGCAGTACCTTTCCAACGAGTTGCCACTTGACTTATTATCGATCGAATGATTTTTGAGTTGGAGATGCTGGAAATAGGGGGTTGATTGCACCAACTCCAAATCAAGGTGGAGAATTGACAGACCTTTTCAGTAAGGGCCACTCGACCCTTATTCCCTATGATGAATTTCAAAGTTAGGGTTGCTGGGGGTAGGGGGTTGATCTGAGAAGTTTCGAATTATTTCGAAAAATGCTCCCCCTCGAAACAAAAACCGACGTGTCTTGGTGTTTTTCGCTAATGTTACTCATTTCGGAGTTAGAGGGGGGGTCAAATTTTCGTTGGAACACACTGTTTAAGTAGAGCATTTCGTAACAACCGAGCAACAGTCTTGCTTCTGGAGATAGAAGGTTATTGATAAGTTAGTGTTTCAATGATTCGGATTAACACACTGATTGGCCTTTCTCATTGATCGATTTGGATGATTTTTTAGTGGAAATATAGGCTAATCCTCCATATTCTAAACGTTCCTTCTAAAATAGCAAGTTTATGTGCAGTGTGCGATGTATACAAAAAAATTATCCGTTCGTTCTGAAAATCGATTAACGATAAAGATGCATTAATTCTGTGAAATGTTTTTAAAGACTACTTATTAATCATGTTGCCATGGTTCTGATCGGTGATATCCACTTTTTTGTGATGTATATTGCCCTGAGAATGCTTTTTCAGTTAGAAGACGTATGAATACTAGCCAAAGAACAGTTGAGAAGACGACTAAATGGAGTCGAATTATTGTGTAGGACAGCCATCATTCTTGAGTGGAAGGTAAGACATCGGAAGGAAGGTTTGAATTTTGCCATCTCCATAGAAACTGGACGGTATAGGAATGGAGTTAGGTAAAATTCAAGCATTTGATTGAGATCTGTTGATAGACGAGAATGAGTTTTCAGATGGAGGAATGAATTATATGCTCAAGTTTGCCACCCAGAAAAAAGATACTTCGGCGCAGTTGAGTAATGACTTATATTAGAACTTGATTTGCGTTTCGATCTGAGCTTGTCCTAATAAATATATATTAGGGTGCTTCATTATTGGGAAAAATTTTTTTCATGTCCACCTGAAAATCTTGAAAGTTATAGAGAAAGAAAATTTTTGAACATAATGCGAGACCTTAATTATAGTTTTAACCCACTGTTAATCGTTTTTGAATTCTATCCATTTAAATATTATTAATAAATGCTTTTTTATACGTTTTTCGTTCCGCTCACCCAGAAAAAAAATATTCGGAAATTTGACGGATGGATTCTTGTTAGAGATATGATTTGCTACAAAAAAGCACATTGTGTCGAGTTTGTAACTCTGACAGGTTCGGCGAAAAATGTCTTTCCAACTGAATTTTTGTAAAAATAGCAGTAAATCGTATTTATCTGCTCAACTATCGAAGATAGAAGAAATATGTACATGACAAATTTATAGGGGGCTTACGCCCTACAATTTTGTCTCAAGATATTTTCTCGTAACTTTCGTGGTTTAGCAGTTTAAGCCACTTAAAACATAAAATTAACGATAAAATATATTATTGACGTCAGTAGCAACTAATTTTCTGAATCTAGGTTGAGAAATTTGTTTTTCATTGTATTTTTTGTAATTTTATCGCACCAAAAATTTTTCAAATCAGTAATTTTACAGCTATTACTACTTTTAGGAGTTCATAATATCTTCTATCTTCGAAAGGTGAGCAGATAAATACGATTTACTGCTATTTTTACGAAAATTCAGCTCAAAAGACAGAACCTGTCAGAGTTACAAACTCGACACAATGGGCTTTTTTGTAACAAATCACACCTCTAACAAGAATACATCCGTCAAAATTCCGAATATTTTTTTTTCTGGGTGAACGGAACGAAACAAAGCATTCAATAATGTTATTTAAATGGATAGAATTCAAAAACGATTAGCAGTGGAATAAAACTATAATTAAGGGCTCGCATTATGTTCAAAAATTTTCTTTCTATAACTTTCAAGATTTTCAGGTGGCACATGAAAAAAAATAATATATATATATATATATATATATATATATATATATATATATATATATATATATATATATATATATATATATATATATATATATATATATATATATATATATATATATATATATATATATATATATATATATATATATATATATATATATATATATATATATATATATATATATATATATATATATATATATATATATATATATATATATATATATATATATATATATATATATATATATATATATATATATATATATATATACATATATAGAGGATGTTTCAGAAAAATATATTATTCCATGGGAAGAAAATAGAAAATGAGTGTACAATCTTTGAAGTGACTGGGACTTAAAAACCATCTTCTCGAGATCTACTCAAAAAGATCTCGCGACCAGTCGATCGACCGTTTGAGCACCCCTGCTCTACATCGTCAGTGCTAAGCTGGTAAATACTATAATTTAATCGTTTAGTTTTAGATCATCAATATATAAAATGAAAAACATAGGTCCTAAAATTTGGCACCACAGTTTAAAATTTTCTCATTTGATAAATTTCAGTTCCAGAAGCCTTCGATTTTTCAAGAAAGGTTGTATAATTTCTAAAATGGGGCATCTCAAAACATATGCTTTCAAATTTAGTGAACGAATGCCAATCTTTACTGAGTCACAGGCTTTTAATCTCAAGCAATAACCTGCACTTGATTATTGCAATACTGTACAATCAACGCCTCCTCTAACACGTCTAGCAGCGCTATAGTTGACCGGGCTTGTCGATATCCATGCTGATTTTAATTGAGGAACTTGTTAGTTTCTAGATATAATACTAACCTCGACTTGAAAACAATTTCTCGAACTTTGAACGAAACAGGTGGAATCGCAATGGGTCTATAATTGATTGGATCTCCTTTTTTGCCCTTTTTGAAGATGGATATAATATTTGCCTTTTTCATTTGTTCCGGAAAGGCACCCTCTACTAAGCTTTTTTTTCGCTATCACAGACATATCAAAGTATACTTTCAACCCAATACATTTTTTACATATTTGTGGTAGTTCCACTTTTAGTAATCCAGTGCTTGGTTAAACATACCACATATGCCTTGAGTTCATTCAGCATTAACTCAAACTTGTTTTATGGATACTACATATTCACTCGAAAAACACATTATTCATATACTAAACGTACATAAGCATCCTTGCGAATATTGCAAGGGATTGCTAATATTACCGCATTAACTGAAAGCGGAAGTCGGTCTGAAGAATCCACAAGAAACTTACACAATTTTTAAACAGTGCCAGTGAATCAGGAAATGATGAATTAAATTCATTCAATTAAACAAGAACTAGGTAATACATAAAATGATTACGTCAAACAACAGTGTACGGCTAAAACTGTAACAAAATTAAATTTTCACTGGTTAAGTCCAGAGAAAAATGAACAATGATTGTCAATGAAATCTTGGAAGAAATGTCAAGTTCTACTTATACTACTTATATATATTTAATTACATAAATTATGGTCAACAATGTCACAAATGCTCCTTTTATATATATATATATATATATATATATATATATATATATATATATATATATATATATATATATATATATATATAATCAGTCAATAAGACTTATCTTGGTGAAATAGATGAGTTGAGGTCGTCTATGTTATAGTCCCCAATTACTTCGGAGTTCAATTCCGAAACGTTCTTGTTTTCACTGCTGCATATGGGGAAAAACCTCTATTTCAGCTTCGGATTCACCTACAACTCTCCACCTAGGAATCTCTATCTACGAGTCTCCACATAGGAATCTCCAGATACAAGTCTCTACCTAGGACCTATATTTTTGATATAGGTCAGTACACAGTATTCAAGATAAATATATATCTCTAATTTTCACTTGAGAATTTTGATATAATTCAATTATTTCAATTACAATTGAAGAGGCTTTGCAAGAACGATTAATTAGTCCAAAGGTCGGCAAAGAAAAAAACTCTGGAGAAGATTCAGAATCCGGTAAGCATACCATCCGATAGCCTGATATATCAGGTGTTGTGATGAGATTTTAGCACGTTACAAAACCAGCCAACAGGCAAAGTAACTTCTCATTAACACCTAGATCCGCTGGAGTGCACAAGTCAGCAAGAAATTCGATGAACTCAACATTCCGAAAATAAATTGACTCCCCAGAAAAATCTGAGTTGGCAACCCACAGTTCCAAGATATAAGGGCATTGTATGCAACGATAAAGCTTTTCGGTTGGCAAGAAAAGTTTTATGTAAACGAATCGTTGGACGTCAAGCCTTCGGCATGATAACATTTCAAGACACAGAGGGACATGGCAATGAACCGACAAAGCAAGAAATCATTTGTAAAACCAATGAAACAGCTTTTTGAAGTTGAAAAACTCTGATAACTAAGTATCATTACTATCTAAGGAGAATAGGAGTCCCTTTTTCCTTAGAGTTCATCTGCAAAAAATAGGAAGTTTGTAGGAAGTCTCATATGGTAACTCCCTTGAGACGAGCAATAATTAGGGATACAGAATGAATGGCAGCACACTATTAGCCTTCAAAACAGAGCCTGACACCAGCTTGTACATAAGATGTCCAGTTGTAGGAATGAGCTGAAAAGGACCACATCACCAAGATTCCAACCATTCAGAATAAAGTTCTCTGAAACATCGTTAAGTATGTTCGGATAAGCGACCTCCATTATCTTGGTATTGAAATGGATATTGTCGATACTAAAAACACACAAGAATCGACCAAAATTATAGCTTCATGAAGAGGCGTGGAGACTCATAACCCTATTCAAATAGACAAAACGTGCCAGCTGGCTTCTTCAGAAAAATATGTGAAGAGAAAATTTGTGCACATTTCAAATTATTAAACATACTGTTTACAGAATAGATCACTATATCTTTGAAATGATAGGTAGTCTGCATATAAATTATAAATGAATTGCACGAATCAATTTATTGATTGAAAAAGATTCAAGACAGAAAGCAGAGATCTGATATGAATTAATGAAATTGCTTTCTAATCCGGTTTCGAGAATTCTCTTTCAGGCAACAAATGTGTTTCTGAAGGATTACCTAAAGCTGATATTCACATCTGAGAAATTTTGGAATTTAGTGGCACACGCTGCAGCAGTTAAACACATGGCATCCTGTGAAATAAAGATAAATTGACAAACGTGAAACCAGATATCCCAAAGAATGTTTCATTACCCTCCGGAAATGTGGGGATCATTGCACCTCCTAATGTGATATAGTCCAAAATGCTGAACAAAGTACAAAGCACAACACAATTTACATAAACATGAGAAATTGTCAGTACCGTTGAGTTTCTACCTCACGCCGTCAGGTAATGATATTATTTTTTGTCTTTTACACATGGCGGAATGTGAAATGCGAATATAAAGACAAAAGAAAATGTGATAGTAAAATTGCGTCATATTTTACATTCACATTCTACTTGATAAAAATAATGTATGCGATGTAGAGTATGCGCATTTATCATTTGCCCACTATTCAAATCTAGCTTTATGAAAGAAAACCCCAGGAACGTCACTAAAATTACGAGGGGCAAACAAAATGGAATAATTTTTTCCGCTCAGAAACATCATAGATACAGTTAACTTCAAGTAATAAAACTTTATATATAGAAGGTGCTTTTCAAAGGAACAAGATACTTTCTTCAAAGAGTAGGAAACTATGTTTAGTGATACGTATTTTTTTACTGAAATTCTGGAAGAATGTCGAATGAAATGTTTTGATTATATCTTTCCCCTAAAAAGAAGTATTAATTTAAAAAGAACAAAAAAGTAATGAGAAATCCAAAGCTAGAACGCCTTAAAAACAGTGTAGGCGCTGCCGAGACGATACATAGAGTAAGAAAAGACAAAATTTCCAAAGATATATACAGCATATTAAGAAATCAATATAAGAAGGCAGTCGACACTGAAGTTAAGAGGGAATATTTGGAAAAGATAAAAAGTTCAACCGATCCTCATAAAACCGTATGGAAAGTCATAAATTCGAATATCAAGGGATCAAAAATCAAAGAAATCAAATGTGCCATTACTGCAAGTGAGTTTAACAGCTATTTCAACAATATTCATGAACTCCTAATACCAACACCTGCAGGTTCAAAAAAATGTAAGAAATACGTGACGAACGCAAATCATCTGACCATGGATCTATGTTTCTGAAACCGACAACTCTAGAAGAAAATTTAACAACGGTGTCAAAATTAAAAAACAAATCTTCATGTGACTATTACGGATTTAATGTACGAGTGCTTAAACGGGTTATCCAGTCGTAGGCTGATCCATTGAGTAAAATAATAAACATGAGTTTTGAGGAAGGTGTCTTTCCAGATCCCTTGAAGATTGCCTAAGTGACCCCAGTTTTCAAAAAGGGAGAGAAAGATAACGTTAATAACTACAGGCCCATTGCAATATTACCTGTTTTTTCAAAGATCTGGGAGTCGCTATTAAAAAAAAGGTTAGTGGACTATATTGAGATAAGTCTGTTATAACAACAATGATGAGAATCAAGGAGTTCTTGCTTGAGGCGCTTGACAATCGAGAGAATGCAGAAATTAGCGGCTGTGACCTGAGCAAAGCCTTTGATTGTGTTGTTCGAGCAGTTCTTCTGTCGAAGCTAGAATACTATGGCACGAGAGGCCCAGTTCACAAAATCATCGAATCGTACGTTAGCGACAGATATCAATCAGTTTCATGGGGAAATTCTTTGTCAGGACTGGAAAAAGTGATGTTGGGGTACCACAAGGGCCGATTCTATTTTTAATTTATATAAACGACGTGCCAGTCAATGTCTCCTCAGGTGACAAGAGCCTGTTTGCGGATGATACTACTTTCCTAAATAAGTCAACCTCAATTGAAGAACTTACGAAACTTCCTACCGAGACAATATCACAAGCCGAGGAATGGTTCTCCGCGAACGGACTTAAACTCAACGTGGATGAAACACAGAGATTGGTAGTGATCACCAAAACACTAAATGAAAATGAAAACCCGATCAAACTTCTCGGTTTTACCATAGATAGCTCGTTGACATTATGGAAGAGCCACATCGATATAGTTTGCAGAAGGTTATCGTCAGCAGTTTACGCCATCCGACGCATCAAAATATATAGTAAATCAAGAGGCCGCGATACTCACCTACTATGCACAGATTCACAGTTTAGCATCTTATGGGATTCTTCTCTGGGGTCTTCGACAGAAGCGGAGCGTGTTTTTCTGCAACAAAACCAGCAGTACTATAGCTGGATACGCTAATCTCATAGTTATAGTGAATTAGTTTTCAAATATTGAATATTGACAATTCCGTCAATTTACATACTCACCTGCTTGTACATTCAAAACAATCCTGAAAAGCAGATATATATATATATATATATATATATATATATATATATATATATATATATATATATATATATATATATATATATATATTTTGAAAAAGAGGATTTACAAAATTTGGAATAATTGTATTCACAATAAATGCTTATATCTATAATTTTGGTGTGTGTCAGAAAAAGCACAAGTGTTAGCTTGTTAGCTTAGGAAATGTAACAGGAGAACCATACTATCTTGTATATGATTCAATAAAAGAGTGAAAAAACCTGAGGAAAAAACTCGTTTCCCTGTCGCTATTGCACTAGCAATAGCTTGTCTGTTTATGTTGTGTTAGTGTCGTGTGTACAAAAAGAATACCAAAGATTTTTCTGCTTAGCCGCTTCATTCTCTCTTGCGTTCCATGATTTCCAAACGAAGACAAGGGTGAAATAAAGGGGGTTCGGGACAGTAATCTGTAACAATGGAAGAAGAAAACCAGCAGAAAAATATTTCAACAATTATACTTCTTATATGTCTATACAAATCTGAAAAGATTTTACATAGCAATCAAGGTCATGAAAAGGACTAAGGAGATAATAAAAAAAATACATAACCTGCGATATTTCCTCAAATTCCATCTCTGTTTGACCGAGAGGGCCCCGATGGCCAGGTTCAGTCTTCCAAGTTATGCCCACTATGATCTATAGATGTTTTAGAATCATTATGGACCCAATAATCTGGGTTGAAATCGCCCATATATTATTTCTCCGTGGTCATTTAATTTTTAGAAAAATTTGCGACAAAATTTAGACAGTCATTCGAAAAATATGACATTTGTCATATATATATATATATATATATATATATATATATATATATATATATATATATATATATATATATATATATATATATATATATATATATATATATATATATATATATATATATATATATATATATATATATATATATATATATATATATATATATATATATATATATATATATATATATATATATATATATATGAAAAATTGAAGAACCAATCTTCATTTAAATATTTCAAAACAATCGTTAAAATCCGAAGTAATTCCAATCAAAAGAGGCATTTTTCAAGGTGATTCTTTAAGTGCTCTTTGGTTTTGTCTTTGCCTTAATCCATTATCTCATGAATTAAATGCTACTAGTTTCGGCTTCAAAATAAAGAGTCTATCAACTGAATTCAAATTAAGTCACTTAATTTATTTAGATGATATTAAATTATATACTGGAACCAGATCTCATTTAAAAAGTCTACTTGAGATTACTTTCAACTATTCCAATGATATTCATATGAAATTTGGGCTTCCAAAATGTAAAAATCTTTCTATTGAAAAAGGAAAGATCACCTCTGATCATATAAAGATTTCCAATATCGAAATCGAGCCAATGCATCAAGGAGATACATATAAATATCTTGGATTTTGTCAAGAGAAGACAATTAACCATAGCAGCACTAAAGAAATTATTAGAAGTTCATATTACAAAAGACTTAGAATTATCATCAAGAGTCATTTAACGTGTAAAATCCTTTTCCGAGCTATCAACTCCTATGCAGTTCCTATTCTTACATCTTCTTCTGGATAATAAAAAACAAGTACTGTGTCTTCTTTTGGAATTATTAAATGGTCTAAAATTGATCCAAATGAATTACAATGTCAAACGAGGAAAATGCTTTGTAAATATTATAAGCACCACCCAAAGTCAGCTGTTCAGAGAGTTACACTACCTAGACATCTTGGAGGTCGTGGATTAGTTGATTTGAATAATCTTCATAGTAAACAGATTTTTCATCTACGTTCCCATTTTCATGATAAACAGAGAACGTCTAAATTATATGATATTGATGTTGCTTCAGATTATAATCTTACACCTCTGAACTTGACAATGCAAAAGGTAGATTTTGATATATTTGATGATAATTCTGAAAGAGAAAGTTGGATGCAGAAGGAATTACACGAAAAGCACCCTAAAGAATTGAAAAATGATTATATTGATGAAATCGCATCGAATAAATGGTTAGTATCTGGAGAATTGTTCGCTGAAACAGAAGGCTTGGCAATTGCGATCCAGGATCAGGTTGTTTTCACGAGGAATTATAGAAAACACATCATCAAACAAAATATAGATGATTCTTGCCGTAGATGTTTCTGTTCTTCAGAAACAGTTTTTCATATATTATCATCTTGCTCAGTCCTTGCTTCAACAGATTATTTAGAAAGACATAATGCCGTCGCTAATATTATTCATTCTAATCTAGGAATTAAACATGACCTAATTCCCAAAGAAAAAATTTCACAAATATGAACCTGAGATTATTTGTGAAAATGACAAATATAAACTTTATTTTGATAAAACTTCTTTGCTACAGAGCTGTAAAACACAATAGACCAGATATCATTCTTAATGATAAACAGAATCAAATAACATATATAATTGATATTGCTATACCCGACACACATAATACAATGAAAAAATTTCTAAATATATGATACTTGGCGACGAGATTAAAAAATGTGGAAAATGAAAAAATTTTTATTCTACCGATCATTATTTCCACAACAGGTGTTATTCCTAGAAATCTTCACAAAAGTATTGAGATTTTGGGTCTGAAGAAAATTTGTTTGAACAGTTACAAAAGATAACAGTCATCAAATCTTGTAATATTCTTCGTAGGTTTCTTTCCGAAAAAATAATGAGTAACATTCAGTGTTACTTGATTAAGGTCATGAACAGATATATGGGCAACTCTATATATATATATATATATATATATATATATATATATATATGACTATCATGAACAGATATATGGGCAACTCTATCTATCTATATATATATATATATATATATATATATATATAGATAGATAGCCTATATATATCTGTTCATGATATATATATATATATATATATATATATATATATATATATATATATATATATATATATATATATATATATATATATATATATATAATCTAACCTGACTATAACTTCATCGGAGTCAAACTCTATAACATTTGCCAGCTGCATTTAAGAAGCTTAGTCTTCATTTGTTCAAAAATTGAATTAAGTCCATTTTAATCGAAAACGTGTGTATAGTGTACCTGATTTTTTTGATTGTTTTAAATTTTAGTAATGATAATTTATTTGTGAAATATGTCATAGTCTTTTGTCATTATTTAGTTTCAATTCTGTGTATTTTAAGACGGGCCATGTAATATATGATGGTAAACAAATGAATATGAATAAATTAATATGAATATGAAAATGAATATGAATGAATGTTTTATATCGAATGTCCTCAGGAAGACGGGGCAGGACGTTTTGATGGCGAAATACTTTCATTTATTTGGAAAAAAGAGGGTTACGCGAATCAGATCAGTAACAGACGGTTACAATGCGATATTCAATTTAAATGTGTCAATAGATGATATCGCTCCTAATCATGCAATGAACTCACTTTTGCATCAAATCGCCAAGATGGACCACTGCCTTATTGGACATGCCGTTGCATGATTTTTTGTGAACAATGTTCCTTGAAGTTGTATAATTCTCCAAGGAAACCATTATTGGCTTCTTTTTCGTTTCTAAAAGCGTGATTTCTCGAAATTTTGTTCATTTTGTGACTTCCAGTAGGCACTCTCACGCTTAGTTTCATATTGCAAACACCATGTTCGTCCCCGGTCATAACTTATGAAGAATGTTGTTGTCCTTCTCGACCTTCTCACAGATGTGTTTCAAATGTTGAATTATGGTCAATATTTGGTCGTCTACTTATGCGGAACAAACTGAACACACACTCTTCCTAGGGTGCGATAAATTTATATCTAAAATAGGAATAAACGCATAATTCCGATAACAAATTTAACTCGATCATTATGTTGATCATCATTGAATTTCTTACGATTGTGTTTAAACCGCGTTTACCAATCTGCCATGGGGTAAGCCATTATCATCATGATTAATGAATATTTTCATAAGATGATGGTTATCACTTAATCATTTCAACCATTCAATAGTTGATGGTTACTATATATACAGGGTGTTACATAATAGTATGTCACAACTTGAGGGGGTAAATCTACGTGCAATTTTCAGAAAAAAGTTCATATAAACATAAGTTCACAAAAGCTTCGTTACGGAGCTACACGGTGTTGAAATTTCCGAAAATAATTGGGTTTTTCTTCAAAACTCCTGCAGGTTTTGAGATATTCGGCCCAAATTTGGAATGCATGCTGTTTTTACAGCCTCCATCATTACACATCCTAGATTTTAACTGAAATTCACCACACGAAGCAGGGTTTAGGAGAGACGGTATAAGGATAAGGTTTTCTATCAATGTTGGGGCCGGTTGGTATGATGGTACATTATTGGGGCACGTAATTTCACCTAACAGATTTATTTCTTTAGCATACTTGATTCCCTGCAGAATACTCTGGTTTTTCGATGATGTACCTTGTGTGAATATAAAAACAATGTGGTTTATCCTTGACGGTGCTCCCCCGAATTGTAGACTGATAGTGGGGAATCATTTGAATCAAGCATATCCCACCATGCAGGAAACTCTTGCATGCATTTTAAATGGATGTGAGTGAATAAGAAAAATACCAAGCACTTTCAAACGATTGATGACATAAATGAATCGCCGCCAAACACAATGTGTAGAAATGAACGGTGGTAATTTCGAACTTTTCATTAGCTTGGAGAAGAAGGTTTTTTTCGTCTGTGGCTTCTTTTTTCGTTATATGTATTATATCTTCATTCGTCAGCTGTCTTACATTTCATCATAGTCAACTGTAATTTTTCATAAAACACTCTTATCTAAAATAAGGATGGGCTAAAATACTCTAATTTTCATCCGAGTATTCTAATTTCAATGAAATAAAGCTATGGTATTTAGATTTCCACTAAATTAACAAAACTATGACTGGTTTCACCACACTGTGGCTTCATCCGATAGATACAAACTAGCGAAGAAGAACTACAAGAGTTATTAATAGAAACGTGAAAAATAAATCTGAACTTCAACACACTGTATCTCGATAACGGAAAACTTTTGGGGCATTCTTTCAGGTTTTTATATGAGAAATTTTCCGGTATTGAACTATTTGAATATAGACAAGAACAAACACGCCTGCCGGCCTCGAACCATGGGAAATATGTGTAGCAGTTCTGCTGCCACCCACCAATGTCAGGGTTTAGAAAATATTATTTCTGTGTCTTTCAACATCAATATCGATGATTCAAAGAAATAAAAGGAAAGGCTCTCTAATAATGAATATCTACATAACTGATTGAAATGGATGAAACATTTTGTTAGTAATTTTATTGATAAGATTATTATTTAAAGAATCGTTCTGAATTATATCAACATTGAAAGAAACCTAGTAAGTAATATTTAATATAAATAAAATAATTAAATATTTTTTCCTTTATTTTATCACATATCTCACTTTCAGTGCAACCGTCGTTTCAAAGCCACAGGCATAAAATTCCCATAGGGCCTGCAGCAGTATCAGTATGTAAAACCTATGGCTCGCGACACAAGTAATATCCGCATTTTCCTTTTCAAAGGGATTTTGCTGAGTCGCTTTCTTGCCTAGAGAGTTATTTTCCGGAAAGGCGGCATCATGATAATGGAAAGTGGAATAATTCTTTATTCAATATCGTCCATGAACAAAATTATGGTTATGGAGAATGGGTATTAGGACCGTGATTTATGATGTGATCAATGTGTCGAATTTTCTACGACTTTTATTATATTCTGCTGAAGTGTGATATTCTTCGGAAACTACGTATTTTATGTCCACGTCAATTTTTCGATTCAAATGCTCTTTTAATTTAAGTGCTCCATTTTAATAGCTGCTATAACTCAACCAGTAAAATATCCTTATGTTCCATGTAAAACCGCCAATTCAGTTTCTAGCAATCTTCGGCATAAAAATTAATGTTTGAATATTTTATCTTTTGTACGAATGTCTTCATTTCTTAAGTTATTCGCAATCGATATGTCCGTATTGGATGGAAATCCTGCTTAATATTTTTCGAAATGAGAAATGTCAATCGATAAAATTAGTTACTCACCATGCTTCACTTCGAAAATTGCCGAATAAGCTATAACTCAAATGTAAATTTTGCCAATCTCCCAATCTGTCTCAAAATAGTTGTCAGCTGTATGACCAACAAATTTTTTCATGTTCATTAGCTTTCGACTTAAAAATGTCGCATTTGGAAAAATTGAATCATTTGATTTCACAAGAATGCAATGTTCTTCACCTGAATGGCAATAAGTATAAGATTCAATCCACGCAATTGCAAACGTGCAATACTTCGTTCTTTGCATTCACTTATAATCAAGCAAGCTTCCAACTTGTTAGAGGTTGGACAGTTCTTCTCAGTATGCACCATTTTTCAGAGAGTTACAGATGATTGAAAAATTACACAAAATATGCCGAATTCAAATTTGCGTAAATAAGTACTTTTTGAAATCTAACCTAACCTAACTAACTATACAATAGACGAAGAAGAAGCTCAAGTTTCATAAAATATAATGAATAAAAATATGTTTGACATATGTTTTGGGTTACATCTCCTTTTTAAAACCTACGAGAAAATTAATATATTTCAATCTCGTTTAAGCCTAAGAAACAGATGAGAGAAGTGGGTACAAACGGAAATCATGCTGGTCGATAGTTTTTCGGTGATTTCTGAAATTATTCTATACATTGTTCTGAATTACCAGTCATTGATTCATTAAAAATTATTGATTTTTATTCTCGTCTACTCTAATATTCATGAAACCATCCTTGTCATTGATCAATAATAAACATATATTATTCCTATTCGAATATCTTAATATACCGGGTGTAACTGAAACTAGAGCCACCCCTGTAACTTTTTTCTATTTGGAATATTTTGATGAAATTTCGAAACCGGATAGAAAACAACATTTCGAATTTGATAACATTAATATGTTTGACATTTCGTTTCCGGTTATGCCAGAAACGATACCAACTTTCAATTTTCGAAGGATACTGTATTTTTTTTGCTTATTTTAATTTGTCCATCCCATCCTACGGCCTTTTGTCATATTCTTGAAAAAACGAAACATAATCTTTTTTTTTTCAATATTCATTTTTCGTTCTAGAAGGCCATGAACAGTAACAATTGGCTCATCTCATCATCTTCTATCACGAAAATACAAGATTGTATCAAAAAATTTAATTGCTCATTTTTTACGGGATGTCAAAGTAAATAACAAAAGAGCGAACATCGAAAACGAAATAATTATAATAAATGTACAAAAATACCACCATCTCAGGAGCACAACATCGCACACGATTGATGGTTCCCCTCACAACATTATATTCTTCAAATGGAGGCCATTTGAAGACTGAGGTTTAACAATCACCTGTTAGAACCTAACAAGAATTTTAGAACCGTTTGAGATTTTTTCCTGGAGGGCACAGGAAGAAATCTAGTGGACTCCAATCTGGCGATCTAGCTGGCCATCTTATGGGACCAATTGTACCTATGCATTTTCGGGAAAAATTTCGTCGAGATACCGCGAGACCTCCCTTGTGTTGTGAGAACGTGCACCATCTTGTTGAAAATATATTTGATTCACAACAGCTAATAGCAACTCGTCTAATTCATCTTGTATTTGAGTCCTCAATAATTCCAAATATCTCTCCCCTGTCAATGAACCTTCAACAATTATAGGTCTTATTAAATATCATCCCCATCCAGACATTGAACCCAAAATGTTCTTGGAAGTTTCCATCTTGAACTCTGTGCTTATTTTGTTGGGACCAGTACCTTGTATTTTGCCTATTGAACATCCCATTGTTCGTGAAACGTGATTCGTTACTGAATAAAATCTTTGTGGGATATAGTGGATCATCCTCCATTTTCCTAAGGTATTCTTCACAGTACTGGAGATGCCTTACACTATTGTTAACCTACAAGTGTTGGTGTACTTAATATTTAAATGAGCCCTACTTATGGTTTTTCAAAATTTTCCATGCACTTTGGTGACTAATTTTAATTTCCCTTGTTGATGTGGTTGGATTAATATCAACAAATGTTGATACGTCTATTTCGGTATCTTCGTCGATAACGAAATCCTCCTCTTCAGCAGGTTGCACCTCACGAAGTTGTCGTTCAACTTTAGAGAAATAGGTTCTATTCGGATGAAGCTTTTCCGAATTGCGCTCTCTGTATAATTGTTCAGCTTGAACGCTATTTTACCTGCACTCTCCATCAATAAGGAGCATATCGACATTTTTTCACTTGTGGTATATTGATTCATACTCGAAACTACATTCACTAATTCGCAATATCGATAATTGATCTATGATCTAAAATTTAATTAATTCAGTTTTTTTTCTTTCTGTTACAGGTCGTAGTTCTAGATTCTGATCAAAAGCCCTTCATAACATCAAAACATTGATTATTGTGGGATGACGACAGCAGAAGTTTCCATTAAATTTAACGTGGAAACTCCCTACAGCATTTGTAGCACTATGCATTTTCGATATTTCAGCCCCTACTTCTCGAGGCTACAAGTTTTCAGTATGAGTTTCTTTCATTAACTGAAGTAGAAATAACCCGAGTGAAGACTCGGACTCATTCAAAAATAGTGACTTAAAAACATATTGCAACCAATAGATAGAGATATTGATGCTTATAAAATTATAGTTTCATCAACTTATTGTACACAAGAATAACAAATAAGATGCAATATAAACACTTATCAAATAAGATCAACTGAAAAATTATATTAAAAATTCATCAGTTGAGGCCTTTTTGATAATAATACTTTGGAATCTCCAAATTCCTACGTTTAAGACATTTTAAAACGTTAGGAATTTTAATGTAAAAGCTCTATTCAGTGTCAGTCCTTTCTTGATTGCTTACTAATCTAAGAACATAAGGGTAGAAATCAGAGGTAGATTTGAAGAAGCAAGTATTGTTATGAACAAATACATTTAAGTCTACAGAGAGATGGAAAAATGAATATTCATATCTCTTCAACTGTACCCTTTAACAATCCCTGTGGCCCAGGGCACCCAGTACTCTAACTGCTCTCCTCTATAGTTTAAAAATTAAATCGCATTTAGAACAATTTCCCTAAACAACAACACACTAGGTAAGAGATGATTCGATGAGCGAGAAGTAGCGCTTCAAGACAAATATATCGCTGCTAAGTTTCCTCGACAGCATATGGACATGTCTATTCCATAATAGAAGGGGATCGAGATATATCTCCAAAAAATTTAGACTAGTTGTGTCATTGAAGTAGGAGGTATTTCTCGAACTGCACAAAAGTTACTGGATTTAGTCAACATTCATAGCCAGAACAGAAAATCATTTCAAGGGCAAACATCGTATTTCATCAGAGTTCACCTGAACGCAACTGAGCTCATTGAAATCCATCATTAGGGTTGTGTAATCAGCATAAATTGATATGTTTGCTGCTTTCAGGTTATTAATGAAAACCAGAAATAAAACCGGGACGTGATAGATTTCTGCCGTACTCCAGTTTTAGCTAATTTGAAATAGTTATTATTAACAAATACTGTTTAGTACCTATCTGACAGAAAAAAGTCCACCAAATTCTGAAAATTTCTTCAAAACCCGTATTTCTCTAGCTTGATCAAGAGTCAATAGTGAGGAACTTAGTCGAAGGCTCTAGATCAGGGGTGCTCAAACTTGAACTGCTGACGATTTACCTAAACATTTTTAGACTACTTACAATCGACTCTGTCAAGCTGCAATTATGTATGATAAAGGATTGTCGTACATACACGATACACCCTACCTACCTAGGTAGGGTGTACCGTAGCATATATAGATATTAGCTTTTCGCACAATATACATTATTTCAGTCAAGGTTTGGGCTAGGTTCAGTTAGGTTCTTCTCTATTATATCAATGAAAAATTCATAGCTATTCAAAATTGCGAGTTTATTGGTTGTTACATATCAAAAGAGTTACACTTACTCACTCCTTAGTTAAACTTAAATAAGGAGTGACTATGGATGCTGAAGCTTTCCTAAGATGGTACGTAACCACTGAGTGCAAATTGCAAGCATGATGACATATGATCGTCAGTTAGTCGATTGCGATATTTGGACTTAATTATCTTCATTTCAGAAAATGCAGAGTCGCACAAGTAAGTTAATCCAAACATTGCCGAGTTGAAGAGTGATTTGCCTTAGATTCGGATATTTATCTTTAGATATAAAACACCAGAAATTTGTATCAGATGCTGTAGTTTTGAGATGTATATCTGATATATTCTGCACCAACTCAATTTCAGCAGAACATGAGTTCATATTAATCTGACTTGCTATTTCAGTAGCTAGTTCCTCAATGTCTTTACATGAAAAAGGATAACTCATGAATGATACTATATTCGCCAATTTACTGCAATCATAAAAACGCATTGTCCCAAAATATTTGATAATTCAGCCTCATACGTATCATTATTCAACTGAGGAATCCTTGCTTTTAAATACGGAAAATGTTTCAGATCCTTTGTTTTTAGTTGATCTGTCATAAGTTGGAATAAACTTTTGAATGCGTTTACTGTGCTAATCATCTCAATAATAGTGTTTTCTTTACCTTGAAGCTCCAAGTTAATTGTGTAAGTGGTTTGTGATATCAGTCAAAAATGCCAAATCATTCAACCATTTTTCGTTTTTCAACATCTGAGTGTCATCATCTCTTTCGTCTAGAGAAGCTGTTATTTCGGGTAATAATTCTTGAAACCTTTTTAGGAATTCAACCACCTTACGTCCGTGTGAAGAACTAAATCCGTGTGTTCAGCTGACTCCCTATCTTCCAACTGCAACTTAAAGAGCCGCCGTTGAAAGCTACCTGCACGGATAGAATTCACAATTTTTGTTGCGATGCCCATAATTTCCTCCGTGTTTAAAACTTTTGAACGCAAAATTTGTTGATTTATAATGCAATGGAATGAAAAAATTAAGGGAAATTTTCATTAGCTCGACACAATGCCACAAAACCGTTTTTGTTTCCAATCATTGCCGGTGCTCTATCGGTTTTAATGTACACTAATTTATATTTTGGTAGCTTGTAGGTTTTTAGAAATTTGAAGAAAACGTCATATATATTCGCCACGGGTCTTCCACTTCAGATGAATGATTGTCAAAAATTCTTCCTTAGCCGACATGTCATTGAATACCATCCGAATAAAAATACAGAGCTGGGCAGTGTCTGTCATATCTTCATCGAAGTGTAAAGAAAAGTATGTATATTTCATGATATAATGTTTTAGTTTATCTGCCAAGTCCTGACTGATGACTTCAGTACGGCTTGTGACAGCCGGACGAGATAACTGAACTTCTCTAAGAGCAGATATGATTTCTCTTCTATTTTTAAAATCTCCAAATAAAGTCTCACCCGCTTCAATAAATGTTCCTTCACAACCGATCTATGTTCGAATGGAATATATGAGATATTTTAAATGACGCGATCGTAGCAGCTTTTGATTATTTGGCTGGTCTTGTGAACGTGGTTTGTTCTTTTTTCAAACAACATAACAAATCATGTACATTTCGTTTTCTTAATTGACTCTGTGGCGGAAAATCCTTTTCATAGTTTTTATGAACCGTTTTATGATGCCTCTCTAAGGCTACTGACGCACGACAAATAAGACAAATGCAGTCATCCTGCACCATACAAAAGAAAAATTCTTCCTCCCAATCGTTATTGAAGTAATAAGTTTTAGATTTCTTCGCTGCACTCATTTTGTACTATTTAATAATAAACTTTGTATCGCCGTAGTATTTGCCTTCACGTTACAATTCAGAATGACTGCAAATTCTGCAGGCGCTACATTTATATAGGCGTGAACGAAAGTCTCGAATGTTCCAGTCAAACGCGTCACCCGAAATTTCTAGAAAAGCGGCAAGAATAAAAAACGCGGCTTTTCTTTGACAAACACTGCCCGTTTCTTTGATAGAGCCTCCTTTTGCCGCTAGCAGTGTGTTATTTCAATACGTAATAAATTTTTGTAGTTTAGTTAACTACTTATTTAAATCTACTCAGAAAGCACTCGCGATCTACTGGTCGATGGCGATCGATAGTTTGAGCACCCTTGCTCTAGATAATAGCAGGAACAATGTTAATGAATGTTCTGCTTCATATATTAAAAAATTTCAACAAGGTCCATGAGTGCCCTCTGATGTACATCTGTTCCATTCAAAAACGAATTGACTACTCGAGAAATGTTTATTGGTCTCAAACCAGAAACGACTCTGAACAAACGGGAGCTTCTCGAACTACCTAATAAAGAGAAGCGCAGGGGATATCGGATGGTAATTGGCAACCTCCAGCTCACCTCCCATTTGTCTTTGTCACTTTTCTCTTCTTTATATTCTATACTTAAACCTAGGTTTTTCGGTCTCCGCGTCCACGCTTTACGTAGATGAATTCATCATCCCAATAATGTTGCCTCAATCTAAATTGAAGGCACTTCATAATGTGCAGATAGTTCGACGTTCTCCTCAATTATTTTTGGTGTGAATATTCAATTAATGCTACTGCAGCTTTTGCATAAGAGAACAACCTAATCTTTTTCCTTCGGAGGAAGATGAAACGCCAAAGAAACATTGTATCTATAGTTTCAATATGGTGTGTAAATAATTGAAAGATGTGTTTGATACAATGCGAATCGAATAGAATACTGCTTTGAATATAAATCATAAAATTGTCAGCTAATTATATCACATTTATATATACAAATAAATTAAATATGAAATAAGATTCTGAGAAGTATAAACTTAAGAGAAAACCTATGATTCTACCTCATCATTTATTTCGGAAAGAAACTTTCGAAGAATATTACAAGATTTGAGAATTTTAAGAAAATTATCATTACAATTATTTTGATCCCAAACGAAAATGCATCCTTCTATCTTTCTTACACTATAAACTGAGTTGATAATATAAAGCCAGTTTTGAGTTGATCTTGCAGATTAATAATGTCGACAGCATTTTGAGTGATTTTTAATACTATCTGTCCCATTGAACTGTTGCAAAATCCTTGGGGCTGCTAATTGAAATAGTTCATTCACAGAATGTTGGATTAAAAATAGTGCAGATATGTTATGCAGTTGGAATTAACAACATTACTCTTCCAGTTTCTGTTATTCCATCCATAATTGGGCATGTAATGAAATATTTTCTCACCGAACCTATCTATCAATATTGACAAATGCTACTACTTATTTCTTTTGAATCAACTAAATTGTAAAAATTCTGTCAACAAAAACAATATTTATAATAAGCATGAAGATGTTAACATGTCAACGTTTCATTTAATTATTTAAGCTATTATCAAAAACAAAAATAAAATGTGGATCTTACCCAACCTCATATAATTTAAATTGTTAAATAATGTTTTTGAAGATATAGAAGAATATAGAGTGATCTATAGGAAAAAATCGTTGCTAATGTCATCTTGAAACATGTGATAATTTTTGGGAATCATCGAGTATCACAAGTTAGAACGAAAATACCACAAAAATTTTTGTGAAGTCCATTTTTCAATAAAACATTTACCAGACTAAGGTTTTTTTCATGTTAAATGATCTTACAGTCTCTGTAACCTAAAGGCAACACAAACGCCCATATGCGTATTAGGTAGTTATGAGAGAATTGAAGAGGTTATATCGGGTGTTTATGAAAAACGCTCCAAGTTATAGCTCCCACTATTGTTGATCGATTTAAATGAAAGAAAAACTGAATCGCATCTTGAATAATATTCTAACATAAAACATTTTCATTGGTCTGTCACTTACGGAAATACCGAAAATTGACCTCAACTTAGAAAGGTAGCCTCATATTTAATTTTTTTTTTCGAGTACTTCCTGCTGAAAAAGTATGACTTAAAACCCTGTAATTGTCGAGAAAACATATATTATCATAAAATTTCGGAAAACACGAACCTTTCTAATGCATCGATTTAATTAGTAGAATGGACGTCTATTTGAGTTTGTGATAAAATTTTTCAGTCGTTGAAAATGTTTTGGTCATTATTTCAGTTCGGAGAACTCACATTATTTCCAATTTTAGGCAAAAAACACTCCAAACGTAACAGAAGATTCTAATAGTAAGAATCTGATTTTCGTACGTGAGAATATTTAAATTTCTAAATGTCTACCGATATAAATCTTATCACAACTTCCACAAGAAAGTTTATGAACACCCGACTTGTTTCCTTTATGAATTTTAGGTTTATAGTTTTTATCATATCTCCTTAGAGAGTAATTCTTTCTTAAAGCTATATTCAAATTATGAGATGAGAAGAAAACTTCAATTCTCACCGGATTTACAAATATGAGTTGATGTAATATATTTTGATTAGTCGCTTTAACAATAGTGTAAACCTCATAATTGCATATTGAAACTGTTTACGAGAAAACATACTGTTAATTTTACTGAGTTATAACCATTATTGGCCGAGTCTGTTTCATAATGTTGAGCTCTTTCTAGAAATTATTTTCTGACATTGGTATCGTGGTTAGACTATGTACCATACTATTTCTGTGAAAAAACAAATTATATCTTCCCATATCTAAACCAATAAATGCAATAATTCATGATTACCCGCTATGGAAACATTGCATTCATTAGTTCAGATATGTGGATGACATAATCTGTTTTTTTTGCAGGTAAAAATAGAGAAGTAGATACTTTTAGTAAATTCATAAATTTAATTCACCCTAATTTGAAGTTGACATTGGAAATGGAAACTAAGAATTCCATTAACTTTTAGATTTAACTATAACTGAAATTGACCACAGATATGATTTTTCTATTTTCCTTGAACCGTCCCATTCAGACATTACCATTTCAATCAATTTTGCACACATCCACATGAATATAAAATAGCTGCTTATAACACAATGATTTATAGACTCATAGCAATGTCTAAAAGTAATTTCTTGAAAGAGCTCCATAATATAAAACGAACAACGCCGAATAATGGATATAATTCTAGCATAATTTACAGTATACTTTCTTGTTAACAATTTTATCATGTAATCCATACTATTTTACCAATTATTGAAGAGACTAATTGAAAATATAATATATTAACTGATGTTGGTAAATCCAGTCTGAATTCAAAGTCATTGCTCAACATATAACTTGAATACATTTCCTGACCGATAATTAAAAATTGTAAATCTACATTTCATAGAGAAACAATTCAGATGTTTATAAGCTCTTCATGTGGAAGTTGTGAGAAAATTTAAATGTAGAACTTTTGAGAAATTTCTAGGATATCGGAACATAAACGCAGTTTTGTCAAACAAAAATCAGATCTACGCTATGCAAATCATCTATTATATGAAAACCATACTTTTAATATTAATTTTGATATTCTATAATATGATTATACTAAATTGAAACTGAACTTATTGGAAGCATTGGATACCCATAAATAAAATAATTTAGGAAATTCACTTAATAGTCAATTAAATATAAATTCGTCACCATCGCCATTCAGTTCCGAAAAGAAGTAACCATGTTTGGATTTTCCTCCTATTTAGCCTGCTTTTACCATGTAATATATAAGGCACGTATTCCTTTTCAATGTTTTTCTTCATCTGAAGAAGCTGCAGGGGAGAAACGCGTCATAAGTTTGTCAATATAGTGAAAATGTAAACATCAGCGTTTTATTTAATTTTAAAGAATTATTTTGATTTGACCACAAATAATATATTTCGTCGGTAACGTTACTACTTTTGAATTTGGGAGGCTTTTACTTGGTAAAATTCCATTATCAATAATAAAAACAAGTACTGTGTTTTAAGGAATTTTACTTAATAATTGCGATTCGTAACGCGTTTCACTACACCGTAGCTTCTTCAGACGAATGATTATGCAGAAAATGTAAATGAGAATATAACTATAAATGTATAAATGTATATAACTATAAATGTTCTTGCGTTACGAATCGCAATTATTAAGTAAAATTCCTTAAAACACAGTACTTGTTTTTATTAACGTTACTACTAATTGAAAGTTTTGAAATTTTTTCTTTTGCTTATGCTTTAAGAAATTGCTTCTTGCGGAGTTTCTAGATTTTAAGACAATAGGAATGATTTATTAATTCCAACTTTATACGCCTTACCTATTTTGTGAAAGTGCTAATAAGTTCATTATCGCAATTTTTTTACGATGCAACTACAAATGTACAGTTTTCGTATTTTTCCTTTCAGTTCAGACAAACGACATTATTTCTCGCAAAATTTCATAATTCTTGATTAACGGGATACACCCTTAGCTTTTTATTTCTTTGCGCGAGTCATAAGATGCAGTAGAATGTGACATGAATAGTCGTATTTGCAAGTTGTGTTGTCTTAAAAATTTGATTTTTCCACAAGTCGAAGGTCTGATTATCCGGTATTCAATTTGATACCTTCGCGCGTTTCTTAGATGAAGAAGAATAGATAACATACGTTCATTATAACTAAAAAATGAAATTTTTCCTGAATTAGTGATAAAACACATTGTTACTCGCAAAATTATGTAGGCATGGCTTCCAATTTAGCGGTTTTCCCCTAATTTTAGGCTGTAAATAAATATGATACGATTTTTTTAAGAGCTTTGTATTTTTTGGACACTTCATTACTAGTATTGACCCTGGGAAAACCCATTCTAACCAATCTTATATACTTAATAGTCTAGCAACGTAACATAATGATATTTGTGCAATTTCTCATTACTAATAATGCAAGCTCAGAACCAAAAAAAAACAGAATATTTGTGAATTCAGAAACTCTATGAATGAAGAATACTATAAATTTTAGATAATTTTTAGT
Organism: Cryptolaemus montrouzieri; assembly: GCA_013387265.2. NCBI lineage: Eukaryota > Metazoa > Arthropoda > Insecta > Coleoptera > Coccinellidae > Cryptolaemus > Cryptolaemus montrouzieri. Next base: position 87,726,497 of record JABFTP020000021.1, on the reverse strand, counting down.
GAGATTTCTTAGAAAAGTGGCAATTTTAGTGGTTTTGATTTAAGTAGCAGAAAGCTGACATAATCTGCGTCCACTAAAAGATTCGATATTTGAGCCGATCGAAAGGATTGCTGACCTAAGTATCTGGTATCAAGTGAATACATTCCTTATAGCAAACCGAATTTTGATGTTCGAAATTCCATAATTCAATAATGGAGGTGCCTCAATTTCTGATTCTCTTCAGAGTGTCAAAATATTTTGTAAAATGTAATATGAATGGCCTAATCTGCATTGACTTTGGAGTCTGTTTTAATCACAAACGCAAGAGAGTGCCGGACTGTATATTCGGTATCATGTTGAACTTTTACCTACACGTTTTCTGAAGGAAGAATCTTGACAGACAGACGGACAGACAATTTATCTTTATCTTTTGGGGAACGAAACCCTAAAAAGAGTTTGAAAGGATGTTATAAAAAAATTCCAGTCTAAACGAGGACTACGCTGTATATTTTGAGATGCCACAAAACTACAGAAGAAGCTGCAGGGTGGAGAAACGCGTCATAAATTTGTCAATATAGTGAAAATGTAAACATCATCGTTTTATTTAATTTTAAAAAATTATTTTGATTTGACCACAAATAATATATTTCGTCGGTAACGTTACTACTAATTGAAAGTTATCAAATTTTTCTTTTGCTTATTCTTCAAGTAATTGCTTCTTGCGGAGTTTCTAGATTTTAAGACAATAGGAATGATTTATTAATTCCAACTTTATACGCCTTACCCTATTTTGTGAAAGTGCTAATAAGTTCATTATCGCAATTTTTTTATGATGCAACTACAAATGTACAGTTTTCGTATTTTTCCTTTCACTTCAGACAAACGACATTATTTCTCGCAAAATTTCATAATTCTTGGTTAACGGGATACACCCCTTAGCTTTTAATTTCTTTGCGCGAGTCATAAGATACAGTAGAATGTGACATGAATAGTCGTATTTGCAAGTTGTGTTGACTTAAAAGTTTGATTTTTCGACAGGTTGAAAATCTGATTATCCGGTATTCAATTTGCTACCTTCGCGCATTTCTTAGAAGAAGAAGAATAGATAACATACGTTCATTATAACTAAAAAATAAAATTTTTCCTGAATTAGTGATAAAACACATTGTTACTCGCAAAATTATGTAGGCATGGCTCCTAATTTTGCGGTTTTCCCCCAATTTTAGGCTGTAAATAAATATGATACGATTTTTTAGGAGCTTTGTATTTTTGGACACTTCATTACTAGTATTGACCCTGGGAAAACCCATTCTAACCAATCTTATATACTTAATAGTCTAGCAACCTAACATAATGATATTTGTGCAATTTCTCATTACTAATAATGCAAGCTCAGAACCAAAAAAACAGAATATTTGTGAATTCAGAAACTCTATGAATGAAGAATACTATAAATTTTAGATAATTTTTTAGTGAGATTTCTTAGGAAAAGTGGCAATTTTAGTGGTTTTTGATTTAAGTAGCAGAAAGCTGACATAATCTGCGTCCACTAAAAGATTCGATATTTGAGCCGATCGAAAGGATTGCTGACCTAAGTATCTGGTATCAAGTGAATACATTCCTTATAGCAAACCGAATTTTGATGTTCGAAATTCCATAATTCAATAATGGGAGGTGCCCTCAATTTCTGATTCTCTTCAGAGTGTCAAAATATTTTGTAAAATGTAATATGAATGGCCTAATCTGCATTGACTTTGGAGTCTGTTTTAATCACAAACGCAAGAGAGTGCCGGACTGTATATTCGGTATCATGTTGAACTTTTTACCTACACGTTTTCTGAAGGAAGAATCTTGACAGACAGACGGACAGACAATTTATCTTTATCTTTTGGGGAACGAAACCCTAAAAAGAGTTTGAAAGGATGTTATAAAAAAATTCCAGTCTAAACGAGGACTACGCTGTATATTTTGAGATGCCACAAAACTACAGAAGAAGCTGCAGGGTGGAGAAACGCGTCATAAATTTGTCAATATAGTGAAAATGTAAACATCATCGTTTTATTTAATTTTAAAAAATTATTTTGATTTGACCACAAATAATATATTTCGTCGGTAACGTTACTACTAATTGAAAGTTATCAAATTTTTTCTTTTGCTTATTCTTCAAGTAATTGCTTCTTGCGGAGTTTCTAGATTTTAAGACAATAGGAATGATTTATTAATTCCAACTTTATACGCCTTACCCTATTTTGTGAAAGTGCTAATAAGTTCATTATCGCAATTTTTTATGATGCAACTACAAATGTACAGTTTTCGTATTTTCCTTTCACTTCAGACAAACGACATTATTTCTCGCAAAATTTCATAATTCTTGGTTAACGGGATACACCCTTAGCTTTTAATTTCTTTGCGCGAGTCATAAGATACAGTAGAATGTGACATGAATAGTCGTATTTGCAAGTTGTGTTGACTTAAAAGTTTGATTTTCGACAGGTTGAAAATCTGATTATCCGGTATTCAATTTGCTACCTTCGCGCATTTCTTAGAAGAAGAAGAATAGATAACATACGTTCATTATAACTAAAAATAAAATTTTTCCTGAATTAGTGATAAAACACATTGTTACTCGCAAAATTATGTAGGCATGGCTCCTAATTTTGCGGTTTTCCTAATTTTAGGCTGTAAATAAATATGATACGATTTTTTAGGAGCTTTGTATTTTTGGACACTTCATTACTAGTATTGACCCTGGGAAAACCCATTCTAACCAATCTTATATACTTAATAGTCTAGCAACCTAACATAATGATATTTGTGCAATTTCTCATTACTAATAATGCAAGCTCAGAACCAAAAAAAAACAGAATATTTGTGAATTCAGAAACTCTATGAATGAAGAATACTATAAATTTTAGATAATTTTTTAGTGAGATTTCTTAGGAAAAGTGGCAATTTTAGTGGTTTTTGATTTAAGCAGCAGGAAGCTGACATAAACTGCGTCCACTAAAAGATTCGATATTTGAGCCGATCGAAAGGATTGCTGACCTAAGTATCTGGTATCAAGTGAATACATTCCTTATAGCAAACCGAATTTTGATGTTCGTAATTCCATAATTCAAGGTTAATGGGAGGTGCCCTCAATTTCTGATTCCCTTCAGAGTGTCAAAATATTCTGTAAAATGTAATATGAATGGCCTCATATGCATTGACTTTGGAGTCTGTTTTAATAACAAACGCAAGAGAGTGCCGGACTGTATATTCGGTATCATGTTGAACTTTTTACCTACACGTTTTCTGAAGGAAGAATCTTGACAGACAGACGGACAGACAATTTATCTTTATCTTTTGGGGAACGAAACCCTAAAAAGAGTTTGAAAGGATGTTATAAAAAAATTCCAGTCTAAACGAGGACTACGCTGTATATTTCGAGATGCCACAAAACTACAGAAGGAGCTGCAGGGTGGAGAAACGCGTCATAAATTTGTCAATATAGTGAAAATGTAAACATCATCGTTTTATTTAATTTTAAAAAATTATTTTGATTTGACCACAAATAATATATTTCGTCGGTAACGTTACTACTAATTGAAAGTTTTCAAATTTTTTCTTTTGCTTATTCTTCAAGTAATTGCTTCTTGCGGAGTTTCTAGATTTTAAGACAATAGGAATGATTTATTAATTCCAACTTTATACGCCTTACCCTATTTTGTGAAAGTGCTAATAAGTTCATTATCGCAATTTTTCATGATGCAACTACAAATGTACAGTTTTCGTATTTTTCCTTTCACTTCAGACAAACGACATTATTTCTCGCAAAATTTCATAATTCTTGGTTAACGGGATACACCCCTTAGCTTTTAATTTCTTTGCGCGAGTCATAAGATGCAGTAGAATGTGACATGAATAGTCGTATTTGCAAGTTGTGTTGACTTAAAAGTTTGATTTTTCGACAGGTTGAAAATCTGATTATCCGGTATTCAATTTGCTACCTTCGCGCATTTCTTAGAAGAAGAAGAATAGATAACATACGTTCATTATAACTAAAAAATAAAATTTTTCCTGAATTAGTGATAAAACACATTGTTACTCGCAAAATTATGTAGGCATGGCTCCTAATTTTGCGGTTTTCCCCCAATTTTAGGCTGTAAATAAATATGATACGATTTTTTTAGGAGCTTTGTATTTTTTGGACACTTCATTACTAGTATTGACCCTGGGAAAACCCATTCTAACCAATCTTATATACTTAATAGTCTAGCAACCTAACATAATGATATTTGTGCAATTTCTCATTACTAATAATGCAAGCTCAGAACCAAAAAAAAACAGAATATTTGTGAATTCAGAAACTCTATGAATGAAGAATACTATAAATTTAAGATAATTTTTTAGTGAGATTTCTTAGGAAAAGTGGCAATTTTAGTGGTTTTTGATTTAAGTAGCAGAAAGCTGACATAATCTGCGTCCACTAAAAGATTCGATATTTGAGCCGACCGAAAGGATTGCTGACCTAAGTATCTGGTATCAAGTGAATACATTCCTTATAGCAAACCGAATTTTGATGTTCGAAATTCGATAATTCAATAATGGGAGGTGCCCTCAATTTCTGATTCTCTTCAGAGTGTCAAAATATTTTGTAAAATGTAATATGAATGGCCTAATCTGCATTGACTTTGGAGTCTGTTTTAATCACAAACGCAAGAGAGTGCCGGACTGTATATTCGGTATCATGTTGAACTTTTTACCTACACGTTTTCTGAAGGAAGATTCTTGACAGACAGACGGACAGACAATTTCTCTTTATCTTTTGGGGAACGAAACCCTAAAGAGAGTTTCAAAGGATGTTACAAAAAAGATTCCAGTCTAAACGAGGACTACGCTGTATATTTTGAGATGCCACAAAACTACAGAAGTGAGAGCTACAAATCTTTGGATAGAATAGCACCATAATGCATTTTTCGAACTATAATTTATTATATCTTTACAATTATCTTGGAAGAAGAATTTAGAAAAAACAGATGTTACAATTAGCATCATTATCAAGATTTAATATCAGTACAAATTTATTCGATATTTCAGGAAGTGATAGTAGGGAACGATAAAAACGAACACGCGACGTTATATCAAAACAACGTTGAGAAATAATTATTCTCCTCCTATCTTAAAGCAAACTTGCAGCTTTCATCACAGATACGTTCTCGTCGTTTCTACCTAGAACATAACGGACGACCGGTTTCAAAGCAGGCAAAAAGTGGCTCCTTCGTGTTGCCACATCTATAGACGCGGGAAGGTCAATGCTGCACCTGCCGGTGTTATTTGACAAGCAGAACCGATTTTCGTTCGAAGAACAAGTCTTCCATGCAAATGAGATCAATTTGAGGTCTGGTGCTGGCTGGCCGTTGATCGTTTGTTCTGAGGCGTTCTTCTAAAATAAGTAATCATCCTATTGAGACTCTTGGCAACCGCGCAAGTTTCAGAGCAACGGTTGCAGGGTCACGTTTGTCTTAACAACTTCAGGTCAACAACACATGTGTGCACACATAAGTGTATAAGGCCGCGCTGAAAGATAAATATATATTATTCCATATGTTCATGAAATCTTTAGGATTCTTCGTTTTCAATTGATAAACAAGGTTAACTTTTATCAATAAATTCAATTTTCAAAGTGTTTTTCCAAGTTCTCATTTTCTTCATTTGGTTCATTTTTAAATAAATCAATGCTGGTTGGAATTACAAATAAACAAGGTAGTGAAATCTTTGCTGTTTTCATTCCTTTGTAATTTAACTTAAATTTAATTATTCTTATCATTTTCAACTCAATTATCAGATTATACGAACTATTAAATACCTTAAACAAATCTTTTTCTACCATGCTACAGATTTGAAACCGTCCCTTTTCGCTGATCATGTCGGTATGTTAAATTGAAAATGCGGAGAAGCAAACTTTGTTGCAGTCAGTGTACAAGTGATTCAACAAAATAAAATTAGACTTCAAAGTCTAAGTTTCGGATACTGTTCCAGGTCATCATCGTGTGCTTCAAACTATACCTACTTCTAAAATGAATAACTGATATTATTATCTACTAACACGACTGCTGTACTGCAACATACAGACCAAAGAATAATCCTGAACTTTAGGCTCTATTACATAAGACGAAATTTTTAATTATACTGGACAACATGGAATTTGTTCCTCATTTTCCTAACTATAAACTATAAACACAAATATGTCGTATGCTAACAAATTCAAAATGTTTTTTCTTGGCTCATGAATAATAAACTGAATGAAGTAACTTGAGATTTCACAAGAAACCACAACAAATTGATAACCGCAGTTGTGGAGCAATTCTTGCGAGTACTATTGGTCATTTTTGAAATTTTAAATTTTCGGTAATATTGCAACGCGAATCAAGAAATTTGGCCTCGAAAAAATGTGCTGAAGCAGTGGTGTTAGTAGACTTAGGTTTGACCCATACAAGAATAAGCCAAAGAGGTGTCCCTTTCAACTGTTTCCAGAATGATCAGCAGGTACAGGGAGACAGGTAGTGGTGAATAAAGACTTGAGTAAGGATGACACCTAGCAAAAACAACGATCAATGACCGTTATTTAAGAATTTCCTGGTAGTGACAACGATTTTCTGCTGCTAGGCATCTTCAAATGCAGCTTCCACAGAACAGTGGAGTGCTAATTTACACTGAAACGATACGACAAAGTTTGAGGGGATTTGGTTTGAGGTCCCGCGTCGCAGGTCCAGGCGCAGCTCTAACCACTCAACGAAAAGCCGTGTTGAATTTTGCCCCCTACTTTTAATCATTCAATCATTTTCATGGATGAGATAATCAAAAGTTATTCTACCAAAACAAAAAAAAACTAGATGTGGGCAAAAGGTTTATATTTTGGAAGGAGCATGATTTGACCATGTCCCTCACAATTATTGAACTGACCTCAACAAAAGAAAAGGAAGGTTTTTATTCACTGATCTGTGACGTAAATTCAATAGAATCACAGAAATGAGTCTACATCGAGGTTGCAGTCTCTTAAATCATCAACATTATTTCTATAGGCATTAACCAATTTCCAACTTGCATAAGAGACATTTCTTGAACTCCTAATACGATTGTCATTAGCATCAATTTTTGCTCGCCTGATTCCATTCCTATACTTGAGCCTAAGAATATTTCGTAAATTTTTCAAATTATAATTTTTTCGTCACGAAAAAGAAAATCAAATGCCAGGAGTCGAGATCGCATCTCCTCAAGTTCTTCCGCATACAAATTTATACCACAGTTCTTCTTTCTAGCAGCGATTTCTGTTTCAGGAAAAAAAAAGCATCCTCAAAGTTCCTCTGAAAACTTCCAAAAATTAGACCAACTGACATGCTCCGATCCCTTACAAAATTCCAATCTGCACTATCGGAAGCATTGTGCATTCTATAAAAAACTGCAGTGGTCTTTACTTATTATTAATAACGTAAGTGCTCATTTCAATCAAGAACATAGTATTTACATCTGGCACAAATCAACATGAAATTCACCACAGAGAATTATCTTAAAATCAACTTTCACATACTTAAAATTCCCTCGCTTTTATTCAAAAACACTTCAAAATCATCTGCTGGAGACCATTAGGCAAAAATAGCTACAAGATATCTGGTTAAGTATTCTTGCAATCTCAGAGTCTCCTTCGGCGGAATTCTCACTAGTGCTGCTAAAATTTAAACAGTTTTTAGAAAGGTCTTTCGATTATCTATATGAAACGAGAATTTTGTTGGGTTGAATTTTCTAAACAGGATGTACCAGATACAAACACAAAGGTTAGTTAGTAAGATTCTGTCTAGGAGAAATTTTTGTTTACAGATGAGTCGATTTCATGTCTTTCACATGGCGATCTCTAGTGAACAGATATCAAAATGGGAGATATCCCCAGTTCAACATTTTACCTACCTCTGGTTTTGGAGTAGTTTCAATAATGGTGGGGAAGGACTTTATTTGAACACCCGCACTCATTTGGTCAACGTAAATAACGGAACTGTGAATACTCGCAGACACGTTACAGACATTTTAGAAGGACATGTACCTGTTGTGGCAAACATGGGTGAAAATGTTTCGTTTATGCATGATAATGCCAGACCACTCCAGCTCATATCGTTAGGTTTCAAGATCACGAAATCACTTCAATGGAGTGGCCTGCATAAAGTCCAGACCTTAATAGAAGATAAATAAATCAGCAAAATTAGTCAGCTACCGCAAACGATATTCGGAACAGACTGTTCGACAGTTGAGACGTATTGAAACATATAAGATTTTGAGTATGAATCGTAGATGTCAAACAGTAAATCTAGCCAGGGTTGGAAATATCCGGAATTGACAGGTTTTTGAAGATTTCGATTGTTTCCAAGTCTCACATTTTTTATTATTAGTTTTATTTCAATTTGTATGAGTATCATCTTCATTTCGATTATTCTCAAGCATTCCTCGGTGCTGGTAGATTACTGGAGAAATAATTCTTCGAAATATCTAAACTTTTTCTGAATAAATCTGAATTTTTGATTTTGTTAATTTCTTAGCGCAGTGTACATCAAAATCATGCTGGAGAAAACTGTGGTCGAAAATGATGATGAACCCATGGAACTCTATGCTTTATATCTACACGTTGTTCAAACTTAGAACATAATAAGACAAGATAACTCTGATCAGATATTGATTTTATCTGTTACATTCAAGAGATATACCGGGTGCCCACGCGAGATAAGATATTAAAAATATATAGAGAAAGAAATGGATGATTGGAAACATTTTTTATTTTCTTCAATGTTATTTGAACCAAGTTCGGAATATATTTTCAATGTTGTGGCACTTCCGGTTGTACTGGATTATAAAATATTTTTTTTATTATGGAAATTAAATTCTGGACAGGGTGTTTCCAAAGCATATAACAAATCGTAGTACATTCGAAGGAACAAGAGTCCGTTTTTCAAATTAGACTACCTATTTTTGTACGCACCGTTTAACTCGTAATATTAATAGGCATCGATCTGTTTTAAGTATCCCTTTACGTAAAATGCATCGCTTTCGAGTTATTCGCGATTTTATCCCAAAATTACAATTTTTCCCTCGAGTACCCTGAAAATCGCAGATTATATGGACGAAAATTCAAATAATGCATTTCGATCTCTCATTACGACACCTATCACAAAACCTGCATCAAAGTAAATCTGGTCAGAATTACGATAGAAATAGTACGAAATCAATTACTATTGAAGTGGTATGAATCTGACTTCTCGTTTTTCTTCTTCTTGTATTCTCGATTACATCAGTTACTTGTCAGAAAATTACTTACTTCGAATTACCAGAAATGCCTCGCTGAATGAAGCATATCGATTTATTCATAATTAAATGTAGGTACTTTTCAAAGTATTTCCAACTGGGAAAACCATGGACGTATTCAGGACAAGTTATGGATTTCAAAACGCCTAGATTTAAGATCAATAACAATTCGAAGATGACTTTCCTGACAAGTACCTGATGTAATCGAGAAAACGTACAAGAAAGTAGAAAAACAAGTCAAATTGAATCCACTTCAATAGTAATTGATTTCTTACTTTTTCTGTCAGAATTCTGACCAGCATTACTTCATATGATCTGCAAATTTCAGGGTCATTTTAGGTATAGTAAAATTTATAACAGATCGATGCCTATTAATATTAAGAGCTAAGTGGGGTGTACAAAATTAAGTAGTCTAATTTGAAAAAACGGAGTTTGGTTTGGAACCAAAAATCGCAAAATTCCGATTGAAAATTTCATATCTCCCTCTCGGTTGATTTCAGGTGGCTATGATATGAGGAGAAATTGTTCAGAGCTAAATTTTCTACAATGAAAAAAATAGAAACGTATATTATGCTATTTGAAATAACAAAGATGGTGTCAACTTCCTGTATAACCGGAAGTGCCACAGCATTGAAAATATTTTTTAAACTTAGTTCGAATAACATTCAAGACAACAAAAATGATATCTCCAATCAGTCATTCTGTTCTCCATATACTTTTAATGTCCAATTCTCGCGTGGACACCCGGTATACGAAATCGACTTAGAGTAAATGTTTAATCTGTTCTAAAATAACTTTCAATCAGCACTGGAAAAAACCTTATCAAAGATGTACGTATGGCAAAAAAACTATGTAATTTTTCTTCAAAATAGACCAATGGAAAGGTTTCTTATTTTAAAATCAGACAAATTTTCAACGCCACTGTTGAATATCAATACGAATAAAAGGACCCTTAAAAGCAGCAACAAAACAACCGCTTAAAACATTTGACAAAAACTGGTTAGAATTAGTATGTCATGTTAAAAATATCTGATTAAAATATCATTTCAAAGTATCAATTCATCAATTAATTTAATTCTCGCTTCAGATAATAAAATAATTGTTTGTGAAAAAGTTTCGTCAAAACCACTTTTCTTATATATCGTTGTAAAGAGGTTTAGATGAGTTTTCGAATGAAGAATTGCTCAATCCCTTAGATCTGTTCAATTTTGTGGGGTTGAAGTGCCCCCCTTAGGGGTTTGCTCATAAAATCCCTAAAATATTCGTCAAAAGTTGTAGTTCTAACGAATTTACTCGACATGTTTCAGCAAATTCTCCCAATGACGAGGGTGGCTAGTTTGAGATCGGGAAAATTATTGATAGCACATACGAATAGTCCAGTGTGACGTCAAGTTATTAGAGAAACAAATTGTGATGAACCATTCAAAAATACCCTTAAGTGCCTATCACTTTCATAATTATTGTGAAATAAAGATATTAATCATATATAAGTTGGGCAAAAGTGGCGCAAGAACAAAAGAATAGAAATGACTATGTTTCTCACCTAAGAAAACCCTGAGACCGACATATACGTATTTATATATCATCACCTTGAATATGCACACCATATTTATCCCCACGATGTACTGAGAAAGTCTTCCATTGTTATAAACACTGCTATCTTCTGTCCGATAAAAAGAAAGCGACGCCTGTCGCCTCCTTTTTCATGATTTTGACAAATCTTATTCCTGTTGAAGCAGATTTTATTTTGGAAACTCCTTTAAGGCGAGCCTACAAGCAAAGGTCGAGTACGTTTTCCAGTCCATCTTGGTTCTTATCGGAACTATGGCGATTTACACATTTTCAACCTCTCCGTCCCGATTTGGAACTTGAAGGGGAACTTGCAGGTTGTATCAAAAGATTTTCGAACAAAAGGTATTGGCAATAACATTCCTAAGTATAATATGGAAACCCGTTATTTTCGAAGATATGGTGATTTGAAGAATTTCATCCTTTCCTTTCCGAATCAGAACAGAAACAGATACAGGAGTTTTTGATAATAACCGGTTTCCATATTATACTTAGGCATGTTATTGCCAATGTCTTTTGTTTGTAATTTTTTGATACAACCTTCAAGTTAGTAAGCATCCATAGATCCGCATTGCATTCAGCGGATTTTTGTTAACCCTCTATTGAAATTAATATCTGCATCGTACGGATCGGACGAATCGGCCTGCCGGTAATGCCGATGCAGTTGCTCAATCGAAGAACTCTTCCGATGCGTACTGATGAGTCATCTGTTCGGACGAAAATATGCGATAGCTGTCAGAAGTGTAGTACTAACTATGGATTCGTTTGATGCGATTCGTCCGATGGAGTTCTATGGACGCTTACCTATAGCAATATAGAGATAAGAGTGCATAGCAATTCATTTTAAAATTCATTATTCTATCCGCCTCATCTACCGTTTCGAATAAATTGAGTAGTATTGTGAATATAATTTTGTTTTCGCAAATTCTGGTTTCCTATTTTCTTTTGTTCATTTCTTCATTTGAAAAAATTGAATATCACATTTTAATATTTTCATCATCAGCTTTTATAATAAAGTCCTCCGTTGTGGAAATATAGAATTACTTCACAAACAAGACGTACAAATGCATCCCATCTGTAAGAGGAGTTCATTATTCTTGAACCTGGATCTATATATGTTTTCAGAATAACTATAAAACAGACATATATATTGATGATTTCAAGACTGATGAATTTTCATGAGGGCATAAAATACGTGAAAAAAATTGAATAAGCTCAAAAGACAACGATCTGGCTATTTCCAAATATTTTATAGAAGTAAAGTAGTTAATATTCTCTAGAAGAATCATGTATTTTGTACTTTTTTCTGTGTGATTTCTGAAAACTGAATGAAATCATTATTATTAAACGGTATGTGGTTTTATCGAGCGTTAATGAATACCTTGAATTCAAATTTACATTTTTTAATTATTTGTTAAAATATCATCTCCTTGAATCATCACTTAACAACGAATAGAAATACTAGTATTTTAGAGATAATGTTAAAAATTGGGGATACCATAATCTTTTTAATCAATTTGTGCATTCTAAATGAACATGTCATGCCCTTCTTTATATTCTTCCTTATTGAAAGTTATATTTATTACGAGCTATAGTAAATTGCGTCAGTGTTATCAAATCATTGTTGTTCTTTAATTTTAGTCGAATATCATGTTGACTTTTTCACGCCGCGAACGTATTTAGTTTAGTTTGAACGAACACCAAGATACCTTGTTGAGGGTCGGAACCACTTCTCTACCTGCCCAAAGTGTTCTGTTTGACCATATGCCAGTAAATTACCAAGAATATTTTAAAATTGAAAAGGGCTTTGTTCGCCCACCTACCTTATAAGAGCAGGTAAAATTTCTATAGTGCGAAATGAAAGCTGTCACACATAGTTGCATCTTTGGCAGTTCATTTTAAGTTGTCTATTTGAAACCATAAGATAGATATTGTTGGAGACTCCATTCAATATGTAATTTGATCTTGAGCCTTCAGAATATTCGGTTGAAAAATTTATATATCAAACATCTCAGAGATAGAATTTTTGTAGTATATATCATTAACTAATGAAGATGTATCCAAATACCTATCTGAAGAGACTGTGTGGAGTATTCCAGAATAAAATAATAATAATCTCTCTCTGAATCGGATAGAAATCGCTAAAACAATTCACAGAATTCCATATAATATTTTCCTAATGAAGTACGCCTGCTGAAATATTCACTCGCAAAGTTGAGAAAAAAATATTGAACAATGAAATCTGTTTCTTTCAATTATTCCGATTAAATCTTCTAAATTGTAAAGAACTAAATTCCGTAAAACAGCAGTTTTAGATTTTCAATTGCGGCTTATATGCGCTAAGGGCTAACTACCCCTAACATTTATTACATTCTGAGTTTGAAAAAGATAAAATCTTCGCATATCTGATTAAATTTTCGAATTCTATGAATTGTTTTACACGAAAAAAGTATTCCTGATAGGTGTCAAATCAGTTACGAAGAAAGCGAACTCAAATAGGGTAAGGTACCATGAACAGTCTGCGCAGACACAGACTTGAATCTATAACAGAAGAAAAAGCTCCTAGGTTTCGCTGGAATGTCTAACAGCGCATAGATTTGTTTATTTGTCTTTCATTGAGTCTGCGAGATTATTAGAAACTTAAGATATTATTGAGAAATAATATTCTGCATATTATACAGGTATGCATTTGTGTATCCCAAACCAAACTATATTCCGATTAAATTAACCAAACTTTACCTGATTATGTTATGTCTCTTAAAATTTTAAGGCGCATCCTTTGCTATTTTCCATTCTGGCGTATGTCCGGCACAAGAAAATAGCTAATATTAAACTACGTCATTTTCACAACTCCCCTCAGGCCAAGAAATGTTATGTCACTAACCAAACTTTCCTAGGAGATTCACTGAAAAATTCTGGAATAATGATCATGAATCGCCGTTGTAGCTCGAGGTCGTCCAAGCCCAGATGTCCTTTCATGATTATCAGTCTCCTTGTACCTACAGAGTAACGTTGGAATAGTTGAATGGGACACCATTAGCATTAGGCCTATTCTTGTTTAAGTCCAACCTAGTACATCTTACATCACTTCTTCAGCATATTCTACCGGGGTCAGATTCGATTTCATGATTCGCATTGGATTATTGCCGAAAATTAAAGGAACAAATGTTACTCGCAAAAATTGATCAAACAACTGCTGTGATGGTTTCTAGCAAAATCTCAATTTATTTCTTTCATTTTGTTTCTCAAGAGAGGAGCATGTGCGCCTGGAAAAAACATCGAATTTTGTTGAATATAGGTGAAAAGAGAAGTGTTATCAATTGGATGCCTACCAAAAAAGAAATTTGAAATATTGAAATTGTGCATTAATTTCTATTTAATTAATTTTTAGGGATCTAGTACACTATAATTTAACAGGAGGAAAGGCATTGCAGGTAGCAATATTATTGTTTGCAGTTCAATGGCGAGATAGGAAGAATTATATTATCACTGTCTCCACTACAATATCCGTTTTGATGATGCTAAAAAGCTAAAAAGAATAGCTATTCACGAAAACTTCTAAACAGTTATATCAGTAGGTAGATTTTTCTACTAGCTCGATTTATCTATAAGTTATATCAGGTTAGATTTCCATCACAAAAAACATGCCTGCTGAATTCAAAAATTGACTTTTCGCATATCGGATGTTGCATAGAAAATGCTTCAAGCTATATTTTCTACAGTTATTGATCGGCTTCAACGAAAAATAAACCAAATTGCATCTTCAATATTTTCTTTTTTCGAAATTTTTGGTTTATTGAAACAGATATCTCCACTTCCTCCAGTTTTTTTTGGGAATATGGTAAACTTGCAGCACTCTAGTTAATCATGATCACGAAACCGTTTCCTAAAGAGTCGAAATTGCTCGAGCACTATTTCCTTATATTGAAAATAAAAGCATATCATATCTTCCATACTTATTTAACTTCTGTGAAAAAGGATCGAAACGAAAAACATAACAATAATTAGCTGGTAAGTTTCTAATCTGTCGATTGGGGTGTTTTGCACGAAACACCTGATGTATAAAACTATGCTAACGTAGTTAACAGTAAAAGTAGTAGTAAAACAAAATCAAATTTCAGTATTATGCAACTAATTCTAATGCGACAGTTAATAAAATTATTAAATAGTAATAAAACTGTGTTTCATAAATTAAAAGTTTCATTAATTAAAAGCATGAAATTAATTGAAGTTCTCTAATGAAAAGTAAGCTTATGGATTCAACGTGCTCTTGTTCTGGGGTACATTTATAATGTTTGGACTAGCATATGTTAGTGGTTTTTCAGGAAGGCTATAATCGAAGTGATTTACAATAAAAAGAAAACTTAATTGCCATATTCTCGTGCATGTAATATACATTGCTGATTCAGAGAAACTAGAGAATAATTTTATATAGAATATTGCCAAATCGTCTTTGTTTTTTACAACGTCTTAGATACATTTACGAAATTATACAGAAGTCAGGTAGTTTTAAGACTGCATTGTTGAAGAAGAAACCATTTTGGAAGCGGATAATGTGAAGCTTTCTACCATCTCTCATAGGTTATCAACGCGATTTAATTCATGAGTAGTTCTCAGGAATTTATATATTCAATATATAGTACACAAGTAACTTACCTGACAATGTGGTCTCCACTTTTTCGATTTAAATGAAAGTAAAGTGGTGATAAAAAAATCAATTATGAGGGAATGATGACTCCAAAGAGGAATTAATTTTTATAACTCTATTACTATATTGAGATAAAATTAACACGATACACATCTTTTATTCATCTCAAAATGTATTTACTTTACTAAGACTAGTTTTTGATTAGAGATTATGTTTGATTTCATCATTTCCTCATAAGCTCTCATTCCCTCATTTATAGAATGAAGTGAAGGAATTATAGAATCAAACATAACCTACGAAATCTAGTCAAACATTAACCTCAAATCGAATTACGATTCGAGGCAAAATTTCTACCCCTCAAAACATATGAAAGAGCATAATAATTATTACTATGAAGTAATTACCTTAAATTCAGATGGTGTGAGGCAATGAGACATAGGAATGTAACATTTAAATAATTAATTAAAAACCGTTTGACAAACAACAAATCGCTTCGCGCCTTGCAACAATGTTATTATGGTTTCATTGACAATACTATCAACTGCAAAAATTTTATAAGCGCGGCAACCTACGATCCGATCGAAAAGTACAATCTAGGTATCAGTAAAATGTGAGGGAATGATTTTTTTGTGGAACCCAGATAAAAATTAGGTTTCACAATCATTTCTCACTCGGTACCTAATAAAATGTGGATGTACTGTTAAATGCATTATTTCTGATATGAGTGATTGCCGAAACTAGTCAAATTTATAGAAAATAATAAATTAATGATATGATATTTAAATATTGAGTTTGGGACACGATGAGTGACTGATATTCAAAGTGTTGGGTTACCTGCCATTTGTTTGTGTGAGATGAAAGCACCGTAATGAAGTATGGCACAAGCAGCTTCTGTAGTATAGTTATCGTAAAAAAATACGAAGTTTACAAAACAACGTTAATAATTTACAAAACTGAGTATGGACACCATTTTTGCAAATATCTGAGAACTAGTCAAATATTATTCCACAGTATTATAAGAGGAGAAATACTTCACCCTTTCCCCTTCCAGTACGAGCACAGTTCTTAGAAAACTGCTTCACTAGAGTATATTTTCGAGTTTCTTTTGAATGCACAAAACGCTGCTTTTGTTGAGTCAATAGGCCACTGCGATTAAGCATTTTTTCGGAGAGATAGCGTCACAGATTCATATAATTAACTCTTTTCGCCAGATTAAATTCCTCATACATTCACTTAAATTAGACACTCGCAACAGTTGCTACTCAATTTCTTGGTTGGATTAATTGGTCAATTTTTCGCCGGTCCATCTAAGTCACCACCTCGCCTGAATAATGAAATCTCGCTGTAATTTCTTCAAAATAACTAGCCGAAATTCCGTTGACAACTCTGCAGAACATCTGGCTTATGCTCATTGGTGCTTCAACTCATTTTAGCTGGAGGTTGCCGAAGATTTCAACATGACATTCCAACTTCGTCGTTGTTCTCATCGGAAATTGGGGGATATTGGTCGAGAGAATAGTACATTTCTCTAACATATTTTGCAAGAACACTTACCAAACTCATTCTGGGATACAAAGATCTGTTATTGTTATTACAAGAGCCTTTGTTGAAGGTGCTCATTTTGAGCAGATAATGTAAATATACTATTTTACTTTGGTAACAACTTTGAAATTTTTCAAATGTGTATTTGAGTTCGATCACCCAAAATTTCTTTTCAGGATTACGCGAAAGCTCACACACATTAAGTAATTTTACTTCAACTCACAAAAGTACTTTTTTGCTAAGTGATTAAATGAATTTGAAAATTTTATCAGATATGTAAAAATTTCAGCTTTCTTCTCAATTAAGGTGTGATAAGTATTAGAAAAAGTTGACACCTAGCGCATATGAAATACAATAGAAAAGCGACAAGGGCTATACAATAGAATTCGACATTTTATTGAAGCTTTGAGCGAAACAGATTTTTTGGTACGAAAATAATTTTTTTCTTCAAATTTGGTTATCCCAATAAGAGTTGGACATAGGAAAAAATGTTAGCAAATCAGATTCTGGGATTCACTCTGAAGGGAATGAAATTTCAGACTAGCTAAAAAACTGGTAGGGAAACTGGAATATTAAAAAAAACCTTGAAGTACTCGTCTTTATAGATGTTTGTATAATTTCAAGACCAAGTCCCACGATTACAGTGAAATGAATGACTAATGAATTCATTCTGTTCGATATGATACTGAAAAACTTCACAGAAACAAATTTTGAACGATCAAAAAAGTCGGAAAAAATTAAGAAATTTCTGTATGCAGTCTCGGTTTTAACTGACAACAGCAAAGACATAATGTTTAATTGAATCTTCGTTCATTATGGAAATAACTTCCATAAAAAAATCTGTACGGTTGCCATATACGCTCTACTGTTTTCAAGTATAATATGGAGACATTTATAACATGATTTTTGCATGTTGGAAAATATTCGTTTCGCTGATCTAAGCAGAAGCAGATATAAAAGATAACAACAACATTTTATTGCCATAGGAATTAGAGGAATGCTAGTCGAATTTCAAATAACGCTGTATCAAAGGGCTGAACTTTCATTTACATTACACAACCGTGCGCTCATTTGGGCCGTTCCAGGCAATTGTTTTCATATAATTATAAGTTTTTGTTATCGTTGAATTCACATTTGTCACTATAAAAGGAACCAAGGCACAAGAATAATACGTGTGGAATACGTTGTTGAATAAATATTCGAAAATGAATGATATTTGCTAATGCCATACTTCATCGGTAATGCTATTTCGTAGGTTTTCGATATATATATATATATATATATATATATATATATATATATATATATATATATATATATATATATATATATATATATATATATATATATATATATAGTTTTACCCCGACGAGTTGCCCATATATCTGTTCATGCAATCAAACTGATTTCATGAAAAAATATAAATCCACCACCCGGTAATTAATACCATTGCCAGGCAATGATTATAATCAAAACTTATCCTGGAGTAATTATATATTAGGATAACGTTAAATGTTATGAGAATATATCAATCTACCAGAATATATACATACTATAGCATCATCAGACAATGATATCAATGTACCAACGAGTAGTGTCAGAGGCTTTCTCCCGGAAAAATCCAGTGTACGGACCTTAGTCAAGTAACACTGAATGTTACTCATTAAAAGTTTCCTTTGTGTGAAGTGGTGAACGATCGAATAGAATACTGCTCTGAATATAAATATGACAAAATTGTCAGTTAATTATATTACATTTATATAAACAAATAAATAAAATATGAAATGAGATTCTGAGCAGTATAAACTAAAGAGAAACCTATGACTCTACCTCATTATTATTTTCGGAAAGAAACCTACGAAGAATATTACAAGATTTGATGACTGTTATCTTTTGTAACTGTTCAAACAAATTTTTCTTCAGACCCAAAATCTCAATACTTTTGTGAAGATTTCTAGGAATAACTCCTGTTGTAGAAATAACAATCGGTAGAATGAATATTTTCTTCATTTTCCACATTTTTCAATCTCGTCGCCAAGCATCATATATTTAGAAATTTTTCATTGTATTTATTTTGTATATTATGTGTGTCGGGTATAGCAATATCAATTATATATGTTATTTGATTCTGTTTATCATTAAGAACGAGATCTGGTCTATTGTGTTTTACAGCTCTGTTGCACAGAATTGTTTTATCAAAATAAAGTTTATATTTGTCATTTTCACAAATAATCTCAGGTTCATATTTTTGAAATTTTTTCTTTTGGAATTAGGTCATGTTTAATTCCTAGATTGAAGTGAATAATATTAGCGACGGCATTATGTCTTTCTAAATAATCTGTTGAAGCAAGGACTGAGCAAGATGATAATATATGAGAAACTGTTTCTGAAGAACAGAAACATCTACGGCAAGAATCATCTATATTTTGTTTGATGATATGTTTTCTATAATTCCTTGTGAAAACAACCTGGTCCTGGATCGCAATTGCCAAGCCTTCTGTTTCAGCAAACAATTCTCCAGATACTAACCATTTATTCGATGCAATTTCATCAATATAATCATTTTTCAATTCTTTAGGTGTTTTCCGTGTAATTCCTTCTGCATCCAACTTTATCTTTTAGAATTATCATCAAATATATCAAAATCTACCTTTTGCATTGTCAAGTTCAGAGGTGTAAGATTATAATCTGAAGCAACAACAATATCATGTAATTTAGACGTTCTCTGTTTATCATGAAAATGGGAACGTAGATGAAAAATCTGTTTACTATGAAGATTATTCAAATCAATTAATCCACGACCTCCAAGATGTCTAGGTAGTGTAAC
The DNA here is from genome assembly GCA_013387265.2 of Cryptolaemus montrouzieri. Taxonomy (NCBI): domain Eukaryota; kingdom Metazoa; phylum Arthropoda; class Insecta; order Coleoptera; family Coccinellidae; genus Cryptolaemus; species Cryptolaemus montrouzieri. Next base: position 87,706,605 of record JABFTP020000021.1, on the reverse strand, counting down.
TCTCTGAACAGCTGACTTTGGGTGGTGCTTATGATATTTACAGAGCATTTTCCTCGTTTGACATTGTAACTCATTTAGATCAGTTTTAGACCATTTAATAATTCCAAAAGAAGATGTAAGAATAGGAACGGCATAGGAGTTGATAGCTCTGAAAAGGTTTTTACTAGTTAAATAACTCTTGATGATAATTCTAAGTCTTTTGTAATATGAACTTCTAATATTTTCTTTAGTGCTGCTATGGTTTATTGTCTTCTCTTGACAAAATCCAAGATATTTATATGTATCTCCTTGATGCATTGGCTCGATTTCGATATTGGAAATCTTTATATAATCAGAGGTGATCTTTCCTTTTTCAATAGAAAGATTTTTACATTTTGGAAGCCCAAATTTCATATGAATATCATCGGAATAGTTGAAAGTAATCTCAAGTAGACTTTTTAAATGAGATCTGGTTCCGGCATATAATTTAATATCATCTAAATAAATTAAGTGACTTAATTTGAATTCAGTTAATAAACTCTTTATTTTGAAGCCGAAACTAGTAGCATTTAATTCATGAGATAATGGATTGAGGCAAAGACAAAACCAAAGAGCACTTAAAGAATCACCTTGAAAAATGCCTCTTTTGATTGGAATTACTTCGGATTTTAACGATTGTTTTGTTTATATATATATATATATATATATATATATATATATATATATATATATATATATATATATATATATATATATATATATATATATATATATATATATATACATATCGGAAATGACATGATCATTCAGACCTCTAAAAGTTTATATCTACTCGTAAAAAAGTCAGGAAAGTCGAGACAACTATTTCCATAAACCAAATATGATGTCTATGCAGCTGAACAGATAACTGTCATCTCCAGAATACGGTACATTCAGAACTGTATCTAGAGGAATTTCTAGACAAGCGTCCTTTAACACGCCCACATTTTCTGGTGAAGTGCAATCTTATAGGTAACTTTAGAGCCAAAAATCAGAAGGGATCAAATCTGGGGAGCTTGCAGACCCCCAAACCCAACAGTTTGTCCCTTTGATTATTTAGGCTAGCTCACATTCAAAGCTGCGTTTTGAGGTGCAGCACCTCCTTGTTAGGAGAAGATATTTTTTCGTTCATGGCTAATAAGACGCCGCATTACAAAGGCATAAAGGGTGGGAATTTCGTAGAAAGATACTTCACTGGATAATTATTCCGAGATAATAATGGATTTCTAAACGATATTGGCTTATTTTTCTATTTCAAATATTTTATATGAGGAAATCTTTTCGTTGTGGCATTTTTTCTGGAAAAAATTTTCAATCGCTATTATTATTCCTAACATGATTGAAAATAGTCAATATTTTTCATTCAAGTAGGTAAGTTTTTATCAGCGCTAGTTACAAGCAATCACGGATACTGATACAAAAGAATTAGATGGAACAAAAAGGCTTCGAAAAAAACAAGGATTGAAATTACATACATACATTGAAATGTTTAGTTTAGCGTACTGCACAATGGTTTGTAAAAAACGATGGCGCATCGCCTTAAAACTATACTGCTTGGCTTACCCCTCGCCTCGGACCTCACATTTCTGACATTTTCTGAATTTATTGTCTTGAAAGTCGGTACTCTGTATTTTACTTCCAGTTTTCTTCCTCGTTCCACATATTAATTGAAAAACCTTGTTATATTTACTTTATGTGCATATTGTATATCACATCAATAAGGTATTTTGTTTGATTGAGTTTATATGTACTAGTATGATGAAAAAATAACCTATCAATAGAAATTGAAAAAACAATCTTAATATGAATGTATTCTTAGGAGGATGGGTCTAAACTCACGGTACCTCCTTAGCCACTTAAGGCCTTTTGTACGTCCCCTTATAAAAATCGTCTTCTTAGATCTTCAGGCAGCCCATATGTATATGTTTCATGCAGGTGATGACGACGCCACGAGGGATCTGTCTATTTTTGGCAGATGTTAGCCAATAGAAAACAGATTCCCTGATTCCCTAGCAGCCAATTTAATGACAACGCTGAATGGCTAATAAGAGATACATACCATTGCCAGGCAATTATTATAATCAAAACATATGCTGGAATGATTATATATTAGGATAACTTTGAATGTTATGAAAACATATCAATCAATATCAGATTACACAAAATTTAACATTATCAGTCAGAGACACCAATGCACCTACGAGTAGGTTCAGAGACTTTCTCCCTGGAAATGTAAGGATCTTAGTCAAGTATGCATGATATTACATTTGATTTTTGTGACGTGATAAATGATCGATTTGTATACTACTCACAATATAAATGATTAAATTCTTCACATTATGTGAAATTCACATATTCAAATGAATAGAATAAAAATTGAGCAAAATAATAGAATATGAAAAACCATTTTCTGAAAAAGATGGACATTTACAGCTGATGTGTTTTCTATATCTATATCTTGTGAAAACAGCCTGATCTTGAATCGCAATTGCCGGACCTTCAGTTTCAGAGAACAATTCTCCATCTATTGGAAGCGATTTCATTAATATAATCATTTTCTAATTCTTTATGGTGCTTTCCGTGGAATTCCTTTTGCATCCAACTATTATTTTTAGATTTATTATTCAGTATATCAAAATTCACCTGTTGCATTGTTGAATTCAGAGGTGTAAGATTATAATCTGAAGCAACAATATCATGTAATTCAGACGTTCTTCGTTTATTATGAAAATGAGAACGTAAAAATAGTCTGTTTACTATGAGATTGTTCAAATCAGTTAATCCACTACCTTCGAGATATCTAGGTAGTGTAACTCTTTGCATTGCTGACTTTGAATGGTGCTTATGATATTTACAAAGTATTTCCTTGATTTACATTGTAATTCATTCTGATTTGTTTTACACCTTTTGATAATTCCAAAAAAGGACGCTGGAATAGGAACTACATAGAAATTGATATCCCTGAAAAGCTTTTATTAGATAAATGACTCTAGATGATAGTTCTCAGTCAATTATAGTATACACTTCTAATAATTTTAATGGTCCTATAGTTAGTTGTCTTTTCTTATTCAAATACTGAAGATATTTCTCCTTGAGACATTGGCTCAATTTCGGTATTGGAAATTTTTATACAGGGTGTTATGTAATAGTATGTCACAACTTGAGAGGATAAATCTACCGGCAATTTCAAGAAAAAAAGTTCATATAAACATAGGTCCGCAAAAGCTTCGATACGGAGGTACAGGGTGTTGAAATTTCCAGAAAAATTGTTTTTTCTTCAAAACTACTGATTTTTGAGATATTCAGCCCAAATTCGGAAAGCAAGCTATTTTTTACAGCCTCCATCATTACACGTCTTATATTTAAACTAGAATCTACAAGGTGTTTTCTTTTCTGGAGCCATGTCTTCTTTTGCCCTTTCAAATTTTTTTGCCACTGATCAGCGTACAATCAATTTTCGTCATCTTCGTTCAAGTTAGAAACTTTTTTGACACTTGTAATTTTTTCGTATCTCTAACCGTTCTCGAGCAAAAAATTATTAAACGATTGTATGCATTCGCTGAATTGAAATGCACTTCTTATTAAAAAAATGACTAGTAGCCTTTGATCTTTTTCATTTATTTATTTCTTTTGACAGTTGCTAAAGTTGAAGCAGTCTCTGCTCGAATTATTTATTGAATTAACGATTAGTTTCAAGACTTTTGAAGTTATTGATGTAAGAAAACATGGCTAATTTTACAAAAGCGAATTAGCGATATCCGTTACATGTACGGTCTGGCTGACAGAAACACAAGAGAAGCTAGGCAATTATATCAGGTGCGCTTTCCAAACCGAGTAACACCAGACAGGCGAACATTTTTAAATATCCACAGAAGGTTAAAGGAAACTGGTACTTTTACTGCAAATTATCATTTAAAAGGTACAACTCAAACTATGAGAACTCCAGATATTGAGGAAGCTGTTTTGAATTTGATTGATTTGAATCCGCATGTGAGTACAAGAAAAATTGTAAATCAGTTGAATATTTCACATGTTCTAGTTTGGAGGATCCTCCATGACTTTTTATTGTACCCCTTTCATATTCAACGCGTCCAAACTCTACTTCCTCGAGATTTTCCTTCAAGACTGAATTTCTGCCGATGGTTCCTAGATAAAACTAGAAAAAAATGCTCATTTTGATAGTGAAATAATGTTCACAGACGACGCTAACTTTTCGAGAACCGCTATCACAAATTTTCACAATAATCATTATTGGGCTGAGGAAAACCCCCATTTGATTGAAGAATCTCATCATCAATAACAATTCTCACTAAATCTCTGGGTCTGAATAATTGGACATTATTTGATTGGGCCATTTTTTTCGCATAACAGACTAAACGGTCCCGATTATCGGCAATTTCTTGAGGAGGAATTACCTTTATTGCTCGAGGATGTGCCACTTTAGGTGAGAAACATAATGTGGTTCATGCATGAAGGGGCATCAGCACATTTTAGTGGAGAAGCTAGGGAATTCTTGAATTATACACTCAATAACCGATGGATAGGTCGGGGTGGGCTAGAACCATGGCCTCCTGCGACCCCAGACTTAAATAGTTCAGACTTTTTCTTATGGGGATATCTCAAAAGTTTAGTTTATACCACTCCAGTGAATACTGTAGAAGAATTGAGAAATCGAATAATAACCTCTTGTGACAAGGTTAGAAATACCCCAGGAATATTTCAAAGAGTACGTGATAATATGCGAAAAAGCACAGAGACCTGTTTGATATTGAATAAGTATTAGTTAAGTCTCAGAAGACGAGCTTTCAAAATAAAACGAAAATTTTGGGGGCATACCTATCGAGTATTTCTATTATTTTTTTTTTATTTAGCGAATAACAAACAATTCGAATAATTCAAATTCATTAATTTTTCACTAGAAAGCTGAATATCCCAAAAACTGCGGGAGTTTTGAAGAAAAACCCATTTTTTTCCGGAAATTTCAACACCCTGTAGCTCTGTAACGGAGCTGTTGCAGACCTATGTTTATATGAACTTTTTCTTGAAATTGCACGTAGACTTACCCCCTCAAGTTGTGACATAATATTATGCAACACCCTGTATAATTAGAATACTCTGTTGAAAATTAGAGTATTTTAGCCCATCCTTATTTCAGATTTTCACATTAAGAAAACCCATATTCGAAGTTAACTTAATTTAAAAATCTTATTATTTCAAATAATAGATAGATTAGACAATTCATTCGATCTGATACCGCCCACATGAAATTCCAACAAACAATTTCTGTTATCTTATGGAGACAGAAATATTAGTATACTTAAATATTTGGCTAAACCTATATCTTTTTTGTATTTTTCATTCCTGACATCTTAATCCTGAGCTGGTTTATGGAAACGTGTTTCTCTCATTATTCAGTATCAGCATGGAGCCTGACAATAAATACCGCGATTTTTTCCAGGAAATCCAAAATCGTTGCATAAATATCAGTGTGGGTGTAAGACAGTCACGTTTCTTACCGGAGTCAGGTCGCCCACGACCAGACGGCGTTTGTTCGAGGTTTGTGTCTTAATCCAACATCGGGGTCTCCGACGCTAGCATATAGGTGAAAGTCTTGTAGTTCTTTGTGTTGAACCTTTTTATAAAGTGACATTGAATTAACCGAAGCATAAAAGTATTTTTATCTTTTTCATCACATCAAAGTTGAATTGCGTTCATATTTATAGTTTATTTTTTACAGTTATTATGTTATTACATTATGTACTATGAATGATTTCAAATTATTATTTTGTTATGTTCTTTTAACGATTAGGCCAAGACCAAAGTTTCGTTGAGAGAGTATAGTTTATTTACTCTGTAAATAAGATATAGATATAAATCGTTGTTTAATCGGTGTATATGCAAATTACAATTTTACCACAACATCAATTTCATTTATTTTTTAGCGATGTTGAAATGAGTGATTAAAAAGTTAATTCCCCTCCATTCCCCCTGAAATATTTCATCTGATGTTGTGATCTTCTCTTGACTGGGCTAAGCAGATAATAATTCTCTGTGCTAAAATATTCCCAAGTCCCTAAGTGCGAAATGTGAGTCAAATCCTTAATACGGATTGTCCCATAAATGCAGTGTATATTCGAAGGATTTTATGTTGTCATAAAATGGCTTGAGTTGCCATTTTCCTGCTGGCGAGGTTAAATATGATTTTATCACTCAGGGACGAAGATTTATTTTGGATTATAAAGTTTAAGTTACGTAAATTTTTTTATATTTCATGAATATTCTCCTTTCCAGCCAAAACATCTATCTAACATTTCACCATGAAGAATATCTCCATAATAATATAGTTTTCCATATCAGATAGTCTTGTTCAATACTTGCTTGAATTATTGAGCCATCGAAGTATTATCCATTTATTCAATTCGTGTAATTGATAAACACAAACTTTTATATTAGCTGAAACATGCAGCTCCGCTCTCCCGCAACAACGAAAAACGATCGATGGCAGCGCAACATGTATTCGATATTTCTAATATTAAATCTGAAAATAAGTCACAGCCATGAACTTCGTTCCTACTTCAATAGCGCACATTTTGCTTTGTATTGGTACCAGCATGGCGTTCAAGAAACAAATGCGGTGGCATCTATAATTTTAAGGAGTAGTTTTAATCAATCAACCGGTTTGAAAATTTATTCACTTATGGGAAGCTATATTATATGTGATAGTGATAGGAGCTGTATTTTAATCTCTAAAAAGTCGGAAATCACTTTGAAAATTACAATAATGAAACGCGAGGTATCAACATTAATCAGCGTGCGCTACGAAAATTATTTCTGATACATAAAAATAATGTACTACATGTTTATAGTGCTCATAGTTTTACACAAAAAGTCCGCGGGGTTGTATGTGTAGCTATTATAGTTAAACCAGTTAAGATTCAGTGGTTCAAACTTAAACTTAATTATTTAGTCTTTGAGTTAACCGGTAACGAATGATCAAATAAAAAACAAATATTCCTCTTCATTGTATATTTGTGTACATAAAAATTATTTACAATATAGCAGTACACCAGTATATTCTAGACACCGTACTTATTGATAAACTCAACCATACAATATAAAGATAAGAAAGAAAGATATCGTTTATGTTCCGTTTGATCTTCTTTATAATCTAAGACATTCGTATATTGGAAAAAGTTCAACTATATGCATTTGCTGTAATTTTGTTTATGCCTTCCAAATATTACTTTTCTCAAGACTCCAAACAAGGGGTTTATTTTAGTGATGACCTTTTAAATCTATCACAACTCAGCCATTTCTTCAGATTTGAAAATACGAAATAGTCACCAATACAGGGTGTTTCCGAATAAGATGTCATAAATGAAGGATGCGAATCCCTGAATGATTTGAGCAAGAAAGTTCGAAGAACCAATGGTCAAAAAATGCTTCGTTGCCGAGATACAGGGTGTTAAAGTTGAGAAAATTTTTCGATTTTCTCTCGATAAAACCTAGACTTCTCAAGATTTCGGGCTCAAATTTTCCACATAAGCTATTGAACACAATCTAAATCACCAGGTGGGGCCAAATTTTGAAACAGTATACAGGGTGATACTTTTTCATGAGCCATGTTCCATTTTTACCCTCGGAACTTTTTTTTGGTACGCCACTGGCACTAACAAAAAATAAAATCGAATAGATCATTCAATTTGAAATTTTTTTTGACTCTTGCATTTTGATCGTAACTATCATTGTTTCTGAGATATTAATTATTGAAAATAATCCAATAGTTTTCCCATATCGAAGCCATGGAGATATTATCTTAATAACTGATGCAATTTTTCAGGAATTGAGCTGAAATTTACATCAGATATCTCCTTATTGTATGTTTATAACAAAATGAGGCAGAAATTCCTGACAGTATACAGGGTGTTATTTTTTCACGTGCATTTTCCTCTTTTTGCCCCCTGAACTTTTTTGTGGTGCGCTACTGGTATATTCTGAAAACAGAATCAAACAGATTATTCAAAGTGAAAACTTTTCTGTTCCTTGTATTTTCCGTATCTGCCACCATTTTCGAGATATTAATCAAGAAAAGTAATCGTATAGTCCCTTCCGTATTGAAAGCTTGAAGATATTTTTCATGTTATTTCGGCAATTTGTGAAGACCTTGAGCTCTAATTTCAAACGAAGTTCACATTTTAAGATCTGCACCACTAGATTGGTAGGATTTATGAGAAAGTATAAAGGGTGATATCATTTCCTGATCATTGAATTCGAATTCAAAATGTGTTTTATTGAGTGTATAAATCGGAAGTAAATGAATAAACAACATAAATAATCGCGAATGATTTCAATAACAAAAACTCATAATGATGAAAACAAAACTGAACAAACAGAACAAATCAAAGAAGATGTAAAAAAAAAAAAACAAGGAACAGAAAAGTTTTCACTTTGAATAATCTGTTTGATTCTGTTTTCAGAATATACCAGTAGCGCACCACAAAAAGTTCAGGGGCAAAAGAGGAAAATGCACGTGAAAAATAACACCCTGTATACTGTCAGGAATTTCTGCCTCATTTTGTTATAAACATACAATAAGGAGATATCTGATGTAAATTTTAGCTCAATTCCTGAAACATTGCATCAGTTATTAAGATAATATCTCCATGGCTTCGATATGGGAAAACTATTGGATTATTTTCAATAATTAATATCTCAGAAACGGTGATAGTTACGATCAAAATGCAAGAGTCAAAAAAAATTTTAAATTGAATGATCTATTCGATTTTATTTTTGTTAGTGCAAGTGGCGTACCAAAAAAAAGTTCCGAGGGTAACAATGGAACATGGCCCATGAAAAAGTATCACCCTGTATACTGTTCCAAAATTTGGCCTCACCTGGTGATTCAGATTGTGTTTAATAGCTCATGTGGAAAATTTGAGCCCGAAATCTTGAGAAGTCTAGGTTTTATCGAGAGAAAATCGAAAAATTTTCTCAACTTTAACACCCTGTATCTCGGCAACGAAGCATTTTTTGACCATTGGTTCTTCGAACTTTCTTGCTCAAATCATTCAGGGATTCGCATCCTTCATTTATGACATCTTATTCGGAAACACCCTGTATATCCGTACATTGTCGTGATGGAACAACACTTTTTCTTCGTCAAATACTGACGTGTTTACTTCAAATCTATATCAAATATGTCAACCAGATTTTAATAATATTCGCTGGTTATAGTTTCACTCTTTTTGAGATAATGGATATGAATGGTACCGCGTGCGTTCTGAAAAACTCGGCCATGCCTTTCTAGGCCGAACGCACAACTTGGTCTTCTTTGGAGCACGATCACCGGCTGTTTTGATTATTCCTTAGTCTCTGATGTTCTGTGATGTCTCAATTTTTCATCAACGGAGAGGAGAAGAAGCAAAATCTCTTTCGGACTATGCTGAGCATCGCCAAGGTCACACGGTTGCGTTGATGTTCGAATATCAACTTCCATATAGCTTTTTTATTTCCAAATATTAATAAGATTTATAGTAATGACTAAAAGTTATAAGTTTTCCGCATTATATTTTCTTCCTGAGAGAAATACAATAGTAACTTTCAATGAATGCAAGCTTTCCGATTATTGATCTGACAATTTTGCTTTGGAATAGGCACGATTTAAAAAGAGAACAGTTAGCTGAAAATGAGCTCAAAGTGCTACTCTTAATTTTTTATGAATGATACAAGCAACAGAAGCTGGACTATGTATTCCTTATGCTTTCGATAACAAAAACACTGTGCGGGAATGGCTGTCGATCCTTTGGTACTGTTTTGGGGTTATCAAACCACAGACTTGTCTTTCTCTTTCACACAATTCTTATCTATTGCATGGACTTGCCTTTTTTTTATCGTTCCTCAGAGACAATTATCAGTAGGGGATCCCGAGATTTATGTGGCCAATAAACTATTGGACTATTGTGGTCTGTCACGGCCCTCTCTATACAAGGCCGGAGCTTCTCATGTGGCAACAGCGCGTAACGTAACACTAACAGGGTTACTTGACATTGAACTAGCACAGAGTTTATACGGCGCAGGTATTTTAAATTGAATTCGTTTCTCAAATCACTAAACTTTGCAACAACTGTTTCATCAGATTTTTCATCTTGATAAAACTCTGGAAAACCAAAACTATTTCCGTTATCTTTTTGATTTATCCAGTTTTTTCTTTTTTCAGTTTGTTCTTAAAAATATGAACAGTATCATAAGGTAAAAAAGTCTCGAAACGAAAACTAAACAGAACTAGGCACACACCATGAATAAGCACCTGATAATTCAAAGCTTGAAGTGATGTTACACTCAAATGAATACAGTTCGCAATTAAAACTGTAGATTGTTTAAACAACGCTTGAAACTTCCGAAAACGAATAAAATACGACATATCTTTAACGTGCTTCAACCAACTGTAAACAATGAGCCGCATGATGCGCTGAAGGTTCATTTTCACTCGGTACGGGCCGTCAATAGCCCTGCTAGCATTGTTGCCTATTCTCAGCAGCTCCGGCCTTGTATAGAGATGATAATTAAAGGTGATTCTATCGACCGGCTTCATTGGTTTTCTCAAAAAAGGAATGACTATGAATGAAGAGTACTACGCATGACTGTTGATTAGTTGAACGAAGAAATAAAAATGAATTGATTACATATTGCCAAAGATAAAAACCTGTTTTACGACGATAATGCCCTTCCCATTCATTTTTCTGCCAAGTTGGTTGAGTTACGATATGAATTTTTCCTCGTCCACCATATTCTCCTGACCTGGCTCCTGAAGATTTCTATTTGTTTCCAAACATGAAAATATCGCTTGGAAAACGAGTTTCAACAAACTCTGAAGTCATGTCTGAAACAAAGGCGTATTTCGAGGACCTTGCGGAAGACACCAAAGAGGGCATAAGAAACCTCGAGCATCACCCAACAAGGGTGTAGCTGTAAAAAGAGACTATGTTGAAAAATAAATATCACCCAAAATAGCACACTGAGTTTCAGAATTGTTTTTCAAGATTTTTCCTGATATTAAATTTAATTCAATAATTCAGTGATAAAGTTTCGAATGTTCTCCTCTTCAATACGACTTGGGCGCCAAAAATATTGATAAATTGATACAATATACTTCCAAACCTTCCTACATTGTTCCTACTATCTTGAAGTTCTCGATCCGAAGAAAATTTTTATCATTCATTTCACTTCACAAGTCATTGCGCAATATGTCACAGGCGTTTAGAAATTTACTGCGACAAGTCCGGTCGAGCTTTTATCTATCAGAGTAATAAACCGGAATATAATTCATAATAAACATCACTGCCGCTGAATTTACGATCGTTAGTTGCAGAGACGATTAGATATTTCGGAGGAGAGAATCGAAAACGTATTTAGAAAACTGTTATCTCTTTACAACATTTGAATATTAGATGTTGGAAAGTATGAGACAATATTCAGTAGAAATCTGATTTTATCAACATCATATAATTCTCTCTTATTGTGTAGGAGGTTTCTAGAAATTGAATTTCGACCATAAAGAATCACTGTTCGAAATGAAATTTCACAAGTGAATTTTAAAATCTGCAATGTAGAAGGTAGGCAAATTTCGATGTTTTAGTACGGCAGCAATGAGAAATATTTTAGTTAGAGAAAATCCTCTATCTCCGTTGCTGAGTTATTCAAAATTTCTAGACTCGTTATGCGCAGATATCTCGATTATTTTCAAAGTTCCATAAAAATGAGTATGACGTTCTTGACACTTTAAGTGCTGTGGAAAAAAGAGTTATAATACAAATGTTTTTTTTCAATTACGAATCATAGTTGATTTTACTTTTGTTGGATCCAGTTTTTTCCTTTTTTTTTTAAATTTTACATTCAATTTTCACATTCATAACTCTTTCTCAGGAGAAACCTAAAAATGTCTCTTTGTCATTCCTGTTGTTCTATGTCTGAAAACTATACTTTGGTTCCTACCCAATACCATAATTGTTGTAGGGTTTGCTTGAATTGAAACCAAAGTAATAATCCGAGGACAATCACTCACGATTTTAGTTTTTAAGTATATTAATTTTTTTCAGTTATTGAAACAGCTTGTTTGTTGGTTTATTTGTTCTATGTTCAAAGTTATTTCATTTGAAAATTTGCACAACTACTAATGTTGTTCTTTCGAGATACATAAGGAAAATTTTCACTACAAAATATAGAAAACTAACATGATAGAATGTTATATTCAAAGTAGGTATGATTCAACGGCAACAGTAGAAAAATTGAATCGTTTGCCTAAAAGGCACTTGCCTGATAAGGCTATTTTCCAAAGGTTGAACGAAATGTGGTTAATAGTATATCGTTCAAAGCACCAAGGAAATAAGTCCATATCAACGATGATGCGATATTTATTCACCATAATGAACATTTTCGGTCTGATGGAAATTCCCAGCGCCATATTGATGATTAACAACAGGGAAAATATTGCTTCAATATGTGGTGTGCCCAAAGAGTAAGCCGTGTTTTATCTGGTTAATCGAATTTTTTAATGAAGACCTGAATGGTGGTCGTTATGAAGAAATCATCAACAATAATTTTATTGGAGAATTTCACGATGAACCGCCCCTAGCACAAAGAACGAATAGTTTCTTTCAAGACCATAAGTTCCTCACCTCGAAACAAGGACCTTCACTGACCTGCTGAATTTGAATTTTGAGGATAATTGGATGGATACTAGAGCTTCATAGAGATTTCCACCTCGTTTACCTGACTTGACGCACTAGACTTACTCTACAAGGGAACTAGTCACAATTTAAACTGAATCACAAGAAATTTCTTGCTTCTGTTGTAATATCTATATTTTCAATGCCTACCACAGTATTTATAGGATGTTTGCCTAAAATAGAGTCACCTAATATTTCTTATCCCATAGTGATAGCAACAATTTGTAAATAACACATCTATTGATTTTATTTGGGGACATCTTTTGACGGATATTTGAGGTTTTACCGAGCAACCTTCAACATTGTATAGGACAATTGAGTTGAGCGATTCTTCATATGAATGCTTTTCGAAGGTCCGTTACAACGTTGTCCAGGAAAAGTATTTTGACGCATCTTTGCCTCAGAAAATAATTTTTTATCTCAAACGAGCTTGACAATTTAGGCTATTTTCAAGGTTATTGAAAAAGGATAAAATGAATCAAATATCGGCTTGAAAGGGAACCTTTCAAGGGTAGTTAGCACCTACGTTCATTTGCCAGTAAATTCACTTTGCGCCAATTATTCATCAGTATCGATAAAACCTTCGAAAATTGATAATTTCTGATTCTTTTATATTTCATTAGAAATGAATTCAATTTTTGAAGAGGTTTTCGAAAATCATCTGTAACGGCTTGACAAAAAAAAAGAAATAAATTATTTGTTCCTTAAGAACATTTGGAGATGCTTTGTGCCGTCAGCACGTGAGGTTCCAGATGAAGAAAGTAGGGTTTTGTTGTAATGTCTTTCGAGATCTAAGCTCATGGTTAGTGAATTTACTGGTAAATGCACGCAGGCACCCTCAAAAGATTTCCAATCAGAACAAAATTTGGTTCGTTTCTTCTTTTTTCAGTAATATTGAGAATAGCCTTGCGGCAATGAATATTGTTATTCAAGATAGCTCGTTTGAGATGAAAATTGATTTTTTGTCGAAAAGATTTGTCCAAATTACTTTTCTCATTCTCAGTTGTAAAGAGGCTTCGAAAAGCTATCCACTGTGGTATCATACGACCCCTTTGCCTGATTCAATTCTGAGGGGTTCAAGCGCCTTTTCTTAGGGGGTTGTCCCACAAAGCCTCAAATATACACCCAAAAATATTCCCCAAAACAAAATCATTCGACATGTTTCGTAAAATGCTCCAATCACGAGATAAAAAAATATACAAAGTGTCTTGTCTGAGATGGTACATCCTGTATTATATAATTGCAAGAAAATTGTTCCCCCTCATTTGAAATCCATATAAATTTTCATTTTTTCTGCTTGAAGATATAAGTGTGGAGGTTTTTTGTTTCCGTTTGTTATTGTTATTGTAATCAGTCCAAATGGAATATTGCCAATGCAACATCCATAGACTTATTGATTTTACTCAGGTACCTATAAAAGAGAAATGTCGATTTTCAGAAAATGTATTTTTTATTTGAAATTGCATTTTGTAGGACGCATTAGAGATTCATGAAGTGATTTCAACCTCTAAGAGATCAGATAATTACTATGGTGGTCTGAATTTAACGGAATGATTCAATCAACCTTATTCTTGGACAGTACCAAAAAATCTGTGGTTTTCAGTCATAAAATAATATAATCGCCATCTAAAATAGGAGAGAAATTCGATTCATTAGTAGGTAAAATATTATGTTTAAAAAAATATACATCAAGTAGTTTGCAAGTACTGCATGTTCAATTTCGTGAGTGCCATGTGGAGCATTTCTATTATTTTGGATTCTAGGAAGTTAAGGTATTCACGACTCTTATCTACTTTCTTGAGACAATCGCAGAAGCCGAAAATTCGATAATACAGGGTGTTTTATCTCAATTTCCGCAAACAATACGGCAAGAAAAACGACAATATTTTATTTGTGCGGACATGCATTTGTACTACAGATTAAAAAATTTTGGTATTTTCTAATGAAATTACAGATCAAAACAATGTTTTCTAAATGAAACATCTCTTATTCCAATTCATTCTTGAATATATATATATATATATATATATATATATATATATATATATATATATATATATATATATATATATATATATATATATATGACAAATGTCATATTTTTCGAACGACTGTCAAAATTTTTCCGCAAATTTTCCTTCAAATTTAACAAGTTCCACGAAGAAATAATATATGGGCGATGTCAACCCAGATTATTGGGTCCATAATGATTCTAAAACATCTATAGATCATAATCGGTATCACTTGGAAGACTGAACCTGGCCATCGGGGCTCTCTCGGTGACACAGAGATGGAATTTGAGGAAATATCGCAGGTTATGTAGTTTTTTTATTATCTGCTTAGTCTTTATCATGACCTTGCTTGCTATGTAAAATCTTTTCTTAGTTTTGTTTAGACATATAAGAAGTATGATTGTTGAAATATTTTTCTGCTGGTTTTTTTTTTCCATTGTTACAGATTCCTGTCCCAAACCCCCTTCCTTTCAACCTTGTCTTCGTTTGGAAATCATGGAATGAAAGAGAGAATGAAGCGGCTAGGCAGAAAAATCTTTGGTACTGTTTATGTACACACGACACCAACACAGCATAAACAGACAAGCTATTGCTAGTGCAATAGAGACAGGAAAACGGGTTTTTTCATCAGGTTTTTTCATAAGCATTTATTGTAAATAAAATTATTCGAATTTTTGTAAATCCTCTCTTATCAAAATAATATCTACATATATATATATATATATATATATATATATATATATATATATATATATATATATATATATATATGTCTGAAAAGAAATACTGGTACGTTGAATTTGCATCCCTAACTTGAATGGTTTTCGTGATATTCGAGTTCTCTCTACAAATCATTTTTTTACCTCACATAATCCACCCTGAATGCTCGTTTCACGAAATGTTTTTTCAGAAACTGTATCTTGATGAGTATTTCTGGTGAAATTGGTAACTTCAATGACTTTATCACGTTGAAAGTTATGTGGAAAAATTCCCTCATCAAATTTTACCTCTATTTCTTTCTATTCTGAAATCGGAAATAAATGGATTCAGAGTGAACATGGATTTCTCTTATTCGTGCATATTGTGCTGAGTTAATTCTGTTTTAATATATGGTACAATTCAGCATTGGGCATAATTAATGCTGTTATATTTTAGTTTTCGTTTTCGACAAATCGAGAATAATAATAATTGATGTTGTTTTTAGCTATTTATTTGTCTATGATGTTCTTGTCGTACCAGTTGTTAGACGCTAATATTTCATTAATTCTAATTTATTTTTCAAAGTTTTTTGTGAAATAGGAACCGTGAGTAATCAATACAAATGCATGAAACGCAGACATTTTGATTTTATGCAGGTGAGAATTATTATTTCGAATTAAGATATATCCTAATCTTATACCGAAATGTACTATGAAAATGAGATCACTAACATTATTGGAAGCTCCTCATTCCTTGTTTTTGTACAGACAACAAGCTTGCATTTTCAGTTATATTTCCTAAGTTTCTTCAAATTTGAAACAAACAAAAGTGCATGTTTTTTTTTTGCGAGTTTAGCATGATAAAACAAACAAAAACATTACTCAATAAAATCTTCAATCCATAAAATGAGTAGTTTTTTTTAATTATAGTTTTCTTTTGTTCAATACTTGAGAAGATATATAAATGAAGTCAAAAATAACAAAATCTTCACTGACATTTTCTAATTCTTCATGATTTTCCCACTATTCGTTGTGCAGGATTTGCGATGTAATATACTGCCGCAAGCAACTCGTTTAGGGTGACATTCCAGGCAGATTCCATTTCCATTTTCGAGAGTCAGTATTTCATACCACGCTGCCATATATCTACTTTTCTCCTCAGTTTCTAAAGCTTTCTCATCTCATTGAGTTTCAGTTGGGGTATTTTCTATCCAACTTGGGACTATTTTTCATTGTTTTTCAGGTTAAATTTACATTTCCGTATAAGTTTACAAAAAGGGGTTCACCAGTAGTTGTTCGTTAATAACAGTTTCAGCAATAGTTGAAAAACTACATACCGTATGTACGTCAAAAGACTGTCGGAACAACGTTATCTCACGTAAACATTAAGCCTGACGCTTTCTAGCCAATAGGGATGCTTATTGGAGACTTGAGCGGTCTCAGCCACCAACCAGCGGCAATTAAATATTTCCGTTAATTGACGAATATATATGGTCAGCACCCTGCGTAGATCAAAGATAAATATTGTTTGATGTAGTTCACCTTTAGATTATTCGGTCATTATAATATTATAATATATAAATAATTTTTGAACAGGTCCATCAATGAAAAGTTGCGATGTTACTAAGCAAAGAGGGTGAAGGAGAGGTTGCTCCGTGAGTCGGACGATGGTTTGAGGAGAACAATAAGATCAGCCCCTTTGTCTACGGCTAACAAATGCGCACGAGATATTTAGCATAAAGCTATGAGGACTGAAAATAGACCATAAGATCAATTGTCAAATTCATTCTCAGAAAATGGTATCCAAACTATCCAGTGCAAATTTACATCCAACCAAATGTATATGGAATCACCCGATATTTTGAATATTACCTCAGGAATTTTGGAAATTTCGAAGGATTGTTAGAATTGATCCTGTTTGAGATATTTCAATTGAAAAAGAAATAAATTGAGGTTTATTTCAAGAAAGAAACAAATAAAAGAAAATAAGAGACTCTTTGGGCATGTATTAAAAAATCGAAAATTATTTCCTCGGGGAGTAGGTCTCTTTTTCTCAACCTCAGTAGCTTGTTTACCTCCTCTTGCCCTGATACAAGCCTGAATTCGTCTAGGCATGCTTTGGATTAGGTTTTCCTCCTCCTCTGGGGTGATATTCTGCCACTCTTTAGTGGCAGCTTGAATGAGATGTTGTGGGGTTCTTTGATTATCCTGGCGCAATCTAATTTTCCTTTTGAGATAACCCTATAAATGTTCAATACGATTTAGGTCTGGAGAGCAAGCTGGCCGGTCAAAGAAAGTGATTCCCTCTATTTCAAGATAATGTCGCGCGAGGTTGCTGGTATGCGGAGGAGCATAATCTTGCATAAAATTGAAATTCTCACCGTATGCACCTCACCAGAGTTTCACTATGGGCTCCAGTATTAGGTCCACGTAATTTCTAGCCGTTACACTAGCAGGAAACGAAGTCAAATCTGTTTTGCCTCTGAGTATAATGCCACCCCGAAACATCATACTGTCCCCTTGGTATTTCAGAACTTGTGTTGCTGCTCGGCGTCTAGTTTGTCTTCCACGACCCCACAAAACCCAAATCCGAATGTTGTCTGGTTACCTCAGGAACTCTTGAGAGCCTTCTGCTGTATAAACCCCTTGAACTTATTCTTTGACGTATTGTTTGGAATGATACACTGATGCCTGTTGCTTCCAGAAATTGCCTTTGGAGTGCTCCCCCATTGTGGCCGCTATATCCCTCTGTGTCACCCGTTCTTCAACGAGAGCAATTATTCGACCCCTCTGCACATCGGACAATCCAACGTTAGGCATTTTCAAATATGATTATAGGCTTTTTAAATTCCGAAGTTTACAGTTTCAAATCTCAGTGACGACTGAATACAATTTCCCGAACACGTGGGACATTTCTTATCATACTATCCAGTTTTTTGAAACAAAAAACTTCATTCTTCACAAGTAGTCAAAGATCCAAGGTTAAACACAATCAATAATGTGAAATACCGAGTGATTCCATACAAATTTGGTTGTGTGTATATACCTACTGAAGACCATGCACCAACAGTCGTCAATTTCTCGTACAGCCACAGCCTACTATTTTATGTAATCCTGATCTGGGGCACATTTTCAGCGGCCGAATCAACGGAAATTGGTTATAAGAGTGTTGTGTGGTATGAGACGCAGTGAGAGTTGCAAAGCGGCTTTCATCCGGATGAGGATTCTAATTTTTTCGAAAATACCAATAAAAATTCAGAGTCAATGGTGAATTCCTCGAGGTAAATATGAGAACTCGAAATAACCTGCGGATTCCACATCACAGAAAGAAAAACACCCAACATTTGCGTCCCTTACCAAAAAATTTACCTGATCAGGGCCCACTTGCGTCAGGTGGGTATAAAAGAACGATCGACTTACGTCCAGTGATACAGATTAACAAGCTCTCGAGAAAAATTTTCACTTTATAAACTATAACATACACAAATGTCAATTTGAAATAAAAGCACAAATAAGAAAATGATTTTTTATTATTTGGAAAGTCACGTCAGATATTTCATTTGAGTAAAGGCATACATTTTTTTGAAATAGTTCTATCAATTCAATTCAGCTTAGTTTGTTATTTCGATATAAAATTATTTTTTCTTGTAAAAGATCCTCTTTTTTCTCCTTCCGTGCTTGGCCCACTTGCGTTAGGTAGGTACAAAAGAACGACCTACTTACGTCCAGTGATACAGATTAACAAGCTCCTGCGAATAATTTTCACTTTATAAATTATAATATACACAAATGTCAATTTAAAATAAAAGCACAAATAAGAAAATGAATTTTTATTATTTAGAAACTCACATCAGATATTTCATTTGAGTATAGGCATACATTTTTCTGAAATGGCTTTCATCAATTCAATTCAGCTTAGTTTGTAATTTCAAGATAAAATTATTTTTTCTTTTAATAGCTCCTCTTTTTTTCCCTTCCGTGCTTGTCTATCATTAGCTATGCAATTTCAAATATATTCCACAGTGAACATTCTTCAAAGATTCCAAAATCTGATAAAGTTTAGGATTCGAATTAAATATGATAGCATTGAAATTTAACCTAACCTAACCCTCAGGCGAATGTCTTCCGCTATTTATAAGAAAATAGGTACCTATATACTTGATGCAATCATTCTTAATATTGTTGTCAGTAAGTAAATAAGAATCAATGTATCTACCTGCACAGGGGGATGCAAATTGGCCATAATATATCAAGACCTGGGACGCAAATGGGACATATTTTTAACCACTGGACGCAAGTGACAATTTGCAGTTTAGCGTGCAAGTTTTTCTGAGTCCCGCTTTCTTTCTTATATTCATTCACCATGAAATCAAAAAGAACCTGTTATTTCATCAAATTCAATGATGTAGCATTAACAATGCGATGTAAATTAGACGTCTTTGTTCATTATAAAAATGAGAACGTACAAAACAGTCTGTTTAAGGTATGGATTTTGCGAACCACTTAGTCCACGAACTTCAAAATGTCTACTGGTGAAACTCTCTGAATTACTGAATTTACACATTACACTTCATTTAGATCAGTCTCAGAGCCCGCCAGGTATTGGCGCCACTTGAACTAGAAGAGCGACCGTATATTATTGCTTATATAAAATGATATAAGCGTGTGGTTGTCCCTTTAAATCCAACTGAACAAAAAAGAACTAGCTGCAAGAGAAACTACCTTTACCTGAACTTTGAATAGTCGTTCCCTCGTTTTGTGGCCTTCAAGATAAAAGTAACCTAAGGCAAGCACACATCCCCACCTATTCCCGCCGCTACTCTTCCCCACCATCGCAAGTCCGTTGCGCGTTGGCCTGCTGAGCCACTACTATACTATTCTAACGTTCGGTTTCAATTTGAACGAACCGTGCAAAGACTGTCTCCGTGAAAAACGTTGAACGTACCCTTGATACCCGAAGTTCATGAGGGTTACGGAAAGTTTTCCTTCACAGCTGCAATCTGCGTTCTTTTTGAACTGTACTTAGGAATGCCCTTTAGTGTGGATTTACCTATACCTCTACTTGAGCCTTGTGGAATATGTTTTTCTTCGTGTTGTTTACATACAATCTGAGTGATTCGTGTTAATTGTGGAAATAGCCCTTTTAACGGATTTTTACGAGTTAAATATGATTCGGAACGGTGGTGTTCGTAACTGTGTTTCTGAAAGCAAATATAAGTGTAAAGTGTTGTTTTTGTTATGTGCACTATTTTGGATTATGGTGGATTGTTCACAAACTGAAGGTTTGGAAGTTTTTATGATATAAATGTTTAAAAATTCGCGCGAAATAGTGGATTGTTGAAACGTATTATTCAGTATTAAATGACACATCGTAAGAGTAACTTCAATTGTTTTTCATTGATGGTTTCAACTCAACATCAACTGACCTAACATCATGTAAAATTTGAACTTGGAGCAAGATAGTTGTTTATCAATTTTACGTTTTTTATCTAGTTCATATGAAAGATGGTTACTGATAGCAACTATGTGGCTGTGCTTTTCTGTTATCTATGTATATATAATGGAAGCTTTTTCGACAAGGGATAGTTTGCGTTTCCCAAAATCCAACATAATTTCAAAGAAAAAAGTGTAAAGTGATTGCTGGATACTAGAGTTCTCAAAAACTATACCAAAGTAATAACTATGTATACCGAGTATTGAATGACAAATTTTAATAGATAAAGATCCAAGACTATTTGAAGAGAAAAATCAAAATTGATGTCTAATATTATGCACTCTTACTACATTCTAATTAAAAACCTCTTGAGTAAATATCTTGAGAGAAGTTGAAAACTTCCTATAATTCTTCGAGCTTGAAAGATGCGCTCGAAGTCAACTGTTTTGAAGTTAATTGCCGCAGTATTTGTTTTGAGGCTATATAATAATTGAATGAATTTTTTGTGTCATGATTTGATTCTTTAGTTTTGCATATAATATTTTTATTGGAAATGAATGCTTATTATACAAAGTCATAATAAACGGAATTTAAGACATCTTTTTAAAGTTTCTGAAAACTGCAAATTATTTAGCGTAATTTTTCGTATGTGCAATGGTGATACCTTGCAATTCGCACAAAAAAATGACAGAGAAAAAATCGTTTTTAAAAAAAATCTGATTCGGAATAGTGATAATTCTTACTGCTACCTTTCTTCATAAACCAGTCCACTCAATACTTGTATACTGTAATTATTTTTTGTGTCACCGCCATATTTTATTTTAAGATGATAAGAATAGGCAAATGAGTACTTTCATCTCCCGGTCAATCAATTTTAATTATTACCGGTGTCATTTTTGAATTCGTCCAGTCTTCTTTCAAGGTGGTTAAATTTAGTTGTCACAGCTTGCTCTAAATAAAATAATAGATTCCGTCAATTCAGTCGCGTTATTTAATTAATTATATGCCATGAAATTTTGATGAGGTTATGCTAACTGATATAAACAGAATTAACTTTATTAAGTTTTACGATAATGTATAGCTGAAAATAATGGATGAAAAATTAGAATTTCTTTGCAACATTTTGTAAAAGGAGGTATGTATGATATAACCTGTCTATCATAGTTAATACGAAAGTTGATTGTGTCTGCAATTTATTTGCATCTTTTGTAAAATTTAGTTATACATAATTATACAAATTGAGGATTCATCCGAATTTTCTGATTTCATTCATGGAAAATCATTCAAAAATCATGATTTTTGAGTTTTTTTCTAGAATTTTCCTGCTCATTTTATTGTATCTATTCCGAATTTCTACTGAAAACTTTTGCGAGACCATAAAAAACAGAACAGAACACATTGTCAGCTATAATCGAATTTGTGTCCAAATTTTTTCGGTTTTCCCCTATAACTGTCTTGAAATTTTATTTTTAAAAAATGTTCAGAGTGGACACAAATCGTTATTAAATAACCAAATATTTCATTCCTGTTAGTTATGTTGGGATACGAAACGTACGTTTCTAAATATCCCAATTTTTTCTTCACAACTTTTCCCTACGATAATCAGCAAAAACGGAAAATCAGATATCGTTCTTTTAATCAGTGATTATTGAATACCAACAAAAAATAGCACAAATTTTGAAATTTTCTTGATATCTTTGTCAAAACTGTGCCAGACGCATAACTGATAACTCAAAAAATACCTTAGTTTTTTCTACCGAATCGTGAGTAAAGATCTCGCGGTCACACTAAATTCCCAATTTTTCTTCATTTATTATATATTTCTGACTTTTACTAAACCTTTCAAACAAAAAATAACGAAATCGTCCGTCTGTTACTTAATGATGCAGTAACGTACCGAATTTCCTTGTTACATGTATAAATTTCAAATTTTTAATATACAGATACTATTCTCAAGTTCTGACTTTTTCTTTCTGAAACAAAAATTATGCAAAACTGTTTCACTGCGCCTGTAATGAGTTATTGATTTCAACACTACTTACCTGTAAGATTAACTCTATAACTTCCACTTCTTACCTCGAAGAATATTACTTCAAGTCCGCCGTTCTAAAACTCTCATACAACACCAAACTTTTTTTACCGAAATATAAAACACAGTTTTCATATTTTCGAAAGTCACTTTATCATATCAAGAATTGGCTGAGATAAAACTCAACTAGCGTTAACTGAATAAAGAAACTAATGGTTAATGAAAGTAGAAGAATTTTATTGAATATTCTATCTTAAAAATCTGAAAATAAGTGCAGAGAGTAATATTTCTCTTTCTGAAACGCTTCATCAATAGTTTGTGATGCTTCGATCACTTTGCTTCGTATCATCTTGATTTCATATCCAAGTGTTAAAAGGAGTAATCAAAATAATTACACTATTTAACATTCATGAAACAAAAGGAATGTTAGAGTGAGGTACTATATACTTAATGCAGATGTCCTTAGATTAACTGACATATTTAAAATCGTTGTTTGTAATTCACAGGAATTGAATATCTTTTATGTATACAAAAATAAATACAGTTCACATTCAATGCGAAGCGTTCTGGTAAACTAGGTTTTTGATTTCGTTTTCCCTGAGTAAATAACAATAGGTAAGGATTTTCCGACTGGTGAAGACGAGACGTTCCAAGCGTGAAAAACCGAACATCACAAGTTAATACCAACGGCAAGTCCTCTATTTGGTATTGTAATGAACACTGTGATATTACACGGAATTGTTTTTACAAACAATTTGTTACATTTACCTTGAAAGTTTGGTAATATTAAGGTACACGTATGTAAGGCTCATTGAAACATTTGAATGACAGGGTGATTATGCCAAATCGTTTTAACCGAATAAAACGGCCAATTGAAATAAATGCCTGCAATATGCTATCAGATTTACTCACCAATCGCCAAAATCCACTGTTGATTTTCGCGAAAATCAGTTTAGGTGTAATAGATTTCACATAATCGCACGAAAAGTACAAGATTTATGCATGATGCAGATGCCATATAATAAATAGGTTTGCCATGAACGCTATCTAGAAATTGTAATATTTGTGTAAAACTACCAAACCATTGATACTATTGAGACGAGCAAAATAAATATTGAAATTGGTCTAGCAATTTTCCAGTTTCTGGGAGACTAATACACGGTGATTGATGCATTTTTGTATATGTAGATTTGCGAATGGTTATCTACAGGAAAGGTTGAATGAGGAAATTATTTTTATCTTAGTACATTCTTTCCGTATATTCAGATAAAAAAATATTGCAGCAACTGTTTCCACGTAAAATGTGAACAATGTTCGCCCAACGTTAATTAAATGAAACGGCAGAAACGTTAAATGATAGTTGGCAGTCCTTTGAATTTCTGGTAGTAATTATTCATCTAAACAGATAATAACTGACCAATATAAATTCGTGAGAAAATTTTAAAAGTCTTCAAAATTCAATTTGACTAACAGAATATCTACACACATAGTGTGTGTATAAAATTGAAGATTGCCGGGTATTCCAATGAATTAGAATGTCTCTGAAGATTACCCATTTATAATTCTTGGAGATCAACAAATTAAATTCCCTTGAATTTTACAATTTTTTGAGTAATTATATTAACCTCAATTATCTAGTTTTTTAACAAACTGATTCAGCCTGATTAATTCTGTAAAGAAAATATTTAGCCTAGCAGAACTGGAGCATTATTTAGAATGAGAGCGAACAGATTAATCCAGTGTATCTTTGACTGTTGCGGTCAAAAATTCTAGTTTCTTTCAATGTAATCTGTAATTTCACTGAATCACTCATCGTTTAATAGAAATTCCAGGCAACTACTACGCACTATAAATATTTCTTCCTGAAATTGCTTCGTAAAAATAAGAACTAAACTGATAGTATTAGCGCTTCCCCTTTGAAACTGTTTCAGTTAGTATAGTGGGTAATACTATACGAGGTGTGACAAAAAACACAGTGAACTATTATATTATAATCAAAGTGAAAGTTATTTGAAATTTGAATTTTTCTTTCTCGAGGTATTGTCCTTGGCTAGCAATACACATATCCTAACGATGCAACATTCCTGGAAGAGTTCTTTCCTAAAAGTTTTTTAGCTGATCTATCGTGGCCATTTCATACGCAAGAAGAGCATTAAAAGGTTTTGCGTTTTTTCTTAAAATATATTTTTCATTTTTGGAAAGAGACGATGGTTTCATGGTGCTTAATCTGGTTAGTAATTGCATAGGCGTTTATCGCCCAACACTCGCGAATCCAAAGTGATTGCTTGCACGGTACATTATTAAAATTATGAAGCAAGACATTTGTCCATTTTTGAGGAACATCACAAAGGTTTCAGACTTCACTATTGTTTGAGTTCCAAATAAACTCATATCAAACTAAGCCTTATATATTATTCTTGTAGGTCCTCGTCCTTTCACATTTCAGTCTTTGATAGCACATGTCCACAGTCTTCTCAGTTATAACTCATTAACATACATCAACATTTCATGGGCCTCTTCGGCACTTTAAAAAGTTGAATTTAATTTAATTGCACTGATCAATATTCGTGTTTAACAACAGACACACAAGATATGATTTAACTGTATTGGCTCAAGGAGCAGACTGATAAACCATAACTTATTCAAACTTATTACATGTAGTACTAGTATTATTTGATATGTTGAGGCGTGATTGATTTCTGCTATGAAAAATCACCCATCTTTGATCGCACCTCGTATGCTGTGTTTACTAGCTGAAATTTATCGCTCCGACAAATTTCATTTAAGAAAGCCGCATTGTCGTATACCATAACTTGGCAGCGTGCGATAAATCATGACCGGAGTAAGTCACAATCCCTGAACGAAGTGGGTTTTAAAAAGGGTGGTTCAGAATCCTCTGAATGGAGTTATTACTAACTACGACTTCTGTTGCCTGGCTACGTAATTAAACATGTGGATTTATTTCAGTGTAGGCTACAATATTTATCACTTTTACGGGCATTCGAAGGTGGCGATGTTTTAAATCAGGAATGGACCCAGTTTATCTGGTTGGCTAATTTTTCCTGTACTCCCCTTAATTCTGCTGCTTATACAGACTGATTTATTACCTCCAAATGAAGAACGAAATAGGAAATATATAGTTTTTTCAACGATTTAACTCTATAGGACAGAGATGAATACTATTTGAAAGGTCTATAGCTAGAGTTTTTAGGACCGCGGAATAGAGAAAACCGTTTTGAGATGTCGCCATTTCAACATGACCTTTTTCAAGACGAATAAATGAAAGAAATTCCTACTCGAGACACTTTATAGTCGACAAAGCATGCTTATTTTTTGATATTCGCAAAATAATCTAAAAATTAATTTTACCATACAATGGCCATTCGGATGACGAGTTATGGCACATGATATTAACCTAATTTTTGATAACGATTTGAAATCCGTGATTAAAATTTCTGTGTTTAGAAAATATGTAACATAGCACATTTCAAAATGAAACACAACTTCTTCAAAATTGATCTTCTTTTATTAAATTCTTAAACTGAAAATTTTTTTTTTCGAAGATTCTCTTGCAGATGTTGTAGTTAGGGCCTAGATAGACTAAGCAGTTGTGAAGAAATTGTAACTCGATGTTCATGTTACATCCAATTTTTGAAAGTAACTCATTTGTTCAACTTCTCGAGAATAGTCAGAATATTTCTTATTTTCCAAAAAATTCTGAACAAGTAAAACAAACTAATTCCATGCATTTTTCCAATCTCTGTCATAATTCCCGGGAAACTTGTTTTTTTTATTAATGATCTAATTTGTAGCCCATCAAGGATGCCCGCTTTTATCTTTTCTGGACTCAGTTTTGGGCACTTTTGATATAAGAAAAGGAAACAATTTCCATTTTTGCTAAGAGTTTTAACAAATTGTTTCATGAGACCTAACGTTAGATGCAACAGAGGCAATATTATACAATATTTTGATACTGAAGGTGGATTTATCACGTTTTGTTTTCCTGGAATTAGCGTTTCCCGAGTAAGCCAACCCTTTTCAACCCAGTGTTGATTTTTAGCTCTACTAACCTACAAGAAAACAGGGATACTTTGTGCAACCACTTGGTTGGCCTAAAAGAAAGTTGTTTATTTTTAAATCAAAAGATATCCTCTTCATCAAAATATTCCAGGAAATTCTGTTCTCTGGTGTGGTAATAAGAAACAGTTTCTTTTGTTACTAAGTTCCTTCCTTTCAGTCTAGAAGCTAGGAATTCTGAAGCAGATTTTTACAGTCCCAGATATCTGATTGGGTAGTTTAAATAATCTTGAATGAATAATTTTGGCGATTTCTGGTCACATTCAAAGTTACCATCAGTTTTTGTGTCAATGTAAATTCTTTACTGTGAAATATTAGCTGTAGGTACTTAAGCTCAGAATTCGTCCATGTGCCGATTGTATGGAAGTATATTCCTATTTGGTTCGATTATTTCGGTCAATACCAGTTATGTTCACCAAACACAAATAGCAGTCGTTGGTTGACGAGTTCTTTTCAGATCATAACAGTTTCATACTTAAAAAATTTTCTTTTCTTATTTGTCCTTAAGCGTAGAAATTCAACGAACGTTTTGTGAATCTTTTGAGGAACCCAAGGCTTATCACGCATTTCCAGCAGATGCCCAAAGTAATTTTCACTCACGAACTCTGTCACATTTAAACGGTATTCTTTAAATATATACTCCCCGCGAATGAAACAAAAATGATTTGAATCATTTACTCAAACTCTTCTTGGTGATACCATATCAAATTATTCAAATTATATCAAGTTAAATCAATATTATTTTCATTAATACCAAGTTATTACGGTAACTGAGCGTTCTTTTAATGAAAGCTATAACTCGTAAACAAGAGTTGTGAGTTGTTAGAAAACAAATGAGGGTATATTTACAATCAGCAGTGTCAAATTAGTAAATACCAAATGACATAAGTCATTTGTCAGACGAAAAGTGCAATTTTGTTGTCCAGTGTAATTCTTTCAATAGTCACCAGTGATTCTAAACCTTAAGTCATTCAGCTCTGTAGAATAACGCATGTATTTGAGAACTCAAGGATGATTAAGTTAACTTCTTTTGAGTGTTGCAATAAGAGTAGGTAATAGATACTACATTTCTGAAAAAGATTTGAAATGAATTCTTTGATATGACTTGAAACTTCAATATGTTTGGTTATCAGGAATAATTAACTATATGTATTGTTATCTGTGAAAGAATAATATGTTCACTTCGGAAACTAAATATCAAGATAGTTGTTTATTGTTTTAAGATGGTTTCCTGTCAAAACTTACAATAATGCAACTATAACCATTATTGAATATGATTATACTCAAATCTGCGATAAGATTGTGCCTTTAATTATATACGGGGTTTTATAGAGTTGATTTTTGTTTTGGAAGTATGAAATGTTATAGTCAGAAGTTTGCTTATTTTAAAGGATGTGAATTATATTCTGTTGATTGTAATTCAGTTATCTGATTTTTCATTAATTAATATTCCCGGTGTTAGTCCCACAGGAGAAAAGAGATTCAGCTTTACTTAAATATCTCTTTCTTTTCTTTAGATGACTCGTATTTGAATTATTAATATTTTTCTCAGAAAAGTCTGAACGTGCCTAATATTCAACTATAAAAATAATTCTCAATAGCAATATTACTACAATTCTTTTGTGGATATTTTGGAATGACGGGATCACAGAACCAAAATACAAAATATTAAAAACATATTAGATTTCCGAAGTCCTAATGAAAGTTTCGAATTGCGCTCTTGATTAATGCGCTAAGCAAATTCTTTAACTCCTTCTGATAGAATTCTCTGTATAGAGTAACTAGTTGAGTTACTCCGGAGGCTTGATGAGAATTTCATCTTTCGCAAATCTTCATACGTGAAATTCCAAATGGCTGTTATCAGGGATCTCGCAGGCCATCATACGGGTATCTTATGTCTATAGAAATACATCTCAGAAAAGCATGGAATCAGCTTTGTGAAAATTTGTTTATGTTTTCATTTCAGACTATGATTCAGTTTCAAGTGGTTATGTGGTATACTCAATTTCTGCATTTTCGAGTAATTAATTAATTTGGAAGCTTACAACTAGAAGAAAGTAGAAACCATTGAAAATGCCCATCGAAAAAACATCAATCTCATTTGTATGTCAAGTTCTAATTTTATTTCCAAACCATCATAACTGTAATAAATTATATCGCAGTTGTGTTTATTCAGTTAATATAAATTTGATATTAGCAGTGGAAACAGACACCGATCTAACCTAAATGGCGGATAAACGTTTTTCGTAGGTGTTGAAACACAGACATTTTTTCATTTTTTATTGGTAGTGAAACGATTCTAGTTGTCGCTGATATTCTTCCCCATCGGAAAAGTACTTTATAGAATTTGAACTTAGTCCGGAATCTAGTATAAAAAATTAATGCTTAACGTGCTGAAACTAGTAGGTGGATAAATATTTTTTAATTGGGAAAAACTATTAACTACATCGGATTCGTGAAATAACCTGACAAGTTTATTTGGAAAACCTTTATTTTACATGGAATAACAAAAAACCTGGAGTTGAGCTAGATAAACTATCTAATATATGTTTAATCTATTATATTATTTCTAACAAAGCGGTAAGAAAAATTGTGTAAAATAAGTTATTGCTGGGTAAAAACTTTTACTTCTTCTAGTCTAGAACAAACTGCTTTGATCTAACTGGCTCTCGAAATATTCGGAAAATTTTGTTTCCAATGTTTAATTTTAATTTTCCGTGAAATAACGAAACAAAATTTTTTGACAATCCTAGCGTCACGATGGATAATCGAAAGCATATTGGAATTTCATTTTTGCAAAAATTTCCGAGCAACCTTCTCGGAAAGATAAGCACTAGTTGACGTGTAAGTCCCCAACAATTATACTTATCATTTGTGAGGAATTAGGGTTTTCCCATTCATTAAACAATGTGCAATGATAAAATCTTCATCGTTACAATGCATTACTTCATTTCAGTTCAAATATATCCTTTAGAGAGCATAATATTCCAGAATACGATACCAATCTAGATTGTGGCCACCCTCCGATGACCCGTCCTTTTCCGAGTTCTATAACTTCCAGTTTAAGACTAACTATCCGTATGGCAGAAGTATCTATATTTTTATAATCCCAGTGAAATTGTTTAGGATATTTTATGAAATCGGTCGAGATAAACAATTTCTTTGAAGTCATTATCAAACCAAAAGAGCTAATTAACTTTCAGTTATGGAAAGAAGAAAGCATAAAAATACATAGTTAATGATCTAACTTTTCAATATTGCTTAAATGACATTTTTGAAACCAAATTCTTTAGCTCTTTCTTACTTCTCATCATAACTTCTTTTGGCTGTGAATCATTCGCTTCCTGAAAAATGATACTTTAGATAACTATCTATAAAAGAGTAAATAAAACGTAGGCAATTTAAAAATACATTTCTGAAACCTTCAATCAATTATCTAAAAGCGCGAATAGCCAGGTTTATCCAGTCTGAGTGTTAAAATGCCCAAAAAGTCAAATACATGCAATATTCCCATTAATTATTCAGTACAAGATCCAATTAGAATATATTGTAGTTCTATTTATATTCGAAATATTGCCATTCGATAGCTTTCAATTAAATTTTCACAATGACTATTTTGTTTAAATATACATGTTATTGCATGGCAGAGAAAATATATTCACTACCAGTATAAGCAGATTTATTCCATTCGGTTTTCGATTATAAGCCTCGCGTTGCAAATTCCAATTTATGAGTAATAGATATATGTATATTGTAGCGAATATAACCAAATTTATTTATTTTTTTTTGGCAAATAATGAGGTTTAGATGTATGTAGTTTTTCGTGGTTCAGGGAAAAGCAACTGTATCAACAAATAGCCAAAGTTCCATCGTGTTCAGTTTAAAATTGAGAAGAGAGCGTACCTTCGTTACTTCCGGAACGAACCATATGCTTTGCTACCGTCTAAGGAGCCTCTTGTCTATAATTAAAATAAACTGGATTCACATTATAGAAATCAAAAATTTTTGGTTTATGGTTCAGTAAAGGATAAATCCATGGTTTACCTTGTTTGTTGTGGGAAGCAACACACATTACATGTAAGAGTTATGGAAACGCCTTAGAATATGTGACTATTGCATCCGAAGATACATGTAAATGAAATAATAGTTCAAAAAATCCTCGATCATATGTGTTACTAAACTCTTGTAGGTAATTCCTTGGAAAGGTTTACCATAGATAGAAATAAGTTTTGTTTTCAGTAATAAAAATACCTTAATATGATGGCAACACTGTAGTACCTTTTTGGTAATTACAACTCAATTTAATTTCTTCTTCTATTGGTAATTCGTTTAGTTTCGAATCATGACCCTCAGGTACTATTTTATGTTGGTGTTAACTTTTTATTATTTCAATTATGTAATTATTTGCCAAATATATAATATATATTACTTCGGCAGTTGAGTAATACGTTACCGATAAATAATTCATAGTTTATGTAAACATCGTCTTCAAAGTCTACTTGAATTGTCGATAACATAATATGCAGAATCTTCTGTTTAACAACTCCGTTATAGAAAAGATCAATTTTCATATTTGATAGAATCATGTACGCAATCATGATTTTAACCATTCACTGATTATATTTCTCAATATTCCTTCAATTTACATTGTTGTAGTGTTAATCATATTTCAGTCATGAAATATAATACATTGTGCCACACCATGCATTATAGTGAAAAAAATATAACGTTGCGGTTGTTCTTTTTTTGTATAGATCGCAGAAACACCAGCAGAAAGAGAGAGAAGGTTGAGAAAGAAGTTAGAAGACAGTAAATCATTTGAACAATTCTAAAATTAGAAAATAAAACAAGCAGCGTGTTACTACTGTCTTTATCTATAGAAGATACAGAATAATATCAGAGCAATATATATATATATATATATATATATATATATATATATATATATATATATATACATGGCCCTCCTACAGACGACTAGAGAATTCTACTGAAATATTTGATTCGAAAAGCTCACATGGAAGAACAAGATTCCATGTGTCATATGAAGTGTAGACCAGTTGTGCATATTTAAGGGACAAATAACTCCTGATATAATAACACTAAAACATAAATACCTCAAAGACCACTAGATGTTAGTCTCCAAGGTCTAAATATATTTGAACAATCTCAAGAAGAAAATTAACATTCTGGAAATAATTTCACTATTTTTTTTCTAGGAACGTTTTGATTTATAATAATTATGTTTAAACTAGGGTTCAAGTATTGGTTTCGAAATTTTATAGGACGGACTTTGTATGTTGAAATCCTACTCAAAATAGCATATTATCATTTAATAGAGTATATTCTGAGGGCGTCGTACCTCAAGAAAGAAAATAGGTTCACTTCATAGTCTGTCTTCCTTTTGTATGTAGTATATACATAAATCAAACTTCTCAACTTCTTAAGTAAACATTTCTCACCACAGTTATAATTGATGGATCAAATATAGAAACATTCTAAATTTGAAACTATTAAATATGTTTCGTCATGGAATCATTCCTAATTTCTGATATCACAATTATCTCCAAGTGCACACGCTTACTGAAACAAAAATACGAATGTGAAGCCTTAGTTCGAAACCATTTCCGTTCTTCGAATATTACTCTTGTTTGTTGCCCTGCTTCCTTAAATAGATGTTGATACTAAGATGTGAAGAATTGGGAATCAAAAGTTCTATTTCGGCTCCCGCAATAACGAAATCAAATAAATGTGGTCGTTTAACTCTTCAATTTGCTAAAAGGTTACTGAATAAGTTATTCGATCTCTGAATAACGCTGGATGTTTCCCCTGATGAGTATAAATCTAAGGAATTTATTCGGTGTTCTTTTTAAATTATGAACCTGCGCAAGAATTCTGAAAGTGAAAAATCGAGTACGAAATATGAAGATGACTTTCGACGAAAAATACTGCAAGAATGTTGGAATTTACGGAGAGGGAAAACAATTTCTGTAGAAAGTCTGCTAACTTCATTCGGGTTTTCAGTCTCGGATATTTCGTTTCAAGAATGTCACCTTCAACGGTAAGAGATAGCCACTATAACGTGCTCCACATAGATATTCAATTTTTTTTATCTACACTTCTATTATTGATATACCTCGATGTTTCGCCATCCTAGAAGATAATACAATACAATTACTTAGTACATCAACATATTTCATTAAATTTTATCTCAAAAAGGGATTTAATAGTCCACAAACAATCAGAAGTGGCCGTATATCCATAGATGAAGACGAATAGAGTGGCATTTCATCGACATTCTATACCAACGAAAAAAATGGGAGAAATGTTAACCTGCAAGCGTAAGCTAATCTTCAGGGAAAGTATAAGGGACGTAAAGTAGTTCTCTAAGATCCGCTACTTCTCCATCATAAATACGACAAATGCGTATCCAATAGCCACTGAATTCGCTTGAATAATGACCGGAAACCCTTGATTAACTATCTTATACTTCGCCTAAGACTTGCGCTGCAATGTTAGTTTCTTAAGAATTTTCATTTCATGCAAGAAGAGTTGATTTCATAGTTTTATTCACAGTGCAAATAACAGTATGGAATGTCGTAAACAGAAAAAATACATACTATTAACAAAGTGTATTTTAGCCCTTGTGTTAATTATCAAAGATTTTGCCAGCAAACTCATGGATTTATCACCCGGAAAATGGACAACGCGATCAATACCTGCATTAGACCAAAAATGTACAAATGCCAAAAAGCTACCGATTTCGGCAGATTTGGCCTTTTTCGATTAGATAGACTATGACTACAAAGAAGACGAAAATCTAAGATTGCTAGAATGGTCCTACCAATAGTCAAGTATGAAAATGTTTCAAGGATTGGATTGGATCGAATTAAACAATACGAAGCCAATATACATGAAATGGGAATTTTTTTTTTTGAAGAAAGGAAGGACGTGGACATAATTTCCCACGCCCGTCCTTATTTGACCTTATAAGCCATGGATACGTCCTTTACGACATTATTCCAACAGAGTAATTTGTTTACACCAGATAAGGGACAAACACAACACCCAGGCCTTTTGCCGGAATCGAACCAGCGACCTGCCCTGTCGCAGCAGGGACTTTTCTCCACTGCGCCACGGAGACGATCAAATGTTGAATTATCACTACATGATCGGGATATTGTACTCAGTCGTCACTGAGATTTAAAATTCTGAATTTCAAAATTTAAAAAAGCCTATAATCATAACTGAAAATGCCTCTCATTGAAGAAGTGGTGACACAGAGGAATATAGCGGCCACAATGGGGGTATCACAGGAGATTCTTTCAAAAACCTACGTCCGATACGTGGAGCTACAATCTCTGCAAAATAGGCCTAGAAGAAGTCGCTTGTTCTCCAGACCTAAATCCTATTGAACATTTATAGGATAATCTCAAAAGGAAAATTATATCGCACAAAAATAATCCAAGAACCCCATAACAGCTCACTCAAGCCGCCACAAAAGAGTGGCAGAAAATCACCCAGACGAGAACGAAAACCTAATCCAAAGTATGCCTATACGGATTCAGGCTTGTATCAGGGCAAGAGGAGATAATACAAGCTACTGAGGTCGAGAAAAAAAGTCTATCATTTTCGAATTTTCGATTTTTTTACTACATGCGCAAAGATTCTCTTATTTTCTTTTTTTTGTTTCTTTCTTAAATTAAACCTTAATTTATTTTTTTTGTCAATTGAAAAATCTCAAGGCTCACTAAGGATTAATTCTAACAATCCTTCGAAATTTCCAAAATCCCTCAGGTAATATTCAAAATATCGGGTGAGGTTAGGTTAGATTTCATTTCAATTGCCTCATCAATCTCTTCCTTCGTGAAACGTCAACCACGTAAATGCTTTTAGAGGTTAAAGAGCAACCCGAAATCAAACATGGCCAAACCAGGCGAGTAGGGCGGATCTGGAATGAATTTCTCCTTATGATCATGAAAAATGTCAACTGTTTGCTGTGCCGTGTGTGACGACGCGTTGAAAGTTTTGCACATAGCACAAGAATGAAACAATTGAGAGCTTTCAAATACTTTATTGTATTTAAAAGTATTCCTCGCGAATATTAATACACTCTTGCATTCGTTCGAATCAATTCTGG
Source organism: Cryptolaemus montrouzieri (assembly GCA_013387265.2). Lineage (NCBI taxonomy): Eukaryota > Metazoa > Arthropoda > Insecta > Coleoptera > Coccinellidae > Cryptolaemus > Cryptolaemus montrouzieri. The sequence continues at coordinate 87,671,472 of JABFTP020000021.1, read as the reverse complement.
AAGCAGTTATTCCAATCGTTAGCTACTACATTCAAAATGGCTTTTTGTGAGGCATTAACAGCTTCTTCTGAAAACTGAATCCTTTGGCCACGCAGTTCGTTCTTTATTTTGGAATAAGTAAAACAATCGTTGGGACTTCTGTCCGCACTGTTGTTCGCAGGAGAATGTAACAATTCCATGTTTTCTTGCGTTAAATATTCAATTGTTTTCCGGGCTATGTGCGAAGTTGTATCGTCTTAGAGATGGATGATTCGTCTTTCGTAGTTGATTACTCGAAGCTTATTAACCACTGTAAACGAGTGGTAGTGTATCAATCGGAAACTGTTCTTTACTCTTGTAAAGGAATTGTTGCTACATGATTTGTTTTTGAAACAAACGTTACGCCCATCTTTTTAGAGACACATCGACCTCGGATGACCTTTTTCGGTGTTATTTCCCTTGGAACACCTAAACTGAAGAAACTAATTTATTCACATGCAGTTCTGTCGAAACGTTGCATGCCGATCTCCCTGAATAATCTTATTCGCAGCATCCTCATTTTCTTGAGTGACCACTGTTTTTGGTGCACCTGGCCTTGTTTTGTCGCTAAGCCTAATCCTTTCGCATTTAAATTCTACATACCAACAGGACACTGTAGACTGCTTCAATGCTGAAAACCAACATATCGGGACAATATTGTTGTGCTCATGGCTTAATTTCATTTTTGAGGTAACTTGTCAATTTTGACAGTTTGTTGTGCCTAAAACACAGAACGCTTAGAACTAAAATTTTGGATTTATATCAAGAAATTATAGAGGTTCATTTTTAGTACTGACAGTTGATTAATGGTGTCCTCTTCATCGCAGCATGCAAAACATAAGATACATCCTTCGTATCCTGCGAAGGCTGTGTGTTTCAAGCACTACTTGTAAACATTTTGAGGTATTGCAGTTGGTTGTCTTTATACGTTGATTTTGAAGCATAATTGCTTTCTCTTATATTCCATTTTGAGAGAAAACTGCGTTTTAGGGTTGGGTCATCTTCGTGAACATCGAAAAAATAGAATGTATGTTTCAAATGAGATAAAAAACACAAGGTTTAACTTTAATCTACACTTTATTTGAAAAAATTCGACGACGTTTCGCTGACATAGCAGCTTTATCAAGAATGAAAATCAGAATGAAGAGTATGGTATTATAAACAAATCGTAGAACAAGTTGGATGAATAACAGGAAAATCCACACCGAGCCATTGTACAGTTAGTATGAAAGGTAATAAAACTAATTAAACAAGTTAAGTAGGGTGAGTAATTCACATCTACCTGTTCATTCAGAAGCTTGTCCGAATGTTTGTATCTATTTATTTCTAATGCTTCTAGGAGATCTAATTTTGAACTTTTGATTTTATATGTAATATGTCAAAGTTTTTATTGAATGAATGGTTTTCTTTTATTAGGTGGTTTGAATAATTTGAATCAGATTTAATGAGTGAATACAGTTGAGGTGGTTGAGGGTTTGGTAAAATTAATTTGTATTTATCTATTGCTTTAATTAAAGATTTTGCGTCATTTATTGCAATTGCAATCTGTTGGACGTTTGCATTGAACAAAATTATTTTTCTTTCAACAACATCTATTACAGTAGTGAAAATGGTTTGATCATGGGAAATCCTTTTGAGTCCACTTTAGCAGAGATTTTATGAATAATATTGAACAGAAAATTCATACACATCCACTCATTTCCAAATTTCTTTATTGGTATAGATATGTTGACGACATCTTAGTATGTTTCATTGAACTACTCGTCAATTAGACTTATTTCTTAATTTCATTAATTCCATCCATTTGAACATTAAATTCACGATAGAAATTGAACAGAACGATTCCATTAATTTTTGGACTTAAAAATCACTAAACAAAATAATAATCATGTTTTTTCGGTCTTTCGTAAACCAACACATACTGATACAATTATACATAACTACTCATTACATCCTATTCAACACAAAGTTGCAGCTTTAAACAGCATGGTATATCGGTTACTCAATTTACCTTTATCAGTAGAAGATTATAATAAAGAGTTAAACATCATCAAACAGATAGCCATTAATAATTCATATAATCCGGATATGATAGATCTAATCATTCGTAAAAACTGTATCAGAAAGCAATAAATGAAGTATATCCTATTCATAAAGACTATAAAATATTCAACAGTTTAACATTCTGCGGTTCTGCAAGTACAAATATCAAATCCTTTCTCGTCAAACAAAATCTCAATATAACTTTCAAAACTTCTAATAACTTAGGTAAACATATTAAAAATAATTAATCTCGTGTTGAAAAATCAAGTAAATCAGGAATCTATAAACTCAATTGCGGTTCTTGTGATAAAATTTATATCGGTAGGACCTATAGGAGTTTTGGCACAAGAACATCTGAACATAAACGTAGCTTCGATAAAAATAAAGCTGATTCAAATTATTCAAACCACCTAATAAAAGAAAACCATTCATTCAATAAAACTTCGACATATTACATATAAAATCAAAAGTTCAAAATTAGATCTCCTAGAAGCATTAGAAATAAATAGATACAAACATTCGGACAAGCTTTTGAATGAACAGGTAGATGTGAATTACTCACCCCTACTTAACTTGTTTAATTAGTTTTTATTACCTTTCATACTAACTGTACAATGGCTACAATGGATTTTCCTGTTATTCATCCAACTTGTTCTACGATTTGTTTATAATACCATACTCTTCATTCTGTTTTTCATTCTTGATAAAGCTGCTGTGTCAGCGAAACGTCGTCGAATTTTTTCAAATAGAGTGTAGATTAAAGTTAAACCTTGTGTTTTTTATCTCATTTATATCATGGATCTACATCAAGTAACGGCCTCCACAATTCAAATGTATGTTTCATTGACTGTAACGATCTTAGGTAGAATACGATGACCACCATTATTCAACAATTGTAACCTTCCTCGCGAGATTCTTCTTGTGTTTTGTACAAATCGTTTAGCGCATCGTCAAACGACTAACAATTATTCTCAAATGAAGATGCTCATGTAAAATTTAATTGACTTCTGCTAACCCAACACCGAGTCACAGACCAAAAGGACCTACCAGCCCATCACTTATCAGCAAACGACATCTATCGGTTTCATCACAAAGTGCGCGTTGCAACCGCTCAAGTCTTTAGTCCTCAGTTACCAGTACCCATATTGCATAATCATAGAAACAAGGTTTGTGTACGACTCCTCAAGAGTCTAGACTGAAGATAAGAATATTTGTTAGCCAAGTGTGTTGATATATATATTCCAAGCTGTTTCATCCACACACTCAAAATCCCAACGATTTTTTCCACAGGTTTATTCAATCATTAATGAACTGGAAGAGTACATTTTTTATGACTTCGATGAAAAATGTAGACCATTTATCATAACGATCGTTTAATAGCCATTAGAAAATCTGGGAACGCATTCGTTCCACATGACACCAAATCAGAATCAAACAACCTTAATTGTGGCGCTTACAAAGTGAATAAGAAAGCACGCAACCATTAGGTAAATATTTAATCTTATTACACAACGTTTTTGTCCACTTTTCAATGCACGAAATATTGCAATCAAAGAGGTGTACATCTTGAAAGTAATCTTGACGAATCTGAGGTGATCTGTTCTTCCCGTGTTTTTGTTTTACTAACGACTCAGACTTGATTAATTCTACTAAATCTTTTTTGATACTTTTAACTTCTTGTATGAATGAATAAACCAAACGAAGTATCACCATCTATCTTCGTAATCATCGAATCATTTTGTGCTCTTCATTCTCACGAAAAGCAATATTTTTGTAAAAAAAACGTACCAATTGACCATCTTGTATTATCTTAAATTTCGTAGTAAGTGATAAGTAGTGAAAACAAATGCGTCTACCCGACTTTCGTTTTTCTCAATTGCTTTCCTTGGAAATCATCATAATTTAAAAAACATTCATTTCGTTTTAAAAATTTTTAACTCAATTTGAATGAAAGTATTTGACTCCTGTTCAGTTCTTCTGTATACGTCTAGAACATGTTTCCTGAATATAATGTTCTGGCTAGTTACACAGCCTCAACAAAAAAATTTCTTGTGATTTCGCAAATAACCAGGGTGTTATTTTTTCTCTAAAATAAAATCTGTTGACTTTATTGTAACTAACCACCATCTACTTTATGTATTTCAACAACTTGGAAAAGCAATATATTCAATAACTACTGACATGAATACATAAAAACACAATTGCTCCTTCCCTATTTTTTTGCCTGAGTCTTTCAGTGGCATTCTAGCCAAATTATTTCAAATCAGTATACAAGTTACTTTCGGCTTACTTTTTCTTTTCCCATTGAGTATCGGTGAATTCAGAGTTGCGACTGTAATAAAAATATTCGGAAAATTTTCCATTTCAAAAGGAAATGCCGGGAAAGAAAGAAATTTGTATTGAGAAAAATACAAGACAAAAAACCCTTTATGTCGAAAACAAAATCAATTTTCTCTAATGTATCTGTATGAATTCTTTCCGTTGTCAAAAGGAAAAGGCAGCTTTCTCCCTGTTTGACCTAATGATGAATAATCTAACATTTTCTTTCGATCGACCGCGTTTCCCATTCTGTTTTTTATTTTCCTCTATACTTTTCTTTTAGTGTAGGTTTCATAAATAGACTTTTTATATTCGACATTTCTTACTCATATCACCATCCGCACTCTCGGAAAAATTCCTCTTATTTTCATCTTGGAACAAGCTTTTTATAGAGGAAATACTGCACTGAATTGTTGTTCGATATTCATTTCCCGATAGAAGATAAAACTTAATTCAAATTTATTCTAATTTAAAAGGACTGAATATTTACGCTTTGATTTACAATGATCCAAAAAGTGTAGTGGATATTCCACTATTCCTCACATTCAACTTTTCAATTTATTTTCCTTGAATAACAATTTTGTTTCTGATTGATAATAAACTTTAAGGTTTTTCGAAACGGTGAAACTTACACATATATTTGAGTCAATGATCTTCATTGATAAACAGAATAGTAATTTTGAAAGTAATATTTACTTCGTGCGCCATCTCTGTTTTAGACTTAAAAGTTATGATACTACTCTCATATTAGATATTACTATGTTTTTCATGAAATTAATAAATTTTGTTTTATTTTCAGGTAAGACGAAAAATGAACAGAAAATTATCTATTTCGAAAACGAAGAAAATAAAATGTGTAAGTAAATTCTGGACATAATTATGTGGTCTATGTTAAATTGTGAAAAACAAATTATTCAATAATTGTCATTTTATAATATTTGAGGTCTCTTCTTGAGAGTTTCTTTGTCGAATCGATTATTTTCCTTGATTCACTTTTTTCTGAAGAAATTTTGAAATAATTTGCTTTATTTATGGAATTGTTAAATAATTTTTTTAATTGATCAGTTCTACCATTGTTGTGTTGACAGGAGCACTTCATTCCCATTATAGAGGATTTTTGAAGATCGATTTAACATAAAATAACATATTTTAATGGATTGTGTTAAAATTTGACAGCTGTATTGAAGATGATTATGGGCTTATTTTGCTATTATTATTTCAATCGTACAAAGTCAAGTGATTCAGCGGAGAACACCCTAACTAATGTTTTTATTAAAACATTGCACGCCACGAACTCTCCTTATATTTTGGTATTCTTTTTTCTTAAGTAACTAAAAAAATAAAACTTTTTTCGCTTGTGTATATTTTGCATCTTACTTGGATTCTGGAAATAACTGCCAAACAAAATTATTCGGTGTGTTTCGGTAAATGTTCACTCTCACTACGAAACAAGAAATATGCAGGTGGCTCGATTGAGATGGAACATCCTTTATACTACTGATAATTATTAGCATATAGCGCACATGACTTAAATAAAACTACTTGAGATTTTCTCTGTTACTATTACAATGAAAACTCTTCTGTTTCAGACAACTTAATATAACAAACATTTTTATATCTTCTGTTTTATTCAACCTTTTTTTTAATATAACGTATATTATATTGCTACAGAGTGTTTAACAATGAGATACCGTGAATGGTGAAGGTGATTCCTCGACTGATGCCAGTAAACAATTTTATTCAAACTTGGGTCGAAAAATGCTTCGTTTCCGAGATACAGGTTATTAAAGTTTCAAAAATTTTTCAGTGTTTTTCTCATAGAAGCTAGTTTTTGAAATTTTTCCCTAAAAATCGATACAAGAATTATTCTCAGAAATATTAATCATTGAACAGTCCAAACGTTTGTAACAATATACGGAATGATAGTTTTTAATGGGTCAGGCAGACTTTTTCTCCCCCAACATTGCAGTAGTGCACTACCGACGTTTTTAACAAATAAAATCAAATAGATCGATTATTTTACCAACTTTTTTAATTCATGCATTTTTTCCGTGTCTGTCTATGTTTTAGAGATATTAATTATCGAAAATAATTCGATGGTTCTACTCATATCGAAAGAATTCATATATTTCGTCGATAATTCTTACGACTGTTGAAATTTCGAGCGCAAATTCGATACACAGATCACCTACGGTGATCTATAGCACAAGATAAGACGAAATGATGCAAAAGTATACATGGTGGAATTTTTTCCCGGTCATACCCCATTTTTGCCTCTTAAACTCTTTTTATTACGCTACTGACGTATTCCGTAAATCAAATCTGATTATTTGTTCTATTTGAAAACTTTTTGTCTTCTGCATTTTTCTCGTATATCTCACCGTTTTTGAGATAAATCACATAACACTGATAAATTTATTGAACGAAATCAAGTCATATTTTCAAACACTACTACCTACCAGCATATAAATCTCATACTTGGTTTTGTTCAATCGCCCTCCTGGCATAGTGGAGACAGTTTTCAGTTCATAAGTTCTTGAGACTTTTATAGTGTCTTTGTGCCAATAGCGGATTGTTTTAATATTTATATTTCGATCTGTCTTTTCTAATATATTATTCTTACCGTTTTGTATTGATACCTCGCTCTGATTGTCTGTATATTTATATCATGTTCTGATTGTTTTTGTTTTTTACTCCTATTCTGACTGTTTTGTGTTTATATTCATGTATGTTTGCCATTTTATTGTTATGTAATCTATACACACAGTGTTTGTCTCAATTCAAGTTCAAATCTATTAATGTCGATTCTTTGAGCGACTTGTCATGAAAACTCTCAACTTGTATATTGATGACGTATAAAGAATATATATCCAAATCTAAAATCTGCTCAAAGACATATTCCACACAGTGATTTACCTGTTCCTCAGCCTTCAGTAAATATGGATGACGTGACCGAAGAAAATGTATCTGATAGTTCAGATTGCAATCCGACTTTTGAGCCCAGTACTTCAAACAGAGAACCTCATTTTATAACTCAAAATGATCTCAAGGACTTGGTACATGATTTGGATCTCAGTAAAAGACAGGCAGAACTGTTGGCATCCCGACTTCATGACTGGAATCTACTGGAAAAAATACCAGAATGTCCGTATACAGAACTCGACATACGTACTTTTAATGTTTTTTTTCTCAAGATGGCAATATAGTGTTTTGCAGTGACATTCCTCAGTGATGACGGAGTTGCCGTTTGAATATAAATCATCTGACTGGCGGTTGTTTGTAGATTCCTCAAAGGTTAGTTTAAAAGCTGTACTGTTACATAATGGTAATAAATACCCCTTCCATACCGGTTGCTCATGCTACCTGAAATGAAAGAATCATATAAAAATATGAAATCACTGCTAGGACATATTAAATATAACCAATATTCCTGGAAAAATGTGGAGATTTGAAAGTAATTGCTATTTTGCTAGCTCTATAGCTTTGATATACGAAGTTTTGTTGTTTACTTTGTGAGTGGGATAGTCGAGACATTAAAAATCATTATGTCAAAAAGGAGTGGCCTAAGCGAGACGCTCTTAAACCAGGTCAACGAAATGTTCTTCACACTCCTTTAATAAATCCTGAAGATGTATTGTTACTTCCATTGCATATCCAACTCGGACTAATGAAAAATTTTGTCAAAGCTATGGATAAAAATGAAGATGGTTTTTGTTACTTGAAACAAAAATTCCCAAAAATCAGTGATGCCAAAATAAAAGAAGGACTATTTGTAAGGGCACAAATAAGAGACCTACTGGCTGATGAAGAGTTTAAACAAAAATTTAATCCAATCGAAAAATCCGCATTGTACTTGTTTTCGAAATATTGTTCCTAATTTTCTTGGCCACAGGGCCGAAACCATGAAGAATTGGTCAACAACCTCTTAGCAGCTTGACTTTTATTCTCGAAAATCTCGAATAAAAGTAAATATAAGTTAATTTTTCTTCATTTGAAATGTTTTTCACCGTTTTGACTTAAAAAAATTAACTTTTGTTGCAAAAAACTGAGGGTGACCGAAATTTTCTAAAAATGCAGATTAGTTATAGATTAGTTTTAGAGACAAAATAACCCATTGAATTCATTTAACTTTCATTGAGGTCGTTTTTGTCTATCAGTGTAATTGATATATCAAAACGCCGAAAGTTACGTAAAAATGCAAAAATTAAAAAAGTTTGTTAGGTAATTGATATATTTGATTTTATGTTTCAAAAACGACAAAAAGTAGAAAATGCAGCCTGATCCGTGAAAAGCTATCACCCTGTATACTGTTACAAAAGTTTGGACTGTTTAAAGATGTATATCTCTGAGAATAATTCTTGTTTCAGTTTTCGGCTAAAAATTCAGAAAACTATAGTTTTTATGAAAAATCCTAAAAATGTTTGAAACTCAAGGAATCACCTTCACCATTTATGAAATCTTATTATGAAACATTCTGCATATTATAATATATTTCGCGACAAATTTGGAAACTTTCCTAAAATCATGATCAATAATTCATTTTCTGCAAATTGATGAAAGCCCTATTCTATTTATTACAAACATATTCTACAGAGTATAAATTCATTAAAATCATCATGTTTGCATACTAGAAATTATTTCGATATTAATATAAGGTTCACAGGATGGGGATCGCTGCATTATATTTAGTATTAAATGCATTTGAATAATTACAGTTCAATCAAATTTATTGGAAAATGCATTAATACAGACGGAAGTTTAAATGAATTTTGAGGCTCTTTGAGCTAGCCTTTGTGGATTTGAAACATACATGTATATTTATAAAGATGCAAAACCAATTCAAGTAATTATTTCATTATTCTTGTCATGTACATATGACCCACTTTTCTCTAATGAGTTTTCTCGCATTATCAATATAAATTCTGAAATGTGCCAGCTAGTTCAGTTGACTTGATTCCATACTATTGTATCTGACACAAACTTCACTATCAAATTTAACAGCCAAACAGTAAGTAAATAAGGAAAAATTAAATTTGTGGTAGACAACCATAAGTAAATTTCCTTAAAAATTTAGACAAGCAATTATTGTAGACATCAGATAGAAGTGAAGACTTTGTAACCAATTTTCGAAATATTGCGCTGCAATCTAAAACTAGATTTCTTTTTAGTCTATACGATTAGGTATTGTGAAGCGGGACGGAAATTCCATTAGAAAAAAAGCTTCATTCTATACGATCACAATTCTTGTTTTCTGTTGGGATTCTTGGACAATCATACTTATATTAGAGCGTTATCTATTGACTTGACTTCATTATACAACATCGTATCGTCACGGATGCGTTACCCTAACGTTTTACAGCGTGACGGTAACTTTAAACACAGTGACGATAACGTGAACTCATAAAATTTCAACCGTCCAAAAATTGCACAACGCTCTTAAAAGAGTTTTCACTCAGAAAAACGCTAAATACTTCTGCAAGTGGGTACGTCATAATATTTCCATTGTGTCATGAATCGCACCTGTTGCTGAAATTTTAGGCGTGAAATAACTAACGTTCACGTTCAATTTCACCTACAAGTGTCATATTTCAAATCCATCTCATTGAATTATTGTTTGATGTGGTGATTCGGGAATGGAAATATCAATTAAATATGCGTGTTATGCCTCGTCTATTGTAATAATTTTATTGTTGGAAATAATGCTCACAAAATATAATTCAAAATAAGCTTTTTGACCGATGGAATGTATAACATGGGTTGTTCGAGAAGTTTTCAGTGTAATGAAACAACATTTTACTTTTATCAATTTTGAAAATATATTTTTCAACATTACTTCTCATATTAAACGTTGACGACGATAATTTTCTTCTAATTCCATAAGGAAACACCATCCAAAAGCTATACAGGAGGCTCTAACGAAAATGAAACAGTTTGGTCAAAGCAGTCAACTACATACTACATACCTTTCAAAGTTTTGAAAATGAGAAACAGGTCGAGTGGTACCTTATTTAAAAGCTGTTTTGAATTGCTGCATGACTGTGAAAAATTCTTGATTTAGTCACAATCAGATTCACCAAAAGCCTAACTAATAACTGTTTTTTCACAATGAGAATCACAAAGATGCAGATATCGGTTTGAAGGAGCACATTTGTCTGTAATTATTTCATGTCGAATTTGAGGGGATATATACCCTAAGTTATAGTCTTATGTGTTGGACGAGCTTATACCATTTTTAAAAATTGTATCAGAGACTGATATTGATCCGAAGTTTTTCAAAATTTGAAAATCGTTCGCCAGATTATCATTTTTCATTTAATACCTAAGAGAACTCCATAACTCTGAAAATTTATTATTGAAGATAAACGTAAATTAACCATTTAATATTAATAACAATTATAAAATTCGTTCAATTTTGTTCAAATTTTTCTCTTCTCTTGAAATTTTCTTGATGGTTTTCAAGAAAGCAGGGAATTACGTTTTAACTAGCCCACCCGTAATTATTCGATCGACCCCCGTACACTCATTTCGTGTGTCAAGCTACGTTAAACGTCACCATCTGATAAACATTAGCTGCACCTTTGCAAGGGTATTCGAAATTCAAAAGGGAAACCACTCGACACTCTCCCTACCGGTATTTTCCACAAGATTTAGATGATTTGAGGGCATAATATTCAGTCGAATCTATATCCAACTATTACTAGTAATTAAGAAATAATGCAGACCTAAGTCCGTTTTAGATAACTGAAGTTTTATTTATATCATTCCATTTCAGTAGTAGCTGGTGTAATTTTGAACCTAATGAACCATATCGCTCTTTCATTTTGCTGCATTTCACGAGTGTTCCTATATCTTTCAATGAATCATGTCACTTCTTCCTGAAGGTGATTCGTTATAACTATTTGTGTGATCTCTCGACGTTGAGTTTGATAATAAATGTTTTCTCTTAGGTTTAAAATATTTGCTTAACAAGCCTGGCTTAGATTCGAGTGAAGAACTAAGCATGCGCCATCTCTGCCTCAAACTGGGAAACTTCGAAGTATCCGCGTATATTAAACAAATTGATCAAAATATGTTTAATGTTTGTTATCCTAAAGAGTTATTGGAGATCAAGGTGCAATAATTTTTATTTTCTATTCCCCAGCTTTTAGTTCTCATTGCCCATTCATTTCTCGAAGCATTTAGTTAATTAAATTCATATGCTTGTCTTTTTATATCCTTCCATTTCTTTGCTTTAGACCTACTTACTTTCATATGAAATAATGTCTGTTGATTTCTCGACATTTATGGCAAAACTCGAACATAGAATTCACAATAGTCGGCGACCTACATTCCAGCCATTCCATCTAGGACATGGTACAAATCAATTAAACGATTTAAGATCTTAAGATAAACCTGCCACAAAACGCCAGGCTCTGAAATTATAAATCATCAATCTCTGTCGAATTCATGCTGAGATAAATCCAACTGGAAATTTTTTTTAGGGGTGCCAAAACAGAAACTGATATGTTTCAGCCTGAAAATGTAAATGTATGTAGTTCACATTACTCTACGATTTATTAACGTTCAGAGTTCCGAACATCTGCTTACATAGAACAATAACGCCCGAAACTTCTGACAAATCCGCCCTATATTCAGCTGAAACAATACACAAACTGTTTGCTTGTAGGTATTACGAATGATTTGAATGAAAACAGTCGCAGAGCTGTATCACCACCAACGCTTTCAGTCACGAGCAGCACGAATCATAAATGCGGGTCTTTCTTACACCGTCTCTTTCACGTGGAAAAGTGGATATATTAAGTTATTATAACACCTTTGGTTTTTGGAATGAAAACGCAAGTTTTTTTATATTGTAACTGTTCATCCTTTTCCTGAAAAATACATTTCTATATTATTTGGATGTTTTTGAATTCTAAGAAAGAATTTTCGTTCATACAATGTTCTGAAAACCAGTTTGATTTGATTCATTGTTAATTTATTTTCGCGCGCGTACTCTAAAATAGATAGAATGAATAGTCTGACCTATCGAAAAAACAGGACAATGTAATTTATATACACCGCTTTATTTCATCTGTATCAAGCCGATCTTTGTTATTGACCAAGAGTGAACATAGATTTTTCTTAGTCGTACGTTGATTTTATTGTTTTAATATATGACATAATTTGTGAAACAAAATTAATTCTGTGATATTTTATTGTTTTGTTAACCTGAAGGCTGGGGTTAATCGAGGATGATAATGATAGTTTCTGTTGTTTTTTCGCTATAATTTGTTTATTATATTATTGTGATTCCCGTTATTTGAGGCTAATGTTTTCAAAATTCTAATTTCTTTTTTAAATTTTTTCGTGGAAGTGGAACCGTGTAATCCATTCACAAATGTATGTAATACGAACATTTTTATTTCATCCGGATGGGAAGGAACTACTTAGGTATTATGGATTAAGGTATCAATCAACGTTAGTTTTCGATAAACAACTTCACGATGAGTGTTTTATGCATATTTTCAGTTTCTATAGGAATTGCATCGAATCGTAAAATGAATTTGAGAATTTTAATGAGTGATTTAATTGTCTATCAGTATCTTTCCAAGTACAAAATATATCAGCAACATATATTTTTCAGTAAAGAATATTATAATTAATCAATTCCCATTGGAAGACCATCTTGTGATTGGTAAACCTTAAGATTTGTTTCAAATTATAACCATTTTGCCTTCATCGGTTTTGCGATATGACTAAACCGATTTTCATTTTGATTTGAGATGTGACCTTAATTTCGTATTACTTTCAAGATGGGATGTTTAGAATATTTTTTCCCAGGTGAATTTTTCATGTATCTGTTGTTCGAGTGAATCAATTTTGTTGAGGGCTAATTCTGTATATACTGCAGTTTTTTTGCACTTTTGAAGACCATTTTGTTTGAAAATTAGGTAATATTTTAATCCTTTTTCCAATGATTATATTTCCGATTCATCAATATATATATATATATATATATATATATATATATATATATATATATATATATATATATATATATATATATATATATAAAAGCTCTTCGTTATTATAAACTATAATATTCACAAAATAATTTGATGAAAAACATTACATTATTTATCTGAATTTTCAATGCAAGATTTAAGTTCTGTCATAATGAGAGCACAGAACCGAGTGCACATCTGAGATGAACTTAAAAAGCAAGAAAAAACTTCTAACGAAATCACAGATGATTATAATTCATATTAAAAAAAAAACGCAAGTTTGCATCATAACTCAAAAACCGTTGGTCAAATATGTAATTTCTACGAGTAGTTCAATTCTATGTAGAAAAGTGCCTGGAGAATGTCAAAACTTTAATATTCGAGATATTGGTACTCAATTCATTCCGAAAATTTGCAAATAACTCGAAAACGAAACAAGACAGGTCGAACCTGTTTGCGGCAGTGAATTCCTCACGTAAAAAGAAAACTGGGATGGAGGGTATATTTTTCTGTATTCACAAAATTTCACATTGCTACAGTACTGTTCACCATGTACACACTCTAGGCGTTGAAAATCCATTCCCACATATATGACAGAGTCACTTAAGAATGGTACGACTGACTTGGCTGATATTGTTAGGGCAAGTTTTGTATTAACGAAAATTTTTGGAAAATGTGCTAACTAATTGAAATGTGAATTATACATTGAATATCATTTATCTTCCTACAAAGAATTGAATAGAAAGCGGCACTACAGTGTGTTATTAGTAGCGATTATATCTTAAAATTCATCGATTTGGTTTGTTACAACATTTAATTGATTTCAGTTCAGCCAACCACTGGCCAATGATTCAGCAGATTGATACATTGGATCAATGAAATGGGCAAAATTTATATAAGACGTTTGGAGGGAAATCCAAAAAGAATTTCTCGAGTATAGTCTATCATATCTCTGGATCAATAGGTACTGGAGTTCATTTAACTTGTTTTGAGCTTACGCACGAAATTGATTGATTTGCTGTTGCACGTATTGATATTAAAAATTGGCTTCTCTATCATTCTCTTCCGAAAAAACAATACATCAATCAGTTGTTTATGTTTTCATGTAATCACAGTTGGAAATATTTCAAACGGAATCATCATCCATTATGCACGTCTGCATAAAACCGTATAATGCTACTTGGCATTGATTAATTTCAAAAATTTGTATTCCTAAAACAGTTGAAATCAGTAACTGTAAACTCTAAAGACTTGTATGAATAGATGAAGGTGGAGATGATACGAGCTCAGCTAGAAAATTACTTCGAGTGTTTAATTTACCGCTTCGAAGTTAAGTCAAACATCTCAAGAACGACAGGGAGAGTTCTTTCTATTTATCGCCCGAGTTCTGCGATAGTTCTTTGTGCGCTTGTATTTTACGAGAAGATGAGAAATTTTCGCTGATGAAATTGGATTCCGCCCGCTTTCAACGTTATTTCTTCTTGTACATTAATTCATGATGAATCTTGAAGGGTTGTTCAAAAACTCGGAATTATCAGCGAATGCTGAATCATCGCATATATATATATATATATATATATATATATATATATATATATATATATATATATATATATATATATATAGATACATCCAAATTCTTATCGTTTCTGTTAAGAAAGAAGAAAAGTGAAGAAAGGAAATACAATTATTACTCATACTCATACTTCTATTCTCCACAAAATTATATTCTTTTCGAAAAATAATTTCCCGAATTTCGTAGTTGCTTATATATTGATGTATGTTTCAAATATATATTTTATCTTATCCTTTTTCAATTATAGATAAGTAAGGAAATACAGAAAGTGGTCAGGACAAAATCGGGGCGTTTTTTGGTTATTTGCAGTTATTTATTACTTTTTAAAATTATAAAACAAATTTTTCCATTCAGGACAACAATGAAAACATGAAAATTCCAGAACATCACGAACATCCTGAATGGTATTCACAAATATATTGAGAAACTTGCATGCATAATAACATTCTGAATTATGCCGTTTATTTTCCATTCACGTGATCAAAGGCAGTGAGGGATCTGGAATACGTGTTTACCATGATGAACTTATCCATTTATTCCTTGTACTACTTGTTGAATACGAAGAGAATAAGTCACATCATCATATTATATTCGAAAAAATTTGTTTATTGAGCATACCAAATATTTGTGAACGCTCTGTGCATTGTAATTAAGTCGTGGATCTTGGAGCACAGCCGTACCATTCTTTTCTTGAAGCAAGTGAACTATTTTATAGTGCCTAGAAAGCTTAATTTCAGTTACCAAGACGACGTAAAAATACTTTTTTCCTTGCTGACTTGCCATTGAACTTTATAGTTCACGAACTATCACTAATCGAAGTTTTATGTCTCACTGACGTACACATATCGAAATTCTTGAGGTACTTGCAGCGAATATACAAACTTCAAATTTTGAATTAACTTATTATGAAGTCTATATCAAAACAAAAACTTCGTACATTTGAATTTTTCTCGTTAGCTTTGAATTTCAGTCAGTTAGTAAATTATAAACAGGTTTTTGCTTCGAAGGTAGTACTTCAAAAAATTTCCATTTTAATTTTTTTTCATTTCAACAGCATCACGAAGACCATAAGGACCATTAAATTTTAATGGTTAACAGGACATTATTGAATTTATTTGAGTAATTTCTTTTATATCATACTCCATAGTATATTTTAATATGAAAGTTTTATTGTTTATTTATTTTTATCCAAAAATTATTTCAAATAATTAAACATCATCAAAACATAATTTCTTGTTTAAGTTTTTGCTTATCTTAGTATTGGACAAAAACACAGATGAAATTATCATAACTCAAATTCAATTTTTTCACTTCAAAATAATCTTTTTCTCGGCATTCATAAGAATCAAAGAGATCCTTAGAAATATTTATTTTTAGTAAGTTATATTATTGAAACTACCTTATATATAATTGAATTTGGACATATTGTGAAATTGTATCATACACATCTATACGTTGCGTTCAAATTGCATTTAGATTGATGAATAAAATTTCTGTTATCAATTCAAATATTCCCATGAATATTTTTGTTACTTTTATTCTTCAAATGATGCAGATAACCTATGCTAAATATATTCAAAATTTTATTTTCATTCGATTATACGGATTTAATCAGATATTATTGATGTTTACGTAATATTGGAATTGAAAATGAAAATCGATGTCTACAAATGGTTTATTCTGCTCCCAGTTTTTTCCCTATCAGTTCGATATCTTTTTTGCAGAGTACTAATTCTTCGCGAATAAAGCATAATGAATCCCGTATTTTCCATTTTCGAGAATTACAAACTTATCGATTCAGTTAATTACTCCAGGACATAAATCATTTTTCAATTTATTGCAGTTGCTCCTCAAAACTACTTCAATTCTATTACTAAAATCACAAAATACGGAGGTCGTTGAATAATTACTTGGAGAAAATTACAAATAAGCATTATCTGTTATTTAATTTTCATTTTCAACGTAATCTTTAAGTTCTATGCATTCTCCAAGCGTTTCTATAACTCCTCCAAATCTTCTAGAAAGTATGATTTGACAAGAAGCGTGCCTTTCTGGTTCTTTTTGTCATTTTTGATTATATGGGAAAATTTGAAGGTTGATATCATTAATATTTTAGTACGTATTTTGACGATTATTTTGATGAAAACATTGAATACTCAAGTACTCACTTTCCAATTTTGGTTAACATGGCAACTGACTACACGAATAATCATAATACTAGCAAAAACTGTTCATATACAAGATATTACGAAAATATTATCTTTGTTTTTGTGCTTTTTCCCACCAGCTGTACTTTCAGGATCTTCAAACCTAAGAAAGGCCTGTGTATATGTATTATGATATTTGTGTTCTGACGTATACAGCTTTTGACAGTTTTTCACTTAGCGCAGACATAAAGTTGGAAGACTGGTTTTTGCGCGAAGTCAATTAGCGTGTAATGATGAAAAATGTAGCTTGGTTATATCCTTTGATTAATCCCTTTTGTGCGTCAATATTTCGGAAGGGTGTCGAAGGGTATGGAGGAAACTTGAGGAATGATAGCTAGCCTAGTCGGTTAGGATTTAGAGGGTTATAACTTCAAAACGGCATACCCATTTGTTTTTCATTGATGGCTCTTTGACATTTGACGTACTATCTTACCATTTATGATGGACGATGGTAACATTTTTATGCAAGACAATGCCAGGCCAAATATAGTCAGAATAGTTATGAAATATCTAGATGAAGGGGCAAAATAACGTTGTGAATGGCTTGCCTTTAGTCCAGATTTAAATCTCATTGAGCATGTTTGGTAGAGTTAGCCAAATGTACTCGAACCCAGCTCCAGCAAATGCCCAACAGCTTAGAGAACTGTTGCAGTAAGAGTAGAACAATATCCCCCAAAATTTTATTGTCATTTTAATCAAGAGCATACTTTGCTCCAATCAGTCATTAATGCAAGGAGGAAACACTTGGTACTAGAGACTATTTTTCACACTCCCAATAATGTTGATCACAGTTTTCGCTATGTTCTACCTGACCTTGATTTCTTTCACTGAGCCCATGCTAAAAGCAAAAGAACATATTATTTCTGCTGAAGTGATGTAAGAAGTATTCACTGATATCAAAAAGCTGAGATTCTGATCAAATATTACAAAATACACTAAATTTCCACAATTACTTCAATATTTTGCTTATATATATATATATATATATATATATATATATATATATATATATATATATATATATATATATATATATATACCCCCGGTAGCGGGTTCGCCGTGTCGGTTAGATAGAGGGCTACTCTCGTACGTATGTACGAGATGCGACCTTTCTGGAATCGATAGGGTACCCTGGATTCTGAGGAGCGATATGCTACACTGATAGCTCCTAATAAGGGCGAAACTGCAGTCTGCCGCTTTGTTTCTGGGCATCCTGCTTAGTTGCACTGTTGTGGCTCTTGGTGGCTGCGTGCATGTCAGGCAGATTTGGGAACTAGCTCTTGTCAGGAAGGATGATTCATTGATCTACGGATTTTGAATAATTCTTCTTGTCTCAAGTTGTATATATATATATATATATATATATATATATATATATATATATATATATATATATATATATATATATATATATATATATATTATCTCCATGAGATAAATAGAGATCTTTCATCTGTCTCTGTCTGTGAAATCCTATTAAGCCACGTACCTTCGAAAACCGTGAAAATCAGATTATCTATCCCATAGTCTGAATTTCCGATTAAAATGGAAAACTAAGAATAAACTTTGAACTCAATGAGACATAGAGAACCGGAAGGCACGCAGGTGTGAAAAGGGTTTTAACGGTTAAATCCCTCGGGCGCAACGGTTGAAGCAACGAAAAGCACCTACTTAAGGAAACAATTAATTAGGAAATTAGGAAAGGATTTCTTCAGAATGGGCAAAGTCTTTTCAACAGACGATCGAGTGTTGTGAAATCTGTAATATTCTTTCGAGTTAGGGGGATTTCCAGAATGATTAGGGTTCGTCATGACTTTGTATAATATCTTGATTACAAGCTGCTGCAAGAAATTAATTCGAAATATAAATACCAACTAATCAACGTCATTTCTCGAGGGAATGTTTGAAACATGAATATTTGAAGAGATCGATCTGTTTTGTAGGAGATTTGGCAGGCATATTAATAACGGGATATTAGATCGAAAGTACCAAATTCAAAACATGAATCTAAATCGAATTTATTATTTTTGAATTTCAATATATACCTTATTGAAAAGAAAACTACGTTTTTGAAAATATGAATATAATAGAAGAGCAGTTAACGTTTCAACTCATCGAAAAAGATATTTCATCATAATGTCAACGTTTAAGAATATTAAGCAGTTCAATTCGAAGAAGCTATCCTTTTTTTTGGGAGAATAAAAGTATAAGTAAATGATCGAATGTGGTTTCGAAACAATTTCATGCAATAACTTATGATCGATTTTCTTAAAATGCATTGCATCTTTTTGAAAGCATTACATTGAATATAACACGATTTCATTGCGACAGTTCTTCTGCTCTGTCTACAATTTTGAAATGAATTTTGAACTCTCGCGAACCATCTGAAAATTTTCATTTGAAATTCTTCAGACTCTGTTTTTCGATATTCAAAACACATTCTAGTTCGTGAACAGTTAGTGAACGATTCTCATTGGTTGCAAGTCGCACACGTTCGATATTATCGCTTGTTTTTGTCAGTAGACGTGAGCTGCTATCAACAGATATGCGGCCAACTCTGAATGGTTTATTCTCTCTTATTTTCATTTTTTCCATACATTCGTTCTCGATAACTTTCTGATAACTACTTTTGAATTCTTCGCAAAAAAAAACGAGAAAACAAAAGAACACAGAGGTCTCTCGGAAGTTCTGGCACTGAAATATTTAGGTTTATAAGACAATATGCTTAGAGAAACAGGAATTTTACTACTTTGAAACGAGCTTGAAGTTTTCCGTAATGTCACAATTTGATCCGAAACATTCAGAAGAAAGCTAAGTTGAGTTGAATGAATCAGGGAGAGGTCATACAATTTCTGGAAGCTGATAAATTGTGCCTTACAGAAATGAAGAAAAGCATTTTGTTGCTAAAAGACCCTTATTCTTAGATTTGTCGAATAAACATTTTTTGTAGTCAAGATTTTCGAGCAATTCGAAGAAAATTCACGTTCCGCCAGTGGATAGACCTGTCGATCTGTTTATTTCGCTTCAGTAAGAATAGTTTTTAGCTCTATGTCAAGTTCATAAAAATTCGCACTTTAAAAGTAAACAATATCTTTGTCTCTAATTTTATGTATTTTTCTGTTTCGTGGTTTGTTCTACACTTTGCAACTCAAAAAGAAAAAAGGAAGGATTTTCCCTTATTTCGATAAATATTTGCGTGTTAGCTAATGTTTTTAGGAATTTCTTTCACCTTGATGTAATCCCAAATAATAGTTCGGAGAAAATCTTCCCATCAACCGGTTTTTCAGGACCAATTGATTGAAATTTCGAAAAAATATACAGAGCAAAATTGTTGTTCGCAAATTGTGTAATTTTTCTAAAATGAATCGAATGTTTTGTATTTCAACACATTCGAAGGAAATATCGGTCGGAAAATAATTCTGAAAATAAAAATAAAATAATTTTTCTTATTCAGAAGAATTTTGTCGAAAATCTGATTTCAATGTACAAAATTTTCGAGATGAAGATGAGAGAAAAACAATAAGTTCTTTAAAAAAATCAGTTTTTGGATAAAATATACTTTTTAAATTTTGTTCGAAATTTCGATTAATCCGGAAAAATCGTTCAATGGATTAATCTAAACTCGGCTGTGCTATTGCCATAAATTAAGTTTAATGAATTCGTAGGTACATTAGCGGTTTCAATCGAAATGAGCAAATCTACGGATGCGAAACTACGGTGGTTTTACCAAAATATGAGGAAAACCCGTTTTTCAATACTTATCAAGCTGTAATTAAAGAAACAATCTTTTTTAAATCCATGGAATGATATTATATGAAATTTATTTCAATTCTCAAAACTACTCGTTAAAGTCCATTATTCGCTTAAATATCCGTAGCTAAGACTACAAAAAGCCTTGTTCAAGTACAAAATATTGATATAGAGCAAACATAAAAAAGACGACTTGAAGCTAAACGTACTGACTATCTGGTCTATATGACGCGATCTTGATAAAAGAAGTTTTTTAAGTCCATAGATTAAAAAGAAGAAAAATTTCTTCACTCTGTTTCTTGGGAGTGATTCGAACTTGTTACTTAGAAAATGTTCACAAATATAATCTACCAATGACTAACCAACAGATTGATTCCTGTTTTAATAAATATATAAATGCTCAACTATTCAATATATTATATTCTCAAGTACGTATTATGAATCATTTCAAGGGCCTAGACGAAATAAGAAGGAAAATGATAATTTAAAGTTCTCAGAGAAACACATTAACTAAACACTATACTATAGGTTTATGTTTTATTGGTGAACCAAATAAATCGGTCAGTCTTTCATAATTGAAAACCAACCATTAACAATGAGAATAAGCATATGGAGAGTCAATAAACCTGTTCAATTATTTATGGTCCTTTTAAACTCAGATATTTTATGTTCAATAAACTCATGTGTAGCTATTTTAGAAACCATTAATTATTCGCATACTTCCGAAATAAAGGCTTCTGGTTAATTTAACTGTTGCGATAGATGATTTACTCTGCCATAATGTGTTTTATTTCACTTCAAACTTCGCGGAAGTATTGACCTGAATTCGCTTAAAGGTTGATTGAAAAAGAATTTTGAATATTCAGGAATTTACTTGAGTTTTGCTACCAAATAGCGATTGAACATAGATATGGAAATTCACGGATGTGTAATATGAATTACTTCACATTTCATTACATGAATATTTTCCTTCCCAATTTAAATTGATTAGTCAATCAATGAACCACAACGAAATTAGCCATAAGTAGAACATGCAGAGGGCTACAAAAGTGTCAAACTGGAAATATGAAATCTTCTGACAACATGTACTGGGTGTTTTAGTATTTCGTACATATCACTTTTATCGTTGGCGGTGAGGTATACCCAAGTTTATTCTTTGTTTTTTTAGACCTTAAACGATGATCATTCAGTAATGTTTGCCTTTTAGATCCTGACATCAATGTGTCCACTCAATCTGTTACGGAAATCATTCATGCAGGAATGGATCTCTACATCCTCATTCCATGAAAAGAACAACAGCACGAAAGCCATGATTCAACAAAGACTGCAAGAGACTCTCTGCAGCCAAGAGCAGAGCTTACATGGAGAATAAATCCAACAGAGAAAACAAGAACAACCTTCGTACGAATACAGAACGTATGCAACCAGACAACTGCAAGAGCAAAGTCCAATTTTAAAGAAGGGGTAACTCCTTGAACAGACAAGCGGGACTAGAAAATTCTGGTCTATGGCGAAGACTGTTAGTGCTAATTTCTGCAAATCTGCGTTTCCGCCTCTTGTTAGAGAAGACGGAAGTATTGCATCATCTCCGAAAAAGAAAGCCGACCTCTTTGTTCCTTTGTTCTCAAAGAAGTCTGTGCTAGACTAATCTAACGCAATACCACCGAACATTCCACCTACAAATTCTTCCATGGCAGAAATCAAGTTCAGAGTCCGCACTGTGAGACGGGCTCTCGAGCAGCTGAACTACAAGATGGCAGTTGGTCTAGAAGAAATACCGCCAATCGTCTTGAGTAAGTGTGCTCCCAAACTGGCACCCATTCTTAACCGTCCGTTTCAGATTTCTTATGAAGGCCAGACTTTTTCGAGCGGCTGGAAAACAGCGAGAATTCAACCGATCCCAAAGAAAGGAAAGAAGTCCTTACCCCAAAACTACCGCCCTGTTGCACTTCCTTTCATTATGTCCAAAGTGATGGAGAGAGTCATAAATGATGAACTCATCAAATATCTTGAGCTGCAGGGAATTATTAACGACCGTCAGTATGGTTTTCGCAGGCAAAGATTGACAGGAGATCTGCTCGCCTACGTCACTCATGTTTCTACATCAACGATGGAAAAGCATGGGGAATCTAGAGCAATAGCCCTTGACATCTCTAAAACGTTCGATAGGGTTTGGCATGCAGCTTTGTTGAATAAACTTGCTGCATATGGGCTTCCTGAAAAATTGCGGGGTTGGATAAGTAGGTTTCTTTCAAATAGATCAATACAAGTTGTGGTCGATGGTATAGCATCTGATTGTTTCCGGTTGCAAGCAGGAGTACCTCAAGGATCCATTCTTTCGCCAACCTTGTTTCTGTTAAATAGATAAACGATCTTCGGTCATCTACAGAGAACAAGATCTTCGGTTTTGCAGACGATTGTACACTGGTTTCGTCTTTCAGTAGTCTGCGGCCGATTACAGCTGCGGAATCTGATGTCAAGATGTCAACATCTTAATAACTTAAATACTCTGACTTACAAAGGATATCTAAGTGGGGTCAGTTGAACCTGGTGAGCTTCAACGCGAGCAAGACGCAAGCAACTACGTTTTCTAGAAAGGTCCCCGCTGGAGAACCTCCTCTAATGTTGCAAGGCCAAAGATTCTATGCACCTTCTCGGAATAACGGTCAACTCCGGGTTTTGCTGGTGTGAACATGTATCAGCAATAGCTAATTTGGCATCAGCTAAACTCAGCTTTCATTTCAGAGCCAAGCGATCTCAGCTGTTGCTTCTATATAAGGTGCAGATTCGACCTGCTTTAGAATATTGTTTCCATGTATGGTGATCTGCGCCCAAACATTTATTGCGGATGTTGGATAGTGTGCAAAAACGTGCTGTGCGCCTCATCGACCTCCCGCGGGCTCTCAAAAGACAAGTTGCTGACCTTTATCTGCTTTACAGATACTTCAACGGAAGATGCTCCAAGGAGCTGAAAAACCTTGTTCCGGGAAAACTCATGTTTTGCTGGCAAGGAGTTCTCATCATATGGCAGTACATTTAACGATCCCTCGAACCTCCCTCTATAAGAATTCCTTCGTTTACAGGGCCGGCGAACTGTGGAACTCGCTTCCGTCCAACATCTTCCCAACACCCTACAATTTGGCCCTCTTTAGGAAGCGAGTAAACAAATACCTCAATTCTTACCAGGCGCCCACTCATGTGGTGTAACAGGTTCGCCTATTTCTGGGAAGCGAGCGTAAAAAGAAACCCAGTTTACTTAAAATTGTCTTTATATCATAATGATTATTATTATGCGGTTTGAAAAGTATTTTGTTATGAGTTACTTCACTCCACTCTAATAAAGAGCTAGAATTCAGTCATTTTAAAAAGTGAGTGACATTTTGATGGCTTATTGAAATATCTGAAATACCCGCCAAGTGCGGATAGGAATCACGGGCGCATAGGTTTCTGTAGCAGCTTCAATATGTAGGAGTGGATCGTTCTCGATTTTCCCAATCTCCTTCAAATCCTTTTCTGAAGGTCAGTCCTCAGAATGTATAATCACACTATTTGAATATTAAGTAGCGGATTAGACCGAAATCGGAATTTAAAATTTATTTTATCACTAGAGTAGTTATTCGAATTTCCACCACTTGCACGTTTAAAGGCATCAAAATACATACTCACTACTAAAATCAACAAATAATGATGGTGTCAGCCTTGAAATTCTTCTATTCTCGACCGTGCTGTTTATTTTTTTTTCAAATGGTAATTTATCATACGTTTTCGATTAAGCTAAAATTTTCAGACCGTGGAAGTGTCGTTAATCGCGGCATAATTTGAAACTTTATTTTCCCCTCCAATAGATAATTTTTAATCACAAGTAACTAAATTCTTTCTTTCTTGGTAAACGATAACTAATTAACGGTTTTTTGAATTCCTCTCTCTATGTATGCTATAAAATATTGCTCCTAAAAGAATTTCATGATTCTAGGAATGATTGATTTCATAATGATACGCCGACGCGTTTCAGGAAAATATGACTTAATTATCGCACCTCCACAGATTGTAGGGCTGCAGTACCTTATGTCTGTCCTTGAAAATCAAGGTACTTCAACACTAAATTTCATCAAAATGCGTTCATCTATACCTAATTTCAACCGGATATTTTCTGTAATTCGGTTTTTGAAAATCCTAAACGAACCTTATAATTTTCCAGGATAAAAACTATCCTTTGTGTTGCTTTGTATGCCAAACTTCATCCAAATCCGTGTAGACGATTTCACTTCATTGAATAACAAATATCCAACCTTACAAACTTTTACATCAATAATGTTCAATATTTCAATCTTCAGTCAACTGGGTTTGAAGAACTATTACCACTTACTGGCTAGCTATTCCTGTACGCCACTGGCAATAGATCCAGATCTTGAAGAAAAAGCTTTATCTTATGAGTCCATTAATCCTGTCTGCCAGATTGCGGAATATTCAAAACTCGAGTTAATTTATTATTCTTATTTCGGAGGAGCTCCCATACAAAAAAACAATTAAACGTTTTAACGATTTCAAATGAATCTGAGTTACGAGAGGAACTACAAAAACTTTGGCTGGATTGCTTTAATTATTTGGAGTATTGGTATCTGATAAGAACCTATAATCTATTTAGAGGTAAAAACAAAAATGGATTAAATGCAATTCATTTATCACTACTAAAACCATTTTGAAATATCAAATCGATCGAACAAATGGATCAGTTTCATCTCAATGTTGGATCAGAAACTTTTTGTTTTTATCGAATCACATTGCATTTGTTGAAGAAAAACTTCAATTATTTTTGAAATAGAATTCGAACATATTTCAAAAATATCTATGAAAATTTTTGTCGAATATCACATCTCACGTCTTAACATAGGGCCCTGAAGAAACAAATTTGGACACATTCCTGACGTGACAGCGTCTTATAATTTGATGGAGGTTACTGCACGCACGAAAAAACATGACTCGTGCGGCGTTACCTCGCTCTGAGGCGTTCCATTTAAGGCTTGAAGTGCAAGCGAGAGCGCGGAACGAGCGACAAAGAGGCACAATCGGCCTCCGCGTTCGACAGCTTGCGACATCTGTCTCTCTCCTACTTGAGT
Source organism: Cryptolaemus montrouzieri (assembly GCA_013387265.2). Lineage (NCBI taxonomy): Eukaryota > Metazoa > Arthropoda > Insecta > Coleoptera > Coccinellidae > Cryptolaemus > Cryptolaemus montrouzieri. Next base: position 87,645,458 of record JABFTP020000021.1, on the reverse strand, counting down.
GAGCGATGCGTCCGCGTGGATAGCTGCTATACAATAATACATTTACATGTTTTCGTCAAGTATGAAATGCAGTGAAAAGTGAATGTGGTGTCAATTGCTTATAGCGACGATAATTGCGGCGAAAATATTCGTGCTTTCATCATTAAAATAAATAGCATCGGTCCGCTAGTGCAGCGATTGTAGGTGGTATAATTGACGAAACTATAACCATAAGTTAAAAGAACTATTTCACGATGAGTAAAAAATCAATTGCTTTACTATTCTATCGAAATAACTATCTAGCGTAGCTATGATTCCAAAATTGAAACATAAATGTTAAATCTTCCACATATAACAACGTGTCTTCTATATCAAACACATTGAGGCGGGCTTTTTAAAATCTAGAGTTACAAAAATTTTGATGATGTTTCCAAATTTTAAATTTAAGATTTATGAACAATAATGTGCAACAATAATAATCACAGTTAATTCTTATAATAAACAATCCAAAATTATCACTTTTTCACAACAAATTACAATTAAATTTACAAAAATAATTGAGTAACTAATTGAACAACCACTTTTATTCAGTTTACTTGCTGAAAGAAATAATGTCAATACAAAATTTATTATGATAAAATAATAAAATCAAAAATTAAATTTAAAAAGTCGAGTAGAAATTTAAACAATAAATTTTTTTCCTATCATCATCCTATCCTCAACAGAATAACACAAATTGTAAGAAGGTAAATGTCATACATATTTGAAAGTTGTAAAACAATTACTCAAAGCACATTCATACTTTGAAAAACTATGTACATTGTAAAAAGAATAAATAAAAATTGACATAATTGTATTTATGCGTACAAATAAATGTAACTTGATCAATTCAATTGTGATTTCCATTTACCTCCTCCCTATATCCATATAAAATATGTATCAAATGAATAAAATTGAAATTTTCTTCTGAAAAATGCAACCATTCCATCAGTAATTTCTTATGACGTTGTCACGTTCAACTATCGTTAGTAAACCGACTTTACAGACAAACGATTTCTTTTTCTAAATTATACTATCACGATAATAAATAATTGAGTCATTAATTAAGTGTTCCAAGATTACTTCGAAATAATCGAATTTGATTTCGGTCACGTTTACCTCGAATATTTCTTCCAATTTTCATATCTCGATGATAGCTGCTGCGGAAATCTATACTTATATAATTCTTACGTGATTTTAAAGAAAATAACCTGTGCCAAGAACTGAAGCACAAAATCAAAAATTCAAATTCATTCAGAAGCTTAGATATGTTGAGGAATTATTTTTTCTGTAATCCTTTAGCACTAAAGAATGCTTGAGATCAATCGAACTGAAAATGCTACTCGTAGAAATTGAAATAAAATTAGTCATGACAAATGTAAATTTTTTACGAAATGTCTCCAAACACCAGTTGATACCGAATATTTCCACCTACGGCAAGAATTACTGCATGACATCTACGATTCATACTCATAATCAAAGATCTAATCTTATAGCATTTTGAACCATTTCGCTCCAATTTTCATCAGTCCGTTTCGAACCTCTTTCACGGTAGGTGACTTATTTTACTAGATTTTTAATCTTCTATTGAGAACGTCCAACAATGTTCGATGGATCGAGGTCTCAAGTTCTTATAGGCCACTCTATTGAAGCGATTTCGTGACCTTGAAAGTTTCTAACGATATGACCTTGACGATATCATGCATAAACAAAGAGGTTTTCTCCATGTTTGCCACAAATAATACAGCATGTTCTTCTAAAATGTCTGCAACGTGCCTCTAGGCATTCAGGTTTCCATTATTTACGATGACCAGATCAATGCGGGGGTTGCTCCTCACGCCAATATTGAACCTTCAACAGGTAGGTTAAAAATGGCACATGACACATCTTTCATTTCGACATATGCACACTAGACAACGTCGATCGCAAAGAAAAATACAAAATCTCAGGTCATCTGAGTACGAAACTCTCCCAATCAGATTCTAACCAATTTGCATGTTCCGTGACAAAATTCAATCGGGTTCTTTGAGGTGCTGCCATTAGACCTGGGCCTATAGCTGTTAGACCAGGTCTCAAACCGAATTCCTGCAGAGTTTGGTCGCATCGTTTCAGAGCAAATTTGCACTCCACTTTTCTGTTGAAGCTGCATTTGAAGGTGCCTACCAGCAGTGAATCGTTTTATCAAGCAGGAAATTCTCAAATAACTGTCATGAATCGCCGTTGTTGCTCGGGGTCGTTCTTGTCCAGGTCACCTTTCATGAATTCCAGTCCCCCTGTACCTGCGGATCATCCTGGAAACAGTTAGATAGAATACCCCAAACCTTTGGCGTATTCTTGTTTATATCCATCCTAGGTCTCCTTATACCACAGCTTCACCACATTCTGACGGGGTCGAATTTCGTGATTCGCGTTGCATTATTACGAAAAGTAAAATCTCCAAGAACAAACGTTTTTCGCGGAAATTTACTAACAACTTCTGTAATTATGTGGTGGTCTCTTGAATTATCTTACTTTATTTCTTTCATATTATTTCCAGTGAGAGGAACTTGTGCGCCAAAAAAAACAGAATTTTTTTGATACGTGCGGACATATTCGAAAAAAACAAGTGTCAAAAATTAGTTGTCTACCAAAAAAAGAAATTTGAAATATTGAAACTGTGCGTTATGTATCTTCATTCGGCTCCAAACGGTGGTGGAGAAATATTCTCATTTTAAATTCATATAAGAATGCCAGCAACCGATTATCCAAAACAGTTTTTATCGAGAAAGGCAAAGTGAAAGATATACCTCCTTGATCAAAAAGTTCCCGACTTTTATTAATAAAATCAAAAATACAAAGTTATTCATCAAAATCAATATTGTCTCCTTCAAAGTACTCTCCATTGACTGCAACGCACTTATACCAGTGCTTGATCCAATCCTCAAAACGTTTTTTATATTCGATTTGCGGTATGGCCTTTAGCGCCATCTTCGATTCTTCCATTATTTCCTCTCGGCTGCTAAAACGCGTTCCCCGGAGCGGTTTCTTCAGTCGACCAAACAGGAAAAAGTCACAGGGAGCCAAATCAGGTGAATTTGGTGGTTGTTGGATGGTATTGGTGCTGTTCTTAGCCAAATGGTCACGGATAATGAAGGCATTATGAGACGGCGCGTTATCGTGGTGTGAAATCCATGAGTTGTTTTGCCACAATTCTGGTCGTTTTTGGCGAACAGCTTCACGCAAACGCCTCATAACGCCCGAATAATACTACTCCTTGTTGTTAGTTTGACCTTTTGGAAGGAATTCATGGTGCACAACAACATGGTAATCGCTTTCTTTTTTGACTGAAAATGACGTGGTTTCTGCGGTCTTGGCTCATTCGCTCACTTGATGTCTGGACTGCTGTCATACTCATAAACCCACGTCTCGTCTCCCGTAATGATGCGTTTGATGAACGTTGGGTCGGATTCAGCCTTGAAAATCATGTCTTTGGCGACATCAACACGGTCTTTTTTTTGCATGAAATTCAGGTCTTTGGGTACCAGCTTTGCAGCGACACGTCTGAAGCCCAATTTATCGACCAAAATGCTTTGAGCGGAACCAAATGCGAAACTCAACTCCTCTACAATCTCTCTGATGGTCAGTTTACGGTTTGTAGCCAACAAATCACAAATTTTATCGACGTTTTTCTCATTCGTTGATGTCGATAGCCCGCCATAACGGTCATCGTCGGCAATGGACATGCGTCCGCTTTTAAACCGTCCATGCCACTCGCGAACTGCTCTTAGCTTCAAAGCATTGTCGCCGAAACACTTGTTCAACATTTCTAACGTGTTCAGAACACTAATTTCATTTTTAACACAAAATTTAATGCAAATTCGTTGCTTTGTTTTGTATTCATTTTCAAAAATTAAAAAAATTGAAAACACATTGAGAGGTTAATGTAAACAACACGGCGTAACTTTGTTATTATTATGAACAACAGTTGTACCAACCTAACAAAAGGAGAAAACGTGATTTAAAAAGAAGAGGTCATTTCAAGACACTAAAAATCGATAAAATTGTCATATTTACTTTTCATTGCAATTGTACAATCGTTTAGAAGAAAAATAAATTCAATTTTGTTTGTTTAAAACTATCTATCGTAATGTGGTTTTCGAAAACATCTCATTATTCATTGATTTATCTCAAAAATTCTTGAATTTTTATATTTCAGGAAAACTTCCAAGAGCTTTAGCGAAAACGAAAAGGTCCATTTCTGACAGTTTTGCCGATATACTTCGAGAAGTAATGCACCCACCGATGTAAAATGAAAAATTAATCGATAGATCTTTTCAGCACCTACAACCTCATCATTCAGCATTCAGCTATACGAGCTTTAGTTTCAGTTTACTTAATATATATGGTTCCTTTTTTCTCGGGAATTTTGGAAAATTATACTTTGGGTCGTTACCTATGGATTTGACTAATAACTAATATTTTATTGAGTCGCGGCAAACGACAAAAACATCCAACGATAAGTAATAATAAATACGTTAAACAATATCGCCTTTTTTATTTTTCGGCTTCTACAAGCTTCAGTTGATTACACTGATAGACAAAAATAACCTTAATGAAAGGTAAATGATATTGATTGGGTTATTTTGTATCTACAATTAGTCTGTAGATAATCTGCATTTTTAGAAAATTTCGATCCCCCTCATCTTATTTTGCAACAGCAATTAATCTTAAGTAAAAACGGTAAAAGAATGTTTCAAATGAAAAAAAACTTATATTTACTTTTATTCAGGATTTTCGAGAATATTTGGCGTCAGGTACATCCTTTTTGAGTGCCTAGCAGTAGTCAGCTAACATCTTCGAACTCCACTTGCCTTGGTATCTTTTTTCATGTTTGATATGTCCTGATGGAACCGCTCACGGTGTTCGTCGCTAACGGCTCCCAAATTTTGAGGAAAAAATCCAAATGCGAGTGTAAAAGTGAATCTTGAGCGATATATTGCATCCCATGTTCTTGTAAGCCGCTAATACGTTGGTTGACTAACTCTTCATAGTTTTGGGCCCTGTGGTTTCCAAGAAAATCACGAACAATATTTCGAAAACATGTCCATGCGTATTTTTCGATCGGATTAAGTTTGTGTTCAAACTCTGCATCAGCCAGTAGGTCTCTTATATGTGGCCCTACAAATATTCAAATATTCCTTCTTTATTTTGGCATCATTGATTTCTGGGAATTTTTGTTTCAAGTAACAAAAAAATCTCCATTTTTATCCATAGCATTGATTAAATTTTTTATTAGTCCGAGTTTCATATACAATGGAGGTAGCAATACATATTCAGGATTTATTGTGAAGAACATTTCGTTGACCTGGTAAAACGCTTAGGCCACTCCTTTTTGACATAATGATTTTTATTGTCTCGATTATTCCACTCACAGAGGAAACATCTATCTAAACTGTAAACCTAGAAAAGTAGCAATTGCTTTCGAATGTCCACATATTATCCAGGAATATTGGTTATATTTAATATGTTCTAGCTGTGATTTAATATTTTTTTATGATAGTACGGAAGGGTATTCATCACCATTATGTAACAGTACAGCTCTTAAACTAAGCTTTGAGGAATCTATAAACAACCGTCAGTCAGATGTTTAGATTCAAATGTCAACTCCGTCATCACTGAGGGAATGTCACTGCAAAACACTATATTGCCATCTTGAGATCTTAGTATGATATACAACACTGACCTCCAAAAAAATGTTTTAGTTTCAATATTTTTTCGTTAATTTATTTGGAAACACACGTCGGTAAGCAAATTTAGCGTAATCCAGTAAGTCGATGTTTCATGAAAACTGAGGGTGATTGAACAAAATTAAGTATGAGCTTTATATGCGGGTAGGTAGTAGTGTTTGAAAATAAGACTTGATTTCGTTTAATAAATTAACTGTTTATCAATGTTATAGGCTCTTCATTAAATATACTTGAGCATTCAAAAAGGAGAAAGTCCTCGCTCCATAAACTTATTGATAAATCCCGACCCTAATTTCCAATAAGCCAGCCAAAATACATGAATTATTTAGAGGCAAAAACTTCCTGTAGTAAAATGGGTTTTATAGATGTGTATCTAAATGCAAATCGGAACTTATTAAAGTTTTTAAAGTGGATATAGTCGCTGCGAATTATCGAAGTTGGTTTATTAAAATTTTCAAACTTCATAGAGTAGACTATGAGAAAAAAAATATTCCGAACCGCTACGATGAATTTTCACAGGAAATAAAATGCATCTCGATTTTGAACGATTCTCAGGCTTCCACCGATTTATATTTAAGATTGAATTCCTCAACTTTTAATGAATTTTGTTTGGAGGAATATCGAGAGAAAGATGGCACTTAAGATTCGAAATGATCAATAAAGCATTATTGGTAATAGCTTGCTTTAAATAATTCTGAATATTTGACTATTGTTTGTAGTTCTTCCTTTAATGATTGTTGTGACAATTATTGTATAGCTTCATTTCTTTAAGTGATTGAAGAAACCCTATGGTCAACATCGAAAATCGACTGGTGATAAGAAATTTGAGATATTTCTTTGAACTAGGGATACAGCGTGACATAATTGTAGAAATTTGTAGTAAATACGATGTACTGTAGTTTCGTTGATTTTTGTCTGCTCTTGATTCATTTCAGAATTACAATTGAAAACACTATTTTGAAATTGGAACTTGAGAGCCTTTTATTTGTTGAAAACTCGTAATCATAAATGAATAATACAATTAATTATGATTTTTATTAACAATTGGTTTAATCGTCGTTCCTTCAGACGATTGAGCATAGTGCATAACGATAACCTTTCTATGAGGCATAAATGGACAAGACATAGATAAATGGAAATTCCCAAATGATCTAATAACTATCGTAGGTCAAACCTTAAATCTTTCGTAAAGATTGTTCCCTGAAGAGATTCAATAAGGGTGAAGAATTTAAGTCTACTTGTTTGTTGAGGATATTACGATATTACATTCTACAGACTGTTGAATATTGTTCCCTGGTCATTCTTAAAAACAAGATTGAGATATTTTTCATAATTGGTATTCATACTTCAAAATGAACGAATGTTCGAAATTTTCAGTTGAAAAGTGACTAGCTTGTTTAATATGGCGATTCACATCTATACGATATTTCTTTTCGAAAAAGAATCGAACACTATTTAATGAGAACATGAATATGTTATACCATAGTCCGAAACATAAAAATAAATCAATCCGTCCGCACATATAACAGTCGTTAGTATTCATCAGACAATCGAAAGCAAAAGGAACAATTACATATTCTTTTCATCTCCGAGCCGAGTTACAAGACGTGCGTGTTACTATAATCAAATTCCGAAGTTCCTCCGAAGTTTGTTCTACGTGAACTGTTCACCGAATCGACCGTCGCTCCATTAATATTTGGATTATGATTTCTCATCTAAGCGTTTTTAGGCAATTGAGAGTGATTCCGTTTGCTGCGAGCAGAATTCAGATTTTGCAGATTCACTCGAGAGCCTATCATTTTTAGTTTCTACATTGGAATAAAAATGAAATAATGAACTTTTAACATGATTTTTCTGGTTAGATTGGTTTCTTTTCCGTTACTCATGTAAAATTCATAACTTTTGAACGATGACTCGTGAAGCATCTTACCAAACATGGATTTCATATAAAAGAAACTTTGATCAATTTACTTCAATTCCTTCACGGACAAATCCTGTTTGGTTTTTAAGTACTTGTTTCAAGGTAGTTGTTCGATATATTATTCGAACCCCTACTTCCTAACAATTTTCAGTAAATGTCATTTACATCCAAACTACGCTTTTTTCTGCTATGGTATTTCAAAGCAATACATTTCCATTTTCCCTGCAGGATGAACCTAGAATTCCCTTAGCTGTAAGTTTGTTGGTTTTTCCATGTTCTGGAAACGAGAGTGTTTTGTGATGAAGACGTAAATTAAATCAATCATTATATGAATAGATGGGTATAACAAAATTTATCACATGAACTATTATTAGGAAAGCAAGCTATTAGGGACAGAAACCAATTACCCATAATTTTACATCCAATCCAAACAAGAAACATTACATGAATGAATCAGAGGCGATTTTTATGAATACAATGTTGTCAGAGTTCTCGTTTCATACTTCTCTATGTTTTTAATGAAATTATGCCATTTTTTCATGTTCAATTCTAGTTCGAAAAGGAGGTTGTTAAATTAAATTTTGAAAATTGCTAATGTTTCTAGAGAGGGAGCCAATGTAAGTTAGACATGCGTGTTTATTTTCTGTTTTTTCTGTAATGAAATAATATACAATATATACAACATTGAATGCAATAAATACCCAACAGCTTACGTAAGGCAAACAGGTCGAAATATTGAATCCAAATTCAAAGAACATCTCTCCTCAGATAACAAATCCGTAGTATTTGAACATCGTAAATCAACAAATCACAGAATTACTTAAGATAATTTAAAAATTCTCCACAAATTCAATAGAAGGAAACCATTGAATCTGTTGGAAAGTTTCGAAATTAACGTGGTGAAAAACCAAAATGCACCACTCTCAATATACATCTAGAATAAAATCAGACTTGAAAATGACGTACCTGTCGAAACCAGTAGTGTGTATTAAAAATAAACTCTGTGGACAAAAGTGCTTTATTTATTTACAATGAAATGAATTTCCATGAAATAGACCAATCAGAAATTTCATGAATTTAATATAGAATAGTAGAACAGTATTCCTTAATTTTTGACAAGTAAACTCCATATGTAGTAGAAGATCTATTCTTTAGCAAAGAGAATACCAATGGAATATAATCTCCATTAAAAAATCCGTTAATGGTGAATAACTGCTGAATAATAAGAAAATATTCCATTCATATAGATCATTTTATATATACTGTACATCAATACAGTGAAAATTATAAGATTCTATGAAGTATCATTAACTATCACAATGGATTCAATCCGATTGTTTTCATTTTAAGTTTTTCTGTGTCATGAATATCAGCCATACCCTCAAGTAAAAGTAGCCACAGTCTACGCCGTCCATAATATACTTTTCCTACAGCAGTTCAAATCACTTGTCGTTAAATAGGCGCTATCACTTTCAGTTTAGGATGGTTCCTGCCGTAGAATTTTAGCTGGTTTTTGGTTTATACCCTACTCCGCTTTTCTCTTAACCGAATCAGTTAAATTTCGTCATTGCAAAATGTGTTGGTCGACTGGCTAGAGACAGTGGCTTTCATTAAAACTCAATTTTCTGATTCATCCACAGTTCGTAATTATGCTTTATGCATCTCCACTTCACTACTATTTTCTTGTTTGTGTTTGTAACACTTATGATCTAATAATGTTTTTCCTGGTTGCAAGTTTCTCTGAAACATGAATCAGTAAAATTCATTTTCGAAAGATGACTAACAAATAACTCATAATTGACTCCGCTTACAAAAACAACCGAAATGGAAAAGCCGGCTCGGTGGTGCAGAGGATATGATGCTAGTCTCCTGCGCAGAGTTATCTGGTTTCAAACCCCACAAAGTCGGTGCGATTTTTCGGATTCTGGGAATTGCTTGAGTGTCCATCTTTCTGAGGAGATGTAAAGCTGTCGATCCTGTCTAACAGAGATGTGTTGGACATTAAAGATCCCTTCCCTCGACACGAGAGGTGTTATGCAAAATTCCCGGGTTAGTGAGTTGACAGAATTTTCCTGCGGTTCATTAGCCGAAAGGCAGAAATAGAGCACGTTAAAGGAAAAACAAACAAACAGCTGAAATGAAAATGTTTCAAGAATTCAGTCGGGGAAATACTATACCTTGCACCTTTCTTTCTTCTTTTTCGATTTTTTTTTTTTACACTAAGAAGGTAAAATTGTTTTAGGACATAAAAATGATCCAGTAAAGACTTCTTACAAATTTTCTCTCGTTATAATTAATATTTTCGACATCGTAGAAAAATATCTCTTATAGTTATAAAATGATTCAAGAAAATCGAAAATTCAGATTTGAGAAAAATTACGAAGTACTAAGTTTGAAGACATTCAATTCAATTCAACAGAATTTGATGAACGAAACTAATTTAATCATTTATTCCTCAACTTAGGGAGTGATTCTCTCAAAAGGGTGTTATATGGGTAACTATTTATAAAATAGAAGTTGTGCTTTTTATTTCAAAGTTTTACGAGTGCAATATTATTTATGTGTTTGGTATTAAATATTGTCAAATTAAATGTAAATATTCTACTGATTATGCCATTACTTCGCAATTGTTGCCATAATTGAAGAGGTTAAAATTAAAATAATGAGAAGGAGAGTTAATGTATGAATAATTGCAACATGACTATCCATAATGTGAGTTTCATAAAACTCTTAAGATTGTATTTCACAATCTGCATTTACATTTATGCCATATTTATATCTTTCATTTATAACCGCTTATAAACATTTCAGAAAAGTTCAATTTTTCTTGAACTCATGAAGGTTACTTAGGAAAAAGAGTACTTGTTCTTCAATTTAGTAAATAATACATTATTTTATCAACTGAGGACAGTAGAGAAAAATTCAAGATAAGTTAGAACTTGTATATTGTGTATGCAATGACGATAAGTTTTATTGAAAACACAGCGATCTTTTCTTCATTGTTTTACAAGTCTTACTTAATTTTCTGGATGGCGGGGATAACGAAAACTGCTTCAAATGCTGAATATGCATTTATTCATTTCGATTAATAGCTTTGTGAAGCTTTTTCAACGGATTCTTTTGGAATCATTTTGGTACCTTCCGTTAGAAGCACTTTTGTAGAAAATGAACTTTGATAATTTCTTTTCTATATACCACTATTTTTGAACACTGTAACGCTCTGCAGGAATCTTCTGTTTTCCCTAATTCGATGAACAATTCAAAAACTAATGCCTGTTTTTTCACAAATTACGTCCACAAAATATTTCTGAAAATCGAAGTGGAAATCGAGCCGGTGCGAATACATACAATTGAAAAACCAAGAAAGAATATTCTCTTTTCCTCTGATGTATCTCTTCAAAACGTTCTGTGTAATGTTCGAGATGCAAGTTGTAATTAGGCTTTTGGTTAGGGCCTTTAACTTAATTTCCCTACTTTATATGGACCTCTCCAACTAAGTTCATCTCGATTCGGTTTCTGTTAATTTGAATAACACTTTGTTACGCTACTCCGCCATGATTCAATTTAAAAGATGTTTCAGTTTCACGCCATCTTCTGTTCCACTGCCCGAGCAGCGGTGGAGCTTAAGAGAATTGTGAATGCAATTTCGCAGATTTTTCCCGGATTTGCCTTCGGAATAATAACCGCTTTATCTGTATTTGTTTTCTCGTCGCGTTTAATACGACGAATTAAGTGAATTTCTTGAAACAGCGGTTTCAAGTTCTACCAGTTCTGTTGGTTTAAGTTTCTAATTCTTCCGCAACCGAATAGATAATGAAATCTTATTCTGAAAGACGTTGAAGCTTTTTCTGTGAACAATAACAACATGAAAAAAATATCGTGAATATTTATAGTATAGATTAACCAGGGTGGGGCGCTTTGAAAACTTTTCAATAAAGTTAATTCTTCTGTAAATGAAATAAAAATTTGCTCGGACACCCCATTCTTACACTTCTTGAAACTCCATCTAAGGTCGAATGACTCCTTTTCAATTTTCAATAAGATCAAATCAATCATGCGTTTATGTGGAATATTGAATAACATTGTCAGCTAATTATATTACTTTTATATAAACAACTAAATAAAATATGAAATGTGATTCTGAGCAGTATAAACTAAAGAGAAAACCTATGACTCTACCTCATTATTTTTTCGGAAAGAAACCTACGAAGAATATTACAAGATTTGATGACTGTTATCTTCTGTAACTGTTCAAACAAATTTTTCTTTAGACCCATAATCTCAATATTTTTGTGAGGATTCCTAGGAATAACCCCTGTTGTAGAAATAATAATCGGTAGAATAAAAATTTTCACATTTTTTAATCTCGTCGCCGAGCATCATATATTCAGAAATTTTTTCATTGTATTTATTTTGTATATTGTGTGTCGGGTATAGCAATATCAATTAAATATGTTATCCGATTCTATTTATCAGTAAGAATGATATCTGGCCTATTGTGTCTCACTGCTCTGTTGCATAAAATTGTTTTATCAAAATGAAGTTTATATTTCTCATTATCACGAATAATCTCAGGTTCATATTTGTAAAATTTTTTTCTTTTGGGAATTAGGTCATGTTTAATTCCTAGATTAAAATGAATAATATTAGCGACGGCATTATGTCTTTCTAAATAATCTGTTGAAGCAAGGACTGAGCAAGATGATAATACATGAAAAACTGTTTCTGAAGAACAAAAACATCTACGGCAAGAATCATCTATGTTTTGCTTGATGATATGTTTTCTATAATTTCTCGTGAAAACAGCCTGATCCTGGATCGCAATTGCCAAGCCTTTTGTTTCAGCAAACAATTCTCCAGAAACTAACCATCTATATGATGCGATTTCATCAATATAATCATTTTTCAATTCTTTAGGGTGCTTTCCGTGTAATTTTTTCTGCATCCAACTTTCTCTTTTAGAATCATCATCAAATATATCAAAATCTACCTTTTGCATTGTCAAGTTCAGAGGATTATAATCTGAAGCAACAACAATATCATGTAATTTAGACGTCCTCTGTTTATCATTAAAATGGGAACGTAGATGTATATATATATATATATATATATATATATATATATATATATATATATATATATATATATATATATATATATATATATATACTCTAACAAATAAATAGTTTTATTAGTTCATTTACTAGATAAATAAAAGAAACTAATCATTAATTTACACTTTGTTTTATTGTGTATCATACAAACTTCTTTTTTATTCTAGATGTAATCGTTATTTCTTAACTAAACTTTTAAAGCTCTTCTAAACGGCTTTGTAAGGAATATGACTCCATACAAGGCCAATATTATAAATCAGTGGTTAAACTTAGAACAGGAAATGTAATAATCAAAATATCCGCTTTTACTAAAACCACAGTAAAAACTCTTTCATTTAAATGAAAAATTAAATGCCTAATACATTGTAATCTTCTTTGAAAAACTCAACGAACATTCCTTGGATACCATCGTATAACTGAGGATATATTAATGGAAATTATATAAAATGATAGTAATGAGTATTATATCGATTACAAATGAGTTTCCAATGCGCTTTACAATGAAATTATCAATATTTTTTTTACCTGTAAAGGCCTTCTTATGGGTCCGTTCTTTGTAAGGCTTTTGATTGGCCTTAGAAGGAACCACCGGCTTTCATAGGAACACTACCGATATTTTAATTAAAATGGAAGCAAAATTATTATATTTTTTCTATAGTACAACAAAAAATCCTTATGTAACAATTTACAGTGAGAATAATATGATAATAATAGGTTATTCACATAAAAACTTACCTTTAGATGAGCGCGCGAATTACAATTTCAACGTCGCCGTCTACGAAGCGAGGGATCGCACTGACAAAATAGCAACGCGAGCGACTCGCTGCCTCGTCTGTGTCCTTGACTTTGATGGAGCTTTATTTGAGTGGAAGGAATTTGTCATCACGTGACTATAAATATGACTTTTTATAGTTGGCCTTCAAAGGAGCATGGCCTTTCATGTTCCACTCACCTTATATATATATATATATATATATATATATATATATATATATATATATATATATATATATATATATATATATGTAGCGTGAGTGAATTTAACTCATAAAACTTTACCCACCCTACCAAGCCTAGCTTTCACCTGCGCAATAGGTTATACTTATATCTACACCTACGGGGCAATTATTTGAATGAAAAATATTATTTTTGGCAAAAATCGTTTCAATTCTCAATATAATCTCTTTTTTACTCATTATATTTAGTCGAGCGGTTCTCCAATTTCTTTATTCCTTCCAAATAATAGTTTTTTCAAGGCCCTGAAAATAGGCGTGTGTTTCTGTAATGATCTTCCAATCAATTCTCCAAAATTGGAAATAGGAAATGGCCACAGAAGGCTAAATCTGTTGATTACAAACACTTTAGAGACTTTAATTCAGGGAACAATATTCAACCTTTCGTAGAAATGACTGGTTTTCCGATCCACTCTTGATAATCATCGTCAAACAGGGCCACACAGTAGTACAATCGGATGTCATAAATACGAGCAAAAGTATTACACACCCGTCCACACAGGCAGACTGCCACGTACTCATCTCAATCCGTTGGAGCGCATCAAATATATGTATACAATTTGCGCCCTCTAACGAACTTAGACAGAGCCTACTACCAGTGCCACCAGGAAAGAATGAAACCCAAGGAATAGAGCTAAGAGAAAACTTCAAGAAGCCATATCAGTTCAACTATCTACCGGAACGCTACACACTGTTTCTGCAAGATAGCAATAATGATAACATGCGAAATTTATCGCTATATGTGTAAATACATCGAAAACTTTTATTCAGGGAACAATATTCACCTTTCGTATAATCTTAAATATCTCTCCCTGTCTGCAGGAGCTGGTTTTTCGATCCACACTTCATAAACGTTGTCAACAAGGTGGTACAATCCAGTCGGATGTCATGAATAGAAGCAATAGACTAGAGTTTCGGATTCGTTTGACCGCGTTGCGGTAGATAATCGAACTAATATAGCTTCTTGAAGTTTTCTGTTTCGTCCACTCTTTGTTTTCATCATTTTTTGGTTGAGGAGCGAGATTGTAGATATACTAAAAGCGCTCTAACGGATTCGGATGAGTAGGTGGCAGTCTGGCCTGGTGTTGTGAATTGAGACGAGATCGAACGAAACCGAAACTGTAGTAGCTTCTATTCGTGACTTCATGATTATGAACAGTGGATCGAAAAACCAGCTCCTTCAGGAAAGGATATTTAACATTTCGATAAATTTCGCATGTTATGTTATCATTATGATATATGGAGTAGAGTTTCGTAGCATAATTCGTTTTCTTCTCGTAATGTCGTCGGTGCTGCTTGAAGTCAACATCAGATCTATCCGACACAATTGAATTATTTTCGCCGAAGATCGTTTTAAACTTTTTAAGATGATCAATTTGCATGACACCTCATACATTCAAGATCATGACTTTGGTGGCCAGTAGACACCACTTGGTGCAGATACATCCAGAGATGCCCACTGTTTGGATTGTTTCTCGGTGTTTGGTGTTGTTTAGAAATCCATGTTACATCAATGGTTGCGAAACTTCTCAAAAACATGATCGAATTGCGGCTCAACATTGCGAAACTTTCTCTTTGAAGTCGCTCAGCTATTTCACGCACTTTCATTCATGGATTTTGTCTACGATTTCTGGCATGACAGAATTCTGTCGACCTCTTTTTAACCACTGAAATTGATATGGCAGAGTTGCATAGTATCAAGCCTTCTCTTGGTTCGTTGATAATTGTCGTGAAAAATAATACCTTATCATCACACAAAAATCACTTCAGCTTTCTCGAAAACTGACAATAGGCTATTTATAGATGGCAGCTGGGGTTAGTTGGGATGCATTTGAAATTTCAGCGCGACAAATTCATAAACTCGCTGATTTATCACAGGACCCTCGTAAATAAAGCTACATCATGACGACGTGGTTACAGGCTTTCGCCGATTTAAAATTCATAAACACTGCTCAAGAATTTTTCATTTCAAAACTATGTAAGTTGTGAATGTATCCTGAAGAAGTAATATATACTTGTTAACCTTTTTCTAGATGGCAACATATAATACATTGTTGTAGATTCACTGGTAGTGAATAGCATGACGGTGACGCGAGCTCATGAAACCAATAGACCTTAGGTACTTTTCACTTCAAACAGCATGTTAGTGGTAGTTGCTCCGAAATGAGTCAGTTGAAAGCATGAAAAAGTTAACAGGTTTGAGAAGAAAGCTGTTGCCACTGAAACACTATCAAATCCCTCGCCGTTATATAGAATAAATGGTAATAACTATGTTATTTTTCCCGTTGTTTATTCAGCTACCAAGCTGGAGTATTCAAACGAACACGGAACTCAATCAAATAATAGGATTATGGAAAGATCGATATTGGATCCGATTGTAAATGGCGAACTTGTATCTAGTTCTTTGCAAGGCAACTTTCAATTCAAACTAGATTTACTGGGAATATATTAATATGTGTTCAAAGTTAAATAAATGTGAAATATTTGAGTATTTAAACTGAAACAGAAATATTACTCCCACACTTGCTTTGGCATACAATATACTATAATTACCTAATTCATAGCGCCTTGGAACTTCTTCCCGGCAGCATCTCAATTTATAAACGAATAATAAATGCAAAGCATACGCCTTTACCTCCAAAGACGTTGAGAGAAAGCCTCACTTGGATCTTCTTTCAGCATACCAATATTTCCCCTTTCATTGTGTTTCATCTTCATAGCAGTGAAACAAGTAGCGTCTGAACTTGATTCAAGTGTATTTAACTTGAAAGGGAAATTATTCGTGAGAATTCAATGTGTGGTAGAGCTCATGTAACGATGTAAAATTTGGTTAATCATATAAGCTCACTTCAATAATTTCAATTTCATTCTACTCTTATAACTTAATTTCGGATACGAAGGTAGTAGAAGAAATTGTACGCTAAAACGCCCCACCATTATTTCCTTCAACTAAATGATCTGAAATGTCCTTTTAATAGGGTGCTGACTGAGAGAAATAATGAAATTATATGCGCAAAAACCTCGGTAGGAAAGTGTGAGTTTGAAGGGAATTTATTTATTACCAACTATTTTGGCTGTTTGTCACGCCGGGATCTATGAAAAAGGGACTGAGTGCATAAAACTTCAAGATAATATTATATATGAGAACGTCCATAAAATTTATCTACATAGCATACAAAACACTTTATAACTTTAAGTATGTGAATTTAATGGAATCGAATCTCTTCCAGACACAAACATTGCCAGCAAAATAAATATGCGTTAATTCAGATAGTTAGAAAAGAACTGGGACGGTTTTCATTGAATTGAGTCTTATATTGAAAACGGTTACTAAACAATCATTTAAAGCTCAAAATCTCAAATATTCAGCAAAATTTCCAAGTGAAGTGAATATACTGCACTGCCTCATTATGTATTTAAACAAAATCATAAAATAGCAATCAACTCATTCTTCGTAAGGAGCTAATTGACTAGATTTATGTTCAGACTTATGAATTTCTTACTGCCATTTACTATCCTGTGATTCTCTACTTCCTTAATTCTTAGATGTTATGTCCATATGAATTTAAGTATCAAATCTTGACAAAAAATAAATACAATTAAAGTGCGTTATCTGATATTCACTATGTTTATTTGTAATACAAACAAACGTTTCGACAGTTAAGTCGTTTTCAAGCATCTAGAGCTAACAATTATGAGCAAGGATGTGCTAACATACCTACCTTAAATGTTGGGTAATGGGGAGGGATTTAATTCTAGTTGACTATTGAATGTGGTGAATTTCGATCGTGACTATTCACCTGTAATAAAAGATATATTTTAACAAAATAATACTTCACTATACGTTAAAGATGAATTTTGTAATCATTCAGAGACCTGTTAGTCGCGAAGTTATTTTCAATTTGAATCTGAATTTTTCAAACAAAACTCAGGACTCCACTCAACAACTCATTACCATTTTTATGTACAATCTTGAAAAAACTATAACGGATAATAAGTTAGTTGGCACAAAAACATATTATTTGTTGGTACAGTTACGTTGATGATATTTTTGTGGGTTTTCGTGGCTCAAACACACAAATAGTCCATTTTTTACATTTTCTAAATAAAATGCATAATAAAATTACCTTCATTACTGAAATTGAACAGAATAATTCAATAAATTTCGTAGTCATAACCAGCACTAAATTAAGTAATAACCTCACCTATAACATATATAGAAAAAAAAACATTTACAGACTCAATAATATGAAAGGAGTATTTTAAAGACATTACACATAAGTAAGGGGTTATAATTGTGATTCATAGACCCTTTTCAATTCTCTCATCCATAACTAACTTTGATACAGAAATCAATATCATTAAGAAAATTGCAACAAAGAACAATGTTCAAGACTCCCACATAAAGAGTTTTATTATGGAAAATCAGACTGCAGAAATAAGTAGACGAGTTAGATTAGCATGAGCAGGATTTGGCAAATTGAAATGGCTCCTTCAAAATCACCGAATGCCCCAATATCTCAAAACCAAAGTCTTCGATCAGTGCATTTTGCCTGTCATCACTAACGGGTTACCAAAGCCATCATGGACCAAATGAGTAAGACGCAGAGAGCCATGAAACGACGGATGATTGGGTTGAGTCTGAGAGACAGGAAACCAATATCTCGATAAGGAAGATCACTAAAGTTTGTGATGTTAGGGAGGAAATTGCTTGACTCGAATCGAGCTTTTCCGGACATAATGCGAGACAAAAAGACGACAGATGGAACGCCAAAATACAGCAATAGTTACTATGGTTAGGCAAAAGAGCAAGAGGCCGATCACAAAGAGAAACGATCTCAAGAGAATTTGTGGATTCAATGGAAATTAGGTTGTACAAAATAGAAACCTGTGAAGAGAACTGGGGGAGGCCTTTATCTAAAGATGAAAGAAAGATGGAAGGAGATAAAAGATAAACGTAGTAAAAAGAGGAACTAATACCGAATGTCATGAATGTCTTTCCTGCAATTTTCCGATGAATTCGGCAGAACATGATAGGTATGTGGCATAAAATTAGAATTTGTTCATCATAATTAAGGTTGATGCACATCATATTTCGCAATTAAAAATAGTATACAAGTCGTCAAAAGACTTAATGAATTCGCTTCAATCCCTCTGAAAAAGCAGAGAAATCAAAAAGAGAGGTTTACTGGGACATTTAAATCAAAACCCGCCATCATCCTCAATTACATACTTAGAATAATCTTCCATTTTTCACGATAAACGGCGGCGTCGCGGAAAATGATCACTTCATACTCAGGTTTTGGAATAAAAAAGGGGCATGCAGCCGTTTGATCAATGTTCCCGAGGATCGGTCCTGGTAAATTTATAATATAGCACTCTCGCAT
The DNA here is from genome assembly GCA_013387265.2 of Cryptolaemus montrouzieri. Lineage (NCBI taxonomy): Eukaryota > Metazoa > Arthropoda > Insecta > Coleoptera > Coccinellidae > Cryptolaemus > Cryptolaemus montrouzieri. The sequence continues at coordinate 87,626,279 of JABFTP020000021.1, read as the reverse complement.
GCAAAGAGATGATGAATACCTCAGCGGTGGAGCACACATTGATAAAACCTTTTCAGCGCCGTCTGCATCTTTCATATTTGCGCCGCAATATCGCATGAAAACACGGATACTAACATGCTCACGTTCTAGCATTAAGCCTGACACAGGCCCATGAATGTTGTTTTATTGCCCGGAGCCTACACAATTTCTCTACTTCAGAGGTATGAGGTTTATAAGCCAATTCTATGTGATCTTGACGTTAATATTGTAACGTTATAAACAATCACTATGATGCGCCTACCCAAAATTCTGGTCTCGTATTCTTTCTATTGCGGAAGTAATACGATGAATTCTTATCTATTTCTGGAGGCATATAGAACCTCAATCGAAAAGATTCACGTATTAATTTATGAAGTGGAAAAAAAATTCATTTGCTACTCCGAAGAAAAGGTTCTCAGAGCCCGAGCGTAATTTTTTTAGGAGCGGAAGTGAAGGGTGATTGATTCGATACAGCTTTTTCGATATTTCATCTTTCACATAAACACAGTGTGAATGTGTTCGAGGATAGAGAACTCTCGGCGTGCAGTCTAGCGTTAATTTGCAAAGTCGCATATCGCGCAAAATATTAAATATAGAATTTTTCTGACTACACCAATTGACAAACCAATGTACAATCGATACGTTTGTAATCAGAAAATAGATTCTTGGACTCTGATGCCCTCCTCTTTGAAGAGCGTGATATTTATCAAAAGTTCTAAGCCCGCAAATCTGATTCTTCAATGGCGAACTGATTTCTTGAACGTCCCAGAACGTCCGAAGATTTCTTGAAATGACGATTTTTAATTTTGACCAAAGATTCTCAATATTATTGAGCAATATTAATTGTGTGTAGGCGATATTGAAAGATTGTGCAATATATAGTACAATATTTTGAAAATCTATTTTTCAGACAGAAAAATGTAGTATTCAGTCAATTAGCTATCAATACATAACAGAGTTCGGTATCACTCAACTTTACTTCGTCAAATTTTGGTGGGGCTGATTCTTGCCAAGATTGCATATGCAATAGGTTGTATAATTCCACCCTAACAGGTAGAAATGTAGTTGAACCTTATTTCATAATTGTCAATTTAATTTCTGATTAAGAATGTCTATTGGCAGGTAACTATGAGAATAACTTCTACATTTGTGAACAAAATATGGAATTAATTGTGTTAATCATTAGTAAATTTAATATTAGTAGTTCAACACTTCGTTAAAATGCAGACAAATTATGAAACGATGTTGACATAGTTATACAGCTATTTATATATCAATTAAGGATATTACATTGTTCATTCATCAATCGTCGTTACAATAGGTTAGATGGAGAGTTCTAAATCACTCAAACTAAATTCCACTTATAATAAACTTCAATGTTAATTTCAATAATAAAATAAAATTGAAGCACAATCTTTTAATGAGATTCATTTGAATTGAGTGTTAAAGCGCAATTCACAACAAAACAATAAAGATGATTCTGTTTCTTCGAACTTGGACAGAATCAAATCTCAAATAAGTTTTTTATAGTTGCCACAAGATAATAATAGCAATATGTTAAAATGTTTGTTTGTTAATCCTTAACGTTCTCTATTTCTGCCTTTCGACCAATGACATCCCAGGGAATTCTGTCACCTCACTAGCCCAGGAATTTTACTGAACCCCTCTTGTGTCGAGGGGAGGGGTCTTTAATGTCCAACACATCTCTGTTAGACAGGACCGACAGCTTTACATCTCTTTCGAAAGATGGATACTCAAGCGATTCCCAGAATCCAAAAAATCGCACCGACGTTGTGATGATTGAACCCAGGTAACTCTGCGCAGGAGACTAGCATCATATCCTCTACGCCACCGAGGCGGCTATGATAATATGATTGACAACACATTTTCATTTACTATTTGTTTATATACTTTATGATTCACTATTTCTCCAAATTATAGGGCCTTACTTCATATTTTCGCTCAAAACGTCGGAGTGACCTCTGTGGGGTATGGACATAACTAGTAAGTCTCCTTGACCTCTCTGAAGGCATTTGTTATTGGCGTATAGCGATTGTATATAGTATCTTTTTCGCTTCTTTATTTTTTGCAGAGAACGACGGAATAATTCAAGTGGCGAATTTGTGTTAAATTTTACTTCAAACTTGAGAATCGTGCAGAAACTATCGAAATAATAAAGACCTCATTTGAGAACAACTGCATAGGTAAAACACAAATGAAATGGTGGTATAGTATTAGAAGATGATGTACACCTGTTGATAGGGACCCACGAAGGCAAAAACACACAATAGCATCGACTTACAATGGATGCGATAAATCAGTAGAAAAAGTGTCGCATTGAAATTGCCCACAATTCTGAGAAAAGTCGATAACCATGAAAATCGGATAAAAAGAATGATAGGAGTCATGAATCGTGCGTTTACAATTATGATGCCAAATACAAACTAACCTTCCTAGTGGAAGCTACCATTTGAGCTGAAAATGGCACGTCAAAGTTAAAGTAATATCAAGTCATAGTCAAGTTTCTTTTTGATTATGATGGTCTTGTGCACCACAAGTATACTCCTGAAGGTCAGACAATCAACAAGGAATTTGACGCCGTGTTCTGAAATGATTGCATGAAAGTAATTCCCTGCTTTTTGGCAGGCAGGTTTTCAAGAACATGACTCAAGATATTCAGTTGGCTTCTGATGGTTAATTTGTGGATTCTGACAGATATATCACTAATTCTTTGCATTAATATTAATGTCTATGGTTTACTACTCCCGTTCGTCATCCTTGAGAGACTGACGACGACTTAAGATGAATTCGTAAAACACATAAATGCTTTGTTTTCTAAAAAGTATCATTTACTTTTTTCAGCATTTTGGTATCGTTACACTTATTTTCATAAAAAATTCAATGCAATCTGGTTCGTGTAATGCCAATTCCATTTTCAAAGATCACAAAAAGTCGCAGCGGACCTCTAAACGTCAAGATTTAATTAATGATACTGTTGATGGGTTCATTTAAAGGAAATTCACTGGTGCAAAAAGAATATTCCCGAATATAAAGATAGGAATACTGGATGTACAATATCAAAATAGAATAAAAATAAAGTACCAAGTATTGAGCAAGAATGTGCTAAGTATACCTATCTTGAATATTAAGTAGTGGGAAGTTTTCATTTCATTTTCATTCTAGTTGGCCATTGAGAGAGGCGGTTATCAGGTTTTTACGAAGTTTCTTCAATTTTCAAACTTTCCAACGGATTTATTGTTATCCCTTTATTGGATAATTCTTAAATTACATAATGTAATTATCTCCAAAACTGCCGATTTGTTATCTAAGGATAGATGCTCTTTGAATCTAGATTGAAAAAAATTGCAATTTTTACTGGAAATCTTCATGAAAAGTTCATAACATATTCCAGAACTGTATATGTTCTATTCGAAAAATGCAAATCATTTAATTTTTATCGTTCTAAATAACTTGCGTGACATTCCAAGCCCGATACCGGAATGCACAAGACCCAAATAAGTCCATAAATCATTTCCTGGTAAATAGAGTAAATAAAGAACTTTTCCCGAACCTCAGGGTTGGGTGTCGCGTTCAAATCGAATTTCGACGGCGTATATTTGTCTTTGACACATCAGAATGTGTCCGCACGTTATCGCCTCCTCCCAAACCGTCGCCAACTTCCCGGGAATGGTATATTCTAAATTACTTCCGGAAGAATTGTTTCAAGAAATCGATACTTAAATAGGACGGATTGATTCAAATCGGATTATGGCTTCGGGAACTACAACCAGTCGAGTAAGCATTTTTGCGTCATGTGATAAAACAATAAAAAATGACAAATTCTCTTGGTCAGCAGTTTCGGAATTTGGGTAACCCACACTCTCAACAAAAAGTGCAAGCTAGATTTTGATTCTACATGAGTGGGTAAAATAGATACAGTGCGAAAAGAAAGTATATGAACTATCTCTAATAATTCGGTAGTCTTCAGGCGTTACTTTCTCATAATTGAATGATAAAATATTGTTATCAATATTTTTGACAAATGACAATATTTAGAATCTTCTCGTCCTATATATTAACATCTCCTGATTTTGCTAACTTAGCGAAACGCACATCAAGAGTTAAGTTTAAAGTTTTGGTGTAGTTGTATTTGGTGATTAAAATAGAACATCGCGCGACCTTCACGACAGGACCACATAGAGTCTAGAATGTGCACAAGATATTGGAAAATCATTTTCAAGTATTGAATACTAATTCAAAAATTTGACAAAATTATGATTATGATTAATAACTAAAATCAAAATTGGGATGCTGCAGAAAAAAAATCTATGTTACACAAAAATGGAACGTCTCAGAGGAACCTTCGATGCATTGCACACCGTTTTCATGGTGAGAAAAGATGTATCTCTCAGAGCATAGAAGGAATTGAAAGCCCTCATCGCCTATTATTGGAAAATGATAAAAAACTATACAACATTCTATTAATAGAAGGTTCAGTTGATAAGAACAGGGCAATATGGAAGGTGATACAAAAGAGAAAGGAAATAAACCACAATGTACCACGCGACAACAAATCAAAAATGAAACCTTGAGTCAATTTTTCATGAACGTGAAAAAGGAAATTCATGAATCGTTCAATGGTTGCAAAGAGGATGCCGTAAGAAAGGAACTAAGAAGGACCTGTCGCTCATCGTTTTTTTTTCTACCGACTACCGATGAGGAGATTTCCAAAGTAATTCAGTCCTCAGAAAGGGGATACTTTGGGCGTACCCAAATATTTTTGAAACTTATACAGCCCGAGTTAATATATCCTTTTGCTGAGGTAATAAACAAGTATTTGTAGATACATCTCCGGAGGAACTAAAGAGGACTAAAATAATTCCAATCTACAAAAAAGGTCAAAAAGAGGACACCAGCAATCATAGGCCAATAGCCTTTCTACCTGCCTTATCCAAAATTCTTGAAATCATCATCAAATCAAGACTCATAGCTTACCTAGAGTAGAAAATTCTGCTTTCAGAGAATCAACATGGATATAGGAATAACAGATCCAAAATTGCTGGCTTACTGGGAATGGCTAGTAACATAATTGAGGGTCGAGAAAATAACTACAAAATGGAAATCATTGCCAGTGACATATCCAAAGCTTTTGATTCCATCCGCAAGCACATCCTTCCGGATAAACTCGTAGTATATGAAGTGACACGTTCTTCGTCACTCATAATACAATCCTTCATGGAAAACAGAAGCTAGCAGGTTATCTGGAATAATACCCTGTCAGATGAAATATTAGGGAATGTAAGCTATCAAATGCAATTTATATACTCAAGACCTTGAAGAGGGTGAGCACTTAAGATACACCACGAAGAGCCTACTTTTCGTACTGCCACAGCATACATCTTATGCAGTCCAGATCTGGGGTACATCTTCAGCAGTAGAGCAGTTAAAATAATGAGCTTTAAGAGAGTGTGGTATGAGACGCAGTAAACTTTGCAGGGCAGTTTTCAAGCGGATGAGTTTTCTAACTTTGAAAATATAGAAAATATACAGGCCCACCCACAGATCCCTGCAGAACACCAGAAGTTAGATGGATAATGAAATGCACATTGACGCTAACTATTACCTAGTAACGTGTTCACAGATGTAATTACATCTGCGACATAATTTTATTTTTTAACATATAATTTGGTATATCTCAAGGTAGTTACTAATGGGACGGAGGCTATCACCATAATATTTCATCTTGAGCAGAGCCGATTTCCAGCAGTAAGGAAATATCCTGGTATGTCAACAAAATTTTATTATATGGGTCATATAGGCAGCAATCGCAGATTAACACGACCTTAACATTTCAGCAGATATACCATCCCGTCCCAAACCATTTGACTTGAATTTCAGAAGGGTCATGTATCTTTTTGGTGCCATGGTTATTTTTGATGTCAATTTCATTATATATTGAATTTTGTTGATTTCATTTCAGGGAGGAGAATTTAGGAGTATACTTTACTTAATTTTACCGCCAAGAAATTTTCAATACAACCTCGTAGTTAATTTGACGTAATTCAATGACAAATATTAAATTTCATATAACTTATGTCATCATTCTAGAAAACTTTCACTCCAGACAGAATCTCGATTATAAGAGCTATTACATTCTCCGGAAAATAAGTATATCTGAAAGATATAATTAGAGAAACCCCATAATAAGAAGTAATTTTGAACCCCAAGTTAATATTACATAATGATACCCAATTTCCGTTTTTGTCGGGTATAACCCCAAAATTATCGTTGATCATATCTGAAATCTAATTCATGTAATGGTCTTTGAAATTACCTCTACTAAAATTTTTGTGTTATACAAATGGGATTAGACAAGTCAAGTACCATGAAATAATAACTTATTCACAGATATCGAGATCTTCAATATAAGAATATTGTATATAATATAGGCTAAAATAAAATTTTTGGAATAAATCGTAGGAATCCTAATTTAACTCTTCAATTCTTTCCTCGATGAAATAATTGCAGGTTGTAGCATTTGTTGAACACGAAATGAAAAATAATGTCCCAACAAATGACTTTCGTTTTCGTTAAAACAGTGCCACAGCTGGCTAGAAATGTATTCTACTCAATCTTATAGGGTTTCTGTTATTCATGAAAGCCTCCAAGAGGAGCGGCCTGGGTTTATGCGAAACGATTTTCCAACTCTGTAGATGTTCTCTGGAGGTCGAGACTCACTCCAAAATGCAGTAACATATTCGCTATTACGCACCATCATACGCAAAAAGAGCATTGGATCTTAACTATTGCAGATCCATACCTTATTAACCAAATAGTAAAAACCCTTGATTTCTGTTTGTCATCATGTTTATAAGGCGGAGTAACTATTATAAACGTCTAGCCGAAATACCAAAATTTGGATTGAATTATTATGACCTATGTATAAACGAGATTATGATGTAGAGAACGCTCTCAGTAGTCTAAAGAACAACAAAGCACGAGTTCCAGATGGCTTACTAACAGAAATGCTAAAGGAAGGTAGATAAATCATTTTTTCAATGAATGTCTGCACCACGTAGACATTCCTGATGAGTGGAAAAAAGCGCAGTAGTCATAATTTTCAAGAAAAGTGAAAAGAGCTACTTGAAGAACTACCGTCCCATAACGCTGCTATCCCAGCTATACAAGCTCTTTGTGAAAATAATCACAAACAGATTAACAACAAAGATGGATTCCTATCAACCTATTGAACAAGCCGGGTTTCGAAAGGGATATAGTACATCAGACCAACCAAAAACTATGAGAACTTCAATAGAAAGAAGAATACCATCTCACTTTGTATCCATCGTTTGCTGACTATGACAGAGATATGAACAACAGTATAATTGATTCAAGATATAGACAGCTGATTCATAACATCTATAAAAAATGCCTTATGATAATAAAACTGGAATATGAGACAAACCTGATAAACATCCAAAGAGGCGTACGACAGAGAGATGTTATATCACTGAAACTGAGATATGCAGATGATGTTGTCATAATTGCCACCACTTTTGAAGAATTACAAACTATGGCAACACAACAAGAATAACAAAAACAATGACTATTACCACAGAACATAGAAGACTAACGGTGAACAGACACGCACTCGATATGGTTGAGGAGTATATATACCTGGGACAAATGATAGAACCAATTAAGAATCCCTTGAGGGTTTCTTGCTGTTTCGGATATACGCTAGCGATCTGGTTCTTAACATCAATAACAGCAAGTCTTTTTACGCAGGTTATATGCTGATACCCTAATGAAAATCCCAGATCTTGAAGAACGCACTTCTTTCAAGGTGTTCGGCCTTATGCCTGCTTCGATTAGCATTCGATTATTTCACTTATAATTTCATACCGTGGTATTTAACTCCTCACAGATTAAATTTTATCTGTTGGTATATCACACACTGAATCAGTGAAAAGTAATATTTAGTAAGCAGATTAGAAAGAAGCGTATTTCAGCGTCAGTATGGTCACTCAACACTGCGTGTAAACTTGCCGAGGAATGAACCTGGAGGACATCTTTCATTAAAGCCATGACTTCTTCTAATTATTATCTAAGTAGATAAAATTCGTAGGATCAAAACTATGAATCCGTTACTATCCATTTCGAATAACTCTATGGGTAACTACCGCAGGCATTCGTTTCCCTGGATGTGCTATTCGATTTTCCGCTTCCGAAATATGTGCAGGTTGAAAATTAAACTTTTCCATAAATTCCGAAATACCAATTTTAAACCCCTCAAAAACGGTGTCTCTCAAATTATCTGCACGACTGGGAAAACAAAAGACCATCGATTCATACGATAATTCAATTTCCTGGTGATTGTGTTCGAACAATTTTATCGGTTGTTCTACTCTCCTTTCGATTCGCTTGTCCGCACCTTCCTTTTCCTGGGATTTATGTGCATACATTTTCACGGGAATTGATGGTAAGAATAGTAGATACGCGAACTTGGCCTAACTTTCCTGGTCTTTTAGAAAGAGTCTGATCACATAACAAAGAACTTTGGTTGGTTCTTTTTAGGTATCAGATGAATGGCTGCTTTGGAATTGGCCAATGAATAGTAAGTAAATTATGGTTAGGTATTTTACCTGAATCTCGGTTGAGCGAATTTCTACCTACATCCGACAATAGGAAAAGAGACTAATCTTAGAATACATAATAAATGAAAGGAAACTGCCACGACAAAGGGAAATATAATAAGTTATTTTTCGTTCATCTTTAGACCTAACAAAGACTTTAATTATACAGGTGGAACTCGGAAAATAAGTGTTTTAGAAAAATCATTAAAATGAAATTCATTCGGAAAATTATTTGTTACTCGAGAAAAATTTGGTAGATTATTGTATTTATGAAATAGTAAAATAATATTCGGAACTTAGTTTCGTTTTCGTGCATGATACAGATGTAGATAGAAACAGATTTCAAGTCCTTCCAGTAGAACTTTTAAATGATTCTTTTCATTCGAGTTAGATGAATTTGAAAATTATTGATGTATTTCTATTGATAACTTATTGTTACGATTAATTCTATCATCATTAGTGATGATACAAAGGAATTCATCACTTTTAGGGTTGAATGTACCATTTGAAATTCGTTGTTTGTTGTTGTTGTTGTGTTTCAAAAAGTATTCGATTTCAATAACCCTAGTTAATTCTATTAATTTTCACCTCTCCCCACCAAGACTATTTTGATTTTAAAAATTCGGAAAACGAATTTCTCCATGAAAAACTCATTCACTTACTCAGCAGAACAATTATAAGCTCGTTGGATTTTAATATATCTGTCAACGATAATCAATCGTCAAAAAAGAAAGAACCGATCGTATTAAGCACGATTTGATTGCATACTGAAGATCTAAACGCCGTTTGCAATGATCGATATTCAAGATCAAGAACCATGACTTATTGAACTGAACACAACTAGATATTGACAGGGTTTTGCCTTAGTATTAACTATTCCTATAACTTTTATACCATCCTGTATATTAACCTCGATATTATAACAATAATAATAACTTTGCCTTCACATTTCGATTCATTATGTGTATTGCAACAGAATATGTTGTTGCCTTATAAAAACTACTGAAGTAGACAAATAGTAACGACAATGCATTCAATTATCTCGTTCAATATAGGATTTCAATGACATTTGAGAGACATTCAAATGATTGTAATCATCGGTTCGGCATGACAGTCGGCAGAGGTAGGAAATGCCAGTTCTACCGAACAAGCACGCGTTTGATTTCGCGGTCGATAAAAGCACTCCGTGCTTGAATGAATAGCGGTCCTCAATCTATTGATATTTTCATCCAGAACGGCATGAATCTTTTAATAAAAGACATGACGGAACATATAGCTCCCAGATTTCAAACGTAAACAAATATATGCGGACAATGGCCAGCTTTGTTATTGCAGATTTGATGCAGCTGCCTACAGTGTACAGGGTATCCACTCAAAGTTATCAGCTGACTTTTGAAAAATTAAAATTATTTCCTTTCAATCGAAAAATAATTTTTAAACGAGAATGTGTAATTACGAGGGTTATCTTTTCAGTTTTGCATATAGAGTTAGAAACAACTGAGATCTTTATTGTTGTTCGAAGTATTCTCCGTAAAGATACACTGCTGCATTCGTTCGAACCAATTCTGGAAGCAATTATTCCAATCTTTCAATGCTACATTCCAAATAGCCCTTAGGAGGGCATCAAAACTTTCTGACAACTGAAACCTTTTGACCACGATCCCTGATTTTGGAAAAGTTGAAAAAACTTGTTGGGACTCAGGTCCGGACTGTTAACAATTCGATATGTGCAAACTTGCATTGTCTTGGTGAAGGATGATTCGCCGTTAGGGGTTGATTTCTCTCAGTAAAACCGAAACGGAAGATTGACGCCCAATTTCTGGCTCCTATGAATAATTCCAAAATTTCTCACCAATGACAATGTTTCTAGAGTTTCAACGGCCCAGAGTTTTTTGACACCAATTCACAGATGTGGTATCCAATGGGTAACTATTTTTTTCATACGCAATTCTCATTGAAAAATAATTGTACTGAGGTCTGAAATCCGCGATGATCCCTCAATCTCCCGATTCGTTGCATCCCAATATTCCTGAATAATCTTATGCACAGCATCCACATTTACTGTTTTTAGTGCACCTGCCCTTGGATCGTCGCTAAGCCCAGCCCTTTTGCGTTCAAATTCTCTTCACTCCAACGGAAAACTGTTGACTGATGTGGTGCGCCAATATAGAAAAGAGGAATTAACTCGCCGAGACATTCTAATTGGGATAATCGTCTTGGAAATTATTTTGCGAAAATGCTCACGGTTTAATTCCATTTTTCAACTAACTTGTCAACTTTGACGGTTTGTTTTAGTTAAAACAGCACGCCTAGAAATGAAATTGTGTATTTATATTAACAAATCACAGATGTTCAATTTCAGTACTAACAGTTGATTAATGATATCGTAGCATGCAAAACATAAAAGACATCTATCGTATGAAAATGAACTGTTGAGAGGTTCTTTGAATATTGATTGATTATGTCAAATTTAATCCAACTGTAAGCATGCGACTACACATAGTAGCAACGGATGATTTCGCGGTGGCACCAGCGGATAAGTGGTCTAGAAGAACCGCAAACAATGTAACTTATGGGGACACATCATCCTCTGCGTTTAAATCAGAAGTCCATTATTAAAAAACTGATGGCCTTGGCGTCACCGCAAAGTCATTCGTCGAAGGTTAAAAAAGATGCGAATTCACAAGTCATTAATATATCCTACTCTATCTTGAGTTAATTTCAATCGGTTCCTAAGAGTTGGTATCTTTATTTCTGTTGTTTGCGTTGAGACTCTAATCAAGCCATCTGTCATCTCTCATTCCTTCATGTGACTTATCTTGTACTCAAATTCTCTTCCGTATCTCCTTGTTCCTTATTGTATCAGAAAGTTTAATCCTCAACACTGATACCTCAATTTTTCTTCTGTACAATTTTTAACAATACAGTATCCGTATCCCAAATTCGTGTGTGATAACAAGTAGCCAGCATTTGGTCGAACACACGTCTGTTCAAACTTCTGAGAATTTTAAAGGTATTTCTTTTATTTGCCGTAGATCGGCCAGTGGAGGTGCATTCGTCTCTTTATCCCTTTATCGTTTGGTTTTCTCAAGATTTTTATATCATGATTAAATACCTATATGCGTCAATTTCCTTCTTGATAATGTATTTTGAAATCTTAATTTTCTTTCAAGAACTAGCTTTGTCGTTAATAATGGAAATCAGCGTATTCAATGCTAGATAGAAATCCAAGTTTATCTTCAGTCTGTGATTATTTTTGAGAAGAATTTACACTTATTGGTATGTAGTTTTGAATGTATGTTCAGTCTCCTGTTTTCAGATATTTTCACAGTGGTAAAAATTAGATATGGGTTGAATATTTCTTGTGCTTTCAAGGACACTTTTGAGATGCCTTTTTCATTATTCCGTCATCTGTGACGTCTTGCGATATTCATATTGCATAAAAGCAAAGATTCAGGTACGAAGATTTATTTCTGCCTAACCTTCCTACACATAATGTAAATGGAAAGATTCGTTCTATATCACTTAGTATATAATTGTTGAAAGTCTCCCCAGTGCGTGTGTCACATTGAGAGATGTAACGAACAACGCTCTGGACTAGACTCAGTATGAGCCCAACTCCATATGGCCGGTTCACTTCTCGAATTTATTGATAAATAAAATATACGATTACACTTATTTGCTCTATTTGTAAAGCGTTTCGCACATCAGACAGATTCAAAATGAAAACTAACTTCGAGTACAACAAATTAGATACGATCTATTCAATTTTAAATTTCAAACGTAAAGATTCCCATGAACTAATTGAAAATATACGAAGTATATATCTTGCTTATACCGCCAAATTGGCTTATTTTGACGTTAATAACTTATTTCTAACCTAACCTAGACATCTAATCGGTATTATTGAAAATAGTATAGAATTAATAACATGAAGCCTTTAATTCGAATCTTTCTGTTATTAGATATGTGAAAACAAAATTACTTTGTTTTCGAGTCTTCATTTTACCTTTAAGACGAGGGCCTTATTGTGGTATATTTTCTAAGCCCCCTATTAACTGAGATTGCATAGATAACTAAGAAACTACAATACATAACAACGCTTAAGCTGAACTTCTTTATATTGGTTTCGGTATATAAAATTCACTACCGATCTTGAAGAAAACAGTTCGAACAACTTTTCAGATTTAACTATTGTCAAATTAAATAATACACATGAATTCTACATCTTTCATAAACCGTCACATACGGACATCATAATTCACGTCGTTTTATCCGGTTCAACATTATGTGGCATCTTTCCACTTCATGTTTCACTGATTAGTGAATGTTCTTGTATTCTCCTATAATTTCAACAGGCTTGTATTAGTAAACAAATAGCAAACCAAATATTATAACTGAATTACTTAACAAATATCGGGAACTCAAAGCAATATAATTGGTGTACCAACAATTTAAAGATCAACACAGATATAGTTATCCATAATTAAAACAGTTACTGAAAGGTATCCAGTTACGTATACCTTTCCGAACTAATAATAACTAAGCCAAACACATCATATAAGTTCTGTGAATAGCTTTAAGAGGTTTTATTCACTTTCATTCCACTATTGTAAATCATATATTATTTGTACCTTAGTGTAGTTTTCATTTTGTATCTGTCTGATGAGGGCGCTGTGTCGTCGAAACGCATTACAAATAAAATAAATAAGTGTAAATGAAATTTTCTTTCATTTATAATTTGAAATGGATTTTATAAGTAACGGCCAGTAGTATTCAATTTTCGCAAAATTAATTTCTTGTCTTAAAATCTGTATTGATTTCGTACAATTTCCTCTCCATTATTCCACTTGGATATTTCCGTTTGGGTACCACTGTTCATAAATTGGTACAATAGCCCGCGGAGGAGAAAGGTTCTCAGAGCGACACGTGACTATTGAAAATCGAACCGAATTACTAGCGCATTGAGAACACGACTTTCATGCACCAGTAAGCTAGTTCTCCGGTATCAGTGAATGAACAATATTTATCTTTGCGAAAGTGACCACGCCTCATTATAAACTGCTGGTCACGTCCCTTCTAAATTGCTTCACTTCTCTTGATCTTTATTCTCTCTAATAAACCATTGAAAGAAATATCAAATTGTAACAGTAAGAGTTTTGAGTCCCGAAATTTGCTTAGAAGCTATAACTTTCCCTCTTAAGTTAACATCGTAAATTGGTGATTCATTCTCGACTTCACAATGAAAATCAACTTAGTTTACTTTCACTTCTCGATTTTGAAAAAAATAAATAAAATCTTGATTTGATTCTAAAATAAAATTATTACTCGAATAATCATTTGGCAGATTATATTATTTGTGAGAGTCTAAGAAAGAAAAATTAATTCTAAACTGAGGAATGAAAGGCTTCCTCACTCAAGCGAGTTTTCTAGAGAAGCAGCCGTATTTCGTTTGCCAGAACGTTTTTTCATTATGGATTTACCCATACCAAGATTGATTGAATTGGGTTGAAATGTAAAGTAAAAACTGTTAATGATGTGTCCTCGTAAAAGCTCAAAATATAACTCTTAAGTAATTTTTCTTCGTATACAGGTTTCCGGGAAAATGTGGGAAATCTCTCGGATTCAGATGGAACATGAAGAAAGAACATGACAAGTTTCTATAATTTTTTTTTGCTATAGGCCCTCCCTACGGAAATATGGGCCCCTAAAGAACGCCTCTGGAAATCGGTTTTTCTTGAATAACTTTTAAAGTACTTTAAATAATTAAATACAAATTAATAATGGTGTAAGGACCCCTTAAAATAGTATTCTTGCAATTCTTTCAGCTTCTTAGGTTTACCAGGGGTGGACTAAGTGTAACACTGTAATGCTTATTCTTTTAACACCCTGTATGGTTAAAGACCTAAAACAAATATTTTCTGAGAGCTTGAAACTATACTAAAAAAAAGTAATACTTGTTTACTATTGATTAAATGAACCATTTTCAAGAAAAAAATGAACGAATAACTGTTTCACTTTTAATAAACTATTGAATGTATATTCATAAGTTTACCACGAAAATAAAATGGCTGGTCATGGTCCCGAAAGTGGAAATATCAGCTTTGAGATTCCAGCTATTAGTTCATCCAATAACAGAAGGCAAAAAATCTTTTCAAGATATTGTGAAAAAAATCCGAAGTATTTCTTCCAAATTATAATTTCGTAATTTAAGACTTGCTTCAAACCAAAACAAAACTCCCAAATTGGAAGGGAACTCGCAAATTTCAATTCTTTGAAAGAATTTGTTCTTCAACTGTCAGAACTCGACAGATAGCTCTGAACAAACAGATTTGATCTAATTTGAAAAATTATACTATCACGGCAGTTAAGTTGTGAATTTCATTAATTTCACAGTTCGACAATCACCTTGATATGCCTAATCGAATGTTTCCTTTTCCTTTGTCGATAATGACTTCTTAGGAAATCAATTGCTGACATTTTCACATAAATTTAATAAAAATTTGTTCTTCAACTTCAAACTATGTTGGAGAAATATTCTCAAATTCGTGTAAAATGTCAGCCATCGACTTGTGTTACTAGCATTATGAAAAATTGGAAAAATATTCGAGGACGTGACCGAAAAAAAATGATTATTTAAGTGTCATTTTCTGACTCAATTTTCGGTTTTTCATGAAAACACGTCATGGATCCAAAAATTGAGTGCACATGTGATGAATTTTTGGAAATGACAAAAGACTCTATTAGCGAAATCAAAGTTGCCTCTATCGTACTTAACAAAAAAAGCACGTTCACCATGTCAAAACCATGTTAATATAACTTCAAAAACAACCGAGATATTGGCACTCGGCTAATTTCGAAAATTTTCAAATATTGCAGATTACTTGAAACGAAAAAGGCTACCTTGAATCTGTTTGCGGCAATGAATTTCTTACGCAAAAAGAACACAGGGTCATTTTCCTCTATCCACAATATTCCACATTGCTGCAGTACTAAACGTCGAAATCTGTTGACCCCATACAATTCTTCAAGAGAACAGTGAGTCCAAATCTCATGACTATGTATAGATCTGTCAACTGATTTTCCAAGAAACCGTTTTTCGAGAAATTATTGTTTTACAAAACAAATTTCGAATTCTTTTAATATGAAGTAAGCGTTGTTTCTGGTTTGCCTTGACAACATTTACTGCAAATAGCATGTTACGAATCGTTATTATTCAAGAAATGAAATAAAAACTGTTTGCGACAGTTTTTTGATATATCTCGAAAAGTAATGTATTAATAAATATAAAATTAGAAATTTAACGATTGATCTTCTTAGATCTTCAATCCTGTTTTGAACATTTTTCTATGCAAGATTTGATTATCTTTTCATTTGTGAACATTTTAGGTTATAGCATTAGAGATGAACGCTTTTTTCTCAAAAATTTTTCTATGAAACCTTAATTTTGTTTTCAAAAGAACTTCGGACAATTATACTTTTGTCACCCAATGATTGGATTAACTATATTTTGCACCCGTATTATTCCAGGGTAGTAAATTCAAATGTCAATTCGACAACTCATTATTCCTTCATTATCTTATAAACTATTAATTACATTTGGCTTCGTAATCAAGTATATGAATCAAAAATACAATATAATCAATTCAATATGTTAAACGTATTGATTAACGAGATATAGTGAGATAATAAAAGTGTCTTAAGAATATAATTTTTTAGTCCGAGGGGCAATATTGGAAATGGGATAATTTAATGCCTTCAATTTTTTGTAACATTTTCCTTTTTCGAGCATTTGAATAGGATCTTCTACCAGCTAATCGGGTAAGGGATGAGCTAACTATAATAAAATTGGAACAAAATCTAAAGATTATCGTGAAATTCATTCGGCATCAAATGGAATTGAAAGTTCTACGCGAGCTACCTCTATAAAATGTTGAAAAAATGGAGGTTCTAAGTTATTTCATCATTTTACGACCGGGGTGCTCAAACTTGAACTGCTGGCGATCTACCTCAATGTTTTTAGACTACTTACGATCGACTCTGAGAGGCTGCAAGTATGTGTACCGTCGTATATATAGATATTAGCTTTCCGCACAATATACACTATTTTACTCAAGGTTTGGGTTTGGTTTAGTTAGGTTCTTCTCTATAATATCAATGAAAAAGCTGATACTTATTCAAAATTGCGAGTTATTGGTTGCTATAAAATAAAAGAGTTACATATGATGTTAAACATAACTAAGGAGTGACTTTGGATGTTGAAGCGTGGCATTGCATGTCCTCAGGATACTTTTCATAAGATGGTACGTAACTAGTGAGTGCTAATCGCAAGCATGATGACATATGATCGTCAGTTAGTCGATTGCAATATTTTTACTTAATTATCTTCATTTCAGAAAATGCATACTCGCACAAATAAGTTGACCCAAACATTGCCGTCAGTTGAAGGGCAATTTGCCTTAGATTAGTATATTTATCTTCAGATATAAAACACCTGAAATTTGTATCAGATGCTGTATCTTGGAGATGTATATCTGATAAAATCTGTACCAACTCATTTTCAACAGAACATGAGTTCATATTAAACTGACTTGCTATTTCAGTAGCTAATTCCTAAATGTTTTCACATGACAAAGGATAACTCATAAATGATGCTATATTTGGCAATTTACTGCAATCATAAAAACGCATTTCGAATTGTCCCAAAATATTTGAGGAATCCTTGCTTTCAAAGACGGAAAAGATCCTTTCTTTTCAGTTAATCTTTCATAAGTTGCAATTAACTTTTGAATGCGTTTACTGCGCTAATCATCTCAATAATAGTTTTTCCTTTACCTGGAAGCTCCAAGTTAATGGTGTTCAAGTGCATTGTGATGTCAGTCAAAAATGCCAAACCAATCAGCCATTTTTCCTTTTTCAGCATCTGAGTGTCATCACCTCTTTCGTCTAGAAAATCTGTTATTTCGGGCAATAATTTTTGAAACCTTTCTAGGAATTTCTTCTTCAGCCAACATGTCATTGAATACGATCCGAATGAAAATACACAGCTGGGTAGTGTCTGTCATATCGGTGGATTCGTCGAACTGTAAAGAAAAGTATGTACATTTCATGATATCATGTTTTGGTTTATATGCCATGTCCTGACTCATGACTTCAATACGCCTTGTAACAGTAGGATGAGATAACTGAAGTTCTCTAAAAGCAGACATGATTTCTGTTTCATTTTTAAATTCTCCAAATAAAGTCTCACCCGCTTCAATAAATGCTTCCTTCACAACCAATCAAAGTTTGAAAGCTTTCTTGTGTTTCGCCAATATATGAGATATTTTAAATGAAGCGATCGTAGCAGCTTATAATTGTTTGGCTGGTCTTGTGAACATGGTTTGTTCTTTTTTCAAACAAGATATCAAATCACGTACTTTTCATTTTCTAAATTCACTCTGTGGCGGAAAATCTTTTTCATAGTTTTTATGAACCGTTTTATGATGCTTCTCTAAGTTTCTATGCTTAGGTATTGCAACTGACGCACGACAAATAAGAAAAATGCACTTATCCTTCACCATACAAAAGAAAAATTCTTCCTCCCAATCATTATTAAAATGATACGTTTTAGATTTCGTCGTTGCACTCATTTTATACTATTGAATAATAAACTTTGTAGTATTACCTTCAAGATACAAGTCAGAATGACTCCAATTCCTGCAGGCGCAACATTTATATCGGCGTGAATGAAAGTCTCCAATGTTCCCGCCAAACGCGCCTCCCGAAATTTCTAGAAAAGCGGCAAGAATAGAAAACGCGGCTTTTCTTTGACAAGTACCGCGCGTTCCTTTGATGAAGCCGCCTTCTGCCACTAGCAGAGTGTTATTTCATTACGTAATAAATTTTTGTAGTTTAGTTATCTACTCATTAAATTTTTTTCTTTTCGAGATCTACTCAAAAAGCACTCGCGATCGACCGTTTGAGCACCGCTGTTCTACAGTGTCTTCATAAGTTTTATTGAGATTATAAAAACAATATACATCAATGCTGCCAACCTTGGAAACATCGTGAGCTATGAACATTAGGAATAAAAGTTCGAAAATAATAAGATTAATTTAATATCTTTTTCGATTATTTTCATGTTAAGAAATAATGGAGAGATTGATATTTGCAATGCACGAAATGAGAAGATTCAACAAGACACAAACCAAATGTCCTTCCAATTTCTTCTTCAAAATTTCGCCCATATATTAACTCATCTGATTCACACGTATGTACATGAGTTTCCAATTAGCATGCCAGAGTTATATCCTGAGAAGAATAAAGAAAAGTTTATTGAAGTAGAATATATTTCAGAAAAATACATGTCAAACCTTCTTCTCGTAATTTTTAGAGATATAACTTATGTATAGAATACAGAGAGCACATGTCCTTAGGGACAAGCCAGCCGACAAGAAACTACTCGAACTTCTATTCTACTGACTGCGAAACTTCCGTATACAGAACAACAAATTGGGAAAACTTATTTCACCTCCCGAACGCGCTTCCATGCATCTAGAAGTCGTACAAGTCGAATATGAAATTTTGATATAAACTTAACTTTCCAATTGTACTCTGCATTACGATAAATGCAAGAAAAAATCTACATAATACACTGAACTATTATTCCCCGACGGTAGATGGAGCTCCTACATTACAGTACAGAAGTTTCATAGCGAAAGTTTCAAAGCTTTACTTCTAAATGATCAGAAAGTTCGAGATGGAATTCCTCGCGAAATAAGCATGTATAGGAGAAATAGTTGGCTCGAATGGTAAATATATAAATTGAATTGGATCGTTCGGCGAGAGAATTAAGATAGCTATGGCAATTCAAAGTTGCATATATATCGAAATATATTCATGCGGAATTCTGTGTGCTTGAATATGAATTTTCTTCGAGTTCTCACGTGAATACAAAATGGGCTGGAGCTTAATGCAGTGGAAAGAATTGCAGGGAAACTTGGTCAATAAGTAGCACTGCACATTCTAAGTATATGAGATAATGCTAAAATGGTTATAAGTTTTTGTTGTTTGGCTCCTATTCCTTTCTTAGCACTTCACTTTCAAAAAACCATAAAAATCTGGTACTGATATTATCTCAGTATCTAACTACATAGTTTATAATTGTAATGTAGAATTTTTATTATTATTACACAAGTAGACTGAGGATTTATAATAGTCCGCCACGAAAACGAGACCTCAATAACTGCAAAACTACTAATTTCGCAACGCAAAAAATAGTCGATTGTGCTTTGAAGGGAGAAATCCTTCATCATAAGATGCTTATCTAACATCAATCCTTGACAAAGGGGTTCTTACACCTTAAATTGTGTGTTGAATAATTTTTGATTCGAGCATACTCCGATGAAGATACACTCACTGAAATGCTTGAAACAGTCGATAATTGCATAATGGCTTACAATCAAAATCACGAACAATAAGAATTCGTTCTGAAGGAAAACATTTTTCCGCAACCGGTGACTTTTCAGATGTCATCCCCATCCAAATTTTTTGAAAAGATATCTTTTTCTTTCTATACTGGGTATGAATTGTTGAAGGTGCTCATACTTTTTCAAAGAAACAGGTTAAGCAATCTCTAAAAAACTTGTTGCTTATCGACGGTTCCGTAGAATTTGAATTTGGGAGGCTTTTACTTGGTAAAATTCCATTATCAATAATAAAAAACAAGTACTGTGTTTTGTAATGGCACCTTCGTTCAAACTTTCAAAATTCCTCAACGACTTGCTAATAAAACATTGCAATTTTAAATCTGAATTTTCGGTCAAAAATTCATACGAACTTATTGCCAATATCAAAGATACCACTATACCACCTAATTCCAAACTTATTTCTTTCGATGTTAAGAATCTATTTCCCAACATTCCTCCAAAAGATACGTATTACTTAGTTGAAGAATTATTAGAAAGGAATCATGTCAATACTATCATTAAATCAGATATTCTTTCATTATTAAAAATTTGTTTAGATCAAAATTATTTCCATTTCAATTACAAATATTATACTATTGAAGACGGCTTGATTATGGGCAATCCGTTGAGTCCTTTGTTAGCAGAAATTTTCATGAATAACTTAGAGAAATTAATTCATAATCATCCACTCAGTAAATATTGTTTATACTGGTATCGCTATGTAGACGATATCATTATTTGCTTCACAGGAACAGATAGACAGTTGAAAATTTTCGAAAATCATATAAATTCATTACATCCAAAAATTGCATTCACAACCGAAATAGAAAGCAATAATTCGATAAATTTCTTAGACGTAACAATTTCGAATGAAAATGGAAAACATGTTTTCGCAATTTACCATAAGCCGTCACATACAGATATTATAATACATAACTCGTCGTGTCATCCATATCAAAATAAAATGTCAGCATTCAATAGTTTTATTCATAGATTGATTAACATCCCGCTATCACCAGAAAATTTCAACAAAGAACTAAATTTGATTAAACAAATAGCCAAAAATAATGGTTACAATCCCAAACTAATAAATAATATTTTAAATAAAAAACAAAGTAGAATCGCATTGAATGCAGTTTACCCTGTCGATACATTTAAACAAAAATTCAACACCTTAACCTACGTTGGCATTACAAGTGAGAAACTGAAATCATTCTTGAGTAGCAATAATTTCAACATAGCTTTCCAAACTAATAATAATTTAGGCAAATATATAAAAATAATAAAACCAAACCAGGTAAAAACAATAAATCAGGTGTTTATAGATTGAATTGCAATGACTGTGATAATTTCTACATTGGTAGAACACATAGAAATTTTAATATTAGAATATCGGAACATAAACGCAGTTTTTCAAATAAAAATCAGATTCAAATTACGCGAATCATCTCTTAGAAAATAATCATTCTTTCGACCCACAGTTTGAAATTTTGCATACAGATAATAAATATTGGAAGGTAGATCTTTGGGAAACTTTAGAAATAAATAAATACAAACACTCAGGTAGACTCATCAATGAACAAGTCGATTTAAGCCCTTCACCTCTATTGAATCTTTTCGGGAGCAATCTATTCCTTAATTTTATTGGATATACCTTTCATAAATAACCACTTAAGAAGAAGCAACCAATAAGCTTTTAATTACTCAAGAACATTTATAGTTATATTCTCATTTACATTTTTCTGCATAATCATTCGTCTGAAGAAGCTACGGTGTAGTGAAACGCGTTACGAATCGCAATTATTAAGTAAAATTCTTTAAAACACAGTACTTGTTTTTTATTATTGGTTCCGTAGAAGCTTGTAATCACCGCCAATCAATATCGCTGAGTTTCAGATCTGTATAAATCATCCATGGTGTGGTAACATCTACGTTTCTTGTTTAATTTTCCAATTCGTAATTTATCACATGCTCTTCGACTTTTATACTTTTCAACTTATAAATTCCATTCATCGCAGTGTCATTTGAGTCATTATCAATCCCTGTGAATGAGAATATATTAATCACAATCAAATAATAAGTTTTTCGAAAATCATCAGAAAAACCGTCGATAATCGATTTTATTTATTTTTACTCTATTTCTTGAAATTATCGATTCGTAGCTTGGCTACTTGCTACTATATTAAAAAATTTAATTTTTGTTTGAGATAAATCGATTTTTCATTGAATAATTTTTCAGAAATTCAGCTTTCATTTCTACACACAGTAGTGAGGAATGAGATTTATACTGGTTCTTCTCTTTTTGTAACTTCTATTGAAGAATTGTGACACATTTTATTTCATTAATTTAAGTCGGAAAATTGAAATAATCAATTTTTTTGGGTCACGATTTCCTCGAATAATCCTTTCATTTTTGCATTCAGACCGTTACGCAAAACGAGGGCTGACATTTCATACGATTTTGAAACATATTTCTTTACCATAACTTGGAGTCGAAGAAAAATATATTTTCTTCAAATTATGTGACGATGCCAGTCACTCATTTCCGCAAGTCATATCGAGGAAAAATTCAAAGAATTTCCAAGAAAAAAAAAAAGTGTGATTATTTTAAAGTAATTTTCGAATTCTTGAAATTAATATAATTCTCAGTTTCTCTACCGTAATAGTACAATCCTTCAGTGAAAAATTAGATCAATCCTGTTTGTTCGAAATGCATATATGGAAAAAATCGTCAAATTAATTTTAGTGTTTTTGCTGTATTTCTTGCTAACTAACGTTACGTAACTTGCTGCTTACTACAAGTTCAGCTGCGAAGAAAAATGATAATTTCTTTGAACTTGAAGATTTTCAAATATTTTTGGGAGATATATTAATTTTTCGATGAAAAAGGTTCTCGAAAATCAACTGTTATTAGAGATTTGTTTCACAAAGCCGAATCGATCCATATTCTGAAATAATAAACGCATTTATATCATTATCTAGCAATAAAAATATCGAAATTTATGGAAACGGTGATAATCTGTCTTCTTGATAATATATATGATTTTTGCTAGGACATATTTTGCTGAGGAGACACATAAAAACCCATCTTAACAGAACCATCGTTAGAGCTGTTATCACGTACAGGCTAGAAACAATGGCAATAAATCAAAAAGAGGAGGAAGACTTCAAGCAACTTGACCCAAAATAATGGGAAACTTGGCGAGGGAAATAAAAATATTGGAAAGGGGTTTGGGACCGAAGATATAGAGAAATACTTCAAATCATTGCATCTGCAATGAAGGTCATATGAGGAGGAGCGTATACACAAATTTTCAGTAGTATTCCATTGTTTTCAAAGAAAGATGGTGGGATGACATAAAATACAGGAATATTAATCATCATTTACTAACGTGAATATCCGTACTGTATTCCATCGTCACATCCAACCACAACCGACTCTAAAATTCCGTCAGTTATTAATTTGGTATTAATAGAATGTTTATAAAAAGTTTTACTAAGGAAATCATTCTCGAAATACACTACCTTACGGAGGACATTTTAACAATGAAACTGTATTAGCATACATGAAGTAATCAAATTTTGGGAAACAAGTGTAGCTCCCTGTCGAGGCCCGTCGATAGCAGCGGCGAATAAGCTCATCAATAGATGATAAATGGTTGCTTTAATGATTTGCTTTCCGGTTTTAAGGATTACTTCGTTGTCCGTTTGTTTTTCCGTCTCTCTGTTTGTCTGTGTGTCAGTCTGTCTGTCTGTGAGTTTCTGACTGCCTGAAAAATTTTTTGTTAGTAAGCAATAGAGATGAAATTGTATCCTAATATTAAGGTGCGAAAAATAAAATTTTCAGATTAAAGCAATCAATATTTCCGGCGACATATTTTGACACTTCGAGAGAATATAAGATACTTCCAGTTAATATATCAACATGATATTTCGCAACGGATGGATATTTAGCGCTAATATATGGAAAAATCCAAACTTCTTTTCTGGATACATTACAGGGAACAAAAATGTATAAATCCAACCTTCTATTTCCATATAGTGGCTTGTATCCTATCTACTGGCTCATAATATTTGTGATCGTAGTTCGATCCTTATTTAAAATTTGTAATTGTGTTGTGGACTTGCAAATGTGATTTAGAAGCTTGCAAATGTTGACCATTTTTAGACGCTAACAGGAAAAGTAATCTACAAGCGTCGTAGCTGCAATCCAAATGATGAGATGGAAGCAGTAAATTATATATAATAGTTCGAAAGATATTTGTTCTTATTGATTTGCGAAATCGTTAATCATATGTAGACTATTTCAAAATGGAATGTAAATATTCTTTACAATTACTTATATTTCATGAATTCAATTTATATTGAATGAAATAACCTTAAATCTAATTCTCCATACTGCAAGTATTTGCTGGAATTGTTCCACTTCCCTTCTCCTCAAACGTACGAATACATGTAACCTGATAGTCTAAACTTTTATTTGTTTTGTTGCAGACGGAACAGCTTCGGAGGAAATCAAAGACACACAAGAAGGGGAGGATGTAACCCTAGAATGCCGATTCTCCCCTCAAACGTCAAGGGAAACACTTACCTACTACTGGGCGAAAAATAACAAGCAAACTCACGACAACGTCGCCATAGGGAATGTGCCTTTGGACAGTAATTATAGGTAAGCTGAGGGAGCATCCCTTCGTTTCTGGATTGTTAACTATTTATACTTGGTGCGTAATGTTCGTAGTTTGTGATTTGTTTCATTCGAATACTTCCTGAAATCGGAGCTATTCAATATTCAATGATTGATAAATTACTGCAATTCTCTAGATTGAGATCCCTAATGAGTATGCATTAATGAAATTTATTTAATAATTTTGCCATTTATTTTCACGATGATGGTGAACAAAATTCAGCGTAAAACGGAAAGTTCCATAAACAACAATTGTTTGTCAACTGTATGTCAAATTCTTTCGAAGTCCTTATAGCTAGTGGCGATCTCTTGAGAGTGTTTGAGATTTATAACTCATCTTTTCATTTCTCTAATTGAATTGTCAGTGAAATTTTTGTAGATATTTGTCCCATCTGTAGAAGAGCTGTGGAAAGGTTTTTTATGAACCTATAATATTCGACCTACTGTCATTGATATACAAAATAATGCATACATGACTGTAGATGCCTAGCTGGTCTTGTAGCCCTTAACCGAAGAGGTGAGAAAAGTTTTCAAGTTAAACGAATAATTGTATATAGTATCCCAAATACGTCAATGTTAGAGGGTCCAAAACGGAGTATGACCTGAAAAATTAAAACTCCCAGTGTACTTTCATATATTTTCGTCTTATCTAAAGTTATAGATCTCCGTAGGTGTATCGAATTTCAATTCAAAATCTTAAAAAAAAAGTCTTTATGCTTTCAATATGGGTAATATTTTAAATCATATCATTTTAAATAATAAATATCTCGAAATTAGTGATAAAAACAAGAAAAATTGAGGAATTCAAGAAGTTTTCAAATTGAACGTTTCTTCTTCATATCTATGACATTTTTGGAATCATTCTTGGGCTTGTACGGTATTTTCAGCCATTAAATAGCAGTGTTTCATTGAGGCGCGAAACTCGTTGTGATTCAATATTCATAAATTTACAAAAGTAACGTCAATTCATCCTCAATATCTCGAAAACTACTTACTAAAATTTCATGAAATTATGACACATTTTATTTGAAGGTTGCTACTACCTGAAACAATAGTGCATTTGATATATCTGGCGCCATCTGTTCGCTAGTCCTGAGACTTTTTGACACTTCGTCAATAAAAACCAGGCTTGCACTACCTCATGTTCTGTCCATTTTTCTAATTCTTTGGGGTCAACAATAAAATAGTCAACCACAAAAAGTATGACCTTCAAAAAAGAAACAATTTATCAGATTTCTATGACTGCTGTCATCAACAACGAAACAACATAGGATTAGCCTACTATTCAAATATCCAATGAACTGCACAACTGACAAGAAAGCTAAAATACTATTTTTGATAATTTTATACTGTTGCAATAATGTGGTACAGAAGTGTAGTTCTATGAAATTATGAAATAGTTTTCAACATTCCACCTGGAAATGTAACAATTTTTTTTTCTATAATTCACTCAAATTAGAAATACCGAAAAACTGATTGCGTGAAAACGAAAGACGCACAAATGAAAACATTGAAAACCGACAGAGAATAAAAGTTTTTGGTAGAGTTAAAATTTTAATCCCCCCACGATGAAGTAATTGAATAACTTCCACATCAACGTTCGTACTTTTTTCCCTTTGCTTTTTCGTAACTTCCCTCAGGCACGTATCAGGTAGAATTTGCGAAACTCCATCTTGTTTCCGATACTTTTCTCAGGAAGCGATATTCAGTGAATCCACTCCAACGAAGAATTTATGGCAAATCCAAGAGCAATCGTGGATACGCAAGAAAAGCGTGGCACATATAGAATTTGCTGTTATTTAAAAGAACAATGGACCAATGGATTTTTTTAAATAAAAGTTTTCAGGTAGCAAAATAAATTGCACATGGATTTTTCAATTTTAATAAATATTTTCAATCCCTTCTTCTGTCTTCTCCTAGTAGTATCTGAAAAAGCTTTTATTCAGAAAAAGAAACAGTGTCAACTAATTAGTGAACATCCAAAATTACTTGCAGTTTTACATTTTATTCCAGAAAGACCACTTTGGCGTATCATTTTGATCTCTTAAATCGTAAAGTAGTAAATTAATCAGTTTTTTTAGAAAACAGAAACAATTTGTTCTGTATCTCATCATTCTCTTCATTGAAAGATCACACTGCAATTGCGGTGTTTCTTCATCAACACCCGACTGAAATGTCTTTGTTTCCTGATGTCTACTATTATGCAGAGAAATAAATAGCAGAATCCGTTTCAAAAGGAAGAAAGAATTCTTGCTTCTTTCCCAAAATTCAATAGAACCTTTTCTAAGTCATGAAATAATTGTTTATTCTTATCCGTGAAATGAATTCGATTCTTGGAATATGATCATTCTAGCTGAATGTAAAGGAGGAACTTTAACAAGTGAATGAGATCGATGTGCTTAAACTATAGCTATATTAACCATTTTCGAATATTTCATAAAATTTAATTTTCGCTGATTTTCACAACTGTTCTAAATTATTATGTTCAGGAATATTTTTGGCTGTGCGAAAACTTTCTTTGAGGACCCTTTCACACAGTGTAGTTCACGAATTCCAATGGGTGTTTCATCTAGAGATACCCCTTGAAAATATAAGAAAGAGCTCATTGCAAGAAAATTTAAATTGAATAGGGATCCAATGATGTCAAAAATAAAAGATTTTTACATTTGAAAAACCGGAGTCTTCGATGTTCAAAGTTATCAGTTTACTAAACAAGTGTAACAAATGTAACATAAAGTTAATCAAAAAGTGATTCTGTTCAAGAAAAAAGAAAACACCTTATTATTTGAAATAACGGAATGTCAGTCAATTTCCAGAAGTACCTCGAATGTAAAAATATTTTCTCCCCATATTTTAGCACAATTTGAGACCGCATACAAAATTTCTGAATTCTACGACTTTTAGAAGTCAAAAATATTTCAATGGTCCAGTATATGAAGCACCCTGAATGTAGGAAAGTGCAAACTTTTGAGATGAATTTTATAACTTTTTCCTATTCTTCAACATATGCTTTATAACATTTAAATAATGAATGCAGAATGAAATTGAAAAATATAAAATTAATTGAAAATAAAATGACTACCCTTGAAAATTTGGAAGAGGAAAGAATTTTCATTTTTGATTGAAAACTGTAGAAGATACTGAGTGAGCTACTAAAAAATAGAGGAGGCTATCTATCGCCCTGAGCTATTCAAGTATTAGTGCAAAAAAATGGAACAGATTCATTCGAAATCAAAGGATGTCATCTTTGGTCTAAATGAATCTATTCCAGTTTTTCGCACTAATACTCCAATAGTCTCGGAGCGATAGTCTTCTCTATTTTTCAGTGGCTCACTCTGTAATCTTCTACAGTTTTCAATCAAATATGAAAATTCTTTCACGGGAATGCAGACAAAGATAATACCTTTCTTTCGAGTTATCACTCGACCCATCTACCCTCTTCCAAATTTTCAAAGGTGGTCACCTCTGCTCTAGGGGTTGAAATTCGAGATGAAGATGGTACTTGATGATGACTGCCATTGATCAGCATGAATCTGTTCCATTTTACTGAAACTTGAATAGTCTCAGGGAAATAGTCTTCCCTATCTTTCAGTTGCTCACTCTGTATCTTTTACAGTTTTCAATTAAAAATGGAAATTCGTTCAAGGCGATGTAGACAACGATACCACCTTTGTTTTGAGTCATTACTCGACAAATCTTCCCTATTCAAAATGTTCAAGGATTGCAACCCCGCTGAGGGGGTTGATATTTCAGGCAAGTTTTGAACCCCAAAAGATGTCCCCCTTGAAACAAAAATTGACCTGTTTTTGCGTTTTGATCAGAAATGAATATCTTGGTAGATATAGACTCTGCTTAGTTTTCGTTGAAGCACCCTGTATAATTAATTGGAAATTTTCGAAACGAGGCTTTTTTCATCAAATGTTCTAGTGACTCCAAAATTCATTCAAATTGCTAAATTAGTATTCATTATTATAACAAAAAAATTCTTGTACTATTTTGATAGTTTCTGAATTATTTTCGAAAACTTGAATGCTTTTTTCTTTCGTCTCAATTTGATGATAACTTCTGTAATTTTTTGTGTACTGGAATTTTTATACATATTAATTAAAGCCATCATTGCGAATCCAATGAGCTATCGTTCATGTCGTTGATATGTTGATATAAAAAGGAATGAACGCCTATTTGAACTTGTGAACTGCACTCTATAGAATAAGTTATTTGTATCAGAAGAATTTTATCTGTCTTAGTGTTTTAAGTATCATGAATTACTTAATTCTCATGTTTCAGAATAAATGACAGCTCCATTACTCAATTGAAAACAATTTGATTTTCGACTATTAGTCGAAATCAAAAAAGATTTCCGGGCTCTGAATTGAGAGAATGGTTTATTGGATTTTATTCGTGAACTCTACTTCGAGAAACTTTATATTGCTTCTTTCAAATCTCTCCCATATTTTGAAATAAATGACAGTTGGTCGTTGGTTTAATTTCAAAGAATTAATATTGAATTTAATATATATATATATATATATATATATATATATATATATATATATATATATATATATATATATATATATATATATATATATATATATATACATACATACATACATACATATATATGATTTGATGTTACGGGTTTTATTCCGTGGTCCATTCTGATTTTGGCGACGTTTCGACAAGTTGTCCTTTGTCATCTACAAGCGTTCGGTAGACGATGTCTCGAGCTTAACATCAGTTGTCTACATTCAAACTGAAGACACAGATTCTCCCTACGAAGTATGTTCAAACATTTTGTTTTCAGGATATTTTCAATATATAATTATCATATTTCTCTCATTACTCAGAAAAAAACTGTGTTGGCCAATTCGTCTTAGATTAAGTGTCATTCAAATTAACATTCAGGAAATTTATCTTAAGTAATAGAGTGGTGCACCATCTTGTTGGTAATAAAGATTCCGCATATATTGAAATGTTACGTCAAAAATTGCAAATGCTAGTAATCTATTTCTTTGTAAACCTCCCTTATATTGAAATCAAAACGTCCCTTTGAATACGATTGTTTAGTGATATGAAATTCATCACTCCATGTAGCATTCGTGTAAAATAAATTCTTGTTGTGAATCTCGTTCAGGTATCACTCACTAGGAACAATTTTTCTCCCAAAATCACCTCTAGCTTATTTATATGGCATTCATGGGGAATAATTCTTTTGAAAATGTGTTACTACGTTTCTCACCTGTCTAATTTCTAAGTTTTTTGGACGAAATATTGGGATTCGCAGCTGTTCCACCTCTCACAAGCAATTTATATTTCGAATCAATGAAATTATAATGCTTGAAATATTCAATTTGATCGCGAGAAATGTTCATACAAAAACGAGAATATTTTAGGAACTCACTTTTTTCTATTCCCAGATGTTATAAATAATAAATCAATGGTCCATGTGAGTAGAAACTTCTGAATTTGTAATGTAAACTGGTTTTCCGGAAAGAAACTTCTATTAGTCGACCGAACTTTCATCCTGACTTGTCACATAAAATTTCTCTTGCTAACGGCACAAAGTAGAAACCAGTTTCCGATAGCAGATTGTCAATTATAACTTAATGGGCGATTTATGAGTATAATTTTGGTATTACTGTAAAGTGTATGAGTAAACTAAGAGAATAGAGCTCCTGAGAGTTCTAATCATAATGGGTTTTTCTTCAGTTGAATATTTATATTCTTCAATATATGTATGGTATCCTAATAATTGCCTTTCAATCTGAATCTCAATTCATTCTGAAGAATATATATGATTCATTTAATTACATTCATTAAAAAAGCTGGAAATTAGTTGTTGAGTTTTTTATCACATATCCTTTCATCCTTTCAATTCAAAGAGTAGTTAAAGTAATTCTCAGCGAGATGAGTAATACCAAGTTTTATAGCTTCTGATCTATATAAATATTTATTTTGGCTCCAATTTCTTAGAAATTCGTTGTGAGGAGTAAATGAATTAAGTTCACAATTCGCTTAAGGGTGAATAATATCTACATGTAATAATTATGTAGCCCGAAAAAATTTGTAGGGAATATTTTTCATCCCAGGAGTGCACACCTTGGGATGGAGAAAGGACTGATACTGTTATATGTATTTCATTTTATATTTTCTCCATACTTCAGTGTTGCTGTTTCTCTTCTCTAGAGGTAATATGAATAAGTTGAAAAAAATTCATGACTTTACTTCTTAAAGAAAAGTTTAATTAACTTAATAACTCTATTTCAACAACTAAACAACTTGACTCCAACAAGTAGGCTTTTTCGAAAATTCAGCTCCAGTTGTGCGCTCGACGCGTTGTTCAAACGAATCTGAACATGTGGATGCAAGGTAAAATGTCGATCTCTCTTCTACAAACGCGTTTACCAGCCCATGTTAGTCAAGTATATTTGGTGACGTGTAAGGACAGCAAAACGCGTTTACCAGCGCATGTTAGTCAAGTATATTTGGTGACAGCAAATGTTGCCACGAGACGTCAGTAAACGGCCAATCAAATTTTGTTTTCTTGTTAATACAATAACCTTGAAGCATACGAGATATGTCCCAAGTTCCTCGTGGACGCATCCAATAAATAAATCTTCATGAACTCCCTGAAAGCGATTGTTACCGGCGGAACGCCTTGGTAATTTGGTAATGAAGGTGGGCGTTTTCCGTTCGTTATATTTTCTTTTCGCGAAGAATGACTGAAAATATATTTGTATATATATATATATATATATATATATATATATATATATATATATATATATATATATATATATATATATATATATATATATATATGTATAGGATCTAATGATGAGATGCCATGTAAATTGAAAGCTTAGAGCTATTAACATATTCGTATCTAGTAGTCATTATCCTATGCTGCTGAGCTGATGATGGATGGTGCAACTACTTATCAATTAAAAGTTACGGGATAATTCTTTGAATATAATAAACACGTAGGCTGCATTTTCAATAAATTCAGATGTGTTGGTGTCGGAAAGTACAACTTCTTATCGGTTATTATATAGTAAATTCCTTATCCTAGATAGACATGCCCGTTGAAATTGGTTTAATTCATTTTAGATTGTGTTGTGCATAGTATAAATTAATAATTAATGGTATTTTTGATTGATTCATTTCATTGAAATTCGTTTTAATTAGGGAATGCAATCTCGCATCATAATATCAATCTCGGTATTCGCGAGATTCAGGAATTCTAATCTTGCAAAATCTCGGTATTGTGCGAGATCTCGAATTGTAAAGAAATGTTCATCGAAAATGTACGAAAATTACTATCATTTATATTTCTATTGGTTCTAATTGTTCTTCAGGATCAAAATAGAGAAATAAAATTTCAAGCTAACCAGTAATTTATTCAAAAAGTAACATATTATTCTATAACTTGAAAATACCTTCTCAAAAAGCATAAAGTATCTAGGGTTTCATCTGCCAGCCTACTCCGAATGCTGCATGCCAGATAACCAGCTGAGGAAAACGCCCGTTCTGCCTCGACAGTTGTTGGTACTACAGATAAAAGACATTGGTGAGCGAACTGTAGATTTTGTCCTTTTGACCCTCCTGACTCGTACAAATTGATTTCTTTCTTCAAAATCATATCAAGTGACGATGACAAAGGTGCCACACGTTTTTGCTAACGCTCTTTTAATGCCATTTCCAATTCCTCATCAAAACTAAGAGAATCGTTCGTCATTTGAGGCTCTAAATTTTTTTTCACTGGAGCTAATGGAATTGAATCGTCATCATCACTTTCATTCATGGCTTCATCTGCAACTGAAGATGTAGAGGGTTTATTTTGTATATTGACTACAATATTGTCATCTTTGGTACTGTTCTTGTGTAACCTTCCGATTAACTTTATCATTTCTTTTTTGATTGAAGATTTTATAGGCAGTTTGAACGTTTGATCACTAGCAGATTAATTGAAATATACGTCGTATTGGACAGGGTATGTCAAATAATACAATGCTGCGTTCATAAATGTTCGGCGTTCATTAATCCGAGCCCTCATGGATTCAGCAAGTTTTTGAGCTACTGGTGTTCCGAGTTCTTCTTACTTTTTCACCATAAATTGCATAGTAGTTTCGGCAGTTAACAAATCTGAATTCTGATGACATAGTACTTACACTGCCAGTTTTATAGGCTGAAATACGAGTTCTCAATCTGATAAAGCACGATATTCCTCGTCTGAGAAACTATGATTTGTAATCGATCCAAGATTGCAATCAATCAAGGCTTTGCTTGCACATTGCTTCACCTTATTGAATGTGGAGATCATATCTGCAAGAATAGACTAGGGTGTTTTGCAGTCCAGCATAAGTTGCACATTTTTGCTGAATTCGTCCTTCATATATTTCTGAAGAATGTCATTCTTCGTTGGTGATTTTTTGAAAGGTTTGACTACTTGTCTTACCTTCTTGATATGGTGATCAAATTCTGGCACTAAGTCAACTTCATCTACAGTGGGTAATCTGCAGTCAAATCCTTCATTATCAATAATGTCATCAAATTCTTCATCGTCAGACGCCTCCACATCTGACTCAGCTATGACTGTGTCTTTTGTACTTTCTTTTTGCGTTTCGGTTCCACGTTTTGATTCGTAAATCACATCTATAACTCCCAATTGAATGCCGTGAGCGTAGCATAGCTGGCGAAGAAGGTTCTTGAGTCGTCCAACCTTCACAATTGCACTGGCTCTATCTGTAGTAATACCTACTATATCTTCATCTAAT
Source organism: Cryptolaemus montrouzieri (assembly GCA_013387265.2). Lineage (NCBI taxonomy): Eukaryota > Metazoa > Arthropoda > Insecta > Coleoptera > Coccinellidae > Cryptolaemus > Cryptolaemus montrouzieri. The sequence goes on along the minus strand of JABFTP020000021.1, from coordinate 87,592,711 downwards.
GACAAGCCATATTCTGATAATTTTTTTCTTCAAAATAGTTATCAACTCTCTGCAGGTTTGCTTCCTACTATGCGCACAAGACCCAAATTCCAGAACATATTTTCATTCTCTGAAAATGTATGAACATTCACATTCATAAAGCGCCTGTTTTTGCAGGAAGTCCACAATGACAAATTTACGACAACTGGAAAACGTCTCGCCTTACTCCTCCCTATTGCCCTGTGGCCCTAGCGCCACGTGTTGACGCCGGGAATAGGTACATTGTTTACATAAGTCAACAATAACATTTGGAAGCAGCGAAAGCTAACCAAAATTGACATAATACCAATCTTGCAAATCTTGCGAGATCACGCATGATTTTGGGTACGAGATTGATCTTGCAGCATCTTGCTAGATCTCGGTATTGCAAGATCTTGGTATACCCAGATTGCATTCCCTAGTTTTAATATAAATAAAATGAAAAACTTTTCATTTATATTATTGATCATTCTTAATATACACGACCGGTTTCGACAGTTATGTGATTTTCAAGTGTAAAGTTCAAGAATGTGCTACCTACACATATTTTGAATGTTTAGTAGTGGAGTAATTTAATTCTAGTTGGCTGTTGCACATATATATTGCCATCCCTTTATTACATTTGTGGAGAAGTTTTGAATTATCTAATGCAATTATGTGATTCGTAGATTCAATATATTCAAAATATTGTGGATGTGTTATCTGCGGAGAAAAGTTTTTGAATCTAGATTCAAAATTTCGAACTATTCATACTACGAAATTATTTGTTCATTCATTGCATTCAATTCTGTATAGTCCAGCATGTTGGAATTTATTAATTTCTTGTTTGGCATTGAATAGTAATTTCCATATGTTGGGAACACCGAAGAAGGAGGTTGTTAAAATAATTAAATTTGGAATTGCTGATGTTATTAGAGAGGGAGCCAAGGTAAGTTAGACATGCGCATTTATTTTCTGGTCTTTCTATAATGGAATATAGCAATCGCAAAAACACAAATTCCTCTATTACTATATTTCTTTATAGAAAAGCCAAATAATAAATTCGCATGTCTAACTTACATCTAGGTTATCGCTTATCCACGAAATGATGCTAGAACTCAAAAGAACATCGGAAGAAGTAGGATTGGAAATGAGTCTGACAAAAACTAAAATAATGACAACGGAGGACGCAATATTGGAAGTCGACGGCAATGTTATAGAGAAAGTGAATGAATATCTATACCTTGGACACACTATAAAGATAGGTAAAGACAATCAAACTGCAGAATTGTCAAGAAGAATAAGAATGACTTGGGCTGCTGTTGGAAAACTAGGATTTGTCTTGAAAAACAAACAAATCCCCATTAACCTCAAAAGAAACGTTTTTAATATGTGCGTTCTCCCAGTGTTAACGTATGGCATGGAAACCATGACTCTCACAATAAGATCTGCTAACAAACTTGGAACCACACAACGCGCAATTGAAAGAACTATGCTTGGAGTGAGCCTGCGGGATCACATACGTAATGAAGAAATAAGAAGGAGAACAGGCGTAGAGGACGTAATCACGAGAATAGCTGCATTGAAGTGGAGATGGGTTGGACATGTAGCAAGACAACAGGATGTAAAATGGACTAAGCGAATAACTCAATGGAGACCACGCTTATACAAAAGGGGAGTGGGGCGCCCCCAGAGAAGGTGGCTGGATGACATAAAGGAAAAAGTAGGAACAGGATGGTATAATATAGCACAGGACAGAGAGAGATGGAAGCTAGAAGGGGAGGCCTATGTTCAGGAGTAGACAGAGAATGGCCGAAAAAGAAGAAGAAGAAAGAAGAAGAAGAAGAACTTACATCAGTATTTCTAATTCCAAATTTAATTTAAGAACCTCCTTTTTCAGTGGTCCCAACATAAGCAATTTACAATTTACTGCCTAACAAGAAACTTATTAAGTCAAACAGATCGAAATTCAAGGATTCAAGAAACACTCAGATGACAAAAATCTGTTGATTTCTAAATTAGCGAATTTGTAAACATTAAAAATTCATCAAGCTCAATAGCCAACTACAATCAAATCACTCCCCACTACCCAGCTCATTTAAAATAGGTATAGTTACCACATTCCTTCTCTAGACACTTGATAATGCAGTAATTGTCGAAATCAGTCTTGTGTATTAAAAATAAACATTTTGGAAATTAGAATTTTTTTTTTATTTATCATAAAATAATTGCATATAACGAAATATAAACAAATGTTTCAAACGTCAAATAGCTTTAATTACTCCGACAATTCACCTTGTAAACCATTCAATCTTTTCTATAAAAATTGTTTTTCATTTCCGCCTAGATCCCTCACTGGTTCCGCTCGACGACACACATTTCACGGAAAATGGAAAGAAATTACATCCCAAAATGGTTATTAATGACCGTTACTGCTGGATGTTGCATTTCCAACCGGCCACCTTAATTAAAAAACACCTTAATTTGAAAATATAATCGTGGATTGCGACGTGCCCTTTTGATGTTAAACTAACTGAAAAACGGAGGCGGAATCTTTAGAATCACCTCGAATGAAAATTAGCGATTTTCGTCGGCATGATTTTTTATTTGCTCCTTTTTCATAATCCATCAGACAATATGAATTCAAGCTTATCAGTTTGCGAAATAATTATCCCTTTCAAAGGGAAACTCATAAATTTGGAGATGAATTCCGCACGAATCCCACACGAAAAATACATAAAAAATATAATTTCACGTTTTATTAAGCCTCAATTCCCTATTTTGTTCCCTTTTGGATTCGCGCACTAACACCTGCTGAAACGTGCGATGAAGCTAAATTTTTCTCTAGGGCTACAATTTTTTAATCATATGGGTAGGAAAAGATCAACATTCGGGAAAAAAGGGTTACTGACTTTCTGAAACAAAATTTCCCAATTTCTTCTTTATAAATGATTCACAAAAAAATGGAGTTGGGTATATTTGAATTTTTCGCATTCAGATTTGGAAATTATCAATTTAATAAAATTTTATGTAACGTTTACTCAAGATTAATTCATTTAAAGGTGTTTATCACCAATCAAATCCAGATGATCCAAAACATCGTTGAATGTTTCATCCTGAAAATTCAACATGGTATTTCTTGAACACAATTATTTCATCACGATTGCTAATGCTTATTTTATACTTGCTTATCCCCCATACTATTTTTTCCATGAGTGAAAATCGTTTCATGTAGAATTATGATGAATTATTCTCAACAAAAATATTTAGATGCTAGTTTCCATAGCGAAGAATCTAAATAAAAGGAACATTTTGGAATTCTGGAAATTCTTAACTGTTCTTCATCTTCCTTCCCTATTTAACCAAAGTAAAAACATTTTTCACTAAATTGTCTCTACGAGGGCGCTCCCAAACATACCTGACCTGATCTAGAAATGACGGCAGTTGTTGAGAGCATATAATACATAAAGCATATTTGAAGACGCTACGTTCTTTAGTATTTGTTTGGTAACCGTTAGTAGTAACCGTGGGATAGTCTGCTCCTTGAAACAAGTACGAGCTACTAAGATGATTATTGAACTGGTAGACCAAATAAAGTGACCACGCCAAAATGTTGTGGTAAATCCTCAAAGCAGTATTGGACAATCGCTGACTGAAAATCTGCGAACTAGCAGATATTTCAAAAAGCGCATATCGTCTGAAAATTTGAATATTAGAAAACAATTCTTAAAATGGTGCAGAATTCGCTAGCGATTGAGCAAAAACAAAGTCTCTTGTGGTAAAGATGCTGCAATTGAATATTCGACGATACTTCACAAAAAAAAAGATTTTTGGCGCCGTTTCTCAATCATAGATGAAACATGAGACCATTACTACACACCTGAGTCGGAAAAACAGCCAAAACAATGGACTGAAAGGAAAAAATTGGCTCCAAAAAAGGCCAAGACCGTTTTCTCTGGCAAGGCTATGGTGTCAGTTTGCACGTGAAGTCATTTTCCTTGAAATCTACGGTGAGTATCACCGACCGCAGCTAATGCATCATATTCGCTATATTTAGCCTCCTCGGATTATATTTCGTCAAACTCGAGAAATGACTCGATTTCAAAAGAAATGTTTGTAACAACAATGAAGACGTGAAATTGACAGATACTGGTAAGTGTAAAGTAAACAAACCACTGTGATACATTAGTGATTTTGTTTTTGCGTCATATACTTTTAGTTGTGAAAAAATGTCTGATTTGTGCCAAAGAATTGTCATTTGCGAGGAGAGTTGATTTTCTTCTTTTATTCGAAGGAATCGGCGGCTGAAACTCATAGAGAGCTCCAAAAAGTTTACGGAGATGCTGCTCTAAGTGAAACAACGTGCGGAATTGGTTCCATCGCTTCGAAAACGGTGATTTCGATGTGAACGACCGTCCCCGTGAAAGAAGGCCATAAATCTTCGAATACGCTGAATTGGAGACATTGCTCGATGAGGATCCGTGCCAAACGGAAGAAGAATTTGCTTCAGCCTTAGGAGTTACCCGCCAGACCATTTCCAAGCGATTTCATGCGTTGGAAATGATTCAAAAGCAAGGAACTTAGGTTCTTTATGATTTGAAGCCAATAGACGTTGAGCGTGGTTTTTTCTTCTGTGAACAACTGCTCCAGCGGCAAAAGAGAAAGGGTTTCCTTCATTTCATAGTAACGGGTGGTGAAAAATGGATTCATTACAGCAATACAAAGAAAAAAAATCTTGGGGACTGCTCGATCATGCTTCTACGTCATCGCCTCGGCCGAATATTCACGCTGCGAAAGTTATGCGATTTGGTGGGACCAAGTCGGTGTTATATATTATGAGCTGTTGAAACCGAACGAAACCATCACTGGGGAATGGTATCAAACTCAGTTGACGCGATTGAGTAACGCACAAAGCTCGGCCTCACGTTGCCAAAACCGTTAAAATCTACTTGGAAACGCTCAAATGGGAAGTCCTACCCCACCCGCCATATTCCCCTGATATGCACCATCCGATTATTACTTGTTCCGTTCGATGGCACATGGTCTGGCTGATCAGCAGTTCCACTCATATGTAGAGCTCGAAAAATAGCTTGATTCGTGGATAGCCTCAAAAGACGAACACTTCTACCGTCACGGTATTCGAGCTCTGCCAGAAAGATGGGAAGAAGTTGTAGCTAGTGATAGGCAATATTTTGAAGGATACATTCGTAATCATTTTTCATAATAAAGTTGTATTTTCATAAAAAAAAACAGCGAGAACTTTGTTGCGGACCTAATATAGATTTTTTTCCTTTTAATTTTCGTGTTTTCTTCATTATGTCTGGTAATTCTGGGACCAACCTTGCACATTGATTTTCATTCATGAACATTTTCCTTCTTATTCATTCCCTTTTTCATTCATCAGGAAAGGAGAGTTGAAAAAATTCGAATTTTCATCGATTATGTCATAATGCTTATATAATATGTTCCAAGAGAACCGAGGAAAATTCCTGAGCAAAACTCAGTGCCGACTGTCACTGATACACAGTATCAGATAGTGTGAGAATGCTGTGAACAAAAATTGAAATCAAAATGGTTGATGAAAAATGAAAATAATCAGCAGAAAAACACTTGATGAATTGAGTTTTCATATGTCATCCCAAATAAAAATTACTGGAAGTTATCTGTACATCCAAGATATAGGACAGTCCTAGACCGAATGACTTAGTTTTCCAAAACTCCACACACACGCAATAGGGACCAACAACAGAAATTTATTCAAACATTATTAACAATTTAAGGTACACAAAATATCAAATCCAGGAACCTTCTGAATAGGATTTTGTATAAGGAACTTATTCGCAACATCCACATCATTCCATTAGCTAACGCATCTAAAGCTCTGCTCTGAGAACCAAAGTACGTTGTCTGAGGATATATGAAGCAATTATTAATTATTATATTAAGCGAGAGTATTGAATTGGTGGTGATACTTATATTCTCGATGCACAATTGAATTATGAATGAATTCTACTTCGATGAGCATTATTCAACCAGTTAGAACTACAGTACTCAACTGTAGAAAAAGCTAGAGCAATGCACTCCAACAGGACCGAGCTATTTCTCTCAGAATATTGTTTCTTTTTTTCAAATTTGAATGAAATATTGCATTGTGGCGTTTGAAAGTCCATGAAGAAATCAAGATGTTTGAAGTAGAGATTCTCACTCAGAAGAAAGTCATTGAGATATATAATCGAAATATCTTAGATAATTATTTAGACGAAAACAAGATACTGCAGTTTTCGTCAACTTTGGTTTATTGGTGAAATAAACATCAAAATATGTCTAAATATATTTTTTCATTTGAAAACGAAACTATTTAGTTCTTGTCTTGGAATGAAATACGTCGGAAATAATCCAACATTTTCTTTTATTTCTTAAGTGACTATTCAAAACAGCATAGAATAGTTCAATTTTCCTGCTGACGCTGGACGGAAACGGGAAAAATATGTAGAACTAATCTTGAAATTCGCCTGAAATCCGAATCCGTGACTTCAGCTCGCATGTCGTAATAATATTTCCCAGAATTTTATTATTATTCGTGTCAGCATGTTCAGCCGGGAAATATGCGTATTCAAAATGCATTTCTTCATTTTTACAAGCGAGCTTTATTGCAATTCTATTCACAAGTTTCTCTCCTTTGTTTTGAAAAATTGAAATTTCACATTAGTTGTGCATGGGAAGGGGGAATCAATCTTTTAATTTATTGCTGTAAAGAACTCTTCAGGTAATATCACATTCATATTCACAAAACTCACATATTGCAATATTTTAAACGACAATTAGGCACGAGGGATAATCCCTATGGTCCTCCTCTGTCCTAGTTCTGATTCATTGTTGCATTTAATGATCTAATAAATTTACAGGATTCTGTTGTATTTTTATGTTCTGTCGCATTAGCTACTGGATATATATATATATATATATATATATATATATATATATATATATATATATATATATATATATATATATATATATATATATATATATATATATATAAAAGGTTTACTCAAAAATATATCTGAAATAATGAATGATAACAAGTAGAAAACATAAAATGCTATCTCATATCAGTAATGGAAACCATGTTTACTAGACTTTGACGTAACTAAAGTTGCAGTCACAAGGCGTTCGCATCTAAGGTAAAATAATTTATCTTTAATGCGATTTTATTTTTTTCAGGAAATTAAAACATTCTGATGTTATAAAAACAGTGATACACATTGTAAAATCCATTCGTACCAATGCAAAAAGCATCAGCAATTCAACATTTTTTTAGCTTAAAGGACGATGAACCAAATGACATTTATTTCTATTTCATTGTCATATGGTTATCTAGCTACAACGTATTCAGTCAATTGGTAGATTTGTTCGATTCGCTCACTGAATTTCTGAAAGAAAAGAAATTACTTATCCAGAATGAGACGATGACGAGTGGTAATGTTTTTGTCTGGAATATGTCCAAACACTAAACTTACAATATCAGCGGAAAGATGAAATAATATATCTCAATAATCATAAAATGCGAAATTGAAATTTATCGCTATATGTGTAAATATATTGAAGACTTTCACTCAAGGAACAATATTCAACTAAAAAAATTCTACAATGTGTTTACACCTATGGCGATAAATTCCGTATATTATCATTATTGAGATATGCTGTACACCTGGTTGATAGCCAGACAAGCAAGGAGCGTTAGCTTTTCGACTGATCGCTTCATGCAGACACAGTTTGTAGCGTTGCAGTAAATAGTGGAACTATTATATGGCTTCTTGAAGTTTTCTGTTTGATCTATCCTTTATTTTCATGGTTTTCCGGTGGCATACTTATGCATATATTGATGCGCTCCAATGAATTGAGATGAGTAGATGGCAGTTTGGCTGCTGTTGTTAATGAGTGTGCAATACTAACGAGGTCAAATGATATCGAAACTGCAGTCTATTGCTCCTATTCATGACACCCGATCTGACTGCAACGTTACTGTGCGGCCCTGATTGACGATATATAGGTTGAATCGGAAAACCAGCTTCTTCAGAAAAGAATATTTAATATTCTACGGAAGGTTGAATACTTTTCCAGAATGAAAAACTGCAATGGTAAAGTAATATCCGACCTCCTAGTTTTCAAGCTTAATTACTTTTTCAATAAGATAATAAAAATGAAACATTATGAAATTTTCTTAGAATTAAAAAAATGGTTCATTTTTTAGAAGAAAAACTCAACGAGTATATGAAAAAAAACTAGAAGGAGTATTGATAAAATTCCAAAATAGACTTCGAAGCTTGAAATTTTTCAAATCGTCTCCTGATTTTTGCCTGAATCCTTTTGAAATTAACGTAATTCAGGAGAAATGTTCCATTTCCAATATAATAATGACCCAAAAAGCATCTGGAGTATTAGAATTAAAAGAGATGCAAAATCTTTTCAAGTGAAATATGAGTCGACGCCGATTAATGAATTTCGTAATTTGTACCAGAAATCCGACTGCTTGAATGTGAATCACTTTATTTTTTACTTTTTAATTCGTAAAATCCACACGCCGATAAATATTAACTAACCAGCATCTCGAAGAATTACTGGGAAGTAATTATTCACCAAATTTTAAGGAATTATCAGAGAAGTAAAATACACATTATATTTAAATTCAATACACATATTTTGTACTTTCATTTATATGTTTTCAATAAATATAATTTCTATAAAAGATTTCTCAAATATCTTTTTAGCGTACCTCTTTAATTAATTAAGTAAGTAAGTGCTACTCGCGAAAAATTTAAAATTTTGAGAAATGGCTGGGAGTATCAAGAAGCTTGCATGGCCCCTTCGATAAAGTGTTCTTTCGCGTTTTTCATCTGATAGTAGGGTTTGCCACTTAATTTATTTTCCACGTTGTCAAATATCCTATCATAAATATTACTCCATACTTTTCATTAATCCTGTGCTGGATGAGAAAATGGTTATGCAATTCTTCAACTGGCATGAATTCAAACAAATATTGACTAGTCGAGAAATGCCTAGGTTTCAAACAGACAGCCGAATACAGAAATATACACTTGTATGAATATTGATTTACCCGGTTCTCGGCGGAAATCCCAATGCGGAGGAAAAGTGCACGGAATACGAATCGAAAAAAACTTGATGCATGTTTGGTCTTTCCTGTTCGACGTTATCCTCGTACAGAGTGAATAGCCCTGAAAAAAGAACAGCAATCGACCACCGCCTTTTCGAAAGGCTTTGTTTTGAGAGTTGCCGGTAAATCGACCGAATTAACTACTCACGGAAAAATTGCACCATTGAATTTAAAGTTGCGAAAAATTTGCACCCTTTCTCTTTGTGCGAATGGTGTGATAGAATAACGTATGATGAGATCCTCTTGCCTGCGAAAGGTTTAACTGAAAGCAAGTATATAAAGCAATTCGATTCGTTGTTGCTGATACACAAATATTATGGCGTCTGGCTTCGCTTGACGTTATATTTTTGGTATGTTTTCAGGAAAGATATAGATAAAAAAAATTCTTCCAAAATGTTACAGCCATTTCTTAAATAACAAATGTTTGCAATGTTGCAACATCGGGATTGTGATAACAAGCCCTGCAATAATTGGGATACATTTATTCCTTGACATCTCACTTACGACCTCAATAAAAAAAATGTCACTGATTATCATAGAATCACTTCGACACTGTCGACTTACTTTAACTTCGATTCATAACCTCGTTTCAGCAACTCTTGTACAATGAAGGTCTAAAAAGTATTTGGTTTTCACGTGAAGATGGCAATAATATAGGCGTACACAAATGAAAGATGGATAAAATTTCAGCGAATTGAATTTATACCTAACCGTACTAGCCTTGAAGAGGATGGACATCCAGGACGTTCAAACGGCTAGAGTTCATCAGACAATAATACCAAACCACCGTCTAATTAAAGACTGAAAGGTAGCAGTAGCTATGAATAAATCTAATAAAAGTGTTGATTATATATTGGGTAAAGATTTGGGTATGAGAAATCCTTTCATTCTTTTTCTGGCACATATGCTTACGTTAAACAACTTCGAATGAACAATTTCAACGCAATTGGCCCAGTTAAGGCTCAAGAAATCAGTGTTTTCACGTCAATTAATGACTGTTATTGAAATTAAGCCAGATCAATGGCCAAATGAAAAATAAAGAGTCAAAACAAGTTCGAATGGGAAATATGCCCAAAAATAATTAAATCTCTTGGGGAATGTTGGCAAATGAATTGTTTGGTAGTCATCGAATTTCCTGATCGGTTATCTGCAAATAGGAAAGTGTAAAAAAATTCCATTTTTGCAGAAAAAATGTCTGTTTGGCCGAGAAGTGCGCAATTCAGTGGTTGCCAAGGCGAAAATCCACCATATTAAACCCATGCACTTTAATTTTGTTCCCTAGTTTGAAGGTTACGCTCGAAGTGTATTACCATCAGATCCTGCAGATTCCTTGCTTCTCTAGAATTCGATGGTCTATGATTGGAGGTTATGCTTCGTGCTAATTTCACTTGAGTCCTTCTGAATTTGATGTTAACAAACAATGTCTCATAGCGCCATCTGAAGTTGCCATTTTGATATCAAGTATCAATGTATATATGTGTTCCAAAATAATATATTTAAAATTCAAGGAATGACAAAATGTTATCGAATTTTTTGAGACATAATTTGGAGAAAACATTTTCCTACAAATGTTGCTACACCTTATGTGGTTAGCGGAACCATTAACTTAGTAGTGAATTGGTGTTTTCAAATATGGCATTGTGAACGGGCCAACAAGAAGTTGCGATTTATCGGCTTTAGATTTCTGGTTTATGCAAATGATATACAAACAATTGATAATAAAAAGTCCAATATGAACATTGAAGAAATGAATTCTGATCAATTACTCAATTTCACCAATGATTGGGTATGGTGGGAAACGTAGTAGAGGGGGTATTTGGATAATCAACAAATCATATGGGTGCACACAATGTTTCGGAAATGTTTTTGTTTTGAAGCTGTGTATTGATAATATCTGAGAGAAATATTGAAAAATATGCCTTAGTATTTTAAATTAATCTACCATTCATTATATTTGGTTTCAAAAGTACTCCTGAATTACTCCGTTAACCTGATAGAAAACGTATCTCACATAAATAAACCTAAATCTTTTATCTGTGATTGAAGAATGTATTAAATATAAAGGAAAATCGAAATTTGCTACTTCAAACAAGTGATGTAAATAATAAATTACTTAGTGCAACTTAAGTACTATATTTCGTTTCTCTATTATTTAGATTCTTTTAGGTTAACCTATATAATGAACATTTTGTATATTATTTCATTTCTAAAATATGTTTTTTCTGGTTTTTGATAGAGTTTCTAAATAAATGATTTTTAATGTTTAATGATGAAGTACAAGTGCAAATCATATCGATTATAAAACATTAACATCTAATTGACAAATGTTAGTAGATATCATACATGTCCGGGTATTCTAATCTAACATTATTATTTCTTTCATTTTTCTCGTTTCTATGTGTACCTAATGGATATTTTTATTACTAGAAAATGACCCCATTATCGTTTTATAGACTTCCCCGGTCCTCAACAAATTGATATCTCCGTTTGGAATTATCGTAAAAGCATCGATATAATGATTGCGGTAATTGAATGTTCACTCCGAAGTAAAATATTGTTGTGCATTACCAATAACTCCGTACATTACAAACACAATTGGGTCCTAATGCCGGCCACAAATTTCTAACTCGTATAGCGATAAATAATGGGGACTAAATTATGCTAAAAGGGCACACCTATTACGGTTAATGATACTATAGAATCAGGAGTGTCTACACTATATTCCAAGCAAGAATAAATATATGTACAAAGTTTCTAGATGAAGCTTCATAGTTGAGGCTTCATTTTGGAGTTTTAATTCACATACACCGAACACAAAAAATTAGGTATAATAAGAATTATGAGTTGATGATTGTATCAGAGCGATTCGTATACAGGGTGCTTCAACGAAAACTAAACAGAGGCTATATCTACCAAGATATTCATTTCTGATCAAAACGCAAAATCAGGTCAATTTTTGTTACAAGGGGGACATCTTGCCTGAAATATCAACCCCCTAAGCGGGGGTTGCAATCCTTGAACATTTTGAAAATGGAAGATGGGTCGAGTGATGACTCAAAAGAAAGGTTGTATCTTTGTCTACATCGCCTTGAACGAATTTCCATTTTTAATTGAAAACTGTGAAAGATACAGGGTGAGCAACTGAAAGATAGGGAAGACTATTTCCCTGTGATTATTCAAGTTTCAGTCAAGTAAAATGGAACAGATCTATACTGATCAATGGCAGTCATCATAAAGTACCATCCTCATCTCGAATTTCAACCCCTAGAGCAGGGGTGACCACCCTTGAAAATTTGGAAGAGGGTAGATGGGTCGAGTGATAACTCGAAAGAAAAGTATTATCTTTGTCTGCATTCCCGTGAAAGAATTTTCATTTTTGATTGAAAACTGTAGAAGATACAGAGTGAGCTACTGAAAAATAGAGAAGACTATCGCTCCAAAACTATTGGAGTATTAGTGCGAAAAACTCTCATAGATTCATGTTAGATCAATAGCTCTCATCTTCCGAAAGCACCCTCATCTCGAATTTCAACCCCTAGAGCAGGGGTAATATTTCGATCCAGTGATACCTTTCAAGTAAAGGATTTCGATTGCCTTCATGACTGCTCGCAATAATTCTATTCTAATTGAGTTCCTTAGGAGTTAGAGTAGCTCACCCTGTATCTTCTACAGTTTTCAATCAAAAATGAAAATTCGTTCACGGGGATGCAGACAAAGATAATACCTTTCTTTCGAGGTATCACTCGACCCATCTACCCTCTTCCAAATTTTCAAGGGTGGTCACGCCTGCTGTAGGGGTTGAAATTCGAGATGAGGATGGTATTTGATGATGACTGCCATTGATCAGCATGGATCTGTTCCATTTTACTTCACTGAAACTTGAATAGCCTCAGGAAAATAGTCTTCCCCATCTTTCTGTTGCTCACCCTGTATCTTTTTACAGTTTTCAATTAAAAATGGAAATTCGTTCAAGGCGATGAAGACAAACGTACCACCTTTCTTTTGAGTCATCACTCGACCCATCTTTCCTATTCAAAATGTTCAAAGATTGCAACCCCCGCTTAGGGGGTTGATATTTCAGGCAAGATGCCCCCCTTGAAACAAAAATTGACCTGTTTTTGCGTTTTGATCAGAAATGAATATCTTGGTAGATATAGCCTCTGTTTAGTTTTCGTTGAAGCACCCTGTATATTCATTACTGTTTTGCACCTATTATCGTTGTTATAGCAAGAAAAACGCTTTCAGGATTTATATAATCATTCTTTTTGTTATAAAAATCGACTGATTTAATGACTATTGCCACTGTCTGAGCAACACACTATAACCACAAGATTAATTCAAATGGAAAGAAGGTGTGTATTACCCTAAGAAAGTGGAAATAGGGCTGTCGGTTCAAACTGGAAGCAGGCAAAAGAAGTCGATTTGAACAAAGCGTGATGAAAAGACTATAACACCAGATCTTGGAAGTAGGTACAATTGCCCTACTTAGATAGATAAGACATTGAAATTGAGTATCTACTGATTAACTGTCCTGCCACTGCGACCCAGTGATCTATTGTGGCACACTCTGTCCAAGCGCCATTCTTCTTGTAGAGGCTAGAAGCTTTGTGGGTGAGAGCTTAACAAGGACAGTCAGCTCCAGTTTGTTAGATCCAAGCGCGTCGAGCCTGATTCTGTCAGTTCGTTATCCGTGATGATTTTTATTGACCTACTAGTCAATCCTCTCTCAAGCAGGTTGTTATCAAAGTGATCAATTTCGATTATTTCTGCTTGCAAATCAGTCGCAAGCTAGCAAAGACAGGTTGATTGTTTCTTGGCAGCACCTCAACCATATACAACACTTTGGTTAGTTTTCGAACCATCTGTGAATCAACAGGAATCCTCAAGTAGACGGTCCTTGGAGCTCACCATTCCTGTCTACGAATGTTGATCTGAAATGGCAGCTCCATGTTGGTTTTGGGTATTGCTATGTCAGACTTCATACTCTGCATCTCGTTGTCCTCGATTTCAGACTAACCACTGAGGCAGTATCAATGCCGTAGCTGCGTTAAGTGTAAAGCGAAATGCGTGATCATCATTCAATTCTCTAGACATAGAAGTGCATGTCACTTTCTACAAGGAATTAGTACATTAACCTACAGTTGAAGTCCTTTTCTACGTGCTTCTCAAATGAGAAATGCCTCACATGCAACCGAACATTCTTCGATGAACGAGCAATCTAATCGTGATGGATTTGGAGATGTTAAGTAATTCTCCTTCCGAGCTCGTTGACGCTAAGTAAGAGAACACCAACATTGTCATGAATAATGGAATTCTGTTCCTTTTGGGGGCTCATCAAGATTTTATTTGCGTAGCGATAATCGACGTGTCTAGACGTCTGGAAGAGAACAGGAAAGGAACATCAACACCAGTTTATTCCATAATAACGGAACACTTATGGTTGATGGTGGAATATGGTTGGCAAAACCCACAGATTTTATTATATATAGAGGAGCGTTGACTTAGCAGGTGTAAGTTACAGAGATTCAGCAGACTTTCTACCAAATTTTCAAGCCACTATTGGTGAAAACTTTATTTATGTGACTACGGTCATACCTATCTCACAGAACAAACTATGAATACCTTGGAAGATAAAGGAATTGATTGGTATCCAGATCTAATTCATTGGAAAATTCTTTAACTATATTTTGAACCCAATTATAAAATATCAGCAATTTGTCTTCGAAAATTGCTTTATTTTCAAGACATTCGTGCACATATTTGAAGCATTTATCATAGCATCTCTTTCTATTTTGCTTGGAACATCTTCAAAACTATATGGCCGAGTATTTCGATCTTTCTAAATTTAAAATAGTTGATGATACTTAATGTCTTAATGGGAATGATTTGAAGACGATTGTTTGTTTTCCTTATTTCATCAACAGCTTTCGCTAAACAAATGGTTGATGATGATAAGAAATTAAAACTATGTATTATACTATCACAAGAGATTTTATTGAAAATCAGGATGGCAATTTCAGTCTCTTGACTATCTTCAGCTGACAACAAGTATCGAACTAAAGTTGAAAATACATACATATGGTATATAAATTGGTAGGTACAAAATTAATAAGGTTGCAAACGAGAGGCAATAAAATAATTATGATAAAAGCAGGTATTATTTAAAGATTTCAAATAGAGACAAATAAACCGGACCATACTGGTCGTTCTGAAGATTATCTCTATGGGAAGTTTGTTGCAGTTTGAAAATTTCGATTGATTCCAAGAAAACTAACTTTCGTCCTTTAGGTATTTGTCAAATTTTTTTTTGACAATACTGGAGTTTTCAAGTTGTCCTGTATGGATTGTGAAGGCGTCTATACAGGGTGTTACATAAGAGTATGTCACAACTTGAGGGGATATATCTACATGCAATTTTAAGAAAAAAAATTCATATAAACATAAGTCCCCAAAAGCTTCGTTACGGAGCTACAGGGTGTTCAAATTTCCGGAAAAAAAATTGTTTTTTTCTTCTAAACTCCTGCAGTTTTTGAGATATTCAGCCAAAATTTGGAATGCAAGCTAATTTCCACAGCCTCCATCATTACACGTCCTGAATTTTAACTATAATCCACAAGGTGTTTTCTTTTCCGGAGTCATGTCTTCTTTTGTTGTTTTTTTGCAGTACGCCACGGAGCAGCGTACAATCAATTTTCGTCATTTTCTTTCAATTTAGAAACTTTTTTGAAACTTGTAATTTTTTCGTATCTCCAACTGTTTTCGTGTGAAATTTGAATTATTTGAATTGTATGTTATTCGCTAAATAAAAAAAATAATAGAAATACTGATAGGTATGCCCAAAATTTGCTTTTATGTCTTCTGAGACTCAACTTAAACTGATTCAATATCACACTAAAAAAAGAACAATTAAAAACTAAATAAATTGCTGGAAGTGTCCTCCACATGCAAAAATACAGGCCTCTGTCCTTTGCATATCATCACGCACTCTTTGAAATATTCCTGGGGTATTTCTTATCGTGTCACAAAAGGTTTTTATTCGATTTCTCAATTCTTCTACAGTGTTCACTGAAGTGGTATGAACTGAATTTTTGAGGTATCCCCATAAGAAAAAGTCTGAACTATTCAAATCTGGGGACCTAGGAAGCCATGGTTCTGGCCCTTCCCGACCTATCGGGTTGGGTTAGATGTATTATTCAAGAATCCGCTAGCTTCTCCACTGAAATGTGCTGGTGCCCCGTCATGCATGAACCACATTATGTTTCTCACCAAAAGTGGCACATCCTTGTGCAATAAAGGTAACTCCTCCTCAAGAAATTGCCGATAAGCGGGACCGTTTATTCCCGAAAGAAATGGTTGTTTGCCATTCAGAATTGACCATTTTACGTTCCTTCGAAGATTCTTTCTCCACATTTTTATGGGGAACAGGCATCCATTCGCTTTGGCGTAGTTGCAGCGCCAACAACTTTTATAGTATTTGGATCTTTTGGGCTCACTTTTATTTAGGAACTGATATACAGAAATTTATGTTTCGTCACCTGTTACTATTGAAGTACTATGGTTGTATTCTTAAGAATTCCTTTTCACCAATTGATATGAGTATCTTCTGAGATTTCGTCAAATTATGTTGGATCCAACGGGAGTAAACTTCTTTCATTGCTAAATAATAATACAATCTTTCATGTGAAACTAATCCTAGTGCAACTGGCGTGCGAGCGTGTCGACATCCGAACAAATTAATAGTCCTATCAGTATGTTTCTGCTCAATGTATAAGTTCCCCAAATTCCTAAAAGGAAACAATAAATCATACGATATCATACAGAAGAAGAATTATTTTTATTTTATTAGTAAATGAAAGAATAACTAAGGTTCGTGCAGAACATTTTAAATTATAGGGTTGTCTGGGTTAAAGAAAAGGTCTATCGTTTCATTTATTATTCTATATCAATCAGTGCAATACTTTTTGAAATGAATTTGGAAAACCGTCGAAAATCATTTTTTTTCGTTTCCGCTTTGAATTAGATTTTTGTAACTTACTACTTTCTGTAAGAATGCAAACCAATAGTACTCCTTTTCATTAATAAAAGAAAATTTTGAGATATAGTCATTATTCGATGAAAGTATGGTTTGAAGAATCTGCTGTCATATCGCGACAGACAGTCCCGGAGAATCAAATTTGGAGTCATTTTTCCTCAAGAAATGATACTATTGCGATGAAAAAGAATTATGATTATTACATTAAATTTGAGTCTCCAAGAATAACTTCCAAAAAATCAAAAATTTTCTCGATAATAACTGACGTTCTCATACGAATTTAGAACAAAATTTTTTTCTATCACCGTTTGCAGCCGAAAGAAAGTAAAAGTTTCTTAAATTCATATGAAAATATCAGCGATCGATTTCCGTAACTGCCATTACTGAGAAAGTAAAATTAAAAGATATATTTTAGGAAAACTCGACCGGAAAACATTTGTTTATTTTATAGCAATTTTCAAACGTAAGAATTAATAGTCCTGCCTCAATTATTTATTACCGTGATAGTACAATTCATTGAGAAAAAAATCATTTCGAATTTGTTTCTCTAGAACTCAGTCGAGATGTAACAGCTGATTTTCGAAGCCTCCCAAATTCAAATGTTCGAAAACGTGGGAAACAAATTGTCGATTATCGACAATCTCCACTTACTTCTTTGGAATATTTTTCTCTACGACCTTCAGTTTTTTCTTTTTTTAATTTGTGAAAAACCGTCATCTTCGTGTATATGGAATCACTCTATACCTACCAAAACATTGAAGATATCATCAGCATTTTTACATAATATATGAGAAATATTTATGTAAAACATAAACGAATATTCAATTCGGCGTTCTTCAGTTGGTGGTTTTTCTTCAGTTGTTTGGGAAAGATGTAACTATTTGAGTAAACCCATATCAAAAGATTCATCCTGTTACATTTTTGAATGAATCCATTTCTACTAGGCCTCAATACATCGCTGATATTGGTGAACAATTAAAATGAGAGTGAATCGACGTTCACGACTTCGTAATTAAACGGTTTTATTTAGCTCACCCCGTTTTTTTCCAGGTAATAACATCACGAATGGGAAGCCTGGACCTTTGGTATATACTGTTAAAAACATATGGCAATGTTTTTAATCACATCGTATTCATAGAGCATTAAAAGGAAAATTTTACGTTTTTTTTTCATATTCGAAAGCGAAGACCTATATCAACATTTTAAGAGTATTATTGTACCCATCTTTAACGTCTCGGAGATGGGTTAGATTTCTATTCTTATTGCTATTATTGGCCGAATGGCCGAATTTGTGACCGAAAATGCCAATTATTAAGGTTTCACAAACTAAATCGATTTAGTTTTCAATGAAAAGTGTGTTTTTCATTATGTAAGTTAATATTCCCTTGCCAGGTGATCACCTAAAATAATCCAAATCAATCAGAATTCTCCCTTCAATACTGAAAATCATTTGATTGAAGTCGTAAATATGCTAGGTTATAAGTGTAATCTAATCTAACCTAAAATAATCCAAATCATTCAGAATTCTCCCTTGATGTTGAAAATCATTTGATTGAAGTCGTAAATATGCTAGGTTATGAGTGTATTCAAATAGTAAAATCAGGTCTTATGAATTAAAAGCACACATACACTCTAATAATGACATAACAAACGTTCGCATAGAACTGAAACAAACTTTTTCCAATTCATCACTTTTAAATTGAACTTCGATTCGAAAACTGGCACAGATCTCCGCAACGGCCGAATTTAGTATTAAATTGATCATCTCGCCAAATTATCGAAATCCAGTTGGTCATGCTGAATGTTGGCGTTAACTAAAGCTACGTTTGCGTTATTCTTCATTTAGAGCGTTGGTTTCTCTCAAATTTACCAGTTTTTACATCGAAAAGCCATTTATCATCTATTTTTCACCAGAATCGAAATGAAAAATTCGTTTTGAGAGTTAATATATTTTGTCATAGTGGAGCGACGCAAATATATTTGCAGCATATTCGGACGGGGCTCGCGCCTATATATTTTACATTGATGGAGGGAAGATAAATTCGTTTTGGCCCTCGACAAATGGAAGCTTGCTTCTAAATGTGTCCATCGGACATTTTTTGTAAATTGCCCATTATTCCGATCTTGCTTTGGAACTATATTTCATGAAAACAACGAAATGCTTTCTGGAAATAACTTGTATTTCATCAAAACATACTGCATGGAATAGTTTTGATAAAAAATATTTTTTGTTGCGGGTGACTGCTGATTATTTGAGTGACATTTCACTTATTAGTTTGTCCAAATGAAATTCATGACGTAATTCAAATCCAAAGTAGAGAATATAATGAGAATGAACTGTCTTCATTTGTATTTGGACTTTCATATCTCATTATACACACAAACAATACGACTATTACCTCAGGGATTTTGGAAATTTCGAAGGATTGCTAGAATTTGTCCTTTTTGAGGTATTTCAATTGAAAAAAGAAATGAATTAAGGTTTATTTCAAGAAAGTAACAAATAAAAGAAAATAAGAGACTCTTTCCGCATGTAGTGAACAAATTTAACATTGTTATCTCACGGAGTAGGTGTTTTTTTTTCTCGACCTCAGTAGCTTGTATTATCTCCTCTTGCCCTGATACAAGCCTGAATCCGTCAAGGCATGCTTTGGATTAGGTTTTCGACCTTCTCTGGGGTGATATTCTGCCACTCTTCAGTGGCGGCTTAGATGAGCTGTTGTGGTGTTCTTGGATTATCCTGGCACGATCTAATTTTTCTTTTGAAATCATCCCATAAATGTTCAATGGTATTTAGATCTGAAGAGCAAGCTGGCCAGTCCAAAAATAGACTGTTTCAAGATAATGTCGCGCGAGGTTGCTGTTATGCGGAGCAGCATTATCTTGCATAAAAGTGTAATTCTCACCATGGGCACTTCGACAGAGTCTCACTATGGGCTCCAGAATTAGGTCCAGGTAATTTCTAGACGTTACACTCGCAGCAAACGAAATCAAATCTATTTTGCCTCCCAGGATAATACCAACCCAAAACATCACACTGCCCCCTTGGTATTTCAGAATTTATCTTGCTGCTCGTCCAGCTTGTTTTCCACGAACCCTCAAAACCCGCATCTGATCCAACACCAATTCTGGTCTCATCCAAAAAAAGAGCATTACGCCTATTCTCAATATTCCAATTTTGATGCTCGATACACCAATTAAGTTTTTTAATTTAGCTAGTCTAGTTAGCTCTGTAACTTTCAAGTTCCTTCTGCTAATTAAACCCCTTGAACGAAGTCTTTGACGTATCGTTTCGACTGATACACTGCTTCCAGAAAGTGCCTTTGGAGTATGGGATGCGACTCACTAGAGTCTCTTCTTGCAATTTGGCACAAAAACCGGTCTTATTCTTCAGAAGTGATCTTTCTACGACTTCTTCTAGGTCTATTTTGCAGAGACTGTAGCTCCACCTATTGGGCGTAGGGTTTTAAAATCACCCCCTGTGATACCCCCATCGTGTATCGCTGTATCACCCCTTCTTCAACGAGAGCAATTATTCGACCCCTCTGCACATCAGACAATCCAACGTGAGGCATTTTCAATTATAATTATAGGCTTTTTTGAATTTTGAAATTCACAGTTGAAAGTCATTCCATTCACTATTTCACAAATTGTATTCGATAATTAGTTCGGGTATTGAAGCTTCTACTCCTGGAATTTGTATTCCAATATTTAGGTAGGGACCCTCATCTAATCACTTCATCAAGATTCTTTTCTCAAGAATACGTGTATGAATAGAATATGAAGTATAGTAAAGAGAAGAGTTGAAATTGATCCTGAATATTCTGGTAAAAGAATTGAACTTCGAAGTCTACGCAATCGACATATACGGCCGAGATGCAATGTCTTATAACAGTAGAACGAAAAAAGTTGTAAACTTTCTAGTTACATTACATTTTTCTTCGCCATAATGAACTTATTCACCTTTTCATGAGAACGCGTGGAGGCTTCGAGTTGAAATTCATACCAAATACTCAGATCTGCAATCCTTTGGAGCTATGAAAAAGTCAACAACCATTTTTGTCGAATGGTGCTGTATATTTCGCCACTAGCAAGGAAATCAAAGTCTATGAAATACTTCTCTTTGACCTAGAAAAATGATTGAGCGAGAAACAATGTCTTCTAGACTAGACCAAAAAAAATCCAAAAACTATAAATTTTCGTTACATCATGAAAAATATTGTTTTACTATAATGAACGAGTTTAACTCGCACTTGGCGGATTTTGTTTAAAACGTGAAAGTCAAATAACGAGCGAAAATGACCCGACAGTTTTTATATCTTCTATCAATCACAGTCATTTTTTAATTATATCTAATTATTTTTGTGGTCAAATATGTTAAAAAAAAATTTCATCAAGGTCTCAGATCGGAATCTGACAATGGTAATTAATACGAACAAAAATTTAAATAACCAAATCAATATATTCTAACCTAACGTCTATTGATTTCTTCTCTGACATTTCTTCAAAAAATATTTCAGAAAATGTAAAAAATATTTGCCTCTGATTGGCTTATCAAATCACGTTATTTTGCAGATAATAACGCAGATCAGATATAGAGAGAATTCCATGAGAGGGTGGCGTCTCTGATACCAGCATGTTCTTCCACATAAGAGATATGCAGTGATCCTATAAAACTTTGGATGAAATAAACTTGATTATTATGTTACGTCATAAAAGGCGTCATGGCAGCGGTACCTTAGTAGAAGTCGTGATGATTCACCATCGTTCCTTTTCTAATATGCTAATTGCCTCACTCGCCTAGTTCGACAACTATTCACCAATCAACTAATCAAAAACCAGAAAAAATTTTCAAGTATATAGCAACAAGTACATCTGTGAACGTATGAACCCCGCAATTCTTTCGGCATAGTTACCAAGAACTCACACAAGAATGCCGAGGTATTATCGGAATCATCTGCCTTTACCTCTGAACTTCCTGGTTCGCTACCTATCATCTTTTCATCGTTGGCGATTCACTATTTTAGACATTTCGATTAGTCCTGAGGATGTCGAAAACACCTACTTAAACTAAAACATATATTCAACTATTCTAAGTATAGTTACCGCTGCTTTCTGTTTGCTTTTCTGAATCTTATCGTTCGCACAATATCTCCTATATTCAAGAAAGGTGACAAATTAACACATGGTAATTATCGTCGTGTTAGCCTTAATCCTCAGTAGCCAAGGTTTGTGTGGAAATAGTTATGGACGAGATTTACAATATCTAAGCGTTTCATTACCTTATCTCCACTAATCAACGAGGCCCTAACCGATCTATCACCACTAACCTCTTGCTCTGTCTAAATAATTAGACCAAGGCAATGAACCAAGGTATTCCCCTTAATGCAATATATTTTTATTTCTCTGACACTTTCGACTGCGTTTCCCTGCGACACCTGTTCCTCAAGGTGGTGTGCCGCAAGGTCTTCTACAACAGATCTTACATTTCTCATGATATCTACTTGCTCACAATTTGCTGATGACACTAAAATTCATAAATATCCTTTCAACAATCTTAAAGTAATTCAGAATGGTCGTGATGTTATCACAAGGTTGTGTTCCGAGTGGCTGCTGCCTCCCAATCTTGACATGCTGCATCTTAAATCTCGGTAGGAATAACCCACTACGTCTTGGTCGGAAAGGTTGTTGTTAATAGTCGTAGCCATCTGAACCTTGGCATGTCCATTACTGATGATCGAACCTGGTCGAGCCATATTGACGGTGCGCGTGCGGAGGTGTCAAGAATGTCGGTCTCATTTCAGGAATGTTTCAAATGCTATACCTTCGATACATGCTAAAATTTGTTACAATACCTATCTACGAGTTTGCTGGGCCAGTCTGGTCACCCCTACTCTAATCACAGATTCAGATTTGACATTTTTTGTCTCAAAACTATACGGCTCAGAGGTAATTTATTAATGGCCTTTCGCGCAATCCATGTATTATTAAACACAGATCTGTCCCCTTTATTTCCTTTATTTCAATCGTGGACATCGTTTTAAGCAGTATCTAAAAATTGCAAGACATTCCAGCGCCTACATTTTTTGTTCAATAGAGTATTTTAAGCTCGTAACGATTTTTACATGGAAGTGGGTAACTACCCTATAAATATTCGAGAACTATTACTGCAATTTTGTTCCCACGAGGCAACCTAGTGTCTGATATTCATCCATTCGCTACCTACTTTATACACTCTCGAATCTGTTTTCTTTTTGTTTTCTCAAGTTTTAGTTTTTTTCGCATTCTTCTTAGCTCAACTGCATATAATGCATATTTAATTTTGTTGAAATTATTTGATTTCATGTTTCTACTACTTCCTACGTTATATTTTACTATTTTACTATATTAATATTAATATAAATAACGATTATTTTTGATTATATATCATACATACATTTTCTTATAATTGAGTCTCATTGGCCAGTCCTCCTTTATCATCTATCAATTACAATAATAGTAACTGAAAATGAACATCTCTATTGCACGTTGGAGTGTTCGGAAATTGCGTTTCATCTACTGCGCCACACACGTATTATGCCATCTGGCGATATGTTACTAAATTGCGCTGTTTCTTCCATTTCTACTGCTTACAATAAATCATGCTGCGTCACGTCACCTCGCTCACTCGGCACTTGACTCAATTAGTTTACGCCTGACTTAAAACAACTATAGCCGAAAAAACTATGCAATCAAATCCATGTTTGACGCAGTGACGTGAGAGTTTTGTTTTGGTGGCCGGTTGAAGTTTCAAAGAAGTGTAGTTGTTTGTGATTGTTTGTATTGAATTAGTTTTATATATGATTAGTTTTGGATGTCGTTCATTCTTTCCGCATTCTTCCTTTCTAAAAGAAACTCCACGATTGCACAATTTTGTGATACACGCAAATTCGTTGAATAATATATGGGACAAGTAATCTTCAAGGAACTATTACAGAATCATTGAAATACATTTTCGTAGAAATCACGATACAAGAATAAATTCTTCAGTTGTCACTAAATTATATTCTTCCGTTTCTAAAACATTCCATTCGACATTCAAGAAATTTGTTCTACAAACAGTCCTCGCTCAAATTCCCCATTTGTTTTGCAGATTGAATCACCATCCGGAGAAAGGCATCTACGACCTTCTAATTTCCAACGCCAGCTATGACAGAGACAACGGCAAGTTCGAATGCAAAGTTAAGGCGGGAGGATCGGGAACCAATTTGCATGTACAGAAGTACAGTTTGACAGTTTTAACGGTGCCCCAGACCCCCGAAATAGCGCCTGGGTCTCACGTGACCGTTACTGAGGGGAAGCGTCAAGAGCTGACCTGTGCCAGCAAGGGTGGATCTCCGGACCCTCAAGTCAAATGGTATAGGGAAGGTGAGTTAATATGTTTTGATATTTGTGATCATTAAATATTCTTCCGAATAAGCTTAAGTTTCAGAAAATGTTTTAGTATTCATGAAGGAGAAACAATTTCATATCATTATACAAATACATTCAAAGTACTAAAAATCATCCAAATCTATTGTTAACACTGGTCTACAATGGTTTTGTTGCCCTAGATATGAAAATGATTTTGGGTCTATTTATGCACACAATTCGTGAAACTATCAATGATTTTGTAGGATTTGCTCTGATTTCTTTTTAAATCTTTATTTTCATTTTACATAACAAAATCGTAAAACAAGAAACAAAATAACAGATATATTTATAATGTCAGTTATGTTTTGAGAAATTCGGATACATCGAAGTAAATAAAGAGGAAAATGTCGAAAATAAATTTCATATTTCCATAAAACGCCTTTTATGAGCTTTTCTTCTATAATTTTTCAGGGGACAATCTCTTTTCAAAGACCAGCAGTAATCTGCCATCATGTGACAATCCCATCGACCTTGATACCTTTCTTCCATCACTTTCAGATCTTGATGAAACCGCTCTCGCTGTTCCTCACTATAATTTCCTAAATTATCCGGAAATTTATCTAGATGATTGCGGAGATAGTGTAACTTAATACTCATATTTGCTCCTAAAGTCTGAAAGTTTGTCAGCATACTTTGCACAATTTCTTCATAATTTGCAGCTTTATGGTTACCTAGGAAATTTTCGACAACCAAAACAAAACTTTTTCAAGCTTTACTTTCCGGAACAGTCATAACTTTGATAAAATCTGAGTCTTTCATCAATTGCCGTATTTGAGAACCATCAAATATTCCACCTTTCAATTTTTCCATACTAAGCTTCGGAAATTTTCTGCAAATGTAATTAAAACAATTTCCGTCTTTGTTCAACGCTTTTACAATTTGCTTAATCATACCTAACTTAATATGTAATGGTGGAAGTATGATTTTGTCTCTGCTCACCAGCGGCTCCTTATTACGTTGGCTTTACCGACAGTTAAAGAATTTCTTACAGGCCAAACATCTTGTTCCCAATGAAGTTGCTTTGCTCTACTATCCCACATACAAATAAAGCAAGGGTATTTTGTATATTCACTTTGTTGGCCAAGTAAAAATTAACCATTTTAAATCCACACAGATCGGCCATTGATGCTCAGAGTATTTAATTTTCTCTAAAACTAATTTTACATTTTCATATTCTTCTTTGAGTTTCGTTGAATGGGCAATTGGAATTGATGCAAATTTATTTCCATTGTGCAATAAGACGCATTTTAAACTTCTTTTGCAACTATCAATAAAAAGGCGCCATTCAGTAGATTTGTACTCTTTTAAACCCATGTCTATAAGCAGCTTCGCGATATCATTACAATACACTAATCCTTCATTTTCACTAAAAAATTGTAATAACTCTTTTTCTCGCGTTCTGTATGTTGTAATTGTTACTATTGGTGCCAATAAATTTTTTTCTTTCAATCTTGAGGCTAACAGTTCTGATCCTTGTTTTGATAAATTGAGATCACGTATTAAATCACTGAGTTCATTTTGAGAAAATAACTTTGGCGTAGATGTTTCACCTTCCCATTCTATTCCACTAGTAGATGGTCCCGATTTCTGTGAATTTGGTAACATCATTGTTTCTGAGGGCATTCGAATTACTTTTGAAATGTATATGGGCCGAGGGAGATTTTCACTGTGTAGAACCGGACATTTCGTAGACTGTAAGTCTGGGTATCTCCACGTTTGATTTCGATTAAAACCTTTAACATCTACTACGCAAAAGTAACAATCATCTAAATGATTCGTAGGCTCCATCCAGATCATAGAAATACCAAAGTCTAATCCAGAACGTTCACCTTTTTTCCACAACCGTAAAGACTCAACACAGGACTTACAAACTTTATTAGGAACCCATGGTTTACCTAATTTGTCCATTTTGAAACCAAAATATTCAACATAAGTCTCCTTGACAAAGTCTGTGATATTTCTTTTTGTTTTTTGGTATATAAACACCGCAAATATAACAAAATAAATCACTACAATATTTACACTTTCTTCGTGACGAACTCATATTTTAGACTAGAAGACAAATATATAAGAATGGACATTCAGTAATTGAAACAAAATATTAATCCATGACACTTTATCCAGATTTACGTGTATATGTACTTCAATATTGTCAAATAACTGAGATCTCAGCTGTTCTGTGGAGCAAGGGGTCTGAGAGTGGGGATCAGGTGATGCTTATAATTGTTCAAAATATAAGAAATGCAAAAATCATGAAAATACGAGCACATTGAGAACTTTCATGAATATATTCGTAATCTGGGCACTTGAAAACATAAAAATTTGCGATGATATCCAGGGCAACAATAAAAATTTTTTTTTGTAGAGCTGTGATAATCTATTGTTTTCTCTTCAAGGAAGGTCTCTCCTTAAATAATATAGTTATGACAACGCATAGCCCTATCAAAACCTTTCTTAAACGTATTTTGTGCAATTAATTAACCTAAGTTAATGCTGTGAATCTGCTGTTGTCTTGTATTGATACAAAACAGATGGTCTGATGTGATAATAATGTTTTGAATTAAGAAAAATGATGGCCGAAGCATTATCAGAAAAATGCGATGGTAATTTGATAGAATTTCTAAAATTTATTACCAAAGATTCATTCACAACAGCAACTTTGTAATGTGGTGCTTTATTGTGATGCAAAACCCATGAACATTTTTACCTAAATATGTTCCCTTTGAAGAGTTTTGCTCTCCCAAACATGAAATGACATTCTTCTAACGAAAACTCGGGGCACTTACAACTGCGATAATCGAAACAAAAATGTCAGCTTCATCTGCTCTTCAGATCGACCTTGCATATTTTTGTTCGATTACATGATTTGTTCTATTTTCATTTGGAAGGTGCCACTAGGAAACTTGTTGACTAGGTATTGCAGACAAGACAATTGTCTTGTGTGTGGGATACGAGATGATTCGCGAGACACAGATATTTTAGCAACTATCTTAATAAACGATTGTGTTCTGCCAATTTTTCTTTATTTTAAAGATGTTAAGTTGAATATTTTGTTGGTCAAATAAATTAAAATGAATTTTTTACCACCTCTATGCTGCTTTTGAATATACTGCCCATTAATATGCACGTGTTTTTAATAGAATCGTTTCACCATAAACCTTATAAAAAATTTTCAGCGATTTGGGACACGAAATTCCATTTAAATTGTAAAATAAATAAGCGATTTTTTTTCATCCTATAATGTATTCCTCCTTCAACTTTGCAATTAATTATTTGAATTATTCTGTACAGACGATTCGAGTTCTGTCAAAAAGTGCATGTATCTGATTTGCCATTCTTAAAATATCGAAATATGATCGCTGTTTACATTTCTGAGGAAACGACAAATGTGCCATCTGTTATAACTACCAAAAATTCACTATCAACACTGCGCCAAGAAACTGAAAAATCAAATTTATTTCGAAGAATTATTTTCCTGCACTAAGGAATGCTGAAGAACACTGGAAATGAAAATGGTACCCATAGAAATTGAAATTAAACTAATAATGAAAATTGTGAAACTTCTGTAATGGGTCATAGAACTCCAAAAACCGTTAATACCGAATATTTCCACCCCTAACGAGAATTACTGCATGGCATCTACGATTCATACTCACAATCAATGAACTTAAGGCATTCTAGTCCATTTCATTCCAATTATCGATCTATCTGTTCCGAACCTCATTCACACTAACTGGCTGGCTTTGCTGGCTTGCTTTGCATGTCCAAGACATGTTCGATGGGTCTGAACTTTGTACAGGCCACTCCATTGAAGTGCTTTCGAGCTCTTGAAGGTAGCTAGTTCCTAACGATATGAGATCGGTGAGGTATGGGGTTCCCATGCATAAACAAAAATTTGCCCACTATTTACGATGATAAGATCAGTGGGAACGTTTGAAGTAATTCTTCCCCCCACCATTATTAATCCTCCACCAAAACCATAGTTAGGTAAAATGTTACACTCTGAATATCTCTCATTTGGACGTCTGTACACTAGACAACGTCGATCGCAATGAAAAAGACAGAATCTCGACTCATCTATGAACAAAACTCTCCCAATCAGCTTCGAACCAATTGACTTATTTCTTGGCAAAATTCAATCGGGTTGGAGCTGGGTCTCGAGCTGTGACACGAAACCTCAAGATAAATTTCAGTGCTAATTTGCATTCCACTGTTCTTCGAAGGTATGTAGCAGTAGCGAACCGTTGTCTCATCGAAGAAATTCTTAAATAACTGTTATGATTCGCCGTTGTTCTTCGAAGTAATATTTGTCCAGGTCTCCTTTCATGACTACCAGTCTCCCTGTACCTACAGATCATTCGACAAACAGTTAAATGGGACATCCCAAGTCTTTGGCCTATTCTTGTACAAGTCCAACCTCGGTCATATAACACATTCTACCGAGGTCAAATTTCATAATTCGCGTTGCATTACTACCGACAATAAAAATTTCCTAAGAACAAACGTTACTCAAAAAAATTGATCAATTGAAAACAACTGCTGTTATCAATATTAGGTGGTTTCTTACAAAATCTTGATTTATTTCTTTCATTTTATTTTTCATGGAAGGAACATGTGCCCCAAGAAAAATATCGAATTTTGTTGAAATATGTCTGGACATGTCCGAGAAAAAAGATTTGTTAATAATTAGCTACCTACAAAAATAAATTGGAATATTTATATTGCGCATCAATTTCTTGGTGCAGTGTATTAAATATTGTAAATATTCTTTCAATGACTCATCAGCTATCAAATTGATGAGGCTCTGAAATATTCTTGGATAATCAGATTCCGTCCTCATATCATGTATACTAAGTGCGAGCTCTAACCTAACCTATATCTGTAGCATATGTAATTCTTGATCCAATCTTAACCACTTTGTGTTGTGTTCGGCAATGTTGTGCAAGTATCCATTGATGAGTTATTCTTAGATAATAATTTTCTCGAGAAAAGTTAACTTCATTTTATTAATTAAATCATGCCTTAAGTTTCCATGGAACTTGACTTCTTCACTTTATTCTGATGTCACTTACATCACTACTTATCCAATCTAAATTACCTCCAGTCTTAAGTCCTCCTTACAGAGAAACTATATATTTGATTCCCATGAAGTGCTTTTATTGAAATTTTTATAGTCATAATCAGATATTATCTTAGATTTCAAGATACTAACAATATGATTCATTTTTGGTTCATACGAACTGCCTTTTGTTAGGATGATCATGTTCGAAGTACCACCAATGAATTTAATAATGTCATTGACGCATATTTTTCATTACCGCGTAGTTCGAAGTGTTTAAAACTGGGAAACGATTTAGGGAAAATCCTGACTATGAACACTTAAAAGAAAATATCACTTACTATCAACCACATAATTAATCTTGTAATGTCTTCTGTAAACTGAATACAGGTCACAAGCCAACTATAAAAACGACGAAAAAAATTGATTGAAGTCTGGAGGAAATATTGCTTCGTGCCGGTAATTCAATTACATGTCAGAAAAATTCACACACAGTTATCGACCGATAAACTGCTGGAAATAATTGAACATAGCCCGTCAAAATTTTATATTACCATAAAAAGGACGATTTATGACCGATATAAAAATTTATGAAAGGTTACGACGACCATTACAAAACGGTTAACAAGCATGAAACTTTCAAAACTTTAATCGTTCTGGATTTGTTAGAGTCCTAAAAGGAAAGTATTGAGAGTCGTGTAAAGTTATGCCAACTTTGGATATTAAGTAATTATGGGAGTTTGGGGAAAATATCGCATCCACACCAATATGTAGAATAGGATGGATGGAAAATTAATTCGTGTAATTTTGATATTGCTTCGGCATAATTATGATGACGGTCCTTCCTTGGTGCACATTCACTCGATACTGGTGCTATTTTCACCCAGTACTAATGATGGTTCGGAATTTCTCAAAATTCTCGAATTTAAGTAATTCCTTCATTGCTTAACAAGACATGATAAGTGCTTTCGCGTTCGTTTGTGATCGTGGCCATCAATTCCTATACCTATCATATTATCAGTTTTTTCATTCAGGCGTCACCAGAAACCTTCTTTATGGTTCTTTCCTAACCGCGATATCTCACGAATGGTGAGTTGTAAGAGAAAAAGTGACTGAACCATTTTTGTAGAGAATAATATGATCTACAATTTTTGTCTGATTTATTTTTACGATAAAACTTACCGTTTTGGAGAAAAATGGAAAAAACCTAAATTTTGCATGTTTGACCTTCAATAAAATTTTTTGCAGAAGTAGGATCGAAGGGGATTTTTGACATTTCATTTATAATGATGTATTTAACGTCTCTGCAAATTTTCAGCTCTATGCGAATTTTGGCTAGGTCAAATGTCTATTTTGACTGGACTAGTATAGCGACATTTCCTGGCGCTCATTGTTTTCATGTTCCTCCCGATATCGTTTGTAATCCTGATTTTTGGTTTTCCTCTTCTGCATTGTTCAACTGATCTCCATAACAATATTTGAATGCTCAGGCATTCTCATTACGTAGCCCATTCATTTTACCTGCTGGTCTTAATGACTATCACTATATTTGGTTCCCAGTATACAGGGTATCCTCCAATAACAAACTTTGAATGATAGTTTCAGAAGAAATCCTAAGACAAATTAGTGAGGAGAGCATTGTCCGAAATCACAATTTTCAAGGTACGAAATACATAGCTTGTTGTACAGAACGTGACATTCGTTACCATAGTAGAATGATTATCAAGAGTGTCGAGTTACTTTTAATTGATAAATGTCAGAATATTCTTTTCGATAGATTATTATTGTTTTCAAATCTTAAATTTAATGTAGAATATGCACATGTGATCTACGATTATGGTGGATGGAAACGCTCGACAAACTACTGAGGAATGATTCTGTGGTGATGAAATACATATTAATAAGATTATTTCCATCAAAAATCATTTTGAATTTACATTCCATTTCGAAGTTGTCAAAATTCATCAAAAAAAATAGCGAATAAAAGAGTTGCTCAAAATCACCACCTTTGACTCGAATGCATAGCTCACATCTACGAAGAATAGTATGAATATGATGGACGTTGTTATTTCTAATTCTATCGGCGCATTGATTATCTGTTCTCGTAACTGTTATCTCTACACGGTAGTCGAGTGGTTTCATGTACAAAAGCTTCCATACACAAAAACAGTTTGAGATCCGGTGACCGTGGTGGCCAAGCAATTGGACCATCCCTACCAATACACAATGTAGATGCTCCCACATGTTGATCATACATATTCTTAATAAAATTTAGCGAAACATCAGCTAAATTGAACGATTTCAGTAAAAAATTTCAATTAATAATGAAACTCAATATGATTTCTACAATATGAAGGGACAAGGAGCTATTATTATAAATGCCACCCTAAACGTTGATACTAAACTTCCTTTGCAAAAGTCTTTGCCTAACCGCATTTGGATTCTGCAGGGCCCATAAATGATCATTATGGAAATCATTTATACCATCTCCTGTGATACATGATTCTTGAGATATTAAAATCTTAGAAATTAAATCGCAGCTTCTTTCTCCGACGAACTCAGGCCCCATTCCAAAAAAATTTAGCGAATCGTTGCTCGTCAAAACTGAGGGAGATAGATTTCCCTACCAACGTTATTTATTGAGAAACATCTTGCTAATCTGAACGCTTCTTTCCGGTACCGACGGTTTATCACCTAAATCACTAAAATCATGTGCATCATCATTGTCTTCTCCACTTTCCCTGATTTTCAATGAATCTTTTCGCTCTCACGAGCTGCCGGCTTCGTGGTTGATGGCATGTATCACGCCTATTTTCAAAAGTGGCGACAAAACATCTCCAAGAAATTATCGTCCCATAAGTTTAACGTCAGTAGCCTGTAAGGTTTTCGAGAGAGTGGGTCTCGATCAGATGCTTGACTTCCTCCTAAAAAACGATATAATTCTGAGAAATCAACATGGCTTTTTACCTGGTCGATCTGTGATCACCAATCTTCTTGAATTTGTAAATTCTTCGACGGAATCGATAGATTCTGGTACTCCTGTCGATGTTGTCTACCTTGATTTCTCGAAGGCATTTGACAGGGTGCCACTCAGATGGCTGCTCATGAAACTCGAGCACTTCGGGATAAGGGGGAAATTGCTTGCTTGGATCAGAGCCTTTCTTGGTGATAGGGAGTACTTCGTTCGAATCTCAAATAAGAATTCTGCATCGAGACCAGTTACTAGCGGTATACCATATTGTTCTGTTCTGGGTCCTGTGTTGTTTCTCATATACACAGCCGATTTACCACTTATCTTGAAATCTGAGTGCTCGCAATTTGCTTATGATAACAAGTTATATACCAACCCCATCCTCGACGGCGCTTTGTTGCAAGACGATTTAAACATGATATCTCGATGGTGTACTGATTGGTTGATTCCCCTTAATATTCAGAAGTACGTAGTTCTTCACATCAGTAAGAAAAATCCGAAGCGTGTTTATTCCCTTGATGGGGTTCCACTCAAAACAACAAGCTTTCATAACGACCTCGGTGTTATAATTTCAGAGGATCTTAGTTGAAGCAAACACATTTTATCGATCATCACTAGAGCTAAAAAGATGACCTACCTAGTTTCCAAGTCATTCTTCAATTGTGAGCTACAAGTTGCCTCAGAAATTTATACCACTTATATAAGGCCTCTCCTGGAACTCGCTGGTCCTGTTTGGTGGCCAGGTTTGAAGGGTGCACCGAACTTCTCGAGGGTATGCAGCGATGGGCAACGCGTATTCCATATGGGCGCTTGCGTCCGAGTTACAGTGACCGTCTTGAGATAATGAATTTAACTTCTTTCGCGGACAGACGTGAGAGAGGCTACCTTATAGGCACATATCTAGCCCGTCATGGCCTTTTTGGGATTGACTTTGCGAGGGCACAACTAAAAGCTGAAGAAAGAAAACTTGAAGACTACGTGTAGACAACACTTTTTGCCGAACAGAGTTTTCCAGAGGTGGAATGGACGGCCGAACAAAGTTGTGAATGCTTCTGGTGTGAATCAATTCAAGAACAATTTTGACGCCTGGAATAAAAACGTTGTGCGCGAAAGTTTCAATTGGTTAAGCCAAACCGATTTCAGTTTGAGTGCCTGAGGTTGATGTGTTTGATATGTGTAGTGTTTTGTTTGAATTTTCTTATTCCCATTCATTATTTTTCTTCACTTTCACTGTTTTCTTCTGTTAATTGATCTTTGTATAATTCTCATGTAATTTATATATTTTGTAATTATTTTTTTTGAGTCATACAGGCTTCGGCCTCGGCTCTTCTACTATGTTATAATAATAATAATAATAATAAATCTGAGCATACTGCTGCGTTCAAACAATAATTATTATCTATCGAAAAAGATATTCTGGCTATCAAAGGTCACTCAACATTCTTGATAACCATTTTACTATGGTTACGAATGTCAACTTCTCTACAACAAGATATGTACATATTTCATTCCATATATGATAACACCCACGGTACGTGCATCGTGATAACACCACAGAACTGCTCTTGTATATCAAAAACTGTGATTTCAGGACCCGGGAGGATCAAGTTTCGATTCTGAATATCTGCAAATTTGAAAAGATTCGGACCGTGCTGTTCTCACTAATTTGCCTTACCATTGCTTCAAGAATCATCTCCCAAAGTTTATCATACAGCTTGGGGGACACCGTCTTTATCATACAATTTATTTCGCCGGCTCGGTGGCGTAGTAGATATGATGCTCGTCTCCTGCGCAGAGTTACCTGGGTTCAATCCTCACACAGTCGGTGCGATATTTCGGATTCTGGGAATCGCTTGAGTATCCATCTTTCGGAGGAGATGTAAAGCCGTCGATCCTGTCTAACAGAGATGTGTTGGACATTAAAGATACCTTCCCTCGACACGAGAGTGGTTCGGCAAAATCACCGGGTTAGTGAGGTGATAGAATTTCCCGACCTGTCATTGGCCGAAAGGCGGAAATAGAGCACGTTAAAGGAATAACAAACAAACAATTTATTTCAAAAGTCTTTTTGGGTTACTGTCATATGTCATAATATGGTTATCCTGAATAAATTTCTTCACCTCAGTTGTGGCAAAAGAGGGAGAAACGTTTACAGACGGAAATAATTATGGGTTTTATTTCTACCGAAATGTTATCCCGTGTTAGAGCAAAACCAAGGTATGAGACTTTCCTCATTACTTCAATCTCATCCTTGTTGTTGATTAGATATTGTAATTCATCAAATCAAGGTGTTGTTCATTAATGAACCCGTAGCCAGTGTTTTAATGAACCCAAAGCCAGAATTTCTTCAAAAGTTCTGTAATGTTCTTTGACACCCTGTTTCGATATACTGATTATTTCTATATTGTCGGCATAGGTTAGTTCCCAAAAATCTGGAGATATGGAACATTTTATGTCCTTGAAATATTATTTCTTACTCCAAGGTTCGTCTATTATGTTTATCTCGATAAACGATCATTTCAAACATTTTAGTTCCTGATACTGATGAATTATCATAGTGCTAAATTATTTTGATACTAATTTAATGCCATTTGAATCGCCGTTGCTCAATGTCGTCCTTGCCCAGATCTCTTTTCATGACTACCAGTCTTCCTGTACCTGCGAATCATTCTGGAAACCTTTGAAAGGGCTTATTCTTGTTCAAGTCCAACTGATCAACAAGTGCCGTTATCAATATGTAGTGCTTCTTTCCAAATCTCAATCTATTTCTTACATTCGATTGCTCTTGAGAGGAACATGTGCACCAAGAAAATAAAACATGTATCAATAATTAGTTCTCTACCAAAAAAGAAATTTGAAATATTGAAATTCTGCCAATTTCTTGGCGCAGTGTACCAGGTTGTTCAATAACTTCTGTCGTTCGATAAGAAAACACAATATTATGGTTCAAAATACACATTAATATACAGTATAATCTACCTGAACATTAATACACTTGCTCCAACGATTCTCCAATCTGTGGATCCCATCCCCGAAGTGAGAATCCGGAAGTTCTGCAAAATACGCTTCAACAGACGTTAGACCTATTTATTTGATGGAAAACGCTTACCTAACATACATTTTTTGAGATCTGAGGCCAAATCTGGTTAATACGGTGGATGCTCCAACAATTCGAACTTTAATTCATGAATTTTAGCCATTGTCAAAATGCTCTTGTGACACAATGCATTGTCCTGATGAAAAAGGATTTTTCTCTTCTGCAAACCAGGTCCTTTTTCGTGAATTTTTTCCTTTAACTGTTCCAAAAGGTTGCAATAATATTCAGAATGAATTGTTTTACCAGTTAGTAATCCACGAACAAAATTCCTTTCGCATCCCAAAAAACTGATGCCATAACCTTCTTGGCCGTTTTCCGGACACGAACTCGTTTCGAAGCCGATAAACCAGGTCCACACCACTCTTTAGCCTCTTGTTTTGATTTAGGATCATGGTGATACACCCAAGTCTCATCCATAGTGATGAATCGACGCACAAAATCCACTTTATCCTTTTTAAAACGCTCCAAATGTTGCTGAGAAAGTCGCATTCGAATGTGTTTTTGTTCCATTGTTAGCGAATGCGGCACCCATTGTGCACACAGCTTCCTGAAACCCAAAATTTCACTTGAAATATGGCTCACACTGCCTAATGAGATGTGTGAGCCTCCACTAAATCTCTCTCAGTCAATCGACGATCTTCCAAAACCATATCCTGTATTTTGGCTATGATTTCTGATGTTGATGCGCTTTTTGGACGTCCTTCACGTGGATCATCTTCAAGGCTTGTACGACCACGTTTAAATTCAGCAACTCATCTTTCTACTGTTCTAATTGTAGGTGAACAATCATTATATACTCTTAACATTCGTTCGTGAATTTCTTTTGGTGCTACATCAAAAATAAGAATTTTATCACTCCACGATATTCCATTGTACAAAAATACTGTGACACGGCGACACTAAATGGCTTGTAAACAAAGAATGAATTGACAGATTGAAATGATCCTTCACATGCGTTCATATAAAGAGTGTACCAACAAAACAAAAACAAATTTGGACTAGTAGCAACACCCGCTCTTATCGAACGATAAAACTTGTTGAACAACCTTGTAGATGAAAGTCTAATATGATCAATGAGATGCGCTGTGCGAATATATTCCTAGTTATTACAAAATTTCGATATTTCTCAACTTTCTCAAAATACAAACTAAACCGAAATAATCGTATGACAAAAACGCAATATACTGAATATTAAGATAGAATTGTTACGAGAACGTCAAATTAAGCAGCAAGAACGGATGTAATAATTCTCATTTCTTATAAATTGAAATGGGAATAAGAACATGTTCCCAGGCCATTCGTGGTGATTGAGAACACTAAATGGGACTTTAATATGTCGGTTCATTATTTCATGTCATTTCATGGAGATAGAGGAATTATAAGACAACTTCCCCTTATACAATCACGGTACAATGAGTAGCCTGATGAGTTTACAGAAGTTAATTGGCGGATGTGATACTTGCAGTCTTGTGGTTTTCACTTTTTCTCCAAATCTCGACCACAAAATGCTCCGCTCGAGAGTCAGGTACGATGGGATTTTTTTGGAATTGATGAAGGATCAGTTCTTGCATTGTTATGATTTCAATGGGGAAATGATTATTTTTCCTTGTTAATGATGAATGATTTGTTGGTGAAGTTAAATTTTAATAGTTCTATAAAATTACTTTCACAATAGGGTTAATCGTTTGAGCAATAATAAAAATTATTGATGCATAAGTCGTAGTTATCAGAGATAACTCCTTCCAGATTTAATTGACCACTTAATTATAACTACTAATTGCAAAAACTTAAGGACACAAAATCTCTTAATAACCCTTCATACACGAAATCATTGAAGACTACATAAATTACTTTTGAATTAATTAAACTAAACTTTGCACTATTCCTGAACTTCAACAAGATATCCTTTTATTACATATGTATCATATGAACTTCTTTTGAATTAAATTAAATACGTCTTTATTTCGAGGATGATATCCTGCCACTTCTTGAATGATTTATAAAACAAAGTATAAGAATTACAGCAATTATCTCTCAATTATTATTGATAATCGTACTTCTCTTCAATTGCATGAAGCTAGATGTGTACATAGACCGATTAGGGTTAGAGTTAGTGCAAAAGATAAAGCAACCCTTATAAGGTTGTCTGTCTGTTTGTCTGTCGATGCAATGTTTTCATGTTGACGCGAATTATATCAGAATTAATTGTATTGAACAGAATTATTGA
Source organism: Cryptolaemus montrouzieri (assembly GCA_013387265.2). Classification (NCBI taxonomy): domain Eukaryota; kingdom Metazoa; phylum Arthropoda; class Insecta; order Coleoptera; family Coccinellidae; genus Cryptolaemus; species Cryptolaemus montrouzieri. The sequence goes on along the minus strand of JABFTP020000021.1, from coordinate 87,554,701 downwards.
AAAAATTGCATGAAATATTTTGTTATCATCTTATTATTCAAGAATTCTTTAGTACATAATCTCTTTAATCTTGTTGAAAGATTATCTAGGTAAGACAACAAAATACTATTAATAAATTCATAACAATCTATTACAAAATATATAAATTGTACATATTATTCAGAACAAGTCACACCTACTTCTGAAAAACTTTTCGAAAATTGAATTTTAGAACTAATTCTGAATTAACATCAAGAAAATTCAGCTTGCACCTGCAGTACTTTTACACAAGATTTATTACTTTATCTCAGAATGTGAAAAATTATTTTCAGTATAAGTATGAGATAGTCTCACCTCAGTTTAAATGATCACATTTAGATAGATCATTATCGTTACAGTGCTATATTGCTCGATTTTGATGATTACAAAGTTACTTGAATTACATGAGATTATCAAAAAAATTACATGAATAATTTTGAAACAATTAAAATAATTGCTGTCTATGTTACCAAAATTGTCATTGGATTGTAACCACCATACCTTTCTTTAATTTGAATTACAGCTCTACAACAGAACTTATGAATTACATTAACAACTACCCAATCTCCAACTCGAATGAAAGATCACTTCCACTATGAAAATGGTATTATTTAACTCAATGGATTATTCCAGGTGGATAGTTCGTTTTTGTTACAGAATTATATTCTCCTTAATATAGGTTAGTTGACTTACGACTAATATTTTATAACATTAATAATTATCCGGTATATAGAAATTACATGAATTACCTGTAAATATCTTGAATTAAATCAAATTATCAAAGATCTAATAGATAGTTTTTCTGAATGACTCCTAAATTAACAGAAATATAAAATTACATCTTATACGAAGATCAAATGAACTCGAAATTTGCTGAGAAAATCTAAAAATTTTTGTCTGAATTCGGAGAATAATTCTGAAATATCATAAATTACCGTTGATAATTTGAAATTCTTCAGTAATTACTTGACTAATTTGTAATTTCATGTATTTCAGAAGACACATCTTGTAAAGACCAGGAAGGAACGTGAGATCTCTATCTTCTGTGGTGGACCACAGAAGAGAACATGGTAGAAAATTTGTTACTCTTACTACAATCTTCGTTATTTACTACGCATCTCCATATCATCACATTTCTTCCTAATCTTCATAAAGAGTGTATAAGATACTGAGTAATTATCTAACCATCATAAGTCCAAGTGCTTTGAATATGACAGTTGTTTTTTGTGTCACCACTCTCTATTATACTTAGCTAAACTAAATGAACTCACTACGATATTTTCATTTCGAAGGTAAAATTTCTATCTCACGTTCATAGCTGCAAAAAAACAGTGAATGGTATGCGAAAATTACACAGAAATTGGTAACAACCTAATTAAAATATTCATATCACCTCTGGGTTTTCCCCATTATTAGAATTGTTTCATTTATATTTCTCCGGAGAGTAATAAAGTAGTTGGCTGCCTATGCCATGCGACAACAAACAGGTAACGGTAGATTGCGAACAGGTTTCTCACATATATGGTAATTTACATCTAAATTACGTTATTTTTTACATTATTCAGTCATAATGACGAACATCGAATTTTATCTGATTCCGTTCTCTCGAATTGTAAAGATGTTTGACAAACACCATCTGATTTTCTCACGACAGAAGTGACCGAGTTGCATTAAGTGATCACCTAGTTCTAGTAGAAATCTTAGTCTATTAATAAACGTTTTCTTCAAACGTGTCATGAAAAAATTGAATGAAATATTAATAGCAGCTCACATTATTATTAATTTATATTACAGATTTCTCAATTCAAAGATAAAAAGGGCATTCAGTTTTCAGCAATAATTCAGAAATTATGATTAACTGGGAACTTATCGAAAAATATTGTTTAAGAGGAAGAAATTTTGATAGAAAGGTCTGAACCTCAAAATCTATCTCTATCGTATATAATTTAAATTTAGCATTGAAAAGAGGACTCCGCCTGGCCTTCACAATGCGAGCTTTTGGACTCTACATTATGTTTTCATATTATACTTGGATGTTATTGTGACACTACCACACGTTCTATATACTTTATTAGCTATTTCTGTCCTGTGTGATTATTTACATACCCATCATCGACCGTTGATAAATTTCAACCACCATGTTTCTTTAAAACCACCAACTCTTCCCGAATGAATCTAACATATAGCAAATCTGTATATATTAATTACTATTTTCAATATGAAATAAATTAACTACTATCCAGGTACGTTTTAAAACTTACCCACTACTTGATTCATACATCGTCGATCCTTTGCTACTACAGAACCAAGAGCTGTGTGCATTCGGTAAAATTTAATATATGAAATCTCCTGTTTACATCATTCCTTGTTTGCTCAAGTTACACAATTAATAACCTTCCCGAATCTTCAATATCATGTGATGTTACTTGGCTGTAAAGTAAATTCAACAAGCTCCTGCAATCCCAAAAACATTAACAACATTGGCCATGAAATAAACTTCATCGAAAGCATTATTTAAAAAGTCACCAATTTGTGTACGCGTAAAAGTCACAGCTTTCTTCGAAGCGTAAGCTTTTCATTTTGTTTCAGAAGCGTAATTAAAAATATTTCGAAATATCTCTATACATTGTAACATACTTAAAATCAGTAAATAATTCGACTACACTACTGTTGACGGCTTTTGTTGTTGTGCAAGTTCCGAAAAATTAGGCAATAGGACCGCCTCGGAGAAAGAACAACATATCTTTTTCATCTTCCGTTGCATAAAACTTGAATACGCCGTTTCGTAAATTGCCTGCTATTTAGCTGGCAATAATGTTTATAACGCTACTTTCGCTGCTTCTACTTACTCCGATGTTGTCAGAGAAAATTCAAAAGTACACATTTTTTCTTTCTGATTTTTCAAAATAACTACTAAACGACCACTGAGTTCGCTATATTTAGATCTAATAACATAATTTAATTGACAGACGTTTAATCACTTCAAAGGTTTCCTTAGCAAAACTGGTCTAATTGTCGCTATAAGTACAACAATTCAGTGTAAATCCTCGATTTTCACGTCACAGAGAGAAATTGTGTATATAACATTGGATTTAACTCGAAGCCAGATCTAACAACAAAAAATATAACAGATATTAAAATTCTAACTGCCCTTGGTTTCCACTACACTTTTCAAGTAGATGACTAATTGTCTCCAGCTATGCTCATGTGGAGAAGGCTAACCAACTCAACTCAAAGTTGTTCTTCGGCGCCACCACGTTTGATTAACAACTCGAACATGGAAAAATCGTCACGATGTCTGTGAAGCTACAATTGAAACACCAAAGTCCGTTGACTCAAAAGGAATTTATTATTCTTCAACACAAGTGAACCACATTGGTCAGGTGACTCAGTTAAAGCGAATAGAACGATATGGGTAAAATACTGGCAGGTTAACTACTAATATCTGATAAAATATGAAGAAAATAATCAATATTTCAGCTCTACGACTCGATCAACTGAACAAATTGTGATCACAAGATGTGCTAAGCTTAAGTTTATAGTTAATTGAAATATTTGTATTAAAAGCTGTTAAAGAATGTTGAAAATGAAAAAAATCAACAAAAAGAGAAAATTAATTCGGTTGATCAGTTTCAATAGGATGTATTTTATCTGTATCATATGTACCAGGTGAGAGGAGTGGTTGGATCCCCGTAACAGGGGTACAGCTCAACTTTCCAAATCCAAGCGTTGCTCCAATCCTGTGATACAGATCAATTCCTCTACCTCCGATCTATTTAGTCGTTCCTATGTTATGACACCGACACCAGTCCGGAATTCACTAGCCAATTCAAAGTTCAGACCAATCCGAAATCATCAAGCCAAACCTGAGCTCTTTATACCATCCCAAGTTCTATTTCTGAATTATATCTTACCCCAAGATGTAAAAGGGAACCACATGCTTCCTTCAAGTCCAAAATGGTGGCAAGATGTATTGTTCAAGCTCCAAAATCAAAAAAGAAGAATATACGGCCAAGTAATCCAAACCAGAGCTAATCCTGATTTAAAGAATAGAGATTTTCTCACAATCAAAACTCTCGCTATATCCCTGAGCTCGGAAAACATGAAATCAAAGCAAAATTTTCAAAAGCTTGATTGTTGGAGTTAATTCAGAAAGAACCGTTTGCCTTCAAAATTGATGAAACAAGTCCAGCATTAAACTTCAAATCTCACTCGTAGCAATCGTGGCCACGTCAAATCACAAAATCAACCAGAACCAATGACAACCTTAAGATAAACTATGATAGATCAACTTGGAGCTTCCAAGTCCTATTGAATCAACTAATTAATAATACACCAAGAAATTAATGAATAAATGAACGACAAGAACGTGAATAATCTTTGTTAGATGGTATAAGATTGAAATCAGAAACCAACCGAAGTTTTCTTACCGCCGGCAACGTCAGTAGTACGAGATGATTTTCATTTCTATAAAATTACCCAAACAAACATCGGAAGGGGCTGCTAAATTGTGTTGATAATCGAAGTGCATTAACTGGATATTCAAGATAATTATAATTTATTACTAGTGCAAAAGATGTTTTCTTAGCCGAATCGTTTAAAAATAATAGCAGGTCTGTACATGGTCATTTTGAAACGTTACATGTATGATACACCAGAAAAATATTAAATTTTATTCTACGCTTCGCATCAAGAGGCAATACAACCTCGCTTTGAAATCTGATACTTTTTCCGTTTTGTATATTCGACTAACAATTAATTTTTCCATAAGCTAGGTAGTTTTTAACTTAAAAAATATTCTCGGATTTCCGTTCTCATTAGAGACCACAAAAGGTTCAATCTATTTGTGTGAAAGTTATTCACTTTCTAGTGCTGTTCACACAAATGAGCTCAATAATATTATGCATGAAAGTTTTTCAATGTTGGTTAGTGGTTAATTATGAAATAAACAAAATACTATTTCGTTTAATTTCAAAATTTTATGATTAACTATATTAACGAAAATTTAATTCATCCATATTAACACGATTATCGATTTCCATATTATCTTGTTAATAAACTATATGGACTGAGTGAAAAGTTCTGGCTAAGTTATTTTCAATAATATAGTGTTTCATTGGTAATTTCATGAATTTAATGGAAAAATAATTTAAATATTAAAACATATACTATACTCATCATCAACACCAAAACTAAATCATTTACTAGAGAAATTACATAATTTGTAGAAAATAATGTCCGAGTGCACCCTGTGCAGCATACTCAAGTATTATTACTAATTTTTTCTGTTCTTTTTCTCCGAAACTTCCTCATCATACTCATTGAGCATAAACAATATTATTTCATCTCCATAAAACATTGGCTCATCATATTCATTTAGTTCGCCTTTTATTTAAAAACTCAGAACACTATAATAATATTCCTTTAAGGGAATATTTCGAATACAAACAGCGCTGTTTTTTCGCTTCTACTGGAAGAATATTCACTCGAAACAAAGAAAATATTCACATGCCGGAAACGCTCCAACGTATTTTCAACTGCACAAATGACTGTCGGTCATTTTAAAACTCCCTCTGCAGTTTTATTCGTTTATCTTAATGAATGAAATTTAATATCTGAATTTCATATTTTTACGACGAACGGTGTGATGAAATTTCTCTGAATTATGCATATTATTCTTGAGTCATCCTTCCATCCACTCTTTCATACGTTTTTTTCTTGATAACCGAGTTTAATAGAGGAATAACTCTTTCAACAGTTTTCCTGTAATAATTCAAGACAATTCAAAATATTATCGTAAAATATAAATATATTTATTCGTTTAGAAAAATCACTAAACACTAAATTATTGCTGAAAGAAATTCTATTACACTTTGGCACATTGATGTCATTGGTTGATAATGCAATAGTGTATATATTTTCATTAATTAGTATATTTTCGTAACAATTCAACAAGCCGAAGTATTCGTATACTTCATATAATCCAAATGATTGTATATAGAGAATAAAGAAATCGAACTCCTGGCAATTGATAAGACTATTACAGCATCAATATACTTCATCAAATCCTAAACATAACATAAAATATGAAAATATAAAAATCAATAAGAATATATGCTCTCCAGATCATTACCAACTAATATTTTCAATATACTTTTTTAATTCAGATTGGTATCACTGAATGTATTTAAATAATCAAATTTTTCATTATGGAGTGCAAAACGATCAAACACTGCCAAAATGTAAAATAATTACTGAATCTAACAATGTCCAAATTAAGTTTCAACACATAATTCGTATCACTCAATTCATGGTATAAAGTATTTTAGAAAGTACAAGAGATATCAAATTAAAGATGAATCTTCCCAAGTCAGAAAATGGTTGGACATAAAAAGTAATAGTATTGCATTGATGTATGAGAAGAATAATTATGCCTTGAAAGAAACGTATTTTTTGTTGCAACTTCGGAGTTGAAAGATAAATGCAGTGAACTTCGCCTTTCACGATATCCACTACATTTCTTTGTTGTTGGAAAAGCTCTAGTTTCGTAGATTTTCTCGTATTAAATCATGTTGAAAACACGTTTCTCCCATCATTTATTACATTAACGTTTAATTGCTATTGTAGCAAGGCTGAACCTCTCTTTTTGTATTATATATTTACACTTAACTGGCTGGTGAAGTAAAATTGAATAATTAAAATCTCTGAGGCAGAATCAAGACGAAATGAACGTTATCAGACTTATATTCCATGTTTACATTTCCAAAGGAGCGACCTCCTTCCTCGTTATTTCGTTAGTCTGCAGCTGAAATTTGCTCTGAACCAGTGACGTACACAAATAGACGATTCACAATTATAATGAAGAGAGCTAAGAAAGTTGTTAATTTTTCAAGATACGAATTTTTATTGATTGTAACTGAATTAAGGTGTTCTATGTTATATGGCAAAGTATACATTAAGACATGAAATTTGGTTTCCTGAAATGGAGTGGGTGTTGCCATTACGGTTCTCGACTTTCTTGACCATACAGTATTTATGCTGTTTATATCATACTCTATAACCTTTATTCCGTCTTTTCTGCAGCACCTGGCAACCAATATTCTTTATTACCAGTATTATTTATTTACAACACGAAACATCCTCTAATCATCAGTACCTTTTCCTAAAGATTCTAGGTGAAAGTATCGTTATTACCCACTGTCATGGACCCGAAACTCTTACTCGGTAATGATCATTACATTCTAGGTCCCCGAAAATCATCGGTATCTCCTACCTCAACAACCCATCCATCATTGATATTTATCACCGAGTTTAGAAGATTGATGTAGTGTTATCTCATACCTGCAAAGTAGTGGGTTACTCTAGTAAGCTTACATGGAACTCGCACCAGGAAAATACAATACACAAGACCAGACATGCCCTATGAGCATGTCATATAGCCAGTTGAACTGTGTAAAGAGATGGGGACTCAGCTAAAAATAACTTGATTAACTATACATGCTGATGATAATACCTACCTGTATTGTTGCCATCACCAGGTGATTAAAGGAGTGGCAAGAATGGATACGTATAAATCCCATCACCTCCCCCAAAATGAGCCAGATAAGATCAACGTCGTGTCTGGCGCGCTACTGGCTGATTTTGATTCCAGTGAGATGCTGAGTATGAAGTCTGAACTAATCTAACCCGGGGCTACCCTTCCTGTCTATAATACCTAGACAAGTTAACTGCGGTTTCCAAATGAAAATTCGTCATCTATTACTGTGATAACCTCCTGCTTCAACTTCATCTCGCTCGTGGGACAATAATGTCGATCAACACTTGCCACATCGAAGGAAGAAAACAAGCTTCGCCAGATGTGGTTTCCTAGCCACTCAGGTATAGATGGCAATGAGAAGCCGGATTCAGGGTTATTTTAACCGGAACCTGGTACTGCAAGGATGGTTGAGCCTCACAACATTCAGTCCCAACAGAATCTGAATCCAGTTGCAGAACTCTAGTTTCTACTAATGCCATCGGTTAGAAAACTATGAAGAATATGTTAAATGTGAAAAAATTACAGAGAATATGATCTACCTGAAATAATGGCTACAGTCACAGATTTCATATAGACAAGATAAAATTAATATAATATTGGAGGAGGTTGATATACGTATATGATAGAAAAATTGAAAAAAGCCAAAACGATCCCAGCACGAATCTGTAGTCTATTTTTACTTCGTCCACAGTACAAACTCTATGATAAATATTTTCCAATCGTTATATCATCTTTCCTGATATTTCCTGCTTATTCAGAACTCTTTTCTAATAAAGAACGTAATCAATTTCATTGGTAAATATTTGGAGTGTACTGGTATTTTCGAAGATAAATGAGTTCCATCTATCAATTTTTCTGAAGAAGGTTTTTCATTAAATCTTCTTTCCACTTTAGCCCTTTAACGCTTTAATACTCGCCTTCTCTCATCTATACGCCAGTTTCTTAGGCGGATTAATTTTGGGGAAAGTGAGCCACAATTGATATTTATGTGAGGGAAGTTCCTCGCGTTTTCGTTAGTTGAACTGGTGACCGTTAAAACAGGTCCGTATCATAATACAGAAAGGGCGCATCTTCTTCATTTTATGAAAAGTAAAAGATTTTTAGTATTCTGAGCTTCATGCAACTGACAAGACTATTTTATGTCTCGTATTGTATGCATTACAGAACGTTAAGAATAGTCAAGACATTGAAAAGATTCTGAAATGTTCTACCCTCCGAAAATATACTTTAATACTGAATGTAGAATAAACTTCAATAAAATAACATATTTCCTACAAAAATATATAATGAAAATGATTGAAAGAGTACCAAAAGAAAATTTTCTGTAAACGTAATCAAGAAAGTCACAACATTCGTTTGTTGCGTTTGTCAGGACGGGTGTCGAAACTGTCTGGCTACAAATCAAACACTTTCTAATACCCAAGTAAGATACTTAAATTTCAACTCTTATTCTATAAAGTGAGTGCAGTTGCAATTCATTATAGTTTTATGGAGTCCAGCAAGATGTTGTCACGATAGTGTTTGGCAATAGATAATGGACTAAAATTTCAAGTTTTATTCTATGACGTGAGTACAATTGCAATTCATTATAGTTTTATGAGGTCCAGCAAGATGTTGTCACGAGTTTCTAATGTTTAACAATAGATGGAATGGAGAAGCTCAGAAAACTAGGCTCTATATTTTGCTGATTTTAGATTTTCATTTTAAACGCGTTTGCTACTCCATACCTGCCAAAGTCACGGTGATCCAAACTTCAAAGTCGCCTTCTACCTATGTTGTTAAAAAAGCTAAAACAAGTTTTTACGAAGTGAGAGAGGTCTGGTATTCAAGGGTTGGTATGGTATTTAACAGCACATCTATCTAATGAAATGTGAATATGACACGCAGAGTAATTGATTGAAATGAAAACCAATTTTGTTATATTCTTTGTGGTTACATATTATTATACATCATACTATAACAAGCTCAACTTCCTAGAATAATTTAGCAGTAAAATGATGGATCGTAAAATAGTCTTTCTGCAATATGCAACAGCAAAGATTTGCATATACAGAATATTCATGAAAGTAATGATGTGGAACTATTCCCGAGCTACGTAAATTATAAAATGGCATACTACGTTTAATAAATTCCAGGTTTCGTTGAATAAATAGGAATTATCAAACTTTTACTTGAATATTATTCCACTTTATGTTAAAATTATGTATGATTTCACAGTGAAACATTTCTGTTTCAACGTCGACAGATGAAAGATTTCACTATTGGAGGAAATGTTTCATATTCATATTTCACTGATGGAACTCTTCTTTTTTCTACATCTCAAAGTTATTGATGAAATTATAAAAATGTTGTATTCAACAGAATAGTGTGAGTACAAGAGCAAATCAACAAGTTTATATATTTTAGGAAAAATATTCATTTATTGAAATTGAGATATATAATCACATACAAAATACTACGTGAAAAAATATTTTAGCATATTTATTTTTGTATATGTATCCAAAAAACATCAACTGTAGTATAGTGTTTTCTTCTGAACTACTACCAAATCCAAAGATTGAATATATTACATTGTTTATTCTTCGAAAGCTGTTAAAGTATATTGATAGGCTACTTGCGGTAAATGTAGCCCAGAACAAGCCACAAACTCTCTTGAAATCAAAAGAATCCTAGAAATTCTTCAAACAAATGTTTTCGAAAAAAGTCATGGAGAAAAAAATTCGAAGTCATTTTTGTCTAAAAAATTGTACTGTCACAGTAAAAAGAAATTGCGACACGTTCATCAAGATCTAATGTCCGAAAATGACTTTGAAATTTGCAGTTGTGTTTTTTCAAGAATATTTATTCCAATTTTACTCTCTTGATGAAAGCTAGACTGTTAGCATCCTTACACGAATTTTACATAAAACTTTTCTCTACAAGCGATTGTGACCGCAGGAAGATATTTTTCCTTTAAATTAAATGTAAAACGGCCTTCAATTGATTTCCGCATCTGCCATTATCAAGAAAAAAAAATTATTTCAAGTTCATTTCGACAACTTCAAACTCTGATAAAATTATTAAAATTCTTTTTTTCAATCAGAATTATCAGAATCAATTTCTATAATATACAGGGTCTTGTGAAAAGGTTCCTGACAGACGGATGGACCACAAAGTGATCATATAAGGGTTCAGTCCTTTAAGGAGTACAGAACTAAAAAAAGAGTCTCATATATAAGAATCTATTTATAGTTACTTACTATATGCCAGTATACGATACAATATTTTTGTTTTCTACAATTACTCGATATTTTTTATGAAATTTATAATTCACTATTGGGTATCTGATAAATGAATTTTTCCTGGAATATTAGAAGAAATTCCATATCACATTCTATTAGGAATAATCTAATCCTTCTTCAATCTCTGAAAATAAATAGAATTTATTGAGTTGCCGAAAACAAAATTGTAGTACTGTAAACTTTTGCCACGAGATCTCTGTGCACAGCAGAAAAGTAAAATCGGACGCTATTAACAGTTACCTCCATCAGTCTTGAATTAAATGGTTGAGAAAAATTATATTTCAAACGGTCAAAGAACTCTTTTCATAAGACTCCCAGCCATTTCAATTCAATGCTATGGGAATCAACTCATTTCAACCATGAAAATAGGCTTGGGAAGTGAATAATACCATTTAATATATTCACTCTCAAGGCAAATAGTGTGAGATTGGGATTTTCCCTTTAAAACCACATTTGATTTGCCCTCGAGTTATTATATTCAGTTACCAAATATTTGTCATTAAAAGACCTGTACCAATTTTCAAGTAACAATAAGTAAATTACTAAATATTGTACTATTGTTTCAGTGTTTCTTTAAAAACGCCGATCGCAGTAATTCCTCTACTTTTCATCGGATTGGAAAAATTTGAACGCACGGTTAATTGGTTTGTGAAAGACTGTCGAATTTCTCTTATTGAAAAGGATATTTCCGCAAAAATTATTATCAGTTAGAATTGGAACATATATTTTTGTTTTTTCTGTATCAAATTTTTGTGTTAAATAACGATATATAAAAAGCTACTATTTTCCTAAATGGATAATAGCGAAAGGACAGACATGATACAATGTTATTTGGAACTAAAACTTGAATCAAGCAGCTCGTTTTTATAATGATGTTTTCCTAACCGAATACCCCACAAGTCAGGAAGTTCAAAAGCCTGAAGGGGAATTCAAGTAGATATGGATCCTTTAAAAAGCCCACAGTTAAGAAAAGTAAATTCAATAAAGAATTGGATGTGTTTCAACATGTATAAGAGAATCCAAAACGTTCAGTTAAATAGATAGCATTAAATACGCAATTATCAGTTCGGACTCTACCCGGTATTTTAAATTCAAACCTTTCATTGCACAGAAAGTTCATGCTTTAGAAAACATTGATCCAATTCGACTTCAATTTTGTAATTATTATGAAATTAATGAAAATTTACCAATTGGCATTTTCAACCCCAACAACAAACCACGGTGGAGTCAAGAAAACCCGGTATATATAGTAGAAAACAATTTGTAATAATATAATTTTAGGTCCATGTTTCGAAGTTGGAAATAGGTCAAATTAAGAACAATAATATATACCATAACTCAGGGGTGCTCAAACGCTCAATAAACTTATGAAGACACTGTAGAACAGGGTGCTCAAACTGTCGATCGCAAGTGTTTTTTGAGTAGATCTCGAGAAGAAAGAAATTTTTGATAAATAGGTAACTAAACTGCAAAAATTTATTACGTAATAAAATAACACTCTGCAAGCGGCTTTATCAAAGCAAAGCGCGGTACTTGTCAAAGAAAAGCTGCGTTTTTTATTCTTGCCATTTTTCTAGAAATTTCGGGCGACGCGTTTGATGGGAATATTCGAGACTTTCGTTCACGCCGATATAAATGTTGCGCCTGCAGGAATTGGAGTCATTCTGAATTGTAACTTTAAGGCAATACTAGGTCGATACAAAGTTTATTGAATAGTACAAAATGAGTGCAGCGAAAAAATCTAAAACATATCATTTTAATAACGATTGGGAGGAAGAATTTTTCTTTTATATGGTGAAGGATAAGTGCATTTGTCTTATTTGCCGTGCGTCAGTTACAATACATATGCGTGGTAACTTAGAGAGGCAGCATAAAACGGTTCATAAAAACTATCAAAAGGATTCACAGAGTGAAATCACGTACGAAAAGTACGTGATTTGATATCTTGTTTGAAAAACGAACAAACCATGTTCACAAGACCAGCCAAACAATCAAAAGCTGCTACGATTGCGTCATTTAAAATATCTCATATATTCGCGAAACACAAGAAACCTTTCGAACATGGTTCGGTTGTGACGAAAGCATTTATTGAAGGGGGTGAAACTTTATTTGGAGAATATAAAAATAAAACAGAAATCATGTCTGCTATTACAGAACTTCAGTTATCTCATCCGACTCACAAGGCGTATTGAAGTAATGATCCAGGACATGGCAGATAAAGTAAAACATGATATCATGAAATGTACATACTTTTCTTCACAGTTCAACGAATCCACGGATATGACAGACACTGCCTATCTGTGTATTTTTATTCGGATAGTATTCAATGACATGTTGACTACGGAAAAATTTTTGATAATCATTCCTCTGAAGAGGAAGATCCGTGGCGAAGCTATATATGACGTTTTCTTCAATTTTGTAAAAAACTACAAGCTACCAATATATAAATTAGTGTGCATCACAACCGATGGAGCACCAGCAATGATTGGAAACAAAATCGGTTTTGTGGCATTGTGTCGATCTAATGAAGATTTCCCTTCATTTTTTTATCATTCCATTGCATTATATATCAACAAGTTTTGTGTTCAAAATGTTTAAATACGGAGGAAATTATGGGCATTGCAACAAAAATTGTGAATTCCATCCGTACACGTAGCTTGCAACGGCGGCTCTTTAAGTTACAGTTGGAATATAGTGAGTTAGCTGAACACGGACGTCAGGTGGTTGAGTCGCGGAAAATTCCTAGAAAGGTTTCAAGAATTATTGCCCGGAATAACAGCTTTTCTAGACAAAAGAGGTGATGACACTCAAATGTTGAAAAACGAAAATGGCTTACTGATTTGGCATTTTGACTGACATGCACTTAAACACCATTAACTTGGAGCTATTATTGAGATGATTAGCGCAGTAAACGCATTCAGAAGTAAATTGCAACTTAGATAGATCATATTTTCAATGAAATGAAACTAAAGTATTTAGATTTTCACTTATATTGATATATGATAACTAGCGTTTGTGTCAGGTAAGTTTTGTTACGCAAAATTAAAATTTCATTGAAAATATGTAAATTTTCATCAAGTAACTTTATGATAGATCAACTGAAAAGAAAGGATCTGAAGCATTTTCCGCCTTTGGAAGCAAGAATTCCTCAGTTGAATTATGATACGTATGAGGCTAAATTATCAAATATTTTGGGACAATTCGAAATGCGTTTTTATGATTACATTAAATTGGCAATTATAGCATCATTTATGTAAATCATTTTTCATGTAAAAACATTGATGAATGAGCTACTGAAATAGCAAGTCATTTCAATATGAACTCATGTACTGTTAAAAATGAGTTGGTGCAGATTATATCAGATATACCTCTCAAAGCTACAGCATCTAATACAAATTTTGATGTTTTATATCTGAAGATAAATACACGACTCTAGGACAAATCAACTCACTTGTCCGAGTCTGCATTTTCGGAAATGAAGATAGTTAAGTCAAAATATCGCAATCGACTAACTGACGATCATATGTCATCATACTTGCGATTAGCACTGTGGTTGAGTACCATCTTATGAAAAGTAAGCTGAGGACATGATGTGCCACGCCTCAACATCCAAAGTCACTGCTTAGTTAAGTTTAACACCATATGTAAATCTTTTGTTTTGTGACAACCAATAAACTCGCAATTTTGAATAACTATGAGTTTTCTTCATTGATATTATAGAGAAGAACCTAACTAAACGTAACCCAAACCTTGACTCAAATAATATATATTGTGCGGAAAGCTAATATCTATATATGCTACGGTACGTACGGTATCGTGAAAGTACGACTTCAATGCACCATACATACTTGCAGCCTCTCAGAGTCGATCATAAATAGTCTAAACATATTGAGGTAGATCGCCAGCAGTTCTAGTTTGAGCACCCCTGCCATAACTCAATGTAAGTATACTTCCAACAAGATGATGCTCGTATTTTACGTATTGAAATTTTGGCAAAATTAAATGATATTCAGAATAATTTATCATTATCAAACTCTGCTTGTAATATTGATACAGCACCTTCATAAAAATTATATTTTTCAATATTATTTTGGTGTACAAAAAAATTAATCTATACACAAAAGCAATAAAAATATGTGTGGTTCAACTATGAATAAGTATTTTTTCTATAGATATGTTACGCCCACTTGAGAGCACTTAGAGTACCATTCGACATTGTGTTTAAAATTTCTCAATCAAATGAAAAAAACACGAATTATTGCGTGTTCTGCATAATTTCCAACTGTCAGTTTTAGTTTTCTACCAAAGATCATTGAAAGTCTACACATTTACTCTGGTGATGTTTTCATCTATTCGAACGAGCCAAATATAGTATTTAATTAGCAAACAGAGAAAGAAACAACTTCTTCAATTTACGTCAAACCATAAGCAATTCATCGAATAATCAGAAAACGTTAAAATATTATTGATGATTCAAGATACAACATACAGATTCAGAATTAAAATTCGATTATTTAATCCTAAAAGTTATAATAATTTTACCTTAAGGATTGTAAATTGCATACCTTGCAGAAAGAACGTTGTATAAAATTATAATAAATGAATGATTAACTGAATATTGAATATTTTATTAAAGCGGTTTGTGGAAACCCGCTAAACAATCTCGGCTATTTGAATTTTTTTCATATTACGCAGATTCAAGTAAGCCTTTAAAATACTATTTTTTCGCCAGTAGATTTTCATGGAAGCCTCAGATTGGCGAGAAAATTAGCCGGTTTGAATATTCATCGGAACCGAATAGAATCGAATGATCCAATTTAATAAGAAAACGGCGTAAACATGAAGTCGGCCGGCAAAATATCCGAAGAATATTACACTATGTAAATTTGAATTCATAACGCCATTAGCAATTCTCTGGAAAAACCGTTTGCGATTTCCACAGGATGAAAAAAAAGGGAATTAATCGGTAAAATTTTAATGCACCGGAAAATATAAATGCAAAAATACCAATCTATATGTAAATGAACTATCAATATTTTCGTTCTCAAACTGATATCTGATTTTTTGCCACCTGAATTTCGTATCTAAGCTTTCCATGGTAAAATTGAGAATTCGAATTCCACAGACTTGGATCATCGAATGACCAAGTGATCGGATGATATATGCATATTTTACATTCCATTATTGTGAATATCAGCATTCTTGAAAAAGATGAATATCCATTATTTACTTTTTGAATGGATTCTGCATCAAACGAGAATAGTATTTGTACATCAAATGTGATAGGAAATAAGAAACTTTCATTTGAATATGTAAATATTTTCGAGGAGAGTCGAACAATAGTTCACGAATGATCAAAGTTCTAGAGGATAGGGATGAAGCGATAGGAAGTCGTTTCGTCCTTATTATGAACTCATCAGTTTCGAATAACATTTTGTGATATCCACCTTGAATCTACCTCAACTATATATTAATTCTCTTGAACCAGCAGTACATTGGGGTCTTTTTCACCCTGAGTATGTACATGAAAAACACAATAACCTCGAAATCTATTAATATGCCTCTCTCATCTAGAAGCACCTCCTCAAAATGAAAAAAAGTTAAGCATTTTTGTGTTTCCAACCGTGAGTTATGTTCATTCACTTTCAGTTTTTCCGGAATCTTTTCCAATTTTTAGGGTTACGTACACTAAACGAAAGGACGGAGGTCTTACAGAATCACTTGTTATCTGTTCTACTACTACCCCTCAACATAGAAAATTTTGCGAGAAGGACTGTCCTTCACCACGAATACAGAAAAATATTGTAAATTTGTAATTACTTCACAAACGATGCTGTTATCAGGAGTTTGTTTGAAGCAGAGTTATTTCAAATTCAATAAAAAAATCTGCAAAGTACTAGTTGGTTTTCCAATGAATTCTATTCTTTCTCCACTTTTGAGCGAAAATTTCACGACCACTATCGAAAATAAATGTTTTTCTTCATGTCATAAATCAAAAACGTCCTTTACTGAAAAAAATTTGTTGATGATATATTTTGTATTTGTAGAGGTACTGACAGACAATTGAAGCTCTTTTCAAAATTATCAAATTCGTTTTACGATGGAGAATCCAAATATGCATAAAATATTAATTTCCCAGATATTCAAATTATGAAAACCGAAAACCAACGTTTACTGAAATTCAATCTATAATGGTATTTCCCAATCGCATGAAATCAAAATTTCCGCGTTTCATAAATTTTTTTTTGTTTTTTTTATTCTCCACCAGAGGGATGCCTGTCATGTCAAAGCTGTGACCGCCCAAGATGGTTTAAGGTGTGTGTTCACTCGCTTCTTGAGAAGGGCCAAATTGTAAGTTGTCGATAAGATGTTCGATAGAAGCTAGTTCCACAGCACAGTTTCTTGTAAACAAGAGAATTTTTATAGAGAAATATACGTGGTTTGAATTGGGATTCTGTCGGGGATCAAGCTTTTCAGTCCTTTATAGCATTTACCATGGAAGTATCTATAAAAAGAAGATTAGTAACCTGTCGCCCTTGAGCGAGGGGTTGGAGATCATTTCCGATGAATAATTAAACAGTATAATATAATAAATATTTGACATATGTTTCGCGTTTCATCCTATTTTCAAATATCAAGAGGAAATTGAACTATTACAATGTCGTTTATACCTAAGAAACATATAAGAAAAGTGGGGATAAACGTAAATCGAACTGGTCGTTAGTTAACGGTAGATTATGTTTATGAGCTAATGAAATTTCTGAGAATTCTAATAATCTCTGGCTTTTATTACCTGTAAAATTTAGGTTTCTGTGAAATCTAAGATGTGATTGTCGTTTATACAATGTTCTGAGAAAGGAATTGTTGATTTATTAGGAATTATTTGGTTTTGAAATTCTTCTCTAATATTGATAGAATGACCAGTCTGATCTATATAAAGATCACTACAAATATCACAAGTTAATTTATATACACCGCTTTTTTCGCTTGTATCAAGTGGACCTTTTATTGACCAGAAGTGGACATAGATTTTTCTTATTCGTATATATTGTGTTGATTTAATGCTGTTTCAATATATGTGGGATAAAATTAATGCTGTGATATTCTATTGTTTCGTGAATCTAAAAGGTGGGATATATCGAGGATAATAATTTGTGTCCTTTTTACCTATTAATTTGTTTAGGATGCTATTGTCGTATCCGTTATTTGACGCTAATGTTTTCGAAAACCTAATTTCTTTTTCAAAGTTTGAAATTGTTTGACTACTACTAGACATTGTGGGATTAGAGAGACTTTCATATCTCATTCCTGTTGCCATTGAAATTATGGTAGAATTAATATCTAAATAAATAAATAAAAATTCTAAAACTGTAAATTCGTAATAATAATAAAGTAATTATGCAGCGTTTAAGGATTTCCATTGCAAGAAATTGTAAATATAATAGTCAAAAGCTATGTAATAAATAACGGGTCGATACCATCAAATAAATACGACGCCAATGTCAGCACATATGGATTAGCCAGATGTGCAACTCACTGATTTCGATTGACGATATATATATATATATATATATATATATATATATATATATATATATATATATATATATATATATATATATATATATATATATATATATATAAGAAAACTTTCAACTATCGAATTTTTCGGAGAATTTCAAGATTACCGTCAATAATATTTATTTATTCATTTATTTAGTATGTATTCTAACGCCTATGCGTATGCAATAATGAACCCTACTAAATACTACCACTAGAGCTTAAGCTTCCACTTCATAATACCACTTCTCCGTTTCATTCCATTTCTTTCCCATATGTTACCCGGTACAATAGAATGATTTTCGAATGATTTTCAGTGTGGACAATGTCCATGTAGCCGGCTCGGTGGCGCAGAATTACCTGGGTTCAATCCCCACAAAGTCGGTGCGGTTTTTCGGATTCTGGGAATCGATTGACTATCCATGTAAACCCGTCGGTCCTGTCTAACAGAGATATGTTGGACATTAAAGATCCCTTCCTTTGACACGACATTTATGAGACACTCAAACAAAAAGTACTAAGTAGCACACCCTCTGGATTAACAATAATATGATGCTCAATACAGTACATGAAGAATGACAAAATATTCCGTAGAAATTTATATTAACCCAATAGACAGCATACATTGAAAAAATAAAATCGGTAATAAGGAATAGGTGTTCACATACTTATTGCATTCTAATGTTCACTTCAATAGTTGATAGTTTTAGATTTTATGGCTATTGGTTTTTCCAATAGATTGATGTGTTTTTGAAATGTCAAATATCATAGCAGCCATATTTGAAACTCCAGAAACGTTACTTATTGGCATTCATTCGACAATTCGCCTTGCTGAGATGCATGTTTCGTTGGAGTTTAGTTATTATCTGAAGTTTTTCTAAAAGAAATCAAAAACTCATCAATATTTTTGTGGTGATTATCGTCCACGTAATCCTTCTTCCGTTCTTGAATTCTTCGAATTGCTGAAAAGTTTGCAGTCTCCAAGGACACAAAAAACACAAGTGTACAACAGTATATTGATGCTGTAAGATCTAGTTTTGTGTGGAGTGTGATGATGTTTGGATATTAGGCTTGGAGGTTAGGGCAGTATTAAACAGAAGGACGGGAGGAAGCAGAACTGTGGATGTGGAGAAAGATGGAAAAGATCAGCAGGGTAAAGAGAACATCTATTCAAGAAATGATGCGAATTGGCACATAATTAGCATAATGATTTTTTGAAATATAATGGGAGAAAAATATATGGGTATGAAAGGTTATAGTAGACCCTAATAATAAGTAGTACGAAAGACTTCCGATAGAGAGTTATGGCTTAATTTACAAGGTAAAGCATTTTGATGATGATCTATATTTAGAAAATATGATAAATTAGAAAAAATTACAAAAAGAAAACTTATTCCGAAGATGTTTTCTGTCCATCTGATAACGCGATCAACAGTTTTACTATTATAAAAGCAGAAAATAGTCATTCCGAACATTCTGTCATATGAAATCTGATCTACTACTTTCTGCCTGAATAATTAAATTTCGTGACATTAGTATAAAGAGCTATAAATTTTCGATTCAAGGTAAGAATTCATACATAAAAAAATACTGTAGGGTGCATATTATGGCATGGTGGCATATCTATCCTCATTTTCTAAAATAAAAGAGGAGAGGCGGTACCAGTGAATAGTAACTGGCTCGGTGACGTGGAGGTTAGGTCGTTCAACTTCTGTGCAGAGTTAGCTGGATACGATACCCGCAAAGTCGGTACGATTTTTCGGATTCTGGGAATCGCTTAAGCGTCCATTTTTCGGAGGAGATGTAAAGCCGTCGGTCCTATCTAAGAGAGATGTATTGGACATTAAAGATTCCTTTCTTCGACACGAGAAGGGTTCGGCAAAATTCCCGGGTTAGTGAGGTGACAATTCCCTGGGTGTCATTAGACGAAAGGCAGACAGAGCGCACGTAAAAGGAATAACAAACAAACAATGTCCATGTCTGCTGGATTCGTCTCATTACCTGTAAAAACGTATATCTATCCACTAAATTCGTTTCAATACGCGAAAAAAAAATTATGTTCATATTTGTTTCCGGGATAACTTTTTCTGAAAACTTGTTTACCGGTGTGGAAAAATGCTAATTTCTCCTAGAATCATTTCACCACCAATAAAAATGGTTTATCCAGCAACTGCATTCGTTTTACCACACGAAAAAAATACTAACTGTTCATACTTGATACAGGGCTAATTTAACGTTTTATTCAAAAATGGTTTTGCGATGTGTTTAGGCCAGCAGATTCAAGTGTAATACCTAGTCTTGGGTTTAACCAATAACTAAACTCTATACAGGTTGTAACTAAAAGTAGGGCCACCCCTGTAACTTTTTTTCTATTTGGAATATTTTGATGAGATTTGGGAATAGATAGACAACATTTTGAATTAGATAACATTAATATGTTTGATATTTCGTTTCCGGTTATGCCGGAAACGATACCAACTTTCGATTTTCAAATCGAACACCTTGTATCTTTTGCTTATTTTAATTGTTCATCTCATCCTACGACCTTTCAACTTATTTTTTGAAGAAAAACAAAACACAATATTTTCCTTCTGCAATTTTCATCTTTCGTTCTAGAAGGCCATGAACAGTGACAATTGGCTTAGCTCAACATCTATCACCAAAATGCAAGATTAATTCTGAAAATTTAATTGCTCATTTTTTACGGGATGTCAAAGTTTTAAATTTAATTTTTTCCTCATAAAGTAGGTTTCTTCTGAGACAATCATGTCGGGTCACCCGGTATTACAAAAGCAGTATTTTTTCATCTTTACTTTTATACCCCTCACGTCACTCTATTCTAAACGGTTCCGGAGCATTGGTGGAAAATACCTAGGCAATTTTTGCAGAGTTTTCCCATTCGCTTATAACAATTCACGAACCTCTTCGAAATATATTTGCCTCCGTTCACAAGAGAGAAGGTTTTGCCATTGCTCTTAGGATAAAAATACTCGTGATTCATCATTAATTAGTAAACTCTTCGGTCCGATGCACAGAAGCAATGCAACCGATTCCATTAATTATGAAAAAGTTTGTAAACTTTAATATAACATATTTTCGTAACGACTTCCACACTTGTTTACACGCCGAAATCATATGATTAATCAGAGCAAATACCAACTCACAATGAATTTATATTAATCTTGATTCATGGTCTCAAAACCACTTTTTGGCTTCTTAATCCCTTCTATACATTAAAGATTTCATGTCATCCAAAAATAACATACCCATATTTCAATTAAATCTTCCCTCATGTTGATCCCAAGTAATTCTGTTGAATCTAAAGCTGTCCTATGTTTAACTAAAATGGAAGTTCATGGAAATATATTGGTACGTGGTCTACCTACTTCATTTTCTGGCTGACATCCTAGAGTCGAAGGATTAAAACTTCCCACGTTATATTCAAAGTGTTACATCATTCAGTATTTGTATACCTTTTGTCTTTGGGATTTGACGACGGTAATCCCGGATTTTGCCGACTTACTTGAAAATGCGATTTGTGTTGAGAAATATGTAGATCTTTATTCAAATGGGAAACGTCAGTGATTTCCTAAGATACTCTATCTAACTGAAAGCGCCCATCAGAAATATTTTTACCCCCTTTAATTGATAATAAGTTTACATTGAGGAAAGAAAAAAATACTAGAATCAACCTACAATAGAAAAGACCATTCAAATTTAATTAGTTTTAGAACGTTCTTCGTTGTTGATGTGGGAGTGCATTCAATTTTCGCTCCCAACAGGCGCATATGCTTTCATTTAACCTCATTTCGCTTGACGGAAACTAAAAGAGCAATTTGTGGTTCGAAAACTTTCCACTCATAGTATAACACAAAGTAAAATTCATTCGGATTACCATGATTTGAATCTGTATCCAGAATATCGCCTTTGGAGTAAACATTGTTTTTAGACAGAATTTATGCTGGTGTAAAATCAAAATATTATTTTATAATTTGATTCTGAAGATAATTAAATGTAAAACATAGTTAAAATATGAAATCTTTGATCTTCGATCCTTATTTAGTAATTATTATAAACATTGTTCGGCATTATTAATTTTGGAATTTTCGACTAGTCACAGTCAAAGAGACGTCGAGATATTTAAGTAGGATATTGATTTTCTATATTGGCGAATGTATTTGCAGTGCTCAAATAATACGCGTCTAACCGTGCTCAAGTCATTATTGTCCTTGATATAGAGCAGGGGTGCTCAAACGGTCGAACACGTGTGCTTTTTGAGTACATTAGAGAATTTATTACGTGATAAAATAACACTCAGCTAGTGGCAAAAGGCCACACTACATCACACATACTTGTGGCCTCTCAGAGTCGATCGTAAGTAGTTCAAAAATATTGAGGTAGATCGCCAGCAGTTCAAGTTTGGACCCCTGACATAAATTTTAATAATATACAACAATACTTGCAGATTTGTAGTTTTTATACTCAACTCTTGGAAGGAGGCGATATCTGTCATGCCACAGCTGTGGTCGCCCAAAATGATTTAATGTGTGTTCACTCACTTCTTGTGGTCAAATTGTAAGTTATCAGAAAGATGTTCGATGGAAGCGAGTTCCACATCACACTAGCCTTGTACACAAAAGAATTTTTATAGAGGGAGGTACATGGCTGTGCTAGTTGGACCGTCCGCTGATTATAGTTTTCCGCAAGCCTAGTTTTTCATTGAATCTTGATTCTTTCCGGGACCAAGCCTTTTAATTCTTTCACAAAACATTTACCATGGTATCTGTAAAAAGAGACAGATCAGCAACCCGCCGCCTTTGAGCGGGAGATTGGCGATCACGCGTGATCTCCGATTGGTCAATGAGCCGCGCTGCTTCTGGACACTATCCAATAGATGTAATGAATGTATGGGTGCGGATCCCCACACATGGGAACAGTATTCCAGACCCTTCACACATATTCCTTGTATTTATACATCAGCTGTGATGGCGGGAAGTACTGTTCAGCCCTGAAAAGAAAACTGAGTATAGCAGAAGCAGATTTGGCAATGTCTGACTCATGCTCATACCAGCAAACTCCACTTTTCACTGTGATGCCGAGTATGTGCATATTCGTTTCTGAGGAAATTCGATGTCCTTGCATGATTGAAGGAGGTTCTCCAGCAGTGACTTTAATGAAGATGGATCAACCGACCCAACTTTTATATCATCTCCAAGTATGAATTGAGTGACTTGCTCTGTTGATATCTTTGTCGGTGTGTCTCCTCAGCAGTTATAGGACGCTGACTAGAAAAGGGAAACATTAGGGTACAGTCGTCCAAAAGCCCACATATTCTGTTTTCGTTGGAGCGCAGCAAATCATCAATCTGTAAAAGAAAAAGAATTGGCGAAAGATGGAGCCCTGAGATACTCCTGCATCAACCTGCCTCTTTGGTTAAACCATCAAATATTCGGGTGAAACTTCATACTGTGATCAAAACAACAAATTATTTATTTGATTTAAATGCTGATATAACTTCCCATATAATATAGAAATAAGAATTATGGGATACTATTGAAACTTTCATCAATAAAACTACTAAATAGTATACAATATGATCATTAGAGTTAGGCACATATGCATTTTGCATGTTTTGGATTTTATACTATACAAAATGAAAATTTTTATATATTGCATATTGGCATAAAATGCATATAACTCCATACCCAAACCGTTTTGTGAAAATTCAATCTCAATGATCCCAATCATTACATCTTTTTATACAACGGTTTCTCCTTAAGATATAGTTGATGTTCACCTTTGTATGCTTTTTGTATATCCTAATTTAGTAATCAACTTATTTCAAAGATTGATTAGCCGATTTGAATGTCAATTGCAAAATCTCTAATGGTTTGAAAGTTCATCAGTTTTTAACAAATCAGAGTAACGTATTTAAATGAAAACTGCACACTTTAAGGTTTATATTAGTATTGGAAAAAAATAACGAACATCAGAATTTTTGGATTATGTTTTTGTTATTCTATTGAAGTTGCTAGTTGAGTTTCGAAGAGAAAAATATAATTTCTCATTTATTTGAATGATGAATATATCGGATGTTTTTCTGAAAAACGCCCCCACCTATAAGGGTTTCATCAAGTGAAGCAGGTTGAAGATTTTTCGAAAAGCTTGACTTGACTTGAAGATGTTGAGAAGTCGAAGACCACTTGATTCTGCAACCCAAAAGCTCACTGGGACTTCAAAACTTAGTACGTTCGATATATAGAATATAGAATAGAATCAAATGAAGTTATTCTTGGAGAGGTTAGATTTAGAAGTTTAGAAGTTTAAAAGGCCACTGAATGAACTTTGCGATACTACTAAAATCAGTAATTTCAAATTACTCAAGTTAACAGACACATATTGGACATTAATGGAGAAAGTATGTAGGCACCTCAAAACTATTTCTGCAAAATAAGAAGGCGAAACCTATTGTACACTTCCTCTTGTAGTTATTGGCATCAACATGCTCCTAGAAGAATTAGAAAACAGGGTCATCTAGCTTGATAATCAACCAGAAAGAGATGAAATGGATGAAAGATTAATACCCACCACACAAGAGGCGATGAATAAAATCGTTAAACATACAAAAAGCAACTGAAAGTACAGTGTAGCTCTAATCTTGGACCCTCGCCATAACGTGGAAACATTTCTAAATTCTAGTTGAAAAAATGAATTGCAAGTTGAAGTAATTTCTTCGGAAAATTTATAAAACAAAATATTTTATTCCCATCCTCAGGCCACATCTTTCACCAAAAACGTGACTTAAAGCCGAATCAACTGGAGATAAACCTACTAGGTCTATACAAAAATATTTCACGAGATATGAGATATATACATACCTGATTGACTGCCGTGTAGAAAGCTTGGAAGACGTTTTAGAGTGGTGGAAAATGGCACGAAGCTGTATTTGCAAATTTGGCGAATATGCCAAGAAATTTTACGTCCTCTCCTGCAAGTTCGGCTCCTATTATGAAGACCTGCGTTAACTATTACCAAGATATGAAACATATTGAGTCACAAATCAATTAAGACGTTGATGTGTCCCAAATCTTGGTTCAAAAACAGCGAACTATCAAGAATATGATGATGTAGGAATGTAGTTTCGCCTATTCTTATTATTTTTCACTCAAGTTTCAATGTAGGTTTTAGTTTAATTCAATTGTATTTATTTTCACAGGAGTTTATGTCAGTTGTTTTATGGAAAATTTATTCATGTTGTTTCTGTGGCTGTGTTTTATTTGAAAATATGCATTTCAATTTAACTCTTGTTCTTGTTCTGTCGTTTACCTCGAATTTCATTTTATATATCCTGATCAAATATTAATTATTTATTTATAATTTATTATTATTATTATTATCGTGGACTTATGCACTATCTCAGCTGTTAGCTGGATATAATTTACCTTTCCCAGATTCAGCAATCAAACAGAATAGGCTCGATTACAATATACTTGACATAAATTTCCTAACTATTCTACATGTATTAAGAATTACAGCTTTTTGCATTTTTACATACGTATTCTTATGCAATTCTAATTTCTTAAGGCTATCGTGCAAAGTTTTGGGTATTAACCCAGTGGAGGATACGATGACAGGAACAATATCTATTTTCTCGAGGTGCCACATCTGCTTGATCTCAATGGCAAGGTCTGTGTATTTGGACTTTTTCTCCTGGAACTTATTCAGCACGTTGTTATTATTTGGTATGGCGACATCCACCAGCATTGCTGTTTTGGCTCTCTTATCATACACCACTATGTCCGGCCTATTATTCGTCACCATTCTGTCAGTGATAATAGGCCTATCGTAGTATAATCTGATAGAGTCATTTTCCAATACGGGCGCCGGTTGATACCTGTAATATGGCTGGAATGTATTCAGAAGTCCGTACTTGTGTGCAAGTTTCTGATGGATAATGTTGCACACTTGATTATGCCTGTGAAGATAGTCTGTATTGGCCAGTTGTTCGCATCCGGACGTAATATGCTGTATCGTCTCCGATCTTATATGGCATTTTCTGCACCTATCTGTTTGTAATGTTCCGTCCTTCATAATAAATTTTTTGTAGTTGTTTGTAGCGATCACTTGGTCTTGGATTGCCATAAGGAATCCCTCTGTTTCCGCGAATAATTCTCCTTTCATCAACCATTTGTTGGAGGCTTCTTTGTCGATGTGTGGTTGATTAATCTCATGGTGATGTCGTCCATGAAATTCCTTTCTTGACCATTGCTCTTGTTTTTCAGTATCTGATAGGAATGGTAGATTCAGCAGGTCATCTCTGGTAGCAAGATTTAGAGGTGTATATCCCTCATCAGCCAACGATACCACTCTATGTAGGTCAGAAGTGAGAGCTTTTGCTGAGAAGAATTCTCTGAGATTTTTTATCTGTTCGGTGTATAAATTGACTACATCTATCAATCCGCGTCCTCCTTCTTTCCGCTTCAAAGTTGTTCGTATCACAGACGATTTTAGATGATGGTTGTTGTACTTGGTTAGCATCGTTCGGGTCTGCCTTTGAATATCATCCAGTTCTGTCTTAGTCCATCTGATTATTCCAAATGAGTAGAGTAACACTGGAATGACATAGGTGTTAATTGCCTTGACTAAATTCCCCGAATTCAACATCGATTTCAGCACAGACTTCAGACGCCGACTGTATTCTGAACGAATCTTCTCCTTTGATTGTTTTTGGTCTAGTAATCTGGCTTGTTTGTATCCCAGATATTTGTATGTTTCGCCTTCTCTCATGCACTGTATAATATCACCGTTTGGAAGTTGTGTTTCACCATCTATGACTTTCCCTCTTTGAATGTTCAGGGTCTTACATTTTTCAATCCCGAATTTTATATGGACATCTGCCGAGAACTCACTGACAGTTTTCAGCAAATCATCCAATTGCTTCTTTTATTATTATTATTATTATTATTATTCAAACCTTTATCCTCGGTCTCATCGAATACAAGAGGAAGAACAATGTTTCATTGCAATTTTCTACTATTTCAAGCTTTCAGGTTTTGCGATTCAAGAAACTTGAATTTCAGATCCTCTGTGAAAAAAGCTTGAATTCTGAAAACTAAAGCTTGACTTCATTTCAAGTCAGGTCAAGTCACGCAACTTGATGTTCAAGTCAAGCCGTGAATCCCTACTGTCTATAAGTCCTACAATTGTTGATCGATTTCAATGACACGAAAAACGAATTGCATCTTGAATAATATTCTAACAGTCTGAAACATTTTTATTGGTCTGTCACTTTCAGAAATGGCGGAAGTTTCCTTCACTTCGAATTTTTAAATGGTAACCTCATATGTTTAGTTTTTTCGAATACTTATTCAATTTTGAGTACTAAGAAAGTATGACTTACAACGCTGTATTTTCCGAGAAAAAAGACATTATCCAAACATTTTTGTAAGAAAATTTTTCTTTCGAATTCATCGATGTAATTTGTAGACTGAGCGACTGTTTGAGTTTGTGATAAAATTTTTCCGTCCTACAAATTGTTCACTTCAGTTTGGATAATTCGCATTTGGTATTTTCGGTAAAAAAAGACTCAGATCGAAACAGGAGTCTCTAAGTAATTAGATCGAATATTTATCAGTGAATTTTAACAACAAAATCGATTAACGAAATAACTTTTCAAATGAAAAAATTAAATGTTATATAAATATAAATCTAATTCTGAGTACAAGATGTGTCATCATCTGAAATTAAATCTTTCTATAGCTGTCAACTGAAATTGTATTTTGCACTTATAAATCTTTCATCTATTCGAGTTTTCAGAAACTTTGTACACGTACTGTAATAGAATTCTGTTTTATTATTCCACGAAATCATTATTTATTAAGATCTACAAATAAAGTTTTGTCGAGAAACAATATTGAAATGATCAAACAAATGCGGAGAACATCTCTAAAACCCATTTCGAATTCAGTAAATGGTGCTTTGTAATTAACTTATTAATGATGTATTCGGGGGGGTTAGAAGTTGTCTGCGTCAACCAGGCAAAATTAGTGAATATTTTATGAAAGTTTCCATTATATAGATGTTATTAAAATATTATGCTAAACCAGATCAGTATATTTAGTATTTTTTGTTTCATTATTATATTATGAATAGATCCCTCTTAAAACTTTGTTGCGGTGGTGTATAAGCTTAAGCTTAAGGAATTATTTTTTCAGGATCCCTATATCCTTTGGAAGCTTCCTTAAAGAATGGTGGATCACGCGATCAACCTACAACTGCAACATTAGTGATAGTTCCAACGAAAGAAGATGATGGTTCCATATTCAGGTGTGAAGTATGGAATAGAGCTTTGAGATCGGACAAAAAATTAGTCTCCACTGTTACGCTGAGTGTTAACTGTGAGTAAATTTTTATATTTCAACTTTGCATGTTTTCAGTCGTGTGAAAGACCGGAAGATTGACAATCTAGGTCTCTGGAAAGAACTATATGAACTATACCTTTGGATTATATACTGACAACACGTTGATTTTGAACATATATAACGTCATCGATATTTTATTAAATGGATCATCCTATATTTTTTGCTTAATCAACTGTTGGCAAAATAATGAAATAATATAGTGGCATGTTTTTATCTGGTACTCATGTAGAATTACTGTTGTTTGTTGCCATGGTTATTGCAAACAATAACAGTGATTGACAGTAGATCGTAGAAATTAACAGCCTCAAGATAATTGCAAAATTTAATGCAACAGAAAGTCTGGTTGAACAGTTGCTACAAATTGAGATTCTTGAACCTGCATTAATATCAGATGGCAAGTTGTGTTAGCAAGATCAAGCTTCTCTCAATTATGGAGTTAACATGCACTATCTGAATGAAATATTTCTATAGTTATATCTTTAAAACTTCTGCATTTGGGTATATTCAAAATCTGTACAATCCTTCAGATTTGAGAGATCGACTACGGATGGTGGTGCAAGAAATTCCACGGGATAACATTCAAAACTCATTACGGTCCTTGATTGATCGATGGTGACATTGTTACGGTGACGAAGGTCTCTAATTTGAGCATTTACTATGAACACTTGTAGGAAAGATTTGGATACTTTGTGTTTAATTTTCACTAATACATTTCAAGTTTTTCTTCGACATAAATGATATGAAACGCTTTTGTCGAATTTCCACAATGTTTATTTTTGATACACAGTACCGGTTTCGACAGTTACGTCATTTTCAAGCGTCTAGAACTACCAGTTACGAGAAAGAATGTGCTAACTATACCTATTTTAAACGTTGAGTAGAGGGGAGTGATTCAGTTCTAGTTGACTAATGAAAGTGGTGAGCTTTGGGTTTTTATAAAATTTTTAAATTTCCAAAAAAAAATTAACAAATTACTATTCTATGCCAAATAAAAAGCTAATGAATTCAAACATTCTGGAATGTATAGAACTGAATGCAATGAACGCCCACGCTGTTGGGACAAACAGGTCAAAGTCTTGAATCAAGATTCAAAGAAGACCTCCTTCAGATTACAAATCCCCACTTTTTGAAAAAATTTTCAATCTACAATTCACATAATTACATCAGATAATTTAAAAATTCTCCACAAATGCAATAGAGATATGACAATGAATCTGTTGGAAAGTTTGGAAATTAACAAACTTTGTTAGTCCACTAGAGTTAAATCACTACCTGCTACTCAACATTAAGAATAGGTATAGTTAGCACATCATCTCTCACAAATGTTGGTCCTAGACACTTAAAAATGACGTAACTGTCGAAACCGGTTGTGTGTATCAAAAATAAACATCATAAAAATCAGATAAAAGTATTCCATTTTGTTTATATTGAAATGAATTTCCATAAAATAAACCCATCAATAATATCAATAATTTTATTAGATATTGGAACAATCTGGATTTGTCCATTTACCAAACACGAATTTAATCGTCATTGTCGAAAAAATCTTTTAGAATATTAATACATAAAATAAAATATAGGGTAATCCATGCAAAATGTTGCACATTACTATATAATGACAACATATCTCTGAATACGTGAAAGTTGTTGGAAAATGAAGTATACCGTAGTCTAGGTAAGAAATACAACAAAAACTATTGTTAGTGTCATGTTTTAACTCTTAGAATGTATACTTCAACCAGAGCTGAGGTGTTCCTACATGTATAATGATGAAATGATGAAGATTGTCTTAGTCATTAATTTCATAAACTGCTTCTTGAGTTTTTTTTATGGACTAAGGAAATTGTTTCGGAACCATGATGGAACCATATAACAAGTCAAACAGAATATGTAAAAAAAAAGAGTTTAAACCAAATATGTTGATCTTACCATCCGCTATAATCGAAAATGCATACGAAAATCATAATTTTTGCAGTTCCTTCGAAACTTTCCAACTATGTGTATTGCTGAGTACTTTTCCAAAGCCACAACGAATAAAACAAATGAAGATTCAGCCAAATATATTGTTATTATCACTAGTTAGAAATAAAGTCAAGGATAAAGTGCACATAAATATTGAGAAATCTAAATTATCCTATTTTTTATCATTGACTTGAAATTTTTGTTCTATAAACCTGAAACCACAGGAAAATAAACGAAAAAATTGAGCATTCCTATTGTTTCAATCCTTGTTGAATCCTTTCAGTTTTTCCGAACGTTCCAATTTTCCGCTTAACTTTTTCAATTTTTCGTTCCATAAAAACCTACTTTGTACTATCACCAACATTTCACAATAAAATAACAAAATCGGCCCAACCGCTCGTATCAAAAAGCTTCCATTTTTATTTATATGCATCAACGAAAATTACTAATCAATAATTAACTGAATCCATTGTTTGAATTCCATCCATGAGTTCATAAAAACTATTGCAGCATATAAGACATTTTCCTTGATAATGCAGAACATGAATTAATAATCTATTCATAACCAAAACAAAACATATAGGTACGTTCTCGCAAACATCGTTGCAGCCTCTAATTCTGAGTGTTTAATTCCATGAATTAACAGTTTTTCACTTTAGAATAGCGAAATTGCTTTCAAGGGACCAACGAACCATTAACTGAGTAGATGTTCATGAGAAAGCGGAGCCGTTTGCTCAAAACCCATTATGTTTGTTCAAATCTGATAAAGCGGGCTGGTGCAAGTTGAAATCACCTGTTTAACTCCTAGGTTGCATGTAAGTCATAATTTGGAAAGAATTAACTCGAAACAATGATTTATTTCAATAGGATTTATATTGAAGTGGTCTCTCAATTTGTCAACAGATAATCAAAAAGGTAATTCATCAGATTTTTCACATGCAACGTGTAAATAGAGAATATTTCTATATATTTCTGAGTTGTATAAAATATCTGTGATCAATAGAAAGCGAAATTTTTCACTTAGCTATCCAAATGCATAATGTTTTTATAATGGCACAACCTTCACTGATATTCGATATATTTTTCAAATTTCATGATGAGATCATCAGGTTATTAACGTTTGCCTCCAAAAGCTCATTTTCGATGTTACCATGAGTACAATGATTCAACGAACAAATGAAGTTTGATTCAGATAAGGGTTTGTTTGTCAGCCCAAATCTTAGAAATGTTAGGAAAGCTATTTGGCATCACCGGCGAACCAAGTCAAAAATCAGGGTTATCTTGTCAGTTTTCCGAGAAATATCATTCGAGCCTTATCATTTGAGTGCAACAAAACGTGTGAAGGTAACAGATTTTTGGAAAACAACTCCTGGTTTTTCCGTCTCTCGTGGTTTAGTTGTTTTTCATTTTATCATCAAAATTTCAATTAATCTCCTTCCGCAGTAGCCTATATTCAACTGATTTGGCTCCACCTGATTTCTGAATGATCCTTCCCAAATTCAAAATAATACGTCGTAATCATCGTTTCGACCCTTAGAAGGCTCTTGAGTCTTATCCAAAAATGAATGTTTGGAATATTGGAGGAATCATTGGTGTAAGTGCTTTATGGTTTGAAATGATAGTGCTTTGAAATGAATGAGAAGAAAAATTGCGGAATAATGTACTGGTTTTGCTTTTTATGTACCTCTTCATCACTGATCTGAATAAACCTTGTAAGACACCTATAAACTCACATATACTAGAAAATTTCGTCTTCATTTCTAATACACAGTCTCCATGGAAAATTTAGCGAGTTACCAATTTGACTATCTCGAAATCTCATTGACAGCCAGATTCACTTCCACTTTGATGGGAATTTCACTTAAATTTTCACATTCGATAACAGGAAAGAGTAACACAAAGTTAAATCTCTTCATATAATTTCCTAGTGCATTGCCTCGACTAAACAATACTTTTTTGCAGAGCCTGTTAAAGTGTTTCACCAGCACATAAAAACTTATTATCAAGTGAACAGGAAAGAAAAACGGCATTCAGTTTCTTGCAAATAACTAAGAATATATCAAAGTATTAGACATTTTGAAGAAAGGTTATTAACGAGAACGAATTCTCTGATAAAAAAAAATTTTTCTGTATTTGTTATTACTCTAATTTATCATTAAATATAGAACTCCGCATGGTGGCCTTGTCGACATGAGCGTATGACCTTCATATTTATAATAGCGCAAATTAATTCATACAATTCTGCGAAATTCATCGTGTTATGATTTCTTTCCGTATTTTTCGTTCCAACTTTAGTTTTGAGATCGTGAGGTATGAAAGACCTGCTTAGATCTTCAAAGCGATGTAGGATTATATCCATGAATAACACTTGAATTATTTCCATAAAAGTTCCGATTGTATACTTCTTGATGAAACTCTATTTCTAGATTGAAATCATCACATTCTTGTAGTTGAGTATCCGAAAAAGTATAACACAGTTTGGGTTACGCCTTGTTGGACTAATAATTCTTTCGGCGACGATCTAGATATCACAATTTCTGCCCCCATTTTTATGCATCCTAAAAGTAGAAACTGAGCAGAAGATTTCGACGAAACAACGACGATTTCTCTTGTCATATGTATTCTTCCACAGTTTCTTCTTACAATTGTGTACAAAGATGATTGGTGCTGCTTACCATGTTTTACGGAAAGATTCACTTGGATTTTGAATTATCATGTGCAGCCTCAACATCAACAGGGACATCTACAATCCACGGAAAGCAACACGGTTTTACTTTTAAAGCGGTTAAAGTTCCTTTACAGCTATTATCCACGATTTAGCTGAATCTTCACTTACACTATTAGATAAGGCTCTTATAAGCCTTTTGTCCTCGCTCTGTCATACGCGATTCCCATCCATTGGTTTACGGTGTTTTGTATCATCCTTTCATCTCTTTTGTAAATACCCGACACTTCTTTGGCTCGTCCATTAGATGAGTTTTCATATTCATCAAATGGTGAACATATGAGTTTTCCCTTGATAATGGCTCACCCATTGCTCTTATTTAAATATTATCGCTGAAAAACACTCCCAAGATAGCTTTTTAGTGGAGCTGTATGAATAAAGTAATGAGACTTATGTTTTCCAATTTTTTATTCAGATATAATTATAATACAATATTTTCTCTTTCAAAATAATTCAAAATAGCCTTGAGCTGGTCGGTTACAGCTATTTAGATATTTTCAAGTATGCCAAACTGAGTTTCCTTGAGGTGATTTTCAATTCTGAAGAAGATGAAAAAGTCACAAAGACTCGAGTCTGGTAAGTAAGGCTGAGGAGTCGCAGGAATGTTTCGACTAGCTAAGAACCATTATTGAGATTTCAGTGTGACAAGGGCATCGTCATGATGCAACACCTATTTGTTTTTGATGTTTTCGCTCACGAAAAACTCTTTTTCGAAGTCCTTCAAGAATTTTTCGGTAAAATTATTGCAAACAAACTCTTTGTGGACGATTCCGTGGCTATCTAAAGAACAAATTAACATTCATTTGATATTTGACTTGCTCATTCGTATTTTTTGGGCCTTGGAGTAGTTGCAGGGTGCCATGCTCTGGCGTTCTGTTTCTGAGTCGTACACAAACACCCAAAACTCGTCACCAGTAATAGCACGTTTCACGAAACAGGAATCACTGTCAATCGATTTCCTTTCAGGGATCATTCTGACTATCAACCATCGATCTGAACGCACAAGATCCCGGCTCATTTTCAATCGACTTTCTTCCTTCTGAAAATGCTTTCAACGACCGAAAAACCTGGTTCCTTGACAAAACACTCTCTTCATAGGCCTGCCGAAGTTTTTCATATGTTTCGGTTGCATAGTATCCAACTTTAAAAAAGCAAAGCTTGATAGCACATCATTCCTCAAAACTGATGCCACTCGTTTTCAGAACACAGAAGAAAAACTATTTCACGAAAACTAACGCTGCGGACGAACAATTTACTAGACGGGTTTAAACTCATACTGGTGGCGTATTACATGTGATCCTAACGCTGCTCATAGACTCTCGTCTATCGCGTTGCCAGATCGGAAGCGACGTTGCCAGTCTCATTACTTTATTTACCAACCTCGTATATTACCTTCGTCTACATTTCTCTGACAGAGCCGTACTCTCCAATTCATCCGTCATCACCGAAAGATCTCTAATATTATATATCTCTCTTTCTAGTGCGATTTGAATAGTCTCTTTCTCAGGAAAAAATGCACAAATATTTGTATATCTCCTTAGAAATTATTATAGCGATATTGTGGATGGAAGAAAACAGTAGTCAATTTAATTAATTCATTTAATTTTTCGAATGATTCCTACATGAAAAAATGCTATTATCTATAATTCAATATCTAGCTGCCAGAGATTACAATTTTATTATGATGAATTAACTTTCGTACTTTCTTGAACACCAAAAATTAATTAACATTTACCTGCTCTCACTTTAATCATAACTAGTGAGCCCATTGTAATCGCCTTTTTATATCAGAATAATATACTACACCCTTAATATACAAAAACGCTTAATAAACTAAACTCCTAATATACTATACGCCTAATATATTAAACGCCAAATATACTGAACTCCTTTCCATATCCAACTCTATATATACGGAACGCCTCATTTTATTCAATGATATTCACACGTAATAGTTCGTTATGTTATATGAAACTTTCCTTTGGTTTAAACTCGAATATTATCAAACACATAGAATCTCATTCAGTTTTAAATTTGAATAGCTGTAGAATAAGATGAGTACTTCCTCCTAAATAAACTAAAACGAAAATTCAATTTGAAATGAACACAGTCTTATTGACATTCAGTTTGAATTATCTTAATACATATATAGCATTTAGTGAATAGCTTTCAATATTCATATGATACATACTCTAAATGACCTAACGAAAACTTAATCGAGTTTCTTTCAGAAAAATATTATACAAAAAGCACAATACCTATTAATAGCAACTCAAAGAATATCCTACCATTTCGTAAGATAATCTCAATTGATTCGTTGAAAATTCCTAGTAATTCTAGGAAATCTTTCAACGAGATTAGAATAACCAGGAAAGAAAAATTAAATATGTAAAAACGTTTCTTGAGCATTCTAAAAAAATATGCAGTAGAATACATAAATAAACCTCAAAATTCATTCACTTACCTTTCAAACATTATTGTAAGTTCCCTTAACTTCTTCTTATTATAACATTCCGTTTGAATCACATTATTTAAGTTAGGGCAGTAGGAGAGGTGACTGGCTCCGCCCCCGTATTTCCGGTCTTTTTTTCCCCAAAATCTAGATCTCAAAAATCGTTCCAAATTCGAAAATTAATTCGTAGAGTATTGATTTCTCTTCGCGGACCCAATCTCGAGATATGTAGAAATCGTTCTACACCCGAATCCTTCCTCCCGGTAACCCTGTAAAAGTAGGACAGATGAAAGAAAAAACCCTCATTTTGACAGCTCGAAGTTCGTTAATTTCCGGCCGTCAGAGATTCTCGGAATGAGGAAAATAGTGCGAAATTCCTCCGATAGCTCTTCGTTGAATCGAAGATTTTCCAGTTATCCCTGGATTGTACTATTGCGGTGCAATATGCGACACTCGAGGCTTGCTCTCTGTCCAGGTTTTGAAACTATCGAAAGCGATGGAAAAATTTTGTATAGACATAAAATTCCGACGAAATTATCTCCTCCACTCGCGAAAACTCGGGGACCTTTTTTTTCGGAATTTTCGCTGGATCGATCGCCTTCCGAAAGACGGAAGTTTCCGATTCCGAAGAAATCTCGTTGTTTCGACTTTTCGAACTTTTTCTCGGCGACGTTTCTACAAAATTTTTCGAAAAATCCTCAAGGCTCCGTCATTCGAGCTAGGGGCTCTAAAATTGGCTAGGACCTACCTCCAACCCTTCCCCTCCGGAAAAAAAAAATATGCGTGGAGGCCTACAGTCCCCCTCTTTATACCACGTACCTTCTTCCCCACCCGGTTCAAACTACCCCTTGGATTATTCCGGAAAAAGGCCTTACGACTTTAATATTATGTATTATTGCGAACGGAATTCTCAAGATAGTGTATTTAATCAACCTCTATTCCCTACTCAAAATATCACGAAAGAATATCCCACTGTTAAACGATTAATGAAACATCTGATTTTGCATAAAAGACCGTCTTCTTCAGGGATATTGAAGGTTTGCTTCGAAACAAACTGTATTTTCTTTATGAAAACAAAAACTGTCAAGTGCAAACTTTGGAATTAAAATTACTTTAGTAATAGTCGTGATGAAAAATTCATTATTTCGTAACAACAGATTTCATTTTCATAAAAAGATTACTGAATTATGCTGGTAATGTTCATGCCGAAAAGAATGTCATTAAGCCATTTCGACGATAAATTCTTGTTGTATTCGTTCCATGACCGATCCTAGAAAACAGGAGATAAAACATGTCTTCCCTAACAACCCCGCAACCTTCAAATCTGCTCTAATGACAGTTTTCATCATCCTAGGCATTGTAATTTTGTTTACTGAAAAAGAGAACTGCAATAAAAAGCGCCTTTTTGCTGGAATGATATACCCTTTGAATTATCCCTGGTTTTGTCGTATAACGAAGTAACTTCAGATTCCGTGCTGCTGCATGTAATTTCGAATAATAAAATGAGCTACCTGTTCTGAAAGCCAAGGCCACTTTCAAGACCTCCATGCTTGCGGTTCCATCATGGCGGATACCGGTTAGACTAGACGTAATTCTACCCATATTCGGTGTAATTGCAGGGGTAAGAACGGGTGCTCGATAATGAAATTCAAAAAACAATTTACCGGTATTTCCATTACGATTCAAAATTTCAATTCCAGGAGAAATCATATCAATCATAAATCAACGAAAAAATGTTTCAAGATAATATCAGTCATGAATCATCAAAACATCAAACCCTGTTTAAGAAATGAGGAAAGAAATGTTACATGTTTCCTTCTTCTTTTCATTTAATTTATTCAACAACTACTAATTTATATTTCGATTTCAATTTTATGCCTTAAATATGAATCAACGG
Organism: Cryptolaemus montrouzieri; assembly: GCA_013387265.2. Lineage (NCBI taxonomy): Eukaryota > Metazoa > Arthropoda > Insecta > Coleoptera > Coccinellidae > Cryptolaemus > Cryptolaemus montrouzieri. The sequence goes on along the minus strand of JABFTP020000021.1, from coordinate 87,516,848 downwards.
TTTACATCACTTTTACATAAATATTCAAACTGAACATCTGAACTATTTTAAAATTACATTACATTTCATGATATAATATCATAAAATCTTACTCGAAAGTTCTACAAATTGTGATTTAATGTGAGAAAAAAAATTCTAAAAAATTTAATTACAATAAGAATAGGAAAGGTGTTTCAGAAAAATTTCCTGAAATTTTAATACAATGATGCATTTTTAGTATATTCTTATAATTAATTTCTTAGATACAGGATGTCAAAGTACGATATTTGGCTCTATCTATATTTTGGCAATATTATTGGATTCTTTTCTGTGAAATCATCTGCATTGCTTTCATGGACTGATTGGTTAGTTTCTGCAGATTCAAGATTTAAACCAGAATACTATGTACTACCGAACTGTACAGTAGTTTTCTATCTTTGGTTCTTCATAAAATTCATACTTTTCATGAAAGTCCAGAATCCGAAAAAAATTGTACGTAGTGTTCTAATCTACTACTTTCTATATATGAAAATTTATCTGGATCAAATTGTCGAAACCATAACTTACAAAAATCAGCCAATCAGTTCAATAATGCATGAGAAAAAAAATGAAACAAAATACTTGAAAATATTGTCAAAACCTAGACAATCTAGAATATCAAACTTTAAGCCCAGTAATCACTCGAAAACAAAACTACAACACATCAAAATTTCAAGGAGTTTGATTGAAAGCTATTTTCTTCAATTGTATGGAGTCCTACTTTTGAATAAACCTTATACACCAATAATTAACTAAAGTTCAACATAAATTTTACTGATGTACAATTCGATTTTTGATGTTGTTTAGACAAATAAATGGAGTATAATCAAATAGTGGTACAGAATGATTTTATAATTTTCGCTTTTCATTATTTGAATGATTATCAATAATTAATGTGAATCTAATAGTTTTTCATTATTTCATTTCATTTAACCTATTGTTTGAATGATTTTGTTGCGTTGAAACTGAGGAGGAAAATAACTATATGTAATGCCTGCTATAGAGTAGATACATTTTATAATTCTTACAGCGTAATATTTCATTGGGAATATGAACTGAATTTATATAAATCATCTCTTAATAATTTTCTACAGTGAATAGCTTTGACTTTTTGGACAGAATCGTCCCCGATTTCATTTTCCTCATTAGAGGAGCGTCTCTTATAGAAGTAATGAATTTTCATCGCAGCCTAATTAACAAGAGATCATCGCTAGTTTGCGTTCGTATAACTATAGTTAAAGTAGGCAAAACATAAATTCATCATTTTCCAACTTCAAAGAGTTGCGGAGAGCTCATTAAGACTTAAGGAGCTCAACTTCAGCATCTGCTGTTGCGACCTCTTAACTTGTCGTCATCAAAACGGGGATTTAACTTCTGTTAAAGTGTTGTCATTGTTAATTTCGCATTAATTCGCGCTGTGGGGGATTTTCAAGGGTTACCCAAACGCCCAGAGGGATGGTGCAAAAAACTTGATGGAAATTTGACTGCTTCTAATTAATCACCCAGACAATATACCAAAGATGCTTTTCAGAGTTTCATTTTAATAATTTAGATGAATAATCAGGATGATATACAACCTACATAAGATATCAGTCGATCTTATGAAAAAATACATTTCTTCTGCATCTCTAATTTATTAAGCTGTCTGCAAAAAGCAATCACAAAGCGGAGGCGACATGGAGAAATTTGAATTTCTCTTATCACATTCAGGGTTTCTTGGAGAAATTGTGTTTCATTCCTTAAATTAACAATTAAAATTAATTAGGCCTAGCAGTTTGTAAGGTAAACATCTTGCAGTATGTTTCTTTTTTGCAGATAACGTTCAAAGTTTAAGAATTTTAGACATCATTTTATAAATAAAGAATGCTGCCAGGCTTAGCGGGTTATTTCTAAACGAAATTCATTAAAATTCATATCACTTCAAGATATTAGGCTAATATTTTTTAAATACCATATAATGAATATTCGTTACTCTCAATATACCGTGAGTCGATTTAGTTAATTCTTGTTCTATAGCTCTGAAAACGTACATTATATCGAAAATTGTGAAATATAGATCTTAAACCGTTACATTTTTGAAAATAAGTTTCGAATATACAGGGTGTTCTGTTTCAAATATTTATGTCAAAGTTGGAATGTTCCATTTTTCGCATTATTGTCTCATTCTGAAATAATGTGAGTTTTTTAAGAAATTTTTTATACCTGAACCCAATGGTTTTTCAGTCATTTGAGAGTTTTGTAAAATTTTGACCTTTTGTTCAAACTCTTCTTGTACTTCTCAGAATTGTAAGACAATTTCCACTGAGATCACATTATTTTTTTTATGTCAAATGGCAAATACTAAATTAATTGGTTGAATCTGAATGAACATCCATGAAAAAAGTTTCTTCGAATTTTACCCAGAACTACAGGGGTTATTCTACGGAATACTTTACGAATCATTTTTTTCACATCGTCGATTGTGGTAGGAACAGTTCTGTCAACGATTTCATCGCTATCCACAGGAAAATGTCGATTGACGTGAGATGTGGAGATCTAGGAGGTCGATAACGAAAAACCCAATCTACCTGACTTGATTTATCGATTTTAGTTCTCGACGAACTTCGAGGGTAAAATATGGAGGAGCTCAATCTTATTATAAGAACATTCAGAGCTCATTGAGGAGAATCTAACCTCAGAAATCGTATGAAGTCTTGCCCATTCAATGTTCTTTCGAAAAACTATGGTTCAACCACATAATTTTTCACAATCGCTCCCCAAACATCAAGGGACCATTTATGCTGAAAATTGTTCATTCGGTTGATTTCGTTGACTGCAAAAATAAAATTGTGTCTATTCACACATTTTTGTGAGAGGTTCGTTCATCAGTGAATAAGATGAATTTTAAGAAATCAATCATTTTCTCCCAATTGAGTGCAACTATTCGCAAAATCGAATTCTTTTTTCTACATTCTGCTCCACTAGTTCTTGGTGAAATCGAATGTTGCATGGATGATTATTATTCACTTTCAATGTCTCAGAATACTGAACCTATTTTAAACTCCTCAAAAAAAGTCTAAGGAACACTTACCAATATTTTTAAAATATGAATTTGATGATTCGAATTTATAGAAATCTTTCGGTTTTGTTAGGATGTATTGTATATGATGTACTATCACGAAAACAAAATAATATTTGACTTCTCCAATGGACCTATTATAAAAAAAATTTGAAATTTGAAAATGACGAAATTTGGTAAAACACAAAAAAAAAATCCTGAACCAATATTTTCGAAACTATATGGAAGCACTTATATTTTTCAGTACCCAGAAGGTCCACCTCTGTTATTAATAACACTTTGGCATCGTCCCGGCATGCTCAATATTAAATTGTCTATTACATTTTGGCCTAAGTCATTCCAAGCCCCCTGAACTGCTAATCGAAGCTCCTGTTCATGATGGAAGGCGTTTTGACGCAGGAGATTTCTTTTTAGGGTGTCCTACACATGCTCGATGGGATTCAGATCTGGGGAGCAGGATGGCCACGGTAGAAGATCGATATCATTCTCTTCAAGAACATTCAAGACAACTCTTGCACGATGAGGAGGGGCATTATTTTGTTGGAAGGGTGGATTTTGATCCATTGTTTGGAGATACGGTACCACTACGGGTAAAACTATCTCATTTGCGTAAGAATTTCCCGTGAGTTTGTTCTGTATGAAAACGAGGTCAGTTCTTCCACCAAGGCGTATACCTCCCCAAAACATCACTGATACGCCTCCTTGTCTAACAACTTCTCGAGCATGCTGGAGACGGTTTTGCGTTCCAGGTTCCCTCCATATTCGAATTCTTCCCGAATCGGGATAATAACTAAATCTAGATTCATAACTGAAGAGAACTGTGGCCCATCTCTTTTGATCCCAGTTTACGTGTTCTTGGCACCAAGTTAAACGAGCAGCGCGATTTCCATGGGTCAGTTGTGGAACTCTTAAAGGACGCCTGGAGTGGAGTTGCCCTTCGTGCAGTCGATTTCTCACAGTTTAGTCGGAAATTTGTACATTATGAACTCGTGATAGCTCTTGAGCTAATTGAGATGCTGTGGTAGTACGATCTCTTCTGGCTTGTAAAACCAAAAATCGGTCTTGGGCGACTGTAGTAATCCTGAAACGACCTGTATGGCGTTTTTCTACGCTACCTGTTTCATTGAAACGCGACCATAAACGGTTTATGACACTTGGGCTACTTCCCAGAACCCTGGATACTTCCCGTTGTGAGCTCCCAGCTTGGAGCATGCCAACGGCTCGTAACATCTCTTCTCTAGTCAAATGTCATCTTTCCATGGTCGAATCACAAAACTTGAATCTTTTATTTGTGCTTACAACAGAAACAAAGTGCCAACTAACTGATTTCAAACACTGAATACATGAAATGATTATAAAGCAGCGTCGCATCTGCTGCATTTTTAGTTTTTTATAAAAAACTGAAATCTGTTGCGGCACTCTACATAATTTGGTGAGAAATTGATGCAGGTGTTCATTTCTTAAAAAAAATCATCCATATTGATCGTTCTGGATACGATATATCGATATTCAGAAGTGTTCCCTAGACTTTTTTGAGGTGATTATCATATTAATAGCAAAGTATTATAGCTTTTCATTATATTCTTTTCATATATGGTAATCATAAATTCGAAAATTGCTGCAATTGTTTTGGTACAGTGTTACATTTCAGGTTTTTGATGAATTATTTCCAGCATAAATGGCCATTCCATTTCTGGAGAGAACCGTTATGTTAAATTTGCTAGATGGACCGCAACTTTTCGAGGGACTATTGAATAGCCAAGAAATATTGCGGTTTATATTTTCAAGGATCTATAGAAAGGATTAAGGCTATTTGAAGTGGGCACATAGACGGTACTGCCTTATGAAATTCTATGAAAATGAAAACTGTCGTAACGGTAAAATCGCAGGATAAAAACTGTTGGGAAAATCTCATGAAACATCAATAGAATAACTCTTGAAGTTCTGGGTAATGTTGGAAGTTCTATTTATCGCCTTGAATAGTGTTTTCAAGAAGTTGGTGAATATTCCGAGCAAGTAAATCAAAAAATTCATTTAATTCGAGAACCGTTGAAAATAGGTATAAGAACACACCATTCGATAGGTAGTGAAATTGTTATTTGGATTCAACTATTTAATAAAGTATGTGCCATCTGAAATAAGAAAAATAATGTTGTTTGTACGATTCCAAATTTTGACAATGCGAAACACCCAGTAAAATTTCGCTATTATCCGATTCCTTTTTTACAAAAGCTCTTACGAAAGTTTTGGTGTCTCGGTAGAAATTTTCTGACAATCCTGAAGAGTTACGGAAGAGGTCGAAAAAAACGTCAAAATTTTACAAAATCTTGAATAATTCAAAAACCGTTGGGTTTAGGTATAAAATTTCTTAGAAAACTCTCCTTATTTCAGTAGAAGAAATTCGAAAATTATGTGAAGAATTGAGAATATCATTTATAAAAACATAGCTCTGATATAAATTTGTTAAACGGAACACTCTGTATATTCTTCTCTAAACACCTTTTCTATACAACGTGGAGTTTCAAAGCTTTCGAACAAACACGCACTAAATGGTCACGGAATTTGGCATATCTTTTAGTTCGCAAGTATCCCCATAAACAATAGTACTTTCCATTTGTGAGCGTATGTCTCAACTGAATCATGACGTGAGTTTTTCAGGTCATAGGTTCCAATAATGCTATTTCTGTCAACATCTAAATTGAAAGTTGAAGGAACCGCAGTAAACAAAGTAGAATGTTCATTAAACTCTGATTTGATCGTTCCTGCAGGAACGCAGATGTGAGTTTACAGCATATGAGGCCCGTTTCCATAAACAAAAACACAATAATTTTCTCAATTCGACTTGAAAGACTCCACATTTCTGGATGTAAACACAGATGAAATTGTGAGTCGTTGGGAGTCATGTGTGGCACATCCGGTTGCTGCAACAATTCAGCTTCAGGAATTCGCCAGATGTGTATTCCGTCTGAGACAGAGGCGTGCTGTTCAGGTGTAGTTGAATCGGCAAACTTCAATAATTTAGTAGATATTTGAAAAGTAAAGTAATCATACAAATTTTCTCCAGATTTTCATGTCTCATGTACATTGACAATTTCTATGGCATTCATAATAATTTCCTTGAAAGTGTGAATAACAGTTCTCATTTTCAAAGCAGTGACAATAACGTTCAAAAATAAATGGAAAGTATTTTAAATTGTTGGCTTGCAAATAAAATAATTGTGAAATTTGTATTTGTTCTATTCGTTTAATAATAGTGCTTCTGTGGGAGACTGAATATTGTTATTTGATGCAATTTTCTCAATTATGTTGATGCTCGTATTAAAGTCTGTTGATAGGAGAATGGAAAAGGCTCTATGAATCATTGAATTATAAACGGCTAATTTATGTGTGATATAGTTAAAAGAATCCATCGGAATTATCGAATAAATGTTTCTTTTCTATATATGTTGTAGATGAGATCATTATTGAGTTTAATGATGGTTGTGTCGATGAAATTTATTGAATTGTTGCGTTCAATTTCAATAGTGAAGGTTATTTTATTATGCATTTTCTTCAAGAGATGTAAAACTTGTCTATTTGTATCTTTGAGTCTTGAAAACCTACAAGAATATCATAAACTTATCAATACCAAAGATAATATATTTTTGTGCTAATTTATTATTCATTATAGGTTTTTCAAGATTGTTCATGAATAGAAAAAAAAAATTTTGAATAATAATAATAATAATGAAAAATTTTAAATTTGTCATTGATATAAAAATATGTACCCAAACATTCCTACATATGAATGTCCGCCTTCAAGAAATCTTCAGCCAAAATAACACCACACATTATAGATGAATTTCGCAATATTTTGGAGACATTTTTGCCACAAAGTTAATTCCAATTTAAATAAAAATTTCAAACAAAACTCAGGACTCCCCAATTCCTCATGAACAGTCTCGAAAAACCTATAATCGATAATATGTTTCTAAAATATGATTTTTAGTATAGATACGTTAAATAATATTCGTTCAGGATCTCAAGGCTCAAACAGACAAACAGATCAGTTTTCACAATTTCTAAATAAGATGCATAATAAAAGAGTCTTCACTGTTGCAATTGAAAGCAACAATTCGATAAATGTCCTTCACATAACCATCATTATACTCAATAATAATCTCACTTACAACATAAAGAAGAGAAACATTTACAGACTCAACAATCCCAATGACTTCTTTTAACCACTTGCACATAAATTAGCCACTTATATTTCAATGATTCATAGAGCCACTTCCTTTCCCTATGAATTACAGACTTTAATACGAAAAGCAATATCATTAAGAGAATTGCATCTAATAATATTATTCCAGTCTCCCACATAACAGTATTATTAAATGCATGAATACAAATGTCTGAATTACTGTATTCCGTTATAGAAAAACTAAAAAATAAATACGCATGTCTAACTTACATTGGTCCCCCCTTTTATAACATCCGCAATTATCTTTTCCAATTTAATTCAACAACCTTCTTTTCCAGTGGTCCCAACATAAGCAAATTTCTGTTCAATGCCAAACAAAAAACAGATAAATTCAAACAGTCTAAAATATACAGAATTAAATATAATGAATGACCAAGAATTTACGTAGGACAAACAGGTCGAAATTTTGAATCTGGATTCAACGAACGTCTCTCCTCAGATAACAAGTCCGCAGTTGTTGAACATATTAGATCCACAAATCACATAATTACATTAGATAATTTAAAAATTCTCCACAAATATAATAAAGGGACAATGAATCTATTGAAAAGTTTGGAAATGAGCAAATTTTGTAAAAACCCAAAATTCACCACTGCCATTAGTCAATTAGAACTCCCCACTACAAAAATTCACTATTTAAAATTGTTATAATTAGCACATTCGTTCTGACAACTGTTAACTCTATTTATTTGAAGACTACGTAACGGCCGAAACCACTCATGTATATTTAAAATAAACATGTTGAAAATCAGAAAAAAGGCGTCACAAAATGTTAGATTAAACTTCATTATCCACCATCCTAGTACATTCATATTCATGGAAAATGTAACTATCTTCTGGTATCTTCAACTTTGTCACTCAACGTCTGCTAATAATCGGCCAAAACCATTTATGGAGCCTTTCAATATTTTCAAACAACTGTCGAATTTGAGCTAAACGGCACGGCACTTAGTTACATTGGAACAGCTGTGTTTAAACAAGAAGAAGTCTACCACATGTCTCACCATACTTTATTTGAACGATATTAGAAAGTAACGCTGCATTCACACACGAAATTCCCATTTTTCTATTGTTTTCATAGAGTTTCACTAAAACTACAAAAACCTAATAACTAAACTTCAAATTATAAATCATTTGACACTTGGTTATTGCTCGTATGGAATCATATGGATTTGCAATAGTTCTGCCGTTTGATTTCTTAGGCTTAAGCATTTTTCTTGATGTTTGAAAATGAAAAAATAAATGTTATTCTGACAGTAGAGACGCAAAGTTAAATAACATCCATGTGATTTCTGTTTGAGCATCAATATCTCCAGAATTTTATTTGCTCAGATGTAATGAACCCGCAACCGTTGAACATAAAATCTGAGAATACAAAGAGGGAAAATCCAAACGTTTCTTGTTTAAAGAATAGGTAATGCCGCTACCTTGTAATAGCTATTCGAGATGCATATACTGTATATATTTCGGGAATTTATTTGCTTTTAGTTTTACTGTTTAAATTGCCAGTGAATGATCTTATCTTTACACAGTGGCGTAACACTCGATAACTTATGAACTCCAATGAGCAATTTTTGTATATAAGTTGATTCCGCTTATCACGGGACAGTTTCAGATGAAATTTTATATTTATATCAGCTCTTGTTTTCTCAGTTTGTCTATATATATATATATATATATATATATATATATATATATATATATATATATATATATATATATATATATATATATATATATATCTCCTGAAAAAATCGATTTCACAAAAACATCAAGACTTTCTGTCTGCTCTCATGCTCTCATAAATTTTTGTGATGTTTAATTTGTTGCTGATGGATGATAATCAACTGTTAGCTCAAAATCTTGATGGCGATAACATTGAACGAATAAATATATGCAATTATAGTGTTAGCCAATCAACGTCTTGAATGAAAATATATTAGACATATGTTTCTGGTTTTATCCCATTTTCAAGGACTAAGAGGTGATTAAAATATTACAATGTCATTTAACAGATGATACAGATTGGGACATACGAAAATCAAGTTGGTCGATATGTTATATCATAAGATTCATTTTTCTTTGTTTATATAAGACAAGGCTTATTTTCATAAAGCCCATCAAATTATCGATTATATTAATGATGTGGACATTTCATTAGTAGCATAGCCAGCAACCACATAAATTATTTATGAGACACTCAAACAAAAAGTACGAAGTGGCACACCCCCTGCATTAGCAATAATATGATGCTCAATACAGTACATGAAGAATGACAAAATATTCCGTAGAAATTTATATCAACCGAAAAGACAGCATACCTTGAAAAATAAAATCGGTAATAAGGAATAGGTGTTCACATACTTAATGCATTCTAATGTTCACTTCAATAGTTGATAGTTTTAGATTTTATGGCTATTGTTTTTTCCAATAGATTGATGTGTTTTTGAAATGTCAAATATCAGAGCAGCCATATTTGAAATTCCAGAAACGTTACTTATTGTCATTCATTCGACAATTCGCCGTGCTGAGATGCATGCTTCATTGGAGTTTAGTTATTATCTGAAGTTTTTCTAAAAGAAATCAAAAACTCATCAATATTTTTGTGGTTATTATCGTCCACGCAATCCTTCTTCCGTTCTTGAATTCTTCGAATTGCTGAAAAGTTTTAGAGTTCCCAAGGACACAAAAAACACAAGTGTACAAAAGAATATTGATGCTGTGAGATCTAGTTTTTGTGTGGAGTGTGATGATGTATGGATATTAGACTTGGAGGTTAGGGCAGTATTAAACAGAAGGACGGGAGGAAGCAGAACTGTGGATGTGGAGAAAGATGGAAAAGATCAGCAGGGTAGAGAGAACATTTATTCAAGAAATGATGCGAATTGGCACATAATTAGCATAATAATTTCTTGAAATATAATGGGAGAAAAATATATGTGTATGAAAGGTTATAGTAGACCCTGATAATAATTTTTCAAAGACATTTTTTAAGTTCTCAATTGTCAAAACTATGATGAAGTAGTACGAAAGGCTTCCGATAGAGAAATATGGCTTAATTTACAAGGTAAAGCATTTTGATGATGATATCTATATATATTTAGAAAATATGATAATTTAGAGAAAATTACAAAAGAGAACTCATTTGGAAGATGTTTTCTGTCCATCTGATAATAACACGATCAACAGTTTTACTATTATAGAAGCAGAAAATGGTCATTCCGAACATTCGTCATATGAAATCTCATATTCTATTTTCTGCCTGAATAATTAAATTTTGTGATTTTGTGGGTATAAAGAGCTATAAATTTTCGATTCAAGGTAAGAATTCATACACAAAAAATACTGCAGGGTGCAGATTATGGCATGGTGGCATTATCTGTCCTCATTTATTCAAAATGAAAGAGGAGAGACGGAACCAGTGAATAGTAACTGTGACGTGGAGGTTAGGTCGCTCAACCTCTATGCAGAGTTAACTAGGTACAATCCCCACAAAGTCGGTATGATTTTTCGGATTCTGGGAATCCCTTGAGCGTCCATCTTTCGGAAGAAAAGTCAAACCGTCGCTCCTGTTTAGCAGAGATGCATTGGACATAGAAGATCCCTTTCCTCGAGACGAGAGGCGTTCGGCAAGATTACCGGGTTAGTGAAGTGACAGAATTCCCGGCGTGCCATTAGTCGAAAGGCAGAAATGGAGTACGTTAAAGGATAAAAAAAAAACAGTGAATGGTTTGCGTTGTTTCTGAAAACTATCCTGTATTCTCAAATCATCAAATGATCATCTATGAATCTGTCGCCTGATATCGGTTTTAAAATTAAATTGGAGTTTCCAACGTGAAACAATATACAGACATTTTAGTTCTTATTAAAATCCCATTTGTGTTTCATATCTTCTATTCACACTAACCTAACCTCCATCTAGGAACTGTAAATATAGACCTAGTGATACAGTGAAATCGTATCCTACAAAACTTATTGTAAGTTTCGTCGTATACTCTTGGTTTATGCAGCCCATGAAAATATTAAAATGAAATGCTGGAAACACGACTCACACCTCAATAACGATGAGTCGGGAGAAAGAATCGAAATATACGAGAAAATCTCCACCTTAATTAGCTTGAGTCGTTAAGTCAATGTCAGCGTTCAGGTCTGCTATCAAAAATGAAAATAAAAGATTTCGAGATCTGAGCATACCTAACTTGATTGGGCTTCAACAATGTATGAAATTACTACGTTTTCCTCTGCTTCACGCTCTGGCACGTTCGTTAGTTGAAAGGGTGATCACTAACAAATGATTCTGCGAAGATCGATGGAATTATAAGAAATCGTGGGGGAAATGTGCGAACGGCTTTCTACGTGTCGTTATAAGAAGGAAAATCAGTCATTTGGCGTCGTGACGTGCAAGCCGCGGGAAAACGTGATTGGCGTGATTCGGTAATCCTGGGTTCACGTATATATTGAATTCTTACATCAGACACTCATTAGCTGTTCATATAGGATGTGCACAATTTTTTGTGACATACTGCACTAGAGGCATATAATTGTATTTCTAATTTTTCGACACACTTTCAATTATGCAGGGTTTTGAACAGTGAACCGATTTCATTGTAATAGTCGAATTTCTTTTCTCTCATAGTTATAGGCTACTATATCTATGATCTTTACAGCGGGATGATTGATACAAATTCTACAAATTAATTTATCATGTCAATTTAATACATGGATCGCCAACCCGTCGATTTCTGGTAGCTCACAATAAAATTTTAATATATCGAAGAATTTACCATGAATTACGAAAAAATTCTCATTTTGAAAACAAGCAAAGGCATTACAGTGGTGAGCGACCTGTTCCCGACGGCATAATGCACTATGTGCTGGAATTCACTAGTGCGTCAGTGTTCACGGTCTTCGAAAACGATCTGGGTTGCTTTGAAAGGGATAAATACGCTTGGCTCGGTGACATGGCGCTGTGTTAAAAATTCAGACATTAGTTTTATTGAGTGAAGTAGCAATAAAAAATATAGCAAGCAATAATAAGAAAGTGAAAACTTAAAATTTCCATTCAGGATAAAAAAACAGTATTTTTTCACAGAGGTCAAAGGTAAAAATATATGTTTCTTATGTTATACCTTTGTTTCGGTTGCTTCAGTTGTTCCAAAGGGAAATGTTGAAATGCATCATGAAATTGTGTACTCAAATCTGAAAAATCATTCCTATCACATTCTGCCACTAAGAGCAAAATTTGAATTAATTAAAGAACCAGTTAATTGGACAATGGTCAATATTTTTAAAAACACTTGAGAACAATATGGCTCCAACTGAAGTATTATACCTTGTGTCCCAGATACAAACTAAATAACCTTATTAAGCCGGGAAAAAGATAAAACAGGCGTTTTTGAAAGCTGCAGATTCGATATTAGACAACTTTAGAAATAAGAACGAGATAGTTTCAGCTATAACATCTATACAAATTTCTGCTGATACAGTGATGAATAGAGTAGAAGTAATGAGCAATGCATTTTCTTACAATTAAGAACCGACCTAGATAACTGTTTATTTTTCACTCTAACTGGATGAATTGTCAGATGTAGTTTACACCTCCCAGATTCCCGTATTCGTCAGGGTAGTTTTCAGTGATATACGATTAAAGAACTTTTGAAGTTTATACCCCTGAGAGAACATATTACTGGATATTTCAAAAAATTCCAATATAAAAAAATATTTTCTGAAACTAAACAACGTTATGAAATTAGTAGTAAGAATTGTGAACAATATTAGAATTCACGAATTGCTACTAAGATATTTCAAAAGAAGTAGAGAACGAGAACTAAAACATTTTAATTTATGATATCCCATCTGTCATAATTCAAATTTTCAAACAATGAAATCTAACCGATTCCAGAACTGTAAAATTCAATCTGACTTAGATATTTTGGTTTAATTTTAGTCATTACAGAATAACTTCATGAATTCAATTTGCTGCTTCAGGGACAGATAAAATTGTTTCCGATGTTTGTTTGTTTGTTTTCCTTTAACGTGTTCTATTTCTGCCTTTCGGCTAATGACACGCCGGAATTCTGTCACCTCACTAGGAATTTTGCTGAAATTGTTTCTTTAATGTCGATGTAAATGCATTTATCAAACAGTTTGAGTTTTAGGAACAAAACCTGATCAACCGCGATTTCAAGCATTTTCCAATTCTTTCTCAAAATCAGGAATAGTTTTAAGTGTTTCTCCCTTCATGGAAATTGACATCCAAGATTTTGGAACTTATGTAACCAAAACTTTGCAACAGAAATGAAAATGGTTCAGAGTGCCATAACTTCAAAATCGTTGGTGTCATGTTGTGAATTACGATGTCTGAGACAGTTTATGAAAGATGGAGAAATCATGTCTCTTATTTAATTTGGTAATAGTTAAACTAAAATATTGATTGAATCATTTCGTTCAAGTTTGGTAGTGAATTTTATTTTGATTGAATTGAATTTATAAACTTTTCGAAAATATTCAGCTGACGTTGAGTACCGATAAAACATACAATGATAAGTGTTTGAACAAAGAGTTGTTATGTATTGTAGTTTCGAAGTTATCTATGAAAATTAATGCTATTAGGGGACTGAGTGGATTTCCCATAATAAAGCCCTCGCCTAAACCGTAAAATGAAGACTCAAAAAAACAAATCAAATTTAATGAAAGTAAAATAGACAAGGGAAATAAATCTGGTGTATACGAACTTAGCTGTGGGAGATGTGATGACATGTATATTGGGGGAACCTTCTGAGTCAATGAAAATTATCGTAGTTTCATCAGTAAAAAACTGATTTTAATTTCTCGAACCATTTAATCATGAAGAAAATCATAATTAAACCAAAATTTCAAAATCTTACATTCAAGCAATAACAATTTTAATATTAATTTTTGGGAAATTCATAGATATAAAGTTTCGAACATAGTAGATTTTGGTAATACTTCCTATCTACTTCATTTATTTCCGGCTGAGTCAATTAGATAATAGTTCTGTAAATTTGCCGAAGATAGTTTTACTCAATTTTATTCCAATGTTGTAGATTATATATTAACTGTTGTACCTTAGTTTAATTTTCATTTTATATTTGTCTGATGAAGGCGCAGTGTCGTCGAAACACGCACGAAAATTTTCTTTTATTTTCATTAGATATTATTACCTATATTACATCAAAATTGTTGAATAAAGATGAAAAGTTTTGTTTGACATGTTGATTGGTAAATATTAACACAAGTATTTCATAATCCATTGAACTCTTCAGGTAATTTCCAGAAGTAATTCATTATATGGCTCTTCTAGATCCAATATTAACTAAAGATAATTTGATTGAACTCTTTTCATGTCTTCAATATTTCCGTGAATCCACAAATTCCGTACCTGAATTACTGAAATTACTCTTTATACCTAAGTTCGGGTTCTAATGTCAGCTTTAGAAACTTTACTTTCATATCGATTGGTAATTAGCAGTTAAACGCAAAGTTTTCCTTTTCTAAGTTCGCGCCAATCGGTTTATATAAGGAGTTCCGATTTCTACTTTAAAATTCGAGACAAATTGCCAATAATTAGAAGAACTGCAAGTGCGAAATTATTCGAAGTCAGATGAGGTCTAGGCAATCTGGAAAACCGTAGAATAACTATGGCAGGAATGGTTTTGTTCAGGACCGTTTCACTGTGTTTTCCAGCCTTCGTTGATTTAGTCCTAATCTATATTCTACGGTTATATTGCCGGAAATAGATTATTAGCTGTAATTCATACGTATGTTTATAAATCACATTATGTTTTTAGCGGTTTAATTGCTAATAATATAATTGGAATGTGTTCTACATACACAATACACGTTTCATATTCAGATTCATTATATTTCCGAATAAACCGGTTGTCAATAGAAGGATAAAATAGATTTATATGATCAATTAACGGACCCGGCAGACATTGTTCTGTATGTAGGCTTTCTTCATCAAAAATTTTATCCATATTCGAGTTTTCGATGAAGTAAGTGATATTTGACATTGAGTTTGATATTTCAATATTTTCTTTCACTATTGTATGATTTGCTGTTGCTCAAAACCAAATCGAAATATGAGTGCAACTACTCGGTATTCGGTGGTAAATTTGATAGTAGTGTGTAAGAAACAATTATGGAACATGAAATATCGGAATACAACAAGCAGAATGTCAAATGTCAAAACAATCTCTATTACTCATGAACGTATGGCATTTTATTTTGAAAAATATTGGATGATGGTGGAGGTTGGAATTTTGTGGTGATATGTTTTATTTTTAAAAAATAAAAATTTACTGGAACTCGACCATAGCGTCATAAAAAATGTCATCAAATCAGCTACATATGTTTAAAAGGAGTGCAGCACACACGTGCCGAACTTCTTTTGAACAAGAATTGGATATTAACAGATTTCTCGTGGATTTTCCAAGAATTTTCTTTTATATGCTCTTCGTTTCGACAATTACAATTACGAACATATCAAAAAGCCATGCGGCAACTGTTATCGAATTAGACGTTTCTCAAGAAACGAAAGAACAGGACGGAATAAAGTATAAATGGGTAAAAGGCAAATCAGTTCGACTCCAACTTCAATAATTTCGCTACAGCTTGTCTTCATGGGACAGCACATTTTTGTTCTTCAATATTAACCGTTTTTCAGCTCTTCTTTCAAGCTCTTCAATAATGATGCTAGCCTTCTCCTGTTGTCGTGAATTAGGATGACTTTTTGAAATTCTCAAAAAACAATAGTCCTCACTTTTCCTGCTGGCCATGCTTCGATGCTCATCGCATTTTATCCAGTCATTATCCACCGGTCTGACCCCTGTTTCAACTCAGGAGTATGCTCATGAATTCTAGTTTCTCCTACAGTCAATAATGTACGCCCAATTAGTTGATATGTGTTTCGTGTTCATGATCAAATTTCAATTTTCTACGAAGGATTTTATACACTACTCCCATCAAAATATTTGATCTAGTTCCTACGCACCCTGCCAGTTGTTCTTCGACAGTCACTTTCAATATTTTATCCATAATATCCGATATGACCACCTCAACTCGATTTTCAGAGCTTATTTTGTTTTCAAATCAGGTTCAAACACGATTTAAATAGTTCATTCAGAAACACACGTTCCTCAACGCAAGTCTAAGTATCATTATGTAACTCGGCTAAGATCTGCTTTGCTATACATTGCTGGATTTCAAAGACTTTCTCGAATTCAAAGATCTCAGTCTAACTTATACTATCTTTACGTTCTTGTGGAGCACTCCGACTGCTCAAAATGAGGATCGGGTAAGTTCCAAAAAAATCTTAGCCATATTGACTAGAGTACAACGTTGAACATACCGTGGATCTCAGGATAGCTTATAAACTTTCCGATAATAACACTTCATTCCATTCGCCTTTCCTAAGAGTTCACGAATCGATAATAAGTGTGCAAAAAAATCATATGATCGAAAATGTTTCCGAGATTTCCATATTAAAAGAGGTGGACTCAGAAGTTCATAAATGATTGGAAAACCCCTGGAAGGTTATAATAAATATCCCGATTTTTCTCAAAGCTCTGTCCACGGATGGGAATTAAGATTACACTACCACTTGAACTTCGCATTAGATACTTGAATTCTACTCATAGTGAACACCAGACAGAAGGACAGTTAGCAGCTGTAGAAAATAACAGAGCAAAGCAGCTGCTCGAAGAGTCTGGAAGTCAGCATCCCAATTAGACCCCGCTGATTTTTGCAAAATATTATTTCTTGTTTTCATATTTTAAATCAGTTCATCAATGTGGGATTTGAAAGTCAGTGAAGAAACTTGTTGCGCACAAGACATGTGTTATCGAAGTTATGATTCAGTGGAGAACTATTGAAACTGTCTTTTCATCTTATGATTTTTCATACGAACAAATAAAGGATAGCCCAGTTTTCGAAGAATTTGGATATAAATGACTGTTCGTGACGAAATTATTCGGAATATTCAAATCGTCAGTCAAAATTTATTGGATGGTTTCAAAGTTATCATGCTGAAGAGGTAGAGCAATATCGTCGACCTATTACTCATATATAAATTGAACAGTGCAGTGCAACAACAAATCCCTATAACAACCCTATTGAAAACGATGACTTTTTTCTACAACGAAAACCCTGAAGCTACTTCGATCAGCTGAGCAATTTTACTACAATGAACAACCTGTAGAAAGATCCAAGATTACGACTCATAATTCCAATTTACTCTGAAATCCTAACTCAGTGAATATTGTAACACTCAGAACTTGATCCGAGCAATTGAAATTGAAAAAAGATTTATAACTGTTCGAAATTTCTTAATGGCAAATATTAAATAAAATGTTCATCGATTCCAAATCCAAACCAATCCGCCCCTGTTCCGACACAGAGCAGGCGAGAACCAATTCTATCTAATATTTAAGTTTAGTTTTCCAGTTTCCGTAACTACGTTTTAACGAAGCATAGAAATTACCAATTCCCTCTGAAACGTCGTTCATTATGTATACCAATCTTCTTCTTTTTCTTTTTAACTCGATCGAATGCAATTTTTCAGATTTCCGAACGTTTCATCTCGTTAGACAAATTCAGATTGTACTAGGAGTTTTTGTTAATCACTCCAATTTAGGCAATGGGTCCAAAAATGATTAAAAAATACCATTGCATTTCTGATAGATGAATCAACTGTTACATCTGGAAATCTGACTCTGCAATTTATTTCCGTAATATATTGAATGATTAATGGTACTCATGAATTTAGGAATAAAGGCTTTCCAAAGCTTTCTTTTCAGACTTCAGAAAAGTTTGCAGTTTTGATGAGGAAGAAATATTTTATAACTAATTCAAATTAATCTCTCTTCTAATTTACTTTTTGTTTGTTTTAAGATCTTTGAACTTATGCGTTCAATTTAACCCACCACTCTGATTCATTGACCACTCGTTTGCTGTCGAAAAAGACACAAACCATTGTTATCACTTTCAATTTGTTCACTGGGAGCTTTAGAGTTTCGTTGTTGGGTCGTATTCGAAAACCCAGGTTTCGTCACCAGTGATGACGTTTTCCAAATGAGCAGGTTCATTTTCAACTCCTTTCAAAAATTCACTCGAAATAAGTTAGTCTTTTGGTCGTCTAACAACAGCTTCGGAACGAGCTTGACACGTACTTTCCTCATCTCTAAATCTTCAGTAATAATGCCAAACACTACAGTCAATGACAAGTTCAGTTCATTGACAACCATCGTCATACTCAATCGACGGTCAGAAGCCAACAATTATCAAACACAAGCCAAATTGTTGTCGATTTTGTATGATGACGGACACCAAGATCGTTATTTGCACTGAACCTCTTCCAGGTCCTCATTTAACCACCAAGAAACCTCACGAATTATTCTTGAAGTCTCCTCAAGAGTTACCGATCGTCGATTACATTTTTTCGTGACAAAGTTGGCATACATAAATCTAACCTAACATAACCTGAACGGCTCAAGCAAACTAAATGGAGAGAGTGATAAGGATCATAATAATTTCATTTATCAGTTACATTGGACAAATATGGCAACTGGATGAAAACTCCCAAACAGAAGATCTACAGATAGCAATGCATAAAGTAACGAGAATAAGCTCAGGGTAGACCTTGGTACATAACTAATGAACATATAAAACAGGAAATGGAAATTCGAACAATGAAGGGCATAATCACAAAACTGGCAATTGAAATATTAAAAAAGATTCAAATCCACGACAATAAAGAAATAAAGAAGATTTTGGATATTGAACCCAGAAGTGTGGGAAAAAGAATTTCTTCTATATAATGAAGAAGAAAACGAGGAAATAAAGGAATCAAAACAAAATAAAAGGGTAATACAGATATCTTCACTAGGAATAGATTCTCGAACTAAAGTAGGTAGGTCCAAACAGGTGAAGACCCAAGATGTAAGTTTTTAGAATTTCGATTATGATTAACGAGCAGCAAAAATGCAGAATGAAATGAAAAATGGTGAAGAAAATTTTTCCGATCCTTATTGAATTCAAATATCACCAAGTTATTGAAGAAACCGCCCAAGTTACTTTCACCTAAGTATGAGATTATGACATATGGTATAGAGACCATTACACTGACGAGAAGAGGTGCGGAAAAGCTGAGAGTGACACAGAGGGCAATGGAACGTTGCATGCTGGGCATACGATTCCGTGATCAAGTCAGGAATGACGTCATACAACAAAAGACTAAGGTTGAGGACGTAGTGGCGACTGCTGCCGGGCTGAAATGGCGAAACGGCTGCTGGTTTGGCGACTCCGTATGATGCAGCGTAACGTGGGAAGGCCCCAGACAAGATGGCGAGATATCATCCGCAGGATCGCGGGGAGAGAGTGGATGCAGCTCGCCCAAGACCGCTCCGCGTGGAAGAGGAAAGAGAAGACCTACGTCCAGGACTGGATGGCTACAGGCTCATGAAGAAGAAGAAGAAGAGAAGAAGATATAACGGTGATTTGATTGAAGATGGTGTACATACTCCAGGAACGCACTGAGATTGTGAGTTTATTTCTCAAAAATGATAACTGTGCGAGAACAACTCCACGCATTTTCAACGAAAATAGCCCTAGAAAGAATTTGGGTTATAAATACGTTCCTGAATTAACGGGCTAATTCATGGAAACTAAGTGAAAATAACACCGGAAGAAATTTGGGGCGCAAATCAGTTCTTAAGTTAACCAGCAAGTTCATGGAAACTTGTCCTTGAAAAATAATTTTCTTCGATGTGAAGAAATCTCGCATATAGTAACTTTTGTTTTGGGATGTTTGTGTATGCCTGGTTGTAAACCACATAGAAATGAGGAGCGTCGATCCTTCGACGGCCGCTTCTGTCTGATACGTGAGTGTCGCATGGCGGTATGTTATCGAACTAATGTGACCACTTAATGTTTTTCTGTTTTATCTGCTCCTTGGTTTCACCATTTCGCGGGTTGAGGTAGCCACTGTTTCGGTTTGTTGGGTGGCGCAGTGATATTTACATTATTGCGTTCGCTCTAACGAATTGAGATGAGTAGGTAACGGCATAGCTTTGTGTTACGAATGGGTAGATAATGCTGACGAGGTCAAACGAGACCGAAACTGCAGTACATTGTTCCTATTCGTGACATTTGACCGTGCTGTACCACTTCCCTGTGGCCCCTGTTAACGGTGATTATGAAGAGTAGATCGGAAAACTAGCTCCTTCAAAGGGGATGGAGCGCCACCCCATTATGCTGCCGCTATACGTGATTATTTGGACAATAGCATTCCTAAACGTTCTATCTAACACCTCTCGATTTCTTCTTCGCCACCCGAATCTTTGGAAGAACTACGAGATGGGATTTTTCAAGCACATAGCAGATAACATCTCCCATGTTGCAAAAACGATTAAAAAGTTGAAAATTCAAAGATATGTTCCATTTCATAATAAATTTTTATGAGAATCATAGAAGTCCAAGCAGTGTTACTTTCTAATTAATGGCACTTCAAAAAGCAGGATGATATTGAGGATAAGATAATCTTTCTAATGAGGTATCACATAATCCCCGTCTCATTGCAAAAGTTTTCGGGGTGGTAGCTGACAGGGATAGGTGGTGGATACAAAAACGTTTAAATAAGTAACAAACATTTTTCCGATACAACCCAATCGATTTTGATCGAAGTTTTTCTTCAAACGGAGATCGAAGGGATTTATGAAAAGCTGTCCACTATACTAATTCCGGCTACTTAACGTATACAAAATGAATCTATGCAAACTGATTTTACGAAAGACAAGAAACTATTTTAGAACTCAATTTTTTGTGCTTACTATATACTTGTTAATAACAAAGCCCCAATATTTAGCTTCGACCGTAAGTTATCAAGTTAAATTTCATTAGCAAGACCAGCTTCGCTGCGAAAGAACCGCATTCACGAGATACAAATCAGGACCACCTGTTTACATACCATCCCGAAAGGAACAGTTTCCCGATCCCAAATATGGTTCATTACGAATTCAGGTTCGACCGGCCGCGCAGTTGGACAGTTAATATTGAAACATTTAATTGAGAATTTACCCGATTTCACTGCACGGTCTGCCGTTATGGAAACCAGAGCTAGTCGAATTTGTTACAATTATGCCGAAAATTATTCTAATGCCGCTTTGGACTCAGTTCAATGCATAACTGAAACATTCAATTAGGCGTGTCAACAATATACAAGAATAAATTTCGTTTCGTCCGCAACTTTATTATGCCACAAATTTGATTCGTTTATTTGCGCTAGGATTCCATCTGAATAATGAATTGACTCATGACAATGCTGTGTAAAGTAAGGCAAGTCAAGGGTAGTTGAAATGCGCTTTTTGTAACTTCTTTTCTTTCTCAAAAGATTGCTGATGTGCTAATTCGTAGAAATTTACAGGAAGTGAATCCTGATCTCATAAAACAGCTCTTGAAAGCCACGAATAATTCAGGTCAGGTTCGTTTCTAGATTTTCCCACAACTGCAATCAAAATTCTCAAATATCTCGATGATTATGGTCAGAACAATAGAACAATTTTGCATACGGTACGTTGAACTTGTACTGTACCTAGTTGTTTTCAAAAACGCCTTAGCAGATTTGCTCCCTATTTCTAGCAAACCTTTGTTTTCCTCATGGTAACTTCACCAAAAGTTAGTCCACATTTGGAATACGATAATGTAATTTATTCTATTCATTCATTTATATTCTATACTACTATGCAAAACCTTCAGATCAATTGCTCTGTTGGTATGTTTGACTCTATATTGAAAAATCTCTTGATTTGCCTAAGTGAAAATTAAAAATTCTGTTATTGTGTTCATCAAATACGCTTATTCGAAAAGTTTAACATCTTTTTCAATATAATGAAAAAGTGTGAGTATAACTCTTTCTCATTATTCGAGTTTTTTTCTCAAAAATTAATCATGAAAGCGTGTATTTACATTATTTCTATATTCTATAGCAATGTAAACCAAAATATTAAATCGAAGTCATTTTATTATCTAACTATCAAATTTGATACAGAATATAAGTGATGGCAGAAATAGAAATGAATGGTACCACATTGTGAATCATTGAATATAGAAGTTGGATTACTCGGTCAGTTTTCAACGTTTAAATCTAATGGGCCATAAGCTAATCTAATCCATACAAACCGCTAGGGCCTGATGTCATTATTCGAGCTTACTAGCAACGGGAGGGGATATACTGGTGAAAACGCTCTGCAAACTCTACCGGGTAAGCTTAGCGTTAGGATCAGCACCCAACGAAGTAAATGTATTCTATACCAAAGTCTGGCCAAAACTATTACGCAAGCAAAGGTATATAGACCTATCAGTCTAACTTCGTCTATTCTGAAGACGATTAAAAAACTGATAAATAGGTACGTGAGGGAAACGATTTTTATAAAAAAATCTTTAAACTTCAACCAGCTCTCCTTCAGTCAGGAAAATTATGCCATCTTGTGGACAAACTGGAGGCTGCTACGCTGAATCAAGAAATTGCTATGGCAGCTTCTCTTGACTTAGAGTTTGCTTTTATTACCACCTTAAGAACATCAATGGTAGAAGCAGTACACATGCATGGTTTTAACGACACCGTCTGCAGGTGGAATGACAATGACAACATACACATAAACAAAAACACTTCAGCCAAACTGTTTGGTGGTAGTGATTGTCCTCCTGAGTACACTATATATAAAGGGCTTCTACTCTCAAGGCTATGCCGATGAGCAAAGTCGTGGTAGTGAGAAGGAAACAGTTCAACGATTTATCTGAGCTCATACAGGAGCTCTGAAAATTGATACGACCAAATAGGACTAACAGTTAACCCAGGCAAGGTCAAACTAGTACCGTATACACTTAAGTAAAAGACTGATGACATAATGCAGCCACTCTTCTAAGGAAAAAAGTGGAATTTAATGATGAGGCCAAATATCTGAATGTAATCCTGGATAGGCATAATAAGCCTTGATTACTGCAGTGGCAGCCAACTCTGAAGACACATGATAAGGTAAGAAGATACGATACCAAATTCAACGTCTCCTCTTCTTACAAGCGTCAAAATACATAACAAAAAATTAATAAATATCATTTTTATCAACATGGAAATTCACTGATAAATTCCATCTGAATTATCCATATGTGCTGACATCGGAGTCACAGTAACAGCCGTTGTTTGCTTTTTCAACTCCCCATTTATCGCATGGCTTTCAATTATAAATTATGAGAACAATTACTGTACTTATAATTTATTACCTTGGAACGCAATTCTGGCATCTCCATACTGATCTCCATTCCATATTCACAGTTTCCTGGATCTTGGCAACATTTGGAATATCATTATCACCCGCTAATAAGGAATGTTTACTCGATCACAAATCATTGATTTTTTTTCTGCTATATAACTTCAAATTTAAAATGTTTTCTTTAACTTGTGCTTCGAGACATTACTTCTTCCAGAAATATATGATTCTAGAACAACAGAAACGGTTGGTTAATTCCAACTTGATGTGCAATTGGTATATTATAACGTTTTGTGTAATTTAAATGTACAACTTTAATTGTTATCTTCTACTTGAGAAATTGACATTTTTGCTAGATTTAATGATTCTAGGTAACGGAAAATACCCCATACCGAAAATTTAAATTGATATAGATGCTTCCTACACCGCTATAAATCTACAACTTACGTTCCGTGAGCTTTTTCCCGTAAATAACCTTACTAATCATAACGTTTCAGCATGATTAGAGATAAGAAGAGTACAGTGCACTACCCCATGAGCTAGAAACCATAAATCGGTTTAATTGCAGCCTTTTATGACAGAATAAAAAGGGGAATAAATATTTCCGACCCAGTCCTTGGGTTACATTTTATTTACCCGCAGTTAATGAGAAGTTTTTTAACGACGCGTAAAATTTGTCTTAATTAAAACGACCACCAAATCGCAGGATTCTATGTGGTTTAGTTATATGCGACTCAATCAGGAACTGTCGTAAAGTTAGGGACTATCATTATATCAGGGGAACAGTTGAAAACTTTTCGGTTTATTGGAAAATGAATGACACGTGGGCTCGTTATTGATTTCAAGCCATTAAACCGAGATTTCTTGTGGCAAATTCGATAGTTATTAGGAATTTGAATATTGATTACTTTCTGGGTGGTTTTCTTCAAATTTTATTGTTCATTTTAGAACCGCAGCAAAATATATTTGCAATGAATCGAAAGATAAAAAGTACTTACAGCTAGATACGTTTTCCTTCCTAGCAAACTTAGATTTTTTAAAGCCCAAAAAATTAAATTATTTCTTTATTGTGTCATTTTATTTTTTCAAGAAGTTGATATTTCGCTTGGATAATAACTTATCTATAATAGAACTTCGTAATGTATGGGGATCGAATAAAATTCTGACCACACCACAACAACAAAACAACTGTAAGATTCTTAAGTTCGACACTATATGGAAATAGTATCAATGCTTTTTCAGTTTTTCCATCTCTAGAAGACAGGAAATAATATATGTAAGAAATGGAAACATACCGTTCCTCTCTATGTGACAAAACTTTAGCTTCGCCCATAAACTGCGTATCTCGAATGTCATCTGAGATACAATAGGTACTAAATTTTGAAGTTTGTTGCAAATAAAAAATAAACTTTTATATTCGTTCCCCTTCTTTATGATTGTTATGCAATCTCGTCATTTTTTTAACATATCCGTCTTTTTTACAGCATATCTAATACTCTTTTCGATTTTATAAGATTTTCGTTTCGTTTTCTCTAATGAAGTACAACAACATATTTTACAATTTAACCGAAATATGAAATGGCCTAACCATCAGAAATAATCAGAAACTGTGGTGCTATTTTGAGTGAAATATTTTTTATAATATAATATTCAATGATTCTTCCATCCATTCAGAACTGATCAATAGAAAATATGCTCCACAGATATAATGTGAGGCGTCATGCAAATTTGGTATTTTGTCATAAGGTTTCTCAGTTTAGTTGAGATACTTCCCCAACCATTGCTCATTTTCAGCACCTTCGAACTATTACTTAATCCAGTCGGAACATTTTGTTTTAAAGACGATGTCTCTCTATCATACTAATTTGTTCTTATTAAACTTATAAATATCCAAAATCAACAAAATTTGTTGTGATTTCTTTTGTTTATTGTGTATAAACACTAAATCTCTCTTGTACTAGTAATAATACAACTAATTACATCGTTATTTACAGATTTTCCTCGTGTTGAAGTAGGTCCAGAAAATCCCCTAAGAATAGAGCGAGACTCACAGACATCACTACAATGTTCTGTAGATGCAAAACCACAAGTACACAACGTAAGATGGACACGGAACGGAAGGGCCATCAGTGCATCACCAAACCATATAATTCACAGGGTAATTATGGATTACTTTCCTTCATCATAATTATTCAGCATAAACATAATTATGGTTTTGAAAAACATATCAAGGCTACCTAAATTCTATTCGGTTAATTATTGTTAAATTATCGACACATATCTATATTCAGGCATTCATTTATTTCATCATGAAACAGGTCAGTATCCAAGATGCTGGAAAATATACTTGCTCCGCAGACAATGGGCTGGGAAAAGTAGGGGAAAAGGAAATAATTTTGGACGTTCTCTATGGACCAATTGTGGAACTAGAAGCCAAAACCAAAGAGGCTGAAGAAGGTGAACCTGTTCATATTCAGTGCAACGTCACAGCAAATCCTAGCCCAGTAACTATTGAATGGGTTAAAGATGGAAAACCAGAATTTCGCCAATCTGGCGACGTTTTAAGATTGAACCGAGTAACAGCTGAAGATTCCGGAACTTATATTTGCAGGTAATACAAACAGTAGCATATATTCAATGATACACACTCTAACTTTTCTTTTCTTTTAGGGCTGTGAATGTAATTGCTCCTAGCGCCACGCCAGTCAGGAGATCGGAAAAAATTGGAAATGCTTCCATAGCATTATTGATTCGTCATAAACCAGGACGAGCAAGGATCATGCCTGACAAGCCGATCGCTACCGAGGGATCCACTGTCAGCTTGACTTGTACAGCCTCCCCACCGGGATGGCCCGCTCCTCAGTATAGATGGTTCAGAATTGGAAGTAATGGACAACCTACTATCCTTGCTATGGGTAAATATATATTTTAAACCAAGAAAAGAATATCTTTCAAATGATAATAGAAGAGAAATATTCCTTGATATTCATTTTCATGTTGAACTAATCTTTCAATTTTTATTTTTGAAGCTAGATCTATTTCAATTTCTAGTCATTCAACATGGAATCGTGAATGATGAAATATTCACAAAATAGTTTACATAATGGGTTTGATTTCTAGTTTCTTTATCAATTTTCATTCAATTATTGATTGGTATTTTGATCAACAGGTACCAAGTACACGATTTCCAACGCAAATCTCAATACCGAAGGAGTTTACAATTGTCAAGCCACAAATGAACTGGGACCTGGAGAACTAGCTTCTGTCAATCTTGAAGTCTACCAAGCCCCAAGCTTCAAATATAAGCTTAAACTTCTAGAAACTAAACGTGTTGGTGAAGAAAACTTCAACGTAACATGTAGCGCTAAAGGTAAACCTAAGCCAATGGTAAGATGGTTAAAAGACAACGAAGAACTAACAGCTGATGTCAACATGTACGAGGTCAAGACTGATTATGCTGAATCCAGCAATGGAGCTTTCAACGTGGAAAGTACTCTCAGATTTAGCGGAAAAGCTAGACCTGGTGTCAATCAATTGCTACCAAGTGATAGGGGAACTTATAAATGTCTGATGGAGAACGAAGTTAAGCGATCCGAATCTGCAATGATGTTGAAAATTGAACGTAAGTGTCATAGGATTATGTGAATAATTTTTACGTGAATACAAAATTTGTTGAGAATTGTTCGCATAAATTAAACGATATTGTGCTCAACACAAGTTGAAAAGTCTAGTCTCTTAGTTATTTCAACTTAAATTCTATATTTAGCCATCATTTCATCAATTGCATTCATTTCAGTTCTCAGATTTCATGTAAAGCCATGTTTCCCTCAATATAATTGTTTATTATTCCAAGTATAAAAAAGTACTGATCAACTGATATTGACATCGAATTTGAAATTTTGAGCATAGACAACTTTCTGAATGAAAATCACAGTTTTTATGAGCTATTTTTACTTTACTTGTTGAGTGAATCACAAAATGAAACATTAAAGGAAATGATTCATGAATGTTATCAAACAGAAATAGAAAATAAATAAAACTAATTATGCAGTTATCTAATTTTTTATTGGATTTCTTTATAGATAAGCCAATCATACTACACCAGTATAACAAGGTGGCATATGATTTGGGAGAAACAGCAGAGGTAATGTGCAAAGTACAAGCCTACCCTAAGCCAGAATTCAAATGGTTCTACGAACAGAATATTTCACCCCTACATTCATCTTCTGAAGGTCACTACGTAGTCCGAACAAACGGTGATAATAATGACATCTACACTAGCATCTTAAGAATTTCCAACATTAAGAAACACGATTACGGCGAATACAATTGTCAGATTGTGAACAACCTAGGTCCAATTGACACAAAGATAAAGTTACAGCCAAAAGGGCCACCCGAGAAACCAACCAAACTGACTTCTCTACATACTGGTCATAATTTTGTAACTCTGAGTTGGGATCCAGGATTTAATGGAGGTATTTCGAATACTAAATATTTTGTGTCCTATAAAAAGGTAAACGGAGAGGATGAAATGATGATAGAGGGTTGTGGTATGGTAACCAAATCTGCTGATTGGTCAGAAGTGGACTGCCAGCAAAATGTACCATGCAATATATCACATTTAGATCAACACCAAAGTTACTTGTTCAAGGTGAGAAAAACTAAACTTTTTGTGAACAAACTACTTTTATAATTCAATTGTTGTTTTCTGTTTATAAACTAAATATTCTATTAATATCATTTTTCAGGTTAAAGCAGTGAACACCAAAGGTCACAGTGAAAATTCTCAGGATATTCGAATATCGACAAGAGTTGACAGATTACCTGGGGCTCAAAGAGTTGCCTATGATCCCGTATCCCATACTCTTTCCATAAATATACCTCCTACTTGCCTTCCATTAGTTGCTATATTGGAATTGGTCAGTATGGAAACTAGACCTAATATGGTGTGGCAGCAAGTGGATATCATCCCATTACAAGTATCTGGAATTGCTCCAACTTATAAAGAAATGAATTTAGATCACATCAATAGGAAGGGAGTTGGCAGGGCTCTCGTTGATGAACCTATTGGTGTCAACGATGATTACAATCCTCAAATTAGAGTAAAATTATGTTTGAAAACACATCCCGATCATTGTGGAGAATCTATAGCAGCTGAGCGTAAGTATTACTTATTTTATATTTTCACTTTATATTGAATTTATAAATTACAAAAGTGCTTAAACCATTTGCAATAATTCTTGCCTAATTGTTAAGAATTCTCTTTATGTTCTGAATTTGCAACTTTTATTCTATTTTAATTCTATAACTATTGAGATAATTATTGACCTGTGTGCAAAGCATTTTATTTTTGCCTAAAGCTTTTTTTAGTAGAATTAATAGATTGTGTAAATTCTATCTGATTTTGGTAAATTGGGTCATTGTATTTCTTCAATGACTTAAATTTTCACAAGATAGCACAGTCAAATACCATAATGATTTTTTACATCTAAAGATTTGAAAATATAATAACGAATGCATACTGGCACACTTAGTTGGAGAAAACACATGGAAAAGAGAAAGGCTTCTTATGCTTCTAGATCATACCTTATTTTTTACTGAAATAGTTTTTCATTGCAGTTGGATCGGCTTACATCCGAGAAGCATCGGCTCTTGCAACACCAACTCTTATAGCCATCGTCATATCTTGCATCGTATTTGTTCTCTTTGTTGGACTGTTGCTTCTCTTCTGTCGATGCAAAAGAAACCAGTCGAAAAAAACTGAAGCCAAAGATTATGAGACTGACTCAGTTCGTCCAACAATAGTTCCTCAGCAGAATCAAGCTCCACCTCCATACTATCCATCATCTGGAATGGAAAACAAAGCTTTAGAGCATTCCTTGGATCTCGCTCTAGCGATGGAGGACCAAAAGACTGCAGTTTATGCTACACAAAATGGATATGGATACCATGTAGCAAATGATATACAAACGAGACAGAATATAAACAATGGTGATTGTAAGTATTTATTAATATATTCATGAACTACGAAAACTCGAGATATACTTGCCAATTTAAACGTTTTTATTGCTCAGAATCTTCATAAATTAATACTTTGAAAATATATAGGATTACTATTTCAAAAAAAATGTCAAAAGACATGAAAATGTTGTGATATAATATTCAAGTGGTCCGCTCTTGCCTATTAAAAATTATTATTCAAAACAAATAATAATCATGTGTTAATCCTGCATATACTAACTTCAACCCATTAGTCTAAAAATTTGCTTGATTCATTGAAATTCTTAAATTGTTAAATGATTCACCAAAATAAACTGGTTCTCGAGACTTTTATTGATTATATAATTTACTTCCTACCTGAATAAGTCTGGTGTGATACGAAAAATCATCATGCTGTATGTTGATTAAAATTCTTCTTGTAGGGGGCAATATGGCCTACATTGAGAACAGTTACTCCAACTCGAATAACGGCGGAAGTGTGAACTCCCAAGACTCCTTGTGGCAGATGAAAATGGCAGCTGCTTCTTCAAACTCCACCAACCAACTTCAACAGCACCATATTGATGTCAACAGGCAGAATTCCTATGGTTACGATCCGATAACTCACGGTGGCTACGGAGCTGTAGAAGATTATGCCCCCTATCCCCATATCACTACCCAAAGTAATCACGGCGATGAATACATGAGAAATAGCAACAATCCGTCCAGACAAGACTACTGCAGCGATCCTTATGCGTCTGTTCATAAGCCAAAGAAACGCTTGGACCAACATATCGGTAAGTTTGATGTTCGCAATTTCTTTTTGAAATGCATCTACCGCTCATATTCTTGAACCATTCAAATATCTTAGCTTTCTTTCTATAAGTTGTCTACTAGCTTAACTCCAAGGTTTAGCCCACTGGCAACGACGACGGAAAATATTATGATTTCTCTTTATTAAACATATTTTTGTCCTTATATTATCAGTTTGAATTATTTTACTTGGTATTGCCTATTGCAAACTCGTCCACCTATTTTGCATCCTTAGGGGTTTCAATAAAAATGCTGTACACTAATGTTTCCTTTGTGAAAACACAAATTTCCATCCAAAACTACGCGAATTCCTTACAACAGTTAAACATTTTATCACACCTTTAGGGTGTGATATTAATTAAGGTTGTTTCAAACACGATTGTGCTTGTCTCAAATTTTGAAACTGATAAAAACATCTTACTTTGTGATCAAGATCGTAATTACAAACTTTCATGTTTTTCACTTTATAACCAAAAAAAATGTCTATACAAACTTTGGAATATGTCTCTGAAATTCTAGATATCTCTATACTTAATTTCTTTCTTTTCTCTATGCAGCATTTCAAATAAATAATTCTTGTAATTCCTGGTTTTTCGATGATCTCGCAGGGATCAACCATTTTTCCAAGATGAAAGGTACTCTGTATATTTTATATCAGTGTGTCGAATTTCTTACAAACAAGCTTTCACATATATTTTTCAATTAATTTCAGTAGGATATTTAAATGGCAATGCTTTGACTGTGGTAACATGGGTTTCTAATCTAATAATAGAAAGTGTTCTCTTCCAAAAATATTTGGTTGAAAACTATCAATCACAATTTCATCATGGTGAAATGTAAAAGAATAAATTGAATTCAATTCACTTGATTTAAAATGTACCAATTTTCCATTATCCTGACTGAAGGTTCACGAATTATGGCGATATATGTATTGTGTGGAATACCATTTTTCATATATCTGTTTCATCTTCACGCACCACCTACATAGGTTAGGCTCGCAATGGCACAGTGCAGGTAAATACATGGATTGCACGTTGCATGTCATTTCGTGCTATATGTTCGAAATGTTAAAAGCAGAAAGATTTATCATATATTCATCTCTGCTAAGTATTCAAATAAATGTGGTTTTTGAGAAACCCAGATTGTCATATGTCAGATTCCAAATATTCAAAAAAACTTGAGAAAAATCGGTTTCTTATTAACGAAAGTTTCTGTTTAATCCATTCAGGAAATAAAAGCAATATATTGGAAACCTTAGAGAAGAATTATATGATGTATCAAAAGCAGCAATGAATGATGTCTTTCATTGACTGTTTTTCATCTGCACTTTTACCACAAACCAGCTTGTGCTTTCACCAACTTATTATTGTCTGTTTGTTCTAGATTCACCGTATCATGATGTCAGTGGATTACCTGATCCTTACCTGGAACCTATAGAAGACGAAAAACCACCACAACATATGTCTCTAAGCTATGAGGAAAGCTTAGAAAGTGGATATTCTACTCCAAATTCTCGGACGCGCAGGGTCATTCGCGAAATTATCGTCTAACTTCTCTCGTTTTAGTTCAAACACATTTACCTAAGAGAATTTGGTATGTCGCTCAAGGAAGTAAGCTCCCACCCCCCTTCTATATCATTATGAAAGGACAATGTATGAATTGAAAGTTTCCTTCAATTTGTTTATTCCTTAAGTGCCGTATCTTTCTTCAAGAATTCACCCCATAAAGTTCTCATCAATACTAATTATTATTATGTTGGTACCTGAAATTAAATCTAATTCACAAATCTAATGTGTGAAAGAGTGACTTCTGCGACTGAACATTTTTATATAGAAGACTTGTATTTCATGCCATTTTTACACAGTGTTTTTCATAATATGGACTAATAACAAATTTTCTTTTGAAATTTGTAATGAAATGTGATTATATTTGCAATAAGTATTCGTTGTGCTCTATTGTTGTTTATTTTCGACATTATCTTACTTTTCAGTCTTATACTTTGAAAGGAAATGAAGTTGATTAATTTATTTCATCTCAAAGTGTGTAATTTTTCAATTCATCTTGAAATGTGCCAAAGAAAGGTAGCATGATGTTAATTTTCGTATGTAATGTACTTAATAGAATTTTATGTTGTAAAATATTTTTATACTTAATAATTAGTTGCAAATGAATTAGATAAGTTTTATATTTGCAACTTCATTGGAGTGTTGAAAACTTATACCACCCACTCTGTTCAAGAAAGACTTTCATTTCAATATTCAGATGCATATAATGTACATCATTTAAATTGTTCATCATATACAAGCAAAACCTGTAATAAAAATTCCCATCTGAGTCACTACCGAAGAACTAAAGGAGAAATATCCGAATTTATTTGGGAATTGAAATTTATCTATTATCTTTCTTCATTTCAAATAATTTTCGTCCTTCGTTTCTCTGTCGTTTATTCATCAGGAGACATTTCCCGATGATTCTAATATAGAATATTTATTAAAAATTCCAAGAGCCCTTGAAAAAATGTAATATATTTAACGCAACGATTAATTATCCAGACTATGATAAAATTGCGAAGGCAGTGTTTGACAGAGTCAATCAAATGATACTCTATTACTGGTACGAATTTTAATGGAATATTAATCACAGTTTGAACATTACTCTCTTCAACCAACTGGAACTGTTCCAATCCTTCAACATTGTCTTAGTAGTTTTGTCAAATCATTTGATCATAGGTCATCAACTTACATTCTGATCATACTTTCAGTTATCCATAAGATACTATGCTTGTGTTAGAAAAAGAGAAGTTGAGCTTAATTCTTTCACTGGACTCTCAACGTTTTTCAATTATTCTTCTTGAACAAAGTGATGAAATGTTGTAACATTTTCTATATTTATTGAATAC
The DNA here is from genome assembly GCA_013387265.2 of Cryptolaemus montrouzieri. Classification (NCBI taxonomy): domain Eukaryota; kingdom Metazoa; phylum Arthropoda; class Insecta; order Coleoptera; family Coccinellidae; genus Cryptolaemus; species Cryptolaemus montrouzieri. The sequence goes on along the minus strand of JABFTP020000021.1, from coordinate 87,483,552 downwards.
TTAAACACTTTAAATTATTTTCTCAAAATTATATATTTGTTCTTGTATCTCTGCTTTCTTTTAAATAGCAGTAGAGTTAGAAATTGATTAATTAAGTTATATTTGCAGTTTTGTAACACCATAACTAATTTTTTTGTTCTTGCTCAAACACTTTGATTTCAATTGATCTCAGAAGAGTTTATGATTAAATAGAGTTTTGGAATTTTATTCTTGAATTATAAAACAGATAAGAACAATTTATTGTATATTCTCTTGTATATATACATAAGATTAGTTCAACTTTGTAAATGTTCATGCAACTATGTGTAAGAATACTATACTCAAATTTTAATGTTGTAAATACATATTATTTTTATTTGTATTGATTTTTGTAAATAAATGTCCATTGAATTTGTAATTATTTTTCCTAGAACGTTGATCACATTAAATTAAATTAGATATGAATTTACATCATATATCAGCCTCATTTATTCAATATTTGAAAATCAAATTACAGGTATTTATAACATTGATTTTTATGATTTTTCTTATTACCAATCTTAGGAAATTTATACAGAATCATACTATTTCAGCATCAAAGACAATCAGTTTTTTGGGTTTCGTTACCTTCTTGAATTCAACTTCTCATAAACAACATCAAGACCACAAGAACGTAAAAAAAAAACAGAAACAAATATTTGCTTTAGAAGAAAAAGCAATCAGGAATATGAAGTCTGCAAAACTTGGAATATGAGTTTTAGCCATCCGAATGATACTAGGCAAATGCCAATAATACAAATATAGATACTTGACGCAATAGAGTTATTTACCATATTCAAAAACAATAATTGATACCAAAATCGGTTCTAGGCACACGCAGCTGGTAAGTGGGTTATTACAATAACAAGTAACATGAATGAGATTTGCGAATGTACAAATATTTAATTACACACAGAAAATTTCAAGCGAATCAGACGAGTCATAAGTTTGTAAATATAATGAAAATTTGAGCAGTATTGTAGTTAATTAAAAATACAGCTTTTGTTCATGAAACTTATATACTTCCAAAAAGAAATCAACTTTATTCATACTTAGTTTCCAAAGTAAACATATTACTCTTCTACATAAAAACGATATGATTAATCATCATTAAAATGATGCGAAATTTCAAGTCTTGTCAAAAAAGTATAAGAAATAAAATCCACTTCAAACCTCAAAAGTATTGATAGTATTATCTTAGCACATAAAAAAATCATCCGTGTCATACGTAAATTTTCTAACGGACAAGTTATTCTACAGAGACCTATGTGCATTTTATTATATTAGAATAACTCTGTTAATGTGATTTCTGATCCTGCAGATGGTTCGAGAGTTTTGAGATTCTGTCAACGGTTAGGATTAAGCCAATTCCCTAAATTGGGGTATACATTATTTGTAGGGGTATCTCCGGCTCAGAGTGAATTTTGAAAAGAGAGGAAAAAATAGAAAATGATTTTTCGTTTATTAACATAAAAAATGGAAAAGAAGGGTGGACTTTTAGTGAATCAAAAAAACCAGAAACAGACATTGAGTGTAAATAAAAAATGTTTAATCTGATAGTGAATTTATTTTAAAGGACTTAACTTTCCAACATTGTCACCACTAAGAAATGAATGCAAGATTGAAAATGAGCATCCTTCAAAAATTCACTGATGAATCGATCAATCCGAGGGAAACAAGGAGTCAGGTTTATCTGATTCGATATTTCCTTGGGACATCCGTGAAACTGAGAAATGCAAGATTGTAATTTTGTAATAATTAAAACATGAAATCATGAAGAAAATAATATGGTTTCTTATATTTTGCAATCATTTTTAGTCAATGGGGAATTTTTGTTTCACTCCTTTGCTGGTTCTGATTTGTCTATGAAGGTTGAAAAATTTGACACTAAAAATGTTTTTCAGGTTTTTAACCCATGGGAGGGAAATAAACAATAATTTGTTCGACAAACCTAGTCTAGTAGGAAGAGATGTCTCTGAGGGAAGAGTTTTAAGCCTAATATTTTTTAACATTCTCTTCATTCCACTAGCTTGGAGAGATTGAATGAAGATTTAACAATTATTAAATGGAACTTGAGTATGATTTGACACTGTCAAAACACAAGACTCAGTTCATCCACTTCAACAACAGGTATATCAAGCCTGGCACCACTAAAATCCAAGCTGATGATACTATCGTAAAATCTACCGAACAAGTTAGCTTTCTCGAAATGACCTTTGATTACTAATTGTCGTTCTCTAGATTAACCTAACCAGAACAAGAATACAACAAAAAGCCTTCAACATCATTAAATTCCTATGTGGCACTTTATGGGGTGAGTGTCAGAAAAACGAATCGATCATATTCTTAGGCAATGTAAGTTGTTCGATTAACACAGAAACTTTATTATAAATTATGGAAATCCAGGCTTCAACTACCTATTCAGGTTAACATACTCATCAGTAAACCAAAGAATCAGGTTTGCATCGCTATGATGCAGTTTCTGGGGAAATGTAATAAAAGCAAAATATAACTGCTAAAAAGGAGAAAATATTTTTTTAGGAGAACTTATAGCACTGTACAGATATTTTTGTCTGACATAATACGTTTATTTCAGTTAGGTCATCAGACAAAGAATTATAACATGTGATTAGCTGGATGCCGAAAAAACCTTAGATGGTTTGAAGGCAATAATAAAAACAATAATAACTCGATATAGTTTAAAGTAACTGGACGCTGTTGGATGCATTATTATTTTTCAGATAATTAGCTGTATGCCGAATAAACCTCAGTAGATTTGAAGGCAATAAAAAATAAAAACGATAACTCCATTTAGTTTAAAGTGACTGGCCATTGTTGGAAGCATTATTATCTTTTAATTTATTTTGCGGAAATAAAATCTAGTAAGTGAGAATGTAGTATTTTTTTTTATTTTGGTAACTAAAAAGGGACTTCACTTTTCGTTTGAGATTTTTCGTAAAACCCCAAAGAAAAAACCTTAAAGTCTTTCGCATTAACATAACATAGGATTGCAGAAGTTAATAATATTTGTGTATAATTTACTAATTTATCTTCTAATAATTTCAAACTAATTACTTTTACTCATCAAGTACAAAGTGTGAATTTCTGTATCAACATTTTTCCATTATACCTATATCGATGTAAATGCAAACTCAAAAAGTCAGGTAATAAAACAAATTGGCTGACAAATTATCAGGTGAAATGGGGGTACGTTATCTTCAAGCATACTTTCATCAATCCTGCATATCCCGGGATTTGTCAAATTTAGTCAAGAAATGTTTGGCACTGAAATAGGTCCAGAATCCTGGGATTCAAGATCCCGTGTTCAAAGCATCTAGCTCTCACTGAGGAGAAAGCACGTGAGTCTAAAAAGTTTATTGGAAAAATTATGGATGCCACTCTCAGTAAGGAAAGGTATACAATATTCCAAAACACTATTTACGTGGCACCAGATGCTCTATTGGTTGTCTGTGAAGACAACTACGGCAGATTGGGTGAGAACCAAGGTCAATACCCTGAAATTGGCCCTCTTTCTTCTAAGACTGGAATACCATCGAGATTGGAAATTACTGGTCAGGCATCTCGGAAATAAGATAGTCGAAAGAGGAACGAATCGTAGAATAGGGTAAATAAACTATTGTCCTATGACAAGAATTTTCTTCAGAAGGTAGTCGACCTACAAACGAAACACCAACTCAATAAACATTCTATTCATCATGAGACTGTCGACTATTACAAAATGTCGTGGTTTCCAAGAGAATGATGACATAGAGGAACATATAGGATGTCCGCGCTAAAGGGCCATTAGAAGTATATGGGGAACGGGTTTACCGTCAATTTCAAATATTCAGATTACGGTAAATGTTTACTGATCCATAAATTTTATTTATTTTTCAGAGCGGTATGAACTATAACTTTGCTAATTTAAATAGCATTGTGTATTTTAAATTTTTTCATTAAAGGGCATCCTTTTCAAGCATTTTTGCTAAGATTTGCCCTATCTAAAATTAACTGTTTTTTTAAATTTTCGATATTCTAGTTTCATCTTCTTTGCCTTAAAATAATTTACTGGTTTGAGGAAGAGTTTACTTTTCTTGTTTCAAAGAAAAAGTGTTATTGTAGGCAACGTACTTTTCGATGCAAAATCACCTTTCAACTTAATGAAACTAAATTGATACATAAATGTTTCTACCAAATAAGAGTACCTATTTCATAACTTTATTTGAACCGTATTTTAAATTAGTATTGTTTGGTTTTAGGTTTTCTTATTCCTAAAGAGGCTCGTTTTCATTTTATTCGGGATATTATCAAAAACCTTCAGTTCTTTCGAAAAAATCAAATCATTTGGCCGTGAAACATAAAAACAGACATAGTAGATTTAATTTCGATGCCAGTTTCTATGTTCCACAATGATGTATGTGAGATTCTTAAAATTTCAGCTTCAGTTTGACGTTTGTAAATTATTTAGAAATTAGCAAAACCATTAATTTTGTTTTTGTTAAATAAAATTGCAAGTAAATACTCAACGAGGATGATCAATGTCAGCAATTAGTTGGTCGAACTTACAGAACATTTAATGAAAAGTAGCCGAATTCACAACCAATGTGCTGAAAACAATTTAGAAAATTACAATAGAATTTTGTCACATGAAATACAGAAAATTGAAAAGAGTAGGGTTAGTTCACTTCGAACGATGAAGATGTCGTTTTGGTGGCATGAAACATAATTTCTAACATTTATGACACGTAAAATCAAGAAACAAACCGTAATCATAAACAATGTAGTAAAAATGAAACCAAATTGAATTTTCAAATTGTCCACTATTGTTTTCAAAAAATTTTTCAATCCACAATATCAAATATAATAGTGTTGCACTTTGATGGAATCGATCAATAAACTTTGTCTTTTAGGAGGTCCCATAAATAAAAATCTAAAGGGGTAAGATCCGAAGATCATGCAGGCCAATTCCATGGATCTTCTTTTACATCTGTGGTCAAACAAGCTGGTTAAATCTTCCGATACTCGAGGTCTGCAATGGGTCGGAGCACCATCTAATTGGTACCAACATGAAACACGTGCATTTAACGGGAAATTGTCCAGGAATTCTGAAACAAATGTAATTAATATCTCACTCCGTTTAAATTTTCTACATAAATTAAGTAGAAACATTGCTTTTTGTACATGAAACTGAATAAATGAAAGCTGAAACGATGTTGAAAATTTCGCTCCCCTGTTTGATGGGGATTTTCAACGGCCTAGATATGAGAATTATGCCGATGAAAAATAACTTCTCTCGAAAATGTATACTCATCGATCCATATATTGTTTTGTAACAATTCTGGGTCCTCTTTTATTTTTATTAGAGCTATAGAACTCTTCAAGGGTTATTAGGTTTAACTTTAATAAGTACAGCAATAAATTACATTTTATCCTATGGTAATAGTGACAATTTTTAAAATATATGTATTCACAAGTGTATATTACACTTGTCTAAGAAATTAAAGACAATTCTCGTACCTACGATATTAGGTTCAAACAGTATACACTTGATGCTCAAAGGTAAAAACAGCCCTATGTCTAACTTTTTTCTGATAACATTCCTCTCATTTTATCGTGAAGTGAACATTGGAACACTATATGATTCCAAGTTTGAAACTCGTGTCCACAATTACACTTGGGACTGTCTATGATATTTTTCGAAAATAAATATTTATTCAACTTAATGTGTCCCGAACGGTATTGGTTTTTTTGCAAGTTGATCCACTTTCTCGTTTCCACTAATTCCCCTATGTGATGGAATCCATACGAACTCTATTTTGTGTCAGAGTATTTAGTTTACTGGGAGTTTTCATCAAGTAATTTTTACACAAAAGTTTCATGCGAGCGTTTATACTGAGAAGCTTCCATTCAAGTAATACACAGTTAGGAGTAGAATTTTTAGATCCCATGCAGAGTCTAATCGCCTGATATTGTTGTCTTTCGAGTTTTTGTTGCCCATTTTTATTTATCGGATAGTAAATGAAACATCCGTAATCTATGATGGACCTGATGAACCTTTGGTAGTGTTTTTAATATGTGTATAGAATGACATGTCATAGTCAAAAGTAACACCCAAAAACTTTGCCGAGCATTTAGACTCAAAGGTATTATTTCCCATTCGGAGACATTTTGATTTAATGCTCCCTTTTTTTCGCGTATTGAAATGAACGAAATTCGTTTTCTTTGGAGCAAGTTTCAACTCTAAGAACATTAATTCAATTGACGAAGCTTTTACGTGATAGAAATCCATTTTCAAAAATACAAGTAAATGGAGATTTCTACTAAAATATATTATTAAATGCTCTACACGTTTCGATACACAATATCTTATATATTGGCAATATTAGCAATAATGTGAAATCCTTCTTAAAAATTCAAATTTAAATATATCGTTCAAAACATCAACAAATTTAGGTTCATTTATCAGGAATTATAAATCTCCAATTGATAAAGAAAATGAATCAGGTGTTTATAGATTGGATTGTGCAGATTGCAATTGTTTTTATATAAGTAGAACAGCAAGAAATTATAATGTTAGAATCTCTGAACATAAACGCAGTTTCATCAATGGAAAAACGATTCAAATTATTCAAATCATCTTAGGAAAATAGTCACTCTTTCAATTCAGAATTTAAAATCCTACATTCTGAGAAGAGAGGTATAAAACTCAACCTTCTGGAAGTACTTGAAATTAACAGATTTAGGTATTCATCGGAAATTTAATGATCAGGTAGACATAAATAACTCACCCTTATTAAATTTATTTCCTAAACATTAGTTCAAATACGGATAGCTCTGAGTGGATTACCTCTGTAGTATATATAAGTATGTTAGTAACATGTATTTGTAGTATTCATTAGCTCTTGACAAAGATACTGTATATCGACACGCGTCGAGCATTTAATAATATATTTTAGTAGAAATCACCGTTTACTTGTATTTGTTTCTAAAAGCATTAGTTCATTCTTAATGTTTTCAATGGTTTCTTGAATGTGAAACATTAACATTTCGCAGGAATCAATCATAACCGCCGCATTTACTGAATTGGGAAATTCAGCTGAACATTATTTTCGTCGAAAAATTTTATTGCTTGTACGAGCTATCCCAAAATCTGCAACAGCAGCACGTAAATACGGATTGGCATAAAAATAACCCAAGACGGTAATTGAAATGTCTTCATTTAGTTTAGTTGGTGATGAAACTAACTTTACCCTCTTCCGCTGTCTTTTTTGACAAAATTTAATTTTAATTTTCTAAATTGTTTTCTGCAAATTGGTTGCAAAAACTTGTCGTTAAATATTCGACTTATTTGTTGAAATTGATCATGAATGATAAATAAATATATAATATCCTCGTTTGAATATTGATTGGCCATTTTATTTAACAAAAAAACTATACATAAATAAATAAGGGGTTATTGTTATCTTCAAATAATTTCCGAACGTCAAACCGAGGCCGAAATCGAACTCTGTTTCTATGTTCCATGGCCTAATGATTCAATTTTCTGATGGAGCTGCAGGTATCTGATGAATTCGCGAATGTAACGAAAACGGACTGTTTTAGGTATACGGAAACTTAATACCAATCAATACTAATTTAAAATACTGTTCTTATAAAGTAAAGCAAAATAAAAAACGTTTTCTTTCGACAATTTAGATTCATCGACTTGATAAGTGATTTTGAGCAACCTGTATACAAAATAGCATAGGTATCTCTAAAAAATAAAACTTTTCTCGTTGAACTAAACCAAAATATATAATATCACTCAAATCTGAGGCATGTTTTTGGATAAGAAGATGACACTATAATTCCAAAAATTTTGATAAGAAATATCATAGCTTAATGTAGGTTAATTTTAGATAGGACAAATCTTAACGAGAGATGCTTGAAAAAATATGCCCTTCAATGAAGGAAATTAAAAAGCACATCTTGCCTTTTTGAATAGCAAATTTGAAGTCGATAACCGGTTCAACGGGAAGTGGTACCGCTCTGAAAACAATTGCAAATTGTAAGTCACTATACATTTACCTTAGTGCCAAAATTGAAAATTGATTGACAAACCGGTTTCCTAGATACCTCTAGTTTTTTTATTCTCAACTCTTGTGAGGAGGGATGTCTGTTATGCACTCACTTCTTGAAGAGGGCCCTTTAAAGCGGACGCTATGTATACTCTTCGAGTGTCCTATAAAGCGATCACACCGGTGCTAAAATAATCTATCAAACTTCATCAAAAAGGTTCTGCCAAACAGAAAAAACCAAACGAGGATGATCTATGTCAGCAATGAGTTGGTCGAACTTACAGAACATTTAATGAAAAGTACCCGAATTCACAACCAATGAGCAGAAAACAATTTAGAAAATTACAATAGAATTTTGTCACATGAAATACAGAAAACTGAAAAGAGTAGGTTTAGCTCACTTCGAACGAGAAAGATGTCGTTTTGGTGGCATGAAACACAATTTCGAACATTAAAGACAAGTAAAATCACCGTAATCATAAACAACGTAGTAAAAATAAAGCCAAATTGAATTTTCAAATTGTCCACTATTGTTCAATCCACAATATCAATAATGATAATATTGCACTTAGCACATCAATAAACTTTGTCCTTTAGGAACTCCCATAGATAAAAATCTAAGGGGTAAGATCCGAAGATCATGCAGTCCAATTCCATGAGGTCGGCAATGCAACTGGTACCAACATGAAACACGTACATTTTAATGGGAAATTGGGAAATAACCAGTTCAACCGGAAGTGGCACCGCTCTGAAAACAATTGCAAATTGTAGATCACTATCAATTTACCTGAGTGCCAAATTTGAAAGATGCTCGATAAACCGGTTTCCAGATACCTCTAATTTTTTTTATTCTCAACTCTTGTGAGAGTGGATGTCTGTTATGCACTCACTTCTTGAGGAAAGCCCTTTAAAGCGGACGCAATGTATACTCTTCGAGTTTCCTATAAAGCGATCACACTGGTGCTAAAATAATCTATCAAACTTCATCAAAAAGGTTCTGCAAACAGAACGCGGAGAGTTCACTGGGCCAAAAGGCCTTCCTGCAGTTCAACAGATAATGATAAGAGGTTATGCGCCGTGCACGTAAACAGGAATTGTGGAAAACTAATAAAAATTGCCTATAATATTTTATCTCATATATCAAAAAATAACACCACCACGAATTAATCAGAAACGCCGCCTATAATTTTCCGAAGAACTTTATTGGATAAAACATTAGGTACTAGTGTATTGTATCGAAGACTATTCCCTTGAAGGAGACAAAATCAATATTTCTGAATACAGACACAATGAGTTTTTAAACAAAAAACGAACACTGTTTCTATTCCTGGAGCAAATCCTGAAAAAAATTATTTTATAAGTAGGATGCCGCACAAAGCTTCATCGTAAGAAACTGTAAAATGAAGTTAATCACATTATTGATTTCAATGACTCTGATTAGAACTGATATGATAATAATATAATATTAATTACTAACTATAATATTCAGATCAATTATTTGTCGGTACTTTTATCAACAATCCGGTAATAAAAATAGAGGTAACCCCATTTAGAATCGATCGCTAGCGCAGAACAGAATCACTCAGCGCAATCGCAAAGTTGCAATGTAGACCGAACCCAGAGCTGTTCAATAAAATGTGATATTTATTTCGTTTAAATTTAAAATTCATTAAAACGTTTTACTTAATCAATGAGAACGAACTGTACTATTAAATTAAATTATGGAAAAGAAAATCTAAAATGTGTTGTGATGAAAGAGATCAGAGTGTTGATTGTTACTGTATATAGTTTCTTAGCTTTCTTAAAAAGGAAGAATCATTTCAACGTTTCTTAAATAAGCAATATTATAACTGCCTGTTTTATTTGAAGCAATCAGGATGGGAAATACACAAACGAATGAAGGAAAACCAGGAAAAGCCGGTAAATCTTCAGGAAAAGTGAAAGGGTTAATGAAAATCAAAGGAAAAAAGATAAAGCAAGGTGAGCCACAGTTTATTGGAATTGTACCGCAAGAAAGTGAAACCGAAACTCGAAAAGAGAAAACTAGTGTTGTTATTAAAAATGACAGTGAGAAAATAAATAGTACACTCCCGGAAAAAGAGAAACAAGACAGCTTACATGTAGAACCACCAAAAGCTACCGACTCCTGGTATTCAGCTGACGAAATTAACGAGGAAAGCATCTCAAAAATCGCAACACCCTCAAGTGTAATTTCTTCAGATTCAAACTTTGTTGATGCAACACAATCACCGCAGGAGTTTCCTAAAAACTTGCGATTAGATTTCGATACATCAGATGTTGACACTCCAGACAATTTTTTCCACAACCTCACATTAAACAGTTTCAAGTTGAATGAGTACCGAATGAAGCACGAAGAAGAGAAAAATAAAAAGTTGAACAAACTCGGTGTGTCGAAAATAAGTCAAATCAGTTTAGAGAGTGATCCCTGCCAGTGTTTTGAAACAAGTGAGGTGCAAGTGATCAGGAATATTGATGTCACGGAACCGGTAAAAGTGACGCATGTGGCGAAAAGATTGTCCGATGCGAGTTTAAATAACATCGGTAAGAATATGTTCAACTGTTATTAAACAAATAATTGATACATGATGAAATTATAACTTTCAACTTGAAAAGCAACAAACAAGCTGATTAATAGTTAATACTTGAAACAAATAGTTCCAAAATGAAATAGATTTGGCCGTTAGTATGTGATATGTAATCGACATTATGAGGATTGCGAATATTACTACGTAAAATATATCACTGTTTAAGATGAAAAATGTATTCAATGTTATAGCTATTTCGAGCTTTTACTGATCATCAGACAAGTATGAGTTAAAGACTAAAATACAAAGTTAGCAAATTTTCCTATATAAAGGTAGAGAGAAATGGTTTAACAGAACAGGTGAAATACATATTAATGATTAACATTGGGTAATAATTTATACTCGTAAACTATTTCAAAATCCCAAATATTGGGGAATAACATAAATCAGTCAGGTCGTTAAGTAATGTTTTATTATTGTCTGTATTGTGTTTGGCTTTGAATATTTCTAAGAATTCAAGCTTGAGTTTTATACCTTTTTGTGCTTGGTGTGAGATCTGTGGATTGTCTATTGATGGAAAAATATGGTTGTTTTTTATGGAATATTGTGCCAGAGTGAAATCTGTTTTGTTTTTACAAAAATGCGAATGATGTTCCTTATATCTAATTCTGAACAACCTGCCTGTTTAAACAATGTAAATTCAATTACAATTGGGACATGTTGGTTTATACACTCCTGAATTATCTAATTTATATATAGGATAGATTAGTTGTGGATTTTAAATTGGGGATTTGGATGTTATTTGCGATTTTTTTAGAAATTGGACCGAAATGGTTTAATGGGGAATATTGATGTGAGTGGCTGTCAGAACTATTTTGAGGATAAATACTGTTATAGACTTTTTGCAAACGTTTTTTAGACACAAATTTCTCTATCATTGAGGGAGAATAGCCGTTATTTTTTGCAATATTTTTTACTAACAAAATTTCTTTATTGAGATTTGTAATGGAGAGAGGCAATGGGAAAGCTCTGTGAATCATAGAATTGAAGGAAGCTAATTTATGTTGAATCGGATGAGAGACATCAGAAGGAATGCAAACGTTTGTGTAGGGTGGTTCACGATATATATCGAAGGTAAGAAGATTGCTCAGTCTAAAAATGGGTGAATGTAAAACATTAATTTGATTGTTGATTCATTTCTCTAGTTCAAATTTAATTTTTGCATGAATATTTATCAACAAAGTTCAGGAAAATATCTAGTCTAAATATTGATACCGAAATATAATATGAGACGCTATAGGTGATTAAAAATTATATTTTCTGTTATTCATGAAAACTTCTCCTAGGAGTGGACTAAAGGGTAAACCCATTGCCAGACCTCCGGTTTTCTCGAAAATTATATTGTTAAATTGAAAATACTGATTGAGGCATAAGTTTAATAAAAAATGAAATCAATATGAACAAGAGGGTTAACTTGAACGTTGTCTAATATTTTGTATACTAGAATTGGGCATTCAGTACTAGGTATTTTCGAATACGTCATCTACGTCAAGAGATATTAAAAACAACTTTGGAGGAACAGAGATATTCTGCGGTTCATTTTTTTTTCATTAAAGCTATGGAAGCCTTCAAGGGTTATTAAGCTTAACTTTAATAAGTACAGCAATAAATTACATTTTATCCTATGGTAATAGTGACAATTTTAAAATATATGTATTCACAAGTGTATATTACACTTATCTAAGAAATTAAAGATAATTCTCATACATAAGATATTAGGTTCAAACAATAAACAATTGATGTCCAAAGGTAAAAACAGCCCTGTCTAACAATTTTCTGATAACATTGTTCCTTTCATCCTTTCATTATCGTGAACATTGGAACACTATATGATTCAAAGTTTGAAACTCGTGTCGTGTTCATCACGACAATTAAACTCCTCTCTAGGTTTTTCCTACAAAAACCATAGATTTTTTTCAACTTAAAAAAAAATTTGAAATAAAATTTTCCTTTATTCCCCGTTCCCAATTTAACTATTTAATTGGATGTTTCTACATATGCAATATGCCTAAAACTTTCTCTCAGATCTTGATAGGGAATGAGGTATTGTATGTCGTTGCTGGGTAGTTCATTAGTTTATTTTGCAAGTTGATCCACTTTCTCGTTTCCACTTATTCCCCTGTGTGATGGAATCCATACGAACTCTATTGTTGTTTTGAAAACATTGTTTTCAGAATGCTCAAAGAGCTTTTCTTTAATTTTCAAAATGTAGCAATTAACATTAGAATTGACTCGAAAATTTCGCAGACTTTCCAACACACTTAGGGAATCAGTGAACGAAAAAGCTCTTTGATTTATTTTGTGTAGCAATTTCACAAGCGTCTAGAGAAACGATACATTCTGCGGTGAAAATTGAGGTATACGAAGGAAGACTTCTACACCTACTAATAACTAATTCAGGACAGATACAAGCTGTTCCAACTGATCTGGAATTTTTGACTTTACTACCATCTGTGTAGATATGACCCTGATACGAGCCTGAAAATTTGTGTGTATAAATTATTTATTTTGACTTTTTCTATAAGACTCCTTGATGTCAATGATAACTGGATTGAATAAGGCTCGGTAATCGAAGTTGAATATGTTACAACCGTTTTGACGTAAAACCTGATTTAGCTAGGAGTAGAATTTCTATATCCCATGCAGAGTCTAATCGCCTGATATTGTTGTCTCTCGAGTTTTTGTTGCCCATTTTTATTTATTGGATAGTAAATGAAACAGCCGTAATCTACGATGGACCTGATGAAACTTTTATAGAATGTTAATAGCGTGAGGGAGTCCGCACCCCAAGTAATACCTGAAAGAAATTTAACAATATTCATGGACCTATTATATTTGACTAGTGTGTTTTTAATGTGTGCATTGAATGAAATGTCATAGTCAAAAGTAACATCCAAAAACTTTGCCGAGTATTTAGACTCAAAGGTATCATTTCCTATTCAGAGACTTCCGAATGGTCGCGTATTGAAATGAACAAAATATGTTTTCTTTGGAGCAAGTTCCAACCCTAAAAACATTATTTCATTCTGTTTTCAATGGCATCCTGCAGAATTAGAATTCCTTCCTGAGGGTCATTTGTTGAAATAAACACCTCAAAAAAGTCTAGGGAACACTTCTGAATATCGATATATCGTATCCAGAACGATCAATTAGGATGATTTTTATTAAGAAATGAACACCTGCATCAATTTCTCACCAATTATGTGCCGCAACAGATTTAAGTTTTTTTTTTATGAAAAACTAAGAATGCAGCAGATGCGATGCTGCTTTATAACCATTTCATGTATTCAGTGTTTGAAATCAGTTAGTTGGCACTTTGTTTCTGTTGTAAGCACAAATAGAAGATTCAAGTTTTGTGATTCGACCATGGAAAGACGACATTTGACTAGAGAAGAGATGTTACGAGCCGTTGGCATGCTCCAAGCTGGGTGCTCATAACGGGAAGTATACAGGGTTCTGGGAAGTAGCCCAAGTGTCATAAACCGTTTATGGTCCCGTTTCAATGAAACAGGTAGCGTAGAAGAACGCCATACAGGTCGTTTCAGGATTCCTACAGTCGCCCAAGACCGAGTTTTGGTTTTACAAGCCAGAAGAGATCGTACTACCACAGCATCTCAATTAGCTCAAGAGCTATCACGAGTTCATAATGTACAAATTTCCGACCAAACTGTGAGAAATCGACTGCACGAAGGTCAACTCCACTCCAGACGTCCTTTAAGAGTTCCACAGCTGACCCATGGAAATCGCGCTGCTCGTTTAGCTTGGTGCCAAGAACACGTAAACTGGGAACAAGAGAGGTGGGCCACAGTTATCTTCAGTGATGAATCTAGATTTAGTTATTATCCCGATTCGGGAAGAATTCGAATATGGAGGGAACCTGGAACGCAAAACCGTCTCCAGCATGCTCGAGAAGTTGTTAGACAAGGAGGCGGATCAGTGATGTTTTGGGGAGGTATACGCCTTGGTGGAAGAACTGACCTCGTTTTATACAGAACAACCTCACGGGAAATTCTTACGCAAATGAGATAGTTTTACCTGTAGTGGTACCGCATCTCCAAACAATGGGTCAAAATCCACTCTTCCAACAAGATAATGCCCTCCTCATCGTGGAAGAGTTGTCTTGAACGGTTTTGAAGAGAATGATATCGATCTTCTACTGTGGCCATCCTGTTCCCTAGATCTGAATCCCATCGAGCATGTGGGGACACCCTAAAAGAAATCTCCTGCGTCAAAACGTCTTCTATCATGAACATGAACTTCGATTAGCAGTTCAGGGGGCTTGGAATGACTTAGGCCAAAATGTAATAGACAATTTAATATTGAGCATGCCGCGACGATGCCAAAGTGTCATTAATAACAGAGGTTGACCTTCTGGGTACTGAAAATATAAGTGCTTTCATATCGTTTCGAAAATATTAGTTCAGGATTTTTTTTGTGTTTTACCAAATTTTGCCATTTCAAATTTCAAATTTTTTTATAATAGGTGCTTTGGAGAAGTCAAATAGTATTTTGTTTTCTTGAGAATACATTATATACAATACATCCTAACAAAACCGAAAGATTTCTATAAATTCGAATCATCAAATTCATATTTTAAAGATATTGGTAAGTGTTCCTAGACTTTTTGAGGTGTTTATATAACATTATATCATCAGCAAACTGTAAATCCTTCACTCTGATTGGCATGTGTTGGGTGATTCGACTTACATACAATATGTATAATATAGGACTTATGACTTTTCCCTGAGGTACTCCTTTAAATGTCAATCGCGATTCATTTGTGAGTTCAAGTGAATTTAAATTTTTATTGAGTTTTTGGGGGAACATTTAGTGAGATGCTTGAAAATGTCGTAGAGTTCTTTCGACAGCCTGCATGTTAGGGAGCTACTATATGAGGCAACAGGATGAATCGGAGTGTATTTTTATGGTTTTTACGAGTCCATAGAGTCTTGGTGCAGCAGGTTTATAATTGTAGTATTTTTTAATATATATTTATAAGGACCAGATCGGTTTTTGAAAGAAGAAGGTGGGGATTTCTTTCTGAAACTTTTTAGGAATTTTTGAAAAACGGAAGTAGAGTCATCTTTTAATTATTTTATTGGTTCATTTCTCAAAAAATTGTAATTTTCTGCTATTTTCTGTTCGATGGATTTGAAGTTTGTGTTTATAGTATTGCCTTGTTTGGGTTGGCGGTGGTGAAAAAGAGTTTGGGTGATTTTTACTTTAGTGAAATTATTGTTGTCTGAGTTTTTCAAGACGATGGTACATTCGACCGCTTATTTTTCTTTCATACTATTACTGCTAGGAATTAGACAAAATTTGTGACCTTTTACTAAACGAGCATTATCAGAGGAGTTGAAAAAAGAGTTGTTCAGTCTGAAAAAGAAAGTGTCCCCCAAATATGTGAATATCAGAATCAAGTCCATATCAACTGCAGCAAAAAAAGCAGTCAGTTCAGCAGAAAAAAAAACATGGATTCAAGAAGAAGTCAAATTTCTATTCAGCGTCATCATTCTTCAACATTATATTAAGGTACTACACTCAGAATTAACTTTCATTTTTACTCAATAGAATTTGATATTTAACACAGTCTCCAGTTCCATCCTCTTAATAATGATCTGGATATTGAATTTGATGAGCGAGTCATTAATTATTCCAACACCTTTTTCAACCCCTTTGAAATCGCTCATTTAGGAAAAAGTCACCAATTTTGTCCAATTTCGAACAATAATAATATGAAAGAAATATTAGCGGTCGAATCAACCATCATCGTGAAAAACTCAAATAACAATAATTTCACTGAAGCAAAAATCGCCCAAACTCTTCTTCACCACAACCAACCCAAACCAACAATACCATAAACACAAACATGAAATCCATCAAACAGAAAATGGTTGAAAATGACCTCATCGTCACATGTATGTGTCATAATCCCTCGCTCCACATACATATCAAAAATTAACTACTTTTTGGAAAATGAATCCATGAAACAATCAAAACATGATCCTACTCCCGTTTTCAAAATTTCCTAAGAAATTTTTGAAAGAAATCGCTGCCACCCTTTTTCGAAAACCGATCTGGTCCCTGATTAGTATGAAAGCTGCTACACCAAAACACTATGGACTCATGAAAACCATCAAGAAAACACTCCTATTCTTCCTGTTGTCTCATATACTTGCTCCCTAACATAAAGGCTGTCAAAAGAAATCAACCATATTTTCAAGCACTCATTAAATTTTCCCTCAAGTACACAATAAAAAACTCACTTTAACTCACAAATACACCGCAGAATATCTTTGTTCCACCAAAGTCTTTTTTAATATCTCTTGATGTAGATGACATGTATTCAAACATACCTAGTACTGAATGAACAACTCTAGTGCCCAAAAGCTTAGGCAATGCTCAAGACAACCCGCTTGTTCATATTAAAATTTTGTTAGTTAAAACTATTGCAAAAAATAACAGCTATTCTCCCTCAATAATTAGACTTGTGTATAAAAAACGTTTACAAAAAGCATATAACTTTATTTATGTGGTTCTGACAGCCACACACATCAATATTCCTCATTAACCTATTTCTGAACAATTTAAAAAAAAATCGCAAATAACATCCAGATCCAATGTAAAATTAGCCTACAAATCCACAACCAAACTATCAAATATATTTTTCAATGCCGCAGATAAAACTCAAAAATTAGATAATTCAGGAGTGTATAAACTGATATGTCCCGATCGTAACGGAATTTATATTGATCAAACTGGCAGCTGGAATTAGATACAAAACTATGGATAACCGCGGATATTCTGCGCATGTCAAGATTCAAGCGAAGTTTTGGCAAAGATTTCAGAGAAGCAAAAGTTAGAGAACGATTTTATACGTCATCGGAGATTCTCGGAGGAGCTCTCATCCCATGTTCGTTGCTTGAAAGCACAGTTTGAGGATCAATTGGTCAAGTCCAGGGATACCAAAAAGTTTTATAAGTATGTGCGTAATGCTCTGAACAGCCCAATATCCTTCCCAGTGGTCCGCAGCACCAACGGGGATTTGGCTTTTGGCCGTTTGGAATCGGCTACAATATTAGCCAACACATTTTAGTAAGCTTTTTCTAAGGAGCCGGATGAACCGATGCCACAGATTGGTCGACCGAGATGCGGTGCGAGTATTGCTGAGGTAGTGATTGAGCCTGCAAAAATAGAAAGTCTTCTTGTCAAACTCAAGTCGTCACCTGCACTTGGTCTAGATGGATTTGCAGCCTCGTTATTGAAGTCATGTGCAACATCTATCATACAACTTTCACTGTCATCTGTTGTCCTCCCCACACCTTGGTTTAAAAGCTTCTGTAACGCCTATTTTTGAAAGGAGTAGTAAGTACGATCTTCGAATTATAGACCTATCAATCTTACTTCTACGGTCCTTAAAACTTTCGAAAGAATTATTTCTGAGGAGCTGATCAAACTCATGATCATCAATTCTGTTATTCCTGACCAACAGCATGGTTTTGTGCCGGGTCGATCTATAATCACCAACTTGCTACAATGCCTCAATGATTGGACCCAGTCGCTTGATAAAAGAATTCCTGCAGACATTGTTTATTTGGATTTTACCCGTGCCTTTGATAAGGTTCCCAGGAAGTGCCTTTTACATAAACGTGAACTTCTAACTGATAGGCAATTCGCTGTTAGGGTGGGTACTGATACTTCTTCTTTTTAGCCAGTTTTTAGTGGTGTTCCCCAAGGGTCCGTTTTGGGCCCTCTTCTGTTTGTATTGTATCTCTGTGACATTCCCAGCTTGTTGATCTTCCAAAGCGCAGCCTTCGAAGACGACATTAAATTATTCAATGTTGCCACAGATCCTAATAATACTCTTCAAGAGGACCTCAAAGTCATGGAAGCTTGGTGTGCTGATTGGATGTTGCTTCTCAACATTGCCAAGGGCCGCATGTTGCACTTTGGATCGAATAACCATAAGCGTCAATATGTCATTGCTGAAAGTGTAAGTGAGAGCTGTTCTTCACATGTTGACCTGGGTGTTGTTATCAGTGACCTTTCCTGGACATCTCATGTAATGCATACAACTGCTAAGGCCAAACGAAGCTTATTACTCATTCATAAATGCTTCAGGAACAGTCATTTTTCGACTATATCTTCCCTCTACAAAACGTATGTCCGGCCGATTTTAGAATTTGCTGGTCCTGTATGGCATCCGTGGTTCATCGGTGACTCTCAAGTTCTCGAGTCACAGACAGTTCTCAGTGCACAGACGCGCCACACGAATACCCTTTGGTCGTCAAAGGCCAAGCTATCAAGAGCGCCTTTCATTGATAAACCTCTCACTTTTCGCGGATCGCAGGCTTCGTGGGGACTTGATTACTGTCTACAGGGCTCTTCATGGTTTTTTCGGCATCGATATGTCTCATCTATTCTCTTTGAATTCAAATCACCTCCAAGGACACAATCTCAAACTAACAAGAGAAAGATTTTTCACGAGATGCCGGGAAAACTTCTTGAGTAACAGAGCCTTCAGCTGCTGGAATCGCCTGAACTCAGATGTGGTGAGCGCTCCTTCCATCAACGCCTTCAAAAATCGATTTGACAGCTGAAGAAGCAATGGATTTCTTTAACGTTGTTGTTTTTTCTATTTTTCTAGTACCTAATTTAAATTTAATTAATTTACCATATAATATTTTAAGTTCGTTTTCAATATCTTTAATTTAATTTTGAGTTATATAGGATTTATATCCTCAACTCTGTATTTTTTATAAAAATAATAATAAAGATATGAGGAACATCATTCACATTTTTGTAAAAATAAAACAGATTCCACTCTGACACATTGCATTGAAAACAACCATATTTTTCCATCAATAGACAATCTATATCTTATACCAATCACAAAAAGGTATAAAACTCAATTATATTGATTTCTTAGAAATATTCAAAGCCAAACACAATACACACAATATTAAAATGATGTTATTCCCCAATATTTGGGATATTCAGGTTGTTTACAATTATAAATTAGTACCCAATGTAAATCCCTTATACAGTGTGTTCCAACGAAAATTTGACCCCCTATAACTCCGAAATGAGTAACATTAGCGAAAACACCAAGACACGTCGATTTTTGTTTCGAGGGGAGCATTTTCGAAATAATTCGAAACTTGTCAGATCAACCCCTACCCCAGCAACCCTAATTTTGAAATTCATCATAGGGAATAAGGGTCGAGTGGCAACTTACTGAAAAGGTCTGTCAATTCTCCATTCTGATTTGTCATTTTAGAATTTTAAATTAACATACAGGGTGTCCCAACCGAGGGTAAAGTTGAATTCCTGCAAATCCCAAATACTAAACGAAATCGATTTATTTTGGCATAATGCAAGCGCAGGTTTATGCTCGGTCTAGAAAAACGACCTACACTTGTGAATTTGGAGTTGGTGCAATCAACCCCTATTTCCAGCATCCACAACTCAAAAATCATTCGATCGAAAATAGGTCAAGTGGCACCTCGTTGGAAAGGTATTTCAATTTTCTCTTCGAATTTGGTATTTTCGAAATTCAGAATCAGCATACAGGGTGTCCTGGAGCAGGAACACTGAAAACCCAAATAACTTTTTGAAACTGGTTCATTTCGGTATAATACGAGAACATGTTTATGTTTGATTCGAGAATAAGACTCTCTTGCGTGAATATGGAATTTTTGCAATCAATCTCTTCCATTCAGCATCCCCAACTCAAAAAATCATACAAGTGATTACAGGTTGAGTGGCAAAGTTCAGAAAGATTTTTCTATTTTCTGAATCACTGAGGCATTGGTTTCAGTTTGGCAATCGAGGTTTTCTGGCGTGAGGATCAGGATGAGGGATGATGGAGAAACTGATTGGATGCTCATCTAAACAGGAAAACGAGATTTATTGAACTTGTATTCAATTGAAAACAAAAACTAACTTGATTATTACAACAATTGTTCAAAATGACCTCCGCCCACCTCCATACAGTTATACAGACGATTTTCGAACTCTCTTCTCACATTAGCGAAAACTTCAGGAGTCAAAAGTCGGCATTCTGTGATAATCCTCATCCGCAGCTCCTCCAGGTTTTCTGGTCTTGTGGCATAAACTTTAGATTTTAGATGGCCCCAAAAAAAAATCTAGGGATTTAAATCTGGTGACCTGGCTGGCCACTCAACAGGTCCTCTTCTACCAATCCACCTTCCTGGGAAATTTTCGTCTAAATATTGGCGCACCCGAGCATCATAATGCGGAGGAGCACCGTCTTGTTGAAAACGCATTTCGTCCTCAGAAAGAGTTGGATCGTTCTGTAAAATTTCTGTCAATCTAGGATGTATGTGTTCCTCTAACAACTGTAGGTAGCCATTTCCATTCAGATTACCCTCAATAAAGAAAGGCCCAACTAGATGATTGCCAAAAATTTCTGCCCAAACGTTCAACTTCTGAGGCCTTTGCGTGGGGCCTCTCTAAACCAATGAGGATTCTGTGTGTCCCAATATCGACAATTATGTCTATTCACTTCACCACTGAGCATAAAGGTGCTTCCATCAGAAAAACAGATGTTATTCAGAAAATTTGGATTAGCGTTTAGGTTTTCACTTAGATTTTCACAAAACTGTAAACGACGATCTGGATCATCTTCGTTTATTTCATGCACTAATTTTACCTTGTAGGGGTGAAATTTGTGATGTTTCACGATTCTATGGACAGTTGTAGCTGATACACCAGTCAGACGAGATAGTTTTCTGATCGAAGTAGTATTCTCCATTTGTAGATGACCCACTACTGCCACTTCCGTTGCCTCATTTCTGACAGGACATGCCACTTCATGTTTTTGTTTGCCACCGAACCCGTAGCTAGGAATTTGTCAACCAAATATTTAACGTACTGGTGACTGACTCCCTTTCTCTTTCAGGATGGTTCCTATCGAATATCCTTGCCGTTTCTTTGGCACAACTGTTATTTCGAAAATACGTCGATACAATTTCGACCCTTTCCTCAGTGGAATAAACCATTTTCAGATTAATTTCAACTGACGAACAACAACAATAATGAGGAACTGATCTGAATAATAATAATATTTCATTGCAAAATGAGAAATAACAGATGACTGCACGCCAGATGGAAATGAAAAATGTGAACATTTTCAATGCAGAAATCAGCTTTATTTCTTCGTAATTGATGCTCAACACATCGTACCCCAATACTTTTAACAGTTTCGAATTAATCTTAGTTGATAATTTCAAATGACGATATTGAATTTTTTCGAAAGCGACATCCTGTATGGAGAGCCGAACTGAATGAAATGCTTTAATCATTCTGGAATTCAAAAACCTTTCTGAAGATATGCCACTTGAATTATTTGTATGATTTTCAAGTTGGGGATGCTGAATGGAAGGGGTTGATTGCAAAAATTCTATAACCACACAAGAAAGTCCTATTCTCGGATCAAACATGTTCTCGTATACCGAAATGAACCAGTTTCAAAAGTTATTTGGATTTTCAATGTTCCTGCTTCGGGACACCCTGTATGATGATTCTGAATTTCGAAAATACCAAATTCGAAGAGAAAATTGCAGTACCTTTCCAACGAGGTGCCACTTGACCTATTATCGATCGAATGATTTTTGAGTTGGGGATGCTGGAAATAGGGGGTTGATTGCACCAACTCCAAATTCACAAGTGTAGGTCGTTTTTCTAGACCGAGCATAAACCTGCGCTTGCATTATGCCAAAATAAATCGATTTCATTTAGTATTTGGGATTTGCAGGAATTCAACTTTACCCTCGGTTGGGACACCCTGTATGTTAATTTAAAATTCTAAAAATGACAAATCAGAATGGAGAATTGACAGACCTTTACAGTAAGGTGCCACTCGACCCTTATTCCCTATGATGAATTTCGAAATTAGGGTTGCTGGGGGTAGGGGGTTGATCTGACAAGTTTCGAATTATTTCGAAAAATGCTCCCCCTCGAAACAAAAATCGACGTGTCTTGGTGTTTTTCGCTAATGTTACTCATTTCGGAGTTATAGGGGGGGTCAAATTTTCGTTGGAACACACTGTATGTATTTTACATGTTCTGTTAACTCTCTGTACCTTTATATAAGAAAATTGCTAACTTTGTATTTCAGTCTTAAACTCATACTTGCCTGATGATGAGCTCGAAATAGCATGAATAGAACATGATTTATTCAATCAACCATAATGTTTACTTAGAACATTGCTATGTAATTCAACCTATACCGACAAAAAATCGGTATTGCTTTGTAACTATTTTTCATATACCGACTAGTGGTATGAATTTAAACCAGATGGTTACAGCTGTAACCATCTACAATGATCAACAATTAATAAGGATCACCGTAGTGTTTCGAACTCTGAATTTTTCAATTTCAAAGTTTAGGTGAAGAACCCCGTACAATGAGTGAACATATTGCTTTCAGTCAAATTTCTGATTCGCTTCTTGATTACAACTCTACATCTTCTATTAAATCGTATGATCAAATCTAGCTTGCATTACATCGGGACAAAGCAGTGAATTGTGCAGTCGATTAGTTCCAATCGATCGTTTGTGAATCTTTACTAACTAGGCTGAAAAGAAAAGAGCGTAATGCTCAAGTTTTCAAGTCAGTATCTCAAAAACTACATTATACCATCGATGTTAAGGTGGTCACTGATTAGGCGTGAACTATGAGAAGACATTTCTTGTAAATATAGGTGTAACACTAAAGCCTGCATCTATCAGAAAGCAGAACTGCGGCAATCCACCCAGGCCATGGTTATGAATATACCCTGAACCAGGACTTCCAAGATAATATTTGAATATAGAAAATGATGAGTGGAATGGAAATACCATACTGGATAAAGAGGGAGGCGCTCCAAATGATTGAGATGAGTAGATGACAATTCGGTCTGGTGTTTTGAATTGTTGTGCAATACGGACGAGGTCAAACGAAACCGACACTACAGTCTGTTGCTCCTATTCATGACATGCTACCGGACTGTACCACTACTGTGTGGCCCTGGTTGACGATGATTGTGAAGTGTGGATTAGAAAACCAGCTCCTTTAGAGTGACATATGTAACATTCTACGGAATGTAGAATATTGTCCCCTAGATTAATAAAAATTTATTTTAAATGGTTTATCAAATGATAAATTTGGCTTGCTATCTTTGTTGAAATATTTTTAAATTTTACCAAATTTCTATTATTCTCGTTGAATGCCAGATTGTTGCCTACTCCCTAGCTGTCACCTTTTCGCGGAATATATATATATATATATATATATATATATATATATATATATATATATATATATATATATATATATATAGTAATGGACAATTGATAGAATACATCGATACTTTAAAACAAAAACTTTCAGTATACTCTATTAGACTACGTGAATATAAAATAAATTCAGATAGAAAATTCCAAAACAAACTATTCAAAATAATGAAAACATTTTTACAAATTTATTTCAGGTTCAAATGAAAATATTTCTGGAAATGGAGTTCCTAAAATTGATATTTTAACTGATTATTGGTCTTCAATTTGGGCAGTGCCAAGGCAACATAATTCCAATGCAAGTTGGATTTTAAATGAAAGGTCTCGATTTTCTAAAATAGAATGCATGCAATTTGAAAAATTTTCAAATGAAGATATAACATCAGTTATTAAACACACAAAAAATTGGAAATCTCCAGGTGTTGATGGTATTCATAACTTTTGGTTCAAGAAATTCTCTTGCGTTCATGAAAAATTGGCTGAATATTTTTCATTTATAATAAAGAACCCCTCAGCTACTCCTTTATTTTTCACACAAGGAATTACTTATTTAAAACCGAAAAGTGATAATACTATTGATCCGTCTCAATATAGACCAATTACTTGCCTTCCAACAATATATAAAATTCTAACTGCATGTATTACCCAAAAAATTTATGCACATTTGGAGAATTATAATATTCTTTCCGAACATCAAAAAGGATGTAGAAAAAAACACCTTGGTACTAAAGAGCAACTTGTAATTGATTCTGTTGCTTTGAATCAAGCTCAAACTAAGAAGAGAAATATTCATACAGCCTTCATTGATTACCAAAAGGCTTTTGACAGTTCTCCCCATTCATGGCTTCAAGAAATTTTGGAAATTTATAAAATTGATAAGACACTTCGTCATTTTCTTGAATTCGTAATGAAAAATTGGAGAACCAATCTTCATTTAAATATTTCAAAACAATCGTTAAAATCCGAAGTAATTCCAATCAAAAGAGGCATTTTTCAAGGTGATTCTTTAAGTGCTCTTTGGTTTTGTCTTTGCCTCAATCCATTATCTCATGAATTAAATGCTACTAGTTTCGGCTTCAAAATAAAGAGTTTATTAACTAAATTCAAATTAAGTCACTTAATTTATTTAGATGATATTAAATTATATGCCGGAACCAGATCTCATTTAAAAGTCTACTTGAGATTACTTTCAACTATTCCAATGATATTCATATGAAATTTGGGCTTTCAAAATGTAAAAATCTTTCTATTGAAAAAGGAAAGATCACCTCTGATTATATAAAGATTTCCAATATCGAAATCGAGCCAATGCATCAAGGAGATACATATAAATATCTTGGATTTTGTCAAGAGAAGACAATTAACCATAGCAGCACTAAAGAAATTATTAGAAGTTCATATTACAAAAGACTAAGAATTATCATCAAGAGTTATTTAACTAGTAAAAACCTTTTCAGAGCTATCAACTCCTATGCTGTTCCTATTCTTACATCTTCTTTTGGAATTATTAAATGGTCTAAAACTGATGTAAATGAATTACAATGTCAAACGAGGAAAATGCTCTGTAAATATCATAAGCACCACCCAAAGTCAGCTGTTCAGAGAGTTACACTACCTAGACATCTTGGAGGTCGTGGATTAATTGATTTGAATAATCTTCATAGTAAACAGATTTTTCATCTACGTTCCCATTTTCATGATAAACAGAGAACGTCTAAATTACATGATATTGTTGTTGCTTCAGATTATAATCTTACACCTCTGAACTTGACAATGCAAAAGGTAGATTTTGATATATTTGATGATAATTCTAAAAGAGAAAGTTGGATGCAGAAGGAATTACACGGAAAGCACCCTAAAGAATTGAAAAATGATTATATTGATGAAATTGCATCGAATAAATGGTTAGTATCTGGAGAATTGTTTGCTGAAACAGAAGGCTTGGCAATTGCGATCCAGGACCAGGTTGTTTTCACAAGGAATTATAGAAAACATATCATCAAACAAAATATAGATGATTCTTGCCGTAGATGTTTCTGTTCTTCAGAAACAGTTTTTCATATATTATCATCTTGCTCAGTCCTTGCTTCAACAGATTATTTAGAAAGACATAATGCCGTCGCTAATATTATTCACTTCAATCTAGGAATTAAACATGACCTAATTCCCAAAAGAAAAAATTTCAAAAATATGAACCTGAGATTATTTGTGAAAATGACAAATATAAACTTTATTTTGATAAAACAATTCTGTGCAACAGAGCTGTAAAACACAATAGACCAGATATCGTTCTTAATGATAAACAGAATCAAATAACATATATAATTGATATTGCTATACCCGACACACATAATATACAAAATAAATACAATGAAAAATTTCTAAATATATGATGCTTGGCGACGAGATTAAAAAATGTGGAAAATGAAGAAAATATTTATTCTACCGATTATTATTTCTACAACAGGCGTTATTCCTAGAAATCTTCACAAAAGTATTGAGATTTTGGGTCTGAAGAAAAATTTGTTTGAACAGTTACAAAAGATAACAGTCATCAAATCTTGTAATATTCTTCGTAGGTTTCTTTCCGAAAATAATAATGAGGTAGAGTCATAGGTTTTCTTTAGTTTATACTGCTCAGAATCTCATTTCATATTTTATTTATTTGTTTATATAAATGTAATATAATTAACTGACAATTTTGTCATATTTATATTCAGAGCAGTATTCTATTCGATCGTTCACCACTTCACACAAAGGAAACTATTAATGAGTAACATTCAGTGTTACTTGACTAAGGTCCGTACACTGGATTTTTCCGGGGAGAAAGCCTCTGACACTACTCGTTGGTACATTGATATCATTGTCTGATGATGCTATAGTATGTATATATTCTGGTAGATTGATATATTCTCATAACATTTAACGTTATCCTAATATATAATTACTCCAGGATATGTTTTGATTATAATCATTGCCTGGCAATGGTATTAATTACCGGGTGGTGGATTTATATTTTTTCATGAAATCAGTTTGATTGCATGAACAGATATATGGGCAACTCGTCGGGGTAAAACCCCCTATATATATGGGTCAAAAAATTGTAGCTCCTAAAATGCTACCTCAGAAATGGATTTCCACAATATCTTCAGAACGTTAAGTATGATATTTAAGCACTCTTGTTAATTTTCTTGTATACTCTTTCATTGGAACTTCGAAGTATAAGCAGCCAAAATCAAAACGATTTACGAAGAATTTGGAAAAATAAACCTGTTCCTGCTGGTCTGGAGTCATATTACAGACTCGAGAGAACCATCGACCAAGTTATCTTAATAATTGACTTTTATTAGTTGTGGTTGTTTTAATTTGAAGAATCGCGATCATTAGGTAAAATAAATTCCAGCTCAGAATGCTGGTGAAAATGTGCCACTTATCAATAATCGGTGCAGTTTGAGTTATGGATTAGGAAACAAAATAATTGGCATTATTATGCTATTTTCCGCAGGTAACTCTAAGTTTTCTAAAGCTCTCAGCCAATCGCACTTCGAATTGTATCATACAATACGGTTTCTTTTAAAAATAAAAATACGTGTTAGAATAAATGCTATCTTGTAACACAGATCAGGGTCCTTTAAAAGTATCTGGGGAACGGGTTTATCGACAAATTTCAAATTCTAGTATTAGAGTCCATGGATGATCTACAATTTGCAATTGTTTTCATAGCTCTACCACTTCCGATCATAACGGACATCCACTAGAAAAGGCATGGTGTACCCTATTAAAGGGAATCCTTCTTCAAGCATCTTTTGTTAAGATTTGTTCTATTTAAAATTAACATTCATTGAGATCTAATTTGTTAACAAAAATTTCGGAACTATAGCGTCATCTTCTCTACCCAAAAAAATTGACTCAGATATGAGTAAGATTATAACTTTTTCGTTTATTTAACAGGAAGAGTATTATTTTTGAGAGAAACGTACTAGTCGATGCTATTTTATATACAAGATGCCCAAAATCAGTTGTCAACTCTAAAAGTAAATTGTCAAAATACGTTTTTTTTTCGAAGTACTCGTAGTACTATCTAAGACTTTATTAGAACCTTATTTTGAATTAGTATTGATTGGTATTGGGTTTCCTTTCATCTGAAATGGCATATTTTCATTTTATTTGAGATTTCATTGAAAACTTGCAGTTTTGTTGAAAATTAGATCATCAGCACGTGGAACATAAGAGAGACAGAGAGGACTAAATTTATTCATTTTATTTATTCAATATCGTACATACAAATATTATAAATGTAATTACAGACGGGTAACCCCATTTAGCATAGTATGAACTAAATGAAAATATATAGAGAAATATAACACTTAAAAATAGCTCCTGTATTGAACTGAAATAAAATGACAAACACCATAGTAAAAACAATAAGCTGAAACCGTAAAATTACTAAAACAAAGGACGATCGATAACTGAAAAACATTTGCGACAGCAGTCAACCTTGTATCGCGAGGTATATAGGACTTCAATGCCAAAAAACGTAAGCACCTCCTCTGGACCTGCTCCAAGCAGTCAACATCTCCCAACCGATAAGGCGACCAGACAACAGAACCATACTCTAAAATAGATCGGACAAGTGAGCAATACAACAATTTAACAGTATTCGGAGAAAAATGACTTGCGTTACGTGCTACAAATCCTAGTGTCTGGTAAGCTCTCTTGGAAATTTCACTTATATGCTCCTTAAATTTAAGTTTTTAATCAAGCGTAACACCAAGATCACGGATACTCTGAACGCGCTTCAATCTTTCACCCCAATGTGATTATCGAATTCCTATAAAACCTATAAAACGTTATCACACTGCACTTATTGATATTTCATTGTAAGCAATTTGTATCAGCCCAGCAACCAAATCTGTCAATCTGTGACTGCAAAATAATCTGAATTATTACGTACAATAGAATACATTTTCAAATCGTCGGCAAACATTAGAAATTTAGCAGATAAGAAATTCTTAAAATCATTAACAAAAAGATTAAATAGGTGTGGACCAAGGTGTGATCCGTGTGGAACTCCGGATGTCACTAAAATTTCACGCGAGTAACAGTTTCTGTACTTAACTATCTGTGTTCTGCCGCAAAGAAAACCTCTGAGCCAGGAGAACAATGGACCAGACACACCCAAAGCTTCAAGTTTAGCTAAAAGTAGGTTGTGATTCACTTCATCAAACGCTTTGGAAAAGTCCGAGTAGACTGAGTCCAATTGATATCTCGATTCAAAGCAATCAATAATGTCCTCCAGAAACAGCACGCGGTTAGTCACAGTGGATCGCCCCTGGCAAAATCCGTGCTACTCACCAATTATAACAGGATAATACCTCCAAGACAAAAAGCTACAAATTAAGCTATCTAAAATCTTTGGCAAAGCAGATTGCAAGCATATACCTCTGTAATTTGAAATCTGGGACTTTGAACCTCTCTTGAAGAGAGGGATAACAATACTTCTTTTCCAAAGTATAGGAAACTCCCCATTGCTTAAGGAAAGATTAAACAAATGACTAATACGGTTTGATAGAACGAAAGCGCAACTCTTCAAAGCAATACTTGGTAAACCATCGCATCCCGCTGAAAAACTAGGTTTCAAACTATCAATTACCTCCAGGACCTAGAAAACTGATAGCCACACACACTCAAAGAAGCATCACACTCAATCTCACCGAGAACAATTATTTCTTCATTGAAAACCTCTGAAAAATAATCAGCAAACATATCCACTACCACATTGACATGTGTACTAGACGTATTCTTGTACTCCATACAATTAGGAATCTGAGATGAATTCTTTTTAGAGTTTATAAAGTCCCAGAATGACTGATGATCAGAGTGTATGTTCCGTTCTATATTACTCAAGTAATAAATATATAAATTATCAAACAAAATCTTACAATTAGAACGCAACTCGCTAAACCTCGCATAATTAACTGGGCTTCCGCATCTTCTATATTTGCAATGGGCTCTCTTTTTCTGACTCATAAGCTTTATAAGATGGTAACTATACCACGAAGGATACCTTTTGTTCTTCTGAATTTTCTTTGGAATAAAATGACTGAAACCGGCATAAATATTATTATAGAACACAGAAAGGGAAAGATTATTATCTGGGTCAAAAGTCGAATTCAAATTCAGCTGCTAGTTGCTATGTTTCGCCATATTCTATGTAAAGTTCTATGAATTTCAGCGTCAGTTTGACGATTGGAAATTATTTAAAACTAGCGCTAATACTAATTTTGTTTGTGAATAGTTTTTTGGTAAATGAAAGGCAAATAAATACTGAAACCAGGATATTACGAATTCATTCATCAATCATGGTCAATGTAAATTAATAATAATTCGAGCTGAAGGATATTTAACCAAAAATACCCGAATTTACAACCAATTTGCAGGAAAAAAATTAGAAAATTACAATCAAATTCTGTCACTTATGGAAAACAGACATCGGAAAGGGGTATAGTTAGTTTCATTATCAACGATAAAGTCATTGCAGTTGCTACCTTGGATTATTTTTATGCTAATCCGTATAGGTCTACTCGTGTTGCTGTAGCATATTTGGGGATAGCACGTTCGTTAATTATTAAACTTTTATACAAAAAAAATCCACCCCTACAAATTCTTATTAGATTAGGATTAATTTCTGCGAAATGTTGATGGTTTACGGTCACGAAATCCCAGATTTCTTACAAAACATTTCATGGACCGATGAGTCCAAATTTTTGAGAAAATATATTTTCAAACCGCATAATTCCCATGCCAAAAACCAATATTCAATTTATGAAGAACATTCAAATATTTAGAGATTCTATCTACATTTTCTTCGGAATTCCTGCATAATCTCCCATTAAATGGTCCATGTTGGTACCAATTAAATTTCCCATTGCACATCTCAAGAATCAAAAGAATTAACCAGCCTGTTTCACGACAAATGGATAAGATGACTGGTTCCATGGAATTGGTCAGCTAGATCTCCGGATCTTACCCCTTTAGATTTTTATCTAAATATTGTAATATTGAGCCGAAAATTTCGAGGGGGATCTCGAATTAAAAGTGAGACTTTGATAACATGATCCTAATCAAGTGACAAAAGCTTTATTAATGAAGTGCGCTCCCGGATTGAAAAATGTTTAAAAAACAATGATGGGTCATTTGAGCATTTTTTTGATTTCATTATTACTGTGTTGTTTATGCTAAGTATTATTTTTGAAGGGGTTACGCTACTCATTTCACTTTTTCTGTATTCAAAAGAGACAAAATTTAATTGTATTCTGCAAATTGGTCATGAATTCGGGTACTTTTCGTTAAATGTTCTGTAATTTCGAAGTATTCTTTGTTGATATTGACCATGAATGATGAATAAAATTCATAATATCTTCATTTAAATATTTATTTTCCATTTTATTCAACAAAAAATGTACACAAAGAAAATCGGTGTTATTGCTATTTTAAATGATTCCCAATCGTCAAACTGCCGAAATTGATAGTAGGTATGTAGGTTTTTGATAATATCGCGAGTAGAATGAAAACGAGCCATTCTAGTTATCGGGAAACCTAAAACCAATCAATACTAGTTTAAAATGCGGTTTGAATACAGTTATCAGAATAGGTACTCGTATTTGAAAAACACGCTTTTTTGACAATTTTGTTTTATTGAGTTGACAAGTGATTTTTGAGCACCCTGTATATAAAAAACTCAAAATTGCAAAGAAGATGACAGTATAATTCCAAAAATTTCGATTGAAAAGTCACAGTTCGATAGGTTAATTTTAAATGAGTTAGATCTCAACATAAGATACTTGAAAAAGGATGCCAGTCAATGAAAAAAATAAAAACTAGGAAATTTGAAAAGCAAAGTTGTAATCGATATCCGGTATAACCGCAAGTGCCACTCAACAATTGAAAATTGTACATCAGCGTAAATTCACTCTAATTCTAATATTTAAAATTGATATACCTTAGAAAGGGTATATACAATATTGATATTTCCATCAGTTTTAATTTTTTCTATTAAAATTATTTTATATAGTTAACACAGTTCCGTGTAGCGTCTAACGAATTCTTATACCTATTGCTCGTTGAATTACATATTGTAATTAACATATATTACATCCTTTCGTTAATGTAATAGATATGCAATTTGTTCATTGGCCTCTAACAGCTCACTGAATTATTCCGTCTAGCGGAAAATTATAACCCTCCGGTTGATCAGAAAATTCTCTTCCATCTAATTACTTATACATTCAGCTAATTGGATCATCATATTCATTTTCGATTCCTCGTCCATGACAACTCGCCATTATTTGAATTGACAGACAGGAGGCGTCCTTCCCTTTTATCAACAATTAATTTCTAAAATTAGAAATTTTATTGCACGTTGCGATAAGTCTGCCGTGAATATATGTCGGACTAAAAATTTATTGTTCATTTGGAGGATAAACCTTACAACAAAAGGTTAGAGAATTGAGCATTGACCAAAGTCAATGTCAAAGATAAGATTGAAGTCATGTTGTTCATTGAAATTGAAACTACTGCTGTGTAAACACCCCATCATTAAACTTCCATCAAGTTTAATACAACTTTGTGAAACATAGTAGAGAAAGTTTTTTCAAAACATGTAGGTGAGTTATTGAATTTTTCATCATTCAAATATTATTCATTACTACATCTTTTTGTATAACGCTTAAACATACAATGCGTCTCACCTAAATGAAATAGATTCGAATGATTGCCAAGTATTCATGAGTGGTCCTCACGAATTTGCTAATAAATCAATTGCTGTTCGTTAGTCTCGCTAAAACTCGAGAACGGCTGAACTGATTTATCTTATCTTGGTCTTGAAATGTGGTGGAGGACTAGAGAAGGTTTAAAAGGTAAGAAAAATTCGAATAACTGCCGGGAAAACTATAAAAATAGCCCTTTTTTATTTCCCTAACGTTTTCTAAATGAAATGTGAAGTCAATTTGAACTTTATTGTTATTAAATAAATTTAATATTGAATTATAATCACTCATATAAGCAATGGAGGTGTGTTCCTAACGTTGAAAAGTCAATTTGCAATTTTTTTTGCTGCACAAATTTCAAATTCAATCATATCTAACAAAGAAGTCCTCGCGTGCGCTTTGGATGATCTAATGTCGCCTTCCGAAACTAAACAAAAGTGAATCACTAACGCGACAAAATCACATAGTCACAAAATGTAATATATCATTAGTAGTACTGACTTTCAATTTGGTCCGCTTCGCGAAACTTAATTTTAGCTAACTTCAGTTGTTAAATATTGATAAATCATTTTTTGTTGATATTCAGTGATAGTGACACTTTACTGCTAAGCTAGCGCGAAATTTTGTTACTTTGATTAATTACAATTTACGATGCCGAGGAGAAGAAGACTTAGTCGTCGCAGTCAATCAAATGTGCGAAGAGCTACCTCACGTGCTAACCGCACCGATGACCAGAGAGAGACAGATCAAGAAAATAGTCGTATTGCTATGTCAGAATTGCGTTATTTTACTGAGTAACAATGAAGTAGATAGGCTTAGAATGCAACGAGTTCGTGCACATCAAACCCAACAACAGCAAGCACGACATAATGAAATTGAGCTTATCCGCAGACGCATTGCTCTTGTGATTCTTGAACGAGCTGCATTCCACTATGACCGAGCAATTGATTATTGTGCCGACAAATCGTTAATAATTGGGGGAATGATAATAATCTGTAACTATTGAAAGGCTCATAAAGGGGCCGCGACCAAAGAAGAGGGTTAACTATTTTCCCTCGATAAAAACTCTATTGGGATGGTAGTTGGCCTATTGACGGGACATCAACTCAACAAACACCTACACGCCATGAGGCTATCGAATACCACACGGTGCCATGGTTGCCTAGAAAATGACGAAACAACGGAACTCTTCGAATGTCCCGCTCATAAGGTGACCAGAATTAACACTTTGGGCACTGAAACACTCAGCGCCCGGATGATCCAGGAAGCCAGCTACAACAGTCTTGCAAGCTTCATGAAAAAGTTTTTCCAAGACACAAAACAAAATAATACAACACGGCAAGCACAATTGGCCAAACGGTCTGAGTGCTGCCCATAAATGCGCCGTGCAAGAAGAAGAAATAAACGGTGAATCTACTGGCACAGCAATATTTGCCACAATTGGTCCCACTACCAGATCCTTTACGTCCTTTACGTTCTGGGATTGGAAATGATTCTAAGCACTTCTTGGCCAACATTTAGAAATATAACAGCTGTTTTCAGATTACATCATTTGACGCTACACATATTATTCAGGACTATTTCATGCCCACTCTCAAGGTATTATACCATTATATTTTTTTATAATATATTTTATGTTAAAATATATATCGGAGATTATTATTGGACAAATCTATAAAAATTACAGATACAAGGACAAATTTATCACTGACTGGGGGCGCTGTTACCACTACCAGATGCGTATCATGAACTTTTACAAATTTATTTTATGTGCAATTCAGATGCGGAAGTTGACAAGCGTTGTGCTCAAAATCCAATATTGAAGAGAACCATTGTCCAAGAATTACGAATGTTTCTTCATCAGAACAACAATTTAGTAAACATGTACAAAATATCAGGGGATCTTATTAATTACGGATTTCTTTTGTTATGTTGTTATGTTTAATTTAAGTTCATTCTATACAAAAGTTTGGGTCTTTTATTTATCGATTGAGGCAGTACGAAGTCTGGCGGGTCAGCTTCTTCTTCTTCTTCAGCCATCTGTCATCCAACTCTGGACTTGGGCCTCCCCAAGGTCAGCTAGTAATCAGAATATAATTTGCGATAATTGATAGTTTTATGAATTCAATATATAGTATACAAGTAACTTACTTCAGCTGACCATGTGGTCACCACTTTTTTCGATTAAAATGAAAGTAAAGGAGTGATGAAAAAATCAATTATGAGACAATGATGATTCAAGTGAGAGTTTGAATTTTTTAACGCATTCACAATATTCAGATAAAATTAACACGATAAACATCTTTTATTCATCTCAACATGTATTTATTTTACCAAGACTAACTTTCGATTAGAGGTTATGTTTGATTTTATCATTCCCTCATAAGCTCTCTTTCCCTCATTTGTAGAATGATGTGAGGGAATGATAGTGAGATGAAATCAAACAAAACCTACGAATTCTAGTCAAATATTAACCTCAAATCGAATTAAGATTTTAGGCAAAATTTCCACCCCTCAAAACATGTGAAAGAGCATAATGATTATTACTAATGAAATAATTACCTTATATTCAGATGGTGTGAGGCAATGAGATATTAAAAACATTCAAATAATTAATGAATAATACTTCACTTTTTGCCTTGCAACAATAATATTGTTAATTCATTGACAATGCTACCAACTGCCAAAAATTGATGAGCGCGGCAATCTACGATCTGATCGACAAGTACAATGTAGGTCTCTGTTTTTTTTTCTGGTACCCTGATAAAAATTAGATTTTACAATCATTTCTCAGTTGGTACCTAATAAAATGTGGATGTACTGCTAAATTCACTATTTTCTATTTAAGTGATAGACAAAACTAGTCAAATTTATAGAACGCAATAAATTAATGATATACTTTTATTTAAATATGGAGTTTGGGACACGATGAGGGAATGATGTTCAAAGTGTTGGGTTATCTGCAATTTGTTTGTCGAGATGAAAACACCTAAATGAATTATGACACAAGCGGCTTTTGTAGTATAATTTTCGTTAAAAAATACCAATACAACGTTAATAATATACAAAACTAAATACGGACACCATTTTCGCAAATTTCTGAGATCTAGTCTCATATTTATTATCAAAATAAAGATGCCTAATTTTGATATTGGCACCATAAATGTCAGTAGGTGACAAATTAGATAACAATTTTTTTTATAGTTGCTGAATAGTTGTTTTCTTAGGTACTGAATAAAATAACCGAATTGGTTTCATATAACTTCTCATTACCTTTTGCAGTGAAAGGACTGTGGTGCGAGACATTTTTTTACATTTCATGTTTCTGAGAGATCAACAACAAATGGTTTATTTTGTTCACTTGATACGTAAATTTTACCCCTTAAAAAGGGAGAAAAAGAGAGGTAATAGTCGGTGCCTAAAAGGAAATATTTGCTCTTCAAATTCAGCTTAAATAAGTACGAATGGTTTTCTGTGTCCTAAATACATAGAAACCACTTCCAAATTACTTGCAGAAATTACTTTAGCCAATAATAGCTGTTAAATATATAAAACGAAAATCACGGATAGCCTTTTGGCAATCAGAACAGCTGCAGATAATAATATCCCACCTAATCACGTGCCCTTCATCGACAAGTTCAGCATTACATCTAATTTAAGGGGTTAGTACACATACACATAGTAGAACTTCTATTTCAACAATAACTAAAATCTAATCAATCATAACCCGCGAAATTATCGCTGTATGTGTAGACATAATGAAGAATTTTATTCAAGGAACAATATTCAACCTTCCGTAGAAAGTTAAATATCCTTCCTTGAAGGAGCTGGTTTTCCGATTCACCATGAAAACGAAGAGTAGATAAACAGAAAACCTCAAACTGTCAAACTAGTTCGACTATTCACCGCAACGCTACACACAGTGTCTGCCAGAATACGGTATGTCGAAGGACTACGCTCCTGATTCATGCTGGTTGTCAACCCGATATACTTCAAATCTAATCGATAATAACCCACTAAATTATCGCTGTATGTGTAGACATAATGAAGAATTTTATTCAAGGATTAATATTCAACCTTCCATAGAAAGTTAAATATCCTTCCTTGAAGAAGCTGGTTTTCCGATCTACCCTTCAAATTCACCGTCAACCGGGGCCACAGAGAAGTGGTACAGTACGGCCAGTTGTCATGAATAGAAGCAATAGACTGCAGTTTCGATCTTATTGGACCTCGTCCGCACTTCCCACCTATTCAAAACAACCAGTCCATACCGCTCCTACTTCATCCCAATCCGTTGGAGCGCATGCGTATATAATTGCGCCCTCCAACAAGAATATTCTTGCAGACATTGTGTGTAGCGTTGCGGTGAATAGTCGAACTAGTGTGACTGTTTGAGGTTTTCTATTTATGTACTCTTCGTTTTCATGGTTTCCTGTGGCGTGGTGGTGTGGGTAGCTTCTGTGTCGGTCTGTCCCGAACTTGACTTTATTTCAAGTCAAGCAGCTTGATTTTCAAATCAAGCAGTGAATCCTTAAGAATAGATAGAAAGATAGATCGTTTATTCATTCAAACTTGTAAATATAAAAGTAAATAACAAATTATGCCAAAGACGTAGAACATGACAAATAAAAAAGTACAATCACGTTATAGATAGTTCAGCCTTACAATCAATAGAAAAATCTCAATTTACAGGTACAAAATAAATAGATGTTCTATAAACAAGAATAACATGGATAGCTATGCATACATGAGTTTCAACTTTAGTCAAATTTGGCATTCAGTAAATCTTGTAAGCTGTACGGAGCTGTTTCTACTAGAAGTTTATGTACATGTTTTTTCAGAATTGCTGGTTGCTCATTTCGTATTTTAGGTGACAATTTATTCATTATTTTTATCATCATATGACGTGCATTTTTCTGTAGGTAAGTACTATTGAATTTCATAGATATCAAGTTCTCTTTATTACGTGTCATATAATCGTGTTCATTTCTATGGAATATATCAGAATTATTTCTGCCAAACATGACTGCTTCGTAAATGTTTAAAGAGGGCAGTGTGAGTAAGTTATTTTTGATGAAATACTCCTTATAGCTTTCAGTGTTTCTCAAGTTCAACATCGATCATAAGCATCTCTCTTGGAGTTTAAAGAGACGAGACGCCTGTCTAGAATTGCCTCAGAAGACAATTCCGTATCGGATACGAGACTCCACATTAGCTCGATAAGACACGATGGCAGTTCGAAGATCAACATTTGATGTAATCATTCTCAGGGCATAAGAATAGCCCGCCAATGCATCTACCAGACATCTCCCCAACAGACTCCATAACTTCTCCGCTGTGGGCTTCGGAGATTTTTCACAATTTTTGTTGAACGAGAAATGTAAGAGCTGTGTTTTCTTAGTATGTAATTTCAAATTATTCATGTTAAAGTATTTTTCCAAGGCTATTAAATTATTTGAAACTCTATGTTTTAGTTGTTCTTGATTACATCCACTCATTATAACATTTGTATCATATGCAAATTGTACCAGCAAATAATCGACGATGTCAGACAGATTATTGCTGTAAAGAATATAAAGTAGGGGTCCAAGAATCGATCCTTGAGGAACTCCCCTTCTTGTTCTCAACATTCCGGAGGCTTGCGTGTTTCCAGTATTATCTGCCATTGCAACATATTGAACCCTATCTGAAAGGTAGCTGTCTCAATGCTACTCCACGTATTCCACAGCACTCGAGCTTTTTTAAAAGAATACATTTTTCCACGCTTTCAAAAGCCTTACTCGGGTCTAGAGCCATTGCTATCACAGGCTTGTTTTCATTTAGAGAATCCAAATTGCACATATGGCCATGTATATAGCTCGGATTGTGATTTTCTCCTTCCTAAAGCCGTTTGCGACTCTGTGAGAATCATTTTTTTTCCAAAAAATGAAGGAATCTATTATAAATTATTTTTTTATTATTTTACTGAAGTTATTCAGGATTGCGATTGGTCTATAGTGGTTGATATTAGTATTGTCTCCGGTCTTGTAAATTGGAACTATTTTGGCACATTTTAGTTTTTTTGAAAATATTCCGTTCTGAATGCTTAGATTTACAATATGGCATAGAGGTTCCGATATGATGTGAGCAATGAGTTTGATCAGTTTCATTGTGATTTCATCGAAGCCCAATGAATCTGTATTCTTTAAAGATTTTATGGTGTTATAAATCTCTAAAGGTGTTTGCAGGATTAAGGAATATTGCAGCACAATGAATGTTTTTTTTCTTTCGGTTTGATGTTTATGTCCCATTGGTTATCCGTTGGCATATGTCAATAAAATGTTGGTTAACTTCATTCAACACCTCACATGCACTGTCAGTTCCATTTCTCAGCTTATCGAGAACACACTGATTTTTCGTGGATTTATTTGTGTATTCATTTATGACCTGCCAGGTTGCTCTACCCTTATAGGTTGCATTTCTGATGAAATTCTCATCTGCCATTCTTTTAGCCCGTTGTACAACTTTTTTCAGAAACCAGCAATAAAAATTGTACTGTGAACTTGATATATCTCCCGTGTGGAAGTCTCTAAAGAGTTTTCGCTTTGTTTCACAAGATTTTCGAATTCCTGAAGTGATTCATGTTTTTTTACTAGGGTGTTCATTGCACAATTTGTGAATGAAAATCATCCTATCCAAATCCTTGATCCTTCGTATAAAATAGTCATAGACAGCATCGGGATCATTCTGATTATAAACATTTCACTAACTTTCAGAAGCAAGGTGCTGTGAAAGCTGAATATTTTGTAACCTGAATAACACTTCCTGTAAAAGGGAACGAACTCCGATGACTCAGCACCCAGATCCACCTCCAAAAGCTGGCCGTGATGATCCGAAAGAGCTGTTACAATTACTTCACCTTTAGGTTGATCTATTTCATTCACGAATATATTTGAATTGTGGAGGCCGTTACTTGATGTAGATCCATGATATAAATGAGATAAAAACACTAGGTTTAACTTTGATCTACACTTTATTTGAAAAAATTCGACGACGTTTCGCTGACACAGCAGCTTTATCAAGAATGAAAAATAGAATGAAGAGTATGGTATTATAAACAAATCGTAGAACAAGTTGGATGAATAACAGGAAAATCCACACCGAGCCATTGTACAGTTAGTATGAAAGGTAATAAAAACTAATTGAACAAGTTAAGTAGGGGTGAGTAATTCAAATCTACCTGTTCATTCAAAAGCTTGTCCGAATGTTTGTATCTATTTATTTCTAATGCTTCTAGGAGATCTAATTTTGAACTTTTTGATTTTATATGTAATATGTCAAAGTTTTATTGAATGAATGGTTTTCTTTTATTAGGTGGTTTGAATAATTTGAATCAGATTTATTTTGTCGAAGCTACGTTTATGTTCAGATGTTCTTATGCCAAAACTCCCATAGGTCCTACCGATATAAATTTTATCACAAGAACCGCAATTGAGTTTATAGATTCCTGATTTACTTGATTTTTCAACACGAGATTTATTATTTTTAATATGTTTACCTAAGTTATTAGAAGTTTTGAAAGCTATATTAAGATTTTGTTTGACGAAAAGGATTTAATATTTGTACTTGCAGAACCGCAGAATGTTAAACTGTTGAATATTTTATAGTCTTTATGAATAGGATATACTTCATTTATTGCTTTTTGATAGAGTTTTTTACGAATGATTAGGTCTATCATATCCGGATTATATGAATTATTAATGGCTATCTGTTTGATGATGTTTAACTCTTTATTATAATCTTCTACTGATAAAGGTAAATTGAGTAACCGATGTACCATGCTGTTTAAAGCTGCAACTTTGTGTTGAATGGGATGTAATGAGTAGTTATGTATAATTGTATCAGTATGTGTTGGTTTACGAAAGACCGAAAAAACATGATTATTATTTTGTTTAGTGATTTTTAAGTCCAAAAATTTATGGAATCGTTCTGTTCAATTTCTATCGTGAATTTAATGTTCAAATGGATGGAATTAATGAAATTAACAAATAAGTCTAATTGACGAGTAGTTCAATGAAACATACTAAGATGTCGTCAACATATCTATACCAATAAAGAAATTTGGAAATGAGTGGATGTGTATGAATTTTCTGTTCAATATTATTCATAAAATCTCTGCTAAAAAGTGGACTCAAAGGATTTCCCATGATCAAACCATTTTCACTACTGTTTGATCATGTTTGATCATGAAATTTTGATAGAATGATGTTATGAAACAAAATTAATTTCAGTTCGTCGAATTTTTTCAAATAAAGTGTAGATCAAAGTTAAACCTTGTGTTTTTATCTCACGAATATATTGTCTATTAAGGGTTGTGAATTTTTCGTACACGTGTTGGCGTAAAGATTGTTTGGACTTGATTACCTTCGTGAATTATGCTTAGGAAATTTTTGGAATCACGAGACCTATTTCACAAGCATATGTTGAAATCTTCGCACAAGACTATTTTATATTTTTTTTAATTTTCATTAATTTTTAGTAATATTTGACTGAGGTTTTCATAATAAATCAAGATCACCAAGGGGCGATCGATATATACAGTAATGACAAGTTTATTTAGAATGCTTCATTCACATATCCGCAATATTGTTTAAGTTCCTGATATTCGACCATGTCCATATTAACCTGAACGAAAATCCTACACCCACCGTGCGATCTGGCTGTACGCGAATAAGAAGCGATTTGTTTATATCCCTATGTTTTCACAAATGGTTTTTCATATTGCGTGCACCAGTCTTCTGTAAATCAGAGTATTTTCGGCGCTTCATCTAGCGCTTTCAGAGTAACTTCTATTTCAGATGTTTTGTGTTTTAATGTATATTTTGATGGAATATTAAGGCACTTCCTCTTCCTCGCGGTGATTCATTCGTCCTGGACGTAGCGAGTTTGGTTTCATTTCGATTTTTGTTGGGTTTCTCCTTCTCCTCTGTTTCGAAAAAACTGAAACTTCTTGACTATTATGTTTTCTGGCCACAATTCAGGATTCAGGACGTCTTGAAGAATGTTGAAATCGAAACCGATTTTATATGCCTTGTTTCGGCTGGTCTCTTTTTCCTGTTATTGTATTTCTGTGACATCAAAAGGATATAGCTCAACCAAAAAATGCCTACTAAAAAAATTAATTTTTTAATTAGTCTGCATAGGCAAAAACTCCAAGAAGAGGTGTTAAAAAGTGTTGAAAGGTAATTTGATTTGTATGGAGAGTAAAACTCGAGATTTCTTTTTATAAACAGGAGCAAATTCAGATTTTAGTTAGTGCCACAACACAATTAGACATTCTTCAATCATGATAATTATCGACATGTAATATGATTTGAATTTTACAAAGCTGTAGTATACTCAAGAGCTTCTCCATATTTAGATAAGTCATCATCTAAAATTACCTGATTATTAAGTTCAGATTTCTATTCTTAGAAATATCGGTCTAAGTGATAAAACAATTAAATATACGATAAGTAATAATTACGTTTACAATAACGAATTATTTAGTGTTTAATATGGTTTTCTTATCTTTATGGTCAAGGTTGAAGTCTTATTCAATTTAAGATTAGCATACTCCACAGAACTAGTTGAAATTGTTCTTTTGTTAATAAAGATTGTGCATGAACAGTTAGCTTTTCACCTCTACAGTAAGAATCAATCAAAAATATATTTGAATCACAGCTACGTAAAAAAAATTAAAAATTCTTCCAAAAATTTTAGTAATTCTAGATAAAAACCATTCGTTCTGAAAAATTATGCTGAATGAAGAGTCGAAAACTGCGTACTTGAACATATGTTTACAAACACAGGAAAAAACTTTCCTGATCTAATTCTTCACCTATCTCGTTTTTAGAGTCGATAAAGTCGAAGAATCTATCTTGTAAGGAACACCCTACCACCAATTTTCACATAACAAATTATTTCTGTTATTTGGCCAAGATGCATCCAGGGGACAGTGAAAAAAAATTGAAAATATTTGGGTCTGTGAATTTCATAAATTTTTATTCATACTTCAGTTGAAAGAATACTAGAATACTGATGACATTTTTTTATAATAAATATAATAAATTATATGATTTCCAGATCATTTCAAAGAACCAACGAGGCAGTGTATTGTCAGGCTTAAGGATATATATATATATATATATATATATATATATATATATATATATATATATATATATATATATATATATATATATATATATATATATATATCCACCAGCCGGTAATTAATACCACTGCCAGGCAATGATTATAATCAAAACATATCCTGGAATGATTATATATTAAGATAACGTTAAATGTTATGAAAATATATCAATCTACCAAAATATATATAAACTATAGCATCATCAGCCAATGACATCAATGTACCAACGAGTAGTACTCAAGTAACACTGAATGTTAATCATTCATAATTTTCGTTGTGTGAAATGATGAACGATCGAATAGAATACTGCTTTGAATATACCTGATAAAATTATCACCTAATTATATTACGTTTATGCATACAAATGAATAAAATATGAAATAAGATTCTGAGAATTAAAAACTAAAAGAAAACTTATGACTCTACCTCATTATTTCTTTCGGAAAGAAACCTACGAAGAATATTACAAGATTTGATGACTGTTATATTCTGTAATTGTTCTAATAAATTCTTCTTCAGACCTAAAATCTTGTAGAAAATAATAATCGGTAGAACAAATATTTTTTCATTTTCCACATTTTTTAATCTCGTCAGCAAGCATCATATATTTAGAAATTTTTTCATTGCATTTATTTTTTATGTTATGTGTGTCAGGTATAGCAATATCAATTATATATCTTATTCGATTCTGTTCATCTGTAAGAATGATATCTGGCCTATTGTGATTTACTGCTATGTTGCATAGAATTGTTTTATCAACATAAAGTTTATATTTTCGTTTTCACAAATAATCTCAGGTTCATATTTCTAACATTTTTTCCCTTTAGAATGAGGAAATGTTTTATTGCTAAATTAAAATGAATGATATTAGCGACGGCATTATGTCTTTCTAAATATTCTATTGAGGCAAGTACTGAGCAAGATGATAATTATGAAAAACTGTTCCTGAAGAACAAAAACATCTACGGCAAGAATAATCTATATTTTGCTTGTTGATGTGTTTTCTATAATTTCTTGTGAAAACAACTTGATCTTGGATCGCAATTGCCAAGCTTACTGTTTCAGCGAATAATTCTCCAGATACTAACCCATCTAATTCATGCGATTTCATCAATATAATCATTTTTCAATTCTTTAGGGTGCTTTCCGTAACACTTCTGCATCCAACTTTCTCTTTTAAAATTATTATCAAAATCTACCTCCTGCATTGTCAAGTTCAGAGATGTAACATTATAATCTAAAGTAACAACAATATCATGTAATTTAGAAGTTCTCTGTTTATCATGTTGGAACGTAGAAGAAAAATCTATTCAAAATGAGTTAGTCCACGACCTCCAAGATGTCTAGGGAGTGTAACTCTTTGACTTGCTGACTTTGGGTGGTACTTATGATATTTACAAAGCATTTTCCTCGTTTGACATTGTACTTCATTTAGATCAGTTTCAGACCATTCAATAATTCCAAAAGAAGATGTATAGGAGTTGATAGCTCTGAAAAGGTTTTTACTAGTTAATAATAAAAACAAGTAATGTGTTTTTTGGCATTTTACTTAATAATTATGATTCGTAACGCGTTTCACTAC
Source organism: Cryptolaemus montrouzieri (assembly GCA_013387265.2). NCBI lineage: Eukaryota > Metazoa > Arthropoda > Insecta > Coleoptera > Coccinellidae > Cryptolaemus > Cryptolaemus montrouzieri. The sequence goes on along the minus strand of JABFTP020000021.1, from coordinate 87,439,048 downwards.
ACCGTACCTTATTCAGACGAATGAATGTACAGAAAATATAAATATAAATGTTCTTGAGTAATTAAATGCTCATTGGGTTGCTTCTTCTTAAGTGGTTATTTATGACAGGTATATCCAATAAAATTAAGGAATAGATTGCTTCCCGAAGAGATTCAATAGAGGTGAAAGGCTTAAATCGACTTGTTCATTGATGAGTCTACCTGAGTGTTTGTATTTATTGATTTCTAAAGTTTCCCAAAGATCTACCTTCCAATATTTATTATCTGTATGCAAAATTTCAAACTCTGGGTCGAAAGAGTGATTATTTTCTAAGAGATGATTCGCGTAATTTGAATCTGATTTTTTATTTGAAAAACTGCGTTTATGTTCCGATATTCTAATATTAAAATTTCTATGTGTTCTACCAATGTAGAAATTATCACAGTCATTGCAATTCAATCTATAAACACCTGATTTATTGTTTTTACCTGATTTGGTTTTATTATTTTTTACATACTTGCCTAAATTATTATTAGTTTGGAAAGCTATGTTGAAATTATTGCTACTCAAGAATGATTTCAGTTTCTCACTTGTAATGCCAACGTAGGTTAAGGTGCTGAATTTTTGTTTCAATTTATCGACAGGGTAAACTTCATCCAATGCGATTCTACTTTGTTTTTTTATTTAAAATATTATTTTCTAGTGATAACGGGATGTTAGTCAATAAAATTGTTGAATGCTGACATTTTATCTACATACAGGACGAGTTATGTGTTATAATATCTGTGTGACGGCTTATGGTAAATTGCGAAAACATGTTTTCCCTTTTCATTCGAAATTGTAACTTCTAAGAAATTTATCGAATTATTGCTTTCTATTTCGGTTGTGAATCCAATTTTTGGATGTAATGAATTTATATGATTTTCGAAAATTTTTAACTGTCTATCTGTTCCTGTGAAGCAAATAATGATATCGTCTACATAGCGATACCAGTATAAACAATATTTACTGAGTGGATGATTATGAATTAATTTCTCTAAATTATTCATGAATATTTCTGCTAACACAGGACTTAACGGATTGCCCATAATCAAATTCAAATATTTTTACTAGTTAAATGACTCTTGATAGTAATTCTAAGTGTGTGATAATATAAACTTCTAGTATTTTCTTTAGTGCTGCTATAGTTAATTGTCTTCTCTTGAACAAATCCTAGATATTTATATGTATTTGTTTGATGCATTGGCTCGATTTCCATATTGGAAATCTTTATATAATCAGAGGTGATCTTTCCTTTTCAATAGAAAGATTTTTACATTTAGGAAGCTCAAATTTCAGATGAATATCATTGGAATAGTTAAAAGTAATCTCAAGAAGACTTTTCAAATGAGATCTAGTTCCGGAAGATAATTTAATATCATCTAAATAAATTAAGTGAGTTCATTTGAATTCAGTTGATAGACTTTTTAATTTAGAACCGAAGTTAGTACCATTTAATTCATGAGACAATGGTTTGAACCAAAGACAAAACCAAAGAGCACTTGCAGAATCTCCTTGAAAAATGCCTCTTTTGGTTGGAATGACTTCGGATATTAACGATTGTTTTGAAATATTCAAAGGAAGATTGTTTCTTCAATTTTTCATTACGAATTCAAGAAAAAGACGAAGTGTCTTATCAATTTTATAAATTTCCAAAATTTCTTGAAGCTATTAATGAGGAGAACTATCAAAAGCCTTTGGGTAATCAATAAAAGCTGTATAAATATTTCTGTTCTCAGTTACAAGTTGCTCTGTAGTAAGGTGCTTTTTTCTACATCCTTTTTGATGTTAAGAAAGAATATTATAATAAATGATAATACATTTTTTAGGTTATTTTGGGTGAAAACAAATAAAGTGAATTAAATATACAAATGAATTTATTATCTATTAGACAAATGTATTCACACAATTTGAGATCATGAATTTAGAAACAAGTCCCGCTTACTCAGCTTGTGCCTTTGGCTCACAGGGTTTTAAATATTTTTGCTATAGAATAACCCGGAGAACAAAAACCTCATTTTAAAATATCTTTTCGTAATGGCCAGAACTAAAAATGATGTATAAGGTCTTTCCTCTAGAGAAACATTTACATATTTTAATTCAGGAAAATCTTACTCGGCAGACAAAAAATTTCTGTGGCAGTCAATCATGATTTTTTTCATCAAATCATCTTGTTTACGCAATTCCTTAAAACCATTAGTATACATACTGAACTTCTTCAGAATCTTTAATTATAGCAAAGACACTTCGGGATGCATTCTCCACCTCTGTTAACCTCTTTTGTGAAATTTCGGAAATATGCGAAACTGAAATAATCGTGATCTGATGCATAATCGAAAAGAACTTCTACGCAGCTGGAGCACTGAATTTCCCCAAACAATTTGTTTGCTACATATCCTGCTATACAGGGTGTCCGTGAATTGAGTGTTATACCACAGATTGTTCAGATCAAAATAAGTCGATTTAGGCCAACTTACCTATATGAAAAGTTTCTTCGTTTGGCCGCTAGAGGTCGCCAAATCCAAAGATTTTTTTTCTTATTTTTTAAATAATTCAAGAACGACTCGATCGATAAAAACCATATTTGGTATGCATTAGCGGGTGCGTTATTCACGTTTTCAGTGCTCCACTCAATGACCTTGACGCGTTACAAGTGTCCCTAAAAACTCGAACGTGTTTTTAATCAACCATAATTTTTCAACTGTCTTCGTTTGAGCAGAACTGTTTTAGAGTAGCTAGGCTAATCATCCAACATTTTTGTCTCTTGAGAAATTTTGATATGATAAGCGATTCAATCACAAGAAACAGTTTTACATTTTCATGATTTCATTTCTTTAACCACCTAGCAAGTCAAAAATATCACATGACCATATTGGCTTTGGATTTGTTTCTGTAGTTTGGCAGATTGTCATTTTAATATGCTTGACAACCTCTTTTTGACAAAATGATGTTTTCTAGGTTGCTAAATCGGATCAAGCAATTAGGAAATTCAATTTTCAGTAGTACAAAAATCGAAAACTTCGAAGAAAAATATATTAGTTTCTCACAAAGGCTATTTAAAAATATGCAAACAAGTTGGACCATTGGAAACTAAATAAGAAAAAACAAATCACTTCAGAATAATTAGTTTACTCCCAAAATTTCACTTAACTATAGTAAATGTTCAAAAATTCCACCATTTCACTGAATACAGGAGTTAACACTATTTAAGAAATTGAATTGGACCCTTGGCATTACTTCAAAGTAATTTTTGAAGAAGTTGGCCACATTTGAAATTCTCATATGTATGTCATATGTGTCAATTGAAGAAGAGTAAACTCTAGATTTCAAAACACCCCAAAGAAAGAAGTCGCACGGTGTCAAGTCGGGAGATCGTTCTGGCCAACTTGCAGGAGCATCAGCTCTCCTTCCGATCCAACGATTCGCATACTGTGCATGTGAGAACTCGCTAACCGCTAAAATAAAGTTAAGAGGTGCACCTTCGTGCATAAACCACATTTCTGCACGAAGTAATACTGAAATATCGTCTAACAAAGTCCGGCAAAGTTTCAAAAAAAATTCAAATATACCTCTCCGTTTAATCGATCTGGACTCTACCGGACACTACCGGACCAACAATTAAATTGTCAATTACTGAAATCCATACGTTAATTTTGAATTGATTCTGATGATGTGTACTTGTAAAAGAATGTGGATTTTCGAAACTGTAGACGTGTTCATTGTAAAGGTTAGTGATGCCAGATCTTGTAAAAGTGCATTCGTGGGTGCATTCCTGGGCTTGAAGTAACCATTCTCGCGGAGGCGCCTCTCCAGGTTTCCAAACGTTTGCTGGTTCGGCACTATGCGGTCTGGAAATCTTTCAGCATATACTCTCGCGCTTTCACGCCCATTGCCTTGACAAAATCCGTACACCATAACCATTTCAGAGTTACAGTACATCTCCGTGCCTAATAGTGATAAAAAAATCACCAAAATACCTAGTTAAGAACTCAAGGAACACTGTTGTGTCAACAATTGGTTGTCATGCCTAATAAAATGACAATCTGCCAGACCACAGAAATAAATCCAAAGCCAACATGGTCAATATGTGATATTTTTCACTTGCTAGATGGTTGAAGAAATGAAATCATGAAATTGAAAAACTGTTTTTTGTGATTGAACCGGTCATCATAACAAAATTTCTCAAGAGACAAAAATGTTTGATAATTAGCCCAGCTACTCTAAAACAGTTTTGCTCAAACGCAGACAAAAATTATGGTTAATTAAGAACACGTTCGAGGTTTTAGGGACACTTGTAAAACGTCAAGGTCATTGAGTGGATCACTAAATAAACGTGAATAACGCACCCGATAATGCATACCAAATATGGTTTCTATCGATGGAGTTGTTCTCGAATTATTTGAAAATAAGAAAAAAAATCTTTGGATTTGGCGACCACTAGCAGGCAAACGAATAAACTTCTAATATAGGTAAGTTGGCCCAAATCGACTTATTTTGAGCTGAAGAATCTTTGGTATAACGTTGTACATGCAATTCACGGACACCCTGTATATACATCAAAATATTATTTCGAGATATTTTGTCTGGGTATTTATATTTACTGAATTCAAATTCAGATCAGAGTATGTTTCGGCTTCAACACTATCTGGCAGTTCTTCATCAAAATAGAACTCAAAGGTGATTTTCTTCTATTCCATTTGAAATTAAAAATAGATTCCATTGAATTTGCAGAAGATCATGGTCGAATAGCATTTCTCAAGAAGAATTGCATCATTGCAGATTTGAATTGAATTCGATTAGGATTATTATTACATCCAAACCGACGTCTTATTTCTTCAAATAACAGTTCAAGATGATCTTGGGAAAATCTAAAACTTAGCATATATTTGAATGGATTCGTTTTTGAGGAAAGTCTATGACGAACTAATAATACAGACTTTACTGCAGTACATAAACACACAATAGACGTTTTTCGTCTTGACTCAACCAATGGCTGATCTTCAAATTTCAATTTGAACGAATATTGGGTAGAAACATTCAGACTATTTTGAAGAAAATAAATGTCTTACGAAGATATCGACTTCTTGAAATCTTTCCCATTTCTAGTGTAAGGGAAATCAAAAATTTTGTCAATTATTCTTGTGCTCTTGGACCCCAAATTACTTGGTCTCGAATAGCTATACCATCCAAAATAAGAGTACATGCCTTATCTTCCTCTGAAAACTTCAGTGAAGAAGCCTGGCTCAGTTTCCACCGAAGATGTTCAATTCCGAATGGCAGATGCATGCGGCAATTTCAAAATGTTATTGTGAAAATACAAATATTTCGTTGATATTTATCAATTTTCACATTATCATGACTTATTACCTGCAATAATTATTAACTTTAGGGGAGTAACAACTGGATTTAATTCGCAGTTCATTTTGTATGATTAAAATTAAAAATGGAGTTGAATTTTTGAAGACATAATATGAATCGGAATTCAAGAAATGATACAAAGTCCTGCAGCATCGACAAGAAAGATCATCAAATCCTACTAACTTGAAAATTTGAAAATAAATTTCTACTAAATGTTAGTGAATGAATGAAAAATAAAAACCAATCATTACAGTTGATGTAGATTATTAATTTTGTTATGTTTCCTATTCAGCGGTTTTCAAATTTTGAATGTTTCATTCGCATATGTCGAAGTATAAAAAATTCGCGTTCTCACATATAATGAAAATAAATATTTATATGTAAAATCTTCACAAGGGTGATGGATGCATATTTTCCCAACTTCAATTTTTATACACCACATACCAACATTATTTAATAGAACTAATTTTGAAGATATTAGGCAGAACTCAGTATACAATTGAGAATAAAACGATTAGTATTTTGAGATTACCAAATGTATCATTAGCAGCATTTGGATAGGCTCGAAGATGCCATAAGAATGTTTCATTGGTCAGTTGTTGATTTTGGTTTGAGAAGCTTGTGTATAGCTTGCAATTTCATTATTCTAAGCATTTTTTCAATAAATACCCCGATACCCAAGCAATCACTGGTTCTGCTATATTTGCGTTAATGTAATCCTTTGGATCTGCAATCAAATTTGATTCAGCTCCACGAGAAACAATTCAAAAAAATTCTGATTGAATTGCATTAGCAACTTATTCAGGTCGTTTATACAATTGACATCTTTACAATATCCCAAAAATTCAAACAGAGTATCTTCCCATAATCTGAAAAGTAATGAAATAGTTATTTTGCAACCATTCACAAACTTTTACGTATTTGTAATATTCTGTAATATCTGCCCTTTCCTGTTTCTTGACGATTTTCAAATTATAAAAATCTCTACCACCTTATTCAAACGTTCTGTTTGTTTTTCTAGGTTATAAATGGCTTCAAATATAATCAATCATAACCCGCGAAATTATCGCTATATGTGTGGATATAATGAAGAATTTTATTCAAGGAACAAGGAACCAGCATGAATCAGGAGCGTAGTCCTTCGACATACCGTATTCTAGCAGACACTGTGTGTAGCGTTGCAGTGAATAGTCGAACTAGTGTGACTGTTTGAGGTTTTCTGTTTATCTACTCTTCGTTTTCATGGTTTGCCCGTGGCGTGGTGGTGTGGGGAGCTTCTGTGTCGGTCCGTTGGAGGGTGCTATAACATACGCATGTTTTGTTGCGCTCAAACGGATTGAGATGAAGTAGGGGCGGTGTGGACTGGTTGTCTTGAATAGGTCGGCGAAATTGACGAGGTTCAATAAGACCGAATCCGCAGTCCATTGCTCCTGTTCGTGCCAGCTGGCCGTGCCGTACCCCTTCTCTGTTGCCCTAGTTGATAGTGAATTTGGGGGGTGGATCGGAAAACCAGCTCCTTCGTGGAAGGATATTCAACATTCTACGGAAGATTGAATATTGTTCCTTGTATAAAATTCTTTATAAATGACTTCTTCAAAATGGTCAGTTGTTGATTTTGTGTTGCGAAGTTTGAGTATATTTTCCATTTTTTTTTAGGCTTTTTTTTTAGTAAATAGACTGATTCCCAAGCAAGCGCATTTGTATCCGCTATATCTGCATCAATGTAATTCTTTGGATCTACAGATAGTCTCTCAATCAATTTTGATCCATCTCCACGAAGAACCAGTTGCACATTTGTATGTATCTCATCAAAAAAATTCTGATTGAATAGTACTTGCTACTCATTCTAGTCGTTCATGCAATTAACACCTTCACAATACAGAGTGTTTGCGCTAAAGGGCAAAGGTAAGTATCTGAGGGACAGGTTTATCGATAGATTTCAAATTTTGTTATTAGAATAAATAGATGCTGATCAATAATTTGCATACCAGATATCGACTACAACTTTGCTTTCAAATGACATGGTGTATTTTTCAATTTTTTATATTAAAGGGCATCCGTTTTCAATCATCTTTTGTTAAGATTTGTTCAACTTAAGTTATCCACCATTTAGCTTTGATTCTTTTATCAAAATTTTTGGGGTTTTGATGTAATCTCTGCCCAAAAACATTTTCTCAGATCATGTTGGTAAAACCTAATTGGTATTAGGTTTCCTCATCCCTAAAATGGCTGGTTTTCATTTTATTAGCGGTTTCATCAAAAACCAACAGTTCCTTTCATAAAAATAGATCATTAGCCCTTGGAACATAGAAACTGACAGAATGGATTTAATTCTGATGCCAGTTTCTATGTTTCAGAATGTTGTATGTAAGGTTCTATGAATTTGGGCCTCAATTTTTTTGACGTTTAAAAACTAGTTTTTTTATAGTATTGTATATAGTTTTTTTGTTGAATAAAATGGCAAATAAATATTCAAACGAGGATATTATGAATTTATCATTCATAGTCAATGTTAACGAATGAAGAGTTGGGCTAGCAGAACATTTAGTGAAAAGTACCAGAATTTGCCACCAATTTGCAGAAACAATTTAGAAAATTGCAATAAAATATCGTCACTCATAGAAAACAGACAGCGGCAAGGGGTAGAGTTAGTTTCAGTACCGATGAAGAGATTGGAGTGTTGGATTATTTTTATGCCACTGCGTATGCGTGCGTTTGTACTGCCTTTGTAGATTTCGGGATAGTAATTTCCACCTTTACAAATTCTCATTAATATCATCCAGGAGACGCAGTGGTTTGAATTAATTTCGGTGAAATGTTGATGGTTCACATTAAAAACAAAACAAACTTCTTACAAGAAATTATATGGACCGATAAGCAAATGCCCGAGAGAAGGTATTTTTATTCGGCATGATTTTCATATCTGAGCCGTCGAAAATCCATATAAAACGCAAGAGCGAAATTTTCAACATTGTTTTAATTCAGTGTACAAAAAGCAATGTCAATATTCAATTTATGAAGCAAATGATGGTGCTTTCATGTTTTCACCAATTACAGGGTGCTTCGGTTCATTGCACACCTCAGATATCGGAAGCATTAACCAGTTTGTTTGACAACAGATGGATAAGATGACTGGGTCCATGGAATTGGCATGCAAGACCTCCGGATCTTTACCCTTTAGATTTTCATTTATGTGGCTGCCTGAAGAACAAAACTCATAATTCGCTTGTAAATTCGCAAAAGAATCTGCTACAGCATTAAGTGCACTCACGGATTGAGAAATGTTTAGATAATAATGGTGGGCGATTTGAACATTTAATTTAATTTCAATTTTACTACGTTGTTTATATTTATTTTTAATTTTATTTCCTGGATTCATGCCTCTAAAACATTTTTATCATATGAAGTGAGCTGATGCTACGTGTAAATGGTCGTAAATTCGGATAATTTTCGATAAATGTTCGTAACGAACAAAATTAGCGTTAAATGAGATAAAAACACAAGGTTTAACTTTGATCTACACTTTATTTGAAAAAATTCGACGACGTTTCGCTGACACAGCAGCTTTATCAAGAATGAAAAATAGAATGAAGAGTATGGTATTATAAACAAATCGTAGAACATCTCATTTATATCATGGATCTACATCAAGTAACGGCCTCCACAATTCAAAAAAATTAGCGTTATTACTTTCTCTGAATAATTTCCAAAATTCAAACTGAGACAACAGGAAAACCTAAAACCAATAAATACTAGTTCTGATAAAGTCAAAAACAAAAGGTATTTGATGAAAAATTCTTTTGACAATTTAGTTTTATTGAGCTGACTAGTGATTGTTGAGTATGCTACATATAAAACAGCATCGGAAAGTACGTTGTCGTAAAAAATAATGCTTCTTTCGTAAACTAAAGAAAAAAGTTATAATCTTACTTAAAATGAGTAAAACTTTTTGGGCAAAGAAAATGACACTGTATTTCCCAGAATGAATTTTAATGAAAAAAATCACAGCTCAAGGGTAGTTAATTTGATATAGGACACATTTTAACAGAAGATGCTTGAAAAAGGATGCTCTTTAATAAAAACATTAAAAAGTATACCATGCCATTAAAAATAGCAAATGAGCAAGTGTCCGGTATAACCGGAAATGATACCGCTCTGAAAACAATAGTGAATTGTAGATGCAGTATCCATTTACTCTAATTCCAAAATTTGAAATTAATCGATAAACGTGTACCCCATAACGAAAAAATTCAAGTAGAATATCTTTTCATAAATATTTTGAAATTGATAAGGTCGGTGCAGTATCCACTTTAGAATCTTCGATTGCGAAACATATTTTCGTGGCAATTTTCCTTGAGATTCCTCTGCATAAAAATTAAGTGGTGGGCAGCAATTCTTCATATAATCCTAAATGTGATAAAATGATTTGATTTATATCTGATACTTTGTTTCTTTCGATGATTTCAAAATGATTAAAAAATCTACCATTTTACTGGGGTGTTCTCTTTCTATGTTCATAAATGTTTTATTCCATTTTTTCTTGCTCTGAAAGTTGATGAAGACTAACGGTGCAGTACTCATTGCGGGAAAAGATAAATAATCAAAACTTCCAATCTTGTGGCTACTGAAGAACTCAGTAATATGACATGTAATGATTTATCCTGTGATACAATGTCATTGTCAATGTAGAAGTAATTCATTAGGCAATTTCATTTGAGTAAATTCAAAATAAAAACGCACTGTTTTATCGTAAACAAAATATGTTTAAATTTTCGCGTGACCAAGGTGGTAACTGATTTACCCCAAATTTCTATTTTCCTCTACTGTTCCAAGGAACCTTTTTTTAACTTCCTTCTTCCAGCTAATCCTCGAAATACTTCGGTAAACATATTTTCATATTCCTCTCAACACATTTTGGCTGTAATTGATAATGTGTTGAGTGGGGTATGATTGTTACCCCGCTTGGCCTTTTGTTCATCAATGAAGCTCTAGGCTAAGACAAGTCGAATTCCGGAGAAATTGGTTGTGTGTGCGCTGACGCCTCAGTTGTATCGCTACCTTCATGAGATCAACATGGCACGTAAATCTTTGACGAATAAGCGAATTTCTTGAAAATTGTAGGCAGGAAGAGTACTCCTCTGTATTTGGAGTTTTTCTCATGTTTCAGAAACAAAGAAGGTAGTCATTTAATTATCAACGCAGTTTAACGATGCAGAAACAGCCTTCGATACCCAGAAGAAAAAACACTCATCAATTTGCACTACAATACCACCAAAGGTGTTGTGGATACTGAGGACAAGATGACGCGAGAGTATTCTCGTGTTCGACCTACTAAACGAAAGCCCCTAAGAATTTTTATCGAAATCATAGACATGGCAGCACTAAATGCTTTCATAATCTCCACTCAGAGATATCCTGAATGGTGAGAAGATAAAGGAAGGCGAAGAAAATGTCTCCAATTACTATATCAAGAACTCGCACTTACGAAAGTAAAAAGAAGAGGAACGAATTGTCAAGACATGCAGAAACCTATTCTAGAAGCAATCCGACTATTTTTGGAAGAAAATGGAGAAAGAATAGAAGCTTCTCATAGAAACGTTGTTGGCTCAAGCAACCGATGTCAGTTTTTTTCACGAAAAGAAGATAGGAAATCAAGAATCAAATGCTCCAAATGTGTGGATCTTGCATATGGGAGAAGTGAAACAGTTAACCACGTATTCAAGTTCCGAATCCGTATTTCATCCTATGTCATCAACTCACTTATATTTTAAATAGGTCATTCCGAATAGCGCTCTGACAAACCTGACCTCACAGACAAAATTGTTGCTTTTTCGATAACAAAGCACAAATTCATTCAAGAATTATAAGTTCGCAGTCATTCATTTGAATATAACTCATTAGATAGACACGAAATTTCTACGCTCTACTCTTTCATGTAGATAACCTCAAATCTGAAGGACCAATAATCCTACTCTGATAAAAAACTACGTGAACGATACAAAATGTAACTACTTGTTTTACGTCACTTATCATATCTTCCATTCACTTCAAAGTCTATTTAGATCAGTATGTTATTACCTCACTTGCTCCTTTTAATTGTTTTAATTATGATAGATAATAATCGCTGAAATATAATAAACATTACAGCAGTCGACTGTATCATGTGCTAAATATATAACATCGAAAATATATTCACAATATTCATCAACAATTCTAAGAAAACTTCAATAATATCAAAAGGTACGCTGTATTTCTTTGTAAATAATTAGGATATACATCAACAACATTTTTGTCAGTGTTTCTTTTGGCCAATTCTTTAATTCATTACATATATACGGGGTGTCCAATTAGTGCGTAATCGGTCCATAACTATGTTCCAATTGAATATATTCAAGAACTATACACGGTGTTTCAATGAAAATTCAACTCAGAAGAAGGCAATGTTAACGAAAACGCTGAAACAGTTCCATTTTTCATTTAAGGAGGATAATTGCTTACGCCGCCTTTGATCATGTCAGATTAACATCCCACCTACAGAATTATAATAGGAAATATGGGTCGGGTGGCACATTCTTAGAAAGTTATTTCGATTATTTTATGAATCAGCTAGTTGAGCATCCCCAAACTATAGAATTTTAATGGCAAAGAGGATCATGTGACTCCTCATTGGATAGATCTCGTGATGCCGTGAACGAATTTGGTCAACACTTCGTGTTAGGAGTCTATACAGGATGTGCCAATCGAAGTATTTATTCCGTTAGGTGGCTGAGTACGTCGGGTTGAGTATTCCAGACACATTTTATGGTATTTTTCAATTTGCTTCTTTACTGCAACCATAAACTGCCGACAGATGCTATAGAAAATTCCCAATTCTCCTCATGCAAAGAATGATAAAAACCTTTACATCAGCATATCAATTTCTCACACATGCTCAACAATATTTTCCTAATGCAATATTTTCATCATCCCTGTCATACATTAATCAATCTCTTGTTCCAATCAAACCAGCATCACTGTTATTCTGGAAATTGTGTCATTTTATATCGAAATAGCAGTTGCGTGAAAGGAACTGCAAGAATATCTAACACAAATCATCCAGCGTAAGAAAATAGTCACTTATGCAGCTTTGAAAGAACAGTAGATTGCAAATTAGCACTGCAGCAATACGAAACGTCATAGGGAATTTGGTTAAAGGCCTCGTTTCGCAGCTAGAGGCCCAGATCTAATTGCAGCACATCGGAGAGTCCGATTGAATTTTGCCAGTGAACATGTTTATTGATTGTAATCTAACTGGGAGAGAGTTTTGTTTCTAGTGTAGAGGCGAAATGAGTGATATGCCCAGTGCAACTTTTCGCCCACCTATAATTATGGTGGAGGTTCAATAATGAACCTACTGGTCTGGTCATCGTTAATCTTCAGTAGTCGCCCTATGTTTTGTAACAACAGAGGTTACGCGCAGAGTGAAAATCCGCACCGCGATTTTATATTTTTTTCTCCATAGGTTTTGAATGAAAGAATAAAATATTTGAAGCATTAATTATATTTGAGTAACAAAAAAAACAAGATGAAAAGGGACTGAAACATAGAAAAATATAAAAAAACTTCAACTTCATTTTCATGAGAGCTGAAGAAAGTGATTAAAGTAACTAACTCAATCGGCATCCTCTTGATTGTTTTGGAAACATTCCGAACACACTAAAGTGGCATGCTCAAAACACAAGAATATTTCACAACTCTTGCAAAAATATCTAGTGGGTCTATTCTTCACCCTATCGCACACCCCACACCGTTCTCGTTGGTTTTCTGTCGGCTCAGGTCGTTGCTGCTTCGCCAAGTGTTCTTCAGTTGGATACTTCTTTTTAAGGATTTCATTCATTCTTGTAGTAAAACTTCTTGGTAGGCTCTTTGACAACCTTCACATAGGGTTTTATGAGCTCAAAAGCAAGATCACTTAAAAATTCCCTACGCTCAATTTGCGAATTCGGATTATTACTCTTGAAGATGATGAGAGAATTTATGCCACCAATATTCAACAGAGAGTAAAATATAACCATTGGCCAACGTCTCGTATTACGTGCACAATTGTATGTAGAACATAACACGTCGACAGTATCAACTCCTCCCTTCGTTGTGTTATACATCATAATCATCTCTTGTTTTCCAGTAGTATCATCAATTTGGTCGTCATGGTGCATACTAGAGGCAAGTAATACATTTTTACCTTTTTTTGGAATATAAAAAATGAGTGTCACATCTTTGTGAAAAGTGAACATTGAACTTTTTATTGGTCTTTACACAGGACAATAAAAATCAAGTGGCAACTCTCGCTTATTTTTTCTGATAGTTCCGACCTCAGTGAGCTTGAAATCTATCTTGAATTTTTCCAGAAGATCAAAACTTGTGAACCAGTTTTCCACAGCTACGTTTCTCCCAGTTACTCTTATTGGTTCGCACATTATTTCCATTACAACTTGTGGACAATTGCTGACTTCATAAGGCCCTGGAGACTGTTTTCCAACATAAACTTCCAAATTTACCGTGTAATTTAGTCTTGAATCACATAGCGTGAATATTTTGATGCCGTATTTGTTAGGCTTGTTAGGTATGTACTGGCGGATTGCACATCGTCCACGAAAGGCCTCTAGCTTTTCATCCACAGTTACAAAATGGGGAGGAGTAAAACCGTTTTTGCACTGATCAACAAAAATCTCAAAAATATCTCTGATTGGGGCAAGTTTGTCGGTTGCTCGTCTCAACTGTCTAGTTTCCAAATCATCGAAACGGATGTGTCTCAAAAGAAATTTGAAACGCCGCACAGACACCGTAAGTCGAAATATTGCAACACCAGTGCCGTCAGTTTTCCACAAGTTGTTGGTATTCAGGTGGTTACTCTTCAGTAGTCCAGCCAAGTATAACAATCCAAAGAGTGCTTCTATTTCCGAAATGTCAGTCAATTTCGAATCCCTTTCACGGGAGTAATTCATGGAAGTTTTTTAAATATGTATATTGGTATTGTCACCTATTATATTCAGTATTTGGTCCGGAAAAAATAATTCACCTTCATTTACTTCCGTTTCTTCAATTTCGAGTTCATTTTCGGAAATATCTTGCTCGCAATCTCTGTTAGGCGCATAACATTCTATTTAATCGGGCTCTTCTTCATCTTCAGAATCATCATAGATTTCACCCTCATCGCCATCGGATAAAAAAGACTCATCTAACAAACGCTGGAATCTTTCCTGTTCTTTTTCGTGAGAATAATTCTTTGCAGGATCAAACACGAATAGCCGGAAAATATAAAAACAAACAATCTTATCTTGATAATATGTGTAACACTCGTAGTCGCGCGCGGACTCTCACTCCGCAAAAATTTCTGTAACCAGCACACCTTCACTCAAACTCAGTACTAGGATAATACACTAGATTTTAGGAAGGTAAATAAATCGGGATGACTTCAAGTGGTGGGGGTGCAAAGATATCCGAGAATGTGGATCGGTACGGAGCGAGGGTCCGCGCGCGACCACTGCAGGGTTAATAATGAAACCCCGAATGAATTTGCGGCAAATATCGGTGCCGCTTTTTGTTTATGCGTGATAACTCCATACCTCACCGAGCTCATATCGTTAAGAACTATCTTCAAGATCATGAAATATCTTCATTGGACTGACCTACACAAAGTCCAGGCCACATTCCCATTGAACATTTCCAAGACATTCACAATAAGAAACCAGTAAAACAAGACAGCTACTGTGAATGAGGTTCGGAACAGACTGATCGGAATTTGTCATTGATTTTGACTCTGAATCGCAGATGTCCTGTAGTAATTTCGACAGGGATAGAAATATCCGGTATTAACAGGTTTTTGGGGCTTTGATTTTTTCCAAAAATTTAGATATTTGTTTATTAGCTTTAATTCAATTTATGAGTACCATTTTCATTTATATTGTTCTCGAATATTGCTTAGTGCAGAGGGATTTCTGGAGAAGTAATTCTTCATCATACCTAAAAATCTTCTGAAGAAATTTTGATTTTCGAATTTGTGCGTTAATTTATTGATGCAGTGTATATAAAATGTCATAGAATCAATCCACAGATTTTATTTTGATAAAATATACAAAAATTGAAAGTTAATCTTGACACGTCATAGCAGATTTTTGATATGATTCATATACTTGGTACTAACAAGTCACAATTGCAAACATTTTCAGTAAACTGTTATCTGTTTTTAAAGGGCCTTCGGAGTACAAAAGGCACATGTCCGTTCCTGAAGATGTGACTACAATAACTGGTCCAGAGAGTGGAATACTGAAGAAAGTTACATCGCTGACCTTAAGCAAAGCAGATTTGGAGTCGAAAATAACAAAACCAAAATTTGTTCCGGAAAAACTGGATTTTCAACTTTACGAAAAATTTGAAGGTAAGCTATAGTTTAACTAGAATACTTTGATGTCGTGCACAGGATTCATGTTATACAAGTGAAAGTAGTTCTTATAGAGAAACATATCCACATTACCGTAAAACGAGGTGACTTTGTGCCACTTTTTTGGGTTTTCATGTTATTACGAGAATATGTCTGGCAAAAATTCAAATGCATGACTGAATACATATGGCTACATTGTTCCCACATGCATCAGGACATATGAAAACATCGAACAATTTTCACTTTTTCAATAAAAAGTTCATTTTTGTGGCACAATTTCACCCCAGGATCTGGGGTGACAATGTGCCAGAACAGTTTTCCATGCATTATTCATAAAGAGAGCCAAGTGGCTCTCGCGCTCATCTTTCAGATGAATAAGGATGAGAGAACTCAGTCAAACTTTTCAGGTGGTACGAAAAGAATTTATTTTTGAAAAAACTCATAAAAAAAATGGTGAATTTATATTTCTCAAGACTTGGAGTTAATTGAGCATGAAATAGGTAATGATGGAATTAATTGAGATAATTCCGGAACTTTGAATATTACCCTTTTTGATATGCGAACTGGTTCATCAATTTTTTTCTTTATATCCTCATAGGTATACCAAATTGAGTCTGATCCTTCCGGCCACTTCCAATTTCCTCCGTACTTTTCCATTGCTGATACCAAAACTGCATCATCTGCTGTTTCTATCACCTTGTCGGGGTACAGGTGGTTTGCGTATGTGACAACAACGTAATCACCAGAACTCACTTCATTTTTTCGTATATTAGTCTCGATAGGTTGCATATCTGACGCGTCGATTAGTTGGGGAAAATGATAAGGACTGTCATCGCTTTCTGCATAAGAGATATGCCCTATGCTTTCATCGTCGCTATCAGATTCGCCTATCACGTTAATATTAGGTGGCTCATCATTAGTCCGTCCAGAAGAAGTTGAGGGTTGATCCGTGCTCATAGGAGTTTCATTGTCATTTTGACGATTGATGTCGGACGCTGCGATACTCTTTCCTGGAGAAACGTTAACTTTTCTTCTTCTCCTGTAAGTTCTCCTTGATGTGATGAGCTGCTTCTTTGCGTTTAGGTTTTCTATAAAGCTTTCACTAATCAAAGCTTTCACTTCGGGTAGAGCTTTAATAGTATGCATGGGTAATCTATTTAAAACTTCCTGCCTGTTTGAGGGAACCATACCACTTTTGCGAACACCAGCCATGAGATTGTCTGCTGCATTTTTGTCTAGAGCAAACAAGAGGTTTTTCAAAAGTTCTGGAAATTCATTCTTAGGAACTGTCATGCAGCGACTATTGCGAATATTTTTTAACCATTCGTTTAGCACCTTGCGCCAAGCATTTTTCACATTTTAAAAAAATGCAATGTCTAATGGTTGTAACAAGTAGGTGGCGTTAGGCGGCAGAGCAAAGAAGGAAATGTTATTTTCATGGCAAAGATCAATAATTTTACTATTAATATGAGAACTGGAGTTATCACCAATCAGAATTTTTTTTCCTTTTTGTTTCTTCAAATTTGGCAGCATTTGGCTGATAAAGTCGAACCATCCTGATTTGGTTCGGTTGTAGCGGCATTTTTCTGGACCGTTTTCGGTCCAACTCTCCCACATCTTCTCAGCTTTATAGACGACGTAATCTGGTGCCAATTCACCCCTGCACTTCCACACATCATTATAGACGTACTGGATTTAGAAGAATTCTTTATATTTTCAGGGTACTAACAGCCTCGTTTGACGAGCACTTTGGAAATTTCTGGGTCATCAACAATGCAAGTTTCGTCGTTATTCCACATGTTCGATGGCGGAACAGCTTCGAGTTCTTTTTCTAGGTTATCGAAAAACTAATTTACAATTTCCGCATCAATTGAAGCCCTGTTGTAGATATATTTCTCGCGGTTTGATTTGAAATTTCTTGTGCATCTCTCGTAACGAAAGAATCGGCCCATTTCTTTCCAGGAAGATTATTTTCGAATTTTCCAACTGCCTTTTTTATTTAAGATACTCTTAACGATGAATCGCAATTCGGTTTTATCCTCTGGAAACCCATAACTGGAAAGTTATCACAGACTCTTCCTCATCAAAAAACAGTCTGACCTTCAACTTTTTTTGTAGCTTTTTGCTTCAATTTATTACTGATAGTGTTTCGGTGGATCCCGTATTTTTTAGCAGCGCTTCGAATGGAAATTTTTTCTTGTCTTATCTCATATAAATTAGCTCGAGGGTCTCAGGGTGATAATTTTTTTAAGGGTTTGTTCCTGGTTTTCTCACATATCGTTGCGGCATTCTGGAAAGAATGGAATATCTCAATATCTCAAATTTGTAGAACTTAGTTTTTAGAATATGGGGTGACAATGTGCCACCGAGTGGAACAAAGTCCCCCCGCAAATTTGAGTTTCTAACCAAAAATGTTCATAACTCATAAAAAAAATTTATATTGAATCGCTATTGAGGTTTGATGAAGGTAAATGAATATGTAGTTCATAATACTAACCTATATTACTCACTCGTTACACCAGACTTGTCGACCTGAAATTTCACGGACTTCGCAATAATCGTGAAAATATCGAACTTTATTCAAGAGCAACTACCGATTCAACGGTAGGGGTTGCGTAGTTCGAATCAGCGCCACCAGATAGCTCAGCAAGTATGCTCATCATGAAGATATGTAGGGTAGAAAAGGGTTATAGGGGTCACTTAAGCAAGTTTTCAAATAAAAGCTTATTTCAAAATTAAATATTTATTGCTGATGTTGTAACAAAAAACACTTATTTGTCTAATAATTGAGATCAGTTTTAATCATCTTCTACATCAACTTTGGGAAAAAGTTTGAAAAAAAAGTAGGTTTGACTCCCATTACACTTACTTTGGGGCAATGGTGGTCAGCCTGAGGGAAATGAGGATCGAGCAAAACTAACACATATCGCAGACGTACCCTTCGGCAGAATCCCATCCAGTACATTCTGCGTGTGCCCACAATCCACATATGGTACAGCGGTACCACATCTTGTTGTTTCGTCCAAATTCACTGCATATTAAACATCTATTTCCTGCGTCTTCTGCATCATCATTCTCATCATCCTGGCATAAGTCGTTAGTGTTAGTGTTTGAGACTGATGTATCGTTTGAATCCTGAAGAACCTGTCTCTTTGCCCTTTTGGGACCATCACCGTTCTGCACCTTAGTCTTCTCCTGACACTCACCTTTCCATTTCTCTTGCTCTTTCTGTACTTTTTTTATCTTTTTATTTTCCTTTTCTATGAAATCTTTCTTCAGTGGAGTTGCGGTTAATACAGTAGCATGCTGCTTCTTTCGGCGCTGTTTGTCTTTAGCCACAGGTGTTTTCTTTGGTAATTTTATGAAATCGGATAGTTGAACATTTGACGGAGGATCAGACGACTCTTCGGCCTTTGATGTCGGGGATGAGATAACTATTTGCTCTGATTCACTTACAGCTCATTAATCTTATTGTTTTGATGTTCTGGGAATGACATTTGCATCTTGTTCTATGTCACAAGTAGAAATGGTAATAGATTAATTGCAAACGACTATAGAGTCAGATTGGAGAATTCCAGCAGCCATAAAATCTTCTTCAGAAAATACTTGGGGATTTATTGGAAAAATACCTGTTGCCCTAAATCCCGATTCCGATTTGTTAATAGACGCAACGGTAATATATGCTTTCCTCACCAATGATGCTACATCATAAGGAGTTTTAAGTACCATGCGATTACTTTTCATATATAAATCACATTCTTTTTGTATGCGGTTTTAAGAGGTCCAAAGAATGACACGTCCAAAGGCTGCATTCTGTGGGATGTGTGTGGTGGCAATGATAACATATGAGTATAGTTGCTTTTGCAAAATTCGTAGATAGGTAGGGAAGAATGACTAGCATGATTGTCTAAAATCAAGAGAACAGGTTCGTCCATAGAAGGTTTAGCATGTTTTTTAAAATGTGCGAGCCACTCAAGAAAGAGAATTTCATTTATCCAACCATTGTCGGAGCATTTATAAAGTGCTCCTGCTGGACCATCCTTCTCAAGTAGAGGAGTCATTCTCTTGCGGGGATAAATA
Source organism: Cryptolaemus montrouzieri (assembly GCA_013387265.2). Classification (NCBI taxonomy): domain Eukaryota; kingdom Metazoa; phylum Arthropoda; class Insecta; order Coleoptera; family Coccinellidae; genus Cryptolaemus; species Cryptolaemus montrouzieri. Next base: position 87,419,172 of record JABFTP020000021.1, on the reverse strand, counting down.
AACATAGGTGGGATGAAGCCACCTGCAGCTCTCATCACAAACATCAAAGTTATATTTTTGCCTCTCTCCCAACTGGTGATAGATCCCACTCTTTTCTGTCCTTTTGTTGCTAGTATTTTCTCTGGATTATGTACAGTTGTCATTCCGGTTTCGTCGCAATTGTATATATTTTTGGGAAGAAATTTGTGTTTCTCCATAATCTCCACCAACAGCTTAAAAAATAACTGCGCCTCCTCTTTATTGAACGCTGTTATTCGATTTATGCTGGTTGCCTCTGGTTTCCTCACAGATATATTATTTCTAGCCATAAAAGCTTCCAACCAATCACGACCAGCCATTTTTATAACTTTATTAAAGTTATGATTTAAATTCATACTTTTTGCCTAATCAAATGCCACCTGCCTTATTTGAGTTACGGTACAACCATAAAATATATTAGCCATCTTTTTTATCACAGCTAATTTTTCTTCTACTTCAGGCGTAAATACTGTACATCTTCCAAGACGTAGTTCTTGGATAGTCTTCTTTTTGAATCTTTTTTGTAAGCTCCAAAATGGGATACCAGTAGATTTACTAGCTTTTCTTATAGAATAACCGTCTTGTTCAATAAGAAGTATGGCTTTTTGGAGAGACTCGGATGACCAATTGGCTTTTTCGGTTGTCTTTACTCGTACTTTTGGCATCTAGAAGCAAAAATATTAATATTAGTCTTTTGCGGGTAATGGTAATCACCTGCGGACAATGGGGGTCACTTGACTCTCATTAGCCGCTACTATACTGCCAAAGAAATAATAATAAAACAAAAAAAATCCAAGTTTAAACTGTAATATAAGACGCTAATCACAATTTTAAACATACAGACTACCTTTATACAATAAACAAAATATGGTACACTTAAAAAAACAACACTCACCTCTACTGATATTTTTGCGTAAATTTACAATGACGACGCGCGAAAACAAAACACTAGTATCACTCAGAGACGTGCAGCGGTAACTGGCGCAAGGCGTTCGCGATGGGGCCGACGGGTGTACAGGGGGGTGTAAAGACTATGTTCCGAGGTTTCGGGTGCGTAGTTTTGCAGATATGCGTGTGATTCCGATTGCCCGCTGATATATATATATATATATATATATATATATATATATATATATATATATATATATATATATATATATATATATATATATTGGTTAGGTGTACAGAGAGAACGCGAAAATGAGAAAGACACAAATACCAATGAAAGCTCTGCCACAAACCCAGGTAACTTGAAACATATAGAGTAAAAATAATGAGAGAAAAATTGGAATTAAGTATTAAAGTTGAGGAAGAACGAATGAGAAAATGGCGTGAGATGAAAATACACGGCTATCTACCCGTGCATCAAAAGAAGCTAAGAAAGACTTCACAAACATGGAAATGGCTAAGCCATGCAAACCTTGAGGCATAGACAGAATCTTTTATAACAACTTGCCAAGAACAAGGTATAGCAACAAAACACATAAAGGATTGAATTATGAATACAGTCATGGATCCAAGATGTAGAGTTTGCCGAGCTCATTCTGAAACTATCTGCCCCAGTTTGGTCGAAAAAGCTTACTCGAACTGCTATAACACAAATTCACGTCACTCATAATGGAACACTTGTAAGGAATATGGCATGCAAGTGAGTCAGAATTGGAATGAACATGTACCAGGTCCAATTTGGATACCCCAGAAGTCACCATAGCATGTCATACCCAAGTCCAGACCGATAGAGCACTTTCCGCCAAAAATAAGACAATTTAGGCCTGTTGATTCATAAATGTGGTCATTTCTTCTGATTCTAATATTATTTAAAAGGAAATAGAGAAAGAGCTCAAATATTAGGTGTATCTGTTGAAAACTTCCTTTAATTGGTAAATATTTTAAACTAAAAACTGAGCCTTAAAGACTTATGTCAATAAGGCTTAAAATGTAGCATTGACATCTGTCAACAATATAACACACATAAAAGTTTATTTTTGAATTAGTTTCATTGCGTTTTAGTGCGATTAAAATGTCTAAATTCGAGCCAACAAAGCATCATTTTTTTACGAAAACTGTCGCCGAATTTCATAGAGAAGGTTAATTGCAACCTACTGTGATTATGCTCCATCGGATTTTACTAGTAAGGAATGGTTTCGACTTTTCAAATCTGGTGATTAGTGTAATCGACAAAGAACACTCTGGAGCAAAAAAAAAGTTCAAAGATACTGAGCTATAGGCTTTAATAGACGAAAATCCATGCCGAACTCAGAAAATGCTTGCAACAACATTAAACGTGGCTGATATCTGAACATTTGAAAGCAATCGGTAAAGTATACAAGGAAGGAAAATGGGTGTCATATGAGCTGAAGCTGAGAGATATCGAAAGACTAAAAACCATTTGCGAAATGCTGCTAGCTAGACAGAAAAGAAAGGAATTTCTCCATCGTATTGTTACTAGAGATGAAAAGTCGATATATTTCGACAAAAATCATTTGTGACACCAACCCAACCATCAACATCGGCTCCAAACTGCAATATTTATGGAAAGAAGGCTATGCTCTGCATCTGGAGGGTGGGATAAAAAAAGTCATTCATCATTCAAACAAGGTAAAACAGTCTCAGGAGATCTTTACCGCAAATAAATGATTCGTTTAAGCCGAGTATTACACCAGAAGCGGTCAGAATACGATACAAGCCAATATAAAATCATCCTGGCATGATAACGCTCGTTCAAATGTCACAAATTACCATTTATTTCGGTTAAGCGCTCGTGCGCTTTCGGAGCAGCATTCAAATTCTTTCAAAATTGTCGAGAAATGGGCCGTCTCCCCCCAGAAAAGTGGGAAAAACTTTTAATAAATGATGGCTTAATTTTTAACAAAGAAAATTGAGGTTGTCAACATATACACCAATATAAAACTTACAAATGGAAGTACAGCGGTTATGGACCATGAAGAGGGCAGTGGATGGATTGTCATCGGTGCAACGCGAAAGTGACCATTACTACCTATGCAGCCAGCATGGAAATCCCTGGATACATTTTGTTGTGCAGGAACTGCAGAAACATGAATCGAATACAAATACAAACAAGTCTTACAAGGTGGGTTTCAACTTTAAACTTTTGGAAGCAATAAATGAACCCAAAATATGGCCTACTAATATTGTAATTAAGAAATTCCAGTTTTTTCGATCGAAAAGACAAGAATCCCAATAAAATTTCGATTCTAAACTACAATATCCAATCACTACAAAGCAAAACGGAGTTACTCGGTGCACAAGTTTCGGAAAGTCTGCCAGACATAATATTTCTGACGGAACATTGGCTCAAAATTGATCAAATTGACATAGTTAACATAGAAAACTATAACATAGTAACTGCATTCTGTAGAAAACACTATAAAAATGGAGGTTCCCTAATTGCTGTAAGTAAAAAATGGAAGGCTGCAGAAATAACGGAAGTGAATGAATTTTCAACAGAAAAAGAAGCGGAGTTCACTGGAGTTTATATTCCAAATTTAAATATGGTCGCAGTTTCGATCTATAGGTCACCATCAGGAACGTTTGATGGTCTTATAGACTCTATTTCGGCGCTCCTAAATTTCACAACAAATAAATACAATGATAAAACATTAATCATAGCAGGAGACTTTAATGTTGACTTTCTACTGCAAAATGAAAATAAAGAATCCACCACAGTATAAATTTAATGCTTTCTCACGGACTGAAAGTAGAGTCAAGGGAGCCTTCCAGAATTTCTGCCACTTCTGTCAGCTGTGTGGACAATATATTTACAAATATTCAACAGAAGACGGTTGTACGGACAATCGAGCTACACATGTCAGATCATATGGCACAGACACTCAGTTTACAATCATGTGAAGTTATACCTGAAAAAAAGAAAACTATTAAAAAAAGGATATTCAATACTGAAAAAACTTACCAATTGAAGAGAGAACACTCTGAAGTTGACTGGAAGAACTTTCTGCACAATAAAAATGCGGAAGATGGTTTCAGAAGTTTTCACGAATTATTTGTTTCACTCCTTGACAAATGGGTGCCTGTTAAGGAGATAGTTATAGATCAAAAAGAGAAGAAAACCTCTAAATGGAACACAAAAGAATTAAAAGACATGAAGAATAAGTTGGAAGCTTTGCAAGTCGTTAAAACCGTACGAAGGGACGCAGAATCAAAAAAGGGCATATGATATCTTCAAGAAGATCTACAATTTGAAAATCAATGAGAAAATCAAGGAAAATAACGAAAATCAGATACGCAAAGCAAGCAACAAATCCAGGGCAATGTGGAAAATCATAAAACCTGCAAAAGGAAAAAGCGAAGAAGAAAAAAGCAATATAACGGCTGGAGAAATGAATGAATATTTAGCGGGAGTGGGGCAATCCACAGCTGAAGAAGTTGATCAAACTTCAGTCTCATATGCGGATTACCTTGAAGACTTAAAGTTGGACACTGAGTTGAGTTGCTTTCTCTTCGACTGCACAGGAACAGAAATCAGGAAACTCTTTGCATCATTAAAAGGTAAAAATACAGGGGATAGCTACTATGTTTCCAGCTCTCACCTGAAGCTACTATTAAAAGAACTTGCAGAACCATTAAACATTCTAATAAACAAAAGCTTTAAGGATGGCTATTTTCCTCGAGAACTCAAAAAATCAAAGGTAATCCCAATATATAAAAAAAAGGAGACAGAAGCCAATGCAACAACTATAGGCCAATTTCGATACTTCCTAGCCTGTCAAAAATCTTTGAACTGGCAATAACAAATCGTATTGTTAAGTTTTTAGAAAAACACCAATTACTGAACGATGCACAGCATGGATACAGAGCGAAACGAAGTACCTCCACGGCATTAACAAAAGTCATTAAATCGATAACATCAGCGCTGGATAATGGAGAGATACTAGAAATGCTAAATTTTGACTTAAGCAAAGCATTCGACTCAGTATCACATGAAATTCTTTTGTCAAAGTTATATTTTTATGGATTTAGAGGTATAGTTCACAAACTTCTCAAGTCTTATTTGCAGAGCCGTAGCCAGAGGGTGTTCTGGAAGGGCAATTTCTCGGATGAGGTGGAGGTCGAGTATGGAGTTCCCCAAGGATCAGTACTTGGACCAATCCTGTTTATCCTCTATATAAACGATCTAACAGTACCAGAATCAGAGTTTACTTGTCTTTACTGCGATGACACATCGGTGTTGATTAAAGGTAAAAGCCCACTGGACATAAGCACACAAAAACTGAAAGCTTTAAAATACATGAAAGAATGGTTCGCTGCGAACAAACTAAAACTGAATGAAGACAAAACGGAAGAACTTACTTTCAGGGCAGGTCCAAATGATAAGCAAGTAAAATTTCTGGGAATTACTCTCCACTCAAAGCTGAGCTGGTCTACCCACATAGATAGCATCTGCAGAAGAACGTCTAAAGCCTTATACCTCCTTAGAAAAATGAAAAGAGTTTCAACTTATGAAGTAGCAAAAACGGCTTACTATGCATGCGTACATAGTGTTCTTTCATATGAGATACTTCTTTGGGGACGATGTTCTAAGCAAGCTTTCACATTGCAAAAAAAGCCATCAGAATTCTTGAAGGCTTAGGCCAGAGAGAGAGTTGCAGACCTATTTTTAAAAAGGAAAAAATACTTACCGTACCATCTCTATATATTAACGAATGCATTAAATATACTTACCAGAATAAGAACTGCTTGTTAAGGAATTCAGATGCACATGGATATAACACTCGTTTAAAAAACAACTTTGTAACACCACTACATAAGCTGAATAAAACTCAACAGTTCTTCGATTACTGGGGCATCAAGCTATATAACAAATTACCTGAAAAAATAAAAGCTCTTCGAGAAGAAAAGTTCAATGCAGCGATCAAGAAGCTACTCATTGACGGATCGTACTACAGTATAAAAGAATTTCTTGAGGCTAAGTTTTGATAAGACTTGTTTGTGTATTTTGAGCGTAACTTGTTCTTTGTTTTAACTGTGATATTGTTATATACACTGTTATGCGTTTTTACATATTTGTCTATTTTTAATGATAATTTAGTATTTTATATATACCCTGACGAGACATGTAATTTTTTTTGGATGTCAATAAAATTTCTATTCTATTCTATTCTATTCTATTCTATACTACAATCTAGACATGATGCAAAAGGTAGTCTAATCAAGAATTGCACACTGTCCTCAGATTCACGGTATATGTATATCTGGTGTTTCCACATGCTACCTTAGACTAATAATTTACTGTGACACTAGAAAAAATAATGATAAATATAATGAAAATGATAATTACTGAAAGAAACGTATTACTCCAAACAACCAAACATCAAAATTCAAAAGTTATGAAGCACAGCACCAAAATATTCTTCTAATATTCGCGACGCAGATTTCACCATAAATGATCAGGGGACAATATCATAGATTAATACAACGATCGTAATTCCAGCAGTAAATGATCCTTAGGAAATATTTTCCAGCTATTTATTACCAATAATTTTCTTCTTATATCGAAACTGTTATTTTCCCCGTGAAAGTTGATTATAAGAATAATTTCAACAGTAATTGCACAACTATGTAATAGAGATGATGTTCCACAATACCTTTATATTTTCTCCACTCTACAAACTTCGATTCTCGTAACATAAGATAATGAATACTATATATTTGTAATAATATGCGCAACTGAAACTTTCATTTTTAGCATAGGCAACTCGATAATGGGGGCGTTGATACATGGGTATATTTTCTCAATCAAGAAATATTCAGGATGTATTTCCACCAACGCAACACAGTATTATCGAAACATATGGAGCGAAATATTTGTAGAATTTATTTATGTATGGCAACAAGTTTGCGAATGAAAATTCAGTGAAGGAGGACAATTCCATAATTTATTGATCAAAAACGTTGTCAAGTGTTATAATTGAGCTGGATCTTATAGCTTGAAACAATGATTACACCGCACAACATCGATTCTGATGATTGGGTTATGGACATGATATTAACCATTTTAATGACGATTTCGAATCGATCATTGAAACTTCTTTATCAGCTCTAGTTAAGAAAAAATGTAGCATGGCCCATTTTACAATGAAACACAACTTCTTCGAAATTGATCTTATTTTATTAAAATCTCAAACTAAAAGAAACATTCTGTTGTGAAATTTTCTTGCAGATGTTGTAGTCAGTGAGCTGTTCTAAATGCTCCAACTATCATATATCTTGAGATATGACGTCACTTGGATTTTTAAATGAATCACTCTATATATTTTTCAATTTTCAAAATGATATTATCTAACAACTACAATAATATAAGATTTGTTGGATGTACGATTCTAGATTGTTTCAGTATTCATACTCTTTTTGTTTGTTATCGATCAAGAATATCATTGTTTTTTGTTGTCACAGTGTTAGCTAACTTTGTTGATTTGAATGAAATAATTAGTAGCAGTTGGCAATATTGCTAGATATATTTCGTGGGGTGTTCAATAATGGATGAATCAGTGGAGACTGAAAGAGTACCCTTGTTAATGATGACTGGTTTTGGAGATTGGCAGAGGTTTCTTCAAGATGTAGCCAACTAAAATAGCTACTCTGACAGTCGAGAAATAAACCGTTCTCACCGGGATGATTGGGCAATATACTCCTAATTGGAATTAGTTTATATGAATTTTTATTGCAAAATATTAAATAGTACAAAGTTGCGAACCTTGCTATAGAATCTCAAAGAAATTCTCCATTCATAGTCACATCGATTCATCAAAAATAAATTTGAATTCAAATTGAATCAGCATTTATATACATGAAATCATCAATGTGGGTATAGCAAATTTTTGTTTCAAATTAGCGACTATTTAATAACGTTTTCACTTTTTACTTCATCTATCTTTCAGGACCATTTTCTTAGAGACAGGGGCATGTATAGAGTTGTAATTAATACTTGTTGTTGAACTTATAAATCCACGCATTCAAAAGCGTGCCATATATGTTTCGTTTTGCAGGATACTTTGACACTCGAAAAAGAATAAAAATTCTAGGATACTTTCCATGCATCATGATGCAAAATAACTTAAGTTTTTCGATTCGATTCCATCAACTACACTTGCGTCAAACAAATGGTTGTATACCATTCAGAATTGACCGTTCTACGTTGATCTAATGCTATAGTGACGACATGTCTGGTTTACCTGAAAAAACAGGCGACGATTTGCTTCGAAGTACTTCGTGCACGAACAACTTTTGCTGGGTTTGGCTTATCTTGAAAGACCCATACTGTCGATTGTTGTTTAGTTTCGGGTCCGTACGTATATATCCAAGATTCATGTCCTGCAATTGTAAAAGACTTTTAAAGCTCTGCAATTGAAATTTTTCAACAGTTCTTTGCACCAAACGACACGAGCCTTCTTTTGAGCAATTGTTAAGTTGTGTGGGATTCAACGCGATCAAATCCTTTCGAAAGTCAATATGCAATATTGAATGTACGCTGGTGAAACTAATGACTTATTCAGTACGTCAGCCACAAAAGTGTGGATGCACACGTCGAGTAGTAAATAACAAATAAATGAAACAATAACATACGAAACTACAAATAATAGGATCAAAAGGAATATCATTACATCAAACTGTCTTCCATAAAATCTGCTACAGTGTAATAACTCTTTGAAATCAATAGTTTTTTAACGTTTCTCCTAAATGACTCATATGCCAGCACTCTGTACCTAACTGGCAATTTGTTGAAGAGTTTTGATTCCACATAAAGTGGTGACTTTTCTAATTTGCTTGTGAGATGGAGCGTGGTTCTAAGCATATTTCCAGATCGAGTACTATAAGCGTGGCTTGCCGAGTTCGTCTGGAACTCATTCAGATGTTTCTTAGTCAACGAGAGGAGAGCCAACGTGTAAATGCAGGAAAAAGTGAGAACTGAATTTTGCAGAAAATATGGTCTACAACTATCTGTAGGCTGTAATCCAAAAATTACCCGCATGACCTTCTTCTGACACCTAAACACCCGGTCGCGTCCCGTCGAGGCCCCCCATAGAAATACATTACTAGAAATATGACAGTACGCTAAAGAATAATAAATTGATAACAAAGTCCTCTGGTCCAGTACATCCCTCAATCTCAGAATGGCAAAGTGAGCAGAATTGATCCTTTTGCACACTGTATTTAAACACCTCAAAAAAGTCTAGGGAACACTTACCAATATCTCTAAAATATGAATTTGATGATTCGAATTTATAGAAATCTTTCGGTTTTTGTTAGGATGTATTGTATATAATGTATTCTCAAGAAAACAAAATAATATTTGACTTCTCCAAAGCACCTATTATAAAAAAAATTTGAAATTTGAAAATGACGAAATTTGGTAAAACACAAAAAAAATCCTGAACTAATATTTTCGAAACGATATGGAAGCACCTATATTTTTCAGTACCCAGAAGGTCCACCTCTGTTATTAATGTCACTTTGGCATCGTCGCGGCATGCTCAATATTAAATTGTCTATTACATTTTGGCCTAAGCCATTTCAAGCCCCCTGAACTGCTAATCGAAGTTCCTGTTCATGATGGAAGACGTTTCAACGCAGAAGATTTCTTTTAAGGGTGTCCCACACATGCTCGATAGGATTCAGATCTGGGGAGCAGGATGGCCACGGTAGAAGGCCGTCTATATATCATTCTCTTCAAGAACATTCAAGAAAACTCTTGCACGATGAGGAGGGGCATTATCTTGTTGGAAGAGTGGATTTTGACCCATTGTTTGGAGATACGGTAGCACTACAGGTAAAACTATCTCATTTGCGTAAGAATTTACCGTGAGGTGATTCTGTATGAAAACGAGGTCAGTTCTTCCACCAAGGCGTATACCTCCCCAAAACATCACTGATCCGCCTCCTTGTCTAACAACTTCTCGAGCATGCCGGAGGCGGTTTTGCTTTCCAGGTTCCCTCCTTATTCGAATTCTTCCCGAATCGGTATAATAACTAAATCTAGATTCATCACTGAAGAGAACTGTGGCCCACCTCTCTTGATCCCAGTTTACGTGTTCTTGGCACCAAGCTAAACGAGCAGCGCGATTTCCTTGGATCAGTTGTGGACACTCTCAAAGGACGTCTGGAGTAGAGTTGACCCACGTGCAGTCGATTTCCCACAGTTTGATCGGAAATTTGTACATTATGTTTCATTGAAACGCGACCATAAACAATTTATGATACTTGGGCTACTTCCCGGAACCCTGGATACTTCCCGTTGTGAGCTCCCAGCTTGGAGCATGCCAACGGCTCTTAACATCTCTTCTCTAGTCAAATGTCGTCTTTCCATGGTCGAATCACAAAACTTGAATCTTTTATTTGTGCTTACAACAGAAACAAAGTGCCAAATAACTGATTCCAAACACTGAATACATGAAATGATTATAAAGCAGCATCGCATCTGCTGCATTTTTAGTTTTTCATAAAAAAAACTGAAATCTGTTGCGGCACTCTACATAATTTGGTGAGAAATTGATGCAGGTGTTCATTTCTTGAAAAGAATCATCCATATTGATCGTTCTGGATACGATATATCGATATTCAGAAGTGTTCCCTAGACTTTTTTGAGGTGTTTATATGTACATTCCAACATAGGATTTCGTTGAAGTATAGTCCCAATATTGTCGCATGGCGATCATCGTGTATCATTCCATGCACTGGATCGATGGTCCAAAATTTATTTTGGACAGTTCGTCACTGAGTGAAGCACGGCCCCGATAGAATTTCAGCGTTTCATAGTGGCCAAGTGTGGAGCATTATCACAAAAAAATTAAGCAAGTTGATCGCAGCACCGTTGTCTAGTTAATCCACGTCGAAAATCTTTTTCGTTTCATTTTTTTTCAAATGACTATAAGCAAAATAAATCTTACTGGTTCGTCAAAGGGTTGTGAGTACGGACAGTTGTCGGATAGGAGCTGTCAACAGTAACGTACTCAGGTCTGCTATTCTTTGTACCTGTGAATTGAATACGTACTTCAGTATTAGGTCGAAGTTCAAGAATTGCTTCTGCCAAACCTGAGGGTTCTTTTGGTATCATGCCAATTTCACATTTAGAAGGATCTACAATCCAACTGATAGTACGTGTATCAAGACCTGGAAACTGATCTGAAAACCGCTGTCTGAGTTTGATAAGATGTCTTACAATTGTATCCTTGATGTCAGCAAAAGTAGTATTTTCGCAATCTTTTTTTTCGCTAACCTTGAAGAAGAAGCTATCTTGTTCTGTTCTACTTTTTGTCTCCAATATTGCAGCTTTAATCCAAATGCTGACACTATTTCTATCGCTGAAATGATATTAATATTCTTTCCTTGCAATTCTTTATTCAATATATTTATACTCTAAAAATGTCCGCTAAATATGCGAGATATGCAGCCCAGGAAGAGTTTTTGAACATATCTGCGAGAATATTTTTTTGATCAACCATAAAAATTTCGACTTTAGTTTTGAGAGTCCATACTCGATTTAGTACATTTTCGCGAGAGAGCTATCTTACTTCTGTATAATAAAGTAGGTCCGTATATTCAGCTTCACCGTCCTGACATAATTCACGAAATAGCCGCGTGTTTAGTGCATGTCCCTTTATAAAATTTACAATCTTGATGACATCATGTATGACGGCTTCCACTGTAGGTTCTAAATATTTGACCATAAGGGCCTGGCCATGGATCATACAGTGGATAACTTCAATATTTGGGTCTCTTTTTTACGGAAGCCGAAAAACCATTAATAAGACCCAGCATATCAGGAGCTCCATCCAAAGATACAGAAATGCAGTTTTCCCGTTTTTAACTTTGCACATTGAAGTATTCATTTACTTTATTGTAGACATCAATTCCACGAGAGAGTTCTCAACTTGAAAGGAGAACAATACAGTAATTCCTCTTCAAACTACTTGCACCTTTGTAGCGAACATATACCATTAGCTGTGAATTGCTACTAAAATCAGTTGTCTTATCAAGCTGAATAGCAAAATATTTAGCCTGTTTTAATGCGAAAATAACCTGTTCCTTCAAATTTTCTGCTAATATGGAAATTCGTTCTTCCACAATTCTCGCAGACAAGGACACTGAATTCGGTTTCTTCGCTTCTTTTTGACCACACATAATCTCTGCCATTTGTAAAACAGCTGGTTTAACCAAATCTTCACCAATAGTGTATGGTTGCTTATTTCGAGCAATCAACCAGGCCACTTCAAACCTAGCCCTTGAACGTTGATCGAATGTACCAAACAAGTTGCTATTCAATCTTTGTCTTTTAACAGATATTTCTAAATTTGAAAAGTATTTTCGCGGATTGGAAAACATGTGTGAATGTAAATTATCTAAATGTTTCTTCAATTGACTTTTTTTGAAAGATTTTGAAGTCAGTACCTTGATACATACAACATACTGTGGTTTCATTGTACCATTGTCTTCTATTTGTAACTAAGCAATTAGTCTTGATATGTTCTCTTTCTATTTGCTGCCACCTGAAAGGAGAAAATAATATTTGTAAAATACTTACTAAATTGCGGCTAACCTTGATCGATATATCGATGATTAATGATAGAATGGTGGCCATGTCAGCAACTAACTAGCAAAAACTCGCTCCCTGACTCGTCAATGTATTTGTAGCTTGACGGCATGGCACAGACTGAGTAGGTAGCAGGGGCTGTGCTTTACAGCGAGAAGATATAACTCGAGAACACTCTAGTGGTGGGTAGCTAGAAGGCGTGGCCTGCATATGTCGCTAAAGTTGAAAAAATACTAAGAGGTTCATAAAATAGCAACTTAAAAATATATACTTTTTATTCACAAAAGTTTCATTTATACCCTCAAAAATTTTATTTTTACCCCATTTGGGGTAATTTACACCGGTTCCTCGACCGGTTATATAGATGATACTTATGTTTCCTCATGACTTTTGACAAAGAAAACTTTTTTAGCTAATTCAGTGCACTATTCCCGTTTACTTGAGTTACGATTTTTCTTCACAGACAGACAAATGTATAATTATTTATCTTCTGTCAATTCGGTCTTCGTTCGTGTTGTTTTCTCGAAAGCAACACTTCCATTTCGTTCAAATCATCGTTTTGGACTTTTGTAGCACTGCACATGAGGATAGATATCCTTTCTCCGGATAACTTGCCGCATAAATTCGAAATGCCACTGAGCCCTTGACTATTTCCTACGGCCAGTATCATGTTTACCAATTCTTGAGTAGTATAATTCATAATGATCGTCTTGATTTCAAAAAACCTATAAACAGTCTCGAAAAATAAATCCAAGATGCTGAGATGGAAACTATGAGAAACGAAGAATCAAAAATACTCAAAACAAACGTTAATTAACTAAAAACATAATAATATTCTAAATAAACCATGGATAACTCCAAGAAAAATTCTCACTTAACACCGTGAAAAGAAAACTGTTCTTGTCGAATCCAGATAATAATGACTCTTTAGTTATTTTATGTGCATTTTGTGAACTCATTGATAATAATTTAGAATGCAAGATCATTTTTTTCTATATCTGTTGAAAATATGTATAGGACAACAAATACATTTTGTTAAGTAATAGAATTAGCTTCCCTCCGAAGTCATTGAATACATGTGGTCTATTCGAATTATCACAAGGGAGGTTGATTCAAATAAATCGAAATGCATTCCATAACATCACTCCGGATAATCTCGTGTGGAGAATTTTGTGGAACGAATTGAAATGTGAATCTCTCGGATGGTACAAACAGAACATCTTTTATAGCGTGTGTAAGTTACCCATTTCTATGATATTGTTCCTAGTTAGATCACACAATAAATGCTCTTCATGCTGTGATTAAACCATATATGAGATTTTTTGTGCAAAAGTTGATAAGATTCTGTGATAATTTCAGCATAAAATACGAAATCCTTCTTTACTCTGAATCTATTGAAAATAGGTAAAGGAACACGAAATACATTTAAATAGCTATTGAAATTGTCATTCATTCGCATTCATTCGCAAATTGTCACTAAAGAACGAGTGCTTAGTTTGAAAGAAGAAGTTCGAACCTACACCAAATTTGACATCCATCATCCAACTCTGTCAAGCCGTGCCAACAATTATTATTCATTGTTCGTGGATATTTAGTTTCACGGCATTAATTTTGTATTGAAATTGATATTCTGAGACGATTCGTGTAGGTATAGAAATGCAGGAAAAAAAATCGTCACAAAATGTCGATTCATTCAACTGAAATAGTTCAGTCAAGCTATATACCGATGGTGATACTCATCTTTTTTCGTTAGCACGTTTAAAGTTGACGAAAAACATAAGGCAACCCATTTACAAAAACATAACTTTGTTATGAATCTCTGTTACTGAACACTTTGTATATTTGAAAACTAATTTTAGGACGAGCAGCAAGTTAGCATATACCTTTTTTTATTGATACTTTTTTAATATATTCAACAGGAATAGGAATTATGGACCGATTACGTACTAAATGCGCACCTGGTATGAGATATAGATTTGCAACTAAGACATAAGTTCACCAATTTTAATCGAATATTCAAAGCGTTTGGCGGAAATTGTGTTCCACGGGAAGCGATTGGCAATAATGAATATTCATTTTCAACAATATTAGGCACATATTGTATTATATCTATTGAAAATTTTAGCTTTGTTAAAATAACAGTTAGGTCTGAGGCTCTCACCTTTTTTTTCAATGAAATAAAACTGAAGTATTTAGATTTTTCACTATATTAACAAAACTATGACCGGTTTCACCACACTGTGGCTTCATCAGATAGATACAGACTAATGAACAGAGTTATTCTTATACATATATTAGTCTTATTTCCTACTTAATATTAAAATAGGTACAAGAGGTTTGTTGGAAAACCCATCGAAGTTACTTACTTTATGAATTGAAAAGACTGAGTAAAGGAGAAGGATTTAGATCTAATTGACTATTAAGCAACCTACCTGAATGCTTTTCTTTGTTGATTTCTAAAATTTCCAATAGATTGAGTTTTTGTCTGTTATTTTCATTGTGTAAAATTTTGAAATTATCATTAAAGTTATGGTTTTTTCGAATAAGTGATTAGAATAATGGGAATCTGATTTATGATAATTAAAACTACGTTTGTGCTCGGATAATCTAACTTTCTACCAATATAAATTTTATTACAATCCCCGCAAGACAGTTTATAAACACCGGATTTATTACTTTTATCAATTTTAGATTTGCAGCTATATTGAAATTATAATGCGAGAGGAATGATTTTAAGTTTTGACTAGTATTACCAATTTAAATTAACTTATATTAGTAATCCCGTCTAAAATTAAAATCATTCCTCTCGCATTATAATTTCAATATAGCATTCCGAACTGATAATTCTTTAGGCCGACATATCAAAAACTGCAAATCTAAAATTGATAAAAGTAATAAATCCAGTGTTTATAAACTGTCTTGCGGGATTGTAATGAAATTTATATTGGTAGAAAGTTAGATTATCCGAGCACAAACGTAGTTTTAATTATCATAAATCAAATTCCTTTATTCACTTACTCGAAGAAAACCATAACTTTGGTGATAATTTCAAAATTTTACACAATAAAATAACTGACAAAAACTCAATCTATTTCAGAGATCAACAAAGAAAAGAATTCATGTAGGTTACTTAATAGTCAATTAGATCTAAATCCTTCTCCTTTACTCAGTCTTTTCAATTCATAAAGTAAGCAACCCGATGGGTTTTCCAACATACCTCTTGTACCTATTGTAATATTAAGAAGGAAATAAGACTAATATATGTATAAGTAATAACTCTGTTCATTAGTTTGTATCTATCTGATGAAACCACAGTGTGGTGAAACCGGTCATAGTTTTGTTGATATAGTGAAAATCTAAATACTTCAGTTTTATTTCATTGAAAATATGTATATCGATTTTCATCAAGTAACGACCTCTTCAATCAAATTATCTCAACTTTTTCTCTAAGATTACGAACAACACTGTCAACAAACCTGTGTGTACTACAACACGCCAAACTAGGTAGTAAGCGAACAGCTTCAAGACGATAGGAAACCTAACCTTTTTTTATGTCTGATTCACACCATTATGATTCTGAACGTTCTCCACGTTCCACGGGAATTATGGGAATTAGGACCTAAGAATATAAGAAAGAATGTCTCCTTGATGTGAAATGCTAGTATTACTCGATAATGATATTACCTGTGAGTGAAAAATCACATTATTCTGGTAGCGTGAGTGATACTGAACCCCATCGAAAACCAGAATGCCAGTATGATTGGCTTCAATGTGGCTTTTTGGATCGTCAACTTGATACATCACGAACATTGGTGAGACATTTGGAAAAACGAATCGACAATTTAGAAGAAATTAATTTTCTTTTAAAAAAACAAGAAAACAATGTTAACAAAAGGAAAATGCAAAGGATGTGGCTCCACCTAATGATACAGAATTAAACCGCCATTCAATGAAGTCGAAAAATCTGGCAGCAATTAAATCTGCAGGAAATCAAAATAATAGACTAAAACCAACAGGTGTCGACAACGACTGGACGGACAACGTTCGACAGGACTCAGTCAATGTAAACATTCTCAGTGGTGAATCGTCGGGAAAACTGAATAATAATAGTGACGGATTCAAACTAGTCTCGCATAGGAAACCGAAAAGTTTTAACAATGCAAGATCGAATGATACTAAGGAAATTTTCAGAGGTGCGAATGCCAGCAATACCATAAAGATTCAGGACGTTCAGGAAATTTCCTGGGTTTATTTTGGAAGAGTGCTTGGCGATGTGAGGAAACTTTCAAAGAGTTTCTGAATGACAGCTGGCCTGAACAAGAATTTAAATGTTATAAACTCAAGACGAAAGGAAACAACACCAGTTATAAGTTTAGTGTGCAATCTGAATTTAAGAATGTACTGATGTCCGATGATAAGTGGCGAACGGTGTGATTGTCAAGGAGTATCAGTTTTTTCGATCGAAATAATAGTCGAAGTAATATACTACCTGAACGTAAACGAAATTGTAAACAACTTAATTTGCTGAATATTAACATACAGGGTATTCTGAACAAAAATAAACTCAATATTCTTGAAAAACATTGATATTTCGTATGTGACTGCGTGTTTGAGGACAGAAAACTGTTCATTTTATGATGCTCTAGATAATTACACTCTTATTGGTGAATATGCTAGGGAAATTCTCGAGAAGAGCGGTGTTTCCACATTTGCTAGTACAGGATTGGACATGCAACTCATTCTTTCTGAGTCTGTTAAAAATAATTTCGAGATTTTGCTTCTAAAATAAAAAAGAACAACCCAACTGAAAAAAATATTTATGTAATTAATATATATATAGGTCACCATCTGGCGATGTTCAAGTGTTTGTTAATGAACTATCCAAGTATTGGAGAAGTTGTATAAGTTTAAAGAAAATTATATCATCTGTGGTGATACAAATATTGATCTTTTAGGGCAGGGAAAGGAACACGAAACACATCAATTTATTGAATGATTATAATATAAAGCCGCATATTCGGGAACTAACGAGATTTGATAGGGGTGGTGCTGCTACATGCATAGATAATATTTTTTCAAATATGGAGGTGTTGTCTGCATGAGTGGGGGATACCTATCTTTCAGATCAAACCTATCTAGGTATGTAAGTTTGACCATGACATTTAAACTGAGTCGCAACCTAGTTACATTAAAAGAAGAAATTATTCTCCAAATAATATAAAACTTTTTGAGAATTGTTTGAAATAAAACATGGGATTCTTTAAAGAGTAAAACTAATTTTAATGAAAAATTCAAAATATTCAGTGGAATCTTTATACATATTACAATGAATATTTTCCTGAATAACTTGTCAAAGAAAAGGTTGTAAGTGAGAAATGGTTTACACATCGGCTCCGGTCGCTTCACCTCCAGTCGTGCTATGTCTAAAATGGAAAAATGCATTAAAAACCCTATTTATACAGATAAATTAAAAAAATTAAAGAAAAAATACAAAGAAGTGGCTCACGCTAAAAAAACAACAACATACTTTGAGAATTAGCACGGCGAGCAATATCAATAGGGAATGTTGGAGAATTATCATTCAACATAAACGGAAGAAAAAACGTTTGACTTTGAACTATTCGATGAAGAAAATAATTTGAAACTAAGTAATAAGAAGGATGTATGTAATTTTTTCAATGATCATTTTGCCTCGCTAGCTAATTCACAGAATCCAGCTGAAAATATTGTAGACTCATACCCCAGTATTGACAAAAGTGTTTTTCTGGCACCTGTTACGGCTGCTGAGGTGATTGGAATTATTCGGAAAACCTCTAGAAAACCGGCACCAGGAATCGATGGTGTAGATGGAAGAATTCTGAATCGTGTCAGTGGATGTTTATGTGAAATTTTAGCATATTTGATCAACGAATCATTTTGCCAAGGTGTTTGTCCTGATGAATTAAAAAGGTCGAATTCAATTCCTCTATACAAGAATAAAGGCTCTAAGTGTGATGTCTCCAATTATCGAATATAATCGTTGCAGAACCAGTTCGCAAAATTGTTTGAGACAGCTTATTCGGTAGGAATCTACAGTTTCCTTGAGAAAAACGAAATTCTAAAAAAATTTCAAAATGGTTTCAGACGCGATAAAAGTACTAACACGTCCCTAAATTAAGCTATTAATATCATATATGATGCTCTAAATAACAAAAATCATTGTGTTGCGCTATTCTACGACTTTAGCAGGCCGTTTGATGTTCTTGCTCACTCACTTCTTCTGAAAAAACTATATAGACAAGGTATACGTGGTAAAGCCTACATCTGAGCAAAATCATATCTGAAGCATCGAAAACAAACAATTGTCATAGATGGTTGTAAGTCGAGGGAGGTTGAAATAATGGTGGGTGTACCGCAAGGCTCCGTATTAGGGCCATTATTTTTCTTTTTTTTATGAATGCTTTGGAAATGTCGTCAGATTCTACAGTAATTGCTTATGCTGATGATTCAAATGCTGTGGTATCTGAAAAAACGGAAGAAAGACTTGTTCAAAAAGCAAATGATTCATCTAGAGGTTTTGTTGATTAGTGTAACAGAAACTGTCTCGTCATTAATACGAATAAAAAATTTGCAATGAGATTTTTGCCGAAGAATGTCCCTCATGACCACAGCCTGCTTCTCAAGGTTCTTGATAAATCTGTGCACCAAGTGACTGATATCAATTTCTCGGGAGTGAAAATTGACCATAAATTTACCTGGAATTGTTGAAATGGTGTGTTCAAACATCAGTTCGGCTTGCTTTCACGTGAGAGCACTTCGGGATACGGTGACTTTCAATGTACTGCATCTCATGTACTTCGGTTTGGTGCAATCGGTTCTTTCATATGGTATCACATTGTGGGGCGCAGATCAGTGCACCGGCGATGCATTTCGTGCACAAAAGAAAGTTTTGAGATGACAGACTCTGGTCCAATGATATCCTGTAGACCATTATTCAAAAAATTAAAAATTTTGACACTTCCATCTCTTAATACATCCCAATAACTTTGTTATATAAAAAGCATGAAAAGTTATATGAAACAGTTAGAGATCGACATCAGTATGCAACAAGAAATAATAATAAATTGTAGCCACCCTTTTCGAGGCTCAAGGTTGCTCAGAATTCACGTATCTACCAGGGTATCAAGTGTTTCAACAAACTTTGTGATATTTTGGATGTCAATGTTAGTTTGTCGGTTTTCAAACGTGTCGTTTTTGAGTTTCTTGTTTTACATGCTTTTTATTCGATTAACGAGTTTTTCGAATTAAGAAATTGATAATGTATCTTTGTGAAATATTGTATTTTCTTGTGTACAACATTTTCTCTGACATTCCTAATAATGTGATTTATAATTGTATTTTGGAGCAATAAACATCTATCTATCTTGGCTTAAGCCATTATGATTGAAACACTCCATGAACAGCATTATGATATGTTCTAAAAAGGTGCCCAGAAATACACAGAAGAATTTTTCCTAGAGAGGGATGAAAAATGACTCCTCAATCCTTGTCAAATAAGATGAAAATTGTATCGTGGCTCATGATACCTAATTATATAGGAACAAACGTCAGTGAACCTAGAACATGGTCTCTGATCTCGTGACTAGTGCTCAAGCTACTGGGCTACCATACAGGGTCGCAGGTGGCGTATAGTAACAGGCCTCTAGATATAGAGGTTAGCTGCGATATACATAAATAAGCAGTCCCTGACCAAACGGGCGACAGTTTTTGATGTGTGGGCTGTCCGGATTGGAATCCGGGATCCGGGGGGCGTTAGAAACCATACAAGCTGATGACGAATCTGCGACAATGGCGATTGCGCCGCCACAAAAATGTTCCCTGGGAGATGAACCCCATAAGTCTAGAAAGACAACCTATGAGAAGGAAAACTCAAAAATTGAACCGTCGTCTGCCAACACACACATAGCAAATGTGGCGGACTAAGCCAACAAAAGATGAAATGTCCAGTTTAGTTAATATATTACAAAAACAAAATTATTTATATCTGTTCCCAACATCAGAACAATGAGTAAGCAAGAACACCTGGTCTGGAACAAGAGCTAGACCGAATAAAATGGCACGTGGTAGAGATAGAGGAGAAAACAACCCTCCTCAAATCAGGACACATCTTATACCAGAAAAACTCAGATAACACGCATCATCTCGGAGGAGTAATATTCATATTTCACAAATCGATAGAAAGTTCAGTTGTGAAAACGGAAGCAATTTCAAACCGTGTTATCTACGCCATCTTAAAAGTAAACAAAAGATATAATTTAAAGATCATCCATGTCTATTCTCGTACTAGTACATGGGAACAAGAGGAACTTGACAACTTCTATGACGATATTCAGTCAATCATACGGCGAGAGACTACACTGTTATGGGTCCTGACTGGTGATTTCAACGGGAAAATCGGCACCAAAGAAGATGATGAGCCCACAAGTATTGAAAAGTCCGAATGAGGAGAAATAAATGCCAGAGGCTGAACGCTAATGGGCTTCATATGCAGTGAAAATTTCTTCTATATGAACACTTTCTTCAAAGAGCCCCAAAAAAAGAAATGGACTTGGATAACCCCAAATATCCGGGATAGAAACAAAATTTATTATGTGAACACCTCAAAAAAGTCCTCTGGTCTAGTACATCCCTCAATCTCAGAATGGCAAAGTGAGCAGAATTGATCCTTTTGCACACTGTATTTAAACGCCTCAAAAAAGTCTAAGGAACACTTACCAATATCTTTAAAATATGAATTTGATGATTCGAATTTACAGAAATCTTTCGGTTTTTGTTAGGATGTATTGTATATAATGTATTCTCAAGAAAACAAAATAATATTTGACTTCTCCAAAGCACCTATTATAAAAAAAAATTTGAAATTTAAGAATGACGAAATTTGGTAAAACGAAAAAAAATCCTGAACTAATATTTTCGAAACTACATGGAAGCACTTATATTTTTCAGTACCCAGAAGGTCCACCTCTGTTATTAATGACACTTTGGCATCGTCGCGGCATGCTCAATATTAAATTGTCTATTACATTTTGGCCTAAGTCATTCCAAGCCCCCTGAACTGCTAATCGAAGCTCCTGTTCATGATGGAAGACGTTTTGACGCAGGAGATTTCTTTTTAGGGTGTCCCACACATGCTCGAGGGTATTCAGATCTGGGCAGCAGGATGGCCACGGTAGAAGATCGATATCATTCTCTTCAAGAACGTTAAAGACAACTCTTGCACGATGAGGAGGGGCATTATCTTGTTGGAAGAGTGGATTTTGACCCATTGTTTGGAGATACGGTACCACTACAGGTAAAACTATCTCATTTGCGTAAGAATTTTCTGTGAGGTTGTTCTGTATGAAAACGAGGTCAGTTCTTCCACCAAGGCGTATACCCCCCCAAAACATCACTGATAAGCCTTCCTGTCTAACAACTTCTCGAGCATGCTGGAGACGGTTTTGCTCTCCAGGTTCCCTCCATATTCGAATTCTTCCCGAATCGGGATAATAACTAAATCTAGATTCATCACTGAAGAGAACTGTGGCCCACCTCTCTTGATCCCAGTTTACGTGTTATTGGCACCAAGCTAAACGAGCAGCGCGATTTCCATGGATCAGTTGTGGAACTCTTAAAGGACGTCTGGAGTGGAGTTGACCCTCGTGCAGTCGATTTCCCACAGTTTGATCGGAAATTTATACATTATGTTTCATTGAAACGCGACCATAAACGGGCTACTTCCCGGAACCCTGGATACTTCCCGTTGTGAGCTCCCAGCTTGGAGCATGCCAACGGCTCTTAACATCTCTTCTCTAGTCAAATGTCGTCTTTCCATGGTCGAATCACAAAACTTGAATCTTTTATTTGTGCTTACAACAGAAACAAAGTGCCAGATAACTGATTTCAAATACTGAATACATGAAATGATTATAAAGCAGCATCGCATCTGCTGCATTTTTAGTTTTTTATAAAAAAAACTGAAATCTTTTGTGGCACCCTACATAATTTGGTGAGAAATTGATGCAGGTGTTCATTTAAAAAAAAAAATCATCCATATTGATCGTTCTGGATACGATATATCGATATTCAGAAGTGTTCCCTAGACTTTTTTGAGGTGTTTATATGAACATTGAAAAAGAAGCTATCTTGTTCTGTTCTACTTTTTGTCTCCAATATTGCAGCTTTAATCCAAACGCTGACACTATTTCTATCGCTGAAATGATATGAATATTCTTTCCTTGCAATTCTTCATTCAATATATTTATACTCTCAAAAATATCCGCTGAATATGCGAGATATGCATCCCAGGAAGAGTTTTTGAACTTATCTGCGAGAATATTTTTTTGATCAACCATGAAAATTTCGACTTTAATTTTGAGAGTCCATACTCGATTTAGTACATTTTCGCGAGAGAGCTACCTTACTTCTGTATAATAAAGTAGGTCCGTATATTCAGCTTCACCGTCCTGACATAATTCACGAAATAGCCGCGTGTTGAGTGCATGTCCCTTGATAAAATTTACAATCTTGATGACATCATGTATGACGGCTTGCACTGTAGGTTCTAAATATTTGACCATAAGGGCCTGGCGATGGATCATACAGTGGGTAACTTCAATATTTGGGTCTCTTTTTTACGGAAGCCGAAAAACCATTAATAAGACCCAGCATATCAGGAGCTCCATCCAAAGATACAGAAATGCAGTTTTCCCATTTTTAACTTTGCACATTGAAGTATTCATTTACTTTATTGTAGACATCAATTCCACGAGAGAGTTCTCAACTCGAAAGGAGAACAATACAGTAATTCCTCTTCAAACTACCTGCACCTTCGTAGTGAACATATACCATTAGCTGTGAATTGCTACTAAACTTGTTCTTGGCACCAAGCTAAACGATCAGCGCGATTTCCATGGGTCAGTTGTGGAACTCTTAAAGGACGTCTGGAGTGGAGTTGACCTTCGTGCAGTCGATTTCTCACAGTTTGGTCGGAAATTTGTACATTATGAACTCGTGATGGCGCTTGAGATAATTGAGATGCTGTGATAGTACGATCTCTTCTGGCTTGTAAAACGAAAAATCGGTCTTGGGCGACTGTAGTAATCCTGAAACGACCTGTATGGCCTTCTTCTACGCTACCTGTTTCATTGAAACGCGACCATAAACGGTTTATGACACTTGGGCTACTTCCCAGAACCCTGGATACTTCCCGTTGTGAGCTCCCAGCTTGGAGCATGCCAACGGATCGTAACATCTCTTCTCTAGTCAAATGTCGTCTTTCCATGGTCGAATCACAAAACTTGAATGTTTTATTTGTGCTTACAACAGAAACAAAGTGCCAACTAACTGGTTTCAAACACTGAATACATGTAATTATTATGAAGCAGCGTCGCATCTGCAGCATTTTTAGTTTATTATAAAAAAATTGAAATCTGTTGCGGCACTCTACATAAGTTGGTGAGAAATTGATGCAGGTGTTCATTTATTAAAAAAAATCATCCATATTGATCGTTCTGGATAAGATATATCGATATTCTGAAGTGTTCCATGGACTTTTTTGAGGTGTTTATGTACCTCAAAAAAAGACATGTGCTCAGATGTGACAGTCCTAAACAGCTTCGACACAGGAAGCGACCACCGGACGGTACGTGCAGAGGTACAGATAAATATGAAGTTAGAAAGGAAGAAACTGACTAAGAAAGCCAAATCCCCCTCGTCCCAGCATCTGAACGCTCAACAGTAGAAGGACCAAGAAGTCATAGACAGAAAACTGAAAGCAATTGAAAATTTTGAAGTAGTTGATCTAAATGAAATGTGTTCAACAGTGACGGAAGCAATTCACACATCAACGGAAACTATTTGCAGAAAAACGAAAAACAACAAAACCTGCAAGATAAGTCAAGCTTCTAATGCATTGATTGAACAGAGGCGGAAAATGGCCAAGGGCACTGCTGAATACAATAAACTCAGCAAAAGTATCAAAAAAGAAATCCGAAAGGACGTTAGAAACTACAACACAAATCTCATAAATGATAGAGAAAAACTGATAAATGAAAGCGCTGCGAACGAAATTAAATGGAGGAAGGCTGATCATCATAAAAATGAAAAATGAAAACGGACGCATGGTGACAAATACAGCCCAAATAGCTGCAGTGGTGACAGCTAGCCGAGCCAAAGAAGATGAAAAACAATAAAGCGCCTGGAGAAGACTGCATCGAGATGTTAAAGCTGGGAGGAATTGAGCTGGCGAAATGCATACTAGCCCTTTTAAAGAAGTGCATTCGGAAATAAAAAATAACTGATGCTTGGCAGGATGTACAGGTGAGAATCATGTATAAAAAAAGGAGACTGCACGAGCCTGCAGAACTATAGACCAGTAAGTCTACTGTCAAATTTATACAAACTTTTAACCAGAATCATCACAAGCCGACTCAGCAATAAGCTAGACTTCTACCAACCTGTGAAACAGGCAGGATTCAGAAATGGATATGGCACGACTTCAAACTATGCATCATCTCATTGAAAATGTAGTGAGTATAATTTGCCACTGCACTTGTCATTTGTAGATTATGAGAAGGCGTTTGATCCCATTGAAACCTAGGCATTCCTCGACTCACTTGACAATACAAGAGTAGATCACAGATACTCAAAACTACATAAGAATATTTACCTAAAAGCTACCATCATGTTAAGCTCGATGAAAATCTAATACCCGAAAAAATACCTATTCATAGAGGGATAAGACAAAGAGCCGCAATTTCTCCAAAGCTTTTCACCCTGGCTTTAAGGACGTATTCAAAAAGATCAACTGGGAAGAAGTGGGCATTAACATCAACGGCCGATTCTTAAATCACCTCCACTGGGCTGACGACGTGGTACTGATAGGAAAGAGCTCAACTGAATTAGAAAAAATGCTTAAAGAACTAAGTGAATAATCTCTTAAGTTATAAGCCCAAAAACAGTAAACATCGAACTTCAGGGACAATTACTTGAAAATAAAAATGAATTTGTCTACTTGGGGCACAAAGTCAAGCTTGGAACAGCAAATCAAGAAGCAGAAGTGACGAGATGCGTGGGACTCAACTCGGCCACATTTGGAAAGTTAGGTAATGTGTTTGAAGAGCGAAAACTACCCATAAACCTAAAGAAGAAAGTTTTCGACACTTGCGTCCTTCCTATCATGACGTACGGTCACGAAACTGTGCGCCTAACAAAATCGTCAGCTAACCGACTCTCCTTCACCCAAAGAGCCATGAAAAAATGCATGCTAGGAATCTCGCTGCGTTACAAAGTTTGAAATACCACTATCAGAACGAAAACTAATATCATGGAGAAAATTGCAATACTTAAATGGTGATGGGTAGGCCACCTGGCGAGACAGGATGAGGAGAGATGGTCAAAGAAAATCCTGAAGTAGAGACCTCGCTCAACGATGCATAGCCCAGGAACACCGCAAAATCGTTGGGTGGAAGACATCAGAACCGTATGCAGCAGCGACTGGGTGAACCTGGAGCAAGATTGACGAGCATGGAAAGATTTGGAGTATGCCTATATCCAGAAGTGGGTGACAACAGGCTGAGAGAAGAGAAAAAGAAGTGAACCTAACGTTTATCAGGTGGCAAGGCAGTGCCACCTGATGGTATCATTTTCTCTATGGAATTTATGACATTTTCGACCCCCTTGTAATTTCGGTGTGGATAAAGCTAGAAGTCTGAATTTTCAGTAACGAAAGTAACTTACTAGGATTAGCCATACTCCCAAATTGCTAATAAGAGTGTTTAATAGCTTACACCCTCACTATTGTTGAACACACAAATCATCAAAATACTAAGATGCTTCTAGCGGACACACGAACATTAATTGTGAATACAGTTCGTGTTTAGTATAAAGCCGAAGGAAAAATGAAACATACCGAAAAGACAGATCCGATTTCGAAAGTTCAGTCCTTATTTTCTTTTCAGTTGGTAAATTCACGTTTCTTTCGAAACTGGCATCGGAATTAAACCGACTCTGTCGGTATTATGTTCCACAGCCTCATGATTCAATTTTCCGAAGGAAATGCAGGTTTTTGAGGAAATTGCGAATAAAATGAAAACGATCCATTTTAGGTGGGAAACCTTATACCAGTTAACGATAATTTCAAATACGGTTCGAATAAAAAAAAAAGGTATTCGTATTTGTAAAGAAAGCGTTTTTTGACAATTTGATTTTTTATGGAGATTTTTGAGCACCTTATAGTACCCTGCGCACCTATAATTTCTAAAACTTTGATAACAAATCATAGCTCACTGGTTTTAATTATAAAAAAGACAAAAATGCTTAAAAAAGAATGCTCTTTCTTAAAAAAAAATGAAGAAGTACACCATGTATAACGCGAAGAGTTACTGTTCTGAAATGAATTGCACGTTATAGATCACCATCCATTTATTCTGATATTAAAATTTGAAATTGATCGATGAACTTGTTCCCCAGATACTTCTTATGGACCCTGTATATTGACTTAGCAATTGTATGGCAACATAATTTCATATTTTATATTCTATATTCTCAAAAACTGTTTAGCTTAACTTAAAATGAAAATTAAGGCATTATTATTATTTATTATCGTGGACTTGTGCAGTATCTCAGTATCTCTTTTGCTGGATATAATTTACCTTTTCCAGATTCAGCAATCATAGGAATAGGCTCGTTTACAATATACTTCACATAATTTTTTTACTATCCTACATGTATTGAGAATTAAAGCTTTTTGCATTTCTATATAAGTAGAAGAAATGATGACAGAAACGATATCTATTCTATCGAGGTGCCACATCTGCTTGATCTCAATATCATGGTCTGTGTATTTATTCTTTTTCTCCTGGAACTCGTTCAGCATGTTGTTATTATTCGGTATGGCGACATCCTGCTCTGGCTCTCTCATCATACACCACTATGTCCGGCCTATTATTCGTCACCATTCTGTCAGTGATAACAGGTCTCTCGTAGTATAATCTGTTGATACTTGTAATATGACTGGAAGGCATCCCAAAGTTCGTACTTGTGTGCAAGTTTCTGATGGATAATGTTGCACACTTGAATATGCCTATGAAGATAGTTTGTATTGGCCAATTGTTCGCAGCCGGACGTAATATGCTGTATCGTGTCCGATCTTATATGGCCTTTTCTGAACTTATGTGTTTGTAATGTTCCGTCCTTAATTATAAACTTTTTGTAATTGTTTGTAGCGATGACTTGGTCTTAATTGGCCATAAGGAATTCTTCTGCGAATAATTCTCCTTTCATCAACCATTTGTTGGAGGCTTCTTTGTCGATGTGTGGTTGATTAATCTCATGGTGATGTCGTCCATGCAATTTCTTTCTTGGCCATTGCTCTTGTTTTTCAGTATCTTATAGGAACGGTAGATTCAGCAGGTCATCACTGGTAGCAAGATTCAGCCAACGATACCACTCTGTGGGGGTCAGAAGTGCGAGCTTTTGCAGAGAAGAATTATCTGAGATTTTTTATATGTTCGGTATGTAAGTTGACAACATCAATCAATCCGCATCGTCCTTCTTTCCTCTTCAAAGTTGTTCTTATCACAGACGATTTTGGAAGGTAATTGTTGTACTTTGTCAGCATCGTTCGAGTCTGCCTTTGCATATCATCCAGTTCTGTCTTAGTCCATCTAATTATTCCAAATGACTAAAGCAACACTGGAATGGCGTAGGTGTTAATTCCTTTGACTATATTTTGACATTTGACTTGTTGGTATCCCAGATATTTGTACGTTTCGCCATCTCTCATACACTGCATAATATCACCGTTTGGAAGTTGTGTTTCACCATCTATGACTTTCCTCTTGGAATGTTCAGGGTTTAACATATTTCAATCTCGAATTTCATATGAACATCTGCCGAGAACTTACTGACAGTTTTCAGCAGATCATCCAATTGCTTCTTGTTCGAAGCATATAATTCGATGTCATCCATATACAGCAGGAGTTCCTATCTGTTTTATCCTAAATCCGTATCCTGTTCTATTGAGTATTGAAGACAATGGGTTCATAGCTAAACAGAACCATAGTGAACTCAAAGAGTCTCCTTGAAGAACTCCACGACATATGGGTATCTCGTCGGTTTTAAATAACTTATTGTTCTTGTTGACCTGCAGAGACGTGCGCCAGTGTATCATCGTTGCCTTCAAGAACTCTACCAGGACTGGATGAATTTTGTATATCTGTAATACTTCGACAAGACAAGAATGGGCGCTACTATCGAATCCCTTCAGATAATCGAGAAATGCTGAAGCAACATTCCGATGCCCCCCGTGTGCCTGTTTCATTATCACTGTATCAATGATGAGTTGTTCCTTGCACCCGTGGATCCTTTTGGATCCCTTCAGCTCCTCTGCTAATATTTTGTCGTCATCAAGGTGTTGGTATATTCGATTGGATATGCATGAGGTGAGTATTTTGTAGAGCGTTGGCAGGCAAGTGATCGGCCTATACTGAGACAGGTCTTGTGTTCTTTCGCTCTTAGGTAGCATATATATTAAGCCTTGTGTTAGGAAAGTGGGTGTTTTCTGGGATGTAAAAAAGCATACGTGAGCTGTTTCACTAGGGCTCCATGAAGCTCATTAAATTTCTTGTACTATGAGTTGTGGATATTATCTATACCTGTGGCATTCCAATTGTTGGTCGCTCTAACTACTGTTGCGATTTCTTCCTCCGTTATTCCTTCGAAGTCCATATGTTTGATATCAAGGTGATGTTTTTCATTCGTGATCCATTCAGCATCTTTATTATGTTCTTAGGGGTTCGACCATAACGATGATCAATAATCGGTCAAGCACTGTGCGTCAGGTACTTCACTGTTATTGTTGTTCGCAGCTTTGTTATTTCTCTTATGAAAATTGGAGGAACCTTTGGTTTTGGTGTTTCCTTTCAGTACACTTGATGTATCTTGAGAGCCTCTTTGCTTTTGCTTGGAGTTTTTGGTTCAAATTGTCCATATATACGTCGATGTGTTGTTTGTGATCAGGGTGTTTTGTGTTCGTAATAATTTTTCTATGAATTTTGCGTATATGTGATTTCAAGTGCCTTGAGGGTTTTTGTTTCTCAGGAACTCTGTGAGGCGATCGATTTCAGCTCAAATATTATATATATATATATATATATATATATATATATATATATATATATATATATATATATATATATATATATATATCCTTCTCCAGTCGTTTTTGCCATTGTGGTTTTCTGACGCTTTTTCGCTCAGCTCGAATTAGTGTTGTGGAGACTTGTTGTTTGTGTAGTCGAAGAATCGCTACCGCTCCACAGTAGATCAAAGTGTGAATCTTCTCCAAGGAGTTCTGGTCAGTGCATTCTTCAAAGACTGAAATTATGCTTGCTTATTATTATTATTATGTGTTACCTTACGAAGTCATTATAATTGTTATAGAAATTGAGATTTTCATAAGGACACCATAAATTTCGGTAGGTAATAAATTAGATATCAATTAAGGTAAAGTTGTTGAAAATGAGCTGTGATAGATACTAATTAAAATAAATAATTCAGTTCCATTTAATATCTCATAACTTCTTCCGATGAAAATTCTTTCACGCTAAATATCTCGTTCTGCCACTGTATATTACATCGCATCGGAAGCAAGCACGCAACCGTTCTTAGTAAGTAAATTTGTAGGAAATCAATTAAATTATTAGCCATGCTTTTCGACTGCACTAAACAACGTGATCAACGCACCATGCATCCTCCAGGGAGGGCCACGAAAGCATGCGGGTCCAGTAAAAAAAATCTTTAATCATTTCCTACCTATCCAGCCTTCAGTTCAATGATGAACGCTGAAACGCTAGGTCTGCAGAGTAAATGTGAATCACGCTTCAGTTCATTCGGTGTTCGAAAGAGTGAAAATGTACAAGGAATGTTTGGATTTATGAACTGGATCTAATAAGTTAAGTATCATCTGTGCTTAGGATATCGGTATTTTATTTCAAAGTTTCAATGTAGAAGTATATTCAGTAGTCGGAAAACTGTTCAATAATTAATGAATTGTTGAAATTATAGAACTATTTTGAACTCAAGAATGATTTTTTAATTTGAAATTTTTGTATGAGTTTTCTAAGATCTGAAAGTCGACAACAAATTCCTTAATTAATGACACAATTAGTGAAGAAATTACATTCACATTTTCTGCTGAATGCAGAGGAAGCCCAGAACATTATCTTGATTTTCCGTACAAGGTTTTTGATACAACTCTAAATTTCCTATATTACTGAAAGTGCCGAATCAGAAAAACGAAACAAGAGAGTTCGTAGTTTGAATTTCAGGTATTTCTGTCGAAAAATAATAATTCCATCAAAGACATAAAATGTGGAAGAATGCAAGGAAGTTCATAAATCGAAAAATGATGAGATGTGATGTGAAACAAAGTCCGTTTCTTTAAATTGGTATCCATGAAAGCACATATTCAACGAGTTTGTCAAGAATTGTTATCTAATTAGTTACCTGTCCACATTTATAATGAACTGAAATTAGACATCTTTATTTCTATTACAAATAAAATGACATACAGCATTTCAAATAGGGAAGTATGTTGCTGTGTGATCGCCAAGTTATTTTATTGGTTATCGAAATAAAGATGATTAATTTTGATAAGTTCACTATAAATGGTTGGTAACTAATTGGATAATTATTTATGACAAAATTGTTGAATAGGTGCTTTCATAGATGAAAGGACTGCCTGGGGAAACTTGGTATTCTTTTACGTTTTATGGTGATGATGGGAATTCAATTCTTTTTGTAGGATCCATTTTCATATCAATTTCATATTCTCGATGAATGATAATTGGTTTAATGAGTGATATTGATGCTTCATTAATTTTATGGAAATTCATTTCCAACGAAGATGAAGTAATATATCTATACTTTCCACAATTTTATTTACACAAACACTACCGGTTTCGACTGTCAAGTCATTTTCAAGTGGTCAACTACAAGAAATGAACTTACGTATATAGATACTAGCCTAATTTAATATTAAGTAGTGGTGAAGTATTAATGTCTAGCAGGCTATCAAGGATGATTTCACTCAGGTTTTCAGAAACATTCCAACATTTTCTTCGCTTTGTCGCAATCATGAAGAATTTCGATATTATCTGATGTTATTGAATGTTTTGTGGTTTTTATATGTTCACATTTTGAAGAATTATTGTCAGAGTATAAATGTTCTTCAAACCTCGTTTCGAAATTCCTACCAGTCTTTCCAACATAAACTACCGTTCACAGCAGACTTGTTAGATCAGAATTTATTGAACTCACAAAATTCTGTTCCAAACAGACCATTTTGAACCCTATTGATCTTGCACAAAAACTTTCTGGACTCGAAAACACACACATTTCAAGAAAATTATGCATTCAAATATTCCAACAGATGAAAGCCCTCGGATAGTAAGAGAAATATTTACCAAAAATAAGACACTGCCACACGTTGCTGATGAGTTTCGTAATCTTCTAAAAACCTGCTTATCTCAAAATTATTTTCAATTTCAATCAAAATTTTACCAACGAATGTCCTGACTTCCCATAGGATCACCTATTCCTCTTCTGTCGATATATTCATGTTGAACAGTAATATTAAATATCCAGCAAAAAAACATATAATGTTCTGGTACCAATGTGTAGATGAAATTTTGGTAGGTTTCCATGACTCAAAATGGCAATTTGTGAATGAAGCTCATACCAACAATAAGTTTCAAGCAGAAACAGAAATTAATAATTCAATTAATTTTTATACCTGTTAATAACAAAATCGACTAATAATTTCATTAGTAACATCTACAGAAAAGAAACCTCTACAGACTCAACTATTCCCATGGACTCATTCAAACACTTAAATCACAAACTAGAATTATTTAATTCTAGTTAATAATTAATTATTTAATTATAATTAAATGATCCATAGGGCCTATTTCATTCCACTGTCATTTACAGACTTCAAAATTGAAATGAATGATATCAGAAAAATTGCCTTAAATAACGAAATCTACTGGTTTTTATAGAAAAAATTATCCAACGTAAAGAAAAACATCAAATAACGCAATTATTATATTCCATAAAAGATACTGTCTTGAAAAAATAAGCAAGTTACAACTACGCTAGACCTCTCTACAATAACTTAATCAACTGTTTTTCCGAATTTAAGATAACCAAGGGGTCTTAACTCGAGCAAATTATTATTCAATACTAAACAAAAGGCATACAAATTGATAAAATCAGGAGTCCACAAGTTTGTTGGGCAGACTGGTAGGAATTTCGAAACCAGGTTCAAAGAACATTCATACTCTCACAATAATTCTCCAATATGTGAACAGATAAGAACCACAAAGCATTTAATAACATTAGATAATATCAAAATTCATTATAATTGCGACAAAAGAAAAAAACGAATCTGTTTCAATGTTTGTAAATCAATAAACTCAGTAAGAAACCAAGTGAAACCACCCTTAATAGCCAGCTAGACATTATTACCTTTCCATTACTTAATATTAAATTAGGTAGTATCTATACAAGTAAGTTCATTAACTGTAATAAAATGACTATGCGATCGAACCGGTCGTGTTTGTAAAAATAAAATTGTAGAAAGTATTGAATATATTTCACTTCATCTTCGTTGATAATTTCTTAATTTTTTTGTTTTGTAGTATTATTGGTGAATTTTACTTATGTGGAATGAAAAAGACGATAGGTAAAATGAGAGATTTTTCAGTTCAAGCACGTAGACAGTAGATAAGTAGAGGTAGTTCAAGATCTCATGGCACGTGAGTCACAAATATTCTGCGCGATAACAACTATACAGGGCTAAACTTACCCAACCGATAGCATGCGATAATTGCGCTTTTCGTATGAATTGTTCACCGTAGTGATCATAATTGTTTTTAACACTATTCAAAGACGAATATTCAGTGGACTTGATAATTTCACCTCTCTATTAAAGTATGATTCAAAAACACGTGCAGTTCTGCATTTGTATCTGATATTTTTCCCAGTTTCAAATCTTGAAATCAAAGTTTCTCCAAACTGACTTGTATGCAAATGAATCAGGAAATTAATTCTACCTCAACATTAAAGATAATCCTCATATAGGTTAGATATATATCTAACCTATATGAGGATAGTATCAAAGGTGAGGAAAAGAAAGTCGATATCACACATATATCAAAACATATCCTGGAATAATTATATATTAGAATAACGTTAAATGTTATAAGAATATATCAATTTACCAGAATATATACATACTATAGCATCATCAGACAATGATATCAATGTACCAACGAGTAGTGTCAGAGGCTTTCACCCCGGAAAAATCCAGTGTACGGACCTTAGTCAAGTAACACTGAATGTTACTCATTAATAGTTTCCTTTGTGTGAAGTGGTGAACGATCAAATATAATACTGCTCTGAATATAAATATAACTAAATTGTCAGTTAATTATATTACATTTATATAAACAAATAAATAAAATATGAAATGAGATTCTGAGCAGTATAAACTAAAGAAAACCTATGACTCTACCTCATTATTTTTTCGGAAAGAAACCTACGAAGAATATTACAAGATTTGATGACTGTTATTTTTGTAACTGTTCAAACAAATTTTTCTTCAGACCCAAAATCTCAATACTTTTGTGAAGATTCCTAGGAATAACACCTGTTGTGGAAATAATAATCAGGTAGAATAATATATATATATATATATATATATATATATATATATATATATATATATATATATATATATATATATATATATATATATATATATATATATATATATATATATATATATATATATATATATATATATCTCATTAAAATGATATATTGGTACAGAGAATATCGTTTATACGGAAAAACAAATAAAGAAAATAAAATTGTTCTCCATTATTATTTTTTCTCATCCTGTATATCGAATTCGATCTCGTTAAATGGCAACATTAATACCTTTCATTTGAGAAATTCCACTCGCAAATCAGTGATTTTTTTTCAATAGAAATAGAAGAAATAAGTTTTATAGAATTTTCGCATAAATAGGAAATTCAAGTGAACCTATAACACAACTAGGCAAAAATTTCCTTATATTTTCATCCAATGGGGAACTCCAAAATCTTGATGAAGACTATTTATTCCGTTATTTGAATACACAAGAAAAAATAAATATACACAGGAGATTCACAACATATACTTTCCGAAACACCGATAGCTAGGATCTGAATGTGGCACTATGCCACCAGCGAGTTAAATAGGAGATCGACAACTTATTTAGGTAAGGGTAGTTTGGACCGAGTTTGGTCTTTTCGCGCAGGGTGACACACGTGCCATGAGATCTTGAACTATTTCTACGAATAGTTACCTGAGCCCTAAGATAATTCAAATAACATGCAAATTTTTTGCAAAGAATACTAGTATAACCACTTTCGCAATTGGATGGACATAAATATTCCGGGGGTTTTAGGTAAACTGTCATTAATTTCTACAGGAGATTCATGATCAAAAAACTTGAAAATAATACCCATAACCATATGACCAAAAACCCCTTCATTCTCGAGATAGGTGCCACCCTGGATTTCTCTGAATGACTTCATCACAATTTGGTTTCTCAAAGTAACTCTTACCAAAGCATTAAAATATAGAAAGAAAAATACGGTTTCGAGAAAGGCGCGCACTCTAGAACTCACTTTGAATTTAAAGTGTAATTGGAATTCGGAAATATTGGAGTGAACGCCGACTTCCTTAAGTGACAAACTGCTGATATATTTTTGCCTGATATGCAATTCTGTTTTATTTCATTGAATTCGGATAATGAAAAAAGTAACAAGGGAGTTGTTGCTCAGGTAGTGGTGATACTATTACACAGGACGAAACAATGCCTTGAAATACCGAACATAGAATTTCACATTGATGTGATAACTAGTATTTGATTTGTGGGCAATTGACCAAAACCATGAAAGAGTTAAAGTTTCCCAGTCTAACTTCTGATTCTGTGAAAGGAACTCAGATGGGTTTTTGCGTTGATTTGTTACGGTAGATTTATTTCTACAGCCGGAGACGAAGCAGCAATCAAGCAGGTGTAGATGGGTGGCAGTACACTCAAGAGAATCAAGGTGATTCCATCAGCTGGCAAGGTGATGGCTACTGTCATCTAGAACGCACAGGGCATTGTCTTGATTGATTTCCTCCAAAACGGGAAGACCGTAAATGTAGAGTACTGTTCATCACTGTTGTGCCAATTAAACGAGAACAAATGGGCTACATCTTGCTGAGAAGAATATCCTGTTTCATCACGGCAACGCCCCTGACCATTTTTCCGCCATTACTACAGCCAAGCTGGTGAAGTTATGATATGAATTGCTACCTCATCTTACATACACTTGTCACTTGGAGTCATCTCCAAATTATAAGCGTATTTCGAGGACCTAGGGAAATACAACTCCAAAGAGAGAAGTGACTGCTTATTTTATTTTCAGCTGACTTATCAATTCAAATTGGTAATGCGAATGAAATGGCAACATCAAAGATTTAAATTCTAATTTTCCTTGCCATAAATATTTTTTCATTCTAAATTATTTTCTTTACTGTTATATGCTTATTCAACTAGGCTTAGACCACTACTCGAGTTACAGTATGAATTGCTACCCCTTCCACTATATCCTCATGACCTGGCCCGCGTTGATTTCATTTTGTTTCCAGAAATAGAAATTTTCTTTCTGAAAAGTTACTGAAATTCGAGCTGACTTATATACATACGGAAACACTTCTGTTTTTTCTGGGGAATGATTTCCACAAAAACTCATTTTTAGTTCGGTTGAAAAATATCCCAAAAATGCAACGTTATCCTGATATTAATAGAACACATGGCTTAAAAAGTCCCAGGACTAACCAATAAAAAAAAATAATAATAATAACCGGATTTAGGATAAAAGCAGAAAGGAATTATCATACAATCTCCCACCTGCTGTATATGGATATCAAATTATATGCTTCGAACAAGAAGCAATTGGATGATTTGCTGAAAACTGTCAGTGAGTTCTCGGCAGATGTTCATATGAAATTCGGGATTGAAAAATGTAAAACCCTGAACATTCAAAGAGGGAAAGTCATAGATGGTGAAACACAACTTCCAAACGGTGATATAATACAGTGCATGAGAGATGGCGAAATATACAAATATCTGGGATACCAACAAGCCAGATTGCTAGACCAAAAACAGTCAAAGGAGAAGATTCGTTCAGAATACAGTCAGCGTCTGAAGTCTGTGCTGAAATCGATGTTGAACTCGGGGAATCTAGTCAAGGCAATTAACACCTACGCCATTCCAGTGTTGCTTTACTCATTTGGAATAATCAGATGGACTAAGACAGAACTAGATGATATTCAAAGGCAGACCCGAACGATGCTGACAAAGTACAACAATCATCATCCAAAATCGTCTGTGATACGAACAACTTTGAAGCGGAAAGAAGGAGGACGCGGATTAATAGATATTGTCAATTTACACACCGAACAGATGAAAAATCTCAGAGAATTCTTCTCAGCAAAAGCTCTCACTTCTGACCTCCATAGAGTGGTATCGTTGGCTGATAAGGGATATACACCTCTAAATCTTGCTACCAGAGATGACCTTCTGAATCTACAATTTCTATCAGATACTGAAAAACAAGAGCAATGGTCAAGAAAGGAATTGCATGGACGACATCACCATGAGATTAATCAACCACACATCGACAAAGAAGCCTCCAACAAATGGTTGATGAAAGGAGAATTATTCGCAGAAACAGAAGGATTCCTTATGGCCATCCAAGACCAAGTGATCGCTACAAACAATTACAAAAATTTTATTATGAAGGACGGAACATTACAAACAGATAAGTGCAGAAAATGCTATATAAGATCGGAGACTATCCAGCATATTACGTCCGGATGCGAACAACTGGCCAATACGGAGTATCTTCACAGGGATAATCAAGTGTGCAACATTATCCACCAGAAACTTGCACACAAATACGGACTTCTGAACACCTTCCAGCCATATTACAAGTATCAACCGGCACTCGTATTGGAAAATGACTCTATCAGATTATACTACGATAGGCCTGTTATCACTGACAGAATGATGACGAATAATAGGCCGGACATAGTAGTGTATGATAAGAGAGACAGAACAGCAATGCTGGTGGATGTCGCCATACCGAATAATAACAACGTGCTAAATAAGTTCCAGGAGAAAAAGTCCAAATACACTGACCTTGCTATTGAGATCAAACAGATGTGGCACCTCGAGAAAATAGATATTGTTCCTGTCATCGTATCCTCGACTGGGTTAATACCCAACACTTTGCATGATAGTCTTAAGAAATTAGAATTGCATAAGAATACATATATAGAAATGCAAAAACCTGTAATTCCTTTTGATTTCTGAATCTGGGAAAGGTAAATTATATCCAGCTAACAGCTGAGATAGTGCATAAGTCCACGATAATAAATAATAATCTTCTCAAAATTCGAATGTATTCATCTATATAATCGCCTTCTACAATCATTTCAACGCTTCTCTAACATTTCTATGTCTTTCTTGTAGAACGATTTATCTTTGGCCTGAAAATGACCAGATCTGGAGAATCGGGTGGGTGCGGCTACAATTTCAACGTGAACCGTTAATTTTTGCCATGGTTTTTACCGACTCGTGGATTTGTGCATTGTCTTGATAGAACAATGTTTTTGTTTCTTTGCCGTATGCGGTCGTTTGCACTTAATCTCGTCACTCAATCGATCTAGTAAGGCTATATAATAGCAAATAGTCCCTGTGGAATATAGCAGTTCATCGTTAGACGCGGAGAAAATAGTCTTAAACTATGTTCATTTTGATGTACTGATACACTTAGTAACAATTAATCAATTTTGTTCATCATTGAATTAACTCGTATTTTTTTTATTCCAGGTCATATGCTAATCAACTGGTACGTTTCTGAACTTGGGGAGCATCATCCTTTAGGAGGAACTCTATCTGAACAAGAACTCAAATTATTGGCTGTCCAATTTTGCACACATCTCCTTACGGCAGGCGTCCTGAGGCAGCTCAGGGATAAAGACGTTCCAATGTACAATGTCTTCAAGGTAAAATTCCACTTCTATAAAATAACTGAGCATTGCACTAAACTAAACTGAGTTCAAAAAAATAAAGGGTTCTACCAGTAGCGGAGACCTGGAGAACGATGTCTTAGGAAGGAAACGAAAATTATTTATATTACTCGATGGAAATTTGGAGTTTGAGCCTTGAATTCTCAGTTGGAGAAATCTGGATAGATAGATATTTAGATAGACATTTAATAGTCATCAAAATTTTACATGACATGTCAACTTACAAGAGAACAGTCAGCATAAATATTACAAACAATTCAATACATATAATACATACAAACGAATCTTCACTATCAACCAGCAGAAACAAGCAAAACACCCATTACCTAAAATTGAAATGGAAAAATTCGTTTATTAAGTAAAAGCATCGGTCCAAAAGCAATTTCTTTAATTTAGACTTGAATCGAGTCATTGCAGGATTTTGAACTCCTTAGGCAGTTATTCACTCGATGATAAGGATTATTCCTGTTCCTCGTGTTGTAATCATGCAGATCCCTGTTCACCACAAAATTACTGATATTTGCATGAACTGAAATGAAAATGAAACTGGATAACGGTGGGTTAGGATAAACCATCGCCAGTGAAATGATTCTCCCAAAAACTTGCATCTTTGCATTTCAGTTCCTAGGAGGTCTTTCAACATTGAAATATACCATTCAAAATTAACAGTAAATGCCACATGGTGAGTGAAGGGATCGCTCATGAAGCTGTCAGTGGCTTGGATTGAACCATTACCAAAATATTGCGTTCTTTCAGGCATATTGATGAATAAGTCATTCATTTGCAACATGTTTTTGTAAAAAGCAAATTCTTCCAATGTTCATTTCTCTAGTGTTGGACAGAATAGTTTATGTGGATGAAAGATGATGAAATGAAATGAAAATTTCATCTCACAGGTCGATTTAACATGCCAAGATCAGCTGCATTTTCAATGCAGAATGATGAGGTTAAGTGTTTCGTAGTTCCTAGCTTTCAAGAAATTATACCCTTTCGGAAGGTAACTAATTGCTAGATTATGTCGAATAGTATTGTTCAATCAGAAGGGGCTGGGTGGAAGTACGGGATGAGAAAAGAGTACTTCGAGAAAGTTTGCTACCTCGTAATTAGTAAAAATCTTTGCTAAGATGTCTCATGTCCAATATCCAATATCTCTACTTAGAATGTCTTGCCAGAAAATAAAGTTCCCGCTGTTTTTTTTATGAAAATACAACTCTATCGTGAAAAATTATCACAAATGAATCATTCAAAATATTGCCCATCGCTATCCACAACTTTTTCCCATCTTTCTGGCAGAGCTCGAATACCGTGACGGTAGAAATGTTCGTCTTTTGAGGCTATCCACGAATCAAGCCATTTTTCGAGCTCTTCATATGAGTGGAACTGCTGATCAGACAGACCATGCGCTATCGAACGGAACAAGTAATAATCGGATGGTGCAAAATCTGGTGAATATGGCGAGTGGGGTAGGACTTCCCATTTGAGCGTTTCCAAGTAGATTTTAACGGTTTTGGCAACGTGAGGCCGAGCGTTGTCATGCTCTAGAATTACTTTATCGTGTCTCTGCTCGTGTTGTGGCCGTTTTTCGCTCAGAGCTTTACTCAATCGCGTCAATTGAGTTCGATACCGTTCCCTAGTGATGGTTTCCTTCGGTTTCAACAGCTCATAATGAATAACACCGACTTGGTCCCACCAAATAAATATCATAACTTTCGCAGCGTGAATATTGTTCCGAGGCGGTGATATAGAAGCATAACCCAGCAGTCCCCAAATTTTTTTTTTCTTTGGATTACTATAATGAATCCATTTTTCATCACTCGTTACTATGCGATGAATAAAACGCTTTCTTTTTGCCGCTGGAGCAGTTGTTCATAGGCCAAAAACGACGCTCAAAGTCTTTTGGCTTCAAATGATGAAGAACCCAAGTTCCTTGCTTTTGAATCATTCCCAACGCATGCATCAACTTGGAAATGGCCTGGCGGGTAACTCCCTTAGGCTGAAGCAAACTCCTTTTGCGTTTGGCACAGATCCTCATCGAGCAATGCCTCCAATTCAGCGTCTTCGAAGATTTTTGGCCTTCCTCCTCGGGGACGGTCGTTCACATCGAAATCACCGTTTTTGAAGCGACGATACCAATCCAAGCACGTTGTTCCACTTAGAGTAATATGTCCGTAAACTTCTTGGAGCTCTCTCTGAGCTTCAGCCGCCGTTTTCTTTGAATGAAAAAAGGAAATCAACACTTACCGCAAATGACGATTATTTGGCACAAAATCAGACATTTTCTCACAACTAAAAGTATATGACGCCAAAACAAAATCACTAGTGTGCAACAATGATTTGTTTACCATATGTCTAAGCTTTATTTAAGACGTTCTTGATATGTAAAAATCGACCAGCACTTACTGCTGGAGCCATCTATTGACAAACTGCGAGAACTTTGTTGCGCACCTAATGAAATAAAAGGGTTTCTTGGGTCTGATATAAGAATCTTATGCCCTTATTTCCCCAAATCAGATGATGTGTAAAGAATAAATTTGAAAATCTTTTTATTCCTAAATTTCTGGTAAAAGAGAGATTTAAATTTACAATATCATATATGACATTACATGTATTACATACTCACATGTCTACTACTTTCTCGTTGATTTGCAAGCCATTAGTGTCGAGTATCAAGAGAGTTTTCATGCTTCTACATAATTTCTGCTGGTTGTTGAAAAGGAAACTCCTTGAAGTGCATGTAAAATGTCAATGGATTAAAGGTCTCATATGTTCAACATATCTTTCTATCTTTCTTTGAATGAAAATTTCATTCAATGCATGATAGTTTTCATCTTCTTCGATGGACCGCACTTATTTTTAACCCCTTTGACTCACGGTATTCCTACGTAGCACAGAATCTTGCGATGAATTTTCATAAATGTGGAACAGAAGATCACATATCTGAGGACTGTGAAGGAAAAGAACATTTAAGCAGAAACGTAGAATGTGGATTAAAAATATCTCTTACCCAAGTCTCACCTAAAAAGAACAAGCAGACAAAACTCCACATAATCAAAACAGCAGTACACATGTTTAACCCGCCAATATGAAAAAAGTATTTGAATAGGTTGTCGTGTTATAATAGTTATCGTGATGGGAACCAAATGAAAATCTAATCAAACAGTACAACATTGATTTCAAGTGTGATAGTTTTACATATACAAATAATGTGAAGGTGTTCAAAATATTTGATGGCTGTGGATGTGTGTACATTGAATTTGAAGACTTTCAAATGTATACTGCTATTTTTCCCCAAACGAATGTCCCAAAGAATTTGAGAAGTTCCTAGTAAATATCAACTGTACTACCAGAAAACATTGAAATTAATCTATGATATCATCGAGAATTTATATGCATAACTGAACGCAGAAATCGGTGAACAGGACGGCCACAAAGGCAACCCCATTGAACTCTCAATGACAACGAACTTTGATCATGAGAACTATACGGAAGTAACCCACGTTTTCAGGATGACAGGGACTCTCCATTATAGACTTTCAATTTTTACCAGAAAACAAAATTAATAATATCATTGATTAGTCCGCTACAGATTCGTGAGTGATCACAGAAACCTATATTTTGAATTCAAGATTAACCTGAAAAGTCCGACACGGACTGCAAGCGAAACAGGATAGAACATCACTATCCAGTCGTGAAATCAGTTTGTAAGGAAAAAAAACCACAGTGCATTGGACGGTCGAAGTAAGAAGTATACAGACCTCAAAATATCTGATCGTGTTCAAGACTAGCTGCCAAAATTCTTCCCGTAGCAGACAAAACTCCACATAATCAAAACAACAATACACATGTAAATATAAAAAAAGTATTTGAATAGGTTGTCGTGTTATAATAGTTATCGTGATAGGAACCAAATAAAAATCTAATCAAATAGTGCAACATTGATTTCAAGTGTGATAGTTTTACATATACAAATAATGTGAAGGTGTTCAAAATATTTGATGGCTGTGGATTTGTGTACATTGAATTTGAAGACCTTTAAGTGTACACTGCTATTTTTCCCCAAACGAATGTCCCAAAGAATTTGAGAAGTTCCTAGTAGATATTAACAGTACTACCAGAAAACATTGAAATTAATCTGATATCATCGAGAAATTTATATGCATAACTGAACGCAGAAATCGGTGAACAGGACGGCCACAAAGGCAACCCCATTGAACTCTCAATGACAACGAACTTTGATCATGAGAACTATACGGAAGTAACCCACGTTTTCAGGATGACAGGGACTCTCCATTATAGACTTTCAATTTTTACCAGAAAACAAAATTAATAATATCATTGATTAGTCCGCTACAGATTAGTGAGTGATCACAGAAACCTTTATTTTAAATTCAAGATTAACCTGAAAAGTCCGACACGTACTGCAAGCGAAACAGGATAGAACATCACTATTCAGTCTTGAAATCAGTTTGTAAGGAAAACAAGCAAGAGTGCAATTGACGGTCGAAGTAAGAAGCATACAAACCTCAAAATATCTGATCGT
Organism: Cryptolaemus montrouzieri; assembly: GCA_013387265.2. Lineage (NCBI taxonomy): Eukaryota > Metazoa > Arthropoda > Insecta > Coleoptera > Coccinellidae > Cryptolaemus > Cryptolaemus montrouzieri. The sequence goes on along the minus strand of JABFTP020000021.1, from coordinate 87,375,829 downwards.
GTTTGAGACTACCTGCCAAAAATCTTCCCGTAGAAAAATAGAAGACGAAAATGCAATGCTGAGATACAAAAATTCATAAAGAACATAAATACGCTATGAAAAAAGAAGCACTGTTGGAAAAGTAGAATAACACTATAAGAAATAATATAGTAGTGAAGAGCCAACAAGAAAATAACGAAGCAACAAATAACAAAACTCTAAGTAAACGACAGAAATGTAAGAGAAAAAAAAAGTGATGATATACTCGCGGTAACAGCCATAGGAAAAGAAGAGGCGGCTACGTAAATTAAGAATTAGAAAAGTTGAAAAAAGGCATACCTTATGAAATTGTTAATTATATGTTACCATAAAGGAAAAGCTTTTCTACGCAGTGCTGAACAAATGCATAAATAGAAGGAAATTTCCATTGGAATGGAAAATTTCTAATCATTCAAGAAGAGATAACCGATAACATCGACTATAGACACTCGGATTAGGTAAATGTTCTAGCAAGAACATGTAATCAAAAGGAGATTCGACCAGTAGTTGGAAGAGGTTAATGTGTTAAACCAGTTCGGTTCAGAAAGAGCAAATCAACACTGAATGCACTGCAACGAGTACTCAGTAAACTAGATAGATCGAAAAAAATAAGCCTTCAAAACAGAAATCTTTGTGCAATGATCACGTATTCAGGAATCATTATCTTAGCTATAGAATAGAAAAAAATGGGGTTACATCATAAATTTGATACAGTGAAATCTTAGTGATAGATTAATCACAACAAACGCAGGAAATAGAATAAATGAGACTAAAAGGGTAATACAGAGTACTCTAGTCAATCAGGCAGGCACGTCTTTTATAGCATATACTGATGATATTGCGGTGATTATAAAAGGAAGAGCAGAAATAGAGAGGACGGAAACTTTGTACAGCAAATTATACAAAAACTTCATTACATGTGCGTGGAATAGTAACAGAGACTGTACAATCATCATAGTCACCACTGACTAGAAAATATAAAGTATGTTAAGCATATGTGAGTACACATCGACAGGGACAGCTAGCTGACCTCACACTCAAGGCTAATCTGTGCAAGAGCATCAGAAGATGTCAGAACCATCGGACGACTATTGCTATCCATAGATGAGCCTGGATTCTTGGCTAGGGTATAGTTATAACTGAGCGTTTAAGAAAAGGCGGGTTTTTAGTGGGAAGCTCCAACCACGAACACCTCGGTTGGAGATGGAAGTAACATATAAATCAGTCGAAACATGAGATGTGCTAAATATTTTTCATTTTGTAATACAGAGTGTAAATGAGTAAGTGCGAAAGATTTCAGGAGGTGATTTCTCAAGCCCTTTCATGACGAAAAGTTTTCATGAAAATATGTCCGCAAATGCCTCGTTACTGAACTACAGGGTGTTGAAATCTTAAGTTTTATCTTATGATTAATACAGTTTTTCAGATACTCCGTTCAAATTCGGCACATTGATACCTTTCTGAAATCTACATATTGAGAGCACTGAAACAATTATAAAAATCTCTAGGGGGGTACTTCTTCTATATGCCCCGGGCAATTTAAAAATATTTTTTATAAATTTTAACCTTTTTTATATCCTGAATTCCTTCAGTATCTGCCACAACTTTTGTGTGAAATATTGATCAATTTCATGTGTTTGATGAAAACATAATGTAAAGGATGCACACATGATGTACGGTTGAACCATAATAATCAGTCGGTGATAGCTGTAGTGACTATTTCGAATTTTCACTAAGATGGAGGTTTATTCAAACGCAGAAATGTCCGACATACATTTCGTATACGGTCTCTCTAAGGGTAATTCCCCAGAAGCGTCGATAAGATATGCTGAAATGTACCTTCAACTTATCACTCCTCATCTTACTTTGTTTGGACTTCGAGGAGGAGGTAGCTTCAAAACTAGAGAACATAATTTTGGTCGCCACCACGATATTAGAACACAGGAATTAGAACAGGCTATACTTAATTTTATTGACATGTTACTACACACTACATGTTAATCATATGACGTTATTTGCCATCTTAAAAGAACAGCCCTTATATCTATATCATATATCAACGTCATGATTTTTGCTTCGGATGCTAGATAAGTTTAAACAACAACCTGAATTTCTGGAGCATATTTTAGTCGTGGACGATGCATTTTTTTCGAGAGATGCCAGTATTAAGAACTACAACAACCACATATGGTCGGAAGAAAATCCTCATGTTTTCGTTGAACCTCAACACCAAGAACAATTTTCTTTGAACGTATTGATGGAAATGATTGGAGATCACCTTAGTGGTCCACATTTCCTTCCACCTAGATTGAATGGAGATTCATACACTCAGGTTCTAAACGAAGAGCTACCGGATATACTTGATCCAACTCCTTTCAGTGACAGGGCGAGAATGGGGTACATACATGATGGCACAACACATCCAGATCGCTGAATATGTTGACTTCAATTTTGACCAGCTTGTTCATCTGATCTCAATCCAATAAACTTTTCTACTGGAGGACATCTGGAACAGATGGTTTACAGGACTCCTGTACAAGACGTAGAAGACTTAAGGAATCGCATTATCATTTATTGTAGAGTCATTCAAGATACTCCTGGGATTTTTAATCGGATACTTAAAGATATGTGTCGACGTCTAGACTCCTGCGCAATGGCTTGAGGAATCATCTCGTAAAATTTTTTAACGCCTATTCATTTACACCCTGTATACTTGTCTTTTTCATGTCATCGATACATGTTCTATTTTTCAGCCTGACTGCATGTACTACTGGGCGTATGCCGAACTTCCTGCCTCAATACCTCAAACACCAGGAAGAATTAGTATGGTTTCCTGGCCGCCAACTTCACCGTCACCCTCCGAAGCACTTGCAAAAATTCTACCAAACGACACAATCATCTCGTCCACTCCTAGAACACCAGATGAGCATTTAGAACGCCAAGAAAGTCCTGAAAACGACACAAAATCACCAACGTTCAAAAAAGGCGAATTCAGGAGTTCAGCAAGAGACGTGGAATTATTGAGTCTAGAGGAGGAAATAAAGCGACTCAGACAAGAGGTGGAAAAGTACAAAACACTAGTTGAAATTCAAACTTTAACGGCGAATGCTATGAAGGATTTTAGCTCGCCAATAGATGAATCGAAAACATTCCAATCGATCTGTGATAATAGTGATAGCGATAATAATCAAGAATCTTGTAGGATCCAATCTAATGAACATATTAGCAAAGATGCACAAACTTCTACGTATTCTAAGAAATTAGAGGATGCTACATGTCAAACAGAAGTAACAAGCATCAGCAGGTCGACACAAAATGATAATATATCTGAGCTTTGCGGCTCACCAACGTCTTCGACAGGAAATGCATCTGCACTGCCAGTATCTGGGGAAACTCGACCTCCAATTATGCTTGTAGCAATGCCGTCACCTCCACATACGCCCCTACTGTTTATACCCACTTCAACTGCCAAGACAGGAACGAATATTTTACCTTCAACTGCTGAGCCAGGAAATGGAATGGTATCACCGATTATACAATCAATTCCCACAATGATGGGACACCCTCCACCTCCATCTCATCCTTCCATGCCAATAGTGATAAGAGCTCCTCCACCACCACCAATGCCCCCTCCTGCACCAATGTTAGGAATGTTTGCTCCTCCTCCGCCACCAATGCCTGGAATGATTGTATCTTCTCCAATGCCAGGAACAGGAATAGCCCCCCTTTCTACTCCAATTTCAGATACTGGGGGACCTCCTCCTCCTCCTCCTCCTCCTCCTCCTCCTCCTCCTCTTCCGATGCCAGGAATGGTAGGACCACCTCTTCTGCCTTCTCAGATTCAATGCTTGGGTGGACCTGCTCCACCACCTCCTCCAATGCCCGGTTTTGGTGGTCCACCTCCTCCACCAATGCCGCTTGCAGGTGGGCCACCACCTCCTCCAATGCCAGGAATGTTTGGACCACCTTTGCCTGGAACGGGAATTTCTTCAAATATTACTGGTCCGCCCCCTCCTCCGCCGCCGCCTGGAATGAAACAGGAAGGTTCAAAGGGACCTGCTCCTTTGCCTACACCGCCACCAGGTGGATGGAATGCACAAAAAGCTGGTAAGATTACTTATTTTCACATCATTGATGAATTTTTAATTATTCAACATTGAATTTAACTTTGCTCATATCAATTGGCATATATCATACATTTTCCCCTCTGGAAAATCGGGCACAATATATATTAATATATAACGAAGCATATTTGGGATATTGCTTTGAAAACTTTTATTGAAGAAGATATAGAAGAATTCACATCTCAACATATGGAAATTATATTGTCAGAATCAATTATTTACTTTTTTAAAAATATCCAAATATGAATTTCGTATATCTTCATATACCCACATGTTTGTATTATTTACTTGTTTTGTGTTTTTTTGAGTTATAGTACTGAGAATGCACATATCGTTTTGTTTGTGTAGTGACTCCAGCTGTCCCATTTACTATAGGTAAGATTTTTGAATAGAAGAAGCTTACGGTTTGCGGTATTTTGGTTTGTGGTGGCTTTTGCATCTGAACATTCTTATTTCACTTTTAAAGTGTATATATATATATATATATATATTTCAAGTAGCTTTGAATTCATACAAACAACTTTCCTGGTACGAGGGATGTATTTAAGATTTGCATTTGGAACAGGAATAAAATAGTAGATATCTTCTGACAACTAGTTTAGATAAGTATTCTTCACTAACATTAAGAGCCCTAACTAAATTATACAAATTCAAAGAATGATTCTTGCTTACTTAAAACATTGAAATTGGTTTCCATTGTGTCCGATACACACATTGCATCATCGATTTAAATTTTCTAGTGCCCTAGTGAATTAACATTTTCCTCAATAATTAAACAGGAAACGTTGAAATTTAAACTACCTTGTTGCCGTTCGGGTACTGTTCCTTAATTGTTCTTGTTAACCTAGAACCGATTGATTGATTCCTGCAACTACCTATATATCTAACACTTTCTTAATACCAGATGTATAAAGCCATTCTTCTCTCTACATCACCTACATTAAGGTGATAGATTACTACTTAATAGGAAGGATAATATTTTCATTTGCCTAATATTACAAAATTTCGTTCTCTACATTATTCCTTAATCCTCGGTTTTTCAAATGATCTATATATGAACAAATTGGCATCCAGTTTGGCGAATAACTATTTGGTTATTCATTCTTGACATTCTTGAAAACCGATCAAAAAGCCTCTGATAAATACACACGCCACAAATTGTCGCATCACCTGGTATTCTGAATTCCACAATCGATTAAGCAGCTCGATCGCAGTTTCTTTGTCAACATATGTTTTTGAACATATGAGGGGAAAAAATCTTATCTATGTAGTAACATTTGTTTCCATATGATCTCAAACACGTCTGAAACAAGAATGAGTTTATTTGACTATCAGTATTCATTTAATTTCTCTTCAGTTGTCACGCTAAATTAATGCAAGTTTTCTGTGTTTCTTGTTGATTTTCGAATTCTTTAATTTATTGTAACGGCTGCTAAACGTCCTAGACGCTATTTGAGGGATCATGAAGTGGTAAGAATTGTAACACTTATAGAGGAGGGGCGAAGCCAACGTTGCGTGGCTAAGTTGTTGAATGTTAACCAAAGCACTATTTCAAGAGCAATTAATCGGTACCACGAAACAGAGGAATATGGAAAAAGGGTCGGACAGGGAAGTAATCGGATGACAACACCAGTTTATGATAGTTGGCTTCGTTTGACTGCACTAAGAGTTCGGCACTGTACGGCTAGAATGCTACAAAATGAACTTTTACTTTCCAGAAATGTGCATATTTCATTGCAAACTGTTAGGAACAGGCTCAGAGTAGACGATATCAGACCAAGGGTGGCTTCTACTGGCCCGCGTCTCACCAGAGAGCATCAAGTTGCAAGACTTCAGTTTGCGAGGGAACATGCAAATTGGGTTATTCTAGAATGGTCGAATGTTCTCTTTTCCGACGATTCCAGGCTCTGTCTAGTATCAAATGATAGACGCATGAATTTATACAGACGACCTGGGGAACGGTATCAGCAATGCAATATCCGACAAACCGATAACTTCGGAGGGGGCTCAGTATTGGTGTGGGGAAGCAGTTTTTTCCATGCTCGAACTGAGTTAGTCCTAGTGAAAAATGGAAGAATGACAGCGGACAGATACATCGCAGATATCCTTGAACCCCATGTTGTACCCTTTGGCCCATTGATTGGCGAAAACTTCATTTATATGCATGATAATGCTCGGCCTCATGCAGCTAGAGTAGTTACAGAATTTCTGCAAAATGCCCAAATTGATATTTCAAGCTGACCAGCCAAAAGTCTCGACTTGAATCCCATAGAACATGTTTGGGACAACATGGGGTCGCAAATTCAGCAACGTAGGATGCCCTTTAGAACACTCCAACAACTAGAAAATCTGCTTCCTGAAATTTGGAACTCAGTGACTCAAGAGTACATCCAAAATTTGTTTGAGGGGCTCGCGAGACGTATACTGGCAGTAATTAGGGCCCGGGGAAGAAACACTCAATTTTGAAAATGATTAGTAACCATTCGATGCTAGTTGATTGGTCTCTTCGCGAATGTTTGAAGAATTTTTTAATTTTTCATTAATTCGAAAATTGTTGATATTTTCCATCAACTCATCTCTTTTGAATGATATCTTTTTATTTTACACTTCTGAAAGTTACCAAGCTACTCTTGAATGACCAACCTAAAAGTTTATATAGTATTGTCGTAAAAGTAGGATGATGCGACAATTTTTGAGGGAGTGTATTTCAGAGCAAAATTACTATTGTGTATTAGAGTAGCATGAAAAGTACTCAGTACTTCATAAAGAACAGTACTCTCCCTGATAAGAAAACCTAATATGATACAATGCAATTTACTCCATGCTTACGATTCCATGATCCATCTAACGATTGTTGTGGACAACAATAATTGCTCTTAAAGAATCACGAGCTGATTTTTTTAATAGGAATGGCTACCTTCAAGAACTCTATATTTTCGTAAATTTCATTCTTGGCATCTTCGGAGGATTCTTGTAAATGGGAGGGGGGTTCAACCCCCGACATGCACAGATTCAACTGTGAGAATCCCCACCAGCACCGACTAACTTGTCAACTGTGGCACCGACTAACTTGTCAACTGTGATTTATAGTCCATTGCAATGTTACATGATCTTTTCACTTTTAAGAGGACGCAATTTTATTTTTGGGACATGTGGGTGGGGTTAATAGAAGATTAACCCCAAATTTGTGGGGCTGCCGCCCTTGTCTCCCAGTCATCTCGGAAAAAGAAGTGCAAAAACCTTTTTTGCAATGTCTCTGACACTATAAGTCCTACAAAAAAAATTGTAGGAACATAATTTGTAGCAAATTGCTTTGCCTACAAATATGCTCATATAACTTTTGCCCTAAATTCAAAATCAAAGAAGTAAAAAAGTGAAAAAATAACTATAAAAATTTTCTTTTTTGCCCTATAACTTTTTTTTATAAATTTTATGAACAATTCGTTCAGACCAATCTTATAGATGGTCTTCTGAGGAAAATTTCCACATTAATTTTTTTCAATTGCGTTCATTTAAAACGCTGTTACAGCGCTCCAAAATTAACCGGGTTAGTCAATGCTCATGAGAATCCGGTGAAAACAAAATGTTCAACGTAGTTTATGATCTTTTTTTTTTATCGTAAATACATTCTCAAGAATTCTTTTTGAATCCCTAACTAGAACTTTCCTTATTTATTGATATACTCGGAGACTTTGAGAACAAGCTGCATCTCCTGTGGGAGGCAGCGATGATAAACTAAATGAATTTTTAGTCACTGGCTTGGCAAATCGTTCATATAGCATGCCGTCTAATGAGTTGTCTTTATCACCGCTGTATAAAGCTACGAAAAAACGCCAACAAGAGTGAGCAAAGATGGATCGACTTTCTCACTCAAGAATAGCGCAGTACCACCATCTAATTCAGGATGTTTCTCCATAATTTTTATAAATTTTAGTTTCTCCATATTAAAGGCTGCTGATGTATCACATCCTGAGAAAGCATGAAGAAACAGCAAATTCTGTGCTATTAGATCTCCATACATAAAACTTGAAGGGCTATATAACTGACCAAGTGTGCGCCCTTTTGAAGGTCTAGAAAAGTAAATGTTGGGCTGTATTCTACCTAATACCGTGAGCAATATCAATGTCCTCTAACACAATAATCACAGAATCGTGAGATTGGGACGCATTAAGCGCAGCAGAGACGATGATTGCATCTGCGTCTGATTCAGCTTGGTCGACAGAAAAACCCACCTCTGAAAGAGCAGTTTTGAGAAGATCTATAAAGTTAGATTTGTTTTGTTCATTACCAAGAAATTTTCCTTGAGATATTTTTGATACGGTACTCTTATCAAACTTAATTTCTGTACATTGATGCTTTATCGTGCGACGCAGACGTTTCCACGACTTTGTTCCTGCGATATCAGGATTTTAGGAATAACCATTAAATATTATAGTTGCAGATAGCCCATAATGTTCTTGCACATACCGGACATACTTCTCAAAGATGTTGTTTAATGACGAATTCCGATCCCAAACCACTTTATGCAATGGAAAACCACAATTGATAACAAAATGACTTCTGTGAATGTTTTCAAAAAATTGGTTTAGTGGTGTAAAAACATTAAACAAAGACGACTAAGTACCTTTCCTCATGCCATCCTCAGCGAACAATGCCAATTGAAAAGGTGCTAATTCGTATGCCAAATATTGTTTAATATCGCCAGCTATTTCTCTCGAAATACACATCCGTTGAAATGAAAGCAAGGGATTGATGACGACAGGAGATTTCTCTACTTCAATAGTTCTTGTCAAAGGGCAGAACCTTTGATTTGCGATTAAATGACAGTCTTTGAAAACTAGATCTAATGATGTTAGTTATTAAGCCTTTTTCTATTTCAAGAGCACGATGACAATTGACGATTTCTGAAGCAACTGTTCGATTCGCTATAAAAATTAATTCAGTGTGATCTATAGTAAAATCATGAGATGAGAGCCAATTATCAATTGGCAAGACACGTGCATCTCTGTAATCTACGTGCTGTTCTGAAGAATCTATAGTGATGTTACAGTATTCTGTAATCTGCTGGCAAATATCTTGTAAGCTAAACTAAACTGAACATTTTATATTGACTGGATTCTCATGAGCATTGACGAACCCGGTCAACTTTGGGGCACTGTAACAGCGTTTTAAATAAATGGAATTGAAACATATTTTAAAGAAAGAAATTTTCCTCAAACGACCATTTACAAGATTTGTTTGGACTAATTTTTTTGTAAAATGTATAAAAAACTCATACAGCAAAAAATAGAATTTTTATGGAAATTTTCTCACTTTTTGCTTATAACTTCTTTAATTTTAAATTTATGGCAAACGTTATATCAGCATATTTGTAGGCAAAGCAATTTGCTACAAATTATATCTCCACAAATGTTTTGTAGGACGTATAGTTTCCGAGATATCACGAAAAAGGTGATATCATCCCTCTTTCTGGGATGGCGGCAACCTCACAAACTTGAGGTTAAGCTTCTATTGGTCCTCCTCACATGTCCCCCAAATGAAATTGCGTCCTCTTAAAAATGAAATATTCGGCCTTGAATTTCAATGGACTATTAAAACACTGCTAGATCGCATTGAAATTTTAGATTTGGACTTATAGATGAACAAAAGTGAAAGTTAATTTTTGGATACCGACATTTGATTAATGGCTGCCTCTATATCCCAATATGCAAAATTTAAAAACATACCTCGCAACGAAAACTTCAACTGGATGAAATGTTGTTTGTGGATTGTTTATTCAAGTCAAAACACTCTAATAACATATCAACACTTCAAAATGACGCATGAGTATTTCAAAAGTCATTTACGCTTTGTCCAGATTCGGGTACCTGGTCTACGGTGTGCTAGTTACATACATACATGATTCGTGATTCCCCATTGTACTTTTCTATTTTTTGGATCATATCTTATTTCACTTTATAGAGTTTTCACGTTTTTATTATACTGAATATGTACCAGTGGATGGTCTAATTCAGAAGTTTAGAAAGAACTAATAAACCTTTCGTTCTGCAATCGGCAGTGGCTTCAGCGTCTCAGAATATCTCTAACTACAAGGTTATACCGGAAGTGCACACTAACTTTGTAAATGTATTTGAAACACCTTATGTTAAAGAAATAATTTCCATAATACTTCTGATTCTAAACTCAGAAAAAACAAATACGAAGATCTAATTGAAGACTTTTATTCAACTAACAATATTCAACCTTCCATAGAATGTTTGCTGCTTTTCTGATCCACCCTTTATAATAATCGTCAACCAGGGCCACACATTAGTGATACAGTCCGGTTGGTTGTCATGAATAGGACTACAGATTCGGACTAGTATGACCTCGTCAATATTGCACACCCATTCACAACACCTAGCTAGACTGCCACCTATTCATCTCAATCCGTTGGAGCGCAACAAGTACATGTATATATATTGACCACAAACTGAACAGGGAATTATAAAAACAAGGGGTAGATCAAACAGAGAACTTCAAGACGCCATACTTATTCAACTATCTACTGCAACGCTACACACTATGTCTGCAAGATGCAATCTGTTGAAAACTAAGGCTCCTTGTACTTATCTGGCTGGAAAGTCTTCAATGTGCTTACAAATAAAGCGATTAATTTCGATTGAAGCGATTCAATTCATTAAACTAAAAGCACAAAAACTACTTTTTCACCAATTCTAACCCATTTTCAGAGTTTCGTACCCTAAAAGTCCCTAGTCGAGCGATCGAAATACAACCGTTTATAATGGCATATTTTGACACCCATATGGGAATCAGAACCTATAGGACACTTACTGTTACTGTAAACCTAAATAGGGTAGATGAACGACAGAAACATGATTGTCATAGTCTTATGCCCAAATACTTATATTTATTAATTGAGGTGCTTACCGCAAGAGTAAATATCGTGAATAAATATTTAACGATTGGATTTTGCACGTGTTACATAGAATACAAGAAAAGCTGCAAACACTCTTTAATTAGAAGATATCTAGAGAAAGTAACATGTATATCGGTATAGTTAATCTTGAAAAATCCTTGGGAAGTCTATCGATCTTGTACGGTCTAAAACCGCTAAATTTCAAAATATGAGTGCACCAATTTGATTTACCAAATACCTTCGTCGGGCAAGTGCTCCTCTCGCAGCCTCTTCTTTCATACTTTACATACACTGATGAAAATTAATGAAACGAAGTGTTTCATTTTTTTTGTAAAATTTTTCAAAAATAATTAATATTACGAAAAAAAATTATCTCGGCTCCAGATAATCGTAGAATACAAAGGGTGTTACATAATAGTATGTCACAACTTGAGGGGGTAAATTTACGTGCAATTTTAAGAAAAAAAGTTCACATAAACAACGGTTCGTAACGGAGCTACAGGATGTTGAAATTTCTGGAAAAATTTGGTTTTTTCTTCAAACCTCCTGCAGTTTTTGAGATATTCTGCCGAAATTTGGAATGCAAGCTTTTTTTACAGCCTCCGTCATTACACGTCCTAAATTTTAACTAGTATCTACAAGGTGTTTTCTTTTCCGTAGCCATGTCTTCTTTTTCCCTTTCAAACTTTTTTTCAATATTCCACTGATCAGCGTACAATCAATTTTCGTCATCTTCGTTCAATCTAGAAACTTTTTTGACACTTGTAATTTTTTCGTATCTCAGACCGTTGTCGAGCAAAAAATTATCAAACGATTGTATGCATTCGCTGAATTGAAAGCACTTCTTATTAAGAAAATGACTAGTGGGCTTTGAATTTTTACATGTATTTATTTATTTTGACAAATGTTAAAGTTGAACCAGTGTCTGCTCGAATTGTTTATTAAATTAACGATTACTTTTAAGACTTTTGAAGTTATTGCTGTAAGAAAAAGTGGCTAATTTTACTAACGCCGAATTGGCTAATATTCATTACATGTACGGTCTGGCTGAGGAAGAAGCTAGGCGATTATATCAGGTGCGCTTTCCAAATCGACTAACACCAGGCAGGCGAACATTTTCAAATATCCACAGAAGATTGAGGGAAATTGATACTTTCACTTCAAATAATCATTTAAAAGGTGCAACTCAAACTATGAGAACTCCAGATATTGAAGAAGCAGTTTTGAATTGTATTGATTTGAATCCTTATGTGAGTACAAGAAAAATTGGAGATCAGTTGAATATTTCACATGTTCTAGTTTGGAGGATTCTCGACGACTTTTTATTGTACCCGTTTCATATTTAACGCGTCCAAAGTCTACTTCCTCGAGATTTCCCTGCAAGACTGAATTTCTGCCGATGGTTCTTAGATAAACTAGGAGGAAATGCTTATTTTGATAGTGAAATTAGACGAAGCTAACTTTTCGAGAACTGCTATCACAAATTTTTACAATAATCATTATTGGGCTGAGGAAAACCCCCATTTCATTGAAGAATCTCATCATCAAGAACAATTCTCACTAAATGTGTGGGTCGGATTAATTGGAAATTATTTTTTTTGGACTTTTTTTTTGACTAACAGACTAAACGGCCCCTCTTATCGGCAATTTCTTGAGGAGGAGTTATCTTTATTGCTCGAGAATGTCCCACTTTTGGTGAGAAAAACATTATGTGGTTCATGCATGACGGGGCACGAGCACAATTTTGTGGAGAAGCTAGGGAATTCTTGAGTAATACATTCAACAACTGATGGATAGGTCGGGGTGGGCCAGAACCAAGGCCTCCTAGGTCCCCAGACATAAATAGTTTAGACTTGGGGATATCTCAAAAATTTAGTTCATACCACCCAAGTGAAAACTGTAAAGAATTGAGAAATCGAATAATAACCTCTTGTGACACGATAAGAAATACCCCAGTAATATTTCACAGTGTGCATTATAATATGCGAAGAAGGACAGAGGCCAGTATTCTTGCAGTTGGAGGATACTTCCAGCAATTCATTTAGTTTTCCATTTTTTTTTTTTTTTTTTTAGTTTCATATTGAAAGTATAAGTTGAGTCTCAGAAGACAAGCTATCAAAATAAAAGCGAATTTTGGGCATACCTATCGAGTATTTCTATTATTTTTTCTTTATTAAGCGAATAACATACAATTCAAATAATTCAAATTCAATAATTTTTCACTCGAAAACGGTTGGAGATTCGAAAAATTACATGTGTCAAAAAAGTTTTTAAATTGAACGAAGATGACGAAAATTGATTGTACGCTGATCAGCGTACTGCAAAAAAATTTGAAACGGAAAAAAGAGACATGGCCTTGGAAAAGAAAACACCTTGTGAATAACAGTTCAAAGCTAGGACGTGTAATAATGGAGGCTGTAAAAAATAGCTTACATTCCAAATTTCAGCTGAATATCTCAAAAACTGCAGGAGTTTAGAAGAAAAAACCAATTTTTTCAGGAAATTTCAGCACCCTGTAGCTCCGTAACGAAACTTTTGCGGATCTATGTTTATATAAACTTTTTTCTTAAAATTGCACGTAACATTGTTATAATTGAAATCAAAAAAGCTGTTCTTAAAAAACAGACCTAAAAATTAACCAAATGTTAAGAGCAATTTTTGGTACTAAAAAGTGTCTCTCTCTCTTTCTCTCTCTCAATTTTTTTTCGATATGCCCACATTTTTGAGTTAGATTTCGTAAGACATACTACCTATTGTAGCTGTCCTCATGGTGTAATTACCGGAGTATCGATTACTGCCGTAGTTATGATCTGACCGCCACCAGACTTTGAAGTGTTATTCAAAGTTCCAACATCTCAACGAGGACTGCTAATGGGCAAAATCGGCCTAAGGGTGTAGAAATAGGAGGTGTTTAATGAATTTTCAAATCGCCATATTTTCAATATTAACCAAGCTAAGCCTATATGGTTTCCATATTATTCTTAGGCATATTATTATGAAAAACTTTTGTTGGAAAAATTGTTCGCTACATACCTGAAAACCTACCGTCACCTCCCGAATCGGGAAGAACCTGAACTTTCGATTCAGGAAGGAAAAGTTGAAAGTTTTCAAATCGCCAAATCCCCTGTAATAACTGAGATGAACCTATACGATTTTAATATTATGCTTAGGCATGTAATCATTAAAAAGGTTTGTGTGAAAAAATTTTTGATACGAACCGAATCGAGAAGGAGGGGTTGAAAGTTTTGAACTTGCCACATCTCCGGTAATAACCAAGACACATCTATGCAATTTTTATATTATCCTTAAGCATATTGCCATCAATGACTTTTATTCAATAAGTTTTTCGATTCGGCGCTTACTTTCCGAACCTGCCGGAATCGGGATGGATGGTTGACAGTTTTAGAATCGCCATATCTCCGGTAATAACCAAGATACACATATGCGGATTTCATAATATTATCTTTAGGTATATTATCATTAAAATACCTTTGTTCCTGAAGTTTCATTTTCTACATTTCTAGACCTCAAAAGTTAAATAATTTACAAAAGTCATTATAGTTTTTCTAAGGTGATTCTCAAGACTGAAGAAAAAACGGAATCCACTTTTGCCTATAGGCTCTGGCGAAAGCTTTTTTCATTTTCTGGTAGGAATTCTGGTATAACGTCATGCTTTCTGATTGAACTATATATATTTTGTGTTTTTGAATTTGAAAATATAAGTCTTATCGAGTTATTTCTTCATTTACTGGACGTTCCATACGATAAGTAAGTCATAAAGCTGATAATATCTATGAAATGAAGCTTCTGATGAGCTAAAGAAAATTCCAGAACGATAGGTTCATTAGTTCTCTATAAATATCTGATTAACAATCAGCTGTACAATGTACATAATATCTTCAGACCAATATACGCACATACAAGTAAATTATAACTTCAGAAGTAGGTATTCTGCCAACTTGAAAATATTTGAGAAAATCTTCAAATATTCTCAAAAAGGTTCACATCAGCGATAGTAGGCCAGGACAACGAGTCAATTATTTTGTCGAATTTCCTACTTCCATTTATAATGGAGTCATGGAGCCTACATAATTTTTAATCTCATAAATGTGGACACTGTTCAAAAAACTGCCAATCATTCTGTAGATTTTGTCTTTAGTGCTTCAGTGATAAGCTATAATGTTGTATTTTGTCATACAGTTAACTCCTTATCGAAGAGTTTTCACAGCAACCTGAATTGTTTAAAATTTTGATGACATCCAATGAAAATTAGCTCAAATGAATCATCATGAATGTTAAAACCCTTCGATTCAAAATTAACTGCTCACACAATTTTAATACACCTCAAATCTAACGAAATAAATTGCACATGTTTTCTCCCAGCTTAATCTTTTCACAGCTTTAAGGAAAAACCCGATGAACCCAAAAGCTCCAATGAAACCGCTGTATTGGACCAGAATAATAGCACCACTCCCAGAGACAGCAGAAACAACCAATTCTGCCTTATGGAATGAAATCGATGAGCTATCAACAGAAACTTTGGATGAGTTCACTGAACTATTCTCCAGACAAATCGTTACTAGGAAACCTTCTTCCGTGAAGAAAGTTGAACAAAAAACGAAAGTCGAAGCGGTTAAATTATTAGATAGTAAAAGGTCGCAGAATGTTGGTATATTGGCACAGAGCTTACATATCGATTTTCAGGAAATTGAAAATGCGATATACAACTTTGATACCTCAATAGTTAGCTTGGAAGCTTTACAACAAATATATGAAGCTGTAAGTATCTATTTTCGTTCCTCTTATGCAAATATAAAATATGCAGTCATCCATATCATCACAAATTATGTATAGTATAACATAATTTCTTTCATGTGATTTCAGTAAAATAACTAAGCTGTAAACAGAGTGAATGAAATAGCGAATTGTAAAAACACAATAAACTTCTATTAATAAACTTTTAATTCAAGAAAAATCTGTAAACAGAGTGAAAGATATAGTGAATTGTAAAAAAACAATAAACTTCTATTAGTAAACCTTGAACTTAAGAAAAAACACTTCTCAAAATTGACCATTACCGGCCAGTAAATTAATATTCAATTGAGACTGTGATAGTTAAGGAGCTGAGACTTCAAGTTTAGAACCAGAAGTAGCAGAGTGTGGATGTAGTAGTTGTGGAGTGATCGTTAGATAATTAAGACACATGAATCAGCTGAGCTGCGCTGCATCTTGTTTATAGCCTGAGATGAGTGAACTTGTTGAGAGGACAAATGAATGAAGCTATTGTTTCTGACTGTTAAAATAGAATCAATAGCTCTGAACTTAATTGCAGAGGTTCTGTCATGTTGGTGATTTCAGAGGCCAGAAACTGTAAACTTGCTTCTTGAAAGGGTGGATGCCAGTGGAGTCAAAGCCGTATATGCCAACATGAATGCAAGAAACTCGATTGAAAGCAGACGAAATAAATCCTGCTATCTCATATTCGCTGATTCTGATACCAAGATTTGACCTCATACATAACATTATAAGTTGCTTTGCAAGGTTCATAACTATTCTATTAAGCGGCTAGAGCTTGTGAGCTTTATAAGATGGAGTAGTAATCATTTGGATATATTTTTTTCGTGCCAACTTAATCACCTTCAGGTTTTATAACTCAAATACCCATATAAAACTAAGAAAACTGGATTGTGTTCTACTGGACTAGCATATGTTTTAAAATGTTGCATCATCCACTTTAAAAATACGTCAGTGTTCGTTCAACCGCTAGACTGGCCTTCGCCGACACTATCGCTTGTATCATTGATCGTCAATCGTTCATTCATTCTGGCTAGTGGAAAAACGAAGAGTGGTGGTATAAATTGACCCCTAGCGCTCATTGCAAGAAGAAACACTATGACATTTTTTCTGCGCTTTGCGAAAGTCAGCTCTCCCACTTATCTTTGGCTTTTAGTTGCAATGACCCTAGAATATTTTCAAACTATGCTAACGCCAGTCTCATCACAATGCCATATTTTATATATGGCGAAATCATATTCTTAGATTAATCTTTCAAGATTATCAAAAAATTGCTCCACTTTAACTTTAATAAATCTTACTGTTCTTATTAAACTCGTCGATTCCGCAGGCGGCAACAATAAATCATTGTACCTTTTGATGAAAGAATGAAAATAATGTTTCCCAGCTATTTCGATCTACTTTTGAAATTAGTAGTTTCAGTTTTTCCCGACAATGAAAGCGAGTTTTGAAAATTCGTATTTACTTGAAGCCTGTTTTCCAAGTCCTTTTGATGCTTTGCATCATGTCTGTATTATGGAATCGACCCATAACTGGCATAATAAATATCCCTTTTTTTGTACCGGTTATTCTATCGTCTAAGGTACCTTTTATCAATGTGCAGCTCGACCTGCGTTCATTTTTTTACTTAACATTATTACTAACATTTTCTACAGCTCTAAGTATATTAGCAGGACCTGTACTATCCTTTGTTTAGGGAACATCTGCTTATCCCACCATAGTTTCATATTTAATTAGTAGAGCTTCCTCAAATTATCATTTACTGAGAGGTTGAAATGGTTTGGTGCACCTTAAGTCACCAGACCACTGCAGCATATGATATCCTAAGCATATAATCAATTTGAGAGATTTCTCTCTCTAGATGGGCGTTTCAATAAAACTCCGGTCGAGAAGACGAGAAGAAACTCAAATATTTTATTTCTCTGGAATACTTGATTTGTACTTCGAATAGACGTTTACTTCTTTCCTTTATGAAAAAACGGAACAACATTTATTTAGGGTGTATTAACTTTCTTCCAGACATTTTCAGAGCAGTTTATGTGAACTAAATGTAAGAAGGATAAACTTTCCTTCTACAGCCAACACTATGTCGCCGATATACCCCTGAGCTTAGAAGTCGGTACTGATCAGACTGTACAACAATCTGTTGACCCCACGGTTCCTAGGAGTGGAGACAGTAGCTAGCCCTATCAACCGCATCTCCCCTAATTCCTTACACAGAGTAGTGCCTACTTCTCTGCCATGGACCATGTTTGCTATCCATTCGTAGATAATCAGTTTATCCTAAAAAGTGTTGTTGAACATTTATGTCTTGAAAGATCACTAGTGCAATCTTTTTGTAGTCCAGAAATCGAATTATGAGGATATGCCGTTGTAGTAGAAACAGACTCTTATTATGCAAATTATTTATCGAAGATTTATTCAATATAAATCAGATGCTAATCGAACAAAGTTATGTTTATGGCAAGCGAAGGCGAGTATTACAAAGCTATGTTGATGGAAAAACTGGTTAACCTGTTTACAATTTCCAGGAAATTCATATATTTATACATTAGAATCATTTGAATACAAAATATATATTTCCTTAACTCACTTAGTAATTTATCTCTACCTACCTAAAATTTTCAATTACAGCGTGGAACACCTGATGAGATGGAATTGATCAAAAACCATTTGGCAACTAAACCAGAAGTTCCTTTAGATAAGCCTGAGATTTTCCTACATGAACTTTCGGAGATTGCAAATTTCGCCGAAAGAATATCCTGCCTCATGTTTATGGTCGAATTCGAGGACTCTATCAACACCATTAGTCATACTTTAACGAATATCAAAACGACTTGCGAGGTAAAATATTTTGTTCTGTGAGAAAAGAACTTATTTAGTTATAGTTATTTAAGCTAAAGTTAAAAGGAATACATATTATACAGGACGTTTCCTGAAGAACGCCAATCGTAATATCTAATCTGTTTTTCATCTTATTACAGAAATTTAAACACAAGATAAATGGTTTTTGAAGGCTTTTGAATGGGTTAAAATTATTCTTGATGGGAACTTACATGTTTTTGTTTTTCATGGGTAGAAAATATTTTTTATAGCTACATATAAAAAGTTAATGTTTTCCTATTTTCTATACACTAAAATAACACTTAAGAAATATAATTTTCAATGAAATTTACTCATTTCGGAGGGTATGGAGCATTATTATTATTTGTTTTTTGATCCTTTAACGTGCTTTTTTTCTGCTTTTCGGCTAATAACACGCCGGGGAATTCTGTCACCTCAGTAAACCGGAAATTTTGCCGAACCCTCTCATGTCGAGGGAAGGGATCTTTGGTGTCCATCACATCTCTGTTAGACAGAACCGCCGGCTTTACTTCTCCCCCGTAAGATGGAAACTCAAGCGATTCCCAGAATCCTAAAAATTGCACCGACTTTGTGTGATTGAACCCAGATAACTCTTCGCAGGGGACGAACATCATGTCCTCCTCTACGCCACCGAGACGGCTCATAATTATTAGATAGATAACAATTAATTATATTCAAATGTTATAAATGTCATTTGTATACAGGATGTGTGCAGTCATCTGTTATTTCTCATTTTGCAATGAAATATTATTATTATTCAGATCAGTTCCTCATTATTGTTGTTGTTCGTCAGTTGAAATTAATCTGAAAATGGTTTATTCCACTGAGGAAAGGGTCGAAATTGTATCGACGTATTTTCGAAATAACAGTTGTGCCAAAGAAACGGCAAGGATATTCGATAGGAACCATCCTGAAAGAGAAAGGAGTCAGTCACCAGTACGTTAAATATTTGGTTGACAAATTCCTAGCTACGGGTTCGGTGGCAAACAAAAACATGAAGTGGCATGTCCTGTCAGAAATGAGGCAACGGAAGTGGCAGTAGTGGGTCATCTACAAATGGAGAATACTACTTCGATCAGAAAACTATCTCGTCTGACTGGTGTATCAGCTACAACTGTCCATAGAATCGTGAAACATCACAAATTTCACCCTACAAGGTAAAATTAGAGCATGAAATAAACGAAGATGATCCAGATCGTCGTTTACAGTTTTGTGAAAATCTAAGTGAAAACCTAAACGCTAATCCAAATTTTCTGAATAACATCTGTTTTTCTGATGAAAGCACCTTTATGCTCAGTGGTGAAGTGAATAGACATAATTGTCGATATTGGGACACACAGAATCCTCATTGGTTTAGAGAGGCCCACACGCAAAGGCCTCAGAAGTTGAACGTTTGGGAAAATCGTCTGTATAACTGTATGGAGGTGGGCGGATATATATATATATATATATATATATATATATATATATATATATATACAAGTTCAATAAATCTCGTTTTTCTGTTTATATATTTCTCCATCATCCCTCATCCTGATCCTCACGATCGATTGCCAAACTGACACCAATGCCTCAGTGATTCAGAAAATAGAAAAATCTTTCTGGAACTTTGCCACTCAACCTGTAATCACTTATATCATTTTTGAGTTGGGGATGCTGAATTTAGTATTGGTTAAAGTATCAAATAGAAAAAATGGGTAAGAACGAAAAGGCAGACCTGATACAATGTTATTTTGAATGTAATAGAAACTCAAATCAAGCTGTAGACTTCACCTCCTCCGTTCCAAAAGTAACCAAACTGTTTTGAAAAAACAGTACTATTAATGCAATCTGTTGTAATATTGGACCAGTCGTTAACTCGGTACTTCATTTACAGCAGTTAAAAATTTCATGACATTGGTAAGTAAGCAACTTGTTGAGGAATTATCCAAAAAGAATTTGTTCCAAGCTGCCAGTCTTTTGTCTGAGTCTTGAGTTCTTTTATTTCGGCGTTATTAAGCGATTGCAGACAAGAATTCGTCGTATTCGACCAGAATATCAAAAAACGGCAATTGATTCTTTCGCAGGATAATGCCCCAACACATCGTTCAAGAGTTGTAACTGAATTTTGGATCTAAATTCACATTATTGCCTTGCAACATTCCCCCCATTCATCAGATTTGGCTACGTGCGACTACTATCTGTTACCTCAGCTACATTTGACGATGAAAATAAAGCCGAACGATTCGATTGAGGCCATTGAAAATGCGGATACCGACACGCTAAATACTATTCCCAAAAAGTAGATAGAGAGTCGTTTGACAACCTGTTGGTGCATGCAACTTTGTGTATCAATACAAAAGGCGAATACATTGATTAATAAAAAAGATTTGTATCAAAATTACTACTGGTTTTTCTATTTCCAAAAAGTTCGGGTTTCCTTTTCCTAGGCGTTTTCTTGACTGAATGCCGCAACATAGTCAGGATGTTCCAAAGACTGGAGGGGACTTTAAAAAGATGTAGAGCCTTTAAAAAACATGAATTCAATGGAATTAAAGAACTGTATTCTATTTATACTTCTGTCAAAAAGCTACTGGGAATAGGTCATGGAAATACAAAATACACTCCCCACAAATTGTCGCATCACCCTACTTTTACGACAACACTATATAAACTTTTAAGTTGGTCATTCAAGAGTCGCTTGGTAACTTTCAGAAGTGTAAAATAAGAAGATATCATTCAAAATAGATGAGTTTTTGATGGAAAATATCTACAATATTCGAGTTAATGAAAAATTAAAAAATTTTACCATCTTCAAACATTCGCGAAGAGTCCAATAAACTAGCAACGAATGGTTACTAATCATTTTCAAAATCGAGTGTTTTCTCCCCGGGCCATAATTTCTGCCAGTATACGTCTCGGAAGCCCCTCAAACAAATTTTGGAAGTACTCTTGAGTCACTGAGTTCCAAATTTCTGGAAGCAGATTTTCTAGTTGTTGGAGTGTTCTACAAGGCATCCTACGTTGCTGAATTTGCCACCCCATGTTGTCCCAAACATGTTGTATGGGATTCAAGTCGGGACTTCTGGCTGGCCATCTTAAAATATCAATTTCGGCATTTTGCAGAAATTCTGTAACTACTCTAGCTGCATGAGGCCGAGCATTATCATGCATATAAATGAAGTTTTCGCCAATCAATGGGCCAAAGGGTACAAAATGGGGTTCAAGGATATCTGCGATGTATCTGGCCGCTGTCATTCTTCCATTATTCACTAGAACTAACTCAGTTCGACCATGGGAAGAAATGCCTCCCCACACCATTACTAAGCCCCCTCCGAAATTTTCGGTTTGCCGGATATCGTTCCCCAGGTCGTCTATATACATGCATGCGACTATCATTTGATACTAGACAGAACCTGGACTCGTCGGAAAAGAGATCATTCGACCATTCTGGAATATCCCAATTTGCATGTTCCTTCGAAAACTGAAGTCTTGCAACTCGATGCTCTCTGGTGAGACGCGGGCCGGTAGAAGCCACCCTTGGTCTGATATCGTCTTTTCTGAGCCTGTTCCTAACAGTTTGCAATGAATTATGCACATTTCTGGAAAGTGCAAGTTCATTTTGTAGCATTCTTGCCGTACAGTGCCGAACTCTTAGTACAGTTAAACGAAGCCAACGATCATCAACTGGTGCTGTCATCCGATTACTTCCCTATCTGACCTTTCTTCCATAATCCCCTGTTTCGTGGTATCGACTAATTTCTCTTGAAATAGTGCTTCGGTTTACATTCAACAAGTTAGCCACGTAACGTTGGCTTTGCCCTTCTCTAGAAGTGTTATAATTCTTACCACTTCATGATCACTCGAATAGAGTCCAGGTCGTTCAGCAACCATTACAATTATTTCAATGGTTCGAAAATCAACAAGAAACACAGAAAACTTGCATTAATTTAGCGTGACAACTGAAGAGAAATTAAATGAATACTGATAGTCAAATAAACTCATTCTTGTTTCAGACGTGTTTGAGATGATATGGAAACAAATGTTTCTACATAGATAAGATTTTTTCCCCTCATATGCCCAAAAACATATGTTGACAAAGAAACTGCGATCGAGCTGCTTAATCGATTGTGGAATTCAGAATACCAGGTGATGCGACAATTTTTGTGGTATGTGTATTTACCTTTCGTCCAAATTTATTACATCGCCTTCAAAGTAGGCCACTTTCGAAATAATATATTTACACCAACGAATAATCCAATCATCAAAACAGTTTTCAAACGCTTTCTCTTTTATCGATTCAAAACGAACTCGAACTGGTAATTAGAGTTTTCGAAAAGGAAAAAGTCGGCAGGATATTTCAGGTAAATACATAAGTTGTATAGATGCTGCATTTGGACAAAGATAAATAAGAACAAACAGACCTGTGCAGTGGCCTAAGCGTTTGCCTGATCTAACACCGCTTGATTTCTTGTTGTGAAATGGATGGAGTTTACGTCACACCACCAATTAATGTAGAAGATTTGAGGCAAAGGATTAACAATACTTGTCTCGAAGTACCTACAAGTTGTCAGCGGTGTATTCATTAGAACGGACAATATTTAAAAGCGATTATTTCAATAATCAATAATTGTTCTAATTTTTTGTCTTGAAACTTCTGATATTTATTCATGTAACGTTTTTAGAATGTTGAATGTTTTGCCTTTATGTTCATTTCTCAATTTTTGAGAAATGAACATAACATAACATTTATGTTATGTTATGTTTGCGTTTGGATAATATCATCTTTAGTGCTATTTCTCCAACTGCAGTTTCCATATTTTCTTGTACATGTAAAAGCACATCTAATTTTAATTTATCTTCATTAAATTTACGTTCCATAACTTTGGGTTTTCAAAGGCTCCAAATATTTTGAATAAAATTTCAGTTTGTTAGTCTTTCCATTTTTTCATTACAATTCTTTTAACCACACAAAATAACTCTAAATTAATTAAACGTATCAAATTTTTAGCAGCATTGATTGACGTTTACAATAATTTATTATTATCTATCCTATTATTTAACTATTTCACAGCACCCTACGAAATAACTGAATTTCATTAAATCAATTCATTATCTTATTTAAATATTATTTTGGTGTATTGAAAATAGGAAAACAGTAAATTTTCATACATCGCTATATAAAAGAAATAATCCACCCAAAAGATAAATAAAAATGTAAGTTTTCAATTTAAAATATTTTTTACAGTTCTCATCCTACTGAGTAAAAAATCGTAGCTTTTATACATCGCTATATTAAGATCTACAAAGAGAAAATTATATATGCATGATCCGATTCAAAATAATAAATTTTTCATCCTCGTAAAAACTAGGATATGTGTAGATATATGGGCTCGATATATTGAGATGTTTGAAAAACTTGATCCCTAAGTCATACGACTAGAAAAACCTCTACAAGAAAGAAACAACTATGCGCTCTGTATTAAAATTGAATACTTTTTGATTCTTCTAGACGTTTTGCTAACTACTCCGGTACTTCTCACTACGTATTGATTGGAGATAAAGTCCGGAAAAATTGTATCAATGGCATTTCAAGTACTACTCAAACGTCTCTTATGAAATTGAAAACTAATTTGATTGCTCTCAAAACGAAATAATATATATATATATATATATATATATATATATATATATATATATATATATATATATATATATATATATATATATATATATATATATATATATATATATATATATATATATATATATATATATATATATATATATATATATATATATATATATATATAACCAAATTTATATGGAATCACTCGGTATTTCACATTATTGATTGTTTTTAACCATGTATCTTTGACTACTTCTGAAGAATGAAGTTTTTTGTTGTGAAAAACTGGATAGTATGATAAGAAATGTTGAATTATCACCACATGTTCGGGATATTGTACTCAATCTTCACTGAGATTTGAAACTGTGAATTTCAAAATTTTAAAAAGCCTATAATCATAATTGAAAATGCCATACGTTGAACTGTCCGATGTGCAGAGGGTCGAATAATTGCTCTCGTTCAAGGAGGGGTGATACAGAGGGTTATTGCGGCCACAATGCGGGCATCACAGGGGGTGAGTTCAAAAACCTACGCCCGATACGTGCAGCTACAATCTCTGCAAAATAGGCCTAGAAGAAGTCGTAGGAAGATCACTTCCGAAGAACAAGACCGCTTTTTGTGCCAAATTGCAAGAGACCCTAGTGCGTCGCACCCCATACTCCAAAGGTAATTTCTGGAAGCAACAGGCATCAGTGTATCAGTCGAAAAGATACGTCAAAGGGGTTTATACAGCAGAAGGCCCTTAAGAGTTCCAGAGCTAACGAGACAGCAAAAAATTAATTGGTATATGGAGCACCAAAATTGAAATATTGAGAAATGGCAAAATGTTCTTTTTTCGGATGAGACCAGAATTGGTGTTCGATCAGATGACCGCCGGATTCGAGTTTTCAGGGGTTGTAGAAGACAAGCTAGACTCCGAGCAGCAAGACAAACTCCGGAATACCAAGGGGGCAGTGTGATGTTTTGGGGTGGCATTATGCTGGGAGGCAAAATAGATTTGATTTCGTTTCCTGGGAGTGTAACGGCTAGAAATTGCGTGGACCTGGTGCTGCAGCCCATAGTGAGTGGCGGAGTGCCTACGGTGAGAATTTCACTTTTATGTAAGATAATGCTCCTCCACATGCTAGCAACCTCGCGTGACATTATTTCGAAACAGAGGGGAATCGCTATTTTGGACGGGCCAGACCTAAATCCTATTGAACATTCATGGGATTATCTCAAAAGGAAAATTAGATGGCGCCAGAATAGTCCAAGAACCCCACAACAGCTCATCCAAGCCGCCACAGAAGAGTGACAGAATATCACCCCAGAGGAGGTCGAAAACCTAATCCAAAGCATGCCTCGACGGATTCAGGCTTGTATCTGGGCAAGAGGAGGTAAAACAAGCTACTGAGGTCGAGAAAAAAACACCTACTCCGTGAGAAAATAATCATAACATTTTACGTTATCCTAATATATAATGATTCCAGGATATGTTTTGATTATAATCATTGCCTGGCAATGGTATTAATTATCGGGTGGTGGATATATATATATATATATATATATATATATATATATATATATATATATATATATATATATATATATATATATAATAGTGGCGACGAGTTGCCCATATATCTGTTCATGCAATCAAACTGATTTCATGAAAAATATAATACCACCACCCGGTAATTAATACCATTGCTATTAATTACCAGGCAATGATTATAATTAAAACATATATGATATGTTTTCACCCACCTCTTCAAATGAGAAAACCTGATAAACCCAGCAACGCGTCATTATTTATTTACCATAACCAGTTTTCAAATTTTATCTTCAAAACTTTCAATATTCTCACACAAAATTTCACTGTTCTCCTCTATAAAATGTGCACACATAAAAAATCTTGAAGTTAAGGTCAATAACCCTAATTCAAATTTTCATTTTTTTCGGACTTCAAAGAATACGATTCTCCCAAAAAATTGTTTCAGAAATAGTTTAGTGAAGGATCCTTGCAAAACTAACCTGCTACTTTCAAATTTTTTCAAGCTTAGTAGGGTAATTGAGTGTAGTTCTTGAATTCGGTGATCAATTTGATTGAGAAAACTTGGAATTATATATCTAATCAGTTTTTTACGTTGACGTCTTATGATTTTTGCTTGTTAAGCAACTCTCAGTTATTTTCTGTTTTTTTATTCCAGTACCTGATCACAAGCAAGGACCTCAAAAAAGTTATGGCTATTATTTTAACTTTAGGTAATTATATGAACGGTGGAAACGTCACAAGAGGCCAAGCTGATGGATTTGGTCTGGAAATTCTAGGAAAACTGAAAGATGTGAAATCCAAAGATTCCAAAATAACTCTCCTACATTATGTGGTTAGGATGTATTTAAAATCTATCGAAAATCCATTTGATCTCAAACTGAATTTACCCATACCACAACCTGAAGATATAAGGAGAGCAGCTTCTGTGAATTTTGACGACATTAAAGTTGACCTTCAGAAGCTCCAAAAGCAATTAGACGGTAGGAAAGCAAACCCCTGAGACTTAAAAAACAATTCCACTTATGCTAAAATCTAACCCAATTTCGATTGGAATTAATTTATAGTTGGTAATAATTTAATTTTTACAGGTTGTGAAAAAAAGACTCAAAAAGTGATAGAAGCCTCTCATCCCGACAATTTACAACCATTCAAAGATAAAATGACCAATTTCCTAGAACACTCAAAGAAACAGCTTGCTCAAGAACACGAAAATCTAGAAGAATGTACTTTGAAATTTGTACAAACGATGAAATTTTATCTATTCAAACCAAAGACGGGGACGTTAGAGGTGTTCCCACCAAATTCATTTTTTGAATTATGGATTGGGTTCTGTATCGACTTTAAGGATATATTCAAAAAAGAAATAATAAGGATGGAAACAGAGAGGCGAGTAAAATAATTTAGTATTTCTTCAAACATGAATAAATATTTCCCATCGTCAGAAACTAGGACATTATAGCGTTCTTCTATCCATTCTTGTTTTCAGTTTCATCTAGTAATTCATATGCATTCTACTCTTCTATTGTTCGGGCATCTCAGATTATTGGTTAATTTTATATACTTTTCCTACGATATCAATATTACATAATTATTTTTGCGTTCTCAAATTCCATGTGATATGTTTTTCAAAACATAATGCAGACCGACCGATTCATTTAATCGAATTATTATATTTCCAATTCAAAATTATTTTCTTCTAGATTACAAGAGTTGAAGAAAAAGAAAATGAACTGAAATCATCTATGGTTAAAACCAAAGATAGACAAAATGGACTTAAAGCGAAAGTGAAAAGATATCAAGAAAAATTAAGTTAATATAGAGAAAAAGTAGAATATATATATAAATACATACAAATTATTATATTTCTTAATTATCTATATACTGTACTGTAATATATTTATTGTTTTCAACTATTATTTGTATTTGTTAAATTTTTAAAAGTTTACTAAATCAAGAGTAAATATTGATTTTTTATTCATTTGTTTTATTAATTCATTAAACCTATCGTTAAAATATTTTTTCATGCAATAATTGTTACATAATGAATCATGTCATAATATAGTAGATGATAATTATAGGACTATCCAATTAATACTTACACACATGCTTAAAGTCTAAGAATATTGAATATTCCATGCCCTGAAAAATTTACCCTCTACTCTGCAATATGTTGGGGAGTGTGTTATAATATTTGTAATCCTTATCCTTATCCTTATGAAACAAAGGGACCATCTTCACCTTTCTCAAATTTAATTCAGAAAGTCCCACTTCTATTTCAGAAAGTATATAGGTAGGTATTTTCCTTACTTAAAATAGAATTCATCTGGTAGGGGACGTACTGTACACGCTTCAGTGTCACCTATAGTAAATGATGGTGGATGTAAGGTGACTGCTATGAGTAGGTTTAAGACTATTAAAAAAGAATTAAGCTAAATGGAAAAGAATCTTCACAGATAGTAAAAATAAAACAGAACTTTTTACCTTCAATTTTTTGCCTATATAATTTTGGAGGTGGATGGTGTATGCTACATTATAATCTTCAATTTGCTCAAGGTATAACACTTCACTTTGCTCAAGGTGTAACAACCGTTGACCGCTCACAGCTGAGGCGGCAACTTGTGAAATTCGGAAATAAGATTTTATACCAGATTTCATTTTCGACTATAACAATTTCAATTGGTGAGTATGGTGCGAATCGGCTTCCATAGTATTTATAGCTGTCTCCAATTGAGAATGACAGTGAACATACAATTACTAAATTTTGAGTTTGATTTTTCATATGTCCACAATCATTTGGTAGGAGTCATTCATTCGCGAAATTAGCTATAAAAGAACTGAAAAAATTAGTTCGGCTGCCAAGGGGACAGTTAATGCAAATAAATGACTGCAATGAGTAAGTTTAATACCATTAAGAAAGGATTGAGGTAATTAAAAATGGATCTTCATAGATAGTAAAAATAAAACAAAACAATTACTTTTCACCATAAATTTTTTGCCTATAAACTTTTGGCATATTTTAAACGAAGGTTTTGAAGATCAAAAGAATAAATTACGTGATAAGTATGAATATATGTAAACAACTTTTATTTCCATGAGCTCAGCAGATAAATATTTAAAGGCGATATGCAACCTTCTGAATTACCTAAATTTGGTATTTTCTGAGAAACAATTGACTTTTTCTGAATTGCGTTTTCTAGTTTCCGAATTAAAATTGGTGTTTTTTGAATTATGATTGACGGTTCCAGAT
This sequence comes from Cryptolaemus montrouzieri, assembly GCA_013387265.2. NCBI lineage: Eukaryota > Metazoa > Arthropoda > Insecta > Coleoptera > Coccinellidae > Cryptolaemus > Cryptolaemus montrouzieri. The sequence continues at coordinate 87,346,720 of JABFTP020000021.1, read as the reverse complement.
TACAAATGGCACTTTAACGTTTTTTGAATTATATTTAGTTAGTCTGGATTACAAAGGTTGGTTTGTGAATTACAATTGCTTATTTCTAGGTACAATTGATTACGAAATACAAACTGTGATTTCTAAAATACATATAGTACATTCGGAATTACATTTGGAAGTTATGTAGAAACGATTTATTCTAAATAAATGCAAAACTTCGATAAACGTAGCTCTGCAAATATCAGTTGCTGATAAATGTTCGTAGTGCAAAGGTGTTTTAGCTCTAATCTAAGCTCCCCTAAATTTTCTAGATCATTTAAATGAAAATAAGATTCTAAGATATGCGGGAATGCTTGAGACAGAAATGCTTCGAATTAATATTACAAACAGAATAGGAAGCACTCAGAGCATTATTTTGCGTCTCTGGAATAGTTATGGCGTGTCATGAGGTGTACCAGAAAGGCTCCTATGGATCGGTAAGCATTTGAATTAATTGATTATCCGCAAGACTCTTATACTACATAGTTTCTAGACATACTATCTACGGAAGGTTGAGAGAAACTGATTTAGTCATTGGAACAAATTCGAGGTAACAGCCTTTAAATCGGAGGAATCGCACCGCTCGATTAAGATGGGTTCTAGAACCTGTTATCTAGGAGCAAAATCAATAGAATAACTTTTTAGTCATCAGTAAATCTTGCTTGGATTCACGAACAGTTAGTCTATTTATTTGACAACACCTAGCATAAAAACTCGAATTCAATATAACTCAGAGGTTTACAGCTACTGAGGAGGCACAATCATAGACAGGAATTGTGCTTGGTCGTATACCTAAGTCCATTCAACTGGATTGATTTTCATCGGCAAACGATGGTGTTGACAATATTTTGAAACCCATTATTATTTCTAGACTTAACAATGTAGAAAAATATTTCATAATAAATTTGAATAAGAAATAATAATTTAACAGTGAAATTGCCTGATATCATTGTATTTTGAGCATGTGTTTACGTGTAAAATAATATCAAGATAGATATTTTAACAAAGAAATTTTTCGAGATTCAAGATGAAATATTTTCGGAAAGGAGATTTTTTTGAAGTATTTGTATTTAGTAGCAACGATTGATTCCGTAATTCTCTCCAAAGGCGTAATTCCTATTCTTTAATCATGTCAAAGAACGTGCTCATTTTAGATGTAACATCATATGTCCATTCGCTCTAATTATTCTGTATGGATCTGCCTGGTTACATATTTTTTTTTGTTCTAATCCCAATAACTTATTTCATAAATGCTGTTTTCGTCCAAAACATGAAAGAAGTTTGAAACTGAAAATGATAAAAAAATCCTACTCTCGCTTTTAACAACAACAAATAAAATATAGAATATGATACGTTTGAAAGTTTTCCAAAATATTCAAATACAAGTTGAATAACAAAAATAGATTGAACTTAAAATGAGCTGCTTCACTTTGAGTAAAGTGCGACGAGATTCCGCAAATGGATCTAAATCGCTAAAATTTTATCAAGAAAATTTTGACAATTTTGAAATGAATTATAATATTTCAAAGAGATCATACATTGGACGTAACTTCGATCCTCTGACGAGATGTTCTGAACATTTCCATTCATACAAAACTTAAAAACTAATGAAAGAAATGTACGACCATTTACAACAGAACTATTATTACTATATTAAAACGAGTTTTCAAAACATTAACTATAAAAGCAAAATTTTCCTGAATACTTCATCCATAAAATTATGGTGAAGAACACAGTCTCTAATAAAAGCATAATAAAAAAGGGCGCTGCCAGAGAACTGAACAAAGAATAATAATATTTTATTATAATATCGTTAATGTGTTCTTCTAGAAGGAATGCCCCTTTCAAATTAACAGTTTGCCTTCCTAAAATACTTAAACTAGTATAAATGTTACTATCATTTTCTTTCTTGAATCCAGAAGGAACAACAACTGAAACAATAGTTGCGCCATCTGGAAGAACAATTTTGACTTCAGCATCTTCAATCACAACGTCATTAAGAATATGGTCTAGAGCTCGAATTTTCAAGAAATAATCAGTTTTATTCCTGAAAACATACTCGTAAACCGGCACGTAGTATTGAAGGGTATAAGTTGATCTCCATCCTCCTTGGCGTATCGAAAATCTGGGAATAAACTTCAGGGTTTTGGTGCCTTCATACTCACGCAAATAGGTTTTACTATTGTTTCCAATTATGTCAAAGAATTTTATATTTTCCGCAGAGGCAGGAAGATGGGTGTGCATCCAGTAATCACTCTCAGTATTAAAATATGGACCAAGAAGTTTGGGTCCTGTAACATTCAAACAAAAAATTTAAATCGAACTTTATCGAGGATAATACAAATTAAAATCGTCGTCACTGGAAAAATGTATTTGAATGTCTATCTGAAGTTTCATAATGTAATATCGACTATTTCTTTTGTTGGTGTCGTATATAAGCCTACAATAATCAAATAAAATCCTACTTTAAAGTATATATTTGATCCCGCAAAGCCCCATTGCTTATGGGGCATGGCGCTAGAAGTGGGAATACAAAATATGAGAACTGAATTCTGTATGTACACAATATAAACTAAGATAATATTGTATTTCTAGGTCTATTTGATATATTCCTTTGGCCAATACTGAGAAATTATCATTAGGTATTGGGTTATGGAGAAATGAAAATTCATCACGGTTGTTTAATTTGGGAATACATCCACATGTATTTCCAAATTCGGAAAAAAGATTAAGCGATGAAACTGATCTAATCCATTCGCTTCTATCAAACCTCTTTAATCATTAATTTTATTATCGCATTATCTCCACAATACCATAAAAATCTTTCAGTATTAAATACATCAGTAAAATGATTTAGTAGTCAACAAAACTACAATGATAGCGGAGAAAAGCATTACAGTATTTGACAATTGACAGTGTAAAACATCATTCTATACAAGGTGTCTACTATAAAAGGTGCCAAACTTCAGTAGGTGATAATGCAAGTCATTTTCAACAAAAAATGTCCCATAACATTTTTTCGAAAAGTTAATAATTCTCGAGTTATTTAACAAAATTTTTTGCTTCTCTCTATAAAAACAAGAATATCTCTGTTACTCTTACAGCTACATCAAATCTGACCATACCATCGGAAAGACCATTGAATTTGCTATTACTTATGGCAGCAAAAGAAGTTTGTTTACCCGGTGTTGTAAAAGGCTAAATGAAAAAATTGTGAAATGAACAAAATTAGTGGTGTTTTCTTGTTAGCTGTAATACTGAAAACTGATCGATAAGTAGTTGTTTTTTTAGTAAAAACTACTTCTTTCAAATGGTATTTCAACTTTTGAGCTAACTATTTTTTTCCAGCAATATTATAGGTAAGAGTAATAAGAACATAAAATTCAAAAACGCAAATATCTTCAATTAGATAATGAAACATGAACAGGAACTAAGAAAAATTAATGAACATATTTTCACGAAAGAGATTTAACAACTAGGTTTTGAACAGGTTCAAAATGTCTTCCTCTTTCTTGAATGCACTTAACACATCCTTTTCTCGAACTATCAACTACTCTTTGAAGTTCAATGTGTTTTTGACTCATTTCGTTGCAACAGATTCGAATCCTTTCAATTAATTCTTCTCGAGTATTAACGTGAATTCTTTAAACATTAGTCTTCAATCTCACCGGCCCGAATCAGTCTATCCATTTCTCTCCAAATCTCTTAGCCATCCAGTTCTGGACCATTCTAGAATTATGAGCCGGGCAGCCGTCCATTTGAAACCAAAGGTGATGCCGAGTAGCTATAGGCATTTCTTCCAGAACGTTCATTATTTCGTTATTCAATAGATTTGAAAATTCGTTTGAATTGAGACGATCGGGAAGAATAACTGGCCCGACAAGCTGTCCCCTCCTTAACCCCAACCTCACATTTACTCTCATCTCGTGCTCAGAGTGTGACACAATAGTGTCGTGAGGATTTTCCGTATCCCATATATGGGAATTTCTCAAATTTATCATACCAACTTTGGTAAAAGTTGCCTCATCCGTCCATAGAATTTTATCTGACCCCCCAATCCTGCAATATATTCATGTACCACCTACAAAATTGCAACCTCAACTCACTATCCACTGGCAATAGGTCTTGAACCTTACTCAAATGGTAAGGATGTAAATTATTCCGCTTGAGAACTCTATAAACCGTGGAATGATGAAGTCTTAATGTAGCACCAATTCTCCGAGTTCTTGTTGTAGGGTCCTCGCGAACAGCTTGCAATATTGCAGGTGCTTGTCTCCATTGCTGAGCATTTCCACCACCTTCTCTAATTTTTAAACCACTGAATGAACCAGTTTCACCGGAGCACCTAAACACTTCAACAAATGTCGTTCTGCAAGTTTGCTGTCTGTTTGGAAAGAGCAATGCATACTCCTGCACTGCTGCACGGGATTTGCAAAGCCATAAACAAATAACATATCTCTATATTCAATATTTGAGAAACTAGGCATGTTTTCTTTCTGTCGAAAAAGAAAATGGAATCGTAAAAGGGGAAAATATAAACTTCAATTCATTAATTCATTGATTGACAGTTCCTGTCAAATTCTAAATATTTTATTTGTTTTAAAATCTGTGATTTATTCTTTCACGGTTCTTTTTCTAATTTTCTTCTTCTAATCCGAGAAAGATTCCTAGTTTCTTAAACATTCAGTATCTAGATATGTTATTCGTTTATTGCTTATTATTTATTGAAAAGTCATTTGTGGAATTGTTTAGACGCTCCGGTGAAACAAGCTCATTTGTGATCCAAGGATAAGAGAATTTAATGTTCTTACTATTACTCTTATCCATGATTTTGCTAGTAAAAAAATAGTGAGCTCAAAAGTTGATATACCGTTTAAAAGCCAAATAAATGTAGTAGTTTTTTCAAAAAAAAAAACGGCTACTTATCGATCAGTTTTCAGTGGTACAGCTAACAAGAATATACCACTAATTTTGTTCATTTAACAATTTTTTCATTTAGCCTTTCACAACACCCGGTATACAAAACTTCTTTACCATTCTTATAGCAAATTCAATGCTCTTTCTGATAGTATGGTCAGATTTGATGTAGCTATAAGAGTAACAGAGATATTCTTGTTTTTATAGAGAAGCAAAAATTTCGTAAAATCAAGAAGTGTTAAATAACTCGATAAATATCAACTTTTCGAAAAACTGCTATGAGACATTTTTGTTGAAAATGACTTGTACTATCACCTAATGAAATTTGGCACCTTTTATAGTAGACACCCTGTATATTGCTTCTTTTTACAGATATGGAAATACATTAAATATTAGCATTTTTTGAAGAGTCAAAGAAAATGGAATATTTCGAAAACCTTACTTCCGTACTATTGACACCTGAAACACCTTATAGAAAGGGTTTATCCAATGCAAAAGAAATAGACAAATATATGCTAAATGCTGCTAAATATATTACAGAACTCTCTTTTTTGGAAATTATTCTCAAAATTCTCGTTTCTTGGTTAATCATCAAAGCTTACCTGCATTTTCAACAACAACCTGATCCTCAACCATAATTTTACCAAAGTGTGATACAAAGATACTCCTCTCTAACCTTTTCACGTGGAAGACTGGTATTGGACTGGTGAATTTCAGAATAATCTCTTTATATGTATACGGTTTCACATTTTGGGCATAAAAAATTAGCATATTCTTAACTGAAGAATCATGAATAATAGAAGTCTCAATATTCTTGTTAAATGATGGATCTGTCACGAACATGTAACGATAACTTATGGTATAATATTTCGAATAAAATACAGTATTTCCTTTCCACATGAATGAATGCTCTTCGTCATATTTACTGAATTTCGTTGCTGGTACTAATTTTGAAGGATAAATTAAACGTATTTTCAGTTTGAACTGTTCCTTAGGAAGAATTGCTCGACCCAAGTTAACGATATACGTGGTGGTATTTGTCTTATAATCAGCTTCATAGTAAAGAGTTTCGTTATTTCCATCAGTAAATGTCGTAAAAGCAGGACCATCTTGCAATTCGAACGCATAATTTTCCACTGGATTGGCACCAATATTTTGAAGAGTTATTTTGTATTTACTTTTTACTATATAAGTGGTAATATCTATCAATCTAATAACTTGTACATTTCGAATATCGGTTTTACTGCTTCTGTACTAATTTCTTGAAGGAAATAGAGAAGAAATGATAGTATACCTGCTGACCACATTGTGACAGGAAATTGTGCAATTTTAGACATAAAATACCTGAACATTTTACGTTGTATCTCAAAGCCCACTGTTTTCTATAAATAATAATTAATCGTAATATCGATTCAAGAAATTCCCGATACAGAAATAATGGAAACGAAGTTTTTAATAATTATTTCTGTTGAATTTCAGATATTTTGGATCAATGGATGAATTGCATATAAAAAGTAAAAATTGCGAAATTTAATAATCTAGATATATTTTTCTTTCAGTAGTGATACAGTGGAACTAAACAACAATAAACAACTTCCAATAACGATAGGTTCCTCAAAAATACTGATTCCAATAACTATTTTATTTTCCACCCGATTTTAAGAGTTTAGTGACGTAGTTGACGGAATTTTCATTTTTAAGACTGAAATGTGAACATTTGTGAAGAATTCCAGGCTTAAGTAGAAACATTCATTTTTTTTTTGTGTACCTTATGTATTTTTGAATATAACCAAGATGATATTTAAACATAATAACAAGAATTTCATATTCTAGGATCTTCCAATGAATCTGGCATCTACAACAATTAATATAAGTGCTATTTAGATACTGCCCCAATATTTAGAATATAGAATTCTAATAAGCTGCTCACCTTCACGATGACAGTTTTCTGCTCGCATACTCCAACAAGCCATAAAATAAAACATCCGATAAAGTTTTGAACTTCCCAAATGCTTTGAATAAGCCAAATGGATCTTTTAGAGATCATTTTCTAAAAGTTTGGACAATGACATATGGTTGTAATAGGGCTTGAATGATGTGGGTTTTAATTTATGGTAACCAAATATCGAATTTGGCATTAATAAAGGATCATTCAAAAATGTTGATTGAATAATTACACGATCAACCACTCACATTCAGGAAAACTATTTAACTTTTATATGTTTGTAAATGGATTTACATTTATTTTGATTGAGGACCTTAAAATTTAGTTTTATTGAGAATAACATTAAAAACCAAGTTTTACTCTCAATTGATGAATAAGATTTTGAAATAATTCATTTTATTTCTTTCAATAATACTTTGTACTTCAAAAACTGAAAATACAATACATATCCTGAGAGACTGGAAACATGGTAACACTTTCTATACAATTCTTGCTAAATTTTTTTCTATACTAACTTTCAAGGACATAAATAGAAGAGTAAAGTTCTTTTTATACCACTTAAAATTATAATCTAGATGGATTCTCCAATTTTCATCCAGAAATTTTTTATAGAATTCACTCATTTCCTCGACAGTTAGCTGACGTTTCTCTTTGCCAGGTATTTGATGACTTTCAATGAATTTCTGTCGATCCTGGAAAGACATGATTTAGAATTCAAAATTTATGTAAATCATATACTTACTTCGATAAATCTAGTATTATGATTTGACCAAAATTGTTGGTTCCAATGATGAGTAGCATCTTGCATCTGGCGAAGCTGTTCTTGTAACTTAGTTTCACTGACAAGCCTTCTCCTAATGATTGGTCTCAAATTAGAAACTGGGTCTGGGGGTCCTATAAGATCCACCTCATCTGTATGCAGTGTAATAACTGGACCTTCTGTGGTCTTTTCTAAGAACACTGTATTTTCAACTCTAGTGCTTTTGTGTCTACAAAACTGATACATAAAATATAAGAAAGAAAAGTTTACATGAATAATCAATCTATAAAATATTTATTATTACATATGATTAAATCATTAACTTATGTAATACTTACGGTCGAAATATATTTACAATGCCGGAATTTGTTAAGAATTTTATGTTGTTGAGATAGCATTATTGTGAACTCAAATTGTTTTACTAACAGCATTTAAATGAATCATAATTATTTTTAACGTTCGTATTTTTGTTTGGAACTCAAATTCGCCCTACATCTATGCCCTCCTTCGACCCTCCTGACAGTTTCAAGTAGCGAGACACTGAGTGACAATCTATGGCATAGAATTGAGTACTCTTCTTCATTAAATTGTTGAACAGTGGCATCTCGTATATGTCCGTACGGTATCACTTTTCATTGTTAATTAAAAATAATTTATACGATATCATTTTTTTTTAAGTATTACCTCTGAACCTTCTTCACATTTTGGGGGTGCAAAGAGTTTAGAGTTTACTCGTAATGGAGCGGGAATTTTTCTGATAGATTGGGTTCATCTGAATTGCTAAACCTTATACCACCCCAACTGAGAAACCGTGAGGTGGTGGTATTAGACTTCTTAGCTCATCACTTCAATGAGCGAAAAGCATTTTTGCTTTGCCTATTTTTTTTCCGATTTCTTCGCAAATATTTTTGAAATAAGCTAGGAAATTTGCAATATTGGTGAAGCAATTTTAGCTCATGTTACCAACATAAAAAAGAATGGGAAACAATAAATACTGTATATCATTTAGATGGATTACTATACTATGAAAGCTCTACCTGATCCTTTATTGTTTATTCACTTTGTAATGTGTTGCCAGTGCATAAAAAGTTCATACTGCAGTCCCTTGGAGTAAAAAGGGAATATACAGTTATACACTTCGCGACAATCTCAAGGTGCATTTTGATTGGAGCGTTTAGACGCTTGTTTCGAACGTCAAAATGGTCATGTGACCATTTTTTCTATGAAATCATGACGCACCCATAAAAAGGGGTTTTCAGAGTCAAAACTGTCACTTATTTTAGGTTAAAACACTTTTTTGTTGTTGAATGTTTCATCTTTTAACAATGTGCTTGGGAACTTAGCCCATTTACACAGTAGACCTACAGCTTATAGTGATTTCCGAACCACTCTTCTAGACCGTGCAAAGCTAACTGCCACCACAAGGGTAAGTTATCTGGTCTTCAGAAGTTTATGCCCTCTTTGGGCGACTTTTCTAAGTACCACAATTTTTGTTCAAGGACAACATCCATAACTTGAACCCGGATTCGAACCAAGGGCCTCGGCTAAGCATATTCCTACATACTAGCTCACTAAACGTGCAGCTACCTATGCGGCTGTTAAAACACTCAATTGATAAATACGAAGTCTATTTTTTATTGATTTGGTATCATTTCTGAAATCTTAAGTGTTATAGATTGCGAAATTCTTTTTTCAAAATCTTTATGTTGTTCGAGTATCGAAGGCTATTATTACGCAAAAACTATAAAAAGAGACTTAGTCATTTTGTATCAAAGAAAACTGATTGCCTAAGGTTTTTATTGGCAACCCTTAAAGACCGAAAATATAAACTTGTCTCTTATCTCTTCTAGCGTCTGCCGCTAAAAAGTTCAGAAATCCCAACTTTTTAGCGTCAACGCTGAAAATCACGTGACTATCCGAATCAGCATCAAAACTCTCTAATGAACATTCATTCATAAAATTTCAGGCCCTGGGTCAAAACACTTTTAGTACTCTGAAAGAAATATACATTTTCTGTCACTTTGTTAAATATACCAGGTACTTAAGTCCTCCTCCGGCTCCACGAAAACGTTCCATTTGAATTCCTTCCTTTTATAGATACCATATTATTTGGATAGGCACGAATCGAATTTAGAATATACACGTTTGTGGATAGCACGTGCTGTGTTATTTATTTTTACGGCTTCGTACATAACCTCAAAATTAACATGTTTGTGCATGAATCGCAGTAACTGTCAGAAGTTAGTAGATTTTATAATTTATATTGTACAGTTTGGAGATATGGAACTCTGGAACACAAGAAAGTTACAGGCTCCACCTACATATACATATGAAGAGAAAAAAGCTGGAAGTATAGGTACGTTTTGACCAAATAATAGGGATGTATTACAAGCGTACAGCTTGATCCGTTGATTTCATTTTACAGATATTGATCATTTTCGCATTCTTCTGCAAGATGGAATCAAATTCTATAATGAGCAATATTTTATGAAGTTAGAAACAACTTTATTATCAAGGGTCACATACAGGATGAAGGCCAAATTTCGAAACTCTAAAGATTTCCAAACTCTTGAGAAGGTGAAAAAATGTGTAATGATATTTTCTCAAATGGATGTGTCTAAAAAATTGGAACACCTGTTATCAGTTTTGCCCACTACTAATGATGACCAAGTATTTTTGCCTACTAAAAATATGGTAGATTTCATTTTGGTGCTATTACAAGGGGTGGGAAAAATACTAGACAGAACTATTGAAATGTGCAAACTCACTGCTGAGTATTATGAATGTAGGTTCCGTTTAGGCCATTTTTGGAAAATAGCACTTGTTGCTATTGGATTAGTTTCAAGGATACATATCCTATCATTGAATATTGTGAAATTCACTTGTCTTTTTTATGTGAGACTCCTGCCATATTCTCATAAATTAAAAAATTCTGGAACAGAATGGCTGCCCAAAGATTATGTTCTCCCTAAAGATTTGAAAGAATGGTTGAACATTGAATGGTCCAAATTTGATGAAGTTATAGAAATTCCTGATAAAGAATTTGATACTCCATTCTTTAATCTAGTGGAAGACTCAGACGATGATGATGTTGAATTTTGTGATGAGTATATCGAGGTAAGCATCAAGAAAAAGTTATATATTGATTATGCCTCACTGACTACTGTCTAAAAGACATTACCTTATTCTCACTTTTACGCAATGGAAATATCTGTATATGAGAGGAACTACCAAGTTTCAAATACAACTTTTATGAATATTTTATGGCTTATTTATTATGACATGCAAAATTTAGATGTTCTTAATTCCTTCTTCAAGTTAATTGTGCAGAAAATTTATCATAAACAATTGAGTCACAAATAGCATCACTGCAGTCTGCTGTGATATGAAAAAACATGAGTTCTGTTATTTGGGAGAGTCAATTTTGATTTTATATACATAATCATAATAGAGATGTTTTTCAAATTATTTATCAGATCGCACTCTTCATATAGAACAGAGTTACATCTCAAAATTTTTTTTTTGAGTTAGCTAAGGAACTGGAGTTTAAATGGGATAGATTGTTATGTTTATTTCATTCTGAGTCCGTAAGAAAGCATGTGTAATTTTGTTCTATGAAGGAAAGAGAGAGCATTTCAATCATGTTTTCCTGAAAATAAAAAATTTTGAATTATATTTCTATTCCACAACGAATGCGATACATTCAGATTAATTATGATTATTTTGGTGTTGAATTTTATCATATTTCAACGATATTTTCCAAATATGGTATCTTGATTATCAAAGTGTCATTCTTTTATTCTAAAGAATAATGAGAAATTCTCTAAATATTCTTTATATTGTTCTAAATGAAGCTGCACATCCCCTGTAAATATTGTGTTACGATTCCAATTTGTATGTTTTCAAAATCAAGATTGTTTCAAATCTATACAGTGTGAGTGTAATCTTTTTTCAAATTAGGACTCGAAATTTTTTAAAGAAGTTGCAATACTCCGTGATGAATAGTTCTGGAAATACAGGATGTTTCATCTGAGAAAGATTAATCTGACATTTTTCATGATAGATTCAAAAATTTGCAACGCTCTGTTACGTGAACTTTCTTATCGAAAAAACAATTCCTGGTGTCAATTTGGTGTGAAGGAAATCATAGCTGTAACACCCATTAACTCTTCTTAAGACTCTTGATAGGAAATCAAGGTTGAGTGACACCTCATTTGGCAGATATTTTGAATAGACAAACATTACTTACTTCATTATTTAGAATGGTAAAAAAGAAAGCTGTTTTCGTCTTGCATATATTATTGCATTATAATTATTATCGTGGACTTATGCACTATCTCAGCTGTTAGCTGGATATAATTTACCTTTCCCAGATTCAGCAATCAAAGGGAATAGGCTCGATTACAATATACTTGACATAAATTTCCTAACTATTCTACATGTATTAAGAATTACAGCTTTTTGCATTTCTATATAGGTATTCTTATGCAATTCTAATTTCTTTAGGCTATTATGCAAAGTTTTGGGTATTTACCCAGTCGAGGGTACGATGACAGGAATAATATCTATTTTATCGAGGTGCCACATCTGCTCAATCTCAATAGCAAGGTCTGTGTATTTGGACTTTTTCTCCTGGAACTTGTTCATCTTGCTGTTATTATTCGATATGGCGACATCCACCAGCATTGCTGTTCTGGCTCTCTTATCATACACCACTATGTCGGGTCTATTATTCGTCACCATTCTGTCAGTGATAACAGGCCTAACGTAGTATAATCTGATAGAATCATTTTCCAATACTTGTAATATGGCTGGAAGGTATTCAGAACTCTGTACTTGTGTGCAAGTTTCTGATGGATAATGTTGCACACTTGATTATGTCTGTGAAGATAGTCCATATTGGCCAATTGTTCGCAGCCGGACGTAATATGCTGTATAGTCTCCGATCTTATATGGCATTTTCTGCACTTATCTGTTTGTAATGTTCCGTCCTTAGTAATAAATTTTTTGTAGTTTGTAGCGATCACTTGGTCTTGAATGGCCATAAGGAATCCTTCTGTTTCCGCGAATAATTCTCTTTTCATCAACCGTTTGTTGGAGGCTTCTTTGTCGATGTGTGGTTGATTAATCTCATGGTGATGTCGTCCATGCAATTCCTTTCTTGGCCATTGCTCTTGTTTTTCAGTATCTGATAGGAATGGTAGATTTAGCAGGTCATCTCTGGTAGCAAGATTTAGAGGTGTATATCCCTTATCAGCCAACCATTCCACTCTATGGAGGTCAGAAGTGAGAGCTTTTGTAGAGAAGAATTCTCTGAGATTTTTTATCTGTTTGGTGTATAAATTGACAAGATCTATTAATCCGCGTCCTCCTTTCTGCTTCAAAGTTGTTCTTATCACAGACGATTTTGGATAATGATTGTTGTACTTTGTCAGCATCGTTCGGGTCTGCCTTTGAATATCATCCAGTTCTGTCTTAGTCCATCTGACTATTCCAAATGAGTAAAGAACACTGAAATGGCGTAGGTGTTGATTGCCTTGACTAGATTCCCTAAGTTCAACATTGATTTCAGCACAGTCTTCAGACGCTGACTGTATTCTGAACGAATCTTCTCCTTTGACTGTTTTTGGTCTAGCAATTCGGCTTGTTGGTATCCTAGATATTTGTAGGTTTCGCCATCCCTCATGCTCTGTATAATATTACCGTTTGGAAGTTGTGTTTCACCATCTATGACTTTCCCTCTTTGGGTGTTCAGGTGTCCGAAGCATATTATTTGATATCATCCATATAAAGCAGATGGAGATTGTATCTATCCTATCCTATATTATTATTGTTATTATTATTAATTTTGAACTGCTCAGTGGTGTTTACCAGATCAGTGGATCACTTTTAATTGTGTGAAGTTAAATTTGAGAATGTGTCATTCAGCTAAAAAAGAACCTACAGATTTTGACATTCTTCAGTTGTGGGGTTAAACATTCTGGCCTGGAAGAAGGCTGCGCATTGTTTACAACACTTACTTGAATAAGCCTCAAATAAATCAACCCTCAGTCAGTAAAACTGAAACCAAGTTTTGGAAACAAGGTTCTGTTAGAGATCGGTCCACGTTAGGAAGTCCCAAATTTCCTAATGATACCCAACTAGACATTTTCATAAGTTTACAAGGATCCCTATCAGCCAACAAGATAATTTGCTTTGGATCAAGAAGCAAGTCAAAGTGTTTATGAAGTGTTATGAATTTTATTCCATACTTTACACTCCCATTGTGTAATTTCCAAATTTTTATAAAGCATTTCTCAGAACCATCCCCTGATTTTGATAATATTGATCACCCAAGGGAAAACAAAGGAAAATGGTCTTGTAAATCTGTTATAAATTAGAACTTTTAAGAGGCCACGGCATTATAATGATACTACGCTTTTTATTTTCATCAGATGATTCTGGCTTGGAGTGCAGGCTGTATAGCAGCCCTGCCACTGAGACCAAGTGATCTATTGTGTGTATAATAAATAATAATAATTAATCTAAATTAGTTTTTTTTTCAAGTTATCATTTCTCTCTTTTTATTTCTGACATTTAATTAATATCGTAGTAGAGTCTACAAACTCACAATTATTCCAGGTTGATGAAGATGAAGATTTAGAAATTGTTGAAGAATTCAAAAAAGTTAATAGGAAGAAAATCAAACCTATAGATTTGGATGATAGTGTTATTATCTTGAGAGGGTTTGACTCTGACAACGTGGATACAGGATATGTCTTATCTGAAGAAAGTACTGAGGATGATGATGTTGAGTTAAACACAAAAGCAAATAATGCAAGTATTTCATTTTCTCATACCATTTGGTGAGAACATTCTAATAATCTGGTTTTTGATAAAATGGATGGTTGAATTAATAACTACAAATTGCTTATTATACAGAATTGTGTAAATATGGGAAAAAGACGAAGATATTTATTGATACAAATTTCATCTGTTTATAATTTTCTTTCAAACTTTCACAGAGTATCACTAGAAAAATAGAAATAATTCAAAATATTTAGTTGATACAAGGTTCGTACAATAAGTCCTCATGAAGTTTGAGAGATGATTTGTTTTGAGTAAACTTTATTCCCACTAGATATTTGGAGTTTCACTTGTGTGTATGAAGAGGTTTTGTTTTTATCGTCCGTTGTACTTTGTTTGTTCAGAAAAACGGAGAAAAGCAAGTTTTCTGGCAGTGATTAAATAATTCAAAAGGCTTAACTCCAAAAAAAATTAACGCAAAGTTAGAGGTAGTTTATAGGATTATTTAGAATAGGGTGAACAAATTTACACGAGACGTCCAGTAGAAGTGACTACATCCGACATAACGGCCTTTGTGGGCAGCACTCAGGCCGTTTGGCCCATTGTCCTTGCCATCTTGTGTTTTGCGCTTTTTGCGCTTGTCTTTCGATGTGATTGTCCCAATTTAGTTTGGCGTCAAGCATCACACCTAGGTATTTCACTTGTTTTACTAGTGTTAGTGTTGAAAAGAATGATGCTTGCCTTGAAGGGCGGTAGTTTCCTTTTTCGAGTGAATAGAATCATGTTTGTTTTGTTCGGATATATAGACAGGTCGTTCTCTCTGCACCATCGTTCAGTCATTTGCAGAGCGTTCTGCGCAACTTCACATATGGTGCTGAGGTTTATTCCACGAACAAGGAGGACGAGATCGTCGGCATAGCCCATCCCGCACGAGGTTTCAAAGAAGAGGAGATAGTACTCCCCCCTGTGGACATCCCCTGCTGGCGATCACCCAGACGGTCGACTCGCCGAGGTGAGCCTCGATCCGCCTGGTCGACAGGAGACGTCCCACCCACCTTGCTATGGTTTTGTCTACTTTCCTATCTACGATAGCTTCATCTATTGATTTATATAGTGTGTTGTTGAAAGCTCCCTCTATATCTTGGAATGTTCCTAGAGTGACTTCGCCTCCTTCCAGTCCTTTCTCTATATACCCTACTAAGGAGTGTAGTGCTGAGTCGACTGATCTACCTTGCTCGTAGGCATGTTGAGTGATATGTAGGGGGTGCTCCACTAGGGTGTTCTCCCTAAGATATCTTTCTACTAGTCTGTCCATAGTCTTCAGTAGGAAGGAGGTGAGACCAATTGGTCTCAAATCTTTGCCGATTTTATGTACGATCTTGCCTGACTTGGGGATGAAGACAACCCGAACCCTTTTCCAGGGGTCCGGAATGTATCCCGAAGCTAGGCAGGATCTGAAGATGTGGATTAACTGCATAAAAATTTGGTCCATACCTATATGCCATCTGCTCTTGGTGCTTTATATGGTTGAAAGGTAGTTAGTTACTGCCCATCGAATCTTTTCCACTCATTGAGGCTGTGTTCCAGTTTGTTTTGTCGGCATGTCCATTGGATTCCTGGATTGCTGTGTTGTCGATGAGGAAACCCGGAAAGTGAACTTCCGCCAGGTGCCTGAGTGTTTAATCCTTCGTCTGTGTTTTTATTCCTTCCGGTGTATCAAGAATTTGGATGTCTGTCGGTCCCGCTGCAGAGAGGATGCGACGAAGACGGTTTTCCTCCGCTACACTCTCTACTTCCTCGCAGTAGGAATGCCATTATTCTTTTTTGGATTTTTTGATCAATTCTTTGTATGCCTTCTGGGCTTCCTTGTAGTTGTCCCAATCGCTTTTTGTGCTAGTGATCATCGCTTTATTTAGAAGTCAGGAACAAGACTTCTTTTCTATTCGATGTGACGAAAGTTGGTTCATTTTCTTCGTTGAGAAGAGTAAGGTTTGTACTGTGGAGATATTCGACTAGCTTTTCTCCCCTGATGTGGTTGCCTCGGCTTTCCCATAGAATATAGTGAGCGTTGGCATCACACCCAACGACGAGTGACCAGTCTTGTGTTTTACAGTAGTTCACCAATTCCTGTAGTTCTTCTGTTGGAGGTGTTGTTTGTGAGTCGTAGAGGAAGTATGCTGAGCATACCACAAAGGTACTATTTGTGCAACCTTTTCCATAACAAGGTTCTGTTAGAGATCAGTCCACGTTAGGAGGTCCCAAATTTCCTAATGATACCAGACTGGACATTTTCATAAGTTTACAAGGATCCCTATCAGCCAACAAGATCATTTGTTTTGGACCAAGAAGCAAGTCAAAGTGTTTATGAATAAAGTGTAATGAATTCTATTCCATACTTTACACTCGCATTGTATAATTTGTAAACTGTTATAAAGCATTTCTGAGACCCATCCCCTTGAACTTTATAATATTGATCACCCAAGGGAAAACAGAGGGAAATAATCTTATAAAACTGTTATAAAGTAGAACTCCTAAGAGGCCTGGGTATTATAGTGATACCTCATTTTTTATTTTCATCCGATGATTTTGACTTGGAGTGTAGGCTGAATAGCAGCCCTCCACTGAGACCAAGTAGTCTATTGTGTGTATATATTTGATGGCTTAATTAATCTAAATTAGCTTTTTTAAGTTATCATTATTCCTTTTTTTATTTCTGACATTTAATTAATATCTTGTGTATACATCATATGCTTCAAATAATTATACAGACTACATTTTATATAATTATCATATTTGTATTATTCACTTGTATTTAAAGAGAATATACATAACTAAAGCAAATTGAGCGAGCATTCCTGAAAAAGTTGCACTTTATTTTGTGAGACTGAGACATAGTTGCACTCTATTTTATAAGTTGTTAGTAGATCTAATAATAAATAAATATGTTGAAGCCTCCTCATCTTAGAGTTGAAAAAGTTTGGGTAATTTATATTATGAATTGTTTCACTATATTACCATGAACACGTTTGTTTTTTTTCAATTGAAATTTCTTGTTTCTTCACTTCATAATCACTTTATGTGAAGTTTTGTTGAATAAATGTAGTAGAGTTTACAAACTCAAAAGCAAATAATGCAAGTATTTTATTTTCTCATACCATTTGGTGAAAACATTGAAATAATGTGGCTTTTGATAAAATGAAAAGTTGAATTAATAACTACAAATTTTTATTTTAAAAAATTATATAGAATTGTGTAAATATGGAAATAGATTTAGATATTTATTCATACAAATTTTATCTGTTTACTATTTTCTCCAAATTTTCAAAAATTATCACTAGAAAAATAGAAATAATTCAAAATATTCAGTTGATACAAGTTTCGTTCAATAAATCCTTATAAAGTTCAAGAGATGGTTTGTTTTAGTAAATTTCATTTCCACTAGATATGTGGAGATTTATCGTATTTATGAAGAGGTTTCTTTTTATCGTCGTTTGTACTTTGTTCATTTAGAAAAATGGAAAAAAGAAAATAATTTAGCAGTAATTAAAAAATTCATTAAGCTTAACGCCAAAAAAAAAAACGCAAAGTTAGATGTAGTTTATGGGATTATTTAGAATAGGGTGAACAAATTTACAGGGGACGTCCAGTAGAAGTGACTACATCCGACATAATTGCCAATATAATTTTACGTGATTAATAAATGAAAGTGGTCAAAATAGTTGAGGTATCAGTCATATAGGTACCGCATTTTAATGGAGAATGAATCCAACCGAGTGGTCTTTGACCTCGAGCCTTTCTTAACGCTGTTTTTTGACAAGTTTCTGCGTCAATACATAAATGTATGTATATATGTAAATTGACTTGTACATAAACCATTATCTTCCACAAATAACGTGATAATCAATACAATTCTTAATCTAACGCTTATTAAAGAAGGCGCAAAAGTGAATTCGGTCGTTAAAGTCATTTTGGTTACTTGGAAAGAGAAATAAACGAAAAATCAGTAACTTTAGATTATCTTGTGTTTTTATAGCACAAGTTAATCGAAAAAATCAAGAGAAAAGTATTTGAAAAAGAAGAGAGTTATTTTCCGTCAAGACAATGCATGAGTGCGCACGCCAGTTTAGTTGCTTACATCGTGGATTTGAAAATCGAAATGTTACCACACCCACCTCACTCACTAGATCTAATGATTTCTTCATTCCCAAACATGATTCTTGCCAAATGCGGTAGTCTTCGTCGTAACAGACCTATTTTGAGGAACTTCTGCAATATTACATTTCAGAAGGCTTACAGAAGTTGGAAAAACACTTGAAAGAATATAGGGCGCATGAATTAGTTTATGTTTATGTAAGAAAAAGAACCCACAATAATCTGTTTTACTATATTTTTCTAGGGCCTTTTTGAACGACTCTCGTAAATTATTATTTATAGGGCTTCATTAAAACATATATATTGATTGGTAATAACTTTTAATCATTTGAAATCGATAATTGAAATCCAAATATCTCACAAATTCAGTTATTTCAGGTTATTGAAGATGGCATAGAAGAACTTAACAAACAAAACAAGAAAAATAACATTAATTTTGGTAGAAGTGTCTTGCCTGTTGATGATTCTGATGACATAGATATAGGCGAAGTCATATCATCTGATGATAGTAACGAAGATGATTCAGAATCCATCACTGAAAATGATGTAAGTTCCATATTCTTCCATGTTTGCTTATGATTCATAGTTTCATAAAAAAATTGAAATCTCAAAGAACAAACATCAATGTGATAAATTTGTTTTGGAGTTTTGTTTCAAGTTTCAAATTTTCACATAATGTGTACAATATACTAAGACAGAAAACACTAAGACTCTGAGATTGATCATATTGAATAAGTTAATTTTACAAAATGAAATACAATGTATGCCTTTTATAATGAAATTTTTTCACAAATGGCAATGTAAAACATTATAATATTCCAACATTGAATCGGCAATTATAAGTTTGAATAGAAACGATTTTGAATGTGAAAACTAGTATTTTGGCATTGGAAACAGATTCTAAAGCCAGCAATACATTTTGAATTGACAGTGGTGACTGAAAACCAATACCAATATATAGAAAGGCTATTGGCCTTGCTTCTCAAGGTGAGCACCTTGAGTATAGAGTTCATTTGCAGTGCCTAGTCCCATTATTTTCACAGCACTGTATTGTAACTATGTTGAATTGAGTTTTTTTCTAGTGCTTCTAATTCTTGGGAACTAACTTAAAAAATCAATAATAAAGAAAACGTTAATCTCTGCTCATTATTTAATGTTTAAAGTTCTAAACATTAACTTCAGGTAAATTGGTACTTTGATTCGCAATCCCTGAAATTAAAGTAAATTTGCAAGTTAGATCACGATGTTACTATCCCATGTTATGTCCTCGCCCTATAGCGTTGAAATTATACTAGTGCCTCCATCATCATTGGTGAAATTAACTGTTTAACGAGAAAAATTACTGTGAAACCTTCAAATAAGTAGTATTACAACTAATTACATTGTAAGAAAAAGAAAAAAATAAATAATTTCTTAGAAGGCTTAATTTAATTGTTTTCAAAGCTTAATCCGGAAATTTCTTGTTGATGAGTCAGTAGCGGGAATTTCAAAAAATTCGAGACATTTTGAATAGTATGATGAGCACTGTAAGCATCTCTGCGAAGTTTGTGGTCAGAATCCATCATTAGTTGGGATTTCATAGATTATATATGATTGTGCAGCTCTTTCAAGTTGTTTGTATTACAGAATATCTATCAGCCAAACATTCAATTCTGTTCACCCAAAATAAAAAATTCAAGGCCGAATTACAATTAATTCATTTTATTGGGATTTGAATTGTGGAGGCCGTTACTTGATGTAGATCCATGATATAAATGAGATAAAACACAAGGTTAAACTTTGATCTACACTTTATTTGAAAAAATTCGACGACGTTTCGCTGACACAGCAGCTTTATCAAGAATGAAAAATAGAATGAAGAGTATGGTATTTTAAACAAATCGTAGAACAAGTTGGATGAATAACAGGAAAATCCACACCGAGCCATTGTACAGTTAGTATGAAAGGTAATAAAACTAATTGAACAAGTTAAGTAGGGTGAGTAATTCAAATCTACCTGTTCATTCAAAAGCTTGTCCGAATGTTTGTATCTATTTATTTCTAATGCTTCTAGGAGATCTAATTTTGAACTTTTGATTTTATATGTAATATGTCAAAGTTTTATTGAATGAATGGTTTTCTTTTATTAGGTGGTTTGAATAATTTGAATCAGATTTATTTTTATCGAAGCTACGTTTATGTTCAGATGTTCTTATGCCAAAACTCCTATAGGTCCTACCGATATAAATTTTATCACAAGAACCGCAATTGAGTTTATAGATTCCTGATTTACTTGATTTTTCAACACGAGATTTATTATTTTAATATGTTTACCTAAGTTATTAGAAGTTTTGAAAGCTATATTAAGATTTTGTTTGACGAGAAAGGATTTAATATTTGTACTTGCAGAACCGCAGAATGTTAAACTGTTGAATATTTTATAGTCTTTATGAATAGGATATACTTCATTTATTGCTTTTGATAGAGTTTTTACGAATGATAAGATCTATCATATCCGGATTATATGAATTATTAATGGCTATCTGTTTGATGATGTTTAACTCTTTATTATAATCTTCTACTGATAAAGGTAAATTGAGTAACCGATGTACCATGCTGTTTAAAGCTGCAACTTTGTGTTGAATGGGATGTAATGAGTAGTTATGTATGATTGTATCAGTATGTGTTAGTTTACGAAAGACCGAAAAAACATGATTATTATTTTGTTTAGTGATTTTAAGTCCAAAAATTTATGGAATCGTTCTGTTCAATTTCTATCGTGAATTTAATGTTCAAATGGATGGAATTAATGAAATTAACAAATAAGTCTAATTGACGAGTAGTCCCAATGAAACATACTAAGATGTCGTCAACATATCTATACCAATAAAGAAATTTGGAAATGAGTGGATGTGTATGAATTTTTGTTCAATATTATTCATAAAATCTCTGCTAAAAGTGGACTCAAAGGATTTCCCATGATCAAACCATTTTCACTACTGTAATAGATGTTGTTGAAAGAAAAATAATTTTGTTCAATGCAAACGTCCAACAGATTCAATATTTCTGATTTGATTATGTGGTTAACATGATTCGAATTCAACATGTTTTCGATTAATATTTTGACATCACCTGGAGGAACACTTGGGTATAAATTCTCAACATCAAACGAAATAAGTTTTGCGTTAGGTGGTAGGTTAACGTTTTTTATGTTATTTATCAATTCGAATGAATTTTTTATAGAAAATTTTGATTTGAATGAACAATAATTTTAATAATATCTATAAGGTAGTGCGACAATTTCACGGCTGGGGCTGTAACGTAAGATACGACTGGTCTAACGGGTTATTTACTTTATGCAATTTAATGAGTGAATACAGTTGAGGTGGTTGAGGTTTGGTAAAATTAATCTATTGCTTTAATTAAAGATTTTGCGTCATTTATTGCAATTTTAATATTTTTCTGGAATTTAATAGTTGGATCTTTGTTTAAAATTGTATAGTTTCCGGACGAAATGAAATTTAGAGTTTTAAATAGGTAGTCATTTTTATTTAACGCAATAACAGTATTACCCTTATCTGCTTTTGTAAAAATAACTTCATTTAGTTGAGATTTTTGTTTGATGGCCACCTCAACTGTATTCACTCATTAAATTGCATAAAGTAAATAACCCCGTTAGACCAGTCGTATCTTACGTTACAGCCCCAGCCGTGAAATTGTCGCACTACCTTATAGATATTATTAAAATTATTGTTCATTCAAATCAAAATTTTCTATAAAAAATTCATTCGAATTGATAAATAACATAAAAACGTTAACCTACCACCTAACGCAAAACTTATTTCGTTTGATGTTGAGAATTTATACCCAAGTGTTCCTCCAGGTGATGTCAAAATATTAATCGAAAACATGTTGAATTCGAATCATGTTAACCACATAATCAAATCTGAAATATTGAATCTGTTGGACGTTTGCATTGAACAAAATTATTTTTCTTTCAACAACATCTATTACAGTAGTGAAAATGGTTTGATCATGGGAAATCCTTTGAGTCCACTTTTAGCAGAGATTTTTATGAATAATATTGAACAGAAAATTCATACACATCCACTCATTTCCAAATTTCTTTATTGGTATAGATATGTTGACGACATCTTAGTATGTTTCATTGGGACTACTCGTCAATTAGACTTATTTGTTAATTTCATTAATTCCATCCATTTGAACATTAAATTCACGATAGAAATTGAACAGAACGATTCCATAAATTTTTGGACTTAAAAATCACTAAACAAAATAATAATCATGTTTTTCGGTCTTTCGTAAACTAACACATACTGATACAATCATACATAACTACTCATTACATCCCATTCAACACAAAGTTGCAGCTTTAAACAGCATGGTACATCGGTTACTCAATTTACCTTTATCAGTAGAAGATTATAATAAAGAGTTAAACATCATCAAACAGATAGCCATTAATAATTCATATAATCCGGATATGATAGATCTTATCATTCGTAAAAACTCTATCAAAAAGCAATAAATGAAGTATATCCTATTCATAAAGACTATAAAATATTCAACAGTTTAACATTCTGCGGTTCTGCAAGTACAAATATTAAATCCTTTCTCGTCAAACAAAATCTTAATATAGCTTTCAAAACTTCTAATAACTTAGGTAAACATATTAAAAATAATAAATCTCGTGTTGAAAAATCAAGTAAATCAGGAATCTATAAACTCAATTGCGGTTCTTGTGATAAAATTTATATCGGTAGGACCTATAGGAGTTTTGGCATAAGAACATCTGAACATAAACGTAGCTTCGATAAAAATAAATCTGATTCAAATTATTCAAACCACCTAATAAAAGAAAACCATTCATTCAATAAAAACTTTGACATATTACATATAAAATCAAAAAGTTCAAAATTAGATCTCCTAGAAGCATTAGAAATAAATAGATACAAACATTCGGACAAGCTTTTGAATGAACAGGTAGATTTGAATTACTCACCCCTACTTAACTTGTTCAATTAGTTTTTATTACCTTTCATACTAACTGTACAATGGCTCGGTGTGGATTTTCCTGTTATTCATCCAACTTGTTCTACGATTTGTTTAAAATACCATACTCTTCATTCTATTTTTCATTCTTGATAAAGCTGCTGTGTCAGCGAAACGTCGTCGAATTTTTTCAAATAAAGTGTAGATCAAAGTTAAACCTTGTGTTTTATCTCATTTATTGGGATTGATTGAAACATCTCATTGGCGAAAATTGGTTCTCAACTTTGTCTCTTTGTTGGCATTGGCCATACAGTTTCTAATAGGATGTAGTTGTAATTATCAATATGATGATTAGAACAAGCATAAAAAATATTAAAAAGCTGTTGTCTACTAAGAGAATAAACCCTACCCATTAGATAGGGATGGTAGGACAATTATGGCTACCAAAGCTTATGTTGGAATGAATATAAACAAAAATTATAAGATTTATTTGAGGAGGGGAGATTGCAAGAGCCATTGGAGGAAAATATAAACAAATATAAGAAAAGAAGTCTGACACATGGTAAGAACTGTAATGGTCAACTCAACTCTAGGACCAGAAGGAACTCCCAATGAAAATTATTGAATAAATTGAAGAAGAGCAGCTAACTAATCTAGTAAACCTTCATAATACAGTTTACCTACCAGAATCATCCCTAGAGTGAGGCTCAAGTCTACATTCATTATAATGACAAAGAAAGCAAATGAAAAGAATGCAGCAACTACAGAAGGATCTGCTCAATCAATGGTACTCTCAAGATATTTCTGAAAAATATATATTAGAGAATTTTTGAGGAGATTTAGTAAGATGTTAGTGAATCACAATTTGGTTTTCGAAACGAAATGAAAACAACAGGCGCGTTGCTTGCCTTTAATGTGTTATCAACCAATCGGTGTATGGTTGCCTCCTTGATTATAACTTAGTTTTCGATGAAGTTCTTCACAACCAACTCATAAAACTACTGAGAAATAAAACGAATGTCACGAGCGATATCGGATTATGACATACCTCCTGACCAGACTGCCAGTGTACAAATTTTTTTTTTTTTTAAATTATTATAAAAGCAACAATATTTTCTCTCGTCGTTGCTCTTGATTCGGAAAGCATAATTATTGTAAGAAAAGACATCAACTGGTGTTACAGCTAATACATTGGTTATCAACGGATATCCTGCTGATACTGTTCTTATCGATCTACAAGGAACGATGGATAAAGTAGTAAATAGAATATGCATCTTTTGGCTGAATAACAAGAGAATGATTCAACAGTTGCTTGGTTGAATTATTCAGACCCGTAAAATTGAAAATTAAAATTGTCTCCTTTCAAAAGGAGACATCTCATAAAAAATACTATCGCGCTATGGTTTAAGAATGAAGAATCTATAACGAGCAGCACTAAACAAGGTCCATTCTATTCTGAGATATTTTATTCAATCTTGCCGAAGTTGGTGCCGTGGACGTTGTTTAAAATACTGCTTCCTAGAACCAGTTTTTCTTGGAGTAATTTCAAAATAAAAAATATTGTTGATCTGCTACAATTTTTTTTTTTCAGTTGATTATGTTTTATGATATTCACATATACAAAAATGTCTGTGAATATTTCATGAATTCTAACTCCATAATTAGAAGAAACCGGAAAGACAGCTATATCGCATTCTGCTGCATATTTTAATATTCGGAAACTTATAGGGTTGTTGGCTGAAAACGTGAATTTTAGCAAAAGGCAATGTCTTTTAACAGGATTACAGGAAAAAATACGTAAACTGCAAATTTCTAGGTACAACAAATTTTTTTGCCATATTGAACTAAGTCCTACTCACTCTGCGTCTTTTTCTACAAACTTAGGTGAATTTCTTTAACATCTACAACATATACTTGGTGTTTTCCAATATATATTTTTCATTGAGCAATTTTGAATATGATTTTCTTTTCTTTCTCTGTATTCATTAGTTGTTTATTGCAGATTGGTGAAATAGAAATTATTGAAGAAGCTGAAAATTTGAACAAGGGAAAAAACAAAGTAGGTTCAAACAGAAATATCAAACGTTCAAAAACAATTGATTCTGATGATAGTGAAGTCATGTACATAGAAAAAGTGGAATCGTCTGACAAAAGTGAAGAAGAGAATACAGATTGTACATTTTTAAGTCTAAATGTGCCAAAGAAAAAACGAAAGTTCTCTAAGAAGTAGCTGATCAGTAGAGCAACTGTTAAAGTAACTTCTAAATGAACAAGTTGAGTTCTACTACAACGATATTGGTTTATTGAAAATGAGGCAACATTCGTTTTTGTGATCCAGTCATATATATTTATATATTACATTGCAAAGTGGGTTACTATTTGAACCTTTTGTAACATTGTTGAACATATTATGTATCTGAATAATCACAACATACTGAACAGGAATTCGACTCGGCCATGCAAAATGATTTCGATTCTTGTTCATCAATGGATTCTCTAGACTGGCAATTTAACTTCGATGCAGGAAAAATCTGTTTAATCTGACAAAAACTAGTGCATATGTTTTGTGAGTGAGAATAGTCATTCCCTGAAGAAGTTTTGTGAGGATGATCTTGAGTAGGCAGAAGGGATTTCACCTGAAGACAATGAAAAAAGGTGGTTATTTTTTATCAATAAATAGATAGAATTTTCTAACATCCAAAACTTAGGGTACTTCTTCATCAATTTCAATTTTGAATTATGGCAAGAGACATTTATTGCAATCTGCAAATTTTCGTGCTGGCCTGGTGGTAAATGTAGATTCCATCACGTTATTCTTTCCACGTTACGTCGTTTATTGTTTGGTTCATTTAACTTCCAATTTCTATTTCATTTTTTATATTCTTTTAAGAAAGAAAGAGGAGACTGTCAGTCGCAGAAAATCAGAATGACACTTTGCAACCCAGGGATGAAGAATTGTTGTAAACAGGCCTTGCACGAACTTTGACTTAAACTTCAGATTTAAAGTGGATAAAAACGTACCCTTAAACTAACAAACTTTTGAAATTCGTATTAATTTTTAACGAAAAGCAAATTTTCTTACTTTTTACTGACAGATTTTGTTATCTCAAAAAGATTTGGTAATATATACATAAATATCTCGGAGGTTTATTGTTTCATTTAAAAATTCATTTTTTGTTATACAAGAATAATGTTAATTTGATATTTAAATAAATTTTTTCATTTACTTCAGTTTTCTATTTTACTTGTCTTATTTTCCTTATGATATACTACTTGTTGAAGAAAGTTAGATTTCGATGAATAGAAAATATTTTTTTAAAATAGACTAATTTATTATTATTACTAACTTATTTTGAACTCCACTTTAGGTTTAAAAAAAAAGAAAGCTGATTAGCTAGTTTTTGGTTGAAAGTTGTTAAGTAGATGTTAAGCAGAATAGAATATAGAAGAAAGATTTTGTTACAAATTTTCATATCACCTTCATAGTGAGAGTTTCCAACTGTTGTTCTTTACTCTGAAGTAGCATTGCCAATTTGTTCTGGGCTGCTTTCTGCTGAGACATTTGCTTCTGAAAATCGTTCACCGTATCCAGCAATTTCTGGGACGCGAATCTAGCAGCGTGTAGTGCTTTCTCTTTGTCTTTTTGCAGAATTTTTCGTTGCATTTCCCAATCTTGCTTTTGTCGTTTCATCTGTTGCTCTAATTTGTCGATGACATGTTTTTGGTCTTCTTGATTAATATCTTCCTTTATGCAGCGATCTTTTACTACATCCTCTAATTCTGAGACCTGTTTGTTCAGTGATTCTTTGTGAGAATTCATATCCTATAGAAGAAACAAATGCTAATTATAACATGTAATTAATAATAATTTTAGGAGTCATTAGTAATTATTAATCAATTGATATTCTTACCTCTAATTCTCTGAGTAACTTCCTCTTTTCAATTTTTTCCCTGCTCAGTTCTGTTTCCATAAATCGCAGGTGTTCAGATAAATGAGCAGTTTCTTCTGTGGCTTTGCAGAGGCTTTCTACAGTTCTCTCAATTTCTTTGTTTTTTTCGTCGATCTGACCTCTCAAATTATTGATAGTCTGGTCTTGATCTTCTATAACTTTCTGTTTGATTAAGTTATTGTCTTCTTCTTCATTCAGTTTCCGTCTTAAAGAAAATGAAAGATAGTTTTTCCTTTACAAGGTCATCAGTGAGGAAGTATACATAGGCCTATCATAGAGGATATTGAGGTAATTACAAAACGCCTATTCGAGTAAACCATTGGGCCTCTTTTCAGAGATAATGAGTTTTTTATGATTTTTGGCCAACTCTGTGTCTTCCATGTTACTGTAGACAATTTATTCCCGTTTCGCGTTGCAAGGAATGCACCGGACAGAAGAAAGAAAAAATCCAGGACTGGACTAGAGAAAGTTTGATTGTACTTGTATCTCACAACACCCAAGATTCTTAAATTTGCAATTTTCAAATTTAGACATAAACTACATGAAATATTTTATCGAGTTGCGATTGCACCAACTGTTTTGACGTATCAGGAATAAGACTGAAAGTAATATAATTTGAGCTTCTTAATCATGTGGAATGATGAATCTTATTTTTCTATTCAAAATGAACAAAATTGAAAGCAAGGAAAATCTAAAAGAAACGCGCTTGTTGATTCTTAAGGTATTTTCGAAACGACAACCATTGAGTTCCGACATTTTTCAGTGACAAATGTGTGAAGTCTTTACGCAAAACTTTTTTTAATTTTATGTTCCCTAGTAGCTTATCTCTTCATATTATATTCATGTGCTCCCAGAAATAGTAATCCACCGGGTTCCAGTCCGGAGATTTTGCTTGCTATGGAATTACATAATTAAGACCAATATAATTCGAATAGCTGTGATTAGATATTAATGTTTGGAGAGTTTATTTTCAGTATGATGGGATACCGACAAGCTCCAAAAAAAAAGGGTTAGAATATGGTGACCTTTTGCTAGCAACATCTCCCGATTTCAACCCGGTTGGTAATTATCTTCGGGAACACATGAAATTTAGAATTCATGATAGAGGAATAACTACTAGAGAACAACTCATTCAAGAAATCAGTTATGCTTTGGAGAACTTAAAAACATGGACAAGTTATACACGTAACGTTAAACCATCATTCGATAATGCTGGCAGGGGAATTGAAAATACCTCATGAATCAACTTTTTTGTTATTGCGTTTATTTTGGATTCACTAAAACAAATGTCTCTTCAACTTCTTTTTACGAATTTTAATGGAAAAGAAATTTCAGTCAAAAACTTGGCTGCCGGAAAAAAAATCTTTTTCTAGAGCTTCTTCGTAACCTGGCAAAGCAAAATATAACAACTCGTTGAGGCATTTCTTGTAATCTATATCTAATTGTGGAAATGGCAAATTTCCAATGTTGTTTTTCGAAATATGTGTAGAAACAAATGTTTTCATTCCGATACTAGATTCTTCATTTATTCAGTCTGGTGAGCCCTATGGCACAAGAAGTATTAGACCTATAAACGTGTATACTTGAATAGGTGTATTGAAGTCAACTTACTTTTCTCTATAGACAATAGACCTATATATACTTCCTCACCAATCACCATGTAAAGATCTACAAAATATATACCTAATCAATTCCAATTCCACATATATTTTTTCTTCGTTAGGATCGCTGCTCCGTTTCGTTTCCTCTAAAATTTTCTTGATACCTTCTGCTTCTTTTTTTAGATTTTCATATTGATGTCGAACCGTTGTTAATTCTTTTTGATATAATAGAATTTGATCGTCCTAAAAAGTTTGTTCTATCATTTGTTCAACCGAATAACTCATATGGTAGGAGGATATTGGCATTGAGAAAAAAAATTGAATGAATCTGGATTTAATTTCAGTAAAATTTTTCTTGTATGATGAACATTTGAATATTTTCCAATCTTAAAGATAAGAGATTATTACATTTATGATTTATAAATTATAATAGTATGTTTAATATTATTTCTCGTATGTAATAGCGAAAAGTTTTAGTATTTCATTTATTCGATTTCTGTTCCACTGATGTAATTAATACAAGTCACTCCGCAACCTTGATATTCCATCTACAGAAATTGTACTGAAATAGATTGAAAAATGCAAAAACACGCAACAAAGAATAAAGGGGATAACACCATGACATAAATATAAGTGAAATAAATGTACACGCTAATAGGTGAGAAATAACGCTCACGACTACAAGATGGCTTACATCTTGTAGTTACAGCGTATACACCAGAAAATACATACCTAAAACCATATAATCATCGATTTTGGACATACCTTCGTTCTCATCATATCCTTCAAATTGTTTATGATGCTTTCTTGGTCATCATTTGTTTGAGTCAATTCATTCAAAGCAATCTTATTTTGTTTTATAGCACGGGCTAGTTCTTCGACTAAAGTTCGAAGTTCATCTCTTTCCCTAACTATAATGCTCTCCTTCTCCTTCATTTTCAATGAAAATTCCCTTAACTCTTGTTCTATACAACTGCACCTAAAATTTCAACTAGTATTTTTAACAAACCCACACAAGTTATTGAATGCATTAAATACAATTCAGTTGGGTTTTGATTTCAATACTTATTCAAGCAGTTAGCTATTTTTTTTTGTAATATTTTACTAAATTGGGCCGTTCTTATAAATTACTGTATTGGCACCTCTAAAATAGTGTTCGTAACTGCAGGCTTACCGTTTTATAAGCCAATGCCTTCTCAGAATTAGTTAAAGCAAGGTAGCTGAAGCAACTATTTGCTCTTTTTAGAAATTTGTCATGCAATGGAAATTGCCATAGTTGAGCTGAATACTAATCAAAATACTCTATTGTATTTCCTTATATATTAGCCACATAGTGAAGTGAGGATTTCTTATTTCACAATCTCCACAATGTTCAATGTCGAATGTTTCGGTGCAGTGATTGGTAACAATAGAAGATAATATTGTGATCAAATGTTCAGATTATGAAATATTTTCCAGTCTTCTGGAGTGAGATTCTAAGAAGATCCTATAAGTGAGTGGCGCCTGCAGACACTGACGGTTCATAAAGCTCTGTATTTCTTCAGGTTATGTCACTGGTGCACATAAATAGAGAGGAATCTTGCAAAATTTCATATAAAATTGATTTTTCATGAAAATCACAGATTTTCACAGGGTATTGATAAACTTCTTCCAGAACGAAACTACACACAGTCATTGCATGCAGCTATGTTTAATTATAATCTTTGTAGGAGTTACCAGGTTACGATTTTGCTACAAACGGCGAGAGGCCTTAGAGGTGGAGCTTGCTATTTTAAAAATTATTAAAATAATTCTTTACGAAGAATTTATTCCAGAATTGTTTCATTGTAGTAATATATGAAGTATTGAATGAAAATAGGAAGTTTCCTTGATTAATGAAAAAAATTATTGATAGAACTCTGGTAATATATTTTTCTGAATAAAAATGATACTGGCAAATCACCTTCTATGGGAATATATATTGAAATTTCAGCGAGCGTATGAAATTATTTCTACAATAATTATCTTAACTGATAGAGAGAGCTATTTATTGCCTACCCATAACTCTAGTTAAAATATATAACTAATATGAAAAGTCACATACTTAATCTCATCGAACTGCTCGTATTCTTGGAACTTTTTCGCTAAAGCTTCGTATTCATAAAGCAGTGCTTTATATTTTGCTTTGAGTTCGGTGGTATCGCTTTTCACTCCAATTTTCAAGTCTTCAAGTTCATTTCCGTGGTAGTGTAGCTCTTCCGACATAAATTGAACTTCTTCAATTAGTCTAGACTCGTTTAACTTATTTCTTATTAGTACGTTTTCGAACTGTTCCTTATGTTTGTTCAGTTTCGTGTTGTATCTGTCTGTGATATCTTCTTTTGCGGCGTTCAAGTCCTAGAATGATTTCCTTCTATTGAATACCTTTACCAATGAAATTTTAACTTCCAAAACAATACTAACAACGGTTTTTTTTGAGCAAATCTTCCCAAGAAGATTAACTAGATGGATATAATGATTTGGAATGCACCTGGCATAATTCCTGTCGATTATTTTGAAAAATATACAAGAGGTTGATGGAGAATATTGTGTACATTTATGGCATCGCTTGAATCATTGGGAGATAAAACACCTGCATTTGTGAACTCGTGCGTTATTGCAAAAAAGTTATGAGAATCAAAATTGTTTCGTAATCCATCATTTTGAACACAATTTATACCTAGTGATTTTTTTCACATCTGATTATAATTCGCAGAAAGAAATTGTCCGTAACGCTGACGTCATGGCTTTAATTGACTTCTATTTTGAAGGATTGGAGAAATTATATTTTTAAGCCGATAATAGTGGTATTATTTTCATTTCCAGAAAATTTATATTGTATAAACAGTTACGAAAACACCAAGAAAAATGAGCGACATATATACTAATTAGCTTTGGAAAAATTCCTCGTTACTGTAGAAATCTCTTCATATTCTTCCTGACCAATTTGAAACTTTTGAAAATATTTATATCTACACTGCGCCAAGAAATTAACCCATAATTTCAATATGTCAAATTTCTTTTTTGGCAGGGAACTAATTATTAACACACTTTTTTTTTGGATATGTCCGGCATATGCCAACCAAATTCGATGTTTTCTTGGCACGTGCTCCTTTCATAACAAATAAAAAGAAATGAATTATGATTCAGCAAGAAACCACCACACATTGATAACAACAGTTGTTGATCTATTTTTGTGAGTAACGTTTGTTCTTTCGGAAAATTTTCGATCATTACGAATCACGAAATTTGATACTGGCAGAATGTGCTGAAGCAGTGGCGTTAAATAACCTAGGTTAGACCTATAAAAAAATAGGCCAAAGGCTAGGGATGTCCAGAATAATCCGCAGGTATAGGGAGACAGGTAGTCCTGAAAGGATACCTAGTGATGGTTCAATTTCAAGGAATTTCTTTGAACGCCCGCACTGATCTGGTAGTCGTAAATGATGGAACCATGAATACTCTGAGGCATGTTACCGACACATAAAAAGAACATATACCATTTGCGGCCTATATGGGTGAAAGTTTCTGTTTATGCATGATAACACCAGACGTCATCAAGCTCACATCGTTAGGAACTACTTTATAGATTATGAAATCACTTCGATGGAGTAGCCTGCACGAAGTCCAGACCTCAATCCCATCGAACATGTCTGGGATATATTCCATAGAAGATTAAAAAGCCACCTACCGGAGGTTCGGAACAGAATAATCGAAATTTGGAACTAAATAAATCAGAATGCTATAAGGTCATCAATTTTGAGTATGAATCGTAGATGTCATGCAGTAATTCTCGCCAGGCATAGAAATATGCGGTGTTATCAGGATTTTGGGGATTCCGATTTTTTCCAAAAGTTTTACATTTTTTATTAATAATTTTATTTCAATTTCTATAGGTACCGTTTTTATTCCTTAGTGATGGTGGATTACTGGAAAAATAATTCTTCAACATAAATAAACTTCTTCTGAATAAGTATGAGTGTTCGATTTCGTGCTCCAATTTCTTGTCGCAGTGTTGATTAATTTTATTGTAAACTTTCAGACCCACAAAACTGGCGTACTTTTTCCTATTCTATATTTAATGTTTGGTACAACAAAATCACGCTAACATGTATCATCGTGATCATAATTATCACAGTTATTTAGAACTTTGTGCTTATTTGTATAAATATTATAGTGGTCAACTAGAAAATTATATTATTATTATATTCAATATAATATCTACAGCTTGTTGAAAGATCTCACTATACCTACAACTTAGCACTTCTGAGAGATAAAGATTACCAGCTTATATGACCCCAACATTTGGCTATGCTATGTCGAAGTCTTGAATTTGTATGCAGATGGTAAATGTCAAGCAATTGTGGGACTGAAAACAAACAAAGAGGATTCATCTTTCAGTATAACTTTGACATCAGTGTCACAGATAAAGTGGCCTTCTATATACAGTCCCAAAACTCTAATACTTTCTGTTCGTTTTAAATTAAGAAAAACCATTATACTTCGTTTTTGAAAAGCTTATACGCAAAAAGTTTTTTGTGCCTTGAACCCTGCAGCACAGCGTGACGGCCTTCAATCTGTTTGAATAAGACCTGTTCAAAATCTTTCCCTGAACCATCAATACAAACTATTGTTTTTCTTTTTTAATAACTTCCTAACCAACTCATCCTTGAGTCACGGATGCCATACTTTAAAGCCTTATGCAAAAGAATGCCGTGTACCATCTCCATCACTTTCGAAATCGGCTTCAGTATACAATGGACCTACATGGGTATATAATTCGCAATTGAATTAAATCAAAATTCATCACAATTGTTTTGCAGATCTGACATCAATCACCACATTTAATCTGTCTTTGTCATGCATTTTCGTTACTCGAAAAAGTTTCAGTTTGCGCTGATAATAAAATCGTTCAGTGTCTTTTACCAAACTGTAACGTTTCTTAGTTCTTGAAATTATTTGTGAGTTCATATCAAACATTTCAACGTTACAAAACTCTCACTTCTGCGCTTCGCGCTCTCTTCCTATATGAAGGTACGAATTGTTCTAGAACATTTGCGTAACTTCGGCTCTGTTCCAGATCTTCGGTCAAGAAACTTCCGGAAACAGCAACACTGATTTCTTCGTAATACGGCGCGCTGAAACCTTTAAATCTTTCTCGAAGTTCTGGCAATGACAGGGTCGGCTTCAGGGACGATTGGATATCGTTACACTGCCCACCTCTTAAAACTGTTCTGTCCCAGAACAGACTGAGTCTTTGGTCACTATGACGGTATCAGCATTTATTTCCAGCTTTACATCTCCCTTGTTGATAGAGATAGCATTCAACTGTCTTCTCACCTTGTCTCAAAGGTGTAGGATTGAAACAGCACACGAGAACTTCTATTTTGATGCCTTAGAAGATAACTTGTATCATGCTCCGTACTGTTCTCTAATCTAACTGGTCCAAACCACAACCAAGTTTAGGTATGGCGAGTTTCTTCACACCCTGCTCGACCAAGTGCTCTTTTAAGTATAGTAAGGCTGACCATAAATCTTCATAGCAGGGTTTCTAGTGTGAATATTCTTTAGTCACCACGTAGTAGACCGATCTTCCTTCAACATCTAGTTTCAAGGTCTTGCCTACTGTAGACAGTTACTGCCTTAGTTCAAAAGGTCTTCCATATTAAGCATTGAAAACTCTCGCGATGCCCTTATCCATTTGAAAATCTTGAGCGACATAATGTGCAATGGCGTATTCCTTGTCTACTTGGAAAAGATCTTGTTGTATTTCTCTGGTAATTCCAAATCTAGCTTTTCCAGTGCCGCTATAGTTAGCCATAAAACGATCGTAGTCCCTAGCTTCATTCACTTGATGATTTTTCGACTTTTCTGTGATAAAACGTGTCTCCTCGTTATTTTTGTTTGCAAATACTTCAACGTTACAAAACTAACTAGTTTATTTGCACGTAGACTGGACAATTATAACATAAACGGCTAATTTAAATAACACAATCGATACTGCTTAGTTTACCTTATTCGCGCTCTGTATTCAAACTCCCAACTTCTGCGCTTTGCGCTCTCTTCTTATTTACAAGTACGAATTGTTACAACATTTGCATAACTTCGGTTGTGTTCTTGATCTTCATTCGAGAACCTTCCGGAAACAGCATCACCGATTTGTTCGTAATACGGCGCGCTGAAACCTTTAAATCTTTCTCGAAGTCTCCCGAAAGTGCCGCGTACTCGTCAGTCCGCCGGGCGGTGACAGGGTCGGCTTCAGGGACGATTGGATGTCGTTACAAAACTCTACTTTATATTTTAGAAAGCGCTCCCTCAACTATTGGTGCGATATGCTCAAGATGAATAAGTTATTTAGGCGAGAGCTAGATATTTCCTCCATGTACAATATAATAAAAAATGTATCAAAAGCCTTACACTATTGAAGTTTTTTTGGTTGATATACCATTTCATAGCTTATTGTATAACATATAATTTATTATGGTTTTCCGAAAAGAAATTAATCAAAACACTGTAAATGACAGAGACGAAAAATAATGTATAAGTAAATATGAAAGTTTGAAGCTTAAATATTTAATCTGAAATGTTTTCAAATATTTCCCACAGATTTATTCAAAAGGATATGATCTTTGTTACATTTTCGTTAGATGGTATTTTGTGAAGCATCTTTAGATTGTATGAGAATCAGAAATAGATTATAGCAACACTAGTGGGTGAAACTTGTTTCCTTTAAAATTGAAAAGTTACTAACGGTGTGATTTTTTCCTTAAAGTATGAAATATTACCTTCAGAAATGCCACATTTTCTTCCTTCAATTCACTACACTCTTTATACACTATTTTCAACTCCTTCTCCAATTTCCTCATGGATTCCCTCAACTTGAAATTATCGTCTCTGCTATCCTTTTCTCTATCCTCGATTTCTCTATATCGACTTTTCAGCAACTTGTAACTATTTTTCAACTGCTTCATTTGTTCCCCGTTGGCTGCTATGGTCCTTTTCAACTGTTGATTCACCTCGTACAAATTTTTGATTTGGCAATTTCTACTTCGAAGAATACTGCAGAATTTTTCTTTACTGTGAGCCATCATCTTCGACGACTTCAAGGCTTGTTCGTGTAAGGCATTAACTTTAGCCTCGTAAGCATTCAGAAGGTGTGTAGCATCTCTAGCTTTCTTCATAGAAGATTCTTGAAGCTTTTTGTGTTCTTGCAATTGTTTAGTTAATTCATCGTTTTTGTCCTGGAGGTTTTTCAGTTCTTGAGCAAGATTTTGATTATTGAAATCGCCGGATGGTACTTTTTGGTTATTTATTTTTTCTTTTGAATATTTGAAGGTAATATCTTCCAAGTTTTCAGTTGGGCGATTTCCAATTTCACAAAGCTTGTGCCTGACCTTTTCTATTTCACCTCGAAGACTGTCTATTAGATAATTATCGATAGCCTGAAAGGTACACTGATTTTAATTTCGGAATTGATATATACATTTAATTCTACTTATAGGAGTTCTGATCGTTCGATGATTATTTTATGGTACCTATTAGTTAGAAACTTATACATACTCTTTTTTCATCAAGTGCAGGGGATTCTAGTTTTAAAGTAGGAACTCCACAGGAACCTTGATTTCCCCATCCTCCGCTCATTGGCATGTTCATCATGCCAACAATAGTTACTTCCTCTTTAAATTTCATCATTTGATCATTGCTATTGCAGTCGAATAATTTTTTATCATTACAAGATGGTTTGGGTGGTTTTATGGAAATTATGGGGATTATCTCATTATCAGTATTTGGGTTTACTGCGTCTGTTTCTTTTTCTGCTGATACTAAATGTTTCCTATTGCAGGTGAACTCTTTCCAATAATCTACAAAATTGTAAATATAGTTTGTGTGAATTACTACATGTTCCTGATTGAATATCACAAATTTTCATTTACAAAACATGTTCATTACAAGGATTGATTTCTGATTCAAAACAAATATGACAATGGCTATTTTACTCTAAACGGTGTTCAACAAATATTGTGTTATAACTATTTGAGCACAACTAGAAAGATGTTTGTAAAGTTCCTTTTTTCCACGTATATTTAATAAACTATATCTCCGAAATATAGTACCCCTTCCAACTTTAAAGTGGGTACCCTACGAAATTCCAACACATTAATTTAGAGCAAAGCAAAAACGGGTCTTGGACGTATAAGTCTGGCTGACAATATTTTCATATAATTGCTTACGATGAGTACATAATGAAAATGATATGTGTTCTGTAGAATTTAGCTGAGAGGAGACTCTTCTCATGTCCATAATTGTAAAGATAAATTCATTCTAGCAATTATATATTGTCGCTGATTGGCTGATATAAATCGATCGCACTATGCCAAGGTGCCTTACGCAAATAAGCAGTAAGCATTGTTTGATGAAGTTTGCGGTTAGATTATCCGATAATTCGTCTTTACATTCGTGTTCTGTAATAATTTCAGCCATGGGCGTCTGAAGGGGCAGCTGCCGCCAACAATTATAATTCACTGTATAAACTCTATACTCTCATGCATATATTTTTTTATTATAATAATTGAAGAATAGCATTGAATTTGCATGGTAGACTATGCACGGTTTGTGATTAAATTACATATCGCGCAATTCATTCAAATATATAAATAAACACCTCAAAAAGTCTAGGAAACACTTAGCAATATCTTTGAAATATGAATTTGATGATTCGAATTTCCAATATCTTTAAAATATGAATTTGATGATTTGAATTTATAGAAATCTTTCGTTTTTTTTAGGATGTATTGTATATAATGTATTCTCAAGAAAACAAAATAATATTTGACTTCTCCAAAGCACCTATTATAAAAAAATTTGAAATTTGAAAATGACGAAATTTGGTAAAACACAAAAAAAAATCTTGGCACCAAGCTAAACGAGCAGCGCGATTTCCATGGGTCAGTTGTGGAACTCTTAGGACGTCTGGAGTGGAGTTGACCTTCGTGCAGTCGATTTCTCACAGTTTGGTCGGAAATTTGTACATTATGAACTCGTGATAGCTCTTGAGCTAATTGAGATGCTGTGGTAGTACGATCTCTTCTGGCTTGTAAAACCAAAAATCGGTCTTGGGCGACTGTAGTAATCCTGAAACGACCTGTATGGCCTTCTTCTACGCTACCTGTTTCATTGAAACGCGACCATAAACGGTTCATGACACTTGGGCTACTTCCCAGAACCCTGGATACTTCCCGTTGTGAGCTCCCAGCTTGGAGCATGCCAACGGCTCGTAACATCTCTTCTCTAGTCAAATGTCGTCTTTCCATGGTCGAATCACAAAACTTGAATCTTTCATTTGTGCTTACAACAGAAACAAAGTGCCAACTAACTGATTTCAAACAGTGAATACATGAAATTATTATAAAGCAGCGTCGCATCTGCTGCATTTTTAGTTTTTCATACAAAAAAACTGAAATCTGTTGCAGCACTCTACATAATTTGGTGAGAAATTGATGCAGGTGTTCATTTCTTAAAAAAATCATTCATATTGATCGTTCTGGATACGATATATCGATATTCAGAAGTGTTCCCTAGATTTTTTTGAGGTGTTTATATACATAAATACAATTTACGACAAAACATTGCTATAAATATGTCCACAATCGTTTCGTTATCGATCTACAAAGTGTTACAAATTTACAGAATTTTTATTATTTATTATTCTATTTGGTTATTGAACTTGTCATGAAAATTAACAGGGCGTTAGTTTTCTAGCATCACGTGTTCTTTCCGTCCTATAACGTTTTTCATTACAACTTAGTAATTGAAAAAATTGACAATGAATCATCAATTTAAAACGTTTTTTTTATCTGTTATCGCTTTGGTGTAAAAACCAACTAATAATGTTGGTGCGTGAAATAATAACCATAAGACTTTGATTTATTTGTCAAGTAGGCTAAATGATTTCTAATGAAACTCATTATATATAAACATAATTATTGTTACTTTACCCTCTTTGATTTTCTCGACAGTTGTAAAAGATTATTTTCGCTTTTTCATCAAGATTAATGTTTATTCTGTAGAATTCACAGATAAGCATTTTGACTACAATTCCTCTAATGGTATTTGCTTAGACACTTGGAGAAGATATGCTGAAATGTATTTTTTCGAGAATCAGGTAATTTAAAAAGTAAGGAAAATTATTGAGATCACCACTGTGATGTTAAAACACTTACATTAGAGGGAGCAGTGCTTTTTTTATTTTTATAAAAGGAAGGATGCGAGCTAACTGCATTACATCAGTCCTCGCTTGATCTCCATGGTGTTGCTTCTTTGCCATAGAGCATCGGGTAATTATATCATAAATTACTTATTCACCCTATAGATATATGCACCCTTACTCGAACCCGGACCATCTGCGCAGCTCGCGATTTTCGTTTTGGATGCTAGATATGATTAAATAACGTCCCGAATTTCGGAATCATGTTTTATTCACAGAAGAAGCAAGTTTTTAGGAAACGTTATGGCTAAAGCTCAACATCAGGAAATATTTCTTTGAACGTGTGATTGGAATTATTGTAAAGCACTTAATTAGCCCACATTTTCTTCCACCGGGACTAAATTGAGATACATTTACTCAGTCCCTAGGCGAAGAGCTGCCTTCTAACCCTATTTCTTGACGTGTCAAAGCGGCACTTTAGTACACCAGCATGTTAGTATTTGAACGAAACATATCCAGATCGCTGGATCAGTTTTGACCCACTCGTTCACCAGATTTAAGTCGGTAAGATTGGGGATATTTGAAA
Organism: Cryptolaemus montrouzieri; assembly: GCA_013387265.2. NCBI lineage: Eukaryota > Metazoa > Arthropoda > Insecta > Coleoptera > Coccinellidae > Cryptolaemus > Cryptolaemus montrouzieri. Next base: position 87,306,788 of record JABFTP020000021.1, on the reverse strand, counting down.
ACTTTGGTTTATAGAACACATGGTCAAGACATAATAGTCTTAACCTTTAATTTGACAATGTATCCTATAATCTACATTGTGTTCATGTCAGCCTAAAGTTATCAATATGAAAATATTCTATCAAATTTCATAACGCACTCTACGAATATCAAATCAAACTTATGGTCTTACCTTCAGCTCCATCTAGTGATTTTTGTAGACTTCATACAGTCGCGGATAAAGATGAATGCGAGTAGTGAAGAAGGAAGTTCTTAAATCTTTCATGAAAAGCATCGATTCTCATGCATAAGGTAGTTAATTTTTATGCGAAAACCACGTCTGCGAACTTGTGACAATTTAGATTTATCAAAGTTTTCATTATTGTCTTATGAATTTTGTTTGAATATTATATATCGTGAAGTCCAGAATACCTAGTACCTACGCAGAAAAACTTAGTGGTAATTGTATCTTATTCTCTACATTGCCAAATATTGAAGTTTCTGTTTGCTCTGAAAATATTGACAGATATTCATCTTCTCCAGGAATCGAAATAGTCTTCTACCAGAGAAGACAAAATAATAGAACTCCTGCCTCCTGTCAATACGGTTTAGATGAGGAAAATTGGTCGAGCAACAATGAAAATGAATTGTTTTCACGAGTTCTTATACATCATCTGAAGCTCCACCGCTGCCAGAATTTAAGGCTAAGTTAAAAGAGATCATTTACAATTTATCAGACAGCAGTGTGACAATGCAAGGTTTCTATCATTTCCCACATCTGATGATTACAATGATTCGGAGAGTTTGGATTCCCTTTCAGGAAAAAATGAGCTTTACTTATTTTTGGATTCAAATAGGGAATATACACTTGATATAATAACAAAAATATCATCAGAATTGACTAATTATGTCTGTTTCTAGGCTACTGAAAATGAGATCTGCATCTACAAATCAAAATCGAATTGAAGCAGAGCTGCTTTTCACCAGTAACTGGACCTTGGATAACAGGGCAAGGAGATAACAAATATGTATGAGTTTTAAAAGACATCAGCAGATAAGAAGGTTTGGTTAATGATGACAAACAAAATGTTGACTCATATTCTAAAATCAGACCTATTTTGGACATTACCATAAGAAACAGCTTGTATATAGGGAATGAGAAAAGGCAAATTATTGATGAGATCATATAAAGAAAAAGAAGCTGGATCAAGAAGGCACTAAATAAATGGAAGCTAAAAAAATGAGGATGTAAAATATTTGTTAGGGCTGTTATATTGAGACTTTTTTATAGCTTCATAGTATATTGCTAACAAGATACATTCAGACAACACACTTGGGCTTGGGAGCTAAAGTTGTTTTAACATTGAGTGAAAATATGAAAAATTATGCTTGTTCATTTCTCCAATTTGATATTCTTTCTCTTGGCATAATAAGATCCAATAGATTATAAAACTGTCAACTTGTGAATAACAAATCACTTACAGAAATAGGACGCGGTTTCCTCTGTGAAAAATCAAACAATAAGGTACCGGTGGCAATTAAGGCCCACCTAACAAAAATTTGCTTTAAATCTGAGTATAATGAGTATAGGACGTCAAAAACATGTTGTCTACATAGCTTGTACATGTTGCTGTAATAAATTGTGAGAAACAATTCAGAAAAGCATATTTTTAAATACGAAAATACACTTTTTAAACTTCTCTCATGGGCCTTATTATACTACGGTAGTATATTAAAGCCCATATAAAAAATGCTTTATTTTTAAAGTAAATCGCCCTAAATTAACCTAGAAATAAGTTAAAATAAAAGTAAATTGTTGTTTTTTACTTATTTAATCATTTTCCTTTATTTATTAAACGTGGGCCTTATTACCCTCTCAATAGTAATCGAAGACAATTCAGTTTCCAGGAACTAGTGGCCTTAACTAAAGTATTTGGTACAATCACAACATGTTCTCTAACTTAGAAAATTAAAATAATCAGTTCTTTTCTTATTAAACAAAACTATGTAATTAATCTTATATTAATTTTAAGACTTAAAATCAGACTTTAATTAAAATACCTAACTTAGTTCTTTAGTATCACAAGCATATTCCTAGACTCAGAAAATAGACTCAAAACAAAACAAAATATCTTCTGCAAACAAAATAAAAATAAAACGATTAACAAACATATTATTCATACTGACACGGTAAAATATAGTTAAGTATTTTGTTTAAACACAGCAATAAAAATATCTTTATCTTCGGTTGAAAGTCCGACACATTCTTCGTGGTACCATTTTAAACATTGGGCACATTGTCGCATGTCCGAAACACGACCTTCTTTGCAAGCATGACAGAACCATTCAGATTCAATTATTTTGACTTCTTAACCTTACTGCTATCTTTTCCAGACTTATTCTTACGATCTTTAGTTTTCCGATTGGCTTTTTCACCTTTATTACCTCATTTTCTTTTAGCTCCTCCCGTTTCTTAAAAGGTCCTAGTAATCCGTTGACCTCTATAATTGATGGCCTTTCTTCTTGGTTTGTTTTTGATAACAGCATAGTTTGGAGTTGGCATAAGTTCTTGAAACGGGGATTCAGTTTCCTTTGTTTTAAGACTGGCTAGCGGAGTATCATTGTCTGAGTCTTCTTCGGAGGTATATACATTGATTCTAGTGGGATTATTTATATTCAACATCTTCTGTATAGCATCAGGCTCAATATCCGTTTCTGAGTCTGAACTTAGAATAAGAGGACGTTTTGTCACAATACCAGATGTTGATGGTTTAGGCGATGGTGTTAAAGTTTGTGGTACTTTCACAGGAAGAGTTGATATATTAATATCAGTTAAAGCCCTTGCACCAATTTGCTTTTCTGGGGTAACAATGCCAGCAATAGTACATTCTTCGTTGTTTAGTATTGACGGTGAAACAGTGTCAGAACGTGACGTTACTTCAGGGTAGTCTATGTTTGCCTCAATAATAGTTGAAGTTTGTGGAGGAGGATGTTCGGTCAAGATCGCTGGTGCAAATGCTTCATCTGGTAATACATCAGGGTTGAATGGTAACAATCCAGTAGCCCTGAATCCATTTATTATATTTTCATGAGTCAGTGCCCTCGACCAAGCTTTTGAGAATATTTTGTTGAAGTTCGATTTTGTCAAGCGTCTGTCAGGATTTTGATACATATATGTCATAGCTTCTTGATCCCAGTGATGCTCAAAAGACTTATTGACAGATTTATCGAGGGTTGAAGTTAATGGGTTGTGTTACTAGGCAAACAATAAAGCACAATATCATGCTTGTCTGCTTCTTCAACAATTGTATAATCCAGGTGCGAGGATGCTCCATCAAAGATTAACAAGACTTTTCCTGCGTTTTATTCTTTCCCAGATGCTTGATGAATTCAATAAATAGCTCCGTGGTCATACTTCCTTTTGGAGCCATCTTTATGAGAGATCCAGCTGGTAAGTTATCACTATATTCTGGTTTTGCCTTTGGCCTTTGAAGATGATCATTGGTGGGATAGCAGTACCAACAGCATTAACACACATTGCTATCGTAACATTTTCCGCGTGCTCAGGTGCAATCAAATGGACTCGACGAGCTCCTTCTTGCGCCAAAACAGTTTGTTGATGATGAATAGTGAGTCTACACCCTTTTCATCCATATTATAGAGTCGTTGAGGGTTCTGTAGAATATCTAATTCTTCATATAGGTCTTTCACTTCTTGGAAATGCTGAGCGACAATAGGACGGTTTAATTTCTGTGCTCTGCCTGGATTCATAAACTGGGCTTTTCTTTTGGAAATTTCTGGGTTCCTTTTCAAAAACGTTTTAAGCCAGTCTTTGCCCGCAATTCCAGAGTCTTTGTTGAAATCATGCTTAATATCATAACTCTCGCAAAATAAAATGCTTGTCTCCGTATGACTTTCGGAGTAACAGGTACACCAATGTTAGAAAATCGTATAATGCGTTGTACAAGATCTTTTTCTTGGTCAATTGTCAAAACGGAACGACGACCTAAGCGCTTAATAGTACTTTCGGACTTTATATGATTTCGGAGAGTTCGTCTTGGAATATTGTATCGTTCAGCTGCAGCTCGTTGCGTCAGATGCCCTCGTTTTATAGCTGCCATAGCAGCCCGTAAATTGTTTTCTGTCCACTGAGCTCTCTTTGGAGGCATTTTAATCAAAATCTGTAACAATATTACACATATATTGTCAAAATTCACATAGTACATTGACCTAGAAAATAACGAACAATACAATCTGATACTTTAATATTAAGAGGCTAATAAGGCCCAAGTATCGTTACAATGGGCCTTATTAACCGCATGCCACGTTTTTACAAAATAATCCAAATAACCTACAAAATCATTCTCTGGTTAGGAAAAGCCATATCCTTTGTATTACGCGAGACATACTTAAGGTAATAAATACAGCGTTATTAGTCCATTATTAAATAAAACGTTAAATACTTACAGTTTCTTGGTATGAAAATTATAAAATTGCACAATAGCCAGTCACTTCATCAAAGCATTGCACTTGACTGACAAGATAGCGGCGCTAGCGTCTGCTGACCAATACGGAATCATTCACACCGACATTGTGCACGTGTGTGAAATTTGGGCCTTATTACCCCTTGGGCCTTATTTACCTCAGGTACCTTACGAATAAAATAACTTGCACCAAATGAATAGACAATTGAACGGTAATTTTAGTGAGCAAATACGTTTGCTTATCAGTTGCGAAACTTAAATAAATTATTGAGTAAGAAACCTGAAACTTCAAAAATCAAGTCCAAATTTTCCGATCACCAATTTTATGATAGGTTCAGTAATCTTTCGGATGCTAATTTTTCCGAAGATGAAGTTTCACTTCTAGAAAAGGGTTTTAAACACAATTTAGAGTCAAATAACGCTCGTCCCCATGTCGATCTGCTAGGAATTGAAACCGAAATAGCCCTAAATTATTCACCACAAGCCAAACACCTAAAACAATCTTCAGCGTTACTACTTCAAAAAGAGTTCAATAGTTTTCAACCTAAGAAATTCGAAAATACAACTTTAAAGTCCATTAAATCTAAGTCCGCATCTGAAGATATCATATTTACCAAAGCAGACAAAGGTCATACAGTCATAGCCTTAAATAAAGCAAATTATTTATGGAAAACCCAAAATTTCATTGAATTAGGTTGTTATGAAGAAATTGATAAAGATCCAAGTAATAAATTTCAATCCATAGTGAAAAACGCTTTAGAGTATGCCAAGTCTATAATACCTACCAACCAAAAATATAAACTTTTCATTGACAACCCGCAATCACCAAAACTTTACTCCCTCGTCAAACTCCATAAAACAGGGTATCCCATTAGACCAGTAATTTCATATTTTCAAGCTCCTGCTGCAAAACTTCCACGCTTTCTCATAGACATCATTCGACAGTACGCTAATTTTGAACCTAAATTCTCAATAAAAAACTCTTCAGTCCTAATAAATAAAATTCAGCACACGATACTACCACCGAACGCTAAACTTATGTCATGGGATGTAGAAATCTCTTCCCTAGTGTTCCACCTAGTGATGCAGTGAAACTCATCAAGAACGCTCTTCAAATTGATGAAGTCAATCCGATAATTTAATCAGAAATCTTACAACTTTTATAAATTTGTTAAGAACAAAATTATTTTAACTTCAATGGAGTATTATATAATAGTAAAAAAGATAGTAATCATGGGTAATTTTCTGAGCCCTCTGCTCGCTGAAATTTTCATGGATAATATTGAAAAAACTATCCAAGAACATCCGTTATTCGAACACTTTATTTATTGGTTTAGATATGTCGACGATATCATTCGTTGTTTCACTGGCACAAACAGACAATTAGAGTCATTCAAAACATTCATTAACAAAATTCACGATAATATTAAATTCACTTTAGAGAAAGAAACAGAAAACTCTATTAACTTTCTGGATTTAACTATTACTAAAATTAACGGCAAACATGATTTTTCCATTTTTCATAAGCCATCGCATACAGATATTACTATTCGCAGCTCATCTACACATCCTTATCCACATAAATTAGCAGCTTACAATAGTATGGTTCATAGACTAATTAATATCCCAATGTCACAAAATAATTTCATAAAAGAGCTAAATATAATTAAACAAATAGCAGTCAGTAACGGTTACAGTCCAACTATGATTGAGAACATGATTTCACGCAAAAAATTTCGAAAAGCAATCCAGGAAGTATTTCCAAATATGAAAAGTTCTAACACAAAATACAACATCTTAACTTATATTGGTAATCCTAGTCTAAAATTAAAATCATTCCTCTCGCATTATAATTTCAATATAGCATTCCGAACTGATAATTCTTTAGGTCGACATATCAAAAACTGCAAATCTAAAATTGATAAAAGTAATAAATCCGGTGTTTATAAACTGTCTTGCGGGGATTGTAATAAAATTTATATTGGTAGAATTTTCAGAAATTTCGAAGGTAGATTATCCGAGCACAAACGTAGTTTTAACTATCATAAATCAGATTTCCATTATTCTAATCACTTACTCGAAGAAAACCCTTAATGATAATTTCAAAATTTTACACAATGAAAATATCAGACAAAACTCAATCTATTGGAAATTTTAGAGATCAACAAAGAAAAGAATTCAGGTAGGTTAGTTAATAGTCAATTAGATCTAAATCCTTCTCATTTACTCAATCTTTTCAATTCATAAGGTAAGCAACTCCGATGGGTTTTCCAACATACCTCTTGTACCTATTGTAATATTAAGTAGGAAATAAGACTAATTTATAAGGAATAACTCTGTTCATTAGTTTGTATCTATCTGATGAAGCACAGTGTGGTAAAACCGGTCATAGTTTTGTTAATATAGTGAAAATCTAAATACTTTAGTTTTATTTTATTGAAAAAAAATTGCTTATCCTGTTGATACTGCAAAAGATATGATAGATCTAAAAGGAAAATGTATGTTTAATGCTAAAATATTGTAAAACATTACAATGCCCACATGGGAGGTGCTGACCTCAAGGACATGTTTATTTTCCTATATAGAATAACCCTTAAAATCTGGAGATGGTAGTTATTTTTAGAGGCACAACTTTAAGGCATTTGTATCAATGCCTGGTTATTATACAGGAGAGAAAGAAATTTATTGAAAGTTTCAGATAAAGATCTATTTCTTAAATATTTAATACATGAAATAGCAAAAGAGTTAAACTGTTGAATAAGATAAAGAAAAGAAAAGCATCTTCAGGTAACACTGACCAGACTGTAAAAAAATTGAACGTCTCATTGAACCAAGAAAACACCCGAAAACAGGATAAAAGATAAATTTGGTTACTTTCCGCAATATCGAACTAAGGGAAGATAAAGATACTGCGGTAGGGGGTGACACTTTGAACTTGTAGAAAATGTGAGAGACGATTATGTTCATAAAGGAAAACATGTTTATTCAACTTTCATATACAAGAGTAGAATTAGGGTTTTTAAATGAAATTTTTGTTCATTTGTTTTATAGTATAGAGTTTTTTTCCATAAATTTTCTTTTGTTCTAATGATATTCACTGCCTACAGAGGCCTACAGAGTTGGCAATGTATCCTATTGTACACAAAATACCTTTCAATTGGTTCATTGTAAAATGGCAACGTATCTTCCAGGATACAATTTGAGGGTTAGGATTTGTCTTGATTCTCCTGGAATTTTCGATGAAGTGAGAAGATCAATGTGCCGACGTCTATACTCCTGTGTAATGCTTTTGACAATTTTCTTTGATTGCGTGGTTTTCAAAATTAAGTAAAATTATCTAGTTTGATTTTAAATAAAGAAATAAAAGCTTGCATTAGAGTACGATTGTTATGTTTTCACTGTAAACTTCATATTAATTAAGTTTTTTAACATCCTTTAGATTGGTAACGAAACATTGTTTAAATGTTTAATGGAACTTTTTGTCATAAAATGGCGACGTGGATTGAAATAAATATCGATGTTGAAGGTCCAGTTTTTTATTTCGTCGTCAATATCGCGGGATATATGCAGCACTCAAAACGTAGATGGGAATGCAATTGGATCCGATCATATTGAACTCATTTTTATTGATAAATATAATATTTGCATTACCTTCTAATGTTGTAGAATCTACTAACTGATTTGGGTAAATTTGATCCTGACATGTAGAATTAATATTAGCCTGGTGTCCAATTTCAACATTTTCCGAACTCTTGCAGGTTGCTACTTGCGAAGTGATAAAATCTTCATGACATCTTGAATTGAGTCTAACGTCATAATTTTGATGAATTTCTGATTTCTTTGCTTCAAGTTCAGAGTCTTCATAATCCAGCAGGTTACCTACTCAATATAGATATGGATTAAGAAAAATACAATGCGTTCCAACGAAAACAATACACCCTGAATAACTCGGCTGGTTTGATTTTACTGTGAATATACTGAAATAGGTCAATTTTTGATTGAACTTTCTAAAACAACACGACGTGACGAATTGGAATCGAGATTTGTTTGCAAAAATTTTTATGTTTTTATGAATCCGTTTGATCAAAACACCTGATCAAAATCGATTCTGTTGGTTCAGAAAAATTTTCGTCCCTTATTTGAACATTTGCGTATTATCCCCAACCCTTGTAAACTTCCACCTCGAAAGATTTCATATGAGAAAGGGATTGTGTAATATATCATTGAATTTACTGCATTGCTTTTTAAATTCATCGAATATCAAGCAACCTTTTACGTTTTAAATGTTGAGATTGAATGTTAAGATCTATCAAGTCGATTTTGTATCGAAGAGTTGATAATTTTGCTGATCTCGAATGGGAAAAAGGAAGCGTTCGATATCACACTTATGAAAAAGCGCTTGAATACATAAATATACGTGTCGGTTTATTATCAATCTTCCCATGTTTGAACATTTTTTTCCAGATCTGCAAGATACAGTTCTTTTTGGGTTGTTCGTTAAAACATGGGTGAGTTGCGTTGGTACTCTTTTCTATATTTTTGATAATCTGATATAAAGGCTTGCATAGGCAATTACCGACCGATCAGCCTATTAGTGTCCTCTAAAAGTTGCTGAAGAAAATACTAATCAAGAGGTTAACGGAGAAGTTAGATTTTTACCAGCCGAATTAGCAAGCGGGTTTCAGGAGCGGTTTCAGCACAGTTGACCATATTCATTCACTGCGAACTTTGGTGGAGTAGTGCAACGAATATAATATGCCACTCAGCTTGGCCTCTGTGTACTATGAAGAAGCTTTTGACAGTTTCGAGGTCTGGGCAGTGCTGGAAGATATGAACCAAGCGCGAATAGACTCAAGGTATACAAATTTAAGTAGAGAGATGAACAACAATGCAAGTCACTATTAATGAAGACTGGAAAACGGAAAAAATCCCTATAATGAGAGGAGTGAGGCAGGGTGGTACCATATCCCCGAAGCTGTTTACCCTTGCACTCAAATACGCCATGAAGAATCTGAACTGGGAGGAAAGAGGAATTAACATAGAGGAAAGAGGAATTAACATATATGGATCTTACTTGAACCATCTGCGTTTTGCTGACGATATTGTGTTGATTCACACAGACCCCAAATAACTGGAAACCATGCTCCAACAACTGAATGATGCATCCAACAAAGTCGGCCTTAAGATAAACCTAAGTAAAACAAAAGTCATGACCCGTTCGCCAAATATAATTGTGGTGGAAAATTTAGCCATTGAGAACGTAAAAGACTATGTCTACCTTGGTCACAAAATCCAGCTTGGCAGTGAAAATCAAACGGCAGATCTAAACAGAAGAGTAGGACTTGCCTGGGCAGCATTCAGCAACCTAAAATACATTCTCAGAGATAGGAAGTTACCAATAAATTTCAAAAGAAAGGCCCATAATGCGTGTGTCCTACAGATTATGACATATGGTATAGAGACCATTACACTGACGAGAAGAGGTGCGGAAAAGCTGAGAGTGACACAGAGGGCAATGGAACGTTGCATGCTGGGCATAAGCATCCGTGATCGAGTCAGGAATGACGTCATACAACAAAAGACTAAGGTTGAGGACGTAGTGGCGACTGCTGCCGGGCTGAAATGGCGATGGGTGGGACAGCTGCTGGTTTGGCGACTCCGTATGATGCAGCGTAGCGTGGGAAGGCCCCAGACAAGATGGTGAGATATCCTCCGCAGGATCGCGGGGAGAGAGTGGATGCAGCTCGCCCAAGACCGCTCCGCGTGGAAGAGGAAAGAGAAGACCTACGTCCAGGACTGGATGGCTACATGCTCATGAAGAAGAAGAAGAGAAGAAGATATAACGGTGATTTGATTGAAGATGGTGTACATACTCCAGGAACGCACTGAGATTGTGAGTTTATTTCTCAAAAATGATAACTGTGCTAGAACAACTCCACGCATTTTCAACGAAAATAGCCTAGAAAGAATTTGGGTTATAAATACGTTCCTGAGTTAACGGGCTAATTCATGGAAACTGAGTGAAAATAACACCGGAAGAAATTTGGGGCGCAAACCAGTTCTTAAGTTAACCAGCAAGTTCATGGAAACTTGTCCCTTGAAAAATAATTTTCTTCGATGTGTCTACACATTGCGAAATCTCGCATATAGTAACTTTTTGTTTTGAGATGTTTGTGTATGCCTGGTTGTAAACCACATAGAAATGAGGAGCGTCGATCCTTCGACGGCCGCTTCTGTCTGATACGTGAGTGTCGCATGGCGGTATGTTATCGAACTAATGTGACCACTCAACGTTTTCCTGTTTTAACTGCTCCTTGGTTTCACCGTTTCGTGGGGAGTTGGTGAGGTAGCCAATGTTTCGGTTCGTTGGGGGGCGCAGTGATATTTACATTATTGCTTTCGCTCCAACGAATTGAGTTGAGTAGGTAACGGCATAGCCTTGTGTTACGAATGGGTAGATAATGCTGACGAGGTCAAACGAGACCGGTTAACGGTGATTATGAAAAGTAGATCGGAAAGCTAGCTCCTTCAAGGGAGAATATTTAACATTCTACGGAAAGTTGAATATCGTCCCTTGAAAAATAATTTTCTTCGATCTGTCTATACATTGCGAAACCTCGCATATAGTAACTTTTTGTTTTGAGATCAATTTGAACATGCTTGGGAATTTGATTGATGAACATGATGGAGCGCCACCCCATTATGCTGCTGCTATACGGGATTATTTGGACAATAGTATTCCTAATCGTTCTATCTAACACCTCTCGATTTCTTTTTCGCCACCCGAATCTTTGGAAAAACTACGAGATGGGATTTTCAAGCACATAGCAGATAACATCTCCCATGTTGCAAAAACCATTAAAAAGTTGAAAATTCAAAGATATGTTTCATTTCATAATAAATTTTTATGAGAATCATAGAAGTCCAAGCAGTGTTACTTTCTAATTAATGGCACTTCAAAAAGCAGGATAATATTGAGGATTAGATAATCTTTCTAAAGAGGTATCACATAATCCCCGTCTCATTGAAAAAGTTTTCGGGGTGGTAGCTGACAGGGATAGGTGGTAGATACACAAACGTTTAAATAAGTAACAAACATTTTTCAGATACAACCCAATCGATTTTGATCGAAGTTTTTCTTCAAACGGAGATCGAAGGGATTTATGAAAAGCTGGAATTTTTCCAAACAATTCACGATTTCAATTTTTGACATGCTATTTTAGAAAGTTAATGACTACGTGGTCAAATGAGGAGAAATATTAAACACGACCCCCTTTCTTTATCCAACAATTTGGGGTAAAAACTGCTGAGGGTGGGGGGTTGATAGGGGAAGAACGAAACAAAAAAAATCTAGAGAAATTCTCAGAAAATCAAAACAGCCAAGTTTTTCAGGGTGGTTCTTTTTCTTTTGAACGCACTGTATATGATATAACCAATTATCGAATTGTTTGAAATTCTCGGGGAAATATTCTTTTAGCTTTCATATATGTTTAATGATTCTTTTCTACTATAAAGGTAGCTTTTGGATGCATTAACGAAAACTCCGCATCTCTGAAAAATATTTTTTTCACAAAATACTCGGAGGCGTAGACAAAAATGTGTCTTATACGATCTGAAGTAGCAATTTTCCTATGATATGTGCTTTTTCATTTGATTGATATACAGGGTGTTGTTTTGGCATCCGATCATAGAAACAACTTTTCGATGAACGGCGTTTTCTAGGGAAAAAGATCAATTGAGTGGAATAGACCTAATGAAGTAAAAATGAAGTATTCCTAATACATCAACAACTTCAAAAAAAGGTTTCAAAATAAACCTGTTGTAATAATAACACTTAGGATGAAGGCACTATGTTATTATATAGACAAAACCAAATTTATATGGAATCACCCGATATTTTGAATATTACCTCAGGAATTTCGGAAATTTCGAAGGATTGTTAGAATTGATCTTTTTGGGATATATTAATTGAAAAAGAAATAAATTAAGGTTTATTTCAAGAAAGAAACATAAAAGAAAATAAGAGATCTTTCAGCATGTAGTAAAAAATTGAAAATTGTTTTGTTACGGAGTAGGTGTTTCTCGATCTCAGATGCTTGTATTACCTCCTTTAATACAAGCCTAAATCCGTTTAGGCATGTTTTGGATTAGGTTTTCGACCTCCTCTGGGGTGATATTCTGCCACTCTTCTGTGGCGGCTTGGATGAGTTTATGTGGGATTCTTGGATTATCGTGGTGCGATCAAATTATATTTTTGAGATTATCTCATGAATGTTCAATAGTATTTAGGTCTGGAGAGCAAGCTGAAAATAGCGATTCTCTCTGTTTCAAGATAATGGCGCGCGAGGTTGCTGGTATGCGGAGGAGCATTATCTTGCATGAAAGTGAAATTCTCAATAGGTTATCTGATCGAACACCATTTCTGGTCTCATCCGAAAAAAGAACATTTGACCAATTTTCAATCTTCCAATATTGGTGCTCGATACACCAATTAAGTCTGTTATATTTTTGTTGTCTGGCTAGCTCTGGAACTCTTCAGGGCCTTCTGCTGTATAAACCCCTCCAACGAAGTATTTGACGTATTGTTTCAACTGATACACAGATGCCTGTTGCTTCCAGAAATTGCCTTTGGAGTATAGGGTGTGACGCACTAGGGTCTCTTCTTGCAATTTGGCACAAGAAGCGGTCTAGTTCTTCAGAAGTGATCTTCCAGGCCTTTTTTCCAGAGATTGTAGCTCCACATATCGGGCGTAAGTTTTTGACATCACCCTCTGTGATACCCTCATTGTGGCCGTTGTATGCCTCTGTGTCACCCCTTTTTCAACGAGAGCAATTATTTGACCCTTCTGCACATCGGATAATCCAACGTAAGGTATTTTCAATTATGATTATAGGCTTTTTTAAATTTTGAAATTCACAGTTATAAATCTCAGTGATGACTGAGTACAATATCCCGAACATGTGATGATTCAACATTTCTTATCATACTATCCAGTTTTTTACAAAAAAAACTTCATTCTTCACAAGTAGTCAAAGATCCATGGTTTAAAACAATCAATAATGTGAAATACCGAGTGATTACATATAAATTTGGTTGTGTGTACTCTACTCATTGAATATTCATTTTTTATCTAAACGCGATGATTCACAAAGGTGATGATTCACAAAAGGCCGCAAACCATCCACTCCTGTTTTTTTCATTAACTAATCTTGAATTCCCCATTTATTGAGATCTGATCAATCAATAATTTTTCCAGTTTTCCCTCATTGTATACTTGTTTCATATTAGTTATTTTCACATTTGATTTCCTCAGTTTATTTGCTGATATTTCATACAGTTTTTGAAAGTTCTGCTTAACTGCCGCTTTAAGCATTCTGTTCTCATTCGACAATATACTACCAAATCTCCGTTCTGTAATGTTTTGACTTTCTTTATTCCAAGTTTTAGTTCCCTTCTATTGCTGATTCAATATTGGAGCACGTCCGTCCTTAACAATTTATTTATGGTAGAGAACAAAACAGTTTTAACAGTTTTTGCAACTATATTTAGCACTACTCTTTCTACAGTTGCCAAAATTATGTTTAGTAGTTTTTCCGACGCAGATGGGAATGTCTGAACTGGTTTTAATATATTAACGACTAACTTCCAACCACTGTCTTTTGGGCCTAGTTGATAACCAAAGCACACTGAAACTTGGTAATATATCCGAACAAGATGTGATGTTATTGAGTAGCCACTAAGATTGGAGTAAGACACACTAAGTGGTTTTGTTTTATATTTCGATAATTTTTAAGGAAAGATGCATATCTGAACTTATCTAAATTAGTTCTTTTAGGAGCTCCTTGCATAGAAAAAAGTGGAGTTGAATTACTGTTTTTAAAAATTTTAGTACGTTGGACTAAATCCCCTCCTGAAAAATGCAGATGTATTATAGCCAGTGACTGTGTAAAAATAGTGCACAATTCTGACACTTTGCATAAATAGATAAATTTTTCGATGAATATATTTCTGATTGTTGTTGAGCTTTTCCAAATTAAAAAAAAGTAGTGTTTTCGGTTGGAGTTCGACCAATGAACAATACCAGTACGTTTACATCTTCACCAGCAACAGTGATCGTATTTGTTGAATTGAATTGCTCCATTGCCATTGAGATGTATCTGTTATTTTTTCTCAATTAATTCATCTTTGTTCTTGATAGTATTCTACAGTATCTCAGTAAGTTCGTAGCTCTGACATTCACGCAATTAAGCTTCCGAATTCTCTTCTGTATAGCGACACTTTTTATTTCAGACGGGGATAAATCTGTACATTCTAAACAAATCAATTCTCGACTGTTGTCAAAAGGAGAGCAAGACATTTTACCTCTCTGGTTGTTTGTTTGATCTGCTTACATATTGCACATTCATCGTACAAAAATGTTTGTTCCAACTACATATTTCACAACGGTCTCGAGACGGTTCTGGAATTAGTATAATTCGCGTGCGCGAACCTCACATATCGAAATTTTTCTCAGTTGGAACGTTTTCAGAATAGGTTAAACTCTCAACAACCCTTCAGTTTTCATTTTTCGAGATTGCCAACATTTTACCTTATTCTTTAGTCTTTAATTCAATTGATTTGACAAGGAAAATATCATAGAATTCGAATATAAAAGTAAGATTACTTTCTTACCTTCAAGTTCATCTCTATTAATTTTTTCTTGCATCTGGTTTATCATATGCTGAGCCACCTTTACTCTCATACTCGTAGAAGAAGAATCTTGTGGAGCAGAAGAGGGTCTTTGTCTCAAAACAAATTTATTTTGCAAACTAGAAAAAATATATCATCGCCTCTGAATTCAGTAACAACCAACATTTTAATAACTCACTGATTTGAATTACTGGAAGGTGTTGTTTCAATAGTCTCAGAAATTGACTTTTTAGATTTGGATATGTTGTTGATTCGATTTTCTAATTCATTGATTCTGGTTTTAATATCCTGAAATAAAAGGTTTTATCATTAAGTTTTGATGAAAATTGAATTGTTGAAAATTAATTACTTTGCATTTGGTAATCATAGTTCCAGGTAATTTGCGAACAACAAATTTTTTCACTCAACCAGCAACTTTTTCAGAATATAATCATAAATAGGATTTTGACAATAGTTTTGAAATTGACAAAAATGTCATAATTGATAGTATCAGGAGTATGAGATGTTTCAATTTTGGTTGTCACCAAATATGCATTCATAAAAAGTCACTCATTTCTCTAAAATTTATGAATTATTGATTTTGTATTCTGATAGTAGGGAAGGACATTATACTAAATAGTGAATTACTCAGGCCTCGTGCAGACTTATTAGATTTTAAAGATATGGTAATAGAATGAATAAATAAAAGCGTTTCCCCTTTGAATTCTCAATTCGTCTACCAGTTTTCGAAAAAACAACCAATTACATGAAATTATTTGGGCGTGTCAGATATTGACATATTGACAGTTATGTTGCTCTAACGTACTTCTGATTACGTAAGTATGCTAATCAGGCAGTTTGCACGGTAGGGATGGTCATACGAAATTCGGGCGAGTCAGCTATTCAGAGGAGAAGTTAAGTGAGCCCTAAAAATATTTTCTTAATTAAATGAAACAATGATGTTCAAATTTTCACTATATTAATAAACTTATGGACGCGTTTCACAGCGTTTCAGATAAATAGTACATTTGAAAGAATGATGTACCTTTTAAATAACATGGTAAAACCAGGTACTCAATTGAATAGTTCATTTATTGATTTTGATATATATATATATATATATATATATATATATATATATATATATATATATATATATATATATATATATATATAATCAAGCTCAAACTAAAAGAGAAATATTCATACAGCCTTCATTGATTACCAAAAGGCTTTTGATAGTTCTCCCCATTCATGGCTTCAAGAAATTTTGGAAATTTATAAAATTGATAAGACACTCCGTCATTTTCTTAAATTTGTAATGAAAAATTGGAGAACCAATCTTCATTCAAATATTTCAAAACAATCGTTAAAATCCGAAGTAATTCCAATCAAAAGAGGCATTTTTCAAGGTGATTCTTTAAGTGCTCTTTGGTTTTGTCTTTGCCCCAATCCATTATCTCATGAATTAAATGCTACTAGTTTCGGCTTCAAAATAAAGAGTTTATTAACTGAATTCAAATTAAGTCACTTAATTTATTTAGATGATATTAAATTATATGCCGGAACCAGATCTCATTTAAAAGTCTACTTGAGATTACTTTCAACTATTCCAATGATATTCATATGAAATTTGGGCTTCCAAAATGTAAAAATCTTTCTATTGAAAAGGAAAGATCACTTCTGATTATATAAAGATTTCCAATATCGAAATCGAGCCAATGCATCAAGGAGATATATATAAATATCTTGGATTTTGTCAAGAGAAGACAATTAACCATAGCAGCACTAAAGAAAATATTAGAAATTCATATTACAAAAGACTTAGAATTATCATCAAGAGTTATTTAACTAGTAAAAACCTTTTCAGAGCTATCAACTCCTATGCTGTTCCTATTCTTACATCTTCTTTTGGAATTATTAAATGGTCTAAAACTGATCTAAATGAGTTACAATGTCAAACGAGGAAAATGCTCTGTAAATATCATAAGCACCACCCAAAGTCAGCTGTTCAGAGAGTTACACTACCTAGACATCTTGGAGGTCGTGGATTAATTGATTTGAATAATCTTCATAGTAAACAGATTTTTCATCTACGTTCCCATTTTCATGATAAACAGAGAACGTCTAAATTACATGATATTGTTGTTGCTTCAGATTATAATCTTACACCTCTGAACTTGACAATGCAAAAGGTAGATTTTGATATATTTGATGATAATTCTAAAAGAGAAAGTTGGATGCAGAAGGAATTACACGGAAAGCACCTAAAGAATTGAAAAATGATTATATTGATGAAATTGCATCGAATAAATGGTTAGTATCTGGAGAATTGTTTGCTGAAATAGAAGGCTTGGCAATTGCGATCCAGGACCAGGTTGTTTTCACAAGGAATTATAGAAAACATATCATCAAACAAAATATAGATGATTCTTGCCGTAGATGTTTCTGTTCTTCAGAAACAGTTTTTCATATATTATCATCTTGCTCAGTCCTTGCTTCAACAGATTATTTAGAAAGACATAATGCCGTCGCTAATATTATTCACTTCAATCTAGGAATTAAACATGACCTAATTCCCAAAAGAAAAAAATTTCAAAAATATGAACCTGAGATTATTTGTGAAAATGACAAATATAAACTTTATTTTGATAAAACAATTCTGTGCAACAGAGCTGTAAAACACAATAGACCAGATATCGTTCTTAATGATAAACAGAATCAAATAACATATATAATTGATATTGCTATACCCGACACACATAATATACAAAATAAATACAATGAAAAAATTTCTAAATATATGATGCTTGGCGACGAGATTAAAAAATGTGGAAAATGAAGAAAATATTTATTCTACCGATTATTATTTCTACAACAGGCGTTATTCCTAGAAATCTTCACAAAAGTATTGAGATTTTGGGTCTGAAGAAAAATTTGTTTGAACAGTTACAAAAGATAACAGTCATCAAATCTTGTAATATTCTTCGTAGGTTTCTTTCCGAAAATAATAATGAGGTAGAGTCATAGGTTTTCTCTTTAGTTTATACTGCTCAGAATCTCATTTCATATTTTATTTATTTGTTTATATAAATGTAATATAATTAACTGACAATTTTGTCATATTTATATTCAGAGCAGTATTCTATTCGATCGTTCACCACTTCACACAAAGGAAACTATTAATGAGTAACATTCAGTGTTACTTGACTAAGGTCCGTACACTGGATTTTTCCGGGAGAAAGCCTCTGACACTACTCGTTGGTACATTGATATCATTGTCTGATGATGCTATAGTATGTATATATTCTGGTAGATTGATATATTCTCATAACATTTAACGTTATCCTAATATATAATTACTCCAGGATATGTTTTGATTATAATCATTGCCTGGCAATGGTATTAATTACCGGGTGGTGGATTTATATTTTTCATGAAATCAGTTTGATTGCATGACCAGATATATGGGCAACTCGTCGGGGTAAAACCCTATATATATATATATATATATATATATATATATATATATATATATATATATATATATATAAATATATGATGCTTGGCGACGAGATTAAAAAAATGTGGAAAATGAAAAAATATTTATTCTACCGATTATTATTTCCACAACAGGTGTTATTCCTAGAAATCTTCACAAAAGTATTGAGATTTTGGGTCTGAAGAAAAATTTGTTTGAACAGTTACAAAAGATAACAGTCATCAAATCTTGTAATATTCTTCGTAGGTTTCTTTCCGAAAAAATAATGAGGTAGAGTCATAGGTTTTCTCTTTAGTTTATACTGCTCAGAATCTCATTTCATATTTTATTTATTTGTTTATATAAATGTAATATAATTAACTGACATATTTATCATATTTATATTCAGAGCAGTATTCTGTTCGATCGTTCACCACTTCACACGAAGGAAACTATTAGTGAGTAACATTCAGTGTTACTTGACTAAGGTCCGTACACTGGATTTTTCCGGGGAGAAAGCCTCTGACACTACTCGTTGGTACATTGATATCATTGTCTGATGATGCTATAGTATGTATATATTCTGGTAGATTGATATATTCTCATAACATTTAACGTTATCCTAATATATAATTATTCCAGGATATGTTTTGATTATAATCATTGCCTCGCAATGGTATTAATTACCGGGTGGTGGATTTATATTTTTCATGAAATCAGTTTGATTGCATGAACAGATATATGGGCAACTCGTCGGGGTAAAACCCTATATATATATATATATATATATATATATATATATATATATATATATATATATATATATATATATATATATAGATGGTTAGTATCTGGAGAATTGTTTGCTGAAACAGAAGGCTTGGCAATTGCGATCCAGGACCAGGTTGTTTTCACAAGGAATTATAGAAAACATATCATCAAACAAAATATAGATGATTCTTGCCGTAGATGTTTCTGTTCTTCAGAAACAGTTTTTCATATATTATCATCTTGCTCAGTCCTTGCTTCAACAGATTATTTAGAAAGACATAATGCCGTCGCTAATATTATTCACTTCAATCTAGGAATTAAACATGACCTAATTCCCAAAAAAAAAATTTCAAAAATATGAACCTGAGATTATTTGTGAAAATGACAAATATAAACTTTATTTTGATAAAACAATTCTGTGCAACAGAGCTGTAAAACACAATAGACCAGATATCGTTCTTAATGATAAACAGAATCAAATAACATATATAATTGATATTGCTATACCCGACACACATAATATACAAAATAAATACAATGAAAAAATTTCTAAATATATGATGCTTGGCGACAAGATTAAAAAATGTGGAAAATGAAGAAAATATTTATTCTACCGATTATTATTTCTACAACAGGCGTTATTCCTAGAAATCTTCACAAAAGTATTGAGATTTTGGGTCTGAAGAAAATTTGTTTGAACAGTTACAAAAGATAACAGTCATCAAATCTTGTAATATTCTTCGTAGGTTTCTTTCCGAAAATAATAATGAGGTAGAGTCATAGGTTTTCTTTAGTTTATATTGCTCAGAATCTCATTTCATCTTTTATTTATTTGTTTATATAAATGTAATATAATTAACTGACAATTTTGTCATATTTATATTCAGAGCAGTATTCTATTCGATCGTTCACCACTTCACACAAAGGAAACTATTAATGAGTAACATTCAGTGTTACTTGACTAAGGTCCGTACACTGGATTTTTCCGGGAGAAAGCCTCTGACACTACTCGTTGGTACATTGATATCATTGTCTGATGATGCTATAGTATGTATATATTCTGGTAGATTGATATATTCTCATAACATTTAACGTTATCCTAATATATAATTATTCCAGGATATGTTTTGATTATAATCATTGCCTGGCAATGGTATTAATTACCGGGTGGTGGATTTATATTTTTCATGAAATCAGTTTGATTGCATGAACAGATATATAGGGCAACTCGTCGGGGTAAAACCCTATATATATATATATATATATATATATATATATATATATATATATATATATATATATATATATATATATATATATATAATCTGTTGATAGGTACAAATAGACAACAAAATTCTTTTAGTACCATCTGAAAATGGATTTATAGTGAAACCTCCAAAAGCTTCTTCAGGAAGGCCCCGAATGGTTATTGATGAAGACCTTAGGGATACTATTCGAAAAACTGTGCATTTTTTTATATACGGAAAGAAATTCCCACTGCGGAAAAAATACAAGTTGTGCTAGTAGGAGATCAGGACTTGGCTTTAATATCAAAAAATAAATTGTGGCAAGTTTTGCATAAATTGAATTCCTCATGGAAAAAACACAACAGGAAGCGGTTCTCATAGATTTTTTTTATTTTATTCAAGACCCTATGGGATACTGACGGGTTGCCCCAGCCCCATAATTAGTATCCACATTTCAATATTATGAAATGAAAGTAAAAATATATAACAATTTTAATCACTTAAAACATACAAAAAACAAACCGTATCAGCAGAAGTAACGGTAACTTAAAAATATTACTCATTCATACATATTAAAGAACAAAGAACAGGATATATGTCTGTTCGAGAAAATGTGCCTTCAACCTGCCCCTGACTTAGGCTTTCGACATAAAAAAGACATCCACGATGTTAGAAAAATCAATTGCATTTCTGTTTATTCTTGTTAAAGGGTAATTCTGCGAGCAAGACGTTCTCTTGAAAGGATTAGTAAATAGTTCAGACTCTCTCAGTCTCCTGGATGGAACGTTTATGACAATCGCGGCGAGCAATTCGTCACTCAGAACATATTTCAAAAAATATACAGGGCGAACTTTGAAAATCGAAAGTTAATGTAATTTCACGGAAAACCAGATAAGCTACCAAGAATCCGTCAATACCGTTCAATTCACAATGAAATCTTGAAGCAGTATAGAAATTTTCAATGGAAAATATCGGATAGGAAAAAGTTATAGAGGCGAGCCTGATTCCAGATACACCCGGTATATGCGAAGGTTCTCTATATTATCGACTTAATTCAAAAATATATAATTTCTAGTCAATTATCATTTATTTAATTTTCATTTATTCGTTTCGATTATTTGTGGCATATCACTATGTTTCTTTTTGTTCATTCATTGAACAATGACAATTTGTTTCTGACAGTAAGTGTCTCACAAACATCATTCTAGAAGAAGAAGTTCCTATCGATAGGACAGTAGCTCTCAGGACGGTTGCTACAGTGCAGTCAACAGGAAGTGGACAATGATTCTTTAAATACTCTTGTAATACTGAATGTTCAACCAAAAATGTCTATGTAAAAAGAAAATCGTGTTATGCAACTCTAAATGCCACAAGTCATTTAATAAATAGGTACGAGTAACGAGAAAATAAACACAACTCCTTCATTGAATGAAAACCTCTCTTAAAACGAATTGCACTCAGAACATGTTAATTGGTATATTTCTGATTTTTCGAATTTATCGGTTTAATCTTTTGTGTTGAAAAGCAGGCCTGACAATTTGCTAACTGAATTGAATGCAATATGAACTTTTTTACTATCAGACAAAACTCTAGCAACCTGTTCTGACGTCTTCCCAAAATATGTTAGAGACATAAATTTTTCGGGCTTTTCTCTCTTGGATTGGGAATATATCATGTTGAATGTGTTGTTGCGTATTTTTCGATTAATTAAACTCTCTATTGCTTTTATATCAAAGCCGTTGTTCTCTGCTATTAACATAATGGTGTTAAATTCTGATTTTCGGTCCATGTCCGATAAAGGCAAAGAAATCGCTCTGTGAATCATGGATTTGAAGGCTGCTATTTTTTGAGAATACTGGTGAAATGAATCTATGGGTATGACATTATCCGTGTACGATGG
Source organism: Cryptolaemus montrouzieri (assembly GCA_013387265.2). Taxonomy (NCBI): domain Eukaryota; kingdom Metazoa; phylum Arthropoda; class Insecta; order Coleoptera; family Coccinellidae; genus Cryptolaemus; species Cryptolaemus montrouzieri. Next base: position 87,284,258 of record JABFTP020000021.1, on the reverse strand, counting down.
TTTTCTGAAGATATTACTTGATAAACGGTTATTATTCCCCCGGGTAATTGTTAGATCTAAGAAATTGATTTTACTATAGACTTTTGTTTCTACTCTGAACTTAATTTTAGGATGAATGTTATTAATGAAATTCAGGAAGATTTCTAGTTGTCTATTTGTTCCAATGAAACAGGCTGAAATGTCATCAACATATCGGTACCAAAATAGAATATGCCTTTTCGTCAAAGGTGACGTCATAATTTTAGTGTTTTCCAAATTAGACATGAAAATTTCAGATAGAAGGGGACTGAGGGGTGAACCCATAGCTAAACCATTATTTTGTGAATATATCTTATTATTGAACTGAAAAAAATTTTGGGTCAAGCATAAATCAAACAGAGAAATTAATTCATCTTTACAGACCACGTTGAAATTTCTTGCCTCTAGAATACTTGATATTAATGGGACACATTCTGTTGCAGTCTGCAACGTGGTCTGTAAAGATGAGTTAATTTCTCTGTTTGATTCATCTTTCTTCTTCTTCTTCTTTCACAGCCTCATCTCGTCCACTGCTGGACATAGGTCTCTCTTAACCTTTTCCAATTTGACCGGTCTTGGGCATCCTGAATCCAATTTGTGGAGATCCTTTTTATGTCGTCCGTCCATCTTGTTGGCGGTCTGCCTCTGCTTCTGAAGGCTTCGTGTCTAGGGCGCCACTCCAATATCCTTTTTGACCATCTGTTGTCTGACATTCTTGCGACATGGCCTGCCCAGTTCCATTTCAAACGTGTGACCCTATCTACAGCATCTGTAATCTTACTTCTTCTTCGTATCTGCTCATTTGAAATCCAATCTCTCAGGCTTATTCCCAACATGGATCTTTCCATGGCTCGTTGGGTCACTTTTATTCTGTTGACAGTCCTTTGGGTAAGTGTTAGTGTTTCGGAGCCATATGTCAGTACCGGAAGGACACATTGATCATAAACTTTGCGTTTAAGACTTATTGGAATATCAGACTCGAAAATGTGTCGTAATTTTCCGAAGGCAGCCCAGGTCAGTCCTATTCGTCTGCTTAGTTCACAGGTCTGGTTGTCTCTTTCAATTCGTATTTCGTGCCCTAGATATTTATATGAGGTTACAAATTGGATTTCTTTTTCCCTTAGTTTTGAGTTACAGCTGGGGACTAAGTTAGTCATGAATTCTGTTTTAGCTCCCAACTTGTTGGGAGATACTTGACAGCTCTGAGAGCATTTCGTATGCCTCATCTAGGCTATCTGAGATCAACACAATATCGCCGGCGAAACGCAGGTGATTTAGCATTTCCCCATCCACACGTATGCCTCTAATTCCCATTTCGAGCTTTTTAAACATATACTCTAATAAAGTTGTGAATCATGCTTGACCCAAAATTATTTCAAGTACTGTGTTTTAAGGAATTTTACTTAATAATTGCGATTCGTAACGCGTTTCACTACACTGTAGCTCCTTCTGACGAATGAATATACAGAAAAATATAAATGAGAATATAACTATAAACGTTATATTCTCATTTATGTTATATAGTTATATTCTCATTTATATTTTCTGTATATTCATTCGTCTGAAGAAGCTACGGTGTAGTGAAATGCGTTACGAATCGCAATTATTAAGTAAAATTCCTTAAAACACAGTACTTGTTTTTTTATTATTGATAATGGAATTTTACCAAGTAAAAGCCTCCCAAATTCAAATGCGAAATTATTTCCTCTCTTGAAACCCGATTGATGGTCTTTCATCGAATAAATCAACTTTTTCTAAGTGAAGGTAGTAAAAGTATACTTTTCCTAGGAAGAGTTAACTATTACTAGTGATTGTTGATCGAATATCATAGATTCTCAATTCAAATCAACTTTGCCTGAAGAGAACAGTAGGAGTTGACTTTTACTAGGAAGAGTCAACTTTTACTGAATAATCAACTTTTACAGCAACAAATGCAACATCCTCCGTAATTTGGTATTCATTCGCGTTTCCGAAAAAGGGAATCTTAAGGTATCGACATATAGATAACGAAAGCATCTTATAAGGATGCTTTTCTCCTACATTAAGTACAGAACGCTAACACTGAGAAGAATCATTTCAAATATGATTAATATCTCTCTAACGACAATCAAGGATACATCTAAAAATCAGAGGGCATATTGCAATTATTTCCGACTTATCAGATTCTTTGAAGCAGTGATTAATACTGAAGAAAGGAATTATTATTTTTAACAATGAGGTATCATCTTCGGCATCAATGCTAAAGGAAGTGTGAGTGAGTAACTGCTTCGATCACGATTTTTTCCTCTTTTAATTCAATAACATAAATAATTCCGTCATTCACCATCATTAGTTGGATCGTTCTACCTGCGTATATTTATATTTGCAAATATAATATCGAGATCATTACGTGTGTTATACTTGAACAGTCAAACTCAAGTTTTAGAAATGACTGAATTTAATAATATATGTTCAACTTTTCTATTATTTATAATTACAGTAGCTTCTTGTGCCCCTTCGGAAGAGAATATTGGAATACCTGATAAAAGAGCTCGTCATTTATTAATCAGAAGATTCCCAGCAGTCGAACAGTTTCAGAGTGATATTTATGAAGTTTATGCTAAGCCTTATGGATACGTATGTAATTTTTTATTTCTAGTTTCTATTGAAATTAAGTATTGAATGACAGATCTCTTTGTTATGACAATAACTAACAAAAACGTTCAATATTCATAAATCATATACATCCTCCTAGATAAACTGCGGGAAAACCGAGATATTGAAGTCAATTAAGTGAAATGTTGAGAAAATATTGATGAAATAGTTACATTGTCCACTAACTGTTTGTGAGTCGCGACTTAGTACGCGCGAGAATCATTATTTATAGCCTAGTCAAGTTCACAAGTTCAAATTGGTGTTCATTTTTAATAAATCTCCTCACAATATGAGCCAAAGATTATTGTATTGGAAATGACGTCTAGAAAAATGTATCACAATATTTTTATAGCAAATAAGAAATTGAAAAAGTCATTAACAAATTAAGAATGAAGAAAAAAGCATTTAGTTCTTAGCAAGAAATTGAAAAAAATAATAATTGAGAAATTACCAGAAGAAATTCATGAAAAGGTCAAAATTTTCCATGAAAAAATCCCATCTCTGGGAGAGGACAGTATTATTTATAATTTCAATTAATATTTGAAAATAAGATCGCTTCAATCTTGCACGGCACTAACACTAAGCCCCCAGAGTGAGTACAGCACCTGAAAAAATTTCTATAGTATTGAATATTGATTTGAAAATTTAAATCAATTGTGGCGTCACCTGAACACTTGATAGGAAACTTTGGAAGTTTTCTAAAAGTTAGACTGACATTTTTTGTTTTCATTGAAGGCGACGAAAAATATGTGAATTTGTCCTGAAAAAATACTTGTTTAAAAACATTGCTTAGAATTTACAGGCCATTTGTTTTAATTTTTTTCATTATGAAAGTTGCTCTTTCGAAAAAATTTTGCAACTCTATTGGAATTTTTAAATTGCATAATTTAATCAAACAAGCGAATTATTTTTAAGTGAACATTTCATTTAGGAGCTGATATAACTTCTTTTGATGAACTTATAGAAGTGGAATATTAGAAATAATGCAATAAAATGGTGTTTTGGGTTTGAAAGAGATGCGTTGATATTTGGGAGGGTTATTGACGAGGGTATTCTATAAAAGTCCGCAAATGCTTCTGTGAAAATTAAATTTTTCGAGAACAGCTGGAGATATTATAGTTAAAAATTTTAGGCACGTTAAAAATTGTTTGAGAAGCATACTTTGCAGAAACAAATTTTTAGTGAATAGAACAGGTATATTTAGTGGAATTATTACTGAAAGTTTCTACTCAAAACTCGATAAAAATTCGAAAATTTCTAAAAACATTCAATATTTACAAACAAACACATATGATAAATATTAACTACAAATTTGGTCGCTAATTTATTTCAAAGATTAATTAATCCACCCAAATGTCTCTAGTAGCTTGAAAGTTATAGTTTTATGTCTAACAAATCAAGTGGCCGCTCCAATTTCGGTAACGTATAGAAATACAAATAAGTGTATCTGAAGCAGTTCTCATTAATTTCAGCAAAGAATTCAGATATTGTGTAAGACGAATTGTTGATTCAATGAACAATAAAAACTTGTTGAAAAAATGTTTATTATCATTAATTGATAATGGCAAATTGAATAGTAAATCAAATTGTTTGAATCATAGATACATAAAAAAAATTAAAATTTTTGGAACCTTTATTGCCTTTGCGAGACATAAAACCAGCAGATAGAAATATAGAAGAAGGCTTTCAGCAATACTTTATTGATTTGTCATATTTTGTTAATTTATTATTTACAAAATAAAGAACATCTAAATACTTTTATGCCGGAATCTTGTAAATTTTATATTTATGGATTGCCCCAAGAAGAACACATTTTGTAGTCTCGAATAAAATTAACTTTCTGAAAACTTAAGAAAAAATTCCAACGTAATGAGATGACAACATAGTTTTTGAAATTTTGATATTGATACCTGATACTTGAAAAGAGTATTTCAGATCTGAAATGTTATCCTCTTCGAAAACTGAATATCTCTTTTTCATCTTAATTGTTAATAGCTTTTGTAGTTGCTCGTGTGCTTTAGAAACATTTAAATACACTCTTCTCAGCGTTATTCCGAATTCAATTTTCAGTTTCCAGAAAGTTTGAATAACTTGATTTTTCAACTCTTTTTTTTTACGAATATTCAAAATCTTTTCCTAGCGGGTACTATATTTTTCTGTGGAATCTCCTTGGGGTAGCTTTAATAAAAATTTTAGAAAGTGTAGTTGAACAAATGATCACCCATTTGAATGTTATTTTCTATTTTTCATTTCCTGGAACTAGAACCAATAACGATTCAATACAAAACATCTTATAAAATGTGTACCTCCTTTTACTTCTTTAGGAATTCTCAACAATACGTTCTCATACTTACTTCATATGAGAAATCTATTTTCCAATTTTCGAATTTGTGTGGTCCATATTTATTAAGATTAGTGATCAGTTATATTGAATTTTTATACCATGGGCGTTAGGCAAATAGAATCATTTCTACAAAAAAATTAATGGGGACACTTTCGAAAACACGCTCGAACATGTTGATTGGTTTTTTATTCGTGTATTTTTTCAGCACAAGCCTTTCATGCCGAGTGTGTCTTGTGACAGTACCCAATATCATCAATTAAATGCAAGACCTTATATTTTATCCAATATTTGGATTCCTCACAAAATTTCAGACATATTGTATGTAAAATATTTTATATCCATCTACTATTTCGGAAATAAACTGCTCCAAAAAAGCAAGTAATATGGCTGAACTCCAATGAAGTCTGTTGTGAATTCATCAGCTGGGTGTTTTTCTTGAACATGAAATATAGAAAAAATAATTCATGTTGTTATATGAAAGTGTTATAAACTCTCATATTCGAGTTGTCTGGCCAAGAACACAGGGGATTCACTATCTATTGAAACAATTCCAAAAAGGCTGAAAGATGTATTGTGTCTAGATGTCTTATGCGTGATATTCGTTATATTCAACAACACAAACGTGTAAGGTTTGAGTGAGCAATTAGGCCTATGAGTGGCGTTTTTATTGAAGAGTTCAGATATGATAGATTCTGAGATAGTCATCATCTTCTTATATGGGCATACCCAAGAGTGAGAAGAAGCTTTCGTGCAGTGCAACAGATATACCCATTTGGAGAATAATAATAGTTTGGGGAAGAATGTGCTACGATGGATAATCTGATCTCTTCCTGTGCGGGCACATCATGAAATTTATTATTTGTGAATTTACAATATTTACAATATTCTACCTAATTTGGCGGTGACCTCATAGAGCCCATAATGTGATGAATGCTCTGGAAAATCCGAGAATAATCCTCTTACACTTGCCTCCCCGTTGCTTTCTCATTTTTTTTTCAAAAGAAACTCTCTTCTGAGAATTATTGATAAAATTAACATTATTCACACAAAAATTCACTACGATCCACCCAAAATAAATAATATTAGATGTCGATGATTTGAAAGGAAGCGTTTCTACTGATTGTGTTCCCAATGCAATGAAAAAAATTTATCAGTTTTGTTTATTATTGTTTAAACCATCTGACCAAATCAAATTGAGGTGTAATTGCAAGATAGTATTTTTCATTATCAGTGTTATAGCCATTTCAATTCCTTAACGGCAGGTCATAAATATTCAACTGAAATGAATAAAATAACAATTCTATAGATTATTGCTTCTGTAGAAAACACGGATTCTCGTTTATTATATGAAAAAATCTTAAATGGCTTCTTAAATATGTATTACAAATTAGGGATACAACCCTACGAATTTTAAACAGCAAAGTTAGAGTTTAATTTAGATCGGAAGATTTATCTCGAACAAACTACTGTATATGAATTTTTGAATTTGATAATATTCATCGGAAGAAACTGGTTGAATCGATGGAGAATTAGAAAGATTTGTGAGCCACTTAAATGCTTTAATTTTTTTTATATCCTAGAGTTCCTAGACGGACCCCAAAAATGCGGTACCATTTCACGAACCATACTATTTTAGATAGATATTTATATTCGTATATGCGTATTACATTGATTCTACAAACCTTACTTGCCAAAATATCATTCTGCCATTTTTTTTGTACAGCAAGGAAACTGACCCGCCCTTCTCCGTGTTACTTTTGGTGAACAGTTCATTGTCGCTAACCGATTCAAGCTACCTTTTTTTGTTCACGAGTAATTAATTTTCGGAATCAGTGAAATGTAATATCTCGGTTGGTTTTGAAGTTATGTAAAACTGGTTTCCAACATCCTACATGCACTTTTTTACGTAGAAGCGAACTGCGTGCGGATTTTTTTTATCTAACGCGTTTTGAGTTTTAATTGAAACTAGCGTTTTTCAATCATGAATCATAGATAACTTTGATTTCATTGAATAGAGTTTATTTTACTTTTCAAAATATACCACTATGCACGCAATTTCTTCATAAAGGACGTGTTTATATAAAGAACCGAAATTTGGATAATTTTTCCCTAATTTTATCTAGTAACTCTAAAATCTTCGAAAGTAACATGCAATAGAAAATTATCGAGATATTTCATCATATAGAATGAAAATTTATGCCAATAATGAATGAAGGTATTCAAATGTATTGTCATTATTCTATATACATGATCCACAACACCTGAGGGTAATCCGATCCATATTAGAAACTTGAATATTGGTAACCGAAGCGAGATAATGTCTGAATTTGGCTTCAACTTTTCAATATTTCTACTAGTTCTTTTATATAACGAATCCTTGATATATCCCCAATAGAAAAATTCCAGCGGTGATAAATTCGTGGAAGCCGGCTCGGTGGCGTATGGGATATGATGCTCGTCTCCTACGCAGAGTTACCTGGGTTCAATCCCCACAAAGTCGGTGCGATTTTTCGGATTCTGGGAATCGCTTGAGTGTCCATCTTTCGGAGGAGATGTAAAGCTGTCGGTCCTGTCTAACAGAGATGTGTTGGACATTAAAGATCCCTTCCCTCGACACGAGAGGGGTTCGGCAAAATTCCCGGGTTAGTGAGGTGACAGAATTCCCCGGCGTGTCATTAGCCGAAAGGCAGAAATAGAGCACGTTAAAGGAAAAACAAACAAATTCGTGGAACAGACTGGCCGTTTTACTGCCCTAAATTCAATTAAATTATTGTCAAAACTCAAGTGAATCAAAACGGCCATAGTTTGATGAAAAGGAGCATACATATATATATATATATATATATATATATATATATATATATATATATATATATATATATATATATATTTTTTTTTTCTTGGAAATACTGAGCGCTCAATTCTTAAATACCCTGTTTCCATTTAAATTAGCCTGCTCGAAATCTATAGGTTGGTAGTTATACTACCTTTTACATCATATTATTTTCTCGTGGGACGTTGAAATCATGAGGTTTTCCCCTCAATTTATCGAATATACTTATATGAGGTTGACGCGTCTCAGGAAAACGATTCCAATGAGCAGCTTCCGAACTATGCGCATCATAATTATTTGAAATATAACATTCAATCATATTGGAATTTTTTGAGATCTTCATACGACATGGTTGTTTCATTATTACAAACAATACTATATTCACACAATTGTTATAACTTGATGAAAAAACATTGAATTTATCTGAATTGTCATTGCAAGAATTAATTTTCGAACTGTCATCATGAACGCACAGAACTTCCTCCAGCTATTCCCATCATTTCGTATAAAATCTGTGAAAGGACATAGTGTTACTAGATAAAATAAAGGAAAAGTTACACAGTTTTTGTTTTTAACGAAAACTCCTGAATAGAAAAACTGTGTGAACATGTTGGATATTGTGAAAAAGAAAAATATATTATAGACAGTTTAGAAAAATCATTTTTTGTGATCGCAAACTCTGCGAGTAATAATAATGCTCCAAATAATTATGCGGCGACTAAGGGGATTTCCAAGATAAGAAATTGTAGATGTTATAAACGAAAGGCATGTGATATATTACGTTGATAACAATTGAGCATGTTTATTTGCATAGCACATAAAGATGATTCAAACCAGGGGTGCTCAAACTTGAACTGCTGGTGATCTACCTCAATATTTTTGGACTACTTACGATCGACTCTTAGAGGCTGCATGTATGTGTGATGCAGGGTTGTCGTAAATACACGATACATTCTACCTACCTACCTAGGTAGGGCGTACCGTAGCATATATAGATATTAGCTTTCCGCACAATATACATTATTTAAGTCGAGGTCTGGGTACGGTTTAGTTAGGTTCTTCCCTATAATATCAATGAAAAAACTCATAGTTATTTAAAATTGCGAGTTTATTAGTTGTTACAAAACAAAAGAGTTACATCTGGTATTAAACTTAACTAAGGAGTGAGTTTGGATGTTGAAACGTGGCACTGCATGTCCTCAGCATACTTTTCCTAAGATGGCACCTAACCACTGAGTGCTAATCGCAAGCATGATCACATATGGTCGTTAGTTAGTCGATTGCGATATTTTGACTTAATTATCTTCATTTCAGAAAATGCAGACTCGCACAAGTAAGTTGACACAAACATTGCCGTCAATGAGGGGCGATTTGCCTTAGATTTGGATATTTATCTTCAGATATAAAACACCTGAAATTTGTATCAGATGCTGTAGCTTTGAGATGTATATCTGATATAATCTGCACCAACTCATTTTCAACAGAACATGAGTTCATATTAAACTGACATGCTATTTCAGTAGCTAATTCCTCAATGTTTTTACATGAAAAAAGGTTACTCATAAATGATACTATATTTGCCAATGCACTGCTATCATAAAAACGCATTTCAAATTGTCCCAAAATATGTGATAATTCAGGCTCATAGGTATCATAATTCAACTAAGAAATCCTTGCTTTCAAAGACGGGAAATGTTTCAGATCGTTTCTTTTCAGTTGATATATCATAAGTTGCAATTTACTTTTGAATGCGTTTACTGCTCTAATCATCTCGATTATAGTGTTTCCTTTACCTTGAAGCTCCAAGTTAATGGTGTTTGAGTGCAATGAGATGTCAGTCAAAAATGCCAAATAAGTCAGCCATTTTTCGTTTTTTAACATCTGAGTGTCATCTTCCTTTCGTCTAGAAAAGCTGTTATTTCGGGCAATAATTATTGAAACCCTTCTAGGAATTTTCCGCGACTCAACCACCTGACGTCTGTGTGAAGAAAAAAATCAGTGTGTTCAGCTGACTCCCTATCATGACTCCCCAAATGAAAGTTAAAGAGCCGCCGTTGCGAGCTACGTGCACGGATAGAATTCACAATTTTTGTTGCAACGCCAATAATTTCCTCCATATTTAAAACTTTTGAACACAAAACATGAAGGGAAATCTTCGTTTGCTCGACACAATGCCACAAAACCGTTTTTGTTTCCAGTCATTGCTGGTGCTCCATCGGTTGTAATGCACACTAATTTATATATTATTATTTACAAAATTGAACAAAACGTCATATATATCTTCACCACGGGTCTTCCCCTTCAGAGGAATGATTGTCAAAAATTCTTCCTCACCCAACTTGTCATTGAATATCATGTTTTAGTTTATCTGCCATGTCCTGACTCATTACTTCAATACGTCTTGCGACAGTCGGACGAGATAACTGAAGTTCTCTAATAACAGACATGATTTCTGTTTCATTTTTAAAATCTCCAAATAAAGTCTCATCCGCTTCAATAAATGCTTCCTTCATAACCGATCCATGTTCGAATGGTCTCTTGTGTTTCTCCAATATATGAGATATTTTAAATGACGCAATCGTAGTAGCTTTTGATTGTTTGTCTGGTCTTGTGAACATGTGTGTTTTTCCAAACAAGATATCAAATCACTTTCACAAGTACCGCGCGTCAGAGGTGGGTTTTTCTGTCGAAAATCATCGTCTCTGCTGCGCTTAATGCGTCCCAATCTCACGATTCTGTGAGAATTGATAAAGCCGGGATTTACCGCTAGCAGGGTGTTACTTTATTACGTAATAAATTTTTGTAGTTTAGTTACCTTCTTATTCAAAATTTTCTTCTTCTCGAGATCTACTTAAAGAGCACTCGCGATCGACCGTTTGAGCACCCCTTCTTTAGACAGATGTACAACTCAGCGATATTGATTGGACGTACATATCTCAAATCGTTGAGTTATTGGATTTTATTACAATATTTCAAGGTTGACATCAATATTATTTATTAACTCAATTCTCAATAATATACATATGCGTTTGGAGGACCGATTTTCATAAAAAAAACCTTTTTTTTTAAATGTGTGAATTGTCGTTCCTGAGTAGATGTTAATGCAGGGCTATATATATCCAGCAACCCCACGAATTGAACGGTTGGTATTGTATTTATAAAGATCATGGACCACATCCCACACTTAGAAATTTAATTGGAGGAATGTTTCGTCAATTGCTGTAGGACTTCATTTACCCAGTAATTGTACTGAGCGTACATTGGAGGCAAGATTTATATAGATATTATGAATATTGAAATACTTTGCATAGAAATTAAAACCAAATAGTCCCGTAAAATGTAGGTTGGCTGAGTTACTTAAATTGTACCCAAATCGTGGTAGATATTGAAGACCCAGAAATTACAGTCATATTCAAGAAAACTACTTGAAAATATTCAGCTTCATTCAGTTTTTAATTTCAATTATTATGCAGGTTATTTCAATCAATGTTAATCCCACCATGATATTCAGACGCTTAGGTCAGGTATGGAAATTCCCATTCCTCTGCTTTGGATTATTGTTTTAAACTACGTGATTGTTTCTATGATATCTCAACGTAATGTTGATGATTTTATTAATAAATAATGATTGAGTTCAATAACAAATTTATCGATTCTTCGCTTCGCCCTATAATTATATCCATCCTTGAGACCTTAAAACCAATCGTGTAGTGCAGAGCAACAATATTGTTTTTACTTCCAATGTATCAAAACAGATTTATGAGCATTGTGTAGCAAATTAGCATACGCGAACATCTGCATCTCAAGAATTGTTTGATTGTGTTAATTTATTTGTTGTTTGATTTTCATCTCTTAGTTCATTGGTAGGTGTTTCCCAAATCAGACAGAACTTCAATATGGTTCGAAAAAGAAGAAAATTTTTATAACAATAATTTTGAGTGTGAGAATTGTGCCGATTAAAAATACCTCCTCTTAAAAATTTGGACTTATTGATCTTATACTGTTCTATTCAAAGTCTAGGTATTCTTGAATGTAGAATAATGTCCACTCGGTCTGTTTCTGTTTCACTACCAAATGGTTTAATTTTCCGAAGAGACTGCATATTTTTGTTGAAATCGTGAATAAACTGAGTACGAGCCCGTTTAGGTATAGGGAAATCTGATACCATTCAATAGATAGTAATTTAAAATGCGGTTCTAATCTAGTACAAAAAATTGGGACTCATATTTGAAGAAAACTTTTTCTCGAAAATTTAGTTTTATTGAGTTGACAAGTGATTTTGCAGCAACCTGTATAAAATATATCATAGGAAAGTACGTTGTCCAAAAAAATAACACTCTTCTCGGTAAGCAGAAACAAAAGTTATAGTTCGAAAACTTTTATGAAAAAAATCATAGGTCAATAGTGGTTAGGTTAATATTAGATAGGACAAATCTCAACAAAAGTTGCTTACAAAAGGACGCCTTTTAATAAAAAACTAAAAAGTACAGCATGCCATTTGAAATAGTAAAGTTGTAATCGATGTACAATATAACTGGAAGTGGTACCGCTCCGACAAGAGTTGCAAATTGTAGATCAGTATCCATCTACTGTAAATCCATAATTGGTCCTTTTCCCTGATACTTCTAATGGGCTCTTAAGCGGGAACAACCTGTATATTCACGTATTCTTCCCGTTATTCTGTTGACAATTCTAGAGATAAGAAATGTTTACAATACAACGTATTTTAATGGACATCTAATATTTATTCAAGCTAATTATCAATAAAATATTTGAATATTATTTATAATGGGTGTTTCCTAAATCCGCAAATCTTTTTCTGTTGTTGATTGCTCAACTAAAATGAGTAAGATTTCTCAAAGAATTTTTTCTTTAGGCCCTTTCTGTGACGGTTTAGCTACCCAAAGAAAAGATAAAATATGTTTTTCAATTTTTCTTCGCAAAACAAAGAAACAATCAGCCTGAAATTCTGCAGAAATTCGCAGTTCAACAAGAGCTTTTATATTAGTAATTTTCGTTCATCTAAGTTTTATGATAGAAAAATTTTGTCTAATGTGTCTAAATGTTGTAATCAAAGTTTCAAGAAATTCGGAATAGGAAAAATTCAAGTATACTACTGTATACTACTAAGATCTCCAAACTCATTTCTTTCGATTATTATTTCCCAACATTTCCGCGTTCTTATAAAATTCATTAAAATACCAAATATACAAGGTGCTTCAACGAAAACAAAACAGAGGCTATATCTACCAAGATATTCATTTCTGATCAAAACGCAAAATCCGTTAAGTCGGGTCATTTTTTTTTTTAATCACCCACTCAGAGTTTGGAATTATACCACCTAACTCCAAACTCATTTCTTTCGATTTTAAGAATCTGATTTCCAATTTACCAACATTCCTCCGAAAGATACGTACTACTTAGTACGTACAAACTAATAAATAATATTTTAAATAAAAAACAAAGTAGAATCGCATTGAATGAAATTTACCCTGTCGATAAATTGAAACAAAAATTCAACACCTTAACCTACGTTGGCATTACAAGTGAGAAACTGAAATCATTCTTAAGTAGCAATAATTTCAACATAGCTTTCCAAATTAATAATAATTTAGGAAAATATATAAAAAATAATAAAACCAAATCAGGTAAAAACAATAAATCAGGTGTTTATAGATTGAATTGCAATGACTGTGATAATTTCTACATTGGTAAAACACATAGAAATTTTAATATTAGAATATCGGAACATAAAGGCAGTTTTTCAAATAAAAAATCAGATTCAAATTACGCGAATCATCTCTTAGAAAATAATCACTCTTTCGACCCACAGTTTGAAATTTTGCATACAGATAATAAATATTGGAAGGTAGATCTCTGGGAAACTTTAGAAATCAACAAATACAAACACTCAGGTAGACTCATCAATGAACAAGTAGATTTAAGCCCTTCACCTATATTGAATCTCTTCGGGGAGCAATCTATTCCTTAATTTTATTGGATATACCTGTCATAAATAACCACTTGAGGAGAATCAACCCAACAAGCTTTTAATTATTCAAGAATATTTATATTTATATTCTCATTCTTATTTTCTGTACATTCATTCGTCTGAAGAAGCTACGGTTTAGTGAAACGCGTTACGAATCATAATTATTAAGTAAAATTCCAAAAACACATTACTTGTTTTTATTATTGATAATGGAATTTTATCAAGTAAAGGCCTCCCAAATTCAAACATTCAGCATATCTTCCCGACACTTCTAAGGAACTGCCGTTAGAGAGGCCGTAGACGATATACATGTCGGTCATTTCTGCGTTTTAACAAACTCCCATCTTAATGAAAATTCGAAAGAGTCACTGCAACTATCACTGCCTATCAGCGAAAAATCAACGAAAGTGAATAAATAACGAACGATTATTATGTTCCCTCCGTACACAAGAAATAGATTTTCTACACAAAAACTTACCCAGGCGGACTGAAAAAAAGTTGTAGTGGTGAAAAGGACACGTAACCTGTGAAAAAGTACCACTAAGTAGATTTTCATAATTGTTTCTGTAATCTGATTATATAGATTTCAAAAAGTCTTCTATGTGCCGAATTTTAACTCAGTATCTGAAAAACTGTAGGAATCATAAGAAAAAAACTGAAAAATCTGTTTTCGGAGTTATGTTCATGGGAATCTTTCGTCACAAAATGGCTTGAGGAATCACCTCGCGAAATTCATTCACACCCTGTATATTTTGGAAAACTGGATATTTTTGCTTTTTAATCAAAATTAAAATTACTGTGGATTATATTTGAAATAAGAAAATTCCAATGTCATATCTCCAGAATTCTCAAGAAGTGTCTAGAAAAATTTTTAACTATTTCGAAAAATATTTGACATTTTTGAAATTTGTCAAATGTCTTTCTGCTTGTCTATCAGAAACTGTAAAAGATATTGGAAAACGGTTATAAAAATAAATGAATACTATATATTTGACTCGAATGAACATCTTCAATCACAATTCTCAGCAATCAAGGTTATCCCTACAACTCTAGGTAATGATGACCATGAATATAGTATAATTATATTTAATCAGAGATAATGATGTCAATATTCAATAGTAATTTTATGCAGACTGGAGTCCAATAAAACGATGAATATGATATGAAAATTTAATTGAAAGAATACATTTGTAGGGTCATTTTCTGTTTGAAATCAATGACCCAATTAGAAAAATTATTCAATGAAATATTTTAAGGTTACAGAAAGTTTTTCAGTGCCCGATTCAGGAAAACCTGTTATTCGCGTTTGTTTTTTATTGACGTTCAGTTCATTAAGAGTCCATTTTAACGTGAAAAACCTTATCATTATCTGATAATAAATATGAGAACGTGGTTACTTTAAAAATTAAAATTTTAATATCATTAAAATTCGGAAAAACGTACTTCTTTAATCTGCCATGTAGCAAGTTATATAACGTAAATTTGCAAACGAATAAGGAAGAACAAATATGATAATAATATAATATTTTTCTTTCCTGTTCTGAGTATTTCTTGATTTCTTCATACTCTGGGCGTTTAGACGTTTGACACATGAGGGTGCCTTTCGCACATTCCCGTGTGAAATTGAACCTCTTCCGGAGAGAATTTTGATAATTTTCCAGTTATTGATTAATTTTTCCACAGAGAAATCGTGCTGAATTGTGATAGTTTATTATAGAATTTGCAAATGTAAACAACGTATGCAAACGTGTGCAGTTTCAGTTCATGAAAATTGTCTCCAAAACTATCAAAAAACTTTATATTAAAAGAGATACTTCTTTGTCTAGCTTCAGTTCAATAGGTACACACCTAATCCTAGAAAAATTGTTAGTAAATTTTATTTATAAGGTTTTTTACCTTTTCTTTCGCATAGAAATTCGATTTGAATATAGTAAGTGAATATTAGAATTAGATCATAGATTACAGCTTCAAATAATAAATTTCAGAAAAAAAGATTTTCAATATAAATTGAGAGTGGGTCAGTAACGTATTAACTATCCTGATTACCACAGAGAATTCAAAAAGTATCGAAACAAAAAATACTGGAGAACTTTTATTCAGATTTTCCGATCCACTCGTCATAATCATCGTCAACCAGGGACATATAGTAGTGATACAATTTAGTCAGAGGTTAGATACACCATAACAGCAACATACTGCACTTTCGGTCTCGTTAGACCTCATCAGTGTCGCTTACCTAGAACGACACCCACTCGTATGGATACATTGGAACGTATCGAGTACATGTATACATATACAATTGGTACCCTGCATCGAACTGATGCGTAAGACTACCAGCGCCACCAAGAAACAATGAACACAAGGAGTAGATCAAACGAAGAGAAGAATTCCACCATTCCCCGCAACGCTTCACACTGCCTATTATTTGCAGTGCTTAAAATTAGCTAACGGTCCAGTACTTGATTGGCTGTTAGATCAGATGTACATCATATCTTGAAATCCGATAAACAAACGAATTTTATCACTATATTAGTAGACACAGTGAAGACTTTTATTCTAAGAGCAACATTCAACCACCCGTAGAATGTTGAATACCTCTCTGAAGGAGCTGGTCATCAAGTACATCTATATATGTGCAGTTGGCGCCCTAAAACGAACCGACATAGAAGACTGTCAGAGAAGTAGCAGGCAAGGTAAGCAGCGTTGCGGTGAATAGTCAAACTAGATGGCCTCTCGAAAATATTATAAATTAATACTTTCGAAGGTTTTTATTCACAAAAGGTATATATGAGATGATGAGTACGACATAATCTTATATACAGTAAGCACCAAAAGTTCGTGATAATATAAGAATTCAGAAAATCAAGATAGAATTGAATTTAAGTATCACAAATGATAAATATCGGCTATTCCTACCTCTTACTCTCATGGAAGTACGTTTGTCAACTGATCAACGTTTTCTGCCTGTGGCTGATGGTCATGACAAAGTCGTCCCAGTAAATACCAATCATGTTCGATGAGATTTGTTTTTCGTTTTCCTCGTTCTTCTCCAGACACTAATACATCTATTATCGCTGCACCGACCAACTAGAAACAACGCCAAAAAGGTGTAACTTGCAGACTGAACTAATCCGACAACAAACTCATAGTTCCTAACACCCGAACTTTTTGTTAATTGTTGATTTTGTTGATTTCTTGGCGAAATCGTAACTTTTGCTCATTATCAACTTTGGAATTTTGATTACACTGGTCAACAAAATTTTGTAACAAGACACGTGCTGGCTAATTTTAAATTACCTACCTAACCTCATTTTATAACCATATTTATTTTGATTCCATCAGATCTAGTTTTCGTGTTACAGCTACTACCCACAAAAATTAATCGTTTTTGTTTTACTTTCGCATTTAGAGAATTTGTTTATTTGAAGAATGCAGTGGTTTGTTCTGTTTTCAGAGTAATGTGATTCATAAATAATGTGAAGAAAGTGTGAAAATAATCCTGACAAGTTCTGTTACATTTGTGGTGACATTGCTTTCAAACCTCAGCGAAGGAATTTGACACCATTAGTAACTAAGTTATATGAACAGTATTTTGGTTTTGCCATCGGACAACAAGACAAAGCGTGGGTTCCACACATCTGTTGTGTTACATGTGTGGGTCTTCTCACTGGATGGGCGAAAATCTCTCGATCTATGCCTTTTGCAATCCCTATGATTTGGACGGAACCAACGAACCACTCATCTGATTGTTATTTTTGTCTTACTGATACAAAATGTATTACAATTAAAACAAGAAGTCAAATCAAGTATCCTGATCTGTCATCAGGTAAAAGACCGATCTCTCATAGTGAAGATCTACCGGTACCAGAACCACCTCATACTAGAGATCTGTCCCTTACGCCAGAAGTCGAAAAAGAGTCATTAGATCCTGACTTTCAAGCAGCTTCCTCATCCACATCTAATGAGCCAGCCACATCTTCTATCACAAAGAGATCTCAATGACTTGGTACGTGACTTAAATTTGTCCAAACAATAGGCAGAACTTTTGGGCACTCGATTAAAGGGATGGAATTTATTACAACCTAAAACAAATGTATGTTACTTTCGCAATCGAGATAAAGAGCTAAAAGGTTTTTTCACATGATGATCAGCTTGTATTTTGCAATAATGTCCACTGTGTAATGGCTGTCTTGGGTATAAGAATATAAGCAAAAGAGTGGCGTTTATTTATTGATGGCTCAAAAGTAAGTCTAAAGGCTGTTCTTTTACATACCGGCAATAAACTTCCCTCTATCCCATTAGGTGAGGCTTCTAACATAAAAGAGTCTTATGAAACGATTAAATTCATCTTGGTAAAAATTCAGCATAACGAACAAAACTGGAAAGTTTGTGGAGATTTGAAGGTGATTGCCCTAATTTTAGGATTACAACTTGGGTAAACGAGATACTGTTGCTTTATTTGTGGGTGGGATAGCAGAGACAGAAAAAATCATTATGTTAAGCACGACTGGCCCAAAAGACAATTTCTTACTCCAGGACAAAAGAATATTAAAAACCCTCCATTGGTGCAGCCTGATAATGTATTTTTTCCACATTTACACATAAAACTTGGGCTTATGAAGAACTTCGTAAAAGCTATAGACAGGAGTGGTGACGGTTTTTTATATTTAAAAGAAAAATTTCCTAAGATGAGTGAAGCAAAAATAAGAGAGGGCATATTTGTTGGCCGCCATATCAGGCAACTGATGAAAGATGATATATTTAAAGAAAATTAGTAATTTAGAAAAATCAGCTTGGAAATCTTTCATGAAAGTAACTTCCAATTTTCTAGGAAATCACCGATCAAGTGACTATAAATGTATTATCGCGGAGCTTTTATCTACTTATAAGGCTTTGGGCTGTAATATGTTATTGAAAATACATTTTCTCCATTTACATTTAGACTTCTTTCCTGAAAATTTGGGCACCGTCAGCGATGAGCACGGTGAAAGATTCCATCAAGACATTTCTACCATAGAAAAACGATATCAGGGCAAGTGGAGCCCACATATGTTAGCGGATTACTGTTAGACATTAAAACGAGACGTTTCTGAAGCAAAATACAGACAAAAATGATAAAAGTAAATTCATATTAATGTAGCAATAAATCAAAATAACTTCTTTTTGCTTATAAAAATTCAAAATTTCTGAAATGTTATAAAATGGTATCACAAAAAAACTATTCGTATTTGAGCATTTTAATTTTATTTCTAGTATCCTTATCCTTGTCCTAAACACAACTAGACAAAAGTTTTCATGTTACATGCAAAAAATGTGTTTTTGTTGACTAGTGTACTAAAAGATCCAATTTCTATCCCAGGATTTACATGAAGTATCTGCCATAGCAGTGCTGGCAGGAGAAGGGGAAGCTAACATAGGAGGTCAAATACAATTCGTTCAAAGACCTGGCGGACCCGTACATATCACAGGTAATCTCACAGGGTTGCCTGCAGGAAAACATGGACTTCATATTCATCAATCTGGAGATTTGAGAAATGGTTGTGAGAAGTTAGGGGGACACTTCAACCCTTACTTAGTAAGTATGAATAAAAAATATAAATAAAAGGAATGTCATTTCACTTTTATAATCTTGATAATGACGCTAAGAGGGAAGTTCCAAGATGTGGGGTCAGATGAAACATATACTAATACACTATACTCTTTTTGAATTTCAATAATTTTCAGTCACATCATGGAGGACCTGCTGATCCCTTACGACATGTTGGTGACCTTGGAAACGTGAAAGCAGAAGAAGATGGCAATGCTGAAATCAATTTCATTGATGGTTTAGTCCAATTAACTGGATTCCCTAGAGGAGTCGTTGGTAGAGCTTTAGTTGTTACTGCAGATCCAGATGATTATGGAAGAGGAGGAGATGCTGCTAGTCTTGAGGATGGAAATTCAGGAAAACCTCTAGCATGTGGCGTTATAGCATATATTCGTTAATTGTTAACGAATTTAGTAATAAATCGTTGTATATTCAGTTGAAAAATAAATTTTTATTAAAAAATTCAACCTGTTCAGTTCTAATTGTAGTTCAAAAAGGATTTATCTTGATGGGATATGAAGAAAAATCGAATAAAACTATTGGTCTCCTAAAGTAAAAGAAATATTATCGATATAGAAAATGAAAAATTTAGATAAATTTCGGGTTATACTGGAATCAGAAGTTAACTTGATTATTCAATTGGGCATTCTATACATTTCCATGTTTTCAATTCCATGTTGAAATTTGAAAATTGTTGTAACCAATACCTTTACAGTATTTTTTGTTTTTGATCTAGATTATTATCGTCAAGCGCATACAAAGCATCCGGAGGAATCAATCAGTGAGTGGGAATGAAAAAGAATAATATCATTCGAATTATCGTCATATAACGTATTTCAACTGCACGTCAACATTTTGATTTACTTAGGAACTACCCTTTATTGTTTTATTATCATACAAACCATTAATTGATTCCTACTGAGAACATAAACACCTCAAAAAGTCTAGGAACACTTATCAATATCTTCAAAATATGAATCTGATGATTCGAATTTATAGAAATCTTTCGGGTTTTGTTAGGATGTATTGTATATAATCTATTCTCAAGAAAACAAAATAATATTTGACTTCTCTAAAGCACCTATTATAAAAAAAATTGAAATTTGAAAATGACGAAATTTGGTAAAACACAAAAAAAATCCTGAACTAATATTTTCGAAACGATATGGAAGCACTTATATTTTTCATTACCCAGAAGGTCCACCTCTGTTATTAATGACACTTTGGCATCGTCGCGGCATGCTTAATATTAAATTGTCTATTACATTTTGGCCTAAGTCATTCCAAGCCCTCCGAACTGCTAATCGAAGCTCCTGTTCGTGATGGAAGACGTTTTGACGCAGGAGATTTCTTTTTAGGGTGTCCCACACATGCTCGATGAGATTCAGATCTGGGGAGCAGGATGGCCACGGTAGAAGATCGATATCATTCTCTTCAAGAATGTTCAAGACAACTCTTGCACGATGACGAGACGCATTATCTTGTTGGAAGAGTGGATTTTGATCCATTGTTTGTTTTGCTTTCCATATTCGAATTCTTCCCGAATCAGGATAATAACTAAATCTAGATTCATCACTGAAGAGAAATGTGGCCCACCTCTCTTGATCCCAGTTTACGTGTTCTTGGCACCAATCATAACGAGCAGCGCGATTTCCATGGGTCATTTGTTGACCTTCGTGCAGTCGATTTCTCATAGTTTGGTCGGAAATTTGTACATTATGAACTCGTGATAGCTCTTGAGCTAATTGAGATGCTGTAGTAGTACGATCTCTTCTGGCTTGTAAAACCAAAAATCGGTCTTGGGGGACTGTAGTAATCCTGAAACGACCTGTATGGCGTTCTTCTACGCTACTTGTTTCGTTGAAACGCGACCATAAACGGTTTATGACACTTGGGCTACTTCCTAGAACCCTGGATACTTCCCGTTGTGAGCTCCCAGGTTGGAGCATGCCAACAGCTCGTAACATCTGTTCTCTAGTCAAATGTCTTCTTTCCATGGTCGAATCACAAAACTTGAATCTTTTATTTGTGCCAACTAACTGATTTCAAACACTGAATACATGAAATGATTATGAAGCAGCGTCGCATCTGCTGCAGTTTTTTATAAAAAAAAAACTGAAATCTGTTGCGGCACTACATAATTTGGTAAGAAATTGATGCAGGAGTTCATTTCTTAAAAAAATCATCCATATTGATCCTTCTGGATACAATATATCGATATTCATTTTTTTTTGAGGTGTTTATGCTATCAAAATAAAATTGTAATCATATTTATATTTTACATAATGAACATTAGACTGAAACTGAATGGGAAGCTATGGAAATCAACAGAAACATTCCGAAATTTACTTAATAGTCAATTAGATCTAAATTCGTCACTATTATTTAATCTTTTTAGTTTTTAAAATGAGCAACCCTGTTTAGATCTCCTTCTATTGAACTATGTACCTGTTTTATCAATGTAGTTCCTAAGGCACATCATTCTTTTAAACGTATTACTTATCTGATGATGCCACAGTGTGGTGTAATAAGTCATCAGTTGGTCATTACAGCGAAAATTTGAACATCATTATTTTATTCAAATAAAAACATCTGAACAATGTTTTTTATTTTTGGAACGGTTCCCTAATTTTCAAACCGGTAATCCCTCTTTTGAGATTTCGGGTGAGCTTGCAGAAAAGTGCAATTTGCTTGCGTAAATCTAACTGGTCACAAGTTTTCTTTGTTCCCTATACAAATGCCAAGCATTTTAGACTGCTACGTCTAATTTATAGACTATAAGACAAAAATGCCTCCTTTAAAAGATTTTCGATAAATATAATTGTGCAATCTGTTCTCTCATATACACCCGATGACCAGACGATGTTTCGTATTGATCGTTCTGTAACAAATGGCTCAGTCGAAAAAAAAATATCGAAAAATGTATAAGTAATTTTTGGATGCTTGAAGCAACAGAAAACCACAATTCAAAAGGTTTATATTTATTCGAAATTTGGGTATTTATTCATTGAAGTTGTTCTACAGATACAATACCTATTGCTTTCAGAACTGCAGAATGGGTCTCAACCACATTTTCAATTCTTAGTGACTGTGCTTTCTTTGTTTAAATCCATGTCGAATTCAGATTCGACAAAAAATAATTTCGTTGGTGAAAGTTAGATCTAATATCATATAATATTGGTCAATCAAATACTTTTGGATGTGAATCTTTTTTGTCCCAATCATAAGTTTCTCGCAGTGAAGCCAAATGAAGACCATCTTTATCCAGGTCTTTGCCTTGTCATTAACAATGTCAGCTAGCAATGAATTGCCTGGTAATTTATCACGTTCAGAACGTCTTCTCAAATCTGAGTTCCTGTCTCTAAAATATTGTAGAGCATTTTCTGAATTTTTTTCAGCGTCAAGTCACTGGTACTCATCGCTTCTATGCTAAGTATCCTGTTGGAAGGACAGTAACGTTTAGACGAACAAAAGAAATCCCTTGATATGTATGAGTCACTATACTAGCATCTAATGAATATTTTAGGTTAGAGAAGGAAGATTTATATAAAATGAAAATACATGTATTATAAATACAAAAAGTTATAGAGATGAGAGCAAGGAAGGTGCATATTCTGTATTCATTTCAGTTTTCTTTAAGCATTTAGGGTTACAACAGAATATGGTAACGCCTTTCACTGAAAAGTAGCTGAAATTCATCTAATAAACTTAACCTGTTGGGTTCTTGCTATGTCAATTTTTGAGATCTGGGTTGAATGATTGTCAGAAAATCTTCTACACATTAGTTAAGTTGGGTGCAAATGCCTCGTCATCTTTTTTCATTCAACAATTTCCTCTTTGTTGCAGAAACCTCCAATGTCCTTGCGTGTCCCATTCTGTCATTCATTATCTGACTCCTTATATCGCTAATATTTTCTTTATAAATTTTCAAACACCTATTGATTTCCTCAGAAATTCTTCAGCTTCAACTCGCTAACGTTCACAATGCATTAGCAAAATGAATCTCGATATGTATCTTCAAAAGAGGATTTCATGTTCTTCCAAAGAATGGAAATAAATGGTTATTTGCTGAAGCAATGTTTAAATTGAAACAAACATAGATGCCGAATAGATAAGTTTGTTCATTTATTGAATTTCAGTAATTTGGATACAAAGGCAGCAATGCGTCTTCATCATGTTCAACCCTGCAGTAGTCGCACTACGTCTGACAGACTCAGCCCTCCGAATATTAGTGAGTATTTCCGCATACCTTCGAATATCTCGTCGCGCCACTCAGTACCTTCCTCACTTCGTCAACAGTTTAGTATACTCTGTGAGTTTGTTTCGAAGTGTCACTCGTGTTTAAGCTAGAGTGTCAAAGAGTCTCCTAGACTCCCCGCGACCAGTTGTGTACCTCGAATTGAAGGTGAGTTCTGTTGCTGAAATGAAATATAATTATAATTCTACTTCATTTATCTTTTGTTTTCAGTATAATATGAGTTACGAAGAGCAACAGAAGAGATCACTTCGTCTTTGGGAAGAGGCTAAGTCAGATGATGACGATATTCAAGACGACAGTTCAGATCAAGAGGAGGACGTGGTGGAATGTAGATCTCAAGAAAGTAACACGGAAGTAGAGGCAATTAGCTCCGAGGAAGAAGAAGAAGGAGGAGACCAGGATATAATACCTGCAAAGAAGCACAGAGACCTTTATTCCATTGGTAAGGATAATTCAACAAAATGGTTCAAACACATACCCACTCAGAATGTTCGAAGTAGATCCTGGAATATAATAAGTAAGTTTCCTGGTGTAAAAGGATTAGCGAAAAATGTCAAGAATTGAATGTTGGAATTTATTCTTCATTTCTCCTAATGAAATATTGGAAATCGTCATCGAGAATACCAACAAACATATTACATCATTTTTTAACTTTTTAATAATTACAGTAGAGAACGCGATTGCTAACTCACGAATATGGCATAAATAAAAGCTCTCTTAGGACTCTTTTACTTGGCGGGGATATTGAAGAGTAACGGCTCAATGTAGATGAATTATGGGACAGAAAAGGGACAGGAGCAGAAATTTTCTGGCTGACAATGAGTAAACAAAGTTTTCTATTTCTTTTACGGCACTTACATTTTGATGACTCTATCACAAGAGAGGATCGGAAGAAGACTGATAAGCTGGCACCAATTCGTACATTATTTAATTTGTTCACAGATAACTGTAAAAAGCATTATATCACCTCACAAAACGCCACAATAGATGAGAAGCTTGAATGATTTCGTGGAAGGAGCAGTTTTCGTTAGTATATACCCTCGAAACCAAATAAGTATGGAATCAAACTTTTCGCATTAGTTGACTCAAAGATGTATTATACTTCAAAGTTAGAAGTTTATGCAGGGCAGCTGCCTGAAGGACATTATCAGGTCAAAAATTATGCTTTACCAATTGTCGAGAGTTTGGTGTCACCAATATTTCAAGATATCTAACTGGGGACAATTGGTTTACCTCTGCTGCTCTAGTTACTTTCAGCGCATAAGTTAACTTATGCTGGTACAGTTAGAAAAAACAAAAAGGAGCTACCAAGAGAATTTCTTGAAACGAAACAACATCCAGTCACGTCGAGTATATTTGGTTTCCAAGAAAATATGGCCATACTCTCCTATGTATCTAAGAAAAACAAAAACGTTCTCATGATATCGATTCTGCATAACAGTGATGCAATTGATCACAGCACTGGTGATCAAAATAAACCAGAGATGATAACCTACTATAACTCTACGAAAGGAGGTGTAGATACAGTAGACGAGCTTTCTGCAATATATAACGGAGCAAGAACAACTAGACGTTAGCCCATGGTGATCTTCTATGCACTGATGAATATAGCAGGAATAAATAGTCAAGGTATTCATACTGCAAACAATGAAGATCCTGGAGATGATTTGAAGAGAAAGACATTTTCTGAAGAAAATAGTTCACGATTTATTATATTTGAAGCTGGGTGCAACAGAAACTAATGTACCCCAAGCAGTTCAACAGAGAAGGCAATGAGTTGCTGGTACATCAGCTAATAATGATCAGCAATTAGAAATGCCGGGAAATATCAGAAAATATTATTTCGAGTGCAAAAATAAAAAGATATTACTGCCAAAAATGCAAAAAATTTGTATGTCTAAAACACGCCAAAATTTGGTGCCGTCTCTGTACAGAGGAGAGCTTCAACCAACATGTGTGAAAAGCATATGTCCTGAAGATTCAATTTCACTATTGTTTTGGACTTTTTCGTATTTTATTCTTTAGCTTTTTTTAAAAAAAAAATTCATGAAAAAACAAGCACATTTTTAAGAATTCTATTTCATGTTGAGTTAATGTTAATTCCAACAAAGTGCAATACAGTTATGTTCAATAATAAACGTTTTTTCATATACTACATTTTATTCAGTGAAAGGTTCATTTTTTCCTTAATTATGCACTGTCAAAATTTGAAGTCTCTCAGACTCACCGCGACTACTAATGTTACAGAATAGGGCGCGACTATTGCAGGGTTAAGTCAACATCAAGTTGGAAATTGAATTCATTTAATTATTCATTGAACAATTTGAACAGGTTTGTCGGGATAAGTTTCAGGAGTTCTAAACAAAGTGAAATAATCATTTGAATCATCATGAATATTGAACGATGGAATGAGATCTCATCGATTTTATATGTCAGAGCATACTTATGAAATCAATTCTTTTTTTGTAGATGAAAACTTGAGCAATTTTTCTTAGGTTGGGGTTACTTTGCTTTTGAATAATACCCGTCTCTCTTGAATGAGATATGACTCCTAGTTGAGAAGAGGTTGGCACGCAATTCTGGGTACTTGATTTCAAGGAACTCTATAACAGGTCTCTCTATTAAGCCAATCAAGTACCTTCTGATAGCCAGCGCACCTCAGTGTGACACAGAAATCCATCAGTGATAATATAAAACAGATTGAATAATATATCATCCAACGATTTACTTCTGATTCTATTAATTGATCTGATAACATTTGCAGTAAGATATGAGGCTGATCATTCAGATATTTCCTAAGCAAACGCAATTTATGAATAATGTTTATCAAACAAGCACACTATGAAGTTTTTATGATGCCCTGTCATAGCCGGTACGCAATCCGTAGCCAATGGAAAATATTATTCAAAGTAATTTCCTTGTCGGCAAACCCTTCCAATATTTTAAGTTCATCATCTTGAAATTTTCAAAAATGTATTTTTTCTTGGCTAAGTAAATTGTGAACATTCCATGAGTTGAAAGTATTTAAAATTCAAATTATTACGAAGGTTATAGCAATTAGAATTGAGTGCGTTAGGGAGCCACCCTAAACTCAAGTAGCTTTCGGAACGTTACCTATCTTTAGCAATAATATAATTTCGAACTATTAAACATGAGCTAATTCAAATTCATTCATATGAATTATGACTGGTCATTCTGCAGTGTGTTTCTTAAAAACTCCGATTGTAATAAGTTACGGAGGCGTCTAATCATCTGATTAGTACAACAGTGTACTATTGATCATCAATAGGGAGATTTGTGTGCGAAAGATAACATTTTTTTAATTGATTAATTGATGAATTTTTTTGCCTGTATTTTTTTCTCATCGGCTTCCGTTTATTCTGTGCTACACCGTTTCCACCACAAACGCAGTACACGGATTTGGGAATTTTCATACTAATTAACTAAATACTGCATTAGGACAATGATGGATAGGAACATGCAGACTCTCCAGTGGCCTGCTCTACCAAATAATGAAGAAGATTTAAACCGAAGGATTGTTAATACTTGTCTTGAAGTAGCTGCAAATTTTGTTTTCAATGCAATAGATGAATGAGAAAGGATGTATCTGCAGTATATTCAACAAAACGGCGGTCACATTTTCAGTATTATTACTAATTATTAACACATAATTTTTTTCGGATATGTCCGGATATAAGCCAACAAAATTTGAAGTTTTTCATGGCGCACGTGTGCCCCTCATGAAAAATGAAATGAAAAAGGAAAATGATAACAGTACCTGTTGATCAAATTTTGCGAGTAACGTTTGTTTTTGCATATTTCAATTTTTTATAATAATGCAACACGAATCATGAAATTTGACATAGTTTGAACCTGTCAGAATGTGTTGAAGCAGTGGTGTAAGATATTGGCGTAGCCAAGGGGGAGCAGCTGCCCCCTTTGAGGATCAAGCAATAACCATTAGATAGAATGGAATTTTCGATAAAATTAAGTACAAGGCTGGGTGCAAAGGTAATATCGAATAAAGAAGTAAGACCAAAACAATACTTCAGAAATTTAGGTTTTCACAAAAATAATACTAGAAATTTAAATCATGGTGTGATGATATTTCGATTTAAATACTCGGGAGAGGAACCTGTTCCTTTTTGATAGCACCCAGCGTGTCTCTGACGTCACATGCGTACTTAATTATATTGTTTGGGAGATATTTGATATTGAAAAATGAACATTTGCTTGATTTTTTCAGTGATTATTGAAACGTTGTATGATTGAACTAGTGTAGAGCTCTTGCTCAGAATTTCCTATAATATCTAGAATACTCCTGAAATCTGAAAAAAATAGGAAACCTTCAGCAAAGCCAGCGTAAATAATGTTTAGCCGCAGGTAAACAATACCTTTTTCTTGGAATTGTATGCGCACACAATAGACAGCTGACATCGCTTCGAACTTTTGAGATGCGGTTTTTTCCAAAATATTCTACCGGCCTATTATACCCGTGCAGTCTCAGCACTGCAGTTCAGTTTGATTTTGATAAATAACTGTCTCGTTAAGTTCGCGAGTTCGTTTGTACCGCGTGTAACAATTGAGTTTATATCAAAGTGCTTAGTTACCCACATTTGTGTGTCTGTTCACGTTTTTATTGCAAGCAATACAAATATTCCACCTATAGTTCTTTTTACAAGAAAACTATGGAATTTTAAAGATTGAATAAGAATCTGTGAAATGGACATCAGGAAATATTTTGGTGATTATCAGTACTTCCACATACCAAGTTTTCTATTTTGACCCCATTGAATGGAAATTATATCCTCGATCTCCATTATTATTTTTTAGGAAAATTTAAAACATCTGCCAAACCAAGCGAATTAGAAGTGCAACAATAGCACTTGGATGAAGCTAACTGTGAACGAGAAAGTCAGTAAAAGCAAAAAAGTGTTGGATCTAGCAATGAAGAATCTGGAAAGGAGTCGGATACACCAGATAAACCAGGTTTGGTAGCAAAAAACGACATAGGAAACTGATTGCGTTGAAGTAGAGGAAATGCCGAAACGCTGCTGGGAACCTCCCGAAAGTTACGACTTCAAGGAAGATGCGAAGACCCTTAAGCAAAAATTCAATCACAAGTGGCTCTATTCGTCGTGGTTTAAACATTCTGCTAAACTCAAAGGACCTATGTGCATATACTGCTTGCTATTTTCGCCCGCAACAGACTGGACTGGACCATGTCCAGCGCCATGCGGGTTCGATAGCAGGTTACTCTTACGCTCTTTGTTCGATTAGCTCGCTGGTGAATTTTCGAACCGCATTGGTGTCATGCTATGCAAAAGTTGACTCACGAATTCGCCATGGGGCAACGCTGGGGAGGTGCTTCGAATTTTCAAATTGCAGAAGAGGTGTTTGAGGTCCATGCTGAGCTTGAAAAGTACAGAAAGCTGTAGCGATCACTTCCTCAAAAACAAAATTCTTACTTTTCTCTGCAAATTCATCTAAGAGGCAGTTATGTTTGTCCAAAATAATATGGATCCATTTGACAGAAGCGAACATAGCTATCTTACGCGAAATAAAACAAATCTGAAGTCCATGAAATACAACCGTTCCTACCCACAGAAAAACGTAAATTTTATTATCATAAAAATCCACAATAAACTGTCACTTCCTATTCGTAATGATCATCCAACAAAAAAAATCATTCTGGAGCTTCTGCTGCAAAAAGCCTGTAACAGTCCGATTTCTCGAATTAATCATTGATATGTTTTAAACTCAGTTTTCATAATTTTATTAATAATTCAATCTCATTTCAGCAAGTTAAATATTCAGTTTGAAATTCGAATCAGGAATCTACAGGTAATGATACCCAATGAAAATTATAGTAATATCCATAAGGTGTCGCTGCTATTGATCTAGGTTGTTCACCGGTTAATTGTGAAGTCAGTACTTGAAAGAAGATCGTTTTCTAGTTTCTGTGGGAGAACGGAAAACAATATTTCATTTTATCTTTCGTTTCCACTTTATTGTTGTGGAGAGAATAATTTTCGCTTTTTATTAATTTTTTGAATACCAATAGTTTTTTATAGAACCGAATCTATATAAGTTCGGAATTCATTAGATTCTCTCTTTTCCATTTAGAAATCTTCGAAATCTTTTGTAATTTTATTGGAGCTGTGTTGTAGCGATTAAGGGTAAGTCAAATTCATTCTGTTCATTTTAAAAATATATATTCCTGAGATATTGTATTGTTATAGATTTTTTTTTCACCGTCAAAATATTTGGAATCATCTTTATGCCAAACTTTAATATTTTACGACTGGGGTAACCACGTCTTTAAGGGAACTAGTCTTGCCACCTAGGGCAGTCACCTTGCGAACGATATTCAGCCAATCAAGTAACCTGTAAGTTGTAAGATACAGGAATACCAGAAATCTGATGTAAAACAGCAAATCCAATCATCGTGGGAATTAATCTCATTCCTAAAAAGCTAAGTGTTTCTCTTAATGATCAAATTCTTCTTTTCTATCTTCGTTAATTGTTGACTGAGCTCTATCATTGAGTCTCGATTTGTTGAAAAGCTCAGATTGTTGTAAATTGAAAATTTGTACTATGTAATTTGAATTCATCTCGTCTGAGACTCCTTTTATTGTTACTGGTTAATCTTTTAAGTCAAGTTATTTTTTGTATCAGTTACCCCGATTAGAGTTAGTGAATTATTAATCAGATAATGTGATTTTGATATTTATCTTGTAATAAAGTTAGTTGATTGAAGTGATGAGTATTATTCCTAAGGCTATATCTAGGACCTAGGTTCTAGACGAAGATCTCACACTCTGATATTAAGGGACTCTGATGTAGCTAGGCATAGGTATTAATAGGTAGTGTCAATTGTAATTTAATTCAACTAGCCTTTCTATAATTCAATCTCATTTAACTTCATTAGTTGAATTTCTTAGTTCCAGTAGAATTGAAATATTTCTCCAATTTCAGATAAAATTAGAAACAAAAACCATTACAAGCGTATAGTAGTTTCTGGATGCCGAAATCCTATGGATGCATTGAGGGAGATAAATGTAAATTTTGTAGTAAACATAATATTTATTTTTTCACTATATATATTCATTTAGTTTTTGTTCCTTTATGTTTGTAAGTTGTCACCTTTAAAGTATTGAACTGTTTAATTTGTACTGTGCTTTCACGTCCAACATGTTCACCGCTAAGGGGGTGTTCTGATCTAGAAAATTGAAAAAAATCGATTTTTTTTTGCACATTTTCAAAGCTAAAACCTTCAGAAATATGCGCTCAAAAGGATTTTTCAAAATTCGAATTATTTTGGTAGATACAGCGGAGTTTGTGACGCGGCACCTAAGCCGGTCGAGGATTAAATGCTCTGAATTACGAGCTTCTGTTGCTTCAACAGCAACAGCTCGTTTAGAAGAAATAACTTCACAAAATCTCGATTTTGAGAAAGAAGAAGGTCCAATCTATGGAGATGGGATCGCCGATTAATCCAAAGTGAGTATTAAATATTATTATATGAGTTATTCTATTGTAAATCTTTCTCAAAACTCCTTTTGTTGAGGTGGTTGCCACGAAATCTCAAGTTCCATCTGATCGATTCCTTAGAAATTTTGTGAGAATCTTCTTTACACATCTTTTTGTCACTTGGACCTTGGATTTTGAGAAATTTTAATTTGAAGTATTTTTAAAAAATTCGTAGAGGTCGAAACACAAGGGTAAACAAATTTTTTTTTCAAGTTGACGCCATTTTGAGAACTTTTTCTTTGTTTTTCGGCCAAGATCCAAGAGATAGCGACATTTTCACTAATTAAGAATTTATTTTGTTTGTTCGATTTAGATCAGTACAATGGTTGGAATTATGTCAACCAGGGAGCACAGTTTGACTGGCAACCCCCACTTTACCGGCCTGTCACTGGATGAATTTTCGACTCTTTTTTTAAATTTTTTTTATATACTTTAAAAATCAATAAATATTGTATAAAAAATGGATAGTTAAAATGTTTTTAATGTTTTTTTTTATCCTAGTTTGAAAAATACCCAAGAAGTTGGGCTCTAGACCAGAATTCCCTTGGCTCGTTTGTAATGTTTATAGAATATGCAGATTCTGAACAAATTATATCTATCTATCTATTTGGAGCCGTTTGTTAAGGTATTGCAGAGGGTGGCCATTGACTTGCTCAAGGTCAAATACCATTTACAAATTATTATGTGACCACCGACACTAGGCCTATGAAACAGTGGAGACCATCTACATTGAAGTGCAGGAACTTGATGAAGAGATTAGGGTTGAAATAATTCAATCGAGAATAGTCACGAAACAAACTCACCCAAAAACTCAAGACTACTTCAGAGTGGCCCTCTTCATTCCTTATCATCACTCGTTGTTACAGTCACTTTCGGCACGGTTTTCTGACCAGCAATAGTTCCCATTCTCTCTCGAGAGGCTCCATCCCAAAACAAAACAACATTCGGCGATGCACGATTAGAAGTGGAGACATTTTACGAAATCAAGACACTCCTGCTGAACTGGAGGTGTGGATGCGATATTGGTCTGGGAGAGAAGTTGTCAAAGTCGACTTTGTGACTGCGTTACAGCATACAGCTTTTTTCTCGGTCTGCGTCAGGCTATACTGAACGTCGCGCTGTTACTTACAACGCCCCCAATCGAACAGCACTATGCGCCGGATAATATCATGGTAAAGGTCTACAATGACCTTCGACCTGATCAACGGATCAACTTTAATATTTGAAAACATAGCCCTTCAAAAAATCGCAACCAAGATGGCTCGGCGTCTTGTTCGACCTTCAACTGCCCCCATCCCCCCTTTACCGAAGTCTGGTTACGCCTATGGTGTTAGATGAACTAGGTTGGACTTATACAAGCATGGTCCAAAGGCTTGGGTGTTTCCATTCAACTGATTCCAGTATAATCCGCAGGTTCAGAGAGACTGGTAGTCATAAAATGAGACTTGGGCAAGGACGACCTCGAGCAACAGCGGCGATACGGCAGCGTTTCAGAGATTTTGGTTTGGGGCCCCGTGTCGCAGCAAGAAGCCAGCTCTCACGAACACATCGAATAACACAATAGAATGTTGCCAGGGAACATGACAATCATGATATGCTTGAGGGCTGCCTAGCAGCCTGGCCACATGATAATTGGTTATAAACTGGGAGAGAGTTTTGTTTAGTGATGGATCAAGATTTTATCTTTTTCATTGAGATCGACGTTCTCTAGTGTAGAGATACCTGCCTATCTATGGTTTTTGTGGAGATTCAATAATGGTTTGGTGAGAAAACGTCTGCACTGATTTGATCATCGTAAATAATGGTTATATATGATAACGGCAGACCTCCCTAAGCTCATATCGTTAGAAACTACCTATCACGAAATCAATTCAATAGAGACCTGCACGAAGTCCAGACCTCAATCCCATCGAACATTTATGGGAAATTCCCAAACGAAAATTGAGAATCTAGCAAAACCAGAGAGCTACCGCGAACCTCATTCTCTTTGGAACGAAATGGATGTGTATGCTAAAATGTCATTGATTTTGGGTATGAATAGTAGATTGCTTGCAGTAGTTCTCACCAGGGGTGGAAATATCCGGTATTAACAGGTTTCTAAGCTCTTTTGTGCGTTAATTTTCTAGCGCAGCGTATTTTTCCGTGAAGAATTCAAGTACTGATTTATGTTTTGAGAATGTTTTATGTTTTGATTTTACATTTTCCTTTAATTTTGTGCACAGTGCATTAAATGCTATTTCTCAAACTGAAGTTTTTGGATTTTCTCATTCATGTAAAAACACATTCACTTCTGTATTTTCCTTGAATTTACTTTCTATAACTTAAGGTTTTCAAAATCTCCTCATCTTCAAAAATTCAAAATCAAAACTTGTTTCAGTATTGTATCGGGAAAATGCCTGATATAAAGGCATGATTATTTTATTTTATTCAAAATGAATCTGTATTTATACTATTATTGAGAAAAATTCATCAGTTTGGTAGTCTTTTACATTTTCATTATGATTTTAAATACAGAACATAAGAGTAGGTAGTTTTGAGTTCAATATCGCTTGTTCTTTTTAAACACTTCATTTTCTAGAACTTTCTCTTTTCTCTTGAAGATGAGATATGTGGAAAGTTTATTAAATCATAAAATCATGATCATACTTTGGTGAAATTTCGAAAAATCACCGCGAACTTTGAAATGGATTTGTACATGTGTGTTCTTGTGCATAAAAGATAAATCAGACATCTATCGATACCGTTCCAGAGAGCGAAAATTCGATTATCTCATATACCGCGAGCTCATAAAAAATGATCAAATAATACTTGTCGTTGCTTGCGTTACTATTACCTCTTCAAAAATATAATTACTATCTCAATTCCTTCTCTCCCCTATTCATAATTCCTATTCATTCGCATGAGGTTATTATTTCTAACACTGGTGAATCCCTATTCTACCTGCTTCAGTGAACATTTCAATAACTTTTGTTCCAAGCAAAGCAAAACGCAAACTGAATCTCAGTGTGCTCTGAAATATCTGCACCGGATGCACGAGAAACGCAAACGTGTTGTTCATATTATTCACTAGGTTTATCATTTTTAACAGGTCAGTTCAAGAGAAACAGTTGTTCGTTGTGTTACTCTTTAGAGTATTCTCGGGCGAGTTGAGTACATCGTGTAACCGACTACGTTTGTAAAGGTGTGAGGCAGTGATCCGAATAAATTTTCATTGAATTTGCTGAAATATCGAGTATATACTTCTTTCGTGATTACTGTGATTCGATTTATAACAATTTCGCGTTCCGTTCAAGTTCGTGGTCTCTGCAAGAAAACACAACCTCAAATATACGCGCAGTGTATTATTGGTTAATTATCTTGTGAAGTGTAAACGAAGAAATTGGAAAATATTTCTGAAACTTTGACATTGCCCCATTTCAATAAGGTAAGGTTTCTCAATTTAGTTTTGATAGTAAGAAAAAATGAGATCAATGATGAACCTAACCTTAAAATTGTTACCTAGATATAGTCGAACATTTTCTATCAGATAAAAAATGAGCAAAATTCTTGTACACGTTAATTAATGCTCACCTTCAAGTTATCGCGAAGTTGTTGATAAGTCGAAAATTATACCTGTTACGTTTTACATGTTTCATCTGCATTTCGTGGAAAACACATTGTGTCATCATAGGCGTACCGACTTACGAGCTGGGGACAATTCGATTTTAGTTGTTTTGCCCTCGAATAAATATTTGGTTGGTTGATAAAGCGAAGTTTTGAATAATCTAATGTAAGTATAGGTATATTATAGCGGAGATAACCAAGGAAATAATGAAATAGAATCAATATTGAAAACCAAATGAAATAAACACTGTACAATTCAATTTCAATTGAACTCATTGATAGAGTGTTTTATATTTACTTTTTCTTATTATTTATTTATTTAATTAATACATGCCCGACAGGATTTCTCCCAATTAGGGAGAAAATGATACACTAGAAATTATAGTTTGAAATAGTTCAAATGAACATAAACTAAATACAATTTGAAATACATACTAAAATACTTAAAGAAGAGTAACATTAGTTTCATTTCATTATTACATAGGCTAAAGAAATGATTTTGTAATTCTACCCAGGGTCAGAACTCAAAAGGGAAAGGTTGCTTTTACTCAGCGAAAAGTCCGCAAGGGACGCGATGGTATTGTAGAAGTGACAGCTTCTATTTATTGGGGAATTGAAATAGATATCTGTTGATGCGCTTGTGACGTAAAATTTCATTTGGTTCCTTCTCATGAGCCTCGGGACTAAAACCCTTAGCTGTCCAAGCAGGTATGGACACTTTGTAATGTTATTGACTAGGTTGAACAGGAACATGCAACTGAAGAATTTTCTTCGACTAGCAAGTTCCATCACAGAAAAGCGTGTGGTGAGAATACAATTTGGTATGCCACGGTAGGGATAGACTTCATCCAACTTGAACGAAATGAATTTCAAAAAAGTCCTCTGGACCCCCTTCAATAAAGAAACATATTAAACATGATGATCCGACACCATAGAGGCATACTCTAATCGAAAACGAAGTAGAGTCCCTTAAGCGTCTCAACATTTTGAAAACTTCTGGAATTTCGTAAAATGAAGCTTAACATTCATTTGGTCGCCAGAACAACTTCGACAACATGATCTCCAAAAGTCCACTCAGAGCTGAGAAGTACCCCGAGATCCCTACAGCTTGATACTCGCTGCAGCTCAGTTTTACCCACTGAATATGGGCAAAGAATCGGAAAATGTGATGGTCATAATATTACATTTGGACACGGTCAAGGCAGTCTATTTTCTGTACACCACTCACGAACTCGAGTCAATTCATGCTGAAGATTTAGACAGTTTTCGGCCGCACCTATTTTAGAAAACAATTTGAAGTCGTCTGCGAAGGCGGCTCTCTCAACTTAAATGGTTTCTAGTAAATCATTCATAAAGATTGTAAATAGAAAAGAACCCAACACGGATCCTTGGGGAACCCCAGAACGGGCAAATTCCTTAGATTTATTTGTATCCATTATATAACACATACTGTTTTCTGCCAGTCAAATATGAATGAAAAAACCTCAATAGTAACGGAGAAAAGCCAATGCGATACATTTTCCTAAGCTGAATAAGATGGTTCAGGCGCCTTGGAAAAGTCGGTGAGTAGCACATCTACTTGACCGCCACGGTTCAAAACCTCAGTGACATACTCTGAGAAACAAACGAGATTTGTGACCGTGGACCACCCCTCTCTAAGCCCATGTTGTTGATCTGAGATGACATGTTCAAGCTGAAAAGATAGTGATTTATGGATGAGAGTTTCAAATATTTTAGAAAACGAATTAGGAAGGGCAACTGGACGATAGTTCAATAAGTTAGACTCATCTCTACTCTTGAAAAAAGGACAGATTTTCGCAGTCTTCCATTGAGATGGAAACTGCCCCCCTGAGTACTCATATTGAAGATTTTACTCAGGGGAGTGACCAGCAAATGAATAATTTCCTTCACAGAGCACGGGATGCCGTCATCGCCGAAACTTGTCTTTGCTTTCATGTTTTTCGTTGCTATGATCACATCCAGGTCCCTGAACCTTGGAATGATCAGAGAACCTGAAAGACCCACAGCCCTAGCACTCAACCCTTCTGTAATGGCATTCATGCTGAACTCTTCGTCCAATCGATCGCCGTCATATACCGAAAAAAAGGGGGTGAAAGCCTGCACGATGCTTTGTAGATTCCCCGATTCTTTTCCGTTATAAAAACACTAACCCTGGTATTTCATCTGTTTTTCTTTTATTGCGTATGAATGATCAAAATTTTTTAGGTTCCCTTCAAAACTGTCCTCCACTTCGCTTAGATTTGTTTCATATGCGCACTTCATTTTCACTTTGACAATTCTACGCAACTCATCGTACCAGGTTGGATATCTCCTTGTTTGCCCTTTATAAACAGATTTTCGAAACGCGTTATATAACTTTTTGTATAGATTGTCTATCCTACAGTCTAAATCTTCAATTCCATCCAGTGCATCAGAATCTTCGACCATCAAATCGCCGCAGAGCCTATTTATGTTCACTTCACGAAAATTGAAGGCCTCAAAGTTCGAATTCCGAGAGAACCCTCCAGACCCTTCTGGTTCTAGACCTAAGTAACAAATTAATGCAGGGTGATACCCTCGGTGATACCCATCCTCTTCCAGAAATGGTGAAAAGTCATGGTCCACCCGACAACTACAATTAGCTAAGACGAGGTCAAGTATACCATCGGTCGCATTGAGTACTTGATTCGACTGATCCAACTCAAAAAAATTTCATTAACTCATAAACAGAGTTATTTTAGCCCATCCCTTTCGACCTCGAAGTAGAAGTATGGAGATTGGGCAAGTTGAAATCATCCAAAATTAAAATATTTTTGCCATACAATTCTTCATATAATTCCAAATACTTGCATATTATTGCATAGCGGTCTGTAGAAGTCGTATGCGGGATATAAAATGAAAATACATACAAATCTGACAACCTCGATCTGATTTTACATGCCAACGCCTCTATTGACGGAACCTCAGTCAGTAAAGGGTTTAGGTTTAAATAAACGCATTTGAAACATTTTCCCATAGCTATTAAACAACCCCTTCTTCTTATAGAGGTTCTATCACGACGAAAAACAGCAAAATCATCACAGAACAATTCACTGTCACCCACCGCATCTGATAACCAAGTTTCTGTTAGACATATAGAATCGAATTCTGTAGCACATTTGTGTAGAAGAATAGAATTGGTCCATCTTTGTGTTCAGTCCTCGTACATTCTAGTAGTAGTAGAGAGAGAGATATACAGATAGAGAGAGGGGTGAGAGGGGGGGTGAGAGGGGGGAGAGAGAGACAGATGGGTGGGTGAGTGAAAGGTTGATTTAAGAAATGCATTCTCAGTGTCTATTGGACTTCAGACGCTCAAGTACACTCTGTGAGATAACTTCGACAATTTTTGAATTGAAATCCTTCTTGAGTAATATTTTTCCATTAGCGACCCATGCAAATTGGTAGTTGTGTTGCTTCTTGAAATCTCTGGTATCGTAATAGAGCTTGTTGTTTTCCCTTGTCAAGTCGTGGTTGTTAAAAAGCATATAATTGCAGTTGTCAACTCCAACGTCGGAAGCCTTAATCTGCTTGAGACGTCTGGTCTTCATAACTGCATTCTTCGTTTCACTCCTCAAAAAATTCACTTTGAGAAGTTGACGAGTAACGGAAAAGTCGCCTGAGATCGTTTTGCATGTGAAATCTCCTTCTACAATGGGCACCTCTAACAGTTCCCCAATCCTAATTACCGATTGGCTTATCTCTTGTATTGTAGTCCGGTTAATTTAACCGAAATAGGGGTAACAAATTCCTATCAAGCAGAAAGTTTGCATGAACATTAGGAATAGGAATACTACTCTTAGAGAGTTCCCATGGATCCCATGTGTGCAAAGAATTTATCACAGATCAATGTTCGAAATAATGAGCTGGATTTTTCAGCGAAACGGCTAGTTCTATAATAAAATATATCAGACGAAAATTGAAGATCATTAAATTATCTACAAAATTTGTTCTTCCACTTTTGATGATCACGCTAACCATTTCTGAGAAAAATAGAATATAAAATGTATTTCAGTTGTATTGTTACGGTTAAAATCAAAACGAGTATCACTAAAGCCTAAATATGTAATATAAATGCATTTTAGGGCGAAACTCGCTGTTTGGCCACTGTAAAGACGAGTTGTGTCGCCAGACTGCCATTAGTTGTAAAATAAAATGTAGCATACTCCTTAAAATGAACGGCAAAACTATGAAAGATAGATCTAAGTTTAAATCACTTTTCGAGCAAATTTACAACGAATAAAAATATCGAAATCAATAATTTTATTACGTATATTGTGAGAATTAGAATTATTCTCAAGTGTAAGGTTTAAATATGTAATTTAGGAGTACTTACTATTGAAAATTATTGTATTCAAGATGAAATGAATAACAACACAATTAGCGAAATATGAAGGCCGGCAGCAATTTTCAAAAGAAATGCACGAAAAAATGTGAGATAATCATGCAAAATTCGTATTTATCATGGATTTTGCTTCAACAATCAATGGAGGTTGCAGAGGGTGAGTCTTGTGGAGATGTTGGTGTATAGGTGATGAGAAGAAACAATTCAAGTAGAGATCTGATATAGATCTAGTAAAGATGCTGATAATTCTCCTCCAATGTTGAAGAGCGGTATCAATCGAGTAAGAAACTAAGTAGTAAGCCTGAATAATCGAAAAAAAATCTATGAGAGACTGATTCGACATTGAACTCCATATCTCAGTTGGAGGCTCCATTCACGACTGTTCACTGAGTATTCTAATCCCGCACTTGGTGGAAGTTCCAACGAAATTCTAGAATACGAAAATATGTGTTCTCGAAAAGTAACATCAGTCCTATGGAACTATCTGGAGTGTCAAAAATCAATCTTCTGGAATAATCTGCACAATATTGGTCTAAATTTTGAACTCATATTCATTAATTCAGGCAGTGGCAACAAATATAAAATGAAAATGATCACACTAATGGAAAAATATACTTTAGCTTAAAAACCCAAAACCCCAAGAAAAAAGCACCAAGTATACTGAACAAATACGACTCTGTTCAGTCGGCCAACAAAAATTGTTGGATGGATTTGTTTTTTGGTAGTTAAGTACAGGATGGGATGAACTAAATTTATTTGCTTGGCGCATGATGTCAGACATCTCTTGAGATCTTGAACTCTACGTCTGACGAGCAGCTTATTTCTCGATGATCCATATTCCATTCAACGATTTTTTCGGTAATGGGTAAAGATAGGGATGCAGGTTTCGTGACACTTTTCCAATATATTGCACATTAGCCGAAACACAAGCTAGAATTTTCGTATAATGTTAACATATTTTGACTAAAATTGTCAAATATGGTCTAATTAAAAACAATATGAAAAAATGTTCAAAGTGTCTACCTTCTTCTTGGATTCACATTTCAATTCGACTCACAAAATTTCTCCTCATGTTATTGAGATTGCCGTAAGTAAGGTTATGATTTTGACAGTATCGAGGTCTGGGCAGTGCTGGAAGGTATGAACCAAGCGCGAATAGACTCAAGATATACAAATTTAGTTAGAAAGATATACAAAAATCCCAGCCTGCAAGTCACTCTTAATGAATACTGGAAGACGGAAAAAATCAATTTAATGAGAGGAGTGGAGCAGGGCGATACCATCTCCCCGAAGCTGTTTACCCTTGCACTCGAGAAGGGGAGTTGAAATGGGGGAAAGAGGAATTAACATAGATGGATCTTACTTAAACCATCTGCGTTTTGCTGACCATATTGTGTTGATTCACACAGACCCCAAAGAACTGGAAACCATGCTCCAACAACTAAATGATGCATCCAAGAAAGTCGGCCTTAAGATGCACCTAAGTAAAACAAAAGTCATGACCCGTTGGCCAAATATAATTGTTGTGAAAAATTCGGCCATTGAAAACGTAAAAGACTATGTTTACCTTGGTCACAAAATCCAGCTTGGCAGTGAAAATGAAACGGCAGATCTAAACAGAAGAGTAGACCTTGCCTGGGTAGTATTCAGCAACCTAAAACACATTCTCAGAGATAGGAAGTTACAAATAAATCTCTAAAGAAAGGCCTATAATGCATGTGTCCTACCGGTTATGACATATGGTATATAGAGACCATTACACTGACAAGAAGAGGTGCGGAAAAGCTGAAAGTGACACAGAGGGTAATGGAGCGCTGCATGCTGGGCATGAGCATCCGTGATCGAGTCAGGTATGACGTCATACGATAAAAGACTAAGGTTGTGGACGTAGTCACGACTGCTGCCGGGCTGAAATGACGATGGGCGGGACACGTGGCGCGTAGCAGCTACGACAGATGGACCAAGCGGTTGCAGGTTTGGCTACCCCGTACGATGCAGCGTAGCGTGGAAAGTCTCCAGACAAGATGGCGAGATGACATCCGGAGGATCGCGGGATGAGAGTGGATGCAGCTCGCCCAAGACCTACCCGTGTGGAAGGGGAAATGTTAGGCCTACGTCCAGGACTGGATGGCTACAGGCTCATGAAGAAGAAGAAGAATTCCCGATACTTTTTTGGCAGAATGTATATAGTGTAACTTTCAAAATAAGAAAGTTGGTATTTACCAATATTACATGACACTCCTTATAAAATTACTAAATGGCGTTTTCGAGTAGTTTTTCGGACACGACGATATTCATTTGTTATAGAAATTATTCGATAGTTGTATAGAGCGGATTCATGAAAGTCTGGAATTTTTCCAAACAATTCTAGATTTCAATTCGTCACATGTTAAAAGTAAATAATTACGTGGTCGTAGAGAGAATGAAGTCACTTTTCAAAAAGGTATGAAACGACCCATTTTCTCTATTCAAAAATTTGGAGTAGAAGCAGCCAGGGGTGGGGGGAGAGAAGTAAATATGTAACAAAAAGTGTACCCCTCCAATCAAAAATTGACCTGTTTCCGTTGGATTTTTATTGGAATGCAGTTTGAAATGAGCGATATCAATACTTATATATATATTTCATTAGTAGCTCTAAATAATGAATATTTTTTGTTTATTACTTCACTCAGTTTATTTAATATAATTAAGTAGCTTTCTATAGCGGTTTAGAAAATTTCATTCATAAATTTCTTTTTAATTCAGTTCGATCTGCTATCTGCTTCAAAGAAATAATTAAACTATAAATTATTCTCATTCTTTCACAATAAACAAAATATCATGTCATCCTCGATTGATGCAATAACCAAATTTGGTTTTTCTGCATACGCTAAGTTGAAAATTTCTAGCAGTAAATAAGATTAGTCGCATAATCAGTTATGTAAGTCCGAGATAAATTACACCGCAGTTATCAAGAATGAGTGCGATGTCCACAAGTTGGGAACGTTGCAGGTAATCCCCATAACCACATTTACAAATCGAAGTGAATTTGAGGTAATAATGACAATAAGTAATTCGAATTAATACGATGTTATATGAAGAATTATATTAAATCCCGTTTCCAGAAAATAATTTTCTCGTTTTCCATGTAATATGCATGAAATTATTGAAATATACATATATATATATATATATATATATATACTATATATATATATATATATATATATATATATATATATATATATATATATATATATATATATATATATATATATATATATATATATATATATATATATATATATATATATATATATATATATATATATATATATATATATATATATATATATATAGTGCCTAATTTTCTATAAAAAATCTTGGGTGGTTTTGTCAGATTGGATAGCCACTTTTTGTTCAAGATTCAGGAACGGCCTGAACTCTGCTATAATGTCTTTAAGTAATAAGTTTTTTTGGTGAGTAGTTTCGTAACAATTTTTTTTCCGTAAAAATTCATGAAAATAGGCTCTCACATCATCGCAAGCTCCTTTGGCTAGAGAGGATGAATACTTTTTTTCTTTCGTTTTCTTATTGCCCAAGGATAGCTTTATTAATGAATTGAAATAGATTATCCTCATTTTATACAGGAGTGACTCAAAAAAAAATTTTGAATATTGTAATTTTGAAAATATCATATCTTGATTTGTTCAAATGGAACACCCTGTATTTTATTATTCATGTCAAGTTTTAAAATATTGTGCTACATTTTTCAGAAGTAACCTTATCTCTATCTTCGATCATTTTAGAAATATTCGATTTTTGTAAAAATTTCTGATGAAAATTCTACAAACCGTATCAAACTCATCAACATGCATCATTATTCGCACAAGAAGTTTTTTTTTTCTATGATGATTCAAGTAATAAAAACAAGATAATTCTTTTAACGAATGATAAAAACAAGATGATTAAAACGAATAGAGGTATGTGTTAACTTTTTTTATTTGTGCTTTCTGTCAGGTGTCCGGATATATTATATTCTGCA
This sequence comes from Cryptolaemus montrouzieri, assembly GCA_013387265.2. Lineage (NCBI taxonomy): Eukaryota > Metazoa > Arthropoda > Insecta > Coleoptera > Coccinellidae > Cryptolaemus > Cryptolaemus montrouzieri. Next base: position 87,241,051 of record JABFTP020000021.1, on the reverse strand, counting down.
TTTTACATGGTGAACTTATTGGTGTTTCGTTATTAAACATTGTTGAAGTGAAATTTGAACCCAATTTTCTCAATAGACTGCCATGAAGTTCTCTAAAGAAGAAATGTTTGATATGATTTTTATTCTAGGTGAGTGTGATAGAAATTCTTTGTTGTCAAGTAAAGTTTATGCACAAGGTTTACTGATAAGGGGAATCCTGATGCAAGATTCTTTGAAAAACTTCTAATTAGATTTATTGAAACGGGTAATATCGCTTACAAAATTCAGGAAAAACCAAAAACTTCTACAGCTGAAGACAATCAGTTATCAGTTTTGTTGACAGTGACAGAGGTTCCATATAAAATCCAAAGAGAGATTTCTCAGTTAACAGATATAAGTCAAACTTCCGTCCAGAGAATCTTGAAAGTGAATAAATTTCATGCATATCATGTACAGCTGCACCAGGAACTGAATAATCAAGACTATGAAAATCGAATCACTTTTTGCAATTGGGCAAGTGACAAAGTAGCGGAAAATCCAAATATGTTTAGCAGAGTTCTTTTCCTGGACGAGTCAACTTTCCACAAGAATGGGCTTGTTAACACCCACAACTTTCATTATTACGCCACGGAAAATCCACACCTCATGAGACAAATGGATCACTAGCATCGTTGGTCCTTTAATGTATGGGCCGCTATAGTAGATGGTTATCTAATTGGGCCGCACTTTTTCGACGGGCACCTCATGAGTGAAATGTATTTAGATTTTCTGCTAAATCATCTACTAATATTACTTGCCGATGTACCAGAGCATATAAGACAAGATTTATGGTTTCAACAGGATGGAGCACCGGCACATTACTCACATCGGGTTAGGGAGTATTTAAATCATGTATTTTCAAACAAATGGATAGGACATGATGGTCCTTTTAGATGGCCAGCTAGGTCTCCGGACCTTACAAGTCTAGAATTTTTCTTGTGGGGTTATATTAAGGTCATCGTTTACCAGATTCCTTCTACAACACAGTTGGATATGCGACAGTGAATACTCGACGCCTTTCAGTCAGTTAATCCGCAAATGTTGTCAAGAGTTCAACAGTCTTCTTCAGAAGGATTGAGTTGTGTCTACAAAGAAACGGGCAACATTTTGAACACTTATTGAGATAGTTCAATACCTTGTAGATTTCACCAAAAACCAATCTATTACGTATTTTATACACGACTACCTTAAAATATCTCCATTTCTCTGGTCAAGTATATTGATATGTACTGAGAAATTCTTCTTTCGCAACCTCTGATTTTATTTTTCCAGTTTTTTTTTATTTCGAAAATTGTCGAAGATAAAGATAAGGTTACTTCTGCAAAAAAATATGGCACAATATTTTATGCGTTGTCATGAATAATAAAAATAAAATACAGGAAGTTCCATTTGAAAAATCAAGATATGACATTTTAAAATTACAATATTTAATAATTTTTTGAGTCGCTCCTGTATAAAATGAGGATAATCTATTTCAATTCATCAATAGAGTTACCCTTGGGCAATAAGAAAAAAAAAAGTATTCATCCTCTCTGGCCGAAGAAGCATGCCATGATTTCACGAGTTTCTACGGAAAAAAAATTGTGACGAAATTAGTCACCAAAAAACTTATCAAGACATTATAGCAGAGTTTAGGACGCTCTTAAATCAAAATATATATACATATACATATACATATATATATATATATATATAAAAAAAATAACATAATAACATATATAATTGATATTGCTATACCCAATACATAATATACAAAATATTATATATATATATATATATATATAGGCAACTCGTATATATATATATATATATATATATATATATATATATATATATATATATATATATATATATATATATATACATATATACCAGTTGTTCAACAACAGGAAAGTGTTAGGCGCCTCTACCATTCGAACATTTTTACTGATAGATTAAATTTAGATCATCCTTTTTCAGATCTATTATTTGGCCTGACGATTGTACTTTTCACAACAATCGTCATCTCTATAGAGATAATTTTAGACCTTGGAGCCAGCAGAATCCGCATAACATAATAAACAATAATTTTCAGCGAAGATTCGGTGTAAATGTCTGGTGCGCCATTTATTTGAATCGCTTCATAACCCCAGTTTACATTAAAGGAAACTTGAATCAGAACAATTATAATGAAATTCTCTTTCGAACAATACACTATATCCTCTATGATCTTCCTTCGGGAGAACGAAGAAAAATTTACTTCCAGCAAGATGGTGTTGCTCCTAACAAAGCAGCTTTGAATGAGAATTGCCTGCCAATAAATTTGGTGATTACTGAATAGGAACAAATAGTCCTACTAGGTAGTCAGTCGACTTTTCAGATTCGACCCCTCCTTATTTTTGTCTCTGGATTTACCTGCAGAATCAAGTTTACCTTACTCCACAAGAAAATTTTGAAGAGTTGCACGATTAGGAACCGCCTGTCTAGAAATTTCTCCAGATGTCGTTCGTATTCAGGAGATGCTAATTGTGTAGTCAACAGCATGGAGACCATTTTCAACAAATTCTATGAAAAAGTTTTTGGTATAAGTTTTATATCCCCACTGTCTTAAACATTTTTCGAGTATGTAAACTTGCAGCGAAATCGAACCTGACCTGTTGACTTCAATTATTTGGAAACGTTGACTTTTCTGAACCATTGGGATTGACGAACTACACTTCGGATTCGATCACAGTCTGCTCCTCTGCATTTTTATGGAAATGTGCTCCTTATGACGAATTTGTTTGTTGTCTGTCGTCATTTGCGAGTTCGGTGTCCATAGAGGTGTAGATTTGTTGTTGACTTGCAGGGTTCCAATAATTGAATTTCTTCAGAGTATTTTCGTAGTCCTTGATAGAAAGATGGAACGATATTTGGTTTCGTCCAGTATACTCCAAATCTCATCGATCGTAATCCGCGAAATTATCGCTGTATGTGCAGAAATAATGAAGAATTTTATTCAAGGAACAATATTCAATCTTTCGTGAAAAGTTAAACATCCTTCCCTGAAAGAGCTGGTTTCCTGATCCACCCTCCATAATCATCGTCAACCAGGGCCACATAGCAGTGGTACAGCTCGGTCAGATGTCATGAATAGGAGAAATAGACTGCAGTTTCGTTCTCATTTGACCTCGTGCGTATTGCCTACCCATTCACAACATCAGGCCACAACGTCATCTACTCATCTCAATCCGTTGGAGCGCTACAAAATATGTATACGTTATTGCGCCCTCCAACTGACCGACACAGAGGCTAACCACCATCGCCACCGAGAAACCATGAAAACGAAGAGTAGATAAACAGAAAACCTCAAGAAGTCACACTAGTTCGACTATTCACCGCAACCGCTACACACAATGTCTGCAAGAAAGCAATTTGTCGAAGGTTTGCCGTTTATCTACTCTTCGTTTTCATGGTTTTCCGGTGGCGATGGTGGTTAGGTTAGTCCATGGTCTTCAACATTTCAGGAAAACACCCACTTTCCTAACACATGGCTTAACATATATGCTTCCAAGAGCGACAGAACACAAAATCCATTCCAGTATAAGCTGATCATTCGCCTGCTAACGCTCTACAAAATACTCACCTCATGCATATCCAATCGAATATACCAACAGCTTGATGACAACAAAATATTAGTAGAGGAGCAGAAGAAAGCACTACGGGTGCAAGGAACAACTTCATCATCGACACTGTGATAATGAAATAGGCACACGGGGGGCAGCGGAATGTTCATTCAACTTTTCTCGATTATCTGGAGGCATTCGATAGTACCGCCCATTCTTGGCTTGTCAAAGTATTACAGATACAAAATCCATCCAGTCCTGGTAGAATTCTTGGAGACAACAATGACACACAGGCGCACATCTCTGCAGGTCAACATGAACAATAAGTCAATTGAAACCGACGAGATACCCATAGGTCGTGGAATTTTTCAAGAAGACTCTCTGAGTCCACTATGGTTCTGATTGGCTATTAACCCATTGTCTTCAATGCTCAATAGAACAGGATACGGATTCAGGATAAAAGCGGATAGGAACTATCACACAATCTCCCACCTGCTGTGTATGGAAGACATCAAATTAAATAATTTTCGAACAAGAAGCAATTGGATGAACTGCTGAAAACTGTCAGTAAGTTCTCGGCAGATGTTCACATGGAATTTGGGATTGGAAAATGTAAGACCCCGAACATTCAAAGAGGGAACGTCATAGATAGTGAAACACAACTTCCAAATGGTGATATTATTCAGTGTATGAGGGATGGCGCAAGGTACAACTATCTGGGATACCAATAAGCCAGATTGTTAGACCAAAAACAGTCAAAGGAGAAGATTCGTTCAGAGTATAGTAAGCGTCTTAACATTGTGCGGAAGTCAATGTTGAACTAAGGTAATCTAGTCAAAGCAATTAACACCTACGCCATTCCAGTGTTGCTTTACTCATTTGAATAATCAGATGGACTGACACAGGACTGGATGATATTCAAAGGCATACCCGAACAATGTTGACAAAATATAACAGTCACCATCCAAAATCGTCCGTGATAAGAACAACTTTGAAGCGGAAAGAAGGAGGACGTGGATTGACTGATGTTGTCAATTTACATACCGAACAGATCAAAATTCTCAGAGAATTCTTATTATTATATACACCTCTGAAATTTGTCTTGACCTGCTGAATCTACCGTTCCTATCAGGTACTGAAAACTAAGAGCAATGGTGAAGAAAGGAATTGCATGGACGACATCACCATGAGATTAATTAGCCTCAAATCGACAAAGAAGCCTCCAACAAATGGTTGATGAAGGGAGAACTATTCGCGAAAACAGAAGGATTCCTTATAACCAAGTAATCTCTACAAACAACTACAAAGAATTTATAATTAAGGACGGATTATTACAAACAGATAGGTGTAGGAAATGCCTTATAAGATCGGAGCCTATACAGCATATTACTTCCGGCTGCGAACAACTGGCCAATACGGACTATCTTCACAGGCATAATCAAGTGTGCAGCATTATCCATCAGAAACTTGCACACAAGTATGGACTTCTGAATGCCTTCCAGCCATATTACAAGCATCAACCGGCGCCGGAATTGGAAAATTACTCTTTCAGATTATACTACGTTAGGCGATAGGTGTTGTCATTGACAGAATGGTGACGAATAATAGGCCGGACATGATGGTGTATGATAAGAGAGCCAAAACAGCAATGCTGGTCGATGTAGCCATTTCCGATAATAACAACGTATTGAACAAGTTCCTGGAGCAAAAGTCCAAATACACAGACCTTGCTATGGAGATCGAGCAGATATGGCACCTCGATAAAATAGACATCGTTTTTGTCATAATTTCTTCGACTGGGTTAATACCCCAAAAATTTGCACAAGCCCGCGAATAATAATAAAAAGAAGAACTTACAAACGAACATCAAGAAACTGGGGCTGAACGAATACCTGTACTAATTCATGCAGTAAGCGGTGCAGTTGGCGAATGCTAGAACTGTCAGATAGTATATAGGAAACACAACACTGGAACGCCACTATGACCTGATAACCTGGAAAGGGTCACATCAGAGCTGAATCCTTTTGATATCGAAGATATCTGGGAGCAGTGACTTTTCCTCTTAGAGGGAGCTAAACACCTTAGGGTGAATATTGAATAATAACAATAACTTTATTTCCATAGAGTGTACAAACAAAGGGAACATTAGAGAAAAGGTCAAACGCACTAAATAGACTCGAATAAATGAGTATACGGCTTTACTGTACAATCACATTTAAAACACCAGAACTATAGAACAAATCAGACAATTACATAAACAATTTGTCTTTATTATTGTAACACATTGCGATTAAGGAAGTCTTTGGCTTCTTTAAAATGTTCAGGTCTGGAGAGCGTTCAATATCCTCACTCAATCTATTGAAAACCTTTATGCTAAGAAACATAGCTGAACTTCTACATATCCTAAATTTACAATCACCAGATTACTATTATTGCGTGTATCATATTGGTGGTAATCTTTATTTTGCAACAATTTTGTTGATTTTCATAAACGAATGTAGCCAGCTCTAGGATATTAATAGATTAGGATAGATTACCCTAAATCCAATCAATAACTGTCTGAAAGAAGTCCTTTGATTTACATGTGCTATATACCTAAAAATTGTTTTTGCGACATGAGAAATCATCATTAGCTACCGATGAAGCACCCCACAAAAACGCACCATATCTTAGCCTTGATGGCACATGAGCATGGTATAGAGATAGCAATTTTTCAGTCGCTAATATATTTTTGAGATTTCTTACTAAAAACAAAGAGAGCTGATCTGTGAGGACAACTCCTCAATGATCTTTCCAGTTCAGATTTTTATCTAGTTTCACAACAAGGAACTTGGCAGTATAAATTTCTTCCACTGGTACATCATTAAAATTCACATTTTTGTTAACAGTTTTGTTATTATTATTAAATATCGTTTAGCTTTAGTTTAGTTAGATAAGTAAAAAATTTCTGGATAACTATTGGTGGAGCTTAGCACAGTACTGTGCTTGCCAATAAAACACTCCTTAGCTCTCTGTCCGCCACTCCTGCAGTGGCGTCATCAGCATATAAAAACAAATCATTTATGTCTTTAATATACAAATTAAATAGGTCCTAGGACCGATCCCTGAGGGGCAACTACAGTGGAACCAAGTATTTCTGAGTTAATAATCTCTCGTTTAGTATGTTTAATAGATACAAACTGCCTTTTCTCATTCAGATATCTTGTCAACCACACTTAATGCCCTAACTTGAATTCCATATTTCTCGATCTTGGTCAAGAGTATGAGGTGCACAACACAGCCTTGCTAAGGTCTCAAAAATTCCCAGCCGAATATTCCAATCAAGCAACTGCTAGGGTCACTGCATAATTCCATTTACATATTCGCATAAACAAGCGGCCCAGAAGCAATATAGGTACAACACAAGCCCAAGTCTTACACCTACCATAGATAAAACAAACAAATTAAACACTCCATGAACTGAACCGAATGAAAATCGTACTTAACAGCCTTACGTACTACACAATCAGTTTTCGAAACGGATAATAAATATATACAAATAAATACAATAGTATCTTCAAGGCGGAAGTCATTTCGCAGAATCGGTGTGGAATGTCGTCGGGATTAAATTGATTAATCATCAGCGAAGTGAGTTCGAGACAAACGCGGGCTCAGTAAAATATTGAAAATTTAATATATTACTTGGGTAATGAATTTGAAACAGAATTTCAATTGATGCTTGAAAAAGGAGTGAAATACCACATTATTTCGGTAAATATAGTGAACTACTATTTACATGTAGTACGAGCTTGATAGCTTATCAACAAAGTTTACTATTTTTTGAATGATTACCTGAATATCTACTTCAATATATGTGCTGGTGGTTTTGGAAAAGTTCAGGTGATATTGTGTTCAACGTGAGTTAGAATATAGGGTGAAATTATATTTTTCCTGCAGGAGTTTGATTTTGAAATCTGAACTTGATAATCATTTCGTAAAACAAATACTTACGTATTGCTTTTGTCAAATGTTTAGTTTATGAAGAAATCATCAAGTTGAGTGAACAATTTAGTTGCGATGACTAATTTTCGAGTTTCTTACTCCCCTTTAGTTTAGTTATTAAATTCTAGTTGGTGTTTAAGAGGGACAAGGGTTCGAGATACCAAGAAAGTATATTTTTGTGATTTTTACAGAATATTTTATTTATTGATATTTTCAAACTTATTGACATTATTAAGCATTATTCTATGAATATTCTGTTACATTTTGCAAATAAATATTGACAATTCAGCAAATGGTAGTGATGAGAATTGAGTAATCCCAAGAGAAAGTTTCCATACAGTAGTCAGGATAATATTTATATAATTGCTTCATCTGAAATTGAAAAACTGAAGATATTTCTTTAGTATATAAGTTTATTTGGAATTCTAAACAAGATATTAACAAAATATCAATTTTAGTACATACATAAGTATTTAGTCTGTAAATGAAGTGACCAAAGTCTGAGCGAAATCCTTCAGAAAATTTTCGAGAAATTTTAACAACAGACGTTCAAAACATATTTTGAGGAAATGCGATTTAAGTTCAACCAATGAATGAAATAGAGAAAAAATTCTTTTTAATTTACATAAAATCATTCTATCCAGCTGTATGTATAGACAGCTCTTCTGCAGCTACTGCAGGATCCAAAGCTCCATTCTACAATGAATTGTCCTGTTCTATTAAGTAGCAGTGTGGGTTCTGCGATCTTCTTTCCATATGAGGTTCTCATATTTTTCTGTGTATCTGTGGGCTATTTGGTAAGGTTTTTTTGCATCTAAGCTGTTCACAAATAACACATCTAACCTAACTCCCTCAGTTGAAAATGCCAACAGCAACATTCGCTGCTATCTCCACTACTTTTGCACCAGCATGATTTTTGGTGTTATTTTCCAAACAAGTTGATTATAATATTCGTTATTGTCTTTTGTAAATCATGCAAAACATCGCCCCCAAGAACATATTTACGACGTTTCGCTGACACAGCAGCTTTATCAAGAATGAAAAACAGAATGAAGAGTATGGTATTATAAACAAATCGTAGAACAAGTTGGATTTTGTTCAATGCAAACGTCCAACAGATTCAATATTTCTGATTTAATTATGTGGTTAACATGATTCGAATTCAACATGTTCTCGATAAAAATAAATTTCAAATTATTCAAACCACCTAATAAAAGAATATTTTGAACAGGTAGATGTGAATTACATACTTAACTTGTTTAATTAGTTTTATTACACCTGGAGGAACACTTGGGTATAAATTACATATAGGTATCACAAATTGTCTCTTTCATGTTGTTTACGGAATTTAAATTGGTCCGTTATAAACGGTAAATTTGTTTATAGCTTTACCTTTTATATTCTTATCTTCAACAACTTTGTTTACTAATTCATGCAAACATAAGTATTGCTTGCAGTTCCATATTACCAAATGATCCTTCATGATTTGCTAGGTGGGGCATTCATTTCATTCAACATGTTCGGTATATGATAAACTGAAGATGTTGAGATAAAATCATCAATGAAATATTTTTGTTTCCAATACTCTCATTGCTTATAGTGATAAATTCTGTAGAAAATGCCTAAGAGTTTTCCAGAGTGATATTATATGACAGAAGATACACTAAACTAGAATGTATATCCACGCTTTTTCCACGTACCGTATCCTGATAAAGACAAATATCATGAATCTATACCGGTTTCAACACACATTTAATTTTTTCCGTCTTGATAGCAACAGAAAAAAATCTGCAATCATACGCATACATTCAAGAATTTTGTTTATGTAAGAATCGTAGACTGTTCAAAAATAAGATTTATTTTAAACGATTTTCCTATGTTCATGCCTACCTCGATGTACGTAAGATAACAATTTTCACAGTTTACTTCAATTTTGAGTACTTGTTTTTAGCATGCACTAAAATTAACTCTGTTATTACTAATCTTATTATAAAATAATATACGTCACAAAATTAGAAATCGCAGTGAACACTAACATGAAGTCTATTGTTTTATGGTGAACAGCACTCTCTAGTACATTGACTTCGTCATCAATTTTCAGTATTTTTTGCTGACGAACTTGTGAGAGACTTCTACATTTTCGGGTTGCTATGATCTTTTTTCTTTGTCCATCTTCCCGAACACCTTTTTTGGTTTTAATAAAATTAAATTCCGGAAGTATATCTGTACAACAAGACGAACGCTGCCAAATTAGTTTATTCCTTCAAAATGAAACTTTTAGGATCCGGTATATTTCTACAAATTGAACAAATACTTAGTCTATTCAGTCCTATACAAATCTCAAAAGAGAGAACTAAAATTGATCGTAGACATGATTTTTCTCTTATCTATTAACCATGCCATACAGATATATCACATTTAACAATTCTTCGGCACATTAACATAAATAGCGCATAGACATTAGAAATAGTTCATTGATTCCGCCGTTACTGCATGGTAGTTTATCATGATGATAATAAGAAATTAAACCATGTATTATACATCATACATATCACAAGAGATTTATTGAAAATCTGGATTGCAATTTCGGTCTTTAGACAGTATTCAGCTGATTTGAAGATATCAAATATGAACGAATAAGATGGGCCATACTGGTCGTTCAGAAGATTATTTCTGTTGGCTGGTTGTTTAAATTTCCTGCTTTAGGTATTCTGTGAATAATTTGAATTTGATCTATGAGAGGAAAATGATTTTCGATACAATCAGAAGCAAAAGTAGATTCGTCGGTTCCCTGATTATTGAAATTTGATTGATGCTCTTTGTATTTAGTTTTGCATGCTTTCATAATCCATACAGGACAACTTGTTAACTCCTGTATTGTCAAATCTATCAGTTTTATTTATACCATTGAGAATTTTCTTGGGGGAGTTTCATGTGGGTTTTTAAAGCTTTTTATGCTGTTTTGAAATGACATTTACCATCTTACTGATAGAGCCAAAATATGTTTATATATATATATATATATATATATATATATATATATATATATATATATATATATACAGTGTGTTCCAACGAAAATTTGACCCCCCCTATAACTCCGAAATGAGTAACATTAGCGAAAAACACCAAGACACGTCGATTTTTGTTTCGAGGGGGAGCATTTTTCGAAATAATTCGAAACTTCTCAGATCAACCCCCTACCCCCAGCAACCCTAACTTTGAAATTCATCATAGGGAATAAGGGTCGAGTGGCACCTTACTGAAAAGGTCTGTCAATTCTCCACCTTGATTTGTCATTTTTAGAATTTTAAATTAACATACAGGGTGTCCCAACCAAGGGTGAAGTTGAATTCCTGGAAATCCCAAATACTAAATGAAATAGATTTATTTTGGCATAATGCAAGCGCAGGTTTATGCTCGGTCTAGAAAAACGACCTACACTTGTGAATTTGGAGTTGGTGCAATCAACCCCCTATTTCCAGCATCCCCAACTCAAAAATCATTCGATCGATAATAGGTCAAGTGGCACCTCGTTGGAAAGGTACTGCAATTTTCTTTTCGAATTTGGTATTTTCGAAATTCAGAATCATCATACAGGGTGTCCCGAAGCAGGAACACTGAAAATCCAAATAACTTTTGAAACTGGTTCATTTCGGTATACGAGAACATGTTTGATCCGAGAATAGGACTTTCTTGTGTGGTTATAGAATTTTTGCAATCAACCCTTCCATTCAGCATCCCCAACTTGAAAATCATACAAATAATTCAAGTGGCATATCTTCAGAAAGGTTTTTGAATTCCAGAATGATTAAAGCATTTCATTCAGTTCGGCTCTCCATACAGGATGTCGCTTTCGAAAAATTCAATATCGTCATTTGAAATTATCAACTAAAATTAATTCGAAACTGTTAAAAGTATTGGGGTACGATGTGTTGAGCATCAATTACGAAGAAATAAAGCTGATTTCTGCATTGAAAATGTTCACATTTTTTCATTTCCATCTGGCGTGCAGTCATCTGTTATTTCTCATTTTGCAATGAAATATTATTATTATTCAGATCAGTTCCTCATTATTGTTGTTGTTCGTCAGTTGAAATTAATCTGAAAATGGTTTATTCCACTGAGGAAAGGGTCGAAATTGTATCGACGTATTTTCGAAATAACAGTTGTGCCAAAGAAACGGCAAGGATATTCGATAGGAACCATCCTGAAAGAGAAAGGAGTCAGTCACCAGTACGTTAAATATTTGGTTGACAAATTCCTAGCTACGGGTTCGGTGGCAAACAAAAACATGAAGTGGCATGTCCTGTCAGAAATGAGGCAACGGAAGTGGCAGTAGTGGGTCATCTACAAATGGAGAATACTACTTCGATCAGAAAACTATCTCGTCTGACTGGTGTATCAGCTACAACTGTCCATAGAATCGTGAAACATCACAAATTTCACCCCTACAAGGTAAAATTAGTGCATGAAATAAACGAAGATGATCCAGATCGTCGTTTACAGTTTTGTGAAAATCTAAGTGAAAACCTAAACGCTAATCCAAATTTTCTGAATAACATCTGTTTTTCTGATGAAAGCACCTTTATGCTCAGTGGTGAAGTGAATAGACATAATTGTCGATATTGGGATACAAAGAATCCTCATTGGTTTAGAGAGGCCCACACGCAAAGGCCTCAGAAGTTGAACGTTTGGGCAGGAATTTTTGGCAATCATCTAGTTGGGCCTTTCTTTATTGAGGGTAATCTGAATGGAAATGGCTACCTACAGTTGTTAGAGGAACACATACATCCTAGATTGACAGAAATTTTACAGAACGATCCAACTCTTTCTGAGGACGAAATGCGTTTTCAACAAGACGGTGCTCCTCCGCATTATGATGCTCGGGTGCGCCAATATTTAGACGAAAATTTCCCAGGAAGGTGGATTGGTAGAAGAGGACCTGTTGAGTGGCCAGCCAGGTCACCAGATTTAAATCCCTAGATTTTTTTTGTGGGGCCATCTAAAATCTAAAGTTTATGCCACAAGACCAGAAAACCTGGAGGAGCTGCGGATGAGGATTATCACAGAATGCCGACTTTTGACTCCTGAAGTTTTCGCTAATGTGAGAAGAGAGTTCGAAAATCGTCTGTATAACTGTATGGAGGTGGGCGGAGGTCATTTTGAACAATTGTTGTAATAATCAAGTTAGTTTTTGTTTTCAATTGAATACAAGTTCAATAAATCTCGTTTTCCTGTTTAGATGAGCATCCAATCAGTTTCTCCATCATCCCTCATCCTGATCCTCACGCCAGAAAACCTTGATTGCCAAACTGAAACCAATGCCTCAGTGATTCAGAAAATAGAAAAATCTTTCTGGAACTTTGCCACTCAACCTGTAATCACTTGTATGATTTTTTGAGTTGGGGATGCTGAATGGAAGAGATTGATTGCAAAAATTCCATATTCACGCAAGAGAGTCTTATTCTCGAATCAAACATAAACATGTTCTCGTATTATACCGAAATGAACCAGTTTCAAAAAGTTATTTGGGTTTTCAGTGTTCCTGCTCCGGGACACCCTGTATGCTGATTCTGAATTTCGAAATACCAAATTCGAAGAGAAAATTGAAATACCTTTCCAACGAGGTGCCACTTGACCTATTTTCGATCGAATGATTTTTGAGTTGGGGATGCTGGAAATAGGGGGTTGATTGCACCAACTCCAAATTCACAAGTGTAGGTCGTTTTTCTAGACCGAGAGCATAAACCTGCGCTTGCATTATGTCAAAATAAATCGATTTCATTTAGTATTTGGGATTTGCAGGAATTCAACTTTACCCTCGGTTGGGACACCCTGTATGTTAATTTAAAATTCTAAAAATGACAAATCAGAATGGAGAATTGACAGACCTTTACAGTAAGGTGCCACTCGACCCTTATTCCCTATGATGAATTTCGAAATTAGGGTTGCTGGGGGTAGGGGGTTGATCTGACAAGTTTCGAATTATTTCGAAAAATGCTCCCCCTCGAAACAAAAATCGACGTGTCTTGGTGTTTTTCGCTAATGTTACTCATTTCGGAGTTATAGGGGGGGTCAAATTTTCGTTGGAACACACTGTATATATATATATATATATATATATATATATATATATATATATATATATATATATATATATATATATATATATATATATATATTAAATTTCAAATTTTCACGGAAATATCTATGATTCGATCTGTTTCGGGTTCTATTTCGTGGTCCATTTTGATTGTGGCGACGTTTCGACAAGTTTTCTCGTGTCATCTTCAGGCGTTCGATAGACAATATCTCGAGCGTAACTGATAGCGGTTTCTCGGTGGCTCTACTTTTATGTCCTCGTTGTGGGCGTCGGTGGACCTGGTGGTGGGGATGCTTTCATTATTATCTGTTAATGATGCCGGTTTCCTAGGTGGTAAAATAACTTTCCAGGCCTTTGAAAGGTTGAGGGGTTTCGTCTCTTTTGTTCATTGTTCCACCTTTTTCAATTTCCACTGCTTCTCTGATAAGACGTTTCTTAAGTTGTTGTGTGGTGCTGATTTGTTTTGAGTTATCCAAATCTATTGTATGACCTGTATGTAATTTATGTAGGTGAATGGCGGATGAGATGGATTTATTTTTTAGTGCTCTTTTATGTTCCTCTATTCTTTCTTTTATTCGTCGTTTATCAGTTTAGCCGATGTATATCTCGTCACAATCTCCGCATGGTATTGAGTAAACTCCCTGATTTTCTGAAGGAATGTTGTCTTTCGGATTTATGAGAATTTTTCCGATAGTTAAGTATGGTTTGTATGCAGTTCTAATTTTGTATTTCTTCAATGTTGTTCCTATTTTATCTGTTACTCCTTTGATATAATGTAAAACAGTTGTGTTCTTTTGTTCTTCTGTGCATATCGTGTTTCGCCCAGTGAGTGTCCCTTATAGCTGCTTTTATTGGGTTTTTGTTATATCCATTATTTTCAAGAGCGTTGGTTATTGTAGATAACTCTTCTTCTCTGTGGCTGTCATCTGTGAGTGCTACCGATCTGCTTATGAGCGTTTTGACCACTGATTTCAATTGAGCTGGATGATGGTGTGATGAGGCATGTAAGTATCTACTTGTTTGGATTGATTTTCTGTATACTGAGAATTGTAAATGTCCGCTTTGTGACTTTGTTAAGAGGAGATGCAGATATGGCAACTGTCTGTTTGATTCTTTTTCAATTGTGAATATGTGTGAAATACAAAATAAGAACGCCATACAAACCATACTAAACTATCGGATAAATTCTCAGAAACGCAAAAGACAACATTCCTTCATAAAATCAGGGAGTTTACTCAATACCATGCGGAGATTGTGAAGAGATATACATCGGCCAAACCAATACACGAATGAAAGGAAGAACAGAGGAACATAAAAGAGCACTAAAAAATAAATCCGTCTCATCCGCCATTCATCTACATAAATTACATATAGGTCATACAATAGATTTGGATAACTCAAAACAAATCAGCATCACTTAACAATTCAAGAAACGTCTTATCAGAGAAGCAGTGAGAGACGAAACCCTCAACCTATCAAAGGCTTGCAAAGTTATTCTACCACCTAGGAAATCGGCATCATTAACAGATAATAATAAAAGCATCCTTACCACCAGGTCCACCGACGCCCACAACGAGGACATAAAAGTAGAACCACCGACAAACCGCTATCAGTTACGCTCGAGATATCGTCTACCGAACGCCTGAAGATGACAAGGGACAACTTGTCGAAACGTCGCCACAATCAAAATGGACCACTGAATAAAACCCGTGACACATCAAATCAATATATATATATATATATATATATATATATATATATATATATATATATATATATATATATATATATATATATATAAATATAATTATGGCAGAAGGAAAGCCCTATGGATCATTGATTTAAACGCAGCGTATTTATGAGATGCCTGAGACCAATGTTGACCTATTTGAATTTTGGTGTTTGACTTGAATTGAAATTCCAAAGCCAAAACGAGAAAGATGCGGAATTGCAGTTGCAAGTATTGGATGAAGACATAACAAAAAAGTGTAGAAAAGTTGAATGAGGGCCGAGTAGCAATTTGCGAATGATTACAAGTGATGGGAAAGATTCAAAAGGTGGAAAGATGGGTGCCAAATGAATTGAATGACAGGCAATTGGAAGATGGAATAATCGTGAGTAAAATGCTGCTCCCAAGGTACGAAATAAAGTAATTTTTGCATCGAATAATAACGGGTGATGAAAATGGATTCATTTCAAGAATCCTAAATGAAAAAATCATGAGTATCATCTGGAGAAGTCGGGCCTTCGACTGCAAAACCATTACCATTTTGTCTGGTGGGATCAGGTTGGTGTCGTATGATATAAACTTTTGAAACCTGGAGAAACAGTTAGTACTGAACGCTACCGACAAAAATGATCGAACTGTGCATTGGTCAAAAACCATTCACAATACACTCTAAGCTATGATAAGGTAATTTTGGAACATAACAACACGCTTCGTCTCGTATTGTAAAACTGGTCAAGGAAATGTCGAAAGCAATTGGATGGGAAGTTATATAGCACCCTTCTTACTCACCATACCTGGGCTCCACCCGACTACCACTTTTTCCAGTCGACTTCCAAGAAGTTAAAAAATGACTCAATGAATAATTTAGCTCGAATAAATGCCATTAATTGGCTGAGAGATTGGTAAAATGTATAGATTCAATACTTTGAATGAATAAATGTTATCCATTCATTGTGAGTAAAGTTTTCCTTTTCAGCGGATAAATCGGAAAGGAAATACCGCCTCACCTGGTATGTATATTGTTCACTTGATTTCACTGAATTGCTGATATAAAAACTATTATTAACATAGCAGTAGTAATCACTTCAATCGAGTATGACGCGGCAACCATATTGGTGTAAGGGACTGTTTTATAATCTTGGTATAGAATTTTTATTAAAAATGAGTAAATATAAGAGTTATAAAAAAGTTCTCTATTATCTAATAATTATATTAAATAATGGATGAGTAAATACATAGTTCTTGGGTTTTTCACCCTCAGCACGTGACATATGATTAACCTTGTAAAAAACATGAAGGTTCTAAATGATTTTACACGACGCTCAATGATTGTCTTTGTGCCTTATTGATTGTCATAGTAAAAGTGGAAAAATCGAAGACTGACTTTTTTGAATTCAAGAATTCATTTTTTGTTATACTAAACAGATGGTGGAGGCATATCTGCGTATTGAATTTCAAAGACCAGTTAGGTTAGGTTAGGTTAGAAGAATGAAACCATCTCAAGAACCATAAAGAAATATATTATTAACTCATTATCAAGTTTTAAGTGTTGTAGTTTAGATGAAATTCAGTAATATTGAACGAACATTCACATTCAATTAAAAAAATCAGCAAACCAAGAGCTCGAAACGAATACGAGAATAGTTCGTTCTCGCCTTCTTGAACTATGTTTAAGTTTAATCTGAGGGCTATCTTCACAACGTATATTTACATTATTTGTGTAATTAGTAGCAGTTTTAACCGAAATTGTAGATTGAAGTTTATTTTATTACTTGAGTTTTCCAGGTCTACGTCTCCTGGAAAAATCAAGTGTCAGAATACATTTTATTGAATTTGTATACAGGGATATCCACCGGGACTGTCCGTTGAAAACTTTTTGGGTTCCACTTACAACATCAAGCTGAAATTTTATACGGGGCCATAACTAGCGATTTCTAACTGAAGTGAAATATTTTCGAAGTGATACCATTTCCGGTTATACCGGAAGTGGGTCATCACTTTGTTATTTCAAATGGCAATCTACCTTTTTATTATACATCTAGAACCGACATTTGAGCAATGCATAAAATTCCCAAGTTGTTTGCACTTATCTGTCAAAACTTTTGACAGATTTAATTATTTTTGTTATAAACTCGATTTTTGAGGAACATTTCTAAAAATTGTAGCTCGTAGATCTTTTGCACTACAGACACAATTTTTGCTTGGGTGGATAGAAGAAGGATCAAGAAATTTTTTAAGCAGTCTACACATGTCAAATGTTTATTGCGTTTTTTGTTGTATGATTTTATCAATTTGGCCCTTTTCAAACAGCAATAACTCAACTTTTTCAAATGGCACGTGCCAATTTTTATATCGTCATCAGATGAAGCGTCAAATTTTAGATGGAATTTCATTAGCATGTACTATACCCATCTCTTATAGTTCCGAAATAGTTTGGGAATATATTGAATTTTGATGATTTTGCAAGAACTAACAGAGAATGCTTTGAAATATTTGAATCAGCTGAACTGACTACGCTCTCCTGACAGGTGTCTAAAATTAAGGTACTTGTCACTTCGTTCAATCGAATTTGATATTTCAACAAGAATTGTTGGTAATTTGAAGTGAAAATTTTTGAAAAACACCAGATTGATAATAAAATGGCTGATCATTCAAACGAGGATATGTTTAATCCCTTTCTTATTCATGGCGAATGTCAAAAAGTGGTGGATAAAACTTGCAGGCAATTCAATAACCAATTTCCAAATTCGGCGCCTATGAGTAAAACAAAATTTCGAAGGAGTAGAAGCAATTTTCTGCAATTTGGAGGAACCAAATACATAGAAACTAGAAGAAAACCAATTCTCGAGGACGACGACAATCAAATTAATACGCTAGCGTATTTTCGTGCCAAAAGTGGTGGATAGAACTTGCAGGCAATTCAATAACCAATTTCCAAATTTGGCGCCTATGAGTAAAACAAAATTTCGAAGGAGTAGAAGCAATTTTCTGCAATTTGGAGGAACCAAATACATAGAAACTAGAAGAAAACCAATTCTCGAGGACGACGACAATCAAATTAATACGCTAGCGTATTTTCGTGCCAATCCACATCCGTCCATTAAGTCAGCATCAGTGGATATTGGATTGAGTTATACTTCAAAGGATCCTTAAGAAAGATAACATGCACGCGTATTCTTTTATCAGACTACAAAAATTGAAACCAACTGACCTTCCCAAGCGGCTAAATTTCTGTGAAAATTTATTGATTCGGCTTCAAGAAGATGAGACAATTCTGCAAAAAATTATATGGTCTGATGAAGCCAAGTTGAATGAAAGTGGAATAACCAATAGGAGAAATCGACATTTTTGGGCCACAGAAAATCCACATTTCATTGAGATTATTGATTTCCCAAATAAATTCAGCGCTAATGTTTTTGCAATTTTAATGAATGATTTGTTGGCTTATCACATTTATGAGGAAAATCTTAATGGACAAAGATACCTGGAAATTTTGAGAGGAACATTAGCCAATTTTTTAGATGGATTTCCCCTTAACATTTTGAGGGATTGCTATTATCAAATGGATGGTGCACCAGCACATAAAACACGAGCTGTAGATCGGCATCTAACAGAAAGGTTCGCGGATAGATGGTGGGGTAATCAAGGATCAAATTTATGGCCTCCGCGTTCTCCCGACCCGACGCCCCTTGATTTTTATTTTTGGGGCAAAATCAAGAGTGAAGTGTATCTTATTCCTGTAAGAAGCAAAGAAGAGTAACTAAAGCGCATTCATAATGCTTTTCATAATATTGATCCTGAGGAAACTGGGAGGACAACTCATCATGTTCGATGATTGGTTTTCGCTTAGTTCCTACAATTTTTATTGTAGAAACTAAGCGAAAACCAATTGTAGAAAATTGCTTTAATCCTTCGAAATTTTATTTTTCTCATAGACGGTAAATTTGGAAATTGGTTATTGAATTGCCTGCAATTTCTACCAACTACTTTTTGACATTCTAAGATGAATTAAAAAAAGATTAAATATATTTTCGTTTGAATAACCAGTGGTTTTATTCCAAATGTGTTGTATTTTTTTGGATATTTTCAATCTGAAATAACGGCAATTCTTGTTGAAATACCAAATTCGAATGTACGAAGTGGCCTGTACATTAACTTTAGGCACCTGTCAGGTGAGCGTAGCCAGTTCAGCTACTTGATTCAAATATTTCAAAGCATTCTCTGTTAGTTCTTGAAAAATCAGCAAAATTCAATATATTCCCAAATTATTTCGGAACTATAAGAGATGGGTATAGTACATGCTTATACAATCCCATCTGAAATTTGATGCTTCATTTGATGGTGATATAAAAATTGGCACGTATAATTTGAAAAAATTGAGTTATTGCTGTTTGAAAAAGGCCAAATTGAAAAATCATACAAAACAACGCAATAAACTTTTGACATGTGTAGATTGCTGAGAAAAAATTCCTTGATCCTCCTTCTATCCACTTAGGTAAAAATTGTGTCTGTAGTGCAAAAGATCTACGAGCTACAATTTTTTTGAATGTTCCTCAAAAATCGAGTTTATAACAAAAATAATAAAGTCTGTCAAAAGTTTTAACAAATAAGTGCCAACAACTTGGGTATTTTATGCCTTGCTCAAATGTCGGTTCTGAATGTATAATAAAAAAGGTAGATTGTCATTTGAAATAACAAAGTGATGACCCACTTCCGGTATAACCGGAAATGGTATCACTTCCAAAATATTTCACTCCAATTGAAAATCGCTAGTTAGTAGTAGTTATGGCCGCGTATAAAATTTCAGCTTGATATTATAATTGGAACTTGAAAAGATTTTAAAGGACGGTCCCGGTGGATATCCCTGTGTAATTGAGGTTGTATTGAATATACAATCTCACACGTGAGTAAAATTAATTAAACACGCCGTATTTTCCGATGAATAATTGTGATATATTTCGTGATTTTACGAATAAGACGCAAACGTGTATTGCTTGTTGAATTATATTCAATGAATTGTTTTTCGTAGTTATGGATACAAAAAAAAGGACAAACTAGATTTTATATAAACTGAAGTTCACTAACTAGATAATGATGTAAGTGTTTTAAAGATAATGCAAATCTCAACATTCCGACCCCCTTAAACTAACGAAGGTAGTTCAATAAGGTTCTGTACATATGATTCAATAATAATAACGTAATAAATAATGATTTTCTCGAAAGTGGATCGAATTATTTGTCAATTGGCAGAGGGGCCAGCTTCGAGATACTCCTCTTGTAGATGCCCGAATTATTCTTCACTGGTACAACACGTACTTGGTTATCTCTTCCAGGAAATATTTCAGTTATGCGACACAAAATCCACTGATGGGGAGACATTTCATTTTCCTTCAAAGTGATCATGGTGTCGATCTTGAATTTATCTGAATTTCCTGTTATGCCATTTACTTCTTTTATTCAGAGTATTTAGGTAATTTTTATACCACCGATTCAAGTAGTGTTGTTTCATATACTGTATATGTCTGTATATGACAGCTCTGATGTCTTGTTCAGGGATGCTTGTAAATGATGCCCCAATAAGAAAATGAGAAGGAGAAAGAGCTTGAAGATCATTAGGATCGCATGATAATGGAGTCAAGGAACGAGAATTAAGAATAGATTCAATTTCAACCATCTGAGTTTGCAGCTCTTCATAAGTGAATAATTTTCCCCCGATAATCCTATAAAAATTGTGTTTGAAGGATTTTACTGTAGCATTCCATAATCTCCGAAATATGGGGATCTAGGAGGAATGAAATGCCAATGTTATGCCATTCACTTCTTTTATTCAGAGTATTTAGGTAATCTTTATAACACCGATTCAAGAAGTGTTGTTTCATATACTGTATATGTCTGTATATGACAGCTCTGATGTCTTGTTCAGGGATGCTTGTGAATGATGCCCCAATAAGAAAATGAGAAGGAGAAAGAGCTTGAAGATCATTAGGATCGCATGATAATGGAGTCAAGGAACGAGAATTAAGAATAGATTCAATTTCAACCATCTGAGTTTGCAGCTCTTCATAAGTGAATAATTTTCCCCCGATAATCCTATAAAAATTGTGTTTGAAGGATTTTACTGTAGCATTCCATAATCTCCGAAATATGGGTATCTAGGAGGAATGAAATGCCAATGTTATGCCATTCACTTCTTTTATTCAGAGTATTTAGGTAATCTTTATACCACCGATTCAAGAAGTATTGTTTCATATACTGTATATGTCTGTATATGACAGCTCTGATGTCTTGTTCAGGGATGCTTGTGAATGATGCCCCAATAAGAAAATGAGAAGGAGAAAGAGCTTGAAGATCATTAGGATCGCATGATAATGAAGTCAAGGAACGAGAATTAAGAATAGATTCAATTTCAACCATCTGAGTTTGCAGCTCTTCATAAGTGAATAATTTTTCCCCGATAATCCTATAAAAATGGTGTTTGAAGGATTTTACTGTAGCATCCCATAACCTCCGAAATGTGGGGATCTAGGAATGAAATGCCAATTTATACCTAGTCCAACTGAAAATTCATTGACCATTTCATTATGAGATTCTGACAAACATGACTTGAATACGGAGTCCAATTCGTTTTTTGCTCCTACAAAATATGTAGCATTGTCAGAGTATAAATTCAAAGGTTGACCTCTCCTAGCAAAAAATCTTTTTATACATGCAATGAATGAGTTTTTTGTAAGATCTGTTATTAATTCTAAGTGAATGGCTTCGTTTATATCATCAGTTCCACTCTTAAAAAAATACTATGACAATTATTCTGAAGCAAGAAAAATATCAGATAAAATGTATATTTTGCTTTTAGAATTCATATCCGAAATTGTAGGATTAATTAAACTTGATCTAAACTCGCTAGTAGCTGACACTTATTCTAAGTCGAAGCAAACTAATTCGAATAGTATTTTCCAGCAGATGAAATTCTGATATAAGGATTCTAAATATGCGGGATTTCGATAGTTTTTACCAGTTTATCTGCCAATCTGTCAATTCAAGAAATGAGAACATTTGATCGACATTCCAAGTGATACTTGCTTGAAATCTTCAAATGAAATTTTCGTTTAACATATTTATGTAGTCTTTCTAATCTAATAACATAGTAAGAGTTAGCACCTGCCAGATCTACGTTATAGTATAATAGCTGAATTTTTTTCTGGTGTGTATATTGTAATAATATGTTGATCAATAAATAATGTATACTGGATAACATTCATTTTGTTATATCATTAAATAGAAATTTTCAATCCAACCGATAATTGTAGATTACCTGATTCATGGCGAAGGCACCACTTGTCTAGATTACTAACACCCGAAAATTGTACTCTATACTAGTGAAAACAAGAATTCAACTATTATACTATAACGTCGGTCTGGCAGGCGCTGAGTCTTTGTCTATGATTTCTTTGTTCAATTAAGTTAAGAGTTCAACACGAAGATAGATATATTTTAGGAAATCGAAAACCAACGACTAGGATTGCAAACTGAGGTGTACTCAGCGAAAGGCCTCTTGTTGGAAATACAATTGTAGTTGGGGATTTTCAATTATAGATGGATCAATCGCATTTTCCAGCATATCGAGATGAATTTCGCCTTTTAAAGTACCAGGAAATAAACAGAGGTGATCTCCCAAAATTTCTTGCCAAATATTTAGCTTTTCCGGGCGTTGAGTGTGGATTTTCCGAAATAGATGAGGACTTGTTATACCGGTTAACCTCTCCATGAAGTGAAAAATATATACAAGAAATGCATGTTGATGCTGATCAAGATCATCATTGTTTAAGTCATGAATTAATTTGGTTTTGTACGGATGGAACTTTTATTGATGTAAAATTCTAAAAACGTTAGATTGGTAGTACCGGAATTGGACGAAATCTGTTGTACAGATTGCGTGTAGGCTACAGCTTCTTCATAATAAACAATTTCAATGGGCGCTCTCTTTAATCTATTAATGAAGCCATCTCAATAAATTTTGTTATCAATACCATTACGTATTTATGGCGATCATTACGTTCAAGATTGTTATGGTTAAAATCCTAGCAGCCACTCGCCATTCGACGTAATTCGGCAAATATTTCCAATTACTACGTGTTAAGAGATATACAGAGTGGCTCGTTTGAGATGGAACAACCGGTATGTACATATCTGTTTCGAACCATTTGTGTCAAGATTTTTCTTTGACATGTTCACGTCTACGCTATGATATGTGTTTTATTCTAATACCATTAACTCGATCGAATAAACGTATCTATCTATTTAACTAATCGAGGAAAGCAGCACATTCAATATGTTTTGTTTTTATTCATAGATATATTCAAATCAATTTTGTTATTGCTATTATTGCTCTTGGCTAAAAGATTTTGAATATCAATCTATACAATTAACGTTTTATATAAATTTACTAAGAGTTTGTTTCAAAATTCTACATCACTCATAGCGGTATATAAAATCATTAAGAATTCTTCAATTAATTATCTTAATGCGATCAATCTTTCCATGCCACTAGATGCCCTTGACTTGTATTGTGCAATAGTATTACTCAAAAGTAAACATAGCACCTGATTTCTATCCGAACTCATGGTATCAAGATGTATGGTTTTCGTTCAAAGTTATGGATTTAAGGTTTCAACTGTCCATACAACGTTATAGTTATTGAAACAAAAATGCTCCAATACTCCAAGAATACTTAGGGAAAATCAGCTTATTTTATTTTATCACGGTCAACCGGTTCATGGTGAATCTGTTAAAATTCCGTGTTATTCCAATTCGCAAAACGGTTGTCGTTTATCAATTCGTCCATGTCAACTTTCTTAAATCTTTACTTATTAGCAACAAACATTCCGCGAACAAATTGATTAATGCACGATTTCAATATTCCAAATTTCTTTTTTAGTAAGCAATTAATCATTTACACGTTATTTTTGGATATAACCGGACATATGTCAACAAAATTTGCAGATCTTGGCTCATATGTTCCTGTCATGAGCAATACAATGAAAGAAATGAATACTTGTTGATCAATTTTCGAATAAGGTTCGTTCTTCTTGAAAATTTTAATTATCAGTAAAAATGCAAGGCAGAATGTGCCAGAAATGGCCAAACGCTTGAGGTGTCCTATTCAGTCATTTCCATAATGATCTACAGGTACAGGGAGACTGGTAGTCATTAGAGGAGAACTGGACAAGGACGACCTCGAGCAAGAAAGGCTATCCATGACCGTTATTTAAGAATTTCCTCGTTGAGGCAACAGTTCGCTACTGCTAGTTACCTTTAAATTTTGCCAGGAAACATGCCTGACTGGGAGAGAGTTTTATTTACAAACGAGTTGAGATTTTGTATTTTTCATTGCGATCAATGTTTTATAGTGTACAGACGTCAAAATGAGAGATATTCCCAACGCAACTTTTAACCTACCTTTGGTTCTCGTGGAAGTTCACTTATAGTGTGGGGAGGAATTTATTCGAACGCCCACACTGATCGAATAGAGCATGAATGCTCTACGGTACGTTTTAAACTTTTTAGAAGAACATGTTGTACCATTTGCGAGTAATATGGGTGAAACCTTCTAGATCACGAAATCACTTCAATTAATTAATCTACTAATCTCATTGAACATGTCTGGGACATTCTCAAAAATAAAATGAAGGTAAAAAATCCTTTAAAAACATGCTTTTGTTTAAATGCGCTAAAAAGAAAAAAATAAACTTTTACACTAAAACTATTACTGTTAACTTAACGACATTTCAAATTTAACACATTTGATACAATTTATATGTTGTAATATAAGAGCTTGTCGCAAGATATAAGTATTCGTATTTACTTACTTAGTTTCAAAATTTTAATAGGCAGCAAGTAAATACGAGTACTTATATCTCGCGACAAGCTTTTATATTATAACATAAAAATTGTGTCAAATGTGTTAAATTTGAATGGACGGTATAAGTTAACAGTAAAAGTTTTAGTGTAAAAGTTTATTTTTTTCTTTTTAGCGTTTTTAAATGAAAGCTTGTTTTTAAAGAATTTTTTACCTTAATTTTATTTTCTAGTTCTTGGCAAGCCTTCTCATTTGATACCCATATTGTAGGAACGAATAAAAGAAAATTATCCGCCATTTTGGGTGTTCCGCCTTATTGGAATAAGAGTGAAGTCAGATTATTTTTCTAGTTATTCTTGGCAAGCCCTTTCATTTGATACCCATATTGTTGGACTGAATAAAAAAAAATTGGTCCGCCATCTTGGGTACGCCGCCATGTTGAATTCAGAATGACGTTACACCGTTAATCATGCATTGTCATCCGAACTAAACGTGTATATGAAATTTCAGATCAATCGGTTGAGGGGAAGTGCCTTAAAATTGAATTGTAAGATTTCACCCGAACATACAAACATATATACATTGCAAGTTAAATAAAAGCTTGTAATAAAAGATTATAAAGTCTTCTAAACCAGACACCTACCGTGAATGAGGTTCGGAACAGAGTGATCGAAATGCGAAACGAAATGAATGAGGTTATTGATTTTGAGTGTGAATCATAGAGGTCATGCAGTAATTCTCGCCACAGCTGGAGATATCCGGTATTGACAGGTTTTCGATTTCTTCTAAAATTTCACATTTTTCATAATCAGTTTTATTTCAATTTCTATGACTACGATTTTCATATTGATTGTTTTTAACCATTCCTTAGTGCTGGTGAATTATTGAAAAAACAATTCTTCAACAAGCTTAAACTTCTCGAATAAATTTGATTTTTCCATTTATTCGCTAATTTCTTGGTGCAGTGTAAATTGAATACGCTGTCTTTTCATAATTCAATTATGTTTGAAGTTTTAAATCATTCAGGCTGATGAATTTTTTCCCACAAAATGGGTAAAAATGATTTAAGTCATTTATGATAGGTGATTACTTAATAACGATTTTGACAGTTGTTGAATGGGTACTTCCACACTGACTAAATTAACTGTCTTGGTTTAGAAGGGGTTTTCAACAGAAACCTTGTTCTTTAATTTCAAAGAAGAATGAAAAGTAGAGATGAAAATGATTCAAATTTTTGTTGTATCACAGAGAGTGAAGTTGGGCAGTTATAAACGACGAAAGATATTGGTTTATATAGCCGATTCTATCGTCAAAATTGTGAATCATTTTTTGTCTAAATGACGGCTATATTTCGTATATATCACGTCACGGATTTACTGTTTCAAGGCTACTATCGATTCGCTATTTGCTCAATAAAAAATAATGTACTAGTGCTAAATCACATCTTCGTGCCGAACACTTGATAGCTGAATTTAGTGAAACGCAAACAGGAAATTTCGCTTGAAATAAATTCATTGTTTCAATACCTGTGTGAATTGTGGCATCGTTCTGGTGAAACTAGATCTGGATGATATTCAAATCATCAATCAAAGGGGTAAAAGTTAGTTATCATTATCCGATAACGTAATCTGCATTTACATTCGAATTTTTAAAAATCAATGGCCTAATCACGCCTCAGACCACATTACGCACTATACTGTGAAAGTTTGAACTCCAAATGAATATGTTTGGAGAAAGTCAAAGGTTATTTGAAGTGGAATTCTGTTCCAGCAAATAGAAGTTTGTCCAATAAAAGAACGTTTGCAGCGCACGATTTCATCTATATCAATTTCTCATGACTCGACCAATCATTTCGAAGGGAATAGCCACTATTTTTCATTCTAAATTGGTTCTGAGATCCTCTAAAGGTGCCACGCTGTTGATATAGATAAGCGACTTAACCTTGGTCTATCTATCACTATTGAATCACAACTTCCTGCAAGCCAATCGGCGGAATCGTTTTTGTTTATTTGTTATTCCTTTAACGTGCTCTTTTTCCGCCTTTCGGCCAATGACGCGCCGGGGAAGTCGAGAAGTCACCTCACTATCCTGGGAATTTTGCCGAACTCTTCTCGTGTCGAGGGAAGGGATCTTTAATGTCCAACACATCTCTGTTAGTCAGGACCGACAACATTAAATATATTACTCCGAAAGATGGATACTCAAGCGATTCCCAGAATCCGAAAAATCGCACCGACTTTGTGGGGATTGAACACAGGTAACTCTGCGCAGGAGACGAGCATCATATCTCCTACGCCACCGAGCCGGTGGAATCGTTTTTCGATATAATATAATCAGATAATTTGGAAACATATTGTTACATCATCTTCTTGTAACTGACCAAATAAATAAAGTTGTAGTATGTCTGTTGCCACTTCTATTACTGTAGCGTGAAGCTCATTTTCTTCAAGAACAAAAATGGTCTAAAGACGCCACCAGTAAGAAAACTGCACCATCGACTTATTTTTGTGCTTGAAAAGGTATTCTTAAAGAACGTGACGCAATACACACATATTTTGCTGACGTTGACTTCTTGACTAACGACTAAAAATTGGCATCAACGTTTTTGACGTCATTTATTCCGAATTTCGGTGATTTTTGAGTATTTATAAACTTTTTATGTTCGTATACTTCACCATGATGAGAATGTGTTGTTTTATGTTCACTGAATGTTGTCACTTTGACAGTTCAGTGATTCCGTTCGTTCACAATGGAAAATCCATATCAAATACCTATTGGAAAATCATTTTTATGTAACTTAAATTTTGAATAATCGGTAACATTCTAGAGAACATTAATTAACCTTCAATTTTCATATTCAATTTCTACAATTAAAATGATAAGATGTACTAGTGAAGGTCAAAAAGTGCTGCTGGAAATTATCCCATGGGATTTCGAAAACAAGAATTTTTTATTAGATGATCGAATCCACAGCGACTGACTCAAATTCTTGCACTAGTTGCATCTTACGCAAAATCCGTCATGTGGTCGTTGTGGATAAACCGAATTGTTGGGAACGTCGAGAAATTGACACATTTGGATCTTCTTCGATACTATCGCTCACTGTTTTGCAACTGCACTAGGCAAATTGTTCGTTTACACGTCGAAAAGCTCGAATGAACTGAATCTGAAGCCACGTTCCTAATCGTGCTCATTCCAGTGGACGTGCTTTCGAGCAAACTGGAGTCGAACAGTGCGCTTGGACCAGGAGGGCAAAAATTCTTTGATTATATTGTGTTCTGCAAGATGTCTTATTACCGTTTCAGTACTAACAAGAACATTATGCGTGAAGGAGAGTTGAGTATGTAAACTTCTAGTGGTGGTGAAGCGTTCTCTTCAAGCACGCACTCGAATAAAGCCACCTTTGACAGCCGAAGTACCGTGTTTTTTGCCTTAACCAGGCCATTGTCGTTAAATTCCGAGATGAATCGTCATATGGGCAACGCCCTTTCACGATTGTTCTATCTTTCTTGAGACAACATCATGGCAAATTAACGAAAATCCAGATATCGCATCCACACAACTCTTAAGAACGAGTTCTGTAAAATAATGGATAAGGGATAAGACGGCAAAATACAATAAATGGAAGAAAGACGGAAATCATATGTTGTGCATAACTCAAATCATATTGTGAAAGCATATTATACCTGAAGAAATTGTGCAATAACAGTTTTTTGATATTCGGACGATAATATTCCTTTTTCGTTTTTATGAACTGTAAGAATATTTGAACTCATTTTTCTAGCCGAATCTAAATTCAATGAACTATAATTGCTCATATTCTAATAGCTTTATCAATAATTAAATAAACTTATTAACTGACTATGCAGGGTGTTTTAAGTATGCAATCATTAATTTCTACATGAGATTCCTCATGAAAAAACATGAAAAAAAAGTCCATGAATTTTTCCACTCATCATTTCATCAGATGTGTCCAGTAGTTGCGAAAATGCTACCTTTCACCCCATCGAAAACATAGCGTAGTACGCCACTGCTCCTTCAAAAAATATTAATTGGAAAGATCTAATTTAAAATTTCTTCTTATTTTTTTGTTTTTTCCGAATCGCAACCGTTTCCGAGTAAGAAGAGATGGCACGCGTTTGTTGAATCAACTGAAATGAAGCTCGATAATCCGTTATTGTGAGGTGGGAGGGAAACCAGAACTGTAATTTTATAAAAACTGGGCAAATAGCCTGTTAAATTAGTTTTCATCCCATTTTGAGCTGGAATACACAGAAAGTTCATTTTATTTGGTGGCAATTAAAACACTTGGGTGAAAATGACAGTATTTTAAGGCATTCTTATTTTAGACAAGAGTGTGCTACAATAAATTACATATGACTATGACGAAATTCAAAGAAGCGATGATTCTATTTCTTAAGTCATCAACATTTGCCACGGGGGTAGTGTAAACCACAGAGTTCAAATGACACCACAGGAAGAAATCACGGGAGTTTAAGTTTGGGGACCGTGCAGGCCTAAATTGAAGTCATCCTCGTTCAATCCATACTCTTGAGTTAGTAAGTCACGAGCAAGCTGACTTGAATGGACAGGTGCGCCATCGTGCTAAACCACATCGTTTCTCTCATTTCCAAAGGTACATCCTCCCAAAATTCTGGAAGCGTGTGTTCCAAAAAGTGGCGGTACACCTCCCCCTAAGTCTCCCTGGTAGAAATACTGGTCTAATTATTCACTCACCCACAATACCGATCCGAACGTTCAACGAGAATTGATGTTGAAATCGACCTTCATATATTTGATGTAGATTTTCTTCACACCACATGTTTATTATGAACATTCCTTATGGAATTTCTTGAAAAACTTGCTTCACCAGTGAACATCAGCATAAAAAGTTGAGGAATTTTAATCAACTTATGCAAAAGGCATTGGAAATAGGCAATACAGGCGGGAAAATCGGTAAGAAGAAATCGATCCTCATATATTTTCATGAAGAATTTGCCAAACAGTTCCATTGCTGACACCTAAAGCGTCAGCAATGTTTCGAGTGGAGGTACCAAGATCGTCTTGACTTATTGCAAGAACCTCATTTTCCAGCTCTGCCTTTCTTATTTCCCTTGGCCTTCTTGCTTCTTCATATCGTCTTATTGTTCCTTTTTCATATAGACGTCGATGAATGCTTTCAAAAGTTTTTCTATTAGGAGCAATCCGGTTTGAAAATCTTTCAATATACAACCGCCGAGCTTCTAATGTATTTCTGTCAGTACGTCCATACATGAAATGCATGATTTAAAATTTAAATTCAATATATTCAAAATCATTGAAAAACAGAAACACTCAAATGACAGCGACGTTCATCATTTTCAAACACATCTATGATGAGCATAGAACAGGTATTATCAATGGAATTGCAAGAATTCCTAGAAAACTTTTCAACATTTTTTTATTCAAAAACTTGGCGTCGTACAAAAATATGTCAGGATTACTTTTTTCTTGAAAAATGGTTGGAAAATTCAAAGATAATTTTTATTTTTGAAAAAATCAGTAGCGTCCTAGTATTTTTTTTGAGAATAACCTGCGTTGTGCCTATACGCGAGCCACTAGTGAGTCCAACATATTGTTTCGTATTGAAAATTATGCGCCTTTATATGTTTTTGCAACCCCCAAAAGTTTACCGCAATATCTCAAGCGATGTATGAAAAATTCAAATTTAACTGCATCTTTCGATTAAACTTCAACACCCTGTTAATCGGTAACGAAGTATTTGCAACGTGGGAAGTGAACACAGTCTACTTCTTGGGAAAATCAGGATGAATATAAAGTCAGTGAGAAATCTTACTGAAACCAAATAGGTTGAAAAGATCAATATCGAGTCATTGTGGAACCATTCAATCAGAATGTTGAATCAGAATAGAATCGAGATCAAAATCCAACACAATCCAATACGAGAAGATGACGTGAACAGAAGCTGGGAGAAGGCAGCATTTGAGCGTCTTGGTATGAGAAACATCAACCGAAAAAAAATGTTAAGGAGCAAAAAACAGCCTATTTACAGTATAGAACATTTCAGAACTTACGATTAATATCGAAGAGTGAGAAACGAAACAGCCTCTCTGGTAAGACAAATAAAAAACAAATATTGGGAGTCTTTTTCAAACAGACTAGAAAGTAACTTTTAAGGAAGACAAAAACAAATATGGAGGTACAACGGGCACAACGTAAAGAAGTTAACGAACTTATAGAGACTAACCAAATACCAATGAATGAATGGGTTGAATATCTAACCAGACTATACGGAAAGACGGAAAACGAAATATTTGAATTTGGGAGGCTTTTACTTGGTAAAATTCCATTATCAATACTAAAAAACAGGTACTGTGTTTAAAGGAATTTTACTTAATAATTGCGATTCGTAACGCGTTTCACTACACCGTAGCTTCTTCAGACGAATAAATGTACAGAAAATAAGAATGAGAATATAAATACAAATGTTCCTAAGTAATTAGAAGCTTATTAGGTTGCTCCATCTTAAGTGGTTATTGATGACAGGTATATCCAATAAAATTGAGGAATAGATTGCTCCCTGAAGAGATTCAATAGAGGTGAAGGGCTTAAATTGACTTGTTCATTGAAGAGTCTACCTGAGTGTTTGTGTTTGTTAATTTCTAAAGTTTCCCAAAGATTTACCTTCCAATATTTATTATCTGTATGCAAAATTTCAAACTGTGGGTCGAAAGAGTGACTATTTTCTAGGAGATGATTCACGTAATTTGAATCTGATTTTTTATTTGAAAAACTGCGTTTATGTTCCGATATTCTAATATTAAAATTTCAGT
This sequence comes from Cryptolaemus montrouzieri, assembly GCA_013387265.2. Lineage (NCBI taxonomy): Eukaryota > Metazoa > Arthropoda > Insecta > Coleoptera > Coccinellidae > Cryptolaemus > Cryptolaemus montrouzieri. The sequence goes on along the minus strand of JABFTP020000021.1, from coordinate 87,208,944 downwards.
GTTCTACCAATGTAGAAATCATCACAGTCATTGCAATTCAATCTATAAACACCTGATTTATTGTTTTTATCTGATTTGGTTTTATGATTTTTTATATGTTTGCCTAAATTATTATTAGTTTGGAAAGCTATGTTGAAATGATTGCTACTCAAGAATGATTTCACAGTCTCACTTGTAATGCCAACGTAGGTTAAGGTGTTAAATTTTTATTTCAATTTATCGACAGGGTAAACTTCATTCAATGCAATTCTGGAATCGCATTGATTGATAAGCTTTTAATTACTTAGGAACATTTGTATTTATATTCTCATTCTTATTTTCTGTACATTTATTCGTCTGAAGAAGCTACGGTATGGTGAAACGCGTTACGAATCGCAATTATTAAGTTAAATTCCTTAAAAAACAGTACCTGTTTTTTATTATCGAAAACGAAATAGTTCATGAAACCAACACCCCGGAAATAACGATCAACAAAGACGCATGTATAGAAGAAGAAACATTAGAGTTGGCACTCAAAAAACTAAAGAATAGGCAAATCGCTGGACCTGATGGAATAACAAACGAACTACACAAATAGCCAAACATTACAACGAGAATTACTAAAACTCGTTCAGAAAATTCTGTTTTTCCACAAAATACCAGACGACAGGCGCACTAGTATCACTATATTGATCTTCAAAAAAGGTGACTAGAAAATATCATCAAAATATCGAGGGATTAATCTTCTAAATACTACGCACAAGTTAACAACTAGAATAATTATAATGAAAATGAACAGCATCATCTCACTATCTGATGACCAGCAAGGATTTCGATCTGGAAGGTCATGTACAGAGGCAGTTTTTGTGTTAAGGCAAATAATAGAGAAGTCCGTTGAGTATAATAAACCAGTTTTTATATGCTTTATTGATTTATTGAAAGCATCGGACGGCATTCTGCTAAGAGACATCATAACGTTACTTCACAACTTAGGAATACCACATAATCTAATAAAGACTATCGAAGACATATATAAGAATAACAAAACGATCCCGAGAATAAATGGAGAACTACTAGGTTTGATCACGGTGGAAAGTGGCAACGACAAGGAGATTCATTGAGCTATGAATACGATAATAAAGAAGATACAGAGCACATAGAAGATATAAAATGGGAGACGAAGAGATCAATAATTGTATGCTATGCCGACGATGCAGCCCTGATAGCGGAATCGGAAGACGACTTACAACATCTACTACATGCGTTTAATCGATGCAAAAACTTTCAATATGATAATCTCCTCAACGAAAACCAAATGTATGATATCGAAAACACCTTCCAGATGCAAGCTGGAGCTGGAAGGTACGGTAATTGAGCAGGTCATGAAATTCCAATATTTGGAAATCGAATTGTTAGGTTTTGGAAACGTGGAACAGGAAGTAAGGAATCAAACTTTGAAAGCGTCAAGAAGGCTGGATGCCTTAACACCACAATATGGTACAATAAACATATAAACATCGAAACTAAATCGAGAATTTATAAAACTGCTATTAGGTCGATGTCATATACTACTGAAACCAGACCTGATACAACGACTACCAAGCGAATGATGGACAGCAGAAATGAGTGTTCTTAGGAAGGTTGTAGGAGAAACTTTATAGGACAGAGAAAGGAGCGAGAATATTCGCAGGAAATGTGGAAATCCAGATATAAATAATTGGATACTTAAGAAGAAGCGAGAGTGGGATGTCCATATTACTCGAATGGACAGCTCTCGAATTGTAAAAATAGCAAGGGATAAATCTCCGTTGGGTCGCCGAAGTCCTGGAAGACCTCGTAAGGAATGGAGTGATAACTTAAGAATACCGAGGAAAGGTTTTAAAGATTGAACAGGCAACAACTACCTATTAAGAAGGAAGAAGAAGAAGATGTTTATATAAACTTTTTCTATGAAATGACTTCAGCAATCGCCTCCTTAAATATTGCCGTGTCTTCAAACATGTCTTTAAACACGCCGTATACGAATATAATGGTCCAAAAAGCTACAAGTGATCTGAATTTCTACTAAATGAAACGAACACTCAAAATGACATACATTACATTCGTGAGGGTCGATTGGCTTTGCAAGCCTTTCCGAACTGCGACCAAATTGATCTTTTGTTCGTAACCCGTCTTACTCATTTTCCTGTAGGTCTAGATCCCTTACAAAATTAAGAATCTCCCTGGGAGCTTTCGCTTTTACTTCGTGCGGCTCTAGTTTGTCGCTACCGAAGTGTATATGTCTTTGACGGACAGTTGCGATGCAACTGCAAAGAATATGTTCGGCAGTTTCATCGCCCTCTTTACACATTCTGTATGTTGCCGTTTCCGATTTGCCCATTTTATTGAGATGGTATCTCAGTGGGCAGTGTCCAGTAAGGAGGCCTGTTATGGTCCTCAACTCGTCCCTAGAGTGGCGCATCAGTGGCGCACTACACTAAGACTTTAATGGCGTCAAAGGTAGCATGGCCCTGCAAAAATATCTGAAAAAGTAGTCTCGCAACTACTGGGCACATCTTATGAATTGATGAGTAAAAAAAATTTCCTTTCCTGCAAATTGGTGCTCGATCTCTGGAAAACTACAAGAGCTACCAACAGAAACGTGAAAAAATCTTCAACACCCTGTATCTCGAGAACAGAGGATTTTTGGATGTTTAATGGAATTTTTTCATATTTTTTTGATGAGAAATCTCCTTTACAAATTCATCATTGCATACCTGAAACACCATGTATATGGGGTATTATCCCATCAAAAGTTTAATAGTTGCCTTTACACAAATGAATAAATTTCATCAGAAACTTAATGTTCAAATAAATTAGAATCTAAGCGTTTTCTTAAACCATTAAATTCTAAATAATTATTTATGCATTTTATTCGATATTTTTGACTGATCCTGTATAATGAATAATCTGCTAATCATTAGTTGCGCAAACTTCAGACCGGTTTTTAAAATCGCAGGTGGGTTAAACAGAACTACCTTTCATTGATTATAAGTAGAAACATTCTTTGAGTTTATTCAGTCGACGAACGTTATCAAACATTACATCATCTTTTGCTCGAAACCGATTATCGCAAGGTTAGTCACCATCATCTGTTTATATCTTTAATTGTAAGTCCATTTTTTCGTAATTTGATTATTTTTTAGTTAATGTCTTTTATATCAGATAAGATAATAGTTCAAATAAAAACGTTAATTTATACGCTTATTTTATACTCGAATATTCAATCTCAATATTTCAAGACATGAAATACTGAATTTAGTAGTCCATATTTTCGAGACTATAAAACAGAAATATTGTTTTTCAAAACAATTATGATATTTTGAATGAATAACTGCTATACCAAGATTGTATCTTTCATTCATCGTAGATACGTTCTTTGTTAATTATGGTAGCCTTATCAGGAGAAGACGATAAATATGTCGTCCCGTTAGGGTATAATAATGTTAATCTCATCAAAAACAAAACATACTAGCGGCTCGATACGTGCTTCGCTACGTATAAAGTGAAATCAAATAATGTAGCAGCAATCTTGTATTCGAAGAAATTGCACAACGTTGATCACTATTTTCAACACCAATAGAATAAATTTGCAAAAATTGATGATCAGCGTCGGGGAATGGTAGTAATGAACCAACTTGATGATAAATCTGGCCCTGAAACTGTAACATGAATGCAATTTTAGATAGATGTTGGATCAGAATTTTTAAAACTATCGAATACTGGTAGCCATCGTCACATTTCCAATGCAATATTGGGTATTGTAATGCATCGCAACTACGATGAAGTTCCGAAACACGTTGCAATTGCTAATTTTTCAAAGAAATACAATATCACGGGATTGAAACTGATCACCAAGAATTACAACCTTATCACTTGTTGGTGCATTGAATCGTCTTGCATGCTCTCCAAAAGGTGTTCTATCAGCTCTTATTACGGTTTTGTGATGGGATAATCCTGTTGAAGTATTTACCTTAAACTTTGGTATAAAATTATCTCTAATAATTCTAGTAGCACCGAAAAAAGTAATTTGAAGTGCCGAATTGTATTGTTGAATATGACTCAAAAAGTGCTTCGACGTTTGAGATGAGATGGAGTTCTTAATGCTGGCATTTTGCCATTAGCACAACACATTCCGGGCGTTGCACCTGGAAAGTTAGCCGCATCACAATGTGGACATATTGCGTCCATCATTCCATTGTATCCGTTCATACTATAATCAATCTGACTGTTGTAATTGAAAGCAGCCCGCATCATTTCTGCCAAAAAAACACGACGTATTCGTGATCGCCATGCAAGATTCAGTACAGGTCAACAGATCTATTTCGTGCATTACGTTCACGCTGCGATGCATCATAAAAATGTCATTAAATAAGTCATTTCTAAATCTACGTGCTTCCATCTATTATAAAAGAATAAAACACCCGTATGCACACCATATGTGTGAGAAACTGAGAAAAGTACACGCACAGTACATTTTAACAACTCAAGACTTAGCGTTTGTATGAATGCACTCAACAATATGTTTAAAATTATAAACACAAATCAATAATTATCTCTCACAATTTGTTTTAATCGAAGCACGTTTAAAATGAAATGACTACATGAATGACATACCAACATGCTAATACTGTTAACACTGAAAAAATTGACAGCACAATCCCCATCTGAAAAAAGTTTCTATTTGACAGTAAAACCGCATTAACAAAACTATCCGCCATTCATTGAATTCTTTTCTAACAAGAAATGTGATAACGCTCGACCGATTTTATGCAAACTTCAAATAACTATCTACTAAATGAATGAAGATTTCCTAACAAGTAACTGATGTAATCGACAATACCTACTAGAAAAGAAGAAAAACGAGCAGTCAGATTCAATCCACTTCAAGTGCCACAGCATTGAGAATATTTTCGAAACTTAGTTCGAATAACATTCAAGACGACGAAAAACAAATTCTCCAATCGGTCATTTCTTTTTTTTCATATTTTTAATGTTCCATCTTTTGTGTCATATTCTTTCTTTTGAGTATGTTCAACAACCACACCACCCCTCATCAAAGTGAATATTGGCGAAAGGTATTTCGATTATCTATATGACACAGTTTTTACAGTTGAATTTTCGAGACGAAAATGAAGTAAAATATATTTTATACTTTACACAATATGTTTCGACTGTCAAGCCAAAGTAGTCGAAAATTTGATCCGTCACCAATTAAATAGTGGAGATGTATTGATGTCCTCTATTGAGTGTGATTTCACTTGGGTTTTTTTTGATAACTCTGAAGAAAACGCTGAAACAAGCCGATTCTTTCGAGGGTGACCATCGTTTTGGCCGACATTGAGTATGTCAGATCAACTCCCTAACCACACCACCCCCTACCTAAAAATCATCAAAGTGAATATTGGCCGAGTGACACCCCGTTAGAAAGGTATTTCGATTATCTATATGAATCGACAGTTTTTTACAGTTGAATTTTCGAGACGAAAATGAAGTAAAATATATTTTATACTTTACACAATTTTATTTTCACTAACACGACCGGTTTCGACTGTCAAGCCATTTTCAAGTAGTCAACTACAGGAAATGAACTTATTTATATAGATTCTTGCGTAATCACCAATTAAATAGTGGAGATGTATTGATGTCTAGCTGGCTATTGAGTGTGATTTCACTTGGGTTTTTACAAAGTTTATTGATATCAAAGCATTCCAATAGATTCATCTTCCTTCCTGTGTCGCAATTATGAAGAATTTTGATATTATCTAATGTTATTGAATGTTTTGTGGTTTTTATATGTTAACATATTGGGGAATTAGGTATTATCACAGGATGAGTGTTCTTTAAATCTGATTTGAAATTCCTACCCAACATAAGCTATCGTACACTCATTGCAATTTTGTAAACTCCTGATATTTTGAATTTGTCTGTTTGTTTAGCATTAAATAATAATTTGGTAAAGTTCAGACCACTTTAGAAAGAGGTGGTTATTTTAAATTTGGAAAAATAGCTGCTTAAGTTATTGGATAGAGGACCAGCGTAGTTTAAACTAGCGTATTTTTTCGAGCAAATATCTTTTATGAATATAATAATTGTGTTATTTAATGTTTCTCTTTAGGTTGGATGATTTTGTTTAATTAAACTAGAGGAATTTTGTTATTGAAGGCAGTTTTTGTGATACTTCTAATTGCATTTTTGAAGTTCGTCGGAACAGTGGAATGGAAAAGACCCTATTGATCATTGAATTATAAGCTGCTACTTTGTGATTCAAATGATTGAATGAGTCTGGGAATAGTTGAGTCTATAAAGGTTTCTTTTCTGTAGATTTTATAAATGAAATTCTTAATCGATGATATTTTGAGTTTCTTACTCTGGCTTTTTCGACAATAAAACAAATGAATTACTCCAATATGCTTACTAGTTTCGGTTCTTTATTGTAGGACCTTCTTCAGAGCTAAAATAGATTAGGCAATATTACAAAGATGCGAGATTATGCAAGGTAACGAGTGCCCTACCTAGCGATACACCAAATTAAAAGAGGACATGTACATCATTATAAACAACACATTTTTCTAAAAACGCTTAGTCAACAATAAAATAGAATATTAAAAACATTTTTGCACATTAAAATTATAAAATATATGGATTTAAGATATTAAAATTGTTAAAACAGTCGACTTGATACGATACTTGTCAAAATTTTGTATTAAACAGTTTTTTAGTTGAGACGTTAAAACCACAGAGAATTTCAAGCACATATTATTCTTGTTCTGGTCACGAGCATCATAATCCTGCAACCAGAACAGCAGCCCTCCTATTGAGTCACGGTTTTCAAGAGCACAATCACAGCACAGATATCACAGAACATCAGTTTCCAGTATACACTCAACACTAGGGTATTTTCCTAATTAAATTGAAATAAATGTTACTCAACTGGTCGGTATCAGTTTTAAAATTTATGTTGCTATTTTGTTTCTTGATGAATATCATTTCCGCTACTCGTCTTTTCCTGTGATTCGGTTATGGCTTTAAAATCTACATCTTCAATGTTGAAGTTGAAAGAGTGTCCAGTTGAAGTATGATGTGTTGCCAAGGCTGTTTTCTCCTGATGAATATGTTTGCAGTCTAATTTGTGCTGTGATATTCGTCTCTTCAGGTACTGTTTACTTTGACCCACATAACAGCCATCGCAATGGAGTTAGTTAACTTTATATACAGTGTTGGCTACAGCTCCCTTTTTGATTCCATCTTTCAGTCTTGAAAAAAGTTGTCTCTCCACCGTTTTTACATTGTAAAACGCAACATCTGTGTTCAATGATTGTAGACTTTTTCTCAATTGCTCAAACAGCACAGGTACGTATGGTATAGAAAATCTTCTGTCAACTCCACCATCTCCTCTATGTATCTCCCGTCTTGCCGCATCTAAATGTAGGACTCAATTAATTAGTCTTAAAGGATATCTATTATCCAGGAATTCTTTTTTAACTTTTTAAAATTATCTTTGTGATAAATTTCACTGCTGAGAGATAGAATCCTTTGTTTTTCTTGATTTATGAGATTAATTTTCTGATGGAGTGGATGCACAGATTGAAAGTTTATGGTTCGGTTAGTGTTGCTTGGTTTCTTATAGATATCTGTAGTAAGTTTCCCATCATCCATTCTCCTGACCAAAACATCTAGAAAGAGTAGGCTTTTCCCATTCTCAACTTCATATGTAAACGTCAATTTTGGATGTACCCTATTGAACAGTCCCAGAGTGTATTCTACCATATTTTCAGGAATAATTGCCCATATGTCATCCACGTAAATATCCAACATAATGAAAGTAAAACATGCACGTGCCTGAACTTATTAAGCACGTGATTCATAACTATATTCTCGAAAATGGGGGATGATGGGCTTCCCATTGGACAACCCTCTATTTGTTTAAAAAATTGACTTTGTGATGTAAAATAGCCATTCTGAAAACAGAGATCGATTATGGAGAGAAACGTATCTTCATCTATTTGACAAAATTCATCAAACGACACCATTATATACCCTAGTGGGATTACAACATTAAGTTTTCTCACAAACTCATGAATTCCTGATGACAATATCAAACTGTGTGGTCAAGTTATTGAGAATCTTCGATACAAAGGATGCCAAATTGTATCCAGGTGAATTTAGATCTGACACAATTGGTCTTAGTGGCAAGCCTTCTGTATGTACTTTTGTGGGACCACACAATTTGGGAGCAGTATAATTGTTTTTAATAAGGGATATCGCCATCATTTTATCAATATATTTCTTTCTAAGCAAAATATTTACAATGTTATTGCTGTGTTTTTGATACTTTTCTGTTGGGTCTTTAGGTAAAATTTTATAGTTATTATAGGAGGATTCATCATTTGTTAAATTCTTAATCGATTTTGTTGTTGTCATGTCTAAAAATTTATTGAGTTATTAATTTCTGTTTCTGCTGTAAACTCAATGTTGGTATGAACTACATTCAGAAATTGCAGAAATTTATCAATTTGCCGTATAACTTTGGAAATTGAGCGTTCATTGGAATCAGTTTTCTTTTTTCCTATTCTGTATGTGCTCTAATCTGTTTGTTCAAATCCTTGTATTATGGCTGTTATGGAGGATTTGGTCGGATCCAGCTCATCAAGTTCAGTGTTTTTAAACTATCTTGCATTTTTTCTTCATATTGGTTCTCACTGAGGCATAGGACGCTGTTGCCTTTGCCAGCTTTTGTTGAAATGAGATCTTCTTGGATTTTTGATGATATGGATTTTTTTGTTTCCGTGTAGTTTTGTTTCTTGGGTCGAATGTTGGTTTCTTTAATTATTTCAGAAATCTTATGTTTATGGAGGATGGGATCGTTGATGTTTTTTTGCTTCTGAAAATTCAGTTCGGCTTGGACACCAATTATTTCTCTAGTTGATTTAACTCTATTGTTCTGTGGAGTGAATTTCGGCCCTTTTTAAACAGAGCTATTTGTTTTTCATTGAATTGATTATTTGATATATGACGAATCTTGGGAAAAAGATTGTATCCATTGTTTCGGGCAATGCTGAATCAGTGACTGGTGCTGGGTGTTTTGGTTGAAGTATTTCTTATGTTTTAACCAAGAAAGTTTTCTTTGCAAATTGTTATATTTCTTTTTAGACATCTGGCTAATTTCCATATTAATTTTATATTCGAGGCGATCAAACTCGATAATATGTAGGGTGTGGAATAATTCATCGTATACAGCTTCTATATAGATTATTAATTAAAACTCTAAAAGAGTAATTGATAACTGAAATTGGTTCCCAATCATATGGTTTTTTTCGAAAATCGAACTGAGAAAGTTTGCAATGTTTCACAAAGCACCCCTACAAAACCATGAAATTCGGGACGTCCTATACAGCATAATTAAAATCATGAATTAAATCCATAGAAAATGTAGTATGGGGCAAATCTGCGTATACTAAAGAAAAGGACATGTTGCATTATTAACGAAACAATTATAAGGTCGGCTTAAAATTCACCCTCTTGGCGTAAATTTTTAGCTTTTGAATTTTTTGCGAACTGCAGCACTTGATATGCCAATTTACTAGGTGATGAAGGCTCATTCATCTTTTTAACTGTCTTTTATTCAACTAAGTATGTGAATATAAGTACATATTTCATTGAAAAAGACATAAATCTTTTCATTGGCCATTTATATAATATAATTGCCGAATCTTTTAAAATAACAACATGCAAATACCAAAAAATTTATATTGCTGAGATATTTTGTTGGCTGAAGTGTTTGGAACATATAAATACATACAATAACACTGAATATATGTGGGACATTATGAAAGTATTACCCTAAATTTTATGGCCTGGTTATTTTAATTGCTGCCAATCTTGTCGGCCACTTCATTATAGCCATATATTGCAGTTGAAATTTTGGCTGTTTGGAGGCGACTTGCCGGCAAAAAAAAAACAGGGCGGCGATACCATAATGTACGGCTGAATGATCGGGACTACTAATAATATTATCCTGCATTGCACAGTCTAGTTGTTATTGTCGGTAGCTGGCTGCAAAACAGTTGTCCAAATGAACAATAGAATGAGATGTTCTTCAGAAGTTAGTTCCCATGCAGACTATCCTTAAAATCTTTTGGAGGTTGAGTAAAACTTTTACAAATATTTTCTTGAATAGTAATAGCAGTCATACAGAAACAACTTCGAAATATTCTCAAATTGTATCTTCCACAGAGTTATAAAATAAAGAATGTTTGTACCACATTACGCCTTTATTTTTTTATTTCATCAATTTACTTTTTATTCTTCTTGTATTATTTAGATGATAGTTATCTCAATACGTTCCTAATAGTTAATTTCTTTTTCAGGCAATATGTGGTCAATAAGTGTCATAGCAGTATGCTTAGTCTGCGTTACATATGCGGAGGTGAGTAATAAATGTGATAAGGAAGGAAATTTTCCCGAGAATTTTAAAGCCATTCAGTGTTACTAATAATAACATGTAGTTTTTCATTCATTATAACATTGTTACATTTCGCAAAGAGTGTTTATCCAAATCTAACGAGTAAAGAGAATACAATGAGAATTTTTGGACCTTTATCAGTAGTTCAAAGAATCCAACACTCACTAGGAAAAATAGGAATTTATTATTAAACCAAGTTATTTATTTATTCGAATGAAAGGAGGAAAAGTTGAATATCAATATAAAAGCCATATTGTTTAATGCCAAATCAGTACGTTGAATGGATAATCATTTAAAACACACAAAGCCTCCTACGAGCGCTCACATCCGTTACAGCTAGCCTGTAAGTGTGTTGTGAAAAAAAAGATATATCAGAATGATTATGGTTACGTTAATTCTTCATTTAAACCAGAAGTTCGATTGGTGGATGTGGGTATGGCAGTAATCTGAAAAATAGAAATAAGTACACCAGAAAACATCGCATCAATAATATGAATTGATCTTAATGTTTCAATCCAAACGAGAAAATAATCTTATATTATATGGATAAACATATATTTGACAGTCCAAGACGAAGTGACTTATAGTTTCCTCAGCCTCACCACACTCGCAACTTGGACTATCTATTGAATTTTTTCGAAGTTACGAATGATAGACAATATTCGTTTAATAAATTCAGTTACTCTTCAAAATGCAAAAATCAGGGTACAAAAAATACAGTAGGCGGCTAAGTTAGCCACCTACTCTATTTTTTGTTTCTCATTTCCTCAAAATTCTTTTAGGTTTACCTTTAGATCAATTTTTATTATGAGTACATGAATGTGATCGAAAAATTGTTGAAATATAGACAGTCGTGACACAAAATGAAAACAGCTCAATGATGTTTACATAGAAATAGTTTAATGGATATCATTCGTCTGAGAAATCCAGTTTATCTTCAAAATGCTTAGAGAGTCGTTTGTTCTGAAAGCTATATTATATATATAAATTATAATTTGGACTGGCTTCACCAATATAAGTTAATATATAATATTTTTGATTGATTTCTTTAATAGTAGGAAGAACCTCATGGATCGTATGTTCAAATTATTTACGAAAAAGTTTACTGTCAATCATACTAGAATTATAACCAATACTGACCGCTATTTGTTCCACAATATTGTATACAGGGTGCTTCAACGAAAACTAAACAGAGGCTATATCTACCAAGATATTCATTTCTGATCAAAACGCAAAAACAAGTTAATTTTTGTTTCAAGGGGGACATCTTTTGGGGTACAAAACTTGCCTGAAATATCAACCCCCTAAGCGGGGGTTGCAATCCTTGAACATTTTGAATAGGGAAGATGGGTCGAGTGATGACTCAAAAGAAAGGTGGTATCTTTGTCTATATTGCCTTGAACGAATTTCCATTTTTAATTGAAAACTGTGAAAGATATAGGGTGAGCAACTGAATGATAGGGAAGACTATTTCCTTGAGACTATTCAAGTTTCAGTGAAGTAAAATGGAACAGATCCATGCTGATCAATGGCAGTCATCATCAAGTACCATCCTCATCTCGAATTTCAACCCATAGAGCAGGGGTGACCACCCTTGAAAATTTGGAAGGGGTAGATGGGTCGAGTGATACCTCGAAAGAAAGGTATTATCTTCGTCTGCATTCCCGTGAAAGAATTTTCATTTTTGATTGAAAACTGTAAAAGATACAGAGTGAGTTACTGAAAAATAGAGAACTATCTATCGCCCTGAGCTATTCAAGTATTAGTGCAAAAAAATGGAACAGATTCATTCCAGATCAAAGGCTGTCATCTTTGATCTAAATGAATCTATTCCAGTTTTTCGCACTAATACTCCAATAGTCTTGGGGCGATAGTCTTCTCTATTTTTCAGTGGCTCACTCTGTATCTTCTACAGTTTTCAATCAAAAATGAAAATTCTTTCACGGGAATGCAGACAAAGATAATACCTTTCCTTCGAGTTAGCACTCGACCCATCTACCCTCTGCCAAATTTTTAAGGGTTGTCCCCCCCTGCTCCAGCGGTTGAAATTCGAGATGAGGATGGTACTTGATGATGACTGCCATTGATCAACATGGATCTGTTCCATTTTAACTCACTGAAATTTGAATAGTCTCAGGGAAATAGTGTTCCCTATCCTTCAGTTGCTCACCCTGTATCTTTTACGGTTTCCAATTAAAAATGGAAATTCGTTCAAGGCAATGAAGACAAAGATACCACCTTTCTGTTGAGTCATCACTCGACCCATCTTCCCCATTCAAAATGTTCAAGGATTGCAACCCCCGCTTAGGGAGTTCATATTTCAGGCAAGTATTGTACCCCAAAAGATGTCCCCCTTGAAACAAAAATTGACCTGTTTTTGCGTTTTGACCAGAAATTAATATCTTGGTAGATATAGCCTCTGTTTAGTTTTCGCTGAGGCACCCTATATATAAATTATAATTTGGACTGGCTTCACCAATATAAGTAATATATAATAGTTTTTGATTGGTTTCTTTAATAGTAGGAAAAACCTCATGGATTGTAAGTAATTGTTTACGAGAAAGCTTACTGTAAATCTTACTAGAATTATAACCATTACTGACCGCTATTTGTTTCACAATATTGTAAATGATAGTTAGTTTATGTATCATACTGTTATAAGCAGCTATTTTATGATATTTATGATGTTTCATTATGTAGATATACGAAAGAATTATGACTGATAATACTTTATTAAATGGTTTATAGAAAATATAAAAATAATGTCAATGATTTTGCCATTGTGAGGAATGCGTCATAAGTTTGTGAATGTGAAAATTTGAGCATCATTGTTTCAATGAATTAAAAACAAAATTACTTTATTCTAATGAGGTTCGCAAGGTACATTTAACACACGAAATCAGGCAGATCTCAGAAATATTTTGAAATGTGAGAAATGATTAGGATTTTTACAAATCGAATAATGAGTGTTTGAATCAACAAATTCTGCACTTTCATTGTTCTTGTATAGATCGAACTACTGATACTAAATTCTCACAGAAGAAAGTATAAATTTTGATAATTTGTCAGTAGAACTTGATTGTACAGCAAATAGAAAAATTCACATTGTTCCTCTAAGATTCTAGATTTTTGGAGTTGCGATTTCCAAATACACTCCCCACAAATTTTGTCGCATCACCCTACTGTTATGACAATACTATATAAACTTTTAGGTTGGTCATTCAAGAGTCGCTTAGTGACTTTCAGAAGTGTAAAATCAGAAGATATCATTCCAAATAGATGAGTCTATGATGGAAAATATCAACAATTTTGAGTTAATGAAAAATCAAAAAATTCTAGTACCTTCAAACATTCGCGAAGAGATCAATCAACTAGCATCAAATGGTTACTAATCATTTTCAAAATCGAATGTTTCCACCCCGGGCCCCAATTATTGCCACTATACGTCTCGGAAGCCCCTCAAACAAATTTTGGATGTTCTCCTGAGTCACTGAGTTCCAGATTTCAGGAAGCAGATTTTCTAGTTGTTGGAGTGTTTTACAAGGCATCCTACGTTGCTGAATTTGCCACCCCATTTTGTCCCAAACATGTTCTATGAGATTCAAGTCGGGACTTCTGGCTAGCCATCTTAAAATATCAATTTCGGTATTTTGCAGAAATTCTGTAACTACTCTAGCTGCATGAGGCCGAGCATTATCATGCATATAAATGAAGTTTAAAGGGTACAACATGGGGTTCAAGGATATCTGCGATGTATCTGGCCGCTGTCATTCTTTCATTATTCACTAGGACTAACTCAGTTCGACCATGGAAAGAAATGCCTCCCCACACCATTACTGACCCCCCTCCAAAGTATTCGGTTTGTCGGATATTGCATTGCTGATACCGTTCCCCAGGCCGTCTGTATACAGTCATGCGTCTATCCTTTGATACTAGACAGAACCTGGGCTCGTCGGAAGAGAGAACATTCGACCAGTCTGGAATACCCCAATTTGCATGTACCCTCGCAAACTCGATGCTCTCTGGTGAGACGCGGGCCGGTAGAAGCCACCCTAGGTCTGATATCGCCTTTTCTGAGCCTGTTCCTAACAGTTTGCAATGAAATATGCACATTTCTGGAAAGTGCAAGTTCATTTTGTACCATTCTAGCCGTACAGTGCCGAACTCATAGTGCAGTTAAACGAAGCCAACGATCATCAACTGGTGTTGTTATCTGATTTCTTCCATATTCCCCTATTTCGTGGTACCGATTAATTGCTCTTGAAATAGTGCTTAGGTTAACATTCAACAAGTTAGCCACGTAACGTTGGCTTCGCCCTTTCTCTAGAAGTGTTAAAATTCTTACTACTTCATGATGACTCAAATAGCGTCCAGGACGTTCAGCAGCCATTACAATAAATTTAAAGATTCGAAATCAACAAGAAACACAGAAAACTTGCATTAATTTAGCGTAAAAACTAGAGAGAAATTGAATGAATACTGAGTCAAATAAACTCATTCTTGCTTCAGACGTGTTTGAGATCATATGGAAACAAATGTTACTACATAGATAAGATTTTTTCCCCACATATGTCCAAAAACATATGTTGACAAAAAAAACTGCGATCGAGCTGCTTAATCGATTGTGGAATTCAGAATACTAGGTGATGCGACAATTTTTGTGGTGTGTGTAATTCAAATTAGTATCGCGAAAAACAAATTTCTAGAATTTTTTTTATACTAAGGGCTTGGATTTTTTTCAGTTGACCTATCATAAAGAGCGGATAGTCTGTTCATTCTGCTTTAAGTAGCAATTTTATTTTGGCTCTACATCAACTTTCTCGGGGATATTAGCGTTTAGGTGAAAAAGGATTTTTCTGTTTTCAATCACGGATATCCCAGCAAATAATGGCTGTTGAGGTAATTTTGAAACTGAAATAATTCTCCTACAAGACCCTTCCATGGTTTTTGTGGAAAAAACTTCTACCTTTAATTCCTTTAAAAAATGATTGAAAATGTGTCGTTTCTCTTCCTCTGATAGATCATTGCTCATTTTGATGAAACCGCTAATGTTTTTAGGAATTTTATCAGCGCATTCAAAAAGATTATGTGATGTTCCGTATTGACTCCAACCTGTACTGCAAAGAGTGAAAAATACTGAAAATGCTGTACACCACTTCACCAAAACTTCATATCAAAACTTGACGCATGGTTCTCCAACTAAGTTGACATCAGAAGATGATAGTACAAAACATTATTTTTAGTTTACTGAGGCTGCCAATTTGTTGGCGAAACGCGCGTCGTGTTTTGAAACAAAGTTTTATTGAAGTGGGGTATAGTGTTTTTATTTTTTGTGTGATACAATACCAAAGGTTCCAGTCCCCAGTTTAATTGATAAATATTTTTGTATTAAATTCGTGTAAGGATGTCAGCAATCGATATCCGCCAATGTATCAGAATTTGTTTTCTCAGGACTCTGTAGGGATGTGGCAGCTGATTTATTAGAAGGTATTTTTATCGACAGAAATGATTGGGTTTTTTTGTATTTGAATATAATCGAAATGATTGGAATAAGAACTGTTTTTTTTTATTTTTTAGCGTCCAAAAGCTATTGCCGTTCTTCGCAACCCCGAAAAAGGCATTGACGGGACAGTAAAATTTGAAGAAACTGACGATGGTATTTTGGTTCATGTGAATATTACCGGACTGACTCCAGGAGCTCATGGATTCCATGTTCACGACAAAGGGGATGTTAGTGATCCCAAATGCACTTCCGCTGGTGGTCACTTCAACCCTTTCAATGTAAGTATTGTAAAGTATCCGAGTAAATATTTTCATACGTGTATATGCCTCTAATCACCCTCTAAACTACTGAATCGGTTTTCGAAATTTGTTTTGTGTTTGAATGGGTGAATAGATGGATAATTTGATTCGGTAAGTGGGTGGAGCTTTGAATGCTTAATTCAATTTCTGGATATTATTTGACGAAGTATATATTTTGAGGAATGTTTTCATTATAGAGGAATTTCATAATTGAACAAGTAAGTAGAATAGAATTCCATATCACTGGTGAATTATTAGGCGCCAAATGATTTCCCAATATTAAGTGAAACTGTTGTAAAAATGAAATTGCTTACAATGTTTTAATTGATAGTATTGATGATTTACTTATTTTATGGAAATTCATTTTCAAAGTCAAAAGAAATGAGACACTTTTGTCACTATTCCACAATTTATTCAATAATCAGGACCGGTTTCGACCCTACGGTCATTTTCAAGTGAATAACAATATAATACATGAGTAGGCAAGTACAAGTACAGAATGAAATTTATCCTAAATATTGAGTAGTGAGGATCCGTTATGCTCTAGTTGGCTGTTGAGGATAATAAATTGTGGGTTTTACATAGTTTGTTAATCTCCAAACTGTCCAACAATTTCATCTCTCTCCCTTTGTTACATTTATGAAGGATTCTAAGATTGTTTAATGATATCGAAGGGTTAGTTGATTTTATGTGCTCAAATATTGGCGAATTTTTATCTGAGGAAATATGTTCCTTGAATCTAGCTTCAAAACTTTTCCCTGTTGGTCCGACATAGGCTACTTGACATTTATAGCGTTTGATTTGATAAATTCCTGATTGCTTGAATTTATCGTTCTTTTGTTGAGAATTGAATAATAATCTGCTTAAGTTGGGGCCGATTGAGAATGAAGTAGTTATGTTCAATTTGGAAAAGTATTTATCCGTGTATCTGAGACTAGTGTATCTTTTTTCCGGGGTTTCTACGATGCTATATAGTAATTGAGAGGTAATACTTTGTTCTTTGCGTTTAATGATTGTATTTAGAAAATGTAGTAGTATGTTGTTTTTTTGAGGCAATTTTTCTGATGATATTAAGTTCAGTATGAAAATTTTCTGTCGAAAGGGGAACAGAGTAAGCTCCTTGAATCATGGAGTTATATGCAAATAGTTTGTGGCTTGAATTATTGAACGAGTCCATTGGAATCGATGCGTCTGTGAATGTTTCCTTTCTGTAAATTTTATAAGTGAGTTGGTTATTTGAATTTGTAATAGTTAAGTCGGGTAAATTAATTGAGTTATTATTTTCTGATTCAGAAGTGGAGCTGATGCGGAAATTTATTTTATTCGGGAAATTTAAAAATTGCTGAATTTGTCTGTTTGAACCACGAAAACCAACTAAAATGTCATCCACATATCTGTACCAGAAAGTAATGTGTTTTTAGCGAAATCTGTGTTTAATATCGAGTTTTT
The DNA here is from genome assembly GCA_013387265.2 of Cryptolaemus montrouzieri. NCBI lineage: Eukaryota > Metazoa > Arthropoda > Insecta > Coleoptera > Coccinellidae > Cryptolaemus > Cryptolaemus montrouzieri. The sequence goes on along the minus strand of JABFTP020000021.1, from coordinate 87,191,210 downwards.
CTCTAAATTATTCATGAAAATATCAGCTAGTAGAGGGCTAAGAGGTGAACCCATTGGAAGACCTGAGTTTTGTTTGAAGAATTTAGATCGAAGTTGAAAGTAACTTTGAGATAGGCATATTTGAAGAAGATTTTTAAATTCATTAGTGATACAAGGCGGTGTGTTAGATTCGAATAAGATATCTGTAACAAGGGAAGACACTCATTCGTTGGAATGTTCGGGTACATAACATACATCGAGAGAGACTTACTTAATATCTTGGGATTGTGAGATTTGAAAGTGTATGTATGAGTTCTACAGAATCAGAGATAGTGTATTGTGCTTGAAAATTCTAGACGTCTAGAAATTTTTGATTCAAAAATTTTGCTAGTTTATCTGATGGTGTGTTTATATATAACATTACAGGTCTGGCAGATTTTTCTTCCTTATGTTGTTTAATCAATTCGTACATTTTTGGATTTTGCTTGATATGGACTTAGAAAACAAAAAAGAAGAACAGAAGCCTCAGCAATCTATGATCCAAACAGATGTTATCGAACGCTCAGATATCACTTTCTATCTTAGATTCATAAATCTATCCAACAAATTCTTTTATGAAGTTCAAACGAATCTGCTCAACAAAGGACCCAAATTTACCCCGGAAAACGGCAAATTCACAACAGACAAGAAAATAACCGGAGTGCAAGCAGAGCTGGCCATCCAAAAACATAAAAATATCATCACCAACCCAAGCCTCTATAAATACAAACGCACAGAAATTATCAGAAAATCTGGCATAAAAACTAACTATCAGAATCAGTTGAAAATAATAAAGTCCATATAAAGCAAACTCCAAGCCGAAGATTTCATAATGACTAAAACTGACAAAGGCAATAGTATAGTATGCCTCAATAAAGACCTATACGAAGAAAAGATGCAAGATGTACTGAAAACAATGGATATCACCGAAATACCAAAAGATCCAATCAAACTTCTTACAAAAGAAACCAAAGAAGAGCTAAGTTTGTCAGAACACCTAGCACACACGAATTGGGAGAAGAGGAAATTGATTCCAATGAATGTTCAAGCTCCAAAAATGTACGGATTGATTAAACTACATAAGGAAGAAAAATCTGCAAGACCTGCAGTGTCATATATAAACACACCATCAGGTAAACTAACAAAATTCTTGAATCAAAAATTTCTAGACCTCTAGAATTTTCAAGCACAATACACTATCTCTAATTCTGTAGATCTCATAACTTTCAAATCTCTCAATCTCCCACGATATTAGGTTAGTCCCTTTCGATGTCAAAAATATGTACCCGAACATTCCAACGAATGACTGTCTTCCCCTTGTTACAGATATCTTATCCGAGTCTAACACACCGCCATATATCAATAATGAATTTAGCAATCTTCTTCAAATATGCCTATCTCAAAGTTACTTTCAATTTCAATCTAAATTCTTCAAACAAAATTCAGGTCTTTCAATGGGTTCATCTCCTAGCCCTCTACTAGCTGACATTTTCATGAATAATTACAAAAAGGAAACATTCACAGACGTATCGATTCCAACGGACTCGTTCAGTCATTTAAGCCACAAATTAGCTGCATATAACTCCATAATTCATAGAGCTTACTCTGTTCCCCTTTCGACAGAAAATTTTCAAACTGAACTTAATATCATCAGAAAAATTGCCTCGTGGTTCAAACAGACAAATTCAGCAATTTTTAAATTTCCCGAATAAAATAAATTTCCGCATCAGCTCCACTTCTGAATCAGAAAATAATAACTCAATTAATTTACCCGACTTAACTATTACAAATTCAAATAACCAACTCACTAATAAAATTTACAGAAAGGAAACATTCACAGACGCATCGATTCCAATGGACTTGTTCAATAATTCAAGCCACAAACTAGCTGCATATAACTCCATGATTCGAGGAGCTTACTCTGTTCCCCTTTCGACAGAAAATTTTCAAACTGAACTTAATATCATCAGAAAAATTGCCTCAAATAACAACATACTACTACATTTTCTAAATACAATCATTAAACGCAAAGAACAAAGTATTACCTCTCAATTACTATATAGCATCGTAGAAACCCCGGAAAAAGATACACTAGTCTCAGATACACGGATAAATACTTTTCCAAATTGAACATAACTACTTCATTCTCAATCGGCCTCAACTTAAGCAGATTATTATTCAATTCCAAACAAAAGAACGATAAATTCAAGCAATCAGGAATTTATCAAATCAAACGCTATAAATGTCAGGTGGCCTATGTCGGACCAACAGGGAAAAGTTTTGAAGCTAGATTCAAGGAACATATTTCCTCAGATAAAAATTCGCCAATATTTGAGCACATAAAATCAACTAACCCTTCGATATCATTGAACAATCTTAGAATCCTTCATAAATGTAACAAAGGGAGAGAGATGAATTTGTTGGACAGTTTGGAGATTAACAAACTATGTAAAAACCCACAATTTATTATCCTCAACAGCCAACTAGAGGATAATGGATCCTCACTACTCAATATTCAGGATAAATTTCATTCTGTACTTGTACTTGCCTACTCATGTATTATATTGTTATTCACTTGAAAATGACCGTAGGGTCGAAACCGGTCCTGATTATGCCTATCTCAAAGTTACTTTCAATTTCAATCTAAATTCTTCAAACAAAATTCAGGTCTTTCAATGGGTTCATCTCCTAGCCCTCTACTAGCTGACATTTTCATGAATAATTACAAAAAGGAAACATTCACAGACGTATCGATTCCAACGGACTCGTTCAGTAATTTAAGCCACAAATTAGCTGCATATAACTCCATGATTCATAGAGCTTACTCTGTTCCCCTTTCGACAGAAAATTTTCAAACTGAACTTAATATCATCAGAAAAATTGCCTCAAATAACAAAATATCACAACATTTTCTAAATACAATCATTAAACGCAAAGAACAACGTATTACCTCTCAATTACTATATAGCATCGTTGAAACCACGAAAAAAAGATACACTGGTCTCAGATACACCGGCGAACTCTCTAACAAAATCAGTAACTACTTTTTCAACTTGAACATAACTACTTCATTTACAAGCGGCCCCAACTTAAGGAGATTATTATTCAATGCCAAACAAAAGAACGATAAATTCAAGCAATCAGAAATTTATCAAATCAAATGCAATGAATGTCAGGTAGCCTATGTCGGACTAACAGGGGGAAGTTTTGAAGGTAGATTCAAGGAACATATTTCCTCAGATAAAAATTCGCCAATATTTGAGCACATAAAATCAACTAACCCTTCGATATCATTAAACAATCTTAGAATCCTTCATAAATGTAACAAAGGGAGAGAGATGAATTTGTTGGAAAGTTTGTAGATTAACAAACTATGTAAAAAGCCACAATTTACTACCCTCAATAGCCAACTACAGCAAAATGGATCTCCACTACTCAATATTTAGGATAAATTTCATTTTGACCTTGTACTTGCCTACTCATGTATTATATTGTTATTCACTTGAAAATGACGGTAGTAGTCTCATTTCGTTTTACTTTACAATATTTCAATTTATATAACTTGAATGTGTATTTTCATTGTATCCTGTCTTCAACATATAGCAGTGTATGTGGTATATTGAAACAAGAATACGTCGTTGAATATAGGTATAAAATTCCAGAAATATAAAGTATTGAAATTCAATATTTTAGATTAGGAAAAGTGAGAGATGGTTTGCTTCTAGCAGCTCTTATTTTAAATTTACATGTAGATCAAAAAAGTTTACAAAAGTACGATTTTTGTGCACACTTTGTTCGGATCAAAAGTTCCAGCAGTAGCCAACCATCACACTTTTCTTGGTAACGTTCTTCCATTGTGTGATATCCTGTTGGAACGTTTCACTATAATCAGGTTTTCAGGAAATAATGTATGTATGCATATATTACACCCTAGAAGTTTCAAGTTAGACAAAATATCGTTAGCTAATTGTAAATAGTTCTCTGATTCATGATTCTCAAGAAAATTTCGAATCACTGAAACAAAAGCTTTTCCGATTCGCTTTTCAGTTCTCCACAGCTCGACTGCATTTGTGAAATAATTAACAATCAACATCATGAAATCCGTAGAAGAAAAAGTTTGGACCTTTCGGACAGTTATATAAAAAAATCAGAATACCGAATCAGAATAAGCCTAGTTATTATTATTCAAACATGAATCAACCCAGCCTCGTAAAAAGCCACAATGAAAATGGTCCGATCTCCTAGTTATTGGTTAATAGTCCTACTTACAAGTTAGAGAAAGAATTGAATACGATATTCAAAAGAACGACAAACTTCATTCTTAAACATACAATCAAAATTTCAGTTAAATTAACGCGAAAATTAGAGTACTTCACTTAACCGAATAATTCGAACTTCCTAAGCTTAGATGTAGACAGTATGTTTTCCAACATTCCGAGAAATGAAAATATTAACTTGATGTCTGATATTTTAGAACAATTACATGTAAAGCCTTTGATTCATTGAGACTTTATAATTCTTTTCGAGTTATGCGTACAGCTAAGTTATCTTCAATTTAATGAAAAGATATGTCAATGGTTTTGCAATGGCGTACCACTATCATCAAAAACAAAGTACTAAATTCAAACGTGCCTGTTAAAATTAATTTTTTTTCATTGATACGTCGATGACTTACTCATTTTCCTAAACGGTATCTCTAGACAATTTGATCATTTTCTCAAATTCATGAAGACTATCCATCTGGAAATAAAATATTTGAATTCTAAAAGATCTCTCAATGTCCCATACATATAATGAAATAACTTCAACTTCTTTAGAAATCCTACAAGTATCAACTAGCACAGATACAGTGCTTAACGAAAAACTTTTTTTTAGAGTACACCTAGAGGAGTCCGGCCCAAAATAAAAGTTAAGCTATCCGTTCTAGATAGACAGGATGTTTTGCGTATTTGAGCCTAATATATAATACTAATATAATAGGTCTTGAAAGCATAGATGGATTCAATTAAAATTTCGTACGGAAAAGAACATGAATAAATCTGAGGAATTGTTAGCTGAAATCAAATTCCAGGGCTGGACTGAAAAAATGGGTTATTCCCATAATCCATAAAAGATTCAATACAACATAAATGTACATAACTATCCGAAAATCCTTATACACTATGTGAATGAGCAAAAATCGCTCTGAAAAAAGCTATCTGTGAAAACTGTCACAATTTATTCCAAATTTTTTATCGAACAACGATTATGAAAACCACTAATTTTCCCTGTTTCAGAAACACCTTGCTGCCGCAAACCACGATGTACCTATTATTTTAATTTGGATTTTGATATTGATCGGTTCTTATTCATATCATGAGTACTTCAGCTACATTCTGCAGAATGAAACAGTGGCGTTTCTTATAAAGATTCTTCCAATTTTTCTTTACCGAAAGAAATACAGGGTTCACCGAAGTGATTATTGTGCAAATTTTTACAATGCTATCCGAATTTAATCAAAAGCTGCTGCCACTGATGATGTTAACATTGAGCATACTAAAAACCCCTTCTCTTTTTTGCGAAATATTAGAACGATACCTGTTTTATCACTCAGTATAATCGTCCGACTAATTTTGGGTGTTTTCTTGATATCCCCCCCGAGTGTTTTTCAACCCATGTCAAAAGAATGGAAATAAATATATTATTAATCATTCACTCTATGGCAGCTTCGTCCTACCACCCTTGTTTGTTTTTAGATCAGTCATCACGATGCTATCAACAGACACTGATATTTGAATTTGGGAGGCTTTTACTTGGTAAAATTCCATTATCAATAATAAAAAACAAGTACTGTGTTTTAAGGAATTTTACTTAATAATTGCGATTCGTAACGCGTTTCACTACACCGTAGATTCTTCAGACGAATGAATGTACAGAAAATAAGAATGAGAATATAAATATGGATGTTCTTGAGTAATTAAAAGCTTATTGGGTTGCTTCTTCTTAAGTGGTTATTTATGACAGGTATATCCAATAAAATTAAGGAATAGATTGCTCCTTGAAGAGATTCAATAGAGGTGAAGGGCTTAAATCGACTTGTTCATTGATGAGTCTACCTGAGTGTTTGTATTTATTGATTTCTAAAGTTTCCCAAAGATCAGACACTGATATACACGCAGATTCACTCATTAAACTTATAACACCGCTCTTTCGCCAAGCATCAAAAAATTAGGAGGAGAAAACATTGAAATTAAAGAATGTCACAATAAATTTTTCAAGATACCCTTTCCCCTTTCTCGCATACAAATTCTCCACCAAACTGCTATATGTGCAACTGATTTTCGTTTATCATCTGGTTGGTTTCCGACAACAAATCTGTGAATCAGCAAGTCGGAGTCTTGAATTAATTCTGACAGAATTTAGTCTTAACAATTAACTGGATTAAACCTGTCCGTCAGTTTTCAATTGAATTTCGAATTATTTTCATTTGATAGATATGCCCAGTTTTAAAAATGCCGACTATGTTGATTTGATGTATAGTTTTTGTTATTGTAATTCTCGGATAGCAGTGCAAGAATACCATCGGCGATATCCACAAAGACATCTCCCAAAACACCAAACGATGACAGGCGCAAATAGCTCTGTAAGAAAAACTGCGAAGTTTCCACCGACTACAAGAAGAAAAAGGTGATCAGAACACTGTTTTGTAGTTACGAAAAAAGCAATGCTAGTAGCTGTCAAAAAAGAGGCCTGTGATGAAATACGCATAGCATTGTTCCTGAGAGAGATGATTTGCAGGGGCACCGGTGTTTGTTACAGTAAATTCAATCGAGAAAATATTTCCAGAATACGCCCCTTACTTTCCTATTTCAATCTGCAGTGGGTAGCTGAAGTAATCATGAAAATAATAGAAACCAATAAATATCAAATTCTGAATTGTATGAGCAGTGAAACGCATCACGCTTCAAACAATTGTCTGTAAAAATTTTCAAACATGATTATAGATTTTGATCAAGTGAAAGCTATAGGAACAATACAAAATTTGAATAAAATATAGGGTATTGCGGTTGAGTTAAATGCGGTCTAATTTATGGTTATTAGATTTTCCCCAAAATTATTCATGTTTAACAAATTTCCAGAAACATCATGGTGCTCCTGAAGACGAAGACCGCCACGTCGGAGATCTAGGCAACATTGTTGCCGACGAGCAAGGTATTGCCACTATTACAATCAAAGATAAGATCATAAAACTTAGTGGTCAAACTTGTGTTATTGGACGTGCAGTAGTTGTACACGAAAATCCTGATGATCTTGGCAGAGGTGGTTTCAGTGATTCTAAAACTACTGGACACGCTGGAGGCAGATTGGCTTGTGGCGTTATAGGAATAGTTTAAATTTTGTTTTTGTACCTAAATCTCTCTGATATTATCTAATAAAACATTCATATAATAAATTCATATATTCACTACTATTATACACCTTTAGATATGAAAAATATTTGATCCTCTTCAGTAGATACTCAACTTACTCAAAATGTCTTATCTGATTTTTTTTATTCAAAATCTCTTCTCATGAGACTCAATATTACTCATTTATTATATTTAAGTCCTCCGTTACCTATTTACAAATTTCAAGTGGCAAGAGTTATCTCTTTGATTAAAAATTGTTCCAATTTAACCCTTCAATTTTCATTGAAAATATCATCTCATAATATGTATTTCAAGGCTGCATTGCAGATGTTGATGAGGAAAATACAATGTTTAAGGGTGTAGTTATAAATGGATATTCATCATTAAATATATATTTTCTCTTGATAAGACGGTACAAGAAGGGAGCCTGAATTACAATAGATATGCCGAGATCAGATAACGAATTGAACTGGCACGAGTAGATTTCAGAAAAGTGTTCAGACTTTGTAGGAAAGACTGCGAACTTTCGTTTCATGTTATTTGCCTTATTTGCTGTTACTTGTTTTCTATCCTGCTTTACGGTGTTGACGTTTTGACTGTGAATAATAGTAACCCAAGCTCGAATCATTCGAGATGAAGTGTTAGAGAAGAATTTTGAAAGTTTCAATGTTAAATAACTTATAAGCGCACTCCAGAAAGGAGGAAAATATATAAAATTCAGGTTGGCCAGTGAATAAAGCAGATAATATGTTAAGAAATGGACCCGAATCTCTTAGCTCTCGACTCGTTAAAACGACCACTAAGATAGCCGGAAACATTTATTCCATTTTTTTTCATGTTTTCGGTGTGATTTCATCCACAAATTCTGCGTGAAATAAATGCAAGCGGGATCCTTGCTTAACGTCAAATGTCTAACTATCGTAAGTTTCTTCTTATCTGGAATTACGTATTCGATTATGTAGAGATTATTTAATCTTTTTAAAACTTCATTATTATTGGTTATTTAAGTTTCATATAACCGAAAAAATTCCACATTTTCGAAAATACTATGATAACATTTCAATATGATGCTATTTAATGATAGACGAAATTGGTCTCTAAAAACCACTCATTATATGATAAGAAGCAATATAATTTCGCAAATAATAATCTTTATAGCGTTTGAAATGAAACCAAGCATGTTGTTTGATGTGGTTCCAAACTCTCAGAACAATACCTACATAGAAACAATAGAAGTAATTGCATTTCTTGAAGTTCGTGGGCATGCTAATTATTGTTGCAATTTATGAATACCGTGTGAATCCATCTTCATTCTCGATTAAAAGAGAAATGGTGATCTTGGTCTTGACTCATTCGGTGTGCCCGTTCATTCTTCCATTCAAGAAAATTATTTACTTTTTATCATGAAACTCTGTGCCATACCGTCACAAATACCCGGTCCCAGTCTTCTCTTATGGACCTCACCTCACTGTTCCTGTTCGTTTTCCGGTATGTTCGAACAAGAATTGAGGATGCGATAAATTTAATCAATTATTATGCATATATATTTTTTAATTATATGATTTGTAATCTTTGGCTCCTTCAATTAACAAAAAAATAGCACTTGACAGAATAATAAATCCACGAATAATATTTCTGATGACTGAATTAAGTGTCTTGCAGCACGTTGCATTATTGGAGTGCATAATGCAACAGCATAGTCGTCTTCATTATGGGTTATCTTATAAACTGTATCGATGGATTGTTGAAGATTCTCTTCGAGCCTAAAAAACATATTTTCACCTGACCTATCTCCATATTGGAGTTTAAAGTGAGATTTCCACATATTTGAAAAATATTCTTTACATGGAAAATAGTATCGCATACAACTTCATCATATTTGTCACTTTTACTAAAGCAGAAACTATTATAAGCAAACAATTGAAGTATTTCTCTCTTTGTTTCTTCCCCAATTCGTCTTTTTGTTAAAGCGGCTACACTATCTATTGTATGGTAGTGATTATTATTCAAAGTGATTATGGATGGCCATTCTTTTAGCAGATTGTCAACATGTTTAAGTCTTGTTCTAGAATGAAACTTGCAATTCTGATGGATAATTTGTATTTCTAGAAGGATGTTCTTTCTTTCGGACTTTTTTCAATTTATCAATTTTTGTTTTGAATTGACAATGATATAATCTTTTGAATACATGCTGTCTAGCTTTTTCGATTGGTGTAATTGTGGTCCTAGTGATATACCATGTATTTTTTTATTTTAGTTTCAGATCAGTAACCCATTGCTGAAAGACATGCATTATTTTAGGAATTAACCTCAAATACCCGATTTTGTGGAGAAATCCTGATAACTCCAAATGGCATTAGGTATTTAAGAATTCAAGAATTAACCTCAACGTAGTTAAGTTATTCTTCATGAATACTTTCAACACATTTCAAATTTCTCATGAACATAGTAGGTGTCCAATGGAAGAACATTCTGTTTGTGTCAATGATTTTGAATGGTCTCGAGTTGAAAAAAAATTTAGATATTCACATTTCTGTCACTGCTTAGGTAAAAATACAGTAAAAATACAGTTTACGTTATATTTCATGTGATGATCAAAAAGCAAGATAGAAATGTGAGATTCATTCGCTTCCTCAAGTTTATGCGAGAAAGCACTTGGAACCAGCAATGCTAAAACGAAGCACCTATGGAACTTTCAACCAACGCAGACTAAATTGAGCTGAACTTTTGTTGTTTGTTTCAAAGGTTATGTAGATAATTGAATTTTGCCCTCTTACTTACCTCAACTTCGTGCTTCGTTTTGAAGTATGTTCGGAATGCAGAACTAAAAACTTTCGCGGGATTTTTATCGAGCCTACGTTAGCCCGACGATGGATCGGTATTTCGACCACTCGCTTTGAGTAGAGTCTTTGAGCTTTGAGGCAGACAGTTCGGCTAATAAGGCGATTGCGAATTCACCCGAATGCGGTATACTGTACGCTCGATACAAATATGCGCTCAGGCCTCTCCTGCGCGGAAGGGGTAAATGTAACAATTTGTCAACCCGCCACGGCCTCATAGGCCCTCCGTCGGTACTTAAAGGTTAATACAACATTATAACGTACTCGTTTTGAACAATACAGTAATATGCATTAAGTTTTATATCGAAACTTGAAGTGAGATTACATATCGATAAAAAGGCAAAACCTTTTCCTCGGAAAATAGTGGTAGAAAATTAAAATCAATTCGAATATGTGAGAACAAATGAGGTCACTAAATATAATGATGATGATGATGATATGATGATTTAATATCACAAAATCCAAACTCAACGAAAGTTTGTATTCCAACAAAAATTTGTCACCCCTCCTATGTGAAGAAAGTATGATTGTAGTGGAAAAAGCTGAGAAACGAGAATTTTTTATTTCGAACCATTTTAAATCAACCCCACACCCTCAGCACCACCTAAGTCGAAAATGATTATATGGAAAGTGGGTCAATATTCAAAAATAGTATCTTTATGAACATTTAATATAATACAGACAATTCAAACACAACGAAAGTTTGTATTTCAACGAAAATTTGACAATACTGAAAAACGAATTGAAAGTTCAAAGTGACCTTCTCCTACCTCCATACAAACGCTTCTCGAATTCTCTTCTAACATTTAGAAGAACGTCTGGCCTCAAATGTCTGCATTCAGTAACGATTCTTCTTCGGGGCTTTTCCAAATTTTCAGGTTGTGTAGCATAAATTCTTGATTAAAGATGACCCAATAACAAGAAATCTAAAGAACCAAAAAAAATCAAAGCAGGTGACCTAGCTGGTCACTCAACTGTTCCTCTTCTGCCTTTCCACCGACATGGGAAATTTGCATCCAAATATTGTCGCACATGAACATTGAAATGTGTAGGAGTTCCATCTGACCGGAAACTATATCTGGTAGACCCTCGCCTATTCATACCTATGAAATGAGGTACTAGCTAGAATTCTAACCTAACCTAGACACGAATTTGTTATCTTTACACTGCAGATGAGTTGTTTCATGTATTTCCATACAAGTCTAACGGGTTGAGATTCGGTCACCGTGATAGCCCAGCATTTGGACCTATCATTTGGAAAAGATTCATTCTCCACACAAGAAGTATTTTGCTTTGATGCGGAGATACTCCGTCATATGTTGATAATGCATATTTCGAATAGAATTTAACGGAACATCATCAACTAAATTCAACAACGTGTTCTATATAAATTTTGGTAAATACAGTACAACTTCACTAGTCCGGGCAGATATCGTTCCGGCGCATGCCCATTATCGAAATGCCCGAACTTCTGAAGTGACTTGAATTTGATTCATTTTCAAAATAGAAATGACCCAAAATCTCTTAAAGCCGAATTTACTATGATAATATCGAAAAGTTGAACAAAAATTAGTTTCTATTATAAAGCAAAATCAATTTATAGAATTTCCATTCATTATAATCTTTCCTCATAGAAAATATAGAATTTAAATATAAGCTAGTTTACATAAACAACATGCTATTCCTTATGACGTTTTATATATTCATCGATTTTATTCTGAACCTTTTTCGATGCAGTCATCTGAACTGATTTTTCCTTGAGCCTTTTCAGGAGCAATACGTCTTCTGTAGGAAGATTATTCTGTTCGGCCCAAGTGATAATCAGGGAGAACCCGTTGACAATATCGGCTTGTTTCACTTTTACCATACTATTTAAACCATCCTCTGAGTCAGAAGATTCCTCTACGTTTTCAATATTCCTTCCTAAAGCATCCTGTTTAAGCTCTTCTTCAGTCAATCAAGACAAACTCTTTGTCTCTCATAGCCCAGGTGGTAATGTTCTCAAAGGTTAAGTCATTTTCTGGATCGATGACCCTAAATGATTCGGCAATATTTTTCAAATCATTTTCACTGATTTTACGAAGTTTCTTTTGAAGCTCTAAGAGTGGATTATCTTCATCATCTAATTCTTCTACTTTTGTAGTATCATGCCGTAGCTGTCCAACTTTTTCTAATATTTTTTGAAGTTATGGCTTTCCAAGATTGGGCAAGATTGTTCACGGCATCTTTAAAATTATACTGCTTCAAAATGGAAGTTATCTCTTCACCTTCATTCGAAATGATATGATTAAGAAGGCATTTTCTACACGACACTTCAATGTTTTGAATTAAATTCTGATCCATAGGTTGGAGAACGGCTGTACAGATGGGTATCAAAAACATAACTCTGAAGTTTGGATCAGTATCAAACTTTTCCTCAGCTGGGTGCGATGGTGCATTGTCTACCAACAACAGAGCTAGAGGGCTTGTTAATCTTGGTTAAAAAATTCTTCACCTCGGGAATAAAAGATGTTTCAAACCATTCATTAAATAATGGTCTGGTCATCCACCCTTTCGTAGATGCTTTGTAGACAACTGGTAGTGAACTTTCATTTTTGATGGATTTACCGCTTTTCCCAAGACTATTGAAGGCTGGTGAGTTCCAGCCGCGTTGCAGCAATTCGTGAATGTTAAGCGGTCTTTTCACACTTTTCGACCTGGTGCTGATTTTTCGCCTTGATGAACCCAAGTTGTGTCTAGTAAACATCTCCAAAAAATGGCCGATTCATCAGCATGATACACTTGTTTTTTGCTTAATTCCATCTGTTCAACAACTGATAGAAATTTTTCCTTAAATGGTATCATGGGGGAAACATCACTGGAAAGTTTTTCACCACAAACCTTCGAGAAACGAATTCCATGTCTAAGCTTGAATTTATCTAACCAGTCCGAACTTGCCAGAAAACCTTTTTTTCCTGTGATTTGTTCATAATGCTGTTTTTAGGCTTTTGCTCTCAATTTGTCTGACGCAATTGGTACGTGTGCGTTGCGTTGTTGAAGAAACCAATTATACAATGCGATTTCAACATCAGGATTCACAGCTTCTCTAATTTTTTTTCTTTTTCCTACAAAAATACTTTGGATAGAATAAATTCGAGAAAAGTTTAAAATAATATTCCTACTAGGGATGCACCGAGGGCCCGGTTGGGACAGCTGAGCTCTCGGCCGTGATACTCATCATGCAGTATTTTTGTTTAGCCGAGAGCTCGGCACTCGGCTCTTTGTGAAAACCCTTGCTCGGTACATCCCTAATTCCATATAAATATCCTTATTTTTTGACCTTGTTCTTTTTTATTTCAAACACTGTTGATTTTGGAATATTGAACATTGCTGCTATTCGACGAGTACTTCCATCATCAATAAAATCTATTATTTTTGATTTCTCTGCTAGTGTGAGTGTTTTATGATTTCTCTTGGTTGGAGCCATTATGCATCCCACCGGCGAGATTGAAATGCAAAATGCAACTGTAGAACGATACTCGCCACTCTTAGGTAGTTCAAGTACATACATACATGTATAGACACGAAAATTATTATTGCTTGTATATCAGTTGGCGTCGACGTGCCCGGATTATAGAGGTAAAATTCTCAAAGTGCCCAAATGAGTCGCGTGCCCGAGTTACTGGAGTGCCCGATATAGCGAAATATGAATGGGCTAGAAACCATTTGTATAAAGACCACCCTAAATGTTGATACTGAACCTCCTTTGGAAACGTTTGCTTAATCGCATTCGGAATCTGCAGGTTCCCATAAATGATCATCATGGAAATAATTCAAACATTTTCTTGTGAATGATGATTCATCAGACCATGAAATGTGAAATCTGAATCTTGAGCATATTGATGCAGAATCCAACGGCAAAGTGTGAGTCGATGCTGCTCGTTCCTTGTATTCAATTCCTGGTAAGCATGAAGTACGTCTTTCTTCACCACATGCCATACGACACTTCACGGCATTTGTACCTGATATGCAATGCGCCGAATACTAAGTTTTCTAAATATAGAGTGAGAACTGTACGAACAGAAAGATGTCTTTGAGGAAATCTTCGATGGTATTCTATATCAGCTTCTCGTGTATTTTCATTGCAAGATAGTATGGTTCCCCTGTTACATTCCCTGTTCTCACACTTTAGGGGCAATCGTAGGAGGCATGATGCGAGTTTAGATGCCTGATTAAGGAACGGGCATTGTCTTTTTTTCAGCTGGTATTCTATTTATTTCACTTGTTTTTTACGATTGTGTTTTTCTGACACACACTAAAATTATAGCTCTAAGCATTTATTGTAAATACAATTATTCGAATTTTTGTAAATCCTCTCTTTTCAAAAGAATATATACAGGGTGCTTCAACGAAAACTAAACAGAGGCTATATCTACCAAGATATTCATTTCTGATCAGAACGCAAAGACAGGTCAATTTTTGTTTCAAGGGGGACATCTTTTGGGGTACAAAACTTGCCTGAAATATCAACCCCCTAAGCGTGGGTTGCAATCCTTGAACATTTTGAATAGGGAAGATCGGTCGAGGTGGTATTTTTGTCTATATCGCCTTGAACGAATTTCCATTTTTAATTGAAAACTGTAAAAGATATAGGGTGAGCAACTGGAAGATAGGGAAGACTATTTCCCTGAGACTATTCAAGTTTCAGTGAGGTAAAATGGAACAGATCCATGCTGATCAATGGCAGTCATCATCAAGTACCATCCTCATCTCGAATTTCAACCCCTAGAGCAGGTTGGTTTGTTTCAGGTGAACATCCTGTTTACAAATAATACTAAAAGCTAGATTAGTTCACGTTACTTCCGGTTCGTCATTTACAACCCATATTGAATTCGCGAAATTTATTGCCTACGGTTCATCATTTTTTTGCCTAGTTCGTGAACTAGAAAATTTAACTATTCATTGATTATCAACTAACCAAATCAAGAAAGGATCATTTAAGAAGAACTTTTTCATCTTTTATCCATTTTCAGTTAGTACTATGGTTTTTATGGTTTCGTCAACAATTTACTCTCTGCTGGTAACCTATTGATACTTTCAATTCTGACGATAATACTAGCCCTAACCTAGCAAAGGAACAGAATTCTCAATCTCACGAAGTTTAATTTTAAATTTTTCCTTCAACGAAGAGAAAATTTTAATACTTATGTATAATTATATTATAATAATAATGCATATACATAGTAGAGGTTATGAGAATTTATGTCTCAAGCAGAAAACTAGGCGGAAATTCAATCTATTCATTTATTACTGCTGTTCAACGTCGACGCAACATATTCATCTGTATCTGGATATCTTTATTTTGTCTGTCAAATCGGCATGATCCGTTGTTGATGAAAATTCTTCCTCGCTGTTTGCGTTCACGTTTGAAATGCAGTTACCAGTTGAAGGCTGGAGAGATGGGAGCACATGACGCCAGCTGATCTTGGGTTTTCCCTCAGACCTCTATTCGTGGTCACTACCGTGTAGCGTAGTATCCGTGCTTCATAGAAACATCGAGCGTTTAGTGATACTTAATATACCTATACCGCCCGAAGCAGTCAAAATAACTGCATTGTGATGCATTGTAAAGTGTACAGAAATTTGCTTAAAATTAGTTTTCAATATTTCTTATATTTACAGTCATATAACAAGTCATTAGTAAGTATTAACAATAGAAAATTTCAATAATTGCACGTACATTCTTGTAATGTTTTCCAATCGAACACCAAAATTCGGCGGCTTTCTTCTGTGCACATGTTTATTTGTTTGATGATATACAGGATAGGGCGTTTTTGAAATGAGAAGAACTCGGAAGTTTTTCAACATAGAACATTTTTAATTACGTTAAATGAAAACTTAAATGTTACCATTTAGTGTAGAAAAAGTAAAAATAATCATGTACTGAAAATGACATCAGGCAGATGACGTCCGTGTTCCGCAATGCATTGCTGTAGTCGATTCTCAAAGTTCTGTATTATCCGCTCTTACAAATCGGTGTCGATTGCCCTAACTTCTCTCGTGCTGTCTTCTTTTAACTCTTGTAGCTTTCGAGGTTAGTCGACGTAGACCTTAGCCTTTAGGTTTCCGCACAAAAAATAATCACAATCAGTGACATCCGGGGAACGAGGGGGCAATGGCTATCACCACAACGAGAGATTACATGACCAGAAAATGCGACGCACAGCTTCCATTGAGGCTCAGGCTGTATGTGCTTTAGCACCATCCTGTTGAAACCAAATATTTTTTCTTTTCATTCTTCGTCGTAGCATTTCTGGGATAAAAAAGTTCTCCAGTATGAAAACATATCGCTCAGAGTTTAAAGTCACGGTTGCCCTTCTCTCATCCTCATCACACCGAGACAGTTCATAGCGCACCAAACGGTGACTTTCTGACTGTGAAGTGGGGATTGATGGAGTTCGCGGTTTGCGTTATCAATGGTTCTTTTTCATCAGCGATAATCTTTTGCATTCCCTCGGCGAACTGCTGGTGTTGTGCAAAATCTCCATTCAGGTGCTGGACAACCATGAGCTTATAGGGGTGAAAGCGGAGGTATTGGTGTAAAATTCTGCGAACACTTCGACTACTCATTTGGAGTGCTGCAGCTCGTTTTCGGACTTAGCGCCCTGGGCTTCGAATTACAGCTTGTCTCACTCTTTCCACGAAAGCTAGTGCCTTACACTTCGGGGACGACCTTGAGGTTTCGGATTCATTGCTGATGCAGTCATTTTGGAATTCTGTACCCATCTTATGATTGTTCCACGTTTCGGAACTGAAGTGTAACGACCAATGTTGAAGCACTGGCGAAAGCGCCGCTGCACGACAATGACAGACTCTCCTGATTTCAAATACTCTTCAACTGCGAACGTACGGTGCTTTTTTGTCCAGATAACCGTTGTGAACTAAATAGTAAGCCCTCTTGAATCGAATGACCTCAGCCGGTTTCCTTTACTCACTCGCCGTTACGTGTACTACGCGTTCCATAAACGCCTTCCATTACGCCTGACGCTGTTATCTATTATCAACGAGAATGCACTGACAGGTATAGATGGTAACCTTCCAGGAATACCACCTTCGTCAAATTTTATCCACATGGGACTATCGGCAGCTGTTTCGGTCTCCTGAAAGGTGTTCTCAGTTGCTTCATCAGAGTCTGAACTATTTAGCACCTTACATCTTCTCATGGGCATATTGATGACGTTTTCATTTTCATCGTTGGTAATGGCCTTTTCTTCAGCAACAGATGTCTAACTTCGAATATAATCTGATTCATCTTCAGATGGTAGTTCCCAATCGTTGCATCTGATTCTATATCAGAACACCCTTCATCTTCATGTTCCTCAGTTTTTTCAATAACTCTATTCTATTCGATATTGCTTTCATGAATTTAGTGTGCAGAGAAATCAACTGAACGTGTTAGACCGACTGACACTGCATGAAGCAGGCTGGTCCAAAGTCAAAACTTGCTCAGTTCGCAGTCATTCTAGGTGATCCTACAGTCAGTGATATATATATATATATATATATATATATATATATATATATATATATATATATATATATATATATATATATATATATATATATATATATATATATATATATATAGGGTTTAAACCCGACGAGTTGCCCATATATCTGTTCATGCAATCAAACTGATTTCATGAAAAAATATAAATCCACCACCCGGTAATTGATACCATTGCCAGGCAATGATTATAATCAAAACATATCCTGGAATAATTATATATTTGGATAACGTTAAATGTTATGAGAATATATCAATCTACCAGAACATATACAAACTATAGCATCATCAGTCAATGACATCAATGTACCAACGAGTAGTGTCAGATGCTTTCTCCGGAAAAATCCAGTGTACGGACCTTAGTCAAGTAAAATGAATTTTATTTAAATAAAATTCAACTTGATCTCTACAGAAAAAGGCTGGTATTCATACCTTTTCAATAACTGTAAAGTGGCAACTCAAATAAATACGTGGTATCGCTTTCCGTTCTCTTAATCCCGATTCCCCAGTAAAACATTTACTATATATATATATATATATATATATATATATATATATATATATATATATATATATATATATATATATATATATATTACACAACCAAATTTATATGGAATCACTCGGTATTTCACACTTTTGATTTTTTTTAACCATGGATCTTTGTTTGCTTGTTATTCCTTTAACGTGCTTTATTTCCGCCTTTCGGCCAATGACACGCCGAGGAATTCTGTCACCTCACTAACCCGGGAATTTTGCCGAACCTTTTTCGTGTCGAGGGAAGGGATCTTTAATGTCCAACACATCTCTGTTAGACAGGACCGACGGCTTTACATCTCCTCCGAAAATGGATACTCACCCGATTCCCAGAATCCGAAAAATCGCTCTGACTTCGTGGGGATTGAACCCAGGTAATTCTGCGCAGGAGACGAGCATCATATCCCATACGCGACCGAGCCGGCTAAATGGGTCTTTGACTACTTGTGAAGAATGAAGTTTTTTGTTGTATAAAAACTGGTTAGTATGATAAGAAACTCGGGATATTATACTCAGTCGTCACTGAGATTTGACACTGTGAATTTTAAAATTTAAAAAAGCCTATAATCATAATTGAAAATGACTTACGTTGGATTGTCCGATGTAGAGAGGGCTCGAATAATTTCTCTCGTTGAAGAAAGGGTGAGACAGAGCGATATAGCGGCCACAATCGGGGTATCACAGGGGGTGATTTCAAAGACCTACGCCCGATACGTGGATCTACAATCTCTGCAAAATAGGCCTAGAAGAAGTCGTGGGAAGACGACTACTGAAGAACAAGACTACTTTTTGTGCCAAATTGAAGAAGAGACCCTAGTGCGTCGCACCCCATACTCCAAAGGCAATTTCTGGAAGCAACAGGCATCAGTGTATCAGTCGAAATAATACGTCAAAGATTTCATTCAAGGTTTAGACAGTAGAAGGCCCTTGAAAGTTCCAGAGCCAGCTAGGCAATAAAAAATTAACAGACTTATTCGGTGTATCAAGCACCAAAGTTGGAATATTCAGAATTGGCGAAATTTTCTTCTTTCGGATGAGACCAGAAATGGTGTTCCATCAGATGACCGCCGGATTCGGTTTCTATGGGATCGTGGAAGACCTAAATCCTATTGAACATTTATAGGATAATCTCGAAAGGAAAATTAGATCGCGCCTGGATAATCCAATAACCCCACAATAGCTCATCCAAGTCGCCCCAGAAGAGTGGCAGAATCTCGCCCCAGAGGAGGTCGAAATCATAATCCAAAGCATGCCTAGACGGATTCAGGCTTGTATCAGGGCAAAAGAGGAGGTAATACAAGCTACTGAGAAAAAAAACACCTACTTCGTGAGGAAATAATTTTCAATTCTTTTACTACATGCGGAAAGTCTCTTATTTTCTTTTATTTGTTTCTTAAAATGAACCTTAATTTATTTCTTTTGTCTATTGAAATATCTCAAAACGATCAATTGTTGTGTGTATATATATATATATATATATATATATATATATATATATATATATATATATATATATATATATATATATATATATATTATATAGGCTTTATGCAAAGAATCCACTTGGTATAAAGCTGTGAGTTTTGAGTAATAAATGAATATTAAATTGATTTGTTATTCTAGACTTATTAGAAGATACTTGATAAAGGATGCCCTTGAATCTAAAAAATTTAAAAATTTGTGGTTCTCGCTAATTGTAAAAAAGCCAACTTTTGGGTGGGACAATGCCGATGGGTCCACTTGTATGAAATATTACTACTCACTATTTTTTATATTCCCATCTGAGTGATACATATTACAAGTTCTATATAATTATTCTTTTTTTTCAGATGAAACACGGTAAACGTGACGACGAAGTTCGGCACATAGGCGATCTGGGTAACATCCTTTCAAACGAAGAGAAAAAAGCAGAAGAATCCTTTTTCGATAAACATATTAGTTTCAAAGGTGAAACAAACATCATCGGAAAGGTTTTAGTTGTACACGCTGATGCAGATGATTATGGTCGGGGTACTTTTGCAGATTCCCCAATCACTGGAAACTCAGGAGAAAAAATTGCTTGTGGTATTATTGAAAGGTGAATCATTTCTACTAATCGGAACTCAGAAAAGTTCATAAAGTTATAACCTATATATAGCTAAGTCGTTCTTATATGTATTAAATTCTGTAACGAACTATTTCTACTCTTTTCAACCAGGACGAAGTTTCTCGTTTCTCCTCATGGAATATTTGTCCCTTGAATCATTCTGCATATCTCTTACGACCAAGAAGAAAAATCCGAAAGGCGAAAAAGCAGAATTCTCATATTTGAAATAGATTTATATTCCTGCATAACTGCTTTTGCAAATGAAATAATTTGCTGTTTTTCACGGTTAAAAAGGCGAAAAAATATTTTTTTTAAATTCGCTATGTTCAACTCAAGCATATAATCTTCGAATTGAATTATCGTGAAGTAGGAATCAAGTTGGCGTTCATATTTTTGATCAGTACTTACCTAAATAGCTAGCTAATTGTCTAAATGAACTACCGCCTTGAACTACAATACTTTTTTGCAATGACTAGCTCTTGAGGTACAAAGAATGCATAATATATGAGCGATTTTTCAACAGCAATAAAACTCAATATAATTCGAAATCCTCAGTTTCATATCAAAAATATAATTTCAATGATTTTAAGTTGTCATAAAATGACCATGCATGAGCAGGACTAACCATTTTCAAATCCAGAAGGTATTGGTACTTTTTATTCTTGACTTTGAGGTTTTTTCATGAAATCGAGGAAGATCTTGGACAGGAATGCTCAAACGGTCGATCGTGAGTGCATTTTGATTAGATCTCGGGAAAAAAAAAAGTTTTAAGAAGTAGGTAACTACACTACAAAAATTTATTACATAATAAAATAACACTCTGCTAGTGGCGAAAGGCGGCTTTATCAAAGGAACGCGCGGTACTTGTCAGAGAGAAGCCGCGTTTTGTATTCTTGCCGCTTTTCTAGAAATTTCGAGCGGGAACATTCGAGACTTTCGTTCACGCCGATATGAATGTTGCGCCTGCAGGAATTGGAGTCATTCTGAATTGTGACTTGAAGGCAATACTACGTCGATACATAGTTTATTATTGAATAGTACAAAATGAGTGCAGCAAAGAAATCTAAAACGTATCATTTCAATAACGATTGTGAGGAAGAATTTTTCTTTTGTATGGTGAAGGATAAGTGCATTTGTCTTATTTGTCATGCGTCAGTTGCAATACCTAGGCGTGGTAACTTAGAGAGGTATCATAAAACGATTCATAAAATCTATGAAAATGACTTGCCGCCACAGAGTGAATTATGGAAACGAAAAGTACGTGATTTGATATCTTGTTTGAAAAAAGAATAAACCATGTTCACAAGACCAGCCAAAAAATCAAAAGCTGCTACGATCGCGTCATCGTAGCATTTTAAAAATAAAACAAATCATGTCTGCTATTAGAGAACTTCAGTTATCTCTTCCGACTGTCACAAGGCGTATTGAAGTCATGAGTCAGGACATGGCAGATAAACTAAAACATGATATCATGAAATGTAAATACTTTTTTTTCAGTTCGACGAATCCACCGATATGACAGACACTGCTGTGTATTTTTATTCGGATGGTATTCAATGACATGTTGGCTAAGGAAGAATGTATGACAATCATTCTTCTGAAGGGGAAGAGCCGTGGCGAAGATATATATGACATTTTCTTCAATTTTGTAAAAAACTACAAGCTACCAATATATAAATTAGTGTGCATAAGAACCGATAGAGCACCAGCAATGACCGGCAACAAAAACGCTTTTGTGGCATTGTGTCGAGCTAATAAAGATTTCCCTTAATGTTTTTCAGTCCATTGCATTATACATCAACAAGTTTTGTGTTCAGAAAATTTAAACACGGAGGAAATTATGGGCATTGCAACAAAGATCGTGAATTCCATCCGTGCAACGGCGGCTTTTTAAGTTGCAGTTGGAAGATAGGGGTCAGCTGAACATACTGATTTAGTTCTGCACACGAACGTCAGGTGGTTGACACGCGGAAAATTCCTAGAAAGGTTTCAAGAATTATTGCCCGAAATAACAGCCTTCCTAGACGAAAGACGTGATGACACTCAGATGTTGAAAAACGAAAAAAGGCTGACTGATTTGGCATTTTTGCCAATGATTAGATGATTAGCGCAGTTAACGCACTCAGAGGTAAATTGCTACTTATGATAGATCAACTGAAAAGAAAGGATCAGAAACCTTTTCTGTCTTTGAAAGCAAGGATTCCTCAGTTGAATTATGATGATATGCGTTTTTATGATTGCAGTAAATTGGCAAATATAGCATCATTTATGAGTTATCCTTTTTCATGTAAAAACATTGAGGAATTAGCGCTACTGAAATAGCAAGGCAGTTTAATATGAACTCATGTTCTGTTGAAAATGAGTTGGTGCAGATTATATCAGATATACATCTCAAAGCTACAGCATCTGATACAAATTTCTGGTCTTTTATATCTGAAGATAAATATCCGAATCGAAGGTAAATCACCCTTCAACTGACGGCAATGTTTGGGTCAATTTACTTGTGCGAGTCTGCATGTTCTGAAATGAAGATAATTAAGTCAAAATATTGCAATCGGCTAACTGACGATCATATGTAATCATGCTTGCGATTAGCACTCAGTGGTTACGTAACATCTTATGAAAAGTATGCTGAGGACATGCAGTGCCACTCTTCAAAGTCACTCCTTAGTTAAGTTTAACACCATATGTAACTCTTTTGTTTTGTAACAACCAATAAACTCGCAATTTTGAATAACTACGAGTTTTTCATTGATATTATAGAGAAGAACCTAACTGAACCTAATCCAAACCTTGATTAAAATAATAGTGTATTGTGAGGAAAGCTAATATCTATATATGCTACGTTACACCCTACCTAGGTAGGTAGGGTGTATTGTGTATGTATGACAACCCTGCATTGCACATATTTGCAGTCTCTCAGAGTCGATCGTAAGTAGTCTAAAAATATTGAGGTAGATCGCCAGCAGTTCGAGCACCCTGATCTAGGGGCTCAGTGAAATTAATCTGTTTAGGAAAATTTTTCCATTGATCATTGAAGTTGAGTTTATATTGTTGAATCACCTTTTCCACTTAGATGTCTGATTGAATAATATGATAAACTAGGGAAATTTCGAAAAAAATTTGAGTATTTTGCTCTGCAAGATATATATAGTATGTAGGTGAATAGATGTCCCTTCCTTTTATATTCGCTCGATCAGGAAATGTGCGGCATCCATTTTCATCTGTGTTGTTCCTTTTTGAGGAACTTCTAATAATTAATGACATTTTTTAGACTGCTAAACCAGAGATGAGCATTTGCACGAAGATTATTTTTGTTTTGATGTCCGCAACTATCAGAATATTCAGTTATTGTTTTGACATGCGGATTGTTGTTCCAAATAATCCAAAAGCATTGACGAAAATATAGCATATAGCCCTGCATTGCCTTCATGTCACAAAGAGTGGCATGAAATGACATTCTAGGGTGCTAAATTGAAAATTGTGTAATTGTAATGCATACACAACTTTGTCCTATGATAGAAGGCTTATAGCTTAGGTGTTACAAGTACACCTTCAGCATTAACTGTAATAACTAAGTTTTCAAAATTTAGACCACATAATTGTTTGCCTCTTTTCTTTTGAGACTTGGCCTCATTTTTTCGATTATGGTGAGTAATTAAAGTCTTCTCATCTATGAGACCTAAGTTATATGCAATGCAAAGATCGCACTGATCTTTTTTTGGTTAAAACAGTGCGATATTCTGGGACTTCATCTCTTCTAAAAAATAAGTTCTTGTCCAGTAGTTTTTTTCTCGTGTAGGTGGTTTTATATTGTCGAAAAACATCCATTTTATTATGGAAAAGAGTTTTCAGGTTTTTGGAAGTAGAAGTTCTACGTTAATGCGAATCGAGTTTTGGAATATCACTTAACATTCAATCATAAATCGTTTGGATGAAACGCCTGAAACAGTTTGATTTGACCTTGTTGGGGTTTTTTCCAAAGATTGAGATGTCAATGAAGGAGCAAAATGTAATGACAACCACTGCTAACTTCCGAGAGTATTTAGAAAAGTCTTTTTGCATACTTGTAGTCTCGGTTTTGTCGTAAACAAAATAATCTAATCGCTCCTGCTATCCTCTTCGTCACTTTTCTTCAGGAATTTTCGTATCGACTAGAGATGAAACGTAAACTCTTTTCACATCCCAAGGCATTTTTCCAGAAGTTTTCGAAAATAAATTCCTTCAATTCTTCATCAACCAGACAGCAGTTTCTGTTTTTGCTTTCCTTCACAAAATTGACCTACATGAAATAGACATCATTCTTTTTCCTCTGGCTACTGAAAACTTCAATTTTTGGCTATTTACATTTCTTTTCCGACCCTCGTGTTTTTACCCATGTATTCTCCAGTTCATTTGTCGTTTTGGCTTACTTCTAGTTGCTTCATACATTTCATTATCATCAACATCTTCAGATTCTTCAGTATTTTCATTGTTATACCGGGTGTCTATGCAAAATGAAGGACTGCAATAAGTTTTGAATGATATCGTGTTATTTAAACGCTCATCCTATT
The DNA here is from genome assembly GCA_013387265.2 of Cryptolaemus montrouzieri. NCBI lineage: Eukaryota > Metazoa > Arthropoda > Insecta > Coleoptera > Coccinellidae > Cryptolaemus > Cryptolaemus montrouzieri. Next base: position 87,166,242 of record JABFTP020000021.1, on the reverse strand, counting down.
TCGATCTTCCAAGTTTTTCCTAACAGAAATATATATTTATGCAACAGATTTTAAATATAGAGGAAGGTAGGGCAAGATGGAAGGTTCAATTTTGTGTGGTTAACTTAACAACATTTTAACCTAATCTTTTATTTTAATCAATTTTGACTGTAAATCTGAATAACAACATGTTTCTAAAAGTAATACTAATTATTATTTGGTAAAAATTAGTAAACACACATAAAGTAAAACTCTGACATATTCCATTTTGCCTGCACATTGAAGGCAAAATGGAAAGGTTATACGGCCAAGATGGAATGAATATGATAACTTTAAATATTACAGTTGGTAAATAATAAACTACCATCTTCTGTATCAGTACACAGCTCATGTGCCCAACCACTACAAGACGGACATTGTAACCAGGCCTCTGAGGGTGGTTCCACATATTGTTCCCCACAAAACAAGCAACACACATTTTCTATTGCAGTGTTCTCAGTTATTTAAGAAAACAAATAATTACGCATTTTAAGATAACAAACGAAACAAAAATGCTTCTCGGGCAAAATGGAAAATTTTCATCTTGCCCTAAAGCTCAACTTTCCAACTTGCCCATAAGCAGGTACTAATAATAATATGTCGATACTTTTGTAACCTTACGTTTTTTCTTCAGGTAAATATCAATTTATACAATCAACCCCTGATAGATACTCATTGTAAAACTAAAATCATAATACTTCTTACTTTTTGTAAACAATATCACTGCAAAAAATCCTGTTTTTATTAAAAAATTGCAACGAATAAACAAATCAATAATAATCATACTGGCGCGAACGGAACTAAACTTCGTGGGCGTCAAGACAATATGGCGGTTTGTTTATTTGCTTAGCAACATCGATGAGATGTTACGTGTGTAGATTATGTAGGTACTTTCCATCTTACCCGCTCCTTCCATCTTGCCCTGCCTTCCCCTACTGAAAAAAAAGTCGGACTCAATTTTCCCTCTTCGACATATTCATCACCGTAGAAGTATTTTAATTTGAGAATTGCTGCTCGACAACTTAATGTGGCGCAGCAACGTCTCACTGATAACTATCATCATACAAAATCAGTGCAGGATTTATCTGCTCGTGAATGAACGAATTATTGTAGGAACAATATCTTCTTGTGAAAGTTGTAAATAATCATCAATCATCAACTTGTCTCTAAGAGGTGGTGGGCTAATTATAACACTTGTAATTATATGCTCTGTGCTAAACATCATCAGCGATTGCCAAGCTGCACTGAAGGCATTGGCATCCGACAAGTGCACGTCACTTATAGTGCAGGAATGTTCTTCAGCACTCGCCACACTGGACAGAAGGAATAGGCTCCGTCTGATGTGGTTACTGGCCACTCAGGCATTGAGGGCAATGAGAAGACGGACTCATTGGCGGCTCTAGAAACAGCCTTGGGATTCACGGGATCGGAATCTAGGAATTCTCCTAGAGACTACAAGGATGGAGAATAACAGGTGGTTGGACCTGAAGGTACGGGAGCACTGGCTGAACTTCACAGGTCCCAGACACTCTTCTAACTGCCGTATTAACGGGGCACTGTCTCTTCAGAAATCACCTAAATAAGTTAGGACTGACTAAGGAACCTTCATGTAGAATATGTGAGGAGATAAGAGCAACACGTCATGTGCGAATGCCCGGCTGGGGACAGAATCAGGCTTGGATCTAACAAATTGAAGTTAACTGAGCTCATTAAGCTCTCACCCACAATGCTTATATGCTTTACAAGAAGGATGGAACTTGCAGGTGAAATTTAGGACAGAGTGTGCCAAAATAGACCACTGGGTCGCAGTGGTAGGGCTGTAAAGCAGCTCACACTCAATGTTATATTCATTTTTTATACGCCACTATACATTCAATTTTCAAGAATATTGAGTATAAGGTCCTCCGTCCACTAGAGTTTCTCTTCTCGACCAACTGCATCGGCAGTTGGTTGATGGAACAACTTTTCTGACTGCTACCTGACGTATTGCCTACAAACGAATCTGTCCGATGCGGATCTATTATCTTTGTATAGATGAAAATTTTTGAACATAACCCCCAATATTTCGCTAATATTACCATATAAGGCTAGTTTTGATAGTGACGTTTTTGGTTCTTCCTGAAGGTTAATGAAAATTCATTGAATCATGTTTGTATCCGTTTTAGCTCGACGTATGTTGAACACTGCACAATCCATTAAACTTCTGCAAAATCCATGCAGCTGTTTATTTAAAAATATTTCTTTGAAGGAATGTTTCATTGAAAATATTGCATGGTTTCTCTTTCAGTTAAGTCACCCATAATCGAACATTTAATGAAATATCATAAAATGAAATCTTTCAATATTGGCAACTGCTACTGATTATTTCATTCAAGTCAACATAATTTTCAAAAAGCAACAAACAACAGAACTAATAATATTTCTAATCAGTTCTAGGCAATCAATACTGAAACAATCTTAAATTGTACATCTCAAGATTTATATTGTTGTAATTGTTAAAAAACATCGCTTCAAAAGATGAGAATATATAGGTTGATCCATTCAAAAAAATCTGACAATGGCGTTATATTTTAAAACATGTTATAGTGGTTCAAAATCAACCATACACTAGATATACATACTGAAACATTTTCTGCGAGTGACATTTTTCAATAAAATTATTATTATACATTTTTTTCAAGTATGAATCCTAGCATATTTTGTGATACTAACCTTATTATTTTTTTCAGGAGTTCAAGCCCTCGTCACCTAGCAACAGTCCTTGCCATATTTTTACCAATATTGATTCTCACAATTAGGAATTGATCTAAATTTAGTTACTTTCAACATGTACGACCGAAACCTCCATTATAAGTAATTAATATTTCCAAAGATCTTGATATGCTTTCACAATATTTAACTAAAGATATGAGTAATGTATATTTATACGTTTTGTACTGCAATATTCAGAACTGATTATATTCTATTGTGAAAAGTAAAAAATAAATGAATATAAAGAAATAGAATTTTTCAATTTATATCAACTACTATAAATTAAGAATAACACTCATATTCCTGTTTTACTTTAGGATCTGATTTAATTTGATGCTCTGTGATTGAGGCAACCAAGACACTGGAAGCTTCTTCAAAGAAGTCACTCTACTATTAGCTATGCTTTAGTAGAAGCTGCATGATAATGTGGTATTACTATATGGTACCAAAGTTGGATACAAGCTCACTTTTTGAAGCGGTCACTCCTTCCAGGAGAGAATCGATAGAGAAAACCCTGCTGATTCAACCTGGAGACTTGGCGTGGGACTCACATCCTATCAAACTTGTATTCGAGCGCATTTTTCCAGGCAGTCATTCCATCCAGGAAAGAACCGATCGAGGAAACCCTGATAATCTAACCTGGAGACATGGTGTAATACATAGATTGACCCACAGTAAAATGAAATGCAGAAACTGGGATTTGCAAAACAACTCCTGAAAAGTCCATAATCATAAATCTATTCAGATACTGTCTACAAGGCTTACGTTCGTGAATTACCCTTTGCACTCAGCATGATATAGATCTAGAACTCCGCAAGGCTATTTTTTTATTCACTTGAATCTCACTTGATTAGCTCAAACGTAACGTGTTGTTGTAATAGGAGCCACGAGTCACTCGAACCGAATGTGGTACTAGAATGATCGGAATCTATCAGCAATATTTCCTATAGACGATATAAACTTCAAGCGATCCAAAAAGCATTCCTTCTTGGCAAAATTTCAATGCAGCCCTTCCAAAGTGCAACTTAGAGATAACGAAGATATATTTCCGGTAAATCCTGAATCTTTAAGCCTGCGTAGTGCTTCCACAGATGCAAACTTATGCTTGTTGTGACCTCCACACATTCCCTCCAGTACAATCCGTACTAGATGGTTTCCCAAAATTTCAATATTTGAATAAGATCAAATTAGAGTAGAAAAACATCCTTTCAACATTCGTCTTCTACGTCGTAGATTGTATCGAATAAAGATTATAACCCAGAGAAATAATTTTCCAGAATATCGACCATATGTTTTACAAAAAGATATATTGAAATTATTGATGGACAAAAGTAGTTGAAGACAAACAGTTTCATAATACCAGTCAACTGTTCTACTTCAAATGGAGGAAACTTTTTGTATGAACTGTTTTAAATGCTCTCCTAGACCATCTGAGGAATATAATTTTGAGATAAACAATCGAAGAAATACTGCTCTTTTCTTCAAATCGTTAGAATTAGTGGTAATTTATGATTGGTTTCATAGAAAATAGCAATATCTATTCTGTTTCGGACAAAGAATTCTCATGTTAACACCAAATGTCAAATGAAGTCAAGATTCTCAGGGGTGAAATTTCTAATATCTATTTACACTGCAATCCAAGTTTATCTGTCTGTGTACTAGTACCGTTTATAGTTTCAATTGAAAGGATGTATTAGTTATTAGTAATCTTTACAATTGGCAATATATCCACAGCAATGTAATATAATATTGAAACTTTGAATATTGGGATTCAAAAACGTATATGCTCTTTTGGATGAGACAGCAATCCTGAAAGCCTCTAGAATCTTTGAAAATGAAGATCTTGTGGTTACTTTATGGATCAATTCGCGCGTCTGCCCTGACACTAGTTTTAAAACTTTTGAAATCTGCTGTAACAAGTTGCTAATGTTTCGATCATATCCATATTCTAGCAGTGCCAATTTTTCATCATAAATCAATTCCACTTCATATTGAAAGATAAGTATTCCTTCGAAAGACATATTTACGCTTTCCTCTGAAGTGAAAGCTAAAAGACCTGAGGAAAACAACTCCTTCACTAGTAAATCAGAATCTGATAGTAGATAGAATGTGTTCTACATTTTTATCAAATTTGCTATTGGCAGTCGGATGACAGATATAAAAAATATAAAAGGAAAACATCTGAAAAACTTGCTGATTATTATACAAATTGGGTTTAAAAGTTTCAGTCCAAACAAGAAAGGAAAACATTACCTTATGCATTTGCTGGAAACCATCTGGATATCTACCGTCCGTTATATAAAATACCCAAGTTGTTGGCACTTATCTGGCAAAACTTTTGACAGATTTAATTATTTCTGTTATAAACTCGATTTTTGAGGAACATTTAAAAAAATTGTAGCTCGTAGATCTTTTTCACTACAGACACAATTTTTGCTTGGGTGGATAGAAGAAGGATCAAGGAATTTTTTAAGCAGTCTACACATGTCAAATGTTTATTGCGTTGTTTTGTATGATTTTTTCAATTTGACCTTTTTCAAACAGCAATTACTCAATTTTTCCAAATTGCACGTGCCAATTTTTATATCGCCATCAGATGAAGCGTCAAATTTCAGATGAAATTGTATAAGCATGTACTATACCCATCTCTTATAGTTATAATATAATTTGGGAATATATTGAATTTTGATGATTTTGCAAGAACGAACAGAGAATGTAGTTCCTACAATTTTATTCATCCGAATTGTAGAAAATTGCTTCTAATGCTTCGAAATTTTATTTTACTCATAGACGGTAAATTTGCATATATAATATTCATACAAATTCAAATGAGTCATAACGCCCATGACCTGTTCTCAAAACAATTTAAGTTATTACTACTCAGATCAAACAGATCAGAACAAGGAGCCTCTTGAGTAGAATCTTGTACGAGGAACTTATTGAGAGCGTCAATATCATTCCATTAGCTTTTCCAAAGAGGTAACGCATCGAAAGGAGTGTACCTAAAATCAAACGACCAAATCGATATCCGACATTCCAATCTCGAAACAACTTAACTAAACGATATCAGTGTTAGATGGCTTTAAGCATATGTGGAGCATACTATAATAATTGTTATTAAAGAACTGGAAATAGTTCTACCAAGTAGCAATCGTGGAAATGCCATTATTCGAAAAGACACAGAGTTTTGTGAAGAAGATATTGGGACATTTAGGTACATTACTACAGGAATAAGCAGTAGACTATAGTAAAGCATATGAAATGGTTTGAGGATGTCGAAACGAATTTGGACCTCATACTTTTGGATCACTAAACACTCAATTTGTTAGACATTCCAAAATATTGCTCAGGGAAACACCAGTACTCAATAGGAATTGAAAGAAAACTGACCAAGTAATTCGGAGAATCACTCATGTTAACACCTGCTTCAACTCGAAAATGACTGATCACTTAATGAAAAGATGGATAAGTCAATTTTTGTTGATTCATTAAAAGCAGCTTAACTTCACTGAAACAAACGGTTCTATCTAGGTTTTCATTGAACTTGACTCGTGAGCACGCTTTGAATTAATTTAGGATAGATTGGCTGTGGTATACACTAAAGTGAAACAATGTAGAGGATATGCTTTATCAGAACGAAATATCAAACGAGCTAGCGAGAAATCATGTGGAGCTTTCCATAAACCCCAAAATTTAATTCTCCAATCTTCTTGTACACTTTATTTTACCTCTCTAAGATTGCAATTCTTGTGCGGCTACGGTATTCCATTCGAAAATCACAAAGTATTCCTCAAAAAACCATTATTTTCTACTGGAGAGTGGTCTGCGTTAATCTCTTCAGACGGAGTGATATTTTTTCTTATACGATATACCATATGTCTGTCCTATCAGCATGTTGATTTCTCGGAGTATATACCTATTCTGAGAGCTATTTTGTCGTCGTTTTTCCCATTTCCTAAAATTTGAATAGCAATCTCAAATGTTGGTTTTGGTCTGACAACACTTTTGTTTTTACAGTTCTAGTCTAGAGCGTACGTTTCCTCATTGCTTCTTATGTCATGTTTGGAGATCATATCAGCGCAACCTGTGGCGTTCCTTGAAGCATTAAAGAGATACTCCCATGCCAGTTTTGAATAAATTTGCGAGATTCTTGAACTGACTAATTATGAGAGATAATTCGGAGTAGTTCACTTGGATGCCTCTGAGATAATTACTCCATCCTTGATACGTTGGTTCCTTGGACTAAGAGTGTGTGTTTACCTAACCTCTGCCAGTGTACCCTGGCTTTTAATCCAGTTATCCGTTAGGTACCATTTATATACCAGACTATTTTTCTGAACAACGTGGATATTATTTGTCCAGAAATCTTCCTTCCTAAGATAGAGGTACTTTCTATCTGTTTGACAAAGTATATATTTAGACCTCATCTATCAGATGTTATCTATTATAATTATTCTAATACTGGCTGGACGATTTTATTGAGTAAACATTTGGCTTGAATTTTTATATTTTGAACAGAATTTAATGTACTGAATGATGGAAAATGTTGTAGCAAACCTTTGAGTCGGCTCTTAAAAATTTCATCTCATCAAAAACTGTTCAGCGCATTATTGTAGATATTGTGCGCGTGTGATGCGTTAGCGCACGAATTGTCCCAAAATAGTTAAACTTCATGTTATGGTACCATCACGATAAGATGAGACATGTGTCTATAAATACGACATGCAAAAATTCACACTTTTCTTTGATTATCAAGGTCTTGTCCTTTATGAGTCCTTTCCTTACAGGTGAAACGGTTAAGTGTGACCTTAGTATTTTAAAGTGTTCCAAAGAGATGCTGTGCACAGTAAACTGTGGGCTTTGTGGGCCGAAAACAGCCTTCGATTTTGCTCCACTTTATTACACCACCACAAAAAGCTCGTATTTGATGATAGATTTTTCGAATAGGGTAAGAACGCATAAACAGGCACGATATTCAACCGATAAGTCCCAGCTCATTTTCATCCTTCCTCGCGTTTGTGGAAAAAAATTGTATCTCTGCAGGACATAAAACGAAAGACATGAAGCTGAAGGAGATCCCTGCTTCGGAATGCCAAAATACATGGTATTGCTGGAGATGGATATTATTTTGATGAAAATTTTGCAAGAAAATTAGCACAAAGTTATTTTGAAGGATGCTGGACGCTAGAAATTTGCCCATGTCAGTCCTTCCTTGACCTTATAGGTCTGGACTAGTCATATCCAACATCTTAAGCAGTGAAATAACCCTTAAACGTATGGACAGGTAGGGTGTCCGCGTTAGAGGGTCCATTAGAAGTATCTGAGGGACGGGTTCCTCAATCAATTTCAAAATTTGGCATTAAAGTAAATGGATACTGATCTACAATCTGCAATTGTTTTCCGAGCAGTAACGCTCGTCAATGAAAATAAATTATCAAAGAAACTCTGTTTTTTCAAATACGAGTACCTATATTTTTATTTTATAAGAACCGTATTTTGAATAAGGGTTGATTGGCCCTAGGTTTCCGTATACCTAAAATCGATTTTCTCATTTTATTCGCGATTTTATAAAAATTCTGCAGTTCCCTCCGAAAATTGAATCGTTAGGCAGAATTGGTTTGATTCTGATGTCAGTTTGGAAATCATAAAAAAGTATCAATAACAGTATTTTGTTTGTGTTTAGTTTTTCGGTTGAATAAAATGGAAAATGAATATTCGGTCCAGGATATTTTGAATTTATTTATCATTCATGTTCTATGTCAGTCAACAAATAACAAGTCGAAGTTACAGAACTTTTATCGGAACGTATTCGAATTCACAACAAATTTGAAAACAATTCAGAAAATTACATTGAAATTTTGTTGCTTATGAAATACAGAAATCGGAAATGATTAGCGTCAGCTCACTTCAAATGGTAAAGATCAAATAAAATTTCTAACATTTATATATGATGTATATAACATTTAAAGAAACCCGTAAACATAAACAAAGTACTAAATTTAAATCAATTTGAATGTTCAAATCCTCCAGCATTGTTTTCATTAGTAGTTGCTTTTGCACCTGATCTGATACCCCTATAGAGAGAAATCTAAAGGGGTAAGATCCGAAGATCTTGCAGGCCAATTCCATGGACCTAGTCATCTTATCCACCTGTCGTCGAACAAGTTGGTTAATTCTTCCGAAACACAGTGTGCAACGGTGTCGGAGCACCATCTTATTGTCAACAATATGACACACGTGCATTCAACTGGATATTGTCTTGGAATGCCGAAACAAATGTAGTTAGAATCTCTAAATATTCTACATCATTCAAATTTACTTCATAAATTAAATATTGACATTGGTTTTTATACATTAAACATGATGGTGGAAATTTCGCTCCTGTGTTTGAGGTGGATTTTCGACGGTCCAGGTATGAGAATTATGCCAATTGAAAAATACCTGCTCTCGGGGATTTGGACTCATCGGTCTTGAATGTGAACCATCAATATTTCTTAAAAATTAATCCTTACCGAAAATATTTTTGTTCAGAATTGATACACGTGCTATCCCCAAAACTGCAAGCACGTACAAACGAATACGGAATGCCATAAAAATAACCCAAGAATGTAACTGCAATGTCTTCATCGTTGGTAAAGAAACTAACTGTACCCGTTTCCTCTGTCTTCGACAATTTGATTATAAATTCGGATACTTTTTGGTAAAAGTTTAGCAAGTTCGACTTATTATTTGTTGTCATTGACCATGAATGATGTACGAGGATTGTCTGAAAAGTTTCCGACCTTTACGTGAAGGTGGCAGCAGTGAATTATCATTGTTCATCTGTTGACAGCTACTCATCGAAGTTTCAGCTGTTTTGGACGCACAGTTGTTATGGAACAATCGCTAAAGTGAGTTGATGTGAGTGTTTGTTTTGTGAAAATGGACAAAATTGAATTTCAAGCTGATGATTTTATACAAAGAACAGGTTGCGATCGGGTCTGGAATACTGCTTCCATGTGTTGGGCTCCGCACCTAAACATTCATTATATCTATCGAATAGAGTGTAGACGAGAACAGTGTGCCTCATCGATCACCCGGTGAGCACGCGTGAACTCCAGCCCCTCGCTCAAAGACGGCAGGATGCTAATCTTTCTCTTTTCTACGGGTACTTCTATGGCCTGAAAAACTGAAAAGCTTGTTTCCAGAAAGAATCCAGTTTCAAAGAAGAACCAGGCTCTCGAAAAACTCTCATCAGCAGATGGTACAACTAGCTACGACAGGTACCTCTAACCTATAAAGATTCTTTTTTTTACAGGACTGTGGAACTAATCAATAATCATTTTGATAACTTACTATTCGGCCCTCTTCAAGAAGCACGTGAAAATACTCACTAATCATCTTGGGCAGCTACACCTGTGGTATGACAGGCATCGGCACCTCCCAAGAGTTAAAAATAAAAGGAAAATCGAGCTGTGGTGGAATATTTATCTTTAAAAGGCAATACGCCTATCCAAATTAAAAATTAGTTGGATTCTGGGTATAGGGACTCGGCACTATCATTCAGCACTGTGAATTATTTTGGTAGCTGAATTTAAACGAGGACGTAAGAGCTTGGGAGACGATGAACGTGCGAGACGTGTAAAAACTGCAACTACCTATGATAATATCGCCAATGTTCTCCAAATGCGGCAAGACGACAGTCGAATTTGAGTGAGAGCGATAGCAGAGGTTATTGATATGTCAAAAGAACGTGTTTGTCACATATCGAATCAACATTTACAATTGCCAGTGCGTTGGGTTTGATTAGGCTAGGTGGCGCGTTTGCTCACGTTAGACCAAAAACGCTTTGTTGGCGTAGTTTAGGGCCAATAAATCCGAGTTTTGGGAGCGATTAGTTTCTGTTGATGAAACTTGGATGCACGAATAAACGCCAGAAACAAAAATACAGTGATCTGCAAAGAGCGAATCGGTTGCAAGAAAAGAAAAAACTGTTTTATCGATTGGGAAAAAGATGGCGATGTTTTTCGGGATAATGATGAAGTTTTTTGAATGAATTATCTTCAAGAAGGAGAAATATCACATGCGCATACAACGCATTATCACTTGATGAGATAAAAGCAGAACTTGTGAGAAAATGGCCACATTCACAGAAAAGGGAAATCCTGTTTCACCAAGATAACGCACGTCGCACACCTCAAGACGAAAATCCACAAATAACGGTTTGAACTGCTTGACCATCCGCCTTATCTACCAGATCAAGCCTGAAGCGAATTCCCTCATCTAAAAATTGCGCTCGGAGGACAGAGATTTTCGTCGAATGAAGAGGCATCCACCTCCGTGAACCACTATTTTGCATATAAAAACGCCGGGTGCTATTTGAACGGGTTACAATGACGGAAACATCGCAGAGAAAAGTGCGTAGAGTTACAAGGAGCCTATATTGAAAAATAAAAAAAATTATCCAAAAAAATTTCTTGTATTTTTGTTAGATCGAAAACATTTCAAACCATTTTCGTATAGATTCATGATATCATCGTTTGGGTATTTATTTGCCATTTTATTTAACAAAAAAAAACCATACATGAACAAAAAAAAATGCTATTGCTATTTTTAAATTGCAAACTGAGGGGGAAAACTTCACATGGGACATTGTGGAACATAAAACCTGGCGTTGGAATTAAATCCACTCTGTTTGTTCCACGGACTAATGATTTGGTTTTCCGCAGGAACTGCAGGGTTTTAAAAAAATCGCGAGAAAATCAAACGAGCCATTGAAGGTTGAGGGAAACCTAATACCAATCAATACCGGCTTAAAATGAAGTATAAAAAATAGAGACTCGTACTTGAGAAAAAGGTTTTTTTTGACAATTTAGTTGTATAGAGTTGACAAGTGGTTTTTCGGCACCCTGTATATAAAATAGAATCGAGAAGTTCGTTGCCCCCAAAAATATCATTTTTCTAGTTATTCAAAGTAGCCTCTGTCTCGGTGCAGTAACATTCACATGTTTACTAGCGTAACGAATTGAGATGAGTAGATGGCGGCATAGCCTGATGTTGTGAATGGGTAGGCAATGCTGACGAGGTCGAATGAGACCGAAACTGCAGTCCATTGCTCCCATTCTTGTCATCTAATCGAGCTGTACCACTGCTGTGTGGCCCCGTTTGACGGTGATTATGAAGGGTGGATCGGAAAACTAGCTCCTTCAAGGGAGGATATTCAACATTCTACGGAAGGTTTCTTATTCCTTGAATAATAATTCTTGGATGTGTCTACACAATGTGAAATCTCGCATGTAGTAAGTTTTAATTTTTGAGAAAGAAAAAATTGTAATCTTACTCAAAATTCAACTAATGCTTTGTGCAAAGAAGATGACACTATAATTACGAAAATCTTTTTGAGATACCGTGAGTGACAATTCTGGAAAAATTACCCTGTATAAACATTTTTAATCCAGGATTATAATATGATTTATGCCAGTTCATGTTTCCTTTGTTTCTTGATATACACATAAAATTTGTTCTGTTTCTCTCTATCACATTAAAGATTCAAGAAAAATTGGATTTTCTGAGGTTATGCTTTGTATGACGACTGGTAAGTATAACAAGTTTGCCACTTCCATTCAATGGCAATCATTGTATATGGTATGAGAAGTTTCAAGGTATTTATGAATTCCTGGTACTTTTTGATCATGCCTAAAGTTCATGTTCTTGACAGAATATTGTGCAATTGTGATTCATCCCTTGTCGACAGTCTTATTGATTTATGTGAATGATTTCTACATTTCTACGAACTCATTTTGTATCGATGAATTCCACAAATGGTATAGTTATCCTGTCAGGGAAAACAACCGAGGAGTATAATGTAAATGCTTATTTAATATCGATGAATATGATTGAAAAGCAAGTTCTTCAAAACTTGTATTTTTGGCATATTCTTCTACTTACTGATTGCCCTACATTTTATCCTACTGAACATAATAATAGCCTATATGCGGTCTATTCAAAAGAATAAATGTAATGTATACTTTCTTTTCAGGTTCCCATTATTTAGCGATGCATTCATTTCCAGCTTTGTTCAGCGATGATTTGAGAAATGGATATGAAACAGAAACTAGGTCACCTGACATAACATAAGCTGACAATGTCGTTGTAGGTATGAGTGGAAATGACTGGACAGAAATGTGGATCGATATTTTTGTAGCAAAGGTAGTTTACCTTTAACCTTATTGTGAATCAGCTCTAAAAATATATGTTGTTCTGTATTTGACCTCTGATGCGTAGCTTTCTTTTGGCGAAACAATATAGGTGCTAGACTGAGAGAAATACTACTCATTTGTTTGAATTGTGGAGGCCGTTACTTGATGTAGATCCATGATATAAATGAGATAAAAAACGCAAGGTTTAACTTTAATCTACACTTTATTTGAAAAAATTCGACGACGTTTCGCTGACACAGCAGCTTTATCAAGAATGAAAGACAGAATGAAGAGTATGGTATTATAAACAAATCGTAGAACAAGTTGGATGAATAACAGGAAATTCCACACCGAGCCATTGTACAGTTAGTATGAAAGGTAATAAAAACTAATTAAACAAGTTGAGTAGGGTGAGTAATTCACATCTATATATATATATATATATATATATATATATATACTGTACAATGGCTCGGTGTGGAATTTCCTGTTATTCATCCAACTTGTTCTACGATTTGTTTATAATACCATACTCTTCATTCTGTCTTTCATTCTTGATAATGCTGCTGTGTCAGCGAAACGTCGTCGAATTTTTTCAAATAAAGTGTAGATTAAAGTTAAACCTTGTGTTTTTTATCTCATTTATGTAATACTACTCAGTTATTCCACCAATAAAGAATTGTTCATATACGAGTGGCTCACGGAAAACAAGTTTTTCTGAAATTTCGAAAAACCATTCAATAGATTATACGAAGGATGTCTTTCAAGATTTACAAAAATTGAAAGCTTTTAGAGACTTTATTGTTTTTTTGAAGTATTCTGCGCGAATTTCTGCATTCGTTCGATTCTGGTCCAGTTATTCCAATCGTTTGCTGCGACAATCAATATGGCGTCTTAGAAGGATCAACAACTTCTTTTGAAGAGTGAAACCTTTGATTTCTTGATTTTGGCAAAAGTGAAAAACCGGAACAACGTTGTGGCAATTCTTTTGGAGACACTTCGGTAATGAACGATTTTTGTCGGTTTTTCTTCCCCTTGAAACAGACAAACAGAGGATTGGCTCTTAGTTTCTGGCTCGTATGAATAAGTTGAAACGATCAGTTTTTTGATATCAGTTAACTCTTGCAGAATTCTGTCGTTCGATCAATAGATGAGGTATTTAACGAGAAATTGATTTGAAATATACTTCATTTTTTCCACAATTTCATTTTCGTTAGGACGTTTTTAAGTGGTCAACTATAGAAAACGAACTCACTTATATAAATAATAATTAATAATAATAATTTATTGCATTATATAGAAATTACACACCATACAATAAAGTGAACAACCTCACAAAAGCCAAAGGCTTATGGTGGGGGATTATATAATGTTTACACATATTTTGAATGAAATTTAACAAGAGATTATAGCAATGTTACATCGACTTGGATAGTTTTGAATTCTCGAAGCAGAATACCGTACAATAATTGAGTAGCGTAAGGTACAACCAGAACAACAAGGCGTATCTCTCTATTATGACGTTATCTATTTTCTTGAAGAGACTTTGAACTTTTTGAGATTCACAATGCATTTGAGGTACGAAAGTTTATTGTACAATCGCGGTGCAAGGTAATGGAAGCTTGTTTGACTAATTGTCTTTTCCATTTTTGTAATGTAAAGCGAAAATTGTCCATATCTTGTATTTTTTACGTTTGCAGATGTACTTTGATTTGATATATTAAATTAAATTTTAGAATATTTATAATAGAATATCAGAATAACTGGTATACGTCCCATGCACCAAATAATTCGTAAAGAAGTATGCTGGAAATTTTTTTTTATATATAATTTTGAGTAACCACTTTTGTTGGATCTTCAACTTATTCAAAACATGATTATAAGCCCCCCCTACTAACGTAGTTGAGATTCTATTAACGCCGAGTATAGTTTCATCATTTGGGGTATGTCGAAAATATTCGAAAGCTGTTTCAATTTTGATACCAAACCTCTCCGCTTAGATACCAATTTATTGATATGGGTTTCCCACCTTAAATGAGAGTCCAAATATATACCCAGGTACTTGCTTTCATGTGTGACGGGTATTTCCCCGTAATTTCAAAATTTATGGTCAACCAGTGTTGATCCATCCATGCTTCAAGTTCCAATTCCGCCGTCCACATGAGTTGGCCCACTTTTTAGAACACAATCGCATCGTCAGCGAAACTTATAATTTGGCCTGTGATATCAAAAGAAAACAAATTATTTATGTAAATACTGAACAGTATCGGACCTAAAACTGATCCCTGAGGCACCCCTTAACGAAGTTGCTCTAATACGCTGAGAGTTTCTCCATTCAGCCTCACCATCTGCCCCTTGTCGCTAAGATAGCTCCGCATCAACTCCAGACCCACCCCCTTGAAACCCAACTCCTCCAACAATTCCAACTTGATGCCATGTTCTACTGTATCGAAAGCCTTTTCTGAATCGATTAGAATTCTAGCTACTTCATCGTGACTGAAAGCTAGATAGATCTTTTTAACTGTGCCGCAATGGCATCCTGCGTGGTTCTGTTTTCTCTAAAACCAAATTGAGACTCCGACAAAATATTGTTTTGGTTCCTGAATGCAGTTAATAGAAATTTAAGAATTTTTTCAACAACCTTGGATTGCACAGGTAACAGGGAGATCGTTTTGTAGTTCACACATAGTTTTTTATTACCGCCCTCATGCAAAGGCACTACAACAGCAGTTTTAAGTTGGGTTGGAAATTTACCCTTGCTCATGATTGTATTCACTAAATGTGTTAATGGTTGAGCCAAATAATTAATCCCCACCCTAAAAACCTCCGCGGTTATACCATCAGCACCACTACTCTTTTTATTCTTCAAATTTTCAATTATGGTTTCAACTTCCCCTATATTAGTTGGTTTCAGTTTCAATTCAAACTTCTGTTGATTTACCATGACCTTGGCCCTTGGTCTGTCTTTTATTTTTTCCGCTATGGCCTTTCCTACACTGACAAAATGTTTACTGAAAATTTCCGCTATCTCTCTTGAATTATATGTCTCCGCATGGACCCATCCTCGGAACACAGTTCGTTCACTACTCATCTGTTGAGCTATTTCCACCTGACCGAATCTCATCCACGTAAACTTTTTTCTTTGCTGCTCTGATCGAAATTTTGTAACTTATTTTATAAATTCTGAAAAATGACTCCCTGGCAGTTTCCAATAAAGTAGTGGAGAGGTATCAATATCTAGCTAGCTATTAATGGTGATTTCACTTGTGTTTTCCCGAAGTTGATTGATTTCCAAACATTCCAGATTCATTTTCTTTCCTTTGTCGCAATTATGAAGAATTTTGATATTTTCTAATGTTATTGAATGTTTTGTGGTTTTTATATTAGAGAATTATAAGAGGCTAAGTGTTCTTTCAATATGGTTTCAGAATTCCTACCAGTCTGACCAACATAAGCTACCGTCAACTCATTGAAACAATTTTGTAAATTGATTTTTTGAATTTGTCTGTTTCTTGTTTAGCATTGTATAATAATTTGCTCAAGTTTAGACAACTTGAGGAGAAAGTGGTTATTTGAAATTAGGAAAAATAGTTGCTCAAGTTATTAGAGACCATCATAGTTGAAACTACCGTATTTTTTCGAGCTACTTGCTTCTATGGAATATAAAAATTGTGTTATCCGATGTCTTCTTTTACGTTGGATAATTTTGTCTATAGACACTAAAGAAATATTTTTATTCAAGGAAATTTTTCTGATAGTATTTATTTCATTTTTGAAGTCCGTCGGTGATAGTGGAATGGAAAAGGTTACAAAATTCATCAGCAATGTGTGGCAACGTCTTATTTTTTGGTAAATATTTCTCTGTCTATCGGAGGGCATTCATTCGTTAGATTATTTGGATACATGTTCTTTATATTAAATGAAACTAATTGAGGATTTTGTGTGTTTTCGAGCCTAGAAAGTTTTTGTACAAGATCAATACAGTGCAAAATAGTGTGTATGGAACGGAATTTTGCGAGTTCAATGAATTTCTAATTCAACAACTGTGCTAGTTAACCTGAAGGTGTATTTATATATGATACTGCTGGTCCAACGGAGTTTTCTTCTTTGTGCAATTTTATTAGTACGTGTAACTTTGGAGGTTGATCATTCATTCGAATCTGTTTTCTTTTTCCCATTCTGTATGTGCTAGGTAATTTTTATATTCCAATCTTTGTTTCAGTCTGTTATGCAAGATTTGGTTGGATTCTTAGGCATTTCCATTAGGTGCAGTGTTTCTAATATACCTTGCATTTTTATTTATATCGGTCTTTACTGAGGCTTACAATGCTTTTACCTTCATCAAATTTTGTTAAAATGAGATTTTCTTTTTGGATTTTTGAGGATATGAATTTCATTGTTTCCGTTTAATATATAAGTTTTATAACAGAGGTGCTCAAACTTGAACTGCTAGCGATCTACCTCAATATTTTCAGACTACTTACGATCCACTCTGAGAGGCTGCAAGTATGTGTGATGCAGGGATGTCGTACATACACGATACCTACCTACCTAGGTAAGGTGTACCGTAGCATATATAATTATTAGCTTTCCGCATAATATACAAGGTGTGGGTTAGGTTTAGTTAGGTTCTTCTCTATAATATCAATAAAAAAACTCATACTTATTCAAAATTGCCAGTTTATTGGTTGTTACAAAACAAAAGAGTTACATATGGTGTTAAACTTAACTAAGGAGTGACTTTGGATGTTGAAGCGTGGCACCGCATGTCCTCAGCATACTTTTCAAAAGTTGGTACGTAACCAGTGAGTGCTAATCGCAAGCATGATGACATATGATCGTCAGTTAGTCAATTGCAATATTTTGACTTAATTATCCTCATTTCAGAAAATGCAGACTCGCACAAGTAAGTTGACCAAAACATTGCCGTCAGTTGAAGGGTGATTTGCCTTAGATTCGGATATTTATCTTCAGATATAGAACACCAGAAATTTGCTGTACCTTTGAGATGTATATCTGATATAATCTACACCAACTCATTTTCAACAGAACATAAGTTCATATTAAACTGACTTGCTATTTTAGTAGCTAATTCTTCAATGTTTTAACATGAAGAAGAATAACTCGTAAATGATGCTATATTTGCCAATTTACTGCATACTATCCCAAAATATTTCATAATTCAGCCTCATACGTATCATAATTCAACTGAGGAATCCTTGCTTTCAAAGACGAAAAATGTTTCAGATCCTTTATTTTCAGTTGATCTATCATCTCAATAAATGTTTTTCCTTCACCTTGAAGCTCCAAGATAATGATATTTTAGTGCATTGTGATGTCAGTAAAAAATGCCAAATCAGTCAGACATTTTTCATTTTTCAACATATGAGTGTCATCACCTCTTTCTTCTAGAAAAGCTGTTATTTCGAGCAATAATTCTTGAAACATTTCTAGGATTTTTCCGCGACTCAACCACTTGACGTCCGTGTGAACAACTAAATCAGTGTGTTCAGCTGACTCCTTATCTTCCAACTGCTAGTTAAAGATACGCCGTTGCGAGCTAGGTCCATAGAAGGAATTCACAATTTTTGTTGCAATAATTTCCTCCGTGGTTAAAACTTTTGAACACAAAACTTGTTGATGTATAATGCAATGGAATGAAAAAAATGAAGGGATATTTTCATTAGCTCGACACAATGCCACAAAAGCGTTTTTGCTTCCAGTCATTGCTGGTGCTCCATCAGTTGTAAAACACACTAATTTATATTGGTGCCTTGTAGTTTTTCACAAAATTGAAGAAAACTTCATATATATCTTCTCTACGGTTCTTCGCCCTCAGAAGTATGATTGAATACCATCCGAATAAAAATAGACAGCTGGGCAGTGTTTGTCATATCGGTGGATTCGTCGAACTGTAAAGAAAAGTATGTATATTTCATGATATCGTGTTTAAGTTTATCTGCCATGTCCTGACTCATGACTTCAATACGCCTTGTGACAGTTGGACGAGATAACTGAAGTTGAAATTCTCTTATGGCAGACATGATATCTGTTTTATTTAATATATATATATATATATATATATATATATATATATATATATATATATATATATATATATATATATATATATATATATATATATATATATATATATATATATATATATATATATATATATGCTTCTCGTTTCCTATATATTCACTCTATATATATATAAATCTTTTTCATGGTTTTATGAACCGTTTTATGATGCCTCTCTAAGTTACCAAGCTTAGGTATTGCAACAGACTCAAGAAAAATAAGACAAATGCACTTATCCTTCACCATACAAAAGAAAAATTCTTCGTTCTAATCCTTATTAAAATGATACGTTTCAGATTTCTTCGCGGCACTCATTTTGTACTATTTAATAATAAACTCTGTATCGACGTAGTAATGCCTTCAAGTTACAATTCAGAATGACTCGAATTTCTGCAGGCGCAACATTTATATTGGCGTGAACGAAAGTCCCAAATGTTCACGTCCAACGCGCCGCACGAAAATTTCCTTTGATAAAGCTGCCTTTTGCCGCTAGAAGAGTGTTATTTTATATAATAAATCTTTGTAGTTTAGTCATTAAAATTTTTTCCTTCTCGAGATCTACTCAAAAAGCACTCGCGATCGACCGTTTGAGCACCCCTGTTATATAGTATATATAAGTATAATATCTATATGAGTAAGTTCGTTTCCTGTATTTGACCACTTGAAAATGACTTGACGGTCGAAACCAGTCGTGTTTGTGAAAATAAAGTTAGGGAAAGTGTAAAATTTAGTTGTCATCTTCGTTGAGAATGAATTTCCATAAAATAAATGAAGCATCAGTATTACTCATTGAAAATTGACTTTTTAACGTGTAATTATTCGTCAATTTTTTTTTTCGTTTGAAGTCTTCGAAATCCGCCATAATGATTCAATATTCCGATATGTTGGATGCCGATCTTCCTGGATAATCTTACGCATAGCATCCACATTTTTTTGGTGCACTTGCTCTTGGATCGTCTTTAAGCGTAACCCTTTTGCGTTCAAATTCTCAATACCAACGGAAAACTGTTGCCTGGTGTTGTGCTTCAAAGTCAGAAACAGAAACCAAATCGGCAACGTTATTAAGCGATAATACTATTAACGGTTTAATTCCATTATTTAAATAACTTTTTAACTTGGACAGTATGTTGTGGCTAAAACAAAGCAGGAATAGAACTGACATTTTGGATTTATATTAACATATCATAGAGTTCCATTTTTAGTACTGTCAGATGATTAAGGATGTCCTCTATGTCCCAGCATGTAAAACATAAACATTCCCAGTAGTATTTATGAAACACTAAGAACGAAAGATAATGTTCGACAAGTGAGGTCCCTTTTTACTTAATACCTTATTCTAGTCGTCGATGTGAACTGGCTTTCATTCTTTCCAGTATGGCTGTTTTGACTCGTGCTGTGACTTAGAAAAACTTTTGCCCTTTGTATCCCATTTCTACATTTCTGCTGAATATCTTCAAATGGAGAGGACCAGACCCTCAGAAAGGTTTTCTCACTCCAACTGTACGGTGAGGCCTTACACAAAAATTCAATGCTTAGGCATATGTGTTGCCGTGGTGAAAACTGAAAGAAAAAACTAATTATTCGTACAAGCTATTCCTAAAATGCAGAGTGCCTGTGTACCATGTACATGACACATACAAATTTTTTTTTTTTTTTTTGAATTGTGGAGGCCGTTACTTGATGTAGATCCATGATATAAATGAGATAAAAACACAAGGTTTAACTTTAATCTACACTTTATTTGAAAAAATTCGACGACGTTTCGCTGACACAGCAGCTTTATCAAGAATGAAAAATAGAATGAAGAATATGGTATTATAAACAAATCGTAGAACAAGTTGGATGAATAACAGGAAAATCCACACCGAGCCATTGTACAGTTAGTATGAAAGGTAATAAAACTAATTAAACAAGTTAAGTAGGGTGAGTAATTCAAATCTACCTGTTCATTCAAAAGCTTGTCCGAATGTTTGTATCTATTTATTTCTAATGCTTCTAGGAGATCTAATTTTGAATTTTTGATTTTATATGTAATATGTCAAAGTTTTTATTGAATGAATGGTTTTCTTTTATTAGGTGGTTTGAATAATTTGAATCAGATTTATTTTTATCGAAGCTACGTTTATGTTCAGATGTTCTTATGCCAAAACTCCTATAGGTCCTACCGATATAAATTTTATCACAAGAACCGCAATTGAGTTTATATATTCCTGATTTACTTGATTTTTCAACACGAGATTTATTATTTTTAATATGTTTACCTAAGTTATTAGAAGTTTTGAAAGCTATATTAAGATTTTGTTTGACGAGAAAGGATTTAATATTTGTACTTGCAGAACCGCAGAATGTTAAACTGTTGAATATTTTATAGTCTTTATGAATAGGATATACTTCATTTATTGCTTTCTGATAGAGTTTTTACGAATGATTAGATCTATCATATCCGGATTATATGAATTATTAATGGCTATCTGTTTGATGATGTTTAACTCTTTATTATAATCTTCTACTGATAAAGGTAAATTGAGTAACCGATGTACCATGCTGTTTAAAGCTGCAACTTTGTGTTGAATTGGATGTAATGAGTAGTTATGTATAATTGTATCAGTATGTGTTGGTTTACGAAAGACCGAAAAACATGATTATTATACCGAGTTATTGTACAGACTTCATCCACTTGAATTCGATTCATTAGATTACAATAATAGATTCAAAATTAGATCAATAATACATAATAAATATACCATCCAATACCGCAAATTAAAGTTTCTCGTGTCACGAAAACCGAAACCTACTCCACGTAAAACTAAATTTTCTGACCATAAATTTTTGATAGATTCGTTAACCTTTCTGATACTAATTTCACAACTGATGAAACAAATCTCTTGGAGAAAGGTTTCAAACACAATATTAAATCAAACAAGATAAAATCTGATTTAGAGGAACTTGGCATAGATACTGAAATTTCTCTGAAAAATATTCCTAATAACACTCACCTTAAATATTTAGCATCTAACATTATAAAAATGAATCATTAGCTGACTTCAAACCGAGTAAAGAACAAAATATTTTAAAGGCCATCAAACAAAAATCTCAACTAAATGAAGTTATTTTTACAAAAGCAGATAAGGGTAATACTGTTATTGCGTTAAATAAAAATGACTACCTATTTAAAACTCTAAATTTCATTTCGTCCGGAAACTATACAATTTTAAACAAAGATCCAACTATTAAATTCCAGAAAATATTAAAATTGCAATAAATGACGCAAAATCTTTAATTAAAGCAATAGATAAATACAAATTAATTCTACCAAACCCTCAACCACCTCAACTGTATTCACTCATTAAATTGCATAAAGTAAATAACCCCGTTAGACCAGTCGTATCTTACGTTACAGCCCCAGCCGTGAAATTGTCGCACTACCTTATAGAAATCATTAAAAATTATTGTTCATTCAAATCAAAATTTTCTATAAAAAATTCTTTCGAATTGACAAATAACATAAAAAACGTTAACCTACCACCTAACGCAAAACTTATTTCGTTTGATGTTGAGAATTTATACCCAAGTGTTCCTCCAGGTGATGTCAAAGTATTAATCGAAAACATGTTGAATTCGAATCATGTTAACCACATAATCAAATCAGAAATATTGAATCTGTTGGACGTTTGCATTGAACAAAATTATTTTTCTTTCAACAACATCTTTTACAGTAGTGAAAATGGTTTGATCATGGGAAATCCTTTGAGTCCACTTTTAGCAGAGATTTTTATGAATAATATTGAACAGAAAATTCATACACATCCACTCATTTCCAAATTTCTTTATTGGTATAGATATGTTGACGACATCTTAGTATGTTTCATTGGAACTACTCGTCAATTAGACTTATTTGTTAATTTCATTAATTCCATCCATTCGAACATTAAATTCACGATAGAAATTGAACAGAACGATTTCATAAATTTCTTGGACTTAAAAATCACTAAACAAAATAATAATCATGTTTTTCGGTCTTTCGTAAACCAACACATACTGATACAATTATACATAACTACTCATTACATCCAATTCAACACAAAGTTGCAGCTTTAAACAGCATGGTACATCGGTTACTCAATTTACCTTTATCAGTAGAAGATTATAATAAAGAGTTAAACATCATCAAACAGATAGCCATTAATAATTCATATAATCCGGATATGATAGATCTAATCATTCGTAAAAACTCTATCAGAAAGCAATAAATGAAGTATATCCTATTCATAAAGACTATAAAATATTCAACAGTTTAACATTCTGCGGTTCTGCAAGTACAAATATTAAATCCTTTCTCGTCAAACAAAATCTTAATATAGCTTTCAAAACTTCTAATAACTTAGGTAAACATATTAAAAATAATAAATCTCGTGTTGAAAAATCAAGTAAATCAGGAATATATAAACTCAATTGCGGTTCTTGTGATAAAATTTATATCGGTAGGACCTATAGGAGTTTTGGCATAAGAACATCTGAACATAAACGTAGCTTCGATAAAAATAAATCTGATTCAAATTATTCAAACCACCTAATAAAAGAAAACCATTCATTCAATAAAAACTTTGACATATTACATATAAAATCAAAAGTTCAAAATTAGATCTCCTAGAAGCATTAGAAATAAATAGATACAAACATTCGGACAAGCTTTTGAATGAACAGGTAGATTTGAATTACTCACCCCTACTTAACTTGTTTAATTAGTTTTATTACCTTTCATACTAACTGTACAATGGCTCGGTGTGGATTTTCCTGTTATTCATCCAACTTGTTCTACGATTTGTTTATAATACCATACTCTTCATTCTATTTTTCATTCTTGATAAAGCTGCTGTGTCAGCGAAACGTCGTCAAATTTTTTCAAATAAAGTGTAGATTAAAGTTAAACCTTGTGTTTTTATCTCATTTACATACAAATTCAATAGGAGTGTGAAGAAGTTTTCGAAATTTTCTTCATTTGTAGGCATATGAAATTATGTCAAGAGAATAATAGAAAAATACACTAGTGTATTCTCTCATGCTGTCGCTATCATATTGGGACCTCCTAAAATAAAATGAACTCAGGTAAATTTCTAATGAGTATTATGCAGTATATTATACTAAGAACATACGTACCAATACATAACACATGTTCCGACTTGGCAGGAGATATAAACCACCAATGCGAGAAAATGTATATTATTGTGAAAATCATTTTGATGTAAGTGAGATTAAGTTATAGAAATATTAATTTGATTCTTTGATATATTATTAAAGTCCATTTGGAAAAGGTGTAGAGTAATAAATCACTAGGTAACAGGGTGACCATGGGCATGCGCTTACTGCTCAGATTTTAGCACATAATCGAATATCGCGTTGCAGCAAATGTGCAGGCTCCGGTATAACTATATTATACTAATGAACTGTATCTATTCCAGGTAAAATTTCAAATTATTCTACGATATACTCTGTTGTAAATAATGAATGACCATTTTTCTATACGATCCTTGAAAATTTGTCCTGTTTGTACTTATTGTGTAGACAAATCGAATGTAATATTTTACTGTTTGTAGAGAAATCATTCTATACCGTCACATGAGTGTATCTATATTGTCTCGATAAACTACTACGTACTTGACAAAGCGTGAAGATATAATTCTTGCCATATCCGTTTATATTCCTTGAAATTATAATAGAAAGATATAATCGATAAAGGGTAGTCAACTCCAATCTCTTAACTGGAAAAGTCGAAGAATCACATAAATGATAATATATTCACAACCACCTTAGTGAATTAATGATCACCTGTCTAAGAATTAATCCTATTCATGCATTATTAACAAAAATTTTCCATAATATACCGAAATACATGAAGAGATGCATTTAGATTACTTACGTGTTGACAGTGTTCGAAGTGACCGCCAAAGATTCGTCATCATTCAGACATTACTTAGCATCCAATGATATTGTTCGTGTGAATAGTGTGAATCTAAAACACAATCGAAAACTTGTCGAATTTTACTTCAGTTAAACGAATATCAAAGTCCCGTCCCGTCATCCCTAAGTGGTACGATACTTATATTGAATGTTTATGATGGTTTGAGGCAAAGTGGTTCAACAGTCGATATAAATGTGTTTGTTGAAGTTTGAAAATTTCGATGGATTCTAAGGAATCTAATTTTCGTTCTTTTGGTTATTCCTTATTTATTTTATTTGAAGTTGATTCTCTAATTATTGTAATCTGATTGATGCTCTTTGTATCTAGTTTTGAATGAAAGACCAGTCTGACCTATATAGACGCCTTTTAAATCCATACAAGACAACTCGTAAGCTCCAGAATTGTTAAATCTATCAGTTTTAATTTACTATTGAAAAATTCTCGAGAGAGTTTCATGTGGGTTTTCAAACTTACTTTTTTATGCTGCTTCGAAATGACATTTGCAGTATTTTCGCTGATGGGCCAAATTATGTTAATGAAATGTATTTATCTGTTTCAGTTGATTCCAAACGTGGAAAAATATTATGATATGCTATTTGTGTTTGTTTCCTTCTGATTATTATTATATTTGAGGCATAACCATTGTTCTTAGCTATTCCTTCAATAGTTGACACTTCCCTGGACATATTTTCCTCGTTTAATGGTAGAGATAAAGTCTCATGAATAATTGAATTAAACGAAGCGTATTCATGAGATTTTGGGTGTTTTGCGTCATAAGGGATGCAAATATCAGTAAAGATGAGTTTTCGATATATATCATAACTTAGTGTGTTATTTTTATGAGTGATTGTTGGGTTTAAAAAGTTCAAATACGTCCAAGGAAGTGTCAACTATTGAAAAAATAGCTAAGAACAATGGTTATCCCTCAAATATAATAAACGGAATGATCAGAAGGAAATAAACACAGAGAGTATATCATAATATTTACGTATAGAATTAACTACACTCGGAGGCAAAATTAGCGGAACACTCGAAAATTTAACCAAATTCGAAGTCCGATATTTTTCCTAATTCTCAACCGATTTAGATGACTTTTTCGGCAAGTTATAGATCAACTCTTTTGCTTTGTAGAAATTATAAGAGAAAACAAAAAAAATTTGAAAAAAATTTTATACGGGGGCAAAACTAAAAGTGTTTTTTTTGTCAAAAATTCGTAACACCCTGTGGAATTTCGTGGTCCGAGTTGAAACGTACAATATCATGGTCTGTCAAGACACATCTTCCTACAGTAACGCCCTTCTTGTTTTATGCATTTATCTCTATTTTTACAAGAGATATCCAATTTGAAGCGAAAAGTCACAAATTTCAAGAATTTATTTTTAATCTTGCGTAGGTGCATAACATCGGAGGTTAGCCAAAAAATAAAATCAAATTTAGAGAAGCGGAAATCTAACGAAATGACAATTTTTGAAATTCACTGGCCAATTTCACGCTCCGGGAGAACTCGAAGTACACTGGAAAAATCGTTGATTTTGCACATTTATTTTTGAATTTTTTGTGTGACACTCTATAATAATTATCATTCCTGTCCAAAATTGAGAGCAGGTGTGTATCCTGGCGATACACTCGTGAAATGAAATGAACATGTTGAGAAAAATGTTCATGATGACCCACAAAAAAAAACATTTGATTTTAGTAGCGAGTATGACCCCCCCGAGCTCTTATTACAGCGCGCATACGATTTCGCATACTCCCAATGATGTTGCCTATCATCCGTTGAGGTATGTTGTCCCACTCTTCCCCAAAGCCAATGTCAGCTCTTCAACGTTGCCTGGATTCCGTTGTCGAACCCTTTTTCCAAGAATGTCCCAAACGTGTTCGATCGGGTTTAAATCCGGTGACCGCGACGGCCAGTCCATTTGTATGATCCCAACTTCATTGAGATATTCTATCACTATGCGCGCAGTATGAGGGCGCGCGTTATCGTGCATAAAAAGGAAATTTTCCCCTATGTAAGGAGCAAAAGGCACAACATGGGGCTCCGAGATTTCTGTTATATACCGATGGGCATTAAGTGATCCATTGCCAATAATCTCCAGTTCTGTTCGTACTCCCAAGCATATGCCACCCCATATCATAACTGAGCCTCGACCGTATTGCTCAGTTCCTGCGAAGTTCGCTTGATTGTACCGTTCCCCTCGATGCCTCCATATTCTATCTCTACCATCCACGAAATTCACACAATATCGGCTCTCATCACTAAATGAAACTCGTCTCCACTGATTGATTGTCCATGCTACATGCTCCCTAGCAAACGCCAATCTTGCTACCCGATGGGCTCTATCGAGTCTTGGTGCTCTTGCTTGCGCGTATGATCTCAGACCAACTTCATTTAATCGTGTTCTGTCTGTCCTCATACTGACGTTAATGTTATCTACTGCTTGTAAAAGGTTACGTGCCTGAACAGCAGTAAGACGAGGATTTCTTATGGTTTGATTGACGATGAAACGGTCATGTATAGCGCGGGTTGCCCGATTTCTTCCTTGTCCTCGCCTCCTCACGTACAATCCAGTTTCCCTGTAACGTCGGTAGATTCGATGGATAACCGACGTCGAGACACCCAACATGGTACCGACTGAGCGGTAGCGCCCTTCCTCGATCAATGTAACTGCCCTTGCTACTAAGGTTGGTGGTAAATCTCTCAGTCTGAATGAAAAATACCGTTTCGAATCGCAAACAGTAAAAGAATCACAAAACACCGCAACCGATCGAATTTGTATCAAATCAAATAATGGAAAACTCTCATTCTTTAAACAAGTGCAAATGTTATCTCCTATGAATTCCTAATTTTCACCAAATTAACCAAATTGTCATCAATAACTAATGCAATTCGAACATAAAAATTGCAAACGACAATATACAAATTGATTCAATGGAATTTCTCCAAAATGGTGATTTTCCACTTGAAATTAAATATATTTTGCGAAAATAGAGATAAGCGCATGAAACAAGAAGGGCGTTACTGTAGGAAGATGTGTCTTGACAGACCATGATATTGTACGTTTCAACACGGACCACGACATTCCACTGGGTGCTACGAATTTTTGACAAAAAAAACACTTTTAGTTTTGCCCCCGTATAAAATTTTTTTCAAAATTTTTTTTTGTTTTCTCTTATAATTTCTACAAAGCAGAAGAGTTGATCTATAACTTGCCGAACAAATCATCTAAATCGGTTGAGAATTAGGAAAAATATCGAACTTTGAATTTGGTTAAATTTTCGAGTGTTCCGCTTATTTTGCCTCCGAGTGTACTAGAGGTAAATACATTTTGTAACATATTTTGGTTCTATCAACGAAAAGATGGCAAATGTCATTTCAAAACAGCATAAAAAAAGTACCTTTCAAAATCACATAAAACTCTCCCAAAAATTTTTCGATAGTTAGGATAAAACTGCTAGATTTAACAATAATGGAGTTTACAAGTTGTTCGGTATTGATTCTGAAGGCGTCTATATATGTCAACTGGTCGTTCATTCAAAACATAGATACAAAGAGCATCAATCAGATTACAATTACAAGAGAATTGACGAATCTATTTTCGCTTCACATTGTATCGAAAATAAAGTGCTGTAACTAGGGCGGTGCCCTCGGTGCTCAGGAACAGGGCGCAGAAATGACCAGACCAGTATCTAGTTTTGTTTCCTACATGTTAGTTAGTAGGTATATCTTGTTTTATTGTGAATAAGGTGTAAATGCGCTCTACTGTGCTATCTATATCTATATGGCATTTATCAAGCGATCTTGAAACAGCAACACTTGTAAAGGTGAATTTATATTTGTCTGATGTGTCGTGACGTGACGCGTCAGAACGGTATCGGCGTAACGTGTTGTGATGACTTATATATGGAATCGATACAGATACCCCAAATCTGGCGTGTGCGAAAGATTCTAACTACCAATATTATAATGCGGAAACAATCGCTACAGCTAAAAGCATAATGGACCCAATAAATTATAAATTCATAGGTACTCTGCAAATTTGGGGTTGAATTTTGGAATCTCTAGACAGATTGAATGTAGCTTTATAGTCTGAAACCATTACTATCAACAAATCCTCTGAATTAATCAAAGGATTAAGAAGACAGATTCAGAATATTCGCGAGACTAGACATCGTTTTCGAAAAGGCGAAAAGAATTTCTGAACAATGGGACATTGAAGACAATTTTCCTGAAAAGCGACGAAGGGGAGTAAAAAGACACGATTTAAGTGAAAGTTCAGACGTCAGCTACTATAATACTCAATAATCAAATTTAGATGAATGAAGCAATAGATACAATAATTTCTGAATTGAAATGGCGATTTGAAAAACTACGTAACATACACAACTCATTCGGTTTTTTGACCGTAAAACACATAACTACATATTCGGTTGAAGAACTAAAAAAACATGCAGCTGATCAAATATTCTGTATATTTAAATTTCGGGCTGAAATAGAAACTTTGAAGAGTCAAGTTGAGGGGACTACATTATTTGATAAATGTGTCAGTCAAGTATGGGTATTCTCAAAGCTATAGTGAAACTGGATTTAAAGTAAATGCTTCTCAGTGTAGAAGACGCTATAATGATATTTTTAATTATGTCAGTGATTGTAGCTTCCTGCGAGAGATCATTCAGTAAGCTCAAATTAATAAAGACGCTCGACGATTGGCCACGAAAGATTATCTGGCCTAGCGATTTTGTCGATTGAACGTGATATAGCACGGCTCCTGTAATATGACAATGTAATCAAGGACTTCGCAATGAGAAAATCGTGGAAAGTAAATCCTTAAGTAGGTAACTGTCCTGTTATTTGTGATTACGGTTTACCTTAGTTTTGGGTCTTCACTATCGAGTTCTTTCTGTAATTTCTATGTCTGAGCAAATATTTTAAAATATAAAATTTGTATCCTCAAGAAATCTGCTAAATACCTCTACAAAAAAATAGACTTATTTTTATTCACATTTGTTCATTTCATTGTCAGAGCCTGGTTAGAGCATTTTTCAAGGGCGCAGTTTTGAAAGCTTGTAGCGGGCGCATGAAAGGCTAGTTACGGCACTGCGAAAATGACCATCTTTCTCCTCCCATATATCATCTTCAAATTATTCACAGAATAAAGTTAGATTTCTTAGAATTCATTGAAATTTAGAACTCCAACAAACTCCCCATAGAGATAACCTTCTGAACGATCAGTATAATAATAATAATAATAATAATATTTATTTATCCTACAAGATACATCGGTATATAGGACATGTCATGAGAGAGTATCATCCTCCATAAATTCTTTAATAGAATAATATGCCTTTCTCAGAAGAAAAGACTTAAGAACAGATTTGAACACTTTTGTATGGTGAGGTAAAGTATTGAAAAATGTGATACTCTGGTATGTTGGAGAGTTCTCAAATTTTGAAGTACGATGTTTCGGCAAGAGAAGAGTTGACTGACTTCTAGTTGCATAATCGTGATACATAGAGAGTTTCGAAAAGTTAGCCTCATTATCCTTTAAATACACTAAACATCTATAAATATACACACATGGAAATGTCAAAATGGCATTCTCAATGAAAACAGGTTTACATGACATTCTGGGGTTTATATTGAACATTATTCTCAGAATTCGTTTCTGAAGAATGAGAACCCTATTTACATCCACTGAATTCCCCCATAATACAACATTATAAGACAAATGACTATGAACAAGACTGTAATACACTGTCATCAGGGACGTAACTGGCAGCGAATCTTTTATTTTACATAAAGCAAAATAAGCTTTATTCAATTTCCTACACACATGCTCAACCTGTTCTGACCATGTCAGTCCACTGTCGACATGAATACCAATAAATTTTGTGCATGATTTAGATGTTAAAGCACTGTCCACAATCAGATGTCTCTCACCAGCATTTCTCAAACCAAAGAACAAACATTCAGTTTTACCAACATTTAAAATTAGAGCATTATCATGACACCAACAGTTGAAAGAGTTAACAATTTTTTACAAGCACTTGCCAGCTCCTCAGGACTCCGCGCTGTGACATCAAATGAAGTGTCATCAACAAAAATAATGATTAGCATTAATATCTCTACTATAATATGATCTGGTAGATCATTAATGAAAAGAAGAAACAACAAAGGTCCCAGCACGGACCCTGAGGAACCCCAAGTTTACATTGTAATCACTGGACCAACTGTCCTGTACCTTAACCCGAAAAACTCTGTCTGACAGGTAACTTTTTATCCAATCCAGAAAAACACCTCTAAATCCTAAGTTGTACAGTTTATTCAGAATGAAATTTAAGTTGAGGGTATCAAACGCTCTGGAAAGATCAAAAAACTGGCCTGCTACATATAGCCCCTCATCCAGGCTTTTATAAACATGATCTACGAAAGAAATCGCAGCTGACTGCGTAGATCTGCCTTGCCTGTAACCATGTTGACAGTCTGTCACAAGCTTGAACTTATTTATGAAGTCCATCATCCGATCAAGAACAATCCTCTCAAACACTTTAGAAAACACACTCAAAATAGATATAGGTCTATAATTGGCAATATTACTGGTGTCGTTCCTTTTGAATACTGGAATAACAGTTGATACCTTAAGTGCAGTTGGAAACTTACTTGTAGAGATAGAGAGATTTAGAATGAAAGACAAATGGGGAGCAATCTGCTCAGCTATACACTTCAAAATTTTTGAAGAAATACAATCAATACCAGTACTTTTTTTTGATTTAAGTAGTCTAATGGTTGATATAATCTCACCTTCCGTAACCGGAAAAAAAAAAGAAATTGCAACTTTTCATTATTGACGATGTGCAGCATTGTGAAATGTTATTCCCGAAATGCTGATGAAGACATTTGTTATTTACTGATGAGAAGTATTCTCCAAACGCTGATACAATCATTTTAGGTTCTGAACAGATTACACCATCAATACATAATGAAAATTGGTTTTTATATGACGACGATTTACCTAATTCTTCATTAACAATGCTCCATAAATTTTGTATTCTTGTTGTTGTATGTAAACGGTTTATGTACTTTTCAACTTCAGTTCAATACACCTTGTTGTCAGCTGAAGATGGTCGAGAGACCGAAATTGCAATCTTGATTTTCAATAAATCTCTTCTGCAAGATGATAGTATTAATATACTGACGTTGCATTCTACATAAATTTATGATCACTTTATGTGGTTCGAAAACTCGAAATTCAGAGATGGTTACATTAGAATTAGTGATGACGTTTAACTTAGAACGTGAAATCAGACCTGACGAGGACATAAATTCTTAGTAGGTTCCAAAGATGATATGAGATCAGTATTGATATCTTTGAATAATACCTGCTTTTATCATAGTTTTTACCTTTTGTCTGCACCCTTATAAATTTTGTATCTACGTTTATGTATTTATGTTTTTTCAACTTCAGTTCAATTTGTTGTCAGCTGAAGATGGTCGACTTCTTCTTGACCTCTTCTGATAAAAACAACCTGCTGCAGGGAAGTTGATCGCGGAAATCACTTGTTGGTTGACTTCTTCAACGTGATTATATTATGTTTTTCGATAAGCGGATTTTTTAAGTTGACGAAGTATATGTGCCTTATGAGAATAGAGGAACATAGGGCCCTCCGTTCGACTCTATTCAACTCTCTACACCTTACTTTTCTTATATTCACTTTCGTTTCTGACGCAATTCATCTGTAAGAGTGAATTCTAACGTAAGGAAAATTCAACCAAACGGAATCGCTGGAATTCATGTGAGACCGATTGGATTTGGAAAACAGGAGACCACCATAATATCTTCACATGAGGTCAGCTAAAAATCATTTGTCTTTTCTTTCTCCGAGTGGTGAACCCCACATATTACGCCATCGATTTCGTTCGTTAACGGAATGTAATCCATCTTCAACTATAGTTGTCATATTTTCTTTGGTTGATATTTCATAAATTCATCAGTATTCTCATATACCTTCAAATTTGAAGTTTTCGTATAAAGATTACTCAATTCTTTTTTTTTGATTACTTTTTACTAGAAATAACTGCACCGTATTGTAACATAACTGTTTAACCTATGTAAACGCATATAATTTTATACGCAGGCCCTGAATAACTTTTTTTGTGTGAATTCAAATTTGAGTTTAAATAGTTTTCCATATTGTTGCGACGAAATCCTTACTGTTCATTCATTATCTGATTGAATTGAGTATATTTTTCGTGATTGAGAATTTGTTTACCTTCTTTTTCATAACAAAAAGAAATAAAAAGTTATAAACAGGTCATATCTGTTTATAGCTAGGTAAATTTACTTGGCGTTCAAAGATAATTTCTCTAAACCCACCCCACTCTCCACTGACGGGCTTCCTAGTTTTAAGACTGCGCAAATTCAGAGAAATATTCGCCAAATCATTACAGTTTTTCTCTCATTCAAAACTACTTATTTTAAACTGTAATCCTATGAAGTCATTTTCAAGTGGTCAACTACAGGAAATGAACTTACTTATATAACTAGTCTAATTAAAAATTGTGTTGTGGAGAGGTATTAATATCTAGCTGGCTATTAAGGGTGATTTCACTTGGGTTTTTATAAAGTTTATTGATTTCCAAACATTCCAACAGATTCAGTTTCATTCCTTTGCCACCACTCAAGTTGTAATTAGGCTAGTAATATAACTAGTTTCATTTTCTGTAGTTGGCTATTTAAAAATGACTTAACGGTCGAAACCGCTTGTGCTTGTAAAAATAAAATTTTGGAAAGCTTGGAATATATTTAACTTCATCTTCATAGAAAATGAATTTCCATAAAATAAAAAAAGCATCAATATTACTCAGTAATTGGTATTATTTTATCATATTATAATATACTTCCTTCACATGCATCTTTTTATGATCATTCTGACTGGAATATTGCTACATTAATAGGCTCATATTAATGTTACTCAGATTCTCTGTTGTATAAATCACATATTCTCAAAGAAGCGTAGGCATTGTCAACCTCTTAGACCCCAGATAATTACTATGGTCTGAATCTTATCAAAACATATAAAGAAACTGTCTTAGACAGGTCCTGACAGAATCTATGGTTTTTAGTCGTAGAACAATATGAATCGTTGATGCATATAATTTCAAGTCCTGTAAGGAATATACAGAATCGAATGCAATGACTGGTCACTAGCTTATGTAGGACAAACAGATTGAAATTCTGAATCTAGATTCAAGGAACATGTCTCATCAGATAAAAAATCTGCAAATTTCGAACGTATTAAATCTACAAATCACATAATTATATGAGATAATTTAAACATTCTCCACAATTACAACGAATTAACAAACCCAAAATTCACTACTTTCAATAGTAACTAGAATTAAATCATTCCCCACCACTCACATCTAAAGTAGGTGTACTTAGCACATTGTATAATGATAATTGTTAGCTCTAGACACTTGAAAATGGTATAACAGTCGAGACCAATGATGTTACATTTTGAAAATCAGATCTCATTTTATTGATACCATTACATTTACCCTGAAGAAACCTTTCCAATGAGGTTCAACATTATGTATCATGCTATTTGAAGAAAAAAGTTCTTCCATAGCTTTTATTTCCTAAGCAAAATTAAATTATATGCAAGGAATAACTAAAAACAAAAAATGAGGTGCCTAATGAATATTGTCTGATGTTTCACTGAATTCATCCTATTCAAATCCGCACTCTTTATGTATGATTATGATCCGTCCATGTCTTATGCAAAAGATTTGTTTAGATCCTTTGCTACTACTGAAAATTCCAACTACAATTCGTAAACCATCCATGCTCTATGTCAAGGTCAATTAACCCATAACGAATCCCAACGACCTCTTAGAATAGTTAAATCGAAGTGCTGACCATACTTCTGAGAATGAGAAAATCACTTGTATTAGCATTCTAGAACACGCAACGTTTTTGTACAAGTCGATTACAATTTCTGATAGACGGTTACATTTTGGAGTCGGGAGGCCCGGTGTTGGATTCATAAAGGTTTCAGAAAGATTAAGATCGAACTAGTTCGCGAACCACCAGATAGATCTGAATATAGACGTCAAAATATACAGGGAACCCCAGAATAAAATAGTAATAAATGCGGGTGAAATAATCATCACCGAAGTTGAAGACTAAAAGATGATTTTTAGACGATGAAATTTGTAGGTAGGAATTCACAAAGGCTTGAATTCACAAAGGTTTTCTGGTTAAATGCGAAAAAAATTAACCAGTAACAAGTAAAATGAATTCTAAGGGTGTAAAGTACCCCAAAATCTGAAATGAAATCGTGGCAGATCGAACTCAAATAGCGATTGAAAACATTCAATTGTCCAGAGAACGCATGCAGGAATGTTGTTAAATCGAAAATTTATAAATTAGCGAATGGTGGACCGAATAAAAATCTGATTCAACCACACTGAGATTTCTGAAAGTTCAACTTTCTTGAAATGAGCAATATTTGTTTTCGAAACATTCAATTGTGATCTTTTTGAGGTTATTATGAAAAATATAGTTGCTTCAAAATGAAAACCTCCAAGTCCCATGTATTTTTAGGTTCTTGAAACAAAGTTGGTTGTTTCTTATTTCATGGAAATAAAGTAATACTCTTTCAAGGAACATTTCTCTATTTGTAATGGGACATCGCACACTAGACTCTTTAGGTGGTTTCACAAATAAGAATCGAAAATATTCAGGTTAGTTCAGATTAGAATTAGAAATTGGTCAATTCACTATGTTTTCCTACCTTAGCACAGCCAAAGAGGCTCCTATCACACTACAGACTGTGTAATCATGACAGTTCAATAGAACTGTAGTACTGTAGTATCAGTAATACTACATGCGCCTCCCACAACTGATAGCGGTACTTAGGAATTATCTGTTGATACTCTTCCCACTGTGGATGTAGTTTTGGACCGACAACTACTTATTGTAGGT
Source organism: Cryptolaemus montrouzieri (assembly GCA_013387265.2). NCBI lineage: Eukaryota > Metazoa > Arthropoda > Insecta > Coleoptera > Coccinellidae > Cryptolaemus > Cryptolaemus montrouzieri. The sequence continues at coordinate 87,130,264 of JABFTP020000021.1, read as the reverse complement.
GATTCTAGTGCTTCATCTCTTGTGCAAAATCTGTGAAAATTCTAAGAGTATGTCATTGAAGATTTTTACTGAAAATCTTGCTATAAAGCAGTTCAACTATCTTAAAAATAAAAACAATAGAATCTTAGATCGTGTTCTTTCCAATAATGAGTGATATATTTGAATTTGGGAGGCTTTTACTTGGTAAAATTCCATTATCAATAATAAAAAACAAGTATTGTGTTTTGAGGAATTTTACTTAATAATTGCGATTCGTAACGCGATTCACTACACCGTAGCTTCTTGAGACGTATGAATGTACAGAAAATATAAATAAAAATGTTCTTGAGTAATTAAAAGCTTATTGGGTTGCTTCTTCTTAAGTGGTTATTTATGACAGGTAAATCCAATAAAATTAAGGAATAGATTGCTCCCCGAAGAGATTCAATAGAGGTGAAAGGCTTAAATCGACTTGTTCATTGATGAGTCTACCTGAGTGTTTGTATTTATTGATTTCTAAAGTTTCCCAAGAATCTACCTTCCAATATTTATTATCTGTATGCAAAATTTCAAACTGTGGGTCGAAAGAGTGATTATTTTCTAAGAGATGATTCGCGTAGTTTGAATCTGATTTTTTATTTGAAAAACTGCGTTTATGTTCCGATATTCTAAGTTTAAAATTTTTATGTGTTCTACCAATGTAGAAATTATCACAGTCATTGCAATTCAATCGATAAACACCTGATTTATTGTTTTTACCTGGTTTGGTTTTATTATTTTTTATATATTTGCCTAAATTATTATTAGTTTGGAAAGCTATGTTGAAATTATTGCTACTCAAGAATGATTTCAGTTTCTCACTTGTAATGCCAACGTAGGTTGAGGTGTTGAATTTTTGTTTCAATTTATCGACAGGGTAAACTTCATTCAATGCGATTCTATCTTGTTTTTATTTAAAATATTATTTATTAGTTTGGGAATGTAACCATTATTTTGGCTATTTGTTTAATCAAATTTAATTCTTTGTTGAAATTTCTGGTGATAACGGAATGTTAATCAATCTATGAATGAAACTATTGAATGCTGACATTTTATGTTGATATGGATGACACGACGAGTTATGTATTATAATATCTGTATGTGACGACTTATGGTAAATTGCAAAACATGTTTTCCATTTTCATTCAAAATTGTAACGTCTAAGGAATTTATCGAATTATTGCTTTCTATTTCGGTTGTGAATCAAATTTTTGGATGTAATGAATTTATATGATTTTCGAAAATTTTCAACTGTCTGTCTGTTCCTGTGAAGCAAATAATGATATCGTCTACATAGCGATACCAGTATAAACAATATTTACTGAGTGGATGATTATGAATTAATTTCTCTTAGTTATTCATGAATATTTCTGCTAACAAAGGACTTAACGGATTGCCCATAATCAAGTCGTCTTCAATAGTATAATATTTGTTATTGAAATGGAAATAATTTTGATCTAAACAAATTCGTAATAATGAAAGAATATCTGATTTAATGATAGTATTGACATGATTCTTTTCTAATAGTTCTTCAACTAAGTAATACGTATCTTTCGGAGGAATGTTGGTAAATAGATTCTTAACATCGAAAGAAATGAGTTTGGAATTAGGTGGTATAATGGTATCTTTGATATTGGCAATTAGTTCGTATGAATTTTTGACTGAAAATTTAGATTCAAAATTGCAATGTTTTATTAGCAAGTCGTTGAGGAATTTTGAAAGTTTGAAAGAAGGTGCCGTTACATAAGAAACAACAGGTCTAATAGGGTAATTAGGTTTATGAAGTTTTATCAACGAATATAATTCGGGGGATTGTGGAATGGAGTTAATGAATTTATATTTTCGTGGTCTGTAATTAATGATTTTGCTGTTGAAATTATGTTTTATCCACTTTCTGAAATTTTGCGGTAGGATCCTTAGTTGATGTTATATAGTTTCCGGCTGTTAATAATTCTTCAGTTTTAGAAATATAATTATATAGCCGAATATATATATATAACATATATATAAACTATATAACATCAACTAAGGATCCTACCGCAAAATTTCAGAAAGTGGATAAAAACATAATTTCGACAGATAAATCATTAATTACAGACCACGAAAAATATAAATTCATTAACTCCAACCCACAATCCCCCGAATTATATCGTTGATAAAACTTCATAAACCTAATTACCCTAATACATCAGTTGTTTCTTATGTAACGGCACCTTCTTTCAAACTTTCAAAATTCCTCAACGACTTGCTAATAAAACATTGCAATTTTAAATCTAAAGTTTCAGTCAAAATTCATACGAACTAACTAGTCCCAACATTCCTCCGAAAAATACGTATTACTTAGTTGAAGAACTATTAGAAAAGAATCATGTCAATACTATCATTAAATCAGATATTCTTTCATTATTACAAATTTGTTTAGATCAAAATTATTTCCATTTCAATAACAAATATTATACTATTGAAGACGGCTTGATTATGGGCAATCCGTTAAGTCCTTTGTTAGCAGAAATATTCATGAATAACTTAGAGAAATTAATTCATAATCATCCACTCAGTAAATATTGTTTATACTGGTATCGCTATGTAGACGATATCATTATTTGCTTCACAGGAACAGATAGACAGTCGAAAATTTTCGAAAATCATATAAATTCATTACATCCAAAAATTGGATTCACAACCGAAACAGAAAGCAATAATTCGATAAATTTCTTAGACGTAACAATTTCGAATGAAAATGGACAACATGTTTTCGCAATTTACCATAAGTCGTCACATACAGTTATTATAATACATAACTCGTCGTGTCATCCATATCACCATAAAATGTCAGCATTCAATAGCTTCATTCATAGATTGATTAACATCCCGTTATCACCTGAAAATTTCAACAAAGAATTAAATTTGATTAAACAAATAGCCAAAATAATGGTTACATTCCCAAACTAATAAATAATATTTCAAATAAAAACAAGATAGAATCGCATTGAATGAAGATTACCCTGTCGATAAATTGAAACAAAAATTCAACACCTCAACCTACGTTGGCATTACAAGTGAGAAACTGAAATCATTCTTGAGTAGCAATAATTTCAACATAGCTTTCAAACTAATAATAATTTAGGCAAATATATAAAAATAATGAAACCAAACCAGGTAAAAACAATAAATCAGGTGTTTATAGATTGAATTGCAATGACTGTGATAATTTCTACATTGGTAGAACACATAGAAATTTTAATATTAGAATATCGGAACATAAACGCAGTTTTTCAAATAAAAAATCATATTCAAATTACGCGAATCATCTCTTAGAAAATAATCACTCTTTCGACCCACAGTTTGAAATTTTGCATACAGATAATAAATATTGGAAGGTAGATCTTTGGGAAACTTTAGAAATCAATAAATACAAACACTCAGGTAGACTCATCAATGAACAAGTCGATTTAAGCCTTTCACCTCTATTGAATCTCTTCGGGAAGCAGTCTTTTCCTTAATTTTATTGGATATACCTGTCATAAATAACCACTTAAGAAGAAGCAACCCAATAAGCTTTTAATTACTCAAGAACATTCATATTTATATTTTCCGTACATTCATTCGTCTGAAGAAGCTACGGTGTAGTGAAACGCGTTACGAATCGCAATTATTAAGAAAAATTCTTTAAAACACAGTACTCGTTTTTTATTATTGAGTGATATATACTTGAAGATGCTGCGACCCTATTTGACGTGGACTTTTACCATCCTTCTATTAGTTTAATTATTGATACGCAAATTCAGATAGAGCACAATTTGGGTACTAAGCTTAAGACATTATAGGAACTCAGTGTCAAAAAGGCAAACTATCCGTTGATGTACCAGATTATTTTTGACGCGGATTGGTCTGCCGTGAAAGCAAAGGATGATGCGAATGAGGCCTGTAAAGAGATATATTCCTTACTCCAAAGAATTTCTATTATAATAAATATATGGCGGTCTCGTGAAATCAATAATAAATTTAAACTATGTGAACTTCATTCGAACGTCAGAGGAGCGAATTTCCTTTGACCCGAAAAACTTTTGATCCTAAATTGAAAACAAAAAAGGTCACTCGCGCATGATCATGACGGGTGATGGGAGTACTCATGATAAGCCTGAAGATATCGTTATTGCTTTTGTAAAGTTCTTTGATGGTGTCTACGATACAGATGACGGATATGTAATGGATGATCACTGTGAATATGCTCACTGAAAGTTGGTCAATTAGTATTACCAATGAAAATATCATTTTTTCTGGTGAAAAGTAATGTAATAATCCCAGCAGTGGTTCGGATATTCCAAGCTATTTTGTGAAATTCTCTTTGACATATCATCAATGTCGTTTATAAGAGTGTAGTTCACCCATGAGGAAGGTTGCAAAAATTGTATCTATATTGAAAAAAGCGAACCTATGTTAATGAGTAACTACATACCTATGACGAAACTGTCCAACGTTTCGAAGATTTTTGAGATCATTTTATATAATTTCATATCATCAAAAGTGAAATAAAGATTGAACATCAAGGTTATCTCCCTCCGTTGGTAAGTCAGTAGAAGTACTGACTCCCACGCCGAGGGCCCGGGTTCGAATCCCAGGTAAGATATGGATGTAGTATGAATGTTGGTGTGTTTGTCCCACGTATATATATAAAAATCACATTGAGACTGGATACATAACCGATAGGTTGAGTCCATAACCTCCGAAGGCCAGATAACTTGTAATCCTCAGAGGTGGCAGTTATCACTGCAAGGTCTAGGTGAGTGGTTCGGAGTCCACTATAAACTGTAGGTCCTCAGAGAAAAACAAAAACATCAAGGTTGCTTGCTTGATAGATCTCATACAAATAATTTGGCTGTTTGATCCTATTACATAATCGAGATCATGGGCTATGCTGGCTTGCTAGCTGTTATTTATTCAGACTTTCAAAAAGCTTTTGATTGATAGAATCATCGCATTTTGCTGTGGAAGATTAGGTTCAAATTCAACTTCTCGGAAGAATTGGCCACTCTTTTTGAGTCCTACCTAATGGACCATCGGCAGTTCATACATGTTAAGAGTTTTTGTTACATTCAAATTGTTGATATATCTAGTGTTCTGCAGGGATCTAATGTGTCCAGATGGTATGCGGTTAATCGTCTGGACTGAAATATGTCTAAGACAGTTGTGAGTTACACTCGAGAAAAAACGCCACATGCCATAAACGATAGTGTCTTGAAGAGACTCTCTGAAATCAAGGATTTGGGTCCTTTGTTATTCTTATCACTAGGAAGTGAGTCAAAAAAGTTATTTATGTATCTTGCATGGAGAGAGGACAGGAATTGGAGTCATTCTGAATTGTAACTTGAAGGCAATACTACGTCGATACAAAGTTTATTATTGAATAGTACAAAATGAATGCAACGAAGAAATCTAAAACGTATAATTTTAATAACGAGTGGGAGGAAGAATTTTTCTTTTGTATGGAGAAGGATAAGTCCATTTGTCTTATTTGTCGTGCGTCAGTTGCAATACCTAGGCGTGGTAACTTAGAGAGGCATCATAAAACGGATCATAAAAACTATGAAAAGGAGTTTCCGCCACAGAGTGAATTAAGAGAACAAAAAGTACATGATTTTATATCTTGTTTGAAAAAAGAACAAACGATGTTCACGAGACCAGCCAAACAATCAAAAGCTGCTACAATCGCGTCATTTAAAATATCATATTTATTGGCGAAACACAAGAAACCATTCGAAGATAGATCGGTTGTGAAGAAAGCATTTATTGAAGCGGGTGAGACTTTATTTGGAGATTTTAAAAATGAAACAGAAATCATGTCTGCTATTAGAGAACTTCAGTTATCTCGTCCGACTGTCACAAGGCGTATTGAAGTTATGAGTCAGGACATTGTAGATTAACTAAAACATGATATTATGAAATGTACATACTTTTTTTTACAGTTTGACGAATCCACCGATATGACAGACACTATCGAGCGGTGTATTTTTATTCGAATAGTATTCAATGACATGTTGGCTGAGCAAGAATTTCTGACGATCAATGCTCTGAAGGGAAAGAACCGTGGCGAAGATACATATGACGTTTTGTTCAATTTTGTAAAAAACTACAAGCTACCAATATATAAATTAGTGTGCATTACAACCGATGGAGCACCAGCAATGACTGAAAACAAAAACGGTTTTGTGGCATTGTGTCGAGCTAGTGAAGATTTTCCCTTCATTTTTTCATTCCATTGCATTGTACATCAACAAGTTTTGTGTTCAAAAGTTTTAAACACGGAGGAAATTATGGGCATTGCAACAAAAATTGTGAATTTCTACCGTGCTTGCAACGGTGGCTCTATAAGTTGCAGTTGGAAGAGAGTCAGCGGAACACACTGATTTAGTTCTTCACATGGACGTCAGGAGGTTGAGTCGCGGAAAATTCCTAGAAAGGTTTCAAGAATTATTGCCCGAAATAATAGCTTTTCTAGACGAAAGAGGTGACGACACTCAGAAGTTGAAAAACGAAAAATGGCTGTCTGATTCGGCATTTTTGACTAACATCACAATGCACTTAAACACCATTAACGTGGAGATTCAAGGTAAAGGAAAAACTATAATTGAGATGATTAGCGCAGTAAACGCATTCAAAAGTAAATTGCAACTTATGATAGATCAACTGAGAAGAAAGGATCTGAAACATTTTCTGTCTTCGAAAGCAAGGATTCCTCACTTGAATTATGATACGTATGAGGGTGAATTATCAAATATTTTGGGCAAATTCGAAATGCGTTTTTATGATTGCAGTAAATTGGCAAATATAGCATCATTTATGAGATATCCTTTTTCATGTGAAAACATTGAGCAATTAGCTACTGAAATAGCAAGTGAGTTCAATATAACTTATGTACTGTTGAAAATGACTTGCTGCAGATTATATCAGATATACATCTCCAAGATACAGCATCTGATACAAATATCTGGTGTTTTATTTTTTATTATTTAGGGGAAATCGCCGTTCAACTACGGCAATATTAGGGTCAACTTACTTGTGCGAGTCTGCATTTTCTGAAATGAAGATAATAAAGTCGAAATATTGCAATCGACTAACTGACGATCATATGTTATCTTGCTTGCGATTAGCACTCAGTGGTTACGTACCATCTGATGCAAAGTATGTTAAGGACATGCAGTGCCACGCTACAACATCCAAAGTCACTCCTTAGTCAAGTTTAACACCATATGTAACTCTTTTGTTTTGTAAGAACCAATAAATTCGCAATTTTGCATAACTATATGTTTTTTCATTGATATTATAGAGAAGAACCTAACAAAACCTAACCCAAACCTTGACTGAAATAATGTATATTGTTCGGAAAGCTAATATCTATATATGCTACGGTACACCCTACCTAGATAAGAAGGTAGGTAGGGTGTATCTTGTATGTACGACAATACTGCATCACACATACTTGCAGCCTCTCAAAGTCGATCGTAACTAGTTTAAAAATATTGAGGTAGATAGCCAGCATTTCGATTTTGAGCACCCCTGGTCTAGGCAAACTGTTGATGGTACCTTGAGCTCTTCAAATCAAAATCCGTTGAACGAAATAGATCCTGCCGTTGAAAATAATATTTTTCGTTCTTCAACTTTGGTAGTAGAGTTGGGTAAGAGAAAAAGATAAAAGTTATGGCATAATTTCGACGAGTTCTATTAGATTCCGGGAAATTGTTATTTTATTCTGGGAAACCTATTATTTTTTGAATAGTGGAATGTCGGAAGTTTTTGGTTCCAGTAACAAAGCAATTTGAAAAATATCATCAATGAAGCTGCCTAACGAATGATATAGACCCTTAAGAAAAAGTGTTGCCAAAATTCGTTTAAAACATCAAGATACCTTTTCAATGAGGTGTCTCATAATACTTTTACAAATCAACATAATAAAACACCTTTAATACTGATTCAATCTGTACTGTTACTATTCATTCAAAATATATCGGGTTCGAAGGGTTGTTCTAGTATCAAATGATAATATATTTTTGCAGTTGGAAAACCTGTTCCGAAAAAATTATCGACATACCAAACGATTGCCACTGAATCCATATTTTTTTATATGATATTTATTTATTTATTTTTTTTAGCAAACGAATGAGTTGACATGCTTCAAGACGGCATAAACTATAGTCCTCCTCCCTCTAAACAAAATCTGTTTTACGCCGACATTGCCTTCTTCTACAAGGGGGAGTTTAGTTTTTATTGGGATATAATCGTAATATATTGAAGAGAAAAAATTGATTTCTTCATGTTCAAATTTGTGATCAGACCTGTAACCATAAGTAATCTTCGAGTTTAAAAATGCAAATGAATGGTTTTCAGCCGTTTCATACAGTTCAAAATAAAATGTTAGTTTCATAATAGAGATTTTTCCACAAGCAAAATTATTTCATATCCTCATTCATATTCGCCTCTATTGATCTAGAATGGAATGAATATTATTGAAAACTAAATCCAAAATTAAGTAGAGATAACAGATTGAAATTATTGACAGATTTTTTCCCAAGATATTACTCTATCATCATTTCCTGGAGAAATAGGTTAAAAACAAATATTAATATGAAATTATTTTGGAAGAATCAAAGCTTATATATGTCCTGTCATGAAACTTCAATTTACTTGAGTGCCATTATTTCATTTTAAAGATAAAATCTCTATGACCTTTGAGTTTATTACTCTTACACGGCAACTATGGTAACCACCATTGGCAACACGCAACCCAACCAATAGGGTTTGACCTCTTTTATCTTGAGGCGCTAATTACTGTTCGAAAGAATTCAGAACCTGTTTCTTCCAGAGGCTCAGAATAATTCGTGACCTCTGAAAGAACAGAACAGCTGACGAAATGAAGACCTGTGAACTTAGCGTGATCAAATATATTTTGTTCGTATTCAATTTAATTTTTGCGGTAAGTATTTCTATTTGATTTATGCAGTTCACCTGTTGTTGATAGAAATTAATTTTTATTTGGAATTCCAAATCGAAATCAAAATTTTTTTATTTTGGAATAGGAATGGAATCAAAAGTTATTCTTTCTTGGGACTTCATATATTATATATTCATAATTTTTCCAGACATTTCTCTAGAGTGGTCTTTTTTTGTACTCTAGCCGAAACATTCAGGTCGTTTTTCAGATATTCTAACTGACCCAAAAATTCGAAACAATCAGTTAATAGTGAGTTTGTTTCATTTTAAATTTGAGATCTAAAATCATGCAAAACTTTCATCGTCGAAAAATCTTAACATATTCATTAGGTTGAAGGGATTTCTTACATCTTGCTTTTTTATGTTCGATTCTTAAAACTTAAGCCTTTTTAGGGAATTTAGATATTTAATGGAAACAGTTGTTTATAATGAACAATAAAAAAAATTGATCTTAAATATTTATAATAATGGAAGCACCAGTGCTTACTGCTCAAAGTTTCCTGGCTGTATATGATGGCCATGAAGAGTTCGTTCCAGTGAATTCCAGGCATATTTCATGGGATAAGGATCTGGAGAACGTGGGAAAAACGGATCATAATCAATTCCGTGAACTCGCAGGACGTTCAAAGCTGGTTGAATGACATTGGGAAGGAAGTTTTGGTGTAAATGAATGAAGTTTTCAAGGTTTAAAAATTAAAAAATGGTATAATTGTCTATACAATGACTTGAGTGTGCATCTGTCCACTTATTTTCCTCTACAAATCTGAATATGTGCATCTTCCTATATACTAGCATAAATAATTAGGTTCTTTGAGTAAATCGTTGAGAATACCTTCTCCTCTAGGCCTGTATATGCTTTAACTATCGCTATAGACACTAAATCTTGATTTAGTCCATCATAAATATCGAGAGCTAAGTGCTCGAAAAAGATTGCAGATTGATAGCAAACTTCTCAGTGGACCTTGGGCTGCATGTGAGGTGGTGTTCACTTGGAAAGCACATAGAAGATAATCTCGACGAACTGTTTCAACTGCCGTCTTTCTCGAATTAAATTTGTAGTAATATCGCATTATCCAGATAACATATGACTAACTAATCAGTAACGTTATTGGATTTCATATAAATTTAATTAAAAAAATAATCGTTTGAAATCTGCAAAAACAGCGATAAAAGGCACAAAGAACAGTGAATAATACAAGGGATGTCTTTTAAGTTTTGTACAAACAGCTAGAATGAAACAATAGAGAGCTTTTAGAGACTTCATTGTTTTTCGAAGTATTCCACGCGAAGATTTATACACTTTTGTGTTCGTTCAAACCATTTTTGGAAGAAGTTATTGCAATCTTTTGCTGCTACATTCGAAGTGGCCTTTTGGAAGGCATTAACAGTTTTTCTAAAGAAATCTAACCTGACCGCGTAGTCCGTTCTTGATTTTGGGACAAGTCATGGTGAATGATGATTAGCCAATCGTGCTTGATTTCTCCAAGCTTACTAACTACTTGCGGAAAACAAACGGTTATGGACCAATCGACAGTGACTGTTCTTTGATCTTCTGAAGGAATTGATTGGCTCTCATGCTCTGCCTTGTATGTATAAATCCAGCATTTATCGTCACTGACAATGTTGTAAACACTTTTAGACCTTCCAGAAATGAAATGGTCCAATAGGCAGGAACTGTTATCTGATCTTTTAGAGAAGAAGTCTTTTAGACTTTCTAAAGATAGAACTGTCCAGAGTTTGTAGATACGAATTCACCCTTTCAGCTTTCTGTTCTTTGATCAACAGATGGGGTATCCAACGGCAAACTAATCTTTCCACACGCAATTCTTCATGCAAAATTTTTTGTATTGAGGTTTTTGATCTTCCTGGATAGTCTTACCCTGTGGATCCATATTTTCTTGAGTGACCACTGTTTTTGGTGCATCTGCCCTTGGGGTCATTAAGCCTAACCTATTTGCGTATTAATCTTCTATACTATTAGGAAAATATTGAGTGGTGTGTTTCTTCAATGACGAAAACAGAAACCAACGCATCGAGACATTCCTGTTGGGATAATTGATTTTAAAAAAATTGAAAACTATCATAGTTTGTTATGGGTAAAACACAGCACGTATAGAACTAAAGTTTTGGATTTTCATTATCGAATCATAGAGGTTCATTTTTAGTACTGACTGTTGAATAATGGTGTCCTCTATGTCCTAGCCAAAATATAAAAGACATTCCTCGTCAACATCTATATGCTATAACATGCTCATGATTCCAAATCCCCTCAACCTTTTGAGCACAGTGTTCACATAGTTCAGAATAATACCTTTCGGATAATTGCTAGATTTTTCAATTTCTCTTCTCTTCGCTGATAAAGTTTCATTTCCGCACTGAGCTTTCATTAAATCTGAAATACCCTATAATAGCAATATGTAATAAGAGTGATATGATAACTAAAGCGTTTCAAAACTATTTTGGTTAAAATGGTGTTCGTAGGAGAGTGCATCGATAAAACCGGTTGGATTGGTTTTGCTGTTTTTCATTTTTGAATGTTCTTATAAGTTCAAAATAGGTTTTCACGAAATATTTGACAATTTCGAAAATATGGTCCAAACTCAGGTTAGAATGTTTTAAATTCTCATTTTTTGTTTTATGAGTTATAAGTATAACAAGAAGGAAATTTGTTTTTATTACCAACAAATTAAATTAAAAGATCACTGATACCATTCTCTCGAAATTTCGTTTATCATTGGACCGTATGAAACCAAGTACGAAGTTCAAGAAAAATATAAATGGGTCGGTTATTTAGATGTGCAAAATCTAGGAAGTAGGTTAGGTTAGATTAGGAAGTTGACAAACAATTGAAAATGAGTTATTATTTGAATAAATCGAAAGTTTAAATAAATATGTCAGGTCGTTTATTATGTTTTAGTTTTCATGAAATACTGATTTGAAAATTTCAAATCATTTCTATGTGATTGAGTTTTTACTCAATGGGGTAATGCGTAAAACTTTTAAATTATCAACTTTAAGACAAGAGAGGCCATTCTGAATGTGTTAACCTTGTTTATTTTAATGAATGGAGTTTGACGTTCTTTATATATAATATTGAAGGAACGACAAGTAGAACTTATTTCACTCTATAAATATATAAATACTCTATAAAATTTATTGCATTAACTCAGAGACAATTGATGTCGAGGTCTGAATACAGTTTTGGATTTCAATTTAAAAGGTTGTTTGCGATATTTTCATTTATCTGTCCAAAATACCATATGTTGAATAGATAAATTTTTCAGATTTGTTGGTACTGATATTGGGTATATGTGGCTAATGTATTCGCTTTCGTGATTGTTTTCGTTTTACTATTTTGTAAGCTATGTGTTAATGGGTTCAATATAAAATATATTTTATGGGAATTTTGGTGATTGAGAATACATATATAATACTTGCTAGTAAGTTTTCTAAATGTGGTGAAATATATTTTCCCATTTAAGTGGGAAATTAAAACGATATTTGATGGATTACCTCATTTTTCATCATAAATTTCATTTTTGAATGGATACTGTTTATGAATCTGAGAAAATGATCAAAGTTTCTCTGCGTATCGTGTTGACAAAATTGTGTCATCTTCGCATCTACAATCTTTACCAAAAATGAACCGGCAAGATAGAATTTTGTACTTTATTTTCCATGCTAGACAAACATATCCTGCTTCAGAAATTTTGGACTTGCTTTTTGTATGCACTTTCCATCATAAGTTACTATAAAAATAACATATTCGGTTTTGTTTGTTTCATTTATTACGATCGCGCAGTTTTTAAAGTATAAAACATTTGGTAAAATTATTTAAAAAAACGTTGATCAACGCCAAAATTTATCCAAAAACAAATGTGTAAAATAATGATATTACCTATGGTGAAAGATCAAATACCTGTTAACATCAATTTTTGCCCATATTAAACAATAGAATTCGTTACATGTTAATTTTTGAATTATCAAAATCATGAGAAAGAGAAGATAAAAAATATTTCGAATTGAAACGGAATCAGCAATTTTCGGATATTTCTGTTCGAATATTCATTACTTACTTTCATTACTAGGAAACAAAATATAACTGAGATGCTTAGAAGTTCAAGGTTATCATTATATGTCTATGCCTGATACTTTAGAGTACTTTTGTTCAAAAAAGATTATGCTTGAACAATATTTGGTATTGCCTGCATATATTGGTTCATAAGAGTATTGGATATGAAGATATAATCTGCAGATCAGAAATTTTCTTTGTGTAGTTATGTAATATACAGATGGAAACTTGAATTTCACTTTCTCAATCTACAAAAAACTTATCTAATTATTCAAGGTTAGTTGCGTCATAAGAGACAATTATCCCTGTCAAAAGTAGATCAGACTATTTTCACGAAATACCACTTTGGAAGATAACCTCGAAAATTTTGCACTAATATTATTCTCGGAACAGTAAACTTTCCTCTGAACGATTACTCGACTATACGATATTGAAAATTAATTTTATTCTTGAAACAGTGAACAATAACAGGTTAACAAGTTTTTATTTATTTCAGGTGTCTGGAGTTGGGCTCATAGTAGCTGGAGCATGTGTACTCTCGGATGTGGGAGAATTTAGTCATTTCATAGAAGGGCGACTTCTAACACCCCCTGTTGTCCTTATCATTGTGGGTTGCATTGTTTTCCTTGTAGCCTCCCTAGGCTGTTATGGAGCTATTAGAGAGTCCTATACCATGCTGATGGCGGTAGGTTCTGTACACATACAGGTTGTTTCAACGAAAACTGAACAGAGGCTATATCTACCAAGATATTAATTTCTGATCACACCGCATTCGTGTCCCTCTATTTTTCAGTAGCTCACTCTGTATCTTCTACAGTTTTCAATCAAAAATGAAAATTCGTTCACGGGAATGCAGACATAGATAATACCTTCCTTCGAGGTATCACTCGACCCATCTACCCCCTTCCAAATTGTCAAGGGTGATCACCCCTGCTCTATGGGTTTAAATTCGAGATGGGGATGGTACTTAATGATGACTGCCATTGAGCAGGATGGATCTGTTCCATTTTACTTCACTGAAACTTGAATAGTCTCAGGGAAATAGCCTTCCCTATCTTTCAGTTGCTCACCCTGTATCTTTTACAGTTTTCAATTAAAATGGAAATTCGTTTAATGTAGACAAAGGTACCACCTTTCTTTCTTTCCCTATTCAAAATGTTCAAGGATTGCAACTCCCGCTTAGGGGGTTGATATTTCAGGCAAGTGTTGTACCTCAAAAGATGTCCCCCTTGAAACGAAAATTGACCTATTTTTGCGTTTTGATCAGAAATGAATATCTTGGTAGATATAGCCCTTGTTCAGTTTTCGTTGAAGTACCCTGTATATTTATGAATAACGTGAGAGTAAAATTCATAATTTGTTTCATTTAGCGTTTTGTGAAAATTGATCGGATAGGATAATTTTTATAATTTCCTAGAAATTTCAGAGGGAGAAATTTTTTGCGAGATATGACGTCAAAGACCTTTCCTCAAATTACAACGCCCAAGTGCTCATTTTTGTGTGTTTTAATACCCCATAGTAAAGGTTCAAGATGAGTTGTTTCCGAAATATATTCGATATGAATAGGCATGGAGCATTCTCGAAATGAAAACTTTCTAAAATACCACCAACTTTTTCTAACAATACAAAAATTCTTAAAATGGGGAGATAATCATTATATTATTTCGTCATGGATGAGACCTGGTTTCACTTCTCACAAATACACTTTGTTCAGTATCGAAAGTTTATAGATTAATTATAATGATATTGCTATTGATGATTTTTTTTGCGAGTGGCAAGATTTTCATCTCATGGCGAAATTCGATTGTGAAAATACGTCATAATAAAATTATTATCATATTATTTATTTTCGAGAACCATTGTGGTTGCTTCCTATGGAAAAAGCCTGAAAAGCAAAGTTTATGGAACGGAAGTTGGTTACCTAACTGATTTGCCTACAATAACCCCAGAAATTATTATGATTGTGCTCATTTCGAATGTTTGGAATGAATGAAATTTAGTATTCTGTTCTTTCACATGTGGTTCTTTTCCATTCTGGATCATGCAGAGTCGATGACAGGATGTATCGCAAATCAACGAACAAAGCATTTTGTTCACATGAAACTTTGGTTAGAAAGGATATTTTTGAAAATTCAACTTCAAACTTGAAAACATAATTCTGCATGCATTCTAAATTTCATACTTGTCTAGCCAATTTTTTCTGAACCACTGCATTCCGAATTGAAAAAGATATTTTTGTGATTAGAATTACATAAACCCTCGTATATTGTGTCTCCCAAAACTCATTCTCTTTATAGCTTCTTCAGTGGAGTACTCTCCGATGGTTGATACGTTCAGAATTGGCATCAGAAAGATTCATTCTTGAAATAGTAGTATATCTGTCCGAGAGTATCAAATAAGCAGATTCAAAGAATGATCTGAGCCTATTTATATCGATGGAAATAGTCTGTATATCGGAATCAGTTCATCTCAGACCCCAACTATGAAATATCAAAACACAATGGAAAATAAGCACTTCAACATGAGAAAGAAGATTACTATGAGTTGTAAGTGTAATCGAAAACACTAAAAAAAACTCTCTGCTCCCTACTATCCATATACTCTAATGCTAAAATCAATTTCAAATTATGGAATTAGAGTAAATGGATACTGCTCTATACTTTGCAATTATTCTTAGAGCAGTACCCCTTCCCGCTATACTGGACATCGACTACTACCACTGGCATGGTCTACTTTTCGGAATTATTATATTATATAAAATAGACTTAGCTTCGAGTAAGAAGGAAATTTTTATTTTAGTTCAACGAGAAAAGTGAAATTTTTGAGGGCAACGTACTTTCCGATGCTATTTTATATACAGGATGCTCAAAAAACACTTGTCAACTTAATAAAATTAAAGTAAACGTAGTTTTTTTCAAATGCCTTCTTTTTCACTTATTCAGAACCTCATTTTAAATTAGTATTGATTGGTATTAGGTTTCTCTAAACCTAAAATTGCTCGTTTAATCCTTTTCGTGATTTTATCAAAAACCTGCTGTTCTTTCGGAAAATTGAATCATTAGGCCGTGAAACAGAAACAGACATAGTTTCAATTGCGATACTAGTTTGTAAGAGCCACAATGTTCTATGCAAGGTTCTATAAGAAAACGATTTTTGGACAATTTAGTTCCATTGAGTTGACAAGAGATTTTTGAGCACGATGTATATAAAATAGCTATATAATACGTTGCTAAATGACTAAATTACACTTTTATCCTTGAACTGAAAAAGAAAAATTCATCTCACTAAAATCTAAGTAAATTTTTTAGCAAAGAAGACACTATAATTCGGAGAATTTTCATAAAAAGAATCAATTGTGGTAAATTTTAGATCGGACATATTGACACAGAAGATATTCGAAAAATGATGTCCTTGAATTAAATAATTTAAGGAGTATATCATGCTATTTGAAATAGCAAAGTAGTTGTAGACGATTTCCGGTATAAGCTGAAGTGATAGCGCTCTGAAAAGAATTACAAATTGTAGAATAGTATCCTTTTACTCTCATTCCAAAATTTGAAATTGTTCGATAAACCCATTCCCCAGAGTCTTCTAATGGGCTCCTTAGCGCAGACATCCTCTATCTATCTATATTTTCATTTCTAAATCAATTAAACTAAGATAGAATAATCAATAAACGAAAATTATGAGAGTATTGAAGTTTGTTCCACCTGAAGAAGAATACCGGAAATAACAATCTAACAATGTGAATACTACTTAGGAAACTTTTTCGATTGAAAATTAAGGAACGATGTTGTTTATATGAAAGAAATACTTTCAAACTTTTCATGGAATTTTGCTGGGATACCTGTTGGTCAGTGTTGAAATAGAAACCATTTCTTTGAAATGAAAAGAACCTTTCTAGGTAAGGACTGTGAACAATAAATTGTCGTGGACTAGAGTCAGCATCAACTTAAACCCACAAACGGATGAGCATGTGTTTTTGGTGATCTCGTGCACTACACATTACAACACTCTACCATGGGAAACTACTTGTGGCTTAAAAGATCTACAAAGATAGGCTAAGAGATGGATTTAACGAAACACTGCAATTTTTTCTTATTAAGAAGTCATCAAGGTCGTGTATCATTCTACGATATCTGAACATAATCTCTGAAGTAATGACTCGAAAGTATGTACTATATAATTCAAATCGTCTGATACCCTACCAAAATAAGAAATTTAGGCCTTAAACAAATATGGAGCTGAGTAGTTGAATATTTAAAAATTAGCAATATCCTTGAAGTTTTTAGTTACCTATCACAAATGCAAGGATACAATTATACATTAATATTCAAAATTGGACAGAATTAATATAATAATGTTGTTGAGCTTTCCTAATATCCCCGGAAAAATACAAATAGTTATTTTTAATTTAATGAAATCGATATCAATTTATTTGATTAACGAAAATAGGGGTTTATTGAACTTGTAAACTCAACGCTAGCGAAGTTCTCTGACCTCCACTGAAATATTTTTAAAGCCGTATTGATTATTTCTACAATATAAATAATAGTTATCAACAGCGTTTCCAGAAATATTTAGTGTCATGCGACATTCGTCATATGCTTAATGGACTATGCGTTTATGTTTTTTGCCTTTTTCAAATCTACTATTTATTGCCTCTTGATATTCTGATGTTGATAAGAGAAATATGTACTATCAGCAGTAGTTTTAGTAATTTTTATACATTCAGAAACATGCGTTCCGTGAAACTACGGAAAACTATCCCTATGGTTCAAGTTTCTATTCAGTTCTGCATATGAAAATTTATCGAATGCTGTCCAAAAATAATAATTATCGTTCAAAGTAATGGAAATTGTTTGCACTTGCGATTTAACTGTTCCACTCAATTGAGTAATGAACTGATCACAAGTCTGAATGGAAATTGAGTTTCATAAAGTGAAACTTTTGAAAAATCTGTATTTTGTGTAATTTGTGGGTTATAGTAACCTTCTGTTGAAACATGTTGGAATTTTATAAAGGTTTAAACTATTGTTCTGTAGTTATAATGGTTCACGTGATGCTACTTGCCGAAAGCTGCTTAAAAAGGCCAAAATCTCAAATTTCGAAAGTATTTTGCATTTTAGGATGCTCTCAGTGTGGATGATTTTCCACGAATGATAAAATTGTGAATGAAATCATCAAGTGACGAAGGAAAAAGTTTTCCTCGACTTTCATATATTTTTATTGATATTTTATATACATTGAAGAACTGTAAGGGTCCTAAACTGCGAATCAACTAATTTCATTGAAAAAACAGAAACAGAATGTTATACTGCTTATTAGAAAACGTACCCATATGTATAGAGGAATAATGAAGAATGAAAAAATAAAAAATCAGAACCATCTGAAAGTACCAACATTCAAAATGGTGATGCTGCTGAGGCGATATAGAATGAAACAAAGTGAATAATAATCAAACAGTGAATAAGACAAAGAACAGAAATGAAACCGAGAACGATTCAATGAAGAATTTAAATGCTTTATTGAATAAGAGAACGAAACAAAAACAAATTAATGACAGGAAAATAAAGAAGAGAAGTAGATGAATAGAGTAAGAATATGAACAATAGTTTTCAACATGAAACTCCTTTCATGGCGACACTGTTTCAAGAGTGGCTAAATGAAGATATTGTTAGTAATAAACAATAGATATCAAACAAAATTCTGAAAACATGCTGATACTCAGAAAATAACAATACATTAAAAATAAAGAGTTTAAAACTTACAGTAATGACTATATTCAGATAAAATATTGAAATATGAAAGACGAGACTAACCTCAATCATGATACTGAAGATAATCTATTCAATATAGAAAACTGATAAGAGTATAAAACATAGGTCAATAAAGTTCCGGAATGAATCAAAAGCGTAAGCAAAACTAAAAAATTTTAGAAAGTGTTTTAAGCTTGCTCAGAGTGTCCGGCAATTCAGTTATATGTGGTGATTTCAATGTGAATTTTAATACTGATGATGGGAATGCTGGAGTTCTCTGCGGCCTGCTGAGTTCGTTTGGTTATGAGCAGACGATTCATGAGCCAACCAGAGGTGAAAACTGTTTGGATAATATATTTTTAAATTTCAAACCCCATGCTATATATTACAGTGGTGAATACGAACCTCTCGAATCATAATGCTCAAAGTCTTTCAATGGATTTACCTAGTAAGAATGTCAAATTCACTAAATTCAAATATCGTTCTATCACACAAAAGGGGTTGAATGTAATGCATACTATACTTGAACAACTAAATTGGGATTAAATTGAGGATGAGGATTAGGATCCTGGTGAGGCTTTTCGAATATTTCAGCAAAATTTCATTGATTCTTTCTTGATATCGTTTCCTGAAAAGACAGGTTCATGTAATAATAGCTTTCGCAATAATGGGTGGTTCAATCATGATTTGAGGGACGTGCGTGATTAGTTGCATCTTGTGTCTGACTTACTTAATAAGTACGAAACCAATGATCTACTACTTGGGCATAGAAAATTACAAATCGAAGAAAATTATTTTTCAAGGGACAATATTCAACCTTCCTTAGAATTTTAAATATCCTCCCTTGAAGGAGCTAGTTTTCCGATCTACTATTCATAATCACCGTTAACCGGGGCCACCGGGAAGGTCACGAATAGCAACAATGGACTGACCTCGTCAGCATTGTCTACCCATCTGTAACACAAGGCTATGCCGTTACCTACTCATCTCAATTCGTTGGAGCGAACGCAATAATGTAAATATCACTGCGCCCCCCCAACGAACCGAAACAGAGGCTACCTCACCAACGCCCCGCAAAACGGTGAAACCAAAGAGCAGATAAAACTAGAAAACGTTAAGTGGTCACACTAGTTCGATAGCATACCGCCATGCGACACTCACGTATCAGACAGAAGCGGCCGTCTAAGGACGGACGCTCCTCATTTCTATGTGGTTTACAACCAGGCATACACAAATCTCAAAATAAAAAGTTACTATATGCGAGATTTCGCAATGTGTAGACACATCGAAGAAAATTATTTTTCGAGGGACAATATTCAACCTTCCGTAGAATGTTAAATATCCTCCCTTAACCGGGGCCACCGGGAAGTGGTAGTGATATTTACATTATTGCGTTCGCTCCAACGAATTGAGATGAGTAGGTAACGGCATAGCCTTGTGTTACGATTGGGTAGACAATGCTGACGAGGTCAAACGAGACCGAAAGTGCAGTCCATTGTTCCTATTCTTGACATCTGACCGTGCTGTACCACTTCCCGGTTGCCCCGGTTAACGGTCATTATGAAGAGTAGATCGGAAAACTAGCTCCTTCAAGGGAGGATATTTAAAATTCTACGGAATGTTGAATATTGTCCCTTGAAAAATAATTTTCTTCGATGTGTCTGCACATTGCGCAATCTCGCATATAGTAACTTTTTGTTTTGAGATGATAGGAAATGACGTTATTTGTACAGACTGGAACTTCGAAAGGCTAAGGTTACATATAATGATAGGCTCATAAGGGAATCCTCTAATAAAGGTAAAACTTTGTGGGGCATCGCTAATAAAGGGAGAAATGGTAATACTGTCAGTTGTCATAATGCCATAAGTTCCCAAGATTTCATTGATTTCTTTGTGTCGATTCCTCTGAAGATCTTGAATAAAATTACCAAGTACAATATGGACCTTGAATCAACATTCAGGAGAGACGTCAGCTTTCAATTTACTGAGATTTTATATAACGATGTTAGGTTAGGTATATATATATATATATATATATATATATATATATATATATATATATATATATATATATATATATATATATATATATATATATATATATATATATATATATATATATATATATATATATATATATAATTTTGCAGTGCTTGTTTGGTTTGTGATCATTTATGTAATGAATTTTAACGAATTTTTGTTTCAGTATGCTGTCTGCCTCTTGATAATATTGATAGCTGAATTATCAATTGGGATTGCTGCGGCTGTCTATAAAGGAGATTTTGATGTCACAATGAAAAATATAATGAAGGAATCTTTACATTCGTATAACGAGAGTAGAGCAGATAAATTAGCTTGGGACAATATTCAGAGCAAAGTAAGTATAACGAGTAAAGGG
Organism: Cryptolaemus montrouzieri; assembly: GCA_013387265.2. NCBI lineage: Eukaryota > Metazoa > Arthropoda > Insecta > Coleoptera > Coccinellidae > Cryptolaemus > Cryptolaemus montrouzieri. The sequence goes on along the minus strand of JABFTP020000021.1, from coordinate 87,109,029 downwards.
AAACTTATTATCTAATTCAGATAACTAGATCTTTACGTAAGAATGGTAGGTTCTTTTTTTCATTATGTTTTTCATATTTTTTTCTTTGGTCCTATCTTCTTTCTTGCTCTTCTAACTCGATATCTCGTTCGCAGTCGTGTTCACACGGTCCATTTTCTATCCTATTTCTATCATGATAATCTGTCTTAACCCGATCTAAATTATTGACGTTAATAGAACAAAAAGAACTTCGATTCAACACATTAATTCGCCATTCAAATTCTTTCAAATAGATAGGCAACCTCTTGTGCTTTTAATAATATAAGTCCATCTGAAAATAATTATTCTGAACAATTGTTAGGGACGATTGTCATCCTATTTTTAGCCAAAACGTTCATATAAACATAGATCTAGAAATGCTTCCTTTTCATACAGGATGTCAAACTTATACTAAAAATAGTCTGGTAAATATACCTCAATAATATATAAGTCGATTTTGTTAGTGATATTGAAGGTGACAAGAGGTTAAACCTATCCTAATTCGGTTTGCACAAAAATATTCGAAAATCGTTCATTTTCAATATATACAGAATGAAGAAAAGTTGACCTACTCCATTCTTCAAGTTTTATGGAAAATGCTTCCACAGGTCGATTTTGTTTTTTATTCTCTCACCTTCTGATGAAATTCGTTTGCTCTTTTGATGTCTTCTTCTAGAAGTAAAACTTCATCGACATTTTCTCAAATGATAATATATGGCGTGTAGTATAAGACGTCGTTGGAAAATTCTTGTTTTACTATGTATATTCCTAGATTTTGTGCGACTTTGTCTTGTCCTTTCACGAAAGCAACCTAATTGAATTTTGAAAATTTCTCTGAATATGATCCCACTAAAGAAGTTACTTTTTATTGTTCCGTGGAAAAAACATATCGATATGATTTTATAAACAAGATTCGCCATTCGATAAGTTCTGCATCCAAAATGCTCTTTTTCTAGTTTTGATAATTGATTATTGTATTCAAATAAATCATAACTGCCTTTTCACAGTTTATGATTTGTATACCTATTATTATACAGGGAGCTTCAACGAAAACTAAACAGAGGTTATATCTACCAAGATATTCATTTCTGTTCAAAACGCAAAAACAGGTCAATTTTTGTTTCAAGGGGGACATCTTTAGGAGTACAAAACTTGCCTGAAATATTAACCCCCTAAGTGGGGGTTGCAATCCTTGAACATTTTGAATAAGGAAGATGGGTCGAGTGATGATTCAAAAGAAAGGCGGTATCTTTGTCTAAATTGCCTTGAACAAATTTCCATTTTTAATTGAAAACTGTAAAAGATACAGGTTGAGCAACTGAAAGATAGGGAAGACTATTTCGCTGAGACTATTCAAGTTTCAGTGAAGTAAAATGGAACAGATCCATGCTGATCAATGGCAGTCATCATCAAGTACCATCTTCATCTCGAAAATCAACCCCTAGAGCAGGGGTGACCACCCTTGAAAATTTGGAAGAGGGTAGATGGGTCGATTGATACCTGGAAAGAAAGGTATTATCTTTGTCTGCATCCCCGTGAATTTTCATTTTTGATTGAAAACTGTAGAAGTTACAGAGTGAGCTACTGAAAAATAGAGGAGACTATCTAAAGCCCTGAGCTATTCAAGTATTAGTGCAAAAAATGGAACAGATTATTTCCAGATCAAAGGCTGTCATCTTTGATCTAAATGAATCTATTTCAGTTTTTCGCACTAATGCTCCAATAGTCTTGGGGCGATAGTCTTCTCTATTTTTCAGTGCCTCACTCTGTATCTTCTACAGTTTTCATTCAAAAATGAAAATTCTTTCACGGGAATGTAGACAAATATAATACCTTTCTTTCGAGTTAGCACTCGACCCATCTTCCCTCTGCCAAATTTTTAAGGGTTGTCCCCCCCTGCTCCACGGGTTGAAATTCGAGATGAGGATGGTACTTGATGATGACTGCTATTGATCAACATGGATCTGTTCCATTTTAACTGAAATTTGAAAAGTCTCAGGGAAATAGTGTTCCCTATCCTTCAGTTGCTCACCCTGTATCTTTTACGGTTTCCAATTAAAAATGGAAATTCGTTCAAGGCAATGAAGACAAAGATACCACCTTTCTGTTGAGTCATCACTCGACCCATCTTCCCCATTCAAAATGTTCAAGGATTGCAACCCCCGCTTAGGGAGTTCATATTTCAGGCAAGTATTGTACCCCAAAAGATGTCCCCCTTGAAACAAAAATTGATATGTTTTTGCGTTTTGATCAGAAATTAATATCGTGGTAGATATAGCCTCTGTTTAGTTTTCGTTGAAGCACCCTGTATATTGTGTATCTGTTGAAAACCTCCTTTATTTTTTGTTGAAATCAAGCTATTTCAAGGGTAGGAATACCATCAATCAAAGTATAGATCTTCATTTATTATAACTTTTTACCATTTTTCTGGGAAGAGACGAATGCCACGACGATAAAATGACTCATCTTTGAATTCAATCCATTGGATGACTCATTTCTCGACATTTTCGAAAGAAATGAAGTGCTGCTCCGAAAATCCATGAGCCATTCACCCAAACAAATGGAAATCTGATGGAATATATTCTGGTGAATAAGTCGCTTGTGGTAGGATGTCCCATCAAAGCGCTTTAAGCGTTTCTTTGACGGCCTTTGTGACATGCGGAAGAGATTATCATACAACAGGATGACTTTATATTGGCTTGTCTCGTATTCTGCCGCTTCTGGTGCAATGCTTGATTGAAACGGATCATTTGTTCTTGGTAGAGATCTCCTGTGACTCCTGACCTTGTTTGAGAAGCTCATGATGAATGGTTTCTTTTTGATCCCACCAGATGCGGAGCATAGCCTTCTTTCATTGAATATTAGGCTTTGAAGTCGATGTTGATGATTGGTCAGGGTCACAAATGGTCCCTCGCCGCTTGAAATTGTCGAAATATATCCACCTTTCATCTCCAGTAGCAATACGATCGAGAAATCTGTTTCTTTTCAGTTCAGCCAGCATCATTTGACAAATGGTTTTTCGTATTTCGATGTCTTTTGACTTAAGCTTATATGGCACCAATTTTCCTTCTTTGTATACGTTATCAATTGCTTTAAAATGTTGAGATACCGGAGACTAAGCCACACATAGTGTAGTTGCGAGCATTTTTTGAGCTTGGCATGGATCTTCGTCTATTGAAGCCTGTAGTTCAGTATCTTCGAACTTTTTCTTCGCTCCTGAGTATTCTTCATCGATTTTACTGAAATCATCACATTTGAAACGTTCAAATCATTCCTTATAAATAAAATCCGATGAAGCATGATCAACGTACGCTTCACTTAACATTCTATTAGATTGGGCTGCAGTTACCTTTGAATCAAAGCAAAACAATAACGCTTCGCGCAAAAATGCTCTGTTAACGCGGAATAAGACATTTTAATCGCTCTAAAACACAATGAAACTGTCACAAAAGTAAACCTTTATGTACGTTACATTATTGACATATGTCAGTGCTACATTTTAAGCCTCCTTTGTATTGATCATTAAGGCTCAGTATTCAGTTCAAAACTCTTACCAATAGAGGAAGATTTTCAACTGATACACTCAATATTTTTATTATAGCACTGCACTCAATACTCAGTTTCATACTGTCCAATATGAAACGAGTTCAGAACCGCGGTAACAGTGATTCATTAATACATTTGTTGCTGGTGAAAACATATTGAAAATTCGATTATATTTGTGCTGTGATCAAATATTAAGTATTTGAGAATATGAGGTTGTTGACATAGAACTGCTTAGATCCAAATTAATTCTATCTAGACTAATACTCAAGTCTTGATTTGTTATTCTACTATGCCTACGTTGAAAAGTTGCTTCATCCGCGAACAAAATATTTGAGAACCGATCACAATTTGGTTGCTTCATTGCGAAATCATCCTCAGTTAATTCTTCTTCTCACGAGTGTGTTTTGTAAGGACATAGGAATTTCACTCCGAAACTAACATATCAAAATGGATCAATATTTTCATTTGTTTTCATATTCCATAAATGTTGGCGTTGTGCTTTTCTTGATAATAATGGTCAATATTGATGTTTTTCTTCTGATAGAATAAGAAAGAAATTTATTTTTCTGCGATTACATTTAGACGAAATTTCACGATTGGAAGGTTGTAATTTTGAAATTGCACGAAAAAGTAGCACAAAAGCAAATAATAAATCATAGCCATATATAGCCACTCAAAAATTCCGGAGAACCTCATATTTGTGTCAGATTTCAAGAAATGACAAAAAATTCTTTCAAAAAGTGAGAGAATGAAAAGCAGAATTGACTCATGAAAGTGTTTTTTATGAAACATGAAGACTATTTAATTGTTAGGTTAAGTCCAAACTGTTATCTAAACCGTATATAAACTTCTACTTAGCCTGCAATCGACTGCAATTTCGATGATGTTCATTACACATTCTAATGGAACTGAAGAATACTCATTTTGTTGATGTAGAAACACATAAACAAAATTAGCTTTGGCTATTAGACAAATGTTGTTTTCTATGACATTGACAGAGTTGTCAACCATAAGCGTGTCATTAGCCGAAAGGCAGTAATAGAGCACGTTAACGGAAAAACAAACGAACTGTCAACCATAAACTATTTAATCACTATTTATGTGACTACAGAGGTAAATTAGTCAACGAAGATAATAATTCACACAATCATAGAGGATAAATTCATATAAAGAAAATAAAAATTATAGCCGAAAATGTCCACCCCCCAGTATTCATCGATTGGGAAACTAAATGAAAGACCATTTCTTATTTATTGACGATAATGCTGGTACACAGCCGAACACAAGGCTCCCAAGTCTTCGCAAGTCTCTCAAGGTAATGCAGAAGTGGGGTGACGAGTTACTCATTAGATGATTTTTCAATATTTTCTTAATTTGAAGTTTTTGAAATTGAAAAGAGAATTGGATAACATAGTGTTCCTTCCTCCTTCGTTTTCATCTGTGTAAAATGTGAAAAAACAAGTGAACAAATGACAAGAGTTATTGATTCATCTCCTTATAAAGTGAAAAATTAAATCAAAAAAAAATTTTCATTTGTATTCCATTGTCGCCCATACCTGGGGGGGGCAAGATTTTTGGTGGTGTGTATATACCGACTGGGGCAGCTAAAACAAAAAATACTCCATAACTGCTAAACTATTTGTTTCTGGACAAAAAGCAGAAACAGGACACTTTTTGTCTGAAAAAGGACATCTTTTAACACACGGTGATTTTATTTACATCAACCTCCTGAGCAGGGGTGCACAAAACTCAATTTTTTGAATTGGAAAGATAGGTCGAGTGATACCCCATTGGAAAGCTCTCTTGATTCTCAACACAAATGTGTAATAATGTAATGTAATATTCGAAAGAAGATACAGGCTGGTTCGTCAAAAGATGAGTTATTTTCAGTGATTGCAAAATCTGTCGATTTCGAATGAACATTCACCGAAATACTGTTGTACTTTGGGGAAAATTATCTCTTAGCAGTGGTGCTTAGACTACACCCCCTCAGATGAGGGTGTCAACCACTCAAATCTTCGAATTAATCAGTTAGTTTGAGTTATAACTCATTAGAAAGATTTTAGAATCTCTAGAATATTGAAGCCAAAATTTTTGCTTCAACTGCATTGTGATGAAGATACATGGTGAATTAATAGAAAGCGATACAGTGTTTGCGAGGTCTGCTGATTTTGGATGTATATTCAGAACTCGTTTGTTTGGTTTTCAAATAATAGAACTTATTCATAGAATTACCTACATGTTGATGAGTAGGGAAACTTGGAAAATAGAGAAAAACAATTGAATTTATTATATCTGATACATTTTATAGGTCAACTCGGTATCAATCGAACGAATGTTCAAAGTGTTTGCCGCCAACTTCCAAACACAAATACAGAATTTGCTCGAAAAGTTCCCGGATATTACGTAGCATTTCAGGGGTTATACGATTACACTCGACTACAATCCGTTGTCGTAAATTCGCCAAATCTGCTAGATCAGTTTTATAAAAATTTGGCTCTTTGAATGGCCCCATACAAAAATCCAATGGTGACAAATCGGAAATTCTCGATCTAGATATTGTCGAACAGGAAGTGCAAAATGCTGGGGGGCACCATCCTTCTGAAAAACAACATCCTCTTCTAAGCAGTTAGGTTAGGTTAGGTAAGATTAGGATCATTTACCAAAATTTCAGTTATGGCCGGATTGATCAGTTCTTCGAGTAGTTGGAGATACATTTCTTCCGTCAGATTTTCTGGTAAGAAAAATAGCCCAATCATTCAACCGATGACACGGAGCGATCATCGCTTCTCTGTGAAGAGGCTCTTATACTGTGTATGAATTTCTCCATGATCCACCCTGTATCCTCATTGAAATGTAATCGGATTTGAAAATTTGTTTACTGTAATCAGATAATTTTAAATATCTTTCCAATGGGCTATAACTCGGACTTACTGATCAATTCGAAGATTTGTCAAAACTCAAAAATTATTACACATTTGTATAATAATTTGAGTTTTGTGCACCCCTGCCTAGGGGGTTGATATAAAATGAAATTACTGTGTCTTGAAAGATGTCTCCCTTCAGACAAATATTGATTTATTTCTGATTTTTGTCCTGAAACGAATAGTTTAGCAGTTATTGAGTCTTTTCTGTTTTAGTTGCCCCACCCTGTATAAGAAACAAATTGAAAATGTGTTATGTGAAAATGTGTTTCGCAGCTGAAATGTTGTGGAGTAACTGGCCCAATAGACTGGCCGCCGAAAACCAGACCTCTAAGTTGTTGTCATAACATAAGAGAAGGAACACCACCACCACAAGACTTCCATTGTCAAGATGCTGTACCAGGAGATGAAATATTATATAAAAATGGATGTTTAGACGGACTCAAAATGAAAGCGGAATCTTCCGCTAATGTTCTCATGGGTGTTGGCATTGGAATTGCCTTTGTTGAGGTGAAATAATAAAAGATTCCTTAAATATCGCGATTTTAATATTTTTATTATTTTTCAGGTAATTGGGATCCTTCTTGCATGTTGGTTAGCATCGGCGATAAAGAACCGAGAATGAGAATACGCCTGATTCTTAAGCTATAAAAACCTAAAAAATCATTTTCGTCTCATTAGAAACTATCTTAGTTCTTCCATTCGTCGCTTGAATGTTCACAAAAATCACCAAAAGTTAGTTTTAACTACTTAGAATATAGTTTGGAAATGATCTCCTTTGATCTCATTTGCTTTCGAAGGAAACTAAACAAGTTCCAAAAGTTTTTCGAACATGAAAACCGCAATTAAGTGTATGAATTTAGGTGAGAGTTTTGAGTATTTTGAAGTCAATCGATCACAATTTGACTACGGCACAATGTACAGGAATCATAATGTTTCTTCAATTAGCCTACCCTGTCCCTGTATGCGAATTGAAAAAATGTAGACACTGAACTGAAAATATATAAGAAATTATTTTTTACATTTGTCTATCTATAAAGTTGAATATAAATATAGTGTACATCAATAAATATCGAATTATATGTTAGCGTTTTAATCTTTTTTTTTACTGGATACCTGCTAATTTATATTGCGATTGACAATAAGTTCAATGTAATGAATATTTAAAACTAAAACAACACGCAGTTAGTAGAGTAGTTTTCTGTAAAATTTTCTCAAACTTATATACGAGATGTCTTTTATGTTTTGCATGATGGGATATAGAGGGCACCATTAACCAAGTGCCAGTACTCAAAATCAACCTCTATGATGTGTAAATGTAAATCCGAAATTTCTACAATGTTCAAAGACAATTATCTCAACAAGAATATCTCGATGAGTTGGTTTTTGTTGAATCACTACTCCAGTCAATAGTTTCCTGTTGGCGTGAAGAATTTAAACGCACAAGGGTTAAGCATAGCGACGACCCAAGGACAGGTGCATCAGAAACAATGATCACTCGAGAAAATGTGGATGTTTTTCATAAGATTATCCAGGTAGATCAGCATGCAACATCTCGAGAGGTTGAAGCAGCATTGCGAATTAGAAAGACAAGAAATTTTACACAAAGAACTGCTTGTTAGTTTCCCATTGGATGCCGTATTAGTTGATCGAAATCTGCAAAGGTGAATGGGTATCAAAAAACTCAAGAGCTCTACAACTTCGGAAACTCTAAAAGGTTTACAACATTGGCAGTAATGATGAATCTGAGATTTATTCATACAAGCATGAAAATAATCTTCTATGAATATTCCTGAAGAAAAACCGACAGAAGTTATCCGAAAATGAAATGTCTTCAAAAAGATCGTCACCACGTTTGTTTCAAAAACAGGTCTTGTAGCAACAATTTCTTCAGAAGATCAAAGATCAGTTACTGCCGATTGGTACGCAACCATTTGTTTGTAAGTAGGATTCGAGAAACCAACCCCGAACGGTTAATCATCCTTCCAAGACAATGCAAGATTGCACAAAGCCCGAAAAACAATTAAATATTCAACGCAAGAACATATCGAATCATAAATCATCCTGCGTATAGTCTGGAGCGGAGTCCCAACGATTTCCTTACTTTTCCCAAAATCAAGAACGAATTGCGTGATCAAAGGTTTTAGTCTTCAAGAGAAGATGTTGATGCCATCCAAAAGGCCATTTTGAAAGTACCATCAAAGGATTGAAATAACTGCTTCCAGAATTGGTTCGAACGAATACAGAAGTAAGTTAATCGTTGTCTTTAAAAACTCTCAATTGTTTAATTCAAGCTCTATATATTGAATTCAGAAGACTTCTTATAGAAGTATAGAAGATTTTTGTGATTTTTCGATTACAACGATGAATTTCTCAGTAAAATTACTTGATTAGTTTTGAAGACGCTGGTTGTGTAAATTAGATATTTGGCTCTGTCTATGTTTTGGTGATATTTTTGGATTTTGTTTCTTTCGAGTTCTTTATACTAGCTGAGAGCAAAACTGAGGTGAATTTTTTCATGAAATGAAAAATCATTATTAATTCATCAGAATCTCTTTCAGCCCCTGAACAAATAGTCATTTTCAGGTATAACCTTCAAAACACCAGTAAATTGACGTTGAATCTCTTTAATCGTCTCAAAGCGCTGTCTTCAGGAGTGGTCTTTAGAGTTTTGGGGAAAATCCAGCAAAAGTCTCACTTAGCTAAATCAGGTGGATACGGCTGTTGTGGAAAGATATACGTTAAGTTTATGGCAAAATAGTTATTAAGACACGTATACTATGTGTTGCCAAAACTCCTTTTCGCGCGAAAGACGCATAACGCATAATATTCCTTGCTGACAATTTGGCTGGGAACTCATACTAAACCAATCTACGTAATCGAAAAAACTCATCGTACCTTAATTTTTGAGTGACATTAGAGTGAACATTTTCGTTTACGTTCGTTACTATATTCAGTTGACTCTTTCTGGGTCGTGAGTATAAATTCGATTCTCGTTTCCCGTAATCCTACGTTTCAGCTTTTCTCGGAAATCAGAAAGCATCGTTTCACGACTCAAACTTTTTTTTTTCATAAAATTGGGAATGAAGATGGCACTATAATTCCGAAAATTTTGATACAAAAACCATAGCTCAATGATGGGTAAATTTAAATAGGACATATATTAGTAAATGATTCATTTATTCAAATTACAAAATTCAAAATTGATCGATAAATCCGTTTCCCAAAACTTTACTCGTTTAACTGCACTAAAAGTTCGGCACTGTACGGCTAGAATTCTACAAAATGAACTAGCACTCCAGAAATGTGCATATTTCATTGCAAACTGTTAGGAACAATCTCAGAGAAGACGATATCAGACGAAGGGTGGCTTCTACCGGCCCGCGTCTCACCACAGATCATCGAGTTGCAAAACTTCAATTTGCGAGGAAACATGCAAATTGGGTTATTCCAGAATGGTCGAATGTTCTCTTTTCCGACGAGTCCAGGTTCTGTCTCGTATCAAATGCTAGACGCATGCCTATATACAGACGACCTGGGGAACGATATCAGCAATGCAACATCCGGCAAACCGAAAACGTCGGAGGGGGCTCAGTAATGGTGTGGGGAGCCATTTCTTTCCATGGTGGAACTGAGTTAGTCCTAGAAAATAATGGAAGAATGACAGCAGCCAGATACATCGCAGATATCCTTGAACCCCATGTTGTACCCTTTGGCCCATTGATTGGCGAAAACTTCATTTATGTGCATGATAATGCGCGACCTCATGCAGCTAGAGTAGTTACAGAATTTCTGCAAATGCCGAAATTGATATTTTCAGATGGCCAGCCAGAAGTCCCGACTTGAATCCCATAGAACATGTTTGGGACAACATGGGGTGGCAAATTCAGCAACGTAGGATGATGCCTTGTAGAAAACTCCAACAACTAGAAAATCTGCTTCCTGAAATTTGGAACTCAGTGACTCAAAAGTACATCCAGAATTTGTTTGAGGGGCTTCCGAGACGTACACTGGCAGTAATTAGGGCCCGGAGAGGAAACATTCGATTTTGAAAATGATTAGTAACCATTCGATGCTAGTTGATTGGTCTCTTCGCGAATGTTTGAAGATGGGAGAATTTTTTAAATTTTCATTAACTCGAAAATTGTTGATATTTTCCATCATAAACTCATCTCTTTTGAATGATATCTACTTATTTTACACTTCTGAAACTTACCAAACGACTCTTGAAAATGACCAACATAAAAGTTTATATATTATTGTCGTAAAAGTAGGGTGATGCAACAATTTTTGTGGGGAGTGTATTTGATGTTCAGGTATCTCCACCTTATAATTATATTAATAATTAATAATTATAAGTTTTAATGGAGGTGAATAATTGTTATGTAATTTATGGAAAACGTTCAAAAAAAAGGTATTTCTATATGTATTGGATTGCGAATTTTATGTAATTTTTAGAAAAACTGAATTACTTTCGAAACCGTGCACTTTGATAGATATGAAAGTGAAAGCTTCCTTATATTCATTTATTTTTCGAATGAAAGAAGAGAATTACATATCAAAAAATAACTATATTGCTTAATGTCTCGAATGAAAAGAACTGTGTATCAAAGAAGGAAAATTTTCCAAATGTATATTTGGCCAGAGCACTGAGGCTTTACTTACTAGAAAAATGAGATGGTAGATGGAGAACATAGAGCAGTAACAACGCTGTATCTGTATCAAAATTCAAGAAATCGACATAGGCGACGTCCAATCCCTAAAACCACAAATTCAATTTAAGATCATGGAGCGATATATGTAGATTAAATTTAAGGTCTAATATATACTAACGACTGACACATTGATGAGGGCGCATGCGCAATTAAGTTTCAGAAGTGTCAGATGGTTATGGTGAATCCAGGCTTCAAATTTCCATTTTTGGAAATTAAATTTACATATTATTCCGTTGAAATTCAATTGAATATCTGAAGCATTCGAGTAAAATTCGAAATACACCAACGCTCAATTCATTTATTCCTTTAAATATAACCGTAGTTCATTTTCGCGCAGGTATTCTACGATATAATGGGTAAATAATTGCACCAATTCGAACAAATTCCATTTAGCAATCAAACTCGCATTAATGTCTAGGAATTCGTTTCGCCTACTGAGGCTTTTCCATCGAAACAATTTAATGAAAATAACTATAGCAACAGAGTGTTTGTTTCGACCCATGATTGATTAAGAAATATATACAGCCGTTCAGGAACTCACATCAAGAGAAATATAAAATGAAATACAATATGCGTCGAGGAAAATATGTTCTCAATGCATATAATATAATAGTGTTCGATCTGAATTAGGAATGTTTCAGTATAATAGGATTACTCAAAATTTTCTATTATTATATGAAACTGCATTGGTGCATTCTTTTGAGCCACATCAAAAAAATATAAAATACTCCAAGAACCATTAGGTCAAATCTTTTAATCCGTAATACTGAAAGAAAATCAAACGAAGACTAAAATTTATTGAAGAAACAATGCATCGCATCGAAATCACAAAGATGAATTATTATTGATAAGAATTTTCGATTAGACGTTATCTATAACCATAATGTTGAGATCATAAGCGTAACTTTTAAATATAATAACAGATTTCAGCCTCTCGGAATACTACAAAAACGCCAAACAAAAAATGGAGTACGTTTGGTGAAACACTACAGTTTCACCAAAATTTCGGTGCGAACAATACTGAAATCCATCATGATCAAATAGAGATTGTGGCGGAGCAAATTGGAACTGCCGCAACCTCATCTTAATATGGAAACTGTTGACCTAAATGTAAATTGGTGGAACATACTCAAACACAGAAGCTTCATGAATTACTCAGCCGAATTTAGGAGACTGGCGAATGGAAAAACTACAAGAAAACTTTGATCCAGTTTAAAAAAACGTTGAGAAAGTCAAAATGAATTTGTGGGACTTGAGTCCTCTAGTACTGCTACAGTTCAGATAATTCTTTCCAGAAAACTAAATAGGATGATAAAATGACCAAACGGCGGGTTCAGGGATTGAAGGAAAGAAAGAATACTAGGTAATCTAGATGTTTGGATGAAGGAGCGGCCCTACCAACTAAGAATCGCATAAATGGAACAATATCCATTATAAGGTCGAAGAGCAGGCTGTTTAAGAAGACACCACTCTGCAAACTCTGCAAAACACCAGAAGAAGACGGAATTCTTCCAGCTTCCAGCAAAAAGAACATCTTGATTGTACATCTCTCGAAACTGCTGAGAGCAACCCTACGGGATGCTATCCAAACTAGCTGGACAAAAGCCAAGATATTTCGCGTACCAAAGATTCAAACAGCCTCGTTATTTGGGAAGTTATACTGATCAACAACCACCTTAGATCACTTCAATTCACCTACCAGTCTAGCAAGTCGACTGAATTTGCTTTCCATATTATAATTACCAGTATAATTCAATCTCTTGAAGACCAAATGAAAATAACAGACTCGGTTTATTGACAGATGAAAAAGCCTTCAATAAAACACTGCCAGATATATCGGGTAGCTATCTTCGCAAGAGAATTCGAATCTATGGTTTGTAATTGGATTCTAACAAATGTTATTTCATCTGCTACGGAACCTATATCTTATTCGTAGATGATATATGATGTTCCTCATCTTACTGTAGAGAGCTTTTGTAGTAGATCTAGTAATAACTGTTAAAGGAAACTCAAAGTCAAACGTCCTCCAGGAGATAATGAAACTAAAGGAGTGTTCGGAAATATGTCTCTAAACTCCTCGAAAATGATTATAACACTCTTCATCAAAAAACAGTGGGTGGTTTGAAACTAACTATGTGAAGAGAAACCATCAAGTTCATGAAAGAAGCTAAATATATAGGTATAATCCTGGATACGACACTTAGCGAAAATGTTCATTAAAAAACGGTTTTTCATAGAGCTTTACTACAGACTCAAGCGTGACTAGGTATGACGGAACATTCCATATTACGTCTACGATAGCCATGAAAGTGCTTTCCAAGCCTCTCCTCTATCTATTACTGCAGATCGAGGAATAATGGAATACACACAGATCACAGGAGGCTCAAGAATGTTGGCTGATATACCGTTATACTTCATTTTGGCTATGCTTTACTTCTTAAATTTACGGTTCGAGGTGGGCACTTCTGAGTCTGCATTAGTGCTCTTTCGGAGGCCGAACTGTTCCTCTTTACCGTTGATTTGAAAATTTCCGAAGGCACAAGAGAAGAAATACATAGTAGCAAACAGGTAGAAAGATCACATCAGATCAGATTTGGATATCGCGTAAACCGCGTTGATCAAGAAACGAGGAGACAGATTGGTATTTCATTTTCTTTAGTGGGATCAGAACCTTGTTAATGTATCTTATTTTAAACTACTAAGCGAGCCATAATAGCAATGAATAGAATTAATGTAGAAAAATATTTCAATAATTGCGTATCAAAATATAATATCACGTTATTATTAAGATTGAGGAAGACCAAACTTGAAACTTTAGTTGATACCTTACTGGTCACTCCAGGATGAAGGTAATCCTGCAGAAAATCAGTCTAGTTGATGCGGTCGAATGAATTGAAGAATATTTCCTTGATCAAGATAATGGACTTCCTTCAAATACAAAACTTATTCAAGGTACTATGATCCAGGTATCATTCTATGGAACAATAACAACAGTAATCCAATATGTCAAGATGGAAAATTAGTAATTGAATATCACAGCATGGAATGACAGACTAGAGGTTACTTCTATTTAGAGACTCATCAATTTCGCATACCAAAAATTCAAAGAATGTTTACCTTGTCGAATCCTTCAAAGCCTTAATAAGTGACTGGCGCTTTCTTGGAGTAGAGAATGGAGGTCGCTCCGTCTTTCCAGTTGAAGGCTACTAATTCAACACGAAATCGAGAAAACTTTAGGACCACACACTTTCAACTCCTCTAACCAGGAAAATACCGAAAAAGCGCTAAAGCTGGTTCGTTCTAAACGAATTGTATTATCCAATTCCTACAGAAGATATGTTCACAAACTCAAAAAATTCACGCAGTACTAAATGTTTTGCATGAAGTTTGCATTCAGAAAATTCAGCAACCAAGCAAGGGTCGACTATGGTCCTATAACGTGTCTATAGGGTGGCACTATATTAGAGAGGAAAATATTTAACACTCCGAAATGAATACATGCTCAAGTTCACGTCTTACAGAAAATTTTAGTGTGACTTTGAAATGGTGTTTTAAATTTACGTTGAACAAAGTTATTCTAGTATAAATGTTCTTTCCGATGTTCTTTCTGTATACTTTCATTCCTTCAGTACGAAAATTAGTGAATCGTTCAGCTGATTAATGAAATATTTGAAAGAGAAGAATGTTGGCTTTTTAGGAAGATGTGAGAATGAAAGTTTGAACAATTTATGAGATAGTTGTTGAGGAATAGATTGAATAATAAAGAAGAAAATCATTAGAAATCATCAGAACCTTCAAGAAAAACGGTCTCTCAAACATATCAAGCAAAAACTCCGGAAACAAATCTTACTTGGGCAGTTTAGACAATCCTCTCTAGAAAATACTTATTTGTCGAGAAAACCCCGATAAGGAGGTCCATAAGTAACATCGCGGAAGTTTTGATTAAATTTCTCCTCAATTTGACGTTCAATATAAGAATTTTCAAAAACAAATCCTGGGATTTATGGAAACCCTCTTAGTTTCAATTGCACGGTTGTTCAATTACATCTGAGTTACTAACAAATATATTTCTTTAGGCAGTATTTGTAACTTAACTTGTGCTATAACAAAATAGAATGAGTATACAGACACTGTGTTCCAAGGAAAATTTGATCCCTCTCTCTCTCGGAAAGAGTGTACTAGCTAAAATGCCAAAGCAGGCCAATTTTTGATTGGAGGAGTATCGTTTTTGAGGTTCAGTTGCAGCATATAAAGTCAGCCTTCCCCTCAGCATCCCCCTTCTCAAAAATCATTATGAAGTTGAGGGATCAAGTGACCCTTCGTTGCTGTTTCAATCCTCACGTTACGTTGCATCTTGTACCTTATTCAACACAATTGATTCTAAACAACTTCGTGGCATTTTGGTAAAAGGATGGTAGTAAAGGAAAATATGAGAACGTTTTGTCAGTTTATTGAATCTCAGAGCAAAAACAAACTTTTTTCAATATTCACAGTGAAAAACAGGACACCCAAAAATATTGAAATACTAAATGGTCATGAGAATGGGTCAAAATGATCTCCATCACCTTCATACATTAATAAATTTTAGCATTCCACCGACATGGGTAAATTTTCCATCATGCTGAAGAAGTTTTTCATTCCCAAGAGTTTTATCGTTCTCCAAAATTTCAGTAATCATGAGAGTTCTTTCAATAACTCTCAATAACTCTTCTTATTGAAAGTATGGCTATTCACTTCAACACAGCATGAAGGTGCTCTGCTCTGAAAAACGAATGTTATGCAGAAGACCAGGATGTTGGCTAATATTTTCACGTAAATATTCACAAAATTCTAAGCAGGATCATCCTAATTTTATTCGTGAACTAATTGCAATTTACAAGGAAACGGGCACAACATTCCTTTATTTCCTTTTATTCTCATACTGTCACTAAATTCAATTAAGTTGAACATTTTTAAATAAATAATCTAACCTGAAAATAAAGGAATGTTCGTTCAGGGAATCGGTTTAGCTCTCCAATGAGGTGTAACTCGATCTCATGATTTTCAAATCAGATACATTAAATGTTGGTCCCACAAATTTGAAATTCACTAAAGTGATTTTTCAAGCGATGGTTGGTTTCACAGGCTGCAAATCAACCTCACCAACGGTCCCCTCGAATTGAAAATTGTCCTTTTTCATCGTTTTTGTTAGTATCACTTTTTCCACAGTTAACGACCAGTCAAATATCTCTCAAACACAATGTACATTCAAATACTTATGAAAATAATTTAAGGGTTAAGCAGAAATATTCGTTTTCATAAGCTTAGTGTTGATATATGCTCAATAGTAATCATGGTTCGTTATGTTAACAGCACTTTTCATATGAAAATAAAGGAAGTACATTGTCGTCATTACGGCAAATAATATATTATTTCTATATCATGTACAAGTTCTAATCAAATGCTTCTCTGTATTTTTTTCAGTGGCTAAATCAGTTGTTATTTTATCTGTGTTAATGAATGATCAGCTTGAAAGAAATATGCAACTGGGAACAATTAATTTATTTCAAGCTAGCTCATCACAAGAGTTGTCTCGAATGCTTCGCGGACTAATCAATCCACTATAAGTCGTTTATGGATTCCTTAAAAGCAAACTAGAAATACTGATAGTATCAAAGAAACCACTCAATGTAAGAAAATTTTCTGAAACTCTGTTATGAATCGCATGAACACGCCGACTCAACTTTACACGTTCCTTTTGTATTGTCCTCTTCGGGCCCAGGCTCAAGTCCGACATTTGCAACATAGCCGAAAAATGTGTAAATGCAAAAAGAAAATTACGAATACCAACGCTGTAAAATGTACTCAATGTGAGAGATGGTTTCATTTTAGTGAAAAAGGTTCAGGTACAAGTGATTCAACGATTGTGTCGGAATCAGATTTCAGCTGTGCGGCGTGTGATGCCTTGAATACTTCGGGTGATATAGTTGTCGAAGTCGAGGGGAGTCAAGAACAACAAGGGCTTCTTAATGATCTCCTTAAAGAAAGTGCTCGTCTTATTAACGAAAACGAGCTATATAAAAAGCTCGTTGAAAATATGGAAGACAAAATTCAATTACTCAATTTCTAAATTGATACACTGGAATCCCGGAAGTCAGAACAGAGCGGTAGAATTGGCAACCGTGTTACATCAACCGAAAAAGAGGTAGTTGCGAATTCGAAGAAACCTGCAATAAATGATAAGGTTTCGAAAAACAAACAAAAACACAAACAAGGTCAGCAACCACCTTGTAGCGCAGGCTGCTTTCAGTTCGCGTCAAATTCTAAATTGACGTTTAGTGACGCTGTCAAAACTAATCACCGATAACAAATATACAAAGGCAACAACGACAAAAATCTGCAATCGATCCCATCCTTACAGTTGAAATTGTTAAATAACTCCCAGAGGAAAGACAATGCCAGGAATAAGGTTGGTACAAATAAAAATGTCAATACTACACGACAGGCTCAACGATGTGAGTTTTTGCATGTGACAAATCTATATCCAGACACAACTGTGAAAGAGATTATTGCATTCTTGCATTACATAAGTGACAAGATAATATAAATGAGATAAAACACAAGGTTTAACTTTGATCTACACTTTATTTGAAAAAATTCGACGACGTTTCGCTGACACAGCAGCTTTATCAAGAATGAAAAATAGAATGAAGAGTATGGTATTATAAACAAATCGTAGAACAAGTTGGATGAATAACAGGAAAATCCACACCGAGCCATTGTACAGTTAGTATGAAAGGTAATAAAACTAATTGAACAAGTTAAGTAGGGGTGAGTAATTCAAATCTACCTGTTCATTCAAAAGCTTGTCCGAATGTTTGTATCTATTTATTTCTAATGCTTCTAGGAGATCTAATTTTGAACTTTATTATTATTTTAATATGATATTATATATATGATATATATTAAAATAATAAATCTCGTGTTGAAAAATCAAGTAAATCAGGAATCTATAAACTCAATTGCGGTTCTTTTGAGAAAATTTATATCGGTAGGACCTATAGGAGTTTTGGCATAAGAACATCTGAACATAAACGTAGCTTCGACAAAATAAATCTGATTCAAATTATTCAAACCACCTAATAAAAGAAAACCATTCATTCAATGAAAACTTTGACATATTACATATAAAATCAAAAGTTCAAAATTAGATCTCCTAGAAGCATTAGAAATAAATAGATACAAACATTCGGACAAGCTTTTGAATGAACAGGTAGATTTGAATTACTCACCCTACTTAACTTGTTCAATTAGTTTTTATTACCTTTCATACTAACTGTACAATGGCTCGGTGTGGTTTTTCCTGTTATTCATCCAACTTGTTCTACGATTTGTTTATAATACCATACTCTTCATTCTATTTTTCATTCTTGATAAAGCTGCTGTGTCAGCGAAACGTCGTCGAATTTTTTCAAATAAAGTGTAGATCAAAGTTAAACCTTGTGTTTTTATCTCATTTATATCATGGATCTACATCAAGTAACGGCCTCCACAATTCAAATGACAAGATAATATGCGAGAAACTAGATGCTAAACACACTGAGTTGTACTCTTCTTTCAAACCTGTTGACCAAGTGGAAGCTATTAAAGTTCCTGATTTGTGGCCGAGTGATGTAAGAATAGAAATTTTTTTTCGGGAGGACTGTCAAGAAACTATTAAGTTAGTACAAATTAATTGTTGCTCCTGGAGAAGGAGAATGCTGATATTTTGAGTGTCGCTGTGGTAAACGTCACAGAATTCCAGATATATAACGCTTTCTGACGACTGTGTCACTTCATATAATAGAACTGATTACATACACGGGGGTGCAGCAATATTTGTTTCTCGCTCTCTTAAGCTCGAAGTGAAAGAACTACCCTGTAATGGAATGTTCTCAGTGGAAATGATCTGTGGTGATCTGAATATTGATTTCCTCGAGGAGTTTAGATGAAACTCTTCTCTTAGACTTAATGTTACGGATTAGGTATTAGCTCCAATGAGCCTACAAGATACAGTTTTGTTGGAAATAAGATAACCGCATTGAAAATCGATTACATTTTGATCAGTTTCTCTTCGCACGAAATTGAGGCTCGTGTATTCGAACCTAGCTTGGGTGACCATCGTGCTATCTCTTTATTATTCAGGATAGGTTGTACAACATCCAAAGACGTACAGCCTATTCCAAACATTGGTTATAAAGACTTTTCGGATGATAATCTGGCCACATTAGAGTCGTATATTAAAGACGATTATTTCGATGAGATCTATAATAATAAGAAGATATTAATTAATGTTATCTTTCAAAATTTTATGAATTTGTTGAATTATACAATTGATGTCTACTGTCCCGTAAAGGAAAAAACTTTCAAAAGGATAGGTAGAAAGAAATGGGTCACACATGAGCTGATAAGAGAAAGTGAATATTTAAAAACCTTTTAGTCTAATCAAAATTCTGGAAATATATTACTGAAAGAATATTATGATCTTAAAAACAGTAAAAAAAGTTGGTGTGTGGCTCAAGAAAACAATGTTGTAATTAGACTATTCTGAATCGAAATAATAGACAAAAAACTATTTGGCGGTTGGTTAGAGATAGATTGTATTGTAACAAGCGAAGTGGTAACATTAACTTGGAAATAGATGGGTGTGGGATTATCAAGGAAGAGAAGGAAATTACAGAAAGATTAGTACAATATTTCTCAGAAGTGATGCGTAAAGCCGTTGATGAAAAAACTTGTTTGGGCTCGCTCGGTCATTGAAATCTTTTTATTTCCATCCTTTTTCTCGCAAGAAACTCGAGTCAGTTAGACTCGAAATGAAAAATAAAAATTCTTGTGGAATGGATGGCATCTCTGTGAGACTCTTGAAAGCCATTTCTTCTCGGATCGTCCATCCTTTAGCGGAGATTTTCAGCCGGTCTGTTTTGAAGAGCAAGTTTTCGGAATTACTTAAGGTTGCTTCGATTCTGCCCATTCATAAAAAGGGCTCTAGAGATTCGTCTTCATATTTCACTTCTCAACAATATATCCAAATTTTCGAACGATTAATGGTCAATAGACTCACCACATACGTAGAAAAATACAAATTATTATGTGAATGCATACACGGTTTCAGGGTTGGTGGGTCGACTATGGGGGCAGTATCGGAAGTCATGCGTCAAAGAAAATGGATGAGGGTGAGCCTGTTGCGGCTCTTTTTTTCGATATGTCTCGTGCTTTCGACTCCCGTAACTTGGACTTTATGGAGAGAAACCTCTGTGCTTTTGGTTTTAGGGGCTGCACGCTTGAATGGTTGATGTCATACCTGAGAGCTAGGCAGTTCAATGTAAGAGTGGGAGATGTCATATCGACTGAGATGGATAGTGACATTGGTGTGCCTCAGGGGTCGGTACTGGAAACGCTATTGTTCATCCTTTATATAAATGACCTGAAACCGAGTATACAGCTGCATATTGATGAATCTGAACTTGTACAATTTGTGGATAATTCATCAATTGCGGTTTCAGCGCCAACTCGTGGCGCTCTTGCGGGGGTTGTGTCACGTTCCTCTGATGCATTCGCTGGGTGGTGTTTCCGTAATAACCTGATATTGAAAATTGCGAAGACGACTATTTTGCGTTGCGAGAACGGACTTTATTCTGGTGCAGTGTTTGCTTTAGACGACTCGGAGACTTTAGCTTCTCCTTCGGTCAGATTTTTGGGGGTGCGCCAACTTAAATCGTCGCTGGATGAAAAAGAACTGGTAGGAGTGTATTATTCGCTGTCATACGGTCATTTGTCCTATAATGTCACCTGGTGGGCTAATTGTGCTAACTCCTTGAGGGTTTTTCGTGCACAAAAAAAATTTAATCAGAAATATTTTCGGATTAGGTAGGAGAACTTCATGCAGAGATACTTTTGTTCGGAACAGTATACTTTCCTTTCCATGCAACTATACAGAGTACTGGTGACTACCAGGGAGCGCTCTCAGAGTCTTATCAAGAATTGTCCTTGCCATGAATATTCCACACGTCACGGAGAAAACTTCCTGCTTCCCCGAAATAGAACTGCAAAATTCGAGCAGACTCCAGGATACGCGGGTTTGGTAATGTTGAATAAATTACCACGAAAAGTAAGAAGCTTACCTTTGAAACAATTCAGATCATGCATCAAAAAATTTTCAATTCCAAAATGTTAATACTCCGTGAACGAATTTATTAATGACAAAATTGTATGAAAATTATGACACCTTTTCTTAACGGTGATTTTTGTTTTTATATGTCGTCTGCCTTGCTTACTTAGGCTGTGATTGTCTTATATTATTTGTTATTTATTTAAGTTAGTTGAGGTGTACATCCTCCTGTAGGAGGCTAAAGTACTATGTAATATACAATAATAACTGAATGTATCTATGTATATATGACATTTGTCATATTTTTCGAACGACTGTCAAAATTTTTTCGCAAATTTTTCTTTATATTAAACAAGTTCCACGAAGAAATAATATATGGGCGATGTCAACCCAGATTATTGGGTCCATAATGATTCTAAAACATCTATAGATCATAATCGGCATCACATGGAAGACTGAACCTGGCCATCGGGGCTCTCTCGGTCAAACAGAGATGGAATTTGAGGGAATATCGCAGGTTATGTATTTTTTTATTATCTCCTTAGTCCCTTTCATGACCTTGCTTGCTATGTGAAATCTTTTCTTAGATTTGTTTAGACATATAAGAAGTTTGATTTGTTGTTGTTGAAATATTTTTCTGCTGGTTTTCTTTTTCCATTGTTACAGATTCCTGTCCCAAACCCCCTTCCTTTCACCCTTGTTTTTGGAAATCATGGAATGCAAGAGAGAATGAAGCGGCTAACCAGAAAAATCTTTGGTACTCTTTTTGTACACACGACACTAACACATCGTGAACAGACAAGCTATTGCTAGTGCAATAGCGACAGGGAAAACAGTCTTTTCCTCAGGCTTTTTCACTAGTCTATTGAATCATATACAAGATAGTATGGTTCCCCTGTAAATCCTCTCTTTTTAAATATATACACTTATATACAGTTTTGTTCCAACGAAAATTTGACCCCCTATAACTCCGAAATGAGTAACATAAGCGAAAAACACCAAGACACGTCGATTTTGTTTCGAGGGGAGCATTTTCGAAATAATTCGAAACTTCTCAGATCAACCCCTACCCCAGCAACCCTAACTTTGAAATTCATCATAGGGAATAAGGGTCGAGTGGCACCTTACTGAAAAGGTCTGTCAATTCTCCACCTTGATTTGTCATTTTTAGAATTTTAAATTAACATACAGGGTGTCCCAACCAAGGGTGAAGTTGAATTCCTGAAATCCCAAATACTAAATGAAATAGATTTATTTTGGCATAATGCAAGCGCAGGTTTATGCTCGGTCTAGAAAAACGACCTACACTTGTGAATTTGGAGTTGGTGCAATCAACCCCTATTTCTAGCATCCCCAACTCAAAAATCATTCGATCGATAATAGGTCAAGTGGCACCTCGTTGGAAAGGTACTGCAATTTTCTTCGAATTTGGTATTTTCGAAATTCAGAATCATCATACAGGGTGTCCTGAAGCAGGAACATTGAAAATCCAAATAACTTTTGAAACTGGTTCATTTCGGTATACGAGAACATGTTTGATCCGAGAATAGGACTTTCTTGTGTGGTTATAGAATTTTGCAATCAACCCTTCCATTCAGCATCCCCAACTTGAAAATCATACAAATAATTCAAGTGGCATATCTTCAGAAAGGTTTTTGAATTCCAGAATGATTAAAGCATTTCATTCAGTTCGGCTCTCTATACAGGATGTCGCTTTCGAAAAATTCAATATCGTCATTTGAAATTATCAACTAAAATTAATTCGAAACTGTTAAAAGTATTGGGGTACGATGTGTTGAGCATCAATTACGAAGAAATAAAGCTGATTTCTGCATTGAAAATGTTCACATTTTTTCATTTCCATCTGGCGTGCAGTCATCTGTTATTTCTCATTTTGCAATGAAATATTATTATTATTCAGATCAGTTCCTCATTATTGTTGTTGTTCGTCAGTTGAAATTAATCTGAAAATGGTTTATTCCACTGAGAAAGGGTCGAAATTGTATCGACGTATTTTCGAAATAACAGTTGTGCCAAAGAAACGGCAAGGATATTCGATAGGAACCATCCTGAAAGAGAAAGGAGTCAGTCACCAGTACGTTAAATATTTGGTTGACAAATTCCTAGCTACGGGTTCGGTGGCAAACAAAAACATGAAGTGGCATGTCCTGTCAGAAATGAGGCAACGAAAGTGGCAGTAGTGGGTCATCTACAAATGGAGAATACTACTTCGATCAGAAAACTATCTCGTCTGACTGGTGTATCAGCTACAACTGTCCATAGAATCGTGAAACATCACAAATTTCACCCTACAAGGTAAAATTAGTGCATGAAATAAACGAAGATGATCCAGATCGTCGTTTACAGTTTTGTGAAAATCTAAGTGAAAACCTAAACGCTAATCCAAATTTTCTGAATAACATCTGTTTTTCTGATGAAAGCACCTTTATGCTCAGTGGTGAAGTGAATAGACATAATTGTCGATATTGGGACACACAGAATCCTCATTGGTTTAGAGAGGCCCACACGCAAAGGCCTCAGAAGTTGAACGTTTGGGCAGGAATTTTGGCAATCATCTAGTTGGGCCTTTCTTTATTGAGGTAATCTGAATGGAAATGGCTACCTACAGTTGTTAGAGGAACACATACATCCTAGATTGACAGAAATTTTACAGAACGATCCAACTCTTTCTGAGGACGAAATGCGTTTTCAACAAGACGGTGCTCCTCCGCATTATGATGCTCGGGTGCGCCAATATTTAGACGAAAATTTCCCAGGAAGGTGGATTGGTAGAAGAGGACCTGTTGAGTGGCCAGCCAGGTCACCAGTTAAATCCCTAGATTTTTTTGTGGGGCCATCTAAAATCTAAAGTTTATGCCACAAGACCAGAAAACCTGGAGGAGCTGCGGATGAGGATTATCACAGAATGCCGACTTTTGACTCCTGAAGTTTTCGCTAATGTGAGAAGAGAGTTCGAAAATCGTCTGTATAACTGTATGGAGGTGGGCGGAGGTCATTTTGAACAATTGTTGTAATAATCAAGTTAGTTTTTGTTTTCAATTGAATACAAGTTCAATAAATCTCGTTTTCCTGTTTAGATGAGCATCCAATCAGTTTCTCCATCATCCCTCATCCTGATCCTCACGCCAGAAAACCTCGATTGCCAAACTGAAACCAATGCCTCAGTGATTCAGAAAATAGAAAAATCTTTCTAGAACTTTGCCACTCAACCTGTAATCACTTGTATGATTTTTGAATTGGGGATGCTGAATGGAAGAGATTGATTGCAAAAATTCCATATTCACGCAAGAGAGTCTTATTCTCGAATCAAACATAAACATGTTCTCGTATTATACCGAAATGAACCAGTTTCAAAAGTTATTTGGGTTTTCAGTGTTCCTGCTCGGGACACCCTGTATGCTGATTCTGAATTTCGAAAATACCAAATTCGAAGAGAAAATTGAAATACCTTTCCAACGAGGTGCCACTTGACCTATTTTCGATCGAATGATTTTTGAGTTGGGGATGCTGGAAATAAGGGTTGATTGCACCAACTCCAAATTCACAGGTGTAGGTCGTTTTTCTAGACCGAGCATAAACCTGCGCTTGCATTATGCCAAAATAAATCGATTTCATTTAGTATTTGGGATTTGCAGGAATTCAACTTTACCTCGGTTGGGACACCCTGTATGTTAATTTAAAATTCTAAAATGACAAATCAGAATGGAGAATTGACAGACCTTTACAGTAAGGTGCCACTCGACCCTTATTCCTATGATGAATTTCGAAATTAGGGTTGCTGGGGTAGGGGTTGATCTGACAAGTTTCGAATTTTTCGAAAAATGCTCCCCCTCGAAACAAAAATCGACGTGTCTTGGTGTTTTTCGCTAATGTTACTCATTTCGGAGTTATAGGGGGTCAAATTTTCGTTGAACACACTGATATATATATATATATATATATATATATATATATATATATATATATATATATATATATATATATATATATATATATATATATATATATATATATATATATATATATATATATATATATAGCTCAGAAACTCAGAAAGTTCTACCACATAAAAGTAAAGAAGCAGACTGAAAAGCAGACTACATGAAGCTAATCTACATGCTTGATGTTCATTGAGGTTTCACATAGACAAACTGGTAATACTGGTCGTATCAAACCAACCACTACAGCATAAGACGGATTTGTGAAACTCAATACTTTTAGAAAAGTCATCCATGGGTCGAGTCAACTGATTGTATCAATATACATATATATAGCTCAAAAACTTCCACCACATAGAAATAGGTAACCAATCTAAGAGGAACAGAATACATGAAGCTAATTTACATTCCCGATTACATTCAGTCTTCTCATATTCTCAAGAGGAAGATATGTAGATGATGTTATCTATATTTGGCTTATTCGGATAGTTTGATTCATAACAGAAAATCTCATTCCCTGAATATCAAATTCTGAGTTTTTCATTCATTTGCTCACAGACTACTCACTATTCATTAGTCAGCTATTGATAAAATGAATAGCTAAGAATAACGGATTTGAATCGAATTTAATTGATACCTTAATCAAACAAAAACAACAGAATTTTCTACTGCAGAGCATTTATCTTTTACATGCTGTCCAATCGAATAGAACATTCCCAACTAATTATATCCCCAATTTAAGCAACTAGATACGTAATAGATTCCCCAAAATCAATATTGGTACCATCAGTACAAAATTTAGAGTCATTGTTAGTTAAAAATGAAGATAAAATGGAATTATTGGATAAAAGCGGAGTATATAAAATTTACCACAGGAAATGAGAGACTTCCTATATACATTCTGTCAAAAATACCGTTAATAGATCAATGAAACACAAAATATTTATTTTTCATTCAAATTTATTGTATCTCCTTCAAAGTAAGCTCTTTCTGAAATAAAACATTTACTTCAACGAATAATCCAAACATCAAAACATTTTTCGAACGCTTTTTACGGAATTCACTTCAGTTCCCGCCGCTAATTCTCTTTTATGTCGTCTATCGATTCAATACGGCGACCTGGAAATGGAAATTTGAGTTTTGGAAAAAGAAAAGTCGGCCTGAGCCATATCAGGTATATACGATGGTTGCTCGATGATATTTGTTGAGTTTTCTTTCCACAAATCTGGCCTTTTTCGACGAATCTGCTCTCTCAAACGCCGTATAACGCTCAGATAATATTCTTTACTTACCTTCTGACCACCGCGAAAACAATCAAAACAATCAACATTACCCTGACTTTGATCGACTTTGGTGGTTTTTTCGGTTTCAGTTCAGTTAAAAGTCGACATTCCGAAGCTTGTTGACTGGTGTACATGTTAAACTTATAAACTCATGCCTCATCACCAGCTACAATGCGTTTTGTGAACGTGAGGTCGTAATTGACTCGTTCTAGCATGACTTCATTCAGTTTCTCAAGATATTTCAGGTTTTTTGGAACTATTCGAGTGTCACGTGTTTCGTGCCCAAACAATCCTTTGAAATGGTACGAATTGATTATTGAGACTCAGAAAGTTCATTATCTATCTCTTTCAAACTCAAATGACAACTTCCAATTACAATTACCTTCATTTTGTCGATGTTTAATATTATTATTACTATTATTATTATTCATATGAACGTATTTTTGATGCTGCCTGTAGCATTTTTAGCGACACGTTTGAAAACAGACAAACTAACATTGACATCCAAAATATCACAAAGTTTGTTGAAACACTTGATACCCTGATAGACTTGTGGTTAACCTTGCGCCTCGAAAAGTGTGGCTACAATTTATTATTATTTCTTGTTGCATACTGATGTCGATCTCTAACTTTTTCATATAACTTTTCATGTTTTTTATATAACAAAGTAATTGGAATGTATTAAGAGATGGAAGTGTCAAAATTTTTAATTTTTTGAATAAGGGTCTACAGGATATCATTGAACCAGGAGCTGTCGTACATCTCAAAACTTTCCTTTGCGCACGAAATTCATCGCCGGTGCACTCATCCGCGTCCCACAATGTGATACCATATGAAGAAGAACCGATTGCACCAAACCGAAGTACATGAAATGCAGTACATTGAAAGTGCTCTCACGAGAAAGCAGATCGAACTGATTTTTGAACACACCATTTCAATATGTCAATTCCAAGTAAGTTTATGGTCAATTTTAATTCCCGAAATTGATATCAGTCACTTGTTGCACATATTTATCAAGAACCTTGAGAAGCAGGCTGTGGTCATGAGGGGCATTCTTCGGCAAAAATCTCATTGCAAGGTTTATTCGTATTAATGACGAGACCGTTTCTGTTACACCAATCAACAAAACCCTTAGATGAATCATTTGCTTTTTGAACAAGTCCTTTTTCCGTTTTTTCATATACCACAATTTGAATCATCAGCATAAGCAATTACTGTAGAATCTGACGACATTTCCAAATCATTCATAAACAAAATGAAAAATATTGGCCCTAATACGGAGCCTTGCGGTACATCCGCCATTATTTCAACCTCCCTCGACTTACATCCATCTATCGCAATTGTTTGTTTTTAATGCTTCATGATTTTTCCCAGATGTAGGCTTTACCACGTATACCTTGTCTATACAGTTTTTTCAGAAGAACAGAGTGGTCAACAACATCAAACGCCCTGCTCAAGTCGTAGAATAGCGCAACACAATGACTTTTGTTATTTAGAGCATCATATATAATACTAATAGCTTCATTGAGGGCCGTGTTAGTACTTTTATCGCGTCTGAAACCATTTTGAAAAGTTTTTAGAATTTCGTTTTTCTCAAGGAAACTGTAGATTCTTACCGAATAAGCTATCTCAAACAATTTTGCAAACTGGTTCTGCAACGATAATATTCGATAATTTGCGACATCACACTTAGAACCTCTATTCTTGTATAGAGGAATTGATTTCGACTTTTTTAATTCATCAGTATAAACACCTTGGCAAAATGATTCGTTGATCAAATATGCTAAATTTCACTTAAACATCCAGTGACACGATTCAGAATTCTCCCATCTACACCATAGATTCCTGGTGCCGGTTTTCTATGGATTTCAGAATAATTCCAATCACCTCAGCAGCCAGAAAAACACTTTTGTTAATACTCGGGTATGAGTCTACAATATTTTCACGTGCATTCTGTGAATTAGCTAGCGAGTCAAAATGATCATTGAAAAAATTATATACATCCTTCTTTTAACTTATTTTCAAATTATATTCTTCATCGAATAGTTCAAAGCCAAACGTTTTTTCTTCCGTTTATGTTGATTGATAATTTTCCAACATTCCTTATTGATATTGTTCACCGTGCTAATTCTCAAATTATTTTGTTGGTTTTTAGCGTAAGCGACTTCTTCTTTGTTCTTTAGTTTTTTAAATTTATCTGTATAAATAGGATTTTTGATGCATTTTTCCATTTTAGACACTTCGCACAACTGGAGGTGAAGGGACCGGAGCAGATATGTTAACCATTTCCTACTTACAACCTTTTCTTTGTTCAGGAAAACATTCATTGTAATATGTGTAAAAGATTCCACTGAATTTTTCATTAAAATTAGTTTTAGTCTTCAAAGAATCCCGTGTTTCATTTATCAAACAATTCTCAAAAAGTTATATTATTTGGAGAATAACTTCTTCTTTTAATGTAACTATTATATTATAATCATTCAATTAATTGATAAGCGTTTCGTGTTTCTTTCCCTGCTCTAAAAGATCAATATTTGAATCACCACATATGACATAATTTTCTCCAAACTTATACAACTTCTCCAATACTTTGGAGTCTTTGTCGACATCTGTTGGTTTTAGTCTATTATTTTGATTTCCTGTAGATTTAATTGCTGACAGATTTTTCGACTTCATTGGATGGCGGTTTAATTCTGCTTCATTAGGTGGATCCACATCCTTTAGATTTTTTCCCTTTATTCATATTGTTTTTTTAAGAAAATTAGTTTCTTCTAAATTCTAAATTGTCGATTCGTTTCTCCAAATGTCTCACCAATGTTTGTGATGTATCAAGTTGACGATCCAAAAAGCCACATTGAAACCGATCATACTGGCATTCTAGTTTTCGACAGGGTTACGTTCTCAGGTAAATTTCGTTTCACTCTAATGTCTATAAGATAATCTTTTTTAAGTTTATCAAGCTCCCTACTAATCGTGTTGTGCTCACTCGACGCAATTATGCCAATATGTTTGTTGCTGTGAACAAACTAAATGATAGATCGCCTTCAAATCCCGCCTCAGCACAGAAAACAGTTGTCCAAACTTATCAACAACAGAAATTTTGACTATCTTTATAAACAAACTTTTTAAATAATCAATTCCTGGTACTTTTTGACCCAATATACGTCAAACCGGAAGATGTATCGAGAACAGAAGAACAGGAATGATCCATCATTTAATACAACAATCCTACTGGCTTTTCTGACCATTGTACTATTAAAATAAAATTCACTTCAAGGAGTTCGAGAGAATTAAAGTTACCCCCCCGATAATAAAAGGAAGAAGATGAACATTTTGGAGATGAAGCTGGTCTAACTCCTGTTGCAAATGCCGTTATATTTAAATTAAACTACTAATTTTGTTTTTCAGTATTGTATCACTCTTGATGATGGACGGATAACATATGTCAAGTATTCTGATATATTTTTGTGAAATCATTTATTCATCATGTTTCTCCAAGTGTTAAGCGAAACTTACATATACAAATGTTTCATCCTTAACGGAACTATGTAGAGGAATAACAACGATTTGATCCTAACAAAATTTATTCTGCTTGAATTTCTCGACAAACTTAATAGAAATCCATCTCTCGCTTAACAGCATATGATGAAACATATCAAATATTTTCTAAATTTATTTCAAATTACACTGCTTTCAAATTTGAGTAGGTGTTCATTGGTTGATTTCGTTAGGATCGAATGAAAACCTTCATTTTCGATAATACCAGAGTCGAGTCGAGTTTAACATAGAAACATCTATTCATTTATTAGGTTTCGAACGTCATTGATTTATGGGCCAGCCGTATATAACATATGTGTCAAAGTGGACATAAAAAGCACATAATTGGTTATATGGCATTTTCCTTCAATAGAAAATCTTCACGCAGGGTGGTTTTATTATTTTGTTGCCTTTCCCGGAAGTTGGTTGTATAAAGTCCGGCTAAACATGAATTCTTGTGGAATGAATATGATTAAGTATTTTTTATTTATTTTCAACCTCATATTTGCGGTGAGTCGAGTGTGAGCTTTTTATCGGTTTGCTATTTTTTTATGGATAGTTTAACCTCTCTTTAGTTCGAAATATGCAATGAAATCCAAATTTATTCATAATTCTCAACTAGAAGACAATCATTCGTTCTATATGTTATGTAATATATTATGATTTTTGAATATTTGAGGTAGTCAAGCTCATAACTTCAACTATGTGTTCATTCTTCATAAGGCCTAAAAAATATGATCGATTGATCATTTTATTAGGAATAAGGTTCAAATAGATATACTCAAATATTCAACCACATAAAATTGGTAAAAACTCCTAGAAAATCAGAAATTGTTAAAAGTTAGAAATTACCCAAGAAGATTTCCAAAAAAATGAAATTCCTATCAATATGTTGCAAAACTTTTTCTTACATGTTCTTCACAACGCCTTCAAAGTTAGCAAAATCTGTAACATTACTGATTCTTCCAAGTATTCAAATGAGTCTTTATTTTTTCAAGCATTGAATTTAAATTGGATACAAACAAAAAAATTGTGTTCGGTGCTACCCCCATTCTGGAGTCTATACGCTGAATCAATATTAGAAATAAGAATATAGATTAGTGGGTTGTACATTTTTATTGAAAATTTCGTTACTTTTAGCCGTCTAATTTGATAATTTCAAAATTTTCCCAGTTTCTGAACTATTTGCGTTGCATATTTATTCATTCCCAATCCAATGAGCTATCGTTTAAATTTGAACTGATGAACTGAACTTAGGGTTTTAATTGAAATAGAAACAATAGTTAATATAATATCAAGAATCTGTTTAGGATTTCGAATGGAGGTCCACCAACATATTCACTGTACTAACAATTTTTTGTAATGAACTTTTTGTGTCTCTATAGTTTCTTTTGAATGGTCCTTATAGTATGGTGATCTTTTATGAAAAATTATTCATCTAAAATATATGACTTTGTGCATGACAATAATAAAAATTCAGTTCATCTATGATATAAGTGAACATTATACAAATATAACTGGTTTTTTTATTGGAGTAACTTCTAAATTGAGGTACTCTACTGTTTTCCAGTAACTTCATCAAGCATTTTCGGGATCATAGACTTCTTCTTTCGATGCCTTCGTTACTACATATTCCGATCCGTTCTTGAATGTTATTCAGCTACGAAATATGTTTCATTCCATTTCTCTTGAGCCCTTAATTTTGTCCTTCATCATTAGCTGAAGGATTCGGTATCTTTCTCCCCGAAAAACATGCCCTGAGTAAGCAATTTTTCTCACTTTGACAGTTGTGAGTAGGCATTAGTTGTATCTATTCGGCATTTGATCTTTCTATCTGAGCCAAATTGTTCGGTGATATAGCACCCTAGCTATTTAAAATGAGCGACTCTCTCGATAATTATCTTGTTTTTCGCAGGAAGTAATCGGTATATGGCTAGCAGCTGAATATTATAAATCTGATCTGTTTGAATAATTCAGCCGTGTAAGTTTTTAAAGTTTCAAGAATGTTTTGTTTATCAATAACAATTCTGCCTGAGAAATCTACCAGTCTATTGGTGGTTTTCTTGTTGTATAAACTGGCAGCTTCTCGAACCTTCTTAGGCATCTTGAACACATTATGTTTTCTTTCAAACTCCTCATCTCCTTACATCTTTCAGTCATCCACTTTTCTTTTGATACTTGCATTTTTTATTTTATTTCTTTTTGTTTGGTTTTGTATTTTTCTATATTGTTTTTATGTTGTTTTCTCTGCTTCATAAGATCTAGTGTTTTATCTGTCATCTATTTTTGCTTTTTATGTCTGCTTGTGTCATATATTTCCAATAGTTTGATTATGTGTTCATGAAACAAATTCCATGTGTCCTCTGTGCTTTCTGTTACTTACATCTCTTTTATATAATTCTTCACATCTTTTTCAATTTGGTTCCTGTTTACATCTGAAACATTCAATATCTTATGGTGTTGTTCCCCCTTTAACAGTTTCAGCTTGACTCCGCAATCAGCAACTAAATGATTATGGTCAGATACAATATCTGGATATCTGGATAAGTAGTGACCCTACTCAAGCAATTTCTCTATCTTTCATCAACTAGAATAAAGTCGATCTGGTTCCTTCTTATAAGTGTCGGGTTATCATACGGGCCTCTGCAAATGTACTATCTAAGTTTATACAATTTATTCCATTCCCTATTAACAATTTGGTTGTACAGAGTTTCAACTTCACTGACATAAATTTTTTCCGTAGTGGGCTTATATTTATAGAATATAGATATTAAAGGGGTTGCGTTCAACTGCAGGATTATAATTTGTTTGTTTGTTTGTTTGTTCCTTTAACGTGCTCTATTTCCGCATTTCGGCTAATGACACGCCTGGGGAATTCTGTCGCCTCAGTAATACGAGAATTTTGCCTAACCCCTCGCGTGCCGAGGGAAAGGATCTTTAATGTCCAACACATCTCTGTTAGACAGGACCGACGGCTTTACATCTCCTCCGAAAGATGGATACTCAAGAGATTCCTAGAATCCGAAAAGTCGCACCGACTTTCTGGGGATTGAACCCAGGTAACTCTGTGCAGGAGACGAGCATCATATCCTCTACGTCACCGAGCCGGCGGGATTATAACTATGTTATTTATGTGAATGAAGTTTTTGACATAATTTTCGATTTCCGTGGTTACAAAGATACCTACCTCGTTACTATGGTGTGAATCGCCATCATCGCTCCCAGATCGAAAAACAATGAAAAGCGCGCTATGACTGTGTGGAGTACAATTTGGATAATATTGAGTGAAAATTCTATTTTCTTCCTCAATATATATGTTTTTTGTCCGGCCAATAAATTCGAAAAAGCATGCCTACAAAACATTAGAAAAGAACTGTTTTTCCAAACGATATTTGGACCAAACTGATTTGTAAATATCTCAAAAACCTCTATATGAAAGAAGATGAAATCAATAGTGAGAAACGAATTTTATTGCGAGCTTTCATGTCAATATTTCGTTCTTTTCGATAATCCATTGATGAAGGAATGCCATAGCTGTAGATTATTACGAACTACCTTTACGATCACGAAATCACTTCAATAGAGTGGCCTGCATGAAGTCCAGACCTCAGTCCCATCGAACATACAGAGACATTCCCAATAGGAGATGAGGAAGCCAGCAAAATCAGCCAGCTAGCGTGAATGAGATTCAGAGCAAACTGATCGAAATTTGGAATCAAAATGCTACATGATTATTGATTTTGAGTCATGCAGAAATTTCGCCAGGAATAGAAAAATCCGGTATAAACGGGTTTTTGGGAGAATATTCTTTCCAAAAGTTCTAGATTTTTCATTCTACATTCCTTATCAGCTCTATTTCAATTTCTATAAGTACCACTTATTGTTCGCAAGCATTCCTTAGTGCAGGTGGAAAACTGGAAAAATGATTCTTCAAAATCTAATCTTCTTTTGAAAAAATTTAAATTTTCGATTTAGTGCGTGAATTTCTTGATGAAGTGTAGATTCAGTGGAATCTTTTAAGAAAAGTTGTTTCAGCTATCCCAATTACTGCAAAAAAAAATGATGCACCATTGGAAAACGACAAAAACTACATAAAAGTTTGGTCAATTTTCATGTGAAATGGAATTGATCTTCACACTATGCTTATTTATTTATGAGGAGTTGCTTACCTCTTAGATCTTTGGATAGAGAAGACGATTCATATTTTCTTCTCAGAAAAAGCTGTCTTCATCAAAATTATCCTTAATTTCGAAATAACATGTATTAAATACTTATACATACAGTATTGCTACTCCCCAGTTTTTGATGTGATTGAATGGTATCTCTGTTATTTAAGAGGTACACCAATACGGTTTCCGTAAGACCAAACCTTTTTTACGGAAACTATTAATATTCCGAAAACAAAATTGTCATTACCCCTTAAAATTCAATGCACCATAGGGTGCAAAAGGTACCTTATTTGAAATTTCTTTGAAGCCTTTATAACGGTGCATGCGAGAAATAATTTATTTTTTGCAAGAAATTATTTTCATCTCAAACAAGCCGCCTTGAGTATTTTGGCTATTTTAAGGATTATTGACAGGGGCGTACAAAATCAAATTTAGGAGCGAAAGGGTTTTAGGGTAGTTAACGCATTTGTGAATTAACCAGTAACTACTTAGCTAGAGGTTTTAGATAATGACAGTAGGTTTTGTGTATTGTATGTTGAAAACCCTTTTCACAAAACAATCTTCAAAGAATTTCATCGTTTTCATGTCATATTTAAAATAAAAAAAATTAAATCTAATAATTTTAGACCAAATGTCAAATTGCCTTCCACCTACTTCCATATAATGAAACAATCTTGACAGAAAATCGTCTCTCACATGTTTAAGCATATTCGGAGTTATTTGACAACATTCATCTAAAATTGATCGTCTAAATTCTCAGGCTGAGTCACAAAAATTTTGGAATTAAGATGTTTCTACAAGAAATATTCTAGGAGGTTGAGGTCAGGAGATCGGGCAGGCCACTCTATAGGACCTATTTTTCCAATCCAACCACAATTGAGGTATTGACAAATAGGTGCAGCGTAGTGAAGAAGAGCTTTAATTCCACGTGCAATTTGTTCAAGTAGTAGGTGAACGTTTTCTTGTTTTTCTATTATAAATGGATCAATCACATATTTCATCACATTAGGATGAATTTTGCCGTTTAAACTACCAGGAATAAACAGAGGTTCAATGAGGCGATCTACCAAAACTCCTACCGAATATTCAGCTTTTCTAGATATTGTGTGTGGGTTTCACGAAATAACATACATGAGGATTTGTATCGTTCCAAAATCAACAGTTATTATATATCTCTCCATTGAGTGAAAAATTTTATTCGTCAAAAAAGCAAAGGTTGTGAATAGTTTCGAATTATTGATGATACGCTTGGCAATAATTTAGCAAAATTCTTGCCTTCTACCCAAATCATCATCTTTCAATTCATGAAATAATTTGATTTTGTACGGATGGAATATATATTTATGTAAAATTCTAAGAACGTTAGATTGCTTAACACAGGAATCTTCAGAAATAGATATTTGGTCGTTGTGATTATGTGTTTGGCATTAATTGAATGTGTCCCAATACCGCCATAGCTGCTGCATCATTATTCACAATTCCTATGGTCTCAATAAATTTTGATATCATTTCCATTATGTACTTATTTTGATCTTGGTAATAAAGGCTAACCAACTCAATGTGTACGATATGTGCAATGTATATACCAAAATTATTTCTATAATTTTAACCAGATGAGCAAAGTAGTAGCTCGATGATTGATTAATAATGTATCAAATGGTCGAACAAAGGTTTTTCAAATGAAAACCTTGCTTCCATGAACAACAAATTGAATCAAAATAAATATTTTCGTTTATATATAGTTCGAGAGAATTTTTTCTATGAAATGATAAAGAATTCCAATTCGAATTAAACAATAAAATCTTCATAAAATTATTGTAGTTTGTAAAATTGGTTTTCAAAAGACATTACAACAAAACCTATTTTCCTTATCGTCTAAAGTATCTGTGCATTAACTTACTAATTAATACACGCAGGAGCTAACTACCTTTCAGAAGGTTTCTCTTATGGAGAAAATTGATTTGTTTTCTCTTTCTTCAATAATCTGGAAGATAGTCAAAATATTTAAGCTGGCTCATTGAAATAAAAAATAGTTTTTCACGAAAAAGATTCTTCAAAATTACTTTCTTATGCACCAGTGTAAACCTTCAAAGAGCTTTCCAATGATGTATCCCTCGACCTCTTTGCCCTATTCAATTACGAGAGATTGAAGTACCTCTTCGTGGAAGAGTTTTCTGTTTAATTCTCAAATATACGTCTTGAGATGTTCCCAAACAAAATCATTCGACGTGTTTCACCACAACATTCTGTATATCATTCAACTCAGCTGAAGGAAGTTCATCTCATAGTTCTGGTATCCTTAACCGCAATATTTATAAAAATCGAGCAGTTTTTGAAAAAAAATGTTGGTTATTGGTGTTACTAGAATGAAACAAGCTACATTGAAACCGAATATTCCTTGGTGTTTAATCGTTTAATCGAAGAAGAAAGTGAGAAAATTCGAACATGCCTGAAAGTCAAACTATAGATTTTAAGTCCCGACATTTACAATTAGAATAACACTTTCACTCAAAACACCAAGTTGGACTGCCATCTACTCATCTCAATCCGTTGGAACGCATCAAGAAAATGTATATGTATACATATATAATTGGCGTCCTCCATCGAACGGACAAAGAGGCTACTATAGCGGCACTGGGAAATGATGAAAACAAAGGGTAGATCAATCAGAAACATAACAGAAGCCATAGTACTTTAATAAAAAACAAGTACTGTGTTTTAAGGAATTTTACTTAATAATTGCGATTCGTAACGCGTTTCACTACACCGTAGCTTCTTCAGACGAATGATTATGCAGAAAAATGTAATGAGAATAAATGTTCTTGAGTAATTAAAAGCTTATTGGTCGCCTCCTCCTAAGTGGTTATTTATGACAGGTATATCCAATAAAATTAAGGAATAGATTGCTCCCCGACAAGATTCAATAGAGGTGAAGGGCTTAAATCGACTTGTTCATTGATGAGTCTACCTGAGTGTTTGTATTTATTTATTTCTAAAGTTTCCCAAAGATCTACCTTCCAATATTTATTATCTGTATGCAAAATTCCAAACTGTGGGTCGAAAGAATAATTATTTTCTAAGAGATGATTCGCGTAATTTGAATCTGATTTTTATTTGAAGAACTGCGTTTATGTTCCGATATTCTAATATTAAAATTTCTATGTGTTCTACCAATGTAGAAATTATCACAGTCATTGCAATTCAATCTATAAACACCTGATTTATTGTTTTTACCTGGTTTGGTTTTATTATTTCTTATATATTTGCCTAAATTATTATTAGTTTGGAAAGCTATGTTGAAATTATTGCTACTTAAGAATGATTTCAGTTTCTCACTTGTAATGCCAACGTAGGTTAAGGTGTTGAATTTTTGTTTCAATTTATCGACAGGGTAAACTTCATTCAATACGATTCTACTTTGTTTTTTATTTAAAATATTATTTATTAGTTTGGGATTGTAACCATTATTTTTGGCTATTTGTTTAATCAAATTTAGTTCTTTGTTGAAATTTTCTGTTGATAGCGGGATGTTAATCAATCTATGAATAAAACTATTGAATGCTGACATTTTATGTTGATATGGATGACACGACGAGTTATGTATTATAATATCTGTATGAGACGGCTTATGGTAAATTGCGAAAACATGTTTTCCATTTTCATTCGAAATTGTTACGTCTAAGAAATTTATCGAATTATTGCTTTCTATTTCGGTTGTGAATGCAATTTTTGGATGTAATGAATTTATATGATTTTCGAAAATTTTCAACTGTCTATCTGTTCCTGTGAAGCAAATAATGATATCGTCTACATAGCGATACCAGTATAAACAATATTTACTGAGTGGATGATTATGAATTAATTTCTCTAAGTTATTCATGAAAATTTCTGCTAACAAAGGACCCAAATTCAAATGCCATAGTACTTTGATTATCTACCCTAATGCTGCACACTGTGCCTGTTGGTTGCAGTTTGTGGAAGAACTAACCCTCCAGTGCTTGTCTGACTATTAAACCATATCATATTTGAATATTGTTTCCCGGTATGGATGGTAGTAGCATCTGTGTCAGTTCGTTGAAGGGCGCCAATTGTATAAGTTCACATATACATATACTTGATGCACTCCAACAGATAGAGATGAGTAGATGGCAGTCCGACTTAGTGTTGTGAATGAGTGAGCAATAATGACGAGGTCCAACGAGACCGAAACTGCAGTCTATTGCTCCTATTCATGGCATTCGACCAGAGTGTACCATCATTATGTGACCCTGTTAGACGATGATTAGGAAGGGTGAATCGGAAAACCAGTTTCGTCAGGGAGCAATATTTAACATTATACGAAAGGTTGAATATTGTTCCTTTATTAAAAGTCATCAATAGAAATAACAGTTTTTATTTTTTGTTTCGTTCATTAAGGTTTTGTATTTTGTGAAGTTCGGAAAAACTGTAAAGTATATATCTTTTATGCAGTTTTTCTTGTAGTTTACACTATGAAAGGCATACTCGCTTGGTTTTTCCCGTTTCATTTAATATGATTGCAGATGTCAAATATTGAGACAGTAGTATACAACTACAGAAATCATAATTTTCCATGCATCGTTGATCATTACTGTCGATAGTTATGACAAATTTGGTTGACTTTTTACTTTACTTAAGTGTTGAAATTTCCGAAAAAAATTGGTTTTTTCTTAAAAAATTCTACAGTTTCTGAAAAACTCAGCTCAAATTTGGAATGCAAGCTATTTCTCACAGCCTACTTCATTACACGTCCGAAATTTTAACTAGAATCTACAAGGTGATTTCTTTTCCGAAGCCATGTCTTCTATTGCCCTTTCGAACTTTTTTGCAGTGCGCCACTGATCAGCGTTCAATCAATTTTCGTCATCTTCGTTCAATTTAGAAACTTTTAGGATGATTGTAATTCTTTCATATCTCCGACCGTTCTCGAGCAAAAAATTATTAAACGATTGTATGCATTCGCTGAATTGAAAGCACGTCTAATTAAAAAAAACAATATTAGGCTTTGATTTTTTCATTTATTCATTTATTTTGTCAAGTTCTAAAGTTGAACCAGTCTCTGCTCGAATTGTTTATTAAATTAACGATTAGTTTTAAGACTTTTGAAGTTTTTGCTGTAAGAAAAAATGGCTAATTTTGCTAACGCCAAATTGGCTGATAACCATTACATGTACGGTCTGGCTGACGACAACACAACAGAAGCTAGGCGATTATATCAGGTGCGTTTTCCAAATCGAGTAACACCAGACAAGCGAACATTCTCAAATATCCACAGAAGATTGAGGGAAACTGGTACTTTTATTGCAAATAATCATTTAAAAGGCGCAACTGAAACTATGGGAACTCCAGATATTCAGGAAGCAGTTTTGAATTGTATTGATTTGAATCCTCATGTGAGTACAAAAGAAATTGGAAATCAGTTGAATATTTCACATGTTCTAAGTTGGAGGATTCTCCACGACTTTTTATTGTACCCGTTTCATATTCAACGCGTCCAAACTTTACTACCTCGAGATTTTCCTTCAAGACTGAATTTTTGCCGATGTTTCTTAGATAAAATTAGTGAAAATGTTCATTTTGATAGAGAAATAATGTTCACAGACGCAGCTACCTTCTCAAGAACTGCTATCACACATTTTCACAATAATCATTATTGGGCTGGGGAAAACCCCCATTTGATTGAAGAATCTCATCAAGAACAATTCTCACTGAGTGTCTGTGTCGGAATAGTTGGACATTATTTGATTGGGCCATTTTTTTTGCCTAAAAGATTAAACGGTCCCGCTTATCGGCGGGAGGAGGAGTTACCATTATTGTGCCACTTTTGGTAAGAAACATAATGTGGTTCATGCATGACGGGGCACCAGCACATTTTAGTGGAGAAGCTAGGGAATTTTTGAATAATACATTCAACAACCCATGGATAGGTCGGGGTGGGCCAGAACCATGGCCTCCTAGGTCCCCAGACTTAAATAGTTTAAACTTTTTCTGATGGGGATATCTCAAAAGTTCAGTTTATACCACTTCAGTGAACACTGTAGGAGAATTGAAAAATCGAATAATAATCTTTTGTGACACGATAAGAAATACCAGAGGAATATTTCAATATTCTTGCAGGAGGAGGACACTCCTAGCAATTTATTTAGTTTTTATTGTTCTTTTCTTTAGATTGATATTGAATAAGTATAGGTTGAGTCTCAGAAATCGAGCTATCAAAATAAAACTTTGGGCATACCTATCGAGTATTTCTATAATTTTTTTTGTTCAGCGAATAACCTACAATTCAAATAATTCAAATTCAATATTTCGGAGATACGACAAATTTACAAGCGTCAAAAAAGTTTCTAAATTGAATGAAGATGACGAAAATTGATTGTAAGCTGATCAGTGGCGTACTGCAAGAAATTTTGGAAGGGCAAACGGAGACATGGCCTCGAAAAAGAAGACACCTTTTGAAAAAACCAATTTTCTTCTGGAAATTTCAACACACTTTAGCTCCGAAGCTTTTGCGGACCTATGTTCATATAAACTTTTTTTCTCAAAATTGCACGTAGATTTACCCCCTGTATATTGGATTAGTAGAAATAGAGGAATATAAGTAGCCTTATTCGATATATCAACAACATGAATTGTTAATAGTGTTATATTCCGTGAAGAAATTATTTCAAAAACTGTGATTGCATTATGAAACATCTAACATTAAGGATCAATATCTAATTGTTGGAGATAATGATACCCGTTATACATCGATGACGAAAACACATTTATGATGAATATAAACTGTAGTTTTATATAGCTTAACTTTATTGGAACAATTTCATCTAGCTCCATAACAACCAGAACTTTGTCCACAGAAAATAAAATCAATAAATTGCGACCCTCATCATATTTTATTAAATAATCCTATAATGGTTGTGAAAATTTGCTTGATGGAGTTTATGCGTACTCAGCAGAATTTCACTGATTGATAATGCTATTTTGAGATGAAAGCGATAACTAAATTTTATTTATTCATTTAAACCAGGGGTGCTCAAACTTGAACTGCAGGCGATCTACCTCAATATATTCAGACTACTTACGATCAACTCTGAGGGGCTGCAAGTATATGTGATGCAGGGTTTTCGTACATACACAATATACCCTACCTATCTACCTAGGTACCAACCTAGGTAGGTACCTAGGTAGGGTGTATCCTAGCATATATAGATATTAGCTTTCCGCACAATAAACATTATTTTAGTCAAGGTCTGGGGTAGGTTTAGTTAGGTTGTTCTCTATAATATCAATGAAAAAACTCAGTTATTTAAAAATGCGAGTTTATCGGTAGTTAAAAACAACAGAGTCACATATGGTTTTAAACTTAACTGAGGAGTGACTTTGGATGTTGAAGCGTGGCACTGCACATCCTCAGCATTCTTTTCATAAGATGATACGTAACCACTGCGTTCTAATCGCAAGCATGATGACATATGATCGTCAGTTAGTCGATTGCGATATTTTGACTTCATTTCAGAAAATGTAGACTCGCACAAGTAAGTTATACCATCTGTACCAACTCATTTTCAACAGAACATGAGTTCATATTAAACTGACTTGCTATTTCAATAGCTAACTCCTACATGAAAAAGCATAACTCATAAATGTTGCTATATTTGGCAATTTTTTGCAATCATAAAAATGCATTTTGAATTGTCCCAAAATATTTGATAATTCAGCCTTATACGTATCATAATTCAACTGAGGAATCCTTTCTTTCAAAGAAGGAAAATGTTTCAGATCCTTTCTTTTCAGTTGATCTATCATAAGTTGCAATTTACTTTTGAATGCGTTTACTGCGCTAATCATCTCAATGATAGTTTTTCCTTTAACTTGAAGTTCCAAGTTAATGGTGTTTAAGTGCATTGTGATGTCAGTTAAAATTGCCAAATCAGTCAGCCATTTTTCGTTTTTCAACATCTGAGTGTAATCATCTCTTTCGACTAGAAAAGCTGTTATTTCGGGCAATAATTCTTGAAATCTTTCTAGGAATTTTCCGCTACTGAAACAACTGACGTTCGTTTGAAGAACTAAATCAGTGTGTTCAGCTGATTCCCTATCTTCCAACTGCAGCTTGAAGAGCCGCACTTGCAAGCGTACACGAATGGAATTCACAATTTCTGTTGCAATGCCCAAAATTTCCTCCGCGTTAAAAACTTTTGAACACAAAACTTGTTGATGTATAATGCAATGGAATAAAATAAATGAAGATAAATCTTTATTAGCTCCACACAATGCCACAAAACCGTTTTTGTTTTCAGTCATTGCTGGTGCTTCATCGGTTGCAGTGCACACTAATTTATATATAGGTAGCTTGTAGTTTTTTTTAGAAAATTGAAGAAAATGTCATATATATCTTCGTCACGGATCTAATGTCATATATATCTTTGCCACGGATCTTCTCCTTCAGAGGAATGATTGTCAAAAATTCTTTCATAGTCAACATGTCACTGAATACCATCCAAATAAAAATACACAGCTGGGCAGTGTCTGTCATATCGGTGGATTCATCGAACTATAAAAAAAGTATGCACATTTCATGATATCATGTTTTAGTTTATCTGCCATGTCCTGACTCATGACTTCAATACGCCTTGTGACAGTTGGACGAGATAACTGAAGTTCTCTAATAGCAGACATGATATCTGTTTTATTTTTAAAATCTCCAAATAAAGTCTCATCCGTTTCAATGAATGCTTTCTCCACAACCGAACCATCTTCGAATGGTTTCTTGCGTTTCGCCAATATATATGATATTTCAAATGACGCAGCGATCGTAGCAGCTTTTGATTATTTGACTGGTCTTGTGAACATGGTTTTTTCTTCTTTCAAAAAAGATAGCAAATCACGTACTTTTCGTTTTCTTACTTCACTCTGTGGAGGAAAATTATTTTCATAGTTTTTATGAACCAAATAATTGATAGATGAAGCTTGAACTACATGATAGTTGATATTCAAAATAAATAAAAAATAAAACAAGTTTTTATGTTTAAACTATCACTTATTAAAAGTTAGTGATAGTTAAAACATAGTAACTTGTTTTATTTTATTATTCATTATTTTTATGAACCGTTTTATGATACCTCTCTAAGTTATCACGCTCAGGTATTGCAACTGACTCACAGCAAATAAGACAAATGCACTTATTGTTCACCTTACAAAAGAAAAATTCTTCCTCCCAATCGTTAACAAAATGATACGTTTCAGGTTCCTTCGCGGCACACAATTTGCAATTTTTAATATCAAACTTTGTATCGACGTAGTATTGCCTCCAAGTTGCAATTCAGAATGACTCCAATTCTTGCAGGTGCAACATTCATATCGGCGTGAACGAAAGTGTCGAATGTCAAACGCCCGTCCGAAATTTCTAGATAAGCATCAAGAATAAAAAACGCGGATTTTCTTTGACAAGTACCGCGCGTTCCTGTGTTAAAGTTGCCTTCTGCCGCTAGCAGAGTGTTATTTTATAACGTAATTAATTTCTGTAGTTTATTTACCTACTCATTGAAAATTTTATTCTTCTCGAGATCTACTCAAAAAGCACATAGACCGTTTAAGCACCTCATTCTCTAGAAAATAATCACTCTTTCGAACCACAGTTTGAAATTTTGCATACAGATAATAAATACTGGAAGGTTGATCTTTGGGAAACTTTAGAAATCAACAAATACAAACCTTCAGGTAGACTTATCAATGACCTAGTCGATTTAAGGCCTTCACCTCTATTGAATCTTTTCGGAGAGCAATCTATTCCTTAATTTTATTAGATATACCTGTCATAATTGACCACTTAAGAAGAATTAACCCAATAAGCTTTAAATTACTTAAGAACATTTGTATTTATATTCTTATTCTTATTTTCTGTACATTCTTTCGTCTGAAGAAGCTACGGTGTAGTGAAACGCGTTACGAATCATAATTATTAAGTAAAATTCCAAAAACACATTACTTGTTTTTATTATTGATAATTGAATTTTATCAAGTAAAAGCCTCCCAAATTCAAATGCGAATTTTATTGTTTCAACTCATAATGTATCACAAGTGTTTTCAAGTTATTACACTTATGGTTTCTTTCTCTGGAAATTCTATTGTAATCTGGTCAATTTAGACATCGAAGGTACAAAAATTTGCACCCATCTCAAAGTTGGTAAGATTTTTCAAAACACCAACATGAATGAATTTTAAAAAGCCTTCATCAATTCGATACCTGCAAAAAATATTTTTTTTCATTTTTAGTAAAACGGTGAGTTTCCTCATAAAATTAATTCAGACAAAAATTTTAGATGAGATCATATGATTATGAATATAAAAAATTGTTTTTCCTGAGAGCCACCGTTTCTGAGATATAACGATTCAAAATGTTGGGAAAATTGTAATCGTCATAATATGCATACGTTTCCACCTACCATTGAGGTAGTGTAGTTAACCTTTTCATTCTTTTATGGTTTCCCCACTAGGTCTATCCTCGAGTCCACACACTAAGCCACTACATCGCGTTTTACAGTTGCGAAAATGGTTTTCAGCAGTTTTTCCGGCGCACAAAGGAGTAAAGTCTGAACTGGTTCTAATATATTATTGATCACCTTCTAACCCCAG
This sequence comes from Cryptolaemus montrouzieri, assembly GCA_013387265.2. Taxonomy (NCBI): domain Eukaryota; kingdom Metazoa; phylum Arthropoda; class Insecta; order Coleoptera; family Coccinellidae; genus Cryptolaemus; species Cryptolaemus montrouzieri. The sequence goes on along the minus strand of JABFTP020000021.1, from coordinate 87,064,099 downwards.
TCTTTTGGATCTAGCTGATAATCAAGCCACACTTGAACATGATAATATACCCGACACTGAAGATGGAGGGAGAGAAACTAATTGCCCTTTGATTTTTATTTCGAGTATTTAAACGAAACATACATATCGAAATTCATCTAAGCAGGTAGTTTTTTTAGGAGCTACGTAAATAGAAAGAAGGCCAATTCTGTGTGTAATAAATTCTGGTAGTGTTGAGTTACTCTTTTTGACAATTTCAGCACATTGAAGTCAATCCTGTTTTTCAATAATTTTAAAAACTGTTGTTTTACGCCTTCTGAAAAATGCAGACATCGTATCGTAGTCAGTTACTGCATGTAAAAATAGTACAAGATTTCGACACTTTGCAACAGTAAATAAACTAAATGAATATATTTCTGATTGATGTTGAGCTTTTCCAGGTAATTGGACTGGGTTTCTTTTTACATGCTATTCTCTGACATATTTGACCCCAAGTTGATTTTTTTTTCAGGTATTGGATCGATGAGAACTTTTTACATTTCATTTATGATTGAACAAGCCCTCTTAGACCTGGGTACAAATTTTGTATCTTTACTCCTACTTTTCTTGTCTTATTTGACCGCACTATTGCTCAGTGGAAAATTTCAATTCATCTACTCCTTAGAATTAATAAATATTTAATAGTTTTTTCTGTTATGTTTCAACAAATTAACAGCTCTCGGATTTTTTCCTTTACTTGTGCTTAAAAACATTACTTCTCGCAAAATTTTATGGTTTTTGGACAACACGAGTTCCAACATGATACGCCAACATCATTGCTTTTTTCTTTAATGTATCTACAAATCTACAGTTTTCGGTAGTTTTCTCCTTACTTGAGATGTATGGAACTGTTTCTCGTCAAATTTCATAAATCTAAATAGGCAGGAAATACTCTATAGCTTTTGATACCCGTGCGAGTATAAAAAAGGCATCAGGATCCGATATAAACAATATAATCTCCAAGATACACTCCCCACAAAAATTGTCGCATCACCCTACTTTTACAACAATACTATTTAAACTTTTAGGTTGGTTATTCAAGAGTAGCTTGGTAAGTTTCAGAAGTGTAAAATAAGAAGATATCATTCAAAAGAGATGAGTTTATGATGGAAAATATCAACAATTTTCGAGTTATTGAAAAATTAAAAAATTCTACCATCTTCAAAAATTCACGAAAAGACCAATCAACTAGCATCGAATGGTTACTAATTACTTTCAAAATCAAGTGTTTTCTCCCCGGGCCCTAATTACTCCCAGTATACGTATCAGAAGCCCCTCAAACAAATTTTGGATGTACTCTTGAGTCACTGAGTGCCAAAGTTCAGGAAGCAGATTTTCTAGATATTGGAGTGTTCTACAAGGCATCCTACGTTGCTGATTTTGCCACCCCATGTTGTTCCAAACATGTTCCATGGGATTCAAGTCGGGACTTCTGGCTGGTCATTTTAAAATAACAATTTCGGCATTTTGCAGAAATTCTGTAACTACTCTAGCTGCATGAGGCCGAGCATTATCATGCATATAAATGAAGTTCAAAGGGTACAACATGGGGTTCAAGGATATCTGTGATGTATCTGGCCGCTGTCATTGTTCCATTATTCACTAGGACTAACTCAGTTCGATCATGGAAAGAAATCCCTCCCCACACCGTTACTGAGTCCCCTTCAAAGTTTTCGGTTTGCCGGATATTGCACTGCTGATACCGTTCCCCAGGACGTCTGTATACAGGCATGCGTCTATCATTTGATACTAGACAGAACCTGGACTCGTCGGAAAAGAGAACATTCGACCATTCTGGAATATCCCAATTTGCATGCTCCTGCAACTCGATGTTCTCTGGTGAGACGCGAGCCGGTAGAAGCCACCCTTGGTCTGATATCGTCTTCACTGAGCCTGTTCCTAACAGTTTGCAATGAAATATGCACGTTTGTGCAAGTTCAGTTTGTAGCATTCTAGCCGTACAGTGCCGAATTCTTAGTGCAGTTAAATGAAGCCAACTACCATAAACTGGTGTTGTTATTCGATTTCTTCCCTGTCCGGCCCTTCTTCCATATTCCACTGTTTCGTGGTACCGATTGATTGCTCTTGAAATAGTGATTTGGTTAACATTCAACTAGTCACGTAACGTTGGCTTAACTCCTCCTCTAGAAGTGTTGCAATTCTTATCACTTTATAATCACTCAAATAGGGTCCAGGATGTTCAGCAGCCATTACAATAAATTCAAAGATTCGAAAATCAACAAGAAACACAGAACACTTGCATTAATTTAGCGTGACAACTGAAGAGAAATAGAATGAATACTGATAGTCAAATAAACTCAATCTTGTTTCAGACGTGTTTGAGATCATATGGAAACAAATGTTACTACATAGATAAGATTCTTTCCCCCCATATGTCCGAAAACATATGTTGACAAAGAAACTGCGATCGAGCTGCATAATCGATTGTGTAATTCAGAATACCAGGTGATGCGACAATTTTTGTGTTGTGTGTATTATAGAACTGAGTAGCGGGTATCAAAATCAACTCGATACCTTTACTCGTTCTTTAGGAAATGCGAATAATTTCATTATACAGAAAAAAATACGAGTTCACAGTTTGCGGATTTTTTCTTTTAGCCATGCTATATTGACGAAGTTTCTCGTCAAATTTCATATTTTTTATTAGCAATGAATTATGCCATATAATTCAACATAAACGACCGTATTTTTCACATTGTTGACTGAGAAGTTTGATTTTTTCACAGCTGCAAGAGACTGCTGTTTTGAAAATTTGTATCAATTTCAACTTTGTACAGGTCGACAGATTTTGACCCGTTCCGTGTTCCAGTGTTGTCAGTTCTCCAGTTATTCAGAAATTTTGAAAACATTTGAAATCGAAATGTCAGTATCTCGGTTCTCTTAAAGATATCTGACAACCGTTTTGATAATCTACAGGTACTTCTTTAGGTTGAATCGAATTATGTGCGGAAATATCTTTCTGTTTTTTTGAATTTGAACTATACAGAGATAATTTTGGATTCGTTGAATAGTTTTTTTCTCTTTCAAAAAATATATCACATGTGCACTCATTTTTCTCATTTACGACGTGAATCTAACCTGATTTTATTTAGTAACTCTATGTTCATTCACAGAATTAACACGGAATTTTGAAAATAGCTTGAGTATATTCTCAGCTCTCATTATGATATATATATATATATATATATATATATATATATATATATATATATATATATATATATATATATATATATATATATATATATATATATATATATATATATATATATATATATATATATATATATATATATATGAGATATATATATTTTAAAAATTCCGTGTTGATGTTATGCAACCTCGTCGGATGTTATGCAACACACTGCAGTTTCCATATTGTTTAACCTTGTCAGTGTTATACTCATTTGCAACACCAACTAGCACCTACTCGTTTCAATCAGTTAGAGCGCTTAAAGTACATATACAATAAGCGGCTTGAAACGAACTGACACTGACTAGTATGACTTTAAGTTTTCTGTTTGATCTAATGTTTGTTGTCATTTTTGCCCCGGTGGAGCTGCAAGTAATGTATTGAGTAAAGTTATTGTTATTATTATAGAAATATTATGTACACGTAAAATAACCAAAAATTCCCAACAGTGCCACTTCTTTCACTTTCATATTTTTCTTACCTTTGATAGGCACTCTATATAACAGGTTTTTCTTCCTTTCAGATAACTGGTATTATAATAATAGCTTCAGGAGCAATTGTTATAGCAAGTTCCAAAGATTATGACCATTTTTTGGATCCTACTGTTCTAACTTTATGCATAATTATGATAGTGGTTGGAGCATTAATCTTCTTAATTGCTTCCATGGGATGCCTTGGGGCGATTCGAGAATCATACTGTTTATTGATGACGGTAAGTTCTCTAAACATAAATAATTGAAATACGAATCCTTGTGTTTTTGAGAACAAAACTCAACGTAAAATTTGTAGTAGATAAATTTTTCTCTACATCATCAAAAGAATTCTTTCTGTCTTATTTCCAGATGCAGCTTTTTCGGATCTCTTCTGACTACACCATTTCAATATTGTCATTTAGCATAGTGGATCTTTCAGAATTATAATTCTATAGGTTCTCTCAAAACAGAACATGCATCAGAAACTTAACCGTAGTGACTTGGTGATAGGTTACATTGAAGATTGAACCCTCTTTAGACTTTAACATATTCTTTATTCAAGTACCAGTTTTACAACTTTCAACTTTACATCTCTTGTTGGTTTCATTGGAAAAAAAGTATAATTTTTGGCTTCTAAGCTGTGATCTGAGTGATCTGAATGTCATCTAAAAAAATAAATTAAGTACATTTCATTTTTGTCGTCCTAGTGACGGCAGTTTTAACATATTTATTCAACAAGATTCTTAAAGCTTATCCGGGACTTCTCGAAGCACCATCCTGGGCCTCTTGTATTTTCTCGGTTCGTCTTCCTCGTAGTCTCCTAGGGTGTTCACCAATTGATTTGGGTGCTCGTCGACTACTTGAAACGCTTTCACCTCTGTCTCTCGGATGAATTCCATCAAACTCAGGATCTGCAGATCTCGATGTAGCTGGGAGTTACGGACGTACCAAGGGGCATCCACGGTCATCCTCAATGCTTTGTTCTGCACGACTTGGAGCTTTCGGATATGACATGCAGCTGCATATCCCCAGACTGTTGACGCTTATGTCATCATGGGCCTGATGATGGTCTTGTAGAGCTTGTTCGCTGCGCTCGGGTTGCTCCGCCTGTTCATCGGGGGTATAGGAAGGATTGGGCTGCTTTCGCCTTACTCGTGCAGTCTTCCACATGTTGATGCCATGTCAGCCACCGGTCGAGTGTGACTCCCAGGTATTTGGCCTTGTTGACCCATGGGATGGGAAAGCAGACTCAACTCGTTTCCTGATGACAATCACATCCGCTCTTCCATTTGGTGATTGATGGCAGCTGTCCACGAGCTCGCTGAGGGAGGTCCTTCAGTGCTCTGTTACTGATCTCATCTGGTCCAGGTGCTTTTCTGAAACAGAAAATACTAACCCTCGTTCACCTTGTATGAGTGGCATGGGTGCCGTCTTTTGGCGTAGGATTTTGGCCATTCTCCACAGTGAATGGTCATCCTCTTCTGAAGATTCGATCTTGGCGGAACAGCACGCATTGCGGTGGTCCTCCAAAGCTATCTTCACCTCCTTCGCCAGGCGGTTATATTCTCGTCGTTGTTGTGTGTTCCAGGTTCTCTGGAACCTTCGTCTGGCCCTGTTTCTTTCTCTGATCATCTGACGGATGTCATCATGGAGTTTGTCCGGTCGGCGTTTGGTTTTCTTTACCCTCATGCACGCTTCCACTGATAGGCGTAAAGATGTTTCGAATACTCCGACGGCTCTGTCCAGATCGTCGGTCGACTCTAGCTTGCCCAGGAGCGGCAAATTCTGTTGGACGTGGTCTGTGAAAGCATCCGAGCATGTTGTCCTGGTCTTATGAGTTATTTTCTCGTTTGATAAGTTACCTGAAAAGACGAAAACTAGGTTATGATCTGATGTTAGATAGTTAACTGCAGTTAGGTTGTATGAAAGCGATACTCCTTTCATAATCGCGATGTCTAATACATCAAGTCCTTCGTTGTTGGGGTGAATTGGTTCTGGAGGTCCATCTACCACCAGGTCACCTTCGTCAGCTTAGTTCCTTAGGATGTTTCCATACGGGTTGCTCTTTCTGCTGTTCCCCGCTGGATGCTTGCAGTTGAGATCCCCCTCTGCAATCGTTGGAGTATCAGCTTCGAACAAATTAATCAGGTCTGATTGCAGTAGTAGTCGCTGGGGGGCCTCATACACTGAGATTAGCCTCAGGGTTCCTTTTGAAGCAGTTTGAATCTCCACTGCTGTTGCTTCTACGTGGTCTAAGTTTTCAAATTGTGCAGCCTGGTTCAGGTTGGATTTGAGGTAGATGGCAGCTACTCCTTCTCTTTGGTGCTGTCTGTCATTTCTGTACATGGTGTAGTTTGCAATCTTTGCTGAGATGGCTACGCGCATATGCGTCTCACTAATCGAGATGACGTCCAGATCCAGCCTCCCAGCGAATTCCTGTAGACAGGCCACCACCATTTCCATTGGTGACTTCGACATATTTAGTGCGTCCGATATCTTTTTTTTTCTTGTCCTCTTGTGGTAGTTTCTCACGGGTTCTTTATGGCGCTGGTTTATCTTGTTTGGTGGCTGGTGAAGATGAAACGTTGGTTGCAGTCTGAGCCAATGTCAGGGGTGTTGATGAGACACTGACGTAGCTCCGTCCTATCTGAACAGGGGCAGCAGTTACGGTCTTAGTACTGGTGTCTCGAGGTGCTGCAGACCTTGGGAAGGCTGGGCATCATCTGTAACTCACTGGGTGTGGTCCAGCGCAATTTTCGCATTTTCTGGCTCGTCCTTGGGCTTGGTGCACAACGCGGAGTGATGAGCCATTCCGCATTTCACGCACCTGGGGGCGGCGAAGTACTTGTTTTGCCTGTGGTGGAAAGATTGGCATTTGTGGCACTGACTCACCACTGCCTTCCTCCCAAGGTTACCTTCATGTGGCACACCGCCGTCATCTTAAAGATTTTCTTCCCTCCTTGCGTTCTGGGTAGGTTTACCAACACCAAGGGCATAGGTTTCTTCTCCTTGGTCGTAAGGAATACAGCAGCTGTCCCGGGGTGACTAGGTCGGCGATGATGTCGTTCGTTTCGATTTCGACTGGTAGTCCCCTCAGGACGTCCTTCAGAGGTTTCTCCTCCTGTAACAGAAAAGTGTGGAAGGGTATTCTCTCTTCCTCCATAATGTTGGTGATACTTCTGTAGTCATCAATGTCCATCGGCTGGATGCTGATTCCATCCTTCAGGTTCTTCGCTTTTGGTAAACGAAGTTTCTTGGCGCTGATGAGCTTATCCACGTGAGTCCACACAGCCTTCTCTCTCAGGATCACGGGGGGCGGGGTCTTTGGTTCCGGATGGGTGCTGATGTAGACGGGCCAATGTCCATCTCGATGTCTTCAGCCTTTTCTTATTCCGCGAAGCGGTTACTTTTGGGCGTCTTAAAAGGCTGAGGGGCTGCGACAGATGTCTCCTCCGGCTGGTCCGTGTGGCGTTTCTTACTCATCGAGACCACGAAGCCATCGCTTGCCACGTTCGACGTCTCTGGGGTGGTGGTGGGCGTTGGCGTGGCAGTTGATGTGGACCCTAGTGATACGTCGCATTGGCTGATGGAATTCCTCGTCGCTGCCTCTTTCCGGAGATCTGCTATCCGCCGTTGCACGGCTTTGGAAATGTTGGTTATCCTCCAGCTGTTCCGTATTCCGTCAACTTGTTCATCTGAAATATAAAAGAATTTGTTATAATACTAAGTTCAGTGTTCCAGTAACTGGTACTGGCCTCAAGAAAGGTGCTCGAATTTCTCGAAAATTAAGCTTCGCATAGACCTGACAAGGTCAGATGGAATAATTGAAAATTATTCTAGCTCGCTCGGCTGCAAAAAGTCTGTTCCAAGTGTTCCTTCCGAAGTTGTCGATTCAAGTAAAGGAGCTCTCGTTGTACGACCTCTTCCTTCGGCTGCTGGGTTGAGAATGTCAGTCAACGACGAAAGAACGTTGCGATATGTGGGTTTGATGCCTCTCGAGATATTCTCTCGGGATTAGAACCGAGTACGCATATGTTATGTGCTGTACAGTTTCCACCTTCAGGATTGGCCAGAGCATCAATGCTCTTGATATATTATTTCATTGGAACTACCTGTTGCTGTATGGACATCAGACTATCTCCGTCTCAAGAAAAAAATAGCGAGCACGCATATATGTTAAGGGCTCCTGTTTGTCCACTTGTCCACCAGTTGTATGTTCTTTCTGGATCTCCATCGCTGGGCAATTACCCAGTGTGCACAACCCAGTAGCCTATCTCAATACAGTTCGACTATAACTCAAATTCATAAGTTTTTGCCAATATAAAATCTCATCATGAAGTAATTGTAATAATAATGATTTCACACCTTGAAGCATCACTTCTTAACTCAATTTGAATGCTTTTTTCTTAGTTCGCAGTTTGCCTGGTGGTAATTTTCCTAATTGAAATTGGTGTTGGAACGGCATCGGCGGTTTATCAAGATAATTTCATTCGAGGTTTGAACGAAACTGTCAAAGGTTACGAAATGAATGCAGATGATAGAAACAGTTGGGACACTCTTCATAGAGAAGTAAGTATTGATTTGTTTGCACTTTTCTTGTATATCAAAAAACGGTTATATTTTCCCTTAATATTTTGACTGAAAAGGAAAGCAATTTCGTATCTGAATATGAAAACCGCAGCTCCGAGATTTCCGGAAAAGTTATGCATGTCAACGATTTCTCCAATACGAACTTTGTCAGCAAGTGAATTGAATAATGCGTTAATCAACTTCATAAAAATATATTTCCTTAAAGAGGATTATTCAGAAAATATAATAATGTAAATCCTTTGCCTGATCGAAATACATTATGTCAAAAGAGTAACAGGAATTAGTCAATGAAACATTTATTTTTCATCCAAACTTATTGTATCGCCTTCAAAGTAGACTACTTCGTAAATAATACAATTACGCCAACGAATAATCCAATCATCAAAATATTTTTCAAACGCTTTCTTCAGAATCGACCGCAGTTCTCGCCGCGAATTTTCTTGTATGTCTTCCATCTATTCAAAACGGGTTACCTTGAAATGGTAATCTGAGTGTTGGAAAACGAAAATAGTCGGCCAGAACCATATCAGGTCACGAAGCAGGTCGATTGGTCTGAAATCTCGGAAACAATGGAATCGAATTTGAAAAAGTTAGGAGGACCCATCAATTATGATGCCTTCCTGAATAGTCTCATAAGAACTTGTGATACGTGTATTAATATAATAAGCATTAGTGGAATGACGACTGTCATTCTGCTGTTATTGCAAAGAAGAAGTCGTTCCAAACGTACAAAAGATCCTCAACTCATGAGAACTTTTTGAGTTATAAGAGACTCGAAGCTTCTGCTAAACTCATACTAAAAAAATAGCAAAAATGATTCATGGAAAAAATTCTGTTCTTCACTCAATAGAAACACACCAATTTCTTATGTATGGAGAAATATTGGAAGAATTAAAAATTCGAGAAACGTTTATCAGCCTATTTCAAGAGGCAGTTGGACTTAAGATCTTCTCTCTAAATTAGCTCCTTCTGGTTCTTATGAACCAGCTTTGAAATTATCCTATCTTCAACAGGCCGATCTTTTATGTAAACCTTTTTCACTAACAAATCGAATTCGAACACTGCCCCAGGCTATGATAATGTTCAGTATATAATGTTATTCAATTTGCCTGTTCAGGCGAAAAAATTCTGTTGAATGTTCACAATGATATACTTACTGTCAACAGGAAAAATTCCGGATCGATGGAATACTTATATAGTAGTACCGATTTTAAAACCGAATTAAAACCGAATAAAAATCCTCAATTGGCAGAATCTTATCCTCCCATATATTTAGCCTGATGTTTATTGAAAACTACTGAAAGAATGTTGAAGTTCAGACTGAATTGGTGCCTTGAGTCCAATGACAAGTTTCCTTCTACACAGCACGGCTTCCGTCGGGGGCACAGTAACTATGATAGTACATGTCAACTTGTGAATGATATCTATACGGCGTTCACTGAAAAGAAAATACTCTGAGCCATATTTGCCGATATAGTTGGAGCTTATGATAATGTTTCTTTGAGCGTTCTTCGACAAGAGTTATTTGAAATAAGGTTGAGTCCTAGAGTTGCAGATATTATTTTTAATATGCACATAAATAGAAAAATATATCTTCCAATCAACGCCTTCCCCAAGGTGGCATTCTCTCCCCTTTACTTTATATTATTTACTATCGCCGTCCTGAAAAATACTTCAAAAATCGAAATATTAAAGTTGTCCAATTTGCTGATGATATCGCTTATTACACAAGTAATTCTAATATTCATGATTGTCAACAGGACTTGGATGAAACTCTAGCTGACTTCATTCATTTTTTGAAGTGTCATGGGCATACACTCTCAATGAATAAAACTAAAATATGTACGTTCATTACAAAGCGAATATCGTTTCCTGAACAAATCGTCATGTCAGAATATATTTTTGAATATAAAACCTCTGTTAAATTCTTAGGGGTTATTTTGGAAAGCAAGTTAACTTGGAAAGAGCAAATCCAGGTCACAAAGTTGAATACAGAAAGAAGAATTCAAATTCTGAGATATATATGCCACAATAATCGGGGGCAGACCAAGGCATATCTTTATTAGTTTATCGTAGTTTCGTTAGATCGTCTTTGGATGATGGTATTTTTTTTATGGATCTACTTCAAATAATCTTTTGATGGCATGGGATGATTCACAGAGGAAAGCTGTCAAACTATGTATAGGTTTTCTTAGGAGCACACCAAATGATGTGGTTTTGTCGGAGACTGGGGAATACCTCTGCATTTTCGTCGAAATCTTTTGGCTGGAATATTTCTACTCAAGCGATTTGCTTCTTCAAAAGCAATTTTAAATGGAATGAGGCAATTGTTCATTACAACGTTGATACATAGGTATTGGATCGTCAAAAAGGATCCTATTATTATTTCAGTGTATAATATGTAATTGTCCTATACAGAAGAGTTTTTCTTAGAGAAAAAGCTCCCGATTTATACGATTCAAAAGATGCTTCAAAAGATTTCTTTCGTCTCATAAATAGTTATTTTCCTAGCTATCACCAAATATACACCGATGCCTCCAAATTGGAGGAGTCGGCAGTTGGTATTGCTATTTATGACTCTGAATTGAAATCGTATGGGAAATTCACACTGGGAAAAAAATTTCTATTTCGTTTGGAGAACTGTTTGCAATTTCATGGGCTCTTTCATATGTAGAAAATAATTCTGATTCATTCTACTCGAAAAATGTCGTTATTTTATCCGATAGCCTAAGTGCTCTCCTATCTCTCAAAAATTTGAAATTTGACAGCTCCTTCACAACAATTCATAAGAAAATATTATTGTCCATGTGTGATCTGATGGGGAGTGGTTTTCGGATCAGTTATTTTTGGGTGAAAGCACATGTCGGAATCAATGGAAATGAAAAAGTGGATAAAGCTGCGAAGGAGGCATCTAATAATCCCATTCAACTATCAAATTATCTGATCAATATAATGTGTTCAAGAAATATATCTTTAAAATGTGGGTTCACGACTGCCAAAACAATACGAAAGGCGCATTTTATAAAAACATTGAACACAAACCATGTCCAACTTTGTGGTTCAAAAGTAACGGATGGGATAGAAAATCCATTCCAGCATTATTTCGTCTAAGAAGTGGCCATGCATTATCTCCATACTATATACACAAAATAGGGCGTACACTTTGTTCCTGTGGAGAAATGGTTACTCCGATCACCTCATTTTACAATGCAGCAATTTTCGTCATCAATATGAAAAATTTGTCTCTGATTATGACAATTATTTGAGCTTAACTGGACCTTTCAACTTGAATATTTTTTCCTGTTTGCCATCCCTATGTTACACCATCCCTCCAATCCGTGGCTCATGTCTTGTTTGGGTTAGATTTCCCTGTTACATGTGTATTTTGATAGTTGAATCCAGATGAAGTAGAATGAACGAACATCGATATGGTATAAATATTTATTAAATTGCTGGCTGATGACATAAAAGTGAAAGCCATTCTGGGCCTTTCAACCCAATAATTTAAAAAAAAAGCACATCAGGTGAATACGGTGGTTGTTCCATGATATTTGTTGAGATTTTGGTCAGAAATACATTCACAATGATGTGAGATGGTACATTATCGAAATGCGAATACCATGAGTTTATTTTCTACAAATCTGACGTTTCAAATGCCGTATAACGCTCAGGTAATATTCTTTATTTATTGTCTGATCTTCTGGCGAGAATGCCGTGTGCGCATCACCTCAATAATCGAAAAAAACTGTCAACATTACCTTGACTTTTGATCGACTTCAACGTGTTATTTCGTTTTTTGCTCAATTAGAGGGCGCCATTCTGAAGCTTGTTGACTGGTTTGCATGTCATACCCATAAACTTATGTCTCATCACTAGTTACAATGCGTTTTATGAATATGGGGTCGGAATCGACTCGCTCTAGCATGCCTTCAGAGACTTTTACAGGATTCAATTTTTGAAGAAAATTCAGGTCTTTTGAAACTAGTCGAATGGCAACAAGTTTCATGCCCAAACGATAGTTTAAAATGGTACCAATTGATTCGTGAGACACAAAAAGTTCATTGCTTGTCTCCCTCAAACTTAAATGACGATTTTCAGATTTCATTTTCTACACTTTATTGATTTTAACTTCAGTTGAAGATCGTGATGGCCGACCAGAGCGAGGCAAATCTTTCATCACATCTCGGCCACTGTTGAACTCATATACACGTGTTTCTGATAAAGTCGATTCACCGCAAGCCTTCTATAATATTTTCAGCGATTCAGGACAATGAAAATATTTGTGATACAAAACTTTACACAAATTCTTCGTTCGATATTTTTATCCATTGAAAAATCGCAAAACACACTTGTGAGAACTGACAAATTCAAGCACTGTAAAAAAACTGAATGAAATATTGCGTTTGAATGTCACGTCAGTATGGAAAACAGTTGTGCCAACTTAGCAACAACAAAAATTTGACAATCGTTTCAAACTGATTTTTTGAATAGTCTATTCCCGGTACTTTTCTGACAGAACGTTTAACGATTATCTATCCAGGTTAATCGTTTCGTAAAAGACTGGATGAAAAAAATCTAAAATCAAGAACTTGGACAATTTCTACATCCCCTTTGTAACTCCTACGTTGACAAATATCACTTGTAGAGTAGTTTCATGACGATTGTGATGGTACCTTTAACTTATAATCAACATGAAGGGTTTAGATCATAGGTTCCCAAATTTTTTTGTGTCGTAGACCCCTTGCCATGTTTTTCTGGTTTGGGTAGACCCCCACTTACCTGATTTAAATTTTTTGTAAATTTCTAACCGTAGTGAAGTTAATGTCAAAAATTTAAAGTAAAAACACATGTTAATTTATACATTTCTTGATTGAATTTAAATTAAAACTAGTCAAAATTAAATTTTGTATCTGTTATATAAAATATACGTAACATAAAATAAACTAAGCAATAAGTAAATATTTTTAGTGAGAAGGATGAACATGATGTTTTAATAATGAATTATCAACATTTGGCGTCAATTTTTTAAGGGTTAATCTTAAATCTCCTCGGCTAATGATGTCCAGTCTGTTTCTTTTTTTCGTTAGGAGATTGGTAATAGCGCTGGACCCACTTTCCACTAGCTATGACGATGGAAAATAAATTAAAAATTTCCTCGCTATATTCCATAATACGGGATAAGTAACGGGTATGTTGTTTGCAGCTAGAATTGCTGATATCCGTTTTTAAACTGAATCTTAAGTTCTTCGTTTGTACTTAGTTCAGTCAGTTCCTCTTGTATTATGACATTCCTTTCTTCTATGTCACTATATGGATCAAATATCCACAGTGGTATTACCATGGTCAAAACATCCTCAAACCTAGTTTCAAAATCTGAATAGAGGGCATTTAAATGTTGAACGTAGGTTGAAACGTCGTCTTCCTGGCAGTTTGTCTGTGATAAACTAAAGAATTGAGGAAATTTGCTCCGTCCAATATTTTGCTTCATTAGTTTAACTCTGGTAAGAAACGCTGACAAGATGGACTCTGTTTTAATCAAATTTAAACTGTCGCCTTCTGGCTGCAAATTAACCATATCAAATTTTGCGAACAAATCTGTTGAATAGGCGATGCCTGTTTTTTCAAATTTCATCTTTAGTATCAAGAAATTCTAAAATAGTCTCAAAAAGTGCTAAAAATCTTCGAATATAAGCCTTTCGACAGCCAGCGTACTTCAGTGTGAAGGAGTAATAGAGGAAAATGTTCATCATCATGTTCATCGTTTTCTCACAACTGTGCAAATAACCGCGTATTCAACGCGTTGATTCGGATTGGGTTTACTGCATCAATGACTAATTGAAGAGATTCATGCAATCTAACGCTCAAATTTTTCGCAACTAAATGTTGTCGATGGATGACGCAATGTATTGCTGATACCCCTGTCACATTTTGTTTTAAATAGCTTATAAATCCACGATAATGTCCAACCATGGCAAGAGCTCCATCTGTAGCTAGTGATATTATATTAGATAAAGGGATTGCTTTTTCAATGAAGTAATCCCTCAAAACGTGAAATATTGATTCACCTTTAGTGTCGGTTATCAAAGTTCTTGCGAAGAGCAGTTCCTCGTAGATTTCTTGATTCATAACAAAACGAACATATGCTAATAATAATGCTGCATTACCACGTTAAGTTGACTCGTCCAGTTGTATAGATAAATGGGTCGTTTGCAGATAATTACACAAGAAGCTTTCGATATCAACTCATTTCATCAATATGTCTTTCGACAGTATTATTGCTCAAGGGAATTCTTTTAATGATATCAGATGCAGGTTTGTGTAAAACAGTTTTTAAAACCTCTTCAACGCCTAGCAAAATTAACTTCTCTCCGATAGTATGCGGTTTTCTGGATTGCTGTAAGTAGCGAGATATTGTAAGACGCCCGCAAACCATCATCGTTTCTTTGCGACGTCTAAGCGAACATTCGTCCAGTTTGGGTCTCTTCTGAAGTGGATCTTTGGGTGTTTGAGAGTATTTCAAATCTTTATCTGTTTTATCAGAGTGATATCTTCTCAGATGATCCTGCAGCTTAGATGGTTTCATAGCGTCATTGCCCAAAACTTTTTTCCATAAAAGACACATGGGCACATGAAGCCAAATTTCAAACTATCAACACTGTACTGTCTAGATTTCTTTTTAGATTCGGAGATGGCATCAGTCGTCTGTGGACAAAATTACATTATTTAAATAAGACATAAACACCAGCAGCTGTATATTAAAAAAAAATTAGATTTTTTCGAAAACATTCCATAATCCGAACATCTCCTTGCAGCAATCAGTTCGGATTATGAAGATTGCACTGTAATTATAATAACCGATTGCTAAGACTTTCAGAAAGAAATTATTTAGGATTACTCCTGTAGGTAATTCTGCATGATTGAATATTAAACTATTAATAACTGAAGTCATGATTGGCGTAATTTATCAATCTTTTCTAACTACAAGTACAAAACTAAAATTTGATGAAAAATAATATACTTACTTTTCTCCGGCACTCTCAAACAAAATAACACTGATTCACTGTAATTTGTGTGATAAACCACCTGTTTATATTTCTTTAAATATATTATTAGCAATTTACTTTTCAAGATTCAGGAAACGAATAAACGTATTTATCCGTGACGAATTGAGCAAGTCATTGCAAATTAGCGAAGCTCTGAGACTGCTCGTACTAGATTATACTGGTATTTCATTATGTGCAGGTTTTAAGTTCAAAATGTATTGCGACCACAAAGCCTACATCCTACAACTAACACAATTTTATAAACATATATAATAAATTTTTTACTTCATAGGTGCCTGTATAAATAATGTATATGTCTTTTTATTATAAGATAGTATGATGTAAGTAAATAGGTACTATAAGTGTATGTGCTGAGATCCACTATCGTGTACCCCCATTTTTCATTTCATAGACCCCAATTTTTTTTTGCTGACGTAGACCCCTTGCGAATGCTCATAGACCCCTGGGGTCGATATAGACCACTTTGGGAATCACTGGTTTAGATCTTTAAGAATAGTTCGTAAATCACCGATACACAAATATTTAATCAAAATCATTGACTTTACTGAAAAATATCTTTTTCAGTTGAAATGCTGTGGAATTAATGGACCTGACACGTGGCAAGGACAACAAGTCCCAGTTAGCTGTTGTCATGAAAATGATGAATCTAAAACTTTAACTACTTCAACGTATTGTCAGGACCGAGCACAAGGAAAATTTATCTACTCTGAAGGTTGCCTGGATAAGCTGAAAGCGGAAATAAATGCTAATTCGAAGATATTGATTGGCGTTGGAATCGGTATTGCTTTCGTTGAGGTAAACTTTTCAAAAAAATCACGAACTTTAAGAATTTGATTTCAAATAATATGGTTCTTAAAAGGACAATCTTATATTGAACCACAGGTTGATCTCTACATAAATAGGGTGTTTCAGGCATGATGTCATTAAGTTCGACAGGAGATTCCCATGAATATATATGTCCAAAGGTCCTCGGTTCTCGAGATACACGGTGTAGAAGTTCAGATTTTATTTTCATGATTCCGATGATACTTTTTAATTTCTAAGATTTGTTGAGTAGCAAAAATATTGAGGCCGATGTTTTTTCAGGGTCATGTTAACTTTGACCCCATGAAAATCACAGTGTAGTGCGTTAGTGGTATTCATTCCAATTTTGTATTGTTTTGTCTCTTGAAATTTCTTCGAAATCGCAAACGCTTTAGAGTTAAAAAAGTATTTAAATGTGAAGGCACGCAGTTTCTGAATCGACTGATGTGAGGTTACGGATTATCATAATTCGAATTCAATCTTTCTATTAGCCAAGACAAAATTCGTGCCTTCTGGGTAGATCTTCAGCTTTGAGGACTTGAATGCTCTAGATATGTTAGGGGTATCACTCTCCAAATAATCGAATGTGATACGCTAACTTGTAGGGATAGTCTTGGAGTACTCATTCTTGGAAGATGATAGGATAAATAACAGTCAATGAAATATTTCTCTAAAAAAAATTTCTGTTAGGAAAAGCTGCAAGGTAGAGTCTTCAGACTTCAGCTACTTTACCACTTGATCAGTCATAGAATAGATGAATATGAGTCAATTCTCGAAAGGTGTAATTCATTCTTACTATTCAAAATGTCTACCTGACAAAAATAAATCTCAAGATTAGGTTTTCCTAAAAATACCCATAATATGATGTCTCAAAAAGTCGTGTCTTTTGAATTTCCATTAAATAAAATGAACTCTATGATATTCAAACTCAAAATAACGTGAAAACTACTTCAAAAAGCTATTCAACAAATTTTTGTTCCTTCATTCGTATAACATATTATCGACCCTCACTTCAGTTCATTAAAAAAACGCGTGCCTTCCTATGAAAATCTTTTGTAAAAATTCCTTTTCTGCAAACTGTAACAAGATCCCTTGAAAACCAAGTTACGAACAGAAACGTAAAAAAAATTGAACTTCAACACCGTGCATCTCGAGAACGGATAACTTTTGGACATATACACACACACCACAAAAATTGTCGCATCACCTGGTATTCTGCATTCCACAATCGATTAAGCAGCTGGATCGCAGTTTCTTTGACAACATATGTTTTAGGACATATGAGGGGAAAAAATCTTATCTATGTAGTAACATTTGTATCCATATGATCTCAAACACGTCTGCAATAAGAACGAGTTTATTTGAATATCAGTATTCATTCAATGTCTCTTCAGTTTTCACGCTAAATTAATGCAAGTTTTCTGTGTTTCTTGATGATTTTCGAATATTTGAATTTATTGAAATGGCTGCTGAACGTCCTGGGCGTTATTTGAGTGATCATGAAGTGGTAAGAATTGTAACACTTCTAGAAAAGTGCATATTTCATTTCAAACTGTTAGCAACAGGCTCAAAGAAGACGATGTTAGACCAAGGGTGGCTTCTACCGGCCCGCATCTCACTAGAGAGCATCGAGTTGCAAGACTTCAGTTTGCGAAGGAACATGCAAATTGGGGTATTCCAGAACGGTCGAATGTTCTCTTTTCCGACCAGGTTCTGTCTAGTATCCAATGATAGACGCATGCCTGTATACAGACGACCTGGGGACCGGTATAAGCAATGCAATATCCGGCAAACCGAAAGTCTCGGAGGGGGCTCAGTAATGGTGTGGGTAGGGATTTCTTTCCATGGTCGAACTGAGTTAGTTCTAGTGAATAATGGAAGAATGACAGCGGCTAGGTACATTGCAGTTATTCTTGAACCCCATGTTGAACCCTTTAGCCCATTGATTGGCGAAAACTTCATTTATATGCATGATAATGCTAGGCCTCATGGAGCTAAAGTTGTTACAGCATTTCTTTTGATATTTTAGGATGGTCAGCCAGAAGTCCCTACTTGAATCCCATAGAACATATTTGGGGCAACATGGGGTGGCGAATTCAGCAACGTAGGATGCCTTGTAGAACACTCCAACATCTAGAAAATCTGCTTCCTGAAATTTGAAACTCAGTGACTCAAGAGTACATCCAAAATTTGTTTGAGGGGCTTTCGAGACGTATACTGGCAGTAATTAGGTACTGGCAGTAATTAGGGCCTGCGGAGGAACCATTCGCTTTTGAAAATGATTAGTAACCATTCGATGCTAGTTGATTGGTCTCTTCGCGAATGTTTGAAGATGGTAGAATTTTTTAATTTTTCATTAACTCGAAAATTGTTGATCTTTCCATCACACACTCATCTCTTTCGAATGATATCTTCTTATCTTACACTTGTGAAAGTTACCAAGCAAGTCATGAATGGCTAACCTAAAAATTTATACAGTATTGGCGTAAAAATAGGGTGATGCGACAATTTTTGTGGGGAGTGTATTTATGGGAATTACTATCATGTTTTAGGATGAGTAATCTCCTGTGTCAATTAATGACGGCATACCTAAAACACCTTTTATATTCACTTCTCACTTTTATTATTATTTTTATCAAAAACACAAACACAAGTAAACACCGATTCTCGCAATATAGTCCTGACATTTACAATAAAATAGCCCGTACTAAAATGAGTTTTAGATATTTCAATCTTCTGTATTTTTATAAAACGGTTCTCCATTTATAGCAGGTGACTGAATCAGTCTAGCTTGTACTTTCAAATTTTGCTATGAATGAAAGAAGTATTGAATGTCAAGTTCATCTCATACAAAATTTCGTCTTTCATATCTTTGGGAATTCTAGAAAAGGTTTATAGTGACCCTGTTGTATTCAAGACTCGGATCTACAAGTGGTACAAAGCCTTTAACTTTAAGGAAATTGACTTGCCTCCTTCAATTTCCTTTTATATCTTCAACTGACAGTGGCGATAATATGGATAAAATTGAGAACAATGTGGTTAAAAATCGTCATGCCATTATTAGAGTGATAGCACGAAATCTCAAGAGATCTCCTGAAACTATTGGTTTGATTTCGATCAAGCAATTGAATCAAAACCAGAAAAAAGTAGAGCCATTTAAGAACCAAGGTGATGGTGATTATTTTCTTTAATGTTCGTGACGTGAATCATCAATATTTATGAAGTAATCGTACAGGAAGGCCAGAGGATAATAAAGAAGTTTGTTCCGCCATTTTCACTGTTTTCGTGAAAATATCTGGCCGAAAGTTTGGCCGGAAATCACAAAAAATTAATGATTTATCTACGAAGCTAGTTTAAATATTATAGTATTATTCGTTATCCAAATTTATAGGTCAATACTTTGTGCATTTAATGCAGATCAAAAGCACTCTTTAGCATATCATTAAAATGAATATATTAGATAGAAAGGACAAATCAGAAAGCGGAGGCAGAACAGGCCGTCGAGCTGTACATTCGAGCCAAGTGCTTTCGCGGATTCTGTAGTTGGGGAATTTTGAATTATGGTCCCAACTTCTCAGATGACATCGATTTGGTTAACCAACTAAATCAGACTTGGTTCAAGCAGTCCTAAGATTTTCGTTAGGTCTGGGATTTCCGTTTGGATGACGTTTTTTCTAAAAAAAATTAGTTTTTTCGACATTGTTTTGAGTTGGGTTTACCGCATGTAGCGGCAGAGATTTTTTTTATCATACTCAACACTTGAAAGAGGCGATGCCTGTCATGTCACAGCTTTGGCAGCTCAAGATGATTTAATGTGTGTGATTATTCTCTTCTTGAAAAGAGCCAAACTGTAAGTTTTCGGGAATATATTCGATGGAAGCGAGTTTCCCAGAACTCTAGCCCTGTAAATAAAAGAATTTGTATCGAGACGGGAGCCTGGCGTTGCTTGCTGGACCGTCCGCTGAAAAGAGTTTTTCGTGACCTGTTTTTTTTGACATGGTTACAATATTCAAGAACAGGTCGCACATGTGCTTTGCTCGCATCAGCTGTGATGGCGTGAAGTACATTTTAGTCCTGAAAAGAAATCTGAGCTTAACAGAAGCAGATTTGGCAATAGCTGAAACATGGTCATGCCAGCAAACACCGGCGTTGACTGTGACACTGAGTAGATCCATGATGGGTGGGAAGGATGACTTGCAGTAGTTGTTGCTGACTACCAATGCCATAGACCAGAACTGACAAGTTTCACTAGTCAAAGAGTCCACTCTTAAGTCTTTCAATGAAATAGGTTTACGCTTTTTCAATTGTTGAGTTACGAATATTACTGAAACACACATATTCAGTTTCAGATTCATCTGTTGGATTCTTCTTTCAGTTCTCTGTTCTCATCTGTGGCAGCTTTCTGAAAGCTTTTAGCGAACCAAGGTTTTCGTGCGGATGTGTTTTTCGTGGAGTATGGAATTTAGAGGTCTATGCCTGCAGGAATAACTTCAGGGACGGATGCGGTGCGGACATTGATGTTAGGATCTGAAAATCAGATATCATTGAAGCAAAAAGACGATAAAAATTCGGGTAGCTTCTCCCACCTGACTTGGTTGTGATGCTATAACTTCCTCGATGGCGTTGGATCCTTATTGCGTGGCTATACGAAGTTACCAGTGGCAGAAACAAAGTTGCGGTCAGTTGCCTTAGGGTGATGAAACCTATAAACGGATATCATCTTGATCTGAAACAAGAAATAGATCGATAAATTATCTATGTCATTTGTATCTGCATACTTCTCATCGACTGATGAAGACATGAAGCAGCTGTTAAATCTTGTGGAAATACCCAAAAGTAATGAGTATTTTGAGGAAGAAATACTGTTTGGGAATAAGCAATATATGAAACATATCTGAGTATTTCCAGAAACTACTAAACTCTTAGCCATTCTTTCAGCTAATTCTGAATATTTGTGGTAATTAGGAAAATTAGAGTTTTAATGAAGCCACTTCATTTTCAAGTATAATATAGAAAATTGTTTGGTAGTCACATATTCTATGTACAATCTATCTCCAGAGGTGATAAAATAGCTTAATGCGTTAAAAAACGGAAATTTAGGAGCATAGAATACTTAATGTAGACTACATACATAAATGTATAGAAATCGATGATTGTCGGTAACCAAAAAACGAATCAAGAAAGTATTTAATTCGAACCACTAAAATTCCGAACGTATATAATTTGACTTTCCAATAATTTCAACCTGGTTCAGTCATAATTCAGAATTGGTTTAGAACTGCTTCCGCGAACGAAGCTAATAAAAACGTAAAATCAGTAGTACTAAACAGATGTAAAATAAATGCTGTTATGCTATAGAACTATGCGAAGATAGAAAAGTACAAACTCTATCAGTTACAAGTATTCATCTACGAATGTCACCTCAGAATTTTCCGGATATTTTGGACAGTCAGGGTATACAATGGAGACTTGTGGAAAAAACAAAACCAAAGCCAATTATGAATGAACTAGGATAGAGAGAGTTGGGATGTCTGAGACATATACTCTTGCGACCTAAGATTCATGGACAACATCTATCCTAAGCGAAACATGGATGAAGGAAAAACGACCAACTTCAGAAACTCGTCAGAAATCAGATCGGAAAGTCACGTACTCTGCAGATTAACCTGAAAGCATATAAGAACGAACTATAGTCAGAAATTGATCTAATATAATTCCTCCATGAGGAATATGCAATACTTCGTGAATATTTATGTCCATAAATATTCACACAACCAAATTTATATGGAATCAAACGATATTTTGAATAGTACCTCAGGGATTTTGGAAATTTCGAAGGATTTTTAGAACTGATCCTTTTTTAGATATTTCAATTGGAAAAAGAAATAAAATAAGGTTTATTTTGAGAAAGAGACAAATGAAAAAAATAAGAGACTCTTTCCGCCTGTAGTAAAAAAATTGAAATTTTTTTTATCTTGGAGTAGGTGTTTTTTCTCGACCTCAGTAGCTTGTATTACCTTCTCTTGCTCTGATACAAGCCTGAGTCCGTCTAGGCATGCTTTGGATTAGGTTTTCGACCTCCTCTGGGGTGATATTCTGCCTCTCTTCTGTGGCGGCTTGTATGAGCTGTTGTGGTGTTCTTGGATTATCCTGGCGCGATCTAATTTTTCTTTTTAGATTATCCCATGAATTTTCAATAGGATTTAAGTCAGGAGAGCAAGGGAGTCAGTCCAAAATAGCGATTCCCTCTGTTTCAAGACAATTTCGCGCGAAGTTGCTGGAACGCGGAGGAGCATTACCTTGAATAAAATAGAAATTCTCACCGAGTGCACCTCGCCAGAGTCTCACGTAATTTCTAGCCTTTACACTCGCAGGAAACAAAATCAAATCTGTTTTGCTTCCCAGCATAATGCCATCTCAAAACATCACCACTGCCCTCTTGGTATTTCGGAATTTGTCTGGCTGCTCGGGGTCTAGCTTGTCTTCCACGACCCCTTAAAACCCGAATCCAGTGGTCATCTGATTGAACACCAATATTTTTATCATCCGATAAAAATAACATTTCGCCAATTCTCAATATTCCAATTCTGGTGCTCTATACATTAAGTCTGTTAATTTTTTGTTGTCTGGTTAGCTCTGGAACTCTTAAGGGCTTTCTGCTGTATAAACTCCTTGAACGAAGTCTTTATAATATCGCTTCGACTGATACACTGATGCCTGTTGCTTCTGGAAATTGCCTTTGGAGTATGGGGTACGACGCCCTAGGGTCTCTTCTTGCAATTTGGCACAAAAAGCGGTCTTGTTCTGCAGAACTGTTCTTCCTACGACTTCTTCTAGGACTATTTTGCAAAACCAACGTAAGGTGTTTTCAATTATGGTTATAGGCTTTTTTAAATTTCAAAATTCATAGTTTCAAGTCTCGTGATTACTACACAATATCCCGAACATGTGGTGATAATTCAACATTTGTTATCATACTATTCAGTTTTTTACATCAAAAACTTCATTCTTCACAAGTAGTCAAAGATCCATAGTTAAAAGTAATCAATTATATGAAATACCGAGTGATTCCATATAAATTTGGTTGTGTGTACATTTATAATATATAAAATAATATATTTTCAATGAAATAAAAATAAAGTATTTAGATTTTCACTATATTAACAAAACTATGACCGGTTTCACCACACTGTGGCTTCATCAGATAGATACAAGCTAATGAACAGAATTATTCCTTATATATTAGTCTTATTTCCTATTTAATATTACAATAGGTACAAGAGGTATGTTGAAAACCCATCGGAGTTGCTTACTTTATGAATTGAAAAGATTGAGTAAAGGAGAAGGATTCAGATCTAATTGACTATTAAGTAACCTACCTGAATTCTTTTCTTTGTTGATCTCTAAAATTTCCAATAGATTGAGTTTTTGTCTGTTATTTTCATTGTGTTTTACACTATGAAAATAACTCTGTTCATTAGTTTATATCTATCTGATGAAGCCACAGTGTGATGAAACCGATCATAGTTTTGTTAATATAGTGAAAATCTAAATACTTTATTCTTATTTCATTTAGAATATGTATATCGATTTTCACCAAGTAACGACCTCCTCAATCAAATAATAAAATAATATTCTTCTTTCAGGTGGCCGGCATATTTTTATCTTGTTGGCTTGCTTGCATCATAAAAAAGAAGATCGAGACAAATGAGAATTAATTGTCGATGTATATCGGGGTAAGAAGAATATTTATGTGTATTGAAATATCTACATTATATTATTAAAATTTTGTTAATTGAAAATATGTTTAATAAATTAATTCAAAAAATAATCATGTATTCATAATTATATCTGATATAAAGAAGGAAATATAAACCATAGGAGAATTTGGACAAAATTGAAAGAAATATATATATATATATATATATATATATATATATATATATATATATATATATATATATATATATATATATATATATATATATATGTAAGTCTGGACTAGCCAGATTATGACGACACACAGAGTGCTGCTCTGCCTCGACCGACTCCGGTTGTGATCGGGCGTTACGATGTTGTCGCGAGATCATTGAGAGATTCTACATTGCTAAACAGCTCGCATAAACATTGTTATCATTATTGTGATAAGCCATTGAAATATTGTGCGAATAAGTGTGGACTTGTAGTTGATTCAGGTAATATAAGATTACACTGAATCAGTTCAACATTTGTATTTATAATTTCATTTAAATAAATTACAGTGATTAACCAGCATCAACCACCTCATTTATTCAAACCTTTATAAGTTTTGAATCCAAACTATATATATATATATATATATATATATATATATATATATATATATATGCTCTATTTATTTATTCATAAACATTTATACAGAATTGAAGATTTTTCAACATTCTGTGGATTAATTTATTATGCTGTTGATACTCACACCAATGAAGCCATATAATAAGAGCAAACAAAAGTTATTTATATCCCATGAGTAAGAAAAGATCAGAAAGTATTAGTATCCAGAAAAAAATATCTTAAATACTCAAAAATGCAAGAACTGCAACATCCAGGAACACTTCTGCATTCATTTTGAATCTGAATATTGATCACTGAAGTTAAATAATTTTTGATATGTTATTTCAGCTCTTCTCCATCATTATGTGTTTGTCTGTAATGAACCCTTGACATAGCCTGCGGTTGGTGAACCAGGATGCCACCTTACTGGTCCTTTCGTCAACAAATATACTAAACATGTAAGAGCCAGGAAATTTTATCCAAAAAACTCTTGATTATGTTACAAACGAAGATTTTCCAAAGAAATGACGTTCGCCGAAACTCGGTGGTTCATTAAGTTTATTAAATCGCTCTTGGTGTTGAGCATTCACATACCGATGGCAATCAACATTGGACCAGTAATGCTCATTATTCCGATTGAATAATTGATCCCTGGTTACGCTCACTTCATAACTTCATATGGTCTAGCCTAGATTTCTGATTTTCTCTTGATTTTGCCTGAGCATATCATTAATTTGAGTTTTAACAACATCCAGGAACACTTCTGCATTCATTTTGAATCTGAATATTGATCACTGAAGTTAAATAATTTTTGATATGTTATTTCAGCTCTTCTCCATCATTATGTGTTTGTCTGTAATGAACCCTTGACATAGCCTGCGGTTGGTGAACCAGGATGCCACCTTACTGGTCCTTTCGTCAACAAATATACTAAACATGTAAGAGCCAGGAAATTTTATCCAAAAAACTCTTGATTATGTTACAAACGAAGATTTTCCAAAGAAATGACGTTCGCCGAAACTCGGTGGTTCATTAAGTTTATTAAATCGCTCTTGGTGTTGAGCATTCACATACCGATGGCAATCAACATTGGACCAGTAATGCTCATTATTCCGATTGAATAATTGATCCCTGGTTACGCTCACTTCATAACTTCATATGGTCTAGCCCTAGATTTCATGATTTTCTCTTGATTTTGCCTGATACCATCTGCAGAATTCTTATAACCCGCTGGCTGTAGAAACCTAGATTTACTCATTTTATAATGTCAAAATTTATTTTTCCTTAGAATTCGCGAAACCTTAGGTTTTGGTATTGTACTCTCTGCTTTGAGATGCCTACTAGAAATATAGGGAGGTATTCGCAGTAACATCTCCAAAAACTTCTGTTGTAGCTTCTTAATTGTTTGTTTGTTTGTTATTCCTTTAACGTGCTCTATTTCCGCATTTCGGCCAATGACACGCCGGGGAATTCTGTCACCTCACTAAACCGGGAATTTTGCCGAACCCCTCTCGTGTCGAGGGAAGGGATCTTTAATGTCCAACACATCTCTGTTAGACAGGACTGACGTCCTTACATCTCCTACGAAAGATGTACTCTCAAGCAATTCCCAGAATCCGAAAAATCGCACCGACTTTGTGGGGATTGAACCCAGGTAACTCTGCGCAGGAGACGAGCATCACATCCTCTACGCCACCGAGCCGGCTAGCTTCTTAATTATCTTGTTTATTGTGACTTTTTTCTCTGAATGTTTTGAAAGAACCAGTGTTTATGAGATTATGTTTCAATCTTTGAAATAAAGACTTGTGACGTTGCCTTCTCTCAGAAAAACGAACAGAATAATTTTCTGAAGCTGCGTCAGAATGTAATCTATTCTGAATGTAGCTTTTTAAGATGTCAAATTTTCCAAAATTTTCAAGTTCATGAACATTTTTCAATCAAAAAGTTTCCAGCTTATTATTTGTGAATCAACAATGTGAATTGAATAATGGATTCTTTTGAAATTTATTATTGTGAGAATAGAATTGCGAACATTTAGGATCATTTCTGTAAATTAGTACCAGCGTACTAGATCAAACGACAGTGTTGAGAATTGTAATGAATAATCTCAACATGCAAAAACCTCATAGAAAATATAAAATATGTTATTTTAATCGAATATTTTCATTGTTAATTCAAAATCTTTATTGTGCCCTCTCTTAGAAAGGCTGTAAATAGTTGCTTAGGTTGGATTTGAAATAGGAAATGACCAGTGTTCACAATTGCTTGAAATTCCCAATATTAATGATATTGGAAAAAACCTTATTGTAAAAAGTCATAAATCTATTGTAGAATGTAAAGGTATTCATCCCTAGTAGGTATGATTTTACTGTATAAATATTTCTAAGTTAGTTTTTGTACCAGTAGTATTAGAGTATCAGAGTAACCTTCATTGAGTTTAGTACTCATCAACGTAGTTATTTTCATCAGAAAATTCAAATTCATTTTTATATATAGCCATCATCCAAGCAGTTGCAGTTATCAATTATAAGTGTGTACAGTGCTTTTCCAACAATAAATTTTGTACTGCTCCTTCGAGCAATTTATTTGTAACCATTAACTTCTTGTTGAGAAAATCACTCAACACACAGAATGTTCAAAAATTTTCATCTCTGGAAAATTTACATTTTTGAAGATATTCGTCAGTTCGTATATATTTAAGAATAGAACAGAATACTTTTCCCGTCCAAATTCACTTATGGTTTACATTTTAAAAAACACTTTATATGATGATTCGAAAACCATTGACCAAAAATGATTTTCGAATACGTCCATGCGTTTTATTAAAAAAAGAGCACGTAGGGTATCAAAATAGTTCTCACCTAACTTCAAAAGCAACCGAGATATTGGCATATGCCGAAATCCCCAACAATCAAGAAATCTAGAATAATTCGAAAATAACAGAAGATAGCTGCAATCTGTTTCACTAATGAATTTTCCTCGATAATCGAAGACTGAGATGAGGGGCATATTTCTCTATTTGTAGTATTTCACATAGCTGTCTTACTTAAACATAGAAAATGGAATATACTGTACTTTGAGAATAAGTAGTGAAATTTGTCAAAATTAATCATCATTTAGAGATGCAAAATACATTTTATCAGAATAAATGAGTTAATAATACTTTCAACTAAAAATATGTGAACAAAATACAAATTTTCGTGATTCTCCAAAAATATTTCCAATTGATTTTGTCAAGTTATATCGTTTTGTTTATACAGACTGTATGAAAAGCTAGATAACATTTATTCACTATCTAGTATTGTTTTATTTTAGGTTAGATTCAGTTAGAAAAGATGCAGTCGAATAAATTATGCCCAATAAGTAGGGAGACCGGGAATGGTTGACTAAATTTCAATTGAGATGCCTAGATCTTTTTCATTTCAATATATATTATTGTAAAAAGTAAAGAACCGTTAGAGATACATTATTAGTCTTGACTAACAAATGACATCTCGAAATCGATTTGAATATGGTATATAAATACTCAGATGCCTATATCTTTTCATTGCGATATATATTAGTGTAAAATGTATTATACCTGATAAGTACACTATTGATCTTGACAAAAATGACATCTCGAAATCAATTTGAATATAGTATATAAACACGCCTATAAAGTTATTGGTGCTAGACCTCAGATGTGAAAAATTAAAGAATAAAAAGTAATTGTAATCACCTTTATTATTTATTAAACTAAATATTATAATGATTCAATAAAACAAAAAATTATCACTCCTATAACAATGAAGTTTTGAATCTTTGATCAGATCCTTGAACAGTTTCAAAGCGGGTGGCTTCTAAAGTAGAAAGACTCACTTCCGAAGTTGAGAGACTAGGGCTTTCAGAACTGATTGGTATTAGATTAAGAGACAAGTCCAGTGGTGGTCTGTCAGTCACATACGATAAATCTGGAAATATTTTCATCATATTTCATAAATCCGGTATCCGGACTGTTATCTACTGTAGCTGCTAATGGCAATGAAGCTTTTGTGAGCTCAGGTATGTCATATACGATAATAGTTTTCCCTGGGTGACTCAGTAACCAGTTTTCGCGTGCTTGATTGAAATATTTCCTTAGGGGCCCATAACTTGTTCGATCTAAAAGCTGCAGCTTATGGCTACAGTGGCGAGGATACGATGAAAATTTTACTCTATTTTTTTTTTAAATCAAGTACTTCAATAGATATATGTGAGTCATAATTGTCTAGAAGCATTAAAGCAGACCTTCCTTCATCTATCCAGAAGAACTACTATCACCTCCTGAATCAACTGGTGCACCTTCAAGAAACTGATCTTTATAGTGGACACGAGAAAAAACCAAGAACGAAGGAAATAGAGTTTGAACTTAGGTAACTAGTTTTTGAGTTTTCAAAGAAGGAACCGACGTTATTTCGGTCTAGGGATATGGCTCGTGACAGACTCGAAGCTTAAGGAGTTCGTATAGAAGGAACAGGATGCCATTTGAGGAAACTTGCTAACCAATCTCCACTACAACCATTTTTCTATTCCACGAGTCGGGTATAGATTTAATACTTATTTTCGCAAACTTAAATGCCAATTTTCCTGTTTCATAGGGTGTTAATCCATAAAAAATATCAGCTGTCTTTTTGAAGTAACTTTCCAAATCAAATTCTTTTTAACCAAAAAATATTTTACTGCTTCTTGTGGTGGTCAAAGTAGATTCAAAACTTATCAAATTTAGATTACACTCTAACGTTTTTTTCATTTGCACCACAAACCTTGTAGAGATTTGTATGGTATATCAAATTCGTTTGCTGTAGAATTAATACTCTTTTCATTGAAAGTCGACATGCTCTATCGATGAAATCTTTAGGCGCATTCCCTCGTTCAGATTTTCTTGTATGTCCGCATAGTTCTGAATCATTAACTGCCAAATGAAGTTTGACAAAATACTGATTTCATATAGTGTGGTGTATATCAAAACTACTTGGGGTTGGTTGACTAGATTTTCAACCTGACTCATTATAAATCACTCTACCAGCCCCTGACGGCCTTGCTATTTTCAAACAGGTGTCGTAAGGTCAAAACTAGGGAAAAAAAATGAAAGGAAAGAAATATAATTTAAAGATTAACAATCGAACTTCTATATTTGGTCGATTGAACATAAATAATAACTAATATTCAGACGTCATTACAAATAATATCACGACGAGAATATTTATTCACGTGAATACTTTTTAAACTATGCGCGCCTTCTCCCGAATGACGTGCGTACACGATGCTGTGTTGACGATGACATTGGTGGGGGAGGTAATAGTTTTCAGCGCGTAGTTGGATGACGAAATATTTTTCGTCTACCTTTCCCGGTCTAATACTGATTAAATGAACTGCGAATAATATATTCGGCAAAAATTTTGTTATAAAAGCACACCTAAAGAATGTTCACTTTTACCTAACTATTCCGGCACAATTAACTAGACTTTATTCAAATATACAACCTACAATTTCAAACGCAACTGTGTAACAAGGCGTATAGATGTTTAGTGTTTTATTCAGCTCAGTAGAATGTTGCAACTTGTTTCTGATATTAGGTGGTGACTACATAAGTAAAAACAACTGCAAGAACATTCTGAAAAAAGAATAATCAACAGTGAATGAACTGGAAATACTTGAAGTTACCATAACAAGAAGAAGCGATACATCAAACACTGCACAAGTAACAGAGGAGAAGAGATTTAAGAGTGAATGAGTCAATTGACCAACCACATCGTTGCCTTACATTTTGAATTTTAATAGAGCATATTCGAAGTAAGTCTCTCATTCTTCTATAAATATGAAATATATTATGAACTTCGAACAAGTGAATAATTAATTGAGCAACAGACACAGTTAAAATTCTTTCCTGTTATATTCATACTTGGCCAACACACATGCATTTTTCATATATATGGTCTTCCTTGTATTTGCGTCATTAACTTGAAGCATTTCTACACTTCTCATCATCTCATGTTCATTTAAATGACACCAATGCAAACTTTTGCAACTAAAACTATTATTAATCAGCAACTAACATTTCCGAAAGAATTTACATCGAGATTCTGCATACTTTAGCATCATTCGTTTTCTTTTTGATATATCTATTTTTAGGTGGCTTCTTTTGTACATTACACGAAGAAGTATGCATATTTTATGATGTACTTTTCAGGTGGCTTCTTTTTGTATTACACGAAGAAGTACAAATTTGACCCCCTATAACTCCGAAATTAGTAACGAAAACACCAAGACACGTCGATTTTTGTTTCGAGGGGAGCATTTTCGAGAAGGGAATAAGGGTCGAGTGGCACCTTACTGAAAAGGTCTGTCAATTCTCCACCTTGATTTGTCATTTTAGAATTTTAAATTAACATATATGCATATTTTATGATGTACTTTTCAACACCTTGAAGTAGCAAGAGATCATGTGCCATGAAATACTTATTATTCGTAGATTTTGAACATACGGGTATCAGGTGTTTAAGACAAGGTTTTGATGAATGGTTCTGTTATCTACCAACATTTTTCATAATAATCGACTGTTAGAAATAAAAACTGACGATGAATTCAAAACGTCGAAAACTGTTGACAAATTATTTGACATGTTTCAGTAAGTCAGAAAATGTCAATTATGAATGAAAAGTATTTTTTATTTTCTCTTGAAAACTGTTGACATCCTCGTCGTTATTATGCCAATAGGAACTACCGGACAAATCATTAAAGTTGTTCTCATTGTCATTCTGATTATTTTGCTGGTAAGTTCTTCAGAGACAAATCTTTTTCTTTAATAGGCGCAAGGTATGTGATATGGATACCTTCCATAATATTGATTTTGATTGGAGATAAAGCTTCAATATAAATTTCTGCGAATTCGCAATTCATTCAAATGCCATGAAAATTTTCTGTTTTTATATAGATTAAAATAGGCTATATTAAACTTACTCCTAGGTAATTGAATTCTTCACTCTATTTGTTGGACTTGCCTTTGTAATCCTACCAGGCGTTAAAAAAACTTTAGTGCATTATGGTTTGTTTATGGTGATAGTGGCAGGCTTACTGATTTGTCTTGCATTTGTCGGTCTTTGTGGAGCAGTACGAGAATGTTACTTGAAACTTTTTGTGGTAAGTATAAAATATGACATCTGTTCTTATAATCAGTAAAATATTTTTATCTCTATGAATGAATGTAAATTCTACCCATTATTATTGTCAGGATGTTCCATACATTTTCATCCCGTAGTGATTCGAAAAAACACGTCGAATGATTCAGTTTGGCGGAAATCTCTTGACGCATATTTGAGCCCTTAAAGAGAAACTCCCTAAGAAGGGCGCTTCAACCCCACAAAATTGAATGGGTCAAAGGGATCGTGCGATATTTCATTTGAAAGGTTTTCGAAGCCCCTTCACAACGGTGTATGCCAAAATTTCGACGAATCTTTTTAAGCAAAAATTAATTTCATATCTCAAACTTGAATATGTTGTCTATTTTCAAGATTATTTAGAAAAGGGAACATGAATCAATTTTTTTTTTCAAAGGGAACTCTTTCGAGGGTAATAAGGATTTGCTCTCAACCAGTAAATTAACTTACCTTGATATTTTAGATGAGGAAAGTAGGTTTTGTTGTAATATCTTTGAATGCCATTTTTACAAAATTTAATTATGTATAAAAAGATTTTATTATTTTATCATGTTTACAATCAAAAAAAGAAATCCAATGATTTCATATAGAATATTCAAATTGTCCTCCATTTACTTGCATTCAATGATACAATCATGACTGAAAACCGTCTCTAACCTAGTTCAGCATATTTGAAGTTATTTGACGACAGTCATCTACAATTCGCTGGCGTAGGCTGAGTCACATATAAAAAGTCTAAGGGGTTCTGGTCAGGAGATCGGTCAGATCACTCCTTTCAATTCATCAACCAGGATATTCAAAATAGAGGTATTGACAAACTGGTGCGGCGTAGTGATGATGAGCTCCGTCTTGTAGGAAATGCAATTGTAGTTCAAGTATTAGGTGATCGTTTTCTAGTTTTTCTGTTATCAATTAAACAATCGCATATTCCAGCAAATCGAAATAAATTTTGCCGTTCAAATTACCCGAGATGAAGGTCCAGGAGGTCTCCCAAAATTCTCACCCAAACATTAAGCTCTTCTGGACATTGAATGTGGTTTTCTCGAAATAAATGAGGATTCGTATCTACAGTTATGCTGGTTAATGTCTACATGATGTGAAGGAGTGCATTCGTCGGAAAAGCTAACGTTATATTTCATTGCGGATTATTTTTATTGCGATCGGCTAAAATTCAACAAAACTAATACCTTCGATCCAAATCATAAGCATTTCATTCATGAATTAATTTTATTTTCAATGGCAGAACTGATAATTATGTGAAATTCTAAAAACGTTAGATTGGCTAGCACCGGAAGCTGCAGAAATTTGTCGTACAGGTTGCATGATTTTCATAAACTGGACATTCCCAATACCGTCATATGCTGTTCATCATTCACAATTGCAATGAGACTTTTAATAGTGTGCTTCACTGTGGACTGTATAGTGCCTTTTTCTTTTCGAATAGTCAATCAATTCCGCCGTTACTACGTAATAGTTAATCATGATGATAATAAGAAATTAAGCTATGTATTATACTATTACAGGAGATTTATTGAAAATCAGATTTTCAATAAGTCTCTTGTAATAGTATAATACATAGGTTAATTCTTATTATCATCTCTTGTTTTGATTGATTTTCTGCATCTCTCCTTGCTATATTTATATAGCAATATTTTGCTTAATAAACTTTTATATAAGACTGACTGTTTCGATGAAAAATCCAAAAAACCTATTTTGGCTAACTTTGACCTTGAATGAAGTGTTTTGTATTTTTGACATCTATGGGGACTTTTCACAATTTCATTACATTGCTGTCCTTAACATTCTTGCAAATTGTTTGGAATTTTTGCAAGCAAACCATTTTTTTTTGATTCAATGAACCGGAGTTTACGAGCATCGTAATCGACGAATACATGTTTTCTTTCCAAAATTCGATTATTATTCTTAACAAAATGTGATATTTGAAAATACCATAGTTCTCACAGTTTGCAGGACTTTTGATTGCTGTTTTATTGGTATCACTACTGGTA
Organism: Cryptolaemus montrouzieri; assembly: GCA_013387265.2. Lineage (NCBI taxonomy): Eukaryota > Metazoa > Arthropoda > Insecta > Coleoptera > Coccinellidae > Cryptolaemus > Cryptolaemus montrouzieri. The sequence goes on along the minus strand of JABFTP020000021.1, from coordinate 87,030,442 downwards.
CATTTATTCATGTTACCACCGGAAGAAGATGATGATGAGGAAGGGGAAGAACCTGCTCCTTCGAAACGGGAAATTCCCATATACTCGATGACTAAGATGGCATCTTATGATTCAAAATATTTATCTAACTACTACAAGGACACGATTTTCTCAAAGAAATGGGATGAGATGCATAGAAAGGTAATTTCATTTTTCTCTCTCGTATTTTTAGTATACGGCATTTAGGTATTGATGTTATCGAAGAAGTGGACATATGTGATAAGGTGTTTTAGCATATTGATTTGTAAATGTAGAGATCAACCTCCTTCAGCGTCTCTAAACTTGAGAACTGTAATAGTAGAGAGTATTATGTAATTTGATGATCACTCATGGGAAATATCTCCTCATGCTCTAAGCGAATATGTTCAACACTGTGTGCTGGGGATCGAATAGAGGTTAATATTCCGTTAGGTAGATGAGTACGTCAGGTCGATTGTTTCAGATACATTTGAGGGATTTCTTTAATTTGCTTTGTTACTAGAACCAGATACTGCCGACAAATAATGAAGAAAGACTTCAATTCGAAGTAGATCCACTTGTCATTCAAGAAAATGATAAAAATTCTTTTTGTTTTTTTCCTAAAGCAATATTTTCATCATTCTCATCATTCAATGATTAATCTAATGTTCTAATCAGCAGAAATGGTTTCACTTTATTTCCAATATAACATAACTGCAAAAGGAACAGCAAGATTATTTCATTCAAATCATCTAGAGAAAGAATCGTTGATTCCAAAATTTCGAGCAACTGATGCAGTGGCGAATCGCATGCATGAAGTACCTCATCTTGTGACAAATAAAGCAGTTGAGATTGTGGTATTTGATCATCTACAATACAACACTCAGTCCAATAGGATATCATCCCATCAAACTGGCGTATCGAGTACAAATACCTACAGAATTGTGAAGCATCGCAAATCTCATCCCTACAAAATATGATTGCGCCATGATTTGAATGAAAATATTGATAGCCCAAAATATCGATATTTTTAACGAGTATATTCATGCTCGAAGGAGAGGTGAACATACCCAATCTCCGATATTGGAGCCCCTGAATTCTGTTTGTACAGAAACTACACACAAAAGCCCACAAAAATTGAATGTTTGAACAAGCTTGTAAGGGGTCCATCTGGTTGAACCGTTCCTTTTCGGGAATGATCACAAACATAGTAATCTACAACTGCTAGAAAAACTGATTTATTCTAGAATTATCGACATTTTGGAACACGATCCCACCCTCTAAAAGGATAAATTAAATTTTCAACAAGATAGTGCTCTCCTGCATTTTGATATTGGATGGAATATTATTTAGATAATAATTTTGCAGTAAATTAGATTGGTAGAAGAGGACCGATTGAGTGGCCAGCTAGGTCACCGGATTTGAATCCTCTTGAGGTTCTTTGATCTGGTCATTTTGAAATGCTAAGCAGCCAGAGATATAGGACGAGGAGGAAAAAACGGATAGAATGCCGATTATGATCACCTAATATCATTAAGACCGTAAAAGTAATTTGAGAACCATTTATACCATCGTATGAAGGTTAGGTTAGTTTGGTCATTTTGCACAGTTTGTTTACCTCAATTGCTTCACTCTCACCAAACGCGTTCAGTTTAACATATTTTAGATTCATTTGTTTATCTGAATGATTCGAATTAAATGTTGTTGCTGTTTTTTTGGCACAACTATTATTTAGAAAATTAAAAGTAACAATTTCTACTTTGTCCCTTGTTGATCACATCTTTTTCGTGTTTTCTTGCATGTTATGCTATATTTGATTTTTGAATGAAACTAGCTGATATAACCAACTAGTTAACGGAATGAGTTCCTGAGTTTAAACACCCCAGTTAGATTCCTAACACGAAGTGCTAATAGAGCGTCAAGAGTCCTTTGCAATGAGGTATCGCATAATTGCTTTACGATTGGAATTCTTGAGTGTGGGAAAGCTGAGGGAATGTGGTTGATCTGTCACTTTCAGATCAACATTCTTAAACACCTTATTCAATACTGAAACAACGTGTTTTTTATTTATTCAAAATACCTCGGATTCAAAGGGGTTGTTCAAATATTATATGATGATATTTTTCTCTTATTGGAATATCCTGTATCGAAAATTTAACTCGCATAATTATCGATTCTTATAGACAACCGAAAACTCTTTCTAACGATGTGCCGCTCGACCCATATTCCCTATGATTATTTCGTTGGTAGGTAGGCGATGGTGCGGGTAGGGTTAGATTTCAGAAATCAGACTAAAAATTGGCTCAAACAATGGTTCACCTCTAAACAAAAATTGACCTGTTTCAGAGTCTTCTGCTGTTTTCTGAATTAGAAGGGGTTCAAATGGTCAAATTAATTATCAATATGATATACGATACCATGATGAGTTCTTGCAAAACATCACATTGGATGATGCGAATCGAAATGATGAAAATCTTTGAGTTCAAGTTATTAATGAATGATTGATCAGAATATTGTTTATCAGTAAATTCATATACATGGCTTTGGTCAATATCTTAGGGTGAAATGTGGATTATGAGTCTTGAAGAGCATTGAGATTCTTATTCTATATAAACTCGAAATGGTAGGTTACCTAAATGGTAGTTCAGTAATCAGGAAAATCCGAATAGGTCATGATGGCGTTGACTAGGAAAGGGTTACATGATTGGTGCTGAGCGAGTGATGGTGACAGATGTTCGGAGTAGCCGTTGGGTGAACTGCAATGAATTGTTTCATATTTCATATTCTCTAGATTTTCAAGTGAGGTTCTGAGGGGAAGTTTACGATTTATGGGGCGTTGTGCCCATTAAGATTCATACAGAGCTATTCAGCATTGTACGAACCTAATATAACAAGCACTTTATAATTATAGCTTAAAAGTTTGAAGCTTTTTTCTCACATCTCTTTAACTCACAGTTTCGATGTTGTGGTCCAACTGGTCCTGGTAGTTGGCTGAACGCAAATCTTAAGATTCCATATAGCTGCTGTCATTTACAAGACAATTCTTCTGATCCTGTTCTTGAACTGTGTCGTGAAAGCGTGCACGGCGACTATGTATACATGAAAGGATGTCCCCAATTGAAAGAATATCCAGCTTGGAAAGGTGCTATAGCAGGAAATGACTCAGACGATAAGCCTACTAACGTAACAATGGTAACTATTATAAGAACAGCAGGCTACTTCATACAGGTGATTATAATACTAATTATTTAATCAATAAATGCATTCTGATATTTACAAATATATGAGGTGGCACATGGGAAATAAGTGTTTCTTTAAGAAAATATGCTCTAACGGAAAACAAAAGATTTTCTGTACTTGTTGTTAGGTATTCCCAGATTAGTTATCTATCATCAAATTATCATCTTATTGCGAAACTTCAATAAATTTGATTTTTAATATTGTTACAGTTTGCAGCCGTAGTTCTAGCAATTTGGCTCGGAGTACTCATCTTATTGTCCTATCATTGTGGTTACTACTGAATTAAGATGATGAGATGTAAAATGAATGTGAAGGAGACATTAGGAACAAACAACGGCATTTTTTTATATTTCTGGGCTAACGCTTGTAATTTATATTATTGTATATCATATATCGCCTTTTAGAATAAATTATTATTAAAACTATTATGCTGCTAATTCTTCATCAGATGCTAGATGATGGAAGGATATGTGTATTGGATTTATGAAGTAAGGTTAGCTTATTAGCCCACCAAACCAAACCGCCACTGGTAAAATGGACGCTAAGCTATAAATATTTTTCCCTAATGCAGGTGTTATTGATTCATTGCTAGGAATCTGAAAGTTCCGTGCTAGTTCTATACTTTACTCTCAAAAGTTCAGAACGCATATCTTCTTCCACATATTTATTGATATTGATTAGCTTCTTATTCTTTATTTTAATCTACAGATAATCATCCATCAACAGCCATACATCAAAAAGAGACCAATTTGGAATTAATCAAATGTCACGCATTTTAATAAGTTGAAGCGATACAGTGTTGAATAGTCTCACTTGGATTTTATGAAGTACAGCATGTCCCATTTTGGGGGTGCCACCAGGAGCATCTCTGTTATTATTTAGGATAGAGAGATGGGGTTTTCACGACCCTTGGCTACTTTTTCGAGACAAATTCATAGAGCTAATCAGAATTATTCTAACTTCAGTGGTTTTTGAGTTATTCGCGAATCTTGAAAATTTCCGGATTTTTTTTTTCCGATATCTCGGTTCTTATAGAAGATAATTGAAATCTGTTTTTACGTTTCTGAAACGGTTTTCTGAGTTGATTCCAGTGACGTACTCGAAGTTTTTTTCTTTCATTAATTATGACAGATATGACATAAAGTTGCATTTTTTTAAATACGAACATAGTTTTTTTTTGGCATACCGATTGCCGTTTTTTTTCCTTTTCAAAAATATATAACATAATAACAAAATTTCCACCCAATTTGAAGAAAATAACGGAATAATGATTCACCCCTAATGGCTGGGCGAAGGAACACACGTGAGCGGACGAACCATAGAACATTTGTAGTTATTCGATGAAAACGATCAAAACAATGCAAAATCTTCTTGACCGAAATAATGGAGCTAGGCTGCTCCTGAGATTCCATCGTTATTTATGACATCCGCAATTTCCGCTTTTTATTTTATTTTTGAGATTGTCGTTTAGTTTCTAGAGTTCTCTGAGAAATAGCTACATGAGAATAATAATAGGCACCTAATAATTTACTCAAATTTACTTCTCATAATGATTTACATATATTGCTCGAACTGATTTCCATCATGTTGTAAACATAAAGTGCATCTTTGGATTATATCTTCTATGTCTGAATGCTCTCTGTGAACACAGAAGTCTTCATCTATGCACGTTCATTAGAAACCATAGAACGACCAATAATTATTATTATTCATTATCTGTGGATATATTGGCTTCGTGTCTATTTGAATTCGTAAAATTAGTGTTCGTTGTTGAATTTGGATTGTTTAGTTAATTTCTGCAATTCACACTATGGAACAAAATAAAAGATACGAAAATTTCGAAAAAGTTGATATGCTGAAGGTCTACTTTCAGTGTCACTGTAACGCAGTCCGTGCATCAGAAGAATATTTGAATAGGTTAGAGTTCGACAATGGAAATGGAAGTAGTAATTCTAATCAATATTAAATACCTGACTGACACTCTCCAATAGATTTCCTCAAAGAATTCAACCAAACAGGAAGTTCTTCGCCAAAATGGAAGCAAATCTTTCCAATTATGGTTCGTTCGAGAAACCAAGAAGTAAAAACTACAATAAACGGAATAGAGGTGATAATGAACTTGACGTGTTAGCAGCTGTTGAGGCTAACCATTCTACATCGTAGCCCAAAGAATTTTGAGAAAGTATAAATATCATCCCTATAAACATAAAATAATTCATCATCTCAATGCCCGGGATGCAGAGAGGAGAACGGCGTTCTGCAATTGGTATTTAGGGAGAATCAGAGGTGAAGCTCGTTTTGGGCGACATATCATTTGGTCTGATGAGTCAAGAATCAGCAGTGCCGGAATCTTTAATCGCCATACGAATAGATTCTGGGCAAACGAAAACCAACACGAAGCAGTAGCTCGACGGCAGCAGGGGAGGTTCGGTTTCAATGTGTCGTGTTTCGTAATGGGCAACAAATTAGCCTACTATATCTTTGATGGCAACTTGAATGCACAGAGATATCTCGAAATTTTAAATATTTGTCTGCCACAACTGCAAGATGACATTCCTCTTGCTCAATTCAACACATATTACTTCCAACAAGACGGTGCTCCTTGTCATAATTCGGCCGTGGTGAGGAACTACTTGGATTTAAATTTTGAAAATAAATGGATCGGTACCAATGGCCCAATTCAATGGCCACCTAGGTCTCCTGACCTATCCGTTTTAGATTTTTTCTTTGGGGTTATTTAAAAAATAAGATATATAGGAGGCAATACGCCAATTACGATCAATTGAAGAATGCAACAAATGAAGCATTCGAAGATCTGAGGAGATCCTCGCTACATTTGACTAGGGCCATAGAAGATATAATCCAAAGATGCACTTTATGTTTACAACATGATGGAAATCAGTTCGAGCAATATATGTAAATCATTATGAGAAGTAAATTTGAGTAAATTATTAGGTGCCTATTATTATTCTCATGTAGGTATTTCTCAGAGAACTCTAGAAACTAAACGACAATCTCAAAAATAAAATAAAAAGCGGAAATTGTCATAAATAACGATGGAATCATAGGAGCAGCCTAGCTCCATTATTTCGGTCAAGAAGATTTTGCATTGTTTTGATCGTTTTCATCGAATAACTACAAATGTTCTATGGTTCGTCCGCTCACGTGTGTTCCTTCGCCCAGCCATTAGGGGTAAATCATTATTCCGTTATTTTCTTCAAATTGGGTGCAAATTTTGTCATCATGTTATATATTTTTGAAAAGGAAAAAAAACGGCAATCGGAATATGCCAAAAAAAACTATGTTCGTATTTAAAAAAATGCAACTTTATGTCATATCTGTCATAATTAATGAAAAAAAAACTTTGAGTACGTCATTGGAATCTACTCAAAAAACCGTTTCAGAAACAGATTTCAATTATCTTCTATAAGAACCGAGATATCGAGAAAAAAAGAAATCCGGAAATTTTCAAGATTCGCGAATAACTCAAAAACCACTGAAGTTAGAATAATTCTGATTGGCTCTATGAATTTGTCTCGAAAAAGTAGCCAAGGGTCGTGAAAACCCCATCTCTCTATCTTAAATAATAACAGAGATGCTCCTGGTGGCACCCCCAAAATGGGACATACTGTACATATACTTTGATTAACGAGCTATGTATACTAGAGAACACCTATTGTTATTTGTTATGAATCATTCAATCATTTCCTTCAATACATATTTCCAATGGAGAAATTCAAAAAATAATATCTTTTCATTTTTGAATGGTTTATTCAAAAAAAAATAGGTTCAATGAACGAAGTCAAGGTCAAGTACAATATAGCGAAAAATGGCACAAAGCAACTTTGGGAGTGTGAAAATTACTAGTCCCTAGTAACGAGAATTTCTCCTCTTGCATAAAAGACAGCTTGGAAACTAAACCTTTTCTATGGTGGGCAAAAGCGTAAAATGATATAATACTTCGAAATTACTCCAATTTTTTGCCCAAAACCTACCTTTGAAAGGTATTCAGCCAGAAAATCGCCAACAATCCACGTCTATCTATCAATGGGTCTACGGATGTATAGATGGCGCCAGTTGTTACTATCATGTTTCATGTTAGTCACTTCAAATGTCATACAAACTTTATTTATTTATAAAGCGGTCCTTGTTCGATAAATAATTGTTAAAATATCACTATTACGAATATGATTGATACGAATCGGAAAATATTGGATTTTATGTATTTCATGTTCCTAAAGGTCATGAACTAACAGAATGGGGAAATTTCTCGGTGAACTTAAGTTTCTAGTAAACTTAAGTCCTCACACGTTTCATAGTTGATCTTCACGGTGTTGCAATTCCAATAAAGTTTTTTTTCTATAGCTCCCCCAATTTTTGAAATATTTATCCCAAATATAGGAATGGCGTTAGACAATATGAGCTGCATGAGTGCACATGTCGAAATGTCAATAGAAACTACAAGGTGATATTTTTACCTTCTACCTCCTTGAACTTTTGCTATGCGCCACTGGTTAAGAGTACTAAAATTGTTCATTCATTTATTTCAGAATTTTTCTATCCGGTTATAGTGTTTTCGTATATCTGACTCTAACCGAGAAAGAAACGATTGCCTGTATTCATCTATATAAAATTAAGTTTTTGAAAAATTTTCTACTAGGCTATGGCATTATTTAAATATTCATTGATTTTTAATCTAGCGTGTCGAGTTTAGTTTATACCACTCCAGTGAACATTGTAGAAGAATTGAGAAATTGAATAATAATCTCTTGTTACACGATAAGAAATATCCCAGGAATATTTCAAAGAGTGCGCGATAATATGCGAAGAAGGACAGAGGCCTGTATTCTTGCAGGTGGAGGACACTTCCAGCAATTAATTTGGTTTTTAATTGTTCTTTTTCTTAGTTTGATATTGAATTAGTTTAAGTTAAGTCTCAGAAGAGGAGCTATCAAAATAAAAGCAAATTTTGGGCATACCTATCTAGTATTTCTATTATTTTTTTCATTTAGCGAATAACATACAATTCAAATAATGCAAATTCAATAATTTTTCACTCGAAAACGGTTATAGATACGAAAAAATTACAAGCGTCAAAAAAGTTTCTAAATTGAACGAGGATGACGAAAATTGATTGTACTCTGATCAGTGGGTTACTGCAAAAATGTTTGAGAGGGTAAGAGGAGACATGGCCTCGGAAAAGAGAACACCTTGTGAATTTCTGTTAAAATCTAGGACGTGTAATGATGGAGGCTGGAAAAAATAGCTTGCATTCCAAATTTGGGCTGAATATCTCAAAAACTGCAGGAGTTTTGGAGAAAAAATTTGTTCTGGAAATTTCAACACCCTCTAGGTCCGTAACGAAGCTTTTGCGGGCATATGTTTATATAAATATTTTTCATAAAATTGCACGTAGATTAACCCCCTCAAGTTATGTCATACTATTATGTAACACTCTGTATAAGGGTCAACAATAAAATGCAATTTTCCTTGAAATATATGATGCATACATCTTGTGATGCAGCGGTTGTTCTGATACGACCAGTATGTTCTCTGACATTGCCATGACGAGGAAAATAAAAAATTCATAGCAAATTTGACAATATTATAAAATAAGGTTCTTATTATTGTAAAGTGAAAAGCTGTTTCAGTAGATGAGAAACGCTGATACTCCACCACTTTCAAGGCCATCGGTGTGCGACTGTTGTGACGTCAACGATGGGCGGTGTTTGTATATCGTAATTAGCGGAAATCAAAGATGCTAAAAAGTAAACATCAGATAATTCGAGATCGTCATTAAAGATGGCGTAAATCAAAGTTGGTAGAAAGTAATCAGTAAATATTGGGGACGCCCGAGATCGAAAATCCGGGGGAAATTTGGATGAGCGAAACGTTCAAAAAATCGGACGGAAAATCCTTGGGAATTGAGGTATACAGTTGTCAACATCATACAAGTTTGAATGATAACAGAAAAAGTGTAAATGAAACCACTACTTCAAAATCTACCACAATGACAACAACCCAATTGAGCAGAACGATGCAGACTACTACTGTTAAGACGACAGCTGCGATAGATAGACCAGCACGAAATTTATGTGAAGTAAATTACAAATTTCATAAGTTGCTTATCCTAAATAAACACTCTTACGTCTTCTACGTTGATTTGGTTAGGTATAGGTTATGCCATTAAAGAACCAAGCATTTACACCAGCACCTTGGAAACAACGTTCAATGAACCATGAAAAGAAGAAGGAATTTTAAAACATCTTAAAAAATTTATTGTCCAAGATTATATCAAACAAAATGATTTTAGCAGAGGATAGACTAGTTACCGGTTCAGTTACAGATTATCAGTCAAGAGAGAAAGATGTCTAGAAGATACTTGCAATTTTATAACCTACTAGTGGCCAATACAATTATATTAGATTTGAATGACACTAATATAGGCCAATTACCCTTATGTTCCTTTAAAGAGAATGAAAATCCTCACAAATTAGAACTTAAATGGGAAAACATACCCTTAAAATAAAATATGGTGAATATTTAAAGACAATTAACCATGTATCATTCATCGCAATGTTGGTTAAGATCATGTTGATGGTCCAGCACCAAGTAAGAGTAATTGCTTAAAGCCAGGAAATAATCAGATTAGTTCAAATACTGGTGGTTAGTTTAAACGATTTCGGTAAGAGACATTTTGCTGATGATATGCTATCTGAAAGAGTTTGGGAACGTGTTAAATCAAAAGACGCTAAATTAAACGAGAAATTAGCTGTTTTATTTGTTATTAGATCATTAAAACGTAAATTTGGTACGGGAATCCAAAACGAAAAGTCATTCAGATCCTTACTTCTTTTACTTTTTCGTAAAACAATTAAGAAAAACCGAAATACCAAAAACTTAGTAAGATCATCGAGCTGCTTAAGGCGCTTAAAAAAACAGAGGAAAACATAACAAACTCATACCAAGAAATACCGTTTTAAACGAAATCAGGTGAAATTTTACCCCTAGTACCAATATTTACAGGACTCTCAGCACTTGGAATGTTACTGGGTGAAGGTAGCTGAGTGGTTAGAACTGTTATCGAAGCAAATAATGCGAATAACGTCTGATAGTAAAATTATCTCAAATGAACGTCTATGCAAACAAAAAAATGGAAGAGTCAGTAAAAGATATAAAAAAAGTACATATCGTTTAAACTTGATCAGACTGCGAAAGGTCAGACCCTGAAACGACTATTTTCCCTTCTAGTGAGTAGACTGGACCGAATAGAAAACAGCTTTACATTTCTTGAGACCAACAAGTATTCTGACACATCTCATGTCTAATCCGCAGCTGTCCCGTTTGAAAGAGCTAGAACGACGATGAAAACAGCTATAGGTATATCGTTAAAATCAGCTGTCTGCCTAGACAGAAGCTTCAGTATACCGACCTGACTCCTCCCCGAACGCCCTGTCCAGTTGTCTAGAATATTGGATGACTCAAATGAAGAGGATGAATCACCATACCCAAGCTTACCATTTACACCTAATCCGTCAATTGCTCGCCCCCAGTCACCCAGACATCAAAACGCCGGTTATTAACTAACAGAAGTTATTGCAAAGACACCTCAATTCAAACCTGAGGACCAATCAATGATTGTTAGCGTCAAATTGGAAGGGGAGTTAATGGGAATAACGAATACTGATTTCTTAGCAGAGTATATCAAACAATATCCTATAGGGGCGCGTAAATATGTTTTGGACGCTAATTAAAACCCAGATTTCTATGATAAGACTCAAATATAACCCACTTACTTCGAAGTGGACTCTTGGCAATCGAACACTCGATTTTTCTTCAGGGAAATTGAACATTGGTAAAACGTATTTTCCTATCCCCAAACTTCTCAAAACAAAAAGTTACTATATGCGAGATTTCGCAATGTGTAGGCACATCGAAGAAAATTATTTTTCAAGGGACGATATTCAACCTTCCGTATAATATTAAATATCCTCCTCTGAAGGAGCTAGTTTTACGATCTACTCCTCATAATCACCGTTAATCGGGGCCACAGGGAAGTGGTACAGCACGGTCAGATGTCACGAATAGGAACAATGGACTGCAGTTTCGGTCTCGTTTTACCTCGTCAGCATTGTCTACTCATTCGCAACACAAGGCTATGCCGTTACCTACTCATCTCAGTTCGTTGGAGCGAACGCCATAATGTAAATATCACTGCGCCCCCCAACGAACCGAAGCAGACGGCCGCTTCTGTGTGATACGTGAGTATCGCATGGCGGTATGTTATCGAACTAGTGGGACCACTTTACGTTTTCCTGTTTTATCTGCTCTTTCTTTTCACCGTTTCGCGGGGCGTTGGTGAGGTAGTCTCTGTTTCGGTTCATTGGGGGCCAAGTGATATTTACATTATTGCGGTCGCTCCAACGAATTGACATGAGTAGGTAACGGCATAGCCTTGTGTTGCAAATGGGTAGACAATGCTGACGAAGTCAGTCCATTGTTCCTATTCGTGACATCTGACCGTGCTGTACCACTTCCCTGTGGCCTCGGTTAACGGTAATTATGAGGAGTAGATCGGAAAACTAGCTCCTTCAGGGGAGGATATTTAACATTCTACGGAAGGTTGAATATCGTCCCTTGAATAATAATTTTCTTCGATGTGTATTTTCCTACCTCTTCTTCTTCTTCTTTAAATAGGACGATGTCCTGTTTTTTGTTACAGCCCCTGCTGCGAACCGGAGCTCCAGCACTCATGCCATCGCTTTTTCGGCCTTCCTATGGGTCTTCTAGTGTTGGGTTTTCTGTGTTTTTGCCCACTTTGCCATACGTTCGGGGCCCATTCTGTCTATGTGATCTCTCCATAGGCGTCGACGTGCTCTTGTCCACCTCACCACATCCTGGACACCTAGCTCCCTTAGCGTATCCTCATTCCTTATTCTATCTCTGCGTGTAATACCTCTTATAGCTCTTAGTGTTCTCATCTCTGTTGTCCTCATTAGTTGTTTTGTTTTTGTTGTCTCAGCTCTTGTCTCAACCGCATATGTCATCACGGGTCTCACACAGGTTTTATAGATGCGGACTTTGCTTTCTGTGCTTATGTACTTATTCCGCCAGATTACATCTCTCAGGAAGCCAGATATTCTCGTTGCTTTCATTGTCTGCTGTTTTGCTTCTTGTAATAGTTGCCTATCGCTCGATACTTCTACTCCTAGGTATTTAAAGTGTGAAACTTGCTCTATTATATGGTCGTTCACTACTAGTTTGCATCTAATTGGATCAGTATTCTCATAGTTTTGTTACCCATCCTATAGCCTTGGTTCATTTGGTTAACACCTGCTATTATTTCATTCATGATTAAATTAAATAGACATGGGCTGAGGCTGTCACCTTGTCTAATGCCTGCGTTAATTCTGATCTCGCTTGTAAGTCCCTGTGTAGTTTTTACTTTCGTCTTATTAGAGTTATTTAGTTCTTTGATTATGTTTATGTATTTATTGCTTAAGTTTTTATTTCTGAGGATAGTGATCACATCGTTCATTCGAATTCTGTCGAATGCCTTTTCCAGATCTATAAAACATATAAACATCGGTTTGTCAAACTCTATGGACTTCTCCACCAGTTGCCGCAATATAAAAATTGCATCCGTTGTTGATCTATTTGGTCGGAATCCCTGTTATTCTTCAGACACACCTACTTTGTCATATATCTTTTGCGATAGAATTTTAGTGAGTAGTTTCGATGCAGAGTTAAGGAGTGTGATGCCTCTATAATTTGCTGGGTTTGTCTTCACGCCTTTTTTTTCCTACCTCTGAAGGTATGTATTCATTATTTCACAACCAGCCTGAGAATTTCAACAATGAGGATGAAGGAATTTATAAACGAATAATTGAACTTACGAGCTTAAACAGAAACATACAAAATATACAAAAATAACTCAGCATCTAACAGATGTAGTTGAAGCAAGAAAAGGTAAAGACTGATATGTTCATTATGATAATATAAAGGCCTATAAATCTCCTACGCTTGCTTTATGCTTCCAAAAGAGTGGGCAATGGATCACATGATGATGGATTTCTATCCAATCTATCGTTAAGGTTAGGTTAGATTAATAAGGCTGCGGTTATATATTAATCTGAGGAGAATGAATTCTGTAACAGTTCACTAAAGTCGCTCGATTAGTTCGGAAGATCTTCGAAGCGAGACAATAAACGAGTACGTGTCGAGTATTCGTTTCCTCGTACTCCAGAAGGTAATTATGATTTTCGAAATCATGATCTTTGCAATGTTGCCCAACCTAAAGATGTTGTAACTAAAATTATCATTATACCGCACTTGGAACATCTGAAGGCAGACAGTATTAATAATATGAGTTTCATGTGCATAATAAGGAATCAAGATAGAACAATAGAGAAATATCATTCCAAATATATATAGACAACGATATTTCTATGTAGTCAGTACAACTAATGATCTTATCACACATTGAAACATTGTTCAAATAAAATAAAAGTTGTCAAAGAACTACATAAGCATGCACTTAAAAAATTTCCGCGAAGATGTATCATAGTTGAAGGAATTGACGATTTGTAGCAGTGTGATTTAGTCAAAATGAATCTTTATGCAAGTGGAAATAAAAATCATAAATTCATATTAGTTGTAATCGATTGTTTTTCAAAGTATATTTAGGCCACACCATTGAAGTATAAAACTGGAGAAGTTAGTCGAGCATTTTCAAATATTTTAAAAGCTAGTGCAAGAAGTCCAGATAATTTTCATTCTGACGATTTTCACCAATTTTAGAATTTTATGAAGAAATTTCATATTAATCAGTATAATTCTCATAGTGAGAAAAAGGCGTCTATTGTGGAGCGAGTGATAAGAACATTGAGTGACCAGTTATTTAAGTATTTCAGCTTAAATAAAACTTCCATCTGGATCAATATTTTAAGAGATAAAGTCGATGAATACAATTACATAAATCGAAGGACAATTGATATGATGCCCTCTGACGTCACAAAAATGAAGAAGCAACATATTTCACACATTGTATGAAATCTTATGAAAATTGATGGTGTTAACAAACTTAAAAATGATGATATTGTCCGAATAAGTAAAGCACTACACGTATTCTCACGTGATACTCACCGAAGTGGAAAACTGAATTGTTCAGAATTGTAAATGTTCAAATTAGCAATCCTGTAACTTCTTCTTAAAGATACTCAAGGACGACCATTAGGAGGAGCGTTTTATGAGGAAAAAATTACAGAGAACGAGACAACCTGTTGAAAAAATATTGAGTAGAACACCTGGAAAAGTATTTGTACGCTGGTTAGGATTAGATAAATCACATGAAAGTTGGATTGAAAATACAAATGAATTGAGTCGATGAACAATTAATATTAAAACTTTGGTATAACTAACAAACTTGAAATGATCAATAATTTGAATTTTCATTTGTAATATACTAAGTTTTTAGAAATGATACAAGAATTACATCACAATAATCCAATTGCTCTGATGACTACTCTTTGTTAATATTTATACTATATTAAGGAAAATGTGAGTGATTTGAACAGTATCTAAATGAATGAAAGGAATATTTGTTGAAAAAATTCGTTATTAGGGGAGAGTAGCAGTTCTTCTTAACATATTGAATCTATTAATGTGTCCTAAAATAAAAAATAATGGTTGATCAAGGCATACATCGACAGATATTTTCTACGTCTACATACTCAGAGAAATCAATTTTAATGATGGATTAAAATTAAATTTTACATATTTTCTGATATTTATATTTATTTCATGTATTGAACATATTCTTACCGAAATTAATATCTCAGATTTGAGATGTAACGCTTTTTATTCACATCATGATCAAAGTATTGTCCGTTTATAGAAACATACCAATTAAGAAGCGTTCAAGTGTATATTATAAGACAAAAATAATTCTGAATTTTGACTTTTAACTACAGAAGCAATTATATTCAAGGTTATCTAAAGAGAAGTTATGCTCTAGTCAATGAAGCCAGTTTTCATTTTCCCTAAAGTATGATTGAACTGCAAATACAAAAGATTGCAATGGCAATTTCTGGAAGCAACAGACATCAGTGTATCAGTCGAAACGATACGTCAAAGACTTCGTTCAAGGGGTTTATACAGCAGAAGGCCCTTAAGAGTTCCAGAGTTAACCAGACAACAAAAAATTAACAGACTTAATTGGTGCATCGAGCACCAAAATTGGAATATTGACAATTGGCAGTGTGATGTTTTGGGGTAGCATTATGCTGGGAGGCAAAACAGATTTGATTTCGTTTCCTGCGATTGTAACGGCTGAAAATTACGTGGACCTAGTGCTGGAGCCCATAGTGAGACTCTGGCGAGATGCCCACGGTAAGAATTTCACTTTTATGCAAAATAATGCTCCTCCGCATACCAGCAACCTTGCGCGACATTATTTTGAAACAGAGGGAATCGCTATTTTGGACTGGCCCGCTTGTTCTCCAGACTTAAATCCTATTCAACATTTATGGGATAATGTCAAAAGGAAAATTAGATCGCGCCAGGATAATCCAAGAACCCCACAACAGCTCATCCAAGCGGCCACCGAAGAGTGGCAGAATATCACCCCAGAGGAGGTCGAAAACCTAATCCAAAGCATGCCTAGACGGACTCAGGCTTGTATCAGGGCAAGAGGAGGTAATACAAGCTACTGAGGTCGAGAAAAATACCTACCGCGTGACAAAACGATTTTCAATTCTTGTACTACATGCGGAAAGAGTCTCTTATTTTCTTTCATTTGTTTGTTACTTGAAATAAACCTTCATTTATTTCTTTTTTCAATTGAAATATCTCAAGAAGGATCAATTCTAACAATCCTTCAAAAAATAACTAAAATCCCTGAGGTATCATACAAAATATCGGGTGATTCCAATATAAAGTTGGTTGTGTGTACTGTATTGCCAATTGATCAGAAAGAAGAAGAATTCGTGCCCTGTTCAAACTTGGTAGGATTGTCCAAATTACCATTATGAATGAAATCTAAGAAGTGCTCATCGATCTGATACCGTGAAAAAAATTAATCGAGGTGAAAGGTCACAAATATCAAGTTTATCATAAAATTTGTTCAGACGAAAATCGAAGATTCTAATTATTAATGAAAAATGTCTTAATTTTTCTTCTTATAGCCTCCGTTTCTGAGAAAATTGAAAGAGTTATAATTGTCATGATATGCACATATTTTCACGCCACCTCTGAGGTAGTATACTTTGCCCGTTTCTCCGATAGCCCTATTCCACGGGTCTCTTATGATTGTATTTAATTCGAAATTATTATTATAATAATAATAAAACATATTAACAACGGTTGAAATTTATAAAAGCGGCGAAAATTGAGAAAAGAATAAGGATATTTATTCGATCCATTTATAATTCTCTAATACTTCTGCTTCCTCTTCTTCTTCTTCTTCTTCTTCTCCTTGTCTCGTCTTTCTGTTACATCTCTTATGATTTCAATGCTGCGACATAGTGAGCACCATTAATCAGTCAGTACTGAAAATGATTTGTTAATATAAATCCAAAATTTCAGTTCTATGCTTGCTTTGTTTCAGCCCCAACAGACTGTCAAAGTTGACAAGTTAGTTGCAAAATGGAATTCAAACGTATGCGTTTTCGGGCAATCATTTTCTACAATTTTCATAGACAATTAATTATTCAAACAACAACATCTCAGTGAAATGATTTCAGTTTTCGCCATTGAAGCAGCACTCCAGTTAACAGTTTCCCGACGGTATGCAGAGTTTAAACGGCAAAGGGTTAGACTTATGGACGATCTAAGGTCAGGTGCATCTAAAACACTGGTCACTCAAGAAAATGTGAATGCTCTGCTTAAAAATATCCATAATGATCGGCATGCCACATATCAAAAGATTGAGGCATTACTACGGATTTGAAAGACCTCATTAAAAAAAATGGCACAACGATTTGCGTGTCAAAAACCTAGTTTTCCGTTGGATACCGCATCTGCTGACCGAAGCACATAAAACTACAAGGATGAATTTGTGTAAATCTCGACTGTTTTGATTCTGAAAAGTATAAAAGCGTTCACATTACCAATGGTGATGAATCTTGGATTTGTTCATAAGAGCCAGAAAATAAGTGCCTATCATTTGTTTGGGTGTTCCAAAGGAAAGAAAAACCGGGAAAAGTCATCTGTGGTCGAAGTATCATCAAAAAGATGATCGCAACTTTTGTTTCATGTCATGTAGCAACAATACTTTTACGAGTTCAAAGAACAGTTACTGTCGATCGTTACACAACCATTTCTTCACCACAAATCGATAGTAAGTTTCGAGAAATCAACCCCAAACGGGGAATCATCCTTCAAGAAGACAATTGAAGTTCGCACACAGCCCGGAAAATAATTGAATATTTAACGCTAGAAAACATCGAGTTATTACATCATCCTACGTAAAATCCGGGCCTGAGTTTCAACCATTTTTTGACTTTGCCCAAAATCAAGAAAGGAGTGTGTGGTTAAATGTTTCGATCTTCAGAAGATGCCCTCCAAAAGGCCATTTACATGTAGCAGCAAACGATTGGAACAACTGCTCCCAGAAGAGGCTCGAACTTATGCAGAAGTGTATTAATTTTCGCGGAGAATACTTCAAAAACAATAAAGTCTTCAAAAGCTCTCAATTATTTCATTCTAGCTTTATATGCAAAACTTAAAAGACATCCCTCGTATTATCAATAACTTAAAAGTTTATCAACGTTTCGTGAAAACTCATTTTGACGTTTCGTGAAATGAAAGCACGTCAGAAATGAAGAAAATATATGTTCAATATATTTTATAATTTTATATATACATTTCCTATCTAGAAGCTATAAATCAAGTTTCTCCTTTGTCATGCCAATAGGAAGTACTGGACGTATTATTAAAGTGGTACTTGTCGTAATACTTATACTTTTGCTGGTGAGTATATGGAGAAAATTCGAATATTTAGAGATATGTACAAGATGAGTCTTTTTTAGGTGGTGGAATTTTTCTCACTCTTTGTTGGTCTTGCCTTTGTGATACTTCCAGGAGTCAAAAAAAATTTAGTTCATTATGGGCTGTTCATGGTGATCACAGCTGCTCTACTGATTTGCCTAGCATTTATTGGTTTATGTGGGGCAGTACGCGAATGTTATTTGAAGCTTTTCGTGGTAAGTTTTATCGGGTAATACAAATTTTGCTACTGCATTCATAATCTTATTCGAGAACTGGCAATAATTCGTATGGAATTAAATATAAATAGTGGGTTATTTTGGATAATACAGTTAGATATACATCACGTCCAAAAAAAATAGGTACATCAAGATTACAAAGGTTTCGCTCAATGATTTTTGGATTAGAAATTTTCATAGAATTGATTTCAACCTGAATTTTGAATTTGATAGAATAAAATTCGGACAGGTTTACCTACAGTTAAGTGGAAGAAAAACGATATGGAAATGTTTGCTTTTGTATCAAATCAAACGTAAGAAGGAGGTTTTGAAAATTATAATTGAAATATTCACTGATGAATTAATGGAAACGAATATCGGTTTTATTTTTCATCTATCATCAAATTATTTTACAAAACAAAAAATATTAAAAGCGAATCCTAGCCCTGTTTCATACATACTTATAATCACTTATCTTATTAGCACCCAAATTCCATCACATTTTAGTCTTATAAGCTTTGATAACGGTTTTCGAAGTTCCTGATGTCTTATTATTTCTTTCAGGTTAAAAGTATTTAAGTGAGTAAATAATATATTTTGGTTTAAAGGTTTTCCATCTTTCTTACGATCATTTGTGAATAGATATATCTGAAAATTCTTCACCAAAAAAATTCATTTGATTTCTGGACCAACAAAATTACAGCCTCAACATTTAAAATAGAATAGAAAAATGTTTATTGTGTAATAAAATAAAATTACAAACAAAGATTATTACATAAAGAGTAATATTCAACATCTAAAATAGAATAGAAAAATGTTTATTGTGTAATGAAATAAAATTACAAACAGAGATTATTACATAAAAGTAATATTCGCTGAAAGCGTTCTTCCATATTACCAAAAATAAAAACATCACTGTAATACAAGATTGAACAAACATAGTAATTTATTTGAGTCATACATAAATCATTAAAAAACACATTGAGACCTGAGGGCGACTTCTATCATTCAGTAGACTGGAGGATGAGGAGATATTCTTTGTATTTCTTTGAAGGTTTTTATTGAGGAACTTGCAAGTTCAAAGAAGAGGGGATTATTAAGCATCTTGACACTCAAATACGAGAAAGTACTTTGGAATCCAGAGATGTAGAATATTGGTAGTTGAAAAATAGAACCTCTAAGGTTTAACACATACATTTCCCGTCTAATGATAATCATATCAGGAAGATGTTCTGGGCAATTCGATTTCCAAATTTTCTGGACAAGCAGACCAAACTGAAGTTCAGCCCTTCTCTCATATTTTAGTATGCTATTCCTCCTATAGACTGGATTCACATGAACGAACACAGATAGTAAAACGTATACTGGCATTCTGCGCCAGTTGGATTTTTCTCCCAATGTCAAGGTTCAAATAAGTGTAATAGACCACACTGCAATAATCCAACTGAGGAAGAACATTTGCTCTAACAACTTTGGAGAAAAGTTTTTCAGAAATATTTCAGATTTTTTATTCAACATTTTCTAGAACTCTAACTCAATGTGTAAAGGCAGCAATAAACATTTTTAAGTTCAGCTATAGGTTCCGATTTTATCTTTCCTTTTTTTATGGATCCGTATCCCTGTATAGTAGGGAGCATGGAGGTAGTGCAATCTACTGTTGACAAGACATTGAGTGTAAAGAAAGACCAGATATTAGTAGTCTAAGTGTGTCAAGAGTATTTGAATGCCCAACATGTGAGTGTGTCAGTGAAGGTTGCAAGTTTGTAGTTTTAGCAGTTTATCGAACACATACGCCACCTTCAGTCAATTTGGATCTGTTTCGCGATAGGTTTCAAGCTATTTGGGGGCACTTTCTCAAAGTAACGAGAGTTTTATTTTTGCAGTAGATTTTAATATAAATGTTTCAGATCGATATAGCATAAATACACAAAGCTTTGTGTGAGCAACACGAGCCAACTCGTGTTGCTGTTAGTTCGGAGTATTGCATTGATAATATCCTAACTAATATAGAAGACTGTTTAGCAAGATCAATACAGGCACATTCATCAGACCATTATTCATAGAAGTTCACTGTGCAACTATCCGAAGCATCAACCATGAGCTTTCCTGGCAAAATCTGGTCCAGGCGTATAGAATCCCAGGGTTTGAGTGAGTTTGTGAGGGTCCTTATGGATGTGTGTCATAGGGGGTCATAGATGCACTAATTTGAGCTCACTTTGGGATGCCTTTGAGGATACGTTTCGCACTTTGTTCTAGGACAACCTTCTCCTAAAATAGTTGGCTGACAACCGGAAAGTGGAATGGACGGTTGGAAAAAACCAATATATCAGCAGGCTGAAGGATCTCTTTGATAAAATGTATTTTATATCTACAGCTCGTCCTGAATTTACGGGAGTTTATAAAACAGTCAAAAATAATTATAATAAAGCAATTTCTGAGCAGAACAAATATTTAATCATTAAAAAAATTTGCTACTGTTTGGAATGTCATCAATATCTTAACTGGCAAAAAAAATGAAACAAATTCTCAAAAATTGCCATCTGGAGATCCTTCAAGGGTTGCTGAATAGCTTAATCAATTTTTCGTCAACGTTGCACCCAATCGATTCGAGGGCTATCCACAGGTTAGAAGTAAATGTGAAGTGAAGTATTCAAAGAATTCTTCTTATGTTTGAGATTACTGAAGGAGAGGTTTGCGATGTCGTTAGATTTATGAAGAATAAAGCATCTCGTGATTATGACGACATATCAATCAGAGTCATTAAATATTCGATAACAACAATATGTAAGCCTATAACTCTCATAATAAACAAAGCTTTCGTTAAGGCTGTTTTTCCAAATCTACTCAAAACTGCTATGGGAAAACCAATGCATAAAAAAATGATGCTAATGATTTCGCAAACTATCGTCCAATTAGTTTGCTGTCAGGTTTTCGAAAATTTTCGAATAAATATTATCAAACTGGCTGCTGTGCTTCTTCAAAGAATTCAAGATCCTCCCCCAGTCGCAACACGGGTTTGTCGGTCGAAAGAATATAGAGATGGCTATTTTTGAGCTAATACACAACATTATGAAGCCATTGAGTCGGGAGATATTCTTCTTGAAATATTTCTGGATTTCTCGAAGGTTTTCGATTGCCTTCAGCACTATATAATTTTGAAAAAGTTGGAAACGTGTGGTATATGAGACAAGCAGTGGGATCTCATTTCTGCTACCTTAGTAACAGAAAACAGAGAATTGTGATGAAAGTTGGGGGCAGAGAGTTCACTTTATCGGAACTCAATTTGAGGTCTCGAGTACCCAAAGGAAGACCTTACCGGAGGCAGCATTCGAAAAAATAAGAAGAGGCACTGAAAATGCTACCCGGAAAGATGAAAAATGCACTAACCATAATAATAGACCAGCTAGAAAAATCAAGTATCAAAAATCAGAATTTAGATTCACTGAATTCCTTCTTTACTCATCTTTTCACCTAGTACCTGTAAATCGGCCGTCTACTCAACTTAGCATATACGCATGCGTTCAAGGTACAAAGTAGCACAATCTGTCCCTCGCATATTGTCTTTAACAAGGTAAATTACTTCTGGGGGCTCTAATATCTTACTCTATAAACAGCTGTATCAAATTTCACATGGAAAAATACCCGACAGTGGTGGTCATTATAAAGGAGTTCGCACGTAGGAATAATAGTTGGTGAAAAGCAAACAACGGCACTATTTATTTCTATCCTCACCTACGCAGTTTATCTTCCTGGGCTTTAGTCTTCTCGCCCAAATTCAAACACAAATCTACAAAGCATTCATCCAAAGATATCGAAGAAATCCCGAACAAATACAACTGCAGAGCTGGATCAGTTCGAATTCAGAACTGGTTCAAAATTGCATCCACGAATAAACCTAAAATATGTCGTCTTTTTCCATTAACATTCAGGTTTCTATCTTTCCTACAGCGAAGATTCAGGGATCGAACGTGCCTTGTAAGGTTTCAACAAAAGACGGTACACAGAAAATATACCAAATATTCCAGTCCGAAAACATGATGACATTCCTACTCTTAATTTCAATGTTTTCTTTATTTGCAATTTCAGTTTTCTGGACTTCTAATTGCCGTACTTCTGGTATCACTATTGGTTCATTTCTTCATGCTACCTTCGGAAACTGGAGATGAGGGTGAGGGTGACGAAGACGTAACGGGAACTCCTAGTAGAAAACGAGAGGTCTTTGAATATATTACCGAAGGGTATAATAGACTGAATTTACACACCACCGATTACAATAATAGCAATTTCTCAAGAAAATCGTGGGATGAAACCCATAGAAAGGTAAAGACTCAATTTTAGTTTAATGTTATTATTAATCAAAAATTCAATTAATTGACAAAACTCTCAAAAGTAGGTGTAAATCAAATTTACTTTCATTTATCATTGGAAATGCATTTGCATCACGTAACGGACACTGGAGTTTCTAATATACAAATGTCTCATTTTCGATTTTTCGTACGGCAGCTATATGATATACTACAAATAGAGAAAAGTGACCACCTTCATCTACGTCCTCGATTTCCGAGGAAAGTTCAATGGTGATAACCATTGAATTTGTGAAATTCAAGGTTTAGGTGAATATTAGTTTAACGTTCTAGAGGAACTTTAATGAGTAGAATGCAGGCATGTTTTTATTAAATGGTTTTCGAATTATAATATAAATAAACCTGTTACGTGTCAAAGTCCGTAACGCTTCGTTCCTATTATCACCTTGTCCCAATTAGCGCGCCGCCACTGGTAATGAACCGTGATGCTGAAATTAATCCATCATAGAATTCGAATATATTGATTTATTGAATAATAATAATACCGTTACGCGCAAAAGAGGGGAGAGATCTGATAAGAAAATCGTTTTCACGGTCTGAAGCGAAAAGCTAACTCGATCCTTTCTTCTGGCTTCCTTCGCCGTGAGCAGAAGTGACTTGGTTGAAAATCTCAACCATGATATTTTTTCGTATTTGATCAAGAAGTGACTGTGGAAGTTCAATACATGATTTTCTTCACCTTCAATGAGGAGGTCCGTAGGTCTGGCGGAAATCCCTCAAAATTTGAGAAAACATTTTCCGTTCGACTTGGATACCTTCTCCTTTATGGAAGGAGTGTAACTTCCGGAACAACTGGAGTTGACGTTTTTCTCGATATATGACAACCTACCATTCCTCAAGATTTATAGCTGTTTCCTGTAGCTGAAGTAGGAGTTTGGAGTGAAAGTGCAGTTTGGCAGCAACCAGGGATTCACCTACTCACACGAAGATGAGTCATTGCCTCTAACTAACCTCTCACATTTCCTCAACTGTTCCTAATGCTATGTCGGCATGAAGCCACTGTTTTTATTTTTTGTGATTGCAATCTTATTTTTCCTTGTTTCTGGTTACATAAAGCCATTCTATATTAGTTTTTGTGATTATATCGCCCATTATCTTTCTTATTGCACGTGGTATACTTGTATTCCTAATATTTCTGTTAGAACATAATTTTTCTTATTTTTGACTATAAATGTTCAGCCTTTAAATTCATTTTTGTTGACGAACTTACTTCATTCTATTATATTTCCAGTTAAACTTGCGTTCTTGTTTTACTTGTCATTATACTCCAACAGTGTGTTAGATAATAAAATTTCAGGGTCTCATGCCACTTTAATTTTACACCTTTTTAACTAGAGTTAGTCAGGGTAAAACACCTCAATTCAAGAGGGTTTAGGGGTAACAAACCATTGATGAGTTTGGATAAAGTAGGAAGACAATATTTTTCTCTCTCGGAAAATATATAATATATCAGATAAAATTCTTCAGAACTGAGAATTTTTCCAGAAATGAAAATTCTTTGAACATTCAGTGGCTTCACGTATACTGCTCAATATCAAAATTACTAATAACGAGAAAAATTTAGTAAAACTATCTTAAATATCAAAAGTTTTTGAATTATTCAGAATGAAAGAATTGCAACTTCCAGAACCTCTTCTGCATTCATTTTTAATATTGGTCACTGAAGCTTAACAATTTCTTCTATATCATTATAGGTTGCCTATATAATAAATCCTCGACATCCCAGAAAAAAATCAAACGAAGTTATATCTGTTGAACTGAGGTGGCCATCTTACTGGGCCTCTCGTCCCCATCCAGTTATCATCGAAAGACTGATTTAAAAGTTCTGAAACATTTCATGCCTGGTGAGGAGAGCACAGTTAAGCTAGAAATAATAAATATAGAAATAAGTTTCTAGAATCCAAGGAAATTTCATCCAAGAAGCCCTCGTTCATTATATCATAAAAATGTTCCTCGCGTAGAATAAAAAACATTTGGGATGTTTTGTGTATATTCGCACCAGCATACTATATCAAACCACAGAATGATCAAAGAATTTTAATTTTTGGAAAAATTCACATTTTCGATGAAATTTGTTAGGCATGTTATATATGAAGAGGAAAAAATATTCTTCTCATTTTATCGAAATTCTCAATTACATAAATAAGTAAGTTTATAATTCGAAAACAAAAAAACTATTGAATACGTCTCTGACGTCGAGTCATAAATGTGCCCATAGAATGTAAAAATACCTCCTACATTCCAATGTATTCGCATTCTACATTGATAGTCAAATTTGCACGCGCCAACAGGTTGCCAAACAAAGATGAAGTAAAATATGTTTCATACTTTCCACAATTTTATTTTCACAAACACGACCGGTTTCGACCATCAAGTCATCTTCAAGTGGTCAACTACATGAAACGAACTTATATAACTAGCCTAATTACAAATTGAGTAGTGGAGAGATAATAATGTCTAGCTGGCAATTAAGGGTGATTTCACTTGGGTTTTTATTAAGTTTTTTGATTACCAAACATTCCAACAGATTATTTTCTTTCCTTTGTCACAATTTTGAAGAATTTTGATATTATTGAATGTTTTATGGTTTTTAAATGTTCACATATTAGAGAATTATTATCATAAGATAAGTCTTCTTTGAATTTGGTTTCGAAATTCCTACCAGCCTGCCCAACAGAAGCTACCGTACTCTCATTGCAAACAATTTTGTAAACTTAGCAATGAATAATAATTCTCTCATTTTCAGACCACCTGAGTAAGAGGTGGTTATTTTTAATTTGGGAAAATAGTTCCTCAGTTATTTTAGAAAGGACCAGCGTAGTTAAAACTAGCGTATTTTTTCAAACAAGTATCTTTTATGGAATACAATAATTGTGTTATTTGATGTTTTTCTTTACGTGAGATAATTTTGTCTATAAAAACCAGAGGAATTTTGTTATTTAAAACAATTTTTCTGATAGTATTCATTTAATTTATGAGTAGATTTTGTAATTGTTAGGACTAGAAAATTTATAAAGCTTATAAAGGCAACAGTATCGTATGCCTTAGTAAAGACCAATATAAAGAAAAAATGTAAGATATATTAGAAACACTGAACATAATGGAAATACCCAAGGATCCGACCAAAGCCTTCATAACAGACATAAAACAAGGATTGGAACATACAGATTACCTAGCACCTACAGAATGTAAAGGAAGAGAGAAAACTGATTCCAATGAACGCTCAATCTCCAATATATTGTAACGATATCCAATCGTCCCTGAAGCCGACCCCGTCACTGCCGGCAGAATGACGCAGAGACAAACGGGAGACTTCGAGAAGGATTTAAAGGTTTCAGCGCGCTGTATTACCAAGAAATCAGTGTTGCTGTTTCCGGAAGATTCTCGAACGAAGATGTGGAACAGAACCGAAGTTATGTAAATGTTCTAGAACAATTCGGACCTGTATATAAGGAGAGCGTGACGCCCAGAAGAAAATTTTGAATACAGAGCGCGAATAATTGGACAAAGTGTTAGAGATATATTAAGCATTATCGATTGTGTAATAAAAATTAGTCATTTAGTTAGTCAGTTTGCGTGTAAATAAATTAGTTAGTGTTTTTGTAACGTTGAAGTATTTGATTTGAACCCACAAATAATTGGAAGAACTAAGAAACGTTACAATATAATAAAAGCATAAAAAAGAAAAATTTGCTCGACCAGTAGACCAGTAGTATAATATTTAAATACATCTTCAGCTAAATTAGCAATGTTGTTAAATCAGAAATTCATTAAACTCACAAAATTCCGTTCCAAACACACCATTTTGAACGCTATTGATCTTGTACAGAAGCTTTCTAGGCTCGAAAACACAAAATCCTAAATTAGTTTCATTTGATATAGAAAACATGCATTCAAATATGCCAACAGATGAACTCCCTCCGATAGTCAGAGAAATACTTACCAAAAATAAGAAGCTGGCATACGTTGATAATAAGTTTTGTAACTTCTTAAATCCTACCTATCTCAAAATTATTTCAATTTCAATCAAAATTTCACCAACAAACATCAGGACTTCCCATTGGATAACCTCTGAACCCCCTTTTAGCTGATATATTCATGGATAACATAGAAAGAACAGTAATATTAAATAGCCACTTACCAAAAAAACATATAGTGTTCTGGTACCGATATGTAGATGTAGATGGTAGGTTTCCATGGCTCAAACAGGCAGATAAATTTCTGCAAGTTCTGAATAAAGTTCATATTATTATTAAGTTCACAGCAGAAATAGAAATTAACAACTCAATAAATTTTTTAGACCTGACAATAACAAAATCGACTAATGATTTAATTTATAACATCTACAGAAAAAAACCTTCACAGCCTCAACTATTCCCATAGACTCATTCAATCATTCAAATCACAAATTAGCAGCTTATAATTCAATAACCCATTGAGCCTCTTCCTTTCCACTGCCACCGACGAATTAAAAAAATCAAATAAATACTATCAGAATAATTGTCTTGAATAATAAAATTCCTCTCGTTTCTATAAACAAAATTATCCAACATAAATTGCTGAATTGTTTGCAATAAGAGTACGGCAGCTTATGTTGGGCAGACTGGTAGGAATTTCAAAACCCGATTTATACACCAGCTCTGATAATAATTCTTCAATATGTGAACATTTAAAAACCACAAAACATTTAATAACATTACGTAATATCAAAATTCTTCATAATTGTGACATGAAAGATAATGAATATGTTGGAATGTTTGGGAATCAATAATCTTTATAAATACCCAAGTGAAATCACCCATAATAGCCAGCTAGACATTAACATCTCTCCACTACTCAATTCGTAATTAGGGTAGGTGTTTGTGAAAATAACATTGCGGAAAGTATGAAATATATTTAACTTCATCTTCGTTGAAAATGAATTTCAATAAAATAAATAATCAATATTACTCGTTGGCAAACGACTTCTCTATCACCTTTTTTGGAATGGTCTTTAGCGCGTCGGTCATCGAATGGTACCGCTTTCCTTTCATCGTCAAATGAAACCTAGGGAACAGATAGTAGTTGCGCTGAGCTAGATCAAGTGAATAGGGTGAATATTGCAGAGCTATATTGTGATTTTTGTTCAAAAATTCAGTCACAACTCTTCAACGATAAGATGGAACATTATCGCTCAAAAGAGTCCAACTGCCGTTTTCTCGATATTCTGGCCGAATACGACAAATTTTTGCTAGCAATCGCTTCGTGACGACCAAATAAAAGTCTCCTGTGACTGTCGTGGAATAAATTCTATGTGAATAATTCTTTTACAGACGTAAAAACAAATCTTCACTTTTGACTTTTCCAAGCTACTTTCTTTAGGTTTTCCTTCGTCCAACGCTCACCATTCAGCACAATGCAGCTTTGATTCGGGAACAGTCTGCTCACCATTCACAATCATTTTCTAGAAGTTTTGGTCCTTCCGAACACTTTCATAAATTTTTGGTTGTCGTTGACTTTGTGTGGTACAAACCTCGAATTAACTTTCGTAAGACCCAAAACTTCGATCAAAATGCTATATACAGTTATTCAATTTCAATAAATTCCATCGATGAATCTTTATTATTTTTGATAAATTTACGCATTTTTTCGATGTTTTCTTCCGATAATCCAGTTTTAGGACGGCCTGATCTTTCGTCATCTCTTTCCACCCGATTCGAATAGCTTGAACCGCTTTTACATTTTCATATGGGATAGACAATCATTACCATATACAGTTAGTAGAATTTGATGCGTTATGGTTGAGAATTTACCAAGTTTAACACAAAACTCTGTTTAAAACTCATTTTTCAACCAATGTTGTAAATTCATTCATGAAAACGAACATGACGCAATACCTCAAGTTGTTTACCTTCAAATATCATGAAATTTTTCACAGCTGTCAATGAAGTACCAAGAAATATTACAATATAACAACAGATGACACTAGTAGTACTGGTTATGGCATATATTTTCTGGGATTCGTAGGATATTATATTCATCGATTACCTTAAAAAGGACCAGACGATGAGCATCGACTACTACATTGAGTTATGGGATCAGTTAAACGACCAAATCATGAAGGAACGGCCCCATTTAAAGAAAAATAACGTGCTGTCTCATCACTACAAATCAATCAAAACAATGGTGAAATTGTACAAATTGGGCTCCAAATTACTTTCCCATCCACATTATTCCCCAGATCTCGCCCCCAGCGACTTTTATCTGTTATCAGACTCGAAAACAGGCTCGCTGGAAAAAATTCGCTGATACTGTAGGCCATTTTGAAATTGAAGAGGAATCTTATTATAAATATGGCATCAAAAAAATTATTGATCGCTGCAGTCGCTGTATTTCTCTCGAAGGTGATATTGAATAAATGATTAGTTTCTCACTCGGCAAAAGTTTCACAAATGTTTATTAAAATACTCAACATATGTTTCGGGTTGTTAGCCCATTATCAAGAGTAATACAATACTAAATGCAAAATGAGTGATTTCACTAATGTATAACGGCATTCACAACAGGAGGTAAATTGAAGTCTAGTTGGTTGGTTTCTCCTATAAGCGGACGTAATTTCAATAATCTTTAAGATGTCCTTCCTTTTTCCTTCATGCCTGGATGCATCAGTTCGATATTCTCGAAATCTATGAAATGATTTTTGTTGATGCAGTGGCCCGAAAAACCCGTAGAATTTTTATTTTGAAGAATAAATGTCTTATGTTCTTCAACTCTCTTCTAGATGCATCTTCCGGTTTGGCCTATGTAGAATGTCTCACATTCACTGCAGTGTATTTTATATACTCCGCTTTTATCCAATAATTTTATTTCATCTTTATTATTACTAACTAAAATTAACGCAAATTGTTTTTATAAGTGCTGGTGGTGTTAATATTATTTCTGTGTAATCTGTTACATATCTTGTAGCTAATATTGGGAATATAGTTAATTGGAATTTTTTTGTTAGATTTCTCAGCATGCAACGAATAAATGCTCTGCAATAAAAGTTTATGTCGTTTTTGTCTTATTAAGGTATCAATTAATTTTGGTTCATAGCCGTTGTTCTTAGCGATTAATTTCAAAACTTGAATTTCATTCTGAAAATCGACAGCTGACTAGGGAATAGAAAGCAATCTGTGCACAAATGAATGAAAAGCACTCAATTTGATACTGTGGGATTAGGAACTACTGTTATGAATCAGGGTATTCGAATAAGTTGCTTTTCTGTATATTTTAAAAGCGAGAGGGTCAAATATACAGAAAACCAACCTGTTCGGATACCCTTATTCATAACAGTAGTTCCCAATCCAACAGTATCAAATTGAGTGTTTTCAATCATGAATAAAACACAGGTTTAACTTTAATCTACACTTTATTTGAAAAAATTCGACGACGTTTCGCTGACACAGCAGCTTTATCAATTATCATATTCGTCGTCGAATTTTTTCAAATAAAGTGTAGATTAAAGTTAAACCTTGTGTTTTTATCTCATTTATATCATGGATCTACATCAAGTAACGGCCTCCACAATTCAAATGTTTTTCATTCATTTGTTCACAGATTGCTTTCTATTCCTTTGTCAGTTGTCGATTTTGAGAATAAAGTTCAAGTTTTAAAATCGATCGCTAAGAACAGCGGCTATGAACCAAAATTAATTGATTCCATAATAAGACAAAAACGATATAAACTTTTGTTGCAGATCATTTATCCGCTACATACTGAGAAAAACAGGAGATTTCCAATTAACTATATTCCTAATATTAGCAAAAAAAATGTAACAGATTACACAGAAATAATATTAACACCATCAGCATTAATAAAAAAATTGGGTTCATTGTCAAGTTAATAATAAAGATGAAATGAAATTATTAGATAAAAGCGGAGTATAAAATACACTGCAGTGAATGTGAGACATTCTATAAAGGCCATACCGGAAGATGCATCGAGGAGAGAGTAGAAGAACATAAAAGATCTATTCTTCAAAATAAAAATTCTACGGGTTTTTCGGACCACTGCATCAACAAAAATCATTTCATAAATTTCGAGAATATCGAACTCAGCATCCAGGTATTAAAGGATGGACATCTTAGATATTATTACGTCCGCTAATAGGAAAAACCAGCCAATTTGCAACGAACAACTATACTTCAATTTACCTCCTTTTGTCATTATGCATAAGTGAAATCACTTATTTTGAATTTAGTATTGTATTACTTTTGATAATGGGCTAACAACCCGAAACATGTGTCGAGTATTTTAATAAATATTTGTGAAACTTTTGCCAAGTGAGAAACCAATCAATTATACATTACGGTTCACCAAGTGTTAAGCGAGAATTCCATACATAATATCAAAAAAATTGAATTTACCAAAAAATGTGGTTTACTATGTTACCCTACGAACGTTTCAGCCCATCTGGTACATTAACGGAGATACCATTCAAAACAAGGATGAGACACCATGTACATTTTCGAACAATTATAGTTGCTTCGATAAATAGGTAATATGAATTTCGTTCTGACTAGGATTCTCCAAGTTTTGGCATAAACTCGAGTGGGGTTGAAATATTCGAATAAAGAAAATAATTTTTCAATAAAAGTTATTCATTGAATTGTCTCACTTTTGTATGAAGAATATTTTACTGAACAACCATCATTTGATTACAGTTTCGTTGTTGTGGAATGGATGGACCTCAGAGCTGGCTGAAATCGAACCAAAACATACCTTTCAGTTGCTGCCACAGTCAAGATAATTCCTCAGATCCTATACTTGAGCGTTGTCGTGAGAGTGGATATGGCGACTACGTCTATGAGAAGGGTTGTTTTAAATTACGAGATTATCCGGTATGGAAAGGATCCATAGATGATAAAGAAGAGAATGAGTCAGAAGGAGCAAGTAATGTAACTATGGTCACCATAATAAGAACAGCTGGTTATTTTATCCAGGTGAATAAATGAAACACTATTTGTAGTTCTCAATTGACACTACACTCTGTCCGCGCTAGAGGGCCCAATAAAATTTCTGGAAAACGGGTTAATCGATTAGTTTCAAATATTGAGATAAGAATCTACTGATGTACAATTTGCAGTCATTTTCAGAGCAGTTTCAGTTTCGATCAAACCGGAGGTCAACTAAAACTTTGCTATTTTAAATGGCAAGGTAAACTTTTTAATTTTTTTCATTGAAGGTTATCACTTTTCAGGCATCTTTAGTTAAGATTTGACCTATATAAAATTAACCACCATTGAGCTATGATTTATTATCAAAATTTTTGTAAATACAGTGTCATCTTTTATACCCAAAGAAATTGACTCTGATTTGTGTAAGATCATAACTTTCTATAGTTTAACGAGAAAAGACTTATTTCTGAGGGCAACATAATTGCCGATGTTGTATTATACAGGATTAGGCAAAAGTACCGGAACGGTTAATTATCTCAGTTATTTATCGAGTGGTATTTTTAAAAATTAGTATTCCTACATTGCTAAACATAAAGAATTCAGTGTTGATATTTTGATCTCGCTAGTGTTTCCGGTGTAGCCTGAAATGACCAAAAAAATGTTAGTTTTGAGTGTAAAACCCTATATGTTTATTCATTCTTGAATTCAGAGAAAAAATTTCTTTAGAAACAATCAACGAAAAACATTTACTTTCAATGTCGAATTCATTAAAAATTGAAATAATAAAATTATATCACCTAAATCAAATTACTTTTTCATTAATAATCAACGGGACAAGTTGACAAATAATATCAAGTATTTGTTGAAGTTTATGTTTTTGCACTTCAATTCCTAATAATAGCATTCAAGCTCAGTGAAGCAGAACGGGTCGAGGTTTTGATGATACGCGGATATGGTGACAGACAACGATCTTACCAAGAAGTTCGCAGTCTGTTCAATACTGTTCAACCAGACCATCGAATAAGTAAGTCTACTGTATAAAGAACTATTCGGCGATATGAAGCAAGTCGGCAAGGAAAGATATTCCCAGAGCAGGACGCCCTAAGTCTGCCACTGACGAAGAAAGAAAGTTGGACATTTTACTGGCAATTGAGGAAAACCTCAAGATTCTACAAATAAAGTAGCCTTGAATCATGATATTTCTCAGAGGTCAGTTTGTAGGATACTGAAAACAGAAAAAATGAAACCTTATAAAATCCATTTCCATGAGCTTACTCAAGACGATCCTGACCGTAGAGTACAATTTTCAGAGACCATCATGGAAATGATTATGGCGAATCCAAATTTTTTGAATATAATCGTATTCTCGGATGAACCTGCGTTCTGCCTCAACGGTACAGTAAACAGGCATAATTGCCGTATTTGGTCAAGAGACAACCCACATTGGATTAGAGAGGTTCATACACAACAATCACAAAAATTGAATATTTGGGACAGTACTATCTGTGACCACATAATTGGTCCATTTTTCATAGAATGGAATTTGAATGAAGAGCAATATTTGGCCATAACAGCCATAACAACTTTATTTACAAATTTGAATAATCCATAAACCCAGCTGATATTGTATGGTTCCAACAAGATGGAGCTTCCCCACACTTTGTCGTAGATCTTCGAAATTATCTGGATGAAGTTTTTCCAGAAAGATGGATCGGTAGAAGAGGCCCTATAGAGTGGCTCCCGCGGTCACCTGATCTATCGCCTCTGTTGACTTCTTTTCAAGGGGCCACTTGACATGCCGAGTTCATAGAGAACGACCTGCCAATCTAGATGAGTTAATGCGTCGAATAACAGAAGAAATCAATTTGATACCCCACAATTTCTGCAAAATTCTCTTGGAAATTTCAGTGATCGATTAGGTTATTGTCAGGAGGTGAATGGAACTCATTTTCAACACTTGCTATAGTTTCAATAAAAAAATTACTCTTGTTCGTCAAAAATCAAAACTTCATCAAATACTTGACAATAATTGTCAACCTGTCACGTTGATTATGAGTTCGAGAGTAATTTTATTTAGGTGATAATAATTATTGTCATTTTGATTATTTTATGAACACGACATTGGAGGAAAAGCATTTTCTAGATTGTTTCTAAGAAAGTTTTTTTCTCTGAATTTAAAAAAGAATAAACAATTAGGGTGTTATATTTGAAATTCTCATATTGTGGTCATTTCCGTATACACCGGAACACTATTGAGGACAAAATATTAACACTGAACTCTTTATGCTTCAAAATGTAAAAATACCAGTTTTCGAAAAAATCGCTCGGTGAATAACTGAGATAATTAGCCATTTCGGTACTTCTGCCTAACCGTGTATACAGAATGCTCAAAAATCACGTGTCGAGTCAATGGAACTAAATTCTCGAAAATAAGTTTCTTTTCGAATACGAGTATTTTTCTTTCACTTCATCAGAACCGTATTTTGAATTAGTAGTATTGATTGGTATAAGGCTTTCTTATACCTTAAATGGTTAGTTTCG
Organism: Cryptolaemus montrouzieri; assembly: GCA_013387265.2. Lineage (NCBI taxonomy): Eukaryota > Metazoa > Arthropoda > Insecta > Coleoptera > Coccinellidae > Cryptolaemus > Cryptolaemus montrouzieri. The sequence continues at coordinate 86,996,179 of JABFTP020000021.1, read as the reverse complement.
AAATTTTATCAAAAATCTGCAGTTCCTTCGGAAAATTAAATCATTATGCCATTGATCATAGAAACTAGATTGAATTTCATTCCGATGCAAGTTTCTTTGTTCTATAATGTTCTATGTCAGGTTCAATATATTTCGCCTCAATTTGACATTTGGAAATTTAAAAATAGTGATACCACGAGGATATTAGGAATTTATTTATCACTCATGTCCAGTGTCTACAAATAATAAGTCGAACTTGCAGAAAATTTAACGAAAAGTATTCATTCATTTCAATAATAAAAAAATATTATTTGACTATCACAAACCAACATAATCTGCTATTTCAAATACTCTATTCTTAAGTGCACTATTCAGACTCAGTCACTAATAGCAATTTTGGTCATTAAACGCGCGATTGCCGAGTCTTTATATTTATTATAGAAATGAAGATGTTTATTGATGTGATGCCATACTTACTAACTACAATAACTTTTTGGTCTTAAATGATACTTGTCTGAGCCATCAACTTCTCCCGAGTGCCACGACGACAGGAAGCGACAGTGAAATGCATACCTTCCTTATCTGATATAGACGTTTATAATTACAGTTTGAGCTATTATATCAGTTATTACTCAATTGAAACACGTTCTCCCAATTTATACCCTTAAGTCTTCAAAACTGGGTGAAGTCCATACAGCATTTTAACCTCTACCGTGTACATTTAGGGGAGGTTTTTCAGTTAATGTATTTATCGCATCATTATAGGTTAGGTTAGGTTATGTTCAAATTTTGTAACTTCTGGCAGACAAACATCAGAAACAGGTAGAGTTGGTTTCATTACCCACGATGAAGACATTGCAGTTACCGTCTTGGGTTATTCTTATGTCTATCCGTATGCGTCTGTATGTGCTGCTGTTGAAGATTTGGGAATAGCACGTACATCGATTAATAAAATTTGGCACAAGAAAAATTTCCACCTCTACAAATTTTCACCAATATCATCGATGAATACAGGGACGAGGTGGTTAGGAATAAGTTCTGCAAACTGTTGGTGGTTCACATTCAAGAAAACTCAGACTTCTTACAAAACATTATATGGACCCATGAGTCCAAAAATTTCGATAAAAGCCTATTCTTAGTAGGCATAATCATTATATCTGGGCTGTCGAAAATCCACATCAAACGCGGTAGCGAAATTTCCAACATCGTTTTAACTTTGATGTATTCCGTGTAATATACGAAAACTAATGTTAATATTTGCTTTATGAAGAAATTTAAATGGGTGTGGAATATTTAGAGATTTTAACTTCAACCGTTTTGGAGTTCCGAGACAACTTCCCGTTGCATGCACGGGTTTCTATTGCTATCAAGTAGTTAGTGCTCCGGGTGTTTGACGGTTGATGGATAAGAAGGCTGGGACCACGGACTTGGCCTGTAAGCTCTAATCAGTATATTTTTATCTATTGGGGTACCTACACAACAAAGTTTATAGTTCGGCGATAAATTCGAGGGAGGATCTCGAATAGGAAGAAATACGTGCCATTTACAGCTTGGATCGAAATCAAGTGCAAAAAGCAACTATTAAGGGAGTGCGCTCGCCGATTGAAATATGTTTCGAAAATAATGGTGGGCGATTTGAATATTTAATTTGCTTTCATTTTTTCAACGTTGTTTATGTTTACGGTTATTTCAAAATTTCATTTTTCATAAATGATGGAAATTTTGTTTCATGATTCATGTCGTCAGAATGACATCTTTATCCTATGAAGTGAGCTAATGCTACTCATTTTAATTTTCAGTATTTCAATGATAACATAATATGACAAAATCTGAGTGTAGATTCTGGTTCTTTTCATTAAATGTTTTGCAAGTTCAACTTATTATTTGTTGACATCGACCATGAATGATAAATAATTTCATAATATCTTCGTTTGAGTATTTATTCGAAATTTTATTCAACGAAAAATCATAAAAATTAGTGTTATTAATATTTTTCAATAATTCCCAAACTTCAAAGTGAGACCGAAATTCATGTAACCTCACATAGATCAGAGTGGATCATATTGTAACGATATCCAATCGTCTCTGAAGCCAACCCTGTCTCTGCTCGGCAGAATGACGAATTGCGATGCACTTTCGAGAGAATTTTGAAAAGATCTAACAGCTTCAGCGCGCCGAATTACTGAGAAACCAGTGTTACCGTTTAGAGAAGGCTCTTGAACGAAGATCTGGATTAAATCCGAAATTACGCGGATGTTCTCGAACATTCGTGCTTGTATATAAGAGAATACATCGTGAAGCGCTGGAAATTCAGTTTGAAGAAAGAGCGAGAATAAGTAGAAAAGTGTAGGAAATAAATTAAGCAGTATAGATTGTGTTATATGAATTAGTTATAGAAGTTAATCATTCAGTTTAGTATTTTAATTGTTCAGTTTACATGTAAATAAATCAGTTAGTGTTTTTGTAACGTTGAAGTTTTCAATTTAAAACCACCAATAATTTCAAGAACTGCGAAACGTAACAATATAAACTGGCATCGTAATTATGTCCAATGTGTCTATTCCTTTGAATAGTAGACATTATAGTCGGAGGGATTTATCCGGTAGATTCGTACCACACGGCCTGTTGATTAAATTTCCGAGAACTTCTGGTACTTGGTGAAATCGTGAATAGAATGAAAACGTGCCATTTCTGGTACAGAGAATCCTTATACCTCTCTATACTAGTTCAGAATACAGTTCTGATTAAATAAAAAACAATAGGTACTTGTTTTTGAGAAAGAACACTTTTTGACCGTTTAGTTTAATTGAGTTGACAAGTGAATTTTGAGCACGCTGTATATAATACAGCATTGGAAAATACGTTGCCATCAAAACTAAAACTTTTCTCGTCAAACTGAGAAGAAAATTATACTCTGATTCAATTTTTTTGGGCAAAGAAGATGACAATACAATGCCAAATATTTTGATGAAAAAAGCATAGCTCAATCATTGTTAATTTGATATAGCATTAATCCCAACAAATGATTCTCCGAAAAGAATGCATATATATATATATATATATATATATATATATATATATATATATATATATATATATATATATATATATATATATATTATATATACCTTCTGAAGAGTTAGGACATCATTCATTTTTCTTCTGTCCTCAAGTGAAACCAAGTGAAATTGTTTTCTTGCTTCCGCATAAAAGTCAACCCCCTCTGCCACCGTGAAATAACACAAATGAGCCAGACATTTTGAAAGTTCATTTTGAATTTTTTCAATTCGCGAGATGTAAACTTTATACTGAGGATTCCATATAACGGAGGCAAAATTGAGTTTACTGAATACGTAGGCATAGTAAACACTGAGAACAGAACTAGAATTTTTGAATATACGACACTGGCGGAGAGTGTACCCAAACATTCTACTTGAAGAGCTGACTATGCAATCAATGTGTTGATCGAAAACCAACTTCGAATATAGGATGACTCCAAGATCTCGAATTTGTGACACTTTCATCGAAGAATTGTTATGAAATTGACGTTGATAGTTGATCTTCTGTAGAACAAGACAGTCAGACAAGCTCCTGATGGTATAATAGATGTTGAGATCGTCAGCGTATAGTAAAAAGTTATATTTTTTCAAAAATATATCTTATATTATTTACATATATGAGAAACAGGAGAGGACCATGGTGTGGTCCTTGACGGACCCCAAATGTACAGCGATATGTATCCGATCTATGCCCACATCCAATAGCAACGTACTGTTGTCGATTTCTCACATAAGAGTCGACCCATCGCAAAAGTGAACCACCCACACCAACCTCCTCGACCCGACAACCAAGAATATTATGACAAATTCTGTCAAAGGCCTTTCCGAAATCGGAAAGCTTACACTTTAGAGGCGATCGTGAGTTTCGAAAATTGATTCATTCTACATACTACATTTCCTCTGATTGTATTCAAACTCTGATCAAAAATTTGATATGCTGGGTCAATCCATCTAATTTTCCAAAATTTTATTCATTTACTATTTTTCCAATCAGTTGAATAAATTAATTAATGAAGAAAATCTATTATCTTCGAGAAGATTTATTTTCACGTACTTTGATTGCAGCTAGCAGCAGTTATATTGGCGATTTGGCTTGGAGTACTCATTTTGTTGTCTTATCATTGTGGATATTATTGATATGGAAAAGATTCGAATAAAAGTTCATACCAGCGTTCATAGAAGAAAAACTTTTTAGCCTATATTTTCCTTTATTTTGTTATGTAATACCTTATTTTATATTGTATTTTGATGTTTTCAATGATTTATTAAATACATGTGATTACTTTTCTTGTCTCAATGGTAGCTTCTCGAAATTTTGTAAGAAAACAAGCAGTAGCTTCAAAGACTTTTATTCAAATATTGTAATAGATAGAAATTGTATAAAAATACGTATAAATTATTTGAAATAGTTTATACATACTCCAGTTGGTACATAAATCCAGTTAATATGGCTAAAGCTACACATACCATCTAGAAAAAAATTATTATATTAATACCAACAAAATTCCAACGGATTGTTAATTTTGCTGAAAACTATCTTAATAATTTACGTTTCGAAGAAGCTAGACTGATGAAATTTTGATAGAATATCGAAATTGTCAGTATGAAAAGATAATATTCGAAGATTATCGAGAAATGAAGGGCCTCGCTTTTCGTCCTGACAAATATCACCCTGGATATCATTTCTTGAAATCTAGGTTATGATTCCTAAATCTGCATACGCCATTCGTTTCATTAACAGTTTCGATATTCATTATTCAAAAATTATTAGAAATTACATGTTTGGCAGCTCAACATTTTGTCTTATAATGAACATGGCAAAAGGAATATGGATTCTAGGATGCTCGAGATCGCTGATTACAATGAGAGAATCAGGTAACACCCATCAAGTCAGGTTCAAGGACATTTGAAGGTCAAATCAAGAAATCACTGCGAAAATCTGAAAAAATTCACACATACGTTTTTGAGGTTGAGGAATACGAATCTGTGCTTAGTTTATTCATGTGACCTTTCCTAGAGGTCTTCAAGGTTATTTCAGAATTATTGGAACTCATTTTGAAGTTTTACGAGGTAACAATTCGGAGAATTGTTGGAAAAACCTAGAAACAATCACTTATACGTTTTTACATCGCTAAATACGAATACAAGCTCTTTTGACATCCATCACACCCGGTTCAAGGTCATTCGAAAGTCAACTGATCGCGAAAATTCTGGCAAAATTTATATGTATGCCTTCAAGACTACAAAATACGAATTCGAGGTTAGTTTATTCGTTCAATGTTTCCTAAAGATCGTTCGAGGTAATTTGGAAGTCATTTTAAAATTTACCAAATAAAAATTTGCAGTTGGAAAAAATTAAAAAAAAAACAAATGTACCTTTTTGAGGCCACAGAGTCCGAATACAAGCTCTGTTGACCTTTATCACATCCGGTTCAAAGTCATTTGAAGATCAAATTGAGAAAATCATAACCGAATTATCCTAAAAAATTTAGATTAGTGGTTTTGAGGCTGTTTAGTACGAATCAAGGGTCTGTTCAATTCTGCAATGTTTTCTAGTGGACATTTTGAAGTTTGTTGGGATCAGAAAAAATATGTGCAACCAGAAAACTAAAGATCCATTGTTTGTTCTTGAAAACGCTAAATCTGAAAATGCGGTTTATTGACCTACATCTCGTCCGGTTTAAAGTCATTCGAAGGTCAAATCAAGAGATCGTCATCTAAAATGTTCATGTATGTGGTGCGTGCCTATTAGAAGAAGTGCGACACCAGAAGTTCAAAGCAAGTGCTGCATGCCAATTTTTCCTTTATTGCTTTTTGGAGGCAGATCAAACAGAGTTTTCATTTCGGTTCTGAAACTTTATTTACCGTTATCTGAAGTTATATGACATTAGGAAAGATAATTTAATATCTCATAATTATAGTTGCAAATAGAGCTCTTCCACAATGGTGGTGATGGTGGGCAACGGAGTTGTCTTACTATTCGGCAGAGTGCCTCTGGGTTATGACTTCGATGCCGCTGCGGCAGCTTCAAGTGATACTTTTACGAGACAGGAGATCGAAACCCCAATATCAGCGATTGGCCAAGATGCGAAAGCTGGCTCGGAGCCGTCATCAGCCAGCGACTGTTATATAAATATACAGGGTGCTTCGAACGAAAACTATACAGAGGCTATATCTACCAAGATATTCATTTTTGATCAAAACGCAAGCTAGAGTCGACTGACGACCTGGACAGAGCCTTTGGAGTATTCGAAACAGCTTTATGCCAGTCAGTGGAAGCGTGCACGAGGACATAGGAAACCAAACACCGCCCGGACAAACTCCCTGATGACATCCGTGTGATGATCAGAGTGAGAAACAGGGCCAGACGACGGTTCCAGAGAACCTGGTATCCACAACACCGACGAGAATATAACCGTCTGGCGACGGAGGTGAAGATAGCCTTGGAGAATCACCGCAATGCGTGCTGGGCCGCCAAGATCGAATCTTTAGAAGAGGATGACCATTCACTGTGGAGAATGGCCAAAATCCTTCGCCAAAAGACGACACCCACGCCACCCATACAAGCAGAACGAGGGTTAGTATTCTCTGTTTCAGACAAAGCAGAAGCCTTCGCAGACAGCCTTGAACGCCAGTTCACGGTGAACTATGCGGAAGCTGACCTCGACCACGTAGAGAGAACTGAAGCAGAAGTCCGAAGACGTCTAGCCGTAAATAACGAGGAGATCATCCAACTCACCCTTACGGAAGAGCTAAAAAGCGTAATCTCGCGAACAAAAGTGAGAAAAGCACCTGGACGAGATGAGATCAGCAACAGAGCACTGGAGAACCTCCCTCAGCGAGCTCTTGGACAGCTGTCATCAATCACCAACGTGAGTCTTCGGCTCCAACACTTTCCTGAAAAATGGAAAACAGCGGATATGATTGTCATCAGGAAACCAGGTAAGTCTGCTTCCTTTCCACAGCATATAGGCCCATCAGTCTTCTGTCAACGATCGGCAAGACTGTAGAGGGGATCATCCTGCGAAGGCTGAAGGATTGCCCACGCAATAATCCCAGATGAGCGATTTAGAGGAAGCCACTCCACACAACAGCAACTTCTCAGAGTGGTTGAATTCATCAGTGATGGATTCAATAGGAACCAGTCAACCGGTATGACATTCTTAGACAGCGCAAAGGCGTTTGATAGGATCTGGCATGGAGGTCTGCTCTTCAAGATGTTGAGGGCAAACTTTCCACCTGCCCTGGTGCGCTTGGTGCAGTCATACCTGAGAAATAGACGTTTCGTGGTACGAATAGGAGACACCCGCTCTTCCACCAGGAGGATGGAAGCAGGAGTACCACAAGGATCACTACTAGCACCGTTGCTGTTTAACATCTACACATCGGACGTCTCGAAGACCCCCAACACGAGCTTAGCCCTCTACGCGGACGACACGGCCATAATGACCAGATCGACAGCCCCCCACTTGATAACCAGAAGACTCTGAGAGGCCGCAGACCAATTGGAGGGATGGTTTACCAAGTGGCTGATCACCATCAACCCAGAGAAGAGCTCAGCACTCTATCTGTCCAGAAGAAGACGTAGCCCCGAGGAGCAGAGCACCATGAACGGACTACCCATCCCGTCGGTCAACAAGGCCAAATACCTGGGAGTCACACTCGACCGGCGGCTGACATGGCGTCAACATGTTGAAGACTGCACGAGCAAGGCGAAGGCAACCCAAGCCTTCCTGTACCCCCTGATGAACAGGCAGAGCAACCTGAGCGCAGCGAATTAGCTGAAGCTCTACAAGACCATCATCAATCCCATGATGACATATGCGTCAACAATCTGCGGACATGCAGCGGCATGTCATATCCGGAAGCTCCAAGTCGTGCAGAACAAGGCATTGAGGATAACCGTGCACGCCCGTGGTACGTGCGAAACTCCCAGATACATCTAGATCTGCGGATGCCGAGTGTAATGAAGTTCATCAGAGAGGTAGCGGTGAAAGCATTCCAAGCAGTTGAAGACCACCGAAATCCATTGGTGAACACCCTAGGAGACTACGAGGTAGATGAACCGAGAAAATACAAGAGGCCCAGGATGGTGCTTCGAGAAGACCCGGATTAGCTATAAGAATCTTGTAAAATAAATATGTTAAGACCGTCGTCACTAGGACGACAAATGAATTGTACTTAAATTAATTACTTTAGGTTACATTCGGCTTAGAAGCCTAAAATTGTTCAATTTTCTATTAATCAAAAAGATGTAAAGTTAAAAGTTGTAAATCTGGTACTTAAATAATAAAGATTATGTTAAATGAAATGAATGAAATGAGCTAACTTAGCGAAACGCGCGTCGAGAGTTAAGGTTAAAGTTTTGGTGTAGTGGTGATATAGTGTCTTCATTAAAATATCTGAGACCAATGGAAAGCATTTGTTTCCTGGGATGTTGGAAAACATGTTATCTACATCTAAACTAATTCAATATAATTTGATTGGACTTTGAACTTGTTTCTTTTGAATACAAGATTTAATTCTGTTATATCTTTTGTATTGGGATGATCATAAATGACACTACGGTACGTACTGGAGCATTCTTTTTGTGATTTTTTATTAGGCCGTAATGTTTTGGATGTCCGGGATTCATATCTATGAAATAATTGACTGGTTTTGTTAGTACTATCGATGAAATTTCTTTTACAGCTGTTCTCAATGTTTTTTTGGATATCTATGGTTCGATCTTTGGTTATTCTACTCTCTTTTGAATTTTGACATGTATAATCATTTCGGTAAAATGACTATGGTGTTTGATTTATCTGCTTTGGTTGAAACTAAATCGTTACTTTGAATTTTTTGTTTTAAATTTTTACAGTATCTGCGATTTTTGATTTGTTTTTGGTGAGTTTTTTTTTAAATTCATATATTGATACTATTACATTTTTGGTATAGATATAAAGACGATATATTAGCATGTTTTAAAGGAACCGCAAGACAACTAGCTCAATTTTTGATTTAGAACAATAGCATTCATACCAAAATTAAATTCAAAATAGAGAGAGAAGTCCATAATCAGATTCAGTATTCAGTCACCAAGTTTTGATTTACATCAAAAGCCCACCTTTACTGATATTTGCATATAATCAAATATAATATAATAAACGGAACGATCAGAAAAAACCAACACAAATAGCATATCATAATTCTGTACCTAAAGGACGAAAGTTAGATTTCTTAGAATCCTTTGAAATTTCAAACACCAGCAAATTCCCCATAGAGATAATCTTCTGAACGAGCAGTATGGCCCGGCTTGTTCGATCATATTTGATATCTTTAAATAATAGCTGCTTTTATCATAATTCGTTTATTATCTCTCGTTTGCCACCTTATCAATTTTGTATATACCTATTAATGTATCTATGTATTTTCAATTTTAGTTCAGTACTTGTTGTCAGCTGAATATGATCGAGGGACCGAAATTGCAATCCTGATTTTCAATCACAATACATTCTCTCTAATCCGAATCCTATGGGACCAGGACTTGTTCGGATTACTGAAATATTCGGATTATCGAGGTAATTGAAATGAAATAGTTAATAAAAGACAGGGCTGAAAAACAAAATTATTATGATTCACAGAAAAACATGAAAATATAACTACATATTCTTAGGAAAGTGATACATTTCACAGATCATTTTTTGGGTTCTGAAGAAGTCTTGGATCGTTTTCTGTTTTAACGAACGAAGATGAGAATTTGCATCTTGCTCTCTCAATTTATTCAATAATCATATTTGGTGCTGAGCGATATCATTTTCTGTGCACCATTCCAAACATTTGTTGAAACACAAGAGAGCTTCTTTATGTTTCACTGAATTCATGGTGATATCACCTTCTTCAAGTTCTTCTGTATCTTCGTCACTTTCTATATTGATAATTATTTCAGCTTCAGAGAGATAATTCTCATTATCTCCTACAACCTATTCTTCACTGTCTTCAGTTGTTAATTCTTGACCAGATACATTTGTTACCACATCTGTCATCATGCGTAAATCGGGATTTTTCTCTTCTTTCTCTAGCAAAATTTTTTCTCTCAACCGTGAAAGTGGCAACAGGTCACCTGCGTCATAATCATCATCTTTTGTGGGCCATAAATTCTTCCATGATTTCTGAATTAATTCTTGGGATACAGATGACCAGGCCCTTTCAAAAGAAAACAACACATGTTTGAGGTCCAATTGCTTCAGTAACTGGGAAACTTTATTGTCTTCTTGTCCCACAATATTCAGTAGCAAAGATTCTCGATAATGCAATTTCACATTTTGTATTACATGTTGATCCATTGGTTGTAATAATGGAGTAAAATTTAGAGGCAGAAACGTTACATGAATTCTAAACCTATGTGGAATTCTGGGATGGAAACTTTGCTGAAAAACTTAAGCAGACACCTACAGTGTGCCATAAACTCATTATTTCCCCAACGAGTGAACAGGAGAGTTTGAAGACAAAGGAGGATTTTCGTGCTGGGGTTGATCCAATCAAATTAGCAGTTGGCGTTGATAGAGTTATGAATGGTAAAAATGGTTCAATAATTGTACAGTGTGGATCAAGAAAGGCTATAGATAAGGTGAAGATAGCTGTAGAGAAAAACATGAAGGATGAGTATAGGTGTGAGGAAACTAAAATGAAAAATCCGAGTGTGATGGTGGCTAATATCGATAATGATTTGAAGAAAGAAAATTTGTTGAGGCGATTCGTAATCAAAATGAAATATTCACAGAGAATGATGAAATGAATCTCAAGATACTAAGAAGGTGTGGCAATGGCAGGAGTTCTTATTGTGTATTGGAGTGCAAGAATGAGGTATTTCAAAATTTATGTATAGTAAGAAAATTAATATCGGATTCAATAAATGTCCTGTTTTCGAAAATTTTTCATACCGAGATGTTATAAGTGTTCGGCATTTTACCATCGAGAATCAGAATGTAATGTTAAAATAAGATCTGCTATAAGTGCTCTGGGGAGCACCTGTCTAGTGCCTGTAAATCTGCTAGACCAAAATGTTATAATTGTCATAGAAATAACGTGCAATACAAAACTAAGCTCGATGTTGGGCACGATGCCCTAGATAAGAAATGTCCCATTTATGAAAGATATCTGCAGCGCCTGAAGGATAAAATCAATTATAATTAGTGAATAGTATCTCTTCTAATTTAAAAAGAGTTTTTCTCTTGCTGTATAGTTTTCTTTCTTGTTTGCTATGAGGATTGTTCATCTAAATATTCGGTCGCTCGTTCCTTGTATGATCCATTTGAGGCAATGGGTAACTGAAAATGACGTTGATGTGGTGATTGTTTCGGAAACATGGTTATCGCCGGATATACTCGACACGGGAATATTTCGGTCCTCACTGATTAATTCCTCTTCTCTTGGATGTTCAGGAGCATTATCTAATAACAGCAGAGCTTTTTGTGGCAATTTCAGCTCGTTCATTTTATTTTTAACATCAGGAATAAATTGTTTGTGGAACCATCCATAAAAAAGTTCTCTAGTTACCCACCCTTTTCTTTGACCTTTATAATAAACAGGCAAATTGGAGCAATTCTTGAATGCTCGGGGTTTACTGGCTTTTCGGATCACCAACAATTTCATTTTATGGGATACTGATGGATTAGAGCATGGCACGAATGTAATAATAATCTAACCCACTTGCATCTGCGTTGTAAACTTGATCTGGCACTAGATCCATCTCCCGTATTTTTTGGGGAAATATATTTTTAAATGATTGTACCGCACTAACGTCTGAGGACAATTTCTCGCCTGATATGGTAAGTTGTCGAATTCGATGTCTTTTTTCGAATTTCTCCAACCATCCTTGACTTGCCTTGAAATCATCTCTACCTGTTATACTAGTGTGAAAAAATTTTGCTTTCTCACATATGAGATCACCAGATAAAGATGTATGTCGTTCTTGTAAGAACCAAGTGTATAGAGCATTTTGAACATTCGGATTTTCACTAGTTCTGAGCCTACACCGTTTCCCAAGACCAGAATCAGAAGAAGATATAAAACTCTCAATTGATTTCCTTTTTATCTTTATATCGCATACTGTAGATTTTCCAATGGAGTGTATTCTGGCCAATTCAGAAACACTTTTTCCAATATCTTATTCCTTCAAAATTTCGCATTTTTGCTGCAAAGTTAACGTTTTATGTCGACGCGACATGATTAGTACAGATATCAGGAGCTGAATGTGAGAAGAATCTAATCTGCACAAGTGAAGCGAGTATTCAGCCAAGATATTGCATGTTCGGACACTTTCAATAAATGAAATAATTGACGGCGTTCAGATTATAGAGGTGAAATTTAAATTGTGCGGATTATAGAGGTGGGTGATTTCAAAGTTTCGTTGTTCGGATTACTGGATGTGCGGATTAGAGTGTGTTCGGATCGGAGAGGTTGTACTGTAATTTCTTGTGATAGTATAATACATATTTCAATTTCTTATTATTATCATGATTAACTATCACGTAGTAACGGCGGCATCAAATAACACTTTAAATTGTTTCCTGCAAATTGCTCGTGAATTAGGGTATTTTTTGGTAAATGTTCTTCAAATTCGACTTATTATCGGTTGACATTGACCATGGATGATAAATAAATTCATAATTTCCTGGTTGGATTATTTATTCTCCAATTTATCTTAGAAAAAAACTATTCACAAACAGGATTAATATCATTGCTATTTTAAAATAATTTCCAAACGTCAAACTGAGATTAAAATTCATAGAACCCAACAAGGAACATTGTGCAGCAGAAAAACTGGCATTGAAATTGAATAAACTCTGTCTACTTGAATGTTTCACGGTCTAATGATTAAATTTTCTTAAGTATCTGCAGGTTCATAATAAAATCGCGAATAAAATGAAAATACGTCACTTTTGGTATAGGAAAGACTAAAACCAATCAATACTAATTTAAAATACGGTTCTTAAAAAGTGAAGAATATAGACCTTATATTTGCTACTGGAACTATTGTACTGCTGCTAAAACAAGAACCTAAACCACCCAGATGCATTTGGCACTATAACCGTGTTAATTGGGTTGAGCTGCGTGAATTCTTTTTGTGCTTCCTATTCAGTGATGTTTGCCTTTCAGATCCTGACATCAATGTGTGCACTGTCTGTTACAGAAATCATTCATGCGGGTATGGATCTCTGCATCACTCAATCCAAGAAAAAAACAAAAGCACAAAAGCCATGGTTCATTAAAGATTGCGAAAGAGCCTCTGCAGCCAAGAGCAAAGCATACAAGTCATGGAAGATGAATCCAACAGAGGAAACAAGAACAACTTTCGTACGAATACGGAACTTATGCAATCTGACAACTGCAACAGCAAAGGCCAAGTTCAACGAAGGGGTAACTAATAAACTCCTTGAACAGGCAAGCGGGACTAGACAATTCTGGTCTATGGCTAAGACTGTCAGTGCTAATTTCTGCAAATCTGTATCTCCACCTCTTGTTAGAAGACGTTAGTATAGCATCATCTCCGAAAGAGAAAGCCGATCTCTATCCTCTCTTGTTCTCATAGAATTCTATTCTAGGTTCATCTAACGCAATACCACCGAACATTCTACCTACAAATTCTTCCATGGCAGAAACCAAGTTCAGAGTCCGCACTGTGAGACGGGTTGCAAGAAGGCAGTTTAGACAAAATACTGCCAATTGTCCTGAGAAAGTGTGCTCCCGAACTGGCACCTATTCTTAACCGTCTGTTACAGATTTCTTATGAAAGCCAAACTTTTCCGAAGAGCTGGAAAATATCGAGAATTGAACCGATCCCAAAAAAAGGAAAGAAGTCCTTACCCCAAAACTACCGCCCTGTTGCACTTCTTTCCGTTATGTCTAAAGTGATGAAGAGAGTCATAAATGATTAACTCATCAAATATCTTGAAATGCAGGGAGTTATTAACGACCATCAGTATGGTTTCCGCAGGTAGAGATCGACAGGAGATCTGCTCGCCTAAGTTTTTCATTTTTGTACATCAACGATGGAAAAGCATGGGAAATCTAGAACAATAGCCCTCGATATTTCTAAAGTTTTCGATAGGGTTTGGCATGCAGCCTTGCTGAATAAACTTGCTGCATAGGGGTTTCCCGAAAAATTTCGGGATTGGATGAGTAGGTTTCTTTCAAATAGATCAATACTAGTTGTGGTCGACGGTATAACATCTGGTTGTTCCCAGTTGCAAGCAGGAAAACCTAAGGGATCCATTCTTTTGCCAACCTTGTTTCTGTTGCAGATAAACGGTCTTCTGTCATCTACAAAGAACAATATCTTCGGTTTTGCAGACGATTGTACCCTGGTTTCGTCTTTCAGTAGTGTGGGGCCGATTACAGCTGTGGAATTTCATCGTCAGTGATGTCAAGAAATTAATAACTTAAACTCTGACTTACAGAGGATATCTGAGTGAGGTCAGTTGAACCTAGTGAGCTTCAACGCGAGCAAGACGCAAACAACTACGTTTTCTATAAAGGTCCCCGCTGAAGAACCTCCTCTAATAATGCAAGGCCAACAAATTGCATCCAAAGATCCGATGCACCTTCTCGGAATAACGGTCAACTCCAAGGTTTGCTGGCATGAACATGTATCAGCAATAGCTAAGTCGGCACCAGCTGAACTTAGTTTTCTTTTCAAAGCCAAGCGATACTTCACGTCATCTCAGCTGTTAATACTATATAAAACGTAGATTCGACCTGCTTTGTATTATTGTTTCTATGTAAAGGGATCTGCCCCCAAACATTCGTTGCGAATATTGGATAGTGTGCAAAAACGGGCTGTGCGCCTCATCGACCACCCGGAGATCACCCGCGATCTCCAGCCGCTGGCTCTCAGAAGGCAAGTTGCTGACCTTTTTCTGTTTTACAGATACTTCCACGGAAGATACTCCTAGGAGCTGAAAGACCTTGTTCCGGGAAAACTCATGTTTTGCCGCAACACTACGCTGGCAAGGAGTTCTCATCCTATGGCGGTACATTTAACAACCCCTCGTACCTCTCTCTATAAGAAATCCTTCGTTTACAAGCCGGTTACCTATGGAATTCGCTTCCGTTCAACATCTTCCCAACATCCTACAATTTGGCCCTCTTCAAGAAGCGAGTAAACAGACACCTCAATTCTTCCCAGGCGCCCACTCCTGTGGTATAACAGATACGCCCTCTTAAACCCTCTTAAAAAAATACAGAAACGGGATTGAAGAAACGATTTTTGACAATTCAGTTTTATTGAGTTGAAAATGATTTTTGAGCTCCCTATATATAAACTAGCATCGGAAGGTAGGTCGCCTGTTGAAGTAACACTAAGGTATAGGGCTCAATGCTGGTTAATTTCAGATGAAGCAGATTTCATAAAAGGATGCTTGAAAAATGATGGTCTTACATAAAATAATTAAAAAGTACACCATGCTATTTGAAGTAGCAACGTTGTACTGTGGCACTGGTCTGAAAACAATTGAAAATTATAGATCAGTATCCACTAATTCAAATTCCAAAATTTGAAATTGATCAATAAACTCTTTCCCCAGATACTTTCAATAGGCCCTCTAGCACGGACACCCTGTATCTTAATGTATTCAAACATGGTTATCATTTAAAGAGGTGGGCGGTTAATAGAGACTGTAAGTATATTTGACTCCATCAATTTGTTCAGTGATCTCCATACGTATTGAAATTCACTTAGTATGGAATGAAGCTACGCTTGTGATGAGAATGTTGGTTCATTTGTGTATATGTTCAGTTTGTAATTCAGTTGAGTAAATACTTTTGTCTTTCGTAACACCTTACCTTTAATATAAAACTGTATCCATGGAACACCAATACCAAGGGGGTGTTGGTTAATTTTTCATCAGGTTCAGTTTCGTTGATATCCAGATTGATTACTTCAACATCTTCGTTATCGACTCGTTTCTTTTCATCAATTTCTTCAGAATTATGGTCATGATTATGAGGATAATATGTCCGGCTGCCATGATACAACGGTGGTCGCACCTTTTTCCTTATAATTTCAACTCTTCTATCTTCTACGTCATTTAAAGGAAGTTCTTCTGATGGAGGAACGTTTTCTTGATCAGAACCATATAACTTCCGTTTTCTATCCTCTAATTCTTCAGATGTCGGAAACCGGTAAGGCAATTTGTCGCGACCATATTCTTTTATAAATTGTATTGAGTAATTATGTGACAATTTATTTTTTTCTTCCATCTACAAATTAAAAGTAGCCTTAAAACTAAAGAAAATGAACTACAAGTAATTTTTAAAGAATTCGAAGTTTGCTAATATGGTTAGCGATTCCGAACATTGAGATTTTTCTACAAGGGATCAGCTCATTTGAAATTCTCCGAATAATCAGGATTTCAGAAAATATATTGAGTTGATCTTAAATCGAAAATATTGCAGCTCTTAATTCTGTGGTTGCCAGTAATAATAATAATAATAATAATATTGCTACAAACAATTACAAAAAATTTATAATGAAGGACGGAACATTACAAACAGATAAGTGCAGAAAATGCCATATAATATCGGAGACTATACAGCATATTACGTCCGGATGCGAACAACTGGCCAATACGGAGTATCTTCACAGGCATAATCAAGTGTGCAACATTATCCACCAGAAACTTGCACACAAGTACGGACTCTGAACACCTTCCAGCCATATTACAAGTATCAGCCGGCACCCGTATTGGAAAATGACTCTATCAGATTATACTACGATAGGCCTGTTATCACTGACAGAATGGTGACGAATAATAGGCCGGACATAGTGGTGTATGATAAGAGAGCCAGAACAGCAATGCTGGTGGATGTCGCCATACCGAATAATAACAACGTGCTGAACAAGTTCCAGGAGAAAAAGTCCAAATACACAGACCTTGCTATTGAGATCAAGCAGATGTGGAACCTCGATAAAATAGATATTGCTCCTTTCATCGTATCCTCGACTGGTTTAATACCCAAAACTTTGCATGATAG
Source organism: Cryptolaemus montrouzieri (assembly GCA_013387265.2). Taxonomy (NCBI): domain Eukaryota; kingdom Metazoa; phylum Arthropoda; class Insecta; order Coleoptera; family Coccinellidae; genus Cryptolaemus; species Cryptolaemus montrouzieri. The sequence goes on along the minus strand of JABFTP020000021.1, from coordinate 86,979,125 downwards.
CCTTAAGAAATTAGAATTGCATAAGAATACCTATATAGAAATGCAAAAAGCTGTAATTCTTAATACATGTAGGATAGGTAGGAAATTTATGTCAAGTATATTGTAATCGAGCCTATTCCCTTTGATTGCTAAATCTGGGAAAGGTGAATTATATCCAGCTAACAGCTGAGATAGTGCATAAGTCCACGATAATAAATAATAATAATAGGAGGACGCAGATTAATGGATGTTGTCAATTCACACAACGAACAGATTTAAAATCTCAGAGGATTTTTCTCTGCAAATGCTCGCAATTCTGATCTTCATAGAGTGGTATCGTTGGCTGATAAGGGATATAAACCTCTAAATTTTGCTACTACGAATGACCTGCTGAGCCTACCATTCCTATCTGATACTGAAAAACAAGAGCACTGGTCAAGAAAGAATTGCATGGATGACATCACCATGAGACTAATCGACAACACATCGACATCAAATGGTTGATGAAAGGAGAATTATTCGCGGAAACAGAAGGATTCCTTTAGGGTCATTCAAGACCAAGTGATCGTTACAAACAACTCATAGTCACATATAGGGCACTCAACAATCTGTTTGGAGTAGACCTTTCAACCATGTTTCGTCTGAATAACAGCACACGTCTTCGACGTCATTACTTCAAGTTATACAGAGAAAACTTTCGATGCATCGCCAGAGAGCACTTCTTATCGAACCGAATATTTCACTCATGGAATAAGCTGCCCGATGAAGTAGTTAACAGTTAAAGAAGCCTCCAACAAATGGTTGATGAAAGGAGAATTACTCGCGGAAATAGAGGGATTCCTTATGGCCATCCAAGAACAAGTGATCGCTACAAACAACTACAAAAATTTATAATGAAGGAAGGAACGTTACAAACAGATAAGTGCAGGAAATTCCATATAAGATTGGAGGCTATACAGCATATTATGTCCGGATGCGAACAACTGGCCAATACGGAGTATCTTCACAGGCATAATCAAGTTTGCAACATTATCCATCAGAAACTTGCACACAAGTACGGACTTCTGAATACCTTCCAGCCATATTACAAGTATCAACCGGCGCTCGTATTGGAAAATGACTCTATCAGATTATACTACGATAGGCCTGTTATCACTGACAGAATGGTGACGAATAATAGGCCGGACATAGTGGTCTATGATAAGAGAGCCTGAACAGCAATGCTGGTGGATGTCGCCATACCGAATAATAACAACGTGCTGAACAAGTTCCAGGAGAAAAAATTCAAATACACAGACCTTGCTATTGAGATCAAGCAGTTGTGGCACCTCGAGAAAATAGATATTGTTCCTGTCATCGTATCCTCGACTGGGTTAATACCCAGAACTTTGCATGATAGCCTTAAGAAATTAGAATTGCATAAGAAGTCCTACATAGAAATGCTAAAATCTGTTGCTCTTAATACATGTAGAATAGTTAGGAAATTTATGTCAAGTATATTGTAATAGAGCCTAATCCCTTTGATTGCTGAATCTGGGAAAGGTAAATTATATCCAGCTAATAGCTGAGATAGTGCATAACGCCACGATAATAAATAATAATAATAAAGGCTTACCAGGTCAACACGTTCTTGCAATGTGTATCATTTGATTATTTCTGAAATCTTACTTACAGCAGCAAGGTAATAAATCAGTGATTCATTTATAATGCATTTACACATTTACAGTGCATCAAATCATCGAACAAACAAATTATCAGATTTCACATTTTTCTAAAAACAAAATATCAAATCAAAAAAAATTCATTTAAAATATTCGTCAAAATTACTTTTTTCATGCCGCGTTATGAAGAGGATTCAAAGAGCTTTCAAATGAGGTGTGGCCCAACCCCTTAGTCCAATTAAATTTTGAATCATTCGACGTATTTCAACAATTTTATTAATTGCTACTGGTTGAGAAATAAACGGTGTGGTCTTTTGAGATGGAACGCCCCGTATTTATGTACATGTTTAACCACTGTGTTTTACATAAGGTGGAAGTGTAGATCAACTACTTGTTTTTGCATTCTCAATCACGCAGCTAACTACTTTTCAGTATCAGAAAGTCCATCTCGTAGAAACGATTCTTAGGAGCTTTACATATTCTCAGTAAGCAGTATTTCCTCCACATAAAACCTCGATAATCACCTGAACTTGAAAGTCTAGATCATTAGAGACTTAAAAGCCCATAAAGAAATTATCAATGCTGAAATCGCCTTTTTATATGATCATACAATAATATGTTTACCTACCCACGGAAATTCGGATACCAACAATACAAAGTTAGGCACCCTTCTTGTAAATATTCATTATTGTTCCTGAATATCTTCCAAGAGTATCTTATAGTAATAAATGGAAGAACAATTTGAATTGGGTAAGTTACCCGTTTTGTTTACCTCTACCATTTATTGGAGTTGAAAATGAAACATAATAATATTAGATCTGACACATTGTAAGAATGTAAGGGTATTAAGTTCTTTCTAATTTCCAAACACCATATAGAGTGAAACCCAGTTTTTTCATGAATTTGCCCACCATTCAATCACATAGTAATAGTAATCCATGTATTTGCGTTTTTTGAAGGGATGTGTTTTTATTATCGGTTAGTTGATTTCTACACAACAATAATATGTAGTCCCTTCTATGAGTAAACATTGATTACGGTTCGTCTCGACCACTTCTCCGGTGGCTGCACCGCAAAATCGTCCAATTCAGCAGATGAAAGATCAGATGTTGTGAACCTCCCTTCGATTATTAATTGAAGCGATTTCCAATAGTTCTTTATACCCAGTATATAAACAGACCCCTGCTAATCGAATTTTACAGCACTTATTGAGCAATCAGAAAACATATTTCAAAAAAAATTGATCTCTAGCCAAGGAATATATTCGTATCAAGGAGACATGCGATCAAAGAATAACAAAAGTGTTGATCAAAAATAACAGTACTGTTTTCGGCGTCACTGGTGACATTCATTTGGATAATTACAAGACGGTCATGCCGACGAATAAAATTCTCCCATAAAAATACTGAAATCGCTAATATTTTGCACGATATTCATACGACTTTTGTTTCAGATGTAAAAAACAATTTAAGGTATTTTCTCTGATAATACCACCCATTTCTGCAAAGTATTCAAAACTTTTCCAAACTCAAAATCAAAATAACAATGAGTTTATTGAGAATAACCAAGAGCCACAAAATTAAATAACTGAAATTGATTTTTATCATTCGCATTTTGAAGATGGCGTCTCTTCTTGCAATACAGATGTTGTTCGCATACTCTGAATTATATGTAAATGGATGAAACACTTACCATTCGAATGAATATGTTCTTCCATAGCTTCATACCTATTTGTAAATCTTTTTCAGAGCGAAGGTAGCGAGTAGTTAAATGATATTCAATCATATATGTCAAGTAGTTGAACTATATTCATCTGCATTTTACGAAAATGTATTTAAAAAGTAGTTACAATATTTCTCGACATGTATTTGTAGTTGTAGTTGAGATTTCTGAAACATCATGTTAACAACTTTGGTTTTGGGTAATATTATGCTGAGAGGAATGAGTTTAGAAGATCCAAAAATAAATTCTGTTTTTATCGTACTGAAATATTTTTGGTAACCAGGTTTACTCTTCTTGCAGAAGAAAATATGAGATCTGCTACATGAATAGCATTCATCCAAAGATTAGAGAGAAAAGACGATAATCAGATTCACTTTTTAGACCTTACAATCACTCATATAAATAACACACTAAGTTTTGATATATATCAAAACCCACCCTTCCTGATATTTGCATCGCTTGACTCAACGCACCCAAAATCTCATGCTGCATTTAATTCAATGATTCATAGGGCTTTCTCTCTGGCATTATCCGAAGAAAATATGTCTAGGGAAGTGTCAACTATCAAAGAAATAGCTAAGATATAGAATCAACTAATACAGATAAATATATTTCATTAACATATTTTGGCCCTATCGGCGTAAATATTGCAAGTGTCATTTTAAAACAGACTAAAAAAGTAGCTTTCAAGATCCACATGAAACACTCCCAGAAAATTTTTAATAGTAAAGATAAAACTGATAAATTTGACAATACTGAAGTTGTCCTGTATGGATTTTGAAGCCTATATAGGTCAAACTGGTCGTTCATTCAAAACGATATAAAAGGAGCATCAGTCAGATTACAATAACCAGAGAACAGATGGATCTACTCTTGCTTCACATTGTATAGAAAATGGCCATCATTTTCCACCCATAGATCAACTTGAAATTAATCACAGAATACCTAAAAGACCAAAGTTAGATTTCTTGGAATCAATCGAATTTTTCAAACTGCCACAAACCCCATAGAGATAATGTTCTGAACGACCAGTATAGCGCAGCTTATTCGTCTTTATCTGAAATCTTTAAATAATACCTGCTTCAATAATAATTATTTTATTGCCTCTTGTTTGCACCCTTATTAATTTTGTACCTACCGATTTATATATGTATGTATTTTCTACTTTAGTTCAATTTGTCAGCTGAAGATGGTGGAGAAACAGAAATTGCAATCTTGTTTTTCAATAAAATCTCTCGTGATAGTATAATACATAGTTTTAATTTCTTATCATAATCATGAAATCTGCTTAAGTTATTAGTTCATATATGACTGTTAATTAAGTTAAATGACGTGTCATTTAGTATCAGATATTAATTATTCAAGTTTCTCTAAAGTGATTTCAATATGAAAGAAACGTTTATACTTTATACCTTCTCATCACTATAGTTTCCTCGGAATTTTTCGAAACTTTCCCCATGAATCGGTAATGACTGCTTGTTCCATGATTTCCTTGCTGCTTCTCGAATCCCAAACATTTCAAATAAGAATTGAACCAACAGAAGTGCGATGAAGATTACAGCAAACTGAAAATTGAAATTTATTGGTACAGATATATTGTTCATTATTTTTGAACGAACACAGGCATTCGTAGTATGCGCGTATAGTTCAAGTTTATGAAGCTGATGAGTTTCTACATTGTATATCTATTTGCTGATGGCCCATGTTCCTTCTTTCCTAATCATTTTACTCAAGGAATGTACTAAGTTTTATTGAAAATATGTAATATACATTCTGTCAAAATAGTAGCGGGAATTGGTCAATGAAACACAAAATATTTACTTTTCATCCAAATTTATTGTATCGCCTTTAAAGTAGGCCCCTATCGAAATAATGCATCTTTGCCAACGTATAATCCAATTATCGAAACATTTATTAAATGCTTATAATTCGCGAATTCTCTTATATGTCTTCTATCGATTCAAAACAGATATCTCGAAGTGGTAATTTGAGTTTTGGAAAAAGAAAAAAGTCGACTGGAGCCATATCAGGTGAATAAGGATACCACTCAACAAATACCATCGAACAACGATGGTATTTGTTGAGTTTTCGATCAGAAATTCATTACCAATGATAGCCTTGTGAGATGGTGCAGTATCGTGGTGCAAAATCCATGAATTTTATTTCCACAAATCTGGCTTTGTTCGACGAATATGCTCTCTCAAACGCTGCATAACACCTCAGATAAGATTCTTAGTTTAATGTCTGCCTCTCTGGCAAGAATTTCGAGAGCACAACACCGGGATATTCAAAGATATCAGTCAACATTACCTTGACTTTTGATCGACTTTGAGGTGGTTTTTCGTTTTTGATTCAGTTGGGATTTACTCGTTCTAGTATGTCTTCCGAGACCTCTAAGCGATTCAAGTTTTGAAGAAAATACAAGTCTTCTGGAACTAGTCGGGCGGCAAAGCGTTTCATGCTCGAACAATCGCTTAAAATGGTATACAGAAATTTCATTGCCTAACTTTCTCAAACTTAAATGACGATTTTCAAATACCATTTCCTCCACTTCATGGATGTTCACTTCAGTTGAAGATGTTAATGGCTGACCAGAGGAAGTCAAATCTTCCACCTCATCTCGGCCGCTGTTGAAAGCACTGCTTTTGATACACCGTACACTTTCTGTATAATTTTCAGTGATTTGGCACATGAAACTCCATTTGCCATACAAAATTTCAGAGAAATTCATTGTTCGATTGTAAAAATCCCAAAACAAACTTGTGAGAACTGACAAAATCGTGCACTGTGAGCAAACTAAATGACAGATCTAATTCAAACTCCGCATCAGTGTAGAAAACAGTTGTGCCAACTTAGCAACAACAAAAATGTTGAAAATCGTTTCTAGCAGATTTTTCAAATAAATAATCAACTATCGGTACTCTTCTGACAGAATGTAATCAATGAACCGTTTTTCCAAACATAAACCTTTTTCGGCCTAACTTTTTCATATAATATAACTCTAATCAGGAAATAGTACCTGCTGTATGGAGAAATAATTTTACGGTAGATGACGTTTTAATGCGGTTTTACTAAGTCCCTCATAACCTAAAAACCGAAAACGTTGGGAGACATTGTGATTTTTTTTAGAAATATAAATTTTTCGATAAGAAGAAGAGATCTCGAAAAACGACTGCAATTACTCAAAAATAGCTCTAGAAAACGAATTTGGACAAATTTCTTTCCAAACAGTTGCATTATTACGACAAAAAAACAGTGATGATGATATCATTGATTTTGAGGGGCTAAAAATGACTCTAGAGAACGTAATTTTTTTTTTAATTTTATGTGATCAACGGTATTCATTAATCCAAAGCAGCTATAAGCGACAAGTATATGCTACCCCACTGCAATATCTGCTTTCATTGAAATTTTATTTTTCTCATTAAAATTATGAATATACTGGGTGATTCACCAGTGGCGCGGTGATCTGTAGCTCGTACTCTTGAAGATTTCATTTTTGTTCGAACGGTATCGTATTTAGGAAGTAAAAATCTACTTCAGCAATTCATTTTGCAGTAAACAGGGTGTCCCAATTTTCTATGAGAAAATCTTGGGTGGTGTTTTTTAAATTGGAAGACCTCTTCTTTGTTCAAGATTCAGAAGCGGCCAAAACTCTGCTATAATGTTTTTTAGTGATAAGTTTTTTTGGTGAGTAGTTTCTTCAAACTATTTTTTTTCCGTGAAAATTCATGAAAATAGGTTTCACATCATCGCATGCTCTTTCGGCCAGAGAGGATGAATACTTTCTTCCTTTCGTTTTCTTATTGCCCATGGATAGCTTTCTTGATGAATTGAAATAGATTATCCTCATTTGATACAGGAGTGACTCAAAAAAATTATAGAATATTGTAATTTTAAAAATATCTATCTTAATTTTTACAAATGGAACACCCTGTATTTTATTATTCATGTCAACGCATAAAATATTGTGCTTTATTTTTGCAGAAGTAACCTTATCTTTATCTTCGATCATTTTCGAAATATTCGATTATTTGTGAAAATTTTTTATGAAAACTCTACAAACCGTATCAAGCTCATCAACATGCATCATCATTCGAACAGAAGTTTTTTTTTCTGTAATGATTCAAGTAGTAAAAAATGAAATCTAAACAAGATAATTCTCTTAATGAAATCAAGATGATTAAAACGTAAATCGAGGTATATGTTGACATTTTTTTATTTGTGCCTTCTGTCAGGTGTCCGGACATATCATATTCTGAATTTTACATGGTGAACTTATCAGTGTTTCGTTATTAAACATTGATGAAGTTAGGTTTGAACCCAATTTTCTCAATTGACTACCATGAAGTTCTCTAAAGAAGAAATGGTTGATATGATTTTTATTCTGGGTAAGTGTGATAGAAATTCTTTGTTGGCAAGTAGAGTTTATGCCCAAAGGTTTCCTGATGATAAGAGGCATCCTGATGCAAGGTGCTTTGAAAAACTTCTAATTAGATTTATCGAAACTGGTAATATCGCTTACGAAAAAACATGAAAAACCAAAAACTGCTACAGCTGAAGACAACCAGTTATCAGTTTTATTGACAGTGACAGAGGACCCATATAAAATCCAAAGGGAGATTTCTCAGTTAGCAGATATAAGTCAAACTTCCGTCCAGAGAATCTTGAAACTGAATAAATTTCATGCATATCATGTACAGCTGCACTAGGAACTGAACAATCAAGACTATGAAAATCGAATCAATTTTTGCAATTGGGCAAGTGACAAAGTAGCGGAAAATCCAAATATGTTTAGCAGAGTTTTTTTCTCAGACGCGCCAACTTTCCACAAGAATAGGCTTGTTAACAGGCACAACTTTCATTATTACGCCACGGAAAATCCACATCCCATGAGACAAATAGATCACCAGCATTGTTGGTCCTTGAATATATGGGACGCTATAGTAGATGGATATCTAAGTGGGCCGCACTTTTTCGACGGGCACCTCAATAGTGAAATGTATTTAGATTTTCTGCAAAATCATCTACCAATGTTACTTGCCGATGTACCAGAGCATATAAGACAATATTTGTGGTTTCAACAGGATGGAGCACCGGCACATTACTCACATCAGGTTAGGGAGCATTTGAAATATATATTTCCAAACAAATGGATAGGACGTGGTGGTCCTGTTAGATGGCCAGCTAGGTCTCCGGACCTTACAAGTCTAGATTTTTTCGTGGAAATACTAGTCATTAGAAATAACAAACCCTTAGAATTTGATGTTCACAGAAAGAGAACTGCCACAAAATATGATTTGTATGTGAAAGAAGTAGCTCTCATTAGAAATATAGCTTTTTAACACCTGATTTTCAGTTCAATATTTTTCTGCAGAAATTTATTTTCATTTCATATGAAAACAAATATCATTTTCAATTTCATAATATTTCTAGATTGAGGACGACATCAGACAGCTTCTTTTCTCGGAGGTTTTTGTTCTATAGAACCATATTTTTTGCTTCCTGTTGAGAATTTCTGAAACCCTAAAACCTAATGATTGAAGTATAAAATAATAGTTCTTATTGGTATTCAAAAATATTCTGGAAATCAGAAAAAAGTACTATATATTAAGACGAATGCTTATAAAATGAATTGGTGGGAATCAGAATGAATCAACTCACCCAATATAAGTGAAAAGCACAATCATGAGATAATGCTAGGAATCCCCGGTGAATGACACTCAAAGTAACGATCGATAAAAAGAGGGCGATTGTAGTATGCAAGAGAATATGTTCGGGGATGATCATTCTTGAACATAGTAGTATGGTTGCCATGGCATATATGGACACTGCAAATATCTGAAAAAATCGGAAGAATCAAAAAAGTAAAGTGTTTTCATTATTAATATTTTCTGAAAAGTACTAGTTGAAAGTCAGCTTGATTCAACTGAGGTAGTGTGCTCTCAAGGCGATTCAGCAATGCAGATATTTCAGCGACACGCGTGACAAAAATGTGAGGATATTATGGCAATTGTCTCTAATTTACAAACACCATATGAAATGAGCTGATATTTTCATGAATTTGCACCATATTCAACCATAAATCAATCCATATGTCTGAATTTTTCTGTATACATGAATTTTTATTCTGGATTTAGCGCAGAATATGTTGGTTGATATGATGAGAAGCAGTTGGATAAGGGAATGTTTTGTTTGTCGACGTTTCTGAATGTCAAAGGAGCTTTTAACTACACCCCACTGAACCTGAATTGGAAGGAAGCGGAAGGACTTAACTGATCGACTCCTCTTACGAAATAGCTTATGTAGCTTTTCGGGTGTAGGAGAATCACTTCGTCAGAGAAATGGTGAGACGAGGCTGTCCACTGGGCGGCGCGTTGTCGCCGACTATCTGGCGTAAGGGAAGGTATCTACAAATATGTATGAATACACTGCAGATTACTTTGAATAAAGTGAATGGCTGGTGTACGTCTTAAGGTCTGGTCGTTAGCCCTAGAAAGGCGGAACTGGTCGTTTTCACCAAGAAACATACGATACCATTATGTTCGAGGCCCATTTTCTCTGAAACAAGACTCGAAATAAGAAAATCGTTTGAATAATTAGGAGTTGATTGAATAGGAAGCTTAGCTGGGCTCAGAAACTCCAGCTGCAGAGTGGTAGGTTTTCTGCTGCCCTCATGACATTGAAGCACGACCTTCAGCTGCACGTGGGGATTGAAGCCACACCTGCTGATGTGATTATTGAAAATTTCTGTTACCCATGCTCACCTACGCCTCGTTAGTCTGGTGGAGGAATGTGGAGAATCAGACGCCGGAGTTGGCTCTAGAGAGGCTCAAAGCACTGACGTTGGAAAAGGTGTAGGGTGCTCAAGGAAATACCCCTACTACAGCTCTAGGTACACTATTGGGGTTCGAACCACTGCATCTCACAATCATTAGCAAGGCAGTTTTTGACCCTGTTCGCGAAGCAATCAACAGCGACCCAGTTCTCTGGATGAACTCACATAGAACCACGCCGAAGCACCACTTAGGAGATAAGATCGAGGTAAAAATACTATCCAGACAAATATGAGAGGAAAATAAGGATTTTTTGCAGGTAGAGGGTATATCTGGTACACAGATGACTCTAAGACTAAACAGGTAGCGATGTTCATTGTAGGAGAAATGGAATGGGTTTCATTTGATGAACATACAACTAAATACCAGTCGGAGATCATGGTGATATTTGGTAATGCTCAAATCATATCAGAACTGGGTACAATTAATGAGTGGATCACGATCTTCTCCGACAATCGGAGAAATGGAAGAACTGGGCTTAAACAGGATGGTCTGACAGTGGGTTTAGGCACTGGAACAACTGGCGGTAAACAATCACATCTGTCCCTTTTAAGTTCCGGATCACATCGGGATCAGAGGAAATAAGATTGCGTATAGGCTGCCTGTATAGAAGTTGAGAATAGTGCACGCGTTTGAAATCTCAGCCTGTGTTGTGGCAAGGTTGGGGACTGAGTAGCGGATCAACGTAGGGAAACCTAGTTGAATGCACGAGGCTGTCGCCAGTCCATGGCAATGTTGAGTAGATCACCTAATAAACCTGGGCAAAACACCACTCCGACTGATCACCACATACCCGTCATGGATCCGCCTAAGGCCTAAGCAACTAAGCACGGAAATATTAAAACTGACCTGCAAACCAAATGTCGCCTTCGCCTAATTGCACAAAAGCCAACTGTACAGATATAATCGAATCTATTGTATCCCACTGTTCTGCTAGAAAATTGATTAAAAATTTTGATTGAAGAATCGCCATATCTGGTCGTGGTAGACTTCACTCTTTTTGATACTTCAACAATTTGAATTATTTTTCGAGATTCTTTGTTTCTTTCGCGATGGGTGACGCGAGGCTAAGCGGTTTGTTTTCACAAAAAGACTTGTAGAAGACACTTGAATAAGTGACAGCGATTCATTATGTTTTCATCCAAGCAGTAATTTAATTGAAATAAAAAATCTTCTTAATCTTTTTTATGTATTTTCTTTCCTGTCAGGGCACTGCAGTGCCCATTCACCCTGCTGTCGACACCCATGGGCATCCATGCCTTGGAACCTCCCAACCACATCATCATAACTTTTACTGATTTAGACTAACATACATTAGTATATGTAAATCTGAAATAATGTAGCTTTGACAACAGTGGACCCGTAAATTACCCTCTAAATATGCACAAATTCAGAAGATTGTCTATATAACAGTACGATACGAGTATAAATGATATTTTTTGAAAATAAAAAGTTGGAAAAATACTTCAAACTTTTGAAGTCGCATAATCGATAAGGAACTAACATAATTCTTCTAAATTTTAATGTAGGACTCTCATAAGTTCCTCCAAAATCTCACCAGTTCTGTTACAAGGAACATATAGAAGAGTATTTTGACAATCAGTCCAACTGGTCCCATCTTGCTTCATTTCATCAATTTTCTTCAAAATAATATTTAATATCGTATCATCTACATAAGAACATTAACTTTGATTTCTTAAGACATGCTTTTAAATAACAAACTGACATTCTACTATTGTCAAAGTGAAAACGTTGTCAAAATTGGGCTGATGGATAAGAATTTTACGTACGAAATGATAGATATTGAATGACCAAAATGGATAAGGGCAAAACCTATGGCGTGACAAGAGAAATTCTTATTTCCTGTTTGATTTGTCAAATTGTGAGAGAATTTTCACATTAGTTTGATAGAATATTCTCTAGATTTTTCCTTTTCAGCTCACTAACATAAGTGTTATGGCAATAGGAGCTTGTCTAGCTGTAGATCCTAAAAAAGCTGAATTGAAAGGTCATGGGTTCATAATGCTCATTCTATCGGTAATGTTTTTATGTATTTTAGCCGCAGGATCAGTAGGAGCAATCGGAGAACATTATTGCATCCTGCTGCTGGTAAGTTTTAGCATTATTCTGTGATTAAATTGTGTTTTACAAAATAGAAAATTTTCATAAAGAGGTGACAAACTTTCAAGAATTCTTTCGAGTGAACATACAGTCTTTTTGAAAGTTTCGAGACTTTTAATGAAAATATCTTTCCATTTGAATGTTCACTCTTTAAGATTGAAAATTTCATAGAACTCACCTTAGCCTCACCATCCACTGCACTGGCCCCTTGACCGGGTTCGGCCGTATGAGTAGAACGACCAATAGAAAAACGAACTATCGAACGCCGATGATGAGCAGCTAATACTTTATCCATTGTATTCAAAGAATCTATTTTGTTTCCTATTCTACTGTTGGATAGTTCCAAAATACAACAGAATGAAATAAATGTTATGAGTTTTGTCTAACTAATTATACAGCTGTAGACATCGAAAAGATCTATTTATTCATTCCACTTTTTATGTGAATCGCGATCGGATCATTGTTTATCAGGATATATCGAAAAAACTTCGAAAATCAACTTTATGATAAACCAAAAATGTGTTTATTTTCTGATCAGAAAAACTCATACATAATTCTTGATATATTTCAATGAAACAAAAACCGAATTGCATCTTGAATGATTTTTTAACATCTTGAAATATTCTCTGGAAAACTTGTGGCGCTCTGGTTTATCACGATCTGGAAATTGTTCCAAATAGAGTCGAAAGGCTCGAGCACTATTTTTGTTCGATTGAAAAAAGACTTGTATGTATTATGTCTGTATTCACTTGATTTTCATCTTCCCTACTTATTTATTCTCCGTAATAAAGACTCGTAGATAGGTACCTAACCTATTATAATTTCTCGATAATAGTGGCGAATGACATCCATCATAGTTCTACGAAGATTACTCTGAAATTTTCAATGGTACTTATTCCGACACAGAGCTTCCTTCACGATTCAAGAGAATCTTCTATTACATTTCGAGTCTTTTCTAATCCAAAATACAAAATAATGCGAGTTATCCAAAATGAAATAATGACCAAACCAGTTTTTAGGAGAAAAAAAATTAATCACAATCTCAAACAGTCGCTCATTTTACGAATTAACGTCGATGAATTAGGAATGGGAGTTTTGTTTTGAAATTCTTCGATAATTCTTTTTCTTTGGAAAATACAGCGTTTCAAGTGATACTTTTTTTTTGACAATCTTTTGAGATGGTATATTAAAGTGATGCGACAAATTTGCTCGATTTATGGACAGAAAAGTCTTTCTGACAAGACTATAATTGTCTACAATTAATTTGGATGAAAGATAATTATTTTATGCTTCATTGACCAATTCCTATACTTTTTCGATATAATGCATATATATATATATATATATATATATATATATATATATATATATATATATATATATATATATATATATATATATATATATATATATATATATATATATATATATATATATATATATATATATATATATATATATATATATATATATATATATATATATATATATATATATATATATATATATATATATATATATATATATATATATATATATATATATATATATATATATATATATATATATATATATATATATATATTACGTTCAAACATACAGATGTTCCCAAGTGTAACAACGTTCTCATATCTGTTTGTTATTGTTCGTATCTTTCTCGAAGTACGATAGCGGGTTCACCGTTTCGATCCATAGAGGGCGACTCTCGTACGTATGTACGAGATACTTTCTGGAATCGTTAGGGTACCCTGATGTAGCTGGTTAGGAAGCTGACGAGCGATATACGACACTGATGAGCTCCTAATAAGGACGAAACTGCAGTCTGCCGCTTCGTTTCTCGGCATCCAGCTTAGTTGCACTACTTTGGCTCCTAGGGCTGCATCCATAAAATTCCCTTTAGGAATTCACACTTTTGGAAAAAAATACCCAAATTTTGCGATCCGAAACCTACATGACAAATCTGTCCGCATTGGAGCAGCGAATAACGCAAACTCCTAGAATTCTTTCTAATGGGCAAGAGAAAGCGTTACGAATGCCTTCCAAATACAAATATCTTCAGAAATATGTACAGGGTGATCTTCAAAAATATCCAATTATGACCTTTTCATGAAAAACATTGGATTTTCAAATGAATTGTAACTTTTCTGCTATTCCATTCAATACTATTGAATACGGAAATGTAAAATTGCAGTCAACACGGCCATATGGGCACGGATCAGATCGGCTGCGGCCCGTCCCAAGAAACTTTTCCTGAGCATGGCCCACTTATGCAGGTTGACAAGCTTCCGAAAATAATTTTCACTTTTATAAATCATATACACAAATGTCGAATTTAAATAAAAGCACATATTAGGAAATAAATCCATTACTTACAAAAATACATCAGTTATCACTTGTTGTCAGTTGAAGATGAATCACAAGTATTGGCATAATTTTTTTTGAAACAGCTTCAATGAACTAACTTAACGTAACTTTGACTCTGAAATTTAACCCAACCTAACCCTCAGGCGAGTCTCTTCTGCTTGTTTCGAGAAAAAGGGTACTTATATACTTTTTGAACTCATGTCTTGATATTTATGTCAATAAGTAAGTAATAGTCAATTTATTTATCTACCTACACAGGAGGTACGCAAGTGGAAATATTTCCGCTGGATCTAAGTGACCACTTGCGTTCGGATCAACCAATTTGACTGTTTTAGGAACGCACAGGCGTATTCGGTCATATACGGCCAAACTGGTTTCAATATATATATATATATATATATATATATATATATATATATATATATATATATATATATATATATATATATATATATATATATATATATATATATATATATATATATATATATATATATATATATATATATATATATATATATATATATATATATATATATATATATATATATAAATTCTTTTGAGAGGATTTACAATTCAAATGAACGGCTAATCTGTGAAGTGACAGAAATTTTAATAATTCTTTTGTTAATTTTACAGTTCGCTGGTCTGATGGTTGTTGGATTTTTAGTGGGCGGACTTACACATCTAATGGTTTTTTTGACATCAGGGCCACATGTGCCATACCAACAGCTGCACTTATCCCTGAGGGATTATGAAAACATAAAAACGGTTAACAATATATGGGATTCTACGCAAGAGCAAGTAGGTAATATCAGTTTATCAATTGTTTCAAATAGATCACATAATACACACAACCAAATTTATATGGAATCACGATATCTTGAATATAACCTCAGGAATTTTGAAATTTTCGAAGGATCGTTAGAATTGTTCCTTTTTGAGATATTTCAATTGACGAAAGAAATGAATTAAGATTTATTTCAAGAAAGAAACAAATAAAAGAAAGTAAGAGACTTTCCGCATGAAGTAAAAAAATTGAAAATTGTTTTCTCACGTAGGTGTTTTTTTCTCGACCTCAGTAGCTTGTATTACCTTCTCTTGCCCCGATTCAAGCCTGAATCTGAATCCGTCTAGGCATGTTTTGGATTACATTTTCGACCTCCTCTGGGGTGATGTTCTGCCACTCTTCTGTGGTGGCTTGGATGAGCTGTTGTGAGGTTCTTGGATTATCCTGGCAAGATCTAATTTTCCTTTTGGGATTATCACATAAATGTTTAACAGGACTTAGGTCTGAAGAGCAAGCTGGCCAGTTCTGAATAGCGATTCCCTCTGTTTCAATATAATGTCGCGCAAAGTTGATGCGCGGAGGAGCATTATCTTGCATAATAATGAAATTGTCACTGTCGGCACCTTGCCAGAGTCTCATTATGGACCACAGTAATAGGCCCACGTAATTTCTAACCATTACACTCGCAGGAGACGAAATCAAATCTGTTTTGCCTCCCAGCATAATGCCATCCCAACACATCACACTACCCCTTCGGTATTTCGGAATTTGTCTGGCTGCTCGGAGTCTAGCTTGTCTTCGACGACATCTTGAAACCCAAATCCGGCGGTCATCTGATCGAACAACCATTTCGGGTCCCATCCGAAAGAGGAACATTTCAGCAATTCTCAATATTTCAATTTTGGTTTTTGATACACCAATTAAGTCTGTAAGTTTTTGTTTTATGGTTAGCTCTGGAACTCTTAAGGGCCTTCTGCTATATAAACCCCTCGAACGAAATCTGTGACGTATCGTTTCGACTGATACACTGATTCCGGTTGCTTCCAGAAATTGCCTTTAGAGTATGGTGTGCCACGCACTAGGACCTCTTCTTGCAATTTGGCATAAAAAGCGGTCTTGTTCTTCAGAAGTGATCTTCCTACAACTTCTTCGAGGCCTATTTTGCAGAGATTACATCTCCACGTATCGGACGTAGGCTTTTGAAATCATCCCCTGTGATACTCCCACTGTGGCCGCTATATCCCTCTGTGTCACCCTTTCTTCAAATCTCAGTGACGACTAAGTACAATATCCCGAACATGTGGTGATAATTCAACATTTCTTATTATATTATCCAGTTTTTTTACAACAAAAAACTTCATTCTTCACGAGTAGTCAAAGTTCCATGGTTAAAAATAATCACTAAAGGGAAATACCGATTGATTCCATATAAATGTGGTTGTGTGTATATATCTACCTCAAAATAACTCACTTCAACAATATTTTATTTTTCTCTTCTAAAACTAAGCGTTTAAGCGTTTACCACCCCGATTACCTGAGAGAAAGTGATTGTTCCTTTTTTTTCCGAAAATTTTCAAGATCATGAGAGACAAAATAAGAAAATATATCAAATAAATATCTCGTTTCAATTGTCAGTAATGACAGAGAAATACAATTGATAATTATCATTTTCACTTTTTGTTAAAATTTTTCGAATTCATTCGTCATTGTCCTGGATTTTTCAATCCCAAAAATTTTTTTACCACCATAATTGTATGAACAAGGTGGTCAGGTTTCCACGTTTTAGTACTGCATCTATGTGGAATATCGTGAATAAAGAAAAGGGGGTTATCCCGTATTCTTTCTGCGTGCAGAATTCATTCTGCTACCAGATTGAAGGTAGCTTTTTTCGTTTCCGAGATATTTGGAAATTTTGAAAATTTCCAAAATCAGTCAAGTTCCAATATCTAGAATGTTTTTGAAGTGATATAAAAGTGACTTTGACATTCTACAGGCACTTCTTTTCGTAGAATCGAACTACGCGCGGAATGTTTTTGGTCGGTTTTTGAGTTATAATGCAAACTTGCGTCTTTTTGATTTTGTTGAAGACAGTCTTTTCCCTTCTGAAAAATAAATCACAAACGTACTCATTACGTTTTTTATGACGTGTTTTATATGGAAAATCGAAAATATATATATATATATATATATATATATATATATATATATACAACTATGGTGAGAATATAGTACGAAAATTTTAAGCCCATATCGACCTTGACGTTGAATATTAGTATGGCGATGTGGGATTATATTCGATTGAATATCACTATAGAAGTGAACTTCATCAGTCTAAATTATTATTCGAAAAAACTACGGATTTGCCCATATTCAGGGAAATCAATTGCCAAAATCGAGTCAACGTTTGCAAACTCTTAGCTGCAAAAATTAGGATATTCTTATTTTATAAGGTTTATATATTCTTTTTCCTCAATAATACTCGTAGGTACCCTAGTCTTTATTCCAATTTGACTGCTCGAAATCGATGGACAGTTGCACTACCTTCTAGGTTATTTCACAAATTCACTCTCGAATTATCATGAGTGTACAGAACATACTCAAGCAATTTCAATCATACCATTTCAATCCATAAACTTATAGGTCTTAATTTATAATATTCTACATTTATCCATATCAGTGACATATCCTCTAAACCTGAACTCCTCACTATAGACAAGCACAACACCCATAACCTTCAGTGGACTCGAATCGGCAGCCATCCATGTCGCAGCAGAATTCTCTTCCACTAAACTCGTATTATGTCTAAAACCGTAACAGGAGATGAAACATATATTACATTTCTCCATTTTTCTTCCTTCCGAAACCCCTATCCCCATAATCGCGAAAAAGCAAAGATCTGTCAAAAAATTATGTACGCAGTTTCATTTCAGGGTACAGGATTACTGAAGACAATTAAGCTTGAAAATCAATGTATAGTGACAGTCATCTGGTACACTACAAAATGTTAACCTGCAGTGCTTAGATCAGTTCGGATTCGCGGGATAATATTGCATCACGACAGTGCATCGACACACATGGCACAGCAAACAGTTAACTTCTTACCTGACCATAAGACATTCCACATCTGCCCTACTCGTGTGATTATGTGATTAAGCCATGTGTGATATCTGGTTATTCTTCAACTAGAAAAAACATTTAGGTGTTGACGTTTCACGATGAAGGAGATCGTTACGGAAATTCATCACGTTTTTCAGAGCAATCCCAAAGAAAGCTGGCTTCAAATCTTTCATTTAGGGAAGCTTCGGTTGAAATGTGCATTGATGTAGATGTACTTTGAACACAAATAAACCAATTTGCATCGTTCGCCTCGTGTATTTTCTGTATCTCAAAATGTACAGCGTAGCCCTCGTATTACTGTCTATTTTAACCGCTGAAGCTGTGCCTTTTATTCTACAGGTCGCTTCTTCGGTGGTGGCTGAAATTGATAGCTCGATATGCATAATCAATGCGAAGGAATGTACATTCGTCACTATCAATCATCGAACAAGAATTGAATATTCATTCCGGTAAGAAGTCAGTATCGTTCTCCGCTGGCAACAAGTGCTATCGGATTTGCTTGTGTGTGCGTGCATTTGAAAGCTAACCTAATTTTCAGCGCTCATAAGTGTATTTTATCAGCCAGCGGATAACCTAAGGCTGATTTCTTTGTGTGCATACCATCACAAACAAAATAAAATATGAACATTTATATAGTGAATCATGAGTTAGTCACGGATATATATTGAAGTCCTTCTTTCAGTTGCTTTCATCAGTTCGTCATCGAGTAATGTCAAATGACAAATATCAAGTTTTCTGTTCGGAGATCATGGCAATACTTGACTGTGCTCAAAGGCTAGCAGAACTGAGTACAACTAATGAGTGCACCTCGATACGCTCTGACAATCGAGCTGCTCTGAGAGCCTCGGGAGCACACTGGATTAGTGCTAAGGTGATTTAGGTATGCGTTCAGACACTAGAACAACAAACGGTAAACAGCCATATCCATCTGCTCTAGGTTACGGCTCACACCATCAGAGGAAATGAGAATGCAGATAGGCTGTCCAGTCAAAAACTAAGAATGCTCTTATAGTACCAAAGTGCATTGTGAAGATCTCAGCCTGTTTTGTTAAGGCAAGGCTGGGGTACTAGCTACCGGAACAATATAGATACATCTAGTTGAATGCTCGAGGTTGTTGCCAGTTCAAGGCAATGCTGGCTGCATCAACCAGTAAAACCTGGATAAAATTGTCACTTGAATACAGTCGAACTAATGCACGGATCCTGGCACAAATAGTGACGGGACATGGCAAGTTCAGATATCACATGTGCAAGATAGGACTCAGAGTAGTGCAGGTGGTGTGATATTGGGGTCGAAACACCAACTCATTTCATCGTCACATGCCCGGCAAGGATCGCCTTCAGGCGTAACCTACTGGGCGCAGAAATGCCGGAAATGAGTGATCTGTCGTAGATCCTCCTTTGCTCTATGAGAGACTTCTTTGTAGAGATTGAGAAAGGAATATAGTTACAAAAAAGGGAACACAAAGAGCCATAAACCCAGGTGTCGATATCCATGACAGACCTCTTGATAAAATCCCTAATATAAGTTAATTATTTGGTTGTCGTAGTAGGAAATTCCTCATTCTAATGTGAAATGCAGTAACCAACTTCAGAGGTTTTTTATAAACAAAAATAAGGTGTACTTGGTGGGATGATGTTTTATAATTTTCTCATCTTTTAATTTAGTTTTTCGTTTTCTTTTTCGTTGCAAATACAAGAAAACATTTTGGTTTCTTGAAACGATTATGGAAAGATGTTATACTGCTAGTATAGTAGGAGCGGGAGCAGTAATGAAACTGATAGCGTAGAAGAGCCCATACAAAATGTTCTAGCATTACTTCTCTTGCTCACAGTTTTAGATTCTAAAGCCACAAAATATTGTACCCCCAAAAGATTCAAGATATGATACGCAAATTTCTGAACATACTGTCAGAAATCGGTTGCATCAGAGACAAGTATCTTCGATACGACCTTTGAGGCAGCTTCTATATTCATTCGGAAATAGATCTGCATGTTAACCCTGGTAACAATAATACGCAAATGAGAATCAACAGAGATGGATTACAAACCTTTTGAATAATGAAACACGATTCAATTTCTATCCCAATTGAAGTCTAATTTGCATATGGAGAGAACCTAGAAACGGTAATCATCTCCAGCAGTTACGGCTAACGCCTCGGTTGAAGAACTGACCTAATTTTATACAGAACAGTATTTCTAATACATTTCCTCATAATCGAGGTGGTAAAGATAAGACAAGATAATGCTACTCTTCTCCGTGCGATATTTTTCCGAATTCTAGGGGAGGTGGACAATATCAATGTTCATTTTGGTTCATTTCTCAGTCTACCGACCTGATTCCTGTAGAGTTTCTGTGTAACAGCCTAATGAGCAATGTTTAAAGCGAATCTATTAGCGATATGACCAGGAGCTTCACTTGATTTTACAAAGCTCAAAAGAAGAAAGAACTGATGGGCGTACAGGCAGAACTGAATATCCAAATACACAGAAATGTAATTGAGAATTCTATTCTTCATGAGCATAAAATCACCGAAACAATTAAAATACTCAGATAGAACACAACGAAAAGAAGCATTTGAGAACGCTCCGTTCCATAGCCAGTGAGATACAACACCTTATAAAGACTTAAGCAGACAAAGGCAAGAGTATAGTAGTCCTAACTGAAGACCAATACAATATCAAAATGGAAAATTCATTGAAAACATTGAATTACCAACGGATCTTACGAAATCACCCATCAAAAAAGTCGAAGAAGCTTTGGAAGATACAGAGCATCCAGCTCATACAGTATGGCAAAAACTAAGGGTCTTACCAATGAACCCTCAATCACCCAAAACGTATGGACTAATCAAATTACATAAAGAAGAAAAATCGGTTTGGCATGGAAGTAACCTATATTTACACTACTTCGGATAACTTAGTCAAATATTCAAACTATTAATTTATAGAACTCACGAACTTAAGCTAATAACAGACCATTTCAAATTCCAATGACCTTATACAAAAACTCCTTCCTTTATAATTAAAATCAGTCATAACGTTGAGCTCGTTTCCTTTAATGTAAGAAACATGTACCCAAACATTCCAACAGATGAATGTCTACCTTTAGTTTTCACAAAAAACAGCACATTTCCACATATTTCCTTCGAATTTTGCAATTTATTATAAACATGTTTAGATCACAATCATTTTCAGTTTAAAAATAAATTCTTTTAACGAAAATCAGGTCATATACTTTAATGGACAACTTAGAAAACACATCAAAAATGAACAGCGACCTAGTCAAAAAACATCATGCTCTGGTATCGGTACGTTGATGATATTTTGGTTGGTTCATTCCTTTGGAGTTGAAACTAATGACTCCATCAATTTTCGAGACTTAACTATAACAAATATAAACAATATTACGGTAATTGTTTGGTTTGTAAAGAATATCAGGTGGGAAATATTTAATTATCAAACGTGATAGCTATTTCGATATTTCTATCATCATAAGACGTTTACAAATTATGAGTCAAAACTAGGATACAGTTGTACAATTTTCCTTGAAAAATCAGATTTAAATTATAAAAATAGATAAATACTACAAGTTTCTACTATTACAATATAGATAGGTTAGATTAATAATTATTTAAAATTCCAAATATTGGGGAATAACATAATTATGAATGTACCTTTGAATACCTATGTTTATTCCAATAGTAGACATTTGTCGTTTTCTCTCTCCTTATTATTCATGCCTGTTTTTCTATATCTAAAAGAAATTGTACAAGTGTATCTTAGTTTTTTCTATATTATCGAAAGATTCGATAAGAAAAATAGAAAATGTTGTCATACCAAGTAATGCTAAGTTACTGTCTTTCGATGACAAGAATTTGTTTCAAAATATTCCACCGACGGATGCGTATGATAAAATCAAAATTTGTTAACACAAAATAGGACGAACCCACGAATTAAATATGATATTATGGTTTTATTAGATGTTTGCATATCTCAAAATTATTTTTCATTTAACGAGTCTTATTATAAAAGTGATGAGGGACTTATAATAGAAAACCCCTTAAGCCCTCTTTTGGCAGAAATCTTCAAGCATAATATAGAAAAAATTATTCATGAAGACCCGTTTAGTAAACATTTCCGATATTGGTATCGATATGTCGATGACGTTATTTTGTGTTTCACAGGAACAAACAGACAGTTCACTGTATTCGAAAATTTCTTCAACAACCTGCACCCAAATATAAATTTTTTTTTCTGAAATAGAACAGAGCAACTCGATCAATTTCCTAGACTTAACAATAACAAGACCAAATAATAAACACCTGTCGTCAATTTATCATAAACCTTCTCATACAGATATCACAATTCATTATGCATCGGCACAGCATTTAATAGTTTTATACATAGACTCTAAGCACACCAATGTCTAGTGAAAATTATCTCAAAGAATTGAATTAGATAAAACAGATCGCAATAAATAATGGTTATTATCCAGATTTAGTCAGCAACATATTATAAAAGAAAAACAAAAATTACAACATATTTATCCAATCGGTGAACATCTAGACAAGAAATTCAATAGTTTTACATATTTGAATTGTGGAGGCGGTTACTTGATGTAGATCCATGATATAAATGAGATAAAAAACACAAGGTTTAACTCTAATCTACACTTCATTTGAAAAAATTCGACGACGTTTCGCTGACACAGCAGCTTTATCAAGAATGAATAACAAAATGAAGAGAATGGTATTTTAAACAAATCGTAGAACAAGTTGGATGAATAACAGGAAAATCCACACCGAGCCATTGTACAGTTAGTATGAAAGGTAATAAAAACTAATTAAACAAGTTAAGTAGGGGTGAGTAATTCACATCTACCTGTTCATTCAAAAGCTTGTCCGAATGTTTGTATCTATTTATTTCTAATGCTTCTAGGAGATCTAATTTTGAACTTTTGATTTTATATGTAATATGTCAAAGTTTTTATTGAATGAATGGTTTTCTTTTATTAGGTGATTTGAATAATTTGAATCAGATAACAGAACCTGCAAGTACAAATATTAAATCCTTTCTCATCAAACAAAATCTTAATATAACTTTCAAAACTTCTAATAACTTAGGTAAACATATTAAAAATAATAAATCTCGTGTTGAAAAATCAAGTGAATCAGGAATCTATAAACTCAATTGCGGTTCTTGTGATAAAATTTTTATCGGTAGGACCTATAGGAGTTTTGGCATAAGAACATCTGAACATAAACGTAGCTTCGATAAAAATAAATCTGATTCAAATTATTCAAACCACCTAATAAAAGAAAACCATTCATGCAATAAAACTTTGACATATCACATATAAAATCAAAAGTTCAAAATTAGATCTCCTAGAAGCATTAGAAATAAATAGATACAAAAATTCGGACAAGCTTTTGAATGAACAGGTAGATGTGAATTACTCACCCTACTTAACTTGTTTAATTAGTTTTTATTACCTTTCATACTAACTGTACAATGGCTCGGTGTGGATTTTCCTGTTATTCATCCAACTTGTTCTACGATTTGTTTAAAATACCATACTCTTCATTCTGTTTTCATTCTTGATAAAGCTGCTGTGTCAGCGAAACGTCGTCGAATTTTTTCAAATAAAGTGTAGATTAGAGTTGAACCTTGTGTTTTTATCTCAGTTTTACATATATACGCAATATTAGCAATAATGTGAAATCCTTCTTAAAAATCAAATTTGAATATAGCGTTCAAAACATCAACAAATTTAGGTTCATTTATTAGAAATTATAAGTCCCCAATTAATAAAGAAAATAAATCAGGTGTTTATAGATTGGAATGTACAGATTGCAGTTATTTTATATAGGTAGAACTTGAAGAAATTTCAATGTTAGAATCTCAGAACATAAACTCAGTTTCATCAATGGAAAAACCGATTCGAATTATTCTAATCATCCTAGGGAAAATAGTCATTCTTTCAATTCGGAATTTAAAATCCTACACTCTGAGAAAAGAGGTATAAAATTCAACCTTCTGGAAGTAATTGAGATTAACAGATTCAAGTATTCCCCTGAAATTCTTAATGACCAGATAGACATAAATAACTAACCCTTATTGAACTTGTTTCCTTAACACTAGTTCAAATACAGATAACTCTGAATGGATTGCCTCCTATAATCTATAAAAGTATACGTTTGTCAAGATAATTTTGTAGTAATCATTCGCTCTTGACAACGATACTGTGTACCGAAACGCGTCGAGCATTTATTAATATATTTTAGTGAAAATATTTGTTCAATTATATATACAATAAACTTTAATATTCTACAAGTACTTGTTCACGATACTTCTTGGTAATAAACAAAAAATTTTATCATACTGAGGCATTTTACTCGGAATATACTGATATCTGTATATGCTCCTAGACATTTTAAAAATATTTGTTAGATAAGATCTATTTTATGAGAACAAAGTGTTTTCTTGTATACAGAGATAAAATATGCTAATAGGTATTTATTTTCATACTTCCTCAGGGTAAATGTTGTGGAATAACTGGACCACAGGATTGGCTCGCTGCCAATATGAAAATTCCATCAAGTTGTTGTTATGCTTCGAGTGACACCGATGACATTCCTTCTGAACATTGTAGCAATGAAAATGAAAAACGATACTTGTATCAGAAAGGTTGTTTTAAACAAGTAAACAATCAAAGAAAACCTCCTGCTTTCATTTTCAAAACAGACTACATGGAGTTTGAATCTTTAATGAAGCCTCGAAAAAAGAAAAAACGAAATAATTATAAAGAAGCAGTGATTTATGTGATGGTCTTCGATTATCTATCAAAGATAATTTGTATAGTGGCTGCCTTAACTATGGCTTGGCTACTATGGTAAATATATGGGATCCATGTTTTTCAATAAAGAATGGCTTATTATTGCTGCATATTTAATTGAAATGCGTAATTAATAAAAATAAAGCTTTTCAGAAATACCAAACAAAATTAGCATCTCTATAACACACATTCAGAGATGTGACTCATCTAATTTACAAGTAGCTGAAATACAGATACAAGATACAAGATATGTATTTCCATTTTGTATCTAAAATACTTTTTAAAAATTCATTTTGTATCTTGTATTTAAGTATATTTTGTTTTGTATCATAGTATTTCATAAATACTTTTTCTAATAAAATACTTCTAGTAATATATTATCAAATTATCAAGGTATTTATTAACGAAATGGGACTAGATTATATTCTATGGTGTGCTTTTAAAAAATTAAATGTGTGAAACTTAACGTGTCATTATTAGCTCAACAACGTATTAATAGAAGACGACTCTTTTTTTTAATGTCATACATAGGCACTGAATGATTGAACTTGAAGTCGGTTATTTTTCGTGAAGTCAACAAGTAGCTACTGTGAGATTCGAGATCATGAAGATGGAAACGTAAATTTTATTTCATTCTGCTATTTATTGGATTTCTAAAAGAATATGAATAATTCGGTTTTTTAACTCCGCGGGTTTCACGGCAAACTGGACGGTATGATTAAGAGGCCTCATCGAAGAACAATGAGCAATGAAATGTTGGAAGAACTAGTTTTAATTAAATATTTTCCTGAAAAATATAAGATTATGTGATAAGGATATGATTGACAAAGCCTGAAATTTGTTTCGATTCTTCAAGTATCAGCTAATTTTGTATAAATTATATTAATCACTTAAATTAATTGAAACAAAATGTCGATTCCTTTTAAATGTATTTTAATCTTGAGAAGAATTTAGAAGATAATAATTTTGTATCTAGTTTTTCTGATACCATTCTCGAAAGTATTTTGTATTTCTGGTCTGAAACACTTAATTTAAAATATCTTTCATTCTGTATTCCAGATACTTTGTAAAGGGTATTTTTACATATCTGCACACACTAACAAACAAGAGACATTAAAATATATTTGATATTGAAGTTCTCTCGGTCGTTAGGCTGGTTGTATATTTTCGATTGCTATTAGGTAATCCATCACCCCCGAATACATATGTGTATTGGCATATTAATAGATTTGATAAATACTTTCGCTGAATGTTCATCTAATATAAAACTACTGTATGTTGGCTTAAGAAGTCAGAGCAAGCTGCAATTGAAATTTGTAGCAATTGTTCTGGTTCTTTTTGGCATCTTACTTGATTGACTGGCCCAGGAAATAGCTTTTCATGATGTATTATTATTATACAGTGTTGTCCAAAGATAATTCCCCCCATCTTAAGATGGATTGATTTTGGCAGAAGGAACTGAAATACGTCAATTTTTAATTGAAGGAGGACCAATCTCTGAGTTAGTTCGGAGCATGTGAAATCTAGCAGCATCTAAGTCGGAATTGTTGGAAAGGTGGTCGAGTGGCATGTCTTTAGAAAGGTCTATCGATTCTCTATCCAGAGTATTATCTTTATAAATCTAAAGGCAAATTTCTAAATCTTGAAGGCAATTTATTATAAAATTTAAGTGACAAGTATTTAGGTCCATTCTGCGACTTACTCAATCTGAGAAAAGGAATATGAACGTCTGATTTTTGTCTAGTGTCATAATTATGATGATCACTATTAAACTCTAGGGTTTCCAAATGTTTGTATGCATATAAAAGGCACTAAAAAATAAAGGAACAAGGGAGAGTCATAATTCCCAACTGGACAAAAGAGTTCTTACAACATTCTCTATATTTGAGATTGTCAACAATCCTATTTGCACGTCATTGTAATCTGAATATTCTGGAAAATTCGCTACAGTTTCCCCACGCTATTAAACAATACTTCATGTCAGATTCGCAAAGACCATGATAAGCTACCTTCAAAATATGATTAGACATAGAGGTGGCAAGGTTTCTCAAGACAAAGATATTTCTACTGAGCTTCTTGGTCAACTGATCTGAATGAACATCCCAGGTAAGCTTTGTATCCAAGTAAATACACAGAAATTCAACACTTCAGTTTTCAACACCATGTTTCATATACTCAGTCTTGTCGTCATTCACGCGCAACCCATTTCCTGAAAACCACTCCAAGGCCCTCGACTGTGCCGTCCCAAACATCTCCTCCGCTTGCCCAAGGCCGCCACAGCCATCAGAGACAGTAGTGTCATCAGAGCAAATAGTACATACAGACAATTGGCCAGATAACGAGGAAAATCATTAATAAATATTATATATAATAAAGGCCTTATAATTGAACCTCGAGGTACCCCGATGGTAACAGGCTCTCTATCCGACCAACTGCCATTCGTAAACACTACCTGTGACCTCTGTGATGAAAAAGAATGTACAAGTTTCCCACTGTCATCATCAAAACCATAGCGACCCAGCTTCCAGAAAAGATCTGAATGAGAGACACAGTCGAACGCCTTGGAAGAATCTGGAAACAGAGACAGCGAGTACAACCCCTTCTCGAAACAATCAACGGTATTGTTTATAAATTCGATCGTAGCATCAGTGATTTCGCGCTTCTACCTCAAACCATACTGTACTTTGGAAAACAGACTATTGATCTCAATGTACTCCGGAATCTGATTGAACATAATTTTCTCTAAAATTTTTGAAAAAATAGGCACAAGAGAAATCCGCCTGTAATTGGCTTCATCATATACGTCACCTTTCTTGTGTAGAGGAGCTGTATCCGAAATCTTCAGGCATTCAGGAAAAACTCCCTGTGCAATGCATCTGTTTATCAACACTGTGAGTGGGTATATTATGTTATTTATACTTTTTTCAACTAATATTGTAGAAAGATCATAGTAATCTCTTGATTTAGTATTTTTCAAATATCTAATTATTTGTCTCACAATATTGAAGCTTACTTCCCTGAATGAAACCAAATTCAGCGGATCACGAATATCCCTCAGTTCCTGTGTGTACCTATTTGATCCGGAATTGCCTCGCTGCTCTTAACCTCCTCAGGAAATGAGTGTTTATACGATTCAACAAATTCATCATAGAATGCATGAAAAGCATAATTAACACTGATCCGACCATCACGTATGAAGTCCCAGTTCAGGTTCACTAACTTGGAATGAAAATTATTGAAACCCTATTATGTGAGTGGCCTGAACTTGTACCTTTCTGTTGACCTAGCGTACCCTGGAATGTGAAAGTTAACCATCTGTGCCCTGTGATCTGAAAACTCACATTCAAAGAATTCTTCTTTTCCACAAAGAGGAGATAAATTCAGAGAAATATTGTCCAAACAGTTTGGACCCCTAGTTGGTTCATAAAGGAATGGATGGTATCCAAAAGAGTTTAGTAAATTGCACAATGCACCAGCATTCTTATCCGCAATATCATCAAAATGAACATTGAAATCACCACATAAAGCAATTTTAGTAGAAACATTGAGTCTCCTTAAAACCTCCTCAAGAATTTGTGAAAACACATTAAAATCACCACCTGGTGAGTGATTAAAGACATATTAAAACTATGTAAAAATTTTTTAAAAGTACAGCTGAAAGTTCACAATGCAATTCACATGAATATGAGTTAATTTGTTCCAAAACGAGGAAATTGTTGTCTTTACATAAAACAGCAACTCCTCCTTGCCGGAGAGAGGAGCGACCATCTGAAGTAGTTGTGAACCATCCATCAATTGATATTTTATCACAGAGGTAAGATTTTAAAAAGTGTTCACTAAGGTACACAACATAAGGATAGTTACTATTCTTCAAAAATAGTTCCAACGAATCGGTTTTATCACTGAGACCTTGTTTGTTCAAGTGTAGTAAAGAGAAATGTGTTACCTTAGCACTGACTGATGGATCATTGTTCACGTTGGAGTCCTCGTCTTCGATGAAGAAAGGTCCGACAAATACATTTTGTGAACTTAACTTGATTTTAAGTATTGTCAAATTTCATTGGAAAACAAACTTTTGTTGTGTTTGGGCTGTTTGTATGATTGTATTGACTAAGGATTCATAAAGATAAAATTTTTAAATAGAAATCTAAAAGACCTTCCCAAAGATAAGTCAATCAATTCTCTTACCTATAATAAATTTCAGCTTTGGGGCTGCTGAGAGTAGGGGATTTATTTCACATTTATTTCCGAACCAACTCAGAAATTGGTCTCCATCCAATAAAAAATTGACGTGGCTCAGTTTTTTCCGCTACAATCAGTCTTTTTTTCTTAGATGGGGTGGCGAATTTTTGTTGCAATACAAATTTTCGTTGTGTTTGAACTTTCTGTGTGATATAAAATGATTATAAAGATACTATTTTCGAATAGAAAAATAAGAGAGCTTTGGAAAGATGTATCTCTCGACCCACTTTACCTATACTCAATTTCGACTTAAAAGCGGCTGAGGGCAGGGGTTTGATTCTACATGGTACGAACCAATTCTGAAATGGGTCCTCTCCAAATCAAAGGGTATCAGCTTTTACCGCCAAAATCGTTCCATTTTGGCATACACTGTAAAATAATTATTGATTAAGTTGATACAATTTGTATTTATATAACTAGTTCGTATTATTCTATAATGCTGAAACTTTGAAAATGTAGAATGTCTTACCTTCATCTTATAACCTATTTAGATTATTTGTTCCATTCATTTATTCTCATGATATGATCAGTTGCAAAAGTTGGAAGATTTTTCAATGAAGAAAACAATGCTGTTCTAATTTCCACTATATTCGCAAACTTATGACGAGTTTCACCATATCACAGACACAGAAGAGCCTTACACATCGCATTGTTAAAAGCATGTTCTTAGCTCAAAAGGAGGAAACTCCGATCATAGTTGCTTTAAGTACTGGAAAAAATGTAGTAATGGAGACAAAATTAGGTTAAGTTGGATTAAATCTACTATATATTAGTTTCCGGAATTTTTCTGTTCATTCATTTCCAACGCTCCTTTAGATTCAGTTTTAATCAATCATTTTCATTATGTGAAATATAAAAATTATTATAGAAAGTACGATTTTCTTCAAGTTAATGATTTACATAGAGAGAATCTTTTAATTTCTCAAAACTGCGTTAGTGCTCAGATTTTATTACAACAGAAGAGGGCAAGGAATCAAATCAGGTGTTTAAAACCTCTCTTGAGGAAGTTGTAATAAGATTTCTGTATTCTGAGTACAAAGGCAGTTTGGACAAACGAAAATAAGATTTTCACTATGCAAATCATTTACTCGAAGAAAACCATACCTTCAGTAATAATTTTGTTATTTTACATAATGAAAATAATAGCTTAGAATTGAACATTAGGAAAGCATTAGAAACCAATAAACTGACAAATTCCGGAAATTACTTTATAGCCAATCTTCTCAGTTCTTGCAGCAACCCTGTTTGTATTTTCCTCATTTTGTGGTGAGTACATTCACCAAAGTAATTCAACACATGGGCCAAGACGTACCAGGACTATCCGATAAAAATACAATTTTTTCTTTAAAATTCGATTTTTCATCTATATATTATTATTATCAATGATACAATGACTCCAACGCTTCTCCAAAATTTCTATTCCTTTTTCCTGTTGAACGATTTTTGTTTACCCTCAAAATAGGCGTTAACTTCGGAAATAACCTCTTCGTCTGAGCCAAATCTCTTCCGTTGGAGCATATTCTTCAAATCAGCAGAGCCAGTAATGGCTGGGTGTCAGATCTGGTGAATATGGTGGGTGTAGCAACAACTTTTTCAATGGTTTCCACCGACTTGTGGATTGGTACATCGTCATGATGAAACAATATTCTTTTCTGGACAATATTAGGTCGTTTGCGATTAATTTCGTCATTCAATCGGTCAGGTAAGGCTATACAATAATAACTGCTGGTCGTCTAGCCTTTATTCAAATATTTGATGAACAATATTTCATGCGCATCCCAAAATACAGACGCCATAATCTTGTCAGCTGATTGTGGTATTTTTGATGCTTTGGGCCGCTTGCGCCCTCTGCTCTCGACTCAGCAGATGCTCTTTTCATCTCTGGCGTGTAGTGCTGGATCCATGTTTTATCCATGATCACATATCGACTTTTCTCTTTTTATCGCGCTCCAAATGACGCTCAGATTCCTCATTTCGTTGTCGTTTTTGTTTCATGGTGAGCACACGGTATCTTTAGGATTTCAGCTAACTCCTGTAATTTCACTTTGCGATCACCCGTAACAGTTTTGTACACTTTTCTGATATTTTCTTACGTAATCACCTTTTTTGGCTATCCAGTGCGTTCTTCGGTGGTAGTACGAGAACGTTTAAAATCCACATACCATTGGGAAATGTTTGTTTCCGACAACGAATTGTCCCGGTGACAGTTTTCGACCAACTCCTGAGCTTTTCTTTTTCTTAATTGAAAATTTCTTAAGTTTAATCAGTTAATGACATAGTAAACAGACTAGTAATTTAGATGTAAATCGAAACACGATTGGAGGAAGTCTTAATTATAATCTTCGAAAAATGAGAAAAAATGGATGAACGTAATCTTTCATATTAATCGGGAGAAGAGATAAAAAAACCTACAAGAGAAAACCCTGATTTGCCCGTTGGTGTACAGCAAAAACAGATATTCTGTGACTCACTATTGAACAAAAAGTATAATCAAAATTTTTGTGTTCCTTCCAACCAGATCTTCGATCGGTAGTGGAATGCCAACAATCATTCCCAAAATAAGATTGACTAGCTCGAAATATTCAGGTCAAAAATCTAGATTGAAAAATACATAACCATAACGAGAAATTTTTCAAAATCTGGTAGCGATATAAAATAGCAACGCTTATTTTTGATGGGGTGAATTAGGTGAGAAACCAAAATTTAATGGATAGCTGGGTATAAAAAGTATATCGAACTTTCTTCAAACAAGCTTAACGAAAGTAATCACAACTTCAATTGACTTTAATTTCTGTTACATGTGCAGATGACAACCCATGTTATACGAATGGTTACTAGTTTATACTTCAATTCACTACATCCCTATTATACCACAGCTCATATATTCAATCTATGTGCTCACCACGCCCATCATGTTGCAAAGACAGCTACATTTGCATAGAAACATAGTAAATATCAAGAGTACGACAGGAAAAAATTGGATCATAAGCATATATAGCTTATTTTTTGTGTAGCTATTTTTGTAAATTATGACAGGTAATATAAAAATTTTTGCATATAAATCATTTGTTTGCTAAATTTATTCTTCGTGGGATAGCCACTTATTGTACCATCGTGCGAGGACGTGGACAATGAAAATATTCGCCTACGCCTAAGTTACACCACTGTTCCATACGCATTCAGAGCCAAATGTAATCGCGCCGACACCTACCGAATCGATAATGACGATGACGAAAGGACGAAACTATCCCCACAATGCGGGAATCACCTCGCCACATCACAAGAGAATGCGCTACTTGATTTTCTATTATACAGTGACAACTAGCAGCAGGTATATAGAACTAATGATAACACTCCACATGTATATTCAGGAAGTTGTCTATATATTCTCTGGCCATGGTTCATTTTATACATCTAGGTTGCATGACCTCAAATCATAAAGCTCGTATACCAACCACTAGATGGTGTAGTTGCGTACGTTGAAGTTCAGACCAACACGAAATGGCCGTAAAATCATTTGGAACACAAATTTTACAATGATTTTACAACACTATTTGTACTGAAATATCTCTCCTTTCTAAATCCAATGTATATTCAGAATGAAATACTTAGAAATGATTGTCTTGAAATAGATGGTACTGTCTTACAATTCAAGATTTTGAGAATTTTTCATGGAGATTTTCTTACTTAAGCAGTAAAATTTTAATCACTTAAAAACCGTACGATTTCAACAACTTTTTGACGGCATTAAGGATGAAGTCGGCAACTGGTCAAGTCTCTTATGGAAAACTTCTCCCATAGAGTTCAAAGATTTTACTGTAGATGGCAGTACGAACATACCACGAAACGTGTTCTGTACTTCGTGAAAGCTTCAAGTGAACAATTGCCAACCCTTGAATATATTGTCGCTAACAGAAACAGATATCACTAACATATACAATAGAAATCTTCATTCTCGAATGTTATGATTAGTGATGAATTCACATTGAAAATGTAAATGTAGTCACCATATATCTTCATCACCTTCAAGCTGGTGCTCATATAGTATTCTATACCACAGTGAGAATTGTCATATTGATATCTGAACATTATTGGTACCATATTGTTTAATATGTAAATAACTATTTTCATTAGCATAATGATGGAGATCTAGGGTTTTTAAGATTGAAAGTACCTATTACAGACATATTTGAAGGATAGTAACTATTTGTCGTTGAAGGAATATTTTCGAGTTTGAAGATATATAGAACTAAGATAAGAACTATTTATATCTCAATAAAATTGATAAAAAACTATTGACAATGTGGAACTTCATATTTTTCTCGTATTCAATTTGACATCGTAGAACACTTCCTTATGAGACATAGTTAATTTTGATTCTAATGCATTCTCCGACAGATGGAGCAACACCCATAGTTTTCATCGTTTTCAAATTGTGGTATAAATAATTTAACTTAGAATAATAATCGCGGTTCAAAGTTCTGTTTTTGTTTTTTATCCACGAGTACGCTGTACGCAGATAATTTATATTGAATTATATATTTTGATATATATATATATATATATATATATATATATATATATATATATATATATATATATATATATATATATATATATATATATATATATATATATATATATATATATAATATATATATTTATATATATCAAAAAAATGCATAATTCAAGTAGAAAATTATCTGCGTACAGCGTACCTCGTGGATAAAATAAGTGGTTTTTTTCGTTTGAGAATGCAACATAGTGATACTATTCTTTAGAGGCAATAACGATGAATAGAAATTGCCAAATGAACTTTTAACTAAAATAGGCAGAACAAAAAAACTATTGTAAAGATAATTCCCTGAAAATTTCGAATTTGGGTTCGAAAAAGTGATTATATTCAAAGAGACGATTTGCGAATTTTGAATCCATCCGATTTCTGATACCAAAAAAGTCTATGGGTCTTAGCGATGTGAAATTTATTGCACTCGCTGTAATTCAACTTGTGAATACGTGACTTATTATATTTATCTTATTTGTTTTCATCGTTTTTGATGTATTTGCTCAGATTATTGTACTAACAATGTAGGTTAAAATTTTGAATTCCTTTTCTTGAGTTATCGTGAGGATGAATCTCGTTCGGGGCCGTCTTGAGTTTCTTTTTTCTTCGGGATATTTATTGAAACAGGGTTGTACCAATTGTTGAATGCCCAATTTAATTACTTTGCTATTGAATAATGAAATTTTGTGCTCAAACAGTAGTGTGTTGTTTATGTGATGGCTTATGGCAAATAGAGAAATTATTTCATTATTTTTTTCTTTGAAATTGTTAGATTCAAAATATTCTCAACATCAAAATGAGCGAATTTCGTATTATTATTCATTTGTGTTTTTGATTGCAAAGTTTCTATTCGTGTTTGTTGTCCTTTGATAATAAGTCAATGAAAAAATTTCGAAAGTTTGAGGAATGGTACTTTTACGTAAGAAACAGTAGGTTAAAGCTTGTAATTTCGCTTGGAAATTTTGATCAAATAATATAATTCAGGCAGTTGTGAATTGGGGGAATGAGTTTATATTTTTTCTGATTTTTAAATATGAACAGCGGCTGAAATCGCTTCTTCAACTTTGTTTCGGAATTTAGTAATTAGGAAGATGATGCTTTATGATTTCCGATGTTTCAAAAATTCTTCAGTTTTTGTAATGCAATCAGTTTCTTCATGGCACTAACTATGTTTTTTTCATAGTGAACACTAGTATATCATTTTGGCGGATTTTTATTGGGTTGACCAGATTATTTCGAAATCTGGGAGTTCTGGGAGGTAGACAATTACAGAAAATCTTTAATAATTTTGCAGTTTGATGTTTCAATGAAATCTCCGATTACACCTTATCCAAATATCTCTCCCCACTGCTAAAAAAACGAAACTCCAATTGAATCACCCATCCACTTCTTGCGAAGTACTGATTTTAGACGTCATTTAAGAAATGCTCTCACATTTTTCTGTTTAAGTGTTTGTTCAAACTATCTCAAGTTGGACATTCAAAAGATGACTCATTTTTCTCGTACTGATTTTTGAGGTTTGCTTTATTATGTTCAGATTATTTTGTTCTTTCTGAATATTCTGCTTAGTCGGGCGTTCATGTTTAGTAGCGAAAGGAAGAGTCACTGATTACGATGTTTATCAAACACTCCATAAAATATTTTGTGAATTGGAATCTGCTAATTTCTGAAGCGTCATTTATATTCTCGGTCAGCAGCTCGTGCATTACCATTGCAAAATCCATAACAAAACACCATATAGGCGTATTCTCTATATATGCATGAATGGGGCATTTCTAGAATAACAGAGTAGCATTTTTTCTCTAAGCGATTACCTTAGGAATTCTAATGCAATTTCTGTGAATTCTGCCTTGGCAGCAAAAATAGGGCCAGTTTAATGAATAAAAAATAGATTTTTAGCGAATGACTAATGTATTAGAAATTCACAATCTTGTGGATAAGGCGCTTTCCGCACTGAAAAATATCCATAAGAATACAATTGATCAGAATATAATATCAAATGCCTTGTTATATTTTTTATTCATTCTTTATTTCATAGAGCAGTTGCGAAAGTTCTTGATAAATTTCTCAAAAAAAAAACTGAAAATCCGCTCGAAAAACTATAAATTGTTCGTTTGTTTGTTTTTCCTTTAACGTGCTCTATTTCTGCCTTTCGGCTAATGACACGCCAGGGAATTTTGTCACCTCACTAACCCGGGAATTTTGCCGAACCCCTCTGGTGTCGAGGGAAGGGATCTTTAATGTCAAACACATCTCTGTTAGACAGGACCGACGGCTTTACATCTCCTCCGAAAGATGGACACTCAAGTGATTTCCAGAATCCGAAAAATTGCACTGACTTTGTGGGGATTGAACCCAGGTAACTCTGCGTAGCAGACGAGCATCATATCCCATTCGCCACCGAGCCGGCGAACTGTAAATTAACAACATATCTAACATGAGTTCTTCTGTATGACTTGAAAACTGCAGACCATCATATGTTTATTGTTGAATTCATAGATAGTGAAAATGGTGCCATGATTTATTTTCGCACGTGTTAGACCGCTATGAATCATATTTCCGGAGTACAAAAAAAAATTCAGATTATTCATATACAGAGGGTCTATATTATCCGTTTTCTGGTAATATAAAGTTTGGGCTGAGTACGGATCTGCCTTTTGTTGTTCTCTTCGTGAGTTGATTTAGAAAGACAAGTCTAATTAATATGGAAAATTTCATCAATTTTGATCTACGGGTTCTCGATTTGGAAATGATAAAAGATTTGACTAATAATATAAATTTTGAAAACCTGGAAACCTTCATGATTTTCATACACCATTTCTGAAAAGTTCTGTAGCTACTCTATCCATACAGTATGACTCCTTCGTCCGGAAGCACTCGGTATAACAATAAAACGAAAACGTTTCCAAAATCTCACCTATACCCTTATTATATGCATCCACCTTCTATCATAACAATCATAGAAATAACATATTCGGTTGTTATTTTTTCTTTTAGTTTAATATAGTATTTTCAAGTACGAAGAAGTTTTCAGAAATACCGCGAAATGTCGAAAAATTTGTCATTTACTTTCAATTGTAACTCACAATACCTATAAATGTCATGTTTGGTTTATTTTTTGTGTTTTGTTCTTAATAGCCAAGGAAAAAATGCAAAATGAATCGAAATGAAATTGAAAAACTCGAACAATCTTAAAAAATCATAAATTTTGGATTCTACATCATAAATAACGACAGGAATAGCATTTCGGTTGATCTTTGTTGTTGTGTTAATCATAGTCTCGAAAACATTTCAAGGAGAAAATAGTGAAAATGATGAAGTCAGATAAATTCTGACATATTTTGTTAATTCCTTTAGGATTCATTTTGGTGAGTACGTGATTAAAATAACTGAATTGCAAAAACCTAGATATGGTGGAGAAAATCTTTAATTTAGTGAAATTTTTCATGGACGTCTGAATGAGTTATACTGTCATCCAGTTAGATAGTACTGATAGTTCTGAGACGTATGACAGCAAGGGTTGAAAACTCAAAGGTTCAAAACTATAAATCTCGCCATCGCGAGGGAGAAAGTATTTTTCACTTTTTATTTCCAGTTTTGATAGATTCCCGCATACAGCATAAAATTTGTATTTATCCAAATAATTAGTAGTAGATGAAGATGAGGTGACACTAAAGACTAGTCATTATTATCTTAATGCAGTTATAATTTAACGTTATTAATTATTTAAGTCCGATAATTAAAGATAAACACATAATAGTTACTTCGTACAGCAATTATTTGAAAAAAAAAGTAGTTTCACTAAGTCAAAACCGATTAATTATTTCCACGAATGCCATGTCGATGCTAATAGCATCATCGGAAAATGACAGTTTTCTGTGTCGCATTAATTTAGACTTCAATTAAAACATATTTGTGCACAAAAACGAAGGAGCTAAAGAAATTAGTTGAAAGATATAGCGTTTCCTACATAAAGCAATTGTATTCCTTTTTGATCGATAAATATTAATTAGCCAAGTGGCGTATAGACGGAGTCTGTTGAAGCGACGTGGCTTTGGGAAGAAAATCGAGTTATGTGGTTAATCAGGGCCGTAGTAGAAAATTCAGAGTTAACGCAATATATGCGGTTAAGATTTGAAGAAATCCATTTTGCAATTAAATGGAGGGTTCGCTCAGACTTCATCATTCAAGATCGAATAACAGACACAGGAAATAACCTAATTATATTTTTGTTTTATCTAAACTTTTCGAAAATGTTGATACTACCATATGTGGATGGCTACATGTTGCCCTCTTGTGACTATAAGTTTTACAAAATTCTTATTGATAGAAACTATCTTAACGAACTCATTGTTGTCCTTATTATTATCATTAGGTAGATTTTATTGGGAGTGAGGGCTATCTAGAAGCAACATCACATCAAGCTAAACGTTTATTGTAGCAGAAATAACCTTAGACTTTATTCACAAGCTCGATTCTTCTCAGAAAGCTTTATAGCTCAGTGGATGAAAGTTATATTGCCTTTTTCAGCTCCAGTTCGAGAAATCCAAATTTCTTAATACTGATTCACATTTGCATAAGCGAAGTAAAGTTATCAGATCCAATGCCTTCAATGCAGATTTGTTGTCTGTAATAATTCTTATTAACGTCCAGGTCCATCTTTCGAGCAGAAGGTTACCACGTTGATCAATGGCAGATGTTTTCGCCGGTAGAAGTCACTAGCTTGCTACACAAATGGACTGATTTTTGAAAATCCTACCCTGTCGAAAGTTTTGGAGTCGGTTCCTTAATCTGATTCATTGTTTTCAGCTACGAATGATTATCTTGAAAGGCAGCTACAGGTTGATTTTGGTTATTTTTGTGTTAGGCCTCATATTCAGCATTCCATTCGCTGAATTTCAGATTATAGTGCAAGGCACGAAGCTGATCATATCTGGTCTATTTTGGAAACAGTAATGAAATTTGTATGTGACCATTCTTGCAACTCCTCTATAATGAGAATAATGAATCCTTCACTTTCTACATGTGCAAAAACCAAATAAGAAGCCATCTCTCGAGTTCAATCTTAGAACTGAAAAATTAATTGAGCTGGAACAGAAAGACAGTCCCCTTGATTGTTTAGAAATTCGAATGAAAATTTCTGAGCGGTGATGCCTCTTTTTATTTTCAAAGTTCTAGCTCCGAATTTATCAACATGATACTTTCCTCTGATAGCGACAAGATAGTTAGGAACCTTTCTTTGAATAGCCCCCAAGTGATAAGTACGACAAAAGTAGATAGGATGCCAGATGGTTGAAGCACATTCTAACTTGCTCCTTACAAAAGCTCCATAAAGAA
Organism: Cryptolaemus montrouzieri; assembly: GCA_013387265.2. Taxonomy (NCBI): domain Eukaryota; kingdom Metazoa; phylum Arthropoda; class Insecta; order Coleoptera; family Coccinellidae; genus Cryptolaemus; species Cryptolaemus montrouzieri. The sequence continues at coordinate 86,939,554 of JABFTP020000021.1, read as the reverse complement.
GCATCAAAGTAGATGGCGTGGCAAAATACTTTCTGTTGCGAACTATAAATCCCTATAATCACAATGTGAAGAAGAGTAAGGTCATTGGCGTATGTGCCCAAGGTATTGAACTTATCTTCTCCCATGCCTTATGAAAGTGAACCTTAATCTAGATGAAAGTATTGATAAATTATATTATGCTCTGTTCAATTGCAAGAATGGAGAACCTTTATTTTATGGGATATTTATGATCAACGACCTATCAACAATCAAGATCTTCAAAAATCGTGGATCGACGATCATATACAATGAAAAATTTACACATAAATCGAACGCGAGTCATATTCTTGCTTAATTGGCGCACCATGATGGGTGAATTTGTGGGAAGATCATCGATCGCCTCAAATCAAAGATTTACAGCATTGTAATCCATTGAGTTATGCTTTAGGATGCCGAGTATTGGAACAGCAATAAAACTTCATCTGGATAACATGGAGAGCTCGGCTTTGATGGTATGTCTTCTTCCTGCGCGCTGATAATATGTTGATTGCCACAACAGGACCTCTGTTAGAAGAAAGCTGTAAACGAACACAAGGTCGTCCAAAATAATGTTGGCTCGATGCACTCCACAACAGCCTAATGATAGATGGTATACACACCAACTGAACTTACAATCATATCAAATGCTGAAAGCGGGTCACGTAACCCAACTGGAGAAACACTGGAAAAGTTAAGATGAAGATGGTTATATGATCTTGAAATGATGTTATCGTTCAATGATATTGAAGACAAATTTATTTTCTGGAAATAAATTTCAAAATATGAATTCTTTATGATCTGTATGTGTGCTTAGGCCGATCGAAGGCTCAAAAACTGAAAGTCGTACCACTAGTTTCTCTCAAATTCCAATCATACGAAGATAATTTGGCATTAGATTGACAGCTAGGTCTGCTACGGGAAACTGAGGATGATATCACTGCAAGTTGTGGAGCTTCATCATGAACTGGGTTCAACGCATAGGGTTTGTTTATTTTTTTATTTCTTCGATTGAAAGACAGTTATTGAACCAGACAGAAGAACAGTACTATGTAGAAAATACCCGACAAGGAACAGAAGTTCGAAGAGTGTTAACATCGGATCCATCCCTTTTTTATAGATTAGACATATAGTGGATTTAAGTTAGAACCGGAAAGCATTTCTTCACGTGAGAGATATATGGAATTTCATGTACAACGCACCCTAATTTTTTGTATAAATCCAAATCCTGGAGTGTGAAGCCAATTACTATAAAATAGCTGAAGAATGCATTCAATCCAGCAAACCAAATAGTACTCTATGATGCGGTCTTGAGTTTATATATATTTATAAGAAACAACTACACAATGACAAGAAAAACAAACGAGCACATAATTCTACTCTAAACAACGGTGCTTTCGCTAGTTTTCAATTCAATACCATTGATTACGGACCTGCCATTTGCCCAAAAACAAAAGAACACCACGTCGTCTCTGCGTACAGAAAGAGGTTGATTAAGAAAACACTCCACTCGCAGAAAGTTAAGCAAGTCGCAATTAAGATGTTATCATGGCCGACCACGATGCGGCGGTCTGTCAACAATTAACGTAATTTATTATGAAGCAACAATGGTAATGTTGTGATAATGTGATTGGGTGGTCTCTCTCTTAGAATCGTTTGCTAGTCATCGTCATTAGTTAAGTACGTATTGAAAAGTACATCCCGATCGAATTTGCCGATCCCGTGGTACCAGCCCTTTGTTAAGATCGTTATAGAAAAATACCATCAAACTTCGGACATATCATTTGTGAAATAACCATCATTTTGTGTTGAAAGGAAAGTCGAGGCGTAATCGTAACGAATATTGTTAAACTTATCATTTCTGGAGTTTAAGTTGTATGTTTCTTTCGCATAAAATATTATCTAGACATTAAGCAATGTATGTCATCCTTTTCCAGAACTTCAACAGCTAAAAATTCTTCATTCATGTGATAAATCTCAATTTCTTTGAATCGATGGAAATTTTCAAGGCATCTAGGGTAGAAAGGGTTAAGCTCCTTAACGACCAAGTAGACTTAATTACCTACCAATCACCATTATTCAAGTTACTGTGACCTCTACTAGCATTTTATTGATGGTAATTCCTGTATTGTACATGAGTATTCAGTTTTCATTAGCTTGTTGTTGATAATGGACGTATGTCCGAAACCGGTCTAACCAATGTAAAATTTTGTCATTCTTTACATCAATAAATTAGTGATAGTTAAAACATAGTAACTTGTTTTATTTCATTATTCATCATGAATATCAACTATCACGTAGTTCAGGCTTCATCGATCAATAATTTCTACACTCGGAGGCAAAATTAGCGGAACACTCGAAAATTTAACCAAATTCGAAGTTCGATATTTTTCCTAATTCTCAACCGGTTTAGATGATTTGTTCGGCAAGTTATAGATCAACTCTTCTGCTTTGTAGAAATTATAAGAGAAAACAAAAAAATTAAAAAAATTTTATACGGGGGCAAAACTAAAAGTGTTTTTTTTGTCAAAAATTCGTAACACCCTGTGGAATTTCGTGGTCCGAGTTGAAACGTACAATATCATGGTCTGTCAAGACACATCTTCCTACAGTAACGCCCTTCTTGTTTCATGCGTTTATCTCTATTTTTGCAAAATATATTTAATTTCAAGTGGAAAATCACCATTTTGGAGAAATTCCATTGAATCAAGAAATTGTCATTAAAATTCGTCTATCAAATTGGAATTTTCTTATTATCACTCAGGCGTGTCGAAATTGTCGTTTGCGATTTTTATGTTCGAATTGCATTAGATATTGATGACAATTTGGTTAATTTGGTGAAAATTAGGAATTCATAGGAGATAACAGTCGGTAGGTATTAAAATACACAACCGAATTCTGGGACCATTGATAAAACTTTTCATTTACACATGTGCACACCTTTTTTTATCAAATATGAAATACAACACACGTTTTTTTGTATATGACCACATTTGCACTTGTTTAAAGAATGAGAGTTTTCCATTCTTTGATTTGATACAAATTCGATCGGTTGCGGTGTTTTGTGATTCTTTTACTGTTTACGATTCGAAACGGTATTTTTCATTCAGAATGAGAGATTTACCACCAACCTCAGTAGCAAGGGCAGTTACATTGATCGAGGAAGGGCGCACCTACCGCTCAGTCGGTACCATGTTGGGTGTCTCGACGTCGGTTATCCATCGAATCTACCGACGTTACAGGGAAACTGGATTGTACGTGAGGAGGCGAGGACAAGGAAGAAATCGGGCAACCCGCGCTATACATGACCGTTTCATTGTCAATTAAACCATAAGAAATCCTCGTCTTACTGCTGTTCAGGCACGTAACCTTTTACAAGCAGTGGATAACATTAACGAGATAAAAACACAAGATTTAACTTTAATGATGATAATGGATCTACATCAAGTAACGGCCTCCACAATTCAAATGATAACATTAACGTCAGTGTGAGGACAGACAGAAGACGATTAGATGAAGTTGGTCTGAGATCATACGCGCAAGCAAGAGCACCTAGACTCGATAGAGCCCATGGGGTAGCAAGATTGGCGTTTGCTAGGGAGCCGATATTGTGCGAATTTCGTGGATGGTAGAGATAGAATATGGAGGCATCGAGGGGAACGGAAATCTTGGAGCCCCATGTTGTGCCTTTTGCTCCTTACATAAGGGAAAATTTCCTTTTTATGCCCGATAACGCGCGCCCTCATACTGCGCGCATAGTGATAGAATATCTCAATGAAGTTGAGATCACCCGAATGAACTGGCCGTCGCGGTCACCGGATTTAAACCTGATCCTACACGTTTGGGACATTCTTGGAATAAGGGTTCGACAACGGAATCCAGGCAACGTTGAAGAGCTGACATTGGCTTTGGTGCAAGAGTGGGACAACATACCTCAACAGATGATAGACAACATCATTGGGAGTATGCGAAATCGTATGCGCGCTGTAATAAGAGCTCGGGGGGGTCATACTCGCTACTAAAATCAAATGTTTTTTTTGTGGGTCATCATGAACATTTTTCTCAACATGTTCATTTCATTTCACGAGTGTATCGCCAGGATACACACCTGCTCTCAATTTTGGACAGGAATGATAATTATTATAGAGTGTCACACAAAAGAATTCAAAAATAAATGTGCAAAATCAACGATTTTTCCAGTGTACTTCGAGTTCTCCCAGAGCGTGAAATTGGCCAGTGAATTTCAAAAATTTTCATTTCGTTAGATTTCCGCTTCTCTAATTTTGATTTTATTTTTTGGCTAACCTCCGATGTTATGTACCTACGTAAGATTAAAAATAAATTCTTGAAATTTGTGACTTTTCGCTTCAAATTGAATATCTCTTGTAAAAATGGAGATAAATGCATAAAACAAGAAGGGCGTTACTGTAGGAAGATGTGTCTTGACAGACCATGATATTGTACGTTTCAACTCGGACCACCAAATTCCACAGGGTGTTACGAATTTTTGACAAAAAAAACACTTTTAGTTTTGCCCCGTATAAAATTTCTCTCAAATTTTTTTTGTTTTCTCTTTCTATAAAGCAGAAGAGTTGATCTATAGCTTGCCGAAAAAATCATCTAAATCGGTTGAGAATTAGGAAAAATATCGGACTTCGAATTTGGTTAAATTTTCGAGTGTTCCGCTAATTTTGCCTCCGAGTGTAGCTACATACATCTGTAAAGACCTTAGCAACACTACGTGTGGTACAAAATTTTGCCTTTCAACTTTTCCTAAAAACGAATGCAAGCGAAAAGAGCATTCCAGTGAATCTCAAATGAAAACGAAGAGGTTCCAAATTTTCAGTAAAATGGATTGGATAATTTGCGTTCTATAGAGAACAAATTAACTATTCCCAAATTCATAAAAATCACATACTGGGTGATACTTTCAAGGTGTGGCACAAAAATGGAAAAGTATGGCCCTGATTTTCCAAAAAAAAGTATTTCGGTTCTTTGGTTGTCTACTGGCATCGTAACCATGATACAGCGTGCAAATATCGAAGTCTAAACACTATTTTGGAATAAATGATCTCGAGAATTGAAAAGTGCGATAAACTAGCCAGTTATATACATCGAAAGGGCGTCTCATTGGGATTCAACAACTTTGACCCAATTTTACGAAAACCAGGGTGACGAGTTCTGGCTGTAACACCAAAATTGAGAAAAAAGTACGGAGCTGCATCATCCGAAAATTTTCGTCAATTTTCCAGTCAACATCAATGACAAAGATATTGTGTGGAAATTTCAGCGCCCTAGTTCTCTTTCAACGGAAATTATTAGGATACTAAAATTTGAGTGAAATCTATGAATCAGCCTGTATATCACTAATGAAGGCCTCAACAAGAATATGAGATGCAGTTTCGAAAAGTCTTCGTCTCTTCTACTTATAGTTGCAGTATGTCCGTTGCATCCGGGAACACCCTGTATATCTGTTTAATGATTATTTCTTCACTTAATAAAACTAATCCTAATCCTAATGCCTCTACTAAGGAATTATTCATTTTTCTCGTACCCATCAGTGAGTATGATCCAGCATGGCAAACCTATTGCTAATATACATTATGTAAGTTACTGAATATTTCTTACATTTTGAGAGCGTTAATCGTTGTTATTTAAGAAAATCGACCATTACACTTTAATTTTTGCAAAATGAAATTAAGCTGAATTATATAACCTTTCAAATTATGCTCTTGAGATATAAAGAACTTCGGATCGCATTCTGAATGAAAAACTACTTACACACCGGGGAAATGGCCCTTCAGAACGAGCTTTCTTGCAATTCTTCCCGGTTTGCCCCACGTTCTTGTCGTTGATGAAAAGCACCTCGCTTCTTTATTCGTTCAATAAGAAAACCGGGAAACTCAAAGCTAGCGGGGAAAAACGGTCTTGAACAGAAATGAAATTGGAGGAATATTGGATTGCTTCGAATTTAAATATAAAGTGGAACCTGTAATAAAATGGAGGAAAATTCTGCTGAAAATTCAACGTTTGCTTTTCTTTGCATCGCATTGGAGTATTTCCCTCGCTTGGGGAGCTTATTAAGAACGAAATGGCGTCATAAAGGGAATGGTTATTCGACATAAAATGTAGTTTTCTCTTGCAGATGATGGTACTTTGCATTTTTCAATTTCTTGTTAGAGGATAATGTACTTACTGAAGATGGCACAATAGATAGAGAATATATATATTGTTATATACAGACACATATGTATATATTGACATAAATCTATATATATATATATTTATATATATATTTATAGAACCAATCTTCATTTAAATATTTCAAAACAATCGTTAAAATCCGAAGTAATTCCAATCAAAAGAGGCATTTTCAAGGTGATTCTTTAAGTGCTCTTTGGTTTTGTCTTTGCCTTAATCCATTATCTCATGAATTAAATGCTACTAGTTTCGGCTTCAAAATAAAGAGTCTATCAACTGAATTCAAATTAAGTCACTTAATTTATTTAGATGATATTAAATTATATGCCGGAACCATATCACATTTAAGAAGTCTACTTGAGATTACTTTCAACTATTCCAATGATTTTCATATGAAATTTGGGCTTCCAAAATGTAAAAATCTTTCTATTGAAAAGGAAAGATCCTCTGATTATATAAAGATTTCCAATATCGAAATCGAGCCAATGCATCAAGGAGATACATATAAATATCTTGGATTTTGTCAAGAGAAGACAATTAACCATAGCAGCACTAAAGAAAATATTAGAAGTTCATATTACAAAACACTCAGAATTATCATCAAGAGTCATTTAACTAGTAAAATCCTTTTCAGTTTTCAGAGCTATCAACTCCTATGCAGTTCCTATTCTTACATCTTCTTTTGGAGTTATTAAATGGTCTAAAACTGATCTAAATGAATTACAATGTCAAACGAGGAAAATGCTCTGTAAATATCATAAGCACCACCCAAAGTCAGCTGTTCAGAGAGTTACACTACCTAGACATCTTGGAGGTCGTGGATTAACTGATTTGAATAATCTTCATAGTAAACAGATTTTTCATCTACGTTCCCATTTTCATGATAAACAGAGAACGTCTAAATTACATAATATTGTTGTTGCTTCAGATTATAATTTTACACCTCTGAACTTGAAAATGCAAAAGGTAGATTTTGATATATTTGATGATAATTCTGAAAGAGAAAGTTGGATGCAGAAGGAATTATACGGAAAGCACCCTAAAGAATTGAAAAATGATTATATTGATGAAATCGCATCGAATAAATGGTTAGTATCTGGAGAATTGTTTGCTGAAACAGAAGGCTTGGCAATTGCGATCCAGAATCAAGTTGTTTTCACGAGGAATCATAGAAAACACATCATCAAACAAAATATAGATGATTCTTGCCGTAGATGTTTCTGTTCTTCAGAAACAGTTTTTCATATATTATAATCTTGCTCAGTCGTTGCTTCAACAGATTATTTAGAAAGACATAATGCCGTCGCTAATATTATTCATTTTAATCTAGGAATTAAACATGACCTAATTCCCAAAGAAAAAATTTCACAAATATGAACCTGAGATTATTTGTGAAAATGGTAAATATAAATTTCATTTTGATAAAACAATTCTTTGCAACAGAGCTGTAAAACACAATAGACCAGATATTATTCTTAATGATAAACAGAATCAAATAACATATATAATTGATATTGCTATACCCGACACACATAATATACAAAATAAATACAATGAAAAAATTTCTAAATATATGATGCTTGGCGACGAGATTAAAAAATGTGGAAAATGAAGAAAAATTTATTCTACCGATTATTATTTCCACAACAGGTGTTATTCCTAGAAATCTTCACAAAAGTATTGAGATTTTGGGTCTGCAGAAAAATTTGTTTGAACAGTTACAAAAGATAACAGTCATCAAATCTTGTAATATTCTTCGTAGGTTTCTTTCCGAAAAAATAATGAGGTAGAGTCTCTTTAGTTTATACTGCTCAGAATCTCATTTCATATTTTCTTTATTTGTTTATATAAATGTAATATAATTAACTGACAATTTTGTCATATTTATATTCAGAGCAGTATTCTATTCGATCGTTCACCACTTCACACAAAGGAAACTATTAATGAGTAACATTCAGTGTTACTTGATTAAGGTCCGTACACTGGATTTTTCCGGGGAGAAAGCCTCTGACACTACTCGTTGGTACATTGATATCATTGTCTGATGATGCTATAGTATGTATATATTCTGGTAGATTGATATATTCTCATAACATTTAACGTTATCCTAATATATAATTATTCCAGGATATGTTTTGATTATAATCATTGCCTGGCAATGGTATTAAATACCGGGTGGTGGATTTATATTTTTTCATGAAATCAGTTTGATTGCATGAACAGATATGGGCAACTCGTCGGGGTAAAACCCCTATATATATATATATATATATATATATATATATATATATATATATATATATATATATATATATATATATATATATATAAAAACGACATCCCACATTTCAAATAACAGATTGAATGCCATTACTTATTTTCTACAGAATACGTTGTTCACTTTAATTGTTGATGTTGCGTTACATTTCATTTAGAATATGTATTACCAACGTAGCGGAGCACATCCACATCAAGGAAGAATAGTTGTTGAATGACTGAATGGACATGTGGATTGGCATAGGAAATCCAATTGCTAGACCACCACGGTCACCGGATCACAACCCGTTATACTTCTGCGTTTGGGATACATAAAACAACTCCTCTGTAGTGCAAGGAAAACAAACCTATTGCAAGAACTGATAAACAATACCTGCGAAACAATAAGTCATGACAATGTTCATGATATTGTCTTGCAGTCACTTCTTCGACGATGTGAGCTATGCATTCAAGTTGGTAGTGGTCATTTTCAGCAACTCTTCTAATGATTAACATGATTTTATTTATTTATTATTTACTTTGAAACTTTCAGAACTTTGAAACTTAATGTCAATTCAAAATTATTTTTCGAGGTTTTCGATCGGGATAATTATAATTAATATGTATTAATGATCATTACAGAATCGCTCTTGAATCTTCAGTGGTATTCTGTAGCAACTTGTTATGCGTTTCTATAGAAAAATCATAAATATATATCATATCTGCGTAGATGTTTTCCTTGCACTATAGACGAGTTGTTTCATGTATCCCAAACATAGAAGTATAACGGGTTGAGATCGGATGACCGTGGTGGCCAAGCAATTGGATCTCCTATACCAATTCACGTGTTCATTCAGCCATTCAACAACATATCTTCAATATAGTCTATAATGTTCTCCTCATATGGTATGTTGACTTGACGACGTTGTACATGATTTTGGCCCAACTGTTCCTCTGAGTCTTTTATATTTCGATGTAAAATCTGTACGAACAGGCGCATATCTTTGAGGAAATCTTCGATGGTATTCTTCAGTTTCTATCTATAGCAACAACCATAAACAAAGGCCATATCTGCATATTCTTCATTACTCAAGGATTACATTCTCAATTCGAAGAATTTAATCCATCGAGAAGGATATCTTCACATTTACCAATCAAAAGTTACTCAACATTCTTGATAACAATTTTAACATGGTTAGAGATGGTAGCTTCTGTACAGTAGGATTTGTAATTCATTCCGTTTATGGTAACACAACAGAATGACTCTCGTATTATGAGGTTTTTGATTTTAGGACCCGTGAGGATCAAAGTTTCGAAGCGGAATATTTCCGACTATGCTAAGTATGTTTAGTGATTTTACGATGATTAAAATATCAAACGAACAATTTGTCTCAGATATTGTATTGCACATGAATCGACTTCATAAAAAAAAACGTGCATATGAGTGGTACATTCCATTCAGCAGCGGTGAAAGATTTGCCTCGCTCTGGTCGGCCATCAACATCTTCAACTGAAGTTGACATCGATAAATTGAAGAAAATGGTAATTGAAAATCGTCATTTGAGTTCGAGAGAGATAGGCAAAAAACTTTCCCATTTTAAACGATTGTTTGGGCAAGAAACGCGTTTCCGCTAGACTAGTTTCAAAAGACATGAATTTTCTTCAGAAATTGAATCGCACAGAGGTTGCGAAATACATTCTAGAACGAGTCAATTCTGACCCCACATTCATGAACGGCTTTGTAACTGGTGATGAGGCATGGCATATTTATTTTTACATGCAAATCAGTCAGCAAGCATCGGAATAGCCTCTTCAAACTGAACCGAAACCGAAAAAAAACGTCAAAGTCGATCAAAAGTTTTTGATTAACGCGAAGTTGTGCACTTGGAATTCTTGCCAGAAGGTCAGACAGTAAATAAAGAATATTTCCCAGTCAGATTTGTAGAACGAAGACACTTGGATTTTACACCACGATAATGCACAATCTCACAAGGCTATTGTAAATGAATTTTTGACCAAAAACTCAGCGAATACCATCGAGAAACCACTTGATCGGTTCCAGCCGAATCTTCTTTTTCAAAACTCAAATTATTGCTTCGAGATATCCGTTTTGAATCGATAGAAGTATTGAAAGAGAATTCGCGGGGAAAACTGAATTCGATTCCGGAAAAAGCGTTTAAAAATATTTTGATGATTGGATTATCCGTTGGCGTAAATGTATTATTTCGGAAGGGACCTACTTTGAAGGCGATACAATAAATTTGGATGAAAAATGAATATTTTGTGTTTTACTATCTACGTCAACATGAATTCACACGCTTCCTTGCAAATAGATTCCCAACTACAGGTTAATATCAAGTTACGCAAGAGAGAAATTTATACATGGAGGAACAGCTATTTTAATCCGTGATAATATTACCGACTTTGAGAACGTCCAATGGATCACTAACCTGAGTGTGGATAAGGAAATAGAGGTATCATGTGCAATCAGTAATACCAGAAAAATGATAATTTTGACAGTCTACAGGACCTGTTTGGGCGATGCACAGGTATTTCTTCATAAAATTGATCAAATACTCTATGAAATAAGTATGAAATTTAATAAATATGATGTGATACTCTGTGGAGATTTCAACATCAACTTATTGGAAGATAGCCACGTTAAAAATAATTTTGTAGATATACTTTGCACATATGATCTACAGCAAACAATAAACGAACCAACAAGAATTACACAAACAACAAAAACATTAATTGATAATATCTTTACCAACACTCCAACATATAGAAATAACTATAATATAAACTCACTTTTGTCGGATCATATGGCTCAATTCATAACAATGGAGTGTAATAATGTTGCCAATGGAAGAAAATGGATTAGAAAAAGATTTTCACTGATTCTAAAATGCAGCAGTTTTTCAGCAGTCTGGAGGATGTATCTTGGCAGGGTGTATTGGGGCGATCGGATCCAGACGAAGCATACAACTGTTTCTCAGAGATAATGCAAATGTATATGAATCTGATATTTCCAGAGAAGAAGTGCTCAATGACTAGAACAATACATACATGGATAACAACAGGATAAAAATTTCAAGTAACCGAAAAGATCAATGTGGGAAGAAGTACAAGAAGGAATAATATCACAGGACTATTACAAAAGATATTGCAGTATACTGAAGCAGGTTGTGTAACAGGCTAAAATGATAAGTCATAGGAACTATATAACACAGTCTGAAAACAAAACAAAAGCCACATGGAAGTTAGTCAACACTATCACAAACAAAAAGAATAATAATAATGACATTATTTTCAATTCATTTCCCACCAAAATGAAGAAACTGTACTCAACCAATTCAATTCCTATTTTATCAGTTCAAATACAAGCAATAGTGGTATTGAAGCGGACAACAATAACATCAAATCCTGCAACAATAGCATATTTTAAGTCCACTTATAGAGCAAGAAACGTACCAATATATTTTACAATTAAATAATAAAAGTTCAGTTGGAAGTGATAACATACCAGTAAAAGTGCTCAAGAATTGTGCATCAATTATAAAAACTCCACTTACTCACATTATAAACCAGATTCTACAAACAGGAAAGTATCCACAAAGATTAAAAGAAGCAATGGTGAAACCCATCTATAAAAAAGGTAGCAAAGAAAATATTGATAATTATAGGCCAATATCATTGCTTTCCAATGTGAATAAAATATTTGAGCGTATAATTTTGACAAATTAATGCAGTTTTTGAAGCAAACAACATACTTGTGAAACAACAGTTTGGATTTAGACAGGAAGGTCAACATTGAATGCAATATATCAAGCACTTACTTCTATCATCAGGTCACTAAATCAAAATAATACTACAGCGGCCCTCTGTCTGGACCTGTCAAAAGCTTTTGACAGAGTCAACCATGAGAAGTTACTGAATAAGCTGGAGAAATATGGTATAAGAGGGTAGCATTACAGCTCATTGGATCATATCTATCCAAAAGAACCCAAAAGACAATAAGTAGAGGAAAAACGGAAATATAATACGATCTGATTCCAAACAAGTATTAAACGGTGTACCGCAGGGTTCTATATTGGGACCTTTGCTCTACATAATATATACAAATGATCTAGTTCAGACTACCAACAACGATGTCATAATGTTTGCAGATGATGCATCAGTAATATGTGAAGCTGAAAATCAAAATGAATGTATGAAAAGTCTTGAGACTGACATGAAAAATATGAATGAATGGTTCCTTAATAACAACTTGATGCTAAATCTGGAAAAACAAAACTTTTGTTATTCAGGAAAAGAAAGAACAACTTAATTTAAGATTCCAAGACTGTGAAGTTGAGTCAGTTGAAGACCTGTCTTTTCTAGGAGTGAATATTGATCGTAATCTCAACTGGTGTAGTCACGTTGAGAAGATTTCACCAATGATAGCACGCTATGGCTATGCATTGCGGACTATACGGATGATAGGGCTGGATGCTGCTCTGACTGCCTATCACGCCTACGTTCATTCTAGGATAAGATATGGAATCATCTTCTGGGGAAGATCTACAGAAGCGGAGCGAATTTTTCTTTACAAAAAGATGCCTAAGAATCATCTTTGGCATGAATCAATATGAAACGTGCAGGAACATATTCAAGAATTTCAACATCTTAACACTGTATGGTCTATATATCTATGAATCAGTGATGTTCATTTTAAATAACTATAATGATTTCAAAGATCTTCAACTCCAACATTCCTATAATACAAGAGGAAAAAATATTCTTCAAGAGGATGAGCCCAACTATTCATATTTACAAAAAATGTAACTTATAGTTTACTGTCAGTGTGGAATAAGTTTCCAGAAAAATTTAAGTCATTATCAATTAAAGTGCAAAACAAAAACTCAAATATTTTCTTATTGATAAAAGTTACTATAATATAGGAGAGTTCCTACAAGAAAATGATTTCAAGAAATTATTGTGATCTGAATTTTGTGTATTTTCTACATGTTTATTTGTATTTTGACTGAATCTACACCTGTATGGTTTTGATTTATTAAAGTATTATTATTTATTATCGTGGACTTATGCACTATCTCAGCTAGTAGCTGGATATAATTTACCTTTCCCAGATTTAGCAATCAAAGGGAATAGGCTCGATTACAATATACTTGACATAAATTTCCTAACTATCCTACATGTATTAAGAATTACAGCTTTTTGCATTTCTATATAGGTATTCTTATGCAATTCTAACTTCTTAAGGCTATCATGCAAAGTTTTGGGTATTAAACCAGTCGAGGATACGATGACAGGAACGATATCTATTTTGTCGAGGTGCCACATCTGCTTGATCTCAATAGCAAGGTCTGTGTATTTGGACTTTTTCTCCTGGAACTTATTCAGCACGTTGTTATTATTTGGTATGGCGACATCCACCAGCATTGCTGTCTTGGCTCTCTTATCATACACCACTATGTCCGGCCTATTATTCGTCACCATTCTGTCAGTGATAATAGGCCTATCGTAGTACAATCTGATAGAGTCATTTTCCAATACGGGCGCCGGTTGATACTTGTAATATGGCTGGAATGTATTCAGAAGTCCGTACTTGTGTGCAAGTTTCTGATGGATAATGTTGCACACTTGATTATGCCTGTGAAGATAGTCTGTATTGGCCAGTTGTTCGCATCCGGACGTAATATGCTGTATCGTCTCCGATCTTATATGGCATTTTCTGCACCTATCTGTTTGTAATGTTCCGTCCTTCATAATAAATTTTTGTAGTTGTTTGTAGCGATCACTTGGTCTTGGATGGCCATAAGGAATCCTCTGTTTCCGCGAATAATTCTCCTTTCATCAACCATTTGTTGGAGGCTTCTTTGTCGATGTGTGGTTGATTAATCTCATGGTGATGTCGTCCATGCAATTCCTTTCTTGACCATTGCTCTTGTTTTTCAGTATCTAATAGGAATGGTAGATTCAGCAGGTCATCTCTGGTAGCAAGATTTAGAGGTGTATATCCCTTATCAGCCAACGATACCACTCTATGTAGGTCAGAAGTGAGAGCTTTTGCTGAGAAGAATTCTCTGAGATTTCTTATCTGTTCGGTGTGTAAATTGACAACATCTATTAATCCGCGTCCTCCTTCTTTCCGCTTCAAAGTTGTTCGTATCACAGACGATTTTGGATGATGATTGTTGTACTTTGTCAGCATCGTTCGAGTCTGCCTTTGAATATCATCTAGCTCCGTCTTAGTCCATCTGATTATTCCAAATGAGTAAAGCAACACTGGAATGGCGTAGGTGTTAATTGCCTTGACTAGATTCCCCGAGTTCAACATCGATTTCAGCACAGACTTCAGACGCTGACTGTATTCTGAACGAATCTTCTCCTTTGATTGTTTTTGGTCTAACAATCTGGCTTGTTGGTATCCCAAATATTTGTATGTTTCGCCATCTCTCATGCACTGTATAATGTCACCGTTTGGAAGTTGTGTTTCACCATCTATGACTTTCCCTCTTTGAATGTTCAGGGTCTTACATTTTTCAATCCCGAATTTCATATGAACATCTGCCGAGAACTCACTGACAGTTTTCAGCAAATCATCCAATTGCTTCTTGTTCGAAGCATATAATTTGATGTCATCCATATACAGCAGGTGGGAGATTGTATGATAATTCCTTTCTGCTTTTATCCTAAATCCGTATCCAGTTCTATTGAGCATTGAGGACAATGGGTTCATTGCCAAACAGAACCATAGTGGACTCAAAGAGTCTCCTTGAAAAATTCCACGACGTATGGGTATCTCTTCGGTTTTAATTGATTTATTGTTCATGTTGACCTGCAGAGACGTGCGCCAGTGTGTCATTGTTGTCTTCAAGAACTCTACCAGGGCTGGGTGAATTTTGTATATCTGCAATACTTCAACAAGCCAAGAATGGGCGGTACTATCGAATGCTTTCAGATAATCGAGAAAAGCTGAATGAACATTGCGATGCCCTACGTGTGCCTGTTTCATTATCACAGAATCGATGATGAGTTGTTCCTTGCACCCGTGGTGTTTCTTTCTGCATCCTTTCTGCTCCTCTGCTAATATATTGTTGTCGTCAAGGTGTTGGTATATTCGATTGGATATGCATGAAGTAAGTATTTTGTAGAGTGTTGGCAGGCAAGTGATTGGCCTATATTGAGACGGATCCTGTGTTCTATCGCTCTTAGGTAGCATAAATGTTAAGCCTTGCGTTAGGAAAGTGGGTGTTTTCTTGGGATGTTGAAGAACATACGTGAGCTGTTTCGCTAGGGCTCCATGGAGCTTATCAAACTTCTTGTACCAGTAGTTGTGGATATTATCTATACCTGTGGCCTTCCAATTGTTGGTCGCTCCAATTACTGTTGTAATTTCTTCCTCCGTTATTCCATCGAAGTCCATATGTCTGATATCGAGGCGTTCTTTTTCATTCGTGATCCATTCCGCATCGCTATTGTGTTCTTTGGGGTTCGACCATATTGATGACCAATAGTCGGTCAAGCACTGTGCGTCAGGTACTTCTCTGTTATTGTTGGTCGCAGTTTTGTTATTTCCCTTATGAAAATTGGCAGCGTTTTGGAGGAACCTTTGGTTTTGGTGTTTCCTTTCAGTACACTTGACGTATCTTGAAAGCCTCTTTGCTTTTGCTTGGAGTTTCTGTTTCAAAGTGTCCATATACACGTCGATGTGTTGTTTGTGATCAGGGTGTTTTGTGTTCGTACCAATTTTCCTATAAATTTTGCGTATATGTGATTTCAAGCGCCTTGAGGGTTTTCTGTTTCTCAGGAATTCTGTGAGGCGACCGATTTCTGCTCTAATATTATCAATATCCTTCTCCAGTCGTTTTTGCCATGGTGGTTTTCTGACGCTTTTTGGCTCAGCTTGAATCAGAGTTGTGGAGATTTGTTGTTTGTGAAGTCGAAGAACCGCTACTGCTCCACAGTAAATCAAAGTGTGAATCTTCTCCAAGGTGTTCTGGTCGGTATATTCTTCAAACATTGAGTTTACACTTGCTAGGATGATATTGGTGTTCTTGTTCGTCTTGAGTTTGGGCAGTTTAGGTCTTTTAGTTGGGTTACTACCACTGAATTCAGTTATTGCTCTGTTGAGTTCTGATCTTGCTAAATACGTATATTCGTTCTGCTGATTCGGCTCAAGAGGGCGTTCCATGTTAATATTCGTTTCCGTGGCTTCGATGTTATCTGTAACACTTTCATTGACTCCAGCAGGTATACCGTTATGAGTATCATTTTCGCTTCTGAGTTCCATTATGACCTCTTCTCGTAAGCTTTGCAGCGTTTCTGAAGAAAGTAGCCTGTTTTAACGATTGTTCTTCGTTGATCCGAAATTCTCTGCTCGGATATGTGCTGTAATTCAGGATATTTTCTATGAACGCAAGATGTAACGCGTATCTGTATGCTGTCATTTCCGATTCCAAGTTTGTAATCTTGTAATAGGAACGCATAATGAAGGTATTCATTTCTGGAGTCCACTTCATGCGTTTCCTAGGGAGTCCGGCTCTCGTGGTCGTAGGCATAATGGCTTGCGCCGCCGTTGAAACATCAAGAGTCGGTTGAGAGGTGTTGATGATATTTCCCACTCGGTTTTGTGTTGCAGTATCCCTACTCGATATCACGCTGCTTCCGTCGCTAACCGAGGAGACTGTGACTCACTTTCCGAACAAGACCCTCTTCCTAAATCTTGAACGCGACAAGAGGTTATGGTGGTACAATGTCGATTCACCCGTTTATTCCTAAGATTGTACATCATTGGATAGGTTGCATTTTATACCTACTGCCAGGTTCAGCTTGGGTACCTCGGGTTCGCTAAGCCCGTACTCAGAAACAATGTTCCTGAGCCCCTGAGGGCCCTGAGGTATTATTATTATTATTATTATCGTGGACTTATGCACTATCTCAGCTAGTAGCTGGATATAATTTACCTTTCCCAGATTTAGCAATCAAAGGGAATAGGCTCGATTACAATATACTTGACATAAATTTCCTAACTATCCTACATGTATTAAGAATTACAGCTTTTTGCATTTCTATATAGGTATTCTTATGCAATTCTAATTTCTTAAGGCTATCATGCAAAGTTTTGGGTATTAAACCAGTCGAGGACACGATGACAGGAACGATATCTATTTTGTCGAGGTGCCACATCTGCTTGATCTCAATAGCAAGGTCTGTGTATTTGGACTTTTTCTCCTGGAACTTATTCAGCACGTTGTTATTATTTGGTATGGCGACATCCACAAGCATTGCTGTCTTGGCTCTCTTATCATACACCACCATGTCCGGCCTATTATTCGTCACCATTCTGTCAGTGATAATAGGCCTATCGTAGTATAATCTGATAGAGTCATTTTCCAATACGGGCGCCGGTTGATACTTGTAATATGGCTGGAATGTATTCAGAAGTCCGTACTTGTGTGCAAGTTTCTGATGGATAATGTTACACACTTGATTATGCCTGTGAAGATAGTCTGTATTGGCCAGTTGTTCGCATCCGGACGTAATATGCTGTATCGTCTCCGATCTTATATGGCATTTTCTGCACCTATCTGTTTGTAATGTTCCGTCCTTCATAATAAATTTTTGTAGTTGTTTGTAGCGATCACTTGGTCTTGGATGGCCATAAGGAATCCTCTGTTTCCGCGAATAATTCTCCTTTCATCAACCATTTGTTGGAGGCTTCTTTGTCGATGTGTGGTTGATTAATCTCATGGTGATGTCGTCCATGCAATTCCTTTCTTGACCATTGCTCTTGTTTTTCAGTATCTGATAGGAATGGTAGATTCAGCAGGTCATCTCTGGTAGCAAGATTTAGAGGTGTATATCCCTTATCAGCCAACGATACCGCTCTATGTAGGTCAGAAGTGAGAGCTTTTGCTGAGAAGAATTCTCTGAGATTTCTTATCTGTTCGGTGTGTAAATTGACAACATCTATTAATCCGCGTCCTCCTTCTTTCCGCTTCAAAGTTGTTCGTATCACAGACGATTTTGGATGATGATTGTTGTACTTTGTCAGCATCGTTCGGGTCTGCCTTTGAATATCATCTAGCTCCGTCTTAGTCCATCTGATTATTCCAAATGAGTAAAGCAACACTGGAATGGCGTAGGTGTTAATTGCCTTGACTAGATTCCCTGAGTTCAACATCGATTTCAGCACAGACTTCAGACGCTGACTGTATTCTGAACGAATCTTCTCCTTTGATTGTTTTTGGTCTAACAATCTGGCTTGTTGGTATCCCAGATATTTGTATGTTTCGCCATCTCTCATGCACTGTATAATGTCACCGTTTGGAAGTTGTGTTTCACCATCTATGACTTTCCTCTTTGAATGTTCAGGGTCTTACATTTTTCAATCCCGAATTTCATATGAACATCTGCCGAGAACTCACTGACAGTTTTCAGCAAATCATCCAATTGCTTCTTGTTCGAAGCATATAATTTGATGTCATCCATATACAGCAGGTGGGAGATTGTATGATAATTCCTTTCTGCTTTTATCCTAAATCCGTATCCAGTTCTATTGAGCATTGAGGACAATGGGTTCATTGCCAAACAGAACCATAGTGGACTCAAAGAGTCTCCTTGAAAAATTCCACGACGTATGGGTATCTCGTCGGTTTTAATTGATTTATTGTTCATGTTGACCTGCAGAGACGTGCGCCAGTGTGTCATTGTTGTCTTCAAGAACTCTACCAGGGCTGGGTGAATTTTGTATATCTGCAATACTTCAACAAGCCAAGAATGGGCGGTACTATCGAATGCTTTCAGATAATCGAGAAAAGCTGAATGAACATTGCGATGCCCTACGTGTGCCTGTTTCATTATCACAGAATCGATGATGAGTTGTTCCTTGCACCCGTGGTGTTTCTTTCTGCATCCTTTCTGCTCCTCTGCTAATATATTGTTGTCGTCAAGGTGTTGGTATATTCGATTGGATATGCATGAAGTGAGTATTTTGTAGAGTGTTGGCAGGCAAGTGATTGGCCTATATTGAGACGGATCCTGTGTTCTATCGCTCTTAGGTAGCATATATGTTAAGCCTTGCGTTAGGAAAGTGGGTGTTTTCTTGGGATGTTGAAGAACATACGTGAGCTGTTTCGCTAGGGCTCCATGGAGCTTATCAAACTTCTTGTACCAGTAGTTGTGGATATTATCTATACCTGTGGCCTTCCAATTGTTGGTCGCTCCAATTACTGTTGTAATTTCTTCCTCCGTTATTCCATCGAAGTCCATATGTCTGATATCGAGGCGTTCTTTTCATTCGTGATCCATTCCGCATCTCTATTGTGTTCTTTGGGGTTCGACCATATTGATGACCAATAGTCGGTCAAGCACTGTGCGTCAGGTACTTCTCTGTTATTGTTGGTCGCAGTTTTGTTATTTCCCTTATGAAAATTGGCAGCGTTTTGGAGGAACCTTCGGTTTTGGTGTTTCCTTTCAGTACACTTATTATTATTATTATTATTATTATTAGTTGGGTATCCCACTCATAAAATGTGTGTATTAGTGTGTTCAACTACACAACTAGACAAGACGCGAAATTAATCGCAATTAGGTGAGAATTATAGTAGAAAGAAATTTGCGAGTAAATTGGATGTTCTTGTGCCGTTTGCACAAAAAATGTAGTATCGGCAAATGAACTTCGAGTTTCCGACAGTGGTGAAATTATTGTGGGAAAAACTGCTGAAATCTTCCACAGCAAAATTGGTATTATGCGTACTTGTCTCTCAAACTTTGTGTAATCAAAATCAAAATATTTATTTTCAAGATCATAGTATCAGTGGTACATCTGCAAATAAAATAAGGCAAGGATAACAAAGTATATTTGACAGGGATGATGATATACCTTCAAGTAAGTTATTTAAAAAATCATCTAATAGAACAAATAATGATGATGTGATCCGAAACTGATGTGGTAACTCCAAGCCATAATTTCGCAACGACTTACCGATGTAAGATTCTGAGTCAGATCCTATATTTGGAATTTGTGAGGTTGCTCAATATTGAAAAGAAGTTTTCAGCTCATGTCCTCCATGTCGAATTTTATAATGATAGAACATTTTCTGGTTGAAACAAGATGTTCTGAACGTAAAAAAAGATAAAAACATTTATAAACCAATATTTCAGGTTGTTGTAGGAATAATAATCACGTCAATTCGTATGGTCTACAAGGTTGTTTTCAGAACCATCCCGTGTTACACCAACGTCGGCCACTTGCATAGATAACGTATTCGCATATGAACGTCTACATATCATCCGCAAGCAAACACGAAATCTCCATAAACACCTCAAAAAAGTCTGGGGAACACTTACCAATATCTTCAAGATATGAATTTGATGATTCGAATTTATAGAAATCTTCCGGTTTTTGGTAGGATGTATTGTATATAATGTATTCTCAAGAACACAAAATAATATTTGACTTCTCCAAACCACCAATTATAAAAAAAAGTTTGAAATTTGAAAATGACAAAATTTGGTGAACCACAAAAAACATCCTGAACTAATATTTTCGAAACGATATGAAAGCACTTATATTTTTCAGTACCCAGAAGGTCCACCTCTGTTATTAATGACACTTCGGCATCGTCGCGGCAATCTCAATATTAAATTGTCTATTACATTTTGGCCTAAGTCATTCCAAGCCCCCTGAACTGCTAATATAAGCTCCTGTTCATGATGGAAGACGTTTTGACGGCTTTTTAGGGTGTCCCACACATGCTCGATGGGATTCAGATCTGGGGAGCACGATGGCCACGGTAGAAGATCGATATCATTCTCTTCAATAACGTTCAAGACAACTCTTGCACGATGAGGAGGGGCATTATCTTGTTGGAAGAGTGGATTTTGACCCTTTGTTTGGAGATACGATACCACTACAGGTAAAACTCATTTGCGTAAGAATTTTCCGTGAGGTTGTACTGTATAAAAACGAGGTCAGTTCTTCCACCAAGGCGTATACCTCCCCAAAACATCACTGATCCGCCTCCCTGTCTAACAACTTCTCGAGCATGCTGGAGACGGTTTTGCTTTCCAGGTTCCCTCCATATTCGACTTCTTCCCGAATCGGGATAATAACTAAATCTAGATTCATCACTGAAGAGAACTGTGACCAACCTCTCTTGATCCCAGTTTACGTGTTCTTGGCACCAAGCTAAACGAGCAGTGCGATTTCCATGGGTCAGTTGTGGAACTCTTAAAAGACGTCTGGAGTGGAGTTGACCTTCGTGCAGTCGATTTCTCACAGTTTGGTCAGAAATTTGTACATTATAAACTCGTGATAGCTCTTGAGCTAATTGAGATGCTGTGGTAGTACGATCTCTTCTGGCTTGTAAAACAAAAAATCGGTCTTGGGCGACTGTAGTAATCCTGAAACGACCTGTATGGCGTTCTTCTACGCTACCTGTTTAATTGAAACGCGACCATAAACGGTTAATGATACTTGGGCTACTTCCCAGAACCCTGGATACTTCCCGTTGTGAGCTCCCAGCTTGGAGCATGCCAACGGCTCGTAACATCTCTTCTCTAGCAAATGTCGTCTTTCCATGGTCGAATCACTAAACTTGAATCTTTTATTTGTGCTTACAACAGAAACAAAGTGACAACTAACTGATTTCAAACACTGAATACATGAAATGATTATGAAGCAGCGTCGCATCTGATGCATTTTTAGTTTTTCATAAAAAAAAACTGAAATCTGATGCGACACTCTACATAATTTGGTGAGAAATTGATGCAGGTGTTCACTTCTAAAAAAAAATCATCCATATTGATCGTTCTGGATACGATATATCGATATTCAGAAGTGTTATCTAGACTTTTTTGAGGTGTTTATGTCTGATCATCTTTCACAGAAAGTAAATATTCGCAGAACTCCTTCATCAACTAAAACCGAGTATAAAAAGATCAGAATTATGAATAGAGAAAATAGTTACCTATTTAAAGAACGACTGAAGAATACAGATTGGAATTGTTACTTTGAAAATGATGCTATAGGGTCCTATGAATGTTTCCATGAATCGCTCTCTGCTCTTTTCGATGACAGTTTCCCTGAAAAACAAATTAAGGTTGAGGAACGTGGACGTAAAAATGTATGGAAGAGACTTGAAATTGAAAAACTCAAGAACCAAGTTGATGGCGCTCATACAACATACCTAGTGCGGAAAGATGAAGACAGTCTGCACTTATACAAACAGAAGAAGAGAAAGTTGAAAAAATTATCAGATATGAGGATTCCAGAGCTATTAATGAATCAGATAACAAAGTTAAAGAAATTTGGAGAATGATTAATTCAAAAATCAAGCAGATAAATAATAAAAATGACGATAGCTCCTTGTCTCCCGATAAGCTCAACACATACTTCGCAAGCATTGGCGAGAAACTTTCAAATTCGAAAATGACGGCCGATTCGAGCAGTTGTGAATTACTGAAAAAAATAATTAAAGGGCCTACATCAATGTTCCTACTCCCAACAACGCCTTGAAAAATTCTTGAAGTGGTTAGTAGAATGAAAATGACATCAAAATATATCTTTGGATTCCCTGTACAGCTCTTGAAAACAAGCATAGAACATCTTGTAGAGCCTCTGACCTTCCTAGTAAACAGTTGTTTCCAGCAGAGTTATTTCCCAAATGAGCTTAAAGTAGCTAGAGTAGTACCACTACACAAGAAAGGATATATGAATGAATGTGGCAATTATAGGCCTGTTTCCATCTCGCCAACAATCTCTAAAATCTTTGAAACCCTTATTGGGGTTAGATTGGTGAATTACTTGGAAACAAGGTGAAGTGAATGTCAACATGGTTTCAGAGGGAAGAAATCGACCAATACTGCATTAATCGAAATAGTGGAGTTGGTATTCGAAGCATTTGATGAAATGGAAAGGGCAATTTTGACTTGTCTGGATTTGAGCAAGGCATTTGATTTCGTAAATCACATAAAATTATTACTGAAACTAGAATTTCATGGTATGAGAGGACCGATCCTGAATCTTCTGAAATCTTACCTTCAGGATCGATATCAGATGGTCGACTGGAAAGAGCGAGAATCGTCTGAGATCAATGTTACATGTGGGGTCCCCCAAGGATCCATACTGGGACCAGTCCTCTTCATTATATTTATGGACAATCTTGTTTGGAATGTATCATCTGGTGGCACTGAAATATATGCTGACGATACAAGTTTCTCAAATAGAGCGAAAAGTATTCAGGATCTCCAAGTAGAATCCAGGGTTTTTTTAGAAAATGCTAAAGATTGGTTTGAGGCTAACCAACTTTCCTTGATCATCGATAAGACCCAATAATTCATACTAAAATGTTTTCAAAAGTAAAATGAAAAGAGTTTTCATGGAAAATTCATTTTATAGTTTTGATGAGTTCTTGAATCATGTGTTTTGAATGATGTTTCAGTGAAACTGAGTTTACTTCTTTTGAGATTCAATATTTATTTTATAATGTTTCAAATTTCCATGTTGCGTGATTGACTTATACTTATATGTCGTAGATGTCCTATATACAAATTTTCTTCTGCTATTTTACATATTTTATATTTTCCTGAATATATTTAAATTATAGACATACTTTCCATGTTGTAGATGTCTTATACTCGTGCATATTTCATGTAGAATTTTCTCAAATTTAAATTAGCTAATTATCAGTGGACAATACTTGTAAATAGCTAATAGATGGCCAGATTTCTTGCTGGGGTGTTCAGAAAAGGAAGGGTATATTTTACCAATAAAAATTAAAATAAATGAGCCGAAAGTTTCGACAAAAATAAGAGATCTGGGTAAAGAGTAAACCAGTCCAATTTAGGACTTCCTTTAAGGTCGATAAAACAAACTTGTGTATCTGAAAATTGCCTAAAGTCTGGAAAGCAGTGTATACAGATTACCGATGAAGATCGAGTTAATATTTTTAATGACTATTTTACTTTTAAGGACTCGGAGGTTTAACAAGGCAAAGAGAGTATTTATTACGACATTAAAAGAGAAGATACCAAACGAAAAAATTACTGGAACAAAAAGGAATCACGTAGAAAACAATACTCAAAGTACAATATAAAATCATCGAATCAATATTTTTATGTTTCCAAAACATTATTTCTAAATACCTTATCAATATCAGAGCACTCACTTCGAACTACATTGTGCAAAATGAATTTGGTATTCTACAAAAGGATAGAAGAGGTGGCTGACAAAGAAACAGTGATGTTCAGGAAAAGAAAGCAATATTGAAGAGCTCATAGATAAATTTCCCAAAGTAGAATCCCATTACTGCTGTGCTAATACATCGAGAATATGCGTTCACCCAATATGCATCGTTGCATAAAAACAGTTAGGAGAAACAGGGACTACCCCTAGTTTTCCAATGTACAGACAGGTTTTTAAAGATGAAAAATTGTATTTTGATTATCTCAAGAAGGACCAGTGCTTGCTTTGTTTAAGAAAGAAACGTTGAAGAACCACTTCGCTAAACACAATACAAAAAAGTCCGCGAATTAAAATCCGAATGTTAACAGAAAGCCCAGGAAGATCCATCCATCTTGTGGGGAGTTCGATCTACAGAAGGTAATTTGTTTGCCTCTTGAAAATAGTATCAGGTATATCCAAATTTACGTTTTATGATATAACAACCAAATAATGCTTTTCTTTCGTATGGCACGAAGCAATTTGCAATCGTGGATCTTCTGAAATTGCAGCTTGCATAACTGATGTTTCAAAGTACTATATAAGTAGTAGAGTAGATTGCTTATTTAGACGCAGATGGATGTTATGGGCAAAATAAAAATTCTATTGTTGCTTCAATATTATTTCACTCGCTAAGCAACTCTTCAACTATAGAGGAAACTTCTTTGGGCTTCTTCAAGAAATCACAGACAAAGTGAAGGCGATTCAGCCCATAGTGCCATAAGAAGAGCTATATCCGCCGCAGTTAATAATTTTCCTCCTCTGCTTTATCATATTATCTGCTTTGGATGGAGAAATCGGCCTTATACTGGCATTCCAATAACATTTTATAATTTGAAAGATTTAACTATTAGAACAAGCATAATGGTAATGTAAAATGGACTGACATAATGGAAATAATAGTGAAGCAAAACTCCAAACATAAATTATTGTTTTGAAACAGTCACTTAGAAAACGAATACGTTAGCATCAGTTTGAAGCGTTTAGGAGCTCAGATTTGGTACTCGCTAATCTAACCTCTAAAAATTACATACAATAAATTTAGGGGCTTGAAATCGCTTCGTGAAGGAAACACTCCAATATTCCCGAGTATCAGCAGTTCTTTCCTTACCTCATTACCATGATGATTAAGAACCGACCCCTAATAAATCCTGGTTGAGATTCACTGTAAACATTATATTTATCGGTTATTTTTTTGTAAAAATTTGATCAAAAATAAATATTTCTCGTATTTCTTTTGGTTTTGCAATAAATATAATATATACAGGGTGCTTCAACGAAAACTAAACAGAGGCTATATCTACCAAGATATTCATTTCTGATCATGAAATTTTTGTTTCAAGGGGGACATCTTTTGGGGTACAAAACTTGCCTGAAATATCAACCTCCTAAGCGGGGAGTGCAATCTTTGAACATTTTGAATGAGGAAGATGGGTCGACTGATGACTCAAAAGAAAGGTGGTATCTGTGTCTACATCGCCTTGAACGAATTTCTATTTTTAATTGAAAACTGTAAAAGATACAGGGTGAGCAACTGAAAGATAGGGAATACTATTTCCCTGAGACTATTCAAGTTTCAGTGAAGTAAAATGGAACAGATCTATGCTGATCAATGGCAGTCATCATCAAGTAGCATCCTCATCTCGAATTTCAACCCCTAGAGCAGGGGTGACCACCCTTGAAAATTTGGAAGAGGGTAGATGGGTCGAGTGATACCTAGAAAAAAAGGTATTATCTTTGTCTGCATCCCCGTGAACGAATTTTCATTTTTGATTGAAAACTGTAGAAGATACAGAGTGAGCTACTGAAAAATAGAGGAGACTATCTATCACCCTGAGCTATTCAAGTATTAGTGCAAAAAAATGGAACAGTTGAAATTTGAGATGAATGGTGAATGGTGTTTCGGAAGATGACAGTCTTTGATCTGGAATGAATCTGTTCCATTTTTTTGCACTAATACTTGAATAGCTCAGGGTGATAGAAAGTCTCCTCTATTTTTCAGTAGCTCAATTACAAGATACAAGTTTTGTACCCCAAAAGATGTCTCCTTGAAACAAAAATTGATCTGTTTTTGCGTTTTGATCAAGAATGAATATCTTGGTAGATATAGCCTCTGTTTAGTTTTCGTTGAAGCACCCTGTATAATTGACTTTATTAAACAATTCATGAGGACAAGGAAGAAAAAAAATTACAATTCATTTCATTATTACAGGGCGGAGTTCAGAGAGTTGCCATGGGCACACTCTGCTCTTCCACTCAAACCCTGTATGTATTCCTTATGTTTTCATGTTTTACAATATTCTAATTTCAACCTAGAAAAAAATAATACTTAAGTTTCAAGACGTATTTTCGGTTATCCCTTTAGTTCCAATAAAATATTTTCACACGAATCATCACATCTAGTTCATGATTTTTTTAAATTTGGCCATTTAATATATTTTTATATAAAAATTATATTTTTCTGAAACCTAAAGAATATAATTCGATAATTTCATAGTCATAGTTAAAGTAGCCCTTAGCTAAGGCCATTCTAAGCGATCGAAGTTTTGTTTTTTGGCTCTCTTATAAAAATTGTAAAATGTCAGTTACGTCACTTCCTGCGCGGGGAGACGATATATTTGTCTTGAAAAAACCTTTCCTTTAAGGTGTAACATGACTTATCATGACAATTAAAAAAAAGGGAGTTGTCGCCACCTCCTTAATTATTCACGATGGAAGAAATTGCATGCAAAAATTAACTGATTGAAAATAAAAATTAACATCATGCGTCCGCACTTTATATACATTTCATTAAAGCTTCCAAAAGAATTTTGCTTTTTTGTTCATAGCAAATTTTTGAACATTTCATTAAATGAAAAAGTTTCCCAAAAAGTCTATGATTGGAGGATCCTTTTCGATTTTTCGGTGAACTACTTTTCGGTAGGTTATATTCTTTCTTGAATTCAATTTTTGTATAGTATACGTTCTTCGTTCGTCAAGAATTAATGGTCCGAATTGATCGAATAACTTTGAAGTTGAAGTTTGAATTCAATATATCATAGCACTTTAGGTTTCAAATGGTTGAACCAGTTCTGTGTGAACTACCATTCAACCTTCTGTTCTCTAATCGACCATATTCAAGAGTCAAAGCTAAAAATAAACACAATGCCAAGAAGCGAACGGACAAAAACCCAATTTGTTAAAATTGATTTTTGTCGAAAAATGACCATTTTAATAATGATTTATTGTGGGACAGCGTTTTGAGGAATCTTCCCGAATACATGGACCGTTCAGCGGATATTGCCACTTTTATTTACCAATGAACTCTGGTTATTTCGGTTGATGAAAACACGGACAAGTGTGAGTCGGAGTCGGGCGAAAATGATCCGAACAAACTTTTATGTTGTCATTTTGTTGGAGGATTATTTGTAATTGTTTGATTACTAGCTCTCCCGACAGATGTTCAATCCAAATCTCAAGAAATTTCAGGATCCGCGAAGTTTTTGAGGATTCTTACTAATAATGAAGCCAGCAAAACAAAACATATACAACATTCTAATTCAGTTATGATTCAGAGTGAATACGAAAATTTCGATTTTTAAAATTTGTTATATTTCTGCGACTTTCATTTGCAACTGTCTCGAATTTCATGAAATCTGAAAATCTAAATAAGTCGTTCCTATCGTAGTGTAATCATAATGATTGTTGCAGTTTGTCTGAATTTCTCGATTCATTTTGTGATTTTACCAATATCTTATTCACCAAAGCTTTTCAAATATCATTACTTTCAAAACAGTTAACATTGTTTATTAGAACAAAAAATGAGTAGACTATTTGTAATGTTTGTGCGAAGCCTGGTCTCTGTCAAAAAATGTTTCATTCACTTAACAAACCAAAACGCAAGTCTGCAAAACTGAGTCCGACAACTTTCATGGCGTACGGCATATGCATAACCATCATTGGTGTGAAGCGACAAGAGGATGCGTTGTAGTAAGCAGAATTACAAACTTGAGGGACCATTTGAAGTCATAGTAATCACCTCAGAAGATCGAAGCCAGCGACGAGTTGGCGAGACATTGATCACGAATGTAGAAAAAGATCATCTGAATCACAGAACAGACCCTAATGAGAAGTATAAACTCAGTGATCCGACATAGGAAACAATATGGCCGTCTCTGCATAGAAACTAGCGCTACACGTGCCATTATGGGAAACTAAACCGAAAGGCGCCGTTTTTGAATTCTAGATTTCCCACGATCGAATTTAACTTGACTGAAATGGGGTATATGAACTAGTCCAATCGATGCAGATCATTTCTGCCTCAATTAGAATGTTCAAAAATTCAGAAAATAATAAGTATTTTTTCACAATAACACTTTTATTTCAAAATAACAAAAATCTCTTAAACCATATATACAGAAAACATTTCCAAAAATAAAATAAATTCTTAACACATGTAAATCAAAAATATAAATCACATAAAACAGAAAACAGGTACATTCTAATATTCAAAATAAAAAAGAAATTCTGAAATATTTTTGTCAGCCATAATATTGGTCCTCCATTGCTACCAGTGGTCCCCCGTTGGGGGGTAAACTGCCTTCACTGTCATCTTCATGGCAGTTACCCCATACTGCTTCTGAAAATGGAAAAAACCCAGTAATAATTGTCTCAAGAAGTTTTCATTTAAAAGAATTTGACATCACTCAAAATTGTTGAATATGGTAAGAATAGACAATTTCATTACTAATCTTGGAAACTAGGGTTGCATTAATACTAATATGATGTGTTCAATTGATAGGTTCATCGTAAAAATATAAACCAAATATATAAGGTTCCGCCCGCAGAACCTTATGTGTAAGCTGGTGTAAAAAGCCCATTGTAACAAAAAAAAAACAATATATACTCTGAGTAAAAAGAACTCAGAAAATGGAATTAATAATAACAATGTGTATATCACAAAATAAACATGAATTATAGATAACAAAAAGGAATGTAGGGTGTAAAGGACCCAAAAAATTCAATTATTTGGTTAGAGATCAATTTCTTTCCCCATTAGTGTAAAAGGTGCATGGAAGAAAATTAATAATATCACAGACTAGAAGACATGTTTGTAAATTATAAAAAGGTATAAAAGCCCAGACAAAACAACATGTATAGTACCACCAACTGTATAAGATCGATGGTAAATAAATAACACGCACATAGTAGGGTGAGGATAACCCGCTCTTTAAAATCACAATAAACGCCTATAATTGAACCCATCAAAGATTGCTGTCCTACTTGTTTCTGAACCTTTTGGATTTGCTTTCAGTCCCAGAAGTAACAGTTTCCTTCTTTTATCCTTAATGAATTTAAAAATTAGAAGACGAGTAGCCCTTTCATGTTTCACCGACAGAAATCGAATTGAGAAAAATGAGACTTGTAAATATCTTTGAATCTGAAAGCAAGATTTTTCTGATGGCCCTGAGTATTCAGGAAAAAGTAAAGTTTATTGTGAATGTCTTCTAAGAATTGAGAAACTTTTACTGAAGGATACGTTAACTTAGACTTATCATCACAAAATTCCTTGAATGTTATAAAAGTGTGTTGTTGTTGGGGCACTTCGCCCCCTAACGAAGTCATCCTGACAAATTCGAAAGTTCAGAACCTCGAGAAAATTTATATAATTCAAATTAACTTTTCTTTTCAGAGCTCGAAAAAAGGCTTCCTCGGCTACTTTTATTTCCTCGCCATTCACAGGGGTCCTCTTGTATGGTATACTCCTTTCCCGCCGCACGCCTAAGGGGTGAACCTCAAAATTAAGAAGAAAACCGATAAGAATTAGATATAATCCAATTTAGTTACCGTAGAATCAAACAAAGCTCAAGCTGCATAAAATATCGGCTAAAACTTCACAAATTCAATTTACTTACCATCAATTTTCGAGAAAATTACTAAACTGGTGTCCAAGACACCAGCAACGGAAAAACCTGAAAAGAAAATGATTTTGGAAGCACAAACCGCAAAAATAAAAGGGTTTAGCGGGAAACTGAAAATTTTGACATTGACAGCCATTTGACAATATATTTATTGGCGATTGAAGTTTGATCGACAGAGTTTGACACTTGACGTGGTTAAATTAGTGCCATCTATATATATTATGGGAGTACTAGATCGATAGGTGAGGGGCTGTTGAATGTTTTGGTTGGTAAGTCGACCTTCTTATTAGGGTCTGTTCTGTGATCTGAATCATACATCGTGCTTTCTTGTAGTTCGAGCGGTGGGAGCGATGTGAGTTGTCTGGGATGCGCGCGATGTAAGAGCGGCGCGTGAGGTTCATGCTAAATGCGTGCTTGCGTGCGTGCTTGCGTGCTTGCCTGCTGCGTGCATGCGTGCTTGTGTACGTGCTTGCGTACTTGCCTGCTTCATGCGTACGTGCCTGTGAGCGTGCTTGAGTGCGTGCTTGTTTGCTTGCATGCGTGAATGATTGCGTTCGTGCGCACGTATGTTCAGTACGTGCGGTGGATGCAGTGCGTATAACAAGGGCGGTGCGTTCCTTGCGTGCAGTGCTGACTGTGCTGTCCGTGCGGTCATAGTAATCACTTCAAAAGGTCGAAGCCAGCTAGGACGCTTCCATGATCAAGTGAAAGAATAGCTCACGATATTTATGCCACATTTTCAGCACTGGATATAAAATTGACTTTTGTTTGTTAGAAGATGATGTTGAATAATTGAGACGATTTGTATTTCTGTTTATTTTTTATGGAACGTTGAAGGATTTACATCAATACAAATTTTGTTTCGTTTCGAGTTGACCACTTTTTAGGAGAAATCAACCACGCAAGACTAGGTGCAACCCCTCTAGAGGTGTTTTGAGAACGAAGCACTATCAGGGTTTGCCGTGTTAACGATCTGAAATATATATCTAATATTGAATTGACAATTATTTCCATTTTCTTATAATTTTTTCATGAGGTTTGTTTATTAGATGAATGTTTTGTTGTAGTGGACGATAAATCGTCACCATGAATCAGACAAAATGCATCATCATTGTGACTTATGTTAGAAGCATCTACCACTGTTAGGAGTCTGCGCCTACAGAACTGTCCCTATTGAATTCGTTGTAGAGTAGAAACCCCTGTTTCAATCTTTTTCGACAAAATTTTACTTCTGTGCATAGGAGTATGGTGATGGCAAAAAAGGTTTTGTGTATGTCTGGTGTGTGTGCGTGCTGTGGTGCCTTAGTTTGGTGAATGCTGAGCTTAAGGTATTCGAGAAGATTCATGAAAGGTGAACTGAAACACATTCTATTACTATAACCGAAAGTTGTTGTCGTTTTTTTTAGAGCCACTGCAGGCTGACGAACACATATGGATAATCCGCCTAACTGATGAAGAAGAATGCATACTC
Source organism: Cryptolaemus montrouzieri (assembly GCA_013387265.2). Lineage (NCBI taxonomy): Eukaryota > Metazoa > Arthropoda > Insecta > Coleoptera > Coccinellidae > Cryptolaemus > Cryptolaemus montrouzieri. Next base: position 86,907,477 of record JABFTP020000021.1, on the reverse strand, counting down.
TGCTTGGGCGCCAAAGCACACCGTTAAATAATGCCCATCAGTGGATTTTGTTTGTTACAATGTGTATGTGTGTGTGTGTGTGTGTATATTTGTGTGTGTATGTGGGTGTTTTTGTGTGTGTGCGTTGCGTGCTATGCGTGTGCGTTGCGTGCATTGGGTGCGTTAAGTGTGAGTTGCCTGCATTGCGTATGAGTTGCATGCGTGGAGTTTGCGTTTTATGATTCTTTCATGTGCATTGCATATACGTTACGTGTGCTAGATAACTTTTTCGTCGTACAGAACGATGAATCGTTACTGTGAATCAGAAAAAATGCATCGTCATTGTGAATCATATTAGATAGTCCGATATTTGCTGCCTGCAGAACGGTATTCAATAAATTCGTGAAGTAAAAACCGTGTTTCAATCCTTATTGACAGAATGTTCCTTCCGTGCATAAGAATAAGTTGACGGCAAAAAAGATTTAGTGTAGGAGTGTTGGCTGTACTGGCTGTGCGGTGTGGACGGTGAGCACGGTGCGTGCCGTCATAGTAATCACTTCAGAAGATGGATTCTAGGTAGGACGAGTAGGCGAGAATTTCGCAAAAATTCATCTCATTCGATGGTCGAGTCATTGAATGGGTAACGACATTTGTGCCAGTTTTTCTGGCATTTGCACTGGATGTATGGCATGAGGATTTTCATTAGTACAAAAGGGTAAATTGTGTAGATTCGCAATGTCATATCTTCGAAAGCCTGCTTCATCACAATAGATGACCTAAGTCGAAAAGACAGCATTTAGTTGTTGTTGATCTAAATAGGATTTTGAAAAATGCCACAGCTGGGAAGTTATTTAGAGAAAGTGCTTTATTTTTCGAGTAAGATGTTTTGAATTTGGGAGGCTTTACGAAGAATTTTACTTAATAATTGCGATTCGTAACGCGTTTCACTACACCGTAGCTTCTTCAGACGAATGATTATGCAGAAAACAAATGTGATAAGATGAAAAAATTTCTACCTTAAAATTTTATGAATGGTACTTCTAGTCCAGACGTATTTAATTGAGTTGATAACCATCGGTAGCTGGTAGAAGGTTCCTCAGCAACCACTTCTAGAATATTTTCTTCCTTATCAAGAGTATGGATAGTCCTCAAACGACTTGAATTGCTTGCTCTTTTCTCAAATGTACCTGACATATTATAAAATACATCGAATAATCCTCCAATAACCTATACAATGGACAACATCTAACCTACCCATTTCTCTAACTTGGCAATCTACATTCACAAAAGTCTGTGAATCAGGTATCCTTCTGTTTGGAAATCTCTCTAAGTAAAATAGACGTGAAGCCTTACCAGATTCTAGACCAACATTGGATGCATATATGCATACTCTCGTCGATCCTATAACAGGTTTTGACGGTTAGACAATGAATTTTTAAATTCTCCAGACTTTGTTCCAAAAACTAACGCACAATGTCAATATTTCAAATTTCGCTTATGGAAGACAACCAATTATCAACACATGACCTTGTTTCGGATATGTCCGGACATAAGCCAACAAAATTTGATGTGTTTTCATGGCACTCATGTTTGTCTCATACCAAATAAAATGAAAGAATTATTGAAATTGAGATTTTTCTAGAAACCACATATTTATAACTGTAGGTGTTGATCAATTTTGCAAGTAACGTTTGTCTTTTTTGAACATTTCGATTTTCTGTCATAATGCAACATGAAATTTGACCCAGGCAGAATGTGCTGAAGCAGAGGTGTTAGATTAGATTAGATCTAGGTTGGACTTATACATGAATAGGTCAACGGCACAGTTTCAGGAAGACTGGTGATCATGAAAGGAGACTTGGCAAGGACTATCTCGAGCAGCAACAGCGATCCATGATCTCTATTTAAGAATTTCCTCGTTAGGACAAAGGATCACTACTATTAGGCATCTTCAAATGCAGCTTCGACAGAAAAGTAGAGTGTAAATTACCACTGAAACGATCAGAGAATTTGGTTTAAGGCTTTGTGCCCCAGATCAGTGAAGATGTCAATTGCTGACAGGGAGAGAGTTTTGTTCACAAATGAGTCAAGATTTGAATTTGGGAGGCTTTTACTTGGTAGAAACCCATTATCAATAATAAAAACAAGTAATGTTTTTTGAGAAATTTTACTGAATAATTGTGATTCGTAACGCATTTCACTACACCATAGCTTCTTCTTCAGACGCATGAATCTACATTCATTCGTCTGAAGAAGTAGGTAAAAGCCTTCCAAATTCAAATGTTAAAGAAAGCTGATACTGGCTTTTTGGCTTTATGGTATTTCAAAATACTACTAAGATGTGCAGTTCATACTCAGAATATATGGTTCTAATCAATGTGCTTAAGGAACAGATTGACTCCCAATTACACGACAACACAACAACAATGGACCAGCAAGCAGAGCAATCGAGAAAGTTCAACGCATATGGATCAAAGAGGATATGAAGATCCAGTATAACAAGAGGGGCGTTGCCAACATATATTTGAAGGTAATGCATACAGAATTATTGTTTAGATTGCACCCTGTAGAGTTTGATATTTTAGACTCTGAATCCAGATACGATGTCAAAATTTTTATTCATAAAAAGTTTCAGCAACAACAGAAAAGATTAAATTCACTTAAACTCAAAATTTCTCCACCAAAACCTTCCACTGATAAATTTTTAGACCATAAATTGTTTGACAGATTTACTAATTCAAATGATACCGATTTTTCACAACCCCAAAAAGATCTGTTAGAAAAAGGATTCAAACATAATTTACATCCAAAACATACTTAAACTAATTTTGAACAGTTAGGTATTGACTCCGCAATTATTCTCAAAAACTCCAAATATAATATATTAACCAAAAATCATCAAAGAAGACTTTTCGAAATTATCACCTCATTGCAATTCCGATTATAAAATGAAAAGTACAATTCGTGAAAATAGTACCAAGGACGGGTATAGTATTTACTAAAGCAGATGAAGGTACCACCTGCCACGATTAGTAAAACCGATTATATTTCAAAAACTGAAGAATTCTTAACAGCCGGAAACTATATAACATCAACTAAGGATCTTACAGCTTAATTTCAGAAATAAGTCGAAAACGTAATTTCGACAGCAAAATCAATAATTACAGACCACGAAATATATAAATTTATCCATACCAATTCACACTCCCCCGAATTATATTTGTTGATAAAACTGCTTAAACCTAATTACCCTATTAGACCATTTGTTTCTTATGTAACGGCACCTTCTTTCGAACTTTCAAAATTCCTTAAGGACTTGCTAATAAAACATTGCAATTTTAAATCTGAATTTTCGGTCAAAAATACATACGAACTAATTGCCAATATCAAAGATACCATTATACCACCTAATTCCAAACTCATTTCTTTCAACGTTGAAAATCTATTTCCCAACATTCCTCCGAAAGACACGTACTACTTACTTAAACAATTATTAGAAAAGAATCATGTCAATACGATCATTAAATCAGATATTCTTTCATTATTACAAATTTGTTTACATCAAAATTATTTTCATTTCAATAACAAATATTATACTAGTGAAGACGGCTTGATTATGGGCAATCCATTAAGTCCTTTGTTAGCAGAAATATTCATGAATAATTTAGAGAAATTAATTCATAACCACTCACTTAGTAAATTTTGTTTATACTGGTATCCCTATGTAGACGATATCATTATTGACTTCACAGGAACAGATAAACAGTTGAAAATTTTCAAAAATTATATAAACTCATTACATCCAAATATTGAATTCACAACCGAAATAGAAAGCAGTGATTCAATAAATTACTTAGACGTAACATACAGAGATTATAATACATAACTTGTCGTGTCATCCGTATCAACATAAAATGTCAGCATTCAACAATTTTATTGATTAACATCCCGTTATCACCAGAAAATTTCAACAAACAATTAAATTTAATTAAACAAATAGCTAAAAATAATGATTATAATCCCAGAATAATAAATGATATTTTGAATAAAAACAAAGTAGAATCGCATTGAATGAAGTTTACCATGTCGATAAATTGAAACAAAAATTCAACACCTTAACCTACGTTGGTATTACAAGTGACAATCTGAAATTATTCTTGGGTAAAAATAATTTCAATATAGCTTTCAAACTAACAATAGCTTAGGCAAATATATAAAAAACAATAAAACCAAATCCGATAAAAATAATGAATCAGGTGTTTATAGATTGAATTCCAATGACTGTAAAAATGTCTACATTGGTAGAACATATAGAAATTTCAATATTAGAATATCGGAACATTAACGCTGTTTTTCAAATAAAAATCAGATACAAATTACAAGAATCGTCTCCTAGAAAATAATCACTATTTCGACCCACAGTTTGAAATTTTGCATACAGATAATAAATATTGGAAAGTAGATCTTTGGGAAACTTTAGAAATCAATAAACACAAACATTAAGGTAGACTCATTAATGAACAAGTGGATTTAAGCCCTTCACCTCTATTGAATCTCTTAAGGAGCAATATATTCCTTAATTTTATTAGATATACCTGTCAACAATAACCACTTAAGAAGAAGTAACTCAATAAGCTTTTAATAACTTGAGAACATTTTATTTATATTCTCATCTTTATCTATATATAGTTGTCATAATTTCTGTACATTCATTGGTCTGAAGAAGCTACGGTGTAGTGAAACGCGTTACGAATCACAATTATTTAGTAAAATTCCTCAAAAATTAATACTTGTTTTTATTATTGAGTCAAGATAGCGTATTTTTTATTGCGATCAACGTTCTCTACTGTACATACGTTGAAAATAGAGTAAAACGTTTCACTTACTTTTGGTTTTGGTGTAGATTCAATAATGGTGAGTGAAGGAATTTCTTCGAACACCCTCACTGTTCTCTTCATCGTAAACAATGGAGCCCTGAATACTTAAAGGTACAGTGCAGACATTTTAGAAGAACATTTACCACCTTTTCCAAAATATTAACGTTTTCATTTAGTATTATTTCAATTTCTATAAATACCATGTTCATTTCGATTATTCTCAAGAATTCTTTAGTGCTTGTAAATTACTGGAAAAATAATTTTTGAACATATCCAAACTTCAATCTTCGATTTTGAGCGTTAATTTCTTGACATGAACGTTTCATTATTTCCACATCATCGAGTTTGGAAATCAAAAATATCAGTTTTGGAAAAAATTCTTGCCAATTTGAAATTAGAGGCGAATGAACGTAAGAGACAGTTCACCCATTGCTCTTTTGAAACGGAATTGTAGAACAAATAACGCGGTATTATAGAGTTTTATTTGTTGTTGAGCTTTCCAGAATTTTATTGAAATGGGTTGAATGAACAGATTTCATTGAATGAAAAAAACAAATCGGTTGTCTGCAAAGTCGGATTACTGACGATAGTTGAACATGACAACTGAATGATGGAATTGATGGAATGCATTTTTCAAAAGAAAATTTTATTTTATTTGTTTGATAGATATTTTGTATAAATATAGAAAAGGAGGTAAATGGAAATCACAATTGAATTGATCAAGTTATATTTATTTGTACGCATAAATACAATTATGTCAATTTTTATTTTTTGTTTACAATGTACATAGTTTCTACAAGTATGAATGTGTTTCGAGCAATTGTCTTACAATTTTTATTTACAACTTTTAAACATGTATGATATTTAACTTCTTACAATTTGTGTTATTCTGTTGGGAATTGGACGATGACATTTATGTTTTAATTTTTGATAGTTATTTCGATCGAACAGTAAAGTATTTGATTTTTACTCATCGTGAAATAGTTCTGTTAACTTATTGTTATAGTTTTGTCAATTATAGCATAACCTACAATCGCTGTACTAGTGGACCTATGCTATATATTTTAATGATGAAAGCATGAATATTCGACAATATATCACTGAACATATATTGAATATCGAAGGAATTATTACCTTCACCATATTCACTTCTCACTGCATTTCATACTTGATGGAAGCATGTAAATGTATTATTGGATAGCATTTGTCCACGCGGACGCATCGCTCACTCAAGTAGGAGAGAGACAGATGTCGAACGCTGCTGACCGCGGAGGCCGATTGTGCCTCTTTGTTGCTCGTTCCGCGCTCTCGCTTGCACTTCAAGCCTTAAATGAAACGCCTCAGAGCGAGATTACGCCGCATGAGTCATGTTTTTTCGTGCGTGTAGCCTGCTCTATCGTTGTCACATCAAAACAAATTTTTCTTAAATTTGGAGGGTGAATATTTCAACCGCTATGGCACCTACGAAAAGAAATCATATAATGTTGAGCATTATCTTGATGAGATATATTCGGTTCCGAGTGATCAATACGCCAACCTGGGACTTCTGTGTACAGAAATCTTAGTTGCACAGATAAACATAACATGTAATTCAAATCCTCATGCACGAACACTTTCTGCATTTAATTCAATGATCTATGGAAATTAGATGTATATATACTATGATATATTAACACTATGATTCTGATATACTGCATACAATATCGACAAAGATTCAAAAATCCAGATTGATTACAATCTACTGAAGTTGATTATATTCACTGCTAAATCGACGCAAGAATACAAGTTGAAATCAGAATCCACTGCAACGCGCCAAACCAGATAGAACTTTATAAATTATTTATTTTTTATTGTTGAGAGAAGAACACAATGAAACAATAAATCGTGTAAAAAATAAACGACGGTAGAGACTTTACCGAAAAGCGACATATTTATCGTATCTCTATCCAGTCACCTAGGGATAAAGAAACATAAAAGCCATGTTTATTCCTAACAGTTCATGTTCACTGGCTTATAATATAGGGAGATACTTCGCTGCTTGTACTCTTCTGATGTCTCAATCGAATCGTGTGACCACCAGGGCAAACTCGACGTGGTTGCCTCTTGTCCGTGCATGCCACTAAAATTGCTCTCTACTGCTTTCTTTATCTTAACCAGATAATGATTTATTTCTATCCATTCGAATCAACTCGATATGGATATTTATATAAGCCACAAATACAAACTTTATGTACAAAAATTCTGAACTGAAAAGTAGCTTTTACGTATTTACTTGTAGTAAAATCGATAGGTGTTAGTGATCTCAAATAACTTAATGTTTCTGAAAACCTCAAGAATAAGTGAAGTTCGAAGAAATCGGGTTTCCAAATTTTCCAGTCTGACAATCAGCTTTGCAAAACTATAAGACTTTCGTGAATAATTCGACTGTTGTGGCCCAGAAACAAAGAAATGAAAAGTTTTCAATCAATTATAATAATATTCCCAAGGATATTATGAAATTCGCATTCGTGTATCTTAGTTAATATCGGAGGAGTGGCGATTTGAAAATTTGAATCTTCCTTAAATTCGTTTTGGGAGTAAAGATTCGACTCAGAAAGCTTATTTAACACAAGTCTATGACAGGCATATGCCTAGGGATAATATAAAAATTGCATAGATGTAACTTGGTTATTACAGGAGATATGACAATTTGAAAATTTTCAACCCCTCCTTGCCGATTCTGAAAATAAGTATCATATTAAAAAATTTTTGAACTAAGGTTTTTGATGATAACATGCCTAAGAATGATATGAAAACCATATAAGCTTATCTTGGTTATCAGGAGAGATATGGTGCTCTTGAAAAGTTATATATAGGGTGCCCCACGAAAAACCGGAATTGCTTTTATAACCTATAACTTCGACAATTATTTAGTTAGATTTTCAAATACAAAAATTGTCAAATTTCATTTTCGGTACAACTCAAAATGGCCGACAGGCTCAATTCTTTATGAATTTATATGTTTGATCCCTCATGATGATCAAAATAATTGAGTTTTCGATTTTATGGATCATATTCCATATTCCAGTGAATTGAAAATGTAGTGTACCTTTGAGACTGTCGGCCATTTTGAATTGTAACGAAAATGAAATTTGATGGCAATTCTTGTATTCCATCATCCTTTGGCATTTCAAAGAATCTAAAATGAAAGCTCTAACTTAATTATTGTTGTTGGAAGTTATAGGTTATGAAAGCTTAGAAGCGCGGTGCTCTATAGCTCGTACACTCTTGAAGATTTCATTTTTGTTCGAGCGGTATTGTATATAGAAAGGAAGAATCTACTTCAGCTATTTATTTTGCAGTAAACAGGGTGTCTCAATTTTCTATGAAAAAATCTTGGGTGGTTTTTTCAGATTGGAAGACCACATTTGTGTTCAAGATTCAGGAGTGGCCTAAACTCTGCTATAATGTCTTTGAGTAATGAGTTTTTCTGGTGAGCAGTTTCGTCACAATATTTTTTTTTCGTAAAAATTCATGAAAATAGGCTCTCACATCATCGCATGCTCCTTCGGCCAGAGAGGATGAATACTTTTTTCCTTTCGTTTTCTTATTGCCCAAGGATAGCTTTATTGATGAATTGAATAGATTATCCTCATTTTATACAAGAGTGACTCAAAAAAATTATTGAATATTGTAATTTTGAAAATATCATATCTCGATTCTTTCAGATGGAACGTTCTGTATTTTATTATTCATGTCAACGCATAAAATATTCTGCTATATTTTTGCAGAAGTAACCTTATCATTATCTTAGATCATTTTGTAAATATTCGATTATTTGTAAAATATTTGGTGAAAAATTTACAGACCGTATCGAACTCATCAACATGCATCATTATTCGCACAGAAGTTTTTTTTCTGTAACGATTCAAGTAGAAAAAAAATGAAACCGAAACAAGATAATTCTTTCAACGAATGATAAAATCAAGATAATTAAAACGTAAATCGAGGTATCTGCTGACTTTTTTTTTATTTTTGCCCTCTGTCAGGTGTCCGGACATATCATATTCTGTATTTTACATGGTGAACTTATCTGTGTTTCGTTATTAAACATTGTTAAAGCAAGGTTTGAACCCAATTTTGTCAATTGACTACCATGTTCTCCAAAGAAGAAATGGTTGATATGATTTTTATTCTGGGTGAGTGTGATAGAAATTCTCTGTTGGCAAGTAGAGTTTCTGCACAAAGGTTTCCTGATAAGAGGCATCCTGATGCAAGATGCTTTGAAAAACTTCTAATGAGGTTTATCGAAATGAGTAATATCCCTCACAAAAAACATGAATAACCAAAAACTGCTACAGCTGAAGACAACCAGTTATCAGTTTTGTTGACAGTGACAGGTTTCCATATAAAAGCCAAAGAGACATTTCTCAGTTAACAGATATAAGTCAAACTTCCGTCCAGAGAATCTTGAAAGTGAACAGATTTCATGCATATCATGTACAGCTACACCAGGAACTGAACATTCAATACTATGAAAATCGAATCAATTTTTTCAATTGGGCAAGTGACAAAGTAGCGGAAAATCCAAATATGCTTAGCAGAGTTCTTTTCTCGGACGAGGCAACTTCCACAAGAATGGGCTTGTTAACAGGCACAACTTTTATTATTACGCCACGGAAAATCCACACCTCATGAGACAAATAGATCACCAGCATCGTTGATCCTTGAATGTATGGGCCGCTATAGTAGCTGGATATCTAATTGGGCCGCACTTTTTCGACGGGCACCTCAATATTGATATGTATTCAGATTTTCTGCAGAATCATCTACCAATGTTACTTGCCGATGTACCAGAGCATATAAAACAAGATTTGTGGTTTCAACAGGATGGAGTACCGACACATTCCCCACATCAGGTTAGGGAGCATTTGAATCATGTATTTCCAAACAAATGCATAGGACGTGGTGGTCCTGTTTGATGGCCAGCTAGGTCTCCGGAACTTACAAGTCTAGATTTTTTCTTGTGGGGTTATATTAAGGGCATCGTTTACTAGATTCCTTCTACAACACAGTTGTATATGAGACAGAGAATAGTCGACGCCTTCCAGTCAGTTAATCCACAAATGTTGTCGAGAGTTCAACGGTCTTTCCTCAGAAGGATTGAGTTGTGTCTACAAAGAAACGGGCAACATTTCGATCGCTTATTGAAATAGTTCAACACCTTGTAGATCATCTGACCAAAAACCTATCTATTACGTATTTCATACACGACTATCTTAAAATATCTCCATTTCTCTGATCAAGTATAATGATATGTACTAATAAACTCTTCTTTCGCAACCTCTGATTTTATTATGTAAGTTTATTTTTCTTATTTCGAAAATGGTCCAAGATAAAGATAAGGTTACTTCTGCAAAAATATGGCACAATATTTTATGTTATTATATTATATTAATATTATATTATCAAAATAATGATACTTTTGAAATTAAATATTGAATAAATTTTTTGTCAGTCACTCCTATATAAAATGAGGATTATCTATTTCAATTCATCAATAAAGCTATCCTTGGGCAATCAGAAAACGAAAGGAAAAAGTATTCATCCTCTGGCCGAATGAGCATGCGATGATGTGAGATGAGAGATGAGAGAGATGATCTGATCTGAACAGTTGAGCAGATACGAAAGCATTGCGTCTGGTTAAAAATATTATATATATATATATATATATATATATATATATATATATATATATATATATATATATATATATATATATATATATATATATATATATATATATATATATATATATATATATATTCATGCCATCAAACTGATGTCATGAAAAATATGAATCCACCATTTATACCATTGCCAGACAATGTTTATAATCAAAACATATCCTGGAATCATTATATATTAGGATAACGTTAAATGTTATGAGAAAAAAATGTTATATCAATCTACCAGAATATATACTATATATATACTAAAGCATCATCAGACAATGACATCAATGTACCAACGAGTAGTGTCAGAGGCTTTCTGCCCGGAAAAATCCAATGTAAGGACCTTAGTCAAGTAACACTGAATATTATTCATTCATAGTTTTCTTTGTGTGAAGTAAGGAACGATCGAATAGAATACTGCTTTGAATATAAATATGATAAAATTGTCAGCTAATTATATCACATTTATAAATACAAATAAATAAAATGTGAAATGAGATTCTGAGCAGTATAAACTAAATAGAAAACCTATGACTTTACCTCATTATTTTTTCGGAAAAAACCTACGAAGAATATTACAAGATTTGATGACTGTTATCTTCTGTAACTGTTCAAATAAATTTTTCTTCAGACCCAAAATCTCAATATTTTTGTGAAGATTCCTAGGAATAACACCAGTTTTAGAAATAATAATCGGTAGAATAAAATTTTTTCATTTTTTCAACAAATTTTTTAATCTCATCATATCATCATATATTTAGAAATTTTTTCATTGTATTTATTCTGTATGTTATGTGTGTCGGGTATAGCAATATCAATTAAATATGTTATTCGATTATGTTCATCAGTAAGAATGATATCTGGCCTATTGTGTTTTACAGCTCTGTTGCATAGAATTCTTTTATCAAAATAAAGTTTATATTTCTCGTTTTCACAAATAATCTCAGGTTCATATTTGTAACATTTTTTCATTTGGGAATGAGGTCATGTTTTATTCCTGAATTAAAATGTATAATATTAGCGACGGCATTATGTCTTTCTAAATAATCTGTTGAGGCAAGGACTGAGCAAGATGATAATATATGAAAAATTGTTTTTGAAGAACAAAAATATCTACGGCAAGAATCTTCTATATTTTGCTTGAGGATGTATCTTCTATAATTCCTCGTGAAAACAACCTGATTCTGGATCGCAATTGCCAAGCCATCAGTTTCATCGAACAATTCTCCTGATACTAACCATCTATTTGGTGCGATTTCATCAATATAATCATTCTTCAATTCTTTAGGGTGCTTTCTGTGTAATTCCTTCTGCATCCAACTTTCTCCTCTTTCAGAATTATTAGCAAATATATTAAAGTCTACCTTTTGCAATGTCAAGTTCAGAGGTGTAAGATTATAATCTGAAGAAACAACAGCATCATGTAATTTAGACGTTCTCTGTTTATCATATATATATATATATATATATATATATATATATATATATATATATATATATATATATATATAATTGATTATTCATTGTTGCGAAAACAAGTTTACTTTCTATATAGGGTTTGGTCAAATCAAGCAGCTTAAAAATGTTTCGAAAAGTTTCTGAAAAAAGGCTTGACTTTGGTTTCGTAATCCAAAAGCTTTTTAAAGCTGCTCGAAAGCTTGTTACTTGAGAGGAAATTTGGTTAATTTAGTTTCAGTTAAAAACTAATTATTCCTTGTAGAAATATATAAAAAAGTGAAAGAAATGTATGTAGTATCATCGCCTAGTGGTCAGAAGTGTAAGTATAATTATCTATCGATTGAAGTTTACTAGGCGATATTCAGCAGAATACTTTCGGAGAGTTACTGAATTTCGGAGAATCTAGATTGAACGGTGATTCCCCGAGAACCGAGAGACGGAGGAGTCTAGGAATTTCCCCGAAACTCGTATATAAAAAGAAATGCTTTGTCCTTCTCTATCCACTTTTTGAGAATATACTGTTACTATTTTACCATTATCATTATACCAGTAGGGCATGACTCACTAAAAAAGAAAACTAGGAAGGTAAAATACACGTTTAGTGTTGAAAATGTTCTGCTTCTATAAAGAGGCAACTCTTAAGAACTGCGTTGACTATTACCGAGACTAGAAACAGATGAAGTCACAAATCAGTGATGTCTCAACTTTTGGTTCAAAACCACCGAAATATCAACTATCTAGTGAAGTAGGAACGTAGTTTCCCTTATTCTCATTTTTCTTGATCTTGACTATGTAAGTATTTCATTTATTTTCACAGAAGTTTGATTCAGTTGTTTTTATTCTCACAGAAATTTAATTCAGTTGTTTTTATTTTCACGGAAGTATATTTCAGTGGTTTATTGTCAGAAATTTTATTTCTGTTGTTTTTGTGATGTTATGGATGTGTTTTATTTAAATATATACATTTTATTTTCACTCTGGTGCTTGTTAGGTATTTCTGTTTCCTTCACCAACTTTATGCATCCTTATCAGGTTCTTAAGTTGATTTTAATTTGAATCTTTTCCGATCAAATATACAGCATTATTTAAACTGTTATTCCCGCTCTTATTGAATATGAGGAGAAGTTCAATGTTTATTGCAATTGTGTTCTGATTCAAGCTTCCAAGTTTTGCGATTCAAGAAGCTTGAATTTTCTAGCAACGAAAAAGGTTGACTCAACTCAAATTTCGAAAACAAAAGCTTGACTTGATTGAATCTGTTTTCCTATATTTTTTGATATTTCTTTAAATAGACAATTTTACTTAAAATCAGGCTGAAGAGGAATCTGAAAGATCGAACCAGGTGAATATCCGATGAACACTTCATGTTAACAATAAATATAATAAACGACGATGTTCATTTTAGCAGGTAAGAAAAGATGCCGAAATGGTAGTAATCTCCTTCGAGAATATCTCCTATTCAAACAAGATAATAACTATTAAAACTGAACGATTGTTTCTTTTAGAATTATACAATCTACTTTTTGATTTATAGGAGGCAATGGAGGAATTTGGAAGCCAGGAATTTCGATATTCATTAAATATAGGTTTCCCTTGTTTTTTAAAAGATGTCAGTTGATAGTCGGTATCGATATATTGATTTACTTTCAACGGGTCCTTTGGGGATATACTATGAGTGAATATTCACTCTGGAATCTGCTTTATGTAGTATTAATTCAGTTGATTATTAATTACAGAATGATAACTAAATGCAAACGTTATCGGGGAGTAGATAATAGGTTAATCCTAAAAGATGTAGTTTTCAGCCAAGACTTACCATAAGGTTGCAGCAGTGCAATATCCAAATAGATATCAATTAATGTGTTTGCAATACCATCGTTTATCATCCTAAGCTAAGAAAAATCGAAATATATCAATGAGATTAATTCAAATTCCGTGAATGTTATCCTGAATTTCCAATGCATTTATGATATACCATTAGTTTCATAATTATGAGTGAGTAATCTAATTTTTCTGCTTCGGCATCAAATATACTAACCATCACTTGGAAGACCGAACCTGGTCTTCAAAGCCCTCCCAGTCGAAGAGAATGAATTTTATTTGTTGAGTTTGAACCGTGAAGGTGATTCAAACGACAAGAGCGATTTATCTCAAAATTAGCAAAAACTCATAGGTCGAAAGTAATTATCTCACGAAAACATTACTACGACTGAACATCATTATCGTGAGAGAGAAAATATAGCAGGTTTTCTATTATTTGATTATTTTTTGTCTTGATTATTATGTTAAGAATTCTTCATATTCAGTTGTTACGGATGGATATTCTGAGCGCTGTATTTTTCATAGTTTCTCAAACGTTTGATGTATATATTGTCAATATCTATAAACCTTCTGGACTCACCCTTCAAATTGATTTTGATGTCATTTTAATCCCTTAACTGTTTTTTTAGGCGATTTCAATTGTCACCTTCATTTACGGAGATATACTGAAAATCAGAGAAGTAGTATCATTGTTGTACCCCTGATTAGTTTTTATTTTGTTTTTGTCTGATGATGGCGCAGTGTCGTTGAATCACATTCAAACATAGTAAATAAGTGTCATCGAATTTTCTTCTATTTATTCATATATAATTTTTGAGATTCATGTCGAAAATAGATGAAAGATCGATTTCACAATAACTTATAGTCGCTATAGGAAATTGAAAAGTGGAAAAAATATTCAAGAAGGTCGTAATCGAAAGAAATTAATTTCTGATACTTCATATTGATTAAATCATTGCTACTATATCGAATCCTAAAATTATTATAAATTTTGAGGAAAGCAATAGATCCAAAATTGATTCAATAGAGCTAAGTCTGTCAACCAGTTACAGTTGATTCTTGACAACGCTTTTTTTATATTTGATAATTTTGAAACTTTAAAATATCATTTGAATCCAGATAAACGAACATGGTTTGCCGTTTGCTACATTTCCAACAAATAGCAGGTCACAAAACGTAAATTTGCAATAAATATGGTAAAAACAAAATTATTTGGTTTTTGATAGTTTCTGCTACTTAACTCGAAAAGTAATCCACCGGTGGATCATGCGCGAGTTCTCAGAAATGCTTTTAATATATGTGTTCCAACAAATATTTGCCACCCTCTCTATCTCAAGATAGACAGATTTTGGCAGAAAAAGCTGAGACACGTTTTGATAAATTCCTTGGTTTTTTCGGAACACGTAAAATTAACCCCCTACCCTCAGTAGCACCTGAGTCGAAATTCATTATAGGAAAAGCGGGTATAGTAACATATCTTTAGGTAGGTGTTTTAATTCTCTTTTCAAGAATAGTATCTTTATGAACATCTTATATCATACAGAAAGTCCAAACACAACGTTTGTATTCTAATGAAAATTTGACAATGCTTAATAATAATAATAATAATACTTTAATAAATCAAAAACCATACAGGTGTAGATTCAGTCAAAATACAAATAAACATGTAGAAAATACACAAAATTCAGATCACAATAATTTCTTGAAATCATTTTCTTGTAGGAACTCTCCTATATTATAGTAACTTTTATCAATAAGAAAATATTTGAGTTTTTGTTTTTGCACTTTAATTGATAATGACTTAAATTTTTCTGGAAACTTATTCCACACTGACAGTAAACTATAAGTTACATTTTTTGTAAATATGAATAGTTGGGCTTATCCTCTTGAAGAATATTTTTCCTCTTGTATTATAGGAATGTTGGAGTTGAAGATCTTTGAAATCATTATAGTTATTTAAAATGAACATCACTGATTCATAGATATATAGACCATACAGTGTTAAGATGTTGAAATTCTTGAATATGTTCCTGCACGTTTCATATTGATTCATGCCAAAGATGATTCTTAGGCATCTTTTTGTAAAAGAAAAATTCGCTCCGCTTCTGTAGATCTTCCCAGAAGATGATTCCATATCTTATCCTAGAATGAACGTAGGCGTGATAGGCAGTCAGAGCAGCATCCAGCCCTATCATCCGTATAGTCCGCAATGCATAGCCATAGCGTGCTATCATTGGTGAAATCTTCTCAACGTGACTACACCAGTTGAGATTACGATCAATATTCACTCCTAGAAAAGACAGGTCTTCAACTGACTCAACTTCACAGTCTTGGAATCTTAAATTAAGTTGTTCTTTCTTTTCCTGAATAACAAAAGTTTTGTTTTTCCAGATTTAGCATCAAGTTGTTATTAAGGAACCATTCATTCATATTTTTCATGTCAGTCTCAAGACTTTTCATACATTCATTTTGATTTTCAGCTTTACATATTACTGATGCATCATCTGCAAACATTATGACATCGTTGTTGGTAGTCTGAACTAGATCATTTGTATATATTATGTAGAGCAAAGGTCCCAATATAGAACCCTGCGGTACACCGTTTAATACTTGTTTGGAATCAGATCGTATTATATTTCCGTTTTTCCTCTACTTATTGTCTTTTGGGTTCTTTTGGATAGATATGATCCAATGAGCTGTAATGCTACCCTCTTATACCATATTTCTCCAGCTTATTCAGTAACTTCTCATGGTTGACTCTGTCAAAAGCTTTTGACAGGTCCAGACAAAGGGCCGCTGTAGTATTATTTTGATTTAGTGACCTGATGATAGAAGTAAGTGCTTGATATATTGCATTCAATGTTGACCTTCCCTGTCTAAATCCAAACTGTTGTTTCACAAGTATGTTGTTTGCTTCAAAAAACTGCATTAATTTGTCAAAAATTATACGCTCAAATATTTTATTCACATTGGAAAGCAATGATATTGGCCTATAATTATCAATATTTTCTTTGCTACCTTTTTTATAGATGGGTTTCACCATTGCTTCTTTTAATCTTTGTGGATACTTTCCTGTTTGTAGAATCTGGTTTATAATGTGAGTAAGTGGAGTTTTTATAATTGATGCACAATTCTTGAGCCTTTTACTGGTATGTTATCACTTCCAACTGAACTTTTATTTTTAATTGTAAAATATATTGGTACGTTTCTTGCTCTATAAGTGGACTTAAAAATATGCTATTGTTGCAGGATTTGATGTTATTGTTGTCCGCATCAATACCACTATTGCTTGTATTTGAACTGATAAAATGGGAATTGAATTGGTTGAGTACAGTTTCTTCATTTTGGTGGGGAAATGAATTGAAAATTATGTCATTATTATTATTCTTTTGTTTGTGATAGTGTTGACTAACTTCCATGTGGCTTTTGTTTTGTTTTCAGACTGTGTTATATAGTTCCTATGACTTATCATTTTAGCCTGTTTCACAACCTGCTTCAGTATACTGCAATATCTTTTGTAATAGTCCTGTGATATTATTCCTTCTTGTACTTCTTCCCACATTGATCTTTTTCGGTTACTTGAAATTTTTATCCCTGTTGTTATCCATGTATGTATTGTTCTAGTCATTGAGCACTTCTTCTCTGGAAATATCAGATTCATATACATTTGCATTATCTCTGAGAAACAGTTGTATGCTTCGTCTGGATCCGATCGCCCCAATACACCCTGCCAAGATACATCCTCCAGACTGCTGAAAAACTGCTGCATTTTAGAATCAGTGAAAATCTTTTTTCTAATCCATTTTCTTCCATTGGCAACATTATTACACTCCATTGTTATGAATTGAGCCATATGAGATATGAATTAAAATTAAATTGAGCTCTCAAACTGTCCTCATCCGTTACATTGATACATACATACATGTAATTCTCTGCTATCATTCTCAAGTGACGATTCAGCACTTCCGAGTTTTCAATTTTCTAGGATTTGTAATAATGTAAGATGTAAGATGTAAGATGTAAGTGGCAGTTTTGAGCCAACAGCAATGGAAAATACTAATTGCATCAGAAAATTATCACGTGTGATCGTGAAACATCACCAATTTCAGCTTTATGAATTGAAACTAGTTCATGAAATAAACGAAGACGATCATGATCACCGCTTGCAATTTTGTGAAATTTTAAGTGAAAATATTAACAATAATCCTTATATTCTGTATATGTTATAGCTGTTTCTCTGACGACAGAATCTTTACTATCAATGGTGAAGTGAATAAGCAAGATTGTCGATATTGGGATCCCAAGAATTCTCATTGATTCACACAGGCATACACACAAACGACTAAGAAATTGAATGTTTGGGCAGGAATTTATGGAAACCATTTTGTTCAACATTTCTTCATCGAAGGTAATCTTAATGGAGACACTTATTTGCAGTTGTTGAAATAATTAATAAATTCTTGGCTCACAGAAATTTTGGAAATAATGAAACTCTTTCAGAAAATGAGATGCGATTGCAGCAAATGGTGCTCCTGCATATTTCATGTGCCTCGATATTTGGATGCAAATTTCTCTGGTTTGTGGACTGGCAGACAAGGAACAGTTTAGTGGCCAGCTAGGTCACCTGATTTAAGTACTCTGGATTTGTTTCTATGAGATCATCATGAATCGAGAGTTTATGCTACACAACCTTAAAACTTGGAAGAGCTGCGGAGAAGAATCGTTATAGATTGAAGACTTTTGACACCAGAATTTCTTCAAAATATACGTGAATTCGAGAATCGTTTGTATCATTGTATGGAGGTAGGAGAAAGTCATTTTGAGCATTTAATTTGATTTTTGTCATTGTCAAATTTTCGTCGAAAAACAAACTTTCGTTGTGTTTGAACTGCCTGTATGATATTAAATGTACAATAGAAAATCAAAAGGACCTTTCCAAAGATATACCACTCGACCCACTTCCCTGATAATCAATTTTTACTTAGGTGCTTTTGAGGGTAGGAGATTGATTTTACATGCTGCGAACTGATTCAGATATTTGGACCCCTCCAATCAAAAATTGAAGTGTCTCAGCTTTTCTGCTAGAATCAATCTTTCTTGACATAGAGGGGGTGGCAAATTTTTGTTAGAATATAAATTTTCGTGTTTGTGCTTTCTATGTTATATTAACCGTTTATCAAGAAACAATTTTTAAGTAAAGAATAAAAAGACCTTTCCAAATTATGTTCCTTGACTCACTTTCTCTATAATGAATTTTGACTTTGACTGCTGAAGGTAGAGGATTGATTTCACATGCTTCGAATCAGCTCAGAAATTGGTCGCCTCCAATCAAAAAGTGTCATGCTCCAGCATTTTCCTTCAAAATCAATCCATTTTGAGATATATGGGGGGGGGTTTTGGCAAATTTTCGTTGAAACACACTGTATATATATAGGCTCATAACTTTGTTAGTTTTAGTCCTAGAGAATCAAGAAATATCTCAAATGGAAGATATGTCAGTTCTCTTTGAAATAGTGTATGAATTGAGCCAAAATCTTCTTTCTTTATTTTCTTTTGTAATCTTTTCCTCACCTGTATATAGAAGTCGATATAATGAATAAAATATATCAATCAATACATTCCATTCGAGATATTGCACCTAAATATCTTGGGACTATTTTTCTTTTGAAAATGAGAACAGAAAAGGTTAGTTGGCTAGAATTGTAGGAATAGGGAGTGCAAGCGCTCTAATGACCTCCCATGAGGCAATTGTCCTCAACTTAATATGATATGATGGAATTAAATCAATTAATATTACTTTTTTGAATTTATAATTAAAAACGAAGTTATTTTAGATTTTTATTTATTTTAAGAAGATGAAGTCAAAACATAAGGTCACAAAATTGTAAATAATTAGTCTTGATATTTTCTCTTGAGGAGTGTCTTTTTTACAGTCTGGATATATATTTCTGTGTTCATGCACGCAGCGTAGCAAATATTGCTTTTGCTCTTCCTTTGCCGTAATTAAACCATGAAAATCTTGCACTACTTTGACAGCTCTTTCAGCTTTATCTTTCTTTTTGCCTCTAAATAGGCAACATCTTCTTCCCAGGTAGAAATTGGTTTTTGAAGGAAGTTTTTATCGATTATTAATCGTGAAAACAAATTAGTGCTCTTGATTGATAAAAATCGATTAATGACTTTTTCGAAACAACAAATAAGAAGAATTAATTATTCGTTCAGTAAAAAACATTAAATCAAACAATTTAATTTACGTAAGCGTTCTCACTTACCATACAAATTATGAGACGTATCTTCTTTTGATGGAATGTACCCCTTTCCAGAATCAGACAAACTCTCTCTCTCTTCGCAAGTTTGTTATCATATTTGCCTTGGTTGGTTCATCAACTTCATCGTCAAAGAGTGATAGAAAGACCATTTCTTCCGATAATTACCAAAGATGTTGGCTAAACTTGCTGAGAGCTGCTTTAGAAATCAATTTGTCGACAGTTTTATATTCCTTAAGCCTTTTAAAAAGCACAAATCTTGATTTGGTGTCTTCACCGCCATCCTACATTGAAGCCGTGATTTTACGTTTAAAATCGCAATGAATAAACTAATATCTTGTTTATCCTCAGCGTTCAATTTGAATTGCGATTGCAATAAGGATATTTTCAGCGTATAAATAGCTCTTGCCATCCACCTTGCTTGGTGCGTCGCTTCAGGAAGTCTGATTTTAATTTTTTCCCAATATCTCCTGAAAATACAAGAGATAGTTCAACCAGCTCCCGATAATCGTCACGCACAATAGATTTTTGTAGTTCTTGATTATAAAATGCCAGCAATTCTTGTACTATTGTTTTACTGAAATGTTGTTTGATGAAGTCAATAGCAGAAAGATCAATGTTTTTCCAGTTGTCTCTAAACTTTTTGAACATCGGGATATCGATGCTGCTCGTGACTTGACGAATTTTTGTTTCAAATACAGATTTCAAAACCAGTTCGTAAACGTTATGGCGGCAAGCAAAGAGTAGTAATTCCCTGTCTAGTTCTTGATCCATAAGAACACACGTTCCATTCAGTTGTCCAGTATTAAAAGCAGTTGTGTCACAGTATATTATTTGGACTTTGTCATCGAGGTTCCAGTCGTAAAGCGCGTTTGACACTGCTTGAACTTGCTCTCGACCGGAAGAGCTCTCCCATTTTGACATCGCCAGAAGTTGTTCTTTTTCTCCAAATGAAATAAGAATTGGCAGGCGTTCTTCTTTTGAACTTCTCACGTGTGGCCCAGATAATAGCTTTCCATCCCAGTGAACTGTCACCATTTCAGGAATATTATTCTGAAAATCTGATTAGCTGATCGGTTTAAATCTAGCGCTTCTATAACTGCCTGAAGTATATAGACAGAATCCCTTACACTTAACTGACATCTGTTTAAAGCTGCAATTAATTTGGGCGTGATTAAGTCCTGCCTTCCTCTTTTTTGAGTGGTTGCAGAGTTTAAGGGTTCCTCAAGGCTTTCATCAGAACTGGAAGGCTGATCGCAATGTTCTTGATTATGCACAAAACTTTGTGTAGTATGAGATGACAATAAACTATCTGAACGCATTCGTTCTTGTCTTCTTCTTTCTTCTTTTAACATTTTCTGTCTTGATCTTTCTCCTTTTTCAGCCAACTTCTACACCTGCTAAACATCCTGGACGGACTGGTTGTCTTTGCTTTTATGAAGATATTTTATCTTCCGCTTTCTTCATCAATTGCAAAGCATCAGCGTGTGCTATATCGAACAAGTTATCTAAACTGTTTTGAAAGTCCTCCTTTTGAATTTTTTTGCTACTCTCTCTAAGTATGGTGACGATGCACAAGTTTTTTTACACAGTTAGGTGAAGCTCTAATTGGGATTCTAGCATTTTCCCATAATAAAATACACTTGCGAATGACGAGATTTGCGCTTTCACTTATAGTTAATTTCACATCGCGAATATTATAAAACAGTACTGCGAGAACTTGACGGTTCGACGGTAACTTAGCGCCTGTTATTTGATAATTTATATCGTCAACTAAGAAAATACTTTTGTTATCACTTCTTAATTTCACTGCCATCTTCAAAGGTAAAACAATCGGTGATAGATACGATAATAAGTAGGAACAAATGACCAATTACCGCTACTCCCGCGCAACTTGTATGAACATGGTTTGATTCAAGTCGGCACGGGTTATCATATTCCTAAGAAGGTGAAAATTTATTATCTAGTGTTTTAGGTACAAATGAACAAAACTAGGACACATGTATTAAAATATAAGGACACTCTAATATATATATATATATATATATATATATATATATATATATATATATATATATATATATATATATATATATGAAATATTTATTTTGGCAGATTGGATGCTCATCTAAACAGGAAAACGAGATTTATTGAACTTGTATTCAATTGAAAACAAAAACTAACTTGATTATTACAACAATTGTTCAAAATGACCTCCGCCCACCTCCATACAGTTATACAGACGATTTTCGAACTCTCTTCTCATTAGCGAAAACTTCAGGAGTCAAAAGTCGGCATTCTGTGATAATCCTCATCCGCAGCTCCTCCAGGTTTTCTGGTCTTGTGGCATAAACTTTAGATTTTAGATGGCCCCACAAAAAAAAAATCTAGGATTTAAATCTGGTGACCTGGCTGGCCACTCAACAGGTCCTCTTCTACCAATCCACCTTCCTGGGAAATTTTCGTCTAAATATTGGCGCACCCGAGCATCATAATGCGGAGGAGCACCGTCTTGTTGAAAACGCATTTCGTCCTCAGAAAGAGTTGGATCGTTCTGTAAAATTTCTGTCAATCTAGGATGTATGTGTTCCTCTAACAACTGTAGGTAGCCATTTCCATTCAGATTACCCTCAATAAAGAAAGGCCCAACTAGATGATTGCCAAAAATTCCTGCCCAAACGTTCAACTTCTGAGGCCTTTGCGTGTGGGCCTCTCTAAACCAATGAGGATTCTGTGTGTCCCAATATCGACAATTATGTCTATTCACTTCACCACTGAGCATAAAGGTGCTTTCATCAGAAAAACAGATGTTATTCAGAAAATTTGGATTAGCGTTTAGGTTTTCACTTAGATTTTCACAAAACTGTAAACGACGATCTGGATCATCTTCGTTTATTTCATGCACTAATTTTACCTTGTAGGGGTGAAATTTGTGATGTTTCACGATTCTATGGACAGTTGTAGCTGATACACCAGTCAGACGAGATAGTTTTCTGATCGAAGTAGTATTCTCCATTTGTAGATGACCCACTACTGCCACTTCCGTTGCCTCATTTCTGACAGGACATGCCACTTCATGTTTTTGTTTGCCACCGAATCCGTAGCTAGAATTTGTCAACCAAATATTTAACGTACTGGTGATTGACTCCTTTCTCTTTCAGGATGGTTCCTATCGAATATCCTTGCCGTTTCTTTGGCACAACTGTTATTTCGAAAATACGTCGATACAATTTCGACCCTTTCCTCAGTGGAATAAACCATTTTCAGATTAATTTCAACTGACGAACAACAACAATAATGAGGAACTGATCTGAATAATAATAATATTTCATTGCAAAATGAGGAATAACAGATGACTGCACGCCAGATGGAAATGAAAAACATTTTCAATGCAGAAATCAGCTTTATTTCTTCGTAATTGATGCTCAACACATCGTACCCCAATACTTTCAACAGTTTCGAATTAATTTTAGTTGATAATTTCAAATGACGATATTGAATTTTTCGAAAGCGACATCCTGTATGGAGAGCCGAACTGAATGAAATGCTTTAATCATTCTGGAATTCAAAAACCTTTCTGAATATATGCCACTTGAATTATTTGTATGATTTCTAGACCGAGCATAAACCTGCGCTTGCATTATGCCAAAATAAATCTATTTCATTTAGTATTTGGGATTTCCAGGAATTCAACTTCACCCTTGGTTGGGACACCCTGTATGTTAATTTAAAATTCTAAAATGACTATCGTTAGAATGAAATTCATTCGTATGGAATACAGATCTTGAGATCCGCCCATTTGAAAAAATGGATTATTTATGAATAATTAATGAATTGTCTGTACAATTTTATATTTGTATATTCAGGGCATAATTTTTCTAAGAATTTTTCAGCATTTCACCAATAAACATTTTCATAATTAGTGGCAATCAAAACGGGAACGAGAAATGTCCTTCATCATAATCTCCATTTTATGACCATAAGATGGCTGGTGTATATGAGCATAAAACACTAACAACTTACTTAATTTTCTCTGCGATAAAACCCCGTTTAACTGATCGTAAACACCGAAAAGAAGATTACTATAATTTCAATGTTGTCGGGTTAGTGTACGAAAAAACCTGTTAAAAGATTGCACGAAAATAAGACAGGCACTTGATAAAGTTAAGTTGAGAACAACGACTCAAAACAAAAACTTGAGAGTGCAAATAAAGTGTATCTTTTGGCTGTCAACTATAACATGGTAAAAGAAACATGATTTTACAGTAATATTCTTGGATCATATTGATTTGTTATCAATGATCTCTTCCAAGCAAATAATTATTTCATTGTATACTATGGATTTCGTACCTGCCTTATTATTATATTGCTTCGCGTCTCCGTTCAAGTGATTGTGGAGTATGGTAAGACAATCATATTGCGTAAATGTCGAGCCTTCTTTACCACCACTTGCTACTACAAAAACAACAATACTACAAATTTCTACAATCACAATCGCAATACGATAATAATATAACCGTAATGTAATTTGTTCTACTTCCTTTGGGTCAGAATATATAATTCCTAATACGCCATATTTTCTTCTCTTTCGTGTAACGTGACACGTCCCTATAATTTGACTTTGCATTGTCATCCACATCGATTATCAAATCGCTGCCTTTGAAGTTTTACTTCACAAAGTAGACTGTGGTGGAATGCAATTATTTTACAATTTTTGGTACAGGTTTATTTTTTCAAATAAGTTCAGTGTTTGGTTTATGTTGATTTCATAGTGAACTTTCGAGGTTAGTAATTCCTCATCTACTGCGTTTACCGGTGTTGTTAGGACACTCGCGCAAGATATGTGCTATAGTTATTTGGACATAACCAGTTTCGCCAGGTGGTTCACGCTTGATAAGGTGGCTATGTGTCAATCTCCTTAGAGATTCATTTTTACTTGGTCTCTTTCATTACTGTTTGTATATAGATGTGATTTGAAAGACAATGTAGACACTACAGACTTGAGATGGGTGTTTGTTCCAGATCAATTGCCACTTTTCTTGTATATGCTTTTCGATTGCAGTCTGAAGTCTGTTTGACTTTGACACTGCTTCGCTATTAGTGTCCAGATTTGACGCTGAAGTCTTTCGAAAGGAGGAAGGCATTTCTTGTTTCTTCGATTATTATAGCCCTTGCAGATTCATTTTGCGTTTTAGAGGCATCAGTGTACATCTTAAAGTAATCTTGCTATTTGGATGAAGTTTGTTAGAAAACTTTGTGGATAAAGGTAGGGATGAATGAATGTTTGTGAAAATTCGTCAGCGTTATGTTAATGGCAGGAAGACCTAACCCAACCGCTGAGAACGAATGTCTTGGGAGTATTTGGACCAATCAAACTTGAGGCTGCAGCTTATGCTAAGTTCAACCAAGGTCAGATCACTTGAGCACATGGTCAACCTCAAACCACTATGAGGGACCCTTTCAGTCTTGTAGAAATTACCATATTTTGATACTGATTCTGAACAATCTCACGGGAAATTTTTACAGAGAAAAGATAATTCATCAATAGTGGAACATCATTTTCCAACAATGGGCTCATACTCAGAAAATCGTTTGTGCATGAACAACAAAAAAAAAGGAAGAGGGTAATTTCTGGACTGAATCATTTTGATGTATCTAGTGTCAAATTCTTTGGGATTCATATTGACTCTCGGCTCTCATGGAGTACTCATGTGGATCATTTGGCAAAAATAATTAGTAAGAATGTTTTTTTGATTAGGAGTCTGTCGTCATCATTGTCTCCGGCAGTTCTCAGGACTACTTATTTTGCATTGTGTGAATCACATCTTAAATATGGTATCTTGGCGTGGGGAAGTTGTAGTGAGATGGATAGAATTTTTCGTATTCAACGGAGAGCAGTTAAAATCATTAGTGAATTAAAATATAGAGACTGCTGTAAAAGTACCTTCAAGAGGTTGGGTATTCTCACTTTGCCAAGCCTTTTCGTTATGGAGTATATATATATATATATATATATATATATATATATATATATATATATATATATATATATATATATATATATATATATATATATATATATATATATATATATATATATATATATATATATATATATATATATATATATATATATATATATATATAATTTTTCTTTTGCTTATTTTTTCTTAGATATTTTCAAACTTTCCATATTTCCATATTTCGATCTACTAACTGAGATTGGTAATATTTTATTTTTATGATGACGTGTGTCAATACCAAATTGTATACTTACACTAAATAAATTTCACTTTCACTATTTCAACTGATGTTACTCCTCACTATATCATAGTTGTCCAAAATATACTGGAACAGAGCACTATCAATGATTTCCTCCCCAGCTCATCAGAGAGAAAACCTATTGAGACATAGGGATGAGTTTTGCTTGGTAGACCAAGAGATTTGGAATGACATATTCTCAAATGTCATGGACAATTTGATCTTGTGTATGCCAAGACTTTGCCAAAAGTATCATTATAAACAGACATGGGCCTTCTGGGTACTAAACTAAGACTTGTTCATTATTCAGGTACTTTTCTTTGAATACTGAGTGACAACGAGCTAAAATTTTCATCGAATTGGAACATTTTATTCTGAATTTAATGTTATTTCCCTGGACTTTTTCGAAGTTTATTAACAACCTCCAATAAAATGATCTCGGCGTGTAGTAGACACAAGAATTTCCCGCAGCTTCATACAATTAGATCACAAGTGTATTCAAATAGTCGGTTTGCGAGTCGGAAATTATCAGAAGGACAAACTTTGTTGTCTAAACATCACTGATTGCGATCAGTATTTTATTTCTCAATCGAATGTAAAATTGTGTTTAGTATATTTATTGGCTTGCAGATTGCGCCATTCACGCTGATAAAGTTATTTGTGGTTTTTGTAACAATAGAACACTTTAAATGTTTGGAATTTTATTGTTTTCGCACTGTTATTTTAATATATGGCAAGTTGCATAGCGGATAAGGCATTACAATAAATTACATGCTACACTTTATCATGTGCAAGCTCAAGGAAACAGAGAACAGACATTTTTAGCATAATTGTTCGTTTGTGTGAAACGAAATTATTATTTACTCTAATTTCTCTTCCATTCCTGTGGTGTTTTATTGCGACTGAATTTTTTCAAAATATATGAACCTAACAACAATATCATGGGATACATTATAAGCAAGATATTAGGCGGTTTATATTTTTATAATAATTTCTTTAAACTCGAATTATAAGGTATTGGAATAGTATAAACAGAAATAATATTATATCTTTTTATATGGAAAATCTTAATCTGGCAGACAACTTAACATTGGAACATATAAATTTACGATGTTCCTCCAAGTGACTTTTATATCGATAGTTTTAGTTCATTATTTCGAATATACTCAACAGCAGCCATTCGTACAGCAAATGCTGAAGGAAATATTCATGCGTAAAAGCTACAAATGCACCGTTGGGAAACACAGATGCAGATGCCAAATAAACAAAAATGAATAAATTTGCACATAATACGGACAGATTACAATGATCTCCTGTGAGGAATAAAAATCGATTTATTCAAATATGGCGCAAGTGCATTCGATTGTTTCGTTTTGAATGTGCCTGTGTAGTTAAGCGTGGTCACAGATGGAGATGTCACTTCTTTGTAACAACTCATTTGAAATTGAAAATACCAGTTATATATCATTGAATCAACCGGTACAAAAAGAATACTTCGAATCTGATAAAGGAAACTGTTCGGTTTAATTTGTTAATGTTGATACAAAATCATACTTGAGAGAAACTACCTGTATGCTGGATAATCTTTCTCAAACCAATTAGATAGCGGTGGGAAAGAAAGTAGGTTCAGTGAACGTTATGGAATGTTGAAGGTAAATTCAATATTACTGAAAATTGTTTTATTCATTTTTGGAATAACTGAAACATTTACACATGTTTGTGGAATTCATTTCAACTCAGATTAGATAATTCCAAAAATTTTGAAAGGAATGAAATTAAGCTCTTTTTTCTTTTTTGCCTTTCAAACTCTTTTTGAGACTCTACTGACCTATACTGTAAACCAAATCTGATTAATGGTGCAATTTGAAAACTTTTTGTCTCATGCAATTTTTCGTATCTCTCTCTAAATAATTTGATTTACAGAACACACAGAACACGTCAGTAACGTATCAGAAAGAGTTTGAGGGGCAAATATGACTCGGACAGAAAATATCACCCTGTATGCTTTCAAGTAATTTCGTTTTATCTAATCCTGTATATCTCCGTAAGTGAGCATTGTATCGAATTTGAGCCCGAAATCTCAACAACAGTAAGAATTATCGACAAAATATCTGAATTCTTTCGATATGAATAAAACCATTGAATTATTTTCAATTAATATCATCTCGAAAGCGGTAACAGACATGAAAAAATGAAATTTCTGAGGAAAAAGCAGCCTAACCTGTGAAAAACTATCACCCTGTATCTCGGAAACGAAGCATATTTCGACTCATGTCATGTTCTTGATATCACTCGAGGAATTACCTTCTTCATCAACAGTAGCTTATTATGAAACGCCCTGTAATACGGAATATGTCCAATTCTGGCTGCAATGATAGCAGTACAACTCTTCTCCTATTTAAAATTAAAAAATCTACCTTCTTTTGGGAAATGTTATTCCCCCTTTTGATGTTGTAAAGCTCGTTGTTGGAGGATACCACATACATGTTCTATGAAATTGAGATCGCGCCATTGTACCGGCACTTCCAGAACATTGATATTATGGTCCTTGAGGAAATTCCTGAAACTGTTGCTTTTTTGAGTTTGAAAACTAGCCTTATCATGCCTTAAATTTTCTGCCCCTCAATAACATTCTGAAGAATTTTCGAAACAAATTCGTTCACAGTGACGAAACCTTCTCAGAACTCGTCGAACAATGGAAATTCCCTTCACCCCCATTACCGTACTGTACCGCCTCTATAATTGTGGACCTCCTGTATATCCGCGAGTCTTGTTCTGTTTCCTGGAGATCTGAATAT
Organism: Cryptolaemus montrouzieri; assembly: GCA_013387265.2. Lineage (NCBI taxonomy): Eukaryota > Metazoa > Arthropoda > Insecta > Coleoptera > Coccinellidae > Cryptolaemus > Cryptolaemus montrouzieri. The sequence goes on along the minus strand of JABFTP020000021.1, from coordinate 86,878,303 downwards.
CGTTTATTTTCTAGATTATGGGTGCAAACCGATTCTCACATCTCGCAGAGCAGAGCATGTTCTTTTGCCCAATGAAGAAGATGTGCGTGATTGTATCTGTTTAGAGGTTGACACCTCTAAGGCCCTCCAAGAGAATAAATTGGATTTTTATAATCTTCTGAAGATGATTTGCTGTGACACTGTCAACCCATGTATCTGCTGAAGATGGTTTATTAGTTATACACCTAATGATATACGATTCCTTCCATTAATTGTATAAAATAATGTATTGCTTGTATGGTCTCTCTTTTACATAATCAGTTTCACTTTACCTAAGTCACAATGGCACTGAGTTGTTTTTATAGCTTCGGAGAAGTGGGATTGAAGGTCTGCTTGAAGCATACAATTTCTGTAGTTTATCGTTTTCGCACTTGGTATGATATTGTAGACACTAGACCCTAGACTAGGATAAGATTGGAAATTACCGATAGTTTTCTTTACTTCTTTTTTGTCTACATCTTCGTGAAAAAACAGTAAAAACTTGGTAATAATGTTTCTTCAGTACCAGATTTTCCACGTAATGCAAAGCAGAATAGGAACATACTGATGAAAACTGTGCGTAAATTGAATATCCTTAGACTATGAACATATTATAGTAAATGCGTCCATTACTCTTCTTTATAATTGATATGAGAGGTGATGAAAGATACGATGAATTGTTGTATCAACGCAAATTTTTATATATTGAGAAGGTCCGTGTATCAAAATATTCTTTAAATGACTACTAGTGATACAATAACTAAACACCTAACTTGGTATAACTAATACGAAATTGAGCGTATACGTGGAATATACCAAGAAACGAACCCAAAATTTCTTCATTATTCGTTTTATTTCAATTTCTTAGTATCATTTTCAGTTTAATTCTTCTGAAGCATTACTTAGTGCTGTTGGATTACTGGAAGAATAATTCTTCAATATATCTAAGCTTCTTGAGAATGAATTTTAATTTTCGATTATGGTCGTCAATTTCTTGGCGTGGTGTTAATGTAACTATAACCTAATAATGCTAATGCTTGTGAGAGAGCTTTTATGTTTCATATTAGTGACTGGTGCCATCTAACCAATCTTATAACTAAAGGCACTTGATATCACATAGATAACATTATTATTATTTGTATTTTTGGAAGGCTTTGTTCGAAAGGGTCATCTCAATTACAGGAAAGGAGTCAAAACATTTTTGAATATTTCTTATTCTTGGGAAGAGCCGGAAGTAGACATGGTGCTAAATCTGATGAGTAGAGCAGGTTAACAAATAGGTAAAATTCATAGGTCAAAACTTGCAAATTACATTTATCTATTCATTCAATCGATTGCTTTTTCGAATAGGGTTTAGAATGACAGTCCAGTTTAGTTTATCAAAATCTTTCTATAAATATATGAAGGTCATCAGTGTGTATAGTTTCCACTGCAATCTCCTCTCAAGTATATGTTTCGAAGCAATGATAATCTGTCGTTTCTTTTTCTTTGCCAAATCTAAACTGATTGTTTCCATTTGATTTTCAATATTTTCATTTAGTATTATTTTTTTAATACTTAGAGCTAATCGAATAGAACCCTAGACACATAGGCTAAATGAGATATATGTTTTTCCGATCTAATTCCTAAGAATACCCCATGTAGGAAAACTGGTATCATAATCAGAAACCAAGCAGTGAGAGGAAGATTGTATGTTCGATATTTGGAAACTAGATGTCCAACGTCCGCAGTTAAAACCTACTCCATACGGAATCAATTCCTGCCCGGAATCAGATTTTTGATCTTCCCGGCTTTACATCAACTGGACACAAAATATTTTCAAGAGTTCCTCATTCATGGTAATCACAACTGATGGACAGAAATACTGGCGGATTAAAACCAATTCAGTTGGTGTGAAGGAAGTCGAGTCTTTCCTATTCGGCAGATGATATTGATGACGAATTTTGGAGACTCATATTCGCGTAGATTTGGATTGGCTAGTTTACAGTAAGTACAAGTAGGAGGCACGGTGCAATTTCAATATTGTGGTCGTGAAATATCAGAACTAGATTATTGATGTTGATGCTGTCTCCTAATTCTATTCATACCACCAAGATGGTTGTGTGGGAGTTTGAAAAGAATGGGTACAGAGATGTGCAGAGCAATTTCGAGAAACAATGGATTGGTGGCGTCCAATGAACATTATAACTTTAATAACACCTGATATCACACAAAGTAATAAGTAAATCGATGACTGGAAACCATTTGGAAGGTTGCGGTCGCAATGACCATCTCAATGACAGGAATGGAGTCAAAATATTTAAGCAAATTTCTTTTTGGGAAGAACCAGAGGCAGGCATAGTCCTCAATTTGGTGAGTGAAGTTGGTGGACAAACCGGAAACATTTATAAGCCAAAAACTTAAATTCCTCCATTTCTTCAATCCATTTTGCTTTACTAAAGCGTTTTAAATTACAGCAGTATCGGTTCAGTTCGTCAAAAGTATTCTCTGAATAAAGGTCATCACTCTATATAGATTTAACTGCATATATGTTTCAAAGCAATGATAACATCTTTCCTCCTTTTTTCTTTCCTAAATTTAATTTGTTCTTCCTGTGATTTGTTTCCTTCAGTCCAATTTTTAGTATTCTACAGAACCCACGACGTAATTCCTAAAGAGCACGTCATTCAACTCTACTGGTATAGTAATATCGAACCTGACATATAGAAAGAAAATTATAGGTTCGAAGTTTGAGGACAAGAAGCTCAACTGAACATCTAAATTTAGGAGCTTCTTCATACAGAATCAATCCCAGTCAGGAATCTGACTTATCATCTCCTCAGTTTAACACCAGCTGCATCTAAACAACTTGGTGATCATGCCCGATAGCATAGTTGACTCACGACTGACTGACTGAAGGACGTTCTAACCAGTTGGATCACTTATCCCCTTGATTAACCTTCTCGGTAGCTCCACGGTTAGTGGGCGAGGCATATTCATTTGCCATGCCGAGGCTAAACCCATGAAGTAACTTGAGTACGAAGCATCGTGTAATACGAAGACAGTGGTCGTGGAACATCAAAACTAGATCATTGATGAGTGAAGGACCCGTGTCTTCACAAATGGCTCCCAATTCGATTCATACCTGTAAGATGGACGAGGGTTTGAAGAGAATGAGAACAGTTATAAACAAAGAATCTATCGGCAACTTGAATGGGCCCATAGACTTACGTAGTTTTCCAGGGAATTAAACTAATAAATGCTATGATATATCGACACATATTGAGTCATAGTGTTCCTTGATCTTCTTGAGGGCAACGATCACCCTGTTATGGATGATGTGCAAAGCTTTCACGGAATGAAAAAGAGGGAATACCATGCACGTTTTCGAGATATGACATACATTGAAAATGTTAGATATATCTAGGCAATTCAGTTGTTGTCAACATCCCTCAGGTCCTTGAAAAACCCTTATATGAGATAATACCGCCCAGAATTTCATAGATGATTCTACTACCTCTAATAAATAATGAAAGAAACGTTCGAGCAATTTTTGTTTATTTTCCACCTTCTGAATTTATTCGTTTTTGTGTTGAAAGAATATAACGTCATGAAAATATTTTCCGTGTACAAGGTGGACAGATTTCGACGTTCAACTACTGCAGCTTTGTGAAATATTGTGCATAGAGGTTGTGTCTTTTTGGATGAGGAATTTATTGCAGCAAACAGATCGAACAGATTCAAGGTAGCTTTTTTTCTTTTCAAGGTATTTGAAAATTTTCGGAATCAGTCAAGTGCCAATATCTCAGTTATTTTTGAAGTAATGTTTAAGTGGTTTCGGCATCATTCAGGCACTTTTTCACGTAGAATCGAACAACCTTGGAAATTTTCTCTTATCTAACGGGTTTTCAGTTAAAATGTTAACTTGCGTTTTTTCAAATAAGATCCATAGGCAACGTCGATTTCGATCAATAGTTCTTTTTTCTTTTCGAGAGCATATCACATGTGCACACAATTTTTTCTTTCAGGAAGTGTTTTCATGATTGAGACTAAAAATTGTATAACTTTCCTCTAATTTGATCTAGTGAGTCCACTCACAGAATTCACTCGGAATGATTGAAATAGCTATGTTCTGTGCTCTACTTATAACTATTGTGTGAATAAAGTATCGTTTATAATAACGAAGCGACCAATACTGTACGAAAATTTTGAAAAATTCAATATTATTGAATGTTATATTCAAAATAATTATGATGCGGAATCTGGTAATTTGGATGGTTCTCCTGAGAGGTGTCAACCTCGTAAAAGCATATTCAATAAATAGAGGAAAACCTCATGAACCATACCACATTCAACGTTCCAAAGAAAAAGAATATTAAGTAATTGATGGGGAAGATACACGATTGATATTATTGATGAAGTTCTTATCGATAATGATAGAACATTCGATCGTCAAAATGAACATTGGGGGTTGGATATGAACATCATATTATCATTCAACGTCAAGGCCGATTACTTTTGATGAAAACCGAGGGTTGAAGTTAAATTTTATACATTGCCTCGCTTTGGTTACCGATACTCAAATTTCCACTACGGTTCGGAGGTTCCTTAGGTGTTGTGAATTATTCATACAGAATAATGACAATACCTTTGAATACCTACATTGATTATTTCCATTGAAATTCTTTCCATATAGTTGAATATCGCGTTAGATTTCTTTTTTGAAATAACGATTGCATGATATTTGTCAAAAATTTTCATACGGCATGGTAGCTTCGTTATTACAGACGATACTATATTCACACAAAACTTGTAACTTTCTGAGAAAAAATTGCTCATCTGAATTGTCATTGCAAGAATTAATTCAACAATCATAATGAGAGCATAGATCATAAATAAGCTTTTTCAGTCATTCGGTGTGAATTCTGTGAAAGGACATAGAATTACTCAATGAAATTGAATAAATGTTATACAATTTTCGGTTTTCATGAGAACATCTCCTAGATGGAAAAACTAAGATATTTTTTGAAGAGAAAAAATCTCTTTTCAACGAAATCAAAGTTACTTATGGTTCATATTAAAAAATCGTTAGACGAAAAAATAAATTCCGCAATGTCAAAACCATTTGTACATAACTTCAAAAACAACCGAGATATGCACTTGACTGCTTCTAAAAAATCTCGAAAACGACAAATGCTAACGGCAATGAATTCCTCTCGCAAAATATTCCTCTACTCACAATAGTTCTTATAGCTACACTACTAAAAGATCGAGATCTTTTCACCTTGTACAGAGACATTTCATATTATTTGAAAACTTTTCAGTTTGTAATTACTTTCCTAATTCAGATCTGAAAGGAAGTTAAGTTATCTATCATTGCTTGAAATTTCTTCAATTTACAACTTTCGATTATAGCAGGCGGACTTCCATATGAATATCATAAATAATTCATATTAATAAGCATAATATACAAAAAAACATGAAAGATTTTCATGATCATTTCACGTATATAAATCATTGTTTCAACAATTTCTTTCCTGTAGATAAATAATCATGAAAGCACGATCGAGATTCATGTCAATAACCACTGTAACCGCAGCTTAGAGGTGACATAATTTAACATTTACAACTGTCAATAATTTCATTCTATGCGACAGGTATCATATGAAAATTTAAATTGAGCCGTTGTATTCCATACCAACCCAAGCAACAATACTTTCAAGGATTTTGTCTCAATTGAATTCCTCGATGATGGTTACTGATACTACGGACCGATGTCGAAATTGAATAATTGACGTGGTTACAAGAATTTGAGTAACTACCATGTTGTTTTGAATGAAATGATTTTAAATTTCATACACTATCCCACACAATTGGATTTTTTGAGAATGAATAATTAACTTGATTTTTTTTAATTTGCTTCATTTTCCGAATGGTGGAAGGCAATGCAAAAGCTGATGATCTGGGGTATATAGTTAAGTACAGCACCTACGTCCAAAATATAATCAATCGATAACGAAATAATTATCAACGAAATACTTCCTCAGTAAAAGCTGAGGCAATATAGAACATATAGATAATGAATGAAGGCTGCTTAACACACGGCCACTGCGACCTAGTGGTCCTTTCTGGCACACTCTGTCCTAGCTCAGCTTCAGTTTGTTAGATCTAAGTTCATTAAGCCTAACTCTGTCCGCAGCTGGGCACTCGTACATGACGTGTTCCATTGATTCTAACTCCTCTTCGCATAGAAGGTATGAAGGGTTCTCAATCAATCCTAACTTATCTAGGTGGTTTCTGAGGCCACAGTGCTGGACACTTTCAGCGAAGCCTTGGCTCTCGCAGTGTAAGGTCCACTGATGGCAAGTCTAGATTGTCTGAAACCTGTAAGGCTCATCCACTGCTCTTGTACCTTCGAGCTGTTTTCCATCCTTGCAGTTATATCGGGAACCCCGAATCTAGACTTCGGTCCGGTGTGCGCCTTCTTATTGCCTTCAATATCCGAGGTGGGGTACCCACCTATTCCTTTCTCCCAGTTTAGCGAGGGTGGAGTGACATTATTTGCACAATAAGTGATGTGCAGATTTCTGATGCCAATTGGTTCAGTGCAGCTTGGCTATTGGTGATGATTTTTATTGATCCACTTGGTCAATAGGTTAGCACAATGCCGAATATGTTTTAAAAAACAAACGCAAACCTGCAAAGACCCAAGAAAAGTTCCTAGTAAGCATATCGACCATAAACACCAGCTTCATCACCTTGGGCAGTTTTGGAGCTATCTATGAACTAACTGGAACCCTCAAGGAGTCGATCCTTGGAGCTGGTCCATGTCTGTCCGAAATGATAATCTGGGATGGCAGTTTCATATTGGCTTTTGGAATTGCTATGTCAGACTTTATACTCTGTATCTCGTTGTCCACGACGGTTGTTCCATTTCGGAAAAGGAGATGGAATCTGTGGGTAACCATTCTAACTGCTCCTCATTTAAGGTGGTGTAGCATATATCATATTGCTAACTCATTCCGCAATAATATTTGGTACTCCTCTGGCTCTCACAGCCCCGCATTAAATGTACCTATGTCCATGAACGCCGTAGAAGCAGTGGCCTTCCGGCCAGAGACCATGTAGTCCCCCTAACTAGATTGTTAAGTGCCTGATCAGTTGATTCACCTTTCTGATATGTGTATTGATGTTCAAGGCTGAGGCTACTCTTAATTAAATTCTGGTAGAAAGATTTAATGAAATGAGTTAGATTTCTAAAGTCCATCCATTATTAATTCTAATTTAATATTATCCAAACCAAATGAATATGAAGCTTACTGAACAAATTCTTCTTTAAAAACGAGAAAAATTTGTCTCTTCATCTTAACCATTCCTATTGGAAGAGCTAAAACATCCTTTGAAAACAAGAAGAGTACATTAAGTAGAAGGATTTGATGGTTTGTTCCAAGAATTTTTCAAATAATTGGTAAAAATGCTTTATTTCGCTTTCGTTTTTTATAATGATTTACTCGATTCAGCTAATTTTCCTGCAGAGTTAAGAAGGAACAAGGTAAATTCAACTTCAAAATCAGGTAAAAATTCAGAAAATCCAAATAGCTATCTACTTTCTGTTTCTCTCAAAATATTAAACAGGCTTCCATCAAAGATTTAAACCGATTATTGACAAAGCCTGGTCTCACTCGCAAAGTGGTTTGAGAAAAAATCTTCGATTGCTCTGAACAAGTCCTGAGTTTAACAACTTTGCATGAGTTAGAATATCAAAGTAAATAGGTTAGGTTAGGTTAGGTAAGGTAAGTTTACTCAGAGATAAACATCTGCAATATCTACATAACACACCCCAAAGATATAAAAATCGAAGAACTCGATGACTTGATAAGACAAATACCAGCTCCAAGAATAATTCTTGGAGACCTGAACAGTCAGAATACCATTTGGGGCTTAACCCACACTGACCAATTTGGGTCTCTACTTGAAGATATTATAAAAAACAATTACCTTATTCTGCTGAACACTGGCAGCAGCACTAGATTAAATTCATCAAACTGAAATTTCTCGGCTATAGACTTAATCTTTTGCGACCCTTCTATTTACTCCCACTTGAGATGGAATACGCTAACTGATTTATTTAGCAGCGGTCACTACCCGATCTTTATTTCCCTCGATAAAGGTAATCAACCATCTAATCAATCAAAACGGAAAACCGAAAACTTGGATTGGTCAGACTATAGCTTTGTCTACTTTCCACATCAACAGCGACATAAACAAAACCGTGGATACCTTCACATGTATACTTCACGAAACAGCCCTAATCACAATAGAAAAAACGAAACCTATCAATAATCAACACCCAGTACCTTGGTGGAACCAGGAAATATCTCAATCTTTAAAAGAAAGCAAACACGCTTTCAATAAACTCAAGAAGCACAACACCACTGAAAAATTTAGTAGAATTCAAACGGCTTAGAGCAAAATCTAGATTTTTGATCAAAAAAGGAAAGAAAGACTCATGGAATAACTACATATCCAGTGTCAATCCGTCAATAGCAAATTTGGAACAAAATAAAAAGAATATCGGGCTCTATAATTTTCCTACCTATCGAATCTCCCGACGATAACGGCACTATATTACAGACAAGATGAAAATTCCAGACATCTTCGCTAACATGTACCAAAAATTCTCAAGAAGTGATAACCTCCAACAAGAATTCATCTACTATAAAACCAAAATGGAAGCCGAAAACATCGATATTGAAGATGACAGTGGCTCACTGAATGATCCAATAGCACTTAACTAACTTGAAGAAGCCCTCAAAAGCCCGAAAAACCTCTCACCTGGACCAGACGATATTCCAGTTATCCTACTCAAGAATCTTTCGGTAAATGCGAATAAAATCCTCGGTGACATTTACAATCTGATTTTTAGGTCGAGATCCCTTTCAGCAATCTGGTCCAAAGCTCTAGTAGGCCCTATCCTAAAACCAGGAAAACCGAGGAACAACCCCTCATCTTTTCGGCCTATCTCCCTAACCCGTTTACTGTGTAAAGTTATAGAAAGAACCCTAAATAATCGAATTACCTGGTTCTTAGAGAAACACGCACTACCCAACATCTATCAGAGTGGTTTCCGGACAAATAGGTCTACTATAGATAACCTCATCTTGCTAGAATTGGCCGTCAATGAAGCATTTTCCAACAACCAGAAATTAATTGCAAATTTTCTTAGAAGTATTCAGAGCATATGACACTGTAGATTCCTGATTCTAACCACAATGAACCAGAAGGGTATAAATGGGAATATTTTAGCATTTGCTAGGAATTTCCTTAATAATCGTTCTATACAAGTCAGAAATAACGGGTACCTATCAGAGCAAACAACAATTGAAAAAAGGATGCCTCAAGGATCAGTACTGAGTGTAGCCCTCTTCCTCATAGCAATAAATTCGATCACACAAACACTCAAGGCACCAGTAACATTCATGCTTTTTGCAGACGACCTCGTAATCTATCTGAACACAAACAACATGACGACAGGACAGAGAAAACTACAGTACTCTTTAAATAGCCTAGAACACTGGACGAAAACAACCGGATTTCAATTTTCGAAAGACAAAACCAAGTACCTGATATTCTCAAAAATGAGGTCAGAAACTACCGACCTGACTCTAATACTAAAAAGTACTCAATAAGAACGAGTAGACCACATTAAATTTTTGATAATTGTGTTCGACAGTCATATGACTTGGAAAAACAAACTGAAGCAACTATAGCCTCCTGTGAACGAAAACTAAATCTCCTGAAAATCCTAGCCAAGAAAAAATGGGACACTGATGCAACAACTTTACTCACAATTTACCGAAGTACAGTCCGAAGCGTCTTAGACTATGGTTGTGTTTGCTTAGGAAACCTGAGCAAAGGCCTCCAAAGAAAACTTGATACGTTGCAAAACTCTGCCCTTCAAATTATAGCAGGAGTCCTCAGAATGAGTGCAATTGAGAGCCTACACGCTCTTCTCAACGAGCCGTCTCTGAACATACGAAGAGAATATACCACCTTAATCAAAAAGTTCCCGACTTTTATTAATAAAATCAAAAATACAAAGTTATTCATCAAAATCAATATTGTCTCCTTCAAAGTACTCTCCATCGACTGCAACGCACTTATACCAGCGCTGGATCCAATCTTCGATTTCTCCATTATTTTCTCTCGGCTGCTAAAACGCGTTCCCCGGATCGGTTTCTGCAGTCGACCGAACAGGAAAAAGTCACAGGGAGCCAAATCAGGTGAATTTGGCGGTTGTTGGTTGGAATTGGTGCTGGTTTTAGCCAAATGGTCACGGATAATGAAGGCATTATGAGACGGCGCGTTATCGTGGTGTAAAATCCATTAGTTGTTTTGCCACCATTCTGGTCGTTTTTGGCGAACAGCTTCACGAAAACGCCCCATAACGCCCAAATAATACTCCTTGTTGTTAGTTTGACCTTTTGGAAGGAATTCATGGTGCACAACACCATGATAGTCCATGAAAACCACGCGTCGGGAACTTTTTGATCATGGAGTTATCGCAATTTTTAGCAAAACGATGAGTTTTATCATGGAATTAGTTCAACAAAAAATGTCCCTTCCTGAGAAGTTTTTTGAAGGAGTTGGAAGAGTTGCAATAGTCAGTATATGCACACGTTTCCACGACATCTAGGAGATAGTGTACCTAGCGAATATTTTTTTAATGTGGTTTTCCCGGTAGGTCTATCCCCGGGTTTGTTCTGATTCTGTTCAATTTGGAACTAATAAATAATAAAATGTATTTGCAAGGAATGGAAATGATAACAGCTGTGTTAACTGAAAAAATAAATCTCTACTACTTCTTCTTCTTCTCCTTCTTGTTCTTCTTTTTGTCTTCGATATCAAGAATGATAGTTTTTTAGTTAAGTGTACTATAAAAATATATCTACAGGTTGTTGCATAGTGTTAGGGCTGGCTTTGCAAGTTCTAATTAACGGAAGGTTCCTTTTTATTAATGATCCCTGTATTTGTCTTTAACTGCAATCACTCACATAGTTTGCTGAAAAAAATCGTTTGTAGTTGAACAATATCTTATGCTTAGTTTCGTTTCTGTTTAACTTATTCTGTTTCGAATAAAAATAGATATAAATGAGATAAAAACACAAGGTTTAACTTTGATCTACACTTTATTTGAAAAATTCGACGACGTTTCGTTTAACTTATTCTGATATATAACGAATAAAAATAGATATCTTGACTGATTATTCCTTTAGAAAATTTCATTAGCTCTTCAACAATAAAAATAATCTGGGTGGGCTGTTGTTAATCGGTTAGTGTTTGAATTGAGTATCATCTTTTATTTATAGTCATTCGTCAAACATTACGGGAGATGTTCTAGAACAACAAGAGATCAGAGCAATTAATCATGACTCTGGCCGAAGAAGAGTGATTGTTTGTCTTAATGAAATTGATTTATTTAAAACAAATGAAATTTTCGATTCGGCTCTTTTCTTTCCTTTGTTAGAATACCGCTTATTCAACCTGATGCTGATCCCAATCACCTTAATGATTAATTATCTTCTCTTGTCGATACGTCCATTCTTTGTTAAGATAAAATTATTTCATCAAAATGGCAAAAAGTTGAACAGATATGTGAAAGAGATGCTGACTAAAATAATAGGTAGGTATTTATCATTGAAAAGGGTCTTTTGGTTCTTCAAAACATTCTTCTTGAAGAAGGTTCTTGGTCAATATTCTTCGGGCATTTCCCAATTATTTGAACAGGAGAATGTGAATGATTGTAGAATAGCTTTACTGAATCGATGGTAACTCATGATTGTCTTGCTAGGTAATAAATGATTATGAAACTAAAATGATTTTTTAATTGAACGCTTCGGATATTTTTTTCTCGGTTCCTTGAAAAGATCATGTACCTCGTAACTAGATCTCCGCTACTAAGCATCATCAAAATTTTAATTCAGCAGATGGAATTTCACTTACTTCAAACCTGATCGCTCGTCGAAGCTGCTCTGAATTTATATTTTTTATTGTTTTTTTTTCACCCCAGAATGCGAAAATATTGCAAATTTTTTCATGTTGACATAGAGTGAATCGCTATTACATCATCCGGATACAATGGTTGTTTTTATTGTGATCTTTCGGTTTCATTTTTTGATAATAAAACCTGGTGCATGATTCCATTTCTTACAGAAAAAAAGAAGGTTACCTTTTACAGGGATCATATAAGGGAGAAATTTCCCAACTGGACGTTCACCACTTTGAAACGGCGTACTGATCGCAGGAAAATAAAGGAACATGTAGAGTGAAACAGGGATTGATATTGATGCCATGTGTTGAGAAAAATTTTGGACGACGCAATATAATGTATTTCATGGGAACACCTATCAAATTTCATCAGTTGAAAAAATGGAAACAAAATTGGTCTTTTTCTTCATGAAACTTAAAGGCTACGTAACTATTGGGTTAGGTTCATACATTTTTCCACACTGTATGTATACAGAGAGAGTCAGAAGGGAAGGGACATAGAACAGTGGCGAATTCCTAAAAATAATGCGATTTAACTGAACCTATGTGAAAATCCGTCCTCCACCCAGCTAATATTGGGCATAGATGAAGCCTCCTTGGACATCATCAAGTCGAAGGGGAATCGACTTCATGCTGGCGTTAGGACAGCATCTTTCAAGGTGCTGAAAAATCCTAAGACCTGTTCAACGACGGTGGCCGGAAAGGGGGAAACTCTGCATCAAATAGTGATGTAGAGGATGGGGCGCCGAAAAAAAACATATTTCCAGAACCTATGGACGTGGGAGGAACAGTAGAAGAGGCTATTCCGAGCCCTGGCCCCTGCCTTCCCGACAGATCAAAGTCTGTCGGGGAGGGGGGCCGGAGCCCGATGCTGCGCTCAGACATACCTCCCATAGCTGGTCCTGAGGAGACGCAAGTGGTTCCCAGTCGGGTGCCGCTTGCATGCCCTAGGAGACCAGGTACACCCATGGAAAGGGTTCCTCGCCATCTAAGAATGCCAGGGGTTACAATCAGGTGTACGCAAATAAACTTGCACCACTGCATAGCCACAACCGACATATTAAGTTACATCATCAGAGGAGAAAAGCTGGTCGAATATCTCTACAGTACAAACCTTACACTTATAAACGAAGGAAATGAACCAACTTTCGTCAATCGAATAGGACAGAAGTCCTGGACTTGAGTTTATGCAGTGAGCCAAAAAATTCGAAATTGGAGAGTGGCAACAGAAGTAGTTTCCCTCTCCGACCATCGACACATCTGTTTTCACATCGCAAGTATACCGCGACAACGACCAGTGCCTTACAGGAACCCCCAAAACACTGATTGGGATCGATATTAGGAACAATTATCGGAAATGGTGGACCTTCAATTAAGACACCGAAAAACATCAAGGATCTGGAAATTGCCGTTGAGAAATTGCAAACCAGTATCACCTTGGTTTACAACAACAGTTGTCCTATACAATACCATAGAGGAAAGAAGAAAACCATATGGTGGACAGCAGAGCTCACTACCCAAAGGATGAAAAGCAGACGCCTCCTTAATAAAGCGATGCGCACTAGCACAAAACCGATTGGGACAACTACAAGGAAGCTCAAAGAGCTTACAGAGGATTGATCAAAAAATCCAAAAAAGAAGCATGGCGTTCCTACTTCGAGGAAACAGAGGGTGTACCGGAGGCAAACCGTCTTCGTCGCATCCTCTCTGCAGCGGGACCAACAGACATCCAAAGTCTTGATCGGAAGGAGTAAAAACACAAACGAAGGATGAAACACCTGGCGGAAGTACACTTCCCGGGTTTCCTTATCGACAACACAGCAATCCAGAAGTCCAGTGGACATGCTGACAAAGCAAACTGGAACACAGTCTCAATGGTAGCTACCGAAGAAAAGGTTCGATGGGCCTTTCAACCATATAAAGCACCAGGAGCAGAGCAGATGGTATATACCCTGCACACTCAATAAAAGGTATGGACCAAATTGTTATACACTTAAACCACATCTTCAGATCCTGCCTATCTTTGGGATACATTCCGGACCACTGGAAAAGTGTTCTGGTCGTCTTCATCCATAAGCCGGACAAGATTGTACACAAAATCGCCAAAGATTTTAGACCAATCAGCCTCACCTCCTTCCTACTGAAGACTATGGAGAGACTGGTAGAAAGATATCTCAGGGAGAACACCCTAGTGAAGCACCCTCTACATATCACTCAACATACGTTTACGGATGGGTCCAAAACTGGGACGGGTACAGGCATCGGTGTTCACAGCCCTAGGGCCATTATTATGATTGCACGGGAGACAATGTAACCGTAACACACGCAGAAATATTTGCTGTTCTCCGTTGCGTACAGGAAACCTACATAGGAACTGTAGAGATGTACACATCTACATATGCTCTGATAGCCAAAACGCCCTTAGATATCTTAAATATTCGAAGGTTACATCCAAACTGGTTGACGAATGCAGAACAGCGACAACTCAGTGCTACAAACAGAGTCACTCTGATTTGGTGCCCAGCCCATCAGGGCATCGAAGGAAACGAGATAGCACACAGTCTCGCTAAAAAAAGCAACAGCTATCAGGCCGATGGGACCAGAACCAATTTTGACCATTCCATGGACCAATGTGCTCTCTTTCTTTCAAAACTGGACAACCACCGAGGCCCAAAATTACTGGGCAGGCATCTCGGGACTGAGACAGTTAAAAAGGCTCATAAAATGGCCGCAATCGAAGAAGAGGGTACATGAACTACTGTTCCTCGAAAAAAAGGCTGTTGGGATGGTAGTGGGCCTATTGACGGGACACCAACTCAACAAACATCCACACGTCATGAAACTATCGGAAACCCCACAATGTCGTGGTTGCCTAGAAAATGACGAAACAACGGAACACATATTCTTCGAATGTCCCGCCCATGAGGAAACCAGACTGAACACCTTGGGCACTGAAACACCCAGAGCCCGGATGATCCAGGAGGCCCCCTTCAACAGTCTTGCAAGCTTCATCAGAAAGTTTTTTCAAGACAAATAACAACTCAACAACACACGGCAAGCACAGTAGGCCAAACAGCCTGAGTACTGCCTATATGGGCGCCGTCCAGGAAGAAGAAGAAGAACCTATCTCATACCAAAAGTTAATCATAACCGAGACACTGGCTGTCGAAATTTAAGAATTGAATCACATTTTCTACAATATTCATCGACGTTTTGCGAATTTTATGTGATTTAGTACACGTGAGTTTTTGGGATGGAGAATTCAACTTTATTGTGTATCTAGTATTTTTCAGAGACCACCATAGAAGAATTTAAGCTTATTTAATTCGCCAAAAATTTTTTTGACACGATGTATTTTATTTTAGTCTAGATATATCTTGGTAACGATTTTTTCTGTATAAAAAAACTATACTTCATTCAAGTCGTTGGCGGAAGATGCATAAAAATTCTGGCATGGAAGCCAGAATTGTACAGTACTGAAAAAGGGAGATACTCAGGACATTAACAGCCATAGGCCGATTACTCTAGTCCCAGTTATTTCTGAGGTCCTTGAGCATACCCATTTTGTTAACAGCAATTTGTTCGCTGAAAACCAGTACGAATTCATGAGATCTATATCCACAGTCGATGTGATCCTGTCATTGCTCGAGTTTGCTGTGGAAGGCTTTGAAGCGAGGAGGTACATCGGAGCAGTTCTGTGTGACCTCCTTGAGGCCTTCGATTACATTTGTCACGAGTATCTTTTATGAAAGCTGAGTTTCTATGGTTTACAGAACCAAAGTATTAGGTTCGTTGCATTCTATCTGTCAGGCAGAACTCAGTGGATTGTTTCTGGGAGAAAGCTTCCAGATTCTCTGCTAGTTAAACGATGTGTACCACAGCGTTCCTTTTTTAACCCACTGCTTTTCCTAGTATATATTAATGACATAGAGGCTTCAACAAACACAAGGCCAGTTATTATGCTGATGACACCTAGGCCATAATACAAAATGACACTCTGGAACTTCTTAGAACTCAAATGAGAGAGTCTGTTGTTTCCTTGGAGAGGTAATTCAACGAGAATAGGCTGTCATTGGATGGAGCCAAAACAGAAGAAATAGTTTTCACACTGCGAGATATTGATCGAGGAGTTGATGATGGTCTCGACACTGACTCTGTGAGGTTGTTGGATGGTCGGTTGGATAACACCTTTACTTTTGGATTGCATATAGACGATGTCGCGAGGAAATTGAATAATTCAATAATGTTCTTGAGAAACTTTGAAAAATGTATGAGCTGTGATGTTCGCTTAGTGGCTCTTTATGCGCTCTTTCAATCCCACTGCAATTATGGCTTGCTCGCATGGGATCACTCCTCTCAGACGTATCGTATATTTAAGTTGCAGAAAAGGGTCGTGCGCGTTTCGGCGAGGTAGCACTATAGAGACGACGTTAGACCTATCTTTGTCAAGATGACAATTATTACATTGCCATAGATGTATATTTAGCTGTCTGAGCTATGTTAAGAATGATATACATAAATACAACCTCTACCGCGATCAACACGAATACAACACAAAAAGAAAGAATAATATAAATATTGAATGTGAGCGTTTGAAGAGATCTTGCGTGGGAAGCAACAACTGGGGTCCAGCATTCTGTAACAGAGTTCCAAATCATGAAAGGGATGGGAGTGACAGGAATTTTGTGAAAATAATTAAAGGATATCTGTTGAGCTAGGGCTTTTTTAGCATTGAAGAATTTAAAGAAATAGGTTTCAATGATTTGTAAGTTTTTTATGTTTATTCACCTATATTTTTCAGTGTTCTTCTTGTTTTTATTTTTGGGCTCGTATACCTATTAATGAGTGTGAAACTGTGACTATTGTAAATATGAATGAAATAAACAAACAAGAAATTTGTTCAGTTTTTGGAAAACGACAATATTCAAGAAACAATTAATATAGTTAATAACTATCCGGAAGAATTCAAAAACAATCCTTTAACCCCATATTCACCGTAGCAATTTGCAGGCGTGTTCACTTCTATTGAACTGTTTATTATTTGTGTTCTAAGGAAAATTTGAGTCCCGCAAAAAGGAATTCCTTAGAAAAAAGCTGAAGACATTCTTAAGGTTGATTTGGAGCATGTGTATTGAACGACTCTCCCTTCTACAATAATAAACGTACTCCAATTTTGACAAGGAAGAGAATTGTACTTGTGATGATTATTTAGTGTTTGAAATTTTCGTCTACGCTTTTTCGAAAAAATTACTCCACAAATATATTTTTAATTCAATGCCCTAGAAGGAGGAGTTATGTGTCGACTTGTATTTCCAATCGAAAATAACTTCATCCTCACTTTGGAAGGGCATAGTTTGTAAAATGATACATATTCTCAGATGAAATTAGACCTGAATTTCAGTAATTCGTCCAGAATGTGAGATTTCATTTGATTCATGTTTTTCTCGATCTATTTTTGGAGGTTCACAATTTTCTCACAAAAAAACTCTAATCTTCCAACTTCAAACACGGCTCATCAGATGTCTCTTGGGACAAAATTATCCGCAGATAAACTCGTTTCCCAGTCGCGCCTTCGGGAGGATTAGGACACAACAACAAGAATGTGAGTAAAGTACACCAGTACTTACAAGACACTCAACGTCATGTCCTATCTTTAACGGAAATTCAAATAATGCCAACGACAGACACCAACTATCTTTGTTTTAATGAGTTGAGTTGCACTCAAGCCATCTGATTAAGGGGTGGGGTTGTGTTTTGCCAGATCAGATGTCGCATTCCAAATAGAGGATACCCAGTATATCCTTTTGTTGACGCTTTCGACCTGATATGTTTCAAAATCTATTTATATAACAAAACCATACTTCTCTGTTATCTGTATCGATCTCCTAATGATAACAACTACCCTAGTCTGTTTCAGTACCTATGCGACAAGGTAGACACGATCCAGATACAGCACCTATGAGGTGATCATAATAGGGAGTTCAACGTCCACAACATCAACTGGCTCCTGAACTCAAATAGGACCAAGGAAGCATGAAGGCAAATGGAGGCCTGTGTGATCAGCCGCAACAAGACTCAACTTGTCAATGCGCCGACGAGAATTCCTGACACATAAACGATTTTCTTAATACTCTCGATCTCTTTCTTATTTCAGATTCAGATGATTTCCGTTTGCAGGTTTCAGCACCCTTAGGTAACTCCGATCACAACCTCATTTCTAAAATTGGTGAGTTCGTATAGCCCATAATAAAGATCCAACGCCTTCCAGGAAGATATGGCATTACTACCAAGGCAGCTTGGAGTAGCTGCTAGAGTTTTTTGCGTCTTTTCTTCAGTTATTCTTGCAGGATAGACCTCTTTATTCCAAACTCCATAAAAAACATCCGTAAAAAACCCTGGTTCGGCTAAAACTGTCAAAAAGCTGTCAAAGTTAAAATCAGAGCTTAAGAGGAACAGAAGAAAATTCCAACAGATGAAACTAAAGCCGAATAAGTGCATTTTATTGAAACATTTGTCACTATGGAGCAGACAAGTCGAACAAGTTCTGGTCTATAGCGAAGACAGTCAGCAACAAGTCATCCATTACACCTTTGGTTAGAGATAATAGTTTCATCTCATCATCTCCTTAAGTAAAGATGGAACTCTATGCAAAAATGTTTTGCAAAATCTTATACTAGATACATCAAACGAAGTGCCACCAAACATTCCATATGTTCAATCGAATATGTCTGAAGTAGAATTAATTTGCTACTCTGGAGCAGACTAGTCGAACTCGTCAGTTCTGGTCTATCGCGAAGACAGTCAGCAACAAGTCACCCATTACACCTTTGTTATAGATGATAGTTTCATCGCGTCATCTCATAAAGCAAAGGCAGGTCTCTTTCGAAAAATGTTTTGGCAAAATTTTATACTAGATACATCAAAAGAAGTGCCACCAAGCATTCCATATGTTCAATCGAAAATATATGGAGTAGAATTGAGAGTTCGTACTGTGGGCGCGTTCCTCAACAACTTAACTGTAAGAAAACATGATGGAATACCACCAACTGTTTCAAAGTAATATGCTCCAGAGTTAGCACCTTTTCTAAATCGTCTGTTTCAGATTTCGTATGACAGCCTCACGTTTATGTAGTGTTGGAAAGTTGCGGGGTTACAACCGATTCCGAAGAAAGAGAAGAAATGAGAAGAATGATAAGCGATCAGCTCATAAAATATCTCGAGTTTTAGTTTATCATCAGTGATTGACAATACCGTTTCGGTAGACATTGATTAACGTGCAAACGTCACGCATTTGTGCACATCAAGGAAAGCATGGCGAATCAAGAGTCATTGCTTCTTATATCTCAAACACCTTCGACAGGGTTTGGCACGCAGATTTGATAAATGAATGTGTCGCATATGGACATTCCGAAAATTGCGGATAAGTAGTTTTCGCTTCAGTAGATCGAATTATGTGGTAGTTGAGCTGAGTGAAGCTTTTCAGGTTAAGTCAGAAGTACCCTAGGGCTTCTTACTCTCGCCAACTCTTTTTCTATCGTAGATTAATGATCAGCTCCAATCCACTGAAAATGGAATATTTTGGTTTGCGGACGACTGTACTCTGGTGTTCTCAATTTTTAGTCAGCATTCTATAACTGCTGAGGAGACACCCGACAAAAATACCAACATAGCATATCACTGAATTCAGACTTGGATAACATCTTAGAGTGGGGCCGGTTGAACTTGAATAACGCGAAGCACGACATGAAAGATGAAATATCTATTTTGCGTCACAGTCAACACTGTAGGTTTATTGCATGACCATATGTCAGCCATTGTCAAAAATCTGCTTCTGCTAAACGTATTCTTTTCAGGGCTAAGCTGTATTTCAGGTCATCACAGCTGACGATATCATACAAGAACAGGTGCGACCTTGTCTGGAATACTGATCCTATGTGTTAGGTTTCGCACTTGAACATTCCTTGGATAGTGTTCATATCAGAGCAGTACACTTCATGGACCACCCGGAGATCATGTGTGATCTCCAGCCTCTCGCTCAAAAGCGGCAAGTTGCTGACCTTTCTCTTTTCTACAGTTATTTTATGGTGAATGTCTGAAGAGCTGATAGGCCTACTTCCAGAATGAATCCAATTCCAAAGAAAAAGCAAGCTGACGGTAAACTCTCATCAGCGGACGGTCCGAATAGCTACGGCACGCACCTCTCTCTATAAAAATTCTTTTCATTACAGGGCTCGTTGATGTGGAACTCGATTCCATCGAACATTTTTCGGATAACTTACAATTTGGCCTTCTTCAAGAAGCAAGTGAACACACACATCAAATCATCTTGAGCAGCCACAGCTGCGTTATGACAGGTATCGCCCACTCCAAGAGCTAAGAATAAAAAATGAGGACAGGAATACCAAAATCACAAGTTCAAAGAAGCGTTCTTTCCTATTTCGTGATTCTTTTATTGTATTTTCATAAGGAAATTCTCAAATTGACTTGCTAGGTTTCAGTAAGTGATAAAATAAATTATAAGAACCAATGAGTAAGTGAAACTAGGTTCTGAAGTGGCGACCATTACGATGACATGACTTTTGGCAAAATAATTAATAGTACACTGATAGTTACCAATATAACCTGGAAGGCTGTAACGTGCTTACTTCCCTTTCCATGCTGCTTCTATCAATCTTCAATCCCTAATTTTCATTTTCTTTGCTCAGATCAAATTTTTCCATGATCTCATAATCGAGTTCGTTGTCTTTTCCCTCTCCATAATTTCCCTAGTATTCTATGTTATTGTACCCTTTTCATTTTGCTATGATTCTGTACAATTTAATTCATTATTCTCTTTAACTCCCATATTACCTCAAGGCTGTAGTTATCATCAGATTTTTGGGAAAGTAAGGAAATTGAAGGAGTTTTAGAAAAATATCTCAAATAAATGAAGGAAATGTCATCCTATTGAATAAATCTCAAGTGTGAAAGGTGGATCGTTAGTTCACCCGTTGATAATTTGCAGTAAGTAATATTATCTCTTAAGTCCACGTTTTTTCTCTCTTTCCTCGATTTCTCCTAAAATATCTTCACATTATCGCTATTTAATTTTTTTCTTGTTCCGTTGTCTTCCTTTTTCTTTCGCTTTTTACTTCAATGAGTCACGTTTTATTTAATTTCTTATAAGCAGGTGCATTGAAGGGTGAGAATTCTTTTACTCATTGCATTGGTAGTCCCAGGATGGACCTCTAATGTATAACGTGCTTACTTCCCTTTCTATGCTGCTTCTATCAATATTCAATTCCTAACTTCCATTTTCTTTGCTTTGATCAATTATTACCGTGATCTCATATTCGAGTTCGTTGCTTTTTCATTCATCATAATTACCCTAGTATTCAATGTTCCTTTATCCCTTCCATTTTCCGATGATTCTGTGAATTTAATTCATTACTAATTTTAACTCCGATATTACCACAAGGCAGTAGTTATCAGATTTTTGTGAAAGTCAAGGAATGAAGGAGTTTTAGAAAAAGTGTGAAAGGTGGATCGTTAATTCAACCGTTGATAATTCAGGGAAAGTAATTCTATCTCTCAAGTCCACGTTGTTTCTCTCTTTTTTCGTTTTCTCCTAAAATACCCCAACATTATTGTTATTTAATTTTTAATTTGTGAATTACTCCAATAACAATAACTTTCGACTTGCGAAAAAGAGGCTGAAATGATGAAAAAAACAAGTATGTTGTTTTTTCTTCGGTTCACAATTTTCTGCACTTCAATTTTGCTCCATTCTATCTTTGGACAGAGTCCGAATACACTAGTTAATGAATATCTGGGCTCCAAATGTTGAAAAATAATTTAGGCAATTACTCACCAAGGAGAAATACACACAACCAAATTTAAATGGAATCACTCGGTATTTCACATTATTGATTGTTTTTAACTATGGATCTTTGATCACTCGTGAAGAATGAAGTTTTTTGTTGTAAAAAAATTGGATAGTATAATGAGAAATGTTGAATTATCACCACATGTTCGGGAATTTCAAAATTTGAAAAAGCCTATAATCATAATTGGAAAGCCTTACGTTGGACTGTCCGATGTGCAGAGGGGTCGAATAATTGCTCTTATTGAAGAAGGGGGGACGCAGAGGGATATAGCGGCCACAATGGGGGTATCACAGGGGGTGATTTCATAAACCCACGCCCGATATATGGAGCTACAGTCTCTGCAAAATAGGCCTAAAATAAGTCATAGGAAGATCACTTCTGAAGAACAAGACCGCTTTCTATGCCAAATTGCAAGAAGAGAGCCTAGTGCGTCGCACCCCATACTCCAAAGGAAATTTCTGGAAGCAACAGGTATCAGTGTATCAGTCGAAAAGATACGTCAAAGACTTCGTTCAAGGGGTTTATACAGCAGAAGGCCCTCAAGAGTTCGAGAGTTAACCAGACAATAAAAATTAACAGACTTAATTGGTGTATCGAATACCAAACCTGGAATATTGAGAATTGGCAAAATGTTGTTTTTTCGGTTTAAACCAGACAAATTCCGAAAGAACAAGGGATGTTGTTTTGAGGTGGCATTATGCTGGGAGGCAAAACAGATTTGATTTCGTTTCCTGCGAGTGTAGCGGCTAGAAATTACGTGGACCTAGTGCTGGAATCCATATTGAGACTCTGGCGAGGTGCACACGGTGAAAATTTCTTTTTTATGCAAGATAATGCTCATCCGCATACCAGCAACCTCGTGCGACATTATCTTGAGACAGAGGGAATCCCTATTTTGGACTGGCTAGCTTGCTCTCCAGATCCAAATCTCATTGAACATTTATGGGATAATGTCAAAAGGAAAATTAGATCGCACCAATAATCCAAGAACCCCACAACACCTCATCCAAGCCACCACAGAAGAGTGGCAGAATATCACCCCTCAGGAGCTCGAAAACTTAAACCAAAGCATGCCAACATGGATTCAGGTTTGTATCAGGGCAAAAGAAGATATTACAAGCTACTGAGGTCGAGAAAAAACACCTACTCCGTGAGAAAACAATTTTCAATTTTTTTACTACATGCTGAAAGAGTCTCTTATTTTCTTTTATTTGTTTCTTTGTTAGAATAAATCTTAATTTATTTCTTTTTTCAATTGAAGTATCTCAAAATAGATCAAGTTTAATAATCCTCCCCAATTTCCAAAATCCCTTAGGTAATATTCAAAATATCAGGTGATTTCATATAAATTTGGTTGTGTGTGCATTTTACTGTAGGAGTTGTATTACCGTAATCTTACGTCGTCTAGGAACTAGTAAAATCTGAGAAAAAATCAAAAACCCATTAATCCGACTTACCAGGTTTGTCCAAGACACAGAAGAACTCACGTCCCATAGTGAATATCGCTCAAAACATAGTAACTAGAGTATTTACCTGGTACATTAAAAAATTTCAACATCTACATCTAAACGCTATTAGAGTTGCAAGATTTCATCATTATATTTTCATATATTGAATTTTTTCTTCAAACAGGGTAAGGTACTATAATTGACATGCGAAAAGCATTAATGGAGCCATGTGTCAGGGAAATAAGGTAATGGCAAGTTAGCAATCTGCAGCAATTGCGAGAGCATAAAGCTGACAAATGACAGATGTAATGAAATTTTAAATATAGATCACAATTTAAAATTGAAGTCTTAATGTTTTATCTATAACACGAGAGAAGCCAGGCTAAACAAAATGTAACAAGGTATAGGTTTAGAGGTCGCAGAAGAAGAAACAGAAAAGCAAGACACGAACTTGTATTAATAGTGCTTGTACTAGGAACATGGTATTGATAAAAGGTAGAGTGTAAATGAAATTTTGTTAGCCGGCTCGGTGGCGTGGAGGATACGATGTTCGTCTCCTGCGCAGAGTTACCTGGGTTCAATCCCCCACAAAGTCGGTCCGATTTTTCGGATTCTGGGAATCGCTTGAGTGTCTATCTTTCGGAGGAGAAGTGAAGCTGTCGGTCCTATCTAATCGAGATGTGTTGGACATTAAAGATCTCTTCCCTCGACACGAGAGGGGTTCGGCAAAATTCCCGTGTTAGTGAGGTGAACTCCCCGGCGTGTCTTTAGTCGAAAGGCAGAAATAGAGCACGTTAAAAGAAAAACAAACAACAAAATTTTGTTACTGCGGTAATATTATAGACGTAATGGGACTCAGTAGGATTTCTTCAACTGTTGTGAGTGGAAAATAGACTCTCCTTCTAGATTATCCATCAAATTCAGACTACATCGCCATCAGTTGAAAGAACATTTATCGCTCACCGTTATCTTAGTTCTAAACAAAGCAGTAGGTGAGTTGACAAATTATTTAACTAGAAGAATTATGTGTATCAATCACAATTCAAAAAAAGCAGTTAGTTGACAAATTATTTGGCTAGAAGAATTGTGTGGGTTATCTTAGTTCTAAACAAAGCAGTAGGTGAGTTGACAAATTATTTAACTAGAAGAATTATGTGTATCAATCACAATTCAAAAAAAGCAGTTAGTTGACAAATTATTTGGCTAGAAGAATTGTGTTTTTTAATCACAATTCAAAATTATGATATTTATGTTTTACTCAGGATATAAGATCTACCAGAAACTAACTACATCCCAAGTTATAGACAAAAGTAGACTGGAGAAGCAACAAATTCCGATAACCACCGAACTAGTAGTGGTTGTACAGATATAGAGAATAAACAAAATTCTGTTCTTTGGTAGAATATAATTATTATGACAGACTGATAAAATCTCGCTCCAAATTTCGAGGTTGAATATTGAACTTAATTTTCGTGAAAAATACTGAATCGCCGTGGATCACCGACACTACTCAAAAATAATGTACAATAGTTCAGCGTCGATTGAGTTTCTCAAGATACTGCATGATTTTATCATGGCTGACCCGGAGATTTCGAGTTTCATACTTGTATTTGGCATCCTTGTTTTCAATGGGGCGGATGCGACAGAATGTTTTAAACATATATTTGCCTGTCGAACTAGTTCGTAGGTTCGAAAAGTCATTACCTCATTACATTTCGCAGAAATTACTGTTCTTTCTCTATCTTCGCAACCTTCTCTTTTTTCAGAGGCGGTTAATTCGTCGTGGTGCACGTAACGAACTCTCTTGCATAACTGAAAAAATATTGCACATTATTCTGTCAGCCTCCTCAAATTTGTCGAAAATCTGGTCCCAATCCAGAAACCCCCACGGGGATCCGCCACTGCTTGGAATACTTCAGAAGTTATCAGGTATGATTCTAGTGTTTCAACGTTAACTTAACTTACATTGATTTTACCCGTATCTCATGAGATTTAGACTATCCTGAAGAGTACTGAATAAGAAGATATCTCAGCTTGTAAGACAATACAGCATCTGCCTCATCCTATTTGGAGTTACTCTGCAATTCCCAGCACCTGTTTCTTGGTAGTAACTTGTAGATACGATCGAAACATGTATACATACTAAAAACAAATGCCGGCACTTACTCATATACTTGTTAGACAAATCTCATATATTATTAGTACATATATATCAATATATGACCGGGCTTCACGAAAAGTAACCTTGACGAATTGAAATTAAAGATATTTAGGTCCAGGAAGAAGGATAATTCTGTTTCATTGTTTACGGAAATAACTATATTCTAAACTAGATTCAAAAGCATTAAGAGAATTCCGTAATAGAAAGGAAATTACACCTGCTGAATTAGATGTTGCAAGAGAATATTCTGAATCAATATGGAAATCACCTTATTTCCTTTTCTGGAATAAATTCGAGCAGATGTAAATTTTGAGAGTTACGGCCTTTTATTGATATAAAAGGTACAGTAACCCGAACCCACTGAATATTTACACCCAAAATATACGGAAATAGGTTAGATATTCTTGTTCAACGAGACTACTCATTTTCATTTGCAACCGGTGATAACCCATACTCTGAGGAAACAATTTGATTCTTTGATTTCATTCAAATGATGAATGAAATTATTGAATTATTGTTTTTGTGAAATGAGTTTGTTTTCTTGGTAATTTGAAGTGATTTTATTCTTGAATATACACTCACACGTTGTAACTTGTCTACATATTTATCATTGACGAATCTAACCGTACCAAGGTAGTCAATAGACACTGTCTATGGATTCAACCATTGCTATTAGGTAGTTACGCATAATTGAAATACGAATATCATTCATTATCGGTCGGTTGTCTTATATCATTTTTTCATATATCAAATAAAAACAATATTTCGTGTTGAACTAAAGGGCTCAAGTTATTAAGTTTCATACTTTTTCAATAATACTAATTAGGCATTGTAAAAAGCGAATTTGACTGGATGCATATTTTGTATTTCATCTATTAGTTCATGTGAATTTTTGATAGATTATTTGAATTTAAATCAACAATACCGTTTTATGAAATCAATTTGAAATGAAATATCTTAACTGTAGGAGATGAAATATAATAAACAGCTGGTCTTATAGGGTATTGCAGTTTAGGTTCAATGAGTTAATATAATTGGGGAGCTACTGGGTTATCTACTATTAGTTTGAATTTGCTTGCTTCAACCACTAAAGGTTCAATATCTTTTAGTAAATTTTCAGTTTTATTTTGGAATTAATTAGATGGATAAAAATAAATTTTGGGAGTTGAGGAAGTCTTCAGTTCTAGAAAGATGGTAAGTTTAGCTTAATGCTATAATGATAATACCTTCAGTTGCTTTGGTAAAAATTATCTCATCCTCAATTGATTAAGTTTTCATGGTTTTAATGATATAATGATATCGCTTCAATCTTTGAAAACCCTTAAGTATTTTGGAAGTTTGATATATACCTAATAAGCTGTCTATTATCCTGAACATTTCAAAGGTAATTTCGGTATCTACACCAATTCGATCAAAATTTTCACGTGTATGGAGTGGTTAGATGTTGCGTTTGGAACCCTTACTCAGTAATTTCGTTTGATCCTCTGAAAAAATGAGTGCTTGTCAAGTTTGAGAATCTATCTAAAAATTTTATAATGTGAAATTTTTTCATTATGGGGTTCATGAGGTGTGTTATTTTAAAAGGTGACTTCAAATTACTTTTTGCGCAGTATTTTTGTATATTAAAAAGTTGAATTCAAGTTTAGTATTGGCATCTTGAATATCGAACACAATAGTGTGCAATCTATTTAAAAGTACAGTGTAATATTTGAGAAATCCTTAAAATCAATAGATATAAACTTCCCAACATATTATTGAATGAACGTGTAGATTTTGACAATGATTTCTCTTTGCTGAATTTGTTTCCGGTTGAATCATTAACTGATAGTTCTAGGAATTGACTAAGGTAGTTTTACTTACTTTTAATCCCATATTGAAGATCATATATAAATTGTTGTACCTTGGCTCAGTTTTCACCTTGTATCTGCCTGATGAAGGCGCTGTGTCGTCGAAACGTTTTATAGATAAAGTCAATAACTGTGAATCAAATATTTTTTATTTATTGCATCGAATAATGGCCACTAGTATTCATTATGTATAGTATTTGTTTAACTATTTTGTCAATTAAGTCACGATCCAAGCTGAAGAGTCAATGGTTCAAATTATCATGATTTTGTGATGATAAAGGCTGAATCAAAAATTTAACATAGTTCTGTCTGATCTGTCTTTTTGAATGTTCCATATTGAATAAATTAGCATTTTCTTTGACATAATTGTTATTCCAAAAACAATAATAAGTCGACATAATTCCAACCCTTTCAGTCGAGCAAACCATTTCTGATTGATCTTCTAACAAACGAAATCTATTGAACTGCAAAAATGTAAGAAATCTGAAAAACAGAGAGACGAATGCAAATAGCATGATCTTCATTTGTTCTCACTTTAACATTAGAATACAATTTTGCGTGTCAATCTGTAGTGATATCAGATTGTTTTTAATATTTGAAATCGGGGGATTTGTCTCAATGAGAAAATTCTTAAATAAAGGTCCGTCGCCATTCTTGCTCCGGGTTTTCCTTGCTCAGGTCTCCTTTCATGACTATATTCTCCCTGTGCCTGCGTATCATTCTGGAGATTGTTGAACGGGAACTCTAAGCCTTTGGCCTATTTTTGTACGAGTTATCTAACACCACAGGTTCAGCATATTTTGCTGGGGACAAAATTCATGATTCTTGTTGCATTATTACCGACAATTAAAGTTTTCAAGAAGCACAAACAATACCCTCAAAAACTGATCAACAACTGATGTTATCAATATTTGGTACCTGAATGAAAAATCAGCTTTTATTTCTCATGAGAAGAACATGCGCCAAGAAGATCGAAATTTCTTGGCATATGTCCGGACATATCCAAAAAAGAATAATTAATAATAATAAACAATTCGTTGCCTACCAAAACAGAAATTTGAAGCATTGAAATTGTGTGTTAAATCGTGGAAGTTGTGTACTTCAACAGTTAGAACTAACCAATCTGTGTAGATTACCGGAAAAATTTTTCTCAAAATCTCCCTCGCCCCTCTTCCTAAAAATGAATTCTGAGTTGGATGATGCTGAAGGAGGAGGGGTTGATTTCATATGCTCCGAATGTACTTTACAAACTGCCCTTTTCGAACCTTTTCAGATAGAGTCAAAGTTTTTTTATTTAAATAGTGTGTTCCAATAACTAAAGTTATTGACACAGGTGCAATATAATACAATTGAGTAAGATCAACCAATACAAAAATTTATATATAGATTTTTTAATGTCGTATATTTCAGGAATGAATGAGATTGTAGTGTTGCTTGTCTGGGAAAAGGATGTCGAAAAGGTTGTTTGTCAGGGCAGCATTGAATCTCGCCTTTAGGTATTTGGTACATTAAATTAGGATATGTGCGACAGTGAGGTAGGCTTCATTGCAGGTGTCGTATTGTGAAGGTTCTTCTGACATGAGGTACACGTGCTTGAAGCGTGTATGTCCAATTCTAAGTCTGTGAATGACAATGCAATCTTTGTATGTTGAACTTAGCGCTTTTCTGATCATAGGGTTGGCTGCACTTCCCATTCCTTCTGGAAGTCTAGCTCTAGATGCCCTTTCATGTCTTCTTTTTAGGTGTACGTATACTGTCGGTTGATTTCCTTTCGTAACTTCCTCAACCACGATATTTTATTTACTTGAAAACCACTATACGCCGGTACCTAGAGTATCGTTATAGAAGTATCCCTACATCGCAGAGAGTGACAAAGATCTTGAATGTTCTGGATGTTTTGTGGGATGTATAAGGGATTTTGATCTCTTTAAGAGAAGACAAAGAGTCGGAGCTTATGGAAATTTTTTGGAAGATATGGTTAAATGAACATATATACTGAAAAGATTTGTAAATTACATATAATTCCCCTGTGAGAATGCTGCAGTTTTGAGATAACCTATGTGCACTTACTGTGATGTCGAAAGAAGTGATTGAGCATTTGATTCCTTCCGAAAACAAGACGTAGTCATAAGAACCGGAGTTTATTAATTCGGAAAATTAGTGTCTAGAGACACTAATTTATTTCTTCCTCGGCATATTTGCTTATAGATGTAAATAAGCAGCAATTTCAACCACAGGGGAGTCTTAGAGGAGGATATTCGGAATTTGGAGTTATGTAATTTTATTAATTTATATACATAGTTAGAAATATTTTATAGGATTTTGTTCAGATAGGCAATATTCTTTAAATTGGGTGAATAGTTTCTACCTGTTTGGGAAAACTGTCATAAATTAATTAATAGGAATATCGAGAGGTGGGAGAATGATTTTATGAACCCGCACGTATAAAAATGCACCCTCTACATAAAGTCTGGCTGATATGAAATGAAATAACCAAAAAAATTTAAATGCAGGCAATATTTATTGCGTTTTGCATCTGAAAGCCAAAAAGCAGTCATTTCGTATCTTCGTGATTTATTTTATTCGTTCGATTTACATACATATGTGCACAAATGTGAAGTTAACTCTTGACGAATTTATGATAGCGCTGTTTTTCAACCGAATATATCTGAATTCAGCTGGTTTGTAATATATTTCTCGATTGAAAAATGAAATTTTTTGGAAGTAATGCAATATCGATACAACTTCATTCGTAGGCTAAACTTTTTCATGATTAATTTCGAATCAGAATTGCTACTGAACCAGAAAAGAGGACCTACATCTTAATAGACTCATAATCTTGAACAAACATAAGTAGTTTCCCAATAAATCGAGCAACTTTGTATGATATAGTAGGATTTTTCTGAAATTAAATATAGAGCTCTTTTTTCATGCTTGTTAAACTTATAAACTTCTTACACATTCTTTCTTGTATGCTCATTTTGGGGTAATCGCCTTGCAATCATTCACAGTATTTAAATATTCGTTTTGCCTTGATCAGATTTTTACATTGTGATAATGTCTTATTGAAATCATTTCATTGAGGAGGTCGTTACTTGATGAAAATCGATATACATATTTTCAATGAAATAAAACTAAAGTATTTAGATTTTCACTATATTAACAAAACTATGACCGGTTTCACCACACTGTGGCTTCATCAGAAAGATACAAACTAATGAACAGAGTTATTCCTTATATACTAGTCTTATTTCCTACTTAATATTACAATAGGTACAAGAGCTATGTTGGAAAACCCATCGGAGTTGCTTACTTTATGAATTGAAAATATTGAGTAAAGGAGAAGGATTTAGATCTAATTGACTATTAAGTAACCTACCTGAATTCTTTTCTTTGTTGATCTCTAAAATTTCCAATAGAAGGAGTTTTTGTCTGTTATTTTCATTGTGTAAAATTTTGAAATTACCATTAAAGTTATGGTTTTCTTCGAGTGGTTAGAATAATGGGAATCTGATTTATGATAATTAAAACTACGTTTGTGCTTCGATAATCTAACTTTGAACTCTCTGAAACTTCTACCAATATAAATTTTATTACAATCCCCGCAAGACAGTTTATAAACACTTACTTTTATCAATTTTAGATTTGCAGTTTTTGATATGTCGGCCTAACGAATTATCAGTTTGGAATGCTATATTGAAATTATAATGCGAGAGGAATGATTTTAATTTTAGACTAGGATTATCAATATAAGTGAAGCTGTTGTATTTTGTGCTAGAACTTTTTATACTTGGAAATACTTCCTGGATTGCTTTTTTTTGCAGTAATCATGTTCGCAATCATAGTTGGACTGTAACCGTTATTGACTGCTATTTGTTTAATTATATTTAGCTCTTTTATGAAACTATTTTGTGACATTGGGATATTAATGAGTCTATGTACCATACTATTGTAAGATGCAAATTTATGTGAATAAGGATGTGTATATGAGCAGTGAATAGTAATATCTGTATGCGATAGCTTATGAAAAATAGAAAAATCATGTTTGCCGTTAATTTTAGAAATAGTTAAATCCAGAAAGTTAATGGAGTGTTCTGTTTCTATCTCTAAAGTGAATTTAAAATTATCGTGAATTTTGTTAATGAATGTTTTGAATGACTCTAATTGTCTTTGCCAGTGAAACAACAAATGATATCGTCGATATATCTAAACCAATAAATAAAGTGTTTGAATAACGGATGTTCTTGGATAGTTTTTTCAATATTATCCATGAAAATTTCAGCGAGCAGAGGGCTCAGACGATAACTCAAGATTAAACCTTTTTTACTATTATATAATACTCCAATGAAGTTAAAATAATTTTGTTCTAAACAAATTTCTAAAAGGTGTAAGATTTCTGATTGAATTATCGGATTGACTTTATTAATTTGAAGGGCGTTCTCGATGAGTTTCACTGTATCACTAGGTGGAACACTAGGGAAGAGATTTACCACATCCCATGACATAAGTTTAGCGTTCGGTGGTAGTAGCGTGTGCTCAATTTTATTTATTAGGTCTGAAGAGTTTTTTATTGATAATTTAGGTTCAAAATTAGCGTACTGTTGATGATGTCTGTCTTTAGGTGATGATGCGATAGAACCGTCATCTCCATAGAAAAGCGGGAAGGATGACATGAAAAGTTGTTGCTGACTGCCTTTACCAAAGACCAGAACTAACGTGTTCCACTGGTATGCTCCAGGAGTCTGTTCGTAAGTCTTCCATAGAAGTTGGTTTTCGCTTCATCAATTGTTGAGTTATAAATATTCCTGAAACGCTCATATTCAGCTCTACTTTCCTATGTTAGAATTTTCTTCTAGTTGTATGGTCTGTTTTTAACTACAACAGTTTTTTGACAGTTTTTGGTGAACAAAGGCTTATGTGTGGATGTTCTTTTCGTGGAGTGTAGAATGAAGAGGTACTTGCAAGGGTAACTTCAATGACAGGGGAGAGGCGAAAAACTCCTTCCAGTTGGCTCGGTTGTAATGGCATATTTTTCTGGAAGGCGTTGGTTCCTTATTGCGTGACAGTACGAAGTTACCAGTAGAAGAAACAAGGTTGTGGTTGTAGTTGCCTAAGAGTGCTGAGACCAACAGACGAAAATTGTTTGAATCTGAAAATAGAAATAGATCGAAGGTATTGGAAAAATCGGTTATATTTTCAGAATTGCTTGTCGGCTCATTGAAAAGTCGCGTCAAGTAATGGCTGATCGCAAAGGCCTCCGTTTGCCTTCCTATTTGAGTGTTGGAGCTAGTTGATGTTGTTGACGTTGAAGTTTTCCATTATGACCATCTCAGCTGACGGATGCTGTATTTGGATCGTGCTTACCTTGTCGCCTAGATACTGAAACAATTTAGTTTGTTTCCTCGGAGATCCGACTGTGGAACGAGTTTACTTCGAGGATAATTTTGACCCAAGAAAGCTCATCTAGTCTTATCGGAAAAACTTATCCCACTCTGGTGAACGGACTGTCTGCCTGGCATTCGAAACTTCGTCACGAGTGACCAATTCACCGCATAAAGTTATGGTTTTCCACCACAGGTATTGGGACCGCTCTTCACCTTGGACTGACCTCGTAACAAAAAAAATTTTATGAGCAGAGGTTCGTAGATCTGACAGACTTATCGTCATTTGGTAGAAAAGTTATGCAAGCCTAGTATCTCTGGGAGTGGAATCTTTTCGAAACCAAGCCTCCAAATGATCTGATGTCCTTTTTATCAAGAGTTATCCATTTATGTTTATTCGACTAGATGAGATATTCTCAAAAAATTGAGATTCAACATCGATGACTAAATAATATCGAAGTTTGATGAAAGATAAAACACCATCACACGACAGGGCACAGAATGTAGAATAGGTCACCATACTAAACACGATAAGATTCCCACGCTTGCTTCTAAAATAAAGTTCGGGTAAATGAGACTAAACGAATGAATCACATTTACATCTTTTACATGATTCAAAAGAATCTTTAGTTTCTTTCCATTCGCATTTTGTAAAGGTCCTTGAAGAATTTCTCTAGAATTCAGACCGACACTTATCGTAACGAAATGCTAAAACATTACAGTCAGCATGAATGAACTTTTCAGAAGAAATTGTAGGAATATCATCAGTAGAAGAATCACCGAATGATAGATAAGGCGCACATCGTATCTTCTTGACACACCAGCAGAAGTATCATTTGATACTACATATGTGACAAGTTTTCCAATCCAGATCGAAATTGTTTTCCATAAAAGAACCTTTTGGGAAGCCCTCACATTCCGGAAAAATAAACTAAGCCTCACAGATGCTGTCTGGCTAGTTGAATCATGTTAAAATACTTTCCTTCGATACGATTCGGAAGCCTTTTATTATTATTGAAGGTTCTGTGTCAGTAACCGTCCTGGAAAAGTTGTTGGCAACATCTTGCTCGCGTTTAAACTGACTAGGCCCAACCCATCCAATTCATTCATTCATTTTTAAACAATTGAACTCCAAAATTATGATCTGTCATCCGTCACCTTTAAAAGTTTGACTTATCCAAAGTAGTTGGAACGTGGAACGGGAACTGCTGATAAAAGGGTAAAGTCATCAGTTAAATTGAAGAGTTTATTTTCAGTTAAACAAATCATTGATCTTTAGCAAGAGAAACGAGTAATGGAGAGCACAGAACTATGGGATATTATCTACTACGGAAGAATCAGATATCAAATCTTGGACGTCGATCTTCATCGATCTACTAAAAAGAAAATTACTCATTTCGCCGAAAGCCTCGCGGAATCCAGGAGATAGTTTTTTCAACAAAACTGCATATCAAACATTGAAAGAATTTGGAAATAACAAAAGCCAGTACTCATAATTCACCATGCTATGTGTATGACATAAACGAGTAGATTACCAGTTCTTTCCATCCACGGAAACGAAAAATAAGTGTTTTTTCTAGTGTTTCCATACACATATAAAATTGTGGAGTATTCAGACTGACAAAATTTAAATCTGCACAAATAAGCTAGTAGAGACGGTTTAAATGCTCAATTCTTTCTCAATACTAATGAATTAATTGTGTACTCTTCTTTTGTAGCGGTCAAAAAAGGGCAATTTAAATTATTTCACGTAGTTGTTACTATTTCATAGTAGCACACATCTCAAACTTATTTTGTTGCAGTCTATAAAAAACGAAGCTCATTGTTTTAGTTCGTTAATGAATTTATTTTCTCCGTATTTGAATTATTACGAACAAAGTCAATAATCTTCTTGATAAAAACATAGTTGCGAATTCATTTTTCTGATCTCATATAGATTAGTTCCGGCTTCAAATATTAGATTCAAATGAGCTGCCAGAGTTTCATTATCATCTTGAGGACAAATTTTAATTTTTTACATTTCTAGAGATATTGTTCATCATTCCAAAAACAGAACATTCCACTGAACTCTGAAACTTTGAAGAACGAGGAAAATTTTCCGCAGAATCAATTTTAACGTTCATATATTTCCATTTCAACTAATAAAGCTTGTAAGTCTATATATTGGGGGAGAACGAATGGAAACATTGCCTTAATAGAAAAACAAACAGTGATGTTTAAATATAAACCGATTAAGGGATGTTTAGTTAGCTTAGACACTCCAGCATAGAGGGGTGAGATGAGTCGTTAACGAGCAGTCTTTGAATTGCCAGGGGCCGCCTTCAGTTCCCAAACCACCCTTAAATACTAGTATACAGTTACAAACGCCACCGGTAAATCCAGCTTCCCTTTACATAGGGATGAAAATTTACCTATGTCAAACAAAAGCAGGGCTCAATTCAATATTTGTCCAATCTAAGCCTTGTTTGACTGCTACAGGTGAACTAATATAAAGAGAAATACTAAAAGGAAATTAACTTTGCTATTTTAATGCAATCGTTATATTTTTGTTAGATACACTCGAAATGAAATAAATGAAATAGGTTGTGCTTGATCATCAATCATTATTTATTATATATTTTCATTTTCAGTCTTATGGAAATCTATAAAATTCATGAAATAGTCGTAATTTCAACACATTTCTGAAAATTAGTAATAACACTGTGCTAGTTCAAAATTCTAACACGCGGGAGACATACCTAGTAAACCTATATCGGGTACGCTAAATCCAGTTCTAACCACCGTTTTTGAAAGTTAGCTCTTGTTTAGGAGATATTCGCCTTTGAAGTTAGCTGATTTTAGTAGGGATCGTCGCTTATGACTTCAGTACATTATATGCTTGTAATTCCCAAACCGTTCGGAATATCGCTTTACTATCTTCGGCAAAGTTTTAGCTGTTGTCATGTTCAACAACTTTTCTGAATAAACCAACATAGAAAAACCTCATTCAAACACCGTTTCTTAACAAAATGTCCAAAAAACTCAATTTCTTTGCCATTTTTTCGTTAATTTTCGTCTGAATAATAGAAAAATCAAGGAAATTTCGATTTGAAATCTCAAAATAAGAAAAGAAAACACATTTCCTATTATTAAATCAAAAAATTTAAACGCACAATCATGATTTTAACTTGGGAAAACTCGCTTCAACTCATTGAATGCATTGCCTTCAGGATCTAGGGCCTTGATGAAATTTTTAACAATCCCAAGCTTGATATGCAGAGGTGGAAACAACACTTTTTCGATTGGCACAAGCGGAATTTCAACGACGTTTTCTCGACGCAATCTGAACCCTTGTCTCATAGGCCAGCTTTTATTCCCATAAACATATAAAACACATGTTTTTCGTATATCCCGTCTGCATTCCTCTCAAATGAGTTATCACCTTCAAATCTGCACAAATCTTCCAACGATGGTCTCCATATTTCACCGAATCAAGGATTTTTTTCAATGATTCGTAATTTTCTTTCGTTTTTGTGCTGATGGCAATCGGGACACTGTTTTTTGAGTTTGTGACATGAAGCAAAACCGCCTTGAGACTACTTTTGGACGAATCGATATAAAGACGCCAGTCTTCTGGTTTATACTCATGGTGCATTTTTAATACCAATTCCTTGATATCAGTGCAGTACGCGAATTAATTGTATTCGATGGATTTGAATAAGGCAGTGAACTTTCTATGACGGCTGATTGCTCCATATACTTTCACATCAGGTGCTAAGACATTCTATTTTTTCAATTCCTGAGTCAAAATAATGGACTGACGCTGCGATAATTTCAATCGACGAATAATTTTATCCAGATCTTTTTGAGAAAATTCGGCATGATTACATTGTGAAGGTACATTTGATGGTACATAAACCAATGCAGACGTTTCGCCAATAGTATCAAAATGTAGATGGAATATACTCTTCTATCGGACTGGGTCTTTTCGGTATTGGAATGGATTCCATATGTAGTAACGGCAACTGAACAAACCGAGTTCCTCTGAGTTCAACTTTACGTTTTTTAGCTCTTTTCAATCTGACAACTTCATTAACACAAGCAAAACAGTCATCTGGATTATGTTTTCGAGGATTCGTCCAAATTACTGGAATGCCAAAAGGCATAGATTGAAATTCTCCTGTAATAAAAATAGCTTCAATTGATATAATTTCGAAATAAATGTTAATCATTTCATTTTACCTCTTTTCCATCCACTCAATCTTATGACACAACCAGTACAAACGATTTTTGGAGCCCAGTTCACATCTTTGATTACAGTTGGGATGAAATATTGTGTGTACGATTCAGCAATTTCTTCAGAAATTGAACGCTTGCTTTTCATTATAGTAAACTTTCTACAAATGTAGCAAAATTTATTAAATATACTGCACGAATTCATTTTTGATATTTTTACCAAATATATAACTTGTGTAAACAAAGAAACTTCAACAAGAAATGTCAAATTAAGAAATATCAGAACTAAGACTATGGAAAATGGCACACAAATACATAGCAAAATACGTAGTAACATCAGTGACAATACTAATAAATACGTATTAACAGTGACATTTGTGAGAAATTTGAGTTAAAATCATGATTGTGCGTTCAAATTTTTGATTTAACTATAGGAAATGTGTTTTCTTTTCTTATTTTAAGATTTTTAAGCGAAATTCCTTTGATTTTTCTATCATTTAGACGAAAATTAACGAAAAATTGCAAAGAAATGGAGTATTTTGGACATTTTGTTAAGAAACGGTGTTTGAATGAGTTTTTTTATGTGGGTATATTCAGAAAAGTTGTTGGCCATGACAATAGCTAAAACTTTTTCGAAGACAGTAAAGCGATATTCCGAATGGTTTGGGAATTACAAGCATATAATGCACTGTCATAAGCGACGACCCCTCCTAAAATCAGCTTACTTCAAAGGCGAATATCTCCTTAACAAGAGCTAACTTTCAAAAACGGTGGTTACCACTACATTCAGCGTACCCGATAAAGTGTCATTTTCACGCACTGTGTAATTATTTCGGAGTAGTTACATAAATTTAAAAAATTCAAGACGAGTGCATTTTAATACAAAATTTCGATATAAGGATGGAAAGAATTCAATGGATAATAGTTATGACTGCCGAGTATTCGTAGTTATTTTGATCATTACGTCCTTCATTATTTATGATTTTAAGCGTCTCTAGCGCTGGACATAACGTATTTCGAAAAGAAGAACGTTCGAATCTCTTTTTAGGTATTTTCTTTCACCTTAGAGTTTTTTGTTCCTCCATTGAATAAATCATGAAATTAGTCAGAAAATATTGTTTTCTTTTCACGAATTTATCACTGAATTATTTACAAAATTATGGTAATTTATGAACAATGTCGTATATTTAAGGATGTTCATTCGAAAGTGCTCCTCAATTATTTGTTAATTATTATCTAATTCAGTGCATATTATCCCATTTCAGTGCTCAAAAAAGTTATCTTTTTTTCCAAAAATAAAAGCCTGTTTGTAGTAGTAGTTTTGTGTTGACTAATAATTTTGTACGTCTTTGACGTAGAGTAGCCACTATTTCGAAGATATTCTCTCGTTTTTTTTATATTGTAGTGGTTTGCGAGTTTCAGAGGGATTTCATTGTGATATTTTATCGAACTTTAATTCTATCAAACATTTTTCAGTAGTTGAACATAAATGGTTGGGTTGTCTTAAACACCAATTCCAAAACATTTCGAACATAAAGTAGTGAACCTTACTGAAGAAATAAACTAAATTCGACTAGACATAGTTAATAACTCGCGAGTTTGGGTAACAGCTACGCATTCTGATACGAAAAATTGCTTGTATTTTCCTTTTTCTGTTCATTTCTGCCATTCCACTACCTATCGTCAATCTGGTGGAAAAAGTAATCTATCTGATTTCACCTGTTTTTCACAACACACCCACAGAGTAGCTATTAGTTGGTAATGCATCAGAGACGGGCAAGACAGGTCCGGTTGTATAAAGCTACTTGACACATTGTTATGTCTGACAATTTGTCAACTCTGTCAAATTCATAATTGGATTGCTAAAACACTCAAAATGAAGTTAACAATAAATCAGCTAGTAACGCGGCAAACCAATGATAACTCAGTATTTCAGTTGTATAAAACTTAATTATTATTAACTTTGTGTAAAGTCCATATCAACTGTTTGTCAGCTAATTGGTCAATACCTTTTGATGAGCTTGTTAAATAACAACTTAGTTTTTTCAAAGCCAAATTAGAATGAAAATATTGGTGAAAATTATATATTATTCATATTTATTCAAATAACCAATTTATCAAAAATAATTTATTATTTTGAAATTAGAATATTGTCAAATGAAGAAGATGAGTAATAACGTATATAGGTACGTGTTGAACATTGTGTTTACAATCTTTGAGTAATGATGATTCGGAAGCACAAGTCAACCCTGTTCGTCATGCAAGAGAATTTACTAAGAGAACAGATCCACTTACGAAATATGATGAAAATAATTTTAAATTGAGATATTGAGTGAGCAAAAATTCTTTCACTCAAATTTTGAACTTAATTTCCCATCACTTGGAACAGCAAACGCGAAGAAATCAATCCATTTCAGCAGATGAAAGAGGTATTCATACATCTTTAGCATGTCGCATCATCCCCAAAGTATGTTACCAATTGGCGGCTTTGAAGCCACAACATATACAAAGTGCTTCAACGAAAACTAAACAGAGGCTATATCCACCAAGAATAGATCCATGCTGATCAAAGGCAGTCATCATCAAGTACCATCCATCCTCATCACGAATTTCAACCCCTAGAGCAGGGGTGACCACCCTTGAAAATTTGGAAGAGGGTAGATGGGTCGAGTGATACGTCGAAAGAAAGGTATTATCTTTACCTGCATCCCAGTGAACGAATTTTAATTTTTGATTGAAAACTGTAGAAGATACAGAGTGAGGTACTCTGTACTGTACTACAAGGGTTGTCACCCCTGCTGTTTTCCTGAAGTCGATTGTACCCATATTAAAATACCTGGCGGTGAGAATGCAGAACACTTTACAAATAGAGAAGGTTATTTTTTGTTAACGTGCAAACGATCTGCGATGCTACTTAAAAATTAAAAATACTATTGCACTTTGGCCAAGATCTGGTAACGATAGTACGGCTATGCCTGTAAAAGGTCAGGCTTAAACTAATTTTAACTTCAATTAATGATAGAGAAAGCATACAACGCAGCACATCGATCTACGAGAAATGCAATTGCACATTGTTTGAGAGTTTTAAAGAGACGAATTTCTGATTCTCTAAATGGTTTGACACAAAGCTTAGGACTACTCTTCCCCTTATAGTTGCTTGCTCTCTGCTACATAACATTTACATCCAACAGAACGATGAATATCATGATGACCATGAAAATGAGTTACTCGAAAAAGAACCAGAATTGCATAATGAAGGCAATGAAACTGTTCCACTTCGCACAGCCATAATAATTTCAGTCTTTGATCTGGCATGAATCCTCTTTGTTCTGAAATTAAAAATACCAAATAAAATTCTAGTACTTGTTCAAATCAAAATTGAATAAGAGTCATAAAAAAATATGTTCAAATAAATGTTTATTTTGAAGGCTCTAATTGTTTTCTCCTCAGGTTGACCTCTAAATTATGGACAATTTTTCTGATTTTTTTATTCAAAATATGCAGGATCACATTTTTTTGGAGTATAATTCTCTGAAATTCTTTTCTCTAATTTTTCTCTTCAACGATTTAGTTCTAGGGCTGGGGCCGGCTTATAATATCTGGGTTTGGCGGAAGCTTAGGCATTACAGTTGAGATTTCATGCACAACTAAGTATGCTCCGGATATAAAAGACTTTTCGAACAGGAGGGAAGATCAGCTTGAGCAAAGGATGGTAATGAAATAAACTGAACTGTTTAAAAAGCTGACTTTTCAGATATTTATCACAACATTGAGTTGGCAACTAGGCCAACTCAGTGCTACGTAACATTTCATTACAACAGAACGATGAATATCATGATGCCGATGAAAATGAGTTAATTGAAGAAGAACCAGATTTAATGAGGGCAAAAAATGTAGCAGTTCGCACAGCCATAATAAATTCAGTTTTTGATCTAGTATGAATCACCTTTGTCCTGAAAATAAATGAAATAATTTAATTCTAATGAAACAAAAATGAATATTAAAAATATGTTCAATTGAATGTTTATTTCTAAAGGTCTCTATCTGGGTTTGGGATGAGCTAAGGCATTTGAGCTGAAATTTCATGCACAATGTTCTATATCCCGACGAAGTTCAGAATATGGAAAACTTTTCGGACTGGAAGGAAGATCAGCTTGCTCAGAAATGTTTGAAAAGCTGACTTTGTTTTCAAATATTTAGCACATTAACATTACTTTAGAAAAGTTAGCAGCATCATTAAACTCATTCGGTAAAGGATCCATCTGATCCGCTTAGAGCTCTGTAGCTCTCTTTTATCTTCAACTGCTGCAGGTATCTTTCTTTCCGTTGAAAAAATTAAGATTAGGAATAGAAATGGGACAATTTCAGTTAATTTTACGTATTCCTTAACAGCATCCTATCTAATTTTCCTTTTTGAATTTGCATAAAACACGCGAAGATACTTGGAAGTCCTCGAATTATTTGATTCCGCTATGTTATTCTATGATTTTTCTCTCAAATATTGGGTGAAATGTACTGTAGCATTCAATAATATTCTTGCATCTGAGAGGAAATGCAGGAATAGATGAGCAATAGGAATTGTGTAGAAACATTGGTAGAAGAATCACGAAAAATCAGGGAGCGTTTAAATAAGAAGTGACAGTTTCTTCAATATCAAAAAATAACCAGTAATGATTACGATAAATCTATGAAAACATGTTTACTTGTTCACCATACTGGTTAAAATTTTCAACTCTCTCTGAGTGAAATTTGCGGTTTTCTTTCCTGAATTCATTTTCCTCCGAATCAAAAAAATATTTTCTAGAACAACAAACAACCCTTTTATTTATCAGCTTCCAATTTCCAAGAGTTAGAGGTTTTGAAACGACATAAAAATGACATTTACATTCTGTAATCAAACATTAGTACAACCTCACGTTGGGGAACAAAAAGCTCTAGGTCAACTATTTGTTCTTCACGTCAACTGACAGGAAGTAAACATAGCTGTATACAACCGAACTAAAATTGATTCAATGTTAACTTATTTTAAGAGTTGATTAGTTTTCAACTGACATAGAATATAACGAATATACAATTGGGCCCTGGTTTTTTTGATGGTTTTTCCCCTGCTATCTTGAATAACAAAGTGAGCAATTATGATTCACCCGTTTCTTCTCATTTTATTTATATTTGAGGTAAGGGATTGAGAAGATTAGCGTTCTTTGAATGTTTATTCTTTCTAAGTACATAATATGCTTTGCTACGATCGTGTTTTGACTCTCATCCTAATTTGACATTAGGACTTTATCTTTCATATAAATGAATATATAAATCCTAATAATTAGAATTGCTGACGGAAATGTCAGACAGGAACTAGTCCAATATTAAAAGGAGTTTTTATCCAATTAATTAGCGTCCTATTTAATCTGTTTCCTCAATTAAGAACAATAGAGTATGAGAGAATGAGATCGTCCAAACCTCCTCTTTCGATAACATTATCAAAGTTAGCGAAATTCCTTTCCATTTTTCCAGAAAAGACAAAATTCAATGAATTTACATATCACTTCAATAACGTTTGAAAATCAATATCATTTTAATAGCAATGAATTACCTGTTTATTATCATCCTGAATTGTTGGAGCTAAGCTTTATAACAACACATCTAGTGAAATCACCGATTGGGAACCACTGACATAAAGTTATTATCATACAAAGCCATAATATGCGAAACAGTGAGTTAACGCGTGATATCCAAATTTGAATATGGTATGGATAGTGGACATCAAAGAGGCATAATATAAATCTTTTTATCCCTGTGCCGACCACTACAGTCGCAAACGACCGCCAAGTAGGGCCATTTCTATTCAATATTTTTATTTCGAATTCTGAAGTTGAGATGTCAATACATTTGTTAAAATTTAACGTTGCCAAATTTGAATACGGCTAAGCCGTCCTACTCCCTGTTCGGCGTGTGAAGTGAAACAGAACACCGATAAGATGAACGTGATTTCAATCTCTCTATAAAGATGATGGAAGGATTTTTTTGAAAAGCAATCCTTTTGCTGAAAGACGTTCAACATTTCATGAGCATTTCTTGTTGCGACTAGAATTGAGACGTATGGTTTGAATGAAAATAAAGGTGTGGACTCATAAAGGTTTTTCCACATGAACTTTGTATTTTTAAAGGTGCAAATCCAGACAATGACTATTTTGACAATTAGTTGTCTGTCATATCAGTAAAAAATCTTTGATAATTTTTGAAATGATTGAATTGAAAATTCGCCATGAAAATAGTGGAATCGATAATAGTTACATGGTTGGGCTCTAGGAAATAATGACAATAGCGTTGAATAGACATTATCCAATGGAAATAACGTTAAAAGGTTTACACGAATTGATTCTGCTTTATTTAGAGATATGAGGCACACAAAATCTTACCAGTTTGGCACAAAATAACTGATACATTCCTACATTCGAAAGGATATACGACAAATTACAGAGGTGTATATTGGACAAAATCAATACTGAATCACCGTTACCCCTCCGATACTCGTGTGTTCTACGATCGTAGACCACGCCATTTTGAATGACGTTCATTGGTAGACTATTTTTATCGCGCGTGCCTACTCTTCAGTAGCTGTAGAAAACTTAAGTATTTTGTGAATAATTATATTTTTGACAATGTTAGCGATTGGTTTCTGAAGATATTTGCTTCTGAATGGTCTACGATTGTAGGCAAGCGAGCACTCACGTTTTACTTTGTGTTTCGAGTTAGTTCAGTTCAAATTTCTTGGTACCTTGAAAAGAAAGAAGTATATCTGAATCCAAAAGACGACTTGAACACTCCAGCAAAGTTCCTGAAGACTGGTTATAGTGGTTCAATGAACTTCCTAGTGATTTTGAGAATTCCTCTGATAAAAACGATGATGGGGAAGACGATAATGCAGAACAAGATAATATTGAGGAGAGCAGCCATGACACAGATTCAGAGCAGGATGTAATAGAGGATAAAGAACTTTCCGATGAAGAAAATGCTTCCAGTTCAAGCCGTTCGTCCGCTTAATACGTAGGAAAAGACAAAATAACAAAATGGAGAGAAACTTCACCGAGCTTTCAAATTCGAGTTCTTTCACATAATATTATGAGACAACTCCCTGGAACAAAAGGTAATGTCAACAACCAAAATCCAGTGCTTAAAATTGTTCGCAAACGATATAATCGTTCGATTTTTTACGGTATCAACAAACATAAACACCTCAAAAAAAACTAGTTTTTTTTATAAAAACTAAAAATGCAGCAGATGCGACGCTGCTTTATAATCATTTCATGTATTCAGTGATTGAAATCAGTTAGTTGGCACTTTGTTTCTGTTGTAAGCACAAATAAAAGATTTAAGTTTTGTGATTCGACCATGGAAAGACGACATTCTACTACAGAAGAGATTGTACGAGCCGTTGGCATGCTCCAAGCTGCGAGCTCACAACGAGAAGTATCCAGAGTTCTGGGAAGTAGCCCAA
This sequence comes from Cryptolaemus montrouzieri, assembly GCA_013387265.2. Classification (NCBI taxonomy): domain Eukaryota; kingdom Metazoa; phylum Arthropoda; class Insecta; order Coleoptera; family Coccinellidae; genus Cryptolaemus; species Cryptolaemus montrouzieri. The sequence continues at coordinate 86,833,845 of JABFTP020000021.1, read as the reverse complement.
GTGTCATTAACCGTTTACGAACGAGTTTCAATGAAACAGGTAGCGTAGAAGAACGCCATACAAGTCGTTTCAGGGTTACTACAGTCGCCCAAGACCGATTTTTGGTTTCACTAGCCAGAAGAGATCGTACTACCACATTATCTCAATTAGCTCAAGAACTATCACGAGTTCATAAAGTACAAATTTCCGATCAAACTGTGGGAAATCGACTGCACGAAGGTCAACTCCACTCCAGACGTCCTTTAAGAGTTCCACAACTGACCCATGGAAATCGCGCTGCTCGTTTAGCTTGGTGCCAAGAACACTTAAACTGGGATCAAGAGATGTGGGCCACAGTTCTCTTCAGTGATGAATCTAGATTCAGTTATTATCCCGATTCGGGAAGAATTCGAATATGGAGGAAACCTGGAAAGCAAAACCGTCTCCAGCATGATCGAGAAGTTGTTAGACAGTGAGGCGGTTCAGTGATGTTTTAGGGAGGTATACGCCTTGGTGGAAGAACTAACCTCGTTTTCTCACAGAACGACCTCACGGGAAATTCTTACGCAAATCAAATAGTTTTAACTGTAGTGGTACCGTATCTCCAAACAATGGGTCAAAATCCACTCTTCCAACAAGATAATGCCCCTCCTCATCGGGCAAGAGTTGTCTTGAACGTTATTGAAGAGAATGATATCGATCTTCTACCGTGGCCATCCTGCTCCCCAGATCTGAATCCCATCGAGCATGTGTGGGACACCCTAAAAAGAAATCTCCTGCGTCAAAACGTCTTCCATCATGAACAGGAGCTTCGATTAGCAGTTCAGGGGGCTTGGAATGACCTAGGCCAAAATGTAATAGACAATTTAATATTGAGCATGCCGCGACGATGCCAAAGTGTCATTAATAACAGAGGTGGACCTTCTGGGTACTGAAAAATATAAGTGCTTCCATATCGTTTCGAAAATATTAGTTCAGGATTTTTTTGTGTTTTACCAAATTTCGTCATTTTCAAATTTCAAATTTTTTTTTATAATAGGTTCTTTGGAGGAGTCAAATATTATTTTGTTTTCTTGAGATTATATACAATACATTATTTACAATTATATACAATACATTCTAACAAAAACCGAAAGATTTCTATAAATTCGAATCATCAAATTCATATTTTAAAGATATTGGTAAGTGTTCCTAGACTCTTTTGAGGTGTTTATATATAGAAAATTTTTAAAACAAATTTGGCAGGATTCGGGACGAGAGTAGAACTGATGAGAGAAAAATGAGTGTTTATAGGAATTTTGTTCCTCAGTGACTCTTTCAGGAGCTCGAGAAAAATTTGGGACAATTCTAGAGGAAGCGGAATCGAATCATGCTACCTTGCAATGAGTGAAAATAGATTCAGGTTCCTCCTAAGATGTAGTAGATTCGACGATATAGAAACTAAGAACGAGAGACACGAGCTTGATAAGTTGGCTCCAATTCGGGAAGATTTTGAAAAGTTTTTAGTGAATTTCAAGCTAATTTCCACCAAGTGATTTCCTCATCGTAGACAAATAACTATTAGCTTTCAGAGGCAGATGTGGCTTCAGACAATATATACCAAGTTAGCATGCCAAATATGGTATCAAAATGTTTGCTCTTGTTGATGCAAAAACATCGTACACGATTAATTTGGAACCCCATGTTGAGATGAAACCTGAAGGTCCATATAGGGTAAACAACTCTGGTGAAGATATTGTCCTCCGAGTGATCCATCCAGTTTCCGGTACCAATCGTAATGTTACTGGAGACAACTGCAACAAGCAACAAATCGGTTGCTGAGGCGATGGTTCTCGACGTCATTGCTAAATTAAAAACGACAAAAAGTTGTGGTTTTGATGATGATATTAATCAAACGTTTATCATGTATAGTGAGCTCCCCACTTGCTAGATTGATGAATAGTTCGTTTAAAGATGGTGTCTTTCCCCAGGTACTCAAAAAGGCAATTATTGTGGCGGTACCAAAGAAAGGTGATCAGACTAGCATTTTTAACTTCAGACATATTTCTATTTTGAGTGTGATTTCCAAAGTTATTGAATCTATTGTAACGTTTCTTTGTTTTTCAAATACTTTGTGGGTTCAAATTAAACACTTTCACGTTACAAGAACCTCAACTAATTTATTTACACTTAGACTGAACACTTACAACTAATTTATATAACACAATTTACTGTCTAATTTATTTCACTCGTACTGTACAAGATTCACTCGAGACTGACTTGACTTTCTGTGTTTCCCGCTCTCTTTTATATACAAACGCGGGAATTCGGGAGTATTCCGTTTCTTTCTAGAACGTAGGTCGGCGAGCCAGATTGTCTAGAGTGTTCTGGAACGGACAGGGTCGGCTTCAGGGGCGATTGGATATCGTTACACTATGATATACGACCAAATTATGGGGTTTCTGAATCAATCTGAAATAATATCGGATGCCCAACATGGGTTTAGAAAAGTTAAATCTACTGAAACGGCATCTTACGAACTTTTCAATATCATATATAAGGAAGTAGATGGTGATAAATATGTTGGCTGTGTATTTTTTGATATCTGTCGTGCCTTTGACTTGATGTTGAAAAAGTTGCTCTAAATAAGTTTTATCATATGGACCTTAGAGGTGCGTGCTTACGATGGATTGAATCCTATCTTGAAAATCGAAAAACGGTTGTAAAGGCATCAAATTTATTTTCTGCAACCAAGGACGTAAGTTTTGGAATTCTTCAGGGGTCTGTCCTGGGACCACTTTTATTCATGTTGTTCATCAATTATTTGCCCAACTTCATCACCAAGGCCCAAGTAGTAATATATGCTGATGATACAGCTGTTGTGGTTTCGTTGTGGAACCTCCCGAGGAGGTGTAACTGACTGGATTCTGTTCATTGGACAAGATTCTTTATATCACAGAAGAGAATTCTTCGTTTAATATTTGGCGTGGCTCCATTAGAATTATGCCGTAACGTTTTCAAAGAGCAGCAAATTTTGACCTTTCCATCTGTATTCGTTCTCAAGGCTGTAACTTTCGAAAAAAAGAGGCTCAATGAATTGCAGAAATTAAATCATATCCATAATTATGGGACACGCAATTGTGATGTCTTGTCAGTTCCTATGCATAAGACCACAATGTACAGAATATCACCTCCCTTCTCTGCAATCTACTTTTATAATAGATTGCCAGGTGAACTAAAATCGATAAGAAACTACGAAAGGTTCAGAGCTGCCATAAAAAATTATTTGATTGGAAAAGCACTGTACTCCTTCAATGAATTCTAAAGTATGGATAAGTTATTGTAATTTTTATCACTTGATAAATGATTTTGTGATGTTTTTTCCTTGCATTTCGATGTTTTTATTTTGTAAGCAAACTGTACCAAGTATCTATTTCAAATGACATATACATCCTCATGGGTCAAAAGTACGACATAAATTTTTCTAATTTTAATTCTTATTGGTTCAGTAGTTTACCTCTTGTTGAGAAATTACTGAGAAATCATGAATTAACATGTATTGATACATCACGAAGGAATAAGCGGGAAATTCCAGCAGAATTGTTTCCAAGTAGAAACACTGAAGTTAAATCTTCAGTTTTTGGGTCCATGGAAGAATGAACCTTTGTTTCATATTGCCCTAAGAGAAACAAATCTCTGCTATTGTTATCGTCAATGCATCACTGCAATTCAATTGATGCTGAGACAGGAGATGATAAGAAATCAGGTATCATTACGGACTATAACAAAACGAAAATTGGTGTTGATTTAGTTGATCAACTCTGCAACAATAGCTAGAAATACCTGTCGGTGACCTATGGCAGTATTCTATGACTTACTGAACATGGCAGGCATAAACGCATTATGCGTATTCAAAGCTAATCACACAGTACAACGAATATCCCATAGTGATTTCCTAGAAAAATGTGCTTGGGAACTCATAAAACCCCAAATCGTGTTTAGGACAACAATAGAGCAATTACCTGCAGAAATGAGGCGCCGCGCTCGACATCTATTAGGCATTAGTGAGGTAGTAGCCCCTCCCTCTCAGAGACCACAAAATTATGTTGGACGTTGCTGTATATGTCCTAGAAGTGCCAATAAATCGACACGAAAATATTGTGGGAAATGCTACAGGTATGCTTGTAAAAATCATATAAAGGAAATTTGTGTAGGGTTCAGAATTCGTCTATGGGCCGATCCCATTCGGTTAGTGTCAGTTATGTTCATGAAACAAAAACACAAGTTTTTATGGTGGTTTACGTGTTCTTTTCAGGTCACTTCAATTTCGTACCAGTTTTTCTTTTCTTATTTGTCCATAAACATGAAAACGCACGTTTTACGAATCTTTAAAGCCTTGAAGGCTTATGGCGCATTTCCAACGGATACCGAAAGTAATTTTTGTGAGTTTCAATCACGAAGTTTGTCACATCCAAACTTTTTTCTTCAAATATGTACTCTAGCAAATGAAACAAAAATGATTTGAATCATTCACACAAACTCCTCTTGACGATTCTATATAAAATTATAGTTAAATCAATATTTTTCTAACTAACAGCAAATTTTTATGGAGTTTTTTCAGTCAAAGCTACAATTCGTGAACAAGAGCTATTAGAAAAACAAATAAGGATATATTTGGAATCAGCAACGTCCAATGACATATTCATTCATCAGACTAGGAGTGAAATTTTATTGTCCAGTGTTAAATTAAAATATATATACACTAGCTGACCCAGCAAGCGTTACTTTATGTGAACGATAACAAAATATGAAAATAAGAAATCATGGATAATTTATATTTTTAATTCACTAAAATTTACTCTTTAAAATTATATGAGATCTGATAATTGATCAGTTCTCGACAGGGGTTGATAATCATTGGAAAACTATTATCGCTATTAATTACAAAATAGAGGTTGATGGTATAAAAGAGAAAATGTAGGATTTTAAATACTATATCATAAAAAATTAAAATAAAAATTTCATTCAAAAAAAATTGGGGTGGTCCGCCCTAATAACTGAAGGATATAGAAATATAAAATAACCTATTCTCAAATCTACTGAATATACATATAAGAGAATTTCATATTTTAGTTTAAAATGAAGAAAACAATAGGAAGGAACTGAATTGAAATAACCAGACAAACAAGAATGAGGAATATCAACCCTCGGTTAAGACGAAGAACGAAAAATAACAAAAATTCTAAATTTCAAGCAAGAAACATAATAATATCACCAAAATTAAACTGACTGTGAATAAAGGAAACAACTCTCAAATCTTATCAGTGCTTACGTTTATCCAAACAAATGTGAAATGTACTTCAACCATATAATGATATTAATCATAACAACAATACAAGAATAAACATCGCGCAAAAATGGCTAAGCGGATTTGCTTATCATATACAGGGTGTTTCCGAATAAGATGTCATAAATGAAGGATGCGAATCCCTGAATGATTTGAGCAAGAAAGTTCGAAGAACCAATGGTCAAAAAATGCTTCGTTGCCGAGATACAGGGTGTTAAAGTTGAGAAAATTTTTCGATTTTCTCTCCATAAAACCTAGACTTCTCAAGATTTCGGGCTCAAATTTTCCACATAAGCTATTAAACACAATCTGAATCACCAGGTGAGGCCAAATTTTGAAACAGTATACAGGGTGATACTTTTCATGGGCCATGTTCCATTTTTACCCTCGGAACTTTTTTTTGGTACGCCACTGGCACTAACAAAAAATAAAATCGAATAGATCATTCAATTTGAAATTTTTTTTGACTCTTGCATTTTGATCGTAACTATCACCGTTTCTGAGATATTAATTATTGAAAATAATCCAATAGTTTTCCCATATCGAAGCCATGGAGATATTATCTTAATAACTGATGCAATTTTTCAGGAATTGAGCTAAAATTTACATCAGATATCTCCTTATTGTATGTTTATAACAAAATGAGGCAGAAATTCCTGACAATATACAGGGTGTTATTTTTCACGTGCATTTTCCTCTTTTGGCCCCCTGAACTTTTTTGTGGTGCGCTACTGGTATATTCTGAAAACAGAATCAAACAGATTATTCAAAGTGAAAACTTTTCTGTTCCTTGTACATCTTCTTTGATTTGTTCTGTTTGTTCAATTTTTGTTTTCATCATTATGAGTTTTGTTATTGAAATCATTCGCGATTATTTATGTTGTTTATTCATTTACTTCCGATTTATACACTCAATAAAACACATTTTGAATTCGAATTCAATGATCAGGAAATGATATCACCCTTTATACTTTCTCATAAATCCTACCAATCTAGTGGTGCAGATCTTAAAATGTGAACTTCGTTTGAAATTCGAGCTCAAGGTCTTCACAAATGTCCGAAATAACATGAAAAATATCTTCAAGCTTTCAATACGGAAGGGACTATACGATTACTTTTCTTGATTAATATCTCGAAAATGGTGGCAGATACGGAAAAATACAAGGAACAGAAAAGTTTTCACTTTGAATAATCTGTTTGATTCTGTTTTCAGAATATACCAGTAGCGCACCACAAAAAAGTTCAGGGGGCAAAAAGAGGAAAATGCACGTGAAAAAATAACACCCTGTATACTGTCAGGAATTTCTGCCTCATTTTGTTATGAACATATAATAAGGAGATATCTGATGTAAATTTTAGCTCAATTCCTGAAAAATTGCATCAGTTATTAAGATAATATCTCCATGGCTTCGATATGGGAAAACTATTGGATTATTTTCAATAATTAATATCTCAGAAACGGTGATAGTTACGATCAAAATGCAAGAGTCAAAAAAAATTTCAAATTGAATGATCTATTCGATTTTATTTTTTGTTAGTGCCAGTGGCGTACCAAAAAAAAGTTCCGAGGGTAAAAATGGAACATGGCCCATGAAAAAGTATCACCCTGTATACTGTTTCAAAATTTGGCCTCACCTGGTGATTCAGATTGTGTTTAATAGCTTATGTGGAAAATTTGAGCCCGAAATCTTGAGAAGTCTAGGTTTTATGGAGAGAAAATCGAAAAATTTTCTCAACTTCAACACCCTGTATCTCGGCAACGAAGCATTTTTTGACCATTGGTTCTTCGAACATTCTTGCTCAAATCATTCAGGGATTCGCATCCTTCATTTATGACATCTTATTCGGAAACACCCTGTATAATGAGTTCGAATGAAAGCGAACCACTTTGAATAACCTGGTTTGATTTTTCTTCAATTTTATGTTACTGGTTGTTTTTCTGACCCTATCAAAGCCCTACTCATGGCATCTTCTACCCCTAATTTTTGAATAGGGAAGAGGGGTCGTGTGATACCTAATCAAAAACGTGATTCTATTTTCTATACAACATAATTATTTACTTTCTATGACAAGATTTGACGAATTGAAATCGAGTATTGTTTGGAAAAGTTCCAGGTTTTCATCAATCCGTCCGATCAAAATCGATTTGGTTGAATCGAAAAACTCTTTGTTCTTCATTTAAATGTTTGCATATCAAAAATCGACCTATTTCTGGATATTCACAGAAAAATCACATCAAGGAGGTTCCTTCTCATTACAATAGACTGTATAATTCTAAAAATTTTCCGAAATAAAAATTTCGGCTAGAATTCCTCTAGCCGATTTCAAATAATTGAGCAATATCAAGACATACAAACTTTCACATTTATGAAATTATTATGATAATGGAAGTATTTTCTATGACTTTGTAATAAAACCTAAAGAGTTGTTCTTTACTATACTCAAATTTGAGTGAATTTCAAATCAACAGCTGCCACAACCATACAGCAAAATACTTAGTAAAACAAGAGCTTCTTAATGGTGTATATATGCAATATATTAAGTTATTTCGTATTACCTAAACTTGTTACACTTTTATTCAAAGTTTGCAAGCTTTGCATTTTTGTTTCCGGAGATGACGTCACAGTTTCTGTTCTCGCTGCAAGGTGTAGCTACACCTGGTGTAATATTCGTTACATTTTCCACTCCTGCTAGAGAGGCGGTGTAAAAGTGTAGGGGTGTTCGAAAATTTGGACCAATCCCGTCGAACTTGTTAGATATTTATAATTCTATCGTATTTACGTATTTTTCTTACAAATTTTTTTTTGAAGACATAATTTGCAGTGTGCATTACAAATTACCTGGAGAATCGAAAGTAAGTTAAATTCACACATTTCGTGACAAGTATATTGCTGTTTCGATTACATTTTCCTAATGAGAATGTGAATCCTTGGATCTCTTTGAAGTTCAAATGGATAATTTGACCCACTCGAGCAGTGGTCTTTTTGGCATAGTAATTTATTTCCTTAATCTAACCACGTATTCAACTTCGAAATGAGAGGGATGATCAAAGTAACATATTTTGTTTGGCAGAAGGTAAATAGATTCTGAATTTGAGTAATCTAGATTTTAATTAAAACCTTAATTTACCTGTAGATGCACTTCAATTTAGAGTACCAATGGATTTAATGGATCCATCTGCAGAATACATCATTCTGCATATAAATGGTGTTAATTACAAGGTACTCCCCAAATCATGAGTACAAAATGAAATCAATAAGCCGATGGAAGAAAAATTGTATAATCTTCTTCCAGAAAAAGATGAAGATACAGAAAATTCTGCGCCTAAGGAAATGAAAAGAGAAGTGTTCATCTGGAATGATAAAGCAGTTAAATGCTTTCTAGCATTGTATGCTGAAAACAGAAAAAAATGTTTGCTCACGGCAAATTAAAAATCTTCCAGCTATGTGGGAGGACATAGCGAAAGAACTCAAAGAAGTTGGCTATTCTTTTACACTTGAACAATGGTATAATAAATTTAAGACATTAAAAAGAGCTTCTAAGCAGGCTGTATTTGATGATTCTAAAACTGGAGGAGTAAGGACAAAATGCGCCTACCAGGAGTAGCTTCCAGAAGTTTTACTATAAAATTTCAACTATAGGTACTTAGTATTCACTAACTAAAAATATATTTGAATAATGATTGCTTTCTAGGTATGTTGCTATGATATTTTACTTTTTACAGAGAATTACAAGAGATTCTGGCGAAAAAACACAATATATGCCCTCTGGCTATATCTCATATTTCTGGACGAAAATAGATGTTTGTAAATAATTTTTCTCATGCTTTAGTAGTTTAAAGATACAATTGTTTTTGTTCTGAAGCAAGGTTTCACAAGCAATGACAAGGATTTGCCCTACTGTGGATTTAATTCACTATATCTACTAGTTCTTACATTGCGAGGATTGATCCCTATAGGAAAAATGTTCTAAGGGCTGAACCTTTTTCGGTAGAATGAGATAGTTTAATTGTTTTGTACCTATACGTTAGATATGGGTGTCGCTGGGCCAAGTACTATGCCGACTAGAACCAGTATTTTATATACACTTGTGTTATTCGAAGCCAAATGTTTCGAAAAAACACAGTCACAAGAACCCTGAAAGGTCCAAAGGTCAAAAATAGAGCTAAAAGAGCTGAATTACAATACGAATCATTGTCAATCTATGAAGAATATATAAAAAATATATTAGAAGAACAAAAAAGGCAAATATACAGAGAGTTATAAAGGACGCAACTCTGGATCTTGTAAAAATCAAGAAGAATGATACTAAAACTAAAACTGAAACTAAAAATAATGTTTGAAACGATTTTTGAATGAAGTCTTAATACTTGTTTCCATCAGTTTCTCTTGAGATCGGAATTTTCATTCGATCCTTATTTTCCTCACCTTCATCGTTACTATTTAAGAAAACGGGGGGTGGAAATAACACCAGGTCATCGTCGCTGTCATTAAACATTTTAATGAATTATTATATTCAAAAATTATCACGTCACAAAAATCATTAGAAATGGGAAACAATAACCACAAGTCTTATATTGTGGGCTAGAAAACGAAAATGTCTAGTCCACACCGAGTGTATACTATTTTGTTCTCGTTACTCTACCGGCGTACCCTCTACAGTTTTAATAATTCTTTACATTTCATCTACACCGTATGTGTATCAAGAGAAGTAACAAAAACAAACTTATTGTCAGAAATAGAAAATATTGATGACATCATATTTTTGACAGACGAAATCTTCTTGTACTGGCGTTGATAATAAAACATGAAGAATACCTAACAGTCAGGAGCACCCCATACTTTATTTACAAATTATAAAACTACACTTTACCACAAAATAACGTTAGTTCTTCTCGAAAATTTTAATTTTTAGTAATAATACAATGCGAATCACGAAATTTGACCTCAGCAGAATGTGTTGAAGCAGCGGCGATAGATAACCTATGTGGGACTTTTACATGAATAGGCCAAGTTCTTGTTCCATTGTTTCCCGAATGATCCATAGATACATGGAGGTTGGTGGTCATGAAAAGGCACCTGAGAAAGGATGACCTGGAGCAACAATGGCGAACCATGACCATTATTTGAGAATTTTCTTGCTGAGGCAAACGTTCGCTACTGCTAGGTAGGAACTACTACTGAAACGACACGACGTCTCAAGGAATCTGGTTTGAGGCCTCGTATCGCACCTCGAGGCTGAGTTCTAATTACAACACATCGAAGAGCCCGATTCATGATATTTCCTTTTTCATTGTGAATAACGTTCTCTAGTGTACAGACGTCAAAATGGGGATATGACGAGGCAACTTTTTAACTGTCTAAGGTTTTGGTGGAGATTCAATAATAGTGTGAGGAGGAATTTCTTTCAACGGTAGCACTGACCTGGTCACCATAAATAATGGAACCCTAAACGCTTAGAGGTATTCTACAGACATTTTAGAAGAATATGTTGTACCATTTGCGGCAAACATGGGTGAAATATTTTATGTTGTGGAGACTTGATTTTCTTCAAAAAGTTTACATTCTTCATAATAAGTTTCATTTCAATTTCGATGAATACCGTTTTCATTTCGATTGTTCTCCTTCCTTAGTGTTATGGATTACTAGAAAATAATTCTTCGGTGGGCTGAAGGACTTTGGTCGATGGCCTCTTGATATTATTATCAATAAAGAACAGTTATTATTATTATTATTATTATTAATTCTTCGGCATGTCTGAACTTCTTTTGAATGAATTTGAATTTACTATATTGTGCGTTAATTCTTGCTTGGCTCAGTGTAAGTTTATGAGACAAACGTTAGGTAATTTGCGAGCGTTTGTAAATTTTCATTATAGGGTCAATAAAAGAAGCTTTCTCATGCAGGTGAGATCTATTAATCTAATCTCGAAACAGCTTGTACGCTTGCCAAACGAGTCGAATAATTGAAAAACGAATAAGCCATCGTTATCCAGACGATGTAAAGTTCCTAATGCGAAAATAAGACGTACCAAAAGTTGGTTCCATTCCATTTCGTCTTCCTTGTGCAGACTATCAATTCCGGGTGACATATCGACGCAGTTTCCGGCCCGATCGGATTGTATTAAAATTTAAATGAAGACATTTTGTAATCAAAATTCGCCAATAGATTTCCGGACTTTAGATAAGCATCTTTCCTTTTCGTTCTCTTGGTCTGAGAGATTGGCAATCGTTTATGTGTCACGTTTTCCATGCAAATAAAACGGCGGCGCGCACGGGGACCTGCCCCCGAATTTACATTTTCTCTGACTGTTTAAAAACGTGATTTACTGATCCGGGTATACTCCCCCGCTCGTGGCTTCACCAAGTTTGGGGCGGCCCCGTCCAGGCCCGGGTTTAATTCAATGATCTATAGTGCTTTAATTGTCGTGCAAACGAATTTTATTTATGAGGCAATTTTGTGAGCGGTAATATATGACTATAAATGTGATTTCCTTATATTTCAGAATTTTCCAGAAAATATTTGAAAGTAGTATTGTGACATTTCTTGGTGTATGACGAATGCAGGAAGAAAACGACTTGACTTGAAAGTCAAGCTATATAATATATATATATATATATATATATATATATATATATATATATATATATATATATATATATATATATATATATATATATATATTATTATTTAAATGTATTTTTCTTTCTATTGACGAGTTCCGGGGAAGTCCCTTGACTTCCGTTTAATCTCGATTCTCGGGGAATCACTAATACTCCGAATGGTTTCAGTTGAATTTCGCCGAATGCAATAAACCTCAATCGATAGATTATCATACTTACACTTCTGTCCGCAAGGTGACGACACTACATAACCTTGTTTCAGTTTTCCATAAATTCTCAAAATATTGAGTTTTCAACGAATGATACGAAAAAACTCTGAAAGAATTATTTTATATGAATCTGTTATATGTAATTTAGAAATTTGTTGTAGGTTGTAGGCCACATCAACATTTGGCAGAGTGTTGTTTTTGAACACAGACGTTCTTTGAATTCCTGAAATGACTGCTGATTGATTTATTCCCATCTTCCATTAAATTAACCGAATTCCCTCGCCGAGCTTTTTGTACCTTCTTTTTGCGCGGCGAAACGAATTGACTATATCGAACGTACTAAGTTTTGAAAAATCTATGTTTCGCAGCTAATTAAAGAATTCTGTATGACAAGAGATACTAACGAATTCTACTGCACCTGTACGGTTACGGCAACAAGCGATTAATAAGCGAACTTAACTTTATGCTCTCACTAGTATCAAGTTTTCTAGCAGCTTGAAAAAGCTTGATGTTGAGCTATGTTTGGGTTACAAAGTGACGACATGTCAAACTTTCAATATCTTAAAAGTCTGAATTTCAAGTCAACCAAGCTTTTCGAAAAATGTTCATGCTGCTTGACTTGATGAAGCCCTAATTATTGAATCAATATTGATACCAATGATCATTGTCATCAATAGAAGTTGAATTCTCATTGAAGAGTCAAGCAGTTATCTCATGTATAACCCAGAGAAGTTAATTCTAATGCATTTTGAATTTTTACTATTACCTTCATGTAGAATGCGTACTAAATCCCCAATATTTCAATTTTACAGAAAAAACAGCACTTCAATTCGAAGAAGGTCTTGATTTTCCAATGATGAATTCTTCTTCATTATGTTTAAAGAAGTAGAGGATTTTTTGATTTGGAAATGGTTGCACAAAGTGTACTCAATGCTGCCTAGATTTCAATTCAGATTAGCCAAGAGCGTACATGTGGTTGTCGACCTCGCATGCACTACCTAGTGTGCAACCTGGAACTGTTTACCAGGTAGATATTAGGTCTGTGAATATTATTGCTATTTGTCTGGTATCCGAAAGGTATATCGTTTTTGTCCTAGAAACCATGAATTGAAAAACCTTATTCAGTTGAGGACAAATTCATATTTACAAGGCAAATATTCGACTGTTTTCCTTGACTAATTACCGAAACAACAATTGTCTCTATCATCTCCAAGAGGGTTTAGTTAGAGTGAGTATACCACTAACCACTATCAATTCTCTTCTAGGAGATACTTTTTGGTTCGACTTGTTCAGTACGAGAGGTATTTTTCAACTGTCTAAATTTAGAACTTTTTTCCAGGCCCTGGGCTTTCCTCTTCTCCAATTTCACAAAGTCTTCGATGGCTTTCTGGGGAGTCGCAAGATGATTGTGAGTTGATAAAAAGGGGTTTCTACTTCATTTTTAGTTGATTTTCATTGCTGTGTACACCAGTATGGCCAGACATACCCATGAGAGTGACCTTATCAGATGTACCAAGGAACTGCATATAGAGTATACATTTCCAGATAAGCTTTGAATCGGCTTTATCGAATTCAGAAGTAAGTAAGATTATTTTTCTGTTCGATAATATGATTATCTTGCATGAGGTAATTGCGCCGTAGAAATTGTTATGCATGCCTTTATGGCACACGTTATCGTCTGGAATATGGATGGTTCAAACTCTGAATGTCAGGGAGTTTTTGGTGTCCATCAATAACTGAATTGGTCTCTCTTTATACTACAGAAAATAAACAACAATTAAAACAATCAACTGAAGTACGTATACCAACTATATGAGCAAATGAGATAAAAAACACAGGGTTTAACTTCAATCTACACTCTATTTGAAAAAATTCGACGACGTTTCGCTGACACAGCAGCTTTATCAAGAATGAAAAACAGAATGAAGAGTATGGTATTATAAACAAATCGTAGAACAAGTTGGATGAATAACAGGAAAATCCACACCGAGCCATTGTACAGTTAGTATGAAAGGTAATAAAACTAATTAAACAAGTTCAGTAGGGTGAATAATTCACATCTACCTGCTCATTCAAAAGCTTGTCCGAATGTTTGTATCTATTTATTTCTAATGCTTCTAGGAGATCTAATTTTAAACTTTTGATTTTATATGTAATATGTCAAAGTTTTTATTGAATGAATGGTTTTCTTTTATTAGGTGGTTTGAATAATTTGAATCAGATTTATTTTTATCGAAGCTACGTTTATGTCCAGATGTTCTTATGCCAAAACTCCTATAGGTCCTACCGATATAAATTTTATCACAAGAACCGCAATTGAGTTTATAGATTTCTGATTTACTTGATTTTTCAACACGAGATTTATTATTTTAATATGTTTACCTACGTTATTAGAAGTTTTGAGAGTTATATTAAGATTTTGTTTGACGAGAAAGGATTCAATATTTGTACTTGCAGAACCGCAGAATGTTAAACTGTTGAATATTTTATAGTCTTTATGAATAGGATATACTTCATTTATTGCTTTCTGATACAGTTTTCACGAATGATTAGATCTATCATATCCAGACTATATGAATTATTAATGTCTATCTGTTTGATGATGTTCAACTCTTTATTATAATCTTCTACTGATAAAGGTAAATTGAGTAACCGATGTACCAAGCTGTTTAAAGCTGCAATTTTGTGTTGAATTGGATGTAATGAGTAGTTATGTATAATTGTATCAGTATGTGTTGGTTTTTCGGTCTTTCGTAAAACATACTGATACAAGTAGAAGATTATAATAAAGAGTTAAACATCATCAAACAGATAGCCATTAATAATTCATATAATCCGGATATGAAGATCTAATCATTCGTAAAAACTGTATCAGAAAGCAATAAATGAAGTATATTCTATTCATAAAGACTATAAAATATTCAACAGTTTAACATTCTGCGGTTCTGCAAGTACAAATATTAAATCCTGTCTCGTCAAACAAAATCTTAATATAACTTTCAAAACTTCTAATAACTTAGGTAAACATATTAAAAATAATAAATCTCGTGTTGAAAAATCAAGTAAATCAGGAATCTATAAACTCAATTGCGGTTCTTGTGATAAAATTTATATCGGTAGGACCTATAGGAGTTTTGGCATAAGAACATCTGAACATAAACGTAGCTTCGATAAAAATAAATCTGATTCAAATTATTCAAACTACTTAATAAAAGAAAACCATTAATTCCATAAAAACTTTGACATATATTACATATAAAATCAAAAGTTTAAAATTAGATCTCCTAGAAGCATTAGAAATAAATTAATACAAACATTCGGACAAGCTTTTGAATGAGCAGGTAGATGTGAATTATTCACCCCTACTGAACTTGTTTAATTAGTTTTTAATTACCTTTCATACTAACTGTACAATGGCTCGGTGTAGATTTTCCTGTTATTCATCCAACTTGTTCTAAGATTTGTTTATAATACCATACTCTTCATTCTGTTTGTCATTCTTGATAAAGCTGCTGTGTCAGCGAAACGTCGTCGAATTTTTTTTTATCTCATTTATATCATGGATCTACATCAAGTACCGGCCTCCACAATTCAAATATATGAGCAAAGGTGAAAATACTTACGATAGATAATGATTCTTCATAAAGTTCCCATCGGATAATTTCCCATGAGAACTTTTACCTTCGTTAATCCATCTTATCATTTTATTGGAGAGGATAAATTGAAATTTTAAATTGAAGGTTGGTGAATGTTTTTTATTATTATTGAGTTTTTGGAAAATTGATTTTACAATAGAAATTTGATATAGATCTTCCATTGTGAGCGAACTTTCAAGTAATCACTAAACTGTCAGTGTCGAAACATTCAGCCAACATAACATTTTATCGTGATCAAGTCAAAAGTTTATAAATACTCAGTTTGTCACCGAAATTCAAAGTTGAAAACAATGTTATTCCGTCACGTTCTTTAAAAATACCTTTTCAAGCAGAAAAATTATGTGAACAATATGGTTTCATACTGGTGATTTTATTAGGTCGTGATTTTCCTCGAAGAAAATGAGTGTCTCGATAGAGTTAATGGAAATGTCAACAGATACATATCAAATTGTTATTTCTTCGATCAGTTACATGATATAGACATTCATAATGTTAATTCAACAAGATGGTGCCATCAGCCATGGTAGAGGATGTAGCAATGTATTTCTGAATTCTCTGAAGGTATGTCGAAAAACTATTTCGCCGAAGTTGTGATTCAACACAGATACATGTACTTCTGCCTTAGAACCTAGATTAAATCGTGTTTCTCTACTAACAGAGTACCAATGATACAGAGAACCAATATAGGAAGAAAATAGTGGCCATTCTTTTCGAAGTCAATGGTCGCGAGGTCAAAAATTGAATTTATGAAATCATCCTCTGCAAATGTGCCTGTATTGGACAAAGTTCTATATGTTGAAACAAAATAACATTGAAAAACCTTCTTGAAATAACTTTAAACTCTTTACAAAGATATTCATACGAAATTTGGCTTTAAGGATTAAAAACTCCTTCAAATGAGAAATGGAAATTCTCATCCTATCACAGAAATCTTTTCAGTATCGAAGAAGAATATAGTGGGTAAATATATTATCTACGTTCTCAATTTCATATTTAACAGAGAATGTCTGAATTACATAGTATTGTTGTTGCTACAGATTGTATTCCCACGCGTCTCAATTTTATTATACAAGTTTATTCCAGAATACTTGGAAAATAAATCTAAAAAACGAAGTATGTTACGAACGAATAATTTTCCACAGAATAACAGAGGGATTATAAAGATAAAATCGTTTTCAATTAGTATTATCTAGGAAATTGTTCCACGAACAGAAAGCCTAGCAATTGATACCCATGATCGAATTGTTTTCAGAAGAAACTATAAAAAAACCATCATTAACCAAATAGTGATGATTCATACCAAAAGTGTTTTTTTTTCTGAGACAGTTTTCATATTGTAAAGAAAATTAAAAACATTAACAGAACGTAAACATAACCTCGATCAGTAAAAGCGTCGCACAGAGAACACTGCAGAGATCTTGAACTGGCGGGCACAAGAACAACTCAAGGGGCGCGAGAGTCTGAAAAGAAGACGGTAACCATGTTTCTCCGATATATGAGAACACAGGGAACGCACTGCTGGAAGAAAAATATGGTTTACCAAGTAGCTGATCACCATCAACCCGGAGAAAAGCTCGCCTCTACATCTGTCCCGAAGAAGACGAAGCCCCGAGGAGCAGATCACGATGAATGGCCAACCTATCTCATGGGTCAACAAGGCCAAATGCATGGGAGTCACACTCGACCAATGGCTGACATGGCGTGAACATGTGACAAGGCGAAGGTAGCCCAAGCCTTTCCGCTACCCCTTGAAGAACAGGTGGATCAACCTGAGTGCTGAAAGTCTACAAGATTATCATCAGGTCCATGATGACGTATTCCTCAACCGTCTAGGGATATGCAGCCGCATGTCATTTCCGGAAGCACCAAGTCGTGCAGATCAAAGCACTAAGGATGACCGTGGACGCCCCATAGTACATCCAAAAATCCCAGTTACATCGGGATCAGGAGATCCTGAGCATAGTCGACTTCATCCGCAGAACGGCGGTGAAAGAATTCTACACCGTCGACAACTACCCGAATCCTCTGATAATGTTCTAGGAGACTTCGATGAAGACGAACTAAGAAAAGGCTAAGATGATGCTTTGAGAAGAGCAGGAGTAGGTAATTAAAAGTTCGTTGTAAAACCACATATTTTAGACCTTCGTCATTAGGACGACAGAAATAAAATGTACTTATTATTTTATATGTATCATTTAGTCCTTCAGATTAAGGCTCAGATTAGAATATTGTACTTATATTAATTTTTCATAGAGATGAAGTTAGGTGCACCGAAAACGTGTCTAAAAAGAAGGAATTCTGTGTTAGACAGCGTTGAAGTAGGATTATTGCTCGGCATATTATTCGAACTCAGATTCTGTAGCTACATATTACTGTCTGGCCTAATTCCTTCACAGATTATTTCAAAATATATCGTCTCATATATTATTCATTTTAATTGAGCATTGAGATGTAAATATGGACCTGTAAAGTCTATGAAAAATAGAAACTTTATTTTAATAGAACTTTTCTTTGCAACATACACACTTTTTGGTAAACTGAATCGAATAATGTAGGGAGAGGACAGATTTAAACGTTTTAGTACTTCAGTTGATCATGTTTCCCGTGTTCTTTCTGCATGAGAAATTCATTGTCGTAAGCAAATTCAAGTAAATTTTATTCCTTTTTGGAGTTATTCGCAAATTATGACTTATGAGTTATAGTGCAAACCTCCGTTTCTTCAAATAAGAATCCTTGGCAGTTTTGATTTTGTTAAATATATTTTCATTCTTTTCCAAAAATATATCACATGTGCACTAAATTTATTCATCTAGGACGTGTTTTAATGTTGTTTTGTATAAGTTTCACCTAATTCTATCTAGTAGCTCACTGTCCATGAACATAATTTATCAGGAATGATTAGTATAGCTTAAGTATGTTTTATGTATTTATTTTGATAATTCGAGGATTAATTCTTGCAATGATGATTCGAACAAAATGTTTTTTATCAATTAACAATTATTTTGTTAATGTAGTATAGTTTGTAATAACGAAGTGCTCATGACGTAAAAAATTTTGAAAGGTTTGATATGTTTGAATGTTATATTCAGATTAATTATGTTGCTGGTGTTGCAGAAGCTGCTTATTTGAATAATTCCTGTCTAAGACGACAACCTTATATAAGTATATCCGATAAACTGGGAGAAAAATTCATTAATCCTGGTACATTCAACGTCCCAAGGAAATGAGAATATAAAGTAGTTGATGGAGAAGATACAACAATTGAAGTAACTGGTAGTGTAACTGCAACAATTCATCGATTTGGAGCAGGAAAATTGGAATGAAAACAGCGATGTCTAAGAGTTGTGCGCTCAGTGTTCTCAAGAAAATTAGAAATCAACCTTACGAAATGAGAATATCCTGGTTTATGTCGACTCAATTTTTGCAATTGGTTTCTGCAGAAATCAGAAGAAAATCCGTGGTTTTTCGAGATATAGTTCAGACTAATAAAATCAATATAAGTAGTGATGAAATATTCAATCGTCGAAATAAACATTGGTTTTTGGATGGAAACCCACATCGCCATATTGATATTTAACGTCAAGGCCGATATCGGTTCAAAATTATCGTACGGCATGGTCGCTTCGTTATCACAAATGATATTATATTCAGACAATAGTTGTAACTTGATGAAAAACCATTGAATAATTTATCTGAATTGTCATTGCAAGAACTGATTTTCGAACTCTCATAATGATAGCGAAGAATATACCTAGGCTATTTCAATCATTCCATGTAAATTCTATGAATGGACATAATGTAACTAGATGAATTAGTTATACAATTTTTGATTTTTCATGAACACGACGTGGATGAAAAAATTGAATGCACATGTGATATATTTTTGGAAAGGAAAAAATAACTGCATTTAGGGAAACCAAAGTAGACCATGGTTTATATCCAATAAAATGCAAATTTGCATAATAACTTGAAAACCGGTGCCTGAAGAATGTCGAAACCATATTTACAACATTGAAAACTTCAAAAACAAAATTCACAAATAACTCGAGAACGAAAAAATCAAGCTCGAATCTGTTTGCGGCAATATATTTCTCATGCAAAAATACAGGAAAACGTGTTGTCATTTTCCTCTTTTCACAATATTTCACATGACTGCAGCACCAAAACGTCGATTGACTTCTGTCCACAATGTACATATATTCGAAATTGTCATAAAGTTTAATAAACGACAAATGTTTCCAAAAAAAAACAAGAAATGTTAAAGATATAAGGAATATTTATTTTACCGATCATTCTTCTAGAAATATTTCCTAAAAAGTGTTGAAACATTAGGTCTAGAATTCATATGATCAGTTGCCGAAGATAAAAATCATAAAATCTTTTTATATTTTGTAGGTTTCTTCCCCAAGTAAAAATTAAGTAGAGCCACAGGTGTTCTCTGTAGTAAATATTGTATGTTTATGAAAATACAAAATTGAATTTGGGTGAAAATTCAGCACATTTATTCTTGGTATCATTAGATTTGATAATCTAGCACATTATAGAAAAAACAATAATGAACTCACACGGGATTTAATTTTATTGAATTCCGTACACTGGATTCGTCCAAGCAGAAAGCCTCTGACACTACACGTGGGAACATTGACGGTATTGGCTGATAATGTTATAGTTTTTGCATATTCTGGTGTGTATTTTGACAGATCTGTAAATTTTAATAACTGTTAATATTATCCTAATAAACAACAATTGGACGAATTCATATGTTTTCATAGAATCGCCTTAATTACATAAACCGATACGATTGTCGTCGATGCAAAACTCCTTTTTCATATATAAACTCACATTTAAAGGATGGTGGTCGTTAAAGGAGAATAATTCGAGAGAGGTGAATCCAACTCTGATGTCAATTTCCATGCACAGAGTTGCTGAACTAAGCTCGTTTGAACGTTCCAAATACGTTTTTATTCTAATCTTTTCCTCTTCACAATTTTTGGTTGGTTGCCCTTCGGGACGTTCCATTCTTGCACAAAATGCTTTTCCAGCGGTGATGTGCTCCTTCCGTTTCTAATAAATTTTATTTTCAAATTCCTCCATTTTCTCCGATTTTATTATATCGGGGAAATCGTTAGCGTGGCTCAATTTCAAGATTGGAAAATGGTGAATTGAATCGAAGTTTCCCGAATGAAGAATTTTCATTCATTCGTCTGATGATTTTAAATAATTCACGGCCGAAAATTCATGTTCTAAATCATCTATATAAATGAAAGAAAAAGTTGTTATATAGTGAACGCATCATTTGTGAGAGACTGAACTGATTCCCCTATTTCTTATTTTAAAATGCTCCTATTAGTCTAGGTTAGCTATTTAGAAAAAGAAAAATTGTATCTTAATAATGATAAGATGCCAAATTCATCGCTATATGTGTGAACACATTGAGTACTTTTAATTAGGGAACATTATTATAGCATCCGTAGAATGTTTAATACTCTTCCCTGAAGGAGCTGGTTTTTCCGATCCACTCTACATAATTATCATCAAACAGGACCACATAGCACTGGTACAGTCTGATCAGATGTGATGAAGAGAAGCAACAGTCTGCAGTTTCGGTCTCGTTTGACCTCGTCAGTATAGCACACCCAATCACAACACAAAGCCAGACTGCCATCTACTTATCTCAATCCATTAGAGCGCATCAAAAACATGTACATGTATACTTAACAATTGGAGCTATTCAAGGAACAAACATGGAAGCTACTATCAGCGGCACAAGGAAATAATGCAACGAAGAGAGATCAAACAGAAAACATCAAGAAGGCATAGCAGTTCGCTGTTTACCACAACGCTACAGTTTGTGCCTGCTGGATGCAGTTTGTCGTAAAGCTAACGATAAAGTGCTTGTCTGCCTGTTAAACCAGACGTACATCATATTTTTTAACATTTATCGCTATATGTGTAAACACATTGAAGACTTTTATTTAGGAAACAATATTCAACGGAATGTTGAGTATTCCCCACTGACGGAGGTGATATACCGATCCACTCTTCATAATTATCGCCAAACAGGGCCTTATAGTAGTGGTACAGTCTGGTCAGATGTCACGATGATGAAGAAGAGTAAATCGGAAAACCAACACCTTCAAGAATTAATATTCAACATTCTACAGAAGTTTTTTAGTGAAAATAAAAGTCTCCAAAGAAAAATTGCAATGGCCTACCACAAATTCGAAAACAAAAGAAAGTAGAATTCAAAATTTTTATTGGCTATATTAATATTGCCTCAGCAAAGGTTACTGAAAAAAATTCCAGAAATCAAAATGGAAAAACTTGGACAAGCTAAAGTGAGAATTTCATTCTTGATTAAAAAGGACAATGGGAAATATATATTTATTTAATTCTCTCTTTGTTTTACTATAATTTCGATAAGTTTTTCAGAAAATAATCGGTGGCAAAGTAGAGTCGGGAAACTCTAATGATCTGCAAAAATCGTAAATGTTTAATTAAATTAATTTCGCGAACAACTGGTAATAGGAATGATATATTTAGTTTATCGACCAGGAAACGTTTCCAGAGGGAAAACTTCAGAATGAATACAAATAAAGTCGAAAAATCCAACTCGAGAAAAACAATGGAAAGTTTCGTATGAATGATTACTCTAAAATTTAGTATTCCATTCAGCTGAGAAAATATAATGAAACAAATTTCTCTGTATGATTTTCAACATTTTGTTCTGAGAGGGATTTCCATTGTAATGGGTTGAAAAAAATTCTTTCCTTTTTACTTCTTTCTGAAGTTCAGACCTCTGCAAATATGTTCACGAAATTTCGAGTCAAAATTTCGAAAATCATCTGAGTTGTTGAAAGACTGTCCCTGAGAAGGATACCACTGGAGATATAACGTATGATTACATCGATGATCCACAATTCTATAGTTTGAATATTTCGAAAGGTACATGATTCTATAGTAAAAAAAAGAGAAACAGACTGAAATCTTTGAACGCATATTTCCCAAAACGCCCCTTTCCAAACTAGTTCAATCGATAACCCGAGCAATTATCAACCGATTTTCAACTTTAACTTTACAAAATCTAGGTTTCAATCGGTCGGCATTTTGTGGAGAATACAAATAAAAAATCGGCCACGTACAACGTTGGCTTCATTCATACTGATTATATTGCAATTCGATTTTATTTTTTGCGATAATCTGTTGAAAATTCGATGCGACCGAAGGAGAAGAATTTTTTAAGGCTCGTAACTTTGAAACAATTTGAAATTTCTCATTATGGTTCACGAAAGCTAAATAAATATAAATTGAAAAAATTAAAAACCCCGAACTCATATTTCCCAATCCCAAGGAAAAAATTTCTAACATTTTTCACCTACAAAATGAGCTCTAAGCATTTTCTAATCATTTCTCCAACTTATTTAACCGTTCTAAGAAGTAAGATTGAGAAACGTTCTTAAAGTAGGTGTCTGTTTGATCTATGACTGCGCTTGACTTAGTTGTCCCTTGGATCTATTAAGTCAAGTTTAGACAAGAAGTGACTAAGGGTTTGATTTGATGATAATTAGACTGAATATTCGACTTTTAGTCGCAATGCAACGTCTTTGTGGAAAACAAATTATTTTTGTTTTTCAAATGAGATTTTGTTTTGTTGGTGTTTGTTATTCCTTTAACGTGCTAGATTTCCGCCTTTCGGTCAATGACACGCCGGGGAATTCTGTCACCTCACTAACCCGGGAATCATGCCGAACCCCTCTCGTGACGACGGAAGGGATCTTTAATATCCAACACATCTCTGTTAGACAGGACCGACAGCTTTACATCACCTCCGAAAGATGGATACTCAATCGATTCCCAGAATCCGTAAAATCGCACCGACTTCGTGGGGATTGAACCCAGGTAACTCTGCATAGAAGACGAGTATCATATCCTCTATGCCACCGAGCCGGCTTATTTTGTTTTGATTCATTCTCTCTGAAATATAGGTCATTTATGTGTCATGTACTATCATGTTTCAACGCAGAACTCATCAATATTGCGATGAAAAAACGCTGAAGCAGATTTAGATACGTCCATATCAGGTAGACAGTTTTTAGGTTATAAATTGAAACTGTTAATATACAGAGTGTTCCCGCTAAATGGCCCATTAAAATTATCAAGGGAACGGGTTATCGATCAATTTCAAATGTTTTCATTACAGTATAGGATACTGATCCTCAAATTTCAATTGTTTTCCGAGCGGTACCACTTCCGTTTATACCGAACCTCAACTTCAACTTTGCTATTCCAAATGGCATTTTGTACTTTTTTATTTTTATTACTTAAAAGACATCGTTTCTCAAGCATCTATTCATAGGATTTCTCTTATTTACCCAATCTAATTTTTTCACTTTATTAGAACCGTATTTTAAATTAGTATTGATTGGTTATAGATTTCCTGTATCTAAAAAGGTCGTACTCATATTATTCGTGATTTTATCAAAAACCAGCAGATCCTTCGGAAAATCAAAATATAAGGTCGTGGAACATAGAAACAGATAGAGAGCATTTGATTCCGATACCAGTTTCTATGTTCCACAATGTTTTATGATTTTCGGCTTCAGTTTGACGTTTGGAAATTATTCGAAAATAGCAATAACAATAATTTTGTTTGTGTATATTTTTTGTTGAAGTAAGTGGCAAAGAGATACTTGAAAGAGGATATTATGAATTTCTTTAATAAAATTACATTACAGTCAGATTTTGTCCATGAATTCCGGTACTTTTCGTTAAATGTTCTGCAAGTTCGACTTATTATTTGTTGACATTGACCATGATTGAAGAATGAATTCATTATATGCATAATATTCAACAAGAATAACTATACTTAAACAAACTTAGTGTTATTGCTCTTTTCAAGTAATTTACAAATGTCAAACTGAGGCCGAAATTCATTGAACCTTACATGGAACATTGTGGATGATAAAAACTCACATCGAATTAAATCCACTATGTCTGTCCAGGTTTTATATAGCGCAAAACCTAACAATTGAAAACAATTGCAAATTATAGATCACTATCTATTTACTCTAATGCCAAAATTTGAAATTGATAGATAAACTTGTTCATAAGCTATTTATAATGAACATTCTGTATTCATTAGTAAACTAGTTAAAGTTTCGAAAAAAGACTCACTGTAGATATATTCCTTTCCAAGTTCAGTGGTGTGGAGTTTTTGTTTTCGGTGTTCGTTGTGACAGTTATCACATAAAGTTGAATTTTTTTATTCGAACCATCGTTTTTCAATATGGGTTAGACGATCGAATTTTTTATTTTCTCAATTCGAAATTATATATAAATCATGATAAAGAAATTGCATTAGGGAATTTAAACAAAATTAAAAGTGCATATGAAGGTTTGTTCTGATACACAAGACAAGTTGAGTACCATATATAATTAAATTCCATCTATGGAAGATGCCAACAGTTTTTATTTGAAGAGTGCATCTTTCGTTCTCATATATAAATATGATTACGTGCAAATTCCGTGCGTATTTGTCATATATATCTATTTTGATGAAATTAAAATGCTTCAAAAACCGACATTTGAAAAACATAGATCGAAATTTCGTTCCATTATTCACATTCTCAACAAGAGCAATTTCGACAAAAAATCTCCGCAATATCTTGAGTAACAATTTATAGTTATGGAGATAAAAAAAGTGATTACGAAATTGCATTTTTATACTTGTAGAGAAGTGGTTTCAACTCGAACGCTAAATTTGGAAGCCCTAAACTTTCTCCTGGGTGAAAATCTCATAACCATCAAAAAATAATATTCCTTTTCCCCTTCAACGGTTGCTATGGCAATTCGCCCGGTTTTGATAAGTCCCTCCCGTCTCTCTTTCTCATGGCCTGCTTCGTGTTTATTGATTCCCTCATTTTTAAGTGTTAATTTCTAAATTGTGTTTGAGCTACATAATATAAACCTTGATTGAGGTATTTCAAACAGAGACAATTCTGCGCAATGGTTAGTTCAAGCTCTAATCTGCGAATGCTTGTGCACAAAGAGAAATTCATACTACTTGATAAATGAAAAATGTAAATTCATCACCCAGTAATGGTAAAATACGGAGAAACGTTTAACTACTGTATAAATTAATTATACTTTGTTAGAACACTATTTCTCATGAAACTTTACTAGACATGTCGATTATTATTTTAATCAGCTATATTTCGCAAATAATTTCGTTTTTTTGGATAACAAGGTGCGATATAACCTCTTGAAAGAAATAATTTACCCGTAGCTCATTGTGTGTCTAATTTTCTTCTATATATATATATATATATATATATATATATATATATATATATATATATATATATATATATATATATATATATACAGGGTTATCCACCGGGACCGTCCGTTATAAACTTTTTGAGTTCCAATTACAATATCAAGCTGAAATTTTATACGCGGCCATAACTAGCGATTTCCAATTGAAGTGAAATATTTTCGAAGTGATACCATTTCCGGTTATACCGGAAGTGGGTCATCACTTTGTTATTTCAAATGGCAATCTACCTTTTTTATTATACATCTAGAATCGACATTTGAGCAAGGCATAAAATACCCAAGTTGTTGGCACTTATCTGTCAAAACTTTTGACAGATTTAATTATTTTTGTTATAAACTCGATTTTTGAGGAACATTCAAAAAAATTGTAGCTCGAATTTTTGCTTGGGTGGATAGAAGAAGGATCAAGGAACTTTTTAAGCAGTCTACACATGTCAAATGTTTATTGCGTTGTTTTGTATGATTTTTTCAATTTGGCCTTTTTCAAACAGCAATAATTCAATTTTTTCAAATGGCACGTGCCAATTTTTATATCGCCATCAGATGAAGCGTCAAATTTCAGATGGAATTGTATCATCATGTACTATACCCATCTCTCATAGTTCCGAAATAATTTGGGAATATATTGAATTTTGATGATTTTGCAAGAACTAACAGAGAATGCTTTGAAATATTTGAATCAAGTAGCTGAACTGACAACGCTCACCTGACAGGTGCCTAAAATTAATGTACTTGTCACTTCGTTCATTCGAATTTGATATTTCAACAAGAACTGTTGGTAATTTGAAGTGAAAATTTTTGAAAAACACCAGATTGATAATAAAATGGCTGATTATTCAAACGAGGATATGTTTAATATCTTTTTAATTCATGGCGGACGTCAAAAAGTGGTGGATAGAACTTGCAGGCAATTCAATAACCAATTTCCAAATTTGGCGCCTATGAGTAAAACAAAATTTCGAAGGATTAGAAGCAATTTTCTGCAATTTGGAGGAACAAAATATATAGAAACTAGAAGAAAACCAATTCTCGAGGACGACGACAATCGGCTTCAAGAAGATGACACAATTCTGCAAAAAATTATATGATCTGATGAAGCCAAGTTCAATGAAAGTGGAATAACCAACAGGAGAAATCGACATTTTTCAGCCACAGAAAATCCACATTTCATTGGGATTATTGATTTCCAAAATAAATTCAGCGTCAACGTTTTTGCAATTTTGATGAATGATTTGTTGGCTTATCGCATTTATGAGGAAAATCTTAATGGACAAAGATACCTGCAAATTTTGAGAGGAACATTAGCATTAGATGGATTACCCCTTAACATTCTGAGGGATTGCTATTAACAAATGGATGGTGCACCAGCACATAAAACACGAGCTGTAGATCGGTAGCTAACAGAAATATTCGAGGATAGATGGTGGGGTAATCAAGGACCAAATTTATGGCCTCCGCGTTCTCCGAACCTGACGCCGCTTGATTTTTATTAATGGGGCAAAATCAAGAGTGAAGTGTATCTTATTCCTGTAAGAAGTGAAGAAGAGTTACTAGAGCGCATTCATATTGCTTTTCGTAATATTGATCCTGAGGAAACTAGGAGGGCAACTCATCATGTTCGTATACGAGCTGTCAAGTGTATCGAGCAAAATGGGCCCATATTGAACATTTATTCAGATCGTAAATTAGTTTTCTCCTATGATGTTTGATATCATTTATTCGTATTAATGTAATTAACTTCGATGATTGGTTTTCGCTAAGTTCCTACAATTTTAATTCATTCGAATTGTGGAAAATTGCTTTAATGCTTCGAAATTTTATTTTACTCATAGACGGTAAATTTGGAAATTGGTAATTGAATTGCCTGAAATTTCTACCCTCTACTTTTTGACATTCTAAAATGAATTAAAAAAGATTAAATATATTTTCGTTTGAATAACCTGTGGTTTCATTCCAAATGTGTTGTATTTTTTGGATATTTTCAATCTGAAATAACCACAATTCTTGTTGAAATATCAAATTCGAATGAACGAAGTAACAAGTACATTAATGTTAGCCACCTGTCAGGTGAGCGTAGCCAGTTCAGCTACTTGATTCAAATATTTCAAAGCATTCTCTGTTAGTTATTGCAAAATCATCAAAATTCAATATATTCCCAAATTATTTCGGAACTATAAGAGATACATAGTACATGATTATTCAATTCCATCTGAAATTTGACGCTTCATTTGATCGCGATATAAAAATTGGCACGTGCAATTTGAAAAATTTGAGTTATTGCTGTTTGAAAAAGGCCAAATTGAAAAAATCATACGAAACAACGCAATAAACATTTGACATGTGTAGATTGCTTAAAAAATTCCTTGATCCTTCTTCTATCCACCCAAGCAAAAATTGTGTCTGTAGTACAAAAGATTTACGAGCTACAATTTTTTTAAATGTTTCTCAAAAATTGAGTGCATAACAAAAATAATTAAAGCTGTCAAAAGTTTTGACAGATAAGTGCCAACAACTTGGATATTTTATGCCTTGCTCAAATATCGGTTCTAGATGTATAATAAAAAAGGTAGATTGCCATTAGAAATAACAAAGTGAAGACCCACTTCTGGTATAACCGGAAATGATATCACTTCGAAAATATTTCACTCCAATTGAAAATCGCTAGTTATGGCGGCGTATAAAATTTCATATATATATATATATATATATATATATATATATATATATATATATATATATATATATATATATATATATATATATATATATATATATATATATATATATATAATCTCCGCATATGATACGTGAAATAGTTTTTATTCTATCAAACCTAACCTAAGCGGAAATGTATCACTTCGAAAAATTACACTCCAATTGGAAATCGCTAGTTATGGCCGCGTATAAAATATATATATATATATATATATATATATATATATATATATATATATATATATATATATATATATATATATATATATATATATATATATATATATATATATATATATATATATATATATATATATATATTCTCCGCATATGATACGTGAAATAGTTTCTATTCATTCAATAGGTCCAATTAAATTTCACGTATCTTCAGGTGAATCGATTTTACTCTTAAACCTTCAATAACAAGGACACAGTGTAAACTTTTTCATATCGTATCCTGAAATTTCCTTTCTACTGCGATCATAGTGATATTCAGTGGATAAGCTATTAGTTTGAATTAGTAAATGCCTGCCAATTTTTAAAATCGAATGAAATGCTATGATGTTTGCATAAATCTAGTGTTGGCACAATCTTTCCAGAATGCTTCAGATTCAAGAACCGCACAATCAGTCACCTCAGAAAGTTAATGTATATTGAATAACAAAATTATCGCACTCGCGTGTGGTTTCAATTTTTGCCAGCTTTATTAACTCTTATTATCTCGATCAAAATATTCCAGATTCTCCTAGCTCAGAAATATGGTTTCAACAAATAGAATCCTGCTTTCTTAAGCGACAAATGTTAATGAATAGCTAAATATAATACTCCTTCCGCATAAAACAATCCAGAATATTTAAGAATACGTTAGTCGACCATTGTAAAGTTGTAAATGGTTGTCATTTCATGTTACTCAGATGAGACCTTCATATCATTTATTTGCTCCTTTGTCAACATAGTACTCTTATTTGATAATTGATTGCTTTTCGTTGTGTTCTTCTCATATTATCAGAACTGATATTGAACGCATATTTAATGGTTTTTCTGAGAGATATTGAATAATTAATTTTTCATATATCATCTAAATCGATATTTTGACGCGAGTGAGAAGCTTAAACAATATCGATAGAAATAAGAGTATTCTAATGAATGAAAACTGTCATCAAACAGCAAATTTTTATGAGAACAAAATCCAGTATTTCGTGCGTTTTCCATAAAATTCGAAAATTACCTACTTATTAAAGTAAGTTTATACTTTGTTTCACTGTGTATACTTTCTAACAGGCAATTTTTCCTATGGTCAACTCTAATCAATCAATAAGATTAATCAATGACTATAAAACACCTTTTATTCATAAAAACTACTCACTTAAATTGTTGAAGAAAAATAATAGACTAAAGTTTAACAAAAATAATGTTTGAAAATATGTATGATATATGTTTCGGATTTTATCTTATTTTGAAGAACAAAGAAATAGTCGAAATATTATAACGTCATTTATACCTAAAATACACAAGAGAGAAGTGGGGACAAACAGAAACCAAGAATATAAGAGATGATTTTCGTTTTTGAAATGTTCTAAAATTTAGTTGTTAATTTATTTTGGACTATTGACTTTTTATGCTCGTCTAATCTATTATTGAAGGAACGACCAGTTTGATCTATATAAAAAGCAGGAAAATGACTACTGATTTAGATACACCTTCCTTGCACCCGAATCAGCCAATTTAATGACAGAGTGAACATAGATTTTTATTCGAACATATTGCGTTGATTTTATTTCTTTAATATATGGCATAATTTATTACTTTATGGAAGATAATTAATTCTGTGATATCTCATTGTTTCGTCAACCTGAAGAGTGAGGTAAATTGGAGAATATCGTGTATATAAATCGTATTACAATGCTTGCCCTGCTTTTTATATAGGTGATATACACACAACCAAATTTATATGGAATCACCCAATATTTTGAATACTACCTCAGGGATTTTGGAAATTGGATGGTTAGAATTGATCCCTATTGAGATATTTCAATTGAAAAAAGTAATAAATTCAGGGTCTATTTTGAGAAAGAAATAAATAAAAGAAAATAAGAGACTCTTTCTGTATGTAGTAAAAAAATTGATTTTCTGACGGAATAGGTGTTTTTTCTCGACCTCAGTAGCTTGTATTACTTCCCCTTGCCCTGATACAAGCCTGAATCCGTCTAGGCATGCTTTGGATTAGGTTTTCGACCTCCTTTGGGGGATATTCAGCCACTCTTCTGTGGCGGCTTGGATGAGCTGTTGTGGAATTCTTGGATTATCCTGGTGCGATCTAATTTTCGTTTTTGAGATTATCCCATAAATGTTTGATAGGATATAGATCTGAAGAGCAAGTTGACCAGTCCAAAATACCGATTACCTCTGTTTCAAGATAATGTCGCGCGAGGTTGCTGGTATGCGGAGGAGCATTATCTTGCATAAAAGTGAAATTCTCACCGTGGGCACCTCGCCTGACTCTCACTATGGGCTCCAGTACTAAATCCACGTAATTTCTAGCCGATAAACTCGCAGGAAACAAAATCAAATCTGTTTTGCCTCCCAGCATAATGCCACCCCAAAACATCACACTGTCCCCTTTGTGTTTCGGAATTCGTCTTGCTCCTCGGAGTCTAGCTTGTCTTCCACGACCCCTTAAAACCCGAATCCGGCGGTCATCTGATCGAACACCAATTCTGGTCTCATCCGAGAAAAGAACATTTCGCCAATTCTCAATATCCCAATTTTGGTGCTCGATAGACCAATTAAGTCTGTTAATTTTTTATTGTGTGGTTTGCTCTGGAACTCTTAAGGGCCTTCTGCCGTATAAACCCCTTGAACGAAGTGTTTGACGTATAGTTTCAACTGATACACTGATGCCTGTTGATTCCAGAAATTGCCTTTCGAGTATGGGGTGCGAGGCACTAGGGTTCCTTCTTGCAATTTGGCACAAAAAGCGGTCTTGTTCTGTTCGTGATCTTCCTACGACTTCTTCTAGGCCTATTATGCAGAGATTGTAGCTCCACGTATCGGGCGTAGGTTTTTGAAATCACCCCTTGTGATACCTCCATTCCGGCCGCTATATCCCACTGTGTCACCCTTCTTCAGCGACAGCAATTATTCGACCCCTCTGCACATCGGACAATACAACGTAAGGCATTTTCAATTATGATTATAGGGTTATTTGAATGTTAAAATTCACAATTTTAAATCTCAGTGACGACTGAGTACGTTCTTATCATACTATCCAGTTTTGTTACAACAAAAACTTCATTCTTCACAAGTAGTCAAAGATCCATGGTTAAAACAATCAATAATGTGAAATACCGAATGATTCCATATAAATTTGGTTATGTGTAGATCAAACTGGTCGTTGTATCAATATTATAGTAGACGAGCATAAGAAATCAATAACTTATAATAAATATTTCAGAAAATTGTATTGCAACATCTTAGATTTCACACAAATTCAAACTTACATACAGGTAACATTCGCAAGAGATTAAATTTATAAGAATTCATGAAAATTTCAGCAGCTCACAAACTTAATTTACTACTAGAGACCAGCTTAATTTTCGTTTCTCCCGACATCTCTCATCTGTTTTTAAGGTATAAATGATATTGTAAGTTGTAAGACATAAGTTCATTCCTTATATTTTGTCTAACGTAAGCCTAGTGTTTCTTCATCAATTGTTTAATTATTTACTGAAAATGTAAATTTAGTGAGACTTCAATATCTATTAATAAATTTATTCTGAATACAATTTCAAGAAATATTATGTGAACAACTGTCCTCGAATTTTTAATAGAATAACAGTGAATTTTCCCAAGTGTGGTCCATCAATTTTCTTTAATTATTTAACTGCTTTCTTATCTTACAACAAATAATTCGAAATATAGTTGGTTCCAATAGTTAATCTATCTCTTAAAACTCCACTCTTAGTAAGTTGGTGTTAATAAACTTCTACGGAATATTTTAGTACCCACTTAACATGCATTATAAAACCCATCACTGAAAACATGCGTTGAGTAGGTATACGAGTACCCTGTAAACCTTGGAAAAGGATAATTTATTGTTTACAAATTGTTATTCAATTGACATGCTAAGCAGTAGTGAAGCATCATAATTTCCTAAGTAAATGGTAACTAATAATATTTTTCAATAGACTGTCGATTAGGTACCTCAAGATATTTAAGAGGTAGCAACAAATTTTGAAAACAATTAGTATATGTCTGCCTCTTTATTTGCTCGCTTTTATGCTCATAAAATGTGATAAATGAATCAATTAAAATGGTCTCTTGGAGTTTTTATTGTTACTTTATTAATTATAATCTTGCACAGTAGTTGTCCGAAGGGCCATTTTTTGTGGGGAAATCTGTTCAGATCTTGCAACTTCACTCATTTGTGAAATTATTCACAGAAAATACTTGATTGAAAACTGAATTTTCTATGAGGCGTATAAAATTCATGAATTTTATGAATGGGTAAATTCTCACGTTAATTCTCACTGAAATAAATATTTGACTGTAATATTAAGCTTTCTGTATGATATACTAAGAGGCCTAAAGTAAATCATCTATCCCAGCCCTTCAAATTTTCATCATACCGGGTTGCGCAAAAGTCCTCAATGAAATTCATAATTCATTGATTGTCGGTTTTCAGTGAAAACGCTCGCACTGGTCGATTTTTGATTTTTAATACCTAACTTTTGAAATGAATTAAGGAGTTTACACCCAAACCCCTAACCCCTAGCCACTCCCACTTTTTATTTTCAAATGTCAACTCTCATCTTATGATTCCTATTTTCATTCCAGAAAAAACGATTGCTCTCTTAAATAGAGGGTGCTAAACTATAAGCATTCATGCACATGTCTTGAGCATATGTTTGATCATACGCAATTGTGTTTAAAATTAATCACCCCTTCCTTTCATCCTTGTCTTCGTTTGAAATTCATAGAATGCAAGAGAGAATGATGCGGCTAAGCAGAAAAATCTTTTGTACTCTTTATGTACACACGACGATTGAATCATATACAAGATAGTATGGTTCCCCTGTTACATTTCCTGAGCTCACACTTGTGTTTCTTCTGACACACATCAAAATTATAGATATAAGCATTTATTGTAAACACAATTATTGAAATTTTTGTAAATCCTCTCTTTTCAAAAGAATATATATATATATATATATATATATATATATATATATATATATATATATATATATATATATATATATATATATATATATATATATATAAACTTGAGACAAGAAGAATTATTCAAAATCCGTAGATCAATGAATAATCCTCATGACAAGAGCTAGTTCCCAAATCTGCCTGCCATGCACGCAGCCCCCAAGCGCCACAATAGTGCAACTAAGCAGGATGCCGAGAAACGAAGCGGCAGACTGCAGTTTCGCCATTGATTAGGAGCTCATCAGTGTCGCATATCGCTTCTCAGCATCCTACCATTGATAGGCTACAGCCCTAAGCGAAACGTCTGCCGCTTCGTTTCTGGGCATGGCATAGGATGCAGATTGGGAACTATCATTAATCATTGATCTACGATGAATCACATTTAACGGTAGAAAAGTTTATCGCGGAAGATATTTGACCCACCAAATATTTACCGACGGAAGGTTTATCTCGGAAACAGAGGAAAAGAGCACTATTCCAGCAGGATTATTTCGCTCGTTTTCTACCGTTGATGTGATTCACGGAACGACGAAAGATGTCTCCCAAATGTTTGTAATTTTTAACGTTTCCACATCTGTTTGTTATTGTTCGTATCTTTCTTGAAGTCCGGTAGCGGGTTCGCCGTGTCGGTCCATAGAGGGCGACTCTCATACGTATGTACGAGGTGCGTCTTTTCTGGAATTGATAGGGTACCCCGATGTAGCTTGGTAGGATGCTGAGAAGCGATATGCGACACTGATGAGCTCCTAATAAGGGCGAAACTGCAGTCTGCCGCTTCGTTTCTCGGCATCCTGCTTAGTTGCACTATTGTGATTTTGAATAATTCTTCTTGCCTCAAGTTATATATATATATATATATATATATATATATATATATATATATATATATATATATATATATATATATATATATATATATAATAATTATTCAAAAATCACGAGCTGAGGTTTCAACCTCCCAACCCAACCAATTTTGGTGAGAATATGATGAGGCGGTGTGACGAGAATAAAGGGTAATTTAACCCCCTGTATTTAAGAGAGTAATCGTTTTTCTTTCTGAAAGTTTTGCAAAGTTATCTAGAAGCTTTATAGAGCTAATCACAATATGGGAGTTACTATTTGAAAATAAAAATTGAGGGTCGCTGATGATTAAGGGACTAGGGGTAAACTCCTCATTTCATCGTAAGAAGTTAGGTATTAAAAATCAAAAATCGACCTGTCCGAGATTTTCTGCTAAAAACTGACAATCTTAATTATTATGTATATAATTAATCATGAACCTTTTTGAGGACTTTCGCGCAACCCGGTATAGCTACTTATATCCTATACAAGATGGAAAACTTATCAAAAAGTGAATGAGGTTTCTCGAAAAATTTACATCAGAAAAAGCTACATAAAGCATTCTTTTTGTTTCTCTTCAGCCTTCATTCATCCAATGTTGGATATAGTCCTCTTATAATTTCTTCCATGCATTTCTGCCTCTAGCAGTGCTCTTCCATTGCTTTCCTGCTATGACTTTCACATTGTCTAGCCACCATTTTTGGGGTTTTCCTACACCTCTCTTCGTTGTTCTTGGTCTCCAGAATCTTGTTTTATTTGTCCAATCATCTGCACCCTATCTAGCGACATGTCCAACCCACTGCCACATGTGGTTCGCCACCCGTTCCATGATATCTTTTATTTTGGTTCTGTTTCTTATGTCATCGTTCCGAACTTTATCCCGTAATGATAACCCTAGCATGGCTCTCCACATAGCTCTCTGCGTGGTCCGCCACTTTTCTCGTTATGGACATGGTTTCCATGGTAGCCACAGAGATTATGCAGCTATTATATTATTTAAGAGAAATTGGTTCTATTTCGGTCCTTCAAAATGATTAAACACCTCAAAAAAGTCTAGGGAACACTAACCAATATCTTTAAAATATGAATTTGATGATTCGAATTTATAGAAATCTTTCGGTTTTTGTTAGGAAGTATTGTATATAATGTTTTCTCACGAAAACGAAATAATATTTGACTTCTCCAAAGCACCTATTATAAAAAAAAAATTGAAATTTGAAAATGACGAAATTTGGTAAAACACAAAAAAAAATCCTGAACTAATATTTTCGAAACAATATGGAAGCACTTATATTTTTCAGTACTCAGAAGGTCCACCTCTGTTATTTATGACACTTTGGCATCGTCGCCGCATGCTCAATATTAAATTGTCTATTACATTTTGGCCTAAGTCATTCCAAGCCCCCTGAACTGCTAATCGAAGCTCCTGTTCATGATGGAAGACGTTTTGACGCAGGAGATTTCTTTTTAGGGTATCCCACACATTCTAGATGGGATTTAGATCTGGGGAGCAGCATGGCCACGGTAGAAGATCGATATCATTCTCTTCAAGAACGTTCAAGACAACTCTTGCACGATGAGGAGGGGTATTATCTTGTTGGAAGAGTGGATTTTGACCCATTGTTTGGAGATACGGTACCACTACAGGTAAAACTATCTCATTTGCGTAAGAATTTTTCGTGAGGTTGTTCTGTATGGAAACGAGGTCAGTTCTTCCACCAAGGCGTATACCTCCCCAAAACATCACTGATCCGCCTCTCTGTCTAACAACTTCTCGAGCATGCTGGAGACGGTTTTGCTTTCCAGGTTCCCTCCATATTCGAATTCTTCCCGAATCGGGATAATAACTAAATCTAGATTCATCACTGAAGAGAATTGTGGCCCACCTCTCTTGATCACAGTTTACATGTTCTTGGCACTAAGCTAAACGAGCAGCACGATTTCCATGGGTTAGTTGTGGAACTCTTAAAGGACGTCTGGAGTGGACCTTCGTGCAGTCGATTTCTCACAGTTTGGTCGAAAATTTGTACATTATGAACTCGTGATAGCTCTTGAGCTGATTGAGATGCTGTGGTTGTACGATCTCTTCTGGCTTGTAAAACCAAAAATCGGTCTTGGGCGACTGCAGTAATCCTGAAACGACCTGTATGGCGTTCTTCTACGCTACCTGTTTCATTGAAACGCGACCATAAACGGTTTATGACACTTGGGCTACTTCCCAGAACCCTGGATAGTTCCCGTTGTGAGCTCCCAGCTTGGAGCATGCCAACGGCTCGTAACATCTCTTCTCTAGTCAAATGTCGTCTTTGCATGGTCGAATCACAAAACTTAATTTTTTTTTGTGTTTACAACAAAAATAAAGTACCAACTAACAGATTTCAAACACTGAATACATGAAATGATCATAAAGCAGCGTCGCATCTGCTGCATTTTCAGTTTCTTATAAAAAAAACTGAAATCTGTTGCGGCACTCTACATAATTTGGTGAAAAATTGATTTAGGTGTTCATTTCTTAAAAAAAAAATCATCCATATTGATCGTTCTGAATACGATATATCGATATTCAGAAGTGTTCCCTAGACTTTTTTGAGGTGTTTATTTCGGCAGTTTGATTTTCCTCACCGATTTTTATTGTGTGGCCTAAATAGTTATAATGGTCCACTGTTTTCAAGATGACGTCGTCGATATCGATTCTGATGGTTCTATTACTCATAATTTTTGTTTTGTTCAAATTCATTCTGAGTCCTGTTTTTTGGAATGATTGTTAAGCTCGGTCAGCATTGATTTCAATTCTTCT
Source organism: Cryptolaemus montrouzieri (assembly GCA_013387265.2). Taxonomy (NCBI): domain Eukaryota; kingdom Metazoa; phylum Arthropoda; class Insecta; order Coleoptera; family Coccinellidae; genus Cryptolaemus; species Cryptolaemus montrouzieri. The sequence continues at coordinate 86,796,143 of JABFTP020000021.1, read as the reverse complement.
TCACTGGAGCTAATCAAAACAATGTCATCAGCGAATCTCAAATGGGTCAGGTACATTGCATCGATATTCAGCCCCTTTTTCTCCCAATTTAGCTCTTCAAAGATATTTTCCAATGCTAGTGTGAAGAGTTTGGGAGAAATGGTATCGCCTTGCCGAACACCTTTTTCTAAAGGTATTTTGTCTGTTCTTAAATCATCGACTATCTTAACGTGAAAAGTGGCATATCTATTGATGTTTTTGATAAGTGTAGAGTATCTCGAATCGATTCTTGCATTGTCCAAAGCACTGAGAAATGCCCATGTTTCAATACTATCAAATGCATAAAGCATCATAATCAATAATTTTCGCAATATTCTATGTTTTAATACAAAATTTCGAGAAATTTGTAGGACGTCCTTTCGAATCCCATGAGTTATAGCTCATATTCTTAAAAGCTTTATCCAGATTGTTCACCGATTTGAATGAGTGAACAAATCTAGAGTTTATTCGAATTTCAATTTTCGAAGTATGGTTAAGGGGGTAGTACACTTAAAAAAAGAAATCTGTACAATGTTCAATTTTTTTCTCGTCTGTTTTATTTCATATTAATTTGAAAGTTTTCATGTACATATAAACTATTTTCAAGGTTATCAACAAATGTTTTTTTTACAATTACATGTCCAATTATAGGTGGCGCTGAAGTGAAGACCTCAACATACGTGACAGATAATCTCGCGAATGATGGATCTGAAAAACAAAATCGAATGGCATATGAAAATGGAGCACTTAGTACGTGACAATAAACCAGGATATTCTCCAAAAAAAAATTAGAACGGTTGCTATTTTAAAGAAATTTTCAAAAAACGGCAATTTTTTCAACTTTATTATGCTTGCCAAAGATTTTTGTATTTAATTCTGTTATATTTTCTGCTGAATTGTCATACCGGATCCTTAAATAAAGTACCATGCCAAACTTGAGTCAAATTGATCGAGCCAATCTGGAAATTGAGTGTCACCTATATAGAAAAAAGTCATTTTGAGAAAAACGCGTTTAAAGTTTTTTTTCGTTTATTTAGTGAAGTTTATTGAAAATATTGAATTATATTATTCACCATTGTTCAATCTGCTATTCCTGGACTATACAAAAGTTGTCCTGAGTCCTCATATGTCAATTGCCCTTCTAGTGCGGCTTTTTTTGCTGTACGCACTTCTTTTGAAGCGGACGTACTTGCTTTTTCAGCTTGAGCAATCCGTTCAGCGTCTTTATTTTCTGGATAATTGAAAGCAGTGATCCCGATGTCACATCCCATAACTTTCATCATTTTCAGAAGGGTCATTCGACCTTCATTGAATAGTGAATCAGCATCAGCGAAATATGCACGGCCAATTCCGTAACTTCCCTTCAAGCGAAGTTATGTTTAGGACTTATTGTCCAAAGAGTATTGTTGTATGACTCATTATTATTTTGAGTATTTTTTCCTAAACAGCTTTTCAATAATTCTCCATCAGTTAGTTTGTCCTACATGCTTCACATACCTTTGTACTTCCTCACTGAGCGCTGGTTTGTGATGGAATAGGCGAATAGCGAAATCTTATGGTAATAACCTGCCAATATTTCTCTTCTCATTTTTTCAACCCAATCTGAGTTTCGTTAATTTGCTAAGGTATAATTTGTGGACATTTCTTTCATGACTTTGCCAGTTAAATCTTGAGTCTTTACTGGCGGAGGAGGTTTCGGCTCAGGCATTCTTCTTTTTTTGGCTAATGACACTTGTACATTCTCGTTCTTTTTATTCTTTGATAGTTCTTCTTCTTTTTTTCACTTTAATAATTCTTCTTCTCTTCTTAACTTCTTTAATTGAACTATACTCTTTTTTGTTTCTTTTAGCTGACGAAACATGCCAACAAACAATACACACTACAGTTTTTGTATCTCCAAATCTTGCCTTAGGTATTGGCATCTGAAAGATTTGTGAAACCTTAGAACCACCGTCACCTATGTGATATGCATATTTTGCATTATGAAGGTTTATAAAATTTTTAAAAATTTCAATTATTCCTTGTACCTCCATGCCACCGGAGCTACCTTCGTGATTAGAAGAGCATTCGCTACTGTGCTCGCTCTCGTACCATATTTCAAAATCCACTTCGTTCAACTTTGAATGCATTACTTCGCAGGTCTTACATGTTTTCGAAGAAACAAAATAATCTAAAACTTTGCCAGAATACTTGCAATCACTGTTGAAACGCTCAGAAATGAACTAAATCCACGCTTCGACCAAGTGCCGTCTCCCGATACTGATAATTTGTCGTCGGGGGAACCCTTCTTTTGATTCAATTTCTTCTCGTCGATGCCAGTTTTTCTCAAACAAATTCCAGCGACAGATTTTGCAGCAATTATAATCTTCTCTATAATCTTATAGTAAGACGTCTTATTAAAACTTGGCATATCCATAAGGGAACAAAAAATATTTAGGCCGTTGAAGCCTAGGCCGAGTAATCGAAAAATGAATACGATGCGAGTTATTTATTAATTTTGATGAATTTACTTTCCTGCCACCGCAAGCACATTCGATATTTATATGAAATCCGGAGTCACGAATTCCAGATTTAGTAAGAGTAATATCACTATTATAAGTTTTGCAATTTAACATAGACGCTAAAGCTGAAAAAACGAGGGAAAATGAAAGAATACAATACGTATTGCTATCATTGATCTTCACGTCAAAATATCTTTTTTCATTTAGTTTTCTTGCAGATGCGCTTGTATAAGAATGATCAGCTTCATAATTATGCTGATTGCTATTGAATTCGTTAGACCTTTCTTTACTTCTCGATTTTTTTATCATTTGTCCTTGAGAAGATTTTCTATAAGGATTCATTGTACAAGAAATAAAATACACACTGAGCAATACTGATCACGTAGTAGAAAGCTAACGAAAACTTAACACCTCGATTTTCCTGTTTTGAAATGAAAATATCGAGAATCGCTTAGATCCATCGATTACTGATTCGAGGAGGAACAACTTTTCCGATTTTTTCATCCCCGTAACTTCAATCCCCTACCGGCAGTGAGCACAACCTCCTGATTTTGAATAGGGATGAGGAGTGTTGCGATACCTCATTTAAAAGATCTTATCGAGTACTATCTGACCCTAAATTTTCGCTCCAAAATTTTCATTGTTAAGGAAATGGCAGCTAAAAAAGTGGAAGACTACTAACTGTTGTGATTAGTTTATTGAGTGTTGAAAATGGGCACCACTTACTTCTATGCAGTATAATGAGTTTTTCTCAAATCGTTCACGTACAGCATGTCCCATTTTGGGGGTGCCACCAGGAGCATCTCTGTTATTATTTAGGATAGAGAGATGGGGTTTTCACGACCCTTGGCTACTTTTTCGAGACAAATTAATAGAGCTAATAAGAATTATTCTAACTTCAGTGGTTTTTGAGTTATTCGGGAATCTTGAAAATTTCCGGATTTCTTTTTTTCTCGATATCTCGGTTCTTATAGAAGATGATTGAAATCTGTTTTTACGTTTCTAAAACGGTTTTTTGAGTAGATTCCAGTGACGTACTTGAAGTTTTTTTTTCATTAATTATGACAGATATGACATACAGTTGCATTTTTTTAAATACGAACATAGTTTTTTTGGCATATTCCGATTGCCGTTTTTTCTTCCTTTTCAAAAATATATAACATGATGACAAAATTTCCACCCAATTTAAAGAAAATAACGGAATAATGATTTACCCCTAATGGCTGGGCGAAGGAACACACGTGAGCGGACGAACCTCAGAACATTTGTAGTTATTCGATGAAAACGATCAAAACAATGCAAAATCTTCTTGACCGAAATAATGGAGCTAAGCTGCTCCTAAGATTCCATCGTTATTTATGACATCCGCAATTTCCGCTTTTTATTTTATTTTTGAGATTGTCGTTTAGTTTCTAGAGTTCTCTGAGAAATACCTACATGAGAATAATAATAGGCACCTAATAATTTACTCAAATTTACTTCTCATAATGATTTACATATATTGCTCGAACTGATTTCCATCATGTTGTAAACATAAAGTGCATCTTCGGATTATATCTTCTATGTCTGAATGCTCTCTGTGAACACAGAAGTCTTCATCTATGCACGTTCATTAGAAACCATAGAACGACCAATAATTATTATTATTCATTATCTGTGGATATATTGGCTTCGTGTCTATTTGAATTCGTAAAATTAGTGTTCGTTGTTGAATTTGGATTGTTTAGTTAATTTCTGCAATTCACACTATGGAACAAAATAGAAGATACGAAAATTTCGAAAAGTTGATATGCTGAAGGTCTACTCTCAGTGTCACTGTAACGCAGTCCGTGCATCAGAAGAATATTTGAATAGGTAAGTTCGACAATGGAAATGGAAGTAGTAATTCTAATCAATATTAAATACCTGACTGACACTCTCCAATAGATTTCCTCAAAGAATTCAACCAAACAGGAAGTTCTTCGCCAAAATGGAAGCAACTCTTTCCAATTATGGTTCGTTCGAGAAACCAAGAAGTAAAAACTACAATAAACGGAATAGAGGTGATAATGAACTTGACGTGTTAGCAGCTGCTGAGGCTAACCATTCTACATCGTGTCGGCAAATTGAGAGCGAAGTGGGTGTGTCAAAAAGCAGCGCCCAAAGAATTTTGAGAAAGTATAAATATCATCCCTATAAACATAAAATAATTCATCATCTCAATGCCGGGGATGCAGAGAGGAGAACGGCGTTCTGCAATTGGTATTTAGGGAGAATCAGAGGTGAAGCTCGTTTTGGGCGACATATCATTTGGTCTGATGAGTCAAGAATCAGCAGTGCCGGAATCTTTAATCGCCATACGAATAGATTCTGGGCAAACGAAAACCAACACGAAGCAGTAGCTCGACGGCAGCAGGGGAGGTTCGGTTTCAATATGTCGTGTTTCGTAATGGGCAACAAATTAGCCTACTATATCTTTGATGGCATCTTGAATGCACAGAGATATCTCGAAATTTTAAAAATTTGTCTGCCACAACTGCAAGATGACATTCCTCTTGCTCAATTCAACACATATTACTTCCAACAAGACGGTGCTCCTTGCCATAATTCGGCCGTGGTGAGGAACTACTTGGATTTAAATTTTGAAAATAAATGGATCGGTACCTATGGCCCAATTCAATGGCCACCTAGGTCTCCTGACCTATCCGTTTCAGATTTTTTTCTTTGGGTTAGATTTAAACCTTTTATTTTTTTTTATTTAAAAAATAAGATATATAGGAGGCAATAAGCCAATTACGATCAATTGAAGAATGCAACAATGAAGCATTCGAAGATCTGAGGAGATCCTCGCTACATTTGACTAGGGCCATAAAAGATATAATCCGAAGATGCACTTTATGTTTACAACATGATGGAAATCAGTCCGAGCAATATATGTAAATCATTATGAGAAGTAAATTTGAGTAAATTATTAGGTGCCTATTATTATTCTCATGTAGGTATTTCTCAGAGAACTCTAGAAACTAAACGACAATCTCAAAAATAAAATAAAAGCGGAAATTGCGGATGTCATAAATAACGATGGAATCTTAGGAGCAGCCTAGCTCCATTATTTCGGTCAAGAAGATTTTGCATTGTTTTGATCGTTTTCATCGAATAACTACAAATGTTCTATGGTTCGTCCGCTCACGTGTGTTCCTTCGCCCAGCCATTAAGGGTAAATCATTATTTCGTTATTTTCTTCAAATTGGGTGGAAATTTTGTCATCATATGTTATATATATTTGAAAAGGAAAAAAAACGGCAATCGGAATATGCCAAAAAACTATGTTCGTATTTAAAAAAATGCAACTTTATGTCATATCTGTCATAATTAATGAAAAAAACTTCGAGTACGTCACTGAATCTACTCAAAAACCGTTTTAGAAACGTAAAAACAGATTTCAATTATCTTCTTCGAGATATCGAGAATAAAAGAAATCCGGAAATTTTCAAGATTCGCGAATAACTCAAAAACCACTGAAGTTAGAATAATTCTTATTAGCTCTATGAATTTGTCTCGAAAAAGTAGCCAAGGGTCGTGAAAACCCCATCTCTCTATCTTAAATAATAACAGAGATGCTCCTGGTGGCACCCCCAAAATAGGACATACTGTACATTACTCAACATTTATGGTTCAATTTGACGGCATTCATTAATGATCCGAATTCGCAAATCATCCAGTGACTCAGGTTGGGTAGCGTTAATCTTAAATTTCAGGTGACCCCATAGAAAGAAGTGTAGTGGCGCCAAATCAGGTGATCTGGGTGGCCACTCAATATGTCCCTTTCTTCCAATCCAGGCCCGAGGAAATTTTCATCTAAGAACTGACGCACAGGTTGAACGAAATGAGGTGGTGCGCCATCTTGTTGAAAAATGATCGTTTCATGTTCTTCTTCATTCTACAATACTTTCACGAGGGGTGGATAAATAGCGTTCTGTAATAGTTCTAAATAAATTTGATCAGTGATATGACCAGGTATGAAAAAAGGGCCGATGATGTGATTTCCATAAATACCTGCCCAAACATTTAACTTTTGGGGATGCTGAGTATGCTCTTCTCGGAATGATCTTGGATTTTCATCTGACCAGTACCGGCAGTTGCCTGTTTACAGTGCCGTTTAGGTAAAATAAACACTCATCCAAAAAACAAATACTGAACTTGTAGTTTAGATTATTGTTAATAATTTCACTGACCACTTCACAGAACGTGAGTCGGCGATCAAAATCATCCTCATCAGTTCCTGAACCAATCGTATCTTAAAAAGGTTAAACTTATATATGAATTTTCATGATTGTTGTGCATGAAACACCAGACACATTGGACAATTTCCTAGTATTAAGGGTCAGATCCATCGCTATGTGACCTAAGATAGCCACTTTCTTCGCTTCGTCTCCTTCATACACCCTATTCTTCTTGCCGACTGAACCAGTAGCCTCAAATTTAGCAACCAGTTGCACAACGTAAACAGCGGATACATTTTCTTCAGGATGTCGTTCGTTGAACAAAGCCGCAGTTAATGACGCCGAGTCGTTATTTCTAAGAAATAATTTTATCATTTCCACTCTTGCTTCTACGTAATACACCATTTCAATCCTACTACAAATTTATAATCGCTTTGGCACAGTTTCAACGTTCCTGAAAATTCACGATAGACTAACGAGAGACTAAGATAAATCAAACACATGGTATGTCTACTTTTCCGCACAAAAAATTAACAAACATTGTATACCTCAAGGTAAATTCAACATTGGCTAGCCATACACCAGCGTTCTTTACTGTATGGAAGTAAATGGAGCCCATTTTCAGCACTTAATAAACTCATCACGAAAGTAAGTCTTCCACTTTTTTAACTGCCATTTCGTTAAGGATAAAAATTTTCAAGCGAAATTTTAGGATCAGATAGTACTCGATAAGATCTTCAATATGAGGTATCGCAACGCCCACAAAATCGAGGTGGTAAGTTTTCATTGGAACAGCCCGTATATACATATAGTAGGAATAATTCGAAAGGAAACGGAGAGCAGCGGTGGATAAACTATTGATTGCGGATATAACCAGTGGAAAGAGAGGCGAAGAGCATAAGACGCGCGGTCATTCAAACTGCTGTAACTTTTTTTGGTTCAAATTTCCTTATGAAATTTTGAGAAGTGATTTTTGAAGATATAAAGAATTGAAACATGCAAAAAACCAGAATCGTTTTTTTTAAATGTACTACCCCCTTAAACTATGGTTAAGCTCACTCTCCATATGGAGGTGTATCCGCCTGAATGATGTAATAGAAGTAAAAATCTATCGATTACCTTGGATAATGGCTGACAATATTTCTAGATTGTCCAATACTTTGATCAAATGCCCCATCAAGTGATAATAATTATTGATCAGAATATTCATCTGATAGTTCTGTTTTATGAATTAGCGATTACTCCGATTTTGTATTTCTAAATTGCCCATTACATGAATAATAGATTTTCACCACCAGAGTTGAGATGAAGAAGAGATATTCATTCTAATGATTTTCATAACTCTTGATATTTCAAAGAGAATCTCTGAAAAAACAAAATATTTAGTTGTTTAGGTAGAAGCCACGAGGGCCAATGGCCCTCAAGATTCCATAGAAATGGATTCACTAAAGGTCCGAAAAACCTCAATAGTCTGTACACTTTCCTTTTTTTGAACTATTACCCAGAATCTGTACAGATATTTTAATACTTTTCCAGTTCATGTATAACAATTTCAATACATCTCCAGTCCATTACTTTCACATACCTGTAGTGTGCCTAAGATTATGTGCAAACAACTTTTTTCAATTGTTGAATATTTCCCCAGTGTTATCCCAGACAGCTTATATGAATATATGATTATAATTATAGTTATCACTCGAAATGGAAATAAATTACTCTCGAACGAATGTTTCCAAGAGAAGTTTCAAGGAAAAGATGATCCCTTAAAAACCTCAGGTGATATTCCTATGAAGGAATGAAAATAAAAGAACATACAATATGATCGAAGAATTGAAGATTTCAAATTTCAAATATATATAAATTAATAGAAAATATTTCAATTCTATTGACAAAATGATTATATCATACTATTGTCAAAATTATTTTCACAATAAAAATCGGTTACCCTTTCCTCTTACTTTTGCTCCAAAACTAATGATTTACCAATGATCATTATAATCAAAAATATATCATCAAAAATCATAGTTTAATTTTATTAACCATAGAAATGATTATGTTGATATAAAAGCAACAGTGATCCCAAAATAAGAAGAAAACAATAGGTTGGATAGAGCATCATTGAAATTATAAAACTTGTACAGTCTGTAGGGGTTTGAAAAATTATTGAATGTAATCTAGCGATTTATTTTATTTTCTTGCTTGAAATATGATAATCAGTTCTTTCGAAAACAAAGGGCACGGAATCAAGAGTGCTTTCGGACATGTATACAGGTGGACCGATTCGAAGTGTTAGTACTTCAACTATGTGCAATATTCTGAGAAAAATGACCTCCCCTTCCCCGTGTTTTTTTTGCGTGACTAATTCATTGCTGCAATAGATTCAAGGTATCTTTTATCATCTTCGAGATATTTGGAAATTTTGAAAATCTTCGAAATCTGTCAAGTGCCAATAACTCCATTGTTCATCAAGTTATATGGAAATGGTTTCAACGTTCTAAAGAAACCTTTCAAGCAGAAACAAAACGCGTGCGGAAATATTTTTCTTGTCCAACAATTTTTGAGTTAAAATGCAAACTTGCATTTTTTAAATATGAATGATAGGTAACTTTACTTCCTTAAATAGAGTTATTTTATTTTCCACAAAATATATCTCCCATGTGAACTCAATTTTTTCATCCATGACGTGTTATAATGGAAAACCAGAAATTGTATAACTTTTTCTAGTAACTCTTTGTCCATTCACAGAATTGACACGGAATGATTGAAATAGCTGAAAAAGCAGTTCTGTGCACTCATTATGATATTCAAAAATTTATTCTTGATAAAACAATTCACATAAATTATTTAGTATTTTTTTAAGTTACAACTATTCTGTGAATATACTATCGTTTGTAATAGCGAAGCGACCATGCCGCACGAATAATTTGAAATATTTGCTATGATTTAATGTTATAGTTGATGACTTCTTAGAAAGACCTAACAACGCTGGCTTCAACGCACAAGGTTATGCTGATGATCGATTTATCATCATTAAGGGAAAGCATGATGGAGTCTTATAGAACCTGATGCAAAAAGTCCTTAACATCGTAAATGAATGGTGTGCTGAAGAGGGGCTCAGAATCCATCCAGACAAAACCATTCTAATTCCATTCACAAGACGAAGAAAGTTGAACTTAAAGCCCCCTCTTTCTGAATGGACATACAGTTTTCGGAACTGGCTAAGTATCTAGGTTTAACCCTAGATCAGAGACTCAACTTGAATTCACATATTGACAAAACTCTTTCCGAAGCTGCATCGGAAAGACCTGGGGGCTACAGCCAAAACCAACCTACTGGTTATACACAGCGGTTATAAGACCCATTGTCACATATGTATCGTTCGTATGGTGGACGAAAATATCAGAAATACTTACGCAAAACAAGCTGCAAAAACTGCAGCGGTTAGCGTGCGTGGGCATAACAGGTGCTATGAGAAACACCCTGACTACTTCCCTAGAGGTAATTAATTTCCCTTCTCTTCATATAAAATTGAAAAATGAGGTCTTGATGGCGGCATCACGGCTCCAAGACAAAAAAATTTTTAACTGGTGATCTGAAGGGACACCTGGGGCTTCTGGGTTACATAGCGCCAGAAATCTTATCACAACTATCGGATATAATGCCGCTTAAGTTTGATTTTCACACACACTTCGAAGTGGCCATGGAAGACCGCACCATCGTAAAGGGAAAAATAATTCAACTAGACCAAAAATCCTCCATCTGGTACACGGACGGATCAAAAACGATTGATGGAATAGGAGCCGGCATATATGGACCCAAGTACTCGTCATCAGTGCCTCTGGGATCTACTCCCATAATCATGCAAGCAGAAACACTTGCTGTAAACCTGTGCTGCCAGGAGGAAGTACGAAGGAAATTCAAAGGTGCAAAGATTCACATTTCAACGGACAGTCAGGCAGAGATTAAAGCTCTTAACTCTCACAGTTATCGGAGCATCTCTGTCTGGGGATGCCGACCATCCCTGAAGCAACTTGCTGAGGGGAACAACTTTTTCCTGTGATGGGTGCCTGGCCACGAAGGCATACAAGGAAATGAAGCCGCTGACGAACTGGCTGGATCAGCTGCTGGAATCCCACCCACCGGACCTGAACCGTTCTGCGGTCTAAGCAAGCCGCACAGACGACACGAACTGGAACGATGGGAAGAATCTAACAAAAAATAATACTGAAGGAAAACTCCAGGCCAAAGGCGAGCGAAAAAGTTCATTGACTATTGACTAGGGACGATCTGAGGACTATAACAGGCCTCCTTACTGGACACTGCCCACTGAGATACCATCTCAGTAAGATGAGCAAATCGGAAACGGCAACATGCAGAATGTGTAAAGAGGGTGTTGAAACTGCCGAACATATTCTTTGCAGTTGCATCGCGACTGCCCGTCAAAAACATATACACTTCGGTAGCGACAAGCTAGAGCCACACGAAGTAAAAGCGGAAGCTCCCAGGGAGATTCTTAATTTTGTGAGGGAACTAGAGGGCTACGAACAAAAGACCAACTTGGTCGCAGTTCGAAAAAGCTTGCAAAGTTAAACGACCCCCCTCCAATATAATGTAATGTTATAATCAGCTGATGCTGCAGAAGCTGCTTATCGGGATCGTTTCCATGAGAGCCCTCAACCTCTGTTCGACTTACTGAGGGAAAACCTCATGGACCAAGGCACATTCAACGTCCCAAGGAAATAAGAATATGAAGTGGTTGATGGGGATGATGCATTAGTTGAAGTAATAGGTAGTGTAACTGCTAACGTATCGATTTCGAGCAGGAAAAGTAGAATAGAAAATATAAACCTAGTACCTAGTTTTTGTAACCAGGAACTTTCAACGTTGACTCGATTCTCGCAATTGGTTTCTGCAAATATCAGAAGAAAATCTGCAGACTCATCAAGTTCATATCAGTAATATCACCATATTAATATTCAACGTCAAGACCAACATGGGTTCAAAGGCACGGTAGCTTCGTTATTACAACGATATTATGTCCACACAATAATTCATACTTGATGTAACAACATTGAGTAATTTATCTAAATTATCATTGTGAGAATTAATTTTCGAACAATCCTAATGAGAGCACAGAACATACTTCAGCTACTCCCATCATTCCATGGAAATCTTATGGATAAGAGTTACTAGATAAAATTAGTTAAAAGTTATACAATTATCGGTTTTTTGTAAAAACACATCCTGGATGAGAAAATTGAGTGCTCATGTAATATATTTTTGAAAAGGTAAAAAACTCTATTTTACGAAACCTAAGTTGCCTACGGTTTATATTAAAATAACGCATCAACTCAAAATACGTAGAACAAAAAAATTTTGGTACGTACAAACGAAATTTTATGTAAAACAGAGGCCTGTAGAAAGTCAAAACCAGTTTTACATAGCTTCACAAACAACCGAAATATGGGCACTACTTATTCCGAGAATTTTAAAAATTTGCATATCGCAATTTGAAAACGAAGAAAGCTGTTTTGAATCCGTTTGTTCCAACGCATTTCTCACAGAAAAAGAACACGAGAAAGGTTCTCATTTTATCTATCCACAAAATTTCACATAGATGCAGTATAAGCCGTCGAAATTTGTCATTAATTAATTATTTTTTTAAATTTATATTTTAATTAAAGTTAATAGAATCTGGAGACATTCAGGATATAGAGGTTAACTAAACCCTTATATCATTAACCCCTAATTCTGGAGGATATGTGAATAAGATTGGAATTTCATTTTCATTTTTTCTGTAAATGTATTCATGATTCTTTGATTTATTTTCAATGTCGAAAAACTGAACCAGTAACGAGAAATTTGTAATAAATTGTGGGTGATCGAACTCAAATTTTCCATATCGAGTATTGTTCAATCGAACCAGGATCTGCCCTCAACCCCCTTACTGGTTAATTTTGAACATCTAAAAGAAAATACCTCTTCAATGTAGAAAAATTAAATTGAATCTTATTTGGGAAAATTTTCACATTTCAAAAAATGGAATGTGATAATCGTTGGGATAGTTTTCACTCTCTTGTGAGTTTCAATTTTCTGAAATTTTCTTCTCAATTTGGTAGTGGGTGGTAAGAAATGTGTTGCACTACTTTAACTTTAAGTTTCATTCTGAGATGCTCTGTTTCGTTTTTCATACATTCACACTTTTATATAATCAAGAACAATGTAAATGTTCAACTAAGAGAATTTAATTTGTTGTTGTGAAATTTATGAATATCTTCACTATTAAGAACATAACAACATCAAGAAATTCGCATTAGGTAAGTGTTTTTCCCAAGCTGTCTTTGTCCTGACAAAAAGCTTTCAAACGGTGATTAACCAACCGCATTAACATTATTTGTTTGTTTCGAAGATTACTGGGGCTCATGCTCATCCGATATCCAAACATCCTCAACAAATACAGGTGTGAGCGGCACTTTCAAACAGTAACACATGTTTGACGCCACAGACGCCACTTGAATATTTCAATTGCTCTCAAGGATTCACGCTAGAAGAAAAAATCAGGACGTAATTATTGGAGGGTAGAAGATTGTCTAGTTATTGCTTCTCAATTTGACTTCATTTATGCGTGAATTTCTAAATTTACATCTCTCCCATGAGCTTGAAGGAATATAAAACTTCAATCAATTTGTCTACTCCATACTTTAGTACTAATTATAACACCATATAACTTATATTATTATATTACCAAAATACTATACTAAAGACCCCCTCACTACATTTATAGGCACGCGCCACAGCCCCATGGGCCGTTCTGCCTTTCTATTTCATGTCTGATATCTTCTAAAATATTCATATTAACAATATGGTGCTAAAGACAGTTTCGATCACTGTATTGTTAGAAATAGCTTCGTAAATAATTATTTTTTGTAATATGTGAAAGATAAAATGGCTGTTACAGTATCTTATCTTCAGGAGGTACACATATACCCTCGAAGAATTTTTCGTATCCAGAATAATTCACAGGTACAGGGAGACTAGCAGTCACGAACCTGACCTCGAGCAATAACAGCGGTCCGTTATTCAAGAATTTCCTCGTTTAGACAACAGTTCGCTAATGCAGCTTCGGCAAGACACTAGAAAGCAAGTTAGCACTGAAATGATTTGATAACGGTAATTATGCTTGAGGCTTCGTGTTGCAGCTCGAGGCCCGGCTGTAACCGCAGCACATCGAAGGGCCTGCTTGAATTCTGCCAGGAAACATGTCAATTGGCTAGAAGCTGACTAGTAGAATATTTTGTTTACAGATGAGTCGCGATTTTGTCTTTTTCTTTGCGATCAATGTTTTCTAGTGTATGCCCAGTGCAACTATTTAATTAGCTATGATTTGGTGGAGGTTCAATGATGTGTGGGAAGGAATTCCCATGCCAGCCAAGCCAGCCATCTATCGTGAATAATTCAGAAATTTGGAACGAAATGGATCAGAATGCTCTGAGGTCCTTGATTTAGAATATGAATGGTAGATATTATGCCAGTCATTTCCGCAAGGGGTAGAAAAATCTGGTATTTACAAATTTTTTGGGGTTTTGATTTTTCTCAAAAGTTTTTCATTTTTCATTATAAGTTTTATTTTAATTTCTATGAGTATAATTTTCATTTCGATTGTTCTCAAACATTCCTTAGTGCTCGTGGATTACTGGAAAAATAATTCTTCAGTTCATCTTAACTTCTTCTGAATTATTATTATTATTATTATCGTGGACTTATGCACTATCTCAGCTGTTAGTTGGATATAATTTACCTTTCCCAGATTCAGCAATCAAAGAGAATAGGCTCGATTACAATATACTTGACATACATCTCCTAACTATCCTACATGTATTAAGAATTACAGCTTTTTGCATTTCTATATAGGTATTCTTATGCAATTCTAATTTCTTAAGGCTATCATGCAAAGTTTTGGGTATTAACCCAGTGGAGGATACGATGACAGGAACAATATCTATTTTCTCGAGGTGCCACATCTGCTTGATCTCAATAGCAAGGTCTGTGAATTTGGACTATTTCTCCTGTAAGTTATTCAGCACGTTGTTATTATTCGGTATGGCGACATCCACCAGCTATCCACACAACTATGTCCGGTCTATTATTCGTCACCATTCTGTCAGTGATAACAGGCCTATCGTAGTATAATCTGATAGAGTCATTTTCCAATACGGGCGCCGGATGATACTTGTAATATGGCTGGAAGGTATTCAGAAGTCCGTACTTTTGTGCAAGTTTCTGATGTTGCACACTTGATTAAGCCTGTGAAGATAGTCCGTATTGGCCAGTTGTTCGCATCCGGACTTAATATACTGTATAGTCTCCGATCTTATATGATATTTTCTGCACCTATCTGTTTGTGATGTTTGTAATATTATTATTATTATTACAATATGCCTTTTCAAAAATACCATATTTTAATCTGTGGGTCGGAAAATTAATTTAAATATTCGATTTTTTGTGTTTATTTCTTGACGTTGTGTAGTTAAAATAGCTCGAAAACAATGTATTGGTTGATGTATTTCTTATGAACCAAAAAAATTCGGGACAGTATATGTCTTACCGATCTTCATTCATTTCCTATCTCTCAAGATGTGATTATAACTAATGGCTAGTTGCTGAGCATTTCGTACAACATGAAGTTAATTGATATCTAAAAAAGTATGTATATTATCTTAATTCATACTGATATTATGAATGTGGACGTAACTATCGCTCAGACTGTGAAGCTTTAATGGCTAAAACATGAAATAGTTTATACTATGGAAATTCTTTGTCTTTTAAAGTCACGAAAAATTCATCTCAAGTATATATATATATATATATATATATATATATATATATATATATATATATATATAAATATATATATATATATATATATATATATATATATATATATATATATATATATATATATATATATATATATATATATATAATCTTTAGATCAATGAATAATCCTTTCTAACAAGAGCTAGTTCCCAAATTTTCCTGCCATGCACGCAGCCCCTAAGAGCCACAATAGTGCAATAGAACCAGCCTGCAGGTTCGCCCTTATTAGCAGCTCATCAGTGTCGCATATCGCTTCTCAGCATCCTATCAAGCTACATCGGGGTACCCCATAGATTCCAGGAAGGACGCACCTCGTATTACGAACGAGCGTCGCCCTCTATGGACCGAGACGGTAAACCCGCTACCGGACTTCGAGAAAGATACAAACAATAACAAACATATGTAAGAACGTTAAAATTGATATATATATATATATATATATATATATATATATATATATATATATATATATATATATATATATATATATATATATATATATATATATATATAGGAGTTTTACCCCGACGAGTTGCCCATATATCTGTTCATGCAATCAAACTGATTTCATGAAAAATATAAATCCACCACCCGGTAATTAATACCATTGCCAGGCAATGATTATAACTAAAACATATCCTGGAGTAATTATATATTAGGATAACGTTAAATGTTATGAGAATATATCAATCTACCAGAATATATACATACTATAGCATCATCAGACAATGATATCAATGTACCAACGAGTAGTGTCAGAGGCTTTCTCCCGGAAAAATCCAGTGTACGGACCTTAGTCAAGTAACACTGAATGTTACTCATTAATAGTTTCCTTTGTGTGAAGTGGTGAACGATCGAATAGAATACTGCTCTGAATATAAATATGACAAAATTGTCAGTTAATTATATTATATTTATATAAACAAATAAATAAAATATGAAATGAGATTCTGAGCAGTATAAACTAAAGAGAAAACCTATGACTCTACCTCATTATTATTTTCGGAAAGAAACCTACGAAGAATATTACAAGATTTGATGACTGTTATCTTTTGTAACTGTTCAAACAAATTTTTCTTCAGACCCAAAATCTCAATACTTTTGTGAAGATTTCTAGGAATAACGCCTGTTGTAGAAATAATAATCGGTAGAATAAATATTTTCTTCATTTTCCACATTTTTTAATCTCGTCGCCAAGCATCATATATTTAGAAATTTTTCATTGTATTTATTTTGTATATTATGTGTGTCGGGTATAGCAATATCAATTATATATGTTACTTGATTCTGTTTATCATTAAGAACGATATCTGGTCTATTGTGTTTTACAGCTCTGTTGCACAGAATTGTTTTATCAAAATAAAGTTTATATTTGTCATTTTCACAAATAATCTCAGGTTCATATTTTTGAAATTTTTTCTTTTGGGAATTAGGTCATGTTTAAACCTAGATTGAAGTGAATAATATTAGCGACGGCATTATGTCTTTCTAAATAATCTGTTGAAGCAAGGACTGAGCAAGATGATAATATATGAAAACTGTTTCTGAAGAACAGAAACATCTACGGCAAGAATCATCTATATTTTGTTTGATGATATGTTTTCTATAATTCCTTGTAAAACAACCTGGTCCTGGATCGCAATTGCCAAGCCTTCTGTTTCAGCAAACAATTCTCCAGATACTAACCATTTATTCGATGCAATTTCATCAATATAATCATTTTCAATTCTTTAGGGTGCTTTCCGTGTAATTCCTTCTGCATCCAACTTTCTCTTTTAGAATTATCATCAAATATATCAAAATCTACCTTTTGCATTTTCAAGTTCAGAGGTGTAAGATTATAATCTGAAGCAACAACAATATCATGTAATTTAGATGTTCTCTGTTTATCATGAAAATGGGAACGTAGATGAAAAATCTGTTTACTATGAAGATTATTCAAATCAATTAATCCACGACCTCCAAGATGTCTAGGTAGTGTAACTCTCTGAACAGCTGACTTTGGGTGGTGCTTATGATATTTACAGAGCATTTTCCTCGTTTGACATTGTAATTCATTTAGATCAGTTTTAGACCATTTAATAATTCCAAAAGAAGATGTAAGAATAGGAACAGCATAGGAGTTGATAGCTCTGAAAAGGTTTTACTAGTTAAATAACTCTTGATGATAATTCTTAGTCTTTTGTAATATGAACTTCTAATAATTTCTTTAGTGCTGCTATGGTTAATTGTCTTCTCTTGACAAAATCCAAGATATTTATATGTATCTCCTTGATGCATTGGCTCGATTTCGATATTGGAAATCTTTATATAATTAGAGGTGATCTTTCCTTTTCAATAGAAAGATTTTTACATTTTGGAAGCCCAAATTTCATATGAATATCATTGGAATAGTTGAAAGTAATCTCAAGTAGACTTTTAAATGAGATCTGGTTCCGGCATATAATTTAATATCATCTAAATAAATTAAGTGACTTAATTTGAATTCAGTTAATAAACTCTTTATTTTGAAGCCGAAACTAGTAGCATTTAATTCATGAGATAATGGATTGAGGCAAAGACAAAACCAAAGAGCACTTAAAGAATCACCTTGAAAAATGCCTCTTTTGATTGGAATTACTTCGGATTTTAACGATTGTTTTGAAATATTTAAATGAAGATTTGTTCTCCAATTTTTCATTACGAATTCAAGAAAATGACGAAGTGTCTTATCAATTTTATAAATTTCCAAAATTTATTTATATATATATATATATATATATATATATATATATATATATATATATATATATATATATATATATATATATATATATATATATATATATATATATATATATATATATATATATATATATATATATATATATATATATATATATATATATATATATATATATATATATATATATATATATATATATATATATATATATATATATATATGATATATGTAAACTTGAGACAAGAAGAATTATTCAAAAATCCGTAGATAAAAGAATAATCCTTCCTGACAAGAGCTAGTTCCCAAATATGCCTGCCATGCACGCAGCCCCTAGAGCCACAATAGTGCAACTAAGCAGGATGTCGAGAAACGAGGCGGCAGACTGCAGTTTCGTCCTTATTAGGTTAGTTTATCGCGGAAGAAATTTGTCCCATCATATTTATATATATATATATATATATATATATATATATATATATATATATATATATATATATATATATATATATATATATATATATATATATATATATATATATATATACCAGCGACAAAAACAGACCATATTCGTTCCTTAATCAGGCATCAAAACTCGCATCACGCTTCCTACAATTGCCCCCAAAAGTGTGAGCTCAGGAAATGTAACAGGGAGACTATACTATATGCGAGTGAAAGAACCTGAGGAAACAACTCGATTCCCTGTCGCTATTGTACTAGCAATAGCTTGTCTGTTTATGTCGTGTAAGTGTCGTGTGTATGAAAAGAATAGCAAAAATTCTTCTGCTTAGCAGCTTTATTCTCATCTTGCACTCCATGATTTCCAGAACTTCTTCAGGAAGACAAGGGTGAAAAGGAAGGGTTTGGGACAGAAAAAATCTGTAACAATGGAAAAAGAAAATCAGCAGAAAGAGATTTCATCAAACATACCTCTTATATGTGTAAACTCACTTGAATCTAAAAACTTAACTACTGCTCCTCTGTTTTTCAACAGGGAACATCTCATACACCTTTTGGGAATGAAGCCCTACGGAGGTGTAGCTCTTGCCTGATCTGAGAACTTAACTAATGCTCCGCTGTTTTTCAACAGGGAAAATAATATGCTATTCGGGGCTGTAGCCCATAATCACCTCAAGATTCTAAACTGATCTCCTAAATAGACTCGAAGTTCTATACCCGGTTAATGAAATTATCTGAAACGGAATTAATTTCTTGAAAACCGGTAAAATGGTAATTAGGACAATCGAGGACTAAATGTCTTTCTACAGTATTCCATTTGAACAACATACTATTACTATGACCATGACCTGTCCTGAGACGATTCAATGTACACCAATTTTTCCTACTTATATCGAAACCTGCAACCCTTTTGGAATGATCCTCTATGAGAACTTCATTGAAAACATCAACTTCTTGCCATTCATTCAGTTTTCCAAAGATCAACAGCCTTCACCCGTGTACGCAAAAAGTCAATAGACCAAATTGGTTTCCTGGATTTAAATCTCAGGTTCGGTGCATTTTGAAGATCGTGTATTATCGGAAAAAACTTCTATGAGTGATACTTATCCCAAGATGATTTAAGAGCTAATTTCCTGCGAATATGGAAAGGAAATATATTACAAATAACCGGAAGCCATGAGGTAGCAGTTGAACTGATACATCCACTTATAGTGGAACAGTTAAACTGAGAATCAATCTTACTGACATGAGCACTATTCAACCACACCTGACAGCAATATTCTGCTGCTGAATGTACTAAAGCTAAAGCAGTAGTTCGCAAAGTAGAGACTTTGACGCCCTAATTAGATCCAGCTAGTTTATGTAGTATATTGTTTCTTGTTTTCAACTGGTGAGATAATTTATCAATATGAATTTGAAAGTCAAAGCACGATCTAGCTTTACACCAAGATATGTTGGAGTGAAATTATGAGTTAATAGTGAATGATAGAAGAATACTCTTAGTTTCCTATTCTTCTCATGATAATTCAGATGAAAACAAGAAACCTCAGTTTTCGAAGGATTTGGACATAAACGTCATTTTTGGAAGAAAATGTTCAGAATTTCTAAATCGGAAGTAAGTGTTTGCTCAATTGTTTCGAATAGTGTCGAAAAACCAAAGCAATATCATCAGCATAAATAAACTTTGTAGAAGAAGTTTCAGGGATGTCAGACATATATGAATTGAAGAGAAGAGGTGCAAGAACAGATCCCTGAGGTAGGCCATCATTTAGAGTGTACAATCAACTGCTTTTCTCACCGATAAAAACTCGAAGTCTTCTATCAGATAACATATTTTCATTCAACTTCACAATTTTTCCACATTGAACTACTTCAAAGAGTTTATAAACTAAACCATCCTTCCAAACTGTGTCATATGCCAAAGAGAGATCTAGAAATACATCGCCTATTTTAAGTTTACCCTGAAATCCTGTATCAATGAAAACGGATAAACCTAAAACCTGATCAGAACAATTCCAGTTTATTCGAAAACCTTCTTAAGAAGTGGACAAAGCTCTGTTAATGATTGGTTCTAACCTCTGATAAAGAAGTTTTGAATGAAACAGAAAGTAAGCTGATAGTCGATAACTACTAGGAAGTTCTGGATTTTCACAGGTTTGAGAATGGCAATAACTTTAGCCTTTCTAAATTGAACGGGAATACTACCTGAGCTGAGTATGTCATTGTAAAAGGATAGTAACCACTTTTTAGCGTTATTTCCTAGATGTTTGAAAAATTCAGGGAAATGCCATCAAACCCTGGAGCTTTACAAACTATAGTAGATGTTATTGCAGATTTGAGCTATTCTTTCTCGAAAGAATTCGATAAATCTTCTACCGTGAAAGCATTCCTTCTCTTTTTGTGTAAGATTCGTTTCATTCTATTCCTGTCATATCTACAAATCTTCACACTTTTAGAGACATTAACAAGCCTAGATGCTACAGAATTCGGATTCATATTAGACGGAGTTTTTGAAACGGGATCAGCATTGCCTAATTTCCTCAACAAATCCCAGGAATTTCTACTAGAATTACGAAAATTCATACCATTCATCAACTCATTCCATTTATTCTTTCTGCTATCATTCAAAGAACTGAGGAGTGCATCGGCTTTGTCTCTGGAAAGATTTTGCTGATAATCCTTAACAAAAACATTTGATTCCTCAGACCACCCAGTTATATAATCCTTCCGAAAGCCTCTGGGAATATGTTTTTTAGCAGCATTTTTGACAACTCCTATGAACCGGGCATAATTTCTACTCAAGGCGGGAGCCCATCTCAAATCACTATCTACCTGTTTAGTGAAATCATTTCAACGAGCTTTTTTGAAATTCCATCTTGGTTCTTCTAAAGAATCTGCAAATGTATATTGAAACCTAACGAAATAATAACTGGCCTGTGTTGACTGTGATGAAAATCTGAAAGTACTTTACGACGAACAAGTACATGAAACAATTCAGAGTCTAAAAACCAGACAAAGATCAGGATTATAGTCGCGATTCCATCTAGCAGCATGAAAAGTGCCATTTGCCTTCGCATCCAATACAAGTTGAAAATCATTTGTTTTCATCCATTCAACTAATAAAATGTCACTCTTGTCGTTTTCTGTATAACCCCATTGATTGTGATGGCAATTGAAGTCACCACAATAGATAGCAGGGTGGGAAAAAATAACATCGAAATCGAGGGGCCAGATTCCGCCAGGAGGTTTATAAATATTAACGACAAACACATCAAAAAATTTGAACGCAATATAGAAAACACCGCTCAACATGCCTTTCTGTACAAGTTCAATATGATTGAATGATGAAGATTTCACATAGCAAGCAAGGCCTTAAAAAGGACTAAGGAAATAATCAAAAAGTACAAAGTAAGAATAGGAGTATATGAGTATAAGCAAATTTGGAAAAACTACCCTCAGTGATGCGGAATTGGCCCTGAAGTAATTTTGTTGAATTTGACAGCACTTTTTCTGAGCAAATATTGCAAAATAGGAGAATAATTAGTATTGATATAAAATGTGAAAAAAATTGATTTTGGAACTTGAAACGTTTCTGATTAATTGAAATTAATTAGTTACTAAATTCTCAACTTTCTATAATATATGAAAATCAGGGCTTAACGGCCAGTACGATTTACATTCTAAAAGTAAAGTTGACTATGTAATATAGAGAAACAAGAGCGATGAAGATCTTCTGATAAAAGCATCTCATTCAATATGAGTCTAGAAAAGAAAGATTTTACAGATTGTGAAATATTCAAGAGAAAAGAATTTATGTTACTTTTCGAAAATGGGAAACTCTTTTTTCCTAGCTCCCACTGTTGCTGCATTCACGTATGTCGAACTTGGGTCATTCTATACGATATGCAAACTCTTCCTATTTCAATATTCATATTTGTATTCTAGACGCTAGAAAAATATTCTTGATTATATTAATAGATATCATCACAAGTGTGTAGTCATAAACTGAGTGAAGTATTCCAAGTAGCGCAGCGTTAAGGTTTCAAACTTTAAGTGACTGGAATCATAGCGTCCTAATGGTGTTTATATCATCAGTTGAATGGAAAAGGAAATGGGGCATTAGTGACGAATTCATAAGTAAAAGAGTATTAACTACTTAAAATGCATTACACGCACCCGCTAATGGAGGCATCCGAGACAAATCAATTAATAAATGATTGTTTTGATTTTTAGCATCTTATCAACACAACGAGACCGCTCTCTACTTTTGAATTTCTTAGCGAGGGTTTTCAACTAAATTGTTCTATTCAAGATAATAATATATGCACGTTTTCATCATGACAACGAGTAATAACGTAATATAAAAATAGCCATATTTTATAATGTTTGAATACCACATCAACTATAAATAATTGTTTGTATGTAGAGGGTGTTTCATCACCTACTGTAAAGATAAATTCAGTGGAAGATTTGAATATTTAATTTGATTTCTGTTTTACTACGTTATTCATGTTTTTTTTTTTTTTATTTTTACAAACATTAAAAATTTTGTTTCATGATTCATGTCGCCAAAACGACATTTTATTGATTGAAGTGAGCTAACGATATTCACTTCAATTTTCTGTATTTGATAACTGACAAAATTTCTAAATCGTTTACTGCATATTGCTCGTAAATTTGGGTACTTATCGTTAGATGTTATGCAAGTTTACTTATTTGCCTGTCTCTGTTTTTGATAAAATAGCGAATAAATTGAAAACAAGCCTTATTAAGTATAATAAAAAACAAGTACTGTGTTTTAAGGAATTTTACTTAATAATTGCGATTCGTAACGCGTTTCACTACACCGTAGCTTCTTCAGACGAATGATTATGCAGAAAAATGTAAATTTACTTAATAATTGCGATTCGTAACGCGTTTCACTACACCGTAGCTTCTTCAGACGAATGATTATGCAGAGAAATGTAAATGAAGAAGCTACGGTGTAGTGAAACGCGTTACGAATCGCAATTATTAAGTAAAATTCCTTAAAACACAGTACTTGTTTTTTATTATTGATAATGGAATTTTACCAAGTAAAAGCCTCCCAAATTCAAAAACATATTAAGTATGCCATTTTAGATATCGGAAAACCTTTTACCAATCTTTACTGATTGGAAATACAGTTATAATCAAGTAAAAAATTAGGTACTCGTATGTGAAATGAATGTGTAGTCATCAGTAACACCTATAGGAAATGTAAGGTGTTGTTAACTTGTAGTTCCATTGTGAATATTATATTATGAAGAATGCAGTTCAGGTACGATAGAAAATTGTTCAGTTCAAATTCACCATGGGTCCATTTAATGAATATATCATCTACGTATTGGAACCATACTTTTGGTTTCTTTTGTGCTTCCCTAAGGCTTCAGTTTCAAAGTTATTCCTGAAGAGGTTGGCAATCACGGGTGATAGTGGAGATATATCTATATATACAGGGTGTTACATAATGGTATATCACAACTTGAGGGGGTGAATCTACTTGCAATTTTAAGAAAAAAACTTCATATAAACATAGGTCCGCAAAAGCTTCGTCACGAAGCGACAGGGTGTTGAAATTTCCGGAAAAAATTGTTTTTTCTTCAAAACTCCTGCAGTTTTTGAGATATTCAGCCAAAATTTGGAATGCAAGCTAATTTTTACAACCTCTATCATAACACCCCCAACATTTCAACTGAAATTCACGAGGTGTTTTCTTTTCCGAGGCCATGTCTCCTTTTGCCCTTTCAAACTTTTTTGCAGTACGCCACTGATCAGAGTGCAATCAATTTTCGTCATCTTCGTTCAATTCAGAAACTTTTTTGACACTGGTAATTTCTCCAACCGTTTTCGAGTGAAAAATTATTTAATTCGAATTATTTGAATTGTATGTTATTCGCTAAATAAAGAAAATAATAGAAATACTGGATAGGTATGCCTAAAATTTGCTTTTATTTTGATAGCTCGTCTTCGGAGACTCAACTAATGCTTATTCAATATCAAACTGAAAAAAATAACAATTAAAAACTAAATAATTTGCTGGAAGTGTCCTCCACCTGCAAGAATACAGGCCTCTGTCCTTCTTCGCATATTATCACGCGCTCTTTGAAATATTCCTGGGGTATTTCTTATCGTGTCACAAGAGGTTATCATTCGATCTCTCAATTCAACCACAGTGATCACTAGCGTGGTATCAACTAAAGGTTAGAGATATCTACATAAGAAAAAGTCTAAACTATTTAAGTCTGGGGATCTAGGAGGCCATGGTTCTGGCCCACCCCGATCTATCCATCGGTTGTTGAATTTATTATTCAAGCATTCCCTAGCTTCTCCACTGAAATGTGCTGGTGTCCCGTCATGCATGAACCACATTATGTTGGTCACCAAAAATGGCACATCCTCGAGCACAAAAGGAAACTCCTCTTCAAGAAATTGCCGATAAGCGGGAGCGTTTACTCTAATAGGAAAAAATCAAATAAATCCCAATTATTCCGACCCAAAAATTTAGTGGGAATTTTTCATGGTGATGAGATTTATCAATCAAATGGGGGTTTTCCTCAGCCCAATAATGATTATTGTGAAAATTTGTGATAGCAGTTCTTGAAAAGTTAGCTTCGTCTGTGAACATTATTTCACTATCAAAATGAGTTTTTTCTCTAATTTTATCTAAGAACCATCGGCAGAAATTCAGTCTTGAATGAAAATCTCGAGGAAGTAGAATTTGGACGCGTTGAATATGAAACGGATACAATAAAAAGTCGTGGAGAATCCTCCAAACTAGAACATGTGAAATATTCAACTTATTTTCAAATTTTATTGTACTTACATCAAATCAATACAATTCAAAACTGCTTCCTCAATATCTGGAGTTCTCATAGTTTGAGTTGCACCTTTCAAATGATTAATTTCCCTTAACCTTCTGCGGTTGCTGTCGTTGACAGCTGTTAATACTATAAGAAGAAAATAATAAGTCAGTCTTGACAGGAGTTTCGAGTTCGTATCAGAGCATAGTGTTTACAATTTCAATTTTGTTTTACTACCAATTGGAAAATTCCAACCGATAGCAATTTTTCTATTTGATATACATTTCAAAATGAAGATTATTGAAACAAGAACGAAGTGATATGATTTTTGTCATCGGCGACTGCCAAGAAAACTGTTTTTTAGCGTCAAGAGTTTGCTCCGAAACATATGAAAGATATGCGAATGGAAGACATCCAGTCAGAAATTCCCCACGAAAACTATTATAAATATCCAATTATTAGTCAGCGGAAGATTGCAGATGGACCTGGAATTAGTAGAGGCAGTGTATCCAGAATCTTGAAAAATCAGGGATTCCATCCTCATCATGTTCAGGTCCACCAGCAGCTATCGGAAGGTGATTTTGAACGTCGGCTTGAGATCTATTCATGGATGATGTCGGAAATGAACGGACGAAATGATAATTTGGTAGAAAATATTATGTTCTCCGACGAATGCTTTTTTTCACAACAACTCCCTCGTGAACCAGCATTATTTTCATTATTACGATGATCAGAATCAACATATCTTTCGTCAGCATTGTGGACGACACAGCATCGGGCGGTTAATATTTGGGGCGCAATTATACCCGTATGTTTCGTAGTCGCTTAAACGGAAATATATATTAGAGGTTTCTTCCTGATTATCTACAAGAATTGTTAGAAGACGTGATGATCGACGTAAGGCAATGAATGTGGTTCCAATTGGGTGGAGCACCTGTACATTTCACTGCTAATGTGCGGAATTTTATAGACACACTTCCCTAATAAATGGATCAACAGGAGTGCATTCCGAAATTGGCCTGCAAGATCGCCTGATCTAACTTGCCTTGAGTTTTTTCTATGAGGGTATATGAAGGTATTTGTATTTTGAACGCCAACGACGGCTGATGATATGGAAGAGAGGACAAGAAATGCATTTCGATCGGTAACAACAGACATGCTAAGTAACTTTAGAAGACAGGTAAACATTGTGTATTCCACGTGACAAATGATATGGATAGTCTTTCTATTTTTATTTTGCAAATGTGTCATTTTTAATATTAGATTAGAAATATGAATCGATGTGATATTATCTACATATATATACCCATAAAATAAAATTTAAGGTTCTCATACATTTACATTATTTGATTATGCGAACCATTTTTCAATCGATCACGTCATTTTAAAACGGTTGACGTAAATTTTCCCTTATCATCCATTAACCATTCGTTATCTGTGAGAAACTCATCGGGTGATCATAAAAAGGATATTAGCTCGAGTTAATAAAGTGGTAGTAACAATTTCGACATTAATAGACACATTGAAGGGGATCTGGACGAAGATACGCCGCTGAAAAGAGGGGTAGAGAATCAAACTTCCAGGCGGAAGTTGGCTCTCTAATCTGGAGTTTCGGCTCGATTTGCTCCGTATAGTAAACGCCATATTGGAGTTTGATTTAAGAACACTCATTTAGTGTGCAACAAAGACGTTCAACTATTCTATTATCTTTTTGACAGCAGCTTTATCACTCGACTGTGGCTCGGGACCGGAACATGTGAGCAATTTAACCCAATATCGTACATCACCTTACATTGTACAATCCAACACTAAAGCCCATTTTATGTATGCAATTCTCCTATCGCTATGTCGATAATGACCCGGTTAGTACTCAGTATTATAAATTAATTAACAGTTCTAACAACAACAGCCTTATGGTAACTCAAGTGTAATAGTATGAAGATAAAACATGTACCTTCATGAATTAATCTTAAAATATAATTCATTTCAGATACGAATGAGGTTTGGAGAAAGAAAAAGTGCATCACATTCGATTATATCTTCGTTAATTTAATCCATTTTTGATACAACACGTTTGTGATGGGTTTTTTAAAATCTTGAAAGCGATTCAGTTTTCATCCTTCATTGCGCCAAGAAATAACTCACAATTTCAATATTCCAAATTTATTTTTTGATAGGAAACAAATTTCAACACATGTGTTTTTTCGCATATGTTCGTTTACATGCCAACAAAATTCCATGTTTTTCTTTCATATTCCTCTCTTGAGAAATAAGGTAAAGAAGTAAATTGAGATTCTACAAAAAACCTCTACATATTGATAATAGCAGCTACTGATTGATTTATGAGAGTAATGTTTATTCTTATTCTTTCTGTTGAATGGAAGCATCACACCATTCAACGGCTTTCCGTTGGCATGGAGAATTTAAACGCAAAAGGGTTGGGAATAGCGACGATCCAAGGGAAGTGCAACTAATCTAGTGATCACTTCAGAAAATGTGGATTCTGTGCGTAAAATTATCCAAATAGATCAGCATAAAACATATCGAGAGATTGAGGCAATGCGAATCTCAAAGACCTCAATACAAAAAATTTTGCGTGTGGAAAAATTTGTTTCCTGTTGGGTACCTTATCGGTTGACCGAAAAACAGGAAAATGAAAGGGTGAATTGAGGTCAGAAAAATTCGTTTCAACTAAGTTTAAGACCTTTTACAACATTGTCAGTGGTGATGAATATTGGACTTATTTAAACGAGCCAGAAAATAAATCTTCTCTTGGGGAACCCATCCAATGGAAGTAGGACCGACAGTCATTCGTTTCCGGAGTGTCATCAAAATGGTGGTCGCAATGTTTGTTTCAAAAACAGCTCATGTAGCAACAATTCCTTTACAAGATCAGAGAATACTTACTGCCGATTGGTAGCTACACAACCAATTGTTTACCGCAAGTCGTTAGTAAGGTTAGGTATTCAACACAAGGAAACATGGAATCGTTATATCATCCTGCGTATAGTCCGGACCTTACTACCAACAATTTTTAAATTTTTTCAAAAATCAAGAACAGACTACGTTGTCAAAGGTTTCAGTCTTCGCAAGAAGTTGTTGATGCCTTTCAAAGGGCCGTTTTACAGCAAACTATTGGAATAACAGCTTCCAAAATCGGTTCCGAATGAATGTAGGAGTGTATTAATCTTCGTAAAGAATACTTCGAAAAATAATTAAGTTTTTAAAAGCTCACAATCTCTTCATAATATATGCAAAACTTAAGTGACATCTCCCGTACAAAAGTGGGTCAAAGGCTTGGGGTCTCCCATTCAACTGTTTCCAGAAGACGATCAACAACGGCGTTACTTAAGAATGTTCTTGTTGAGACAATGGTTCGCTTATGCTAGGCAACTTCAAATGCAGCTTAGACAAAACAGTAGAGTGCGAATTACCACTGACATGATACGGCAGCGTCTCAGAGAATGTGGTTTTAGGCCTCGTATCGTAGCATGAGGCCTAATTTTAACCGTAACACACGAAGAGTGCGATTGAATTTTGCCTGGGAACATGTCAATTGGTAAGGAGCTAACTGGGAGAGCGTTTTGTCTACAGATGAGCATAGATTTTGTCTTTTTCAATGCGATCGACGTTTGCTAGTATACAAACGCCCAAATGACAGATACGCTCAGAGCTAGTTTTTACCATATATGGTTTTGGTGGAGGTTCAAAAATGATATCTGGAGCAATTTCTTTAAACGCCAGCTCTGATCTGGTTATAATAATAATGGAATTTGCTAGAAACAAGGGTGAAAACTTTTTGTTTATGCGTAATGAAGCTCCTATGGTTAGAAACTACCTTCAAGATCACAAAATCAGTACAATAGAGGGGCCTGCCCGAAGTCTTGACCTCCATTCTATTGAACAGGTCTGGAACATTCTCAAGTGAAGATTAAAAATCCAGCTGAATCAACCAGCCACCGTGAAATCGGTTTGGATCAGACTGATCGATATTTAGTTCGAAATGGATCAGAAAGCTATAAGGTCATTGATTTTGATTATGAATTGTTTTTGGGGACTTTGATTTTTTACAAAATGTTTTAAATTATTCATCATTAGTATTGTTTCAATTAATACAAGTAAACGATGCTTTCTACTAAAATATATTATTAAGTGCTCGACGCGTTTCGATACACAGTATCTTCATCAAGACTAATGAATACTATAAATAAAGAGGCAATCCATTCAGAGCTATCTTACTTGAACTAATGTTTATATAAATAAATTTAATAAGGTGAGTTATTTATGACTACCAGAAATCTTAATGTCACTCACCCTTATTAAATTTATTTCCTAAATATTAGTTCAAGTACGGATAGCTCTGAGTGGTTTGCCTCTTTAGCATATATAAAAATTTGTTAGTAAGATATATTTGTAGTATTCATTCGCTCTTGATAAAGATACTGTGTATCGAAACGCGTCGAGCATTTAATAATATCTTTTAGTAGAAATCATCGTTTACTTGTATTTGTGAAAATGGATTTCTATCAGGTAAAAGCCTCGTCCATTGAATTTTTGTTTCAATTTAAATGAGTACCATTTTCATTTCGATTGTTATCGAACATTGACCCTAGTGTTGGTGGATTACTGGAAAAATAAATCTTCAACATATTTAAACATCTTCTGTGAATTAGAATTTTCGTTTTGTGTTAATTGCTTGGCACATTGTAGTGCATGAGTATTTCTTCCACAATTCTATTCGTTTCCATCTGAACTCTTATAGAAATGGTACTCTTTGCTACTTCATGGTAGAAAATTATGATAGCCTAGCTTCGAATTCCAAGAAAACAGTATGGAAAAATCTTCATTCTCTAATAGTCCCGGTTACATATTTAAATCGTGGTTTATTCTAGATGATGCTACTAACAAAATGAACGATATGTCATTGGATTCGGAATGACTGATATATTGAAATATTTTCATAGTACAAGGTGTGTCGTTTTCTTCCGTATTGTAGAGTATCTCGGTTATGAGTAGAGTTGGAGTGATGCGGTTTTTACGACAACATGCTCTTTTGTAAAGAAACCCAAGATGCTATAAACAAATTGGGCCCATCCGTCGGTTTCTGGTGTTCTTGAAAATTTGACATTTTCTGACACTGCCTCTATTCCGGTTAGGTTAGATTAGTTAGATTAGTGTTATTGTGAAATATAGCAAAAAAGTTGAAATTGTTTTTCGTAGATATGTTTGAGCAGAATCCAATGAAGTAGTAGGTTTTCTCCTTGAAAGCTTTTTAGATAGTGACATAATTTTCCGGATTTTAAATGGAACAACCGGTATTTTTGTTTTTCGTTTCTATCCACTGAACGAAAGCCCTAAATAATTAGATACATTGGGCGTTTAGTTTTCTATTCGTCCGCGTAACCATTGTAACTCGAGACAGCATGGAATGACAATTCTCGCAACTGTCATTGTCAGCGTCAATATTGCTGTTATTTAGTTACCGATTACTATTGTTCGTGAGTAATGTGTATCATTAAGTTGATATTTTTGTATTTTGTTCATTCGATTATTAATATAACTCAGAACAAAACATTTTAATACTTTGAGAAATATGCAATGAATGTACGCTTTTTAGTATCTAATGAAAACGCCGATCAGGAACTTCATTTGTATCGGTCAGTACTTTTCAAAATTCATAGTGTTCCGGAATTTATAATTCTCCTTATTTTGTCGAAGATTCCCTAGAGAAGAGAACAGATAGACTATTCGAAAATAAAATTCTATCTGCTGCAATATGGACTCGACTGCGAGTTTACAACAAAGTGGACGATATAATATATATATATATATATATATATATATATATATATATATATATATATATATATATATATATATATATATATATATATATATATATATATATATGATTTGCCCATATATCTGTTATCAAACTGATTTCATGAAAGTATATGAATCCACTACCCGGTAATTAATACCATTGCCAGGCAATGATTAATAATCAAAACATATCCTGAAATCATTATGTGTCAGGATAACGTTAAATGTTATGAGAATATATCATTCTACCAGAATATATGAATATATACACACTATAGCATCATCAGACAATGATATCAATGTACCAATGAGTAGTGTCAGAGGCTCCCGGAAAATCCAGTGTACGGACCTTAGTCAAGTAACACTGAATGTTACTCATTCATAGTTTTCTTCGTGAGAAGTGATGAACGATCGAATAGAATATACATATATAATATTAATTATAAGGTACGGGAGGTAAATATGGGCCTCCTTATTTTACACTCAGTTTACATAAATATTTTTGCGTTGAATATAATATTTTAATACGGTAGTGAAAACTCATATAATACATTATGTTATTCCTTTATTAATTATTTCGTAAGGGTAACTTAATTTAGAAAAAATTATTACATTAGTAAAGTCTTCTTTCGGCCCATATTATCCTCACAGTGTTTTTATGGGCCACCTAAAACATTACCCAGAATTGATAAAGAACTTTATTAAACACAACATATTAATACAAAACTAAAAAAATTATATTTAAATAAAATCTATTAGTAAAATAATTTAATTTTATAACATTCAACGAAAAAAAATCCTAAATATTGCGCATAAAAAAGTTCAACAACACTCAAAATTTTCTGTATCATCCTCTTCTAAACCAACGCACTCCTCATGGTACCAAGTATTGCAGTTAACACACATCCTCATATCTTTTGGTCATCAGATTGACAAGCAACACAAAACCAAGATTCAGTAGCCGCCTGTTTTTGGCACTTTGTTTAGAAGTTGAGGGTATGGAGACCTCGGAGACGAGTGATTTTTACAGAGTTAAATAGGTCCTTTGTCACCTGCTGAGCTTTGTAATTTAATGCTTTTTGCGAATTGCAACTGTTTTATTTGGGTTAAAGGAGTCGGCAACATTTCTTTAAATGACGTATTTAATACATTTTTGTCTATGTCAGGAGACAGATGATTAGAATTCTTTTTGTCATGTGTGCTATAACAGCCAATGTCACATCATCTTCATCCGACGATAAATGAGTATCATAATCTGGTAACACCTGATCCTGAGTATTAGGTGTAGGACTGTTGTTTAATATGCTTCTTTTCATATCCCTTTGCGATGGCAATGAAGGCGCAAAGGCTGACTCATGAATTGCTTCTGAATTTAAAGGAAATAATCCTGTCGCTTTAAATCCATTTATAATATTATCTGGAGTCATACATTTAGGCCAAACTCGGGACAAAATAATATTAAATCTAGCCTTATTTAGTGATCTTTGTGGATTAGCGTCCCAGTAACGCAAAGTTCATTGTCCCAATGAGCTTCAAACGACCGAAAAACAGCTGTTGTCCAGTGGTTGAAGCTCATGGGTTGTATTTGATGGTAGGCAAAATAGAGTAATGCCAAGATTATCCGCCTTTATTCCGCAATGGTAAAATCCAAGTGGCTTGAGGCCCCATCAAATACAAGCAGCGTTGGACCATTGTTACATTTATATTTAGAAAATGCTCTAAGAAGGCAATAAAGAGCTCTGTAGTCATACTTCCTTTGGGAGACCCATTTTTACCAATGCTCCATGTGGTAGATTGTCAAGAAACTCACTTTTAAGTCGCTTACCTTTGAATAGAACCATCGGTGGGATTGAGTTACCAATTGCATTACAGCAAGCCACTACTGTAACATTCTCTGCATGCTCTGGCGCTACCAAATATCCTCTTTCTCTCTTTTGCAGCGAGAACACGTTGTTGGTGGTGAATAGTAAGTCGGCATCCTTTCTCATCCATATTGTATATGTTTTGAGGTTTGTTTGTAAGATGCAAAGTCCTCATAAGCTCTGAGATCTTCATAAAATAATCCGATACAATTGTCTTGTTAAGTTTTTGCGCACGAGCAGGGTTCATAGCCTGCGCTCTTCTTGTTGACAAGTCTGGATTTCGTTTAATAAATAGCTTTAACCAGTCTTTACCCGCAATCTTTTTTTCTGCATTAAATTGGTTGGGAATGTTGTTGACTTTACAATATTTGAACATTGGACGACGGACTAACTTTGGTGTAAGAGGTAAACCAACTTCGCAATACCGTTTTATTCGCTGAACAAAATCCCTTTCTTGCTAAACACTGAGAATGCTTGGGCGACCAAGTCGTATTTCCGAAAAACCATTGCCCAAATATCTTTTTCAGTTCGTCTAGGCACTTTAAATTCTTTTCTAGCAGCTCTTGGCTTTGCCCTCATTTATTGCCCTAAGGGCATTTTCGAGTTGAATTTGACTCCATTGCTTTCGCGGCCCCATCTGTAATAACAATTAAAAAATAATTTTGATTTTATCGAATAATCTCCAAAGAAACTGAAGTCGGGCTATATGCGCCGCGGTGCATATAACCCGCCATAAACATGGCCCATATTGCCACCCGAATTGACTATGTACCGAATTTATATAAGAAAAAAAATTAACTTTTACAAAAAACGTTATAAAGTTCATCAAAAATGGTCTATACTACACAACTTACCTTTGCGTTATTAAAAATCAAAACCTTTTATTTTCAACACTGAATTTAATTCGTAAACAAAGAAGAAAACTTATAAATATGCCTAGCCTCACGGTCGGTTGAATATAACCTAATTTACTATAAACATATTTTAGTGAGAGGGCGCGATTCAACCAAATCTTAACTCACCGACTTGAAAGCAATTGTACACCGTTGCCAAGTAACAAAAAGTGTCATTTTAGTATTGTGAGCATTGGTCCATATTACCTCCGGCCCATATTTACCTCCAGTACCTTATATGTAATTCGATTCTGTTTATCAGTAAGAATGATATCTGGCTTATTGTGTTGCATAGAGTTGTTTTATCAAAAGAAACTTTATATTTCTCGTTTTGACAAATAATCTCATGTTCATATTTGTAACATTTTTTTGTTTTAGGAATGAGGTTATGTTTAATTCCTTGATTAAAATGAATAATATCAGCGACGGCATTATGTCTTTCTAAATAATCTGTTGAAGCAAGGACTGAGCAAAATGATAAAAACTGTTTATGAAGAACAAAAACATCTACGGCAAGAATCATCTATATTTTGCCCGTGAAAACAACCGGATCGCAATTGCTAAGCCTTCTATTTCAGCGAACAATTCTCCATATACTAACCATCTATTTGAAGCGATTTCATTAATATAATCATTTTTCTATTCTTAAGGGTGCTTTCCATGTAATTCCTTCTGCATCCAACTTTCTCCTTTAGAATTGTTATCAAATATGTCAAAATCTACCTTTTGCATTGTCAAGTTCAGAGGTGTAAAATTATAATCTGAAGCAACAACAATATCATGTAATTTAGACGTTCTCTGTTTATCATGAAATGGGTAGATGAAAAATCTGTTTAATATGAAGATTATTCAAATCAGTTAATCCACGACCTCTAAGGTATCTAGGTAGTGTAACTCTTTGAACAGCTGACTTTGGGTGGTTCTTATTATAGTTGCAAAGCACGTTCCTCGTTTGACATTGTAATTCATTTAGATCAGTTTTAGACCATTTAATAATTCCGAAAGAAGATGTAAGAATAGGAACTGCATAGGAGTTGATAGCTGTGAAAAGCTTTTTACTAGTTAAAGACTCCTGATGATAATTCTAAGTCTGTTGTAATATAAACTTCTAATGTTTTCTTTAGTGCTGCTATGGTTAATTGTCTTCTCTTGAACAAATCCAAGATATTTATATGTATCTCCTTGATGCATTGGCTCGATTTCGATATTGGAAATCTTTATATAATCAGAGGTGATTTCCTCTGTAAAGTAAAGCATGAAATTTTTATGATTTCCATTTAGTCCAGCAGATATGCCCTTGAGCATAATCCATATTAGTCATTTTATTCTCTTTAATAAAATGGAACTTCGTTTTCGACTCTCAGATTTTTTATCAAGACATGGTAGAAAAGCACCAGATAATTGGGAATTACATTCTAAACAACAGCAGCAGAGCTATTGAGCTGTATGCATTTATACGTACGAAGAGATTAGCATGCAATGATACGCAGGATAATATCTGTCATAAAAGATATAGAAGTCTCGATAATTACTTGATGAAACATTTTACTAAATAATTGAATAATTGAAGAAAAATATAAGGTTCGAGGCTCACGAAATTTAGTGGAAAAAATATGTTCTGAGTTTAATTCCATTATCAAAAATTATGAGAAATTGAAATATAGGAATTTCATTTATACCTATGAAACAGAGGAGAGAAGTGGGACAAACGGAAATCAAGCTGGTTGTTAGATTTCAGTCAGTACCATTCCTAAAACCAAATACTACTATCATAATATTTGAAATATTTACTGGAAAAGATGTTAATGATGAACTTTGTATTTGAATCCAATATGCTATCCTTCATGCATCACGCCCTTCAGGTTCATGAAACAATGAAATATTTTTGCACGTCCCACATGTAATTCTACCCTATATTAAGACAGAATAAAATCAGCTCAATACGTAGGAATAGGAAAAATCTATGTTCACAATTGTTCAATAACAAATATCAACCTGATATAGGGAAAAAAGCGTTGTATATAAATTATATTATATTGATTACCCTGCGTTTTATATTGGACAAACTCTCAAACCATCAATATTAGAGTAGACGAGCATGAAAAATCAATTATTCATAAAATTAACAACTGGTCTTTCACAACATTGTATAAATGAAATTTATTTCTCTGATTTCACAAAACGCAAATTTTATATAGGAATCAAAAGTAAAAGATTTGATTTATTAGAATTTGTAGAAATTTTATCTGCTAATGAACAAAATCGACGAATAACTAGCGACCACCTTCATTTCCGTTTGACCATACTTCTCTAATTAGTTTCTAAGGTATAAATGACATAGTTTCATTTTAATTTTCCCTTAGCTTTTGAGAATGAGGTGAAAATCATTCATCATATTCATTCATTATATTTCGTGAAACGTAAGCCTAGTGTTTTTCTTCAACTGCCAATTTATCTGTCATAAATATTGGAAGCAACACTACTGAGAAGACAACGAAAATCTGGCAGTAGAAATACTAACTCAACAATGCTCACAGAGGACTAAAAATGTGGTTGAAACCATTGACATCATCAAAAGATTCTATCTCAAACGAGGACAACACAAACCATAAAGAAGTTACCAGAAAAAGAGCAATAGATATTTAATTCAGAAACTGCTTTAAAGAATAGGCAAAGTTTAATACAATACTCATTTTCGAAATACGGTAATATCCTTGGATCGGAATATTTGGACAATAAGGTGTGGGTATAGTGGTGATAAAGTTTATATATTATTGCATGTCAAACATTCCAAATCCAAATAAGAAAAGCTGAATAAGTTTCATATTTGAATATATTTAATCATATTTCAATAAATTATACATGGAACTAAAGGCCTTCGATCGATAGCCATTTGTGTGCAATTATACATAGAATAAATTACAGCTTTTTCTTTTATGACTATGTCAACACGATATTTCGTCCGAGTTTATTATCAATTTATCAAACTATGGCTGTTATAACAAAATGTGATTTTCATTGTATAATAACCTATAGACAAAATAAAATATAAGTAGTTCGGACAGTGATTTTGTTTTTCCGCAATAGTGTCTGTCGATTGCTTTGGCCTTAAAATTATCCCTTTATTTTTGCAACCAATGGAAATTCACTTCTCATCACCAGTTGCAGCTGTTGATGAAAAGAAAAACATTTTACAACGTCGATTAGTTTTGAAAAAAACCTTCTCTATGATTAATATCGTATTAGATGAATTTCTTTCTGGATTTTCATTCGATACCTACAATTCAAAATTTTGCAAGCATTACAATTAATATTAATGAATTTAATTTGAAATAAAAAGCCATTGAATATCCACGATCATGTAAAGAATGCAATTACAATTTCAACTCCATATTATTTTAATAATCAAGAAATAACTCATAAGTCAATATGATTTACATATTACTCAGTTTACACATTTCTTATATATCTAATAGAAGGAATGAAACGCCAGCCGAGTTGAGAGTTTATTTCTTCGAAATAGAACGTACGTAGAAAAAAGGATTAACGGCATACAAAGATCCTGAATTGAGGTATGATCTCTAGAGGCAGAAGCCGGGCGGTACCGCCGCCTGTTCGTTACCTGGTGACTGACACAGCCACCTCGTAGTGTCTTGTTAGTACCGTGGTCCGAGACTGAACCACTTTACATTGAATGAAGATATCGGAATAATAAGCCAAATGGCCACTGCCTTACCAGATATTTATCACGTTGGTTTTTTACCTATTTGGAATTGGACGCTGCAGCACCAGTCTAACTAGTGCTGTTTACGACCCTTCCATAGAGCGGTCGCCTCTACGTAGTTGGCTAAACTGCAACGTTCATCCAATCTATTATTCTGGTCATTTACCATTTTTGACTCTGCAGCTTGGCAAGCCTTTCGATGGATTGCGTACTTTTTGAATGATGATACAGGTATATGTGAGGAAATTGAAGATAATGAAGGGTACTCGTGGAAAACATACATTAGTATGGAGGTATTTAATTGAATGTTACCTAAACGAACCATTATTAACTCTCTTAGTCAATAACATATTTTTCAAAAATATTCTGCAAGAATCTGCAACTCAAGATAATATCTTCAGTGACAGGCTACTTTTCTACAATAATGAAGATTTC
This sequence comes from Cryptolaemus montrouzieri, assembly GCA_013387265.2. Taxonomy (NCBI): domain Eukaryota; kingdom Metazoa; phylum Arthropoda; class Insecta; order Coleoptera; family Coccinellidae; genus Cryptolaemus; species Cryptolaemus montrouzieri. Next base: position 86,757,806 of record JABFTP020000021.1, on the reverse strand, counting down.
TACATGAAACGGAAAAATATGGATACTATTTGAGATTGATAATAATGAACTATAAACTCGAATAGTTTTGTATATCTGAAAAACGTTCGCCAATATTCGTGCAGAAAATTTCGTTTCAATACTAAGTAATAATTTACATGTTAAAAAATTTAACCAAATAACTCGTATGCGGAGAAAGCACGACATACGAGGGTAGTATATCTCTAATCTCTAATGCAGTGATGAATTTTTGATGAAATTAGTTAATTATTTTTATATTTGGATAAAAATCAAGTTACAAAGATACTCAAAAATATTAATACATAAAATCCAGTAAATAGCTGACAGTCAAAAATTCAAATTGAAATTAACAAAGAATAATTCCTAAATCTAAATGAACAATCTTATTTCCTCAATAGTTATAACTAAGAAATCGATCAAGGTTGTTTTTAAAAGAATAAACACTCAGAGCACGCACACGTTCTTCAGGAAATGGATATCCCACACCCGGTTTAGAAGAAAATTTCCCCTGCTGACTGAATGAAAATGCTCCTGGCTCAACTTCAAACTGTGACTAAGCAAGTGAATGTTCTACTTGAGTTAGGAAAAATCTTGATTTAAAATGCGATACGTAGTTACTAAGCATTTTCTCTCTACGCTGTCATGCTCAAATGGTACGCTAGGAATACACATATGATCTGTATGTGTTCGGCACAATAAGAAATGCCATAACGCACAAGTGTATCTATGCGCTATACCGACTCAATCCTCTTCCCATCGCGAGCCAATATGGGACACCATAGCAAGGAACCAAACTCAAGACGAGGTCTTATATATGTTTTAAGCAACTAGACTGCAATATCTTTAGAAGGCATTGAAAAAACTTTTCCTGAAAAAAAGTTTTCCTCTTCGCATCATTACAAGCATTTTGTATATGCAATGATCATAATAGGTTAGAGCATTGATAACAATGCTCTTCAACACTAAGGAGCCGTTCAGGAAGGGTTTTTGCTGGGGATTGTTCTTCCCAACATATAGTCCAACGCATTTCGTGGCATTTCCTAGAGACAGCCATTTTTCACTCCATTGTTAGACAATGTCGATATCTTTTTGTACAGTTTTACAATCAGTGAGTGCATCTTCATAGATCTTGGAATCATTCACGTACATGGAGCTACTGCAGAAAAAAAAAGACTAGAAAGCTCTGCAGTGTATAATAAAAATACACTTATCACCTGATAACTATCTGAGTAGGATTCGCCTATTCTGACCTTAAATCTTTTATTGGTCAGGAACTTTGTCAAATGCCATTTGGGAAGTCCAGGTAAATATTATCTACAGGCAGGCCACTATCAATAGCTGTAGAATTTGCTTTACGTCCGGTGCGACTGACTTTTCTATAATTCTTTTCAAGTCTCTATAATATATTTTAGTGAATTACGTTTCGCTCATACAATTTCTTGGGTAAATACGACTGTGTCGAAAGTTTGTCCAGGAGAAGGCACATCTATACTTGAAATTGAATCAACAGGTTCCTTGAAATAATTTGTGGGGAAAACTCACAAAGTCTTTTAGCAGTTTTGGAATCTACTCTTGTTGAAACATCGTTCTGCGCTTTAACTCTGAGGATGGCGACAAAAAAGGATATAGATCTTTTCACATAGCTAGTTATCTAACCAGGGCTTTTAAGGATTCTGCTCGAAGAAAACTTTTCGACTGTATAAGTGTAAAATATTGTTGACAAGCCGCATAAACGAGTCCCACCAATCATTCACTGTCCCAACAGAAAAGACATTTCGTCAAACCGGTCCTCAATCTAGTCTTCAGAATAGTTTGCGAAGCTTCCATATTCAATTGTAAATAGCAGACTAGAATGACATAGTCCGATACCCCGACTGAAGAAATCTGAGCTGAGTCAATATATTAGGTTCCGTGGTCAGTACAATGTCTAAGAGAGAAGGCTACTGGTTAATGCAATATCTAGTCCTCTTCGTTACTATCTGCCTAAGATTTACGGTGCTGAGTACATCCATAAATAAGTAACTATTTGAGTGTATTATAGGATCTAGCTAGGTTGGGCCATTTGATATCAAACAAATTAAAATCAATGATGATCTCCTAAAAGCATTATCAAAATTATTATAACCAAACTACTACAAACTGTTTTATTGAGATGGTCCTCTCTCTCTCTCTCTCTCTCTCTCTCTCTCTATTGGATCTTACCTGTTCTCAAGTTTAAATTATAGCATGAAGGTTTTTATCGGCAAAAAAGTGTAGATTATGTGAACATCACTCTTTATCGCAGTAGAGAAATGAACCAACAAAAGTGTTCATGGGCCTTATACACTAATTCAAAAAATGCAGTTTTGCGAGGTACTTTTTTGCAGTCGAATTTTCTGCACGCGAAAAGGGTAAAATGATTTTCCTTTTCTAATGGTACTGACCGTATTTTTACATGAATTCAAATGAATTTATGACCCTATGGTACTGGTACGTGCTCCTTGGAACCATAATCCTCGGAAGTGTATTTTATTTTTAATTCCTAATTGAGAAATTGAAGTGAACCACTAAACTCTTTGTTGTCTATTTTTAATTATCTTGCAGGTTGAACTAAGGAGATGACTGAAAGTATAAAATTTATGCGTTGTCAAAAATTGAGGCGAAATCAGAGAATTTTCTCTGTCCTTCATATATTTTGCCTGTGTCTTGGCAGATCAAGAAGATTTGCGAAAACAAATATTGAAAGGAATTGAAAAAATGTTATATGTTTCATTATTTCGACGATTTTTATAAGATTCCAAAAATTGCTATTATATACTGAAAACACTTGATCTCTGAAAATACAAACTCAGAGACACAAGGAGAAAAATAATGAAAATAAATCAATCAAATGCTAATTTCGGTAATATCAAGACACATTTGAGTTAGCCAGTCAATATCTAACAATTGCAAAATCTTTATCAAACAAGAGGTGCTTGAACTCAGAACTAGAATCTTTTAATAACTATCAAAATGTCCATGATATATTTCAAATTATCGTTATTGCCGCAAACTATAACATCGATCAAATGAAGAACTTAATTTCACTCACTCTTATAGGAACTTAATTTTAAATATGTATTAAATATGTATAGGTTAGCTAATCTTCTAACTCATTCAGAAGAAAATAATAATGTTAAGCTCATCTTCATAATACACAAATATAGTTAGGGAGAGAATTCGACATTATTCCTCCCTCTTGAGCCCATTATTCACAGGAGATTTGCATTAAATTGACGTTATATACATAAGATATTATCTTCGTTATTTTTCTGGATCGAAATTATTGCAATCAATCATTATAGTCACGTGCTACTAAAATTTAGTGTTAACGCCCACTATAACTTAATTGACCATGGATATGTTACCATCATTCCATTCTACTCAAAACATTTTTCTGTGTAATTAACTCAATCGCCTGTCCCAGGTGAATACAATTATTTTGTTAGTTAAATTAATATATGAGAAAAATTATATATATATATGAACTATCTGTAACATTTTTGTATATCAAATATATATATATATATATATATATATATATATATATATATATATATATATATATATATATATATATATATATATATATATATATATATATATATATATATATGAGATTATCCTCATTTCATACAGGAGTGACTCAAAAAATCATTGAATATTGTAATTTTAAAAATCATATCATTTTTTCAAATGAAACATCCTGTATTTTATTATTCATGTGACCGCATAAAATATTGACATTTTTGCAGAAGTAACCTTATCTTCATCTTCGACCATTTTCGAAATGAAAAAAATAAACTAAGTTAATGAAATCAGAGGTTGCGAAAGAAGAGTTTATTAGCACATATCATTATATCAGAAAAATGAAGATATTTTAAGTTAGCCGTGTATGAAATACGTAATAGATTAGTTTTTGGTGAGATGATCTACAAGGTGTTGAACTAACTCAATAAGTGTTCGAAATGTTGCTCGTTTCGTTGTAGACACAACTCAATCCTTCTGAGGAAAGACCGTTGAACTGTCGACAACTTTTGCGGATTAACTGACTGAAAGGCGTCGACTATTCTCTATCTCATATCCTACTGTGTTGTAGAAGGAATCTGCTAAACGATGCCCTTAATATAACCCCACAAGAAAAAATCTAGACTTGTAGGGTCCGGAGACCTAGCTGGCCATCTAACAGAACCACCACGTCCTATCCATTTGTTTGGAAATACATGATTCAAATGCTCCCTAACATGATGTGAGTAATGTGCCGGTGCTCCATCCTGTTGAAACCACAAATCTTGTCTTATATGCTCTGGTACATTGGCAAGTAACATAGGTAGATGATTTTACAGAAAATCTAAATACACTTCACTATTGAGATGCCCGTCGAAAAAGTGTGGCCCAATTAGATATTCATCTACTATAGCGGCCCATGCATCCAAGGACCAACGATTCTGGTGATCTATTTGTCTCATGAGGTGTGGATTTTCCATGGCATAATAATAAAAGTTGTGCCTGTTAACAAGCCCATTCTTGTGGAAAGTTGCCTCGTCCGAAAAAAGAACTCGGCTAAACATATTTGGCTTTTCCGCTCCTTTGTCACTTCCCAATTGCAAAAATTGATTCGATTTTCATAGTCTTGATTGTTCAGTTCCTGGTGCAGCTGTACATGATATGCATCAAATTTATTCACTTTCAAGATTCTCTGGACGGAAGTTTGACTTATATCTGTTAACTGAGAAATCTCTCTTTGGCTTTTATATGGGTCCTTTGTCACTGTCAACAAAACGGATAACCGGTTGTCTTCAGCTGTAACAGTTTTTGGTTTTTCATGTTTTTTTTTGTAAGAGATATTACCCGTTTCGATGAATCTAATTAGTTTTCAAAGCATCTTGCATCAGGATGCCTCTTATCAGGAAACCTTTGTGCATAAAATCTACTTGCCAACAAAGAATTTCTATTACACTCACACAGAATAAAAATCATATCAACCATTCTTTCTTTTGAGAACTTCATGGCAGTCAATTGAGAAAATTGGTTTCAAACCTCAATTAAAGAAAGTTTAATAACGAAATACTGATAAGTTCACTATGGAAAATACAGAATATGATATGTCCGGACACCTAACAGAAGGCACAAATGAAAAATAATATCAACACATACCTCGATTTATATTTCAATCATGTTGATTTTATCATTCGTTAAAAGAATTATCTTGTTTAGGCTTAATTTTTACTACTTGAATCATTACAGAAAAAAACATATGTGCGAATAATAATGCATGTTGATGAGTTTGATATTTTTGAAGAATTTTACAAATAATCGAATATTTCGAAAATGATCGAAGATAAAGATAAGGTTACTTCTGCAAAAATATAGCGCAATATTTTATGCGTTGACATGAATTATAAAATACAGGCTGTTCCATTTGAAAAATCAAGATATGGTATTTTAAAAATTACAATATTCAATAATTTTTTTGAGTCACTCCTCTATAAAATGAGGATAATCTATTTCAATTCATCAATAAAGCTATGTTTTGGCAATAAGAAAACGAAAGGAAAAAAGTATTCATCCTCTCTGGCTGAAGGAGCATGCGATGATGTGAGAGCCTATTGTCATGAATTTTCACGGAAAAGAAATATTGTAACGAAACTACTCACCAAAAAAACTTATTACTTAAAGACATTATAGTAGAGTTTAGGCCGCTCCTGAATCTTGAACAAAAAAGTGGTCTTCCAATCTGAAAAAACCACCCAAGATTTCTTTATAGAAAATTGGGACACCCTGTTTACTGCAAAATGAATGGCTGAAGTAGATTTCTACTTTCTAAATACAATACCGTTCGAACAAAAATGAAATCTTCAAGAGTGTACGAGCTACAGAGCACCGCGCCACTGCTGAATCACCCAGTATATATATTTTTTAATTTTAATGTTTTCGCGGACATAGTGTATAATCAGTTTCTTTCTCAGGTTTTTAGTCCGACGTCTCTGTGTTTGATTCTTAGAAGAACAGTTGCTTCATTGCAACGTTTCGGCATTGCCCTTCTGACATTATCAAGCGGTGTGAACTGACACACTACAAGCAAGCGATTACCAGATCATATTCAACCTTCAATATGCAAGCAAATCGAACATTTAGCCAACAAATCCTCCGAAGATCCACATAAAGCAAAATCTAGGAAACAGATATCAAAACTTCAGAATCTTCACAAGAATCAGATTCCATCCATAAAATCCAAACCGCCTGAAACAAAACAGAAATTAAAATAGTACAAAAATAATCGAAAATTGTTCTGAACGGCTCGGCAGTATCGGCCCTGTGCAAAGTATTCAATTATATTATAGCTCCAAGCAAGATACCGTTGGTTGAAATTATCTGTGGACTAGAACCAGCAGAAAGAGAGTAACAGAGTCAAAAGCCCAGATCATAAGAAAATAAATTTCTTCCATATTACAGGAAGAAAAACCTCTTCAGTAGAATAAGACCAAAAGTAAGTTCAACGCGATCAGAGAACTAAAGTCTAAGAAAAACATAGTAATACTTCCTGCAGGTAAAGGAAATGCAACAATTATAATGTACACAACCGGTTATGACACCAAAATGAAACTTATCCTAGAAGACCCTTTCTATTCGAAAACGAACTCCGACCCTACCACCTATCTAGAAAAAATTAGCAGAGCGAAAATAAAGGCTTCTACAATAGATCCAATTAAACAAAACCAGTTAGTTCCCAGAGAAAAATCTTCTAAAATTCCAAAATTATATGCGTGACCAAAAACCCATAAACCGAATGAGACCAATTGCAAGTTCATTGGGCCCTCTTCTACAGAAGCTGGCGGCATATATTGCAAAACAATTACAACCAACTGCAAAAACAACAAATTCATTCGTGAAAAATTCAGGAGATTGCATATCAAAAATTAAGAACATCAGAATCGTTAAAGAAAATATTTTAGCCAATCTAGATATTATTTCTCCATATCCAAATATTCCCATTGAAGAAGCCTTAGATATATCCATGGAAAATAACTTCTGTCAAGATCTTAGACTTGGCAGACCATTGTCTCTAAAACACATACTTCGTATACAATTGCCAGATATGCACATAAACAAATCAAAGGTGCACCTATGGGATCTCCACTATCACCCGTTATTGCCAACCTTTTCATGAGTAATTTTGGAACTAAAGCCTTATAGAAAGCACAGAAGGAACCAAAAGTATGGTTCCGATACGTAGATGATATCTTTATTATATGGCCCCTTGGTGAATTAGAACTGGAAAATTTTCTATCCTACCTGAACTCCATTCACTATAATAAAATTCACAATGGAACTAGAAGTTACCTTTCCAAATTGTGTTACTGATGAAAAAACAAGACAATACCCTTGACTACGCAGTATATCGCAAACGAACAAACTGAAATAGATACCTAAATGTAAAATCACACCACCATCCTGTACATTTAAATTCAGTCGTGAACACGTTAGTTACACGTTCATAACACCTATATACCAACAACAATAAAAATAAATAGTTGAAACACCTAACTCGAATATTGAAGAATCACGCCTACAGCCTTCACACGATTATGAAATCGATGACGAAGAGTCCCAAGCAATCAAGGGACCAAGAAAAAGTTGAATATAATAGTACAGCCTATCTCCCACATGTTAAAGGCAACGAATTACGAACATAGATAATTCACAACAGCGATTAATTAGAGAGGTAATGAAAATATAGAAAACAAACAATTTTAACAAACGAGATGACACACTCAATTTAGCAGTTTCCTGGAAGAAATGCAATAAAACGCGAAATAATTCCACCAATACGCCACAGACGAACAAATCCTCTTCATATTGCAACGACAACAGGCCACAAATGGGCGGAGCCACAACTCAAACATCATACAACTTCAGACCGCGTATAAATAAACAACTCAGTGTGATCGCATTCGTAAGCTTGTAGTGCTAGGTATCTGGTACTCACCTAATTGTAGTGTATCAGTTCACACCGCTTGATAATGGCAGAGGATGCACGTCGTTTCTGTGTTTAGTTCTTAGAAGAACCGGTTGCTTTAATACAACGTTTCGGCAGTGCATCTTCTGCCATTATCAAGCGGTGTGAACTGACAGACTACAATTAAGTGAGTACCAGATACCAAGCACTACAAGCTCACGAATGCGTTCGATATCACACTGAGTTGTCTAAGTTGTCTATTTATAACACACGCACATTTAGATTAATTCTAAGCCCTTTCGGAACCAAAGATGCCCAAATAATTAGGTTAAATTTAATGAGTAATGTTCGTGGATGTATTTTTTCGCAAAAATGAACTGTTCATTTTACACCTTTTTGGGTCTTATTTTTTTTGCATGTACACCCACATCTATCAACAACACATTTCATGACTTTTTGTCGTGGATGATATTTCGAAAGCTTGCACGACCATTCAATAGGTAAATATAATTTTCCAAAATTTTTAGGAAAAAACAAAACATATGGTCATATTTATTTATTTATTTACAGAAACGAAAAATCCGTTAGTTTGTATAGAAAAAATTAGATTATAAGCTTATTAGTTATAGGTGTTGAGAAGATTCAATTCTAGTTCATACTGATATATGAATTACTTTTCCAGGTATATCGGAAAAACCGTCTTGTTTTCCCTGTATTCAACGTTTCCTCCTTAACTACTCTCTCTGAATTAAGCTCAAGGTTGAACTAAAAAGGAATATTTTTTGAGCTGGAAATTAAAAAAAAAAGTTCTCGAAATTCATCTCCATCTCGACGTAGTCCTGGGGAAACAAATTTGGTTTCATTCTTTCTGATGGAGAAAAAGATTGTCACAAATTCATTGAATGTGTCAGAACTTTATTTTGAAAAAACACAATTCATTAATATTTCTTTAATTTTCCATTTTCGATAACGAATGTCGTAGAAAATCTTATATGAAGGAAGATGCTTTCCTACTTTTGTTTGGTGACGAAGCAAAATAAATTTTCTCTTTAATGTCGTACAAAAGTGCCAGCAAATTGTCTTTTATATCTTACCATTCATTACAATCATTTTCATCATACTATAACAAAAATGACATGAATTTTCCGTACTAACTTCTCAACAAATCATACCAGGGCTATGGATTTTATTATCAATCAGTTGGTATTTATCGGTTATTACAATGGTTTCCCAAAAGAGAAAAAAATTGTCTCTTGACGAGAAGATAGCTATTATAGACTATATTGAGAAGAATGAACTAAGTGTTTGCAAATTTGATGAAACGGTGGTATATGGACAGGTAAGGGCGGAATCAAGTACAGTTTCAGACAAATAAAAATTTCGAACATGAAACGGCACCTCACACCTAACAACAACAAGGTTATAGGAATATATATAAATATATTTAAATTTAAAGTTTCTAATGGCTAGTAGCAAAAGTTTTCTCACAGTCAAAAAATTTATTCCTTTCAAAGCCACGTCTACGTAATGAATCTGCGTAGGATATCCCTGAGTGGGAAGAGGAGTTGCAATTAATACTGCAGTTTCATAAGACTGGATTTTTTTCGCTCACTTTCTACAAAAATCCTTTCATTCTACAATGACTAGCATACTAGTGGAAGGGCCAAGAAAAAGTAAAAAGACTATTATTATGTAGAGTGGAACATAAAAGGTCCCAGATGTTTCAAGGCAGAAATCTTGAGAAATTTTCTTCAGAATATACTTTCTGAAAAAGATGATTGGATAACCGTGGAAATCATGAAGTCGTTGAGAACATTCGATAACAAAATGAAACAAATGAAGGACAAAGTGAATCTCATTATGGACAATGCTATATTTCACTGCACAACGCCGAAAGTAGTGAAAAAACTATTTCCCTAGAGCTACTTTTCCTGAATGAAAATGAAAATACGACAAACAGTGTGGTTTGCTATTTCGACAAGGAAGATGGCATCAATTTATAACTTCTTCTTCTGAATATCTGTAGAATTTATTCCGTTTTGAGAAAGTGGTATTTATAATTATGTTTTTTTCAGCATTCTGTCAAAATTCTTTCCCAAATTTTTCCTTAAATTAACCAAGTTCAACGAAGAAGTAATATATGGGCGATGTCAACCCAGATTATTGGGTCCATAATGATTCTAAAACATCTATAGATCATAATCGGCTTCACTTGGAAGACTGAACCTGGCCATCGGGGCTCTCTCGGTCAAACAGAGAGGGAATTTGAGGAAATATCGCAGGTTATGTATTTTTTTTATTATCTCCTTAGTCCTTTTTATGACCTTGCTTGCTATTTAAAGTATTTTCTTAGATTTGTTTAGACATATAAGAAGTTTGATTGTTAAAATATTTTTCTGCTGGTTTTCTTTTTCCATTGTTACAGATTCCTGTCCCAAACCCCTTTCCTTTCATCCTTGTCTTCGTCTGGAAATCATGGAGTGCAAGAGAGAATGAAGCGGCTAAGCAGGAAAATCTTTGGTACTCTTTATGTACACACGTCACTAACACAACATAAACAGACAAGCTATTACTAGTGCAATAGCAACAGGGAAACGAGTTTTTCCTTCAGGTTTTTTCACTCGTTTATTGAATCATATACGAGATAATATGGTTCCCTCGTTACATTTCCTGAGCTCACACTTGTGTTTTTTCTGGCACACACCAAAATTATAGATATAAGCATATAAGCATTTATTGTAAATACAATTATTCAAATTTTGTAAATCCTCTCCTTTCAAAAGTATATATATATATATATATATATATATATATATATATATATATATATATATATATATATATATATATATATATATATATATATATATATATATATATATATATATATTTAATAGACTTTAATGTTCTGGTTTCTGACCTGATGGGTATTTATTAGAACTGGAATATGGGTTCGAATATATCTCCTTGCTCATTCGAGATATGCTCAATAAAATTTAAATCCTGACTACGGGGAGGCCACTCAAAACACTTGATTGCTCTTTTATCCAGATATTCCGTTTCTGGCTGAATATAGCCTCGTATTATCTAATATCAATAATTATAATTATCATACATGGTGTAGCATGGTGTGAGAACCGCCGCAATCTCAGCTATCAAAGAGCCATCGATGAAGAGCAACTGTGTACGCTTTTCCGAAGTGATATCCCCAAAGTATAGCCAAGCCGTCACCAAAAGAAAACCTCTCATCAATACAAAATGAAGCGTATCTCTCTTCAGATCTACCGCAGACCCTTGAAAGCCCATCCGAATCATATAGGCAGAACGGGATTCATCAGAACATAACCCTACTCCAGTATTACTTATTCGACGTCAAGTGATTTCGGGAAAAAGCCAAGTGGTGGATCTCTGGCTATTCTTCTACAATTGAGTCTTGCTGCTTGAAGCCTCTTTCTGACAGTCCATTCAATTCGCTACGAAACTTCACATAATATTCTGTTCTGCGAATTCACAGACTGCAAAATTTTGACATCTCTTTGGATGGTGATTTTTCTTCGACCGATACCTGGCTTTCTGGTTATCAATCCGGTTTCCTGATACTATGGTTCACTTTCCGAACTGCACCAAACTCTTTCCAACAATTCTAGCTGTTTCACATTATCCTTGACCATCTCATTGACTCGGCAGAAAGGTTACCATCTACCATATTTAAACTACTAATACGAAACTAAAAATTGTGATAATTTTGCTTAACGAATTGAAAACACCAGATCTACAGATTGCGCGATTTGCGTTTGTCACGTTCAAATTCAATGATTTTGCAAAACAAGAAATGTTAGAGAAGCATTCGAACTTTACTTCTAATGTCTGATCTAGCAATATAAAAATATATTTTGAAATATCCCACGATGATGAAAAAACAGATATATTCTTCTGTGAGAAAATCAAACAATATAATTCCATCACAAACAATTTGATGGGGGGCACACTTTATAAATCAAGAACGTTTAATATATTTTACACATTCAATATGCCAACGGTAAAAAGGCATCGTTAAGCCGTGTAAACCACCGCATAATCCAATAGATTATGATTGTATGGCTCTTCTGGTCTCCCTCGGGCGAGTCTGTATATTCGGGAACGTGCTTCGGTTCCCATGGATTGACGGGGTGCATATTATATTTCACCATACACACACTTATTTATTGCTTGTCGGGGAGGCTATACGAGGGTGTAAGCTAATATCCGAGGAAAATATGTTACATATGAATATGAATTTTATTACGTCCACAAAGCGTGCCATAAACATTATACGCAGCTATATCAATCTCAATCGTAACTTATGAAACAAGCCAATCCGAATCGTGACGGGTTAATCTTTTACTTTACCAGATCGGCCTACATGGCCGGGCTTATCTTGCAAAAAATTCAATTACATGATTAGAAATGTGATATAAGGCTGATTTAGATTTAGATTGGAAGTGCCATTCGAATGTCGAAGAATATTTTATTCAACGACATTTATTCTAATGGTCGAAATACTACAAGGATGAATTAATAGAAACACAAAACTGCTACGAGGCTAAAAAGTTTGCAGAAAAGCTTGGTAAAAAGTAAACGCATCTTAATATACACTACGCAAAAAAATTAACCCAAATTTCTTTATTGGTAGGCAACTAATTACACTGATAGACAAAATTGACCTTAATGAAATGGAATTGGATGGGTCATTTTGTATCTACAACTAGTCTGTAACTAATCTGCATTTTAAAAATTTTCAATCACCCCCAGTTTTTTTGCAACAGCAATTAATCTTTTTTTAAGTAAAAACGGTGAAAAAATTATTCAAATGAAAAAAAATAGCTTATATTTACTTTTATTCAGAATTTTCGAGAATATTTAGCGTCAGGTACATTCCATTTAAGTGTCCAGCACTAGTCAGCTAACATGTTCGGACTCCACTTGCCTTGGTACCTTTTTCCATGTTAGATATGTCCTGATGGAATCGCTCACCGTGTTCGTCGCTAACAGCTCCCAAATTTTGTGGAAAAAATCCAAATGACAGTCATTCTTTCTGGTAAAGGATTCACTGATTCAATATTAATGCATAGACGGCGCTAAAACAAACAAACATGTTGACGAATTAATTTCTAAAAATTCCTTGAGCATAATTCTAGATCAGCGCTTCTTAACCTTTTGCAGTTCACGGACCCTTGGGCAAACATACACATTTTCAAGGACCGCCTTGATATTAAAAAAAAACATTGCTACATTTATTTTAGTACCTACTATATATTAAAAAAATACTTTGTTATAAAAAAATGTTAGAGTGAAGGTTGATGCTGCTTTTTCGCAACTAAGTTAGTGATATTTAGGTTGATGTTTCTAGCAAGTTGTAATCTCAAATCGGATCCCATATGCAATCTACTTCTGTATTGGTTTTTAGTATATTAAAGAGCAGAGAATGCCTTCTCACAGAGGTATGTGATTGAGAAAAGAAGCAAATGTTTCAGTGCTTCTTTTGATATTTCCTAATAATCTTTGTTACATTCAATCAACATTTGATGAAGAGGATTCCTTGAGATTTCGTTTCAAAGCTGAATCACAGGATATTTCTATTGATTGATTTTCTTGTACCGTTGTCAAGCCAATGATATAGTCTGTTCACGTTAAGTTCAAAGTGACGTTATCAACCAGTTTTCTCGAATGTTGCCAATGTTTCCGAAATTCCTATTCAGTGCGACTGTAAAGTATGGAATAAAATTCATAATTCCTTTATTTTTGATTTTCGTGCAAAACGCTTAGACAGGTCGATTTTTATATTCAACTCGGAATTATTTGGAAGGAAAAATTTTTTTTCTGTTGTAATTCGCAAGATATGACGTCATCGACCATTTTTAAACAACTACAACCCATAGTTTTTCATCATTATTCTATAGAGATTATTTGAGTGAGATGAGTGCGATGCGTATTTTCTGAAGTACAGGCTGTTTCTTTCAAGAGGTAGTGGTATGAATTTTTCTTAGAATAAATTCGATAGTCTCTTCGACTTTTTTCTTGAGAAAACTTTGTCTGATGTCAATTTGAGGCATATAAAATTAATTCACGACCTTCTTTTCCCGAAAAAAAAAATTTTTCATATCAATACCTCTTGAATGGAGCATCCTTTATATCGAAAACTACGCATCTCAGACCCCTACTGTGGGGTATCAAAACATTCAGAAAAATAATTCCTGTACCTTTCAAAGAATGTAAGAGAAAAAATTTCGGCCAAAAAATTTCGAGTTGAAAATAAAAATCGACCTATTGTGGGGGCTTTGTTTAAAATAGTTGTATGATGACTTGTATTATAGAGTACAATTGTTGAAGGCTTTTCCAAATTCAACAATAGCATGTGTACAAACCACTGCTTGCCTATAGTACCATCCTTGAAAATCCATGTTTCTCGTTAAGATAGACAAATTCACCTAATCCTTTATTTTTTATACGAATATATGATTGCAGAAAATGGATACGCTTCAATGCAATATGAGGTAGTTCCATAAAACCTCTTCCTGGATCATCTTTGGAATACTTAAATCCAATGTTTTGTACAATTTTCCACAGAGGTCTTACACCCATTGAAAATATCTCTTTCGTGAAGCTTCTCTTTTAATACAGACAACAGGAATATGTTCCTCCAGAACTTGACTTAGGCAAAGGTTTCAATGATTACTTACTGTTCTGTAACTTATCATAGATAGTATTTCTTATTGCAGTTTGATTAAAATCGTCAATATGTACTACATGTTTCACACGATTCCTTTTTTTCCTGGACTTCTCAGTGGATCACCACTCTTTGTTTCTGCCATAATATTGTTAATGGATGAAATGCTTACTTGTAAAGCACTCGCTACCCTATGTAAGCAAAAAAGTCATAGTGTGTAGACAATTTGGAAACCAACAGATGAACAAGTTAAGTTGTATCATAATATTTCTTTTTTATGGGTGGAAGGCCTCTTCTGTTATTAATTTAAGTGGAACTTACATATCTTACAGCTATAAGGGAGAGAAGAGGCCCCCCATTATCTCGTTATTGTTGGAAATAGTTGCATAATGACGCAATCATGTTTTGGGCTTGGCTCGAGAAAGCTCTTGGCATTTTCACTATTTATATAGAATAAATATTCGAAACACTGAGTTCTGAAAAGAACTGATTTTAAAATAATGATTCAAATATTATCAAAACTTCGAGGAAAACACTTCAATCCAATCACAATCAGCACAAGAAAGCGAACTAAAATAAACAATAAAAATACGTCAACGCCGCATTTCAATGCCAACTGCCATAACCAAATATCACCATATATCACTAGTAGTTTCTTTCCGCGAGACTAGTTATTTTGTTCTTGTCCATTGCGTCTCTTTAAAATTAACGTGAACAGACTATATCAGTAACGTCTGTATTGAAAGGGTCTATATTCAAGTTTTATTTTCGTCGGGTACTGGAAAAAAAATCCGAAACGAAGATCTCAACGCGCGGAGTTGTTTAATGATTTCGTCTTGTACTTGTTGGCAACGTTGCTTCACCAGAGGATTCCAAAAACGCTGCCAGTGTAGGAGACTGATAAGTGTTTTCTTTAATTGTACGATTAGTCCAAAGGTCAAGCTTCTTTTAGCATCGTTTCTTTTTTATCTTCAACTTGGAAGATGTTGTTATCTCTCCTCTGTTGTTCAGCTCGTTGAAGGTACTAAAGATATAAGCCAAATATGCTGCCACTTGTTTCTGCTGAGTAAAAAAAAAGGAAGGATTGCTATTTTTTCACATGAGGTTTCCACCTTCGTCCCAATGTTCATAAAATCGAGATAAATCAAAATAACCGACAACAATGGTGGCATGATATGGAGGTAAATAGTTGAATTTGATAGTCAGAACATAGCATTCAGAAATCACCAGGTGCTGAGCTATCCAGAAAAAGACAAGATTTTCATCTGAGAAGATATCATAGGCATCATCAAAAGTTCATCTGACTGGTGGAGACAGCCAGATGGAACATCTGAACTCACAGCACAAAGGGCTAATGGTCGACCTCATTGAGTCCTGAGAGACCGGTGAAGCAAAAGACAACTGTTCGTTTTCCGAAATGCTTCTTGGTATCTCATCATAATTCGATAATACAAATAATAGTTTTCTGAAATAGTAGATAAAAACACTAAATAAAGTATTGACCAATTCGATTACTATGAAAATTTCATCAGGATTGGTCAGAATCGGGATGCCCTCATGAAAAATAAAAAAAATTTAATTGAATTCCACGGAAACCATATAAAAGTGATGATCGTCAAGTTAAAGATTCCTGAAAATATCTCGGTTTTTCTTGTCAGAAGAGCGGAATGATTCAGTAATTCAAATATGAATATTTCAAAGACGAAATGTAATTTACTTCAATAATTCTCTGAACATCGTAAAAATGTCGTCAGATATTTAAATGTCGTTGAATTATAGCGAAAGAAATTAAAGTTGGCGAAACGTTAGCGACAATTTCATATTCTAACCGGCGTTCTTTATTGCCTTATTCCTTGTTATTACGTCTTTAATATCAAATCTGAATTATGCAGACGACGTCGTCTCCGCCTCTCCACCGACGCCTTCATACTCGCTTACTCTGTCACTTTGAGGGTTATGACTACAATTCCAGAGAGCAGGAGAGGACTTGATATCTTGGAAATAACAGAATATCAACTTTCAATGAATTTATATTCCTATTTTTGCAGACAATGTGGATATAGCAATTCTAACAAAAACCCAGAGACAGGTCAATTTTTTGGCCTCAATTTCGTCGAACTCAGAATTCGTGCGAACTGTTGATTCGAAACAGCTTAGTTGATTCAGAACAATTTGGTTTGTTTTGTAATGTTACACTATAATTATTAGGCAGTTGTGTAACCGACAACGATGGACGTGTGATAAGTAGGGCTAGAATGTGGAAACAAGCTAGCAAGCGAGTAGTACTTTTGTCATATGTTTTGTCGATTAAAGACAAACAACAAGCAGTGAAACGATTCCTCGCCAGCCAGCAGTAAACTAGTTAAAACATCTCTTTATTTACATGGAGTGTATAACTATTAGAATTTCCATGAGCAAGAAAATAGTAAATAATTTCCTCACCGTCTGCGGGCCAACTGCCTAAGGACGAATTAAACGATTCTTCTATCGCACATTAAGTCGATAATTTGTAGACAATTGACGTGCCCCACGATTTTAGTCTAAAAATAATAGGAGATTGGGTAACCTCTTGCCTGTTTCTCGGAACTCTGAACAGCAATAAACTTTGTTAATTTTCTTTCTCTTTCAACAAAGAAAAAGTAGGAAAAGGACCATCAAAAATTGAAATTCTATAAATAGCAAACATAAGAAGGTTTGTATGCTTATAATGTTTGTAACCCAATCATGCAAAAACGGCTGATCGGATTTGGATACATACATACATAGTTCATTACCTATACTACTTTTTTTTACGTAAGGTCGAATTTTCTTCAAATTTTCTCCCACTGAGTGCAAAATTGCGGTTTAAAGATTGCATAGAAATTCTACGAGTTCCAAAGTAGGATAAAGAAAAATTTATATTCAAAATCCTACTTATTAATGAATGCATGTGATTTATTTTGTAATATCTTTCTCTAAGTGCAAAATTGCGGTTTAAAGATTGCATAGAAATTCTACGAGTTCCAAAGTAGGATGAAGAAAAATTTATATTCAAAATCCTACTTATTAACATGAATGCATGTAATATCTTTTTTGGGAAAAAAGTACAGACCACAGTGCGACGTAGGTTACTATCCTATCAGAATGGAAATAACAGTTTTGAAGTTTCAGACATAAAATAATGAGGATTTTCAATACAGAATAAAAAAAAAAGATGAGCTGGAGCATGTTTATTATCTGTAGTATAATATAAATAAAATGAAACAGTTTTGGCTGATTTTCACAATGTCTATTTTTTAATACAGGCGGCTAGTTTCAACAGCTAAGTGATTTTCAAGTGTCTAGAGCTAGAAGTCGTGAGGAAGAATGTGCTAACTATACCTATTTCAAATGTTGAGTAGTGGGGAATGATTCAATTCTACTTGAGTATTGATAGTGGTAAATTTTGGGTTTTCACAAAGTTCGATAATGCCCTAACTTTTCAAAAGATTCATTATCATCCCTTATTGAATTTGTGCAGAATTTTCGAGTTATCTAACGTAATTATGTGTTTTTCAGATTCAACATTATTAGCATCTGCGGATTTGTTATATAGGGCAGATGTTCTTTGAATCTAGATTGAAATTTTCATCCCGTTTGTGCTATTAAACATTCACTGCATTCAATTCTGTATATTCCAGACTGTCCGAATTTATTATTGTTAGAGTTAATAGACCAATGGAAGTAGTAAGTATGTCTTACTTATATACTGTTTTTTTATAGTGGAAAGTAGTATTTTTTGTTTTTTGCGTTTAATAATTTTGTTTATGTGAAACATTGGAATGTTATAATATTATGAAATTTTCTCAATGATAGTGATTTTCGTATTGAAGTCTGTTATGGATAGGGTATGGAAACAGCTCTATGAATCATTGAATTACAAGCGTGTAGTATTTGTGGAATGTGTTTAAAATAAATCATTGAGATTGTTGAATCTGTGAATGATTCTTTTCTACATATGTTGTAGGTAAGATTAATATTGAGTTTAGTGAAAGAAATTTTTTGAACTGGTTCGTTTAATTTCAGCAGTGAAGGTTATTTTATTATGCATTTTACTAAGAAAATGTGAAACTGGTGTATTTGTCTTTTTAGAATATCATCAATCTGTTCCAAAAATGCTATGTTTTGTGGTATTCATTATACATCTTTCAAGATTTTTCATAAAATCTCTGCTTCTAAGGGGCTGAGTGGGGATCCTGTGTAAAGACCTGAGTTTTGTTTGAAAATTTCTGATTCAAATTGGAAATGATTTTGTGACAAACACACCTCTAAAAGTTTAAAAAATTCAACTATAATGTGTGGTGAAGTGTTCAGATAAAATGTTTCATTTGATTTATAATTATATGAATTTCCATAACATAAATTCATGAACAATATTATTCATCATTTCTGATATAATAATCCAAACAATCCTGAATGCGGAATATTCATTTCAAAATAGTAAATAACATAATATTTCCTATGGAAATATCAGCTAGGTTAGGTATACGTCGCCGACTGTCTGAATAATCCTCATCAATTGTTGCATTCACTTCCACACAATGATAGAAGCTATTTTTTAATTCTCAACATTCGCAAAATGTATCAAATGTTTGCGTTGTTCTCAAAAACGGTGCACGGACGGCTAAAAATGGAGTGAAGACTGGAATCTGCCTCCAGCTTCAGAGATCCATATTTCTTCATGCCAGCTTTGGTAGGTAGAAATATTAGAATACAAGGGACTTTCAATATTCTGAGTGATAAACTCTACAGAAGACTGAGGATAAAATACCCTCCAAAAGTCAGGATATACACATTGAATGCCTTGAACGAGTGCGAGTTCACATCAAAAGCAGTGTTCGGCTGCCGCTACTACAGTATCTAACCTCAACGACATGGACTGCATAATAAATTAGAACTGGTCCGGGTTCTGGGTCTTCAGGTGTACATTAGCAACGAAATGGCGGGTGAGCTTGCAAAAATGGGATTGAGATATTCTCTGCAGGTCCTGGATAACAGTGGGGTATATAAAGTGGACCATTACGGAGCCATATTATATTCATACATATCAATTAAAAATACTGGAAAGATATGAGAATAAATATAATTGGCTCTATACTGCTGTTCTAATTGATTGGGCATATCACCTGAAGAAAATCGGAATAACCGATGATCACATATACCAATCCTGGGAGGAGAAGGAAGAAACTGCTGTCTAGAAAGTAATCAGATACTTTAGGATTCTATCTAATAGAAACAATGGAATATATTAAAATGTTTGGACAAAGAGTGTGACCCGTACAATAGATCACTCGTGTCACAGTGCAATGTTTTTGTGTCAGCCTTACCCAATGTCGTATTCTTTGTCAGAGTTTCAGAAGATTCTTGTCTTTAGCACTTTGTTTTTTCTTGACCAAATTTAATAAAAGTAGGCTTCGGTCATGAATATTCTTTGTGGATTGGATCGTTTGAGCCGACTACGTCAAAGTGAAGTTGGACATAACCTTCTACGACTGAAAGAAAAGCTGATATGTATTAATTGAAATTAATTTTTTTCCCAGTTATCTTGATTACATGGAGCTGAAATCAAGATTGATGAAGTCGTAGATATTTTTGTTGAATATGTTTTCAAGTGTTCCGTAGCATAAAATTTAATTGCCATGAAAATGGAGATTTTTATAATATTTTAATGATTTCCGTACGAATATATGCAGAAATATATGACGGAAACATGGCTTTGATGAAAAAATATATTCAGATTCATTGAACACATAAAATTCAATATTCAATGTTATAGCCAGTAGAGATGGCGGGTCATAAAAATTTATAGGCGGGATAGTCATTTCAGGTTCTCAATATTTTGAAACAACCTAATAACAATTTAGATTGATCGATCAGCTTTTCTTGTCATTTTTCCTTTCGAGACTAGAGAAGAAATATTCAACAATTAACCAAAAACTAATTGTTCAATTCAGGAAACTCGCTTTCAAATTCTAGGAAAAGTGAAACAAAAGATGATATTCGAAGTTCATGGGAGAGATGGTTCAATACTTGTCCTTGAAAGAGATGACGATAGGTAAACCGTCAAGGATATTTATAAATTTGAGTACTTTTGAATTTTCTTCTTGGATAAATAATTTCAGAAACTTAAGTTCATTATCGAATAGAGCAGTAGTCTCATTTGATTATGGCATCATAAAGCGATCGCTGATTTGCCAAAAATTGCCAAGGTACTTTTATGGACAGTATGCGCGAAGTTATAACTCCACTTAGTCAAGACCTTGGTCCGGCTCTACGCGCATCAGTTGTTGAGCCATTTTTCTGATTTTTCTGATCACCGACACGGAACGTGCTCATATTGCGCCTCGTAATAATGTTACTGGACTGCAGTTATTTGTTTCATAGGTTATGTTAAATTGTGAGGAATTAAATTAATTCAAAAAAACTTGGGTATCCACTACTAGTCTTACGAAACATTGACTTAATAAGGCTTTTAGTTCTGCGATCTCTTCAACTATATACCCACATCATGGAGTCGCTATAGGGTTAAGTTAAATGGAAAGTAAAACATTTGGCCCATTTTTCATCAATCAACAAGCTTTCTGGATAAAACGTGAGGGTTCAATAGCTTGTGCCCCATTTCGCCGGTGCCTACAATCTCGGATTTTTTCTTCGGTCCTGCATTGGAGGAAAAAGTTTTCAAAACTGAATTTATATATCTGCAAAATCTCAATAAAAATCGAAAGGATGTATTTTAAACATTACTAGAGATAATTTCGAGAGTCCATTGATTGTTACCTAGAAGATTGCAGCTGAGTATTGAAAGAGAACGATAATAAATTTGGAGCATTTGAATTAACAGAAATATGAAACTCTTTTTATATACTAAGGGGATTGATTCAGTAGTGGTTGGGTGGCCCAAGGTGAACCACTGCTAAAAGTCGGTTAGACAGTTTGAACAGTCTGCATGCCATTGAATTACGGAGATAATACTCTTAATACATTACTGGACTTGCCAGCTTCTAATAAATTTTTTGCAGAGTAGGTTAGAATATACAGATATCTAATAAACAGGATACTGGAAATTTTTTAAAGAAGTCACTACAACATCAGCTCTGTTGTAATGGAGAATCGCATGATTAAGGTATCTAACTACATGGTAGTAGAGTTCAACTTCGAGTGTCTTTTCCAGACAGTAATTTCTTCCAGGGAACGAGAGAGAGAGGAAACTTTACTGTTTCATCCCGGAGAAAATTCATTGTACACAAGTGGCTTCAACACGAAGAAAGATATGGTTTTGGCCTTCACAGGTCAAATAAATTTATAGGATTAAAATCTAGGTAGAAGCCGCACTAACTAAAGAATGCAGTATTTTATTTAGTGCCTTCAGAAATATAAAGATCTAGAATTACCTGAAAAAGCTATTTATGTCTTCATTTACAAGCAGCTGATAAATCTTTCGAATCATAACGGGAAATTTTCAGTTGTACAGATTGTCAGCATAATCAGCAAAGGCTAGTTTGGGTTTATAGTATATTAAACTGTTGCATGGGTACAGGGTCACTCGAAATATTCAAGTTAAGAAAAACCGGATGAGTTCGCCAAAATTGGATAGCAAGAATCAGAGTTTACCTGTGGTATTTTCTATGAAAGCGAAAGATAGGTGGGCAAATGAAAAAAATGTACTTGAAGCTTGGCAATCAATGCCACGCAACAAAAGCCTGAAAAACCTTTACGAATTTTTATTCACGGAACAATATTCCTTCCTTGAGAGAGCAGGTTTTCTGATCCACCGTCAACCGAGGCCACACAGAAGGGGTACAGCGCGGTCAGATGTCATGAATAGGAGCAATAGACTGCAGTTTCGGTCTCATTTGACTTTGTCAATATTGCATACCCATGCACAACATCAGGCTACACTGCCACCTACTCATATCAATTCGTTGAAAAGTGAGAAAACATGTAAATATTATTGTGCCCTCCAACGAACCGAGACAGAGACCACTTCACCATTGCCATCGGAAAACCGTGATAACCATGTGTAGATAAACAGAAAACTTCAAGCAGTCACAGTAGTTCGACTATTCAATGTGTCTACATATTGCGATACTATCGCCAATAGTAATTTTTAGAGATTGCCTAAAAAACCTTCTAAGAAGCTTAATTCATATCTGATCACGCTGAGTATAAAAGAAATGAGAAAAATTCATCTTCATTGGGATAACCGATTGCCAATACCAAATCCAAAGGCACCATCTATCAGTGGCAGTGGGTACTGCCGCATGGAATATCTAAACATACAAATGGTTGTATACTCAACTTTTGCGTGGGTTTCGGGTCACTCGGACTTTGTAGGTAATGTTGTCTAATCTATTGTTACTTATTTTCTGCTGTTCTCCTCACGTATACTCGTTTAATACATTGAAAGATTGCATGATGTAATTCTAGCATTTCGGCGTATATTTTGTATCTTAGTTTAATGTATTATCCATATTAGTAATTCATATAAGGGTCTTGAGATAGCCGCACTAGCCAAAACATTCATGTCCCACCTATGGGTACCATTAAGTCCTCCGATCTTCTACAGCTCTAGACTAGGCTTAAGCGTGTGGTCAATCTGCAGTCTTTATCGTTGTGAACTTCCACTTAACCCAACATATGGCATGCTTGTGTCCTGTACTGACCTATGCTGATTGTAACACTTCACTTTCCTTCTTCCTGGATGTATGACTAATTCCATTTTCTCTACTACTTTTTGAATGCCCATTTCGTGAAATTTTTCAATAATTTACTGAATGTGAAATTGAGTCCTCTTCCTATCATCTGATTCTGTAATTCTACGATAACTGCAATTTTATCCGTATAAGTAATGATTGCCTGTAAAACCTCCGAAACTAACTAGTTCATCATAAAAAATATTTTACAGGAGCTAGCACTGTGGTACTCCTCTTGTGGCCTCTTTGCTTTTCTCAGGATTTGTTGTTATAAATCTGTGCCTTTCATATGATTGTATCAAGTTGATGATGTATCCATCAATTTCTTTCTGTTCTGTAGCTAAGATAATCATCATTTTTATTGGTTTAAAAAAGAAGGTTTTTTCGTTTGTTGATTCTATTTTCGTAAAATGTCGAATATCATCATCCATCAGCTTACTTCTGTTTCCATTTCGTCATTGTTATATGTAATTTATTATAACACATTCTGGTCTAAAATGAAAAAGTTTCAATTTCCATTAAGAAAAATGAACATTCTGTATATTCAAGCTCAAAATGCGATGAAAACTATTTCAAAAGGTACGTTTTCTCAGTTTTCGCAAAAAATCATAAAAAAAGCTTTTCGTGTAAATCATTTTTTTATTCCAAAACGGATGCAATTTCAAAAATGTTTCAGAAAACCAAAATAGTTAAGGGAAAGTCTTTTCAATAAATGGAAAGGTAGATTGACCCTGAAAAAAATGTTACTTTATATATTCACGCTACTACTGGACACATCTAATGAATTGATGAGTAAAAAATTTCCTATTCTACAGATTGGTGCAAAATTCCTCAAAAACAAGAATTACCAACAGAAACGTGAAAAAAGCTGAATTCAATACCTTGTATCTCAAAAGCAAAAGACCTTTGCACATATGTTCAATGGCATTATTTTCTTTTTTTTTGATGATGATTCCCCAGTAGAAATTAATGACAGCATGCTTGTAACACCCTGTATATCCATATTCCCTTTTTCATTTGCATTTTTAGATAACCAAGTTGATAGTTGATTCCCACCTTGTATTAAGTGAATCTAAAATGTATGATTCCTAATTAATATAAACTTATTAGATTAGAGCTTCCCTGTACAACGAAATGGTACCCTTCATCTGATCCTGTCAAGATATTTTGTTCCTGTCATTGGGATAATGATGTGTGTCAGTTTGCAAAGTGGCCGATTGTTAATTTTGCAAATCTAAGTTTACACATGGGCGATTTCATATTAGGATATCTGAACGTGAATTAAGGGTATTATACCCTAGCGACATACGCGGGAGACTAAATGAAAAGGCGGTCTTATGCGATACGGGCGTCAAAAGGGAGACGATAAGGCCAATAATTGAACGTTGCCAACCCTCACTTAGGGGTCGATCACGTTCAGATCAATTCTGTTTGTTGTAGCCCCAACAATTGCCGCTTTATAATGTCCGCTTTATACTCCTGACGGATAGCGAAGATAAGAATTATTTTCCTTTGTTGGCAACTAACGAGATAGATTCATAGATTTGTTGACTGAAAACATTATCTACTTGTCCGTTATTCACTAATTTATTATCGATTCAGAACCTTTCAACGTTCGAAAAAAACTAGAATAAACCGAGAGCATCATTAGATTTAATTTTGAGGAATACATAATACGAAACTTGATTAAGAAATATTCCAAACCTTTTAACATATTCGTTCGTCATTATTTTTCTGAATTATAATTCATAGGTTATGTCAAGATATCTTCTAAATAAATCTCATTCAAATACGTAAATTTCTAATTTCCGAGCCGTGAAATCTGTAGATATTGTCATATGTTGGTTTTCCTGTGTGTGAAAACACTCCTATTCAAAATGTGAAGCGGCTGTATTAAAGGCAATTACCTACAAAGCAAGCAAGACAAGTTATAGTTTTTGATTTTCTGCGATCCTCAATATTTGCTTTAGAGCTAAAAGCCTTTTCAAGGATGGATATATCAACTGCAGAATATCTGTAACTTTTGTGAAGTATTGATTGAAAATGACATCTTCTGGTGAGGTAAATAATTTTGTTCTACTATGTCAATGTACCGCCATATTCATGGATATATGATTATATCCATGAATTATATATATAATTCATTTGACCTATGATTGCCAAAATAATCCCTCTGTTCAGAAAAGGGACGATGGAAACTGTAATAACTATAGACCTTCTGCCATATTACCAACTATGTCAAAAATTCTCGCCACCAAAAATCGAGTGGTATCATTTTTAGGGAAAATCATTTCTTCAGTGAAACGCAACACAGGTATAGAACAAACAGAAACACCATTTCCGCCTTACAAAGTGCATTGACGGCAATTATTGACGCTTAGGATAAAGGCAAGCAAGTATCCAAGCTCAATTTCCATCTTTAAAATGCCTTCGATCGTTTATAAGATGAAATAGTTCATCAGAAATTCTATTCCTGCTGTTCTCGAGATGCTATGCAATCGTTGCTGAAGTCCAATCTCAATGACAGATCGCAGATGGTTGAGTTTAACGGAGAAATATCTGAGGACATTAGGTTGAGCTATGAAGTTCCTGCGGACTCTATTTAAACCTGTTGTTTCTTATGTAACGGCACCTTCTTTCAAACTTTCAAAATTCCTCAACGACTTGCTAATAAAAGATTGCAATTTTAAATCTAAATTTTTGGTCAAAAGTCATACGAACTAATTGCCAATATCAAAGATACCATTATACCACCTAATTCCAAACTCATTTCTTTCGATGTTAAGAATCTATTTTCCAACATTCCTCCGAAAGATACGTATTACTTAGTTGAAGAATTATTAGAGAAGAATCATGTCAATACTATCATTAAATAAGATATTCTTTCATTATTACAAATTTGTTTAGATCAGAATTATTTCCATTTCAATAACAAATATTATACTATTGAAGACGGCTTGATTATGGGCAATCCGTTAAGTCCTTTATTAGCAGAAATATTCATGAATAACTTAGAGAATTTAATTCATAATCATCCACTCAGTAAATATTGTTTATACTGGTATCGCTATGTAGACGATATCATTATTTGCTTCACAGGAACAGATAGACAGTTAAAAATTTTCGAAAATCATATAAATCCATTACATCCAAAAATTGAATTCACAACCGAAATAGAAAGCAATAATTCGATAAATTTCTTAGACGTAACAATATCGAATGAAATTGAAAACATGTTTTCGCAATTTACCATAAGCCGGCATATACAGATATTATAATACATAACTCGTCGTGTCATCCATATCAACATAAAATGTCAGCATTCAATAGTTTTATTCATAGATTGATTAACATCCCGTTATCACCAGAAAAGAATTGAATTTGATTAAACAAATAGCCAAAAATAATAGTTACAATCCTAAACTAATAAATAGTATTTTAAATAAAAATAAAGTAGAATCGCATGGAATGAAGTTCACCCTGTCGATAAATTGAAACAAAATTTAACACCTTAACCTACGTTGGCATTACAAGTGAGAAACTGAAATCATTCTTAAGTAGCAATAATTTCAACATAGCTTTCCAAACTAATAATAATTTAGGCAAATATATAAAAATAATAAAACCAAACCAGGTAAAAACAATAAATCAGGTGTTTATAGATTGAATTGCAATGACTGTGATAATTTCTACATTGGTAGAACACATAGAAATTTTAGTATTAGAATATCGGAACATAAACGCAGTTTTTCAAATAAAAAATCAGATTCAAATTACGCGAATCATCTCTTAGAAAATAATCACTCTTTCGACCCACAGTTTGAAATTTTGCATACAGATAATAAATATTGGAAGGTAGATCTTTGGGAAACTTTAGAAATGAATAAATACAAACACTCAGGTAAACTCATCAATGAACAAGTCGATTTAAGACCTTCACCTCTATTGAATCTCTTCGGGGAGCAATTTATTCCTTAATTTTATTGGATATACCTGTCATAAATAATCACTTAAGAAGAAGCAACCCAATAAGCTTTTAATTAGTCAAGAACATTTATATTTATATTTTCTGTACATTCATTCGTCTGAAGAAACTACGGTGTCGTGAAACGCGTTACGAATCGCAATTATTGAGTAAAATTCCTTAAAACACATTACTTGTTTTTTATTATTGATAATGGAATTTTATCAAGTAAAAGCCTCCCAAATTCAAATGTTAAACAAGGGATTGTGCAGGCCCATATTTGAAATAGAGAAAATATTCTCTCTTCCTTGTGTTTTTTGAGTATTCAGACGAAGATAAAATCAATTTGTACCACAAATGAAAAAATCGATTGGTCAAAAATATTGCACACACCTTGAATCGTTTATTTTTAATCAACTTCCGCTTGAAATATAAGAAGATAGGTCATTAAGATACTATATCAAACAGTCAAGGGCATGGCTAAGCCATGCATGGATGAGAGTAGGAATAACTTCAATCCATAAAAGAACAAATTCAAATTAGATTTCTCAATAATTTCGAGTTATCATTGTACCTAGATATCTCTTTCTCTTTTTGCCATTGAAGGTTTTATCTGTCACTCCCCTGGTTTTCCGTTACTTATTTTGTTTTATATGTTTCATTTATTTAATTGTCCATTTAATAAGAATACATTTACATTTATATGTTGTGTATCTGTTCTTTTATAAAAGTTAGTTCGTAACAAAGTCATTTGAGTTATAGTTGCTAGGTTAGGTTAGGTTGAAATTCTGCCCCACAGACAAGTGATGTGAACTTTTGTGGGAGTGAGCAATGTTTGTTAAAAAAAATTGATTTTATTTTTATTATTATTGTTCGTGATGCCGAATAAACATTATTATTACTATTATTATTATCGTGAACTTGTGCAGCTGTTAGCTGGATATAATTTACCTTTCCCAGATTCAGCAATCAAAGGAATAGGATTACAATATTCTAGACATGAGTTCTCTTACTATCCTACATGTATTGAGAATTACAGATTTTGCATTTCTATATAAGTATTCTTATGCAGTTCTCATTTCTAAAGGCTATCATGTAAACTTTTGAGTATTAACCTAGTAGGAGAAATGATAAGAGGAATGATATCTATTGTATCGAGGTGCCACATCTGCTTGATCTCAATAGCAAGGTCTGTGTATTTGGACTTTTCCTCCTGGAACTTGTTCAGCACGTTGTTATTATTCGGAATGACGGCATCCACCAGCATTGCTGTTCTGACTCTCTTATCATACACGACTATGTCCGGCCTATTATTCGTCACCATTCTGTCAGTGATAAGAGGCCTATCGTTGTATAATCTTTGTCATTTTCCAATACGGGTCCTTTTGATACTTGTTATATGGCTGGAAGGCATTCAAAAGTCCGTACATGTGAACGAGTTTCTAATGGATAATGTTGCACACTTGATTATGCCTATGAAGATAGTCTGTATTGGCCAGTTGTTCGGAGCCGGACGTAATATGCTGTATAGTCTCCTATATTATATGGCATTTTCTGCACTAATCTGTTTGTAATGTTCCGTCCTTAATTATAAATTTTTTATAATTGTTTGTAGCGATGACTTGGTCTTGGATGGCCATGAATCCTTCTGTTTCTGATAATAGTTCTCCTTTCATAAACCATTAGTTGGGAGCTTCTCTGCCGATGTGTAGTTGATTAATCTCATGGTGTTGTCGTCCATGCAATTCCTTTCTTGACCATTGCTCTTGTTTTTCAGTATCTGATAGGAACGGTAGGTTCAGCAGGTCATCTCTGGTAGCAAGATTTAGAGGTGTGCATCACTCATCAGCCAAAGATACCACTCTGTGGAGGTCAGGAGTACAAGCTTTTGCAGAGAAGAATTCACAGGAAAATTACAAACTGAAAGATATATGAATATATCCAGAAATAAGTATCAAATCTGTAGAGAAAAATTATATAATATAATATAATAATATAAACATTCATTCAGAAAAGTAGCGGGTATTGGTCAATGAAACACAACATATTTATTATTCATCCAAATTTATTGTATCGCCTTCAAAATAGGCTCCTTCCGAAATAATACATTTACGCCAACGAATAATCCAATCACCAACACATTTTCGAACGCTTCAGTTCTCCACGCGAATTTTCTTTTATGTCTTCTATCGATTCAAAACAGGTACTTTGAAGTGGTAATTTGAGTTTTTGGATGAAGAAAGAAGTGTTTTTGAGGAAGTTGATTCACCCTAGGTCTTCAATAACATTTTAGGCGATTTCATTTTATCCGTTGTAAAAATCACAAAACACACTTGTGAGGAGAACTGACAAAATCGAGCAATGACTGAAGACTAAATATAATGACATATTTGCAGTTGTGCCAAGAACCACAAAAATTTTGACAATCGTTTTAAGCAGATTTTCTAAACAAAGAATTCCCAGTACATATGAACCTGAGTTTATTTGTGCAAACAACAAATATTCTTTGCAACAGGGCTGTAAATCGCAATAAGCCAGATATCATTCTCATGGATAAACAAAATCGCATAACATACATAATTGATATTGCTATACACGGCACACATAACATACAAAATAAATACATTGAAAAGATTTCTAAATATATGATGCTAGCCGACGAGATGAAAAAAAAATATGGAAAATCAAAAATATTTATTCTACCCATTATTATATCAACAACAGGTGTTATTCCAAGGAATCTTCATAAAAATATTGAGATTTTAGGTCTGAAGAAAAATTTATTTGAACAGTTATAGAAGATAACAGTCATTGAATCTCGTAATATTCTTCGTAGGTTTCTTTCCGAAAGAAATGATGAGGTGGAGTCATAGATGTTCTCTCTAGTTTATACTGCTCAGAATCTTATTTCATATTTTATTTATTAGTATATATGAATGTAATATAATTAGCTGACAATTTTATCATTTATATTCACAGCAGTATTCTTTTCGATCGTTCATCACTTCACACAAATGAAACTATGAATAAATAACTTTCAGTGTTACTTGACTAAAGTCCGTCCACTAGATTTTTCCGGTGAGAAAGCTTCTGACACTACTCTTTGGCATATTGATGTCATTGGCTGATGATGCTATAGTTTTTATATATTCTGGTAGATTGATATAATTTCTATTATATGTCTAGATGTGCCAGTCATCGAGGATAGCTTCCGTATCGCCAAATAGACTATTAAACATGCATAATACACCATACCCTCGAACAAATATACCGTCATATGGATCTACAAATAAAACAAGGTAGGATTTTTGAATACAAAAAGCACTTATACCTTTATCATTGAAGGACTACAACTACACCTCAAACTACAAACAAATAATAAATACATTGGGATGGTATACAGATAGAACGCAAAAAATAACGACAAAATTTGCATGACTCACTACACCCTCGAGCCAATAAAGACCACCTATATGCAGCTAGAAATAAAGAAATGAGAGGATTAGCGAATACAGAAAACATCTATAACATTGCCATTGAAGGACTTCAACAATATACAGACAGAACGCAAAAAATGAGGAAGTCAGAAGCACCAATGAAAGTCCAGCCACTAATCCAGGTAAATCTGAAACTAAGAAGGTGAATATAATGAAAGAAAAGTATAAATCAAGAAAGAAAGAATAACAAATGAAAAAATGGTTCTAGAAAGAAATTGATGATAGACAGATAATAAGACAATCAAAGAAAGACTTCATAAATTCCAGTGAAACTATGGCTAAGTGGGTCTACTGCCTGACCCAACTTAATAATGAGTCTTATTATGCGCTTTTGGGAAACTAGTGCTCTTTCAGTTCATATGGCTAAAGATAAGACAATTTTAAACATTAACTAGGAATTTTATAGGCACGGTATCCTATTGATGACATGAAAAGTGGATTTAAGTTTTTTGCTTACTGCGTCCACATAAAAAGTCCATTTCAATGCAGGATCCAGGTGCATCCCTAGAAACTCAACCAGACTACTTGATTTAAGTTCTTTTTTGAATAACTGAAGTACCTGGATTATTATTGACATTTGAAGGCATTTTTCTTGCACTATTTGTTGAATCCGTTCATCAAGAGTGTGCACTGTTACATCGGCATTGGAATGTTCAGGGAAATCGTTTGTAAACAGTATTAAGAAGAGTCGGTGAGAACTGAGCCCTGTGGAAATCCAAGATCCGTATACAGCTCCTCGAAAAGGCTATTTTGTACTCTCTCTTTGTTGAAGTTTGGAGATAGCTTCCGACATGCATTTCATCAATTTGGCAGATATGAAGTCAGTGTCTTTAATCTTCAAAAATTTGATGGCACTTAAAACTATTTCCCTCACTATGAGAAATAGAAAAAATATGTTCTCCAATTTATAGGACGAGGTTAGGTTCTTGACAAAGATTTGCCAAAATAGTTGTATAGACTCTATAGCTGTAAAGTAATTGGTGAATTCTGTGGCATTTCCCTTTGTGTTATTGTATATATTTTCGAGTTGAATTGTTCTTTTCCTACTTTCTGATCTGCTAGTTTCTCGGTTCATAATACTTATCTGCAGAATCAAGCATATTACCACAGTAGCTAGATTTAGGCCACTAGTAATGCTCTAGAATGTAGCTTAGGATTTTTATATAGATTTGAAGATTATTCCGTTGCGGATTTTCTACTTAGCCAATGGAGGTTTTTTGAATCACGATGGGTTTGCTTAACAGTTGGAGTTATCCATCCAGATTTTAGCGATCTAGAGATATTTCAATATTGAATTGAACAATACTGTTCGATAAGTCCCTCCAGAATTTGTAAAAAACGCTGAAAGGCATCGTCGAAGTCAGTGTGCTTATTAATTATATCTAGATCTGTTGAAGTGGGGGAATTCGATTGGTGCTTCATAATTTGGGAACCTACGGATGATCACACATTAGGTTCATGATTAGAGGCACTTTTCGAGGATTATTATCGTTAAAGCACAGAGCAAAATTAATGGAGAAAATGATTCTCGGTCGCATTTTCTGAAGTTAATGTTGATACGTAGGGTTTTTTTGTTTTTTTTTATTAGCACGGTGCGGCTTTTAACTAGATCGGATGATTAGTTTTCATGATACAGGGCCTGAAATCCTATCTATGTTTTGGTAATATTTTTGGATTTTGTATGTTTTCAACACTTTTATATGCATTTATGAACTAATCGGCTGTTATTTGCAGATCTAGACTCTATTCAGCCTGTTAAAGAGATTGTTTCATGTACAGAGTATCGTTCACCTATCAATCCCGAACCTAACATTGATTAGTCATCTTGGGATCTTCGTGAAAATTGAACAGTCCAAATTTGCTCTAATATAGCACCTAGGAGTCTAAGTGTTTCATGAAGAAACCGAGATAAAAGATCAACGTTATGTTCTCTACTTCTGCTATACTATGTAAAAAATTCTCGGGAACAGATAGTTTAGATCTACTAAAACAAGCCGATCTGTCCATAAAGCATATACAAAGGAGTGAAAAGATATGAAATCCAAAAATATTACCAACGTAGTTGGTAAAGCCAAATGTCTTATTTCGGCGACCTGTATCTCATCAATAAGTTATACGACTTATCCTTACAATAGAGAAACGGAAATCTACAACATATCAACATTATAAAAATTTTACTGAAAGCTATTGTCGTCGATAACTGTGTGATGTCCTTTTGAAATATCAACCCTATATAAAGAAAGCTACTCGCAACGCTACGATTATAAGCAGCGGGTAGAAATTGTGAGGACCTCGACGACCATAATAATATCCAATCAATTGAATGTAATTGTGCATGAAGCGTATGAAGTCAGAGCATATAAACATCAATAAATCCCGCACGTAATCGAACTGATTGACGTCAGCAAGTTCTTTCTATAAACATATCGATAAAAATTGAATTATGTATATTGTTATTCTATTATTATCAACACTAGGAGGGTAGTTTTGTTTACTAAGAGATAGATAACATTTCTGCACTGAAAATTAACCATTTGCAACTGACATGATAGTCCAACAGATGCCGCGAAATATAAAATTCGGTTTACTTCCGTTAATTTTCAATTTTGAGCGCCGCTGCTGTCAGTAACACCCTGCAGTGACCTGGAGCGTCGGCCAGTGCGTGGATAGCGGTCGCAGCGAGTGCAAGTGTCCGTAGCGGAAGGAAGGTGTTTACCTGAATACCACGTCAATGTTGAGGTGAGTGTCTATTATACTGCAAACCTCAGTAATATTGTTATATTTTCATAGCGTCTCCTAAACTACCACGTCAGTATGTAAGTATATTTAATCTTATTTTATATTTCATTTATACATATAACAATCGTTAGATCGATCTATTTTTACATAATTTACTAGGAAACCTTATGTTTTTAGATGGCTGATTCAAATAACAACACAAATACTTCTTCTACTCGTAAGAGAACGCCGGCTGGAAATTTTGTGAGTTACGATGATCAAATATTACAGTGGTTGGAAGAGGATAATGAATATGAATTTAGCGATGTTGATGATGAAGATGGGGATCCAACACTCGATCCAGAATCCAAAACCTCGAAAAAGACGCCACTCCATGTGAAGAAGACTCAGAGCCCTACGTAGAAGAGCGACAAATCACTACATAGGTAAAGACGGTTTCATTTGGAGCAAACAAGAGCGTCTTAGGACACCACGCGTTGCAGATCATAACATTATTCGATTACCAGGCCTCATCCGAACCTGGCCATCGGGGCTCTCTCGTTCAAACAGAGAGGGAATTGTTTTGTTGAGTTTGAATATTGAAGGGATTTCCAAGGATAAATGCGATTATACTTCAAAATTGGTAAGCAAGAATAAGGTGGAAGTGATTATGCTTTAGGAGACTCACACTGCGACACATCTCCGTGAAAGAGGAAATATCGCAGGTTATGTACTTTTTGATTATCTCCTTAGCCCTATTTATGGCCTGGCTTGTTATGTAAATTCTTCATCATTTTCTTAGATTCAAGTGAGTTTGGACATATAAGTGTTAGGAATAATTGATGAAATATTTTTCTGCTGGTTTTCTTTCTCCATTGTTACAAATTTGTCCTGTCCCAAACCCTCTTCCTTTTCACCCTTGTCTTCTGGAAATCATTCCGTGCAAGATTAGTATAAGAATGAAGCTGCTAAGCAGAAAAATTTTTGGTACTCTTTTTGTACACACGACACTAACACAACATAAACAGACAAGCTATTGCTAGTGCAATAGCTACAGAGAAACGAGTTTTTTCCACAGATTTTTTCACTCGTTTATTGAATCATACGCAAGGTAGTATGATTCCCCTGCTTTAGGGGCGATCGTAGGAGGCATGATGCGAGTTTAGATGCCAGCTTAAGGAACAGGCATTGTCTGTTTTTCCGATGGTATTCTATCTATTCGCTTGTTTTTTTACGATTGTATTTTATCTGACACATACCAAAATTATAGATATAAGCATTTATTGTAAATACAATTATTCGAATTTTTGTAAATCCTCTCTTTTCAAAATACTTTGGTCTAAGCTGATTGATCTCAAGATGTTAGAATCTCTGGTGCGATTTACTAACCAGAAACTTAGTTCCTACCGTACTCAGTTCAAAAATACTACTAAAACCTAACTTCAGGACACAAATGTGAACGGGTTGAAGGCATTAATTGGTTTGATGTACTATTCATCGGTATTCAAATGTAACAATGCAGATCTCCGCACAATATTTGTCACTGATGATCCAGGCCGGGAAATATTCCGCTGCCTTATGTCTAAATGGCGTTTTCGTGTTTGATCAACTGCCTCAGATTTGATGACTCAACTACCAGGGAGGAAAGTCCAAAACAAGATCATTTTCATGCTCCAGAAATCTGAAAAATATGGTATCAAAATATTGTTATTAGTAGATGCTCGTACATACTATATTTACAATGCATATATATATATATATATACCATGGGAAGAATTTCGATGGCAAAGGCTCAACCGATCAAGAGAAAGAAAAATGGCAGTACCAACTCAGTCGGTTCTAAGACTTATAAAAGTGGGTGAAAACTGGATCCGAAATATTACTGCTGACAATTGGTTCAGCTCGATACCACTAGTCGAAATGTTGTTGAAAAGAGGACTGACTTAACTGGGTACTCAGAAGAAAAATGAAGCTGAAATACCACCTTGTTTCTTGCCGAACAAAAGGAGACCGGTAGAAAGTGCGTTGTATGGTTTTTCCAAAGACTGTTCAATTTGATCATATATGCCAAAACCTAATAAAGCCGTGTTGTTGATTACTTCTGCTCAGCACATTCAAGAAACAGATAATGATACAGGAAAACCACTTATTATTGCAGACTATAATCATACAAAAGGTGGAGTGGACGAAGTGGACAAGAAATGCTCCATTTATTGTTGCAGCCATAAAACTCGTCGTTGGCCCACGATAATCTTTCAAAGGATGCTGGACATGATAGGCATAAATAGCTTTGTGTTGTATCAAAGTGCTGACAATGATGCTAACATGAGGAGAGCAACTCTTTTATTAAATATGGCAAGAGATTGAGTGCTGAATCATATGAAAACCCGAGTATACAATGAAAGATTGTCACGGAAGCTGAGCATGATAATCACTAAGGTTTTAGGTAAGGATATCCCCCCTCCTCCACCAGTAGTTCGATCTGCCCCAACAAGTGGCAGAAAACTATGTTCTATTTGTCTAACAAAAATAAAAAGGCAAACGAATATTGTTGCTGTGATTCTTCGAAGCCAATCTGCCTTCAATTTTCCAAGTCTTTATGTGATAATTGTCAAATAAAGCTGTGAATTTGAAACCATCTAATTTTAAAATGAATCAATGAATGTATCTCATATTTCTTAAACTGATTATTGTAATTGTTAATTTTAAAATATCTAATGATAAATTCAAAAAAAAGTTGATTTTGTAATTTTTTATGTCATTAATGTTTAAGTAGATATTCATTTACTGATTTCGTGAAGTGAATAAATGATGTTTAGTTTTGGAACTACATATTTTTCTTTTATTTAAATTTTTTTATTTACATTAAAAATAGGCTAAAGATTTAACAAATATTTTTTTATGCGAGCTTCCCTGGAGTAGGCGAACCTGTTACACAACATGAGTAAGCGCCTGGGAAGAATTGAGGTGTCTGTTTACTTGCTTCTTGAAGAGAGCCAAATAGTAGGGTGTTGGGAAGATGTTGGACGGAAACGAGTTCCACAGCTCACCGGCCCTGGAAAAGAGGGAATTCTTATAGAGAGAGGTTCGAGGAGTCGTTAAATGTACCACCATATGATGAGAACTCCTTACCAGCCTAGTATTGCGGCAAAACGTGAGTTTTCCCGGAGCAAGGTCTTTCATCTCCTTGGAACATCTTGCCTGGAAGTATCTGTAAAACAGAGAAAGGTTAGCGGTTGGAAATCAGGGGTGATCTCCGGGTGGTCGATGAGGCGCACAGCCTGTTTTTGCACACTATCCAACATCCACAACGAATGTTTGGGCGCAGATCCCTATACATGGGAACAATATTCCGAAGCAGGTCGAATCTGCGCCTCATATAGAAGCAACCGCTGAGATGACGTGAAGTATCGCTAGGCTCTGAAAAGAAAACTAAGTTTAGCTGATGCCGACTTAGCTATTGCTGATACATGTTCATGTCAGCAAAACTTGGAGTTGACCGTTATTCCGAGAAGGTGCATCGAATCTTTGGATGCAATTTGTTGGCCTTGCATTGTTAGAGAAGGGGATCTTTCTCGCAAACGTAGTTGCTTGCGTCTTGCTTGCGTTGAAGCTCACCAGGTTCAGCTGACCCCACTCAGATCTCGTCTGTAAGTCAGAGTTTAAGTTATTAATTTTTTGACATCTCTGACTATGAGATCCGCAGCTGTAATTGGCCGCAGACTACTAAAAGACGAAACCAGGGTACAATCGTCTGCAAAACCGAAGATCTTGTTCTCTGTAGATGACAGAAGATCGTTTATCTGCAACAGAAACAAGGTTGGCGAAAGAATGGATCCCTGAGGTACTCCTGCTTGCAACTGCAAACAATCAGATGTTCTATCCTCGATAATAACTTGTATTAATCTATTTGAAAGAAAGCTACTTATCCAACCCCGCAATTTTTCGGGAAGCCCATATGCAGCAAGTTTATTCAACGAGGCTGCATGCCAAACCTTATCGAAGGCATTAGAGATATCGAGGGATATTGCTTCAGATTCCCTATGCTTTTCAATCTTTGATGTACTAACATGAGCGACGTAGGCGAGCAGATCTTCTGTCGATCTTTGCCTACGAAAACCATACTGATGGTCGATGATAATTCCCTGCAGCTCCAAATATTTGATGAGTTCATCATTTATGACTCTCTCCATCACTTTGGACATAATGGGATGAAGTGCAACAGGGCGGTAGTTTTGGGGTGAGGGCTTGTTTCCTTTCTTTGTAATCGGTTGAGTTCTCGCTATTTTCCAGCTGCTCGGAAAAGTCTGGCTTTCGTAAGAAATCTGAAACAGACAGTTGAGATTGGGTACCAGTTGGGGAGCATACTTTCTCAGGCCGATTGCCGATATTTCGTCAGGACCAACGGCCTTCTTGCTGTTCAACTGCTCGAGAGCCCGTCTCGGAGTGCGGACTCTGAACTTGATTATGCCATGGAAGAATTTGTAGGTGGAATGTTCAGTGGTATTGCGTTATGATGCTATACTTCCGTCTTCTCTAACCAGAGGAGGAAATGCAGATTTGCAGAAAGTGGCACTGACAGTTTTCGACATAGACCAGAAATGTCTAATCCCACTTGCCTGTTCGAGGAGTTTATATGAATATAATAGCTGCATAATTTAATTCTATAAAATACTTGCTGTTCAAATGGTGTCTCGTGTACCACCACGTCAGTATAATTATAAAAATTGAAGCACGTTAGTCGCAGAGGGTTAATCTCGATCTTCTATTAACCTGAATCACAATGAGTTCTTATTGTATATCAATAAAAATGTTCGATAAGTGTCAAGTTGGTTTTCATTTTTGGCTATGAAGCAGTCAACAATTTTTGATTGGTATGAAGAATTAGTTAGGTTAAAATGATATCGTATTGTCATGATGAACTTTCCCTGCAATTGCCGACACCATAACGCAAAACATTTTTCACAGAAATAACAAATTCTGTGCTATATCATGGAAATTTAGTTCGTGCCGAAGCAGTTCAGAGCGGACGATTTATAAAAAAATGCGAATATCAGACCGACAGTTTTGAATTTCTGTTTGAGAATCGTCGTTTGAATAATTTTCTTATTCCGTGAAATTCCTGAAACTAAAACTTTTTTCACTAGTTTTGTGAAATTTTATGAAAAATATAAGAAATCATAAGAAAACCAATTAAAATATTTATGAAGTGACACACACTCACAGAAACACATATTACCAACAATAAATCATCTTTGAAAAATTTACAATTTTCATTAGACAATTTTTTGTGATAATATGGAGCTTTCCTCCTCTCATCTTGAAGCCACAATGGAATCGGCTTCAGCTGCAATAAAAGATTTTATTGGGCTTATCCCTCTTTCAAATAAGAATATCTAAGGGGATTTTATTGACGGATGAAAGGATCAACTCCTCAAAAGCGGTCGAGATTTCCTATATTGACTTCATGCCACTATTTTCTGTTCGGGTTCCTTACGTAAAGAAATTTCTCTTGCTCGCAAAAAATATCATAAGAAAGATTATTGTGCTCTTGACATTTTAGTGTGAGATCAATAATTGATCATATCAAATAACTATGTAATTCATGAAAAGGAGAGTGGAATTTTCAATGATCTCATTTGGAAGAGATAGAGATGATAACAAGGAATTCTGCATGTCATGTGGTCTATTGCATAAAAATTATTCAATTTCTGATTAGCTGATCCTTTCACTCTTATTTGTCCTACAGAAAGCAGTTATTGAGTTCACGATTTCGACAATAATCGGTTTGTTTAAATCATGTAAATGTATATTACTACTATATTTGATCTTATCTTTGCCACCATATGAAGAACTAGAGCAAAAATATTTATTTATGCGAATATCTTAATCAGGAAAAGTATCACTAAATTAATTTGTTAATAGAAAAAAATATTGTCGATCTTCTCTATGTTCGCTTGGAGTGTCCATCTTTCGGAGGAGATGTAAAGCTGTCGGTCTACTTATGTTTGTTAAGCGAGATAAGAGCCCGTACTGGTATTGGTAATTAGACGCAAGTGTCTTATTTTAGGCTGTTGTTGATTGTGCAATACATGCATTCAGCACTGACAATGCTGACTTCTTTTTGGAGCGCCAAATCGGCCACCGATCTAACATAAAATAGACGTACAGACGGACTTCTATCAATGATTAGAAGTCAGTCTGTACTGGAAATATTTTTTTATATTTTTATACTGTTTGTTTCAGGTTCGCTTATACATAAGTATTATTGAAGTAGGAAGTTTTATCAAGCCTACAATTGACTGGTTATTCAATCAACGTTTTCCAAGTGGCAATTGTCCATCGTCAATAGGTAGCCGTTCTGGGGACAGATTGGTTATGGAACATCTGGTTTTGTACCCTTGTAGTCCTTTCAACGGCCAAGTCACACAACATGAACTATAATAATGAAGAAATCGCAGTAAGGAACCTTAGACTTGGCACGACTTTGTCTAGATTTCATTACTTTTTAGAGATAAACAAGCAGCTCCATGGGGACTCGGTTAGTTTTTTAAAGAATATGTTTTTTGGGATTTCACTTCTTTTAGTGGAAACGAGGGCATATTGATTTATTTTATTTTATTTTCTTATTGGACAATTTTATTTCCTTTTTAGGAGTAGTTTTTTTATTATCACAAATGTTTCTTTTCTTCTTTCCGGTTCTGATTCTCGTACATTAGCTACAGTTTTTCGTATTGCTCATTTGCATTTATTATTTATTCTTCTAGACGGTTTAGACGGTTTGATTTCTGAATGACCGGCGCGGTATTTACGCCTAAACTGGTTGTATTCAGTGACGGCTGTACCTTGAGCTTGTATACTCTTGAAGTCAACATTTATGAGGTGTATCACATGAAGATCCTTCAATTTTATTTATATTCGTATTAAAAGCAGAAATGGAGGCGTTCGCTCAGCTGTGGCTGTGGGACGCTATAGGCTAAATTAAATTAGAACATGTGTCCCAGTACGCTGGATTTTTGCAATACCGGTCGATTTTTTTCTGCTGAGGGTTCTTCATCAGATACTTCAGACCCTCGGTTTTTGACATCAAAGGAAGCGGCCCACCAAGTTGAATATCTTTTGTGAAGGCGGTATGTCGATCTCTAATAGTTTGATTGGGCTCTTGTGTTTTCTAATCAGGTTCACCAGGTACTCCAGATCTTCGATTATCGTAGTTTTCTCTTTATGTTGCCATTTAACCCTAACTCTGTACCAGCTTTCCGCTCTTTGAGTTTGTGGAAAGTACTAGTTCTATTCTGATGATCATGAGTGAGTGAGTGAGCGAGTGAGTGAGTGAGTGAGTGTCATAAATGCGAAACTTTTCTCTCGCTTAAATTCGGAACTAAATGACCTACAGACTTTTGAATTTTGGATTTTAAGTACGCGATTATAGCTCACTGGATGACGAAAATTTATGCGTTCTGGTCTTATCCGAAGGTTTTCCAATAGGGGCCTGAAAATGCGGCGAAATGGTTCCAGTAAAGAATGGTACGGTAGTGTTTGCTACGCGCTCGACTTGGCTGGGGCACTGCCGTGGCCCCTAATCATTTTGAATGTCATACATTTCATGCCAACATTTCGCAGAAATTAATCGTAACCGCCGCGCCGCGTCTTCTGTATTCATCGATGATATTAATGAGAATTTACTGGGGTGAAAATTATTTTTTGTTTCAAAATTTTATTGATGGATGAACGTGCCATCCCCAATCCTAAACTG
Source organism: Cryptolaemus montrouzieri (assembly GCA_013387265.2). Classification (NCBI taxonomy): domain Eukaryota; kingdom Metazoa; phylum Arthropoda; class Insecta; order Coleoptera; family Coccinellidae; genus Cryptolaemus; species Cryptolaemus montrouzieri. The sequence goes on along the minus strand of JABFTP020000021.1, from coordinate 86,716,476 downwards.
AAACTAACTCCACCTCTTTCCGATGTCTGTTTTCCATGAGTGACATTGTTTTAATGTAATTTATTGAATTGTTTTCAGCAAATTGGTCATGAAGTCGGGTACTTTTGTTTAAATGTTTCGCAAGGTTGACTTATTATTTGTCGACATTGACCATGAATGATGAATAAATTCATAATAAATTCGTTCGAGTATTTTTCTACCATTTTATTCAACAAAAAAACAATATACAAACAACATTAGCGTTAGTGTTATTTTCAAATAATTTCCAATTTCCAGTAAATCTACTCTGTCTGTCTCGTTATTCCACGGCCTAATGATTTAATTTTCCGAAGAAACTGCAAGTTTTTGATGAAATCACGAATAAAATGAAAACGAGCCACTTTCGGTAAAGGATAATTAATACCAACCTAATTTGAAATTGAAATCAAATAAAGTAACAACAAAATGGGTCTTCGAAAAAATCCTCTTTTTGCCAATGTAGTTTTACTGAGTCGACAAGTGATTTTTGAGCACGCTGCATATAAAATAGAATCGGAAATTAGGTTTCCCTAAAATATAAGAGTAATGATTTTTCTCAAATCTGAGCCGTTTAATTTGGGCAATAGTGTTTCATTTCAGATAAGACAAATCTCAATAAATGCAAAAGATGTCCTTTAGTAAAAAATATTTAAAAGTTTACCATACCCTTTGAAATAACAAAGCTGTAGTCGATGTATGATATATCCTGAATAGGTACCACTCTGAAAACAATTGCAACTTATGGACCATTTTCAATTCCTGCTAATAATTTCATTCCCCAAATACTTTTGATAGCTCTTTAGCGCGGACAACCAGTATACATATGGGTGATTCTTCTACAAACCGAATAGATTTGGACAAAAATGGACCAACAAATTTTAGATTTAACTGAAACTTCTTTTACGGGTTCTATATCGAAATTTTCGATATTTTGAAAAATGAACAAGATCGAAAATTCGTAAATTTGATGATTTTTAGTTAATAGTCAATTTTTTTCATTTTGAAGGTAAAAAAAGGCTCAAGAAAAGATACTTTCAAAACAAATTGTCAAAATATTGTTATTGACAATTTAAATGTTTAAATCGGTTTTTAACAGTTGCCCCACCCATGAATCTACTTTTTACCATTTCTATCGAAAACGCTTTTTAAAAACGATGGGGAATTCATTTTTACTGTAAGAAAAAAATTAATTAATTTAGTGCCGTACGTCACATCGACACGTGGGTCACATTCTACGGCTCATATTCTTGTTTTACACCGTTTATCTCTTATATACAAATAATTGTTTCGTTTTTTAATTAAAAACATTTTATTAGCCAAGAAGATTGGAAAAAATAGAAAAACAATATATTTACGACAAAGTATTTTTAATAAAATAAAATGAAATTTTAATGTTAAATATCAATGTAAGCAATCCAAATATTACATACAGACAGTAAATTACAACCGAAAGAACAACTTCACAAACACTAATATCATCTGTTGATGAATTTTCACAAAACTTAAAGAACGGTTTATCCACATTATTGACACATTCATATTTAGTAAATGAACAGAGAGATTTTTGAATAAAAAAATTACATTACTGAAAGATGAATGTATTGTTTCTTTGGTTTTTCTGAGAGTTATTCTTTTATAATTCAAAATTCTGTACAAGGTATTCACTGGAATAACGATCAAGTGACGATACATTCATTCTCTATTTATTACAAAGATGATAAAAACGAATGGTAGCTCAAAATTTTAGTAAGTGTGTCTGATTGTTGAGGACCTGACACGATTGCAGTCCATATTTTTCAAAAACAATTAGTACAATTTATAAAATTAAATTTGAAGGGGTAAAGAAAATAATTTTTATTTCTGATGGTGCTAGTGGACAGAATAAAAAAGAAAAAAAATTTATTAATCTTTCACACCACGAAAAAGATTTAAATTATCAGCTGAGTGGCACTTTTTTCCGACTTTACATGGAAAAGGGCCATGTGATGGTATTGGGGGTACTTTAAAAAGAGTTGCAGCTAGAGCTAGCTTGCAAAGGGTAAATAACCCCATCCGTACACCAAAAGAGTTATTCGACTGGGCAACAGAAGCATTGCCGAAAATAACGTGTTGTTATTCGACAGTCAATGAATACAAATAAGAAGAAAAACAATTGTCAGAACGTTTAAAAAAAGCTTCAACAATAAAAGGAACTTTAAAATATCATTGTATTAATCCGATTTCTTTACAACAATTGGAAGCAAAACGGTTTTCATCTTGCGAAAAAACAATATTGTAAAGTTTTTAAACAGAAAATGTAAACATTGTCTTATTTTTAAATATTGTATTTATTATTATATTGCAAATATTGTTCTTATTAACTAATGCATTATCGAAATCTTAATAAAAAATTCATTTTCAACAATGTTTGTATTTATGTATTTTTCTATTTATTTCCCATCTTCTTGGCTAATAAAATATGTTTTTAATATTAAAAAAATTAAACAATTGTTTGTATTTAAAAGATAAACGGTGTAAAACAAGAATATGAGCCGTAGAATGTGACCCACGTGTCGATGCGACGTACCACGCTAAACTAATTGATTTTTTCTCACAGTAAAAATAACTTCTCCATCGCTTTTAAAAGCGTTTTCGATAATAAATTTGACGCAGAATACGATGAAAATAGTAAAAAGTTGATTCATGGGTGGCGGCACTGTTGAAAACCAATTTAAACATTTAAAATGTTGATAACAATTTTAATTTTTGACAATTTGTTTTGAAAGTATCTTTTCTTAAAGCTTGTTCTTTTATCTTCAAAATGAAAAAAAATGGAATCTTGGCCCAAAATAGATCCGGAGTTATGAATTTTTGAAAAAAAGGCTCTTATCGAAAAATCATCAAATTCAAGAATTTTCAATCTTGTTAATTTTTCAAAATATCGAAAATGAAAAAAATTGTCTTATACGTATCTCTTTTTTTTTATATAGAACCCGTAAAAAGTTTCACTTAAATGTAAAATGTGTCGGTCAGAAGGGTTCGTAAAAGAATGGCCCATATGCAAAGATAAAAAATACTCTGCTATTTTATCCAATTTCACTCGTGGTTTACATCCTCAAGTTCATAATATAATTCGGAAACCATTTATTAAAAAAATCTCTGCATTTCACTTGAAAATATACCCGAAGAATATCAAAGTTTTCACCTAACTTTTATAGCAAACTAGATATTGGCATATGCCGAAGTTTCGAGAAATCGAGGAATCCAGCATTACTCGAAAATAAAAGAAGATAGCTGTAATCTGTTTTCACGCACGAAGAAGAGGTGTCATACTCCAATTGCAGTAATTCACATAAATGTCGAACTAAAACATTGAAATTGGGAGACATTTTACACTGCCTAGAAGTAATCTCAATACGATTGATTCATTCATTTTTATTAATTCATAAAATTTATGTTTTTGGGAATATATAATATAAAGTAATTTATTGACGTTGAAAATGAATAGAGCATTACACTCACCTTGACATATCCAATGAGGTATTATGGAAAATTATAGCATTTGAAGACAAAACTGAGGGGTTATTCCTATCCCTTTCATTATCCAGGAAGAACAAAATATCATGTAAAACATAACTGATTTCGACGTGTCTAATGAAATTTCGAAAAAGAATAATGCCAAACATTTTACTGAATTTATTCCATTTTAACCACACTTCGCTTACGTATGGAATTCTCGCTTAACACTTGGTGAAACATAATGAATAAATGATTCGTTTATCACTTGGCAAAGGTTTCACAAATATTCATTAAAAATACTCGACATATGTTTCGGGTTGTTAGATCAAGAGTAATACAATACTAAATTCAAAAATGAGTCCTTATGTATAACGGCATTCACAACAGGAGGTAAATTGAAGTCTAGTTGGTCGTTGCAAATTGGCTGGGTTTTCCTATGAGCGGACGTAATTTCAATAATCTCCAAGATGTTCATCCTTTTTCCTTTATTACCTGGATGCATGAGTTCGATATTCTCGAAATCTATGAAATGATTTTAATTGATTGATGAAAAGAATTTAAAAACTGTAAGAAACTATTGAGTTGTCTGTCTATGCCAATCCAAATACAGGAGATATTTATGTTTATGTTTTTATGACAAATTTAGAAAATAGAATTTTAGTTCCCCAACATTCTTATCAATAATGTATTTCTATGGAAAAGATATGTGGAAAATATCTTCTATATTTGGATTGGCACAGACAGACAACTCAATAGTTTCTTACAGTTTTAAATTCTTTTCAACAATCGATTCAATTTACAATGGAAAATGAAAATAATGGAAAATCTTTAAAATTCTAGGACTTATCGATTAGTAGAGCTCATGACTCACTCGCCTTCAAAATATACAGAAAACCAACCTATTCGGATACCCTGATTCATAACAGTAGTTCCCAATCCCAGAGTATCAAATTGAGTGCTTTTCATTAATTTGTGCACAGATTGGTTTATTCCTTTGTCAGATGCCGATTTTGAGAATTCATGTTCTAAAATTCATCGTTATGAGCAGTGGCTATGAACCAAAATTAATTGATACCTTAATAAGACAAAAACGACATGAACCTTTATTGCAAAGCATTTATCCGTTGCATCCTGAGAAATCTAACACAAAATTAACAGATTACACAGAAACAATATTAACACCATCAGCAATAATAGAGAGAATTTGGTTAATAATAAAGATAAAACAAAATTCTTGGATATAAACGGAATATATAGAATACACTGCAGTGAACGTGAGACGTTCTATATAGGCCAAACCGGAAGATGCATCGAGAAGAGAGTTGAACATAAAAGAACTATTCTCCAAAATAAAAATTTTACGGGTTTTCGGACCACTGAATCAATAAAAATCATTTCATAGATTTCGAGAATATCGAACTCATGCATCTAGGTGATAAAGGAAAAAGGATGGACATCTTGGAGATTATTGAAATTACGTCCGCTCATAGGACAAACAGCCAATTTGCAATGACCAACTAGACTTCAATTTACCTCCTGTTGTGAATGCCGTTATACATAAGTATAAAAATTAAACAAGATCCGCGAAGAAATACTATATGAGCGATGTCAACCCAAATTATTGGGCCCATAATGATTCTAGAACATCTATAGATCATAATCGGCATCACTTAGAAGACTGAACCTGGCCATCGGGGCTCTCTCGGTCAAACAGAGAGGGAATTGTTTTGTTGAGTTTGAATATTGAAGGGTTTTTTGCAATTATGCTTCAAAATTGACAAACAAGAAAGAACAAGGAAGTGATTATGTTTCAGGAGACTCACACTGCGACTGAAGAACATCTCCGCGAAAGAGGAAATATAGCAGGTTATGTACTTTTCGATTATCTTCTTAGTCCTTTTTAAGGCCTTGCTTGCTATGTAATATCTTTTCTTAGATTTGTTTAGACATATAAGAGGTATGATTATTGAAATATTTTTCTGCTAGTTTTCTTTTTCCATTGTTACAGTTTCCTGTCCCAACCCCCTTCCCTTCACCCTTGTCTTCGTCTGGAAATCATGGAGTGCGACAGAGAATGAAGCAGCTAAGCAGAAAAATCCTTGGTACTCTTTATGTACACATGACACTAAGACAGCATAAACAAAAAAGCTATTGCTAGTGCATTAGCGACAAAGAAACGAGTTTTTTCCTCAGGTTTTTTCACTCGTTTATTGAATCATATGCAAGACAGTATGGTTCACGGGGATGCAGACAAAGATAATACCTTTCTTTCGAGGTATCACTCTACCCATCTACCCTCTTCCAAATTTTCAAGGGTGATCACCCCTGCTCTAGGGGTTGAAATTCGAGATGAGGATGGTACTTGATGATGACTGCCATTGAACAGCATGGATCTGTTCCATTTTACTTCACTGAAACTTGAGTAGTCACAGGGAAATAGTCTTCCCTATCTTTCAGTTGCTCACCCTATATCTTTTACAGTTTTCAATTGAAAATGGAAATTCGTTGAAGGCAATGTAGACAAAGATACCACCTTTTTTTCGAGTCATCACTCGACCCATCATCCTTATTCAAAATGTTCAAGGATTGCAACCTCCGCTTAGGGGGTTGATATTTCAGGCAAGTTTTGTAACCCAAAAGATGTCTCCCTTGAAACACAAATTATATATATGAAGCACCCTTTATATATATATATATAAAGGGCTTCAACGAAAACTAAACAGAGGCTATATCTACCAAGATATTCATTTCTGATCAAAACGCAAAAACAGGTCAATTTGTGTTTCAGGGGACATCTTTTGGGTTACAAAACTTGCCTGAAACGTCAACCCTCTAAGCGGAGGTTGCAATATATATATATATATATATATATATATATATATATATATATATATATATATATATATATATATATATATATATATATATATATATATATATATATATGAAATCACTTATTTTGAATTTAGTATTGTATTACTCTTGATAATGGGCTAACAACCCGAAACAAATGTCGAGTATTTTTAATGAATATTTTTGTAACCTTTGCCAAGTGATAAACATTTACACTGCGTTTACATATAAACCTTGTTTTGAATGATATTGTAAACCATAGTATAACCCATTACATCGATTAAAAGAAGTTAGGGACAGAAAAAACAGCAACTTAATTTTGTACTATTTACAGATCTCCAGCTATTTATATGTTTTTGGTTGTATAATTCTTTCGGCAATGGATATCTGCAAATACCTCAGTGTAAAATATTCATTTTCCTTTCATATAAAATATCTCTCTCGAAATCTGTTTTTATCAAACTCACATTTTGAAATCAGGAATTGGCAAACCATCGAAAACAAAGAAAAAGGCAAAGCGGTTTATTCAGAAATTGAGTAGTGTAAAACGGGCGCTATCACGCGGCAGAGAGACGAGATAGCCACGAAAATGAAGTAATTAAAACTATAAAGGGCAGGTTAATTGGCTTTCCTAGCATCACGTAAATTAAAACAAAAACCAATTATCGTCTGCTCTTCTCGTACGCCATTCGTCGCTCATCAACCGGGGATGCTACTCATTCCCTTCATGCCGCAGCAAATTTTGTGTTAAATATTCTAACGAATATACCAAGTGCAGAAAGCTGATGGATTTTCTTTGATAATCTCAAATAGAAATACTCGCTAGCTTCTGCCGCGATTAATTTTTGAATTTTTGAAGAATATCTTCATTATGAAACCCACAATTTCTTTTTTATATAATTCTTTCAATCCCCCATAACACAAGGCAATGATTTGTTACAAAATCAAGAGAAAGAACTTGAGAAGATATCTCAATGTTTTTATTCTAATTTGTTCCTCGAAATCGATCCATCAACTACTTCATATTCTCATTTCCCCGAGACAATAATTGTACCATGAGGTTTTACTTCACTTTATCTAGTATACTTTTATGAGGTTATCGCCTCTCAGGATAGCGGTCCTTATATGCAATATCAGCATCATAATTATTTTCAATATAATATTCAATCACATCAAACTTCTAAAATTTTCGTACATGGCTTCGTTATTACAAACGATACTGTATTCATACAATAATTTTAACATCAAATATTTCATCTGCAAAAATTGATTTTCGAAATATCATGAGTTTATATGCATAGTTTTCCAATCATTGAGTGACTATTCTGTGAATGGACACAGTTATCTCTGGGTCACATTTAAATGAAACACAAGTTTGCATTATCACTCAAGAACCGTTAGATCAATAAAACTTTTCGCGTGTAGTTCGATTTTACGTAGAAAAGTGCCTGTAGAATGTTAAAACAATTTTTACATCATTTCCAGAGCAATCGAGATATTGTCACTTGACTGATTTCGAAAATATTCAAAATTTTCAAATGACTCGAAAACGAATAAAGCTTTCCCAAATCTGTTTGAAGCAATAGGAGGGGGGCGATAATTTTCTCTATTCACAATATTTAACATAGCTGCGGTACTAAACGTCGAAATCTGTACACCATGTACATTAGTTTTCATATCACAAACATGATGACACACGCGTTCTAAGTTTTACCTCCCTGCGGAAAGAAACCAATAGCGAAGAACACAGGCCCGGTAATATAAAGCTACTTGGCAAACAATTAAGTTCGACAATTTGTGAATGCTTTATGAAATTGATATTTGGGTTGCATTTACACGACGTTGGTGTGGTAGGGTTAAAATCACCCAGAGTGTTATTCAATTGCGCATAACAAAAACACGGAGACTGTTAGCGCCCCCCTCTTAATACCTTCAAATGTTGAACTGAATATTGCTGTCTCGGTTGCTTCTTAGCTCCAGATGAGTTAATATAATTGTTATTTGAGTGCGAAGTTCGACTTGGTGATTTTCACTCCACAACACCACTGACGTTATCGATTATAGACAATTTTGGTGATAATCGCCCCACCACACTATTTTTTTTTCTTAAAGTCATACAGGTATGTTTTGTGATATGGGGTTAGTTTTTAGGTAATATTAATTTTTTTGTTGGTTATTTAGAGAAATGAGTTACGAAGAACAACAAAGGAAGCTCCTCGCCTTACGGCATGATCTGGAAAATGATGAAGACTTTGTCGAGCGATTCTGAAAATGAAGATATAGTTCACGAAAGTGCACATGATTCTGAATCAGAACAGGAAGATGATTCGGAATAAGTTGACGATGACGGAGACGTTCATTCAGAAGATGAACAAGATGATAATCAAACATCATCAGAAAATTTTTTCATCGAGATAAAAAAACCATGTGGTCAAAAATTTGTGCCAACCAAGCATCACAAACCAGATCGGAAAACATAATTAGGGGTGAGTTCTCAGTTATACGGCCTGCTGCAAGGAACCGCAGAACAGCTGAAGAATGCTTCAATATTTTTTTTGATGAGGTAATTATTACTAGTATTATAAGATATACCAATCAGAGTCGGGCTACTGTTCGGGATCTTTATGATGATCAGCACAAATATGTAGTCAAAGAAGTGGATGCTGCTGAACTTCGTGCTTTTTTGGGTCTTCTTTTCGTTTGTGTACAAAACGGATCGTTTGAATCTAGAGGACCTATGGAAAACTAATGGCTTGGGTATTGATATATTCAGGAGAGTTAAGTCCCTGCAAAGATTTCAATTGCTACTCAGATGCTTGCGTTTTGATTACTCTGAAAACAGACAAATTAGGCTACAAATTGATAAATTCACCCACATTAGAGCATTGTTCACTAAGTTTGTTGAAAACTGTCAAGGCGCTTATTCTACAAGCGAGTACGTCACCATAGATGAACAGCTGCCAGTATTTCGTGGTCGATGTCCTTTCCGAGTATATATGCCAAACAAACCTTCAAAGTACGGATTGAAAATATTCGCTTTAGTTGATACAAAATCATATTACGTGGGGAACATGGAACCATATGCGGGTCAACAACAAGATGGCCCTTTCAAAGTATATTATTGAACGTTCTATGTTGTTGACAGATTAGTGTTACTCACCAGTTAAACTAACTGAAATGTGACTTTCGACAACTGGTTTACCAGTTTTCCGCTGATGACCCATCTGTTGAAAAATCACAAACTTACTTCCGTTGGCACCATAAGAAAAAATAAAGCTGAGCTTCCACCTGCGTTTGTAGATACTAGAAATCGAGAAGTCTTTTCTATCAAATTTGGTTCCACGCTTCACCACGACGATAATATAGCTGAAAGAACTGGAGAAGCGAAAAACCTGAGATAATAGATTTTTATAATTTCACCAAATGGGGAGTAGATGTGGTCGACGAACTATGCGGAAATTATGACGTATCACGTACCAGTAGAAGATGGCCACTAACCATTTTTTTTTAATGATGAACGACGGAGCTATCAATGCTAGAATAATATATCAAAGCAACACTAAGAATATACTAAAGAGAAGAGAATTCCTTTTAGATGTGGGCTTGCAGCTTGTGCAAAATCATCTTCTGTCTCGTAAAGATAATGAGAGGTTGCCTAAGCAATTGAAAAATTCAATCAAACCTTCATTGAATGGGAACGAATTAGAACCGAATAAAAGAGAGGGAAAACGCCAGAAAACTATTGAAGGATGTGGAATGTGCGACAGGGGTAAAGATAGGAAGTGCCAAAAGAAGTTTGCCAAATGTGAAGTTTTTTTGTGTCTGGAGCATAGTCTTATTCTATGATAAAATTGCTATCAATAGAGCACACTGTAAAATTTTTATATTTTCTTCTTTTATCGATATTTCTAGTTCGCGTTTTTCTCTTTGATTGAATCATATATTTTTGTTCATTTATTTGATATTCAGATTCTACTGAATGAATACTTTTTATATTCTGAACCAAAGAAATGTATGTTTTTTTCTTGTTAAAATTATGTCGTAAAAATTTTTTTTCTATTATATTCTGTAGGTGGGTGAATCCAATGCACTTTTTTTTCTGAAAGATTATCGTATCTGTTAACGCAGCCAATTATTAAATTCCCGAATCAAATTGTGAAAATAATTTTTTCACACGAAAAACCAAATGTGGTGAATTTCACCCCACAATACTAAACATGTAACATAAGTTCACCACACCAACGCCAGGTTAAACACATAACAAGAGGTTTACAATAAATCAGCTAGCAATATGTCAAACCAATGTTAACTCAGTATTTCGGTTGTATAAATCTTAAGGAATTGTTAACTTTTTGTTAAATCTATGTCAACTATTTGACAGCTAATGTTAGTTCTTGTTGGACTCTATGCTTACAATTACATTTTAATTTTAAGTGATGACAATGATTTGGAAGCACAAGTCGCTATGTAAGACAATTCACTAAGAGAACAAATTCAGTCGCGAAATATGGCGAACATAATTTCACTGAAATTTTGGACTTAATTTCTATTCACTTGGAACCTCAAAAGCAAAGATATCAATCAGTTACTGACAAGCTTTAACTTTTCATCACGTTAAGATTCTTTGCAACAGGATCATTCCAGCAGCTACTTGGTGATGATGTAGGTATTCATAAATCTTCATCACGCAATATGGACAAGGTATGTTACAATTGGCGGCTTCGAAGCGACAATATATATACATGCCAAGGAACAAGTATGAAAAATTGAAATCAAATTGAAGCTCGATTCTATACTGTTCGTGGTTTTACCAAACTATTAGGTGCTGTCGATGGTACCGATATTAAAATGCCTTCTCCTGGTAGTATTATTGCAGAGCACTTGTGAAAAAGATAGGTTATTACTCTAGTAACGTGCAAATGATCTGTGATGAGAATTATTATTGCCAGTTGGCCAGGACCTGTCCACAATGGAACTTTTCTCAATGACTGGCCAATATGCGCTGATTTTACTGCTGGCAACTACGGCACTGATTATTTATTTATTAGGACACAACGGTTATGCCTGCAAGAGGTACTTACTTACTTACACCAGTTCTAACTCCAGCAAATGCTAAAGAAAGAGCATATAATGTAGCACATAGATCAACGAGGAATGTAGTTGAACGTTGTTTTGGTGTTTTGAAAACACGATTTCCCTATTGGTCTCAAGGGCTAGATATATAAAGCTTAGAACTACTTTTCACTTTATAGTTGCCTGCTTAGTGCTACATAACATTCGCATTCTACAGATGATTATCAAGATAACGATGGAAATGAGTTACTCGAAGAAGAACCGGAATTGCATAATGAAGCCAATAAGGATGTAGCAGTTCGCACAGTCATATTAATTTCAGTTTCTGATGAGGTATAAATTCTCTTCGTCCTAAAATTGTAATAAAATTCTAGTACTAGTTTTATTAGACATTTATTTCCGAAGTTATAATTGTTTTTTCTTCATTTGGACCTCTGAATTATCATTTTTTATTTTAACAATATTTATGCCTGTTATGCATATTTTAATATGGAGCATGCACTTTCTTATTTTTTAGAGTATAATTCTTTGAAATTTGTTTTTTTTTTAAATTTTCGCTCATAAAGATTTAATTCTAGGGCTGAGCCGGATTATCATGTCTGTGTTGATGATGGGCCCAGACCCAGGGACAAATTTCATGCAAAACTTCTATAAGAAGCTCAGGATTAAAGAATTTTCAATAATTGGGGAAGGTCAGCTTGCTTGAGAGACGGTAATGAGATAAACAAAACTGTTTGAAAAGCTGTCTTCAATTTGAAATGTTTATTACATTAACATTATTTTAAAAACAATCAACAGCAACATCAAACTCATTTGTTAAAGAATCAATCTTAACCACTAAAATTTCTGAAATTTGGTCATTAGTATCATCCAATTTGGGAAATATAACCCTTATATTTTCGAAAGTAAACAAAGCTTTATACCACCCTACTAAAATTGATTCAATTTTAACCTAAAAAGTTAGCTCGAAGTAATGAAGGTATTATTGGATTGAATTTAGAGAACAAACTTATAAAACATATCTAACAGATATCAGTGTTAGCAAGCTACATCGATGTTATTGCTTCTCATTTCGTTTTTATAGTGAATTTCGACCCTTCTTGCATATCAGACAAAGGGTGGTCATTGACGAAGATGTTCGAAAATCAATGGACAATTTTGCTTCCATCTGAATCTTTATTTACTATAATTAAAAACAAATAAAGTTGAGACTCTGAAATAATGTAGTTTTCGTGATAGTGCCATTTGAAAAAATAATTTCCCCTACATTGGGACATCCTAGAGTGAAACAATGGAATGATGAAAGTGGTACATTTCAACCTTATATTTTTTTCTTTGGCGCCTTTCCTCCATCTCTTCAAATAACGAAGTTATCAGCTATAACATAAAATAATGGACAACCGGTAAATAATTGCGGTTTAACTTCTCTAATTGCCACTATTCCTAAGAAAATCAAATCTCGGGAATTTTTCTAATATTCTTTTATTATTCAATAATAAGAATAACAAGTACTGCCTTTTTTTTAAAATCTCGACCATCCTTTTTTTCATTGATCGAATTTTCAAGGACTGAACTGGGCCAATGTGCCTTATAAATTTTTTCTTTATTTGGGCCTCTAAATTACGGAGATTTTTTTATCTCAATCATATCCATGCCTTTTATGCATATATTAATATGGAGCATGCACTTTCATATATTTTAGAGTATAATTCTTTGAAATTTGTTTTCTTTTAAAATTTTCGCTCATAAAGATTTAATTCTAGGGCTGAGCCGGATTATCATATCTGTGTTGATGATGGGCTCAGGCCCAGGGAAAAATTTCATGCAAAACTTCTATAAGAATCTCAGGATTAAAGACTTTTCAATTATTGAGGAAGATCAGCTTACTTAAGAGATGGTACTGAGATAAACAAAACTGTTTAAAAAGCTGACTTCGATTTGAAATGTTTATTAAATTAACATTATTTTAAAAACAACTAACAGCATCATCGAACTCATTCGTTGAAGAATCAATCTTATCTACTAAAATTTCCAAAATTTAGGCATCAGTATCATCCAATTTGGGAAATATAACCCTTACATTTTCGGAAGCTCTTTTTCATCTTCATCTGCTACCACTTTTGCATGCAGGTTTCTTTCTTTCTGCTGAAAAAAATAAAGTATGAATTCATTCATTCATTTTTACATATTCTTCAGTAATTTATTCTTCTTGTTCTCCTTTTCAAATTTGTATAAAGCATTCGAAGTTATTTGAAAGTACTAGAATTATCTGATTCCACATTGAATTCTTTCGCTATCTTCATAAGGTACTTTTTCATCAATTATTGGGCACGATGTACTCTTGCATTCAATAATTTTCTTGTATCTACGAGGAAATGGAGTAATAGATGAGCACTAGGAATTGAGCAGAAAGGAAAACATGCTTACTTGTATACAATAATAATTCAAATTTGCTTTCCTCTTGGAGTGAAAATTGCGAATCTCTTTACTGAACTCATTCTCCTTATTTTCGTTGAATTATTAAAGTTTAAGGTATAGAAAGGTCTTATAAATGACATATACATTCAGTAACCAAATATTAGTACCAATCTCGCGTTGGTAAATAAAAAATCACTGAAATTATACGTCAACTCTTTGTTAACTTCATGTCAGATTACAAAAAGTAAACAAAGCTTTATACAACCCAACTAAAATTGATTCAATTATAACCTAAAAAAGTTGACTCGTCAGTTGACAGGGACCTAAACTTCGCTTCGACCTAGTCTAACCGGGAACCGTCCTCGGTAAATGCGCACAGGTTCTCCACAATCTTTAAGGCATCTGCCTGAAATGAACAACATATCAATAAGCTCGTTACCTCGAAGTAATGAAGGCATTATTGTATTGAATTAAGAGAACAAACTTACATGACATATCTGTTAGATATCAGTGCTACATCGATATTATTGCTTCTCGTTTCGTTTTATAGTGAATTTCGACCCTTCTTGCATCACAGACAAAGGGTGGTCATGATCGAAAATCAATGGACAATTTTGTTTCCATCTAAATTTTATTTACTATTATTCAAAACAAATAAAGTTGAGATGTAGTTTTCGTGGTAGTGCCATTTGAAAAAAAAGTTTCTTCTACATTGGGACATTCTATAGTGAAACAATGAAATGATGAAAGTGGTACATTTTAACCTTAAATTTTTCTCTTTGGCGCCTTTCCTTCTTCTCTTCAAATGACGAAGTTATCAGCTATAACATAAAATAATGAACACCCAGTAAATATTTGCAATTTAACTTCTCTGATTTCCACTATTCCTAAGAAAATCAAATCTGAGGAATTTTTCTAATATTCTTTTATTATTCAATAAAAAAATAACAAGTACTGTCTTTTTCCAAAATCCCGACCATACTTTTTTTTCATTGATTGAATTTTCAAGGACTGAACTAAACCCATGTGCCTTATAAATCTTTTTAATTTGCTTCGGGATTGTTATAATTCCACGTCAGATATTTCATGTTAAACACAGTTTGAAATGATATAAGTTATGAGTTTTCGAAATACAAGATGACACGAACAGGTTAATCGGCATTTGGCTTGTGGGTAACAAACGAGCTGATGAAAAATTTCTGGTTGTAACAACTTATTTATATAACAACAACGTTTTATAAATTGTGTTCATTACCTGATATAGTCGCGGTGGGCAGTCCTCCAACACTACGCTCTTGTAATTTATCCCGTATTTATCATATCTCTCGGGCACTGCGTGGTACAAATCATCGACGGAGATTTATGTATTTCAACCGTAGCTGATTTTCAATGGACTCAGCCACGTTTAAGGATCTTTCGAGTTAGCTGACTCTCAGACAAATTGGGGCAGCAGGACTAGTGTAAAATTGTAATGAGCTGATTATGGATGAATCACGAATGTGAGGACACAGAAGGCAAAGGCATTCTTTTCGGATAGAAACATTCATTCTAGGTTGTCCTTTAGAACCTGCGTTCCTCTTTTGATATACTTTCTATTCTCTTAAGTTGTAAGACATAGATATGGTGATTTATGAAACTTGAATTTAGATTTCACTAACATTTTATGATATCTGAACCAACAAATATACACATATATTGTTAAGATTGAAATTTCCTATAGGGTCCTTTTTGTTGTTTTCGTTCTCTGCACTTAGCACGCTTCCAATCTTTCGATTGTCAGAATTTGAGATAAAATGTCATGTTTCATGTATCCCCTCAGGCTATCCTGAGGGGATGCTTCTAAGTCAGTGGTGACTAAGGACATAGTTCCTATGAGAAGACATCTCATTTTATTAATATTTAGAAGATTTAAAATAAATTCCTAAATAGGCTTTATTTCCAGATCTTTCAAGCTTCAGTTATTCGGCATTGATTGCCAACTTGAATTTTATTTTTTGTCAACTATTCACCCACCTATGCTGCCTACTGCCATAGGAAATGTCGATGGCATATTTCGGTTCTACTTGCGGTGCTTTTTCATTATTTAAATGATTCGAATTGGCCGGGACTCATCAGTTACACTCTCACTCCGTCCTCACCTTTACTGACTAAACTTACAATTCCGGACTACTTCTGAAGGTATTTTTATCTTTTCAAGGATGGAACGAAGGATGACACATACCTCAGATTGGCTGTATCTACATGTATTTGAGTTTGTATACAGGGTGCTTCAACGAAAACTAAACAGAGGCTATATCTACCAAGATATTCATTTCTTATCAAAACGCAAAATCAGGTCAATTTTTGTTTCAAGGGGGACATCTTTAAGGTACTATACTTACCTGAAATATCAACCCCCTAATCGGGGGTTGCAATCCTTGAACATTTTGAATTGGGAAGATGGGTCGAGTGATGACTAAAAAGAAAGGTGGTATCTTTGTCTACATTGCCTTGAACGAATTTCCATTTTTTATTGAAAACTGTAAAAGATACAGGGTGAGCAACTGAAAGATAGGGAAGACTATTTCCCTGAGACTATTCAAGTTTCAGTGGGGTAAAATGGAACAGATTCATGCTGATCAATGGCAGTCATCATCAAGTACCATCCTCATCTCGAATTTCAACCCCTGGAGGAGGGGTGACCACCCTTGAAAATTTGGAAGAGGGTAGATGGGTCGAGTGATGCCTCGATAGAAAGGTATTATCTTTGTCTGCATTCCCGTGAACGAATTTTTATTTTTGATTGAAAAATGTAGAAGATACATAGTGAGCTACTGAAAAATAGAGGAGACTATCTATCTCCCTGAGCTATTTAAGTATTATTTCCAAAAAATTGTACGGATTCATTCCAGACCAAAGGCTGTCATCTTTGATCTAAATGAATCTATTCCAGTTTTTCGAACTAATACTCCAATAGTCTTGGGGCGATAGTCTTCTCTATTTTCAGTGGCTCACTCTGTATCTTTTCAGTTTTCAATCAAAAATGGATAAATGGAACAGATTCATGCTGATCAATGGCAGTCATCATCAAGTACCATCCTCATCTCGAATTTCAACCCCTGGATCAGGGGTGACAATCCTTGAAAATTTGGAAGAGGGTAGATGGGTCGAGTGATAACTCAAAAGAAAGGTATTATCTTTGTCTGCATTCCCGTGAAAGAATTTTCATTTTTGATTGAAAACTGAAAAAGATACAGAGTGAGCCACTGAAAAATAGAGAAGACTATCGCCCCAAGACTATTGGAGTATTAGTGCGAAAAACTGGAATAGATTCATTTAGATCAAAGATGACAGCCTTTGGTCTGGAATGAATCCGTTCAATTTTTTTGCACTAATACTTAAATAGCTCAGGGAGATAGATAGTCTCCTCTATTTTTCAGTAGCTCACTATGTATCTTCTACATTTTTCAATCAAAAATAAAAATTCGTTCACGGGAATGCAGACAAAGATAATACCTTTCTATCGAGGCATCACTCGACCCATCTACCCTCTTCCAAATTTTCAAGGGTGGTCACCCCTGCTCTAGGGGTTGAAATTCGAGATGAGGATGGTACTTGATGATGACTGCCATTGATCAGCATGGATCTGTTCCATTTTACTTCACTAAAACTTGAATAGTCTCAGGGAAATAGTCTTCTCTATCTTTAAGTTGCTCACCTTGTATCTCTTACAGTTTTCAATTAAATATAGAAATTCGTTCAAAGCGATGTAGACAAAGATACCATCTTTCTTTTGAGCTTAAGGTAAGTTTCGTACCCCAAAAGATGTCCCCCTTGAAACAAGAATTGACCTGTTTTTGCGTTTTGATCAGAAATGAATATTTGAATTTGGGAGGCTTTTACTTGGTAAAATTCCATTATCAATAATAAAAACAAGTACTGTGTTTAAGAATTTTACTTAATAATTGCGATTCGTAACGCGTTTCACTACACCGTAGCTTCTTCAGACGAATGATTATGCAGAAAAATGTAAATGAGAATATAACTATAAATGTTCTTGAGTAATCAAAAGCTTATCGGTCACCTCCTCCTAAGTGGTTATTTATGACAGTATATCAATAAAATTAAGGAATAGATTGCTCCCCGAAAAGATTCAATAGAGGTGAAGGGCTTAAATCGACTTGTTCATTGATGAGTCTACCTGAGTGTTTGTATTTATTTATTTCTAAAGTTTCCCAAAGATCTACCTTCCAATATTTATTATCTGTATGCAAAATTGAAATGAATATCTTGGTAGACATAGCCTCTGTTTAGTCTTCGTTGAAGCACCCTGTATATTCACCTTGCTGATATGCATCATTCCTCTTCTACCAATAAAAGAAACAACGCTCGCTTTGGCCGGTTTATCTTCAAGTTTTTTGTCTAGATGCCATTTGTAGACCTGTTTGTATCAGCTCAATGGTGTAGAATTAAGTTTCATTTGTACAACTAAGACCATATCGTCCTCGTACTCTTTGGTATCGAAGCCGACGCTGTTCTGGCTGATAAGCAGTCTGTTAAGCACAAAGTTCAGCAAACAGTGGGGAAAGTACCCTACCTTTGCGAATACTCTTGTGGCCCTCGTCTTCACCGTCACCTCAAGAAGAGTGGTATACCAGTATGATATGCAGATTAATTTTCATGACAGATTTAATTTTCTTTTTTTATCCCCTCACTACGCAATTATTTTTGTGAATCTTCAAATTAAGTAGAAATTAATAGAGGCAAATTGGAGGGTACGCACTGGTTTGGACTAAAACTCTCTCAAAGTTTTGTTGTAAATACAATGTCCATCATAGAGCATGTTTAAGATACATACTCCATTGCCAGTTCCAAGATTCCAGCTTCTCTTGTAGGAGTCTCCGGAATTTCCTGTCCGATCCTGGAGATTCCTGCAACTGCTAAGTAGGGAATGAAACAGAGGTCTCCTAATTTTGTCTACTGAGTGAAAAAAGATTTGAAATCGATTCCTCGGAAACCTATTTTTTGTTTTTTCCAGCTTCAGCTTTCTGACATTGATTGTGAGCTTGAAGAACATTTTTTATTAACAATCAACACACCTGTATTCTACATAGTTACCCTGTGCTCACCTATACAGGTATTCGTACACTTTCTTGAACACACTGAAAATGCCATATACCGTAGCACGGCATTATCTGTATGTATTTGAATTTCTATACTTTTCAAGCGCTACTACTTGCATCTTACTTTCATTTGCATCGTCCCACGTTTACGACTAAACGAATTCATTTTTTCGGCCACTTTAACTTCCCGTTTTCGGCTAGATTTTCAGAGGTTGTTGTGTCAGCTCAATTGTAGCAGAGTATATTTCCTTTGTACAACCAATCCCACATTGAAGGAGGCATACTCTTTAAGCTCAAGCACAAGATTCTATAGCAGCGGGGAAAGGACCCTACAAAGAGCACATCACTTTGTGTCCCTCGTCTCCACCGCCCCTCCAAACCTATCTATCTGCCATGGAGCTTTTTGCTGTTCATTCTCATACAGTGGGTTCAACTTCAGCATCTTATACGGGTATAATAAAGTGTTGTTAAATGCCCCTTCTATATCTATAAAGATGGCTAGTGCGATTTCCTTGAATTCTAGGCCGTGCTCTTACTTGCCAAACTGATTTTCATGAGGGATTGAATTTTCTTTCAGTTATAGCCTCATTTCTCAGTCAATTTATTTTCCTACAGTTTTGAGTTAATTAATAATGGCAGATAGGACGGTAATAAAACGTTTAAGAGTATGACTCTCTTCCAGGTATAAAGACGCCATAGACCTTGACTTAAGTACACCTGCCATTGCCAAGCAGGTAGTGAACATTGTCACCAAGACCAGCTCCAGGATGTCCAGCTTCTTTTTAGGAATCTCAAAATATTATGTCCTGTCCTGAAATTTTCTGAGGATAGAAAGATCTAACCACCCGTCTCACGCAGTCAGTACAGACGGTCCGTTTGGCGCAGTTCCACTCAGGCCTTTTGAAACTTACTACAAGACTTCCGGAATAGCTGCGTTATTCATTACTGAGTCTAAGTTCACCAAGTAGAAACTTTTCAGCGCTTCCTCCGTTTTCTTTTCTGAGAAGAGACTCGTTGAATTTCAACGGGATTTCAATTTGGAACAGACACAAAACGTAATCACACATGAAGACAGCTTGAGAATATTTAGAGACTGCAAAATGCTCAGGATCTCACAGCTACCAAGGAGTGGTAATGAGGTAATGACCTGAGGTTGTATAAGCATTAGGTTGTATAAGCATTAGAAGAAGAACCTTCTTTTTTTCGCGGAGAGATTTGTAAATGCTCCAACCTCGTTCTTGAAACATTTGGTCTTCTGTGTGCACTTACAGGGCATAATTTCATCTTTATACATGTTTATCGTGTTCAAGTTCACTTGGTCAAGAAACGATTTTATTTTCCTGCATTCCTAATTGATGTAGGGCGGTTTAGAATAATTCTGCTGATATGTGATATATATAAAAATTTTGAAGAAGAACATAATTTTTTCAATTCAGATAGAATTTCGGTAATCTGAAATACTCACTTCATTTCCCCTCAGATTCTTCTGTTGTATTATGTGGAATACGAAAATAACAATGTCTGCAGAAATATTTTTACCTGGGATGTCCCATTCAACTGTTTCCTGTTTTCTGAGTACCATTTGCATTTCGTTTGTTCTCAAGCGTTCCTTACTACCGGTGGATTACGGGAAAAATAATTCTTCAACATATTTAAACTTCTTCTGAGCAAATTTGAATTCTCGATCTCGTACATTAATTTCTTGACACAGGGTAAATGTTATTGTAATAAAAGTGATGTCATCAACATTGTATATTCGAAAAGTAATCTCTTCAAAGACCACACCATTAGTAAATTCTGTAAGGAAGATGTGTATACGACAATGTAACGTTATCTGCGACATGACACATCGTGCTCACAATATCTTAAGAGCCGTGACTGAGTCCTCAAAACAATCATCTGGTTTGAATGAAGAACAATCTTCGGTTTTCACGATCGTTGCACTGAATTAAGACGTATCCAAAAGACGGCAATATGGCGTCTGCGGCGCAGAGAGCCGTATAAATAAGACAGAGACGCGACACGACCGAAGATATAACTTTTATATGACCGTTGTGGACAGCAGAATGGAAACCTCGGCCACGAATAACGATGGGTCCAGAGGACGCGCTTTCTTCCCTAGCAATGATGGACTGCATATTGTCTCCGACATGGGTATGGGAAATAATTGTGCACAAGGAGAATTATAGTTGGCTAATATTTGCGCTATGCCTGCCTTCATCCATTATGATATATATTAGATAGCAACATGAATTGTTAAGATTTCTCTATTGCTATTCGCTCTTTGTAAAGTTATGACAGGTATAAGGATACATCAAAATTTAGAACTTGCTATTCGGATGAAGCGTTATTGAAATTATGTAAGAATTTATCATAATATAATGCTGATTTGAAAAAAACAAAAGTTAACTTTTGTATGTAATTGTATATAAAGTTATCCAATTACATTTGCTGTTTGGGCAATATCATTATGAATTGAATACTAGTGGTCATTACTGGATACAAATCCATTTCAAATGATAACTAGAGGAAAATTTGATTTACTCTTATTTACTTTACTGTAACACGTTTCGACGACACATCGCCTTCGTCAGGCAGGTACAAAATGAATCCTAAACTAAGGTAAAACAAAGTATATAATGATCTACAACACATGAGTAAAAGTTAGTGAAACCTCTTAAGGTATTTCACAGAACTATTATCTAAATCACTTAGCCGGAAACATATTTGGTAAAGGAGAATTATTGTCAAAATCTACCTGTTCATTCAATAATATGTTGGGAAGTTTATATTAATTGGTTTCAAGGGTTCCCAAAATTAATAATAAGTTTTTCATTATATGAATGAAAGCTTCTAGTTGAAATTATGATTTTCTTCAATTAAATGGATCGCTTAATTAGATTCGGTTTTTTATTGATGGAACTTCGTTTATGTTGATTGACTCTAATACTGAAATTTCTGTAGGTCCTACCAATATACATCTTCCTATAATTATTACATCTGAGTCTGTATACAACCTCGATTCCAAAAATAAGCGAACTGTTTCAAAAAACAGGGCCATCTGTTGTAGTAGTGTACCAGTCGATAACTTCGTACTTCATTATCATGTCATTTTCATGACATTTGTATGTGGAAAACTTGTGTTATTGCGTCATGTTTGTTAGTGCGTTTAGTATATCGGTCGGAAAATGAGTTTTAAACAGGAAGCTGCAATTTAGTATTGTATTAAATTTGGTAAATCTTTTACCCAATCACACCAACTGCTACAAACTGCATATGGTTATAATTGTCTATCCTGTACCCAAGTGAGCGAGTAGTTCAAGCGATGCGTATCGGGTAGAAAGAACCTGCATAACGACGAAAGATCAGGCCTTCTCAAAACTTGATTATCGGAAGAAAACATCGAAAAAGAGCTTCAATTAATAAAAAATCATAGGTTGAATTTATTGAAACAACTGCATTTTGACCGAAGGTAGTTCGGGGTTTGTACCACACTAACTCACCGACGACCAAAAATTTAATCGAATTGAGCATAGCAAACACATCACTGAAAGTGCTCGGAAGGAGACAAACTTCTTGAAGACGATTGTGATTGGTGACGAGGTGTTTTCAGTATGAGTGCGAAACATAGCGACAAAGTGCTGACTGGAGAGCCTTGGATGCAGGAAAAACCAAAAAAATCGCTTAGGAAGTCAAAAGTGAAGGTTTTGCTGATTTGTTTCTTTCGATTCTAAAGGAATTAACCACAAAAAATCTGTTCCACTCGGTCACACAATCACAGGAGACTTATTTCGACGTCATGAAGTGATTGCTGGCAACAGTTCGTCGTTTTCGGTCGGAATATCGAGAAAACGATTTTTGATCAAAAATCACATTATTGCCTTGCAACATTCACCCCATTCACCTGATCTGGCTCAATGGACTACTATCGGTTCCCTAAGATGCATTTGACTATGAAAGGAAAGTGGCACGAGTCGACTGAGGCCATTGAATGTGCCGTGACCGACACGCTACAGAGCATTCCAAAGAAGGAGATATAGAAGTCATTTGACTTCTTTGAATTATGTGAAGATAAAGAAATTTCATAATCTGTACATCATGCTTTGGAAAGTTGTCATCACGATGTCCGTATGAGACGGTTTATGAAAAATGGAGAATTCATGTCTATTATTCACTTCGGTAATAATTAAATATATAAAGTTGATTGAATCGTTTTGTTCAAGTTAGATAGTAAATTTTATTATTAGAAGAATTGAATTTACAAACTTTTCGAAAATACACACACCACAAAATTTGTCGCATCACCTGGTATTGTGAATTCCACAATCGATTAACCAGCTCGATCGCGGTTTCTTTGACAACATACGTTTATGGACATATGAGGGGAAAAAATCTTATCTATGTAGTAACATTTGTTTTCATATGATCTCAAACACGTCTGAAACAAGAATGAGTTTATTTGACTATCAGTATTCATTCAATTTCTCTTCAGTTTTCAAATTAATGCAAGTTTTCTGTGTTTCTTGTTGATTTTCGAATCTTTGAATTCATTGTAATGGCTGCTGAACGTTCTGGACGCTATTTGAGTGATCATGAAGTGGTAAGAATTGTAACACTTCTAGAGGAGGAGCGAAACCAACGTTGCGTGGCTAACTAGTTGAATGTTAACCAAAGCACTATTTCAAGAGCAATTAATCGGTATCACGAAACAGGGTAATATGGAAGAAGGGCCAGACCGGGAAGAAATCGGATAACAACACCAGTTGATGATCATTGCCTTCGTTTAACTGCACTAAGAATTCAGCACTGTACGGCTAGAATGCTACAAAATGAACTTGCACTTTCCAGAAATGTGCATATTTCATTGCAAACTGTTAGGAACAGGCTCAGAGAATACGATATCAGAGCAAGGGTGGCTTCTACCGGCCCGCGTCTCACCAGAGAGCATCGAGTTGTAAGACTTCAGTTTGCGAGGGAACATGCAAATTGGGGTATTCCAGAATTGTCGAATGTTCTCTTTCTCTTATTTAGTATCAAATGATAGACGCATGCCTGTATACAGGTGACCTGGAGAACGGTATCAGCAATGCAATATCCGGCAAACCGAAAACTTCGGAGGGTGCCAGTAATGGTGTGGGGAGGCATTTCTTTCCATGGTCGTACTAAGTTAGTCCTAGTGAATAATGGAAGAATGACAGCGGCCAGATACCTCGCAGATATCCTTGAACCCCATGTTGTACCCTTTGGCCCATGGATTGGTGAAAACTTCATTTATATGCATGATAATGCTCGTCCTCATGCAGCTAGAGTAGTAACAGAATTTCTGCAAAATGAAGAAATTGATATTTTAAGATGGCCAGCCAGAAGCCTCGACTTGAATCCCATAGAACATGTTTGGGACAACATGGGGTGGCAATTCAGTAACGTGGGATGCTTTGTAGAACACTCCAACAACTAGAAAAACTGCTTCCTGAAATTTGAAACTCAGTGACTCGAGAGTACATCTAAAATTTGTTTGAGTGGCTTCCGAGACGTAATTAGGGCCCAGGGAGGAAACACTCGATTTTGAAAATGATTAGTAACCATTCGATGCTAGTTGATTGGTCCAATGTTTG
The DNA here is from genome assembly GCA_013387265.2 of Cryptolaemus montrouzieri. NCBI lineage: Eukaryota > Metazoa > Arthropoda > Insecta > Coleoptera > Coccinellidae > Cryptolaemus > Cryptolaemus montrouzieri. The sequence continues at coordinate 86,691,899 of JABFTP020000021.1, read as the reverse complement.
AAGATGGTAGAAATTTTTAATCTTTCATTAACCCGAAAGTTGTTGATATTTTCCATCATAAACTCATCTCTTTTGAATGATATCTCCTTATTTTACACTTCTGATAGTTACCAAGCGACCCTTGAATGACTTACCTAAAAGTTTATATAGTATTGTTGTAAAAGTAGGGTGATGCGACAATTTTCGTGGGGAGTGTATTTAGATTACGTACTAGTAAAACATACAATGATCATCCACTTACCGAAACCAATATAAAAAATGTTTAGCTAAAAGGTTGTTATGTATTATATTTTATGAGTTGTCCATGAAACCATGTGCGACTAGTGGATTTCCAATAATAAAACCCTCGTTCGACCGGTAAAATGATGACTCAGAAACAAGTTACTTTTGTTTCACACACATATCTAATAGTAATAATATTTCGTGTTGAATTAAAGGGTTCATGGTATTAAGTTCTATACTTTTTTCAATAATACCGATCGGCTATTCAGGAGGGACACTTGGAAATATCTTATTGACATCAAAAGAAGATGATTAGGCGGTATGAGGAACATTTATATTTTGTATGTATTATCGGATCATAGTCGTTCTGTTGTACGATTCATTAGTAATATTAATAAACCGATTCAAATAAGGTAATCACTTATAGTCGAAATACATGAAATGTGCGTCATGGTAGGACTCACCATTGACACTGCTGAGTGCTAGTGATAGCAGCTCGCAATTAATTACGTAAATAAAACAATCATCATTACTTTGAGGATAGCGTTGATGTTTTTGAAGCTATTTTTGGTATTTGCTGATTTTGGTATTATTGCTTAGGTTGTTTCTTTAGTTTCATTTTTGTGAAGCTTTGTGTTTCTCCGAGGCGACAAAGTAAGCTCGTTTCCTCACTGCTCTCGCATGCGATGTCCAAAGCAAGGGGCAATGCAAAGTGAGAAGCGAAGAGTGCAATTTTATTTGTCTTTAAAAACGAGGCCAGTGTGAGATCTGAGCCCAAAATCGTTGATCAAACGTAGCTTGGCGCCTTGTTTTCCCCAAATCTTTCTGCAATACGTCACTAAAGATGTGAATGTTTGAAATTTATTCTTTATTTTATTTAAAGCCCTTCTTTCCCTTATAATGTTTTCGTATCGGTAACTGTTTTCAAGAAAATAATTGAAATCAATTATTGTTAGTAACGAAGGCGGGAAGAATATGAAAAACGAAGATTATTTTCTTGCTTGTTCGGAATAATAATGTTAATTGAATATTTTCTTGAAGTTACCAAAATGGCAGGACACCAAATAAAACAATTACGTTTGGAGTTTCAGCAAATTTTTTGGATAACTAGCAGATTGAATGAGAATAAATGATCATTTAACCTTCAAACCTAAAAAAAGATAGATGAGACCGTGAAGAAACGAGGTTCATGAACAAGAAAACGAGGCGAGGCGAGGTGGTTCGAATACATTACCTCAGAGAAGACGAGGTGAGATTACTGAACAAGGAATCGAGGCGATGCGAGGTTTTGCCAAAACTTCCATTTGCCCCGCACTAGTTTCATACTGCCTTTATATTTATAACAGAATACTATTCATGTATTCAGAAGAAAAGGAAATCAATTAATGAATATCTATCAACAGTCCACACTTATATAAATGGGAGAAGATTCTTCAAACTGTTGACAATGACAGAAGCTAATAAACGATTTTGTATTATTAATTCTTTACAAATTATCCGTTCGAAGCCAATCTATCATTAGATTCTCACCTAAGCGAAATAGTTGAAAATCCGAAAAAACAAAAGACGGTCATCCATCACTCAACTCAAACACAAAGACTTGGCTAACGATCAGTTTCGTAATCGGCTAATCGCCACGTGTCGTACGCAACGCGACGCTAGATGGCAGTCGGATAACAGTGACGCTCAAATAGTTGACAGTCGACGGCAGCGCGGCAGTGTGTTTGCCGTTAATAATAATTCATCCCCATATCAATTCATATTGGCTGTTAAATCGACTATCTTTTGTGCGAAAAACTAGATAAGCCCAGCCGGTGTTCGGTTTCAGGCATAATTTCCGCGAGCGACCGATTATTCGTTGGCAGTGTCGTACCGTTTAGCAGGAATAACAAGGGGTTATTCACATCACATGAATGAGAGTTAGGGGAGAGTAGGAATTTTAAACAAAATTTGATTGGAAGATGAAAGGTGATAACTTGAGTAAAATATCTAACACAAATATTGGAAAGAAAATTACTGCTACTGAAAACAATAGAATAAGCAGATTTTGAACAATTTATTTATTCAATATATAGTACACAAGTAACTTACCTCTACGATACGGGCAAAATTTCTACCCCACAAAACATGTGAAAGCGCATAATGATCATTACTAATGAAATAGTAACCTCATATTCAGAAATTAACATTTTCAATATTTCGAATTAATTTTCTTATAAACAACTAATTAATAATGTTTTTTCGGATATGTCCGGACATAAGCCAAGAAAATTCAATGTTTTTTCTTGGCTCATGTGTTCCTCCCAAGTCTCTTGGTAAATAATATAAAAGAAATAAATTGAGATTTCGCAAGAAGCCACCACATATTAATATCAGCAGTTGTTTATCAATGTTTGCTTGTAATGTTTGTTCTTCTTGAAAATTTTAATTTTCGTTAACGCGAATCACTAAATTCGACCCCGATACAATGTGCTGCAGCAGTGTTGTTAGATGACATCGTTTGGACTTATATAGGGTGCGCCAGAGAAAACCGGACAATTTTTTTTCCGTTATAACTTTCGCAATTTTAAAGCTAGATCATTCGTTCTTGCTTCATTGAAAAGCCAGAGGACTGGATTTTTCAGAAATTGTATGGAAATTTTACTTCTGGGAAATTCAATATAGCTGACTCTTCAAAAATGAGCAATATTTCAAGATCGCTGGAACCTCACTAAAGAATTCGAATGGGGCATTCAGTCGATTAGTCAGTTTTTTATGAACTATTTGATATATTGATCTTGAAAATATTCAAAGAATTGGTAAAAAAGTAGGGTGAAGTCGAAATATTTTTCACCTCATGGCGTTGGCACTCCTGAAGTTGTTGTGTTTTCCATGGATGTTCTAGAAAGACAAAGGACCATTTCTTACTAACACCAACCTAAAATTTGATTTTCGTTCGAATTCAAAATGGCCGACTTCCTCATATATTAAAAATTTTCCCCGCGCATTAAAGAAGTTTTTGCGGTCGTAATTGAATCAACTGCGTAATTCAGTCACTAGATTGAACCTTTTCCATCATATTGAGGGGGCCATTGTGCCAATTGTCTGCAATAATGTTTCTCTTTTCCACCATCATATGCACCACCCGTTGTGAAACCTCTGAGCATAAACTGCATGCATCAACTCTATGATCAACAAAATATAATGAAATGTCATCGAGTTTTAGAAGACATTTGGTTTGAAATCTGAGATATTTGGGGAGCAGTCATCCTGATCGTCTTCCTAATGAGCCTGTTGTCCAAAATGTTTCCTCAAGATCATAGATTGTACTTCTTGTGTAATATGAGGCTGAGAGTAATATTTGCCTAACGGCATAGCCACGCACAAAGAAACATTCAATGAAACGCCAATCCTCATTTCTTAAAACCATTGTTACCAATTACAAAGTCAAAAACAAGCAACACCAAGAAGAAGATCTAAAGGGCTTAAAAAACAAAGAAGCTCCAAGTCCCGACGGCCTACTGTCGGAGATGCTACAAGAAGGAAGGGAAATTGTACTACCCACTTTGAGGACATTATTCAATGAATGCTTGCATAGTGGTAAGATTCCAGAAGACTGGGCTAAATGTGCTGTCGTTTTGCTATTTAAGAAATCCGAAAAGAGTGACCTAAGAAACTATCGCCCCATATCACTACTGTCACAGATCTACAAGCTATTTATGAAAATAATCACGAACCAACGGTGAAGATGGACTCCTACCAACCCGTTGAACAGGCTGGCTTTCGAAAGGGGTACAGTACAGCTGATCACCTCCTTACTATGAGAACTTTGATAGAAAAGGCAAACGAATACCATCTGACTCTATACATGTCGTTCGTTGACTATGAGAAGGCGTTCGATATGACTGAGATATGGGTCGCAGAACAAGCTATGAACAACAGCAGAATTGATTCCAGGTAGAGACAACTGATCCACAACATATATCAACAATCCTCAATGATGGTAAGACTGGAACACGAGACCAAACCTATAAAAATCCAGAGAGGTGTAAAACAGAGAGACGTTATATCTCCGAAGTTATACACCTTAGCATTAGAAGATGTATTTAAATCATTGAGTTGGAAAAGAAAGGGGATAAACATAAACGGAAAAACACTGAATCATTTTAGGTACGCTGATGATATTGTCCTGATTTCCACTACTCTCGAAGAGTTCCAAGAAATGACTACAGAATTAGCTGAAGCATCGCAAAAAAATGTTTTGAAAATTAACATGCAGAAGACGAAAACAGAAGATAACAGAAGTATTACAGTTGGCGTATACTCTCTGGACATGGTGGATGAATATGTTTACCTAGGTCGCATACTCAAACCTTGCTTACTCGGCTTGCTTGGGCTGGATTTGGAAAATTAAAATGGGTCCTTCAAAGTCGTAAGATACCACAATACCTTAGAACTAAAGTCTACAATCTGTGTATTTTGCCTGTAATCACTTACGGCTGCCGAAAATGCACACTAACTAGAGCCATTATGGCCAAAATGTGCAAAACAGAAAGAGCAATGAAACGCAGGATGCTTGGATTAAGACTAACAGACAGGAAAACAAACACATGTTTAGTCACTAAAGTTCGCGATGTCAGAGAAGATATTGCCAGACTCAAGTGGGGCTTCGCAGGTCATAATGCAGGACAACGAGATGACAGATGGAATGCCGAAATACAAAAACATTGGGTTCTAATATATAATTGAGAACTACTTAGAAATTCCAGATATTGGGGGATAAAATAAATCAGTTAAATCGTTAAGTAATATTTGATTATTGTCTGTAATGTGTTTGGCTTCGAATATTTCTAAGAATTCAAGTGCATTGAGTTTTATACCTTTTATGATGGGTATAGGATTTGTAGATTGTCTATAGATAATAAATATGATTGTTCTCTATGCAATGTTGTGCCAGAGTGGAATGTGTTTTGTTTTTACGAAAATGTGAATGATGTTCCTTATATCTAATTTTAAACGACCTACCTCTTTTATCAATATAAGTTCCGATACAGTTGGGACATGTTAGTTTATAGACTCCTGGATTATCTAATTCTTGAGTTTTATCTTTGGCATTGAATAATAATAGTTTGGTTGTGGATTTGTAGGCTAATTTTACATCGGGGATCTAGATGGTATTTGCGATTTTTTTTAGAAATTGGGCCGAAGTAAGTAAGACGTTTGTTGTGTCTAAAATGATTAAATCTGAAAAATTAATTGGACTTTTTTTAGTTTTAAATTAAATTTTTGGATGAATATTTCTAACAAAGTTTAGGAAAATGTCAAATTGACTCGAACTACCATTATCAATCAGAATTTCTTTCAATTTAACAAAATGATTTTCGAGCAAACCGGAGGTCAGGCTGTGGGTTCACCCCTTAGTCCACTCCTAGCAGAAACTTTTATGAATTATATGAAAAATATAATTTTTCAATCACATATAGCGAGCGCCACATATAATATTTTGGTATCAATATGTTGACGTTATTATTGCGTTTTGATGGTATTTCAAGAGAATTATATATGTTCCTAAACTTTGTCAATAACATTCATCTAACAATTAAATTTAAAGTAGAAAAAGAAATCAACAATCAAATGAATATTTTAGATTCAACTATTTCTAGACAAAACAATCTCTTTACCTTCGATATATATCGTAAACCTACCTTTACAGACTCTCATGCTATTCAACATAAATTAACTGGCTTCGATTATATCTTTCACAAAGCTTCCACATTTCCTTTCTCCATCACAAATCTCTATGAAAAAATTTTATTAGTTAAAACTAACGTAGAAATTAACGGCTATTCCCCCTCAATGAAACACAAACTTGTGTCTAAAACACCGTTTACAAAAAGCCTATAACAGTATTTATCCTCAAAATAGTTCTGACAGCCACGAACATCCATATTCCTTATTAGTCTATCCCAACCCAGTTTCTAATGAAATCGCAAATAACATCAAAATCTTCATTGTGCAATTAGCCTACACGTCCACAATCAAACGAACAAATATATTTTTCAATGCCAAAGATGAAACTCAAAAATTAGATAACTCAGGAGTGTATAAACTAACATATTCCAATTGTAATGGAATTTATAATGGTTAAAGGGGGCGTTCAAGTATTACGTAAGCACTATGGTGGCAGGGGGTCTTCGGTTTGCTTATTTTTGATGACATGGGGGGTAGGGGGGTCTAGATGATGATAACGTAATCTGTACTTATTTAATTTTTTACACATATGGCAACCCACAATTTGTCTATGCTTGAAAACGAAACGCATTTTCGGGGATTCCCCTACAACAACTCTCTTAGAACCAAGTAGAGGAATTTTACCGCGCGCTATTCACTTGTCCAAACTTCTGCGTCAGTGTTCACTCAGTGTAATGTTTCGTTTGGATACGACGACGAGTAGGTAGACGTATTCTTAGCATAGCGAAGCAAGTTAATATTGGCATTATCTTTAATTCAATTAGCCAAAGCTTAATGTTTAATTGAAATGTCGTTTCAAATAGGCAAATCCAAGTTATACCAAAAATTGTTTGAAAGTTTCAAAAAATCTCATACAAATTTGAAAATACAAAACATACAGAAGTTAGATAACGACGTGTGTCGTAATTATAAATTACAAATAAAGTCCGACAAGGAACTTGATATTATTGTATCGAGAGAATTGAAGAAGAATTGCAAGCAGCGACTAAGAATAAATCCAATCTACTATATTTTTTTCAAGGTGAGACTGATAAAAACCTTTATACGTATGAATACTACATAGAAATATTAGGAATCGTCAAAACTTTCTCTTTTATTTTTGTTAATTCAGACGATCATTACAAGATATAATTGCCCTACTCAAAGTATGTTCATTATATTATATTTATTCTATATGATTGTCTCTGACGATTGGTTACAAAAATACAGGGTGTTTGTTTAAGTATTTGATGGTTCCATTCCCGACTATGCTCTTTAAATGCAGATTTTCATGTAGGCAAAAGAAGTCTTTTGATACAATATGTAAAAGGATTAATAAACAAAAATAATTGTATATTAATAATTATATAATTAATGAGTTTTTCTCTGAAAAAATGTAGGTATACAATAGTTTCTTGGGTTCTCAGCACTGCTCATATTAAATGGAAACACTTAATGGATTAATGAATTTCAATTAAAAACAGTATGTACTCACTACGGTGAAATTACCCTTTTCAGTCACATCTTTATATTTTTGTAGATTAATAAGATAATCTAGTAGTAGTACCTTCAGAATGTTTTAATTTTTAGGCAACGACGTCCATTAAGCTTGAAGAAAAGACAAAAATTATACAGCCAGCTTCAAATACTAAAGAATAGGAAAAAGATGAATGTTGAATCAGAACAGCAATGCGAAAACAAAAAAAATACAGATAAACAGAGAGCGAAACCTTCTCAGGAAGCTATGAAAAATGAGATTGCTTTACTCGAAGAAGTAGAATTACGAAAAATAGGATTTGACATCAGTTGAAGTGGGACATATCTTCGTTTGATTCCCAGAAAATCTAATTCTGCAGAGGGACGCAGACATGTATCGACAGGCCCTGTTAAGCTCATTCGGGCTCAGACTGATCCCCACAAAAGCTACTTAGATGGCAATTTCGCAGAAACATCAATCCATTATTTAGAGAACAAAGCATCCATACTTGGACCAGATCAAGTATGTTTCATGGCCCAAGATGATGAAGCTCGGGTCCCTATTGGAGTAACTGCGGCAACTAAGCAAGCACCTCTTCTTATGCATATGGAATATAGAATCAAATTGCCTTATCATGACTGGGTAATCGCTGAATGGCATAAATTATTACCATCTGTATATGATGGTATCAAAATCACTTCCGGTATGCTAGGACAACCGCAAGCCGTTGGATATTCTGGCCCAACATACATCGTTATTCGAAGTGGAAAGCATAGTACAACTTCTGCTTATACGCATGCTCGGGATTTTGAGATGCTTCTCGATCTTAAAGAGTTTCAACCATTAGCTAAAACTGACCGTGGTTTGGTTAAACCTGTGGTGATCATTACTGTTGATGGAGGCCCAGATGAAAATCTGTGCTATCAAAAAGTCATAGGGTTTGCTATATAATATTTCAAGTGACATGATCTCGATGCATTGTTTTTATTCACCAATGCTCCTGGGCGAAGTGCGTATAACAGAGTAGAGCGGAGAATGGCTCCTCTTAGTCGGGAACTGGCTGGTTTAATATTGGCTCATGACCATTTTAGGTCCCATTTGGATGAGCGTGGGATTACAATTAATGAACAATTAGAAGAATCTAATTTCGAGTTCGCAGGAAATGTGTTAGCTGAAGTATGGAGTTCAATGGAAATTGATAGCTACCATGTTACTGCAAAATATTTTGGGCCGGGCGAACAAGATCTTCCTGATTTTCCAGACTCTAAATGGTATTCGGAACATGTGCGTGAGAGCCAATACTTGCTGCAAATTGTAAAATGTAAAAACATGGAATGCTGTCGTCCAAAAAATGGCCTTTTTAGAATACTAGAAAACAGGTTTCTTCCACTACAAGTTAAAGTAAACCAAACAGTTAATGACTTGGTTTTGAATGAATAGGGGCAATTTCTTAATCTTCCAGTCAATTTAGCTCTACGCTTAAATACTTCACTCAAAGGTTTCCTGCAAATGCCCTACCATTATTTTTGTCCGACGGTAAAATTGAGGTTATCAAGTCGAAGAGCATTGCTTACTTCTGCTGACACGGGGAACGGGGGGAGGTAAATAATTGCAAAAAATCTGCTTACGTAACACTTGATCGGCCCTATAGTTTGGAACTAGATATAAGGCACATCATTTATATTTTTGTAAAAACAAAACCGATCCCACTTTATCACAACATTGCATAGAAAACAACCAAATTTTTCCTTCAATAGACAATCTACAGATCCTATACCAAGCACAAAAAGGTATAAAACTCAATTATCTTGAATACTCAGAAATATTCAAAGCCAAACACAATACAACAATAATCAAATATTACTCAACGACTTAACTGATTTATGTTATTCCCCAATATTAGGGATTTTATGTAGTTCTCAATTATGTATTAGTACCCGATGTTATTTACCTATTCTATTAACCCATTTATCTGTACCTATATATAAGTATATATAAGAAAATTGCTAACTTTGTATTTTAGTTTTAAACTCATACTTATCTGATGATGAGCGAAAGCTTGAAATAGCTATGACGTTGAATAAACTTTTCTATCTTAAACAGTGATATTTTTAACGTAGTAATATTCGCAATCCTGATAATGTCAATTACATATCAACCGGCCGAATCTATTTCATTCAATTCTATGAATCATTGAATTAGGAGCGCATGAGAAATTAACATTGTTCAAATCAGAGGAAATTATTTAATTTTATTTATATTAAAATTAATTTTGATGAAATGAATCCACCAATAATATCACTTATCAATTCACTGGAAGAGTTGTCAATCTTAGCCCACCCGAATGTCTCGTATTCCTCTAGCCTCGTTATAAAGAGGAGCGAAATAACTCTCTAAGAGATTCGCATTTTTTGAAACATTTCGGCTTCAGATATTTCTACAACTCTCAGTATCACATTTTACTTCATGAACAATTTAACATGGAATAATTGGTTCATAGCAACTCACATTTAGGAACTAAATTCATAGGGATATTCTGGAATAGGCAATAATCTATCTGTCTTGCTGGGCTTGCGACTGTTTCTTAAGCAGAAATATTCGCCATTGGCTACTATATTAACATCCTGCTGACAGAGGGATTAACAGCTAGGTCAATCAAAACCATCACGTATAGTCAAGGAGCACTGAAGGCATGGGCATCCAAGGTGCAGGAATATCGTTCAACCCTCACCGAACTGGGAGAGAGAAATATGGTCCATCTGATATGAGTCCCGGTGCCTGGGTCATTCACGATCACGATCTGCCTATTTCAATCCACTGCTGGATGTAGGCTTTTCCCATATTGAACGATTTCTTTCTGCTGATAGCTTCTCTCATCCAAAGAAGACCCGCTGATTTTTTAATATCGTCTCTCCACCTTGTGTTTGGCCTGCCGATACTCCTATGCCCCACTCTTGGCCTCCATTCCATGAGCCTCTTGGTCCACCGATTGTCATTTCTTCGAGCTACGTGACCTGCCCATGACCACTTTAGTTGAGCTGCCCTCTCCATGACATCTGTCAGCTTGGTTTGTTCTCTTATCCAAGTATTTCTTATGCGATCTGATAGTTTAATATTTAATATTATTCTCTCGTGGGCTCTTTAGGTTTTCGTCAATTTTGGGCCAACTTCTTAGTAAGACACCATGTTTCGGCTCCATATGTAAGCACAGGAAGAATGCATTGGTTGTAGAGGTTTTTCTTGAGGTTGTGGGGTATGTCTGATGTCAGGACATGTTTTAATTTGCCAAATGCCGCCCACGAAAGGGACACTCTTCCTGTAATCTCGTCAGTCATGTTGTCTTTTTTAGTAGTTAGTTTTTGTCCCAGGTATATGTAGTTTTCGACATTCTCTAGTTGTTGACCTTCTACGTGGATTACGGGGTTATTGTTTGTGTTAGTCATTATCTTCGTCTTGCTGATGTTCATTTCTAGGCCAACATTTTTTGAATGGTTGTTTAAGTCTAGGATCATATCTTGTAATTCTTGAACGTTACTACTTATTAGTACAATATCGTCGGCAAAGCGTAGATGATGTAGAAGTTCACCATCAATGTTGATTCCTTTCTTATGCCAATCCATTTCTCTAAAGATTTCGTTTAAAGCTGCAATAAATAGCCCCGGTGACACTGTATCTCCTTGTCGAACACCTCGTTTTATTGGAATGTCGTTGGTTTTATTCCATAACTGGACATGCATTATGGCGGAAGAATAGATGTTTTTTATCAGGTTCGTGTATCTGCTGTCCACTCTACATGCATTAAGAGAATTAAGGACTGCCCAAATTTCTATACTCTCAAAGGCCTTTTGGTAGTCTATAAAGGCTATATAAAGATCTAAATTATACTCATTGCACTTTTCTATTAGGTGTTTGATTGCATGAATATGATCCAGCGTACTGAACCCAGATCTAAATCCAGCTTGTTCACGGGGTTGCTGGAAATCTATTTTCCGTTAATCTTTTGGTAATTATTTTGGTGAATAATTTATATAGCTGGGATAAAAGGCTTATTGGTCTATAATTACCAAGGTTTCTTATGTCGCCTTTTTGTGGAGAAGAATTACTTCAGCCTCAAGCCATGCTTGGGGGACTTGACTTTGATCCAAGCATTTGTTGAACAATATTACCAGTTCTTGTTTTAAGCGAGGACTTCCACATTTGAGCATTTCTGGAATTATGCCATCTAGTCCAGCCGCCTTGGAATTTTTGTTTAATTCATTAACAGTAATTTCGGGAATATCCTCAGAACCGACATTACATATTTTTCTCTTTCCATCTTCCTTTTGCTGTGCGTTTGGTTGTAATTTGGAATCATATAATTCTTTATAAAAGCTTTCTATTAATTTGAGCATTGGATCTCTATTTGTAATGACCTTGCCAGCTTTGTCTTTAAGTGATGTCATTTCTCTTCTTCCTATACTAACATGTCTATTAAAATTTTTGGGCCTTTGTTATTCTCAATAGTTTCTTTTATGATCTTGGTATTAAATTTCCTAATGTCTTTTCTAATTTCTCTTCTTATTAATTTGTTCAGTTCAGCCCATTCTATTAAGTTCCTATCTTTGTCTGGTTTTAGTTTCCTTCTTTCTTCAAATAATTTCGCTGTTTCGTCACTTATTTTTCTTCGACTTCTTTTCGTCATTGTTGTTACCTCACTTGCGCTTTCTTTAATGATGTTGCTTAATTCATTTGCATGTGTATTTAAGTCGGTATGTCTTAGAGTTGGGGGTGCCTTATCAATATTTTCGTCTATATTTAATTGGTACTGTTCTTTTCTATTGATAAGGACTTCAGGGTATATTCTCTTTTGGGGCTTCAACGTTAAATTTCTCTTATGTGTTTTTATTCTGACCTTTGCTCGTATCATTCTGTGGTCACTTCCCACATTTACCCTGCTGACTGTAGCGACATCTTCTACTATGAGAGGGTTACTCGAAATTATAAAGTCAATTTCGTTTTTATACTTGAAGTCTGGACTTCTCCAGGTCGATTTTCTATATTTACGTTTTTGGAAGAAGGTATTCATAGCATAAAGCTGGTTCATCTCTAAAAAGTCAACCATCGTGTCTCCACGTTCATTTCTTGTACCGTATCCGTATTGACCTACTGCTCTCTCGGATTCATTTACTTGATTGCCTATTTTGGCATTAAAATCGCCTATTATAAGAATGTCTTTTCCGGTTTTGTTGTTTATGATTTCCTGTAGTTGTTCATAGAAACTCTCTACAACATCGTCGTCGTTATCCGAAGTAGGGGCATACACCTGGACTATTTGCATGGAGTATTCTTCTGAGATCCTTACTGTAACATAAGCGATTCTGTCTGAAATTCCCACATATTCCAATACCAATTTTTCGAGTTTGCTGTGTACAAGAAATCCGACACCATGGCGTTTGACATTATCTTGTCCTTTATAGAATAGTACATAGTCCGGTGCCTGGGTCATTAAGGAGAATGAAAAGACGAACTCCAGGAACCACTTAGGAATTCAACGGACCGGAGTCTAGGCTTCCAATTGCCCTGGAGATCACGAGGTTAGGAAATAACCGGTGGTTGGACTTGGAGCCACGAGTTGAGTCTCATAGATTTCGGACACTCTCGGCTTGCCATCAGTGGACCTTCCACAGCAAAGTCCAGCTTAAACTGTGTAGACTAGATCTGAGAGTTTTAATTGCCATATATGAAAACTGTCGCCTCAGAAGTCTTTTAAATAATCTGGGATCGATCAGGGATCCTTCATACAGACAATGTGAGGAGATAAAGAATCAATAGAATACCTCATGTCCGAATTCCCTGCTGGGGTAAGAACCAGGCTTGAAGAACTTGGATCTAAGAAACTGGAGCTGAATGAGCTCATTGACCCCTCACCCCCAAAACGTATAGCCTTTGCAAGACGTATAGAGCTTGTAGGTGAAATTTAGGAGGGAATGTGCCACAACTGACCACTGGGTCTTAGTAGCAGGGCTGTCAATCAGCCCTCACTCAATTTTATTATCTATTTTATATCTATCTACGTACAGTGAACTGCGCGATTCACATCAAAGTTTGACATAAAGGCATAATCCTTGTAGTCCTATTTTTTGTGACTTTCTTTTTCGTTCGAATGAGGGAATACAGATATAAATGAATTATTTCAAAATTTGATGAGTATAATGAATATTTTAATTCATCAATTCAAACGTCTTCGATTTAAAATCATTCACCTTTTCTCCTTTCAATATAAAGAAAAATATTTTGCCGAAGTATCCGACACTGGACTCAGGTTTCTATGGATGAACATGCATGCTTTGCGTTTCCAGCAAAAGGAAAAATGCGACTCTGGTTTTTCCATCCCAATATGTTGGCAGATCCGTTTTCGGCTATCATACACGTTGGCTACACAAACATATGGCCCGCGATTTCTATTCCAACAGTTTTGTTTCGCGTTTTTTCAACGATGTGATGCATTTTTAAATTGGTTACTGTATCTGAAACTGATTCAATTTTTGCGTACTCGCTTTCAACCGGATTTTCATTTAGTCAGTTTGACGGTTGAAAAACGACAAATCAAAACTATCCACCCTAACTTGGTGCATTCGTGACATTTGATAACGGAAAAAATCAATTGGCAAGAGTGAATATTGGAAGCACTTCAATATGCTCGATTCTGCGTCTGGTTGGGTTGGTTCTATCGTTTTTCAGTTTGGTTAAAACTCATTTTGAAAAAGAAACTTATACAATCAGTCATTATAACAACCTTTTCATAACATGTGAGGGGAAAGTAACGAATAAAATTCAAAATTTGTTTCATTTTGTGTTTGGTGAAACATACTCGGACAGGTCAACTTTTAAAAATTGCTTGAATTTTCAGGGTAAAATACAAACCTAATCTAAAACTCTCTTTTCGAATTTCCTGGTAAAGTAAGTATTTTTTGTGTGTTTTGATATACAGGCTGTTTCAATCGATAAGAATAGCCATGGATAATTCTCGTAATAAAGTCCCTTATTCGAGACTTGAAAAAATATACTACTGTTTCGAAAAAGATACCTTCTGATGTCAAATCCGGACATATTAAATCAAGCCTCAACCCTCTGCCTATTCCACTAGCAGAGAATCTACTTAGGGAATGAGTTTTTTGTGGGATATTGTATGAGAGCTTATGTTATTCTAGTCACGAAAATGTCTTTCTTAATTCGATATACTGTGTTCAAAAGAAAATTGTTAGCCAAGTATGGAACTTGGATTACATGCAGAATTATGTTTTCATGCCTGGAGATGCAGCAGGCTATGCCATAGGTTCTCTCTTAGCAATCTAATGATTGAAGAACCCCTCGTTCAAAAAGTTTCGCACTGGTAAAGCATGGTGCATTTTGGATTCATTTTGGTGAAATCATATCGACTCATCGGGTGTCAGGGTTATTGATTTTGGAGTATAGTTCAGCTAAATCGGGTATAAAATGTTCCCACAAGAACTCCAGATACATCCAATGTGGATTTTTTACAGCTCAAATTCTCAAATTTTGACGATTGACGTCTCCCTTCAAAGTGAATCTTGCTTCATGAGAATATACAATTCTGAAGGGCCACGCTCATTTCTCATTTCACAAACCCATCATTTAATCGCAAAATTCTATTCTTCGATCCGGATCATCTTCGAAGTTGGCGTACTGGAACCATTTTATACGGATTCCATTTTCCAATTTCAGATACTTCATCGCGGTTTTCTGACTATTTTCGTGATTCAATCGTATCAGTTTATCTTGAGTAAAGTTCAGAACATCACCTACATATTTTTCGAACTACACACTACTTGATCGAAATTCCCTGTTCTGATTTTCACATGAGAGTGCTGCCTGCACAGTTGGGGTTGATTTCATATATTCAGAACTGACTTCTGAACATATTATTTCTGATGAAATTAGTATATCTATTCGAGAACTGCGAATAAGTGAATTTATCCGCGAATTATCGATGCCTACTTCGAGAGGATGTTCGATGTCGTCATATTCCATAAAAACCCGAGAAAAAATTTCCTCCATCCGGAAATATCGAATTATTTATATAATTGCACAGTCTTAGTGTTTTTCCTCTAACCTAGAATGACAGAAAATTATGAATTTCATTTGTTACCTTACACTCTCTCGGTAGTCAAGTGAAAAGCACTTTTTTTCTAATAAAATTGATTTCCTTTTACTTACAGTAAAATGCGACTGATTTGAAAAATATATGTATATTTGCATGCACTAAATATTTGTTATCCATTGCATTGAAGACTATTTACAATAGAAATCTCTGTTATGCTCATTAAAGCTATATAGCAATGGACCTTGGGGAGAGCTAACGATCAGTATATCGACTATGAAGGGAAAGCGCAGAAAGGTTTCAATCCCCTGGTTTTACTTTTGGTCCCTACTCTTCGGAAATTTTGTCTCGTTCTCAACAACAAGGAACTCAGATTCAGAATATATAGAAAACAGATTAAGAGTCATAGCTGACAAACATGTGAACTTCCGTAAAATTTGCTTTTCACTGGGGCAAAAGAGAGAGACTGCGAATAAATCGCTCAGAAACCATCATAGTTTCCTCTACCGAAACGATAGTGATGAAAAGAGTGGAAATTCCACTGCAAAATAAATATATTGGATTAAACCTAGATGAGAGACTGACTTGTGATAAAAATCCCTTCAAGGTTATCGATAGAGCCACAAGGCTACCTTGAAGGACCTCAAAACAACTGATAGAACCGACACTCTAACGGAAAGACATATTATCATGATGTATGGACAAAGGGAATGACGTTGAGTATCTGTAAAAGGCAACCAGACAGGATCCAAAGGTTTGCATGCTTGAGCATAACAGAAGCCGCGAAAACTATCCCTCACGGAATCATAGAGTTGATAGTTGAACTACAACTGCTTGATCTTTATATGAAAGTAGAAGCTTCGAGCAAAAACTTAGGATTTTCATGACCAGAACTTTAAAAGTTGCAACCAAAAGAAACTCTAGGAAGCCCTGAGGGGACTGAAACATATTATTTAAGAGATATCTGATAGCATCGGATAATAAATCGAGTACGATAAACATTAGTGTTACAATCCTCGCAAGGGAGAATTGATACCGGAAGGTATATAGGAGAAGTGATGACTTGCACAAATGGTGCATAAGAAGAATCTCGAGTAGAACCAGGAATCTTGATCTCCAGACTACGAATATTAATACTATTCTATGCATACTGCGTGATTTTCTAAGTAAAACTGGCGACATAAGAGGCAGCTAATAATAAAACGGATAAACTGACAATGAACATGCTTTTCAACAATCAGACTTCATCATAATCTTCAAGCAAGTGTGAATTCACATCAACATTTGTATTCGAGTGGAATGACTGCCTTATGGACCGGAAACTAGTGCTGTCCAGATGCTAGACCAAAACGAGATTTAGGCAGTATTAGTATTGATATCGAATCAATATACTTGATCTTGGTCTTAGTATTGCGCTCTCAGTCTTGGATGCTACCACAACTCTGTTCTTTGGCGCTACGAGAGTATTGAGGGTAGACAAGCTTCAACAAGTCTTGAGCAGCGTGATATTCAGTAAGTAAATCGGTTAAATTTTCAAACTGACTTCCAAAGCTCATCATATCCTATTTGCTCAGGTAGATTATCAAGATAATCACAGCCAATAAAAGTAGATCTTTGTATTACAGGATCTTTCTCTACATTTGTCCCTTTTTTGGATTCACAATGATCACCAACATCATTCTTGGTAAGCTGAAACGTAAGAAGAATTATTCAAATTTATCCTTTACACAGTTTCCATAACTAATGGGAGATGTTAAACCAGTGATAACTGCTGTTTTTATGTGCAAGTCTGATTAGTATTTTCACGCTATCTTATCACCAAAAACAAGTTCTTCAATTGATCCTCATTGAAGGACCGCTAAGATAAATATTTGAACCTTTCCTTTTTCAATTGATTCCAAAGATATGATGGATCTTTTGGTTGTCTGCCAACTCATCAAGAATGGATATTGATATGTAAAATCTTCACAATATTATTTCTCTATCAGTTTCCAGTCCCGTATTTCCATAAGAATATTTGACCAAAACTCAATGTTGGGTGATCTTCTATTCAAAATTTCTTTTATCTTCAGGAACTAAAAAGCTGTAGATCTAACTGTCTTGACAAAATCACTCTTTAGATGTTGGTTCTCTGTTAAAATTAAGAATTAATTGAAAAATTCTTCAATCGCATGATTCAAATCATCTTCAATAAATTTAAATTCACTTTAATCGCATATATTTTATGTGATTTACTCATATTTCTGTGACTCTGTAGAGTTTCTTTTGATTTTAGAGAACGAAATGAAAGTCATAAAAACAATCCTCGTACATCTAACATATCATATACAGGAAAAAAAAGGTTCAGAAGAACGATATCCTTCAGGAAAAGACTATTATAATAAACACTGGAAAAAATAGTCAGGACGACAATTGGGAACCTCTGGTACATACCAAACGAACATATAAGACGACAAGTCATCACGACTCTAGAAGATATGATAGTCAAAAAGACTGAAAAATTCTTGGAAATAATAAAGGAACACGAAAATGCAGAGATAGAAAAGAAAACCCAAATAAAGACAAGGAAAACGTATTAACCCCTTTCCCTGCTTCAGTGAAAAAGAGAACACAAGGATGAAGAAAAACAGAATAAAAGAATTAGGGTAGAGAGTTATCCTCACTCGAGCCGAAACCTCAAAGAGAGGCTGGTGACGCAATACCATAAGTAGGTAAGATTAAAACTCCTTAAAACGAGACAATGAAAAGAGAACAGTAGAAAAAAAGCGAAAGAAAGACGAAGAGGTGAAAGGAAAGATATTCAGGTCCTCGTCAAAATTAAAACACCACAGTTTTTCTTGAAGAAGTCTATACTTTTGCTGTTCGGCAAGTGATAAGTTCTTCTTCATTCGACCTGTTGCTGAAAGAATTCCTTTCGACTAACATGGAATATCAATCGCACTGTACCACCTAGATTTACAATATCTTCCTCAATAACAAAGTATATCATTTTGTAAAATATCAAAATTTTCTAATCTGTTTTCAATTGAACTCATATATTCGTCAATAATAATGTCATTGTCCGGTAGTTGTTATTGTTGTACTCCTAGAATCCATGTTTCCAATTGAAAAGTGAAGTAATTATTGAAATAAACTACTACTTAGCTTTTCTTGTAACAACAGAAGGCCCCAGCAATTAAATCCTTTGATGCCTACGAGCTATGTTAACCTAAAATTGAAAACTTCTAGAGGTTATTTCAACAAAGAATACTCAAATCAAAGTAATGAAGACACTACATCACCACTACACCAAAACTTTAGTCTTAACTCTCGACGCGCGTTTCGCTAACTAAGTTAGCATGATGATAGATGATATATACTATATATATATATATATATATATATATATATATATATATATATATATATATATATATATATATATATATATATATATATATATATATATATATATATATATAAGGCTTTTGATAGTTCTCCCATTCATGGCTTCAAAAATTTTTGGAAATTTATAAAATTGATAAGACACTTCGTATTTTCTCTTGAATTTGTAATGAAAAATTGGAGAACCAATCTTCATTTAAATATTTCAAAACAATTGTTAAAATCCGAAGTAACTCCAATCAAAAGAGGCATTTTTCAAGGTGATTCTTTAAGTGCTCTTTGGTTTTGTCTTTGCCTTAAACCATTATCTCATGAATTAAATGCTACTAGTTTCGGTTTCAAAATAAAGAGTCTATCAACTGAATTCAAATTAAGTCACTTAATTTACTTAGATGATATTAAATTATATGCCGGAACCAGATCTGATTTAAAAACTCTACTTGAGATTACTTTCAACTATTCCAATGATATTCATATGAAATTTGGGCTTCCAAAATGTAAAAATCTTTCTATTGGAAAAGGAAAGATCACCTCTGATTATATAAAGATTTCCAATATCGAAATCGAGCCAATGCATCAAGGAGATACATATAAATATCTTGGATTTGGTCAAGAGAAAACAATTAACCATAGCAGCACTGAAGAAAAGTTCATATTACAAAAGACTTAGAATTATCTTCAAGAGTCATTTAACAAGTAAAAACCTTTTCAGAGCTATCAACTCCTATGCAGTTCCTATTCTTACATCTGTTTTTGGAATTATTAAATGGTCTAAAACTGATATAAATGAATTACAATATCAAACGAGGAGAATGCTTTGTAAATATCATAAGCACCACCCAAAGTCAGCTGTTCAGAGAGTTACACTACCTAGACATCTTGGAGGTCGTGGATTAATTGATTTGAATAATCTTCATAGTAAACAGATTTTTCATCCTCGTTCCCATTTTCATGATAAACAGAGAACGTCTAAATTACATGATATTGTTGTTGCTTCAGATTATAATTTTACACCTCTGAACTTGACAATGCAAAAGGTAGATTTTGATATATTTGATGATAATTCTAAAATAGAAAGTTGGATGCAGAAGGAATTACACGGAAAGCACCCTAAAGAATTGAAAAATGATTATATTGATGAAATCTCATCGGATAGATGGCTAGTTCCTGCAGAATTGTTTGCTGAAACAGAGGTTTGGCAATTGCGATCCAGGATCAGGTTGTTTTCACGAGGAATTATAGAAAACACATCATCAAACAAAATATAGATGATTCTTGCCGTAGATGATTCTGTTCTTCAGAAACAGTTTTTCATATATTATCATCTTGCTCAGTCCTTGCTTCAACAGATTATTTAGAAAGACATAATGCCGTCGCTAATATTATTCATTTTAATCAAGGAATTAAACATGACCTAATTCCCAAAAGAAAAAAATTTACAAATATGAACCTGAGATTATTTGTGAAAATGACAAATATAAACTTTATTTCGATAAAACAATTCTTTGCAACAGAGCTGTAAAACACAATAGACCAGATATCATTCTTACTGATAAACATAATCAAATAACATATATAATTGATATTGCTATACTCGACACACATAATATACAAAATAAATACAATCAAAAATGTCTACATATATGATGCTTGTCGAGGAGATTGAAAAAATGTGGAAAATGAAAAAATATTTATTCTACCGATTATTATTTCCACAACAGGTGTTATTCCTAGGAATCTTCACAAAAGTATTGAGATTTTGGGTCTGAAGAAAAATTTGTTTTGAACAGTTACAAAAGATAACAGTCATCAAATCTTGTAATATTCTTCGTAGGTTTCTTTCCGAAAAGATAATGAGGTAGAGTCATAGGTTTTCTCTTTAGTTTATACTGCTCAGAATCTCATTTCATATTTTATTTATTTGTTCATATAAATGTAATATAATTTACTGACAATTTTGTCATATTTATATTCAGAGCAGTATTCTATTCGATCGTTCACCACTTCTCACAAAGGAAACTATTAATGAGAACATTCAGTGTTACTTGACTAAGGTCCGTACACTGGATTTTTCCGGGGAGAAAGCCTCTGACATTACTCGTTGGTACATTGATATCATTGTCTGATGATGCTATAGTATGTATATATTCTGGTAGATTGATATATTCTCATAACATTTAACGTTATCCTAATAAATAATTATTCCAGGATATGTTTTGATTATAATCTTTGCCTGGCAATGGTATTAATTACCGGGTGGTGGATTTATATTTTGCCATGAAATCAGTTTGATTGAATGAATGAATAGATATATATATATATATATATATATATATATATATATAGCATAGCAATAATTCATACGATCATGTCTGTTACGGAGCCCAGAGCATCAACAAGAGTACTCATCAGGCGCTGGTTACATAAGAAGAAGAATAAGAAGTGATTTTGCAGAATGACAGAAAAACAGATTTCACCGTCAAACTAGGATTAGTCCATCAAAATATTTTGAAGATATATCTGTCATACTTACTGTTGCCCATATATAATCTAAACGCAAAAAACAATCAGCTAAGTTGCTGAGCTGTCAATCAAAGATATTAACAACGAGGAAAAAAAGAGATAAAGAGCACAAAGAAAATAAAAAAAATCGAAACCAACCAAAAAGAATAAGCAAAGAGTTGAAAGAAAAATTTGACGATTGTGAAATTTTGAATTCAAGTGATAGAGATACCACATGCTGCCTAGAATGTAGAGATGTCTACAATAAAACTATTTCAATAGTAGATTGAATTGAGTGCATTTCTTGCAATACGTGGCTTCATGAAGATGGCACCATGTATGGAGACATTTGCAACATGTGTGAAATAAAATAAAAAAAAATTCTGTGAGAAATCAAGAATAATTAAGAAATATGTATTTCATTTTAGATTTATAATTCGATTTGTTTCTGAATAAAATTCTTATTTATTATTTTTAATGAAATTTGCCTTATTGAAAGTCATTTCATTTATTTTACTGCAAGGAGTTTCTAAATTTTTTCCAAAGGGCAGCTAACTCATCCTGGTAGAATAATTGGCCACTTGAAAGCATTTTGATGCTTTATATTTTTCAGAAAGCCAGAATGTGCAGAAAGTTCATTCCTCTTTTATTTGATGTGATGATGTATTGTATTGTATGTATTTGATGATACGATGGAATAAAACTTGATGTAACCCTAATTGCAACCAAATATAAAGGACCATAACTAAATTACAGAGATATATCAAAATGTGGAGTATCTCTTCGTACCTTACCCTATATTTTGCATAATATACCAGGTGGGGCAACTAAAACGGAAAAGACTCAATAACAGGTAAATTTTCGTCTGAAGGGGGACATCTTTTACCACGCGGTGATTTTATATTACTTCAATCAGCAGGGGTGCGCAAAACTCAATTTTTTTAATAAGGAAGGTAGGTCGAGTGATACCACATTGGAAAGCCCTTCTAATTCTCAATACGAATGTGTTATAATTTTTGAGTTTTGACTTATTCGGAATAAAATACAGGTTGGTTCGTCAAAAGACGAGTTATTTTCAGTGATTGCAAAATCTGTCGATTTCGAATAAACATTCACCGAAATACTGTTGTATTTTGGGGAAAAATATCTTTAATCAGTGGTGCTTCCACTACACTCCCTCAGACAACCACTAGGGTAACGGCCCGTACGCCTCACGACCGCATAATCAACCGATCGTCGTATGTGAAAAGCCTCTAACAGCATGGTATCTAAGGTTGAGATGAAACGAACCCAAGTAAAGTTCTCGTTACAGAAAACTACTCATCTGAAATTACACAGATTGCTTGTATCTGAATACATGAATGAAATTATAATTAATTTGTTTATCTAGCTGCTTTTCACACTCACGGGTTGCATCCATACCAGTATAATGGTTTATTGAATAGCTGAAAGAGTAGAAATTATTGTCATTTTTTTCAGCAATAATACTTGTGCAAATAGGGCAGCTGCTATTTTTAATGAACGCCATGACGACAAACATGTAACTGCCAAGTACATTTTGGAGTTGGTGGAAAAATTTAGAGAATTTTTCCACCAACTCCAAAATGAAATGGAAACTGCGTTGCTTGGGCAAGTAGTGATTGATCCCTCTCTAAGTAAAAGAAAATTAGAAAGTGAAATTGGTATGAGTAGAAGAACTATTGGACGAATTTTCAAACAATACAAATTTCATCCCTATAAAATGAAGATGGTCCAGGAATTGAATGAGGATGACCTAGACCGCAGAGTGCAATTCTGTAAAATATTGTGTGAGCCAATCGGCCACTTTCTCTACAATATTTGCTTCTCGGATGAATGTACTTTTTTTTTGAATTGCACTGTGAATCGTCATAACTGCCGGTTCTGATCGGACTCTAATCCCAGAAAGTCTCGTGAAGTACATACTCAATATCCTGAAAAATTGAATGTTTGGGTTGGCATCTATGACAATTTTGTGATTGGGCCATTTTTCTTACCAGGAAATCTGACCGGAGAAATGTATCTTCAACTACTTGAAGATCTAATCAATCCGGCCATAAGTAAAATTTTAGAAAATGATCCTATCTATTTAGAAAATGATGTGTTTCAGCCGTATGGTGCCCTCCCGCATTTTGAACTTCCTGTTCGACAATATCTAGATCGAGAATTTCCTGATCGATAGATCGGAATAAGAGGCCCTACATAATTGCCCCCAAGTTCCCCCGACTCGTCACCATTGGATTTTTTTATGGGGCGACTTAAAGAGTCAAAATATTATAAAACTGATCCAGCAGATTTGGTGGATTAACGACAATGGATTGTAGTCGAGTGTAATCGTATATCCCCTGAAATGCTACGTAACGTCCGGGAACGTTTCGAGCAAAATCTGTATTTGTGTTTAGAAGTTGGCGGCGAACACTTTGAACATTTGTTCGATTGATACCGAGTTGACTTATAGAATGTATAAGGTATAACAAATTCGATTGTTTTTTCAATGTTTTCCTACTCACCAACATGTAGGTAATTTTATGAATAAGCTATATTATTTGAAAACCAAATAAACGTGTTCTGATTCTCTATCGAAAATCAGCAGACCTCTCAAACACTGTGTTGCTCTCTATTCATTAATTCACCCTATATCTTCATCATAATGCAGATGAAGCAAAACTTTGTATAAAATATTCTAGAAATTCTAAAACCGTTCTAATGAGTTATTACTCAAACTAACTTATCAATTCGAAGATTTCAGGGGTTGACAACCTCATCTGAGGGGGTGTCTGAGGAGGTGTCGTGGAAGCACCACTGCTTAAAAATATTTTTTCCCAAAATACAACACAATTTCGGTGAATTTTCATTCGAAATTGACCGATTTTGCAATCAGTCTAAATAACTTGTCTTTCAACGAACCAGACTGTATCTTCTTCCGAATATGTTGAAACTCAAAAATTAATACACATTTGTATTGAGAATCAAAAGAGCTTTCCAATGAGGTATCGCTTTACAAATGTCATATTTTTCGAACGACTGTCAATAATTTTCTTTAAATTGAACAAGTTCCACGAAGAAATAATATATGGGCGATATCAAACCAGATTATTGTATCCATAATGATTCTAAAATATCTATTGATCATAATCGGCATCACTTGGAAGACTGAATCTGGCCATCGGGGCTCTCTCGGTAAAACAGAGATGGAATTTTAGGAAATATCGCAGGTTATGTATTTTTTTTATTATCTCCTTAGTCCTTTTCATGATCTTGCTTTCTATGTTAAATATTTTCTTAGATTCGCTTATACATATAAGAAGTATATGCTGGTTTTCTTTTTCCATTGTTACAGATTCCTGTCCCAAACCCCCTTCCTTTCACCCTTGTCATCGTTTGGAAATCATGGAATGCAAGAGAGAATGAAGCGGCTAAGCAGAAAAATCTTTGGTACTCTGTATGTACACATGACCACTAACACAACATAAACAGACAAGCTATTGGTAGTGCAATAGCGACAGAGAAACGAGTTTTTTCCTCAGGTTTTTTCACTCGTTTATTGAATCATAGACAAGATAGTATGGTTCCCTGTTACATTTCCTGAGCTCACACTTCTTGTAAATTCAATTATTCAAATTTTTGTAAATCCTCTCTTTTCAAAAGAATATATATATATATATATATATATATATATATATATATATATATATATATATATATATATATATATATATATATATATATATATATATATATATATATATATATATATATATATATATATATATATATATATATATATATATATATATATATATATATATATATATATATATATATATATATAGTGTGTTCCAACGAAAATTTGACCCCCTATAACTCCGAAATGAGTAACATTAGCGAAAAACACCAAGACACGTCGATTTTTTGTTTCGAGGGGAGCATTTTCGAAATAATTCGAAACTTGTCAGATCAACCCCTACCCCCAGCAACCCTAATTTCGAAATTCATCATAGGAATAAGGGTCGAGTGGCACCTTACTGTAAAGGTCTGTCAATTCTCCATTCTGATTTGTCATTTTAGAATTTTAAATTAACATACAGGGTGTCCCAACCGAGGGTAAAGTTGAATTCTGCAAATCCCAAATACTAAATGAAATCGATTTATTTTGGCATAATGCAAGCGCAGGTTTATGCTCGGTCTAGAAAAACGACCTACACTTGTGAATTTGGAGTTGGTGCAATCAACCCCTATTTCCAGCATCCCCAACTCAAAAATCATTCGATCGAAAATAGGTCAAGTGGCACCTCGTTGGAAAGGTATTTCAATTTTCTCTTCGAATTTGGTATTTTCGAAATTCAGAATCAGCATACAGGGTGTCCCGGAGCAGGAACACTGAAAACCCAAATAACTTTTTGAAACTGGTTCATTTCGGTATAATACGAGAACATGTTTATGTTTGATTCGAGAATAAGACTCTCTTGCGTGAATATGGAATTTTGCAATCAATCTCTTCCATTCAGCATCCCCAACTCAAAAATCATACAAGTGATTACAGGTTGAGTGGCAAAGTTCAGAAAGATTTTTCTATTTTCTAAATCACTGAGGCATTGGTTTCAGTTTGGCAATCGAGGTTTTCTGGCGTGAGGATCAGGATGAGGGGATGATGGAGAAACTGATTGGATGCTCATCTAAACAGGAAAACGAGATTTATTGAACTTGTATTCAATTGAAAACAAAAACTAACTTGATTATTACAACAATTGTTCAAAATGACCTCCGCCCACCTCCATACAGTTATACAGACGATTTTCGAACTCTCTTCTCACATTAGCGAAAACTTCAGGAGTCAAAAGTCGGCATTCTGTGATAATCCTCATCCGCAGCTCCTCCAGGTTTTCTGGACTTGTGGCATAAACTTTAGATTTTAGATGGCCCCACAAAAAAAATCTAGGGATTTAAATCTGGTGACCTGGCTGGCCACTCAACAGGTCCTCTTCTACCAATCCACCTTCCTGGGAAATTTTCGTCTAAATATTGGCGCACCCGAGCATCATAATGCGGAGGAGCACCGTCTTGTTGAAAACGCATTTCGTCTCAGAAAGAGTTGGATCGTTCTGTAAAATTTCTGTCAATCTAGGATGTATGTGTTCCTCTAACAACTGTAGGTAGCCATTTCCATTCAGATTACCCTCAATAAAGAAAAGCCCAACTAGATGATTGCCAAAATTCCTGCCCAAACGTTCAACTTCTGAGGCCTTTGCGTGTGGGCCTCTCTAAACCAATGAGGATTCTGTGTGTCCCAATATCGACAATTATGTCTATTCACTTCACCACTGAGCATAAAGGTGCTTTCATCAGAAAAACAGATGTTATTCAGAAAATTTGGATTAGCGTTTAGGTTTTCACTTAGATTTTCACAAAACTGTAAACGACGATCTGGATCATCTTCGTTTATTTCATGCACTAATTTTACCTTGTAGGGGTGAAATTTGTGATGTTTCACGATTCTATGGTCAGTTGTAGCTGATACACCAGTCAGACGAGATAGTTTTCTGATCGAAGTAGTATTCTCCATTTGTAGATGACCCACTACTGCCACTTCCGTTGTCTCATTTCTGACAGGACATGCCACTTCATGTTTTTGTTTGCCACCGAACCCGTAGCTAGGAATTTGTCAACCAAATATTTAACGTACTGGTGACTGACTCCTTTCTCTTTCAGGATGGTTCCTATCGAATATCCTTGCCGTTTCTTTGGCACAACTGTTATTTCGAAAATACGTCGATACAATTTCGACCCTTTCCTCAGTGGAATAAACCATTTTCAGATTAATTTCAACTTTCGAACAACAACAATAATGAGGAACTGATCTGAATAATAATAATATTTCATTGCAAAATGAGAAATAACAGATGACTGCACGCTAGATGGAAATGAAAAAATGTGAACATTTTCAATGCAGAAATCAGCTTTATTTCTTCGTAATTGATGCTCAACACATCGTACCCCAATACTTTTAACAGTTTCGAATTAATTTTAGTTGATAATTTCAAATGACGATATTGAATTTTTCGAAAGCGACATCCTGTATGGAGAGCCGAACTGAATGAAATGCTTTAATCATTCTGGAATTCAAAAACCTTTCTGAAGATATGCCACTTGAATTATTTGTATGATTTTCAAGTTGGGGATGCTGAATGGAAGGGGTTGATTGCAAAATTCTATAACCACACAAGAAAGTCCTATTCTCGGATCAAACATGTTCTCGTATACCGAAATGAACCAGTTTCAAAAAG
This sequence comes from Cryptolaemus montrouzieri, assembly GCA_013387265.2. Taxonomy (NCBI): domain Eukaryota; kingdom Metazoa; phylum Arthropoda; class Insecta; order Coleoptera; family Coccinellidae; genus Cryptolaemus; species Cryptolaemus montrouzieri. The sequence continues at coordinate 86,664,202 of JABFTP020000021.1, read as the reverse complement.
TTATTTGGATTTTCAATGTTCCTGCTTCGGGACACCCTGTATGATGATTCTGAATTTCGAAAATACCAAATTCGAAGAGAAAATTGCAGTACCTTTCCAACGAGGTGCCACTTGACCTATTATCGATCGAATGATTTTTGAGTTGGGGATGCTGGAAATAGGGGTTGATTGCACCAACTCCAAATTCACAAGTGTAGGTCGTTTTTCTAGACCGAGCATAAACCTGCGCTTGCATTATGCCAAAATAAATCTATTTCATTTAGTATTTGGGATTTCAGGAATTCAACTTCACCCTTGGTTGGGACACCCTGTATGTTAATTTAAAATTCTAAAATGACAAATCAAGGTGGCGAATTGATAGACCTTTTAGTAAGGTGCCACTCGACCCTTATTCCTATGATGAATTTCAAAGTTAGGGTTGCTGGGGTAGGGGTTGATCTGAGAAGTTTCGAGTTATTTCGAAAATGCTCCCCTCGAAACAAAAATCGACGTGTCTTGGTGTTTTTCGCTAATGTTACTCATTTCGGAGTTAGAGGGGTCAAATTTTCGTTGGAACACACTGTATATATATATATATATATATATATATATATATATATATATATATATATATATATATATATATATATATATATATATATATATATATATATATATATATATATATATATATATATATATATATATATATATATATATATATATATATATATATATATATATATATATATATATATATATATATAAGTATAGAATATCAACCTCAATTGTTGATCTGTAATCATATTTCGATTATAAGTATTGAAACTCGAAATTGTTTTGTTTCAGTAATTCCTTTTGTCTACTTGTATATGTAGCGTACTCTACAACCACAGGAGCGGAGCCACTGGCATAGGCTAGTTTATAATAAAATAATTTGCACGAAAGAATACTTTAAAAATGTACATAATGCATCTGTTCGAAATGAAATTCCACAAAATTCTGGGTACTTTCTACGTGATGGTACAAGAACTCTTGCAATAGATGTTTTAACGTCCTGTATACAAGTACAACGACATGAACGAGAAGACTGAAAAGTTTAAAAGTTTTCTGTTTTATGAATGAAAAGTAGACAGCCGACGATAGTTTTGTAAATACCCATGATATTCGAGGTCATGATCTGTGTTATCCGATAACTTAGACCTGATTGAGACAGAAATGACTGTCTCGAACAATAATTAAATTAAGTACGTCAAACAGAATAGTAGGAAGAGTGTCAGATAAATGACAAGCTCGAAGCGCAACTGAGCGATGATATATTAATAAATTCATGAATCCTGCTATCATAATATACCAAATGAGATGTTCCAAAGGCATTTGCATGTTCGGTTATTTGTCAATGACATGCAGTATTTATTTAAGACAAAGCGGAGTTAAGGATCTCCATGGCCGGCTAGGAATGCCAAGCATCCCACTGTTCGAGCTTCGGTACGATTCAGCTACTATCCAACAAAGTTGTAAAACAGTGAATGCTTAATTAGATTTACCGTGAATTTCGACGATGGAAGACGGCCAATTTGGACAAAAATGCCGATCAGTCGCTCCTTCGCTGGAAATCGACAAATTCCTCTTGTTTCTTATACAGGTTTCATGGACTTCCTCGAATTTTATCTGAGTTTAAATTAACGGAGAATTCCACCCTCATCAGCTGAAAAAAAACAAATTACTTAACGAAATTACAGAGACATCCCAAACATATAACAACGAAACAGCGACTCCTTTATATTTATCTTAAATATTGAAAGTAACTAATTTGACAATTCGGTCTATTGTCATTTTTTGACGGTTCTAATGGAATATTCAAATTTTGATATGGGAATCCTGAGTGAAAACCTGAAAAGATAGTGATGAAGTATTTTTCTTTGGTCTACAGGATCATTCAGCAATAACTGCAATAGAAATTATTCAATGACTGCAGACTAAACAGAGGTAATATCAATAAAAATGTTAGGTTTCTTCCAAAACTGCTTAACGAAGTTCATCGAACGAAATAGAAAAGTATCAACAGAACATGTCATTCCAAACTATGACATTTGTTATATTTTCCAACGACTGTCAAAATTTTTTCGCATATTTTTCTTTATATTTAACAAGTTCCACGAAGAAATAATATATGGGCGATGTCAACCCAGATTATTGGGTCTATATTGATTCTAAAACATCTACAGATCATAATCGGCATCACTTGGAAGACTGAACCTGGCCATCAGGGCTCTCTCGGTCAAGCAAAGAAGGAATTTGTGGAAATATCGCAGGTTATGTATTTTTTTTATTATCATCTCCTTAGTCCCTTTCATGACCTTACTTGCTATGTAAAATCTTTTCTAAGATTTGTTTAGACATATAAGAAGTTTGATTGTTGAAATATTTATCTGCTGGTTTTCTTTTTCCATTGTTACAGATTCCTGTCCCAAATCCCCCTTCCTTTCACCGTTTTTTTTTTGGAAATAATGGAATGCGAGACAGAATGAAGCGGCTATGCAGAAAAATCTTTATGTACACACGACACTAACACATCATAAACAGACAAGCTATTGCTAGTGCAATAGCGACAGGGAAACACACCAAAATTATAGATATAAGCATTTATTGTAAATACAATTATTCAAATTTTTGTAAATCCTCTTTTTCAAAAGAATATATATATATATATATATATATATATATATATATATATATATATATATATATATATATATATATATCCAAACGTCAGTCAGCTACGATTGATAGTGGGTACAAGAAATGGGATTTTTATTGTTATTCCTAGTTTACGGAGATGACAGACTGTCCCAATTTTTTTGTGAACACATTTCAAAGGTCACAATCAACAAAACAAATATAAAACCGAAAAATATTTCGATCTTATTTTCAGTTAATGTCGAAAATGCATAAACCAAATCCTTGATGAACTATAGAATCTTAAATCAACAGATGAGAAAAAGAATTGATTGATAGAATATAGCGCCGTAATGGTCTAGAGTACATAAAATAATTATAAGTTTGTTTGAATTTTTCTAATTATTGGTCCTTGTCCCACATTCGTCTCACTGAAAATTTTTCTACCGTCTTCGTATTAATATTACAAATGTGAAAGTTTGAATCATGGGATATGATTCCGTGAATCCGTGTGGAGTTCTCAAAAAAGGAATTATTCAACGAATCCTGTTGAGCATCGAAATATACAGGGTGTGCCCGCACGAGAGAGTCAGACTGTAATGGGGAATAGAGTAGTTACAAGAATGGTATATGGAAATCATCAAAGTTTCCATTTGTTTAAGATACAGGGTAACTTGTTTTGGGTCAGATATTTCATCATTCATAACTCGAGAACCCGTTGGCCAAAATTGATGAAATTTTACGAACTAATTAGGCTTGAAATGCAAAATTCAGATTCGTAGTCAGCGAAAACTTCATATTTTCGAAAAATTGATAATATAGACACGTAGACACCCTGTCTATGGAAAAGAAGCACGTAACCGCTACGTAATAAAGTAAATATCAAATGCATTATTATGGATATCTCTTAGTGAGAAATGCGCCTCCTTCCGAAGAGTGTGAATTACATTAACCATTAACAGAAACCCTTTTTTTTTCGTTTATTTAACGTGCCTTCTTTTAGTTTCCAAGGTCAAATTTACAGAAATTGAACTAGAATATCTGAGGTAATCACAGAGAGAAATGCTACTCTATGATTCTAAAACTGTTTTTCAGTGATTCCGAGCAATGCTCCATTTATGCACAAACACAGAATATGCCGATATGGTCTTTTGTTATGAATTTTGCAATGGTAATGCCCGATTGCTGGGCGAGATTATGAACGATGTTTGAAAAAAACAGCTTCCGAATTAAAGAACATTTTATAAGATGCTTGATAAACTACCAGGGACTTTACCTCCTGATTCTAAACATAAACGTTCCACTAAGCAGAATATTCAGTAGAAACGAAATATCCTGAACATAGCAGAACAAACCCCAGAAATCAGTAAAAGAAATATGAGTCACAGATTGAATATCCTACTTTGGAGAGTTTGGAAAACACTTAAACAGGAAAATTCTAAAGCATTTTATGAACCAACCGTTCAACGCCTACAGCAAGGAGATTAGGTTTCACAACAGAATTTTTGCAAATAGGTTTCATCTCATGGATGAACTCTTCAACGGATATTATTCAGCGACAAAGCTCAACTTACGAAAGATCAACAATAGCAGAACTAAGCACATTTGTAGTATCGAAAACCCTCATGAAGTAAGGTACAATTGATCGTAACAAAGATTTTTCTATTGAAGTGCAGTGTGGTGTCTATATTGGTGCACTTTTTTGAAGGAGCATTGACCGGAGAAATATATTTAGAATTTTTCCCAAATATTCTGCCAAATCTATTAGAAAACATAAATGTTAAGGGAATTTAGTTCCAGCACGATGTCGCTACACCTCATTTCTGAAATGATTTTCTGTGCTCAAACTATGAAAATAAGTGGATTGGTCGCTTGGTCCTTTTGCAGGGCCCCCAAGGTCACCAGATACAAACTACTTCTCAGTCAAAACACAACAATCTTCGTTGAGCATGATGGTCATGTGGTTATCGTTATGATATAGTTTAATACCTTTATCTTATATTATAAACGTGAAGGTCCTTATTTGAAAATGTTGCACAGTTATTTATTTATTATAAGGATGGTTCTAGAAACGGTTAAATTAGAAAACTCATTCTCGAAATATATAACACTACACTGCGATTGATGTCTTTAATATTTAAACAATATTAGTAACGCGTATGATAATCGAATTCTCAGTAACAAAGGATGCAATGTTTGAACATAATCGATCACTGATACCTAACAATGGGTTAGTACTTAGTTGGTTGATTGGTTAGATCCAATTCCTGTAATGTAGTCAAATTATTTTTCTAAATACATAACACAACCTAGGAATAAATATTCATAAATTCTACCATATTTTTCTTTCCAGAATTTGAATGAAAAACGCCTTAACATCGATTGAATCATGTGTTCAGTATCTCGTTTGTTTCTATATCTCTATATCAGTGAAACTGATAGATTTTAATATATTAATTGCATGTGCAGTACATCAAAAGCTGTGCACAGAACCATTTGGAAGTGCACGATGTAGGATTCTGCACCAACAAAGACAGAAACTGTTTTCCTTTCACTGTATACTAAAAAGTTTCAAAGAACATGAATTGAATAGAAGTAAAGCTGAAGTATATAATTTTCAATTATTAGAGCAAGTTTACTACAAACTGATTGCTTGAAATCAACTGCCAACTCGACAGTTATCTATCTAGGAATGTAACAGTTACAAGGAACAGTTTTACTGAAACTGATATTTAGTTAACATCATTGTATTGTATATGAAGGTTCATAATGTAATTTACAAATTTTGGATGTTTGAATCTCATTTCTGCTTTTCACAATAACACCTCAATTTAGAAGATGTTTGTTCTTTCTGATAAGCAAATTGTGTGAATTTTGGTCAATATATTGCTAAATACATAACACAACCTAGGAATAAAATTCATGAATCCTATCATATTTTTCTTTCCAGAATTTGAATGAAGAAACGCCTTAACATCGATTAAATCGTATGTCCAGTATCTCTTTCATCTCTATATCTCTATATCAGTGAAACTGATAGATTTTAATATATTAATTGCATGTGCAGTACACCAAAAGCTGCACACAAAACCATTTGGAAGTGCACAATGTGCGATGTGCACCAACAAAGACAGAAATTATTTCATCGCATATCATTTCAAGTAGTACAGTTCTTATACATATGCAAGTTTGAATAAGGATATTTTACATGATTTTGTTGGTTATTCCATTTTTGTTTTCATCAGAAAATTAATTCCGTAATTGATTTGGTTGAGGAGGTCGTTATAAGATGAAAATTGATATGCATTTTTATTTAGATGAAACAATGATGTTCAAATTTCCAATATATTGACAAACTTATGACGCGTTTCTACACACTGTGGATTTAGATCAAAGGGATGCTGTGCTTTATATAATAAATTGATGAAAGGAGCTAAAAATCGCAAAAAATCCAAACAGGGTAGCTTTATTAAAGGACTGAAAAGATTAAGTAAAGATGGCGAATTGAGGTCTAATGGACTATTAAGTAAATTTCCGGTATTTTCCTGTTTATTGATTTCCATTTTGTAAAATATCGAAATTATTATTGCATGGTTTTCTTTCAGTCGATGGTTTGCATAGTGAGAATCTGATTTTTGTTTGTCATAACTGCCTTTATAATCAGATTCACAGTTCAATATCGAAATTTCTAAAAGTTCTATCGATATCGTTCTCAAAGCCGGTATACAAATTAGGAGATGAGAGGAATGACTTTTATTCAGACTTGATTCACCAATACAAATATACATTCTTTATTTGTAATTAGTCTTTTCAACACTGGGAAGAACCTCATGGACTGCATGTTGAAGTTGTTTACGATAGAGCCTACTAGAAATAGAAACCATATTTTTTTCTAATACTAAGCTCTTTGACGAAATTATTTTCCTACATTGGTATCGTAGTGAACTATACAGTGAGTCAAGTAAGAGCCTGGTCTTGTTTATTTATGAAAAAAATTATTTGATGAAACTACATATTTATATATACATTGTACACATTACAAAGGATGATGCAAATCGGTCAATAATGTGTCCAGTCACCACCGGCGTCGATAATTGCCTGGCATCTTCGAGCATTGCATTCTATTTTGACGGCGTATTCTAGTGGCAACTATCTCCAGATCCAACGAATTTCGGAAGACAACTGCTTTAATGTGTGTGCGTCTTCCACGAAGCTTCTGTTAAATATATCCCCTCACATTTCCAATTGAGTTTGCATCGGGAACTGCGACGGCCAATCCAATGTAACGATGCCAGATTGAGTCTTCCACTCAGTACAGAGCTTGATGCGGTGTTTAGAATCTTTATCCTCCTGCAGAATCCAATCTTCATTTTTTTTTGATGTACCATCGTTTGGCAGATGGCAGTGAAGCCTTTTCGTAGATTTTTATCATTTTCTCAGCATTTAGGTTGTAGGTAAAGAGGTGCAAAGTGCCGAATATCTGCTTTCAGAAGAAGTCCCAAAGATGCACCTTTATTCCGTGTTTTATGGTCCGCTGAACAAGTCTATTGGTGGAAGTTGGCCAGGCGTTCGTGAGGACATAACGTGACCATATAGAACATTCATCAGTAAAAAAGACATTTTCAAAATCTCTATTAATATTCTCATGCGCCCAAGCGAGTCACATGCTTTTCAGTCAACAGAGGCTTCTTCATTGTGTTGCGCCATTTCAGGTCATGTGTACGAAAATGAGTTTAGATAGTTTCGTAGTATATATCTAAACATTTTGCCTTTAATTTTACTTGTCCTCGCCGCAGTGTTAAAGCAGGATTACGCGAAAACAGATTCACTATTCGTTCTTCATCTTTTTGTCCACTTTTCCGATCGAGTCACATTCTGGTAAATCATCGACATTTTAAACCACTTTATATCGCAGTACCCACTTCTGTACAAATGCCTTTGACTTTCTCATATATTTAACTGCCGCTGATTACGACATTTTGGGACCTTCCGGGTGGGTGCAAAGGAACACAGCCTCGTAGCGCGACGCGTACTTATCACTAATGGCGTTAACGTGATTCTCTTTCAAAAGATTAACGACAACTGAATCTTTGTTGATAATGCATCAAGGACAAAGCTTCCCTCTATCGGCTCGCGAGTAAATTAGAGCGAAATCTTTCATTACCTGCCAGTAAAGTCGACCACGATCTCACTTGACTGACTGTATTTGGGTGAATTAAATTATTTCAATTCCCTCTAATATAAAGTTCAGTTTGGAGATGGAAACTGAGAATTCCTTCAACTGTTCAGATTTAATTATGACCAAAATCGAACACAGATATGATTTTTTTCATTTTCCATCAGCCATACCATACAGACATTGCAATTCATGAATCTTCAACACACTTCAACGTAAAATAGCTGAATATAAAAGTGAGATACATAGAGTCACCACGATTCCTATGTCAGAAAATAATTTCTTGAAATAGCTCAATATTTATGAAACAAATATTGATCAATAATGGTTTCAATTCTAATATGATTGATAGTATGCTCTATCGTAAACCATTTTAACATGCAATCCATGAGGTTTTTCCTAGTGTTTAAGAGTCTAATTAAAAATATACAGTACAACTTCACTAGTCCGGACACTCGCTATATCGGGCACTCCAGTAACTCGGGCACACGACTCATTCAGGCACTTTGAGGATTTTACCTCTATAATCCGGACACGTCGACACCGGCTGCTACACAAACAATAATAATTTTCCTGTCTGCACATGTATATATGTACTTGTACTATCTAAGAGTGGCGAGTATCTTTTTACAGTTGCATTTTGCATTTCAATCTCGCCGGTGGTGTGCAAAATGGCTCTAACCAAGAGAAATCATTAAACGCTCACAGTGGCAGAGAAATCAAAAATAATAGATTTTATTAATGATGGAATGAGTACTAGTCGAATAGCAGCAAAGTTCACTATTCCAAAATCAACAGTGTTTGATATAAAAAAGAACAAGGACAAAATAAGGAGATTTATATCCAAATCGTATCAAGGAACAGGTAGGAATTAGCGAGTATCGAGCTCTCGGCCAAACAAAATTACAGCAGGCTGAGTATCACGGCCGAGAGCTCGGCTGGCCCAACCGTGCCCTCGGTGCATCCCTAGTAGGAATATTATTTTAAACTTTTCTCGAATTTATTTTATCTAAAGTATTTTTGTATGAAAAAGAAAAATTATTAGAGAATCTGTGAATCCTGATGTTGAAATCGCATTGTATAACTGGTTTCTTCAACAACGCAACGCACATGTATCAATTTCGTCAGACATATTGAGATCAAAAGCCTAAAAACAGCCTTATGAACAAATCACAGGAAAAAAAGGTTTTCTGGCAAGTTCGGGATGGTTAGATAAATTCAAGCTAAGACATGGAATTCGTTTCTCGAAGGTTTGTGGTGAAAAATTTTCCAGTGATGTGTCCGCTGTGATACCATTCAAGGAAAATTTTCTATAGGTTGTTAAACTGAAGGAATTGAGCAATAAACAGGTGAATAATGCTGATGAATCGGTCATTTTTTGGAGATGTTGACTAGACACAACTTGAGTTCATCAAAGGGAAAAATCAGCACCAAGTCGAAAAGTGTCAGAAGAACGCTCAACATTCATACGCGGCTGGAACTCACCAATTACCTTTACTAGTCTTGGGAAAAGCGGCAAATCCACGAGCATTCAAAAACGAACGTTCACTGCCAGTTGTCTACAAATCATCTACCAAAGGGTGGATGACCAGACCATTACTTAATGAATGGTTTAAAACATCGTTTATCCCCGAGGTAAAGAATTTTTTAACTAATATTAACAAGCCCTCTAAAGCTCTGTTGTTGGTGGACAATGCTCCATCGCACCCACCTGAGGAAGAGGTTAATACTGATCCAAACTTCCGAATAATGCTTTTGCCACCCAACTGTACTGCCGTTGTCCAACCTATTGATCAGAATTTAATTCAAAGCATTCAAGTGTCGTCGAGAAAATGCCTTCTTAATCATATCATTTCGCATGAAGGTGAAGAGATAACTTCCATTTTGAAGCAGTATAATTTGAAAGATGCCGTGAACAATCTTGCCCAATCTTGGAAAGTCATTACTTAAAAAAATATTAGAAAAAGTTGGACAGCATTGTGGCATGACACTTCAGAAGAAGAAGAATAATCAGATGATGAAAATATTCCACCCTCAGTGCTTCAGCAGAAACATCGTCCAATTAGTGAAAATGATTTGAAAAATATTGGCGAATCATTAAGGGTCATCCATCCAGAAAATGATCTAACCATTGAGAACATTACCAACTACGCTGTGGGAGACAAAGAGTTTGTTATCGATCTGAGTGAAGAAGAGTTTATACAGGATGCTTTAGGAAGGAATATTGAAAACGTAGACTAATCTTCTGACTCATGGGATGGTTTAAATACTATGGTAAAAGTGAAACATGCAGATACTGTCAATCCGTTGTCCCTGATTATCAGTTGGGCCAAACAGAATAATCTTCCTATAGAAGAGGTATTGCTCCTGAAAAGGCCCAAGGAAGAATCAGTTTAGATGGCAGCATCGAGAAAGTTTCAGAGTAAAATCGATGGATATTTTAAACGTCATGAGGAATAGAATGTTGTTTATGTACACTAGCTTATATATGAATTCTATATGTTCTATGAGGAAAGATTATAATGGAAATTCTATAATTCGATTGTTTTGTGATAGAAACTATTTTTTGTTCAACTTTTCGATATTTTTATAATAAGCTCGGCTTTAACAGATTTTGGGTTGTTCCTATTTTGAAAATGAAACAAATTCAAGTCACTTAAGAAATTCGGGCATTTCAATAGTCCATCATGCGCCGGAACGATATCTGCCCGGACTAGTGAAGTTGTATAGTATTATATGAACTTATATTGGTAATTTCAGTCTGAATATAAAGTTATTCTTCTCATCTCATAATTTGAATGGATAGCTCACTAGGCCCATATATTTGAAACTGTAAATCTGAAAATCATAAGGGACAACTAGATGATTGTAGACTCTCTTGTGGAAGATGTGATGAAATTTATATTTTATTGTTTTCTTTTAGAACTTTCAGTATTAGGATATCGGAGAATAAACGCAGTTTTGACAAGCAAAAATCAGATTCTCTACATGCATTTTTGATAATAATTTCGATATTTTACGTAATTAGAATAATAGATTGAAAAATTAAACAACAATAAATTGAAAAATTCTCAAATTCCTCACCATTACTAAATCTTTTCAGTTCTAAAGTGTAGCAACCCTGTTAGGATTTTTCTCCTATTCAGCTGAGTACCTGCTTTTATCAATGAAATTCATAAAACACATCATGCTTTTAAATTAACTACTTATCTGAAGAAGCCACTGTGTGGTGAAACGCGTTATTGTCAATATAGTGAAAATTTAAACATCACAGTTTCATTTAATAAAGAAAAGCTGAAAAGTAAGCCTGGCATTGAGGACACATTTTAAACATTTTAAAATTTTCATTTAAAAATCACTTTTTGTAAAAATTAACTATTGAGATGTTGCTTAAAAGGAGTCGAACTCTTATTGCTATATCATAGATTAGAGACGAGATATGTTGATTTTCCGAACACCGCATATACCAGCTCCAATAAATCGCAATATTATCTTACATAAATCTCGAGAATGACTCGTCTCTGTCATAAATATCGGCAAATTCAAAAGAAGAAAGGTCCAATGCACGAAATGTGATAGATAAAAGATATGGTAATTCCTCAAAAATTCCGAATGGCGTCTTGTAATTTGAATACCGGAATGGGAAGGCGGTAATCAGATTCGAATAATTTACTACTGTTGATATTTTTGGTTACAGATTCTGAGAAACTCAATAGTTTTTAGTACTACGTTGACATCACGTAATGTTTGATCTATATTTATCATTAGTTCTATTTCTTGTGAGGGAAATGGACATTCAATGGATAATTCAATAAATCATTGAAGAGATCAAATTTTCAACAGGAAGTGAAATTGTCCTTCAAGTTGTCTGAAACATCAAAATTCATCTTGTGTTATAATAGCAGCAACAATTACAACAAAAATGATCTTTTTGTACCATATCTGTTCAAAATCTGAAGATCTAGAATACGCATTCTATGCCGGATAACGCTGATACAAAATAAATATTTTTGGTACCTTTCCTTCATGAGTCAACTATACATTTTTTTTATGAGAATCCATTTTTATCTGAATAAAATACAAATCTATTTTTGTATTGCCACATTGTGGCAATTGTGTTATTCTCTCTAACACTGGTATGACGATTTTCGAGAACCATTTCTTTGATTTTTGGACGCTATCGACTGTTAAAGACGTTGAAGGTCGTCTGGAACGAGGAAGATCTCCCGACCGTCTTTAAGGCTTTGTACCCCTCGTACACTTGTGTTTTCGATAGAACAGAGTCTGCATAAACCTTTTCCAGCATTCGCAACGATTCAGCACACGGAATTTCGTTCACAACACAAAATTTGAGACAAAATTTTTGTTCAATATTCGTTCCATTGTAAAATTCGCAGACTACCACTGAGGTCGAAAGGTTTGAACATATTCTTTCAACTCTGAAATCGTATTGAATAATATTTCATTGATGTAGTCTTAAACTTTTAAGCTCTGCCTTATCCTTTGACAAACAAGGTTTCGAATACGACTAACCCCTTCCGCTTTAATTATTTTGTGGCGTTTCTCATTTGTTGTTTCAAAATCAACGTGGTATCATGTGCTTGGTTTACCTAATTCTTCCCCGCTATCTCAATTTTCTACTTCAAGGTTACAATTATGGAGTGGAGTAGGTTTTGGTGAATTATCTAAATGTGAAATAAAAGAACGAATATTTGAGAAGTCAAACAGAAATAGTTACCATTTATTTTGTTTCTAAGCTTTCGCTTAACGTGGGTTCAGTAAAAGTCATAGATCGTTTTTTTTCTCGCCCATTTTGCGGATATTGAATAAAGTACAATTAAGGATGACCCTGTCTCTGATATGGAAATTACAAGCCTAAACCAATATTTCCTTTTACAGAAGGAGGGTTAAGCAGAGGTTACCTTTCAGACTCGCCTTGCCTATCACATACAGGATTCATTTGGAATGTGTGATGCCGAAGCAAACACTCAGCCTCGCGAATACAATGATCATCCTCATCCTCACGTGGTTGCCGCTGACGTCTTTTTTCTTCACAGATCAGTATGCAATGAGGCTCCAACTGGAGTATTACTTTCACAGCTTATGAATGAAGGAAATATAAAGATGACGAAGGTGAACTTATTGCAGCGTACTTTTAGCAAGCTAGGATACAGTCTTGTTTCATTTTACCGTACCATAACAGAAGTGTATTCTCCACGACAAGTTGTCATTACGTTTGAGAAGTGGGTACTAAGGCAGCTTCATTGTAACTACTATTCAGGTAGCTTTTCTCTTAGGGCTTTGAGACATTGAAGAAAGCACTGACAAGGGAGACCTATATCACGGAGATGGGAACTACGAGCTGGTTTTGCAAGTCAGTGGCCTTCGGTGATTTGAGAAACCTATGAGTTTGGGCTCGAAGTAAAATGGTTCTGTTAGGGGGAAGTAATGAAAGCATTGAAATTTATCTGTGTTCGTTGATTCTGAGCTTCGGTATATTATTTTTCTTTTAAAAATAGAGACGAAATCATTAAATTCAAACCTTCCTGACATTTTTAGGAGAAGAAAAGGATGTGTTGGCTTTTCTAACTCCATAACCGCCAAACTCTGTGTACTATATTCACAATTCCCGAACTTGTCAGACTAAATATTTTTTTTGAATCAACAACGTCTCTTTCAATTTGATAGGCCAATTGCAGAACTCTATTCGACTCCATTCAACGTTCAACTCATAAACAAGTTGGTGTATTGGTATGAAAATATTTTCCAAAATTCATCGAGCTTCATCACGAGATTTTCGAGGAATAGCTTAAGCCCTTTGTTGTAGACTTACTATAGAGGGTTGCCCAAAGATGCATATTTGCGAAGATTGGATTGTTTCGTATTTTTCGAAATATTCATTCTTCTGGCTGTTTTATTTTGAAATATTTCTGACGAAATAGAAGGAATGAATTCCCAAGTCCTTGGAAGACCAAATACCTCACACATATAAAGCCACGTCGCCTGTTCGACATCTAATATGAACCAGGCGTTCGTATCATATAAAAAAATTTACAAATTTTAAGTTTTGAGCCATGTAAAAAAACGAACAAATGAAATAAACAGTAATATTAATACAAAAACTTGATGAATTATAAAAATAATAATAAAATCGTTTATTTGGCAATGCTAATAACATACAATAAATGTGATGAACAAAATCCTTCCATTTTGTGAAAATTTTCTAGTCTCCTACTACATGAAAATATACCTAACAATTATCTAGTCTTGATATATGTCAACAATAACCTCTTAAACTCGGTAAATTTTTCATAACTCTTAATTTATTCAGGTAAACTATTATACTGAATCAATACCTTGTAAAAGAGACAGTTTTCTGCTCTTGCAGTATTGCAAGTATCAATATAAAAATCATTTCTAGACCTTGTGGCGTATGAATAAACTTCATTCACATACTTCAAATCCTGACACAAATAAGATGGTAATTTGTTATTTCTCATTTTATGTATGAACTCCATCGTTCGTAAATACAATCTCTGCCTGACACTTCAACACATCAAATTTATAGGAGTGTACCTATTGCACTTTAAGATCAATCGCATGGCCTTGTTCTGTAAAATCTGAATTTTGTTAATTTCAACATTTGGCAAACTAATAAATTTCCAATTCTACCCAGGAGGTATAACTTTTTAGATATTATATTTCTAATATAACCAGCATGAGATACAAATGTGAGACATTCATCTAATATTGCACCAAGATACTTAAATTCTGTGATTCTATCCAATTTACAATTATCTATATGCACAGATACATTATCACAGTTCAATCGATTCAATTTGTACTAAGTTTCTACAATCATATATTTATATTTATCAATATTCACACTTAATCGATCACACAACCAAGCATACAGTAAACTCAGATCGTCATTCATTTTACGAGTCATCTCTTCGATGTCATCTCCGCAAATGAACAACATAGTATCATCAGCAAACAAAGTAATTTCATAATGCCTTATACACTTTATCATATCATTCACATACACTAAGAATAGTATAGGTCCTAGGACCATTTCTTGAGGAACCCCATGCTTAGTAGGTAATTCTGAAGACAAATTATTGCGATGTTTAACTCTCTGACATATATCCTTTAAATACGATTCAAACCATTTCAATACAATTACCAAATCCCATTTTTTTTCAATTTCTTTGTAAGTATATCTCTACATATTGTTTCAAATGCACGACGAAAATCTAAGAACACAACAAGAACTGCCTTTCCCTCATCTATTTTCTGAATCCATAAATTTGATACTTTTTGTACAACTGCCTGATTGATTGCTACAAAATACTTCATTCAATCTACAATAATTTATCAAGTGTTCCTTGACCACCATTTCTACCAACTCTTCTTATTGTGGACTAACATTTATCGGTCTAAATTCTTCACATTTTCATGTGTTCAATACTTTTTGAACAGGAACAATTCTTTTCAATTCAACAAACGGTCGGTTCATTTATTGATCAATAAGTTCATGAATTCATTAATTTATTGATTGACACTGCAAAGAGAAATTAATACACAATTTCAAATTTCTTTTTGGTTGACAGCTCATTATTAATATATGTTTTTTTCGGATATGCGCAGACAAATGCCATCAAAATTACATGATTTTTCTTGGCGCTCTTATACCTATACAAAAATAGACCAAAGGCTGGGGTGTCCCATTCAACTAGTACCAGAATGATCCGCTGGTACAGGGAGACAGGTATTCATCTGTTAATATCGCGGCATGGACGACTTCGAACAGCGGTGGTCCATGAACCTTATTTGAAAATTTCCACGTTGAGACAGTATATCGCTTCGGCTGCACATCTTCAGATGTAGCTTCGACGAAACAGTGGAGTGCGAATTAGCACTGAAACAATAAGACAAAGTCTCAAAGAATTTGGTTTGTGGCCACGTGTCGTAGCTCGTGGCCCAGCACTAACCGCAGCACATCGAAGAGCTCGATTGAATTTTGCTAGGAAACTTGTCAATTGCTTGGAAGTTGGTGGGATAGAGTTTTGTTAACAGAGGAGTTGAGATTTTGTCTTTTTCATTGCGCTCGACGTTCTCTAGTGTACAGACGTCAAAATTGGAGATATTGCTTGTGCAACTTTTTACCTTCCTATGGTTTTGGTGAAAATCAAATAATGGCGTTGAGAGGAATTTCTTTGGACATCCGCACTGATCTGGTCATCGTAAATAAAGGAACCTTGGATTCTCAGAGGTACCTTACAGACATCTAACCTAACCTAACCTACAATATCACGAAATCACTTCAATGGACTGGCCTTCACGATGTTTACATTTTAATCCACTTGTACATGTCTGGGACACTCTGAATAGAAGATTAATAAGCTAGCAAGGCCAGCCAACTAGCTCGAGTGAGGTTTAAAACAGACTGATCGAAATTTGGAACGAAATGGTTTTTGATTTTGAGCATGAATAGTAGTATAATGCAGTAATTCTAGGAAGGGGTGGAAATATACGGTATTAACAAGTTTTTGAGGACGTTGGTTTTTACCAAAAATTTTTACACTCCTCGTCATCATCTTTATTTCAATTTCTATGGGTATCATTTTCATTTCGATGCATTTCGAACAGCTAGTGCTGTTGGATTACTGGGAAAATAATTCTTCAACATGTCTTAACTTTTTCCAAATTGATACGGATTTCGATTTTGTGTGTTAATTTCTTGGCACAGTGCTTGGAACAAGGTATTTAAAGAGATAGGGAAGACGTTTTCATTTATTCAAAAAATTCCTAGATTATTTTAAAAGTTACCTTATTATTGCAAAACCATAGTACTCGTTTTCAAACATCCTGTATACACTACTATCTTCAAGGAAGCAACATCGTAAGATTAAATATAAGTGAATTGAACTGAAGCCAAAATGTATGAGGGTTGCGTTCTAGTAGATAATTATCCGTTGAGCGGTGACAAAGTCATTGGAATTTTAGGCTGTGTGAATCTCGCTTCGTTATCTCTCAGGCAATTTACCATTTCTGTATTCCGATTATGGCTCTATATAATGACTACACCATTGTTGGAGGCGGCCATTTTAATTTCTAGTAAAAACAACATGGCGCTCTTGGCAAGCAATTAAAACAGATGATAGGCGATAATGGCGTTAATTAATTCAGCCTTTCTCTGTCGGGAACTAATGTGCAAATTAAATTGTTACACAGCTCAGGGCCCGTTCACAATTACCAACTCACGCCCAACTTCCACTGCTCTCTGAACGTTTCGCCTGTTCCATAATTATTTCTCTGCATTTTGTTCGGACAAATTGAATCGATTTATTTATTTACTCTGAAGGAAAGCTAACTAAATTGTAATGAAACCTGTCACTCGCGTTCTCATAGATGAAACATAAGATTCGGGAAGATTGATTCTGTATTTCTATACAGGGTAGGGCAAATATGTCGAAATAAAATAGATATTTTTACATTTTCGAAGACACATTTCTCCAATAATTAGTATTGGGTAAAATGATAAAATATAGGGTTGACATTTTTAAATTTTTAGTTTGCTAGGTACTTTTATTGATTTTGGTTTCTATCGTGTTTGCAAACTTTGTTAATTTGAACTTTCGCGTTTGTATTACTAATTTTTATTATAACATTAGTTGGTGCCCAATGCGCCCACCTTATATTATTCTATTTGGGGTAGTTTTAATGAAAATGCAGGAACCTACAATTTTTATGTTGTAATCAATATCATGAATACAAAAGTTTAGAACTGAGTGAACTCCACACAAAAATGTTAACTGCTATTTCGCACCTTCAGAAGTGGTTCTGGAAATCTAACATTCGAAACAATATTTTATCCTTTGTAACAAACATTTCAAATATAAGTTGTCTTGTGTCAAACATTAAAACTGAGGAAAATTCCATTCCAACTCTGATTTTGCACCCTTTGGATTGGTTTTCCAAGAATGCAGATTTTAAAACTTTATACCAAATTAAGATCTTCAAAACAAATTTCTTTGTTTTTCTCTAAAACTCGATCAAAACCAAAGTTTAACCTCAATCTTCAAAAAAGTGGCCTATGTTTGTCTCTGAAGTTCATGGTATCTACATATTAAAATTCAAAATCTATTTCAATATACAAAATATACGAAAAATTATACCTAGATAAGCAGAAATAAGAATAAACCTGGAGAAGTCCAAATGAAGGCCCAGAGTACAAGATAACACTAATCGTCAAGAAATTATAAAGCACAAATTCAATATTTTATTACTAACACATGTTGTTTCCTTTCGGATCTTCCCGAACATGTGTCAAAAAAATTCCAAGTTATTTCTTGGTGGACATGTTCCTCTCATGAGGAATTGAAAGAAAGAAATAACTTGAGATTTTACAAGAAACCAGCACATATTGTTAACATAAGTTGTTGATCAATTTTCATGAGCAACTTTTGTTGTTCTTGAAATTTTCAATTTTCGGTAATTATACAAAACGAATCACGAAATTAGACCCCGGTAAAATATGCAGTGTTAGATGACCTCGGTTGGGCTTATGTAAGAATGACCAAAGGCTCAACGTGCCCAAGACCTGAGCAAGAACGACCTCGAGCAACAACGGTAATCCATGACAGTTATCTATAAATTTACTCGTTGAGGCCACGAATCGTTACTGCTGAGCACCCTTAAATGCAGCTTCGATAAAACAGTGAAGTACAAATAAGCACGGATACGTCAACGTTTCAGGGAATTGGTTTGAGACCTCTTGCCTTAGCTCGAGGCCCAGCTCTAATCGCAACACATCGAGAGAGGGAATTGTTTTGTTGACTTTGAATATTCAAGGATTTTTTGCGATTATACTTCGAAATTGGCAAGCAACAACAAGGAAGTGATTATGTTTCAGGAGACTCACACTGCGACGGAAGAACATCTCCGCGAAAGAGGAAATATCGCAGGTTAGTCCTTTTTATGGCCTTGCTTGCTATGTAAAATCTTTTCTTAGATTTGTTTAGACATATAAGAGGTATGATTGTTGAAATATTTTTCTGCTGATTTTCTTTTTCCATTGTTACAGATTCCTGTCCCAAACCTTCCTTTCACCCTTGTCCTTGTTTGGAAATTATGGAGTGCAAGAGAGAATGAATCGGCTAAGCAGACTTTGGTACTCTTTATGTACACACGACACTAACACAACATAAACAGACAAGCTATACTAGTGCAATAGCGGCAGGGAAACGAGTTTTTTTCTCCAGTTTTTCACTCGTTTATTGAATCAAATGAACCAAATTGAATTTTGACATTTATGTTGACATTCCATTCGGTTAGAAGCATAATGGGAAAAAGTTTAGTTTATAGGTGAGTCAAGATTTTGTATTTTTCATTTCCATCGACGTTCTCTAGTGTACAGTTGCAAATAAGAGATATGCTCAGTGCAACCTTTCACCTATCTATGATTTTGGTGTAGATTCAATAATGCTGTGGGGAGGAATCTTTGAACATCATTACTGATGTGGTCACCATAAATAATGAAACCCTTAATGCTCAGAGATGCGTTACAGACATTTTAGAAGGGCATGTTGTACCATGCCTTTTTGTTTATGCATGATAACGCTAAACCTTATTAAGCTCCTACTGTTAGGAACTACCTTCAAGATTACGAATTCACTTCAATAGAGTGGCCTGCACGAAGACCAAGCCATAATCCAATCGAAAATATCTGGGACCTTCTCAATAGGAGATTGAGGAGCCAGCAAAACTACCTTGAATGAAGTTCGAAACAGACCTAACTAAATTTGGAAAGATATGGATCAGAATACTACAAGGTTATTGATTTTGAGTATGAATCGTACTAAGATATCATGTAATTCCAAGGGTGGAAATAACCGGTATTAACAGATTTTTGGGAACTTTCATTTCCTTCAAAAGTTGAACTTCTTCATTAACAGTTCAATTTCAATTTCTGTGAGTACCATTTTTGTTTCGATTGTTGTCAGTCATTCCTCACTGCTGGTGGATAACTGGAAAAATAATTATCTTCTATTCACCATATCAAAGCATCTTCTGGATGAATTCGAAATTTCGATTGAGTGTGTTCTTAACCCTAAAACGCATGGACCAAAAACCGAACTCAATTAACTGATAGGAGACGAAAATTATATTCCAGAGCCATACTCAAAAAAGAAGCTTTTCCTTCAAAGAATCAAAGCAACATGTTTTTACACTTTTAGACTTTCCGAGAATTCCTAAACTATGTTATTGAGCACACGTTGTTCTGAAAAATGAGCTTACTAAGAGAACTAACATATTCCTCCCAACTATTTAATTGCAGCCTAATTACGAAGAGTACTCATTTATCCCGTTCTACAAGAACTAGGGGATGACGTGTACGAAACTATATCATAGAAATCGTAGAAAATAATCTACTGGCCACGAAAAGTGGCAATTCGACAAGATTGAACAAAGATGGAATATTTAATATGAGAAATACATTCACTTGGGCAAGAGAAGTACACATTTTGTGAGGAAACATCATTCCCAAAGTTCATTTTCTATCTAACTGAAAATGCAATTATGAATAGAAGGGTAATGTACTTTCAACGTTAATGTTCCTCCTCATTTAACTTGCTCAATCTTCTGACTCACCTGTTTGAACTATTTTTAGTGGGAAATTTTGTATGCATTGAGAAGATAGTTAAACGAGAGCATCTAATACGAAGAATTGAGGAAGTTTGCCATTCTGTTCGAAATTAACCCTATGTTATAACAGAATCAAAGCATTACCTTGCATACTGTAACTACATCTATGTACAATCATTTGTGTCCAGTAATTCAATAATCGTACGGGATCCTTACATATCTCTGGAAGGAGATGAATAGTGCTTGTTAATCTAGATATTAAACCATCTTTGTGAATAATTTCATTCCAATTTGTTCAGTCGTTTTTCAGTGATTCCATTGCAGATATCCAAACATACAAACTTTATCATTTATAATATCTTCTCCTTCTTCATGCACGACACCCTTATATGTAGCACTCAGGCCCTATGACCCTATGTACTTGCCATGTTGTGTTGTTATCAGTCTAGCAGAAACTTTTCGATTAAGTTTGGAAGACTGAGAGACTCAAAGATCATCGGGGCACTAGATGTTTCAGTGCCTAACGTATCCAATTGTTTTATGATTTTCTACGCAACCACGGAACTGTTTGGTTCCGACAGTCTCATGACGTGTATGTGTTTATTGATTTGGTGTCCCGTCAATAGGCCAACTACCAACGCAATATACTTTTTATCAAGGGACAATAGTTCATGTACCCCTTTTTTCAATGTGGCTCTTTTATGAACTTTTTGGACTGTCTCAATCCTGAGATGCCTGCCTAATCGCCCAGAGCGTCGGTGCTGTTCCAGTTTTGAAAGAAGGGAAGCATTTAGAACCATTGTATAGTCAGAATAACTCTATTTGTAGTACTGAGTTGTCAAAGTGCAGCTCTGCATTCGTCAAGTAGTTTGGATGTAAGCCTTGGATCTTTCAGATATCCCAAGATATTCTAGCTGTCAGAGCATATGTAGATGTATGCGTCACTGTAGTTCCTGTGTAGATTTTTCTGCACGCATCGATGAATGGCGTGTGCTACGGTGACGTGGTCTCCTAGAGCAATGTAATGTTTGCCATCGGGCCGTAGACACCGATGCCTGCACTCATCCCAGTTTCGGAACCGTCTGTAAACCCTGTGGGATGAGTAAGGCATGAGATGTGGTCTAAGTTTCTTTAAGTGGAATAAGACGGTCAAGTCAAACTATTCTAATTTCTAATTCACATGCCTCCTTTCCACAGTCTCAATAGGGCTTTCATGGCTGTCTCCTCCACCATTAGGTGTAGAGGAGGGACGCCCATCAGACAGTCCATGGAGGTCGTGGGTGTAAATCACACATGACTGCTAAACATGCTTGCCTTTTGATTTTGCTTATTTCGTTCCATTTCGTCTTTTCGTCCAGTGCAGGTCACCATACGATGGCCGCATAGGTCAGGAGCGGTCTTATCACTGTCAAGTGTATTCAAAATATAATGTTTTTTTGAGTCTTCATCTGGGACCAAATAACTTCCGGCAAGCCCGGACTGTGTTTTCCGCGCGTTGCACTTGTCTTTCCATGTGATTGTCCCAATTTAGTTTGGCTTCAAGCATCACACCTAGATATTTCACTTGTTTTACTTTTGTTGAAAAAAGGCAGTATCTTCTATCTACGAGTGAATAGAAATATGTCTGTTTTGATTGAATTAACGGAAAGGTAATTCCCACTGCACCATTATTCAATCATTTGCAGATCGTTCTGCATTACTTCGCATATGGTGCAGAAGTTTTTTTTACCAACGTGGAGTACGAGATCGTCAGTAAAACCCACCGCAAAGTGCTCTACATGGGCGAGGCTCGCCAGGAGCCCGTCCAGCATAAGGATCCAGAGAAGAGAAAATAGTAATTCCTACTGAGGATATCGCCTGCTGGTGGTCCCCAAGACGGTCGACTCGCCGAGGTGAGGTCCGATGTGCCTGGTCGACAGCAGACGTCCCACCGATCTGGCTTGGTGTTACCTACACCTCTTTTTACGATATCTTCGTCTATTGACCTATAAAGTATGTTATCAAAAGCTCTCTCTATCTCTTGGAATATTCGTAGAGTGACTACGCATTTTTCCTGTCCTTCCTCAATTTATAATATCACTGAGATGATTTATTGTGGATACAGACGGAGATCTCTTTCTCATTCTTTGGAATTATCTGAAAGTCAGTCTAGGGCCTTGCAAAAGTTCAATGAAATGGGGAGAATCGAAAATTGATCAGTTTAGGATGAAGACCCGCTAATAAATAGTTACAGTTAGTACACAAATTGCATGATAGTAGTACAAGAAGGATACAATTTGGTCAGGAAAATAAAAATAATAATCGTTATGATAATTTTGTTGATATTATTGTATTTTCAGAGGAAGGAAGGAAGATATAACTGAATTTGTTAATTGGTCTAATGAAGAACTTCAGTGGATGGGGGAGTCTCTACCAATCTTCAAAATTAATTGTATAGGAGGCAATAATTCGAGACACTTAATGAGCTCATTCCTTTTCAGAGAAAATAAAATTTTTTTTTCACAACTTTCAATGGATGTAATAGTACCAGCAAGTAAATCCTGCATTAAGATTCAGAAAGCTCACAATTTGATTGACTTGTTTGTTTTTTCTTTTTTTATTTGGTTTTTATGGATCAAAACAAATTTTCAGATGAAAAAATATACAATAAAACCAGACCAAGTTGAAAATTTTTCGGGCATTAAAGGCAACGAAATAGCAGAATCATTAGCTGCCATGCCAGTGAGGCTGCTTTGGAAACTAATGGACCGCAGTCAAAGTTTGGCGTCAATCTTGGAGTAAAATCAGTGGAAGAAACTGAAATATATTTGCATAGGGTATATCATTTAAACATGCCTTTAATAATCACTGTTGCATTTCCTATCGGAAATGATCTTCGTACATGTACATGAGCATTAGATCCTCAAAGAGAATAATTTGATAAATTACCAGGTATTAATATTTCTGGAAATAAACAATGATTATTTCTCGCAATTTTCGATATTGATATTCCAAATATACATCCTATTATTTTCCTAGAGAAATAAAGAGTGAAAAGAATTCGTTCAACCTACTAAACAATAATACGATGACTTAAATGACATTGTATAGAACTACAGTACTTTGAATCTACTATGAAAATTATTCTTTAATTACAAACAATGATTCAATTTATCGTTGCTGACAAAGTTCAACCCAGTTCCATCTAGGAATCCCTCAGAAAAATAGCCCCTTCTATATTTCAGACGTGTTTTCACGCGGTTTTGAGTAGCCACATTGGCTAGAAAATACTCTTCAATTCGCATAAATCCGATCATTTGAAAGAACTTATGAAGCAGAAAATTACACAGATTGAAAGCCAAATTTGGACAAGTCAAAGGATACAAATGAAATGAAATTCAGATACTGCACTGAGTTGCATATAATAAAAGCAATTTGATATATAGGGTGCGCCAGAGAAAACCGAACAATTTTTTTTACGTTATAACTTTCGCAATTTTAGAGCAAGATCATTCGTTCTTACTTCATTGAAAAGCCATAAGACTAGGTTTTTCAGAAATTGTACGGTGAAATCCAATATGAGCAATATTTCAAGATCTCTGAAACGTTTTTATTTCACTAAAATTTCGAATGGGACATTCAGTCGATTATTCAGTCTTTTCTGAACAATTTGACATTATGATCTTAAAAATATTCCAAGAATTGGTAAAAAACTAGCGTCGAGAATTTGTTTCATTCTGATTTACAGCTGAAATCGAAATATTTCTGTCACCTAATGGCATTGGCACTCCTGAAGTATCTAAGTATCTAACCATTTTTTACTAAAACAAACCTAAAATTTGATTTCCGTTCGAATTCAAAATAGCCGACTTCCTCACATATTAACAATTTTTCCCGCGCATTAAACATTTTTCGTGGTCGTAATGAATCAACTGCGTAATTTAATCACTAGATCGAACCTTTCTCATAATTTTGAGGGGTCGAATTCGAATATTGATTCAGAATTGTGCCAATTGTCGTCGATGATGTTTCTTTTCATCACCATCATATGCACCTCCCGTTGTGAAACCTCTGAACATAGACTGCATGCATTAACTCTATGATGAACAAAAAATAATGAAATGTCATCGAGTTTCAGAAGACATCTGGATTGAACTCGAAGTTTATCTTGGTGTTCCTTGTTTTTGACGTTTGAAATTGTTAACAATGGTTTTAACAAATGAGGATAAGCGTTTCATTGAATGTTTATTTGTGCGTGGCTATACTGCTAGGCAAATATTACGCCAATTTCCAACCCCAAATTATAAAAGAAGTACAATCTATGATCTTGAGGAAAAATTTCGGACAACAGGGTCATTAGGAAGAAGATCAGGATAACTGTGACCCAAATATCTCAGAGATGCCAACTGTTCAAAACATCTGCGAGAATTACATGAGTAAAAACATTCAACTAAAAGAAGCAAGTATGGAATATGACCTCCATGGGCATCCACAGCCATCTGCACCCGTCTTCACCAGCTCTCTATGGATCATTATGAAACATTATTGGCGACAATTGATGGGAAATATTGAATCTAGTGATTAAAGTACGACCGCGAAAACTTTTTTAATATACGGGGAAAATTGTTAATATTTGTGGAAGTCGGCCATTTTGGTTTAGTAAAACATGGTTCTTTGTCTTCTTAGAACATCCATGAAGAACACAACAACTTCAGGAGTGCCAACGCCATGAGGTGAAAAAATATTTCGATTTCAGCTGAAAATAAGAATGAAAAAAATTCTTCACGCTACTTTTTTACCAATTCTTGGAATATTCTAATTTATTCATTTTCATTTTTAATTATAGAACCCCAACAGGTAAATCCTAAAACCCATTCACATGGATTCTCAAAATATACAACAAAAACTAATTAACTTAGTATACAGGCAAAAATTTATCAAAATCTAACGGAATCATTTACCATATTTTGTTAAAAGATATGATAATGACTGTTTCTTGAAGCTACTGAAATTTATTCGAAAAATATCTATTTCATTCAAATGCCAATTATAAAATCTAGAAATTCTCAGAAATACTGAGTGATAGTGGAGATTTGTCCTTGCCTTAGGAACATAGAACAGGGCTTTTCGACGATTGGCATAGCTTGCTACATTGAATTATAAAAAATTGACTAGACAAGAATCAAAATGACCATGTACAATTCGATATAAAAATATTGTATCATATCACATCTATGTTCCAGTATATTGTGTCTGTGAAGAATCTCTTCATAGCTGAGTGAGGATAACCGAACATTGCCGAATCTATAATTCAAATTATTGACGAACTTTTTTTGTACATTTTCAACTCGGTCTATATACTTGTGATGAAATGGTGACCATACAGGCGTTGCTCTAAAACACTCTTTACTAAGAAAAAATAATTAGTGTGAACTTAGCCAGACTTTTCCAGCCACAGATTCTGACATGCTGAATGTTGAATGCGCGACAGAGTGAATACTGTGCGCTACGTTGCCAAATCTAAAATATTTCTCCTTCTTCTTCAGGGATGATCTTAGAATACTTAACGACGACTTGACTGTTAAATGTAGATAGTTAGTCATTAGGGCAAGGGTGGCATGTATAAATAATTTTCGAAATAACTAGTTTAGTACATACAAAATGATTTGATTGGTGGACGAAGTAACGAAAAACAAATTTCTCTATATAATTCATTTTATAGCGTGAGTTGTGGCAGAGAAATAGAAGAAAAACCTTAAAGGACCGTACTATATCGAAAAACTATCTGAACATTCAGAGAACAGAATACTGTATTTCATTCGAACTACGGCGAGTACCACCATGATCTTCAGCCTGAAAATAGAGAATATACAGGCACTTCGAATCAATATTTCTAAAGAGGTTGACAAACCGTACAAGACCGAAAAAGCGAAAAACTATCTGGACATTCAGAGAACTAAATATTGTATTTCATTCAAACTACGGCGAGTACCACCATGAGCTTCAGCCTGAAAATAGAAAGTATACAGGCACTTCGAATCAATATTTCAAATAAAGATGACTAAGCGTACAGGACCGTACAAAAGCGAAAAACTATCTGGACATTCAGAGAACAAAATACTGTATTTCATTCGAACTACGGCGGGTACCACCATGATCTTCGGCCTGAAAATAGAAAATTCACAGGCACTTCGAATTAATATTGCATAAAAGGTTGATAAACCGTACAGGACCCTACAAGAGCGGAAAACTATCTGGACATTCATAGAACAAAATCTTATAGTTCTCTCAAACTAATACCATTTTGAGCTCAGGCATTTAAATAGAATACGGGTATTAGTTTGAAAGAACTATAAGATTTTGAAATATTAATTGAAGTGCCTGTATATTTTCTATTTTTGGCCGAAGATCGTGGTACTCGCCGTAGTTTGAATGGAATACAATATTTTGTTCTCTGAATGTCTAGATAGTTTTTCGCTCTTGTACGGTCCTGTACTGTTTGTCAACCTTTTTATGAAACATCGATTCGAAGTGCCTGTATATTTTCTATTTACAAGCCGAAGATCGTGGTGGTACTCGCCGTAGTTTGAATGAAATAGAGCATTTTGTTCTATGAATGCCCAGATAGCTCTCCGCTCTTGTACGGTCCTGTACGGTTTGTCAACCTTTTTCTGAAATATCGATTCGAAGTGACTGTATATTTTATGTTTTTTGGCCGAAGATAATGGTTGTACTTGCCGTAGTTTGAATAGAATACAATATTTTGTTCTCTGAATGTCCAGATAGTTTTTCGCTCTTTTACGTTCCTGTACGGTTTGTAAACCTTTTTTGAAATATTGATTCGAAGATCGTGGTGGTACTCGCCGTGCTTTGAATGGAATACAATATTTTGTTCCCTGAATGTCCAGATAGTTTTTCGCTCTTGTACGGTCCTGTACGGTTTGTCAACCTTTTTTGAAATATTGATTGGAAGTGCCTGTATATTTACTATCTTCAGGCTGAAGCTCATGGTGTATTTTTGTTCTCTGAATGTCCAGATAGTTTTTCGATCTAGTATGGTCCTGTAAGGTTTTTCTTCTATTTCTCTGCCAAAACTCACGCTATAAAATGAATAATATAGAGAAATTTGTTCTTCGTTACTTCGTCCACCAATCAAATCATTTGGTATGTACTAAACAAGTTATTTCGAAAATTGTTTATACATGTCACCCTTGCCCTAATGACTATCCACATTTAACAGTCAAGTCGTCGATAAGTATTCTAAGATCATCCCTGAAGAAGAAGGAGAAATATTTTAGATTTGGCAACATAACGCACAGTATTCACTCTATCCCATATTCAACATTCACCATGTCAGAATCTGTGGCTGGAAAAGTGTGGCTAAGTTCACATTAATGAAAAAATACAACATAATGAGACACCTCTCATCTTTGAGACCCTTCGAGATTCTCAAAATAAAGCCTAACATTCTGAAACTTTTTGTAACAATATGTTCTATGTGCTGCTCGAACGACAACTTCGAGTCTAAAATTATACCAATATTCTCTGAATTGATCTGTTTTACTTATAAAATGTCCTCCCAAATTATAGGGTACATTCAAAACATTGTTTTCCTTTGTGAATGTTATATGTTTACATTTGTCAACGTTCAACATAAAATATCTAGCCTCACAAAAAGAAAATAATCTGTCGAGATCTTCCTGAAGCAGAAAGAAATCTTGCACAGATTTCATCAACATGTAGACCTTCAAGTCGTCAGCATAAAGATCATGACAGGCATTTCTAAAACAGGCTGAGATGTCACTTATATATATCGAAAAATGCAGAGGCCCCAAGTGCGAGCCGGGGGGCAGATGTTATGCGTACTTCAGCGGATGAAGCCTGAGATACAACAACATACTGATATCGATTAGACAGATATTAACCAATCCATTTAAGTAGAGGAGCATTAAAACCGAGATCATCAAGAATCTTCATGATAGTTGCGTGGTAAACGTTATCGAAGGCTTTCGCCATATCTATATAGACAGAGTCAACTTGTGATCAAAACTTTTAGTTAATTGGTGAATGTAGGGGGTCAAATTTGTTGAAAATTAACATCTTTCTATAGAAACCGTGCTGATGCTTCAAATTTTAGCTCTAGTATGGTGAAATAACTTATCTGTGACAATCGACTCAAAAATCTTTCCAAAATGTCTGTAGTTTTTAATTTAATTTTTCGTACCACCTTTAAAGCTAGGTGTTACTTTCGCTACTTTCCACTTATCTGGAAAGATTCCCTGAGATAAGGATAAATTGAAAATTATATGAAGTGGCTTAATTAATGACCCTGCTAGAGATTTGATGAAAATTGGCGGGATAGAGTCTGGACCTGGGCCTTCATTTGTATCAATGGAACTCAATTTTTGTTCAGAAAAGACTGTATCGCCTGAATGCCCGATTCGAATTTTTTAGTGAAAAAAACGTTCCAGCGATCTTGAAATATTGCTCATTCTTGATAGAGTCAGCCCTATTGAATTTCACCGGTAGTGAAATTTCGATACAATTGCTGAAAACCTAGTCCTTTGGCTGTCCAATGTAGCAAGGACGAATGATCTAGCTCTGAAAACTACAAGAGGTACCAACAAAAACAGTTTTTGATAAGGAATCTTTTTCAGAAATCAATAACTGCATTCCTGAAACACCTTGTATACTAATTTAGTTCTTAAAAAGTAGTTTTCTGTGATAAAAATACACACTAGAATCTCACCTACTCGTGACAAATTTGCACAATGCCCTTTATCCCTTCTCCCTTCAATTAAAGTATTTTTATTTTCTCCCTCCCGAGAAATTATCAGGCGCATGCTTTCCAATGTGAACGGAGCTTTAGCCATTAAATTTCTCCGTAATTGCTGGATGGTGGGAGGTGCTGATTAGCCATTGTTTTACAATTCCCCAACGAAGATAAATGAAGGTGCAATTGCGCTCGTTTGTTTCAATAGATAGAACGACTTATGCTGTATTTTGTCCCTTCCATTTAATTATCCATGCTATTATCAAGTTTAATTATTATAAATGGAAGCTTAAGCTATGCGATTATTTCGTTAGAGCTCGGAATTCTAGGCGAAAATTACTTTTTGCGCAATACATTTATTTTTTATGCAAAGTAGATAAGCGTTGTAATTGTTTTAAAGTTTGTAGATCTTACCTATATACAAAATGAACAAATGAACGCAAAAACGATCAAAAAAGAGAGAATGCTACAACTGAAATCATCAATTATTCCCACAGGATACGCTAAATGAACAAATGTTTTGTATCTTTTAACGACAATAATTTTCACTGTTGACTTGTTCCAAGTTAATTATCGGGAACATTCATGTCACGCGCAGTTAAATGCGGGATCTGGGTTGCTTGCATCATAGCCATTTTATTACTATTTTTTGTTTTTCAACTGGTACAGAGTGTTTCAACTATTTTTATAACTTTTTTTATGGATATATCATAAGTGTTTATGATTGCGCACGACAATTTTTAGGAGGGATATACTGAGTGTTAAAATTTAGGAAAATGCCTTGAATATATCGTCCTCTATGATACTATTATACATTCTGTCATAGAAGTACGGGGAACCGATTATTGAAATAAAATCTGCTTAAAAGCATAGTCAACATATTTGTTTATGCTAAGTTTTCCATACTAACGCGATCTATCATTTACTTTGTGCGATTTTTACAATGGATAAAATATCGAACAAAGAATTGGTTACAAATTTTGTATTGCAAATGGAATGTCGGATGCCGAATCGTTGAAAATGTTACAGAAGGCTCACAGTGAATCAACTTCATCAAAAATACGTGCATATGAGTGGTACAGTGCATTCAACAGCGGCCAACAAGTGGTGGAAGATTTCCCTCGCTCTGGTGGCCATCAACATCTTCAATTGAAGTTAACATCGGTAAAGTGAGAGAAATGGTTATTGGGAATCGTCATTTAATTTTGAAAGAGATAGGCTTTAAACTTTCTCTGTCTCACGAATCAATTCGTACCATTTTAAACGATTATTTGGGCATGAAACGCGATGCCGCTCGACCGGTTTCAAATGACCTGAATTTTCTTCAAAACTTGAATCATGAAAAATCGCAGAAGACATGCTAGAACGAGACAGTTCCCACATTTATAAAACGCATTGTACTTGGTGATGAGTTTGACATGCAATCCATTCAACAAGCTTCGGAATGGCGCCTTCTAACTACTTCGAGATTGAAAAAATTACGGCAAAGTCGAACGAAAGTCAAGGTAATGTTGACATTTGATCTTTGATTATCGCAGTGTTTTGCACCAGGAATTCTTGTCAGAAGGTCAGACGGTAAACAAAAAATATTACCTGAGCGTAATACGTCGTTTAAGAAAGCCAGAATTGTGGAAAGAAAACGCATGGAGTTTGCACCATGATAATATATATATATATATATATATATATATATATATATATATATATATATATATATATATATATATATATCTATATATATCGAGTTTCTATGACCCTAGTCGTTTTTCGCTTCCCAAGTGTCACTTCCTTCTGTCAGCCCAGTCTCCCTCTTCCAGGCCTCTAGCCGTCATGGCATTTTCTACATCTTTCTTCCAATTTAATGGCGGCCTGCCACGTTTACGGCGTCCTGGTGGCATCCATTTGAAAATTTGCTTAAGCAATCTGTATTCTTCTAAACGTTGTAGGTCCAAGATAGTCTTTTGTTTTCTATGGTGTCTATTATATTTCCATCTACCTTCATATCCTTTAGTTCCTTGCATGCTTTAATTTCGAGATAGTACAGTTTCTTCTCCAGAAGTACATTATAAGGGCCAGTAGTCGCTAGATATTCCTTTTGGATAGCTCCCATATCTCCGCTCCGTAGGTACATATACTTTCTATGATTGCTTTGTATATATTTGATTTAGTCTTGCCGCAGATGGTAGGGCTCCAAAGTATGGAGTTCAGTTGACGAATAGAATTTCTTCCCTGTCCTATTTAGTTGAAAATATCCAAATCACTTTTCCCACTTTTACTGAATGTAACTCCTAAATATTTGAAAGATTCAACATTTCTTAGTTTATAATTTCCGACGTCCAGGTCAACTCCATCTTCATCGCCCACAACCAGTCTTTTTTATATTAATTGTCAGACCCCATTTATTGTACTCCTCTTCCAACTTGCGAAACATATAGGCTGCATCATCTCGATCTCCTGCTACTATCACTTGATCGTGGACAAATAGGAGTGTGTATAGTGTGCTGTCGCCGATCAGGATGCCCATCAGATGACATATTCTCTTCCATGAGGATAAGACTTCTTGAAGAAAGATCTTGAACAGTGTTGGTGCCAGGGAGCAACCTTGTCTTAAGCCCTTCGTCACTACAGACTCTCGAGAGGTCTCACACCCAAACTTCAACATACTTGTGCATCCACAATAAACCACCATTCAACATGCAATCCTACAACTTACTTAGCGGGATAGTGTCATAGGCCTTCTGCAAGTCAATAAAGATTAGGTACACTTCTCTACCTTGACCAAGTTTCTTCTCAATCAAATCTTTTAAGACGAAGATTCCATCGATACTCGAACGGCCAGCGCAAAATCCGTTCTGTTCCTCTGATTCCGAGATCTGACTTTCTATATTTATTTTCAGCACCTTTCCGTAAAGTCTAGCAACTGTGCATATAACGCTGATACATCTGTAGTTATTTCAATCACGCCTGCTCCCCTTTTTAAAAATCGAGGATATTACAGTTTTTTTCCAGTCGGTTGGTGGCTCACTTCCTCTTAAACATTCATTGAATAGTTGTGTTAAATTATGTAGCATTCCGCTAGGAGCAGCTAATTTTACATGTATATTCCCTGTTCCGGACGCTTTTCCTTTTTTTATGTTAGATTAGGCTGCTCTTACATTTTCAGTTGATATTTCCGTTTGTTCCATCAGTGTCATATATCTATTTGGGTCTTTCTGTGTTCTGTCGTTACTGCTCATGAATTTTTCTCTATCTTCTGTGAGGAGATTTTCAAAATGGTCTGTCCACTCCTTCATACTTATCAAGTTTAAACCTGATCTGTCTTTGTTCTGTGTTCTCATGCTTCTCAACGCCTCCAAGCCTCATTAGCTCTCGAGTTACCTGCACATGTGTTTATTTGTTCAGCGGTTTTTCCCCAGAACATATTCTTAGATGCTCTGATGTTTTCTTGAACTCTAAGCCTAGCGTTTTTATATATATTTCTATCCTTCACTGTTTAAGTAGAGAGCCATTTGCTATAAGCTTCCTTCTTTTTCATTACAGATTTTTCTAGATCATCATTCCACCAAGGTTGCTTTATTACCCTTTTCTTTCATAGATTTTTCACCTAGTACTTCGTGAGCAGCTTCATGAATTATTATTTTTAGCTCTTCGTTTATATCTTTTGGTGTTTGCTGTTGTAAATTCCTCAATCTATCTGCTATGTTCAGTTGGTATGAGAATTTGATAGAGTGGTTTTCGAGCTTCTCAAGATTGTACTGATCATGAGCTCTTTCAAGGATTTTCTATATGGAAAATAAACTTTCGAAAGTGAAAGGTGATGGTCAGTACCACATTCTGGTCCCCTCATAGCTCGGACGTCTGTAATCTTGAGAGCGGCATCCTTATTCACAACGATATAATCGTTTATGCTCTTCGTATTGCGAGTTGGTTGTGTCCAGGTGAAACGGTGAATATCTTTGTGCTGAAACCAGCCGTTTGTGATTTTCAGCTTGTGTTGTTCTCAAAGTTCTATGATTCGTTCACCGTTGTTGTTTACAGTGACCTCCCCATAGCGTCTCATTACAGGATCATCTGCTCAGCTTCCTGTTCTCCCATTAATGTCTCCCATTAAAAATATTTCTTTCCGGGTCCTGATGCATTCCAGTAACCTGGTCAACTCATCATAAAATTTATCTCGCATCTTCATTTGGCCCGTATACTACCACAACCACAACTGGATAGTTCTTCAGGTCCATCTCTACAAGTAGAATT
Organism: Cryptolaemus montrouzieri; assembly: GCA_013387265.2. Lineage (NCBI taxonomy): Eukaryota > Metazoa > Arthropoda > Insecta > Coleoptera > Coccinellidae > Cryptolaemus > Cryptolaemus montrouzieri. The sequence goes on along the minus strand of JABFTP020000021.1, from coordinate 86,630,714 downwards.
CTCTCATTTATTTGGTCCCATGATATGATATGCTTTTTATACTTCTTGTAGAGGATAAGGGAGACTCCACATTTGGATATCTCTTCTTTTGGCACACCACTGTACGTGTGAGTACGAAATCTCCTTCAATTTCCATACCCTTGTCTTTGTTTTTGTTTCTGTTAGAGCACATATATCAATTTCGTATTTTGCCACTTATTGAAATACTTCTTCATATTTGGTTGCCATTCCCTGAATATTCCAATGTCCGTTTCATACCCAGATTTCGTCGTTTATTGTTTCCATTTTCTTCGAGGCTTCTTTGGGAAATTTTGTTCAAAATAATTCTCAGGGGTTGAAGTCCACCACCTAAACCCCCATCCTGGAGGGCCAGGATATTTTATCAAGATTTACTCCTCTAAATGGATCGCTCTCACCACAGCTGAGAAACTACTCCATCTGCCCCTTGCTGCTATGTTCGAGTTTTGAGGCGCCCGAAATTCTCCTTCACCCGTATCGTTTGCTACAAATATTTTGTACCCAGTACCACGCACTCTGGGATCTTCGTGAGGACGTGAGAGTAGGATTCGTTGGCAGAGATGAATTCTATTTTTAGAATCCTCGACTTTGTCGAGCATCATTAGGCATTTCTCAGAGTTTTCTACTATGCAATAAACAGCAGATTACACAGCATCTGAGACCTTATACCAACATTTCGGTACCCTTTTTCTTTTTCTCAAATTACCACTCGAGGTACCCGTTTTGAATCGATAGAACACATAGAAGAGAATTCACGGTGAGAAAGCTTTCATGTTTAGCTGATTGGATTAGTCGTTCACGTAAATGTTCTTTATTTTCCTAATTTATTTCTGGAGGGACCTGCTCAGGAGACGATACAATGAATTAGGATGAAAAATAAATAAATATTTTGTGTTTCAATGGACGAATTCCGGGTACTTTTTTACATGAAGAAACTTCTGCGAGGGGCATACGAGGTTTGTGAATAAAGTAATGAGACGTACCTTCCTATGTGGCAAAGCGTGAGACGAGAGTCTCTGGGTGAAAGAGTTTTTTTGGGCGTTATAAAATGAGTGGCATAAATTTTGAGCAACGGTATGCCATCAAATTTTGCTTCGAACTTGAGCGGAAAATCTTCAATTGCAAACCCCGATGAAAATATCAAGTCCAGGAGCTTGTGCGTTCTAATCGACGATTGGCAGTCAAAATGACTGCGTAACAGTTGAATTTGGATCACACCTCCGTTCATCAGATTTGCACCAATGGATTGGAGATAAGAAAAATTTGTGCAAAAATGGTTCCGAAAAAGCTTTCCCAGGACCGTAAAGATCTCAGAATGGAAAGGAGTCTTGACTTCTTGGGATCGATTGAAAATGATTCCCGTTATCTGACTCGTGTTATTATTGCTGACGAGTCTTGAGTGCTTGTGTACCAGAAACCAAACGCCACACCACGGAGTGGGACACTGCAACTCCATGAAAAAAGGAGCAACTCAAAGATTACATGCATGCTGATTTGTTTTTTTGATAGTCGTGGAACCGTCCATAAATAGTTTGTACCTCAAGGTCAAACGGCTAATCAAGTGAGGTCCTTGAAAGACTTCGAAAAAGAATAGTTCGTCTACAACCAAACATCAAAAACAACACAATGCACCATGACACATTACAATCTCAATAATGGAGTTTTTAGCCACGTAAAACATTCCTGCGCTCATCAGCCTCCTTATTTGCCAGACCTAACTTTCACCCTTCACGAGAATTAAAAAACACCCCTAGGGAACTTAATTTGGAAAAATTGAAAATATCTAAACTGATCTAATCGACGAGCTTCAGGATATTCCAGTAACCGAGTTCCAGCAATGCTATGATAATTGTCTATAGAGCCATGTGGCTTCCCAAGGGAACTGTTTTGAAAAAAAATTATATTACACTGTAATTATATTAGGCTAAAAAAATTTGAAAAAACTTAGTCTAATCACTATATTTTCACACCTTCTAGGCTACTGTTTTTCAAAATCCCTACACTAAAAGCTCGGGCATACAGGGAGCGGTCTGCGGTTAGAGTGGGTGCCACATAGAAGGCGATTTCTGTGGCAGCGGTCCCGGGTCCAGTCTGAACCACTACCTTCCACAGAGAACGTGTTGCATTTTCATATTGTTATTGAATATGATTTCGGACGAAGAACAACTCCTTCTGCTGTTAGCATTGCGTTATGCGACGAAGAAAAAGAAAATACGATGTTCGGTACATGAAATCAAACAGATGAGACAAGAATCAGGGGAATACCACCGTTTATGCATCGAACTGGAGTCCAATGAAGATAGATTATTCAAGTATGTCTCGAGAATGCTTCGAGGAACTGCAAGATGAAATGGAGAATTGGAGAGTGCACAACGAACTGGAGAAACCAAAATGATACGATATCAAAGATTAACAATTTGTTTAAGATAACTTATGAAAAAACATAGAAATACAAACAAAAAATTGAAAGAATGTTTTTATAAAAAGAAAAATTACAAAATTTACTAAAGAAACCAACACAAAACAAGAACTGGGGAATATTTAATTATTATAATCAAAATTTGCATACACATCTCGCGTTGAATAGATTGCATTATCACTACTAGCACTGGGGGCTGATACCCTACTATATTCCTCGGGAATTTCATAGTTGGTGGTTAATCCACTTGGGGTTGAACTTGAAAATGATGTCAGTGATACCTCATGTTCTTGAATCTCCAAAATTTCTGTTTCTGCGAAGAGAGTGGCAAGTTTTAGTTTGAGCATTGCCTGAGTGTTTGGCCGGAATGTTTTGAAAGTAGCAGCGTAACTAGGAAATGAATGATCTATTCTGTCTATCTGATTTTCGTGGGGGTTTTCATTTTTTTTTATTAATTTGTCCCCCACATCGGAGTCTTCTAAGGCACTCTGAGACTTCGATTTTTTCTTTGGTGGAGCTGGAGGAAGCATTTGTGATGATGAAGGCGTTTCGTTGGTGTTCACCACAGGCGACAAGGAAGTACCCACTGATGAGGGGCACCTCATCTGTATGTACTCGGGAATGTTATCAATATGTTGACGATACAGAAATGTCCCAGCTATGAAAGACATGTGCCTGCTCCATGGCCACTTGCAGTATTTTTTGGCCTGTCCTGTCTCACCTTCTGAACCCTTCTTGAATTTCATATAAAAGTCACGTAGATTTTTCAACTCTGTTTTGGTTGCATTAACTGAAACAAATATTAGTTATTATTATTATTTATATAAAAATAATACTAAAAATAATAATAATAATAATAATAACCCGCAAGGGGCGTGTTAGGCGAACACGCGGACCCTAGCCAACTTTCTCCAAATGGGCTAACCCCCCAAGGAGAAGTGAAAGTATACATTCCTTTAACGAGAAAACAAGCCTCGGATGCCCGTGATGTGGTGACTGCGCCAACGGGCGGGACTGCCCAGTCACTAGTAGGGAGCGAAGCAAGTGGATCCAACTGCAAATCGGCCGATCCACAAGACAACAAACCTGGAAGCTCGACAATCGAATAGGAGAACTGAGCTTGGAAGCCTCAAATCAGAGGCGACCCGCCCACTCTCCAGAAAACCGGGTGAAACGAATGAGCTGGACTCGTAATGATAATTCAGACATAATGCGCGCATATTATCTGGTTACGAATGACCGCTCTAGTTACGGAGCCCAGCTACACGAAATGTGAAGCCAGGTCAGACCAGATCTACCCAAAGAACCGCAACAGCTTTCAGACCAGGTGAGATCCATACTGAGGCGGAATGCTATATCTCAAGCGGAACTAGAACAAATAAAGCGGGAAGTAGGAAACAAACTCAACAATGAGTAGGATATAATAGAAGAACTGCAACAACCCGCAACCCCACCTAGAGGGAGATCAACAATATTCTGAGGGGAGATGAGGTTAATACCGAAGTTAGGCTTACATTTGGAGAGATGTTCCATAAGTTTGAAGGACTCATGCCCATAGATCGACCCACGATACCCAAAATAAGAAATCTGGTAGTCGCAGCGAAAATAATTGTGGAGTTAAATACCATCATAAGAGAAAAAACTGCAGATATTCGTAACTTGAATGATACTTACCATATTATGTATTCTGCGGCAATTACAGTGGTAACTTTATTGAGGTGCAAAATTCAGAGGCCATGTAAGCAAAGAACAATGCAGGAGCCACCTTGGAAGCAAAGGCTGCAAGAAAGAATAAATAAGATAAGAGGAAAGATATCTCGTATTCATACTTACCTCAGTGCACCCAAGTCATCTAAGAAAGTAGAACGAGCAGTCAAGATGCTTTGCCAAACACTGAAAGTCAGCAGTTCATCTGATAGAAATAAAGAACTGAAAGCTCATCTAGAGCACCTGAAACAAAAAGTAGCACTGTTAGGCCACCGCATGAGACGCTACAATGCAAGAGTTAGGAGATATAAACAGATCCTGCAACTTCAAGATGACCAACAGCGCTTTTATCGTAACTTGATGAATAGAGATCAGGTAAGAAGGCGGCAAACCCGAAGCAGATTCACGAGTATTGGTCAAGCATATGGAGCAAACCAGTTATGCACGACGAAAATTCATACTGGATAAAAGATGAGATTCTCGAAGGAAGGGATATCGAAGAATTGACAGAGGAGTTCATCGATGAAAAAGATGTGGAAAATGCCATCAATAAACTTGGTAATTGGAAAGCAGCAGGACCAAATAAGCTGCAAGCATTCGGATGGAAGAAATTTGACAGTACACATGGGATACTAACAGCACAATGCAATGAGATACTTGCGAATCCTACAGAAGCTCCATCATTTCTAACTGAGGCCAATACATTTTTCATTCCTAAAAATTCCGAAATACAGGATCCTAAAAATTATAGGCCAATCACCTGCCTCCCTATTATGTATATCAACATATTGAACAAAATCAGATCCTATCGAAAAAACAGAATAGTGCGAAAGCAGGGCGAAAAGGAAGTAAGGAATGGCAGCTCATCGACTCAATTATAACAAATCATGCAAAGCGTGGCAGATGGTCTTTATCATGGCATGGATTGATTACAGAAAAGCATTCGATTATGTGCCTCACTCATGGCTTTTGAAGGTCCTCAGTATATATAAGATCAGTCCAAAAATCATCCATATACTAGAAAGCCTAATGTATAATTTGTCAACAAGTCTTATTGTCAGAACGAGCAGCTCCCAATATACTACTGCGCGAGTGAGAGTGGCCAGAGGAATATTTTAGGGAGACAGCCTTAGTCCACTGTGGTTTTGCTTGGTATTGAATCTTCTTAGCACTATGATCGAAAAGAGTTCTTATGGATATATACTGACCAGAACACCAAAAACAAAAATCAGTCACTTGCTGTATATGGATGACCTGAAACTATACGCCACCAATAAACAACAACTGAAGGGTCAATTAGAACTCGTGAATGCTTTTAGCGAAGCGACAAATGCGCATGTATTTCTATGATTGCTGGAAAACCCCAAGAGTCTGATAAAATGATTCTCATGGACTTCTCAGAATTCTCACCTCTTCCACCTGAGGAACAATATAAGTACTTAGGATTACAATAGAGTACAACAATATATCATTCCAAAGTAAAGCAGTAAGTGACAGATGCCCTCAAGCAGAGACTGAAAATCATTTTAAAAACTGATCTTTATTCCAAGTCAAAATTTACTGGGTGATACCAATTGTGACCTATAGCTTTGGAATCTTCCGATGGTTCCCTACTGACATAAAAGCAATTGACAGAATGTTAGGACGACACTCACAAAGAATCGTATGCATCACCCGAATTCGTGGGTATGGACTGAGGAGCATTAAGGAAATCTGTGAAACAGAAAAATTCAAACTGTATACTCACTTCAGAACATCCGCAAACACCTTACACTAGGCAGTAGCTCGAGTCGATGAAAAATTGTATCCAGTGAGCTTAAGTGCAGAGATAGGTCCTGCAAGAAGTTCAAGGGAATATTTTAGTGAACTGAAGAGCACTTGGCGGCAAAAAGAATTGCACGGTAGATATGCATCTGCCTTGGAGGAGATAAATGATGATAAAAATCTGTCAACAATGTACCTCAAACAAGGTCACTTAATTCTAAAAGCTGAAGGTTTCACAGGGGCGATCCAAAATCAAGTCATCTCAACAAAAAACTTCAGAAGATACATTTTGAAACAGAATATACCTGATGACAAATGTAGAATGTGCAACGCAGCTCCTCAGGCTGCTTCTTCATAGCGTCTCGTGACCATAAGAGGAGACATGATGATGCTGCCGCTGTTATCCATCAGGCAATCTGCAAGAGGTATGGAATTGTTGATAAATTGATTCCTGCTTATAGATACTTACCTGAAGACTGCAGAGAAAATGAAAATATCAAGATTTATTGGGACAAAACCATACTTATCGAATGGGAAGTCCAGCACAACCGGCCAGATATAGTGGTTTTCAACAAGAAAAACAAAACGGACCATTTTGTTGACATGACGGTGCCTGTTGATAATAATATTCGTGAGGCAAGAACAAAAAATCTAATAAAGTACATTGACTTAGCACATGTAATCAAAGATATATACTAGCTTCAAGAAGTCCAGCATACATCCAATCGTTATCACTGCAAATGGACTGGTAGAAAGCCACCTAAAAAAGAACTGAATAGCTTGCGAATAGATGAACCTGAAAAAGTAATAGGACTGGCACAAAAGGCTGTGATACTGGGCACGTGTAGAACGGTTCGATGTGTACTTACCAACGAGTAAGATGTTGACCAAGATGGTCCCAACTTGCTCGAAAGTCTGCCAACAATAGGTTGGGAAAACAAATAATAATAGAATAACTTTGTTAAGTTGAAGAAGCAATTATAATTTTTTCGTTGTTACTCATGAATGTTTTATTTGCATAATTTATTTCTTGTTTTCTTTTTGAAGATATTTGGCTACAGGCGACACTCATCTGATCATTGCTTTCTCTTTTCGGTTGGTACGTTTTCAAAATTGTGAAGGAAGTATACCGAGAAATGTGGGATATTGTACAGCCAAAATGTTTACTTAAACCTACGTTAGAAATATGGAAGAGAGCTGAGGAAGGATTCTCAGAGCTTTAGGGATTTCCAAACTGCATTGGAAGCATAGACGGAAAATATGTCAAATTAAAATGCCCAGATAACAGTGGGTCGCAGTTTTTTTGCTACAATTTTTTTCTATCGTTCTCCTAGCGGTAATTGACTCATACTACAAGTGTATGGTAGTTGATATAGGAACTACCGGACGCCACATCGACAGCGGCATTTTCCAAAATTCAGCTTTTTACCGACAGTACATTGATGGCGAAACTATTCTTCCGTCGAAGCCACTGCCTACTACAGACCCTTCTGTTCGTCATGTTTTGGTTGGTGATGAAGGCTTTGCACTGCAAATTTATTTAATGAGACCATATCCGAAACAGTGAGTAATCAACAGTGAACTAAAGAAAAACTTCAATTCCCATCTCAGTCGAGCACGTCGTGCAGTGGAGAACGCATTTGATATACTGGGAATGAAATGGCGCGTATTTTTAAGACCTATAGAGGCAGATGTTGAAACTGCGGATTATATTGTAAAAGCAGCTTGCTGTTCGCATAATTACATTATAACAAAGAATATCAACAGAGCGTGGACAGCCGCAGAAACTGAAGAAGAGTGCGGGCCTATACGTGCATTCGAGGAAACTAGATTAACAATTTGAATGTCACCCAGTGCAGCGATTTAAATACGCGAATGTTTTGCTGATTACGGGTATTTTCGAACACTTTCTATTAACATTTCCGACTAGTCACTCAATGTAGGAAGGCGGTCACGCGATATCTGTAATTTTGTACTAGTAAACCGCTCGTCGTCGCGATATATTTTCCAGAACGGTAGACCGCGCTCTGTGTGACCGAGGTAATACAACGAGACCGCCTGACCATCGCGGTCGGATTTCGTAGACCGCCGCTGCAGACCGCTCCCTGTGTGCCCGAGCCTTTAGGATTAGAAATAAGATTAAATTTCTCTACGGAAATTCTTCGGGTTTCACATATATCCTCATTCTTGTACTAACAATATTCTCAATACCTTATATGATAATTTTTCTTAGTTTCTTGGATTACGAAAGAGTTGATGTTGAATGCCACCTCGAAACTTTTGATTAGATATTTAATATACTTAAACTGTTAGCGATAGGGTCATCAGTGACGCAGAAGTTTAGGATAAAAAGAAGATTTATCCAAAGTACCGTCTCGTAAAAGCCGAGATCCTGTGTGGAGTCGTTATGTAAATTACGAAATTTGTTTTTTAGAACGAGTTCGTTTGCTTCATCAAAGCAACACTAGTAGCAAGTCTCTCACGGCCATATCAAGATCCAAATTAGTAAAATCTTCAGAACGTTAATTAAAAGTTATCAAACCTCTAATCGATGTCAAACGATTATTTTTAATGTCATCAAATGTTTTCTTGGCGTCATTATATATTCGTTATTTTTATTACTCCTGTCAAGATATTGGTCCTCATTTACATTGTGGAAGACTTCTTGGAAATTTAACTATTCAAACATTGAATGCTGGGAAGCCGACTTCGGCATTCATATTCTTTGTGACATTGTAGACATTGTGTGTAAACACTATTCGACAAGGCACTGGAGACATTCCATGAATTACACTACAACTGCTGATTTAATCGATCGTTTCTATGTTTTTTATCAGATAATCTGTTTACAATACCTATTTTAACTTATTGCTTTTGGAATATTTTGGACTTCCGATCGTTCGATACGGATTCATTTATGGAAGTCGTAAGAATAACAAGAAACTTTTCTACTTTTTCGAAGGAAGCGTGAACATTCTTGGGTTATACAGTATGAATCAGCGAATAGATGATGGCGAATTCGAAAAAAACGCTCGATTTCGTGGATTGGTATTTTAATTGGTGAATATTTTTGATGAAAACTTTTTATGATGATAAAAAATTAATCTATGTATTATACTATCACAAAAGTTTATTGAAATTCAGGATTAAAATTTCAGTCTCTCGACCATCTGCAGCTAATAACAAATACATCCATTTTTTCATTTGGTGTTTCTGAATAAAACGTTTTTTTGACTAACTTTCATTGAAACAGTTTTTTCTCATCTTAAATCATTAAAAAGTTACACGCGGAAATGAAAGTGCTTTCTTTTGAAATCAATTAAATCATTATATAATAAGTCTATGGATGTATCGCTTCAAATCACGTGTTTGGTGTTCAATTTGTCCAACAATCACATGCACCAAGAATTGTATCACAATCATTGCATTTCTATTTCATATTTAAGAACAATGACACATAAAGAAAAAGTGAATTTGTTACTGGTTTATGGAGAAGTGCAAAAAGAAAGGTAGAAGAGCCATACGACTATATTATGAACGATATCCTAATCGCGTTCACGACGACAGAATTTCACAAACTTGAGAAAGAGCTTCTCGAGAAATTGAAAAAGAGTTTTCTGTTCGAAGAGGAAAATCAATTATAAAGAGAGTTCGCAATAATAATGTAGTTGTAACAAGTATCTCAAATCAGGGTGTCCCCCCAGTTTCTATGACAAACTTTGAGATGTGGTTCCTGAAGCAATTCCAAGACAAATTAGTGAAAAAGCACGATCCTAATCTCCATAAATTCAGCTTTGATCCTCACTAGTTCTGAAATTACAATTTTCGACATTGAGAGCGATTCTGTGGTGTTACCATAGATGGAATGAAATAAAAATTTTGTTGTACAAAAGCTGATATTTGAACCCATAGTTACTTGTGATAGATAAATGTCAGTGATCTTTTTCGATAGATAACACTGTGCTAGTTCAAAATTCTAACACGCGGGAGAGATACCTAGTAAACCTATATCGGGTACGCTGAATCCAGTTGTAACCACCGTTTTTGAAAGTTAGCTCTTGTTTAGGAGATATTCGCCTTTAAAGTTAGCTAATTTTAGTAGGGTTCGTCGCTTATGACTTCAGTACATTATATGCTTGTAATTTCCAAACCGTTCGGAATATCGCTTTACTGCCTTTGGCAAAGTTTTAGCTATTGTCATGGCCAACAACTTTTATGAATATACCAACATAAAAAACCTCATTCAAACACCGTTTCTCAACAAAATGCCCAAAAAACTCCATTTCTTTGCCATTTTTTCGTTAATTTTCGTCTAAATAATAGAGAAATCAAGAAAATTTCGCTTTAAAATCTCAAAATATGAAAAAAAAAACACATTTTCTATAGTTAAATCAAAAAATTTAAACGCACAACCATGATTTTAACTCAAATTTTCATTCCAATTCCAACAATTTTCAACAAATAAACATATAAATTCATGTTCATTATTCTTCTCCATCTTCATCTTGCTGTGAATTCCAGCAAATGTCTCCTAATAGAGAATCAAGTTTTTTTCCACTATACCAGTGCTCAAGCCTAGCCGTCACCTGATGAAACCGTTCGCCATGCTCATCTGATTCACATGGTGATTGTTCGCCAAACTTGTCTGCATGGTAATGTAAAAAATTAATTTTCAGAGACATTTTTACACCCATGTTACGGAAAGCAACGAATATATTTTCAACGTGTATGCGCCAGTTTTCGTCACGATGAATATCAAGTACATTTTCGATGATTCCTTTGACGCAATCCCAAGCAACGAGCTGCAAATTCGACAAACTGTTTTTAAATTGTAGGTCTCTCATCAAGCGTCGAATATCAGATCCATTGAGTATGCCTGTAATAAAATAATTCGAAAAAATATGTGTTAAATATTGAATAAGTTAGGTTGATTGGTACGTATATAGTTTCACACAAACCTTATTTTATTTTCATTAAACTCAATCTTGGGAAAATTCGCTTCAACTCATTGAATGCATTGCCTTCAGGATCTAGGGCCTTGATGAAATTTTTAACAATCCCAAGCTTGATATGCAGAGGTGGAACCAACACTTTTTCGATTGGCACAAGTGGAATTTTAACGACGTTTTCTCGACGCAATCTGAACCCTTGTCTCATAGGCCAGCTTTTATTGGCATATTGGTCGCCGGCATATCGAGTATCCCATAAACATATAAAACACATGTTTTTCGTATATCCCGTCTGCATTCCTCTCAAAAGAGTTATCACCTTCAAACCTGCACAAATCTTCCAACGATGGTCTTCATATTTCACCAAATCAAGAATTTTTTTCAATGATTCGTAATTTTCTTTCGTTTTTGTGCTGATGGCAATCAGGACACTGTTTTTTGAGTTTGTGACATGAAGCAAAACCGCCTTGAGACTACTTTTGGACGAATCGATGAAAAGACGCCAGTCTTCTGGTTTATACTCATGATGCATTTTTAATACCATTTCCTTGATATCAGTGCAGTACGCGAATGAATTGTCTTCGATGGATTTGAATAAAGCAGTCTATGACGGCCGATTGCTCCATATACTTTCACATCAGGTGCTAAGACATTCTTTTTTTTCAATTCCTGAGTCAAAATAATGGACGGACGCTGCGATAATTTCATTCGACAAATAATTTTATCCAGATCTTTTTGAGAAAATTCCGCATGATTACATTGTGGAGATACATTTGATGGTACATAAACCGATGCAGACGTTTCGCCAATAGTATCAAAAGTAGATGGAATGTACTCTTCTGTCGGACTGGGTCTTTTCGGTATTAGAATGGATTCCGAATGTGGTAACGGCAAATGAACAAACCGAGTTCCTCTGAGTTCAACTTTACGTTTTTCAGCTCTGTTCAATCCGACAATTTCATTAACACAAGCAAAACAGTCATCTGGATTATGTTCTTGAGGATTTGTCCAAATTACTGAAATGCCAAAAGGCATAGATTGGAATTCACCTGTAATAAAAATAGCTTCAATTGATATAATTTTAAAATAAATGATAAATCATTTCATTTTACCTCTTTTCCTTCCACTCAATCTTATGACACAACCAGTACAAACGATTTTTGGAGCCCAGTTCAAATCTTTGATTACAGTTTGGTTGGAATATTGTGTATACGATTCAGCAATTTCTTCAGAAATTGGACGCTTGCTTGTCATTATAGTAAACTTTCCACAAATGTAGCAAAATTTATTGAATTTACTGCACGAATTCATTTTTGATATTTTTCACCAAATATATAACTTTTGTAAACAAAGAAACTTCAACGAGAAATGTCAAATTAAGAAATATCAGAACTAAGACTAATGAAAAATGGCACACAAATACATAGCAAAATACGTAGTAACATCAATGACAATACTAATAAATACGTATTAACAGTGACATCTGTGAGAAATTTGAGTTGAAATCATGACTGTGCGTTTAAATTTTTTGATTTAACTATAGGAAATGTATTTTCTTTTCTTATTTTAAGATTTTAAAGCGAAATTCCCTTGATTTTTCTATTATTTAGGCGAAAATTAACGAAAAACTGGCAAAGGAATGGAGTTTTATGGACGTTTTGTTAAGAAACGGTGTTTGAATGAGGTTTTTATGTAGTTATATTCAGAAAAGTTGTTGGCCATGACAATAGCTAAAACTTTGCCGAAGACAGTAAGGCGATATTCCGAACGGTTTGGGAATTACAAGCATATAATGTACTGAAGTCATAAGCGACGAATCCTACTAAAATCAGCTAACTTCAAAGGCGAATATCTCCTAAACTTTCAAAAATGATGGTTACCACTGGATTCAGCGTACCCGATATAGGTTTACTAGGTATGTCTCCCGCGTGTTAGAATTTTGAAGTGTCATTTTCACGCACTGTGTAATTATTGTTTCGAAACGTTAAATTTTTCGAATTGAAAATGCATTCCTCGTTAATATAGGAATATGCAGATATGCTCTATGTTTATGGTTATCGCGATGGAAACTCACAAGCTGCTAGGGAATTCTATGATTCAAGAGCGATCTTGTGATATTTAAATACATATAAATCATGATTATCTCAATCAAAAAGGTCAAAAAATAACTTTGAATTGCCATAATATTTCAACATTGTGAAAGTAATAAATAAAATCACATTAATCATGGCAATATGATGGACATCTTCATGTCTAATTCTTTCGGTAGCATTATTTATCCGTTCTTCAAGCTGATGAAAATTTGTGTTCTCTACACTGTGAACAAAGGGTTTCATGTGTCTTCATACATATAAGTGTAACGGGTTGAGATCCGGTGACCGTGGTTACAATGAAATCTAACCTCCCCTACCTATCCAGCTATTTGGAAAATAGGAATTGACCCATTCCACGGCTATTATTCTCTGATGTGGGTGTGCTCCTTTACGTTGCTTTTACATATTGTGAATGAAATAAATTTAGCGGAACATCATCTATTAAATTGAAGAATATGTTGTGTAGTTTTCAATAGGTAATTGTATTGAATCTGTTATTTCTGTAATTTGAAATATGGATGGGCAAGAAGCTTTCATAAGAAAAACCACCCCAAACATCCATACTGAAACTCCTTTGGAAACGTCTTTGCTTAGCCGCATTCGCATTCTGCAGGGCCCATGAATGATCACACGCCACACCTCGGGGCATTTGCAACTGGTTTACAATGTGCCGAATGCTTATCGAAGGATTGTCTTCAACAGTCTATAATGTTCTCCTCATTTTTTATGTTGGCATGACACGGTCTCAAATGTTTTGGATCAAGTGTTCCCGTTTCTCTGAGTCTGCTAAATACCGAATTGAAAATTGCACGAACAGAAGAATGCCTTTAAGGAATTTTTTATCTCATTCTGTAGCAGCCTTTTATTCGTTTTCATCGCAATAACCATAAACATGAATCACATCTACATATTCTTCATTATTTAAGAAATATATTTTCAATTCGAGAAACTTAAGGTTTCAAAACAATAACATTTTACTATGGTTACAATACCAATATCACTTTCTGTACAACAAGGTTACATGTCGAGCTCCCCTAGGTTTAAAATTGAGGTTCCTTCGAAAATCACATTTTTGAAGTTAAATATCTCCGAATTTAAAAAGAGTAGAACCGTGCTGTTATCAATAATTTATCTTGGAATTGCTTCAGCAATCACCTCCTTGAGTTTGTCATAGAGCTAAGGGGATACTCTGTATTTTGAAGATCACCGGACAAATTCTATCAGGCAAGCAAGTAGAGATTTGGTAGCAAAGAAGTCGTCTGTTCTAAGAATTTTAAGAAATAATGAAGGATTTAATAACTCAAAATTAAAATTTTCAAATGCAATTAACACACAGAAAAAATCCAGACTTTATTGCTCCTATCATGGTGTAGACTGATGTTGACATTCACTTGTTCAAACATTTCCTTTGGACGAATGAAAGCTGTTTCGTTAGCAATGGTTTGCCCAACAGAAGGAACAGAAAATCCTCATGACATCAACCCAATACGAAATCAACGGCAATTTGGAGTGAAAATGTGGTGTCGCCATTTCATTGATCCCTAGGAAGGTGTGCTGGATGGAATAGTATATTTGTGTTCTTACAAGACATAATTCAATTTTATCTAGAGAATTTCTCTGCAATTGAGGCGATCTCTATGGTTGAAGCATGATATTCAGCGTAATTTAAATGATGCATTTGGGAACCAATAGATAGGGCTGAACGGCCTGTAAATTTACCAGCGAACACACTTCAGTCCTGTAGATATTTGTTTTTGGAAGCTACTCGAAAATATTTACTCAGCGTTAATCAACTGAAACAGAAAATCAGGAATGCCTGAGATGGGACCCTTCCTAATACTTAAAAAAAAGATTACATGATAGGAAGTGAGTTGCCATTGGATTTATGTTTCGCTGTGGGAGGTACATATGGAAATCAAATTTCCGGCGTTAATCTATTGTTAATATATATTTGTGTTCGTTTTCAAGTATTTGATGTTTCTTGTGGTTGTTTTTATATAGGTTATAATAAATTCATAGTATTGCGAAAGAGCCTCTGCAGCCAAGAGCGGAGCTTACAAGTCATGGAAATAAATCCAACAGAGGAAACAAGAACAACCTTAGTACGAATACGGAACGTATACAACCTGACAGCTGCAAGAGTAGAGGCCAATTACAAAGAAGGGATTACTAATAAATTCCTTGAACAGGCAAGCGGGACCAGACAATTCTGGTCTATGGCGAAGACTCTCAGTGCCAATTTCTCTTGGTAGAGAAGACGGAAGTATAGCATCATCTCCGAAAGAGAAATCCGATTTCTTTGCACTCTTGTCCTTAAAGAACTCTGTGCTAGATTCGTCTAACGCAATACCACCAAACATTCCACCTACAACAAGGTTAGATGTTGAGCTCTCCTATGTTGAAAATTCTGGTTCCTTTGTAAATCACATTTTTGAAGTTGGATATCTCCGAATTCAAAAAGAGTAGAACCGTGCCGTTATCTCTAATTTGACCCAGAATTGCTGCAGAAATCATCTCCTAGAGTATGTCATAAAATTAAGGGGACACCCTGTATTTTAAAGATCACCCGACAAAAGAAAGAAGTCATCTGTCCTAAGAACTTTGAGAAATAGTGAATTCCGCGGTTTTAGTAACTCAATTAACACCCAGAAAAAATCCAGACTTTATTGCTCCTATCAAGGTGCTGGCTGATATTGTTGACATTCCCTTGTTCAAACATATCCTTTGTACGGATGAAAGCTGTTGCGTTAGCAATGGTTTGCTCAACAGAAGAAACTTGAAATACTCATGCTATCAACTCAATACGAAATCAATGACACTTTGGACTGAAAATGTGGTGTCGCCATTTCATTAGTCCCTACGAAGGTGTGCTGAATGGAAGGGTATATTTGTGTTCTTACAAGACATAACTCAACTTGATCTCGGAAATTTCTCTGCGATTGGGGCGATCTCTATGGTTGAAACATGATAGTCTCCCCGTCCCCAGTGATAGTCATCGTAATTTGAATGATGCATTTGGGAACCAATAGATAGGGCGGAACGGCCTGTAAATAGACCAGCGAACAGACTTCATACCTGTAGATTTTTGTTTTTAGGAGCTACTCGAATATATTCACTTAGTGTTAATCAACTGAAACAGAAAATCAAGAATGCCTGAGATGGGATCCTTCCTAATACATCGAAAAAAGATTGAATAATAAGAAGTAAGTTGGGATTGGATTTATGTTTCGCTGAAGGAAGTACATATGAAAATCAAATTTCAGGCATTATTCTATTGTTAATACTTTATTTGTGTTTGTTTGCAAATACTTGATATTTTTTGTGGTTGTTTTTATATCATCATCATCGTCATATCAACTCCCAGTCATCCACTGTTGAATGTAAGCCTCTCCCAACCCTTTCCATTCTTCCCTTTCCTGGGGGCGGTGATACCAGTTGGAGCCTGCGTATTATCTGAGGTGATCTACCCATCGTTTTTGTGGTCTTCCAATGCACCTCTTGCTTGTTCTAGATCTCCAGTGCACTAGTCGATGTGACAATTCATATACTGTTTTCCTTGCTACGTGTCCTGCCCAACTCCCAGCATTCCATATGTCTTTGGGCATCCCTCAATATTTCTGTGCTCTTTTCAGTTAGTGTCACAGTCTCTAGGCCAGAGGTCATGACGGGAAGAACGCAGGAGTCGAACACCTTCCTGCGTAAGTAGATCTCTGTTCCTCAAAATGTTACTCATTTTTCCAAACACTATCCATCCAAGTCGGGTTCTTCTTTTCACTTCAGCCATCTGGTTTTGTTTTCCTAGTTTTATAACATGACCAAGATAGATGTGGTCTTTAACTTTTTCTATCAGCTGATTATCTATTCTCACCGGATTTTCGGTGTTGTTTAAGAGTTTTGTTTTGCCAAAGTTCATATGAAGGCCTACCTCCTTGGATGCCTCGTTCAGTTGAGTTGGCATAGTTCTTAAGTCTTCCTCGTTTGAACTGATCGAGACCACATCATCGGTGAACCGGAGATGATTCAGGTGTTTTCCATCTACATTGATACCTTTTTCGTCCCATTCGAGGTTTTCAAAGATGTTTTCTAGAGCAAGAGTAAAGAGTTTGGGAGATATTGTATCCCCTTGTCTTACTCCTGTCTGAACAGGAATGTCTTTCGTCTGCGACCCTCACTCTCAATGTGGTGCTTTTGTAGATATTCCCCAAGAGGGTGGTGTATCTGGAGTCTATCCTTGCATCGTTCACTCCTTTAGTTACTGCCCAACGTTCGATAAGATCGAAGGCTTTTTTGAAGTCTACAGAAGCCAGATGTAGGTTAATATTGTATTCACAACATTTCTCTATCAGAGTTCGAATGGATTATAAGTGGCCGATGGTGCTGAAACCTTTTCTGAATCCTGCATGTTCGACGGATTGATAAAAGTCGAGTTTATTTGTGAGTCAGATAGTTATTATTATCTTCGTTAGCAGTTAGTAGAGATCGTTTATATATAATAAATACAACGTACTGTATTTTGTTACGTTTCATTAGTCTCGTTAGAACTTGGCAATGGCTGAACCGTTTTGACTAATTTTATTTTTGATTTGTTCAACATAAGGTTGGTTTTGAAGGTTTTAAAAAAGGCAAAAGTTGAAGAAATCAATTTCATCACAAAATGTATGCTATGAATTGTTTTCTCTTTTGCTTGTCCATCAATTGATATTTGTGTGGAAAATTTCGTTTTTTGCTCGTAGCTTTTTAACATTGAAAAATTATTTCGATGAACTTTATTCAGAAAATGCAAATGAAGTATGTTTCTGAAAGATAATTTATTTAATGACGTATTAACTAACAATATGGAAATTTACAAAAGCAATATCTCCGTTTTTTGCTTGTAACTTTTTAACGATGGAAAAATTATTTCGATGAACTTTATTCAGAAAAATGAAACCGTTTGAAAGACTGTTTGAGAGAATGCGAGAAGGGTTAGAGGACGATATTACCAAAATTTTTTTTGAGATAGTTCTTTATCTCATTTATTGTGATTAATTGATTCAATTATTATTATTATTGACACCAGCTTCAGGTTTTAAGTATATAGTGAATAATAAAATGTCAAACCAATAAACCTCCAAATAGCGCCATAGACTACTAGATAAGATAAGATATAAAATTGAGTGTGGGCTGATTTCACCTGCGAGCTCTATGATTCTTGTACAGGATATGAGCTTTATGGATGAGAGCTTAAAGAGCTCAGTTACTTCTGTTTGTTAGATCCGAGTTTCTCAAGCCTGATTCAGTCCCCAGCTGGCATTCGCACATGATGTGTTCTTTTGATTCTATCCTCTCCTCACATTGCCTGCAAGAAGGGTCCTCAATCAATCCTTACTTGTTGAAGTGATTTCTGAGACGACACTGCCCCGTTATTATGGCAGTTAGAGCTCTATGGTCTAGCCTTGAGAGTTTCAGCCAAGCCTTGTCTCTCGCAATAAAAGGTCCACTGATGAAGAGCCGAGAGTGTTTGATACCTATGAGGTTCTGCCAGCGCTCCCGTACCTTCAGATCAAACCAACAGTTATTTTCCATATCTTCAGCCTCCAGCAGAATTCTAAGCCTAGACTCCGGTTCGGTGAATCAAATGGCTATTCCTCAAGCGGCCAATGAGTCTGCCTTCCCATCGACCCGAGTGTCCGAGTGGCCCGATAGTCACATCACACAGAGACTTCCTTTCTCTCAGTTTGACAGGAGTTGGACGACATTCGTACACAATAAGTGACGTGTAATTGTCGAATGCCAATGTATTCAGTATGGCTTGGCTATAGGTGATGATTTTTATTGACTTGCTTGTTAATTCCCCGGTAAGAAAGAGGTTAGCACATTGATCAATGGCGAATATCTCAGCTTCAAAAGTAGTCGTGAGTCTGTCAATACAGATAGACTATTTCTTGGCAGCACCTCGACTATATACACCAACTCCAACACCTTAGGTGCTTTTGAAACAGTCTGTGAACCATCAGGGGCTCAAGTAGACGATCCTTGGAGCTGCTCTACTCCGGTCTGCTTAGAATGATAATCTGAAAGGGCAGCTTCATATTGATTTTCGATATTGCTATGTCAGATTTAATACTCATCATATCGTTCTCCTCAATTTCAGACTCTAAAGCGACGGGCACGAAGCTTAACATTATAATTCAATTTCGGGAAAGGTGATGAAATCTGTAGAGGGCCATTCTAGCTGCTCTTTTAATCACCAAGCGGATAGATGCAAGGTCTGGTATCAGCTCCAGGGCTGCAGTAGTTGTAGAGCGAAAAGCTCCAGTGATCATAATGCACGTCGTTCTCTGCAATTTTGAGAGGTTAAATTGGGGTTGCAGCCTAAAAACGCAATCCCAATTTAACCTCTCCAAATTGCAGAGAACGACGTGCATTATGATCACTAGAGCTTTTCGCTGTGATACATGGTCTCACCATCATCACGTATAGCCAATGAACTTGCCTCTGGGCAAGACCCCATTTCATTCCACAGGTCAATTCACATGACTATAAAAAATGTCTAGCCATGTTTATTATGTATTTCAGGTACGAATTTCATGTGAGCTTACTATCCAAGTTAACCTCAAAATGTTTTGCTTCTTCCGTAACCGCAGAACTCGAGATCGGGAAGTACAAATATCCTTCTTTTCCTAGTGAATGATACCATAAGGGTTTTTTGGGAATTTATACTAAGTTTATCGCCCACACACTATCCCTGAACAAGATGAAATAGCTTCCTGAAGTCTGTCGGAGACGTCGTCGTCATCTCCGCTTGACGGAATAACTATACCGTCAGACTTTCTCCTCTCGCGTTGTCGCTAGAGCTTCCGCACACCGAGTGCTGTGCATTAGCACTACTCGCAACGAAAAGATGGCGATTTTTCCTCCTATAATAACTCGTGACGTTACGAACTATCCCAGGAGGACAATTATAGGAGTTTCCCGGGAAATAAGTTGAACAGTAACTTAATAAAGTCAGCCACGCTCTCCTGGAATACTCACAAGTGCAGTGGTAGCATTTCTGTTACAGAGTTCGGTAAGCAGAAGTTTATCGAATTTATTGTTGATACACCTGTGGTTGTCCTCTGGACTGTAGTACACTATATGGTCGGGTAGATTTCCGAGACCGCAAACTTATCCGAGGTTGGTGAGCCATGGTTTTTGTGTGCAAACAGTTAGGAACTTGTTTTGAAAAACCGAATGTTAGCCTGACGACACATAATCGCCCCTCTTTATCAATTTGATATATAAGGACCATCAGGCGTTTACACCGGAGGTGTGTCTTTCACCATTTTCCGTGGTACAACCCGGACGCTGACTGGCTGTTTAAATCTGCCACCAACCTTAATTGAATGTTTTACCCTGGAAGTCCTACAGGAACCGCCTCCTTAAGGAGGTGCAGCGTGGGCCATTTTTTGGCCAAAAGTGCCATCCTCTATATTGGCAGCGCCGCGTTGCTCTTCTGACTGCCAGGATAGTACTCGAGTCTCCCTTGCGCCATTCTAATCAGCTGTGCCATCCTGCGGTACGTTGGGTTCATTTCTCTTCACGATTTGGAAGGGTACCCTTCCGAACCTGAACTTCGCCCGGACTTTTTCAGGGGAGTTTAAGAACCCTCATATACTCCGAAGGTCCACGTCTGTCTTAGTTCACTAATCTCATGGTATAACACCTTCCATTCCCTCCACACTGTTGAGGCTTCGATTGGCGTTCCACAGATTTGTAAGACAGCCTTGGGCTATCAGGTGCCCTTTAGTCATAAAATTGACCAAATTCGCCACCATTTCGTTAGTACATGGTATGAAGGAACATTGTGTATTCAAAGGAATATTGTATCTTGTAGTTGTTTACAATTATTATACATTGAATTAACTGAATATGTAGAAGCTGCTGTTAATTTCCAACTAAAATTTTTCGTCAAAATTCATACTTTGTTGCTCATATGAAGTAAAATTTCACGACGTCATTCACTCTTGCTAATTATCATGCAACAAAGCTTTCGTTCAAAAAGAATATTTCATGCGGTGTGAGCCTGAAAAGTTTTTTCCAACCCTTTCAAAATTCAGGTTAGGTTAGGTTAGATTAGATTTTCATTCCTTTTTTAAATTCGGGTTAATATCAGTAAGTGTCTTCAATTCAAACTGAAGAATAGTTTTTCATTGTACTAGATATACGAGGTCTGGCTATTAAATAACGAGACTGGTTACGAAAATGGGTTTTAATGTAAAAATTATTCTACATTGGAATGCTTCCCTTCAATATACTCCCGTTGCCTCGTCACACCTTTCCATACGTTTTTTCCATTGATCGAAGCAGTGCTGGAAGTTTTCTTTGGTGAGGGCCTTTAGGAGCTCTGGCGTTTTTTGCTTAACCGCTTCCATCGACTCGAATTGGGTCCCTTTCGAAGCAAATTTTATATTCGGAAACAAAAAAAGGCGCACGGGGCCAAATCTGGCGAGTACGGCGAGTGTTCGAGCACTGAAGTGCAGTTACTGGCCAAATACTGCTTGACATATAGCGCGTTATGGGCAGGTTTTTTGGAACCAACTTCGCACAGACTTTTGTCATGTGTAATTCCTTGTATAAAATTTTCCCAACCGTTTCTTTATCGACGTTTACATCAACTATCATCCGGATACTCATTCGACGATCTGCACGCACAATTTAATTGATTTTGGTTGGAGTTAGAACAGTGACAGGGCAACCTGGGCGCTGGTCACCTTCAGTGCTCTCTCGGCCCTCACGGAAGCGCTTACACCACTCAAAAACACCGCACGAAATAGAGATTTATCCCTGTAGGCCTCAGTCGGAGTTTTATCCAATTTAACGAGAAATTTGTGATTGATACGTTGCTTCTGGTTTTTGTCATACATGGTTTTCGGCACGAGAAGAAAACACGTTCGTTTCAAACCGCTACTGCACAAATACTATAATAGTAACGAAAACGTGTTTTGGTACGTGCATAGACAAGATAACTAGATACCCAACGCACTGCTCGTTTTTCCCCTCATTACTCTAGGGCGCCCTCTAGGTGCACAGTCTCGTTATTTAATAGCCAGACCTCGTAGTTTGAATGTAACTTCTTGTTTTTCTGGTAGGTTAAATGGCTATTACATTTTCAAAATACATCGACAACGAACAAACTGCCAGAAAGCACATATTTCATAACATAAAATATATTCGAATAAAAAAGAATTTCTACTTTTTTTAGTGAATATAATAAAAATTCCTACACGAACTTCTTCAAATCAAACTCCCGCTATCGCTGACACTTCATAATATAATATAAACAATACCCAACATTTACCACTAAAAAATTATATGCAGTATATCATTTTCAAGACTTCTCTAAAATTATTAAATTATCAGGTATTTTCTATCATTTATTTCATAAATTTTCCTCTCAACACTTTATCTCCACATCATATAACCTATACACACCGTACCGGCAATTAACGGAACAATATATTATGTCGTAAAAATCTCAGCGCTAAATTTCTACGAAATATCTATAATAAAAATAATTCGTCGAGCTTAATCATGTTCAGTGAAGCCCCCGGCTCCCAGAAGGGAGCCTGACGTTCCAGGGGTCCAATTAAAGCCCTATTCTACCTCTTGGGTCCCGAAAAGTCACTTAAAGCAGCTGGTTTTCAATCTGGGCGATCGATAGTGAATCTGAATTGGTACGCTGTTCACTTCGTTTCCCAACAACCTTCTATGAATTTAAATAATTCGTAGGAGATACGGTACTTTTACATTAATGCGAGGATTGTCTTAAGAATATCTGAACTATAAACAAACTTCCTCGTTTCTGTTATTCTAAGTCATCTGGCTCGTGGCATCCTTCGAAGTGGTATCCATTCGATTTAACAACACTTTCCAAATGGCTCTGCAGTCCTGGTATATCGCCCTTGAAACGTTCGTCGCATTTCTTTCAATAGTTTGTCATCAAATTCGCGCTTCTAATATTGAGAATAACCAAAAGTGGTGAGGATCTGTATCAGCAAATTACAGAGGGTAACGTTGCCGTTAGACTATGTGCTTTGCCAAATTTTTCTTCACGGAATTCGAGACTGTGCTGGCGCGTCTTCATGATAAAGCAGCGGTTGCCCTAAGCTGTGGCCGCTTTTTAAGTATTGCGTCACACAATCTTTCAAGAAATTCAACATAATATTCTGTGTTGACTGTCTGGACTTCAGAAGCCCATTCATGGTGGACACGTCCATGATAATAAAAAAAACAATCGAATCGAAGTATCAATTGGAAATATTGATGTTTGCTACCATCGTTTTCAACAGATTTTCACCTTTATTGACCGTTTCTAAGTTGTTCAGTGTTAAGTGCGACACACGTGAACCATCTGCAAATTTTAATTCTAGTTCTGAGATCACATTCTGGTTTTTGCACAGTTAATCAGTGCATCATTCGAATAACTGAACTATAAGAAAGCAATCTGGTCGTCTCCGTGGCGCAGTGGTGAGAAGTCCCTGCTATGACACGGCAGGTTGCCGGTTCGATTCCGGCAAAGGCCTGGGTGTTGTGTTTGTCCCTTATCTGGTTTACACAAATTACTCTGTTTAGAAACAATAATGTCGTAAAGAACAAATCCATGGTTTATAAGGTCAAGGAAAGACGGGCGTGGGAAAAATGTCCACGTCCCTCCTTCCTTTCAAGAAAAAAAAGCAGTGGGTTTTGATGGAATCACACCAACTGTTTTCAATAAACGTGCTCCAGAGTTAGCCTGTACTTAATCGTCTGTTTCAGATGTCGTATGGAATTCCAATGATTTCGGAGTGTTTGAAAGTTACGATTTCAAAGAAAGCAAAGAAATATATACCCCAAAACTACCTTCCAATTGCACTGTTGCCCATTATTTCGAAAGTCATGGAAAGAGTGATCATCGATGAGCTCATAAAATATCTCAAGTTACAGGGTATCATCAGTTATCGAAAAAATGGTTTTCGTAGACAACGATCTACTGGTGAGTTTCTTGCAAACGTTACGCATTTGTGGACATCAATAATTGAAAAGCATGGCGAATCGAGAGTGATTGCTCTTGATATTTCAAAAAGCTCTTCGACAGGGTTTGGTGAGCAGTGTTGATGGATGAACTAATCGCGTATGGACTTTCCGAAGAATTTCCTGGTTGGATTAGCAGCTTCCTCTTTTGTAAATCGATTCAGGTGGTAGTTGATGGTGTGAGGAGTGAATCATTTTAGGATTGTTGCGGGAGTATCCCAGGGCTCCATACCCTAACCAACTTTTTTTCTGTTGCTCCACTCAACAAAAAATAAAATACTTGGATTTGGGGACGACTGTTATCTGGTGTCCCTCATTTTTTAGTCAGCGCGTTATAACTGCTGATGAGTCACACCGACAAAGATACCAACAGGCATGTCTAGGAATTTTGACTTGGAGAAGATATCAGATTGGGGACGGTTGAACTTGGTCAATTTCAATGCGTACAAGATGCAATCAACAATGTTCTCCAGAAAAGTGACAGCTGGAGAACCTCCTGCAAGGACATCGGCATTATACCTGAGTTCGCGGCATGACCATGTATCGACCATTGCCAAATCGGCTTCTGGTAAATTCAGTTTTCTTTTAGGGCTTCACGCCCTCACAGCTGATTCTTTTATACAAAGCACATGTGTGATCTGGTCTGGAATACTGTTCCCATGTGTGGGGCTCCGTAACCAAACATTCATTACATCTATTGCATAGTGTCCAGAAGAGAACACTAGACATCATCGACCACCCGGAGATCACGTATGATCTCAGCCTCTCGCGAAAAGGTGGCAGGTTACTGATCTTTTTCACAGATACTTCCGTGGAAAATGCTCGGAAGAACTGAGAGGCTTGGTTCCGAAAAGAATCCATTTCCACAGAAAAACCAGGTTCGCGGAAAACTGTCATCAGCCACTGGCACAACCAACAACACCACCTACCTCTTTCTATAAAAATTCTTTTGTTCACAGGTCTAGTGACCTGTGAAACTCGTTTCCATGGAACATGTTTCCGATAACTTACTATTTGCCTATTTTCACGAAACGAGTGAGAACACGCATTAAATCATCTTGGGTGGCTCCCAGGAGTTGAAAATAAAAAAAAGGCCTTCATTAGTCATAAGTGTTGGAAGATAACGTCTGTTTTTGCCGTCGAGCGTCACGACATATGTGTGGCTATGTTTAAACCTATTATATCACTTTTTT
This sequence comes from Cryptolaemus montrouzieri, assembly GCA_013387265.2. Taxonomy (NCBI): domain Eukaryota; kingdom Metazoa; phylum Arthropoda; class Insecta; order Coleoptera; family Coccinellidae; genus Cryptolaemus; species Cryptolaemus montrouzieri. The sequence continues at coordinate 86,605,540 of JABFTP020000021.1, read as the reverse complement.
CCAAAACAAACTAGGAGAAACTAGAGAAACAATCGCACACTATTCCAAACCGAGGCGTTCCGACAGTAAAAACGCCTACAAGTCTTACGGCTTATGTCTACGCCCCATAAATGAAGCTCAAAAGTTCTACTGCTGAGATTTGAATTAGGTCGGATACTTTCGGAACAATCCTTATATTATTGTTATTAACAAAAACTTATGTTCGTCTTGGTCCACGAAAACCTCATTCTCGCAAGTTTCGAAACTATTATTTCTTTCTCTTGCCCATGTTGGACCTTTCTATAAGCTACGGAATATTATCCATTAGTTCTTCTTGTGCCATAGTGTCTTTTACCTAGATGACTTCTTGGAGTCTTCTTTCATATTAGATACTATTTTTGTACGATCCATTCGTTCCTAAAATTGCCATAAAACATCATACTAGGAATTTGAAATGTGGAAATAGGAAAAAAGGAGACGAATGAAGAAAATGCAGTTTGAGTACACAATAACCTTGAATATCGTCTAAAGGTGTTTGTCGTACCGAATGATTTCGCTCTTATGAATATATTTCAACACTATGCTCGATGACTGTCTATCTGAATCTCCCTAGATGGGTAAACTGAAACTCATACTGATTATACACACATGGAAAAAATGTAAGGTTATAATGAAAATTCTCTCTGATTTCCAAACACCATATGAAAAAAAAGGCCAGTTTTTCTGAAGAATCTGCACATCGTTCCAGCACATATCAATTCATATGTTTTGAATTTCTTTTACGCTTGTATTATTAGTTTAGCGCAGCGACAGTTGTTTCATATCGGTAAAAAATGTAATTCCTTTGAGTTTTTTATAGCACCAAGACTAAAATTGTTCAGAAATGATGTATTCGAATAAAACTATGATGAGGCATCATTTAAGTGCTGATGAAATGAACAATTGGTGGCAGTTGTGCTACTCGAGCGTGGGCAATATAGATAGAAGTTTCACAAACGATAGGCACTAGTAAAAGCGTGATTTCATGATTGATGGTCTGGTATATGGCACCAGAAAGCGCAATGGAAACACATGTAGGTAGACATCATGTTACACCAGTTGCAGAATCCCGCTTGAGTCAACGATTCCTATCGGAATCGCACGATAACGTGCAATGCGCCAAGAAATTAACGACCAATTTCCACTTTTAGTGGGCAACTGATTATTAACATATAATTTGATGTTTCCTCTCGACACACATCTTCTTCTTCTCTTTCAAGGCGCAATTTTCCCCTCATGAGAATTAAAATTGAAGAAATAAGTTGAGATTTTGCCAGAAACTACTACATATTGATAACGGAAGTTGTTGATAAATGTTTGAGAGTAACGTTTGTTCTTCTCGAAAATTTAAATTTTTGGTGCAACGCGAATCACGAAATTTGATCCTGGCAAAAACTGTGAAGTTGCGATTTACAGATGAGCCAGTTTGGGCTTATACAAGAAAGGACAAAAGGTTTGGGGTATCGCATTCGATTGTTTCCAGAATGATAAGCAGGTACAGAGAGACTGGTAGTCATTAAAGGAGAGCTGGGTAAGGACGACCTCGAGCAACAACGTAATACATGACCATCATTTGAGAATTTCCTCCTTGAGACAACGATTCGCTACTACCTGGCACTTCTAAATGCATCTTCGACAGCTTCCTCACCAAACGATTATTTTCTTGTCAGTATTTCTCTAGACCATATGCGTGATAATATACTTATATTATGTCTATGTGATGGAGCAAATTTCTTCATTTGACGAGATCTTTAATGGATGAAGGTGACTTAATTGGCTATATGGCATATGTAACGTAGTCGGACATGAGAGCCGGTAGTCGTGATGTATTACATAAAATTCATTTTATAACAATAATGATTGTACTTTGGATTAAAGTCCAAAGTTGTTTAGTAGTCGAAACTTGTAAGCTCGAGAAAAAATGAACGTGGAGCAAGTCGCAAACGTCCCTTCTTGTAGAAAACTGAAATCATCGAAAAAATTGTTGAAGGAAGAATTGGAATTCATTTCCAGGTTACCACCCTATCGTTTCAGATTTCGAACATCTAAACTACGAGAACAGTTAATTTAATAAATAAGTGAACTGCCTTGGACATGTAATAAGATAGAACTACCAACAAAAGTAATCTGATAGAGGAAAATATCTGAAAAAATATGGATGAATGAGGCGAACATATAAGGAAAAGAAACACATTCTAGAGATGGAAGAGTTTTCAATTTTTTTAATTTCAATCTAAAGATATTATTCAAGTCTGCATCGAATTTACTCAGGATTTCAATACTTCCAATGGAATTAGCAGAAACATAGTAAGCTATCATCTATCGTCAATCGAATTAACACTTGCCCTTACCGTTTTGCATACCCCAATATGAATAAATTAATCCTCATAATGATATGTTGCTTCTTTCATAAAGAATACCATTATTGTTTTTAATGGTATTCAGATTATAATTAATTCTAAATCCCGGTATTCCTTTCCCTTGATCGATTATAAAACTGATGACAGATTTGATAATATGGGTATGATTGAATACCGAATGATAAAATTCACGAGTCACCAACAGCGACTCTTTATAAGGTACTTAATTTTTGAGGTTATATTACTAGGAGACTTTTATTCAATGTTTTCATTGATTTAGAAAGAAAAATTTGCCGAAAATTAAACTGAAATTCATCAACGAATATTGATAGATGATAGCTTTCCATATTCAACCAATTTGATTAATAATTAAGATAAATTGATTAGAAATAAATATTTAACTAATTAGGCTAATAATCGATTCAAAACTCATTTGAAAACTTTATTGATCCTTATTGATATAAAATGAAATAAAACTTATCAAATGAAGAAATTTATTGTAAATCTATTCGATTTCACTGTTGTCTTTGATGAATTGTAGCTAACATCCAAATTGAATGAAATTGATCAATTAATATGAATATTATTCAAGGAAATTCAAATTGTTGCTAATGTAAATTGGAAATTGATAGTAATCCATAGATTAGTTTCTTGAAGAAATATTATCTATTTGCTGATAAGATTTCTGATTCAATAATTTATTGATCGGAGATGTTAATCTTCAAGAAACTGAAGTTAAAATAAAAAGCAAGTTTATAAATAGAAGCTTGCTGAATTCCATATAACCGTCTTTATAAAATATACTATTCTCTTACAGCGCTTTCTAATATTCAGCTTTTCGAGAAATTAGATAACAAACAATTTGTAGAGGAGTATATACAAATATATAAACTAATTTGAAGTTGATCAATTGATGGCCAATTTCGATACCATCTGAAGGAAATACATACATGATTCGTCGGTTTTGTTGAAAACGGGTATTATTTAGAGATATTGTCGAGTCTGATGATGTTCTTTGTATCTAGTTTTGAATGAACGGCAGTCTGACCTATTTAAACGCCTCCACAATCTATACCGGACAACTTGTGAACTTCAGTATTGTCTAATATATCATTTGTATCTTTACTATTCAAACATTTTTCGGAGAGTATCATGTGGGTTTGAAAGCTTCTTTCTCATGCCGGTTTGAAATGACAACAAATATATCACAATAATACATTTTGGCCAATGAAATGTATTTATTACATATCCCAATTAGAGAAATGATTGCAAATGCCATTTCAAAACAGCATAAAGAAGTAGCTTTTGAAAACGCATATGAAATACTCCCAAGAATCCTTGAATAGTAAAGATAAAACTGATAGATTTGGAAATACTGCAGTTTACAAGTTTTCTGGTACGGATTGTGAAGGCGTTTATGGAGGTCAGACTGGTAGTTCATTCAAAACTAGATACAAAGAATATCAATCAGATAACAATAACCACAGAACCGATGAACCTACTTTCGCTTCACATTGTATCGAAAATGGCCATCATTTTCCACCCATAGATCAACTTTAAATTATTCACAGAATACCTATAGGACGAAAGGAAGATTTCTTAAAATCCATCGGAATTTTCAAACTTCAACAAACCCCTTATAGAGATAATCTTCTGAACGAACAAAATGGTCAGGCTCATTCGTCCATATTTGATATCTTCAAATACCTGTTTCTAACATAATGAGTAGTGATAGTATAATGAATAGTTCAATTTCTTATTAAAATGACAGTGCATAATGGCAAATATTTCCACATAAGAAGAGGACGCTGGCCTAGACAGGTGGATTATTCTCTAGCAATCCTACGACTATCCATACTTGCGCTTACTTCGTGGGTAGTTTTGGAGCCATCTGCTAACCAAGAGGGGCACTTAAAAATTTGGTCGTTCCTGAAGTTAATCCATTCTAATTTGTTAGAAAATATCATCATTTCTGGAAGAGCCTTAACGGGTTCATTTGCATGCCAGTCAATCTATTCAGAGGAAGAAGCTCAAAGCAAAATTTCGTTGGTGCACTAAACGTATACGTCCAAACTTAAGCTGACGATATAGATATCTTAGCCAATGTGAATAACAACGGTGTAGTTGCAGAATGCTATATCTGCTTTCCAAGGATAGTGTGAGAGTTCAAACTGACAGTAAACTTCTACAAAACTCATGTGGCATCATTCATCAGGACAAGGCAATATTTGTTAAGCTCCAATGACCAGCTACTTGAGGATCCCAGCTTATTCGTAAACTACTATAAAACTGCCCAAGGAGCTAGAGCAATAATCGCATACGGGTCGAGAAATGCCAAAAAATAACTCATTTGTCTTGTCAAGCTTGACGCTGTTTTTCAAACATATCTATTTGTTATTGATCTATGTGCTAATCTTATTTGCTAATTTATTATCAGTTCGTCGACTAGCTACACCTCCAAAATTGACCTTAGCATTATGCCCGACGTTTTTGAGTCAAACTATTATTTGATAATGGTGTGAATAATCGACAATGATATCAGAAGTTCCATCCAGTTGATCTTGCAGGTGTATAAGTCTTACTTGTACTCCTTCGTGAGGTAGGAAAACGTACTACAAAGATTATATTTTATTGTTAATTTGGTTTTAAGCATTATTCAAAATTGTAATACAATTGTACTTATTGAAATAATCTTTTGAATTATCGATGGTTGTATGCGACAAAATATTCACTACCATAGCTTTCCCATTTGAATTTTGGATGAAATATGAACGGATTAATCTCGACTCACAATTATTGGAGCGAAAACTGTGGTTTTCTTGCAAAGTGCCCTGATACCTTCTGCTTCTGGGCTTATCCAAATCCGACTTAAATTTGTGCATTGGATTTCATGAATGATGTTTTGAAGTATAAAAATGATCAATCGTCTCGTTTTCAATCTTGACCAAGAAAAATGATAGCAGATTATTTAGTGAAATGTTCTAATATCTATTTTGGATTGCTACCAGATGATGTCAAAAAATTAGCTTATGAGCTAGCCATTGCATACAAAATAGATGATATTCCAGAATCTTGGAAAAGAGACGGAAAGGCTGGCAACGATTGGTTCGCTGGTTTTATGAAACGCAACGCATCCTTGTCTATTCAGGTCCTGAGGCGACAAGCTTAAGCAGAGCAACATCATTTAACCGTACAAATGTTCATTCATTTTTGAAAAATATCGAGAGTTCTTCAACGATACAATATATCTCCGAGTAGAATCTGGAACGTAGATGAGACGGGAGTGACGACGGTGCAGAAACCCAAGAAAGTGGTAGCTCAACGAGGTTCCAAGCAGGTAGGAGCTGTTACGTCTGCGGAACGGGGTACTCTCGTCACAATTGCGGCAGCGGCAAATGCCATTGGTAATTTCATACCATGTATGTTCATATTTCCACGGATCAGATACAGTGATTTATTCATCCAAAATGGACCGCCGCCCGGGTGTGTTGGTCTAGGAAATAGTTCCGGGTGGATGTCAGAAAAAGAATTTTCACTTCAAATGCTCTTCAATACCACAAGCACCACTACTGGTAACACTAAACTCTGAACGACACCTTATACATTTGACATCCGAAGAAGTATTAATGAGCTAAATAAATGGGTACTTTGCTGGTTGACATTAAATGAACACTTGTGCTTCGACATAACAATAGTTAAAATCAAAACAATATGAGACATTAAATTAGTTACCAGTTTACCACTAAACTAGTTCAAGAACACATAAAAGAAAACAATTGCTACCACTCTGTGTGCATGCGCGTGGCGAGCCTAATAACCAAATAAATATCCTTCTCCTCGCGTTACTAAGTAATCTACGATCATCAACGACGCGACGGTTTGTGCTATGCCCTCCGGAGTCTCACGACTTCATAATTTCAATATTTTAGCGCGATTTTGGAAAACGGCACTCTTTTGCGTCCCAGCACTTTTGGGACCACAGGACAGCGACCGAAAAAGGGACAATCATGTTCAAAACTGAAGGTTCGTTCACTTTAAATATACTACTTTCTATATTTGAAAAGGCACGAAACAAAATTGATTGCGCAGAATTAAATAAATTTTTTCATATACAAATCTTGCTATGGGCTGTCAAATTTATAATGACAATGCATTTTTAGTGTGAAAGAGGCTGTGAAAAATACCATCAAGTTCTTCCCAACAAGCACATGAATAAATATCTAACGTCGCAAAGAATGAACTTAATGATTCTCAATGTATTACAGTTCGGTCCTGCAGAGCTTGCATATATACTTCGACAAGTTATACGATTTAATAAACACTCACACATTCCGAATAGTGAATAACGATTGTTAATAAAAGACAGCGCGACGAGTTCGAACCTCTTAATCGCGTTTATTGAGCGATCAATAACGAATCAGTTCTTTGAATATCTCCGTGATTTGACAGACAAACAGATACATGCATTGAATGGCACACAAAGAAAATTATATTGATCTTCGTTGAATTAAGTTTATGATTGAAATAATCACTTTCAGATATATTTGAATTCAATGATTCTATAATAGGTAACTGTTGACCGTTAGTATTGAATTCAGTGAATTAGAATACCGACTTCACAAGTGTTATTTGAACTGAATGATATTTGCATAATTTCTTGAAGCTATGGAAATTCAAGAGTGTGAAGTATTCTCGCTTCTATTTGATGTGTTGAGAAGTTTATTGTACATGTAAAAATCTGAAGAATTACACAGGTCTTTTTAATTTATCAGAATATACTGCGCCAAGAAAGTCGAAAATTCAAATGCGATCCGAAGAAGTTTATATATGCTTGAGAATAATCGAAATGAAAACTCGTAAGAAATTGAAATTAAATTAATAATGAAAAATGTAAAACTTTTGGAAATAAATCAAACTCCCCGTTGTCGCCCACCCTACACATGCGGGTACACCATGAATAATCACGATATTTTTTGGGTTAGCCAACAAATAGTGAAAAGATATAAGTTCATGTAATTAATCTATACGGAATCGATCAAGTGGATACATTTTATTTGATGAGGGTGGACTGTGGTTTCTTTAGTGTTCAACTGGGAGTGTGCACGGTAAGATAATTTGTTGTTATTTTTCAGTCATCAAACATAATTTATTGCAAAACGTTACTGAAACAATTGCTTACATAATATATTTATATTATAAATAGTTGAAAACTGAAACTAAGTATTTTGTTTCGTAGAAAAATAACGTATTTTGCTACTGTTCCTGACCAGATACAAAGAGCAGATGTATATAATTTTATATATTTTTTTAGAAATAAGAAAATGGCTCACAGGCGAAGATTTTCGCTACAAAACCACTATTTCCAATTAGAACAGGATGTTGATTCCATAATTCCTAAGGAAGACGATAATGCATACGACTTTCTGATTGTTCCGCCTGGCCCTGGTGCGATAACTGACGAAGAGGAAGGTTTTGAAGATGATCTTGTGTCACAGGCATTTCCAAGAGATATTCCTGGAACTGTACAAGTATTACAATGTAGAAGACTATCCTCGAATGGTGATAGCAGTGACGATGAGCCGCTTTCGACATATGCCTCAACTTCAGAACCCTTGTATGAACACCTCAAAAAAGTCTAGGGAACACTTACCAATATCTCTAAAATATGAATTTGATGATTCGAATTTATAGAAATCTTTCGGTTTTTATTAGGATGTATTGTATATAAAGTATTCCCAAGAAAACAAAATAATATTTGACTTCTCCAAAGCACCTATTATAAAAAAATTTGAAATTTGAAAATGACGAAATGGAAGCACTTATATTTTTCAGTACCCAGAAGGTCTACCTCTGTTATTAATGACACTTTGGCATCGTCGCGGCATGCTCAATATCAAAATTGTCTATTACATTTTGGTCTAAGTCATTCCAAGCCCCCTGAACTGCTAAACGAAGCTCTTGTTCATGATGGAAGACGTTTTGACGCAGGAGATTTCTTTTTAGGGTGTCCCACACATGCTCGATGGGATTCAGATCTGGGGAGCATTATGGCCGCGGTAGAAGATCGATATCATTCTCTTCAAGAACGTTCAAGACAACTCTTGCACGATGAGGAGGGGCATTATATTATTGGAAGAGTGGATTTTGACCCATTCTTTGGAGATACGGTACCACTACAGGTAAATCTATCTCATTTGCGTAAGAATTTCCCGTGAGGTTGTTCTGTATGAAAACGAGGTCAGTTCTTCCACCAAGGCGTATACCTCCCCAAAACATCACTGATCCGCCTCCCTGTCTAACAACTACTCGAGCATTCTTCCCGAATCGGGATAATAACTAAATCTAGATTCATCACTGAAAAGAACTGTGGACCACCTCTCTTGATCCCAGTTTACGTGTTCTTGGCACCAAGCTAAACGAGCAGCGCGATTTCCATGGGTCAGTTGTGGAACTCTCAAAGGACGTCTGGAGTGAAGTTGACCTTCGTGCAGTTGATTTCTCACAGTTTGGTCGGAAATTTGTACATTATGAACTCGTGATAGCTCTTGAGCTAATTGAGATGCTGTGGTAGTACGATCTCTTCTGGCTTGTAAAACCAAAAATCGGTCTTGGGCGACTGTAGTAATCCTAAAACGACCTGTATGGCATTCTTCTACGCTGCCTGTTTCATTGAAACGCGACCATAAACGGTTTATGACACTTGGGCTACTACACAGTACCCTGGATACTTCCCGTTGTGAGCCTCCAGCTTGGAGCATGCCAACGGCTCGTAACATCTTTTCTTTAGTCAAATATCGTCTTTCCATGGTCGAATCACAAAACTTGAATCTTTTATTTGTGCTTACAACAGAAACAAAGTGATTTCAAACACTGAATACATGAAATGATTATAAAGCAGCGTCGCATCTGCTGCATTTTTAGTTTTTTATAAAAAAAACTGAAATCTGTTGAGGCACTCTACATAATTTGGTGAGAAATTGTTTCAGGTGTTAATTTCTTTAAAAAAATCATCCATATTGATCGTTCTGGATACGATATATCGATATTCAGAACTGTTCCCTAGACATTTTTGAGGTGTGTATCTGAGGCTGCTATTTTAGCCTCCTATTTGGCCGAAAACCTTACCTATTCACTCTGCTATACATGAGGTGAATAACGCTATTGGAGAACGATTGAACAATCTGTATAGTGATATAATAGACTGTAGTCCAGTAATACTCTTCGAGATGCTTTTTTACCAACAAATGCGTAATCTGATAATGGAACAGAGTCTTTTGTATGCGGCACAAAACAATAGGCATGGCTTTCAATTTGACATAGAAAGTTTGAAAGGTTTTTTATGGATACTTCTGATACCAGGCTATCAACATTTGCCTACAGAACGTGCATATTGGTCTTTGGACGAAGATCTAAGCGTGCCACTCGTTTCAGACTGTATGTCGAGGAACCGGTAGCTGTAAATAAAACAGAATATACATTGTTGACTTTACATTGATAGCTTCACCTAATGACAGGATGTATAAGGTAAGGAAGGCCCTTGTTTGATATTTTACAGAAGAACTCCTGTCAGTGGGGAGTGTTCCATGAGAAATTATCTATTGATGAATCTATGATCAAAAGCTATGGCCCTCATCCAGCCAAACAGTTCATTATGGGAAAACCAGTGCGCTTTGGATATCGAAACTGAGCCGGGACTAGCTCTGATGGTTATTGCTGCGCATTTGATATATATATATATATATATATATATATATATATATATATATATATATATATATATATATATATTGTGGAAAGTCAACCGAAGCATCTACTGACCCCTTGGAATCTAGGGTTGTAAAATCTCTTTTGCAAAAAATGCCCACAAATCCAAAAGAACATATCGTTTACTTCGATAACTTTTTCACAAGCTATAATTTGTTGAGTGACTTACGAATGGCTGGCTATAGAGCATCGGGGACGCTTAGAGAAAATATAACAAAAAATGTCCACTAGATACAGGGAAAGAAATGAAAAAGAAACCTCGAGCTGCTTATGATTATCGCTTTGATAAAAGCAATGAAATACTTTTGTACGATGGAAGGACAACAATGTTTGCACTATTGGCACTAATTTTGATAGCGTAGAACCATTTGCTGAAGCTAAACGTTGGTGTTCAGTAAGAAAAGAGAAAGTGGACTTCAATATGCCGCAAGCATTTCAGAATTGCAATAGGGGGATGGGTGGTGTGGATCAAATGGACCAATCCATCCGTCTATATCTATATATATATATATATATATATATATATATATATATATATATATATATATATATATATATATATATATATATATATATATATATATATATATATATATATATATATATATATATATATATATATATATATATATATATATATATATATATATATATATATATATATATATATATATGTCTCAAAAACCGTGGTTCCTCGGTTGTGGTAATGGATGCAGATCGTCAAAATAATGGCCATACACCTCAAAGGATTACAAATCCATCAAGATGTGTTATTTGCCATAACAGAATACATTTGATTTCTCAAAGTGCTCATAAACACTTTGTGTAGAGAAAACATGTTTCGGTATATTTCACACTTGATCTGCCCATTGTACACGCATGGGTACACCACTATAACTTTTTTTAATTTTTTTATCTGTCCTTTCTTATTTTGTATTTTCAAGTATATAATTAAAGCTAAATTATTTAAACTATAATTTGTTTCATTTTGGGCGTTAATGGGTTAATGTTTGTTTCGAAACTCATTCACTGTAGCTGGCTGGTTTTCTTCTACTGTGAATGACTCAGACATGTCGATGGGATTGAGGTCTGGACTTTATACAGGTCACTTCTTTGAAGTGATTTAGTGCTGTTGAAGGTAGTTCCTAACGATATGAGCTGAGATCAGCGTTATCATGCATAAACATTTTTTCACCCATGTTTGACGCGTATGGTACAACATATTCATCTAAAATGTTTGTAATGTCTAAATGACCTTTGAGCATTCAGGGTTTCATTATTTACGATAGCCAGATCAACAAAGAAATTCTTCCCCACTCCATTATTAAACCCTACCAAAACCTTACCGCAAATCTCTCTTTTCGACATCTGTATACTAGAGAACGCCGATTGCAATGAAAAAAAGACAAACTGTCGACTCATATGCAAACTAACTCTCTCCTAGTCAGCTTCTAACCAATTGACATGGTCCTTGGCAAAATTTTATCGGGCTCTTCGATGTGATGCGGTAGAGCTGGGGTCCGATCTATGACACGAGCCCTCAAACCAAATTCTCCGTGACGTTGTCGTTTCTTTTCAGTGCTAATTTATACTCAACTGTTCTGTCGAAGCTGCTTTTAGAGGTGCCTAGCAGTAGCGAACCGTTGTTTAAATAACGGTGATGGATCCTCGTTGTTGCTCAAGATATCGTCCTTGCTCAGGTCTTCTCTCTATCTGCGGATCATTCTGGAAACCGTTGAATGAGACATCCATCCCTTTGGTCTATTCTCAATAGAACCTGCTTCAGTACTTTCCCCGGGATCATATTACTCGAAAATATTTATTTGCTGTTATCAATATGTCGTGGTTTCTTGGAAATCCTCAATTTATTTCTTTCATTATAGTTCTCATGAGAGGAACATTTGAACCAAAAAAAAACTCGAAATGCATATGCGGACATATCCGAAAGAAAAGATGTGTTAATTAGTCACCTACCAAAAAAGAAATTTGAGATAATGAAATTGTGTGATAATTTGTCGGTGCTGTATAGTGTTCATAAGGACTCAGGTGACTGAATGTGGTTTACCACTTTCATCTAGGAAAATTCCATATCTACGAATAACAATATGTCCATCAAGAATTTCTTGTATCTGTACTAATCTCAAGAGTTTTTAGAGTGCTTAAATTTGTAGTGGATACTGAAGGAACTCTGATTTTAAGTGAAATTTATTTAGACCTATTAATTAGGCAACTGGTTTCCAAATGGGATAACAAACGACACTTTTGAATGATGTTTGGTATATTGGCGAAATAGTGCGGTTCTTTTGATTCTGTTTTAGTAACAGTGATAAGTGATAAATAACATAACAGTTTTAATTTTTATGACAACAATGAAACGAAATAGAAGATCATCGTAAACGCAGGGGCTTCAGGATTTCTTCTCCTCTAACAAATATTTGAGGTTATAGCTAGTAGTCAGCCTAACAATTACCATGATATAATTATCGATCAAGATCCGTTCAATTATTTTTTATTCGAATGGAAGAGAAAATTGAAAAACCAATTACATGAATACATTTTCATTAATTGAAGTTAAATTTTAAGTAGAACCACGATCATATGAAAGCATAGTATTTATAAGTCTCCCACGCTCGTTCCAAAAGTATAGGCTCAGGATGATAATAAGGAGAACCATACGTAATCCATAATATGATTAAAGGAAACAAGGAGAGAGAACCTGATACATCAATCGCTAGTTTTTATGTTGTAAATATTCTACGCAGATCTACGGTTGATACTGATATGGCAATAATCTGAGAAGTAAAATCAAAGGAAGACAGCAGTAAAACTGAGTGGTCCATACAAGAAAGGAATCTCATACAATTTGAAAACCATGTGGATGTTAATATATAAAAGTGCCCAAGACTAAATGTTTCCTCTGCCTGAGTATCCAACTCATTAACCTTCTTAGGGGGAACTTGTGAAATTGACTCAAAAACAACAGCTTCATTCATTCTCTCTTCAAAAGCATTGAAAGGAGTACGCAGAAAACCAAATCTGGTAAATAATTCTATTGAGGACCACTATTTAACCAAATAAGGATTATCAGAAGCAATACTCAGGATGTCCAACTAAAATGAAAAGTCGGTGAGCACATCATAATTTTGACCAAAACTTTTCCTGACTGGGTGGGGAAATCTGGAAGAAGGAAGTTTGCACGCTGGAACTCATCATTGGTACAGTAGATGATAACACCTTTACATGTGGGATGTCCGATGATTCAACATATTTTTCTGAGCATGCCTCAACGCCGACACTTCGTATACATTAGTTTTGGCTCCAATGGAGGTCTTTAGTAGAACCAAATATCCGAAGTTAAGTCAGTTGTCAATGTGTAACAGAGTCCTTCAGTTTGTGTGAGACCTTACATCTGATAGGTTCATAGTGCTGTCTGAGTGGTATCTACTATACTAGGAAATAGTGCTTTGCCTATTACAGAGACATAAACATTTAAAGTTATTATATTCATGATTATCGTTCAAATGAAGCAGACATGTTTGCTGTGGTCATGCTGAGACTATATCTTCTGTTTGTCCGTATTTCGAAGAAACCTGAATATCAGCTGACTTACCATCTGAATCATAGTAACGACTGAAGAATATGCTCCTCAATTTCAAAAAGTAAAGGTTTGACTGCTTGTGTTTTGTTATTAACTTTGATTTTTCAAGAAATTTAGTGTCGTTCCCAATCGATTTTTCATCATGATAAGCCAAAGATAATATTGTTTACTGAATAACTCAACAAAGATTGTCAAAAAGTGCAATACACTTCCAACCTTTTCCCCAGATCGTTCGTATAATACTGTTAATAAAGCTATTTTCATCACACGTATTGCCAATTATTATCGACAATTATAATTTTCACCTTCCATCCAAATTTTCCAGCTTAGTTTCGAATTATTCTGAGTTTTCCATCGGAGAAATTTTCAGAACATCAATGAGCACAAAAACGAAAAATCAATCAAATACGCCAATTGAATTTCTTTAAAGTTATTCGAAATTTTCGACCCATCTTGTATTAATTGAGGTGTTTTCCTATGAAGATATTTTCAGGGCCATAAAGTACTAAACGAGAAAGGTGAACGAAATATATCATTCTTCTTGTCACTTATAAACCATGGTCCATACAAAAACTGTAGATTTTCTAATTTTTCCACTTCTATGGAACTGAATCGAATTTTGTAGTCCCGAAAAATTTGTCCTGATCATAGTGAAGGAAACGAAACTGGAATCAACCAAATATTAGTCCAATTGACAGTTACTACGAAGTGAAATTATCTTCTGCCGTTTCTCCAAAATATTCTGACTTGGGTTAGATATTTATACAGGATTTTTCAACGAAACTTTGACCCCCCTCTAACTCAGAAGAAAGCAGTTTCAGCTAAAAACGAAACAGGTCGATGTTTGTAATTTTGTTTCGAGGAGGATCATTGTTCATGGTTAGAGATTAATCTCTAACCCCCACCACCACCTATCTACAAAATAATCATAAGAAATATGAATCGAGTGGTATATCGTTAAAGAGGTCTTTTGATTAAAATTAAATTTTCGATACAAGATGTTCCAACTATCAAAGGATATTATCATATAACTAATGGAACAACCCTTGGAATCCGATGTATTTTGAGTAAATGATAGTACAGTCTGACATCAGTATTCAAGATGTTTCAATATTTAAATTTGACAATATAGGGATCAAACCCCTACCTCAGCATCCCCAAACATGGGAATTTCAATCGCCAAGAGTTTTATTCGACATCTCATCGGAAATGTCTCTTGATGCTCTGAACGAATTGGGTCAACACATTGGGGGCCTATACAGGATGTTCAAATCTTGCTGACCTCACTCTATTGGTCCCCTTCTCCCGATCTTCGAATTGAAATCCTTCCATACCATCTATAAGCAGTTTCTAGTTACAATAACAAAGCAAATTAAAGATTACCGTCAAAAGAATCTGAATTAATCGACCCAACGTACCCAGCTACCGAACAGAAAGAACACTTTGATTGGAACACCCTGTATAGATCCCTAACACATAATGATAACGTTCAGAGCATCAAGAGACGCTTACTACGATTTGTCATATTAAACTTTTTTTTTTAAATTTTCGTTGAAACATGCCATGTATTTTGAATACAGTGTTTTGAGTTTCAGAGCATACTGAAATGAACTACTAATTTCACTTTCAGTTTTTCCGGAACATGTTTGAACTAGCTGTAAATAGAAAAGGATGTATCTGAAGAGACAATACAAGAGTAAGTATAGAACCCTTAGTCATATTATGGGGTTCATACTTACAGCTATAATCTTCATAGCTTCTAACATGCGTTAAAGAAATATTCAATTGCTTGTCCTTAAATTATAATCGGAAAATATAAGAATCTAATTTAAATGCACTCAGGAGTACAAACAAGTGTAGTTAATTTTACTTGATCACAAAAGTTTATTTATAAAAATAATGAATTTGAGCGTATTTTTTTTAATAACGAGTTTTTCAATAAACATAATTTCTGAGTGAGCCTTTGTACTACGTACTATTTGACAGAGATTCACAGTTGACCTTGCATCGCGCTCTATCTCAAAAACGGTTAGACATATAAACAAAAGTGAACGCTACAAATCATTGGGAATTTTATGCTCTACTATTTTCAAGCTACATGCAAATACCATTTAATGCATAGAAAGTGAAATATTTGTAATTTTTTTATGTCCTTTGATCTCCAATATCTGAAGACGCACAAACGCGATTATCTGTACCGTTCGACAGAATATTTGGAACACCGAAACAAGGATTTCTTACGTTTTTCACTCATTAGCTCTAATTCCAAAGATGACCTCTTTTTCGGTAAATTTTGTGAGAAATCTACCTATTACAGCGCCCTCATGGTGAATTTCTGGGGGATTTTGAGTTTTCTTTACCGATCACGACCCTCAGACCACGAAACCACTCCCCGTTCAAAAGTTTTTATATTAACATATTACACAGGAAGTCCCCGTGAAGAGCACATAAGAAGTATCTGGGGATCGAGCTTATCGATTAATTGCAAATCTTGGCATTAGAGGAAATGGATACTGATAAAATTTGCAATGGTTTTCAGAAGGGTACCACTGCCAGTTATACCAGACTTCGACTATAACTTTGCTATTTCAAATGGTATGGTGTACTTTTTTATTGAACGGCATCCTTTTTCAAATTTCTTTTGGTCTGTTCTATCTAATGTTAACTACAATAGAGCTACGATTCTGACTCTTAATTTAACAAGAAACGTCTCATTTTTGAGGGCAACGTTTCCGGTACTATTTTATTTATATTTTTATTTATAGTATTATATTATTTAAATTTGTATTAATTGGAGTCCCTTCGGAAAATTGAATCATCAGACCGTGGAATATAAAAACAGACAGACTAAAATTCCGATGCCAGTTTCTATGTTTCACAATGTTCCATGTAAGGTTCTATCAATCAGTTTGACTTTCGGAAATTTTTAAAAAAAGGAATAACATAACAATTTCGTTCGTATATAGTTTTCTGTCAAATAAAATGGCAAATGAATACTCAAATGGGATTATTATGAATTTATTCATCATTCACGGTCAATGACAACAATAATTAATCTAACTTACAGAACATTTAACGAAAGGTATCCAAATTTACAACCAATTTGCTGAAAATAATTTTGAAAGTTATAATCAAATTTTGTCACTTATGGAAAACAGACAGCGGAAAGGGGTAGTTAGTTTCATTACCAACGATGAAGTCATTGGAGTTATAACACGGAGTTTAACTGCGGCTCCAGATTCAACAACAAAAAAAATATAAAACTGACTTACTTTGGGTTTCAATGAGCTTTTCGAGTGTATGACTTGTTGCCTCCAGCTATGCTCATGTGGAGAAGGCGTGCGTTAACCAACTCAGCTCAAAGTTCTTCGGGCCACCACGCCACGATTAACGACTCGAACGTGGAAAAATCGTCACGATATCTGTGAAGCTACAATTGAAACACCAAAATGAATTTATTGTTCATCAACACAATTCAACCACATAGGTCAGGTAACTCAGTGGAAGCGAATGGAACGATATGGGTAAATTACTGGTAGGTTAACTGCTAATATCTGATAAAATATAACAACAAAAATCAATATTTGAGCTCTACGACTCGATCAACTTGTCAAATTGTGATGACAAGATGCGCACAGTTCAAGTTTACAGTTGGGTGAAATATTTGTACTAACAGTTGTTAAAGAAATTCAGAGGAAAATAAATAATAAAAGATAAAATTCGGTTATTTAGTTTCGAAAAGGGAAATTTCTTTGAGAATATATCTTATCTATCTCATATGCACAAGGTGAAAGGGTGGTTGGATCCCTCTACCTCCGGTCTATTTAGTCGTTTCCTATGTTATGACTCCGACACCAGTCCTTGAACTAATCCGGAATTCTCTAGCGAATTCGAAGTTTGGACCAAATCCCAAGTTCTAAATCCGATCCTAGTTTCTCCCGCCAATCCCAAGTTCCTATAAGTTTGAAAATATCCCAATAGTATAATGAATACCACAGGGGTCCATTATTTTGCCAACCTTGTTTCTGTTGCAGATAAACGATCTTCTGTCATCTACAGAGAACAAAATCTTCGGTTTTGCAGAAGATTGAATGAATGAATGAATGATTCGTTCAGTACTTAAGTCACAAAAGTGTGAATGTACATGTCAAGTAATAAATAGCAAATAAATGAAACAATAACATACTAAAATACAAATACTAGAATCAAAATGAAGATCATTAAATCGAACTGTCTTCCAGAAATTCTGCTACAGTGTAAAAACTCTTTGAAATCAATAGCTTTTTAACGTTTCTCCTAAATGGTTCATATTCCAGAACTCTGTACCTAAATGGCAATTTGTTGAAGAGTTTCGATCCCACATAAGGGGATTGTACACTGGTTTCGTCTTTCAGTAGTCTGCGGCCGATTACAGCTGCGGAATCTCAGCGTCAGAGATGTCAACAAATTAATAACTTAAGCTCCGACTTACAGAGGATATCTGAGTGGGGTCAGTTGAACCTGGTAAGCTCCACCGCGAGCAAGACGCAAGCAACTACGTTTTCTAGAAAGGTCCCAGCTATAGAACCTCCTCTAATGAGGCAAGGCCAACCAATTGCATTCAAAGATTCAGAGCAAAGCGATACTACATGTCATCTCAGCTGTTGCTTCAATATAAGGCGCAGATTTGACCTGCTTTGGAATATTGTTTCCATGTATGGGGATCTGCCCCCAAACATTCGTTGCGGATGTTGGATAGTGTGCAAAATCGGACTGTGCGCCCCATCGACCAACCGGAGATCACCTGCGATCTCCAACCGCTGGCACTCAGAAGACAAATTGATGACCTTTCTCTGTATTACAGGTAATTCCACGGAAGATGCTCCGAGGAGCTGAAAGAGCTTGTTCCGGGAAAACTCATGTTTTGCCGCAACAATAGGCTGGCAAGGAGTTCTCATCATATGGCGGTACATTTAACAACCCCTCAAACCTATCTCTAAAAGAATTCCTTCGTTTACAGGGTCGATGAGCTGTGGAACTCGCTTCCGTCCAACATCTTCCCAACATCCTACAGATGGGCCCTCTTCAAGAAGCGAGTAAACAGATACCTCAATTCTTCCCAGGCGCTAGCTCATGTGGTGTAACAGATTCACCTATTCCTGAGAAGTGCGCATAAAAAAACGAAATCTATGTTGACTCAACAAGAGCCAAAGAATGATCAATCAAAAGGATTATATCTTACCCCAAGATGTGAAAGGGAACCAGGTGCTTCCTTCAAGTTCCAAATGACGGCTAAATTCAAGCTCCAAAATCACAAAAGAAGAACATACGGCCAAGTAATCCAATCCACAGCAAATCCTGATTTACAGGGTAGGGATTTTCTTACAATCAAAACTCTCTATATTCCTGAGCTCAGAAAACTTATAAAACCAAAAAAAAAACTTCCAACTGTACTTGATTGTACGAGTTCTGAATTCAAAAAAACCGTTAGCCTTCAAACTTGATGAAACAAAACCAGCGTTGCCAAGTCGATCAATAAACTTGGCAATCATGGCCACGTAAATTCACAAAATTAACCAGAGTCAACGACAACCTTAAGATAAACTATGATGGAACAACTACAGCTCCAGGTCCTATCAAATCAACCAATTAACAATATACCACGAAATTATTGGATAACTGAACGACAGGGACGTGAATAATCTACATTAGAGGGTATAAGGTTAAAATCAGAAATCATCAGAAGTTTTCCTACCACCGGCAACGTCGCAGAAATACGAGATATATTTTCATTTAACAATTGAAACTTAGCTATAAAATTACCAAAAAAACATCGGAAGGGACTGCTGCTTCATGTTGAGTTAAGAATCGAAGGTCGTTCCTATAAAGGACATTAACGGGATATTCAAGATAATTTTAATTTATTAACCACTGAAAAAGATGTTCTCTTAATCGAATCATTCAAAATAATATCAGGTCTGTACATAATTATTCTAAAACGTTACAGAGTTACCGTTTTTGGTTACTTGTATGTATATCCGTATACCTCTATATGTGCCGCTGTTGCTCATTTGATTTGGGGATAGTACCTACATCAATTAATAAAATTTTGGATAAAAACAATGATTTCCACACTTACACATTAACATTAAAATTATTAACGAATCCAGGAATCGCGGCGGTTAGGATTTTCTGCGAAATGTTCATGGTGCATATTCAAGAAAACGCAGACTTCTTACAAAACATTATATAGACCGATGAGTCCAAATTTTCAAGAGAAGATATTTTTAATTGATATAATTCTTATATCTGGTGCGTCTAAAACACGAGACTGAAATTTCCATCATCGTTTCACCTTTAATGTATTCAGATTTATGAACAATTAATTTATGAAGAAAATTTAAATGGTGGGTCCAAGATTTCAGGATCTTACCCCTTTAGATTCTTATCTATGAGCGTACCTACAGAACAAGGTTTATGGTTCGCGGGTGGATTCCGAATTAAAAGTGAGACCTGCCTTTGACAGCATCGACCCCAATCAAGAGCAGAAAGCAACTATTAATCAAGTGCGCTAATGGATTGAAAAATGTTTAGAAAACAATGGTGGACGATTTCCACATTTAATTTGATTTCATTTTTACTACGTTGTTCATGTTTACTGTCTTTCTCATAATTTTATTTTTCTTTAATGTTTGAAATTTTCTTTCATGATTCGTGTCGCCAAAACGACATCATTATCGTTTGAAGTGACACATTTCAGTTTCCTGTATTTCATAAGTAACAAAGTTTGATTGTAATTTGCTGAATTGTTTTCCGCAAATTGGTTGTAAATTCAGATACTTTTCGTTAAATGTTTTCAAGTTAGATTTATTATTTGTTGACATTCACCATGGATGGTAAATAAATTTATAATATCCTAAACAAGCTATAGACAAACAGAATTAGTATTATTGCTATATTCAAATAATTTACAAACTTCAAACTGAAACCGAAATTCATAGAACTTGATATAAAATATTCTGGAACATAGAAACTGGCATCGGAATTGAAACCACTCTGTCTGTTTCTATGTTTCACGACCTGATGATAAAATTTCCAAATGAACTGCAGGTATTCAATAAAACCGGTGTAGTGAAACCTAATACCACACAATACTAATTTAAAATACGGTTCTAATAAATAAAAAAATAAGTATTCGTATTTGAGAAAAGAATGTTTTATGATAATTTAGTTTTATTGAATTGATAAGTGATTTTTGAGTAGCCTTATATAAAATAGATGGAAAGCAGGTTGCTCTTGAAAATAACATTTTTCTCGTTAATCTGATTCAAATCTAAGTTAAAATTTTTCAGCAAGGAAGATGACACTATAATTCCGAAAATTTTGATGAAAAAAATCATAGCTCAATCATGGTTAACTTTAGATAGAACAAATCAAAACAAAAGATGCTTCAAAAAGGATGCCTATTAATAAAAATAATTGAGAAGTACGCCATGTCATTTGAAATACCAAAGTTGTAGTCGATATCCGGTAAAACCGGTAATGTACAAATAATTGTAAATTGTAGATTAGTATTCATTCACTTTAATCTCAAAATTTGAAATAGATCAATAAACCCGTTCCCCACTTCTAATGGGTCCTTTAGCGCCGACACTCTGTATAGTTTTGTGAAGGTGATTCCGCAGTAGTTGTTCAGGTTTGAATTTATATCCACGTTTAGCCCAAAATTGACAACATGATATGAATCAAGTGCATAAAATGCAGTTATACCTCAATTGAATAAATCATCTAAATTTACACGGAACGGTAATGAATTATCCCCAGTTGGACATCTATTGACAAAGATTTACTTCATTATTCTTACATTCCTTGATTTTTACATCTATCTGAGAAGTTATATTTTAACACTTCTAAGGTTATAGCTCTGATCCAATAAAGTTTAAGTTTGTCCAAAAGTTTCTAGTTCAAAGGCTCTAAATAGGAAGAGAAACGAATTGAATTGAAATAATTATTCTTTAATCCTTTTGACTTTTCAGAACATTTACATTCACATTACAAACATATAATACAGAAAAAGCCCAATTTAGGAGATTATTGCCCCAAAAACAAGGAAAAAGGAATCACATTGATACTCAAATATGTTTTTATTTAAATAATAATACAAGATAGTTACTTATCATAATACAATTATTGAATTAACATTATAATTATACTTCAAGCTAACATTTTACAAAGCAGCTCCGTCGAAAAACGTCTAAATAATTTACATTTTTTTACATTTAAATAAAAGTTATATACAAGACATTTTATACAATATTTACAAAGTGAGATGTCATATTTGAAAGGGCGATAATGAATATAAAACTAATCTTACCGATAAGTCGCCTCGGAAGCGACCTCATTTTCCTCGCAGAGATAACCCTTCGTAATTTATTCTTTAGATAATGTTAAGTAGATTTCTTTCAACAATATTTTTTGATGCTTGGCAGTCAATTTTAATGGATTATTATATAGTGAATTGAGAAGGGGGTAAGATCGAGAATGTTATGTAAGGATCTTGAAGTTATGTTTAATTTTTCTATTACAGTTACATTTTAAGTAAAGTTTGTATGAACTGATTAAGACTGTTAGTTTTTCATAATCTACCTTCTATCTTTAAAATTTGAACAAGTAATAACTCACTTATAGATAATACAGAAATTGAGTGGAAATACCTTAGGAGCTTTCAAGAGCAAAGATTCATTAAAACATGGTTCCACAGGAGAACTATTCAATATTTCCTAGGTAGCTTGTAGAAGATACCTTAATCGGTTATATCTACAGCTCTATGACAAATTTTGAAAGGTGATTCTTGAAGCATTTCTGAAACAAATTAGTGAGAATAGCATGGTCCGAATCTTTTCAAACTCGAAGATATTCAGTTTCAGAGATTTGATCCTCACGGACCCTGAAATGAAAACATTGGACGTACAAGAGTTATTCTGCGATATTACCATAGCTGGAATGAAATACATATCTTGTTGTACAGAAGATGACATCCGTAACCATAGTAAAATGATCATCAAAATTATAAGTTCTCTTGATAGATAAGTGTCAAAATATCTTTTTCATAGATAATTATTAATTCACAACTCGAATTGAGTATGTATTCCTTCAGTGATGAAAAATATGCAGATATTATTTTTATTTATAGTTCTTGCAATGGAAATACACGAGAAGCTATTAGAGAATACAATCGAATATTTATTCATAGACATCCTTCTGTTCGTATAGTTTTTACTTCGGTATTTAGAAGACTCAGAGAAAGGGGAACACTTGAGCCAAAACATGTACGACCTTGCCAAGTCCACACACATTTGTAAGTATTTGACGCATTTCAAATAGATTACAAATGCCGCAAAGTGTCGTGTTGCGTTTTTTGAGGAGACGAATTGCACCTTAATCATCGACAGGCAGACTAAAGGCATTGAATGCATGGAATTAGCAGCCTTGACCCACATTTTTCCACTGAATTCGGCAGCAACATGTTCAAGCTTCAGATTGTCATAGAGCTTGGGGGACATCCTTTATATTTTCATATATGTATTCTTTTATTTTTTATGAATTTTCTGATTCAATAAGAAATGTTTCCCTAGTTTCCGAAAAGCGATCAATAGTTTGCGTGTATAACATAAACTAGAAAGAACGCATCTGCCTTCTGACAACTGATCCAATCTAACAAATAAGTACGAGTGAGTAAGTAATAGAGATTAGCTAGGCTACCAAACCTCTCTGCCTGTGAGAAGTTTTTTCTCTACCTAGCTTCTCGTCAAAAGTAATATTATCACTTTCAAACCCGTAGTATATGAGTAACTTCGAATTTCGCTTTTCAATTTTTTGGGCATACATTTGTATAATTATACTTGACTTAAGTTGAGAACCAACTCTGTGATAGATTCATGAAATAATCCATCAAGACAGATCGTTATCCGCCAAGAAAATAAATCCGAGAAATTAAGAAATATCAGAAAACTTTGAAGAAGATGAGTGCTGAAGTGCGGGCAACAATTAGAGAAAGCAACAACTCTAAGCTCTTCAATAAACCTATGAATATCTAATAGAGAAATTTCTCCATTGAAGGAAGAAGCTATTTCCGAAGATATTTCGACGATAACAGAAAAAAAAATAACAGGAAAAAACGCACAAAGCTTTCAAAATAATCAAACACAACAAAGTCTAGGACTTGCTGGAAAGCTGAAGGCAGCAGGACTGAAACTGCTGCAAATATCTGACAAGAGGCTCAAGTCAAAATCATAAAAAAAAGAAAAGAGGCATTATGATCCTAGACAACTTAAGGCCAATCAGTTGCCTCTCTCTCAATTTTACTGTCTAGTGATGCACAATAACAATGACTTTCAAATAAGATTAGACCGGCAGCTTTTTCTGGTAGGGAGGGAACACAAATGACCATCTGCACACTGTAAGGAGCTCACACGAAAAATAAAATGAATATAATCTGGACCTTCACCTAGCATTTATAGATCACTAAATAATCATTCGACATCATGGAAATTTCGTGATATCGAGATCACTAAGCGAATGGTACATAGAAAACAGTTATATCAAACCGATTGCAAATATCTTCGCTGAAGCAACCAAAAAAGTTCTCTTTTCAGAAAATACAATGCTATTCTGTTAAGATAAGAAGCACACCAGGGTGCTTATATCTTGCCGAATCTGTTCATAGCATCTATCGTAATCTCGACTGGCCAATTGAAAGCATAAATATCGATAGTAAACGAGTAAACCATCAGGTCTTCAGACAGCAGGTTTCTAATTACTCTGAAAAGAAATATTAAGATTCTTCCAGAACTGAACAAATGATCAAATGAATTCGACCTCGAAATAATCATAAACAAAACAAAAGCAATAATAATGACATACATAGAGAAGATAACTACAGCCAAAAATAATAATATGAACGATGAAATAACAAGAACCATCAGCTTCTGCTATGCAGCGTTTGGGAAGATAAAAACGCTTTCCTTAAAGTCACCGAAGTGCTTAAAGAAAATATCTACTAATGGAACCTTCACGCCATCCTCACAAACGGATCAGAAACATGGTACCTAATTAGAAATTTTGCACAAAAATATGGTAGACCACAAAAAATGATACTAGGTGTTAAACTAATAGACCGGGAAAGAAACATGTGGATTCGAGAGCAAACCACAGACTAAGTATCCTAGGAAGAGCAATAAAAGAGGGTCAAAACAACTGACAACAAGTGAAGAGAACCTGAATGCGACCCAGAGAATGATGTGGAAGTAAAAGTAGACACGGTGGAAAGATTAAGTGAAAAAATTGATGACTCCTCTAGAAAAGGAAAATCAAGAACAGAGATAGATAGAAAAAACTGGGAGAATCCAACATTAACTTGGATAAGCAATAGGCTGATCGTGATCGTGTGACATATTTTATGGATCAAAATGGGCATGACTAGGAATGTAGAGAATTTCGTTCTCCGTCTCAGGACCAAAATGGCCAACACCACTCAAACCAATAGTTTTGTACTTTCTGCACATCTCCAAGCTAACCTACAGAATAGTCTATTTTTGACTACTCGCAATAAGTACTTTCACATTATTTTTTCATAGCATATTGAAAAAGAAAATTTGATTTACACTCATTCATTCTATTTGTAACTCATTTCGATAGTACATCACCTTCATCAGACAGATACAAAATGAAAACTACACTAAGGTTCAAATATTTATATATGATCTACAACATTGGAAACGAAGTGAGTAAAATCACCTTAGGCAATTCACAGAACTACTATCTCAATAACTCAGCCGAAAACAAATTGAGTAAAGAGGAAGTTTTCTCAAAATCTACCTGTTCATTCAATAATATGCTTATTTCTATTGATTTCAAGTGATTCCCGAAAATTAATATGAAGTTTTATTAGAATAATGCATGATATTAAGACTCAGGCTGAAATTATTATTTTCTTCAATTGAATGGTTCGCGTGATTACAAATATTTTATTCATTGATAAAACTACGACAATGTTCATTGACTGTAATGTTGTAATTTCTGTAGATTATTTCAATATACATCTTACTACAACTATCGTAGATAAATTTTTACAGGCCAGTTCTTTTTGCTCTATTTATATTACTCCTATAATTTTGAGGTGTTTGGATAGAATCTTATTGGTTCGGAATGAGATTTGTAACTGAAAGTTTTCCGATAAATATTTTGAATAATGACTTTCTCTCCTATTTATTATACCTGTATTGAGGTTTGTATTTTAGATACATTAATTCTATTGCCTTGAGTTCCGTTTTCTCTTATAACTCAGTTATAATATTTGGTGTGTAACCATTATCATAATGAAGCCCTCGTGCCAACGGTAAAATGAAGACTCAAAAACAAAGTAGTTTTGTTTCACACATATCTAAGTCATTTAGTCATAGTTTTGTCAATTTCCCAAGGATAATTTGCTCAATGTCAATCCGATTGTGTAGATCATATATAAATTGTTGTACCTTAGTTTAGTTTTCATTTTGTATGTGTCTGTCGAAACGCGTTGCAAATAAAGTAAATAAGTGTGAATCAAATTTTTTCTATTCGTTATTCAAGCGATGAAAATTTCAATAAATATTGTTCTGAAATTGTGAATGAGACCAGCACAACAGTATCGAGGAAGGTTTTCACTATTAATGAATCCAGAATCATCATTTGACCAATAAGTTTCTATAATTGGAATAAGTAGACACCTAGACTGGTACCGTACTCAAAATGAAGGAGATGTTTGCTTATCAATTTCTGACCATGCAATGTGGTGAACAAGCAAAAGATTCAGGCCAAGAACAACACATCTTTTGTCCTTTCATTTTCTTGAAATAACGCAAACAAGATATTCCAAATCACCAATAAAACTGCATCATTCCGTTGTTTCTTGAAACTTTTGAATATTGCCTGATATCGTACTCATTAACAAAGAAAGTAGGTACAAATTCTGTTAACCAATTGTACTACGAATTTTTTACGGTTTCTGATTCAATGCACTACTTCAGACTGGTTAAGATAAAAGACTCGTTACGCACATTAACTCGATTATTCAGTAGTAATTGAATCTCTTAACGGAAATTGGAGTGAAACATTAAGAGAAAAAGGTAGCAGTTACACAGTTTCTCACTCAATTCTAATTAAGCTATCAGTAAAGCTTTTCTGATTCAGTGATTCCTATTGCGGAATGAAACTTCAATTTGTTATCGTTTCACATTACATTAACGATCAACTTGTTATTTACCAATATAAAATTAGCCATGCACTCATCTGTTATTCAATGCGGCATTTATTTTATTATTATTGAAATTAATGATAAGTCCACTATAATTTCAATTGATTAAAGCTGAAGAAGTATAAAATTGTGGAAAATCATGAAAACGAATTCATCAAATTCTGTAGATTGCATGTTTGTACGATTTGGTTTCATCATTTCTTAAAATATAACTACTTCGGAGATGTAGAAGTAGCTAAATGTCGAAAACAGTAGAGTGCAATAAAGATACTATCGCCGAACTTAATTCGAAAATATTCAAATTTGGAAAATTATTGAATGATTTTCTTGAAAGATTCGTCTTCTATCAATCCTTGTTATGTGATAGTCGGTCATTAGGATCGGGAAACAATCAATTTACCTTAACTATTATAAACAATCACCTATTTTTTATCTTACTTTATTCTGTCACTTGGACCAGTTTCACCACTCAAGGACCATTTATGTATCAAAATTCTTAGAAAATCTTGCCTTTCTCAAATAATATCATCTCCATAGACTCTTATCATATACATTCGCGAAAGGTAGCTGAAATCCATGATATACCACGTTACCTCTTCCTGTTGCAGACCGTGAAATTGAATTGCAGTATATGGGGAGCAGAATTTTCCACTCTGAGAATACCGGATTTGAAACTCTGTTTCTCAGAGGCTAAATATGATACACCAGTTTGAGCTGCATCAGCATATGCAAAGTATGTCAATATAGCCATCAATAAAGAGGAAGTTAAAAGCCAGGAACACAAGTGGAAGTTAGAGACTTACACCCTCGTAGGTATTGCTTCACTTGATATCAGCGTCAAGTTGCTAACAATGTGGAATGGAAGAAATAGAATAGAAGACTCTCGACATTGATTTGATGACCATGAACTCATTACAAAAAGACCCAAATGGAGAAAAAATTTTCGAGCAAGAACTTTCAATCTCCAAGATCCATCAGAAAGAATTCGTCTAAGTGAAAGTGACACTTTCATATCACTTACGCCTCGAGAAGAACTCTATGCTGAAAACATCTTTCCAATCTCGTGTGGGAAATTCCGAATCGTCTTCGAGTCTAAGAGGACAAGTACAAAACAAAGCTAGGGAAATAGGAAGTACTACCAGCTGACTCAAGCACAGAGTATCAGTGTGGAGCATTGCAAGATTCAGCACATTTACTTGCTTGCCTTCTCATGCACAAATCCAGCATAGATCTAGATCTTCTGTAGGCTGATGATACGGCTATCTAGAGTGTTTCTTTCGTGATTGAGAGTATATGCACAAGAAATGAGCATGGAAAATGAAGTAAGAATGTCGATAGTTAGAAAGACAGCTTGAAGAATCAGAAAGATAAAAAAGACTAACATGAAAAGTTGATTTGTCTAAGCTATTTCGAAAAGAATAAAGCAAATGAACTATCAACATCGTTCCCAATCCAACAACTGACTTGTCATGTCTTCTCTTTTTTTCGAAATTCTGAGGATAATTCCTTATATATATATATATGACAAATTACATCTTAAAACAGCATTCATCGCTAAGATTCAGGATGAAATTGAATGACCAGATTTTCATTGTATTCCAATCAACTCCTTAGACTATTTTAATTTTTCATTGTTTTATTATACATATTGCTTTGTATGATTTCAGCAGTGATCCCTGAGAGTTCAGTAAAACAATTTGTTTTTCTGAAGATTGGTAAGTATCATCAGGAATCGGTGCAAAGAATAGAATGAAATAACATATATGAAAAGCAGTCGTTGGAGCATAGAAGTTGCTTCATTACATCACCAAGCTTATGTACAAATTTCAAATAGCTTGCTTTGTTAGTATAAATTTGATAGCTTATGAAGAAGAGAAATTGAAGCTTACAATCTAAAAGACTGAAAGATCTGAAAGAGTAGTACATTAAAGTGAATAAACTATATTGAAAACTAGAGAATCCTTCTCAAGTATTAGATTTAAGAAAATATAATGATAAGAATGCGAACTACGCTCCAATGGGATCAGAATTAGGAAAATTATCGAGACGACATAAAACTACTTAATAAAGACGATTATTGAAAGTGAGCAGAATAGCAGACTTCTAGGATGCTGATGAATATATCATCAATATTCATATAAATATTGTCGGTTAGAAAAATTTGCATGGGAAACTTACTTCAGATGAGAATGTGTATTAACAATTTCAACCAAAGATTCCGGTCCATTGTAAATGTTGATCTCATATTTGAATTACCCTTTTGAAACTACCAACATTCTGAGCAAAGAGCAAGTGAACTTCGAACAAGATGAAAACAATTCTATCTGTCAAAATTGCTGTTGCTTTAATTCCAAGGAAACTATAATAATTGATTACATTAATCTGGATTAAACGAATGTTGAAGCTTGATATAACGTTCAAGGGATAAAGAAAGAAGATAATACCTCATCTGCTGGGGATATCTCAATAATCAAGACTCTAATTTGAAATGTTCCCTTATCAACTTCCCAAAGACTTTCATGTCTTCTTAACCTAATTTAACATCAGTCTCATCAAAACAAGATATAAGTGATGGGATTGACATGGTAACATCTAAATAGTCTATTAGCAAAAATTAAGGTTAACAGTGCAATTCTGACATATAATTTACTCAGTGAACTAAAGAAAATAAGAATATAGAATGTCAAGAAAACGCTATTTTCATTGAAACTGATAGTTAAGTTTCAGAACACTTGAATCATACCTGATTACCATGCAGCTACTGGTAAGAAATTGATCTGGCTGACCGCTAATATGACCAGAATCTGCTTGCGGCATCATATCCGAAATCGTACTCACATAGGTAGCGAAACTTGAAAAGAAATTGAAGTTCAAGCCTGGCGTCCATGTCAGAAACCAGAAGAGGCAAGAACCTCAAAGAAAATCTTGCAGAACAAGATAGTTAACTAGGCTATTTCTATTTTGATAACATAGACAAACAAAAATGTGTCACTGTACGGAAGTATCATCAAATAAGTTTGTGTTGAATTGAATTTGGAAAATCCCAAAATTTTTTTTTAATTCATCGAGCTGAAAACTTTCAGATCACCCTTGTATTTTAATATAGGTCATTCTGAAGAATTGATCAATAAAGAATTTATTCGAATTTGAACAGTCCAACTATTATTTTTTCGAAAGTGGGACGGAAAAAAGGTTTCAGTACCCAAATTTGCAATTTTTAATATTCAACCTGAAAGAGTCATAAATAATAAATGTAATTGTTCATTTTGCAGGGTGGCAACTTCTTCTTATTTTGTTGGCAACCTTCGGTTGGTGGCACTAATTTATTACTCGGGAGGTCTAGGCGAAAAAAAGCAGAAAGGAAGGACGGAAATATATAATAGCTTAACACATGTGTTTAGACGTTTAACTTGTCATTTGGTTGGGTTATGTTCAAATTTTGTCCTCATGCATTTTACGACCTTCTTAATGCAGCGATAAAAAGTGATGGCTTTTTTTATATTTCGGCATTTTCTGGTACTTTATAATCACTTAAGGAACTGTAATATTTTATCATTTCAAGAATTGTTTTTACATTCAAATTTTTGAATAGTTTGTCTGGAAATAAGTGGAAAAGTATGGAATAGAGCACTTCAAAAACCACGGGAAATAGTAGAATATAATATATCACATTATTTTTCAATATATCGCAGAAGTGATTAAAGACGTTTAAACACATATATTTTTGTACAGATTAGATAAACACCAATGATTTTTCAATTTTGGTGAAAAGGTCGTTGAACTTTTGAAGCCAATGGTTGTTTTCAATTTTCAACATTTTCAGAGTTCTAAATTTTCTATTATTCCTATTTTAAGAAAATAATTCAAAACAGGACATTAATTTCGGTCAATTATTTTAGTTTTGTCCTCGAAGAATAGAACAATGAATATCATTAGCAGGTTTTTAATAAAGAAAGAACAAGTATGTTTAATTTTTCAATCTATTGACAAACTTATATAAGTAGTACACTAGATAAAATGATGTACGTTATATATTAAGTGGTCAAACCAGGTACTTTACTAAATAGAAAGAAAAAAGATTGCTTCTTCTGAGAAATAATAAGATTAAGTATTCGAGACGAATGTTGGCCTAATTGACTGTTAAGAATGTTTTCAGAATTTTTCTGTTTATTGGTTTCCGTAGATTCTTATAAGTTCAGTTTCAATCAATTATTTTATTATATAAAATATGAAAATTATCATTAAAGGTATAATTTTCTTCTAGTATCCTTAATTAATTTAAGGTTTACAGTTTTTGATATATCTGCTTATGCAGTTATCCGTTCTGGAAGCTATATTCAAACTTTGTAAATCACTTTAAACTCAGACTGCGTTTATCACTATAAGTTAAGATATCATATTTTGATTGGTCTCTTTAACAATAAAAAACCTCATGGATGCATGTTGAAATTGTTCACAAAGAAAACATTTATTCTAAAATTATAATCATTATTGACCGCTATTTGTTTGATATAATTGAGTTCTTTCAAGAAATTATTATCTGATATTGGTATCGTGGTGAATCTGTGTCTCATATTATTTATGTTGATGTGGATGTGCGAAAGAATTGTGAATGATGATATTTGTATGGAATGTATTATGGAAAAGTTAATATTAGGAAAATTGAGTTCATGACGGTAATAAAGAACTACTACTATGTTACGTCCTCAGCAATCTTTCACGTTATCTTATGAACATCATTGAACATTCATATAATTTCAGTCGGAAATTTTCAATTAAGAATTCATCAGAAAAAATTCAATAGACTGTAGTACCTTATGTCCTGGAATGTAGTTAACCTCTACCCTAGTGTTATATCTCATGATTCATTGAAATTGAATGAGAAAGCTCTGCAGAATAATAATCTCAATTCTTTCTTCAGTTCTTTACAAGCAGAAAAATTTCATGGATAATATTGGGCGAATAATTCATAATCATCCACTGTCGAAACACTGCATTTATTGGTTTAGATATGTGGATGACAGTGGATACAGGTACAAATAGACATTTAGATTCCTCTAGTATCTTCATAATATCAATTCACATTAATATAAAGATCATCTCGGAAATGAAAACTGAGAATTCCATTAACAATTTATATTTAATTATAACCAAAATTGACCACAGACATGATTTCTACATTTTCTATGAACCTTTCCATATGCATATTCTTCCGAACATCCACATCAACATAAAGTAGCTGCTTATAACTGTATGACACATAGTCACTATGATTCCAATATTCAAAAATAAATTCTTGGAAGAGCTCAATATTATAAAACAAATAAAAGTCAATAAAGGTTATAATTTTAGTATAATTGACAGCATGCTTTCTCGTAAAAAATTTCAACGTGCAATGGGGTTTTCCTATTGTTAAAGAGACTACTCAAAATATAATTTAATAACTTATATTGGTAAACCCAGCCATTCTTTCCATCTCAAAATTGGAATATGCAAACGTATCAGGTATTTATGAACTCTCTTGTTGAAGTTGTGATAAAATTTATATAAGTAGGACTGTAAGAAATTTTAATATTCGGATATCTTAGCATCAAAGTAGATTTGATAAACAAAAGTCAAGTTCTCACTATAAAAATTATCAAGCAGAAGAAAACCATACCTTTAATATTAATTCTGATATTTTACCTAATGAAAATAATAGGTTGAAACTGAACTTACAGTTAGCATTTGGAAGCAATAAACAGCAAAATTCCGGAAACTTACCCAATAGTCAATTAGAACTACATTCGTCACCATTATTTAAGTTCTCAAAAGAAGAAACCCTGTTTGGAATTTCTTCTTATTTAGTTAAGTACCTGGTTATACCATGTAATAAATATATAGGCGCATCGTTCTTTCAAATATACTACTTATTTAAAGAAATCAGTGTGGTGAAACCCGTCACAAATGAGTTAATATAGTGAAAACTTGAATATTCTTAGTTTTCATCAAGTTTCGCGACCAAATCATTTGCAGACTCAAATTAAGCATTTGTGTTTTGATTTATGGTCAGAGCCAACAAATAATAACAAGAAATTGCAGAACATTGAACGAAACATATTCAAAAAATGTCCAAATCCTTCGAAAACTGAGATTTCGTGTTTTCATCTGAATAATCATGAGAAGGATAGGCAACTAAGAGTATTCTTCAATCAATCACTATCAACCCATAATTCAACTCGAACATATCTTGGTGTAAAGCTTGATCGTCCTTTGACTGGGCAGAGAATTTCAAGTCTATTTAGGAGATTAGTTTTTGAATCTTGAGGTGATTATAGGCTACATCCCCGAATGGTGTATGAGATGTCCTCTGTTGAAAAACAGCGGAGCCTTAGTTGAGTCCTTAGATAAGGCTAGGACTGCTCTCCCTTAAGGCTTTATTCCCATGGTGTATGTTGATAAGGCAAGGGCTACACCCACGTAGGGCTTCATTCCCAAAAGGTGTATGAGATGTTCCATGTTGAAAAACAGAGGAGCATTAATTAAGTTCTTAGATTCAAGTGAATTTAGACGACATATAAGAGTTAGGTATGTTTGATGAAATATTTTTCTGCTAGTTTTTCTTTTTGCATTTTTACAGATTTTTCCTGTCCTAATCCCCCTTCCTATTCTCCTTTGTCTACATGAAGAAGTCCTGAAAATCATGGAGTGCAAGATGACAATGAGAGAATGGAGCTGCTAAGCAGAAAAATTGTTGGTACTCTTTTTGTACACACGACACTAACACAACATAAACAGACAAGCTATTGCTAGTGCAATAGCGACAAGGAAACGATTTTTTTTCACATGTTTTTTTTCACTTGTTTATTGAATCATACGCAAGATAGTATGGTTCCCTTGTAACATTTCCTGTGCTCACACTTAAGGGCAATCGTAGGAGGCATGATGCGAGTTTGGATGCCTGATTAAGGAACGGGCATGGTTTGTGTTTTCCGCTGGTATTCTATTAATTCGCATGTTTTGTACGATTGTGTACCAAAATTATAGATATAAGTATCTATTGTAAATACAATTATTCGAATTTTGTATATCCTCTCTTTTCAAAAAATATATTTATATATATATATATATATATATATATATATATATATATATATATATATATATATATATATATATATATATATATATATATATATATATATATATATATAAAAATCTTTCAACGCTCTCGGAAATTGAAAATTCGACTCCAATCTATCCTTTCATTAAGATTCCTCATAAGTTCAGAGCCACATAAACATAGTAAATGTGTAAGGTTAATGCATGGAAATATTACATTTTATTTCTTAATTGTCTGGCTATTGAACTTCGGGATTCGAATTTTTTGCTTCATTGTTATAGTTTAACGACTTTGTAAATCACAGCCCTAGTTGCCATCCCTGTCTAGCCTCATCTGGATTGAGAACCATAATCTGATGGAGAGTAATAAGTTTAACCATTTATCGAATGATTCTCCTTGATCTTGTTCATACATATTTCTGAATAAATTTTTGATGAAGACGAATAATTAGCAATTTTACCGACTGCAACTCCCATTCTTCTAGATCATATTTAATATTCGAATTTTCCCAAAATACTATGGACAGATATTATTTCGATGTTTTTGAAAATACTGATGTATGTAGAAAAATTTCAAGTTAAAAAACTTAAATCCGATCAGTTCATTCATTCTAAATAAGACGATTAATCCTCGATATGAATAAAAGATCAAGTTATAAATAAAGTATTCTTATCTATGCAACTCTGAACTTTACACCCATTTCAATTAACATTCAACACTAAGCGTGGTTGATAGAAAATATCACTTTAATGTAAACATAATCCTCGCTTCTAATAATCCGATATCGAAAGTAATACGATAATAGAAATTCTGATTTGAGTTAAATTAATTGATGAAATGAATTTTGCTTTTTATATTACTGAAAGTTTTGTAATATAAGATAACCGAATTAATTTTCTTTCCAGGCGAACTAACAGATAACTTGGATATCCAGATAGAAGTGCTGAAACTACTATTGAGATCGTTAAAAGATATCGTATACAGGGTGCTTCAACGAAAACTAAACAGAGGCTATATCTACCAAGATATTAATTTCTGATCAAAACGCCAAAACCGGTCAATTCAGGACATCTTTTGGGGTACGTAACTTGCCTGAAATATCAACCCCCTAAGCGGGGGTTGCAATCCTTGAACATTTTGAACATGGAAGATGGGTTGAGTGATGACTCAAAAGATAGATGGTATCTTCGTCTACATCGCCTTGAACGAATTTCTATTTTCAATTGAAAACTGTAAAAGATACAGGGTAAGCAACTGAAAGATAGAGAAGACTATTTCCCTGGGACTATTCAAGTTTCAGTGAGGTAAAATGGAACAGATCCTTGCTGATCAATGGCAGTCATCATAAAATACCATCCTCATCTAGAATTTCAACCCCTGGAGCAGGGGTGACAACCCTTGAACATTTGGAAGAGGGTAGATGGGTCAAGTGATAACCCGAAAGAAAGGTATTAGCTCTGTCTGCATAGTTGAATAGCTCACGGCAATAGCTAGTCTCCTCTATTTTTCAGTAACTCACTCTGTATCTTCTACAGTTCTCAATAAAAAATATGAAAATTCTTTCACGATAATGCAGACAAAGATAATACCTTTCTTTCGAGTTATCACTCGACCCATCTACCCTCTTCCAAGTTTTCTAGGGTTGTCACCCTTGCTCCAGAGGTTGAAATTCGAGGTGAGGATGGTACTTGATGATGACAGCATGGATCTGTTCCATTTTACTTCACTGAAACTTGAATAGTCTCAGGGAAATAGTCTTCCCTATCTTTCAGTTGCTCACCCTGTATCTTTTACAGTTTTCAATTAAAAATAGAAATTCGTTCAAGGCGATGTAGACAAAGATACCACCTTTCTTTTGAGTCATCACTTGACCCATCTTCCCTATCCGAAACGTTCAAGGATTGCAACCCCCGCTTAGGGGGTTGATATTTCAGGTTTTGTACATCAAAAGATGTCCCCCTTGAAACGAAAATTGACCTGTTTTTGCGTTTTGATCAGAAATGAATATCTTGGTAGATATAGCATCTGTTTAGTTTTCGTTGAAGCACCCTGTATATCAAACAATCGAGAATAACAGTGGATGGTAGTATTTTCAGTTTAAAGTTAAACATTTCACTAGCCTAACGTTAAACACATATTCAGTCATACTGTCTGTTCAATATAATTGGTCCACAACTATAAGTGCATTTCCAAATTGGAATTAGAATTGCGAAAGTTTATAGCAATCAAATCTTAGGAAACGTAATAAGAAAGCAACGTGCAAGATTGTCGAATATCATAATCAAGAATTCAAAAATAATTAAAATTAGCAAAAATTGCAAGTATGCAACAGTGATAGTTAATATAAATCCATGGAGTGCATTGTGAAAATTGAAATTAATAATTCAAATCTACTTTCGCTGAAGATAATCCTGGGTTAATTAATCTTTGAAATTTCTGAAAGATCTAGTTTTCAGTATTTTTACTCAAAAGTGTTCATTCATTCAGCGTAATTTGAATCCAATTATTGATTGAAACGAAACTTGATATTTGTTTATGGGAATCCCTTGAACTTAATAGATTCTACTTCGCAAGCATTTTAAAAGAACAGGTAGTTCTTGAAAATAATTCTCCTTTACTTAATTCGAGATTTAGATTATATTTCGTTGAAGTTGCCTGAGGAATTGGTATGCACTTCCAATCCAATTGTGTAGCTCATTCATAAACTTTATCTTAGTTTAGTTTGTTTTCTGATTCTGTCTGTTCATAAATGATCTCCTGGAGATAATTGATATCATTGAGTTGATGTACGCTGATGACTTGAAATTTTTCTTGGAGGTGAGTAACGCACGTGACTGTGAGAGACTGCCGGAAATCATCAATTTTCTATCTGACTGGTGCCTGAGCAATCGTCTGGATCTGAATGCCTCTAAACGCAGTGTGGTGAGCTTTAGTAGAAAAAAAAATATGCAAATTTTCAAGTATAAATTGGAACGAAACTACTTTGAGGCGCTCTAAATTAAAGACCTTGGTGTCATATTTGACCATTTCTTATCTACTCCCAAACTGTATGGTTTCATAAAACGTAACGGTAAACAATTTACAAATATTTTTACCCTCATCCGCCTTTTTAAAAGCCTTGTCAGAAGCAAGCTTGAATATGAGTCGATTATTTGGCATCCCATTTATTTTTGTCATTCATATCATCTGGAAGCCATACAGAGAAAGTTTGTAAAGTACCTTGCTTGGATGGTATCTATCCAATGAGAGGATGTGATCTCGACCCACTAGATTTGGGGTAAAAACTCTCAAAACTAGAAGGGGCCTTCTGGCTTTGAAGTTTTTATTCAGTTTACTACATAATAAATTAGATTGTCCCCCTTTGTTAGCTCTATTACGGTTTGCAATGCCGAGATTATGCTCTAGAGGCGGTCAGATGTTTTCACTTACAACACCTACAACTAATATACTCCTGCAGTCTCCGGTGTCATTCATGTGCAATACTTATAACTCTATCACTACCCTATGTGATATAAACTGCGATCCTTTTTCAGTTGTTAGTAGAGTGTACTCGAACAGCCAACTTTAGATTTCTCAACTTCAATTTGTGTATTTTCATTATGTTTATATATTTGTAATATTTCCATTTTTCTTTCACTTTTTCTATTATTAAGTATGCGCTCGAGCTTAAATATTCAACTTTATTCATTTCTTGATGTTTTATTGTTTCCTGTAATTGGGTATTACCTGTTGGAAATAAAGATCTTATTTTTTTTCACAACCTATAGTTGGCAGACTTTCGAGCAAGTTGGGACAATCTTAGTCAACATCTTACTCGTTGGTTAGTACACGTTGAACCGTTCTACACGCGCCCAGTACCACAGCCTTCTGTGCCAGTCGTATTACTTTTTCAGGTTCATCTATTCTCAAGCTATTCAGTTCATTTTTGAGGTGGCTTTCTACCAGTCCATTTGAAGTGATAACGATTGGATGTATGCTGACTTTTGGAGACTGGTATATATCTTTGATTTAATGTGCTAAGTCAATGTACTTTGTTAGCTTTTTTGTTATTGCCTAACGAATATTATTATCGACAGGTACCGTCATGTCAACAATATGGGGCGTTTTGTCTTTCTTGTTGAAAACCACTATATCTCGCCGAATGTGCTGGACTTCTCGATCGGTGAGTATAGTATTGTCCGAATAAATATTGATATTTCCATTACCTTTGCAGTCTTCAGGTAAGTATCTATAAGCAGGAATCAATTTATCAACAATTCCATACCTCTTGCAGATTGCCTGATGGATAACAGCGGCAACATCATCGTGTCTCCTCTTATGGTCACGAGACGCTAAGAAAGAGCAGCCTGAGGAGAGATGGGTTATCGTCTCAGAAGCTGCGTTGCACATTCTACATTTGTCATCAGGTATATTTTGTGTCAAAATGTATCTTCTGTGGTTTTTTGTTGAGATGACTTGATCTTGGATCGCCCCTATGAAACCTTCAGTTTCTGGCATTAAGTGATCTTGTTTGAGGTACATTGTTGTCAGCTTTTTATCAGCATTTATCTCCTCCAGGGCAGATGCATATCTACCGTACAATTCTTCTTGCCGCCAAGTGCTCTTCAGTTCACTAAAATATTTTTTCGAATTTCTTGCGGGACCTCACTCTGCACTTAAGTTCACTGGAGGAAATTTTTGATCGACTCGAGCTACTGCTTGGTGTAAGGTGTATGCGGATGTCCTGAAGAGTGCTGTTAGTATCCCATGTATACTGTCAAATTTTTTCCACCAGACTGCTTGCAGCTTATCTGGTACTGCTGCTTTCCAATTACCAAGTTTCGTGATGTTTCGTTTTCGAGAATCTCATATTTTATCCAGTATGCATTTTCGTCGGGCATAACTGGTTGGCTCCATATGCTCGACCAATACTCTTGCATCTGCTTCTGATTTGCCGCCTTCTTATCTGGGAATACCTGATCTCTATTCATCAAGTTACGATAAAAGCGCTGTTGGTCATCTTGAAATTGCAGGTTCTGTTTATATCTCTTAACTCTTGCATTGTAGCGTCTCATGCGGTGGCCTAACAGTGCTACTTTTTGTTTCAGGTCCTCTAAATGTGCTTTCAGTTGTTTGTTTCTATCAGATGAATTATTATGTTATTATTATTATTATTACTGTCTCTTCAAGACGCTCTACATGAACACCTAACTTATAATCATGTCGAATTCAATCGTATTTTTTTGCTGAAATTATCGTTGGTTCGAGCAAATATGTAGATTAAAACATCGAATATTTTTTTGATTTGATGAATAAATTTCACTGAAGGCACCTTCAGCTCATTTTCCCTTCAAAATATCATTTATACTGTGCCAACAACAATTGAAAGCTATACGTTCAATTAAATTCAATTCTTTCAGGCAACTTTCGAGCAAATCTTGTTAACTAATCTGCACATAAGGCTAATAAATTTTCTGGTGATAGTGATAAAATGACGAGCTACATATTATTGGATCTATATGCTATCGTTCATGGTAAATTGAGATATCTTCGTTATCATTTTCCTTTGAAATTGTTAAATCTGAACTGAAATTTTGTTCTGCAATTGCAATGTTGAATGAATAAGTCAGTAATTTTGTTTCTCAATAATATAATTTTCCTGAAACATTATAGCTTTTCGAACGAATTAATATTCGAACAAATATATCTGGAAGAATGGAAATAGATGCGACAAAAATAATAACATACTTCTTGATGTGTTGCGAATTTTACAATGGTAGGAATATTAGTGTAACAGAACACATGCAGTAACCAGACATTGGATTCACTTTACGCAATTATTTTTTCAATATAATCACTTTTTTCAATTCGAAATCTCACGCAGACTTCATAGTTACTTGAATATGGATGTTAAGGAAATTATAGAGATCAATAAACACAACTCAGGTAATACAAAAACGAGCAAATAGACTTTGATTTCTTGTCGTTATTGAATCTCTTCGGTGTGCAAACCTTTCAATGAACTTAATGAGTTTGAATGAGGATTTAGAGCCATTATTTGATCTGGGAAATTTGATTTATATTTAAAAGTTAGTTACCTTGAAAACGGAAAATTATCTACAAGTGAACAGAAAATACGAATAGATTCATCTGAAGCATTATTCTTAAGGATCTTTATTAATGAAGAAATTTCCATTCGTATTTTTTGTTCCTCATAAATAATTTCTGATCATTTCTGCAAACTCAATCGTTTGAAGAAGCTACTATGTAGCAAAACGCGCCACAGTCACTAATTTTAGTAAAATTCAAGACCTTACTTATTTTTTTTTCTATTCGAAAATAATTCAACTGAACATTCTCCATATTCACCCAATTCTGCAATTCGCCCGAATAAACTGTCGTTTATAGACTAGAAATGTGTTTTACTCTCGTTAATCTTTCAAATAATTTTCCCCTTAGATTTACCATCTCTAGATACCTGAATATTCGAACGGAGTATTATCCTATCGACATAACTATTCAGTATAGGCCCTTTCACATCACATTCAAATTCTTACATCACTCGAGAAAACATTCGTTGCACCGACTTCAGGTTCAACGTCACTCGAATTTTTGCACATTCATATCATATCATAGTTCTAGGACATGTGGGGGCTTGGAGACCTAATCGTGCCTTGGGGTGGATTCAGATGTGGAGGGGGCTGCATGAGTCCAAGGGGAGCCATGGGCGGTCGAGAACCCAGCAGAGACGCCAACGGGTGGGCACCGGGGGTAAAGTAACCCTGAAGTGCTGGATGGGGGTAAAGAGCGTGCGGATGTCGAGACAAGGACGCCATTTTCAATTTTTCTATTTCAGCTTCTTGTAGACGCTTAGCTTTTGCTCTTCGATTCTGAAACCAGATTTTCACCTGAAATAAATAAATGTTATTTCAATAAACAATATAATATGAGATGATTAGGTATTGAAAAAACTGCAATTTAAACTTTAAAGAAGTCGCAATAGAAAATAAAAGTTTCATTGATAGTATTGATGATTTATTTATTTTATGGAAATTCATTTTTAAAGTAAAACGGAATGAGACACTTTTGTCACTTTTCCACAATTTATTCAATAATCACGACCGGTTTCGACCCTACGGTCATTTTCAAGTGAATAACAATTTAATACATGAGTAGGCAAGTACACGTACAGAATGAAATTTATCCTAAATATTGAGTAGTGGGGATCCATTATGCTCTAGCTGGCTGTTGAGGGTAGTAAATTGTGGGTTTTTACATAGTTTGTTAATCTCCAAACTTTCCAACCAATTCATCTCTCTCCCTTTGTTATATTTATGAAGGATTTTAAGATTGTTCAATGATAACGAGTGGTTAGTTGATTTATGTGTTCCAATATTGGCGAATTTTTATCTGAGGAAATATGTTTCTTGAATTTAGCTTCAATACTTCTCCCTGTTTGTCCGACATAGGCTACCTGACATTCATTGCATTTGATTTGATGAATTCCTGATTGCTTGAATTTATCGTTCTTTTGTTAGACATTGAATAACAATCTGCTTAAGTTGAGGCCGCTTGAGAATGAAGTAGTTATGTTCAATTTAGAAAAGTAGTTACTGATTTTGTTAGAGAGTTCGCCTGTGTATCTGAGACTAGTGTATCTTTTTTCTGGGGTTTCTACGATGAAATTAGAAAGTAATACGTTGTTCTTTGAGTTTAATTATTGTATTTGGAAAATGTTGTGGTATGTTGTTATTCGAGGCAATTTTTCTGATGATATTAAGTTCAGTTTGAAAATTTTCTTTCGAAAGGGGAACAGAGTAAGCTCTATGAATCATGGAGTTATATGCAGCTAGTTTGTGACTTAAAATGACCAAACGAGTCCATTGGAATCGATGCGTCTGTGAATGTTGCCTTTCTGTAAATTTTATAAGTGAGTTGATTATTTGAATTTGTAATGGTTAAGCCGAGGAAATTATTTGAGTTATTATTTTCTAATTCAGGAGTGGAGCCAATGCATTTTATTCAGGAAATTTAAAAATTGCTGAATTTGTCTGTTTGAACCACGAAAAACAACTAAAATATCATCTACATATCTGTACAAGAAAGTCATGTGTTTTTAGCGAAATCTGTGTTTAATATTGAGTTTTTCTCTAAATTATCCATGAAAATGTCAGCTAGTAGAGGGCTAAGAGGTGAACCCATTGGAAGACCTGAATTTTGTTTGAATAATTTAGGTTGAAATTGAAAGTAACTTCGAGATAGGCATATTTGAAGAGGATTGCTAAATTCAATAATGATATATGGCGGTGTGTTAGACTCGGATAAGATTTCTGTAACAAGGGAAGACACTCATTCGTTCGAATGTTCGGGTACATATTTTTGACATCGAAATAGACTAACTTAATATCTTGGGAGATTGTGAGATTTGAAAGTTTATATATGAGATCTACAGAATTAAAGATAGTTTATTGTGCATGAAAATTCGTGAGGTCTAGAAATTTTTTATTCAAGAATTTTGCTAGTTTACCAGATGGTGTGTTTATATATGACAGATAAGGAAGAAAAATCTGCAAGACCTGCAGTGTCATATATAAACACACCATCAGGAAAAGTAGCAAAATTCTTGAATAAAAAATTTCTAGACCTCGAATTTTCAAGCACAATACACTATCTCTAATTCTGTAGATCTCATACATCAACTTTCAAATCTCCCAACATATTAAGTTAGTCTCTTTGGATATCAGAAATATGTACCCGAAAATTTCAACGAATGAGTATCTTCCCCTTGTTACAGATATCTTATCCGAGTCTAACACACCGCCATATATGGCGCATTTTAATATTCTCAAAACAGCTTGAAAAACATTCCTCTATTTCAAGATTTATACAGGAGACAGTTCCAGTTAATAAAGCACTGTTCTTTCAGCCGCCGCGCTCTATATGTTGAAAGCTGGTAACAATTTAAAAATTTCTTATACCAACCTCATTCATATAACAAGTTTACCTCAAGGCCTCAGTAAAGTGGCAGAAGAATCAAGAAACCAATTTTCTATCGTGAATGATTTCATAAGCAAAGTAAGAAAGTATCTTGAACGCTTCACTGAGGATTCAGTTTCATGAAGAAAAACCAGGTACGCCACTTCCCCCGCAATCCGTAATTACTAGATGGGAAACCTGCTCAGTTTCCAATTTTTCGAAACTGAAAGAAGTGATATCCGAAATAAATGACAATTCAGTGTGCGTACTGGATTCCCAAATATTGTTCAGCATCAACATTTATGTTTCTTGGAATGTAACTATAGTTCCATCGCTCCAGCTATCGAAAGTTTAGAAAATACACCTTTAGATTCGATTGGATCTGTCAAAATTGTTGAAAAATTCAAAACTTTGTGTTTGAATGTTAGTTTTCAAAGCGGTCAAATGATTAAAGCCAAACTGGAGTCAGAATACA
Source organism: Cryptolaemus montrouzieri (assembly GCA_013387265.2). Lineage (NCBI taxonomy): Eukaryota > Metazoa > Arthropoda > Insecta > Coleoptera > Coccinellidae > Cryptolaemus > Cryptolaemus montrouzieri. The sequence continues at coordinate 86,561,998 of JABFTP020000021.1, read as the reverse complement.
AAATAACGGAGGCTTTGTAGTTCTAAACGAAGCTCTAATTTTAAAAGGTGAAATCGTAGAAGAAAATTCATTGAATATAGAGTTAGTTACTAATTTTGAAAAAGTCCCAATAATATCAGAGAGAAATTTTTCAATGTAAGAAAACATGTATTGATATGAAAAAGTTTATTTGTTGTTGGAAATTATGAAAAATATTCAATAACTAGATGGTTTCATCATAAGTCAGAATGGGAAATTAGGATATAAATTTTGAGATAATATATATTTACATTTGTAGTACACGAATTATTTTCCATTTGATATTTGTCGATTCATCCTGTATTGCTATTATTTCATAAATATAACGTTCAGGAAAGTCAGTTCTCTTTATTTGATGTGAAATTAATAATGTGCATATAATTGAAAAAGTTTGTATATTTTCAATAAAACCTGCGCATAATTTCAAATTTTTGGCTGCATTCAATCCGGTCTGTCATGATGATATATTCAATGACTGTACAGAAATAGAAGCAAGTAGTTTTTCGCAAAATAATTTATCTTCGTTATCAATTTTTATAATCAATATGGAATGTATCAAAATTTATTAATGTTCCTCTGTTACATGCGTTAAATTCAAGGTGGATCGGGAAGCAGAGAGAATTAATGATAATTATTTATTTGATCACGTTTTTAGAGGAATTAGTCCAAATATGGGATAAACACAACAACAAATATTCTGAACCAAGTGCGCCATTTATCCTACAAGTGTGGCCACTGAACGTATTATTTCTTGCGATTGGTGCTATTCCGTTACCCGATTGAGAAGAGTGACGACAGGTCGAGTTCCTCATTTTCGGAAGCTTCTCTAGACGAGTTCTATTCATAAATATTTCATATTTCAAACATTGTTGTCTACTAAATTCACCTCAATTTGTAAAATATAATATTTAAAATGGTATTACTGAGTATACTGATTAAACAAAAGTTAGTTTGATCTTATCCTCAAGATATATATAAATATATGTATGTTGAAATATGGGCCCCTAAAGTCAGTTGAATATGAACTTATGTCCCTATTAGAACCAAAGTATCTCAAGATTTATTTTCACAGGAAAAGATAAAGGACCAGACCCAAAATTCACAATAATCAAGGTATCCACTCCGTAAACACAAATATTATGGGGTTGAAACATCTAAGGTGCCTTAGAGAGGATTGCAAGAAAAGCCATGACAAATCCAGATGATGTAAATGAGTTGATTTCGTCAATTTCAGACGAAAAACTGCCCTAGAAGATGAGTTGATTAGATACTCCCTCAAAGTGGACACTCAATTGTACCTTCTCATCGAAGATTTGTGTAGAATGGCTTTTGCTTGGGTAGTGGGAATGGCATCGAACACCCCTTCAGGAACAATATCGCTGAAAGAAATTGATTGGATGGTTTCATAAGAAGACATTACGATCAACTGTCTATGAATAGAGCCACTGACATCTCGTTCACGAAGGCATAAGGATTCAATAACAAAAATGTAGAGATGCACAGTTCTATCATAATCTCGACGAACTCATTGAAAAGCACAACTTTGGTCCCCACAGAATTTTTAACGACAGTCAGGGTTCTCTTGTTACTTCAGTGATGGCCAAAAGTATGGGAGAAGATCTTCTTCCGCCTATGCTGGTTCTTCTCAAGAAAAATAGAAAGAATCAGCTTCTACGTGGAACATCACCTGGAGCTATTTTCGATGCTTATCCCAGTGGATTTCAACAAAAGTTGTTACCGATTCGTTTCGCCATTTCATAAAATTTGTGAAGCCAACTGAGGAATCCTCAGTATTGCTTGTATTGGATGGTCATTACAGTAACTCTAGAAATGTAAATATTATCAATCTTGCAAGAAAAAATTACGTTAGCATTAAATAACTTCCGCCTACACTCGACTTACAAATTCAACCACACGACAAAACGATCATGGGACCCCTCAAAGCTTAATTATCGTAAGCAATAAGGATTTGGTTAGGAAATAACAACAAACCTTGAACACAGTCCGAGTTTTTCAGTGAGGCATTCCTAAAATACCAAACAGCAGAGATAACTATCAATGGATTCAGAGAGACAGGTATTTGCCCAACTGATAAGAATAATTTTTCGAATGCCCATTTTATAGCTGAAAAAATCTTGTGGCAGAATCACACTAGACATCACAGATGATGCTTGCAATTCTCCTCTCTCGCGAACGTAACCAGAAGGATTTGATCCCACAGTAACCCATCCACAACCCTGTTCTTCCAAAGCTAGTAATCCCCAACTAAAATATTTCGAAGAGTCAGATCCTCATAAACGTTGCTCAAAAGCTTCAAAAACTGAAGAAGATTATATCAAACAATGGATTCAGAAACCCCACCTGCGCAGCTTATAACGAAAAGACCAACTACAAGGGGAAATAACACTTCTGAAGCCCCATTAATCACATCATCTCCTTACTGAAAGAACCTGAAAATTTCTTTGGAGAAATTCAAAGGAGCAAAAGATAAAAGGAAGGGAAATAGAAAAGCATTTTCATCTGAGTCACCTAAGAAAAAAGAAAAAATAAGAAGAGATGGCGGCAATGAATCAAGTTCCTTCAACGATGAGGTTCAAGAGTTTGTACCAGCCGATGATGACCTGGATATTGACCAGATTCGACAACAAACTTCAGGAGATAGCAATGGCACTAATTTATCTTTTTTTGCGAGGGATATTTTTCTCAGGACAATGAAGGGGAAGTCTGGTTTAGTTGTCTAATATTCCAATTGTGGGTGCACGAGTTGAGTGCTGTTACAGAAATGGAGGTGTGTGTGTGTGCGATTTCTGCAGATAATTTATTTTCTATGCTCTGTTTTTCATTACAAAACGTATTTTTATATTTTTGTTTTATGAGAGTGTAACTGTGTTGATGAAAATATTTAAATTCCTATACATTGACTGTGACATTCAATGTGAGTTCTATGATAATTAAATTCTTTTTTACTTTTTAGTTGTTCGAATAACTCAACATAGCACTGTTACTCAGAAGAGGTTCATATTTCACACCTTCTGACCCGAATCATGAAATGTGACTTCGAATTAGTTTTTGTAAATTCGAAAATACATCTGTCTCATCCAAAGGTTTTCGGTATTTGGTTACTGAATATTGATACTATGCTTAGACGTTTTCAGGAATTTAAAGAATTGTTTTCTGTTTATTCATTCATTATTTATTCATTCATTTTTTCTTTGTTTTTCAACTACTTATTCATTCATTTAACCAGCAACATTTATTCATTCTGAATTTATTGGTAAGTCTTTATATTCCCTCATTTATTTGTTTATTCATTTGTGACTAGTAATCTCTCACTATTTCGTACGCATAGACTTGGTTCTCGGGAGAATTAAATATTATAGCTAGTGTGATCAAAACGCTGATCTAGGAATGCAAAAAGCTCGTCGAATTGCACTACTCGCCACCAACGTCACCATGCGTTTATCAAGCTTCACCACGTGGATATTAATCTACTGTTTTTTTGGCTGATAAATTCATTGACATTATAATTCTGTTCCTTTATGATCTATGTCATGAAGCCATAAACAATCTATCTAATACAATAAGATTGATTTAAATTCACAGACTCTTTCACTCCATTAAACAGAATGCGGGCTTCAAATGGAATAAATTCAGAAATCTAACCTAACCTAACCTAAGACTTTATTTTCTGTATACACAACCAAATTTATATGGAATCATCCGATATATTGAATATTAGCTCAGGGATTATGGAAATTTCAAAGGATTGTTAGAAATGATTTTTTTTTAGATATTTCAATTGAAAAAGGAAATGAATTAAGGTTTATTTTAAGAAAGAAACAAATAAATGAAGATAAGAGACTCTTTCCGCATGTTGTGAAAATATTGAAAATTGTTTTCCCACAGGCTAGGTCCATTTAATTTTTAGTCGTTACACTCGCAGGACACGAAATCAAATCTGTTTTGCCTCCCAGCATAATCCCACCCCAAAACATCACACTGCTCCCTTGGTATTTCGGAATTTGTCTTGCTGCTCGGAGTCTAGCTTGTCTTCCATATGATTCCATATAAATTGACATTCAACTAGATTGTACCACTACTATAGAGGCAAGAAAGTAATAATACTAATAAAAATTTAAATAATCAAGAAGTAATAAGGACATTGCATCTTTTTGACAGTTGATTAGACGTCGATTGTACGAAAATTTCCATCAATAATGTCTTTTATGGCGCTATCAGACATATACAGCACGGCTATATCAAGAGCGCTTTCGAAATGGAATTTTCCTCAAAAACCAAAAAACTTCATGAAACAGGAAGTTTTCAACCGAAAAATCGAGAAAAAGAATTCTACAGACAACAAGATCGTCTAATATGGAGGATGCTATTTTGGATTCAACAGCAAATCCGGAAACAAGCACGAGAAAAATTGTGAATAATCTGAATATTTCACATGTTTTATGGTTATTTGATTCATTCCTATCATATTCATCTTATTTAAATCCTCCTTCTTCGTGATTTACCTTCAAGAACCGAATTCAACATAAAATCCATTATTCAACCGACAAAGCCAGCTTGTCTACAAAGTTCATAAAAAGTTTTTATAATAATCATGTATGGATAAAAGAAATCTTTAATCCCATAACCATCAGGATATTATGTGGATAGGAATCATTAGCGATTATTCGATTTAGTTCGGTAGTTTTACTAAAAGATGTGCAGCTTCTACTAAAACATCGTCTATAGTGCTTTGAGCGCTGGATAGGTTGTTGAAGCATCGTAGATGCGCATACCTCAACAGCATTCATGTATTCATATGCATGTGATCATCTTTAACCAATCTAAATAAACGAATAGAGGGATAGAAAATGAATTTATGTGATGCCATACGAAATACTCCCCAGAAATACTATTTTCGTATTGTTTATGCCTCCCATTTTAATTGAACCAGTAGTAGATAGTTTATGATTCGAGGGTAGTTTGATTTAAGGAGAAAAAGTCATAGACATTCTAAAGAAAGATATGTTACTGAAGAAATGCATTTAGTGTCTCAAAATAATATTTTCATAACTCAATACATTCATCCTAACGTTTCGTTCATACCAATTTATAGGTTTTCTCAAGGTTCTCTCAATAGAGAATTAATTTCGGTGAAGAACTCTTCATTCGGTCCAAATCTTTTATCATCCAGTTATATCTTCAGATTTGGAAACAGCAAAATAAACGCAGGTGCTTAAATCTAGAGAATATCCTGAATGTGATAGCAAATCGTAACCCACTTTTGGCACTTTTGCCATAGTGACTACACTAGTGTCTATCCGTCGTTTGTTCTGAAGGCACAAAGCATATTTCTCTGACTAATGCGGTCAATCATAATTCCAACCGAAATTTAAAAATCTTACAATCATCGAATAAAAACCTTGATTAATTTTTGAGAACCTCTCGGAGAAATCAATAGATATAAAGTTTCCAACACAATATTGAATGCACAAAATGATTTTGACAAGGATTCCGCTTTACCTAATTGGTTTCCGACGAAGTGATTCCCATAATATTTCAGTGACTTTGCCTATGGTAGTTTTATTTACTTTCAATCCGATTGTTGGATTATATATAAAATGTTGTTTTCTAGTTTAGTTCATATTTTCCATTTGTGTGATGAGAGTGTAGTGTCTTCGAAACACGTAACAAATATGGAAATAAGTGTAGATAAAAATCTCCTTTATTTATCATTTAATCAGAACTATTGTTATTTATAAAGGAACGACGAGTCGATCTCGAAAAAATGACTATTACTGACTGGATTATTTTGCGTTTATTGTTCTGTATTAGATTTAAAATATCCAGCCCCATAACTTTGAAAACATTTTATAAAGATCACCTTGTTTAACTTGTTGACAAAGGAGCCGAAGTTAAACTGGAAAAATATGTTGAAGATCGTAACAAATGGTTCACAATCTCATGAGATGAATCCTAAAAATCTGAAGAAATATTGACGAGCTTTTCGATTTTGTAACTGAATATCAATTTCGTGTCGAAAGTTTTAATGAGCTCTTTAATCTATTCCACTCTATTTAACGGTGCAGTTTCGATATGGTGATAAACGTCATCGTTTTCCATTTCCGGAAAGATGAAATAATAAATTTTTCACCGTTTCATTTAATTGTAGTCATTCATTTAACGATAACATTGAATTAAATAGTAATTTACAACACAACCCATAATTTGGCGCATGATGACTTCTTTTCCCTTTAAAAAACAAAGTACATACGCAATAATTTCCGGATAAAGCAGTTTAACGATCGGAATTGGGCCAATCACAACTATTGACGTAGCTGTAACAGTTGAGAAAAATCTGCCAATATTGGTTTATTCGACAATAAGTAGTAATATTGCATTTCCATTTCTAGTTGTCTTCAAACTTAATGAAACTTTTCCCTGTGACTGTATGTGTAAGTATAAAAAAAGCTACTGGTTAAATATCAACAATGTTGTTATAATTGAAAGCTTTCATAAAACTGTAAGTATATACTATATTTCATTTATATCATGTAATAGATAAAAATATTTATTTTATGAACGTTTCTAATTTCTCTTTCTCTACAAAGTAGTGAGTAGGGTACCCTTTTTATGTACCCCTACCAAGCAGACAAAGTAATGAAGTGATAGATTTAAAGGTGTGTAACATACTCAATCGACGGCAATTAAGTGTCATTAACGATTAAGGATAAGGGTAATAATGGCGGAAATAGAGATATCGGTTGGAAAATTATGTAGGATTTGTCAATAAACGGGGAAAGCTTTCGTTTATTCTTTTAATTGAAGCTATCATGTTTATATACATATGTGTACAGGTGTTCCATTTCAGACATTACTATGGTATGTTATTTCAATTAGGCTGACACAATCTACTTTGTAAACTGAATACTCAAATAGCTTCATTTTGTTATATTCTTTTGCTCTGTTTATTCAGTCAATCTTTCTGAATATTTATCAAGATGTGAAAGCGGATATGAATTGAAATGGTGCATTGCACTTTCAAGCCACCAAGCTGCCTTGAGTTTATATTCATCTTCTGAGATCCTACTTCATTTTCAACTGTTTCCATTTGTACGACAAATATCTTCACATGTGACATATATCGGGTGTTCCGAAAAAACGCCCCAAGCTACAGCTCCTATGATTGTTGATCGATTTCAATGAAACAAAATCTGAATTGAATATTGACTGATATTCTAACAGCCAAATATATTCTATTGGTAATGGTAACCCCAGATTTTCATTTCATTTTCGATTACTTTATTAGTAAAACTGCGAAAAAAATGGCACTTTGAATCATGTATACTAATCATCATAAAAGTTCGGAAGAAAACGCACATATCCAGTTCATCGATGTAATTCGAAAAATGGGCGACTGTTTAAGTTCGTGATAAAGTTTTTCTGTACTAGAAAGTATTTCAGTCATTATTTCAGTTAAACTAACTCCTATTATTTCGTTTTATGGATGAAAAAAGAATCAAAAGATTCTTATGAATTGTGAAATAACTCTATGGTGGAATACCATTGAAAATCACAAAGCAAACTTCATAGATTTATGAAATTATGATAGATGTCTACCGCCAATATTAAACAAAAATTATGACAGATTAGGTATGCATCTGCTAATTCTTATTTCCCTTTCCGTTCCAAGTCTTTTTCACGGAGAATTAAGTATGGAAGACGAAAATCGAATAAACATAGACATGGTACAAGACCATTTTTAATCCAGCAGCTATAGTGTTTGTGCATTTCGAATCTATCGGGAAGCATTTCCTGTATTGATGAGCCCGAGTGCCGTAAGATTTCCAAACTCGAAAAAATTTCACACAAAGACAGTTCATTCAGAAAATCGAAAACTCTCAAAATAAAGATTAATAAAGAAACCGAATTGAATGTCTTGATCAGTAAAGCAGACCCGGAAACATCAGTTCGACAATTTTCTGCAGAAATCGGGATATCATCGATGACTGTTCAATCTATTTCACGTAAACATAAATACAGCAGGCCTTATGTTTTTCAAAAACTTCAAGCCAGTGTTTTTACTGAATGAATGCATTTAGAATTTTTTTCAGAACCATCATTTGATATGATGAGTGTACTTTTCAAAACTATCGTCAATTCAATAGAAAAAATTCTAGACATTAGAGATAACTGAATCCCAATAACATAATAAACATTAATTTTCAGCATAGGTTTCAATTTCGTGAAACGATTCTGGAGAAAAGGATTTTGGGCAGAGAAGAGCTACTGAGAGCCTTCAGTATGCTTCAAGCTGGAAAATCACAACGGAAGGTATCCAGCGTTCTAGGAAATGGTCCAAGTAATATCAATTGATTGTCGTTACGTTTCAATTAAAGTTGGTAGCGTCTAAGAACGCCATACAGATCGTTCCAAGATTACTATTACTGGTTAAGGACGAAGTTTTCATTTTACCAGCCTAGAGAAATCTAACTAACATAAGATCCCAATTGGTGCAAGAGCTATCCCTAGTACATGATGTAAGTATTCCTGACCAAACTGTCAGATCTGTTCATGAACGTCAACTTCACTCTAGACGTCCTTTGTGAGGAGTGCCTCGACTACCCATTGTGATTCAGTTACTATCCCGGTATCCTATGGCAACCCAAAATCACAAACTGACTATCTCTCTCCAGCATACTCAAAAAACGGCTAGACAGGGAATTGAAGAAATAATGTCTTTGAAAGTACACGTCTTGGTGGAAGAACTGATCTCATTTTTATACATCTGACGGAATATATTAACATGCGTGTGTTAATTCTAGTGCCTTACTTCTCAATAATGTCTTCGACTTTAGTCTTCCAACAGAATAATGCTACTTTTCACCGTACGGTAGTTCTTCTACCAACATGAACAGATAGATTTTCCAAAAACATTTTGTAATTTTTCAAATACTTTTTTCTCAACACTACATAGTGACGAGAAATTGAATTTTTTATTTATAGATATTCTGTAGAATGTTTTTTGTGCGTCATTTGTATTTTCTAGTATGTTTGGTGTGATCTTTCTTCGAGACATTAATTTCTATAAATTAAGGCACAATTTGCTTGTTTCTATTAGCTTTTGCTCATGAGGTATAAGTTTGGTGACTTTATATGATATTTATAGGCAGAAGCTGTCCTTTGAAGGTGAAAGAGCATATTTTTCTCACTCCGTTGTCAATTAGAAAACTGTTATAGTACGCTGTTGAACATAATTTTTAAAATACTTTCCGAAAAGACGAAACAAACAGTCAGCAGCTTTGGAGTGACATAGAGCGGCTGTACGTACCTTCTTAAATCAATATTTATGTCCAATGAAAATACACAAAACTCGATTCACCAATGTAGTACATTCATTCATAGGAAATTTTGAGTTAATTCTATGTCTAAACATTAGTTTGCTGTTGAATTGAAATCGTATTATTCAGTTTTAAAAAGAGAACTTAGATATTATTACAAAATGAAAATGCTTACCTGTGTTTCGGTCAGCCTTAAGGAACTGGAAAATTCAGCCCTCTCGGCTATACTAAGATACTGTTTGTCCCTAAATTTCTTTTCTAAGGCTAGCAGTTGTTGCGTGGTAAATGGCGTTCGTGGTTTTCTATTCGGCTTATGTTTTCTCAAATTGCACTTCAGTTTGGTTGGTTCTCCGTTAGCATCAACTGAAAAAATAAGAAATTATTAGACACTGAATATCAGATATCTATCTATTATACACCGAGGACGGTTTCTAATAGTTTTTCTGCTGGGTTTCTTATTTAATGTAGCTTGTGTAGCTTGCTACCTTCAGGCTGTCTCAATCTTTCACTTGGGCTAATGTTATGTGTATGGTACCGGCGAGACAGTGATTGGGATTTGATCAAATTGCTAAATCTACTCATTGCATCATTTTGAAAGCTCTTACTGATTAATTCTCAGTGCGCTATTTATACTTTTACTGATGAAATAACGATTATCATTTCATTTTTTTAAATACGAAAAAATTGTGTTCGCTTTTGAACGACAAATGGATATTATAACAGACAAAATAAATCCAAGAACGAAATATTTGCTACCTTCATAGAATTCTACACGAAAAAAGGACCTGTTTGTTTTGAAGCTATAACTCTAATTACACCGAATATATCAATATATCGGTAAAATTACAAACTCAATTTTCGTTGAATAAAAAAACAGAATTTGAACAGGAAGCGGTTTTCGATTGTCATATCCTCCAAAAAAGAGCTCCAACACTTACAACTCACCATTCTTTTTTTCTTCGGTTAACAGATAAAATTTGGTCACCTGTATAATAGACCCTAAGTTTCGCAGTTGAATAGCTAGGACAACATCACCTATTCCCATAGATACCCTTTTTCCGTAAGAACTACTTCTAAGAAGTTACTAAAGAAACCTGCAGACGGTACATAATTATGTAATATCTGGGTTCGTGCAATAAAATAAAATTGATTATGGTAGACTAAATTCAAAAAATTGTGCAATATATCATACAATGTACCATATTTTGAAAATATTTTGCGAAAACAGGAAAATATTGTGTCGTCTGTTAGCAGCATTGCAGAATATCCCGCCAGACGGTTTCCACAAGTGGTTCTGTAAACATAGTAATGGGTGATATGAAACTGAAATAATCATCAAATAATTTCCCATCCATCCGTAAATAGTTATGAAAATCATTTGGTTCAGTGCTTCTTAGTCTATGGAGAAATCTTTCGTGTGTGTACTCTCAACAAAATAAAGTGGTTGGCCAATATCCCGTCTTTTCTGGTTTAGTTTTATCTCATTTGCAAAGCGATTAACGCAAAATAGAGGTCAGTCTTACTCAACATTACTTCACGAAATTCTGGTGGAAACTAATTTCTGCCATAATGTACGTACATTACAGTTTATATGTCTATGCACGATAGCGCAAAGGGTTGCAAAACCATCAATACTTGTATAGAACTTATGGTGTAGCACAAATCGATGTATTGTACAGGGTGCATAGATTTCGAAGTTTTAGTAATGGGGCTATGTGAAACAATGTGAATAGAGGATATTACCCGCCTACCCCGTATGCTCCTAGATAGAGGAATTCATTACCACAAATAGTATCAAGTTAGCTCCTTTCGTTTTCGCGTAATTTGGAAATTTTTTAATTTTTCGAAATCAATCAATTGCTTGACTGTTTGTGAAGTTATGTAAAAATGACTTTGACATTCTTGAAGCACTTTTTACTCAAAATCTCTAAGTCCGGATTTTTTTTGTCCAACGGTTTTTCAAATGCAAACTTACATTTTCTTAAGTACATAGGCAACATTGATTTCGTTGAATAGAGTTTTATCAAATGTGCAATTTTTGCATTCAGGACATGTATTGATAAAAAACAGATAATTGTACATTTTTCCGCTAATTCTAATTCCATGCTGAATCACATAATTCACACGTAATGATTGAAATAGAAGTATGTTCTCTGTTCTCAAGACAGTTCGAAAATTAATATAATATAATAAATTATTTGATGTTTTTTCATCTACTTACAAGTGTGAATATAGTAACGTTTGTAATAATGGAGTGCCGTCCGAAAATTTTGAGAAATTCAATATGATTGAATGTTATATTCAAAATAATTATGATGCGAATACTGCAGAAACTGCTTATTTGGATCATTTTCGTGAAAGGCGGCAACCCCATAAAAGTATATTCAATAAATTGAGGAAAACTTCATGAACCATGAAACATTCAACGTCCCAAGGAAAAAGAATATGAAGAAGTTGATGGAGAAGATTCAACAATTCAACAATTTGAACTGGAAACATGAGTATCTAAGAGTCGAGCGGTCAGAAAAACAGATATGAACCTAAGAAAAGGAGGATATTTTAGCAGAAATCTACTGCTTCTCGGAAAATAACTTAGACTGATAAAGTTCACATCAGGAGTGATAGAATATTAAATCGTCAAAATGAACTTTGGTGGCAGGATGTAAGCCCACATTACCATATTCAACGTCAAGGCTAATATGGGTTCAAGGTATAGTGTGCATAGGAAGATAATCTCGTATTAGCGTATGTGGTATTTCATGATTTCTGAAACCTTCGTAGTGAATTCTATCATGGCATTGTAAGAAACAATATTATCGATGAATTTCATGGAGAACTTGCTGAAGAAGAAATATCTATTTTCAACGTGATGTGGCTCGTTTCCATGAATCTATAGCCGTTGCTGATTTACTTGTCATAAATTTTGCCATTAATTAAATTGGACCCGTAAGGTGGCCGGATTTGTCGCCGTTAGACTTTTTCCTTTGGGGATATATTGATGGATTGTTTTATAGAAGAGCTAGTCGAAATATTCAAGAGTTGAATCAAAATTTCAGACATTGTTTGGTTTCAGTTACCAATATTAAAATTTCCAATACGTATCGGATTATCCTCAGGCGTTGTGAATTATGATTATCTCCATTTAATTTCATTCCATTTGATGGAATAACTCGTTAGTTTTCTGTTCCTAAATAACGATTGCAGGTTACTTTTCGAAATTTTCGTAAGGTTTGGTCACTTTATTATCAAAAATAATACTATATTCACGCAAAAGTTGTAACTTGATGAAAAACATTAAATGTGAATGTGAATTGTCATTGCAAGAGTTAATTTTCGATCTCCTAATGAGAGCATACTTTAGCAATTTACTTTTCTTCATAAAATTAGGGAAAAGTTTTCAGTTTTTCATGAGAATATTTATATTTTATGAAATATTGAGTGTGATTTATTTTGAACAGGAAAAACTCTACTCTACAAAGTTGATGATACTTATGGTTCATATTTAAAGAATTCATGTTTGCATTATAACTCAAAAACCGTTCGGTAAGAAAAACTTTCCGCACATAGTTCGATCCAACGTATGAAAGTGCCTCTGAAATGTTAAAACCTATTTTATATAACCCCAAAGATAATCGAGGTATTGGCACTTAACTGGTTCCGAAAATTTAAAAAATTTCTAAATAATTTGAAAACGAAAAAGGCTAACTTGAATCGGTCTCGTCAATGAACTCCCCATGCAAAAAGAGTACGGGGCAGGGAAGGGGTCATTTTCCTCTATTCACAATACATTCTGTCAGAACAGTACCGGGAAATGATTATTCATAATATCTTATTGAAACGATTGTCAAATTTTTGTTATTGCTAAGTTATCACAACTGTTTTCTATACTGACGCGGAGAGTGAACGCGATCTGTCATTTAGTTTGTTCACAGTACTCGATTTTGCCAGCTCTCACAAGAGCCTTTTGCGATTTTTACAATGGAAAAAATATCGAACGAATAATTTGTCTCAAATTTTGTATCGCAAATGGATCTTCGTATGCCCAATCGCTGGAAATGTTACAAAAAGCTAAATGAAGACTATTTCTTGAGCGGCGTTTGAGAGAGCAAATTCGTCGATAAAGGCCAGATTTGTGAAGAAAAAACTCATGGATTTTGGCCCACGATAATGCATCATCTCACAAGGCTATCATTGTGGAAAATTTCTGACCCAAAACTCTAGAAATACTATCGAACGACCTCCGTATTTACCTGATATGGCTCCGGTCGACGTTTTCCTTTTTCCAAAACTCAAATTACCACTTTGAGGTACAGCTTTTGAATCGATAGAAGACATAAAAGAGAATTCACTATGAGAACTGAAGTCGATTCGGGAAAAAGCGTATGAAAAATGTTTTAATAATTGGATTATTCCTTGGCGCGGAAACATTATTTCGGAAGATATATAGAATAAATATTTTGTATTTCAGCGACTAATTCCCTGTATTTTTTTCAACAGAATGTATTTCACATAGCAGCAGTACGTCGAACGTCGAAATATTTCCATCCTGTACAATAATATTTGCTATATTTTTGTCCGCTGCTACAGATTATCAAAACTGGCGACCAAAAGACATTACAATTTACGAATAAGATCAAAATTCAGTGGTCCCAAAGATACTTTGTCCCGAAATTAATAGCGCATTATATTTATATAAAGATATAGAAACCAATCAAGAAAAAAATTGAAAGAAATATTTCCTAATCTAATATATCTACTTGAATCGCTGTTTTTATTCGGTTTTAACTCGAATTTGTGAGTATTCCATAAAACCTTGTCTGAACGCAATTAATTATCAGTAACATCTCGGAATTCAAGGTAATTTGCCGAAAAATTAATTCGCTCTTCAAATTGACCGTTTTCGTGTGAAAACCATTTAACTGTTTTCTTGAAAAAGGCACATAATTAAGAGAATTTTGTGCGCTAATTAAATTAACGAGGAATTCTAATCATTTCCGTTCACAATCAGTCATTTTATCTTATCATTGTTGAATATTAACATCCTAACTCTATTTTGGCGGCAAGTTTTTCTACAATTCAAGGAAAAACTGTAAATGAGTAAGAATCATTAGTTCCGTCGTGTTCACACTGCTAATTTTCAGACCTTATTATAATTATTATAGCGCATGTTGATTACGCAAGAATTTTTTACAGCCTTCAAGTTGTATTCAAGTTTATGCTCAATTTCAGAGTATATATATCTTCAGAAAGAAATCTCATGAATCTCAATGAAGATTTTCCAAGTCGAAACAATTACTGCTATGTGATCCAAAAATAATGAATCTTTTCAAATAGAAATAAAGAAAACAACTTTTCTTATTGAGATGGTCGTTAGTTGATGAAGATTGAACATTTCAACTTAATGAAACCATGCTGTTCAAATGTTCGCTATATTGCGCCTTATATATAAATGTTATTACTTGTGAAAGTAAATACATAAGTTATTCGGAGTAAAATCCAAACTAAATTGAAATCTAAATGAATGTTTAGTAAGTTTAGGAATTTTTCTGTTCTGTTGTCAGAGGGCCGAAAGATTAGGATGACCAAGAGCCGGAGGTACAAGCAAACCAACATCAGACCAAAGCATTGATAAGGTGACGAACGTAGTATTGGCCAATCGTCGAAATACAGTTGGAGAAGTTGCTGAATATTTAAACATACTTATTGTCTCCTTAGATTCCATTTTCTGCAATAATTTGGGAATAAAACGGTTGGCCCTTGCATCATGATAACACATCTTTGCTTGTGTGTGGTTCCTCAACCACTGTATTCCCTTGACCTGCATCTAGGTTACTTTTTCTTGATCTCGAAGCTAAAGAGGAGCATGAGGGATGAGGCTATGCTATGATTGAGACAATAAAAATCAGGAAAAATGTTGTTTTAAATGTTTCGACGATTGTGAAAAACTTTGGCATAAATGTATGACAGTCGAGAGAAGTTACTTTCAAGTGGTCAAACTCGATGTTCATGAATAAATAAATACTTTTTGAAAAAACACAAAATTCGAGATACCTCTTGAACAGACATCGCATTCAAGAAACTATTCTGCGACATTGGTAGAATCGTGAGCCTACGTATCAAACTGTTATAAGCATCTATAAAATTTCGTTGTGAATGTGCGGAAGAATCATGACTACCGATATATGTATGGGCTGGTTAATGCAAAATATAAAAATCATGTCTGATTCAATTTTTGGTATAATTAAATCAGAAATTTAATGGAATTCTCAGTTTCTATTTTCAAAGTGAACTTAATATTGAGGTGAATTGAATTTATGAAGCTTCTGAAGGAATCTAATAGTCTATTTGTACCAGTAAATCAACAAATGATATAATTCATATATCTGAATAAATAAATACCGTGTTTTCACAGCGGATAATTACGAATTATTTTGTTAAAGGTAATGAAAATTTCAGCTAGCAAAGCAGTGAGAGAATTACCCATAATCAAACCTATGTTGTTCATGTAAATTTCATCATTGAACTTGAAGTAATTTTGATCAAAACATACTTCTTGAAGATACATAACTTCTAATAATGTAATGAGATTGATTTTGTAAATATGCTGATCTTGGTTGATTAATTTGGATAGCGAAGTGGAGCACTTGGGGAGATTAACTACATCTCAGAACACAAATTTCTCGTTATAAGGTAGTAAAATATGTTGTATTTTTCAATTTGATCTGAAGACTACTTAGTGGAAAATGTTGGACTCAATTAGTTTGAATCTAAAACTCCTAAATGAAGGAAACAGACTAGGTGATCTTAAGATATCTTGTGGCAATTTTAATATAATTCATATCGGTAGAACTTCAGAAATTTAAGTATTAGGTTATCAAAGCACAAATGCAGTTTTGACAAACAAAAATCAGGTTCTGACTATGCAAATCTTTCACAAAAAATTGTCAAAGAATGCATAACTATTTGCACCGAATATCATCTTATTTCAGAATTTTCGCTGCGAGGTAACTCTCATCTGCTTGGAACAACGTAAAATGCTCAATGTGTTTCAGATCCACTAGAATTATTTTCATTGTATTTGACAGATACAATGGTGAACATGATCGTCCAATTTACGAATGCTGAAATCGAAAAGAAAGCGTCCAAATTCAATACTCCCAAAAGGTATACTGATGCAAGCGAGTTGAGAGCGTAATTCCGTCGTTTCTTCAGAGCGCGCGTCTCCAAACAATCAGACCTTAATACAGAGGATCTATTTTTACCAGCAGATATACTTTCTATGTTTTGTTGCACGATGGCGAAAAATATTTTTGAGTTTCTTCTCAATTCACTCAGATTTGATAAAAGTCACCTTCGGAAGACTTTGCTCGGTTTTAAAGGCAGATGCCCTTTTAGGATGTATCTTCTCAACAAACCTCACAATTACGGGCTCAAAATATTTTACTTATGTGACGCAAAAGCATTTTGTTTTCTAGATGGAAAGCAACGCAAGGTTTCTTTGCCCACTAGGCATATCCTTGAATTGGTTCAAAAGATCAAATAAGCCGAAAGAAATATAAGAGAAAATTGGTTCACTTCCACAGAACTAACATTTTCCAACCATTTTGGTTGGAACAGGAAAAATAAGCCCCAGGTGCCACCTTCTATATTAAACGAAAAGAATATTCCAGAAGAGACGAAGGTCTTATATGATTTAAAGAAAGTTTCAGTTTCGTTTATTCCAAAAAGAGACAGAGATGTACTATTACTTTCCACCATGCATAATGTCGGAGAAATTAATGAAATTACCGGCAAGTCCGAAATTGAAGGCTACAATAACTATGAAAAGCAGAGTTGATGTTTTCGATCTGTTATGTCACAACAAAAAAACAGTCGTCAAACCATAAGTCGTTCAATGCTATTTCAAGGCGTTCTAGACATCGTTGCAGTGAATGCATATATTTTGTATAAATGCATTAGTTGAGCTGTGGATGAAAAAACGAACCGATAATATTCGACTTCCAGGAGAACTGAAGTTGTTCTTTTGAAAGATTATTGGGAAAGCCGTAACAGATGAAGCAGATGTTTATCCACCTGAAAACAAAAACCACGAAGATGTGACATCTTCCTCAATCTTAACGTCAACAAATAGGAAAGGCTATGCGTTCTGCGGAAATTTCAACGCTTGCATTTGGGGAAAACACAAACGTAATGATATAGTATGCTGAAATTGTAAAACTCAGTATTCATTACTTTTCAATTATTTCGTTCGTTGGGAAATAATTATTCGCCTTATTTTAATACGCTGTAGATCTTCAGGTTTGATTTTGAGGAAAAACCAATTTTCTCATAGTACTAATCAACAGTGTAAATACGTGTTAGTGAAGATAACGACTGAATACAGAATAATATATTATTTATTTTCATATTTATTACTTGGAATAAGTTTTATTATTTGTTCCATTTTCAAAATCAATGTATCTTTCTTTTTAGTTTTTATTATGAACCTATACTTTCATAATAGTAAAAATTTTGATATTTTACATATTCTCAAGAAACAAGATGCCACATTAGGAAAAATAATTATGAATACTAATATAGCTAGTATAGTATGGAAATTATCCACACAAAATTGTCGAAGAAGAATCGATTTCAAATTTGGAGATTCTGATACCAAAATTCACAATGAAGTTGATTGTCGATTTTTTATCAAAAGATAAGATTTTATAGATCTAACAATCGTATCGATTCCTATTTCGAAATTTTCACCGCAAGCCTGCCGCTGAATAAATGGAAAATATTTCTAATCAAAGGCCTAAATGTAACCTAAATTTTCGACAACTTAAATTGTGCTATGAAATCTTTTGACAATGGCAAGAGATGTATTTTGATCACTCTTCTTAGGATCTAGATAATAATCAATAATATTCAATGTTTTATTTAATTCTTTTGATAAGCGGCTTAAGGTTGAGACTTCACTATCAATATTTAGTAGTTTCAGTAAAAATTCATGAGATGACGTCAAATTGTAGTAATTTGAAAGGTTAACCTAAAACGTAGATAACGAAGGAGAGAGACAGACATAATTTCCAGAAATATCTACTGAAGCTTCATGAACATCCACCTTAATTGTATAAAACTCACACTGTAACCATAAGTCATAGGTATTGAAAGCGAAGTAAATTTCCCTGAGAAAATGATCGAAATCTATTTTGTCCTATTGTTGCACTTGATTGACATGGAGAAAATTTCAAGTGGTAGTTAATCTCGAACATTTTACATTGAGTCAATAGTCATATTGAAATATTTCTGTAACTAGCAACATTTTTCTAAAAATTTGGTTCAATCAAATAAAGATAAGTATATGCATTTCTTTTCTGAAAAATTCTGAATTCAGTGAATTTCATTTTAATCAAATAAACGTCTATTTTGCATTGAATTCATTGATAGAACATTGGAGAATTAGAAATATCAAGAGAAACTTTACTGTTTTTTTTAATGGGTTTCAACCCAGAAAAATAGAGAACCGAAATTTAGATTTCATACAAGTTTTTTCAGTTAAGTTTTAATTATTATTTGAAAAATGTCCTTGAAGTAAATTATATGTTCTAACTGTCCTATTGTCCACTCTGCAGAAGTAATATTAAAATTTTTAAGAAACTCTTTTCATGGTCTCACTACTGTCATGACATGCAACTCGAGTTTTTCTAGAATTATTAACTATTTTTATTCACTATTTTGTCTGAATTTTCCAACCAGTTCACATATACTATTAGGTGCGCAACTAAGTTCTCGCTGTTTGTCGATAGATGGCTCCAGCAGTGCTGGTCGATTTTAACATATCAGGCAAGCCTTGAACAAAGCTTAGACATATGGTTAACAAACTGTGACACATTAGCGATTTTGTTTTTGCGTCATATACTTTTAGTTGTGAGAAAATGTCTGATTTTGTGCCAAATAATAGTCATTTGCGGGAAGTGCTGATTTTCTTTTTCTTTGGAAGAAAACGATCATTGAGAGCTCCAAAAAGTTTACGGAGATGCTGATCTAAGTGAAACAACGTGCCGGGATTGGTTCCGTCGCTTCAAAAACGGTGATTCCGATGTGGACGACCGTCCCCGTGAAGGAAGGCCAAACATCTTCGAAGACGCTGAATTGGAGGCATTGCTCGAGGAGGATCCGTGCCAAACGCAAGAAGAGTTTGCTTCAGCCTTAGGAGTTACCCGCCAGACCATTTTCAAGCGATTACATGCGTTGTGAATGATTCAAAAGCAGGGAACATGGGTTCCTTATGATTTGAAGCCAAGAGAGGTTGAGCGTCGTTTTTTCGCCTGTGAACAACTGCTCCAGCGACAGAAAGGAGAGGGTTTTCTTCATCGCATCGAAACGGGTGATGAAAAATGTATTCATTTCAGCAAGCCAAAAAAAATCTTGAGGACATTCCCGGTCATGCTTCTACGTCATCGCCTCGTCCGAATATTCACGCTGCGAAAGTTATGCTGTGTATTTGGTGAGATTAAGTCGGTGTTATTTATTATGAGCTGTTGAAACTGAACGAAACCATCACTGGGGAACGGTATCGAACTTAATTGATGCGATTGAGGAAAGTACTGCGCGAAAAACGGCCACAATATGAGCAGAGACACAAAAAAGTAATTCTACAGCATGACAACGCTCGGCCTCACGTTGCCAAACCCGTTAAAACCTAACGCTCAAATGGGAAGTCCTACCCCCCCGCCATATTCCCCAGATATTGCACCATCCGATTATTACTTGTTCCATTCGATGGCACATGGTATGGCTGATCAGAAGTTCCGCTCATATGTAGAGCTCGAAAAATAGCTTGATTCGTGGATAGCCTCAAAATACGAACACTTCTATCGTCACGGTATTCTAGCTTTGCCAGAAAGATGGGAAAAAGTTGAAGCTAGTGATGGGCAATATTTTGAATGATTCATTCGTAATCAACAAAGTACAAATTGCTTTGCTTATCGCCAACATCCGGAACGGATAGGCACGCTCAGAAGAAGATTCGTAATAATTTTTCACAATAAAGTTGTATTTTCATGAAAAAAACAGCGAGAACTTTGTTGTGGTCCTAATATTTAATTATTTCTCTCAAAACTATCATAGCGCAGAACTGTGGTCAGATTGAAACTGAACGTAAGGAAAGCATTAGAAATCAATCATCAGAAAAATTCCGGGAACTCACTAAACACTCAATTAGACATTATTCGACACAATTAATCAATCTTTTCAGTTTCGAAATAAGCAACCCTGTTTGGTTTTTCCTTCGAATAACTTGAGTACCTGCTTCAGTGTGGTGAAACATTGTTTTATTGAATTGAAAAAAAAACACAAGCAGTATATTTGACTTTGAAACATTTGTCAACTCACTTTAAAAATCGAGGAATGAAATTTTGCAAGTATAGTCAACCTCCATCCTTATTAACAAATGATACCCCAGTCATAAAATTAGACAGATGTCAGCAAAACTAATGCCGACATAAGAAGAAAAATTGCATTTAATTAATAAGACCAAGAGTTTTTTAGTACATGAAAATTGTAAAAGGCATCACTTCGATATGTAGTCTTCCTCTCAGTTTTCTTCTTCTATAAATCATAAAAACTGGAACTGAAAAATCAATCTCGAGCAGTTTTTGAAAAACTAGCGAATGACTCTAATCGTCCGCCATCTTCAGGTTAAAATGACTCAGATTTAGTTCCTGTCGTTAGTCAGGGTAATTACGATTCCTATTAGGATCGCTTGGGTAAGATTGAACTACTAATTGTTGCAAATGGAAACACCATTTACGGCTAAAACGGGGAATTTAACTGCTCTCGTGATATTTATTCTGTGCACACAATGGCGGAAATCTTCTATGGAAGGAAAAATGTTTTTTGTCTCAGCTCTAGAAGGCGGCGCAGTCGGGCTATTTATGATCAATTAAGCCTAATCGATTTCGAGAAAGCAATGCAAAATTGATCTTCTTAGAAGAAGAGTACGTCACACAGATGTTCACAGTATGCTATTGAATCGTTAAAGCTCTTTAGCCTGTTATCGAAATCTATATATTACAATAAAAAAATTGGCACTCTTCAATGTGTGGAATTGCATTATTTTTATGCTGCTTGTGAATATTTGGAATAACATTATTTATATTTCAAATTACCCTTCGGGATTTATTTCAAGATTTTATCAAGAAATTCAAAATTATAACCTTCTGTTCATCAAAGTAATATCGTTGATGAACTTGAAATTCTATAATGAATTGTGAATTTTTGAGAATCGGTTTCGAATTTGGAAGAAAAAATACTCGTATTCGATATTATAGTGATATAGGTATTTACAAAAGGACACGTGGACGTCAGTTCTGAACAATTTCCGACAGTTACCTTATTTTTAATGAACCAGAGAGTCATTGAAAGTTATTTTGAACATAGGAAATTTTAAAAATTGAGATAAGGACGATTTTGGGTAAATAATCGTCCATTTGAGAGAACAATTGAATGGTTCGTATAAAAAATTGAAGAAACTGATTTTTCGAGAATGGACTGAAGTTTGGCAGACCGAAGAGATGATGCTCTGTCGAAAATATGCAGGTGCAGTCGATATGTCGAGGTTTTCAGCCATAACACCATCCGTGGACAGTTGATCGTATTTGAAAAATAAACGATTTGCAGTTGCATTTCCAGAAAATTTAGTAAACTCAAAAAATAAAGCCTACAGATCATAATCAACATTTTTCAAGCAAAATCGTTTCTAGTGATGAAGTTCATCACATATTGGATGAAACAGTCAACAAACAGAATTGTTGCATCTGGACCGACGAAAATTCCAGAACTATTTCATTAAACCATTACATCTGCAATAATTAAATGTTTGATGAATTCAGTGGTTCCTTTTTTGCAAATTGTAGAGCAGTTACTATCAGTATATAAAAGTTCTTGACATTGTGGTCTCAATATGAAAAATGGGACACAGGCCTCTATTTTCAACAGGATGGAGCAAATTAAATTAATTAATCGACAAAACTTTATAAAATTGATGTAAGTTTCACAGGTGGATTAATTTACATGTAACGGAAACATAATACATTTCAATATCAATAGATTACTTTTTCAGAGTTTTTCGCTGTGAAAATTCAATTGATGAGGCTTTTGCATGATAGAAATCCATTTTCAAATATAACTAAACAAAGATTTTCACTAAAATATATTAATGAATGCTCAACGCGTTTCGATACACAGTATCTTTGTCAAGAGCGCATGATTACTGAATATATTTTAGTGGAAATCTTTGCTTAATTATATTTTTCGCCTTAGCTATAGTTGGTTGATAAGCCAAAAGCAATTGTTGGATAGCCGGAAAATGATGATTAATTCGACAATACATAAGCGGGTCCTTGAAAATTTTCAACATGTATGAGAATGTGTAGATGTTTCCAAAGATAGATATTGGGAGTCATATTTTATGAAAATAAACACCATGAATCATAAGAAAATGTGAATATTAAAAGGTTCACTTTGAGAAAACATCCAGGTGCGACTTTTGGATAATTTTCATTATATATAAATATATATATATATTATATATATATATATATATATATATATATATTTATATATATATATATATATTAATCTGATTTGCTGATTCAATATATTGTTGATTTGTAGTTGCTAACCCTTTCTTCAAAAGCCTTTTGGCATTGAACAAATTTATGCGTAATGGGGAATCGTTCTATAATAATGCTTATGTGTTAAGAGAACGGAAAGTGTTTGAGGTTAGGAAACATTATATGGTATTTGATTTAATAAACAGAGTGTTTTGTCGCTATTGCGCAATAGCTTTCGGTTGTGTTAGTGTCACAGGGCCATCATTCCAGAAAACACTCATCTCGGCAACAATTATTATCTAAAAGAGAAATCATAATTTCAGTAAGACACAGAATACAATTCTAACGTTAAAAGCTGTTCACCTAATTTACATATGGTTGAATCCATTTTGCTGGGTTTGTAAATGTTTCTTTTCTACATCATTATCGTCAATGGTAAAACAACAATAACAGGCAATAACAATTAATATTTGAATATAACTGGTTGCAGCAGTCCATTGAAGGGTGTATATTCAAATTATCAGATTATTGTAGACATTCATAAATCCGTCAACGTTAGCTCTTGAATTCGCTGTCTTAGGTTCTTTGGATTTCGATCATTTCTAGAATGTTTCTTTTAAAGTCGTTGCTTTCGGATGCAAGAACTCGTATATCAGCCAAATTAAATTTATGTAGTTGTTCAATGCTATGTTACGCTAGGGTGGTACTTTTTATTAGATGTAACGATTTTTAAGATTGTAGTCGTAATAAGGGGCTGGTATATTCTTTTATGAAAACAAGTATTGTTCAGTATTACCGATATAGCACTATCAGGTCTCCACAGTCCTGACAATTAACCTGAACCCACAATCTCCAAAAATATACGGTATATATACAAAGTGTTGTTTTAAACACAACTGTTCTCATGTTTCACCCATGGCAATATACCATTTCAAATTCTGAGAAGTGAAACTCTCTACAATTAATTTCTAATTACAAATCTGGCAGACTTCCCCAGCCCTTGGGTAGCAGATATCTTTAGAATCAATCTTGAAAAATCTATGATGAATAATAAGTCAGCACGAAACATTTGGTACAAATACTTTGATGATATTTTTGTAGGTTCAACCGGCTCAGTGGCGT
Organism: Cryptolaemus montrouzieri; assembly: GCA_013387265.2. NCBI lineage: Eukaryota > Metazoa > Arthropoda > Insecta > Coleoptera > Coccinellidae > Cryptolaemus > Cryptolaemus montrouzieri. The sequence continues at coordinate 86,537,922 of JABFTP020000021.1, read as the reverse complement.
AGGGGATGTGATGCTCGTCTCCTGCGCAGAGTTACCTGGGTTCAATCTCCACAAAGTCAGTGCGATTCTAGGAATCGCTAGTGTATCCATCTTTCGAAGGAGATGTAAAACAATCTAACCTAACCTAACAGAGATGTGTTGGACATTCAACATCATGTCCCTCGACACGAGAGGGGTTAAATAGGTTTTAGAATACATTGGCCTAGAGCACGTTAAAGGAATTATACACACACCTTGTACTTCTCAAGGCTCAAACAAATTGATAGACCAGTTTTTATATTTTCCAATGAATCATAAACATAAACAGTATTATAAAACGCAAAGAACTCAAACAAATTTCTCAACTACTGTATTCCATTTATAACAGAAAATGCATACGCTTGTCTAACTTACATTGAACAATAACATTAAATCTACAAATCTTCTTTTCCATAATTACGTCATCACTATCAATATTTTCCCCAGATAACAAAGCAGCAGTTTTTGAACATAAACATTAAATCTACAAATCGCATAATCACGTCATCACTATCAATATTCAACATTTAAAATGATATAGTTAGCACATTCTTTCTCATAACTCTTAGCTCTAAACACTCAAAAATTGCGTAACAAACGAAACCGGTCGTGTGTATTCAAAATAAACAGTGTGGAAATTCAATTTGTTTATATTAAAATGGACATTAATCTTATGAGAATGATTCTCTACTCTAAGAAATGGTTGCGTTTCCGATATAACTGGAAGTAGTGTAATACTAAAACTTATTTTCAGAAGATAGTTTTGAATGCTATAGCCCTTAATTAAAAATTTGATGATAATCGATACATCTGTTTTTGTATACTTCTAAGACACCATATTCAGCGGTCACCCTGTACACTACATATATACATCGTTATGTCATAATCCAAATAAACACACAAAATTACCACAATAAAAAGGCAAAAGTCAAGAAATGGAGAAATTAACCGAGTGTCACTGTATAATCATTATACCGATTGTGTAAAATTTTCAGAAATAATTCATCACATCGCCATTTTGAACATGGCAACTTGAAGATTAGCGATGGTGCTTGCCACCGATAAAAAGAGGAAAATTATACAACGCGATGCGATTCCTTTGGGTAATTTTGCAACTATCAAAGATCATTACCTCCTGCGTTGAAATGAGCGAAGAATGGGCAGCATTCCCATTAAATTAATTTTAAATCAACAGGTATTTCTTGTAAATTGTTGCAAACAACTTGTAATTCGAAATGATGTTTAACAGAAACCTCCATTATCCAATAATAGACGAAGTAAAAAAGTCACTTAATTTCTCTGAAATAGACAGCGAATGCCGTATAAGGGCAACGTTGCCAGATCTGGGAAAGCCTAAGCGCTTTCTTGTGAGAAAAGCGGCCATTGATTGCTATTATGCGCAATAACATTCTGTGGAGGACTAAGAATAACCATATCTAATTATTTTAGCAAACGGGCAATATCTATCTGAATTTTAATCAATATTAATTATCTAACATTTGTTCAAATATACGATTATTACGAACACTATGAAATAAAAATAATTCAATACCTATTATTTAAATTGATAGTATTGATGATTTGTTTATTGTATGGAAATTCATTTTTAAAGTAAAACGAAATGAGACACTTTTGTCACTTTTCCACAATTTATTCAATAATCACGACCGGTTTCGACCGCACGGTCATTTTCAAGTGAATAACAATTTAATACATGAGTAGGCAAATACAAGTACAGAATGAAATTCATCCTAAATATTGAGTAGTGGGGATCCAGTATCTATAATGCTGTAGATCTCATACATAAACTTTCAAATCTCACAATCCCCAAGATATTAAGTTTGTCTCTTTCGATGTTAAAAATATGCACCCGAACATTCCAACGAATGAGTGTCTTCCCTTGTTACAGATATCTTATCCGAGTCTAACACACCGCCATATACAGTGTGTTCCAACGAAAATTTGACCCCTCCTATAACTCCGAAATGAGTAACATTAGCGAAAAACACCAAGACACGTCGATTTTTGTTTCGAGGGGAGCATTTTCGAAATAATTCGAAACTTGTCAGATCAACCCCTACCCCAGCAACCCTAATTTCGAAATTCATCATAGGAATAAGGGTCGAGTGGCACCTTACTGTAAAGGTCTGTCAATTCTCCATTCTGATTTGTCATTTTAGAATTAAGCGCAGGTTTATGCTCGGTCTAGAAAAACGACCTACACTTGTGAATTTGGAGTTGGTGCAATCAACCCCTATTTCCAGCATCCCCAACTCAAAATCATTCGATCGAAAATAGGTCAAGTGGCACCTCGTTGGAAAGGTATTTCAATTTTCTCTTCGAATTTGGTATTTTCGAAATTCAGAATCAGCATACAGGGTGTCCCGGAGCAGGAACACTGAAAACCCAAATAACTTTTTGAAACTGGTTCATTTCGGTATAATACGAGAACATGTTTATGTTTGATTCGAGAATAAGACTCTCTTGCGTGAAAATGGAATTTTGCAATCAATCTCTTCCATTCAGCATCCCCAACTCAAAAAATCATACAAGTGATTACAGGTTGAGTGGCAAAGTTCCAGAAAGATTTTTCTATTTTCTGAATCACTGAGGCATTGGTTTCAGTTTGGCAATCGAGGTTTTCTGGCGTGAGGATCAGGATGAGGGATGATGGAGAAACTGATTGGATGCTCATCTAAACAGGAAAACGAGATTTATTGAACTTGTATTCAATTGAAAACAAAAAACTAACTTGATTATTACAACAATTGTTCAAAATGACCTCCGCCCACCTCCATACAGTTATACAGACGATTTTCGAACTCTCTTCTCACATTAGCGAAAACTTCAGGAGTCAAAAGTCGGCATTCTGTGATAATCCTCATCCGCAGCTCCTCCAGGTTTTCTGGTCTTGTGGCATAAACTTTAGATTTTAGATGGCCCCACAAAAAAAATTTAGGGGATTTAAATCTGGTGACCTGGCTGGCCACTCAACAGGTCCTCTTCTACCAATCCACCTTCCTGGGAAATTTTCGTCTAAATATTGGCGCACCCGAGCATCATAATGCGGAGGAGCACCGTCTTGTTGAAAACGCATTTCGTCCTCAGAAAGAGTTGGATCGTTCTGTAAAATTTCTGTCAATCTAGGATGTATGTGTTCCTCTAACAACTGTAGGTAGCCATTTCCATTCAGATTACCCTCAATAAAGAAAGGCCCAACTAGATGATTGCCAAAATTCCTGCCCAAACGTTCAACTTCTGAGGCCTTTGCGTGTGGGCCTCTCTAAACCAATGAGGATTCTGTGTGTCCCAATATCGACAATTATGTCTATTCACTTCACCACTGAGCATAAAGGTGCTTTCATCAGAAAAACAGATGTTATTCAGAAAATTTGGATTAGCGTTTAGGTTTTCACTTAGATTTTCACAAAACTGTAAACGACGATCTGGATCATCTTCGTTTATTTCATGCACTAATTTTACCTTGTAGGGTGAAATTTGTGATGTTTCACGATTCTATGGACAGTTGTAGCTGATACACCAGTCAGACGAGATAGTTTTCTGATCGAAGTAGTATTCTCCATTTGTAGATGACCCACTACTGCCACTTCCGTTGCCTCATTTCTGACAGGACATGCCACTTCATGTTTTTGTTTGCCACCGAACCCGTAGCTAGGAATTTGTCAACCAAATATTTAACGTACTGGTGACTGACTCTTTCTCTTTCAGGATGGTTCCTATCGAATATCCTTGCCGTTTCTTTGGCACAACTGTTATTTCGAAAATACGTCGATACAATTTCGACCCTTTCCTCAGTGGAATAAACAATTTTCAGATTAATTTCAACTGACGAACAACAACAATAATGAGGAACTGATCTGAATAATAATAATATTTCATTGCAAAAATGAGAAATAACAGATGACTGCACGCCAGATGGAAATGAAAAAAATGTGAACATTTTCAATGCAGAAATCAGCTTTATTTCTTCGTAATTGATGCTCAACACATCGTACCCCAATACTTTTAACAGTTTCGAATTAATTTTAGTTGATAATTTCAAATGACGATATTGAATTTTTCGAAAGCGACATCCTGTATGGAGAGCCGAACTGAATGAAATGCTTTAATCATTCTGGAATTCAAAAACCTTTCTGAAGATATGCCACTTGAATTATTTGTATGATTTTCAAGTTGGGGATGCTGAATGGAAGGGGTTGATTGCAAAAATTCTATAACCACACAAGAAAGTCCTATTCTCGGATCAAACATGTTCTCGTATACCGAAATGAACCAGTTTCAAAAGTTATTTGGATTTTCAATGTTCCTGCTTCGGGACACCCTGTATGATGATTCTGAATTTCGAAAATACCAAATTCGAAGAGAAAATTGCAGTACCTTTCCAACGAGGTGCCACTTGACCTATTATCGATCGAATGATTTTTGAGTTGGGGATGCTGGAAATAGGGGTTGATTGCACCAACTCCAAATTCACAAGTGTAGGTCGTTTTTCTAGACCGAGCATAAACCTGCGCTTGCATTATGCCAAAATAAATCTATTTCATTTAGTATTTGGGATTTCCAGGAATTCAACTTCACCCTAGGTTGGGACACCCTGTATGTTAATTTAAAATTCTAAAATGACAAATCAAGGTGGAGAATTGACAGACCTTTTCAGTAAGGTGCCACTCGACCCTTATTCCCTATGATGAATTTCAAAGTTAGGGTTGCTGGGGTAGGGGTTGATCTGAGAAGTTTCGAATTATTTTGAAAAATGCTCCCCCTCGAAACAAAAATCGATGTGTCTTGGTGTTTTTCGCTAATGTTACTCATTTCGGAGTTAGAGGGGGGGTCAAATTTTCGTTGGAACACACTGTATCACTAATGAATTTAGCAATCTTCTTCAAATATGCGTATCTCAAAGTTACTTTCAATGTCAATCTAAATTCTTTAAACAAAATTCAGGTCTTTCAATAGGTTCCTTGTTAGCCCTCTACTAGATGACATTTTCATGAATAATTTAGAGAAAAACTCAATATTAAACACGAATTTCGCTAATAAACACATTACTTTCTGGTACAGATATGTAGATGACATTTTAGTTGGTTTTAGTGGTTCACACAGACAAATTCAGCAATTTTTAAATTTCCTGAATAAAATACATTGCCGCATCAGCTTCACTTCTGAATTAGAAAATAATAACTCAATTAATTTCCTCGACTTAACCATTACAAATTCAAACAACCAACTCACTTATAAATTTTACAGAAAGGAAACATTCACAGACGCATCGATTCCAATGGACTCGTTCAGTCATTCAAGCCACAAACTAGCTGCATATAACTCCATGATTCATTGAGCTTACTCTGTTCCCCTTTCGACAGAAAATGTTCAAACTGAACTTAATATCATCAGAAAAATTGCCTCAAATAACAACATACCACAACATTTTCTAAATACAATCATTAAACTCAAAGAACAACGTATTACCTCTCAATTACTATATAGCATCTTAAAAACCCCGGAAAAAGATACACTAGTCTTAGATACACCGGCGAAAACTCTACCAAAATCAGTAACTACTTTTCCTAATTGAACATAGCTACTTCATTCTCAAGCGGCCTCAACTTAAGCAGATTATTATTCAATGCCAAACAAAAGAACGATACATTCAAGCAATCAGGAATTTATCAAATCAAATGCAATGAATGTCAAGTAGCCTATGTCGGACAAACATGGAGAAGTTTTGAAGCTAGATTCAAGGAACATATTTCCTCAGATAAAAATTCGCCAATATTTGAGCACATTAAATCAACTAACCACTCGATATCATTGAACAATCTTAGAATCCTTCATAAATGTAATAAAAGGAGAGAGATGAATTTATTGGAAAGTTTGGAGATTAACAAAATATGTAAAAACCCACAATTTATTACCCTCAACAGCCAACTAGAGCAAGATGGATCAATTTTTAGGATAAATTTCATTCTGTACTTGTACTTGCCTACTCATGTATTATATTATTATTCACTTGAAAATGACCGTAGAGTCGAAACCGGTCGTGATTAATGAATAAATTGTGAAAAAAGTGACAAAAGTGTCTCATTTCTTTTTACTTTATTATTCAAATAAATGCTATCAACATTTTCTCTAAGTTATGATCCTACTGAATATAATAAAACAAGTAATGTGTGACAAAGCGGAAGAAACAAAACTGAAATTACTTTCTCTAGAACCTTCTTGAGAAGAAAACAGATTATTTTAGATAATTTGGTATTTTATTCTTGTATAAACTGTGATCAAAATTAAATACGAACTTTCTGTAATAAACCTGCTGCTTATTTCTAGCTTATAACATATTCAAATCAAATAAACGAAATATAATTTCTTTGTCTACTGAAAGAAAACAAACGAGGTGCTTGTGAAACATACTGAAGATTACAAGAATGTCTTTCAACAAATAAAAATTTCAAAGATAAATAAAAATAACCCGAACGTAACATCTGCTACGGAGAAAAAGCGTATATATCTCATACTGTTTCGATGGGAGAAGAACATGACACATAGGATAAAAAATGCGAAGACCGCCACAAATATCTCGACGCTCGGCATCCCGACGGCACATAGTTGGATGTCGGAAGTTAAACGGCCAACTAAACGATCATTACCAAATATTTATTACTCGGCCTGTTTAGCAGGATTAATAACCATTTATCACGTGACAATGCAACTGATTTCCAGGGACGGACGAACAGAGAATTTATTATGAAAGGTTAGAAATTTGAAAAATATGTAATGTGGAACCTTTCAGTTTAGGTAATCTATAGATGGGTACGTAAATTTCCTCCTTTATAACGAGGTTAAACATTCATAGGGAATAAAATGCACAATTTGAGATATTAACACAGAGTAATTGGAAATAAAGATATAAAATTGGTAATCAAATAAAAGTTATACAATATTAAAAAACCGCTTATATTTTATTCATAAAGACAATGATATGATGAACATTAAATTAAATGAAAACGAATAATTGACTTCTCACAAAAAGTTTTGGCGATTCTTTAATTTTTTATTTTGAATCTCATTCAGCCTATGAACTCTTTGAATCTTGCATCAATTGGAAACTCTTTCAGCTTTTCAAGGTAAACCAAAATATTAGGATGCGAACTATAAAATGAATCATTGCAATTTCCATGGAATGATTCACAGGTATTTTTGGTACAGGTAAGTGTTGCCGAACTTTCGGCCCTTATTTCGGAAGCAAATTTTAAATTTTTTCGCAATCATCTGCTAGTCGATTAAATTCACTATCAAATTTTTTTGTCTAAGCAGAGGAATAAATGATGTTTGGGAATGTTCATTTCACCTTTGATTATATCAATCAAATAATAACAACTAGATGGAACCCCAATGTAAAATCATGACTTTTTCTCAAATTTTTCAATAGTATCAAATATGGTCTGTCATGCTTTTAGTTTTCTGTTTGTTCGATCAATTCTCTACAGTTTGAAGACGACTCTAATGATTGCACTGATGGAAAGCAACTGTTGTTGGTTACAGAGGGTGTATTAATGGAAATATCACTACTTCAGTACTCTGCTTCAATAAATATATTTCTTCTAATATTAGAGTGGAGACAGAAGGTCTCGATTTTTTAATGGCCACAAATTTAAATGGGGTTGTGGAACTTGATGCTAATGGCAGTTTCATAGGTGAAAATGCTTACAATTTAACTTTGGTATAGATAGCTTTACTTCTGAATCATTGAGCTACTTATATGAAATTCTGGGCATTTTTTCTTCAACCATTTGAACATCTGAGAACAAATACGAGTAGATAGTTGTATACTGGATGATTCACCAGTGGCGCGGTACTCAGTAGCTCGAACACTCTTGAAGTTTTCATTTTTGTTCGAACGGTATTGTATTTAGAAAGTAAAAATCTACTTCAGCAATTTATTTTGATGTAAACAGGGTGTCCCAATCTTCTATAAAAAAATCTTGGGAGGTTTTTTCAGATTGGAAGACCACTTTTTTTGTTGATTCAAGAGATTCAAGAGCGTCCTAAACTCTGCTATAATGGCTTCAAGTAATAAGTTTTTTTGGTGAGTAGTTTCGTCAAAATATTTTTTTTTCGTAAAAATTCATGAAAAAAGGCTCTCATATCATCGCATGCTCCTTCGACCAGAGAAGAAGAATACTTTTTTCCTTTCGTCTTCTTATTGCCCAAGGATAGCTTTATTGATGAATTGAAATAGATTATCCTCATTTTATACAGGAGTGACTCGAAAAAATTATTGAATATTGTTTTTCAAAATATCATATCTTGATTTTTCAAATGGAACATCCTGTATTTTATATTGTGTCAACCAAATTATTGTGCCATATTTTTGCAACCTTATCTTTATCTTCTACCATTTTCGAAATGAAAAAATGAACTAAATTAATGAAATCAGAGGTTGCGGAAGAAGAGTTTATTAGTACATATCATTATACTTGATCAGAGAAATGGAGATATTTTAAGGTAGTCGTGTATGAAATACGTAATAGATTGGTTTTTAGTGAGATGATCTACGAAGTGTTGAACTATTTCTATGAGTGTTCGAAATGTTGCCCGTTTCTTTGTAGACACAACTCAATCCTTCTGAGGATAGATCGTTGAACTCTCGACTACATTTGCGGATTAACTGACTGAAAGGCGTCGACTATTCTCTGTCTCATATCCAACTGTGTTTTAGAGGGAATCTGGTTAACAATGCCCTTAATATAACCCCACAAGAAAAAATCTAGACTTGTAAGGTCCGGAGACCTAGCTGGTCATCTAACAGGACCACCACGCCCTATACATTTGTTTGGAAATACATTATTCAAATGCTCGCTAACCTGATGTGAGTAATGTGCCGGTGCTCCTTCCTGTTGAAACCACAAATCTTGTCTTATATGCTCTACTTCATCGGCAAGTAACATCGGTAGATGATTTGGCAGAAAATCTAAATACATTTCACTATTGAGGTGCCCGTCGTAAAAGTGCAGCCCAATTAGATATCCATCTACTATAGCGGTCCATACATTCAAGGACCTACGATGCTGGTGGTATATCTATCTATATAGGGGATTTTCCCTTACTTTGTCACTTGCCCAATTGCAAAAATTGATTAGATTTTCATAGTGTTGATTGTTCAGTTCCTGGTACAGCTGTACATGATATGCATGAAAATTATTCACTTTCAAGATTCTCTTGATGGAAATTTGACTTATATCTGTTAACTAAGAAATCTTCTTAGGCTTTTATATGGGTCCTCTGTCACTGTCAACAAAACTGATAACTGGTTGTCTTCAGATGTAGCAGTTTTTGGTTTTTCATGTTTTTTGTAAGCGATATTACCCGCTTCGATAAATCCAATCAGAAGTTTTTCAAAGAATCTGGCATCAGGATGCCTCTCATCAGGAAACCTTTATGCATAAACGCTACTTGCCAACAAAGAATTTCTATCACACTCACCCAGAATAAAAATCATATCAACCATTTCTGCTTTGGAGAACTTCATGGCAGTCAATTGAGAACATTGGGTTGAAACCTCAGTTTAACAATGTTCAATAACGAAACACTGATAAGTTCACCATGTAAAATGCAGAATATGGTATGTCCGGACACCTGGCAGAAGGCACAAATAAAAAAAAATGTCAACACATACCTCGATTCACGTTTTGATCATCTTGATTTTATCATTCCCTAAAAGAATTATCTTGTTCAAGTTTCATTTTTTACTATTTGAATCATTACAGAAAAAAAACTTCTGTGCATGTTGATGAGTTCGATACGGTTTGTAGAATTTTCATCAAAAATTTTTACAAATAATCGAATATTTCGTAAATGATCGAAGAGAAAGATAAGGTTACTTCTGCAAAAATATAGCACAATATTTCATGGGTTGACATGAATAATGAAATACAGGGTGTTCCATTCGAAAAAATCAAGATAAGATATTTTTATGATTACAACATTCAATAATTTTTTTGAGTCACTCCTGTATAAAATGAGGATAATCTATTTCAATTCATCAGTAAAGCTATCCTTGGGCAATAAGACAACGAAAGGAAAAAGTATTCATCCTCTCTGGCCGAAGGAGCATGCTATGATGTGTGATCCTATTTTCATACATTTTTACGGAAAAAAAAATATTATGACGAAACCACTCACTAAAAAAACTTATTACTTAGGAACATTATAGCATATTTTAAGCCGCTCCTGAATCTTGACCAAAAAAGTGGTCTTCCAATCTGAAAAAGCCACCCAAGATTTTTTTATAGAAAATTGGGGCAGCCTGTTTGCTGCAAAATAAATTGCTGAAATAGATTCTTACTTTCTAAATACAATACCGTTCGAACGAAAATGAAATCTTCAAGAGTGTACGAGCTACAAAGCACTGCGCCACTGGTGAATCACCCAGTACTTATATGCATGAAAACTCCTTACCCCTGCTTGTTCGATAGTCTATTTCGCTTAGTACAGAAAAGGTTTCCTTCATACTTGTTGGTGACGGTGGTAGTAATTTCCATCGAGCGTTAAATAAATTTCTTTAAATTCAATTAAAATTAGATGCAGTAATCGAAGAAAGCATATCATTTGGAAAACTCGTCGAATTGCTTTGACTGGTTTTTCGGATAAATCGTTTATAGATTTTCTCTAGCATGCAACACGCGCAATTCGGAGGTTCAAAGATGGTAATTTGGGGTTATGGTATTGATGTGAGATATGTCTGATCACTGTTATATATTGAAATCCACTGGTCGCTATAGAAGAACAAATGACATTTTTTATCAACACAGGCCCATCGTTCGCCGCATGTTTTTTGAAGACAATATTCATAGTTGTTAACAACCACCAACTGTTTTCCTCTTTCACTCGACATAACTTTAATACTCATTATTCCTTTTCATTTATAAGGTGCAAGAATGCTCATGCGGAAACTTGAATTGAAACATAAGAAAAAAAATCGATTTTATAATTACTTGGCACAGCTTTCTGTACAAGAGCATAAATACCTACATAATTTATTATAATTGAACCATCATATCACAGGAGATTATTTATTTCCATGAATTCGTAATCCTTAAATCCTCTATAATTTAATTTCTAGGGAATATATCACATAATCTAATTGTTTAAGGTTTAACTTTAATCGACATGCATTATTTCCGTCTCAGAAAGATAATTAGCTGGGTTCAAGTACCTCAAAAAGCACGGAAGGGAATTTACATGTCGATGGTTGCAGTTAGACATGAACCTTTCTGGTCGCTACTTGCGATAAATTGTTGATACATTCGGTAGAATTTAAAAATATCCGAAATTTTGGTAGTCTTGAATTAGGATGGCCTGCAGCTTCTGAATCATATTTCGTCTGATGACTTCTAGAAACTCTGATATTTCTCCGAGAATTTATGTCGGGCAAAGAGTAAAAAGTATATGTACAAACATTAACTTCAGTGCAAATTAACTTCTGGACATGAAACCTCAGACCTATTTCCAAATGAATTCGCGTAATTGTCGATGGAGTTGGGCTTGTGAGCCCCAACAAGAGATCCATCTTTATCATTAATTGGACGATGTAAATTTTGCAAATAAATTTTTATTATGATATTATTTAAATTTCATAAATAATTTACATTCATTAGCTATTTGTAATCACCAAAAAATGTATTAAATTCAGGTATAACAGCGCATATTTCAACTCATTATATTCATAACTAGATGTAATATGAGAAAAAAAGTTGAAACCTTGGATTTGAGTGCATATTCTGAAATTTTCAATGATAGAAGTAACATTTTATTATTTTTTACTGCGTAGTTTTCATGCAAGAATGCTTGGAAATTTGCATCCAGCTTCCAGTAATAAGTATTCCGCGCTATACAAAAATAGAGATGAGTCCACCCTTAACTCTGAATTTGATAGTATAATAAGTTTTTGAATTTCAGGAACGGACTTAGGCTACTTTTTTCAACATTTGATATCTTAGAAGTTTAAAATTCTATGTTATTAAAAGCATGGATATTTGTATTTATTATCTTATTCACAAAATAACGGATATGAGCAATTTTGGATAAACCTACATATTGGGGCGAAATGTGTGTTGGCTAATGCAGATTTCCCACAATTTGAATGTTGAACACGACAAGTTGAGTCTAAGAACTTGATAGCTCCGGAGAACAGAATAGTAATTCAAATCGTTTCGGAACACCACCCTCTAAAGAATCGAATTAGGGGTTGATATGTTAAGATCTTAATAACAAAGTAATAAATTGTGGACGAGTTCGCATTGGGCAATTACTGATGTAATATTAAGGCATAAATGGAATTTTTTCTGCTATGTTTTCATTACCAATAAATGAATTAAATTAATATATCATTTATAATATATCACATTCATCATCGGACAGTATAAAAGCAACCACATAGAGATGAAATATATATGAATAGGTCGTTATTTGGATTTGAAAAACCAAATATTAGGTAGCGTAATTTTTTTCAAACTATTGAAAGGAAATTATCATTTCTTTATTATCAATATATTGGAAATTTGGGATTTACATAGATTAGTTTAGTCGTTCATTATCTAAAAGTTGTCATTAAGCAATGATTTCAAAATTTCAACCGATTCTAGGTGATTGAGTGTTCTACCCTTTGAACGAATGTGCAGAACTTTCAATTCATCAATACTAGTAAGTGTGACCATTTTGGATGCAGTGGTCATCTAATATTGAATCTTTATTTTCATGAAAAGAAGTTTGATGTTCCTTATATCTAGTTTTGAGAGAACCACGAGTCTTACCTGTGTAGAATTTATCACAATCTGGACAAAATATTTCCTGATTTATTCATTTTATTATTATATGCATTGAATAAGAGTGATGGCAATTCATTTCGAGGTCAGAATGCAATTATAGATTTCAAATCAGAAAGGTTATCTGCAACATTTGCACTCAGCAGTCCAAAATATGTTGAAGGGATGAATTTTTCGGATTTGTAAATATTTCTTTGATATATTTGCCTAATAGCTATATACGTCATCGTTTTCTTTTCACTTTTTTGTCAATTTAGCTATGATCTAAACCGTTATAGTGAGCTAAAGTTTTTCAAGATATCTTGCAATAAACGTAATGAAAATGCCCTGTAGGTCATTGAATTGTAAACCCAATTTTTAACTGAATTTGGGTGCAACTGTGCTGGTAGGTTTTCTAAACATGAGTTAATTTTGTTATTCGAGTGGAAAATTCAGAGATCTGAAAATAATATTTCATGGTTTTCCTTTTTTTCGAATTTGAACTTTATTTCGGGTAGATACTGTTCATGTTATACAAAATTCATTGCTCTTTCTTCGAATTTTTATATCGGGATGGACAGTGTTTATGAGTTTGAGAATATGATCAAATTGTCTATAGTCTATTAGGTAAACACGTAAAGTATTAAAAGCTATGCAATACCTTAGAATTGGACTACGTCTTTTTTGTTACTTGCGAATATTGCTGTCCTCGTTTTAAATGAAATGTTTACTTTAGACGTCTGAAATTTGTAGTCAGTAACGTAGACGAATATGTGTATGTTATATATTTACTGGGTGATTCACCAGTGGTACGGTGCTCTGTAGCTTGTAGACTCTTGAAGATTTCATTTTTGTTCGAACGGTATTGTATTTAGAGAGTAAAAATCTACTTCAGCAATTTATTTTCGAGTAAACAGGGTGTCCCCATTTTCTATAAAAAAATCTTGGGTGGTTTTTTCAGTTTGGAAGACCACTTTTTTGTTCAAGATTCAGGAGCGGCTTAAACTCTGCTATAATGTCTTTAAGTTATAAGTTTTTTTGGTTTCGTCACAATTTTTTTTCCGTAAAAATTCATGGAAATAGGATCACACATGCTTCTTCGGCCAGAGAGGATGAATACTTTTACCTTTCGTTTTCTTATTGCCCAAGGATAGCTTTATTGATGAATTGAAATAGATTATCCTCATTTTATACAAGAGAGACTCAAAAAAATTATTGAATATTGTAATTTTAAAAATATCATATCTTGATTTTTTTCAAATGGAACACCCTGTATTTTATTATTCATGTCAACGCATAAAATATTGTGCTATATTTTTGCAGAAGTACCGAATGATAAAATCAAGATCATCAGTGTTTCGTTATTGAACATTGTTAAAGTGACATTTGTTTCGTTAACCCAATTTTTCTCAATTGACTGACATGAAGTTCTCCAAAGAAGAAATGGTTGGTATTATTTTTATTCTGAGTGAGTGTGATAGAAATTCTTTGTTGGCAAGTAGGGTTTATGCACAAAGGTTTCCTGATAAGAGGCATCCTGATGCAAGATGCTTTGAAAAACTTCTAATTAGATTTATCGAAACGGTAATATCGCTTACAAAAAACATGAAAAACCAAAAACTGCTACAGCTGAAGACAACCAGTTATCAGTTTTGTTGCAGTGACAGAGGACCCATATAAAAGCCAAAGAGCGATTTCTCAGTTCTTCAGTTAACAGATATAAGTCAAACTTCCGCCCAGAGAATCTTGAAAGTGAATAAATTTCATGCATATCATGTACAGCTGCACCAGGAACTGAACAATCAAGGCTATGAAAATCAAATCGATTTTTGCAATTGGGCAAGTGACAAAGTAGCGGAAAATCCAAATATGTTTAGCAGAGTTTTTTTCTCGGACGAGGCAACTTTCCACAAGAATGGGCTTGTTAACAGGCACAGGAAGGAAGATATGAATTTTTCAATCGAAACTTTGCGATTTTTGGTTGTTCCTTAGAAGGCATCATAAAAATACTAAGGATCGTTCAATATCAATTATTTCTAGCTCTTTGTGAGTAAAGAAGTTCATTCAGCAGAATTCGATGCATTTAGAAGCTTCACGGTATACAGGGTGTTTCCAAAGCATGAGCAAATCCTAGTACAAGTCGGTTACTTCAAATTAGACTACCTATTTTTGCACAAACCATTCAACTCGTAATATTAATAGGCATCGATCTGCCATAGGTTTCCTTTCCCCTAAAATGCATCGTTTCCGAGTTATTCGCGATTTTATCCCAAAAGTTGAGATTTTTCGCGCGGGGACCCTGAAATTCGCAGAGTAAATGACCGCAAATCCTTTAAATAATGAATTTCGATCGAGACCCACCTCAAAATATTCATCAAAGTAATTCTGGTCAGAATTCTTAGAGAAAAAGTGCGAAATCAATTAATATTGAAGTGGATTAAATCTGACTTTCTTCTTGTCTAGTAGGTATTCTCGATTACATCAGTTACTTGTCAGGAAAGTCATCTTCGAATTACCAGAAAACCTCGCTGAATGAAGCAGGTCGACCTGGGAAATGAGCATAACATTTATCTTGAAGAGAACCTTTCAACGAGGTGAAATATGACATATGTCATTTGAAAAACAAAGTTGGGTGTTATTCCACCTCTATTCACTACTCAAATTTCTCTCAGATGGCAATACAAAAATTTCAAGAAACTATGTATTCAAGCAGCTTACATAATACTAAATAATTATGAAAAATATTTTTTTTCCACACTATTATTTTTAATGAATATTTTCGCCTAGAGCACAAAAATTAACGTCCATAGAATTGGGATGAAACAGAAACGTCTGATGACACAGAGAGTACGTATATTTCATAAGTTTCCTGGTATACGAACTTTATCGTTGCCGATAAAGTTATAAAAAAGGCATCAATTCAGGAAAAGTTAAAACGGCACTTTCCAATCTTTTAATGAGCATTTTATTCAAATCGAGATGTGTTAATTAATGTGAACCAAGAATGAGTCGAAGATTAGCTCAATTAAAGCGACCCGGCTCCCGGTTTTAGGCATTCCACTTTATTTACCTACGGCCGGAGTCTGAACGCGGCGGCCTCGGAGATACCAATTATACCAATTTGGTGCGAATAAATTATCCGTTCAGATCTCGAAAATGGAACGACGCACCTGTATACTGTTCCCTGCTACCTACACTGCAGGTTCGGGTCGGCTTATCTATAGTACATGCTGAAAACTAAACAATTCTTTGTAACCTACTAACTATAGCATAAATAAGACTTTTTATACCTGCTTTTCTACAGTTTGTTTTGTTTTTTAAGAAGCCCACAATATTCCGAATTCCTTGCAGCTGCATTTAATATATTTTCCAAAAGCAATTTCGTTTATATTATCTGAGGTGAAAATGTCGTTTTTGGTATATTCCAATGGCGAAATCGACTTCAAGGATCATTAAAATCAATTGCCGATTCCTCTGTTTTCTTCCCTGTTGCGTATAGAAAATATTTATCTCAAGAAAATAGTTGTGATGCGGTGTTCAATCTCAAACGAGTCACTCTGTCTATTTCTTATCCCATATTGGTTGGAAAAATTTGCCGAAACACATAGAATAATTTTATTGGGAGATATCTTTTGACGTATATTTGAGGCTTCAACAATCAACGTCCTAAATCCTCTTCAACCCCTTGAAATTGAATAAGCCAAAGGGGTCGAGCGATACCTGGTTTAAAAGCTCTTTGAAGCTTCTTCACCACAGTGTGGGAGTAAACTTATCTTGAAGAATCTTTTTCGCATAAAATCATTCTTTATCTCATATTAGCAACATTGAAAGTTCGGCTATTTTCGATAATTTTGAGAAAAGGAAAACATATCAGTTTTTGTTTAGAAGGGAAAATTGGCCCTGCGGGTATCAAACAGTAAATGACAGGACAAGTCTTTCTAAAAGCAATTACATAAGTAACATATGATGCCGGAAAAATCAAAATTGCAATACGAAAATGCAGATTAAAGATTAATAAACTAGGCTAGAATAAAGTATTACCGCTCGCCGTAAGTTGGCAGGTCCCGTCTATTGCGAATACAGGAATGTATTCGGATGGGTCGCGATTAGTTAACGCAAGCTGCAGCACGAATTACAAAATTTAAAAGAGAAATACTAACCGAAAATATTAATTTGAACACAACATAATACCAGCTTCCGCTAGTAAAACTTCAAATTCATATTATAATAATATTGCTCGAATATAACTAGTCCATACGGTGGCATAATATCTTATGAAAACCAATTATTTATATCCGATTATTCCACTTCGCATTCTTGAATTCTAATAACTTCAGTACTTAGTAACTAAGCATGGATATTTCAACAAAATATAAAAAATTTCGACGATATCGAATAATGAAAGCTAGAAATTAAGAGTAATGGATTGCCCAAATCCGAATATACAGTTGAATCCGTTTCAAATAGTATTCAAAATATGAAGAGATCTGTAGTTGTGAAATAAAAAACAGATTTCCTTGCCAACTTTCGCAAGAGGAACTAAAGTAATGGTGTAAGTGATTAATATGTGAAAACATCAAGAGAGTGCATAATGGTGGAACATTGCTAAACAAAACGACAAAGCAATAAAAGTAGGTCCTTACTTTCAGGAATTATGTTTGCTATATTATGCTCGCACTTTGGGGACACGATGAAACGAAAGAGTCTGTATATCCAGAAATAGTTCAGGAATTTTACGAAATTTCGAGGTTTATCGAGAGATAAATTCAGCGGAAATCTATGAAATGATAATGATTTCTTGGAAGTTGTAGCAGACCAAACAACAGACATTTCTTCAAAATTGTAAACAGTGTAAACAGTATTTGGATACATTAAAAATGACAATTGATCGTTATAAGGATTTATTCTACAAGGACTCAACTAACAGCAAATGGTTTCTGCTCTTTTTTCTCGAAAATCGAACTAAAAAAAAGAGGAAAGAGAGTATAGTATATCAAGACATGCTCAATGTCTCAGAACAGGGGTGCTCAAACGGTCGATCGCGAGTGCTTTTTGAGTAGATCTCTAGAAAAAAAAATATTTTAATAAGTAGGTAACTAACCTATAAACATTTATTATGTAATGAAATAACACTCTGCTAGCGGCAAAAGGCGGCTTTATCAAAGTAACGCGCTGTACTTGTAAAAGAAAAGCCGCGTTTTTTTTTCTTGTCACTTTTCTAGAAATTTCGGGCGGCGCGTTTGACGGGAACATTCGAGACTTTCGTTCACGCCGATATAAATGTTTCGCCTGCAGGAATTGGAGTAATTCTGAATTGTAACTTGAAGGCAATACTACGTCGATACGAAGTTTATTATTAAATAGTACAAAATGAGTGCAGCAAAGAAATCATTTTAATAACGATTGGGACGAAGAATTTTTTCTTTTGTATGGTGAAAGATAAGTGCATTTGTCTTATTCGTCTTGTGTCAGTTGCAATACCTAAGTGTGGTAACTTAGTGAGGCATCATAAAACGGTTCAAAAAACTAGGAAAAGGATTTTTGCCACAGAGTGAATTAACAAAACGAAAAGTACGTGATTTGATATTGATTGATATTTGAAAAAAGAACAAACCATGTTCACAAGACCAGCCAAAGAATCAAAAGCTGCTACGATCGCGACATTTAAAATATCTCATATATTGGCGAAACAAAAGAAACCATTCGAAGATGGATCGGTGGTGAAGGAATCATTTATTGAAGCGAGTGAGACTTTATTTGGAGATTTTAAAAATAAAACAGAAATCATGTCTGCTATTAGAAGAATTATTGCCCGAAATAACAGCTTTTCCAGACGAAAGAGGTGATGACACTCAGATGTTTAAAACCGAAAAATAGCTGACTGATTTAGCATTTTTCACTGAATTATCAAATATTTTGGGACAATTCGAAATGCGATTTTATGATTCCAGTAAATTGGCAAATATAGTATCATTTATGAGTCATCCTTTTTCATGTGAAAACATGGAGGAGTTAGCTACTGAAATAGCAAGTCAGTTTAATATGAACCCATGTTCTGTTGAAAATGAGTTGGTGCAGATTATATCAGATAAACATCTCAAAGCTACATCATCTGATTCAAATTTCTGGTGTTTTATATCTGAAGATAAATATCCGAATCTAAGGCAAATCGCCCTTCAACTGACCGCAATGTTTGGGTCAACTTACTTGTACGAGTCTACATTTTCTGAAATGAAGATAATCAAGTTAAAATATCGCAATCGTCTAACGGACGTTGATATGTTATTATGCTTTCGATTAGCACTCAGTGCTTACGTACCATCGTATGAAAAGTATGTTGAGGACATGCAGTGCCACGCTTCAACATCCAAACTCAATCTTTAGTTAAGTTTAACACCATATGTAACTCTTTTGTTTTGTAACAACCAATAAACTCGCAATTTTGAATAACTATGAGGTTTTTCATTGATATTATAGAGAAGAACCTAACTAAACCTTACCCAAACCCTGAACAAAATGATGTATATTGTGCGGAAAGCTAATATCTATATATGCTACGGTACACCCTACCTAGGTAGGTAGGTAAGGTGTCTCGTGTATGTACGACAACCCTGCATCACACATACTTGCAGCTTCTCAGAGTCGATCGTAAGTAGTCTAAAAATATGGAGGTAGATCTCCAGCAGTTCAAGTTTGAGCTAAGAACTTCTGTAGGTTGAACAGGAACTTATTCAGCCTATTCCGGAATGAAGAGTTGCTGTACGAAAACATGCCGATTTTTCGACAAACAAATAGGTTCTTGTCGGCTTCTATTTAATAGGAGCAGTTTATTTCAATTGTATATTGACTTCTTTATTGCTTTAATCGAAGTTTTCATATTAGCTGATCATCAAGAGTTGCGATAAGTGAGTTATTTGATTAGATAAAATTTGATTTTATATTTCACTGGCATAAATTGCAATCTGTTGCACTGCCGCTACCCAAAGTCACTTGTAACGTAAATATTTCTAATAATCTCTGTCATATGACCAAGAAAAACGAAAATAAAAATCTAGGAAAAGATATTTCATTGCAATTGTTGAAGATCTATCTGAAACTAAATATGCACGATAAAGTTATCGAATCTTTTTCCTTTTAGCTTTAGATAACAAATGCAAATATTCATCCATTTATAACCAAATTACCAATGATCAAATTAATAATAATTAATTATAATTATTTAATATTATAAATAACGTAGACTGATGAGAGTTAGGAGTTGTTAGTGTATTTTGGTTTTTTAGGTGAAAGCTAGCACTACGACACACTGTCTTTTTTATGCTGAAGTCAAATCCATCCAATACACTAAATTGCCCATTTCAAAATTAATTCAACTTCGATTATCATTTCTGCTTTCATTTTTTCCTTTGATTTGATACAATTTTTCGAAAGCATTCTGATTGCTGCGAATTGTGTTAATAATCGGATGAATATATGACACATTCAGACTATAAAAGACGGTATTAAGAATTTCCAATGTTATAAATGAAGGAATTTGAAGATAGATTGAATACAACAAGATATTTGTGTATAGATGATCACAGAAGAATCAGTGAGAAGTAGTATTTTCTGTGCGGAATAAATCTGTGTCTTTCTCGGTAGTGAAGCTAACCACGTGAAAATATTCCTGATACAGCCAAAAATATCTAATTCATTATTATCCACATTTTAGAGAGCATTCACGCACAATCAATATAAACAAATGTAAGTGTGGCTCTAGGCGAGAGAGTAAATGAGTGGCAATACTGGGTGGGTTTTCATTTGGAAAGCAATGTTGATAGGGAATTTTCAACGAGATTCGCATAATCTTCACGTACGAATTCAGCGCAAATATGGTCTTAGGATAAACAGGATATATATCGCAACAAAAATTTTCGTAGAGGCGTTATTTCTAAAAAAATATAGAAATTATCCTTTTCGCAGGAGGACGAGACATTATTTCTCCTTCGATTGATTGTCACGATTTGATATATGCAACTTTCGAATTAATCGAAAACGTAATTCTAAACTAGTTTACGTGTTCCCCCGTCCTTGTTTTATTGAACAAACAACGCATATGTCAATAATAAAACATTATCAGTAATTAATATTCAATAATAAAAATCCATTTATTTTCAAAAACACATTATGCTATTAAATGGAATTTAGTATATAGCCATCAACAGCACAAATGTTTGTTGTAATCACTCCTTAGCACTTAGGCATCCAATCTAAACTCCTTTATCTTCAATAGGATTGAAATGTGCATTTTTAATAACTCAACGTATGACAATGACATTCATTTGTTTACAGCACATGTTGAACAAACCAATAGTCAATGCATTTTATGTTCAACATAATCACCAGCATAATTCATTTTTCGATATCGATGTTGATCAGACGAATGTTCTTACTTGTAAGCAATCTGTTTTTTCCAAAATTTTGCTAATTGAACTAAAAAAAAATCATTCTTCGAAGAAAAGTTTTTATCATAATGCCTACTTCAAAATTATCTTCCAATCGTATTGTTGATCATCATGTCCAAAGTCATGGAAAGAGTGAAAAATCATTGCAATTAACACATCAATCTCTTACACCTGTTCTACCTTTTTTTTTCGGAAACATTTTTTTCATCATTCTCATCATGCAATAATCTATCTGTTGATCCACTCTGACCTGCATCACTGTTATTCGATACGGAGGGAAACTTCAAAATGATCTACTCTATTGGGGAAAGAGTAGAAATCAGGTAAATTTATTCTCGAATTAGCAATTCCACTGTAGGCAAGAGTATTTGAAGGTGGGTTTAGACAAAGCGCACCCAATCGCGCATAAAACCTCGTCACACACTAGCGCATCAAACTCATCCTCGCCCCACGGTTCACTCGACGCGCATTTCCTAACCTGGGAGAGTGAGCTCAGGACCAGCGAGTCAGTAATCAGTCTCGTTGGGGTTCAACATGGCTACACCTTCAGTTGCTCGATCAAATGACGCGAGGGAACACGGTGAGTTTCGTTTGAAGTGCGACTAAAAACCGACTGGCGCCGGCTCACCCGGATGAGGAAACTCACGGAGAGGGGGTCTGTCTAAACGGTGCGAGGTACCGTTATCGAGGTAGGTGCGCGAGTGGGTGCGGTTCGTCAAAACCCAGCTTCAGACAAATCGGCCAGAGAAAAAAGTGAGTCACTAATAAGTCACATCTCTATAACAAAAACGTCAGGCAGTGGGTTTAGTGGCGAACCGAAAAAATGAAGTAGCACTTTCTGTGAGAAATACATGTTGAAGTTCCAGTATTGCGGAATCTAGAAACGGACAACAATCCATTGGGAAATTATTCCTAATAATCAAGAAGAACTGTCTACAGAATAAAGAAGCATCAAAAATTTCATCCATTGAAATGAAATTGCACCATGGACTGAATGAAGATTATCGTCTCCAGCAATTTGGCCAAAGTTTGAGTAGAAATATGAATAATAATTCCGACTTTCTTCAAAATCATCATTTTCTCTGACAAGATTACAGTCATGCTCAATCGAGAGATGAACAGACACAATGTTCGATGCTAGGACCCCCTCAATTGTACACGAAAATATATACACAAACCCTTCGAAAATTGAATGCTACGGGAACCATATTGTTGTATCCTTCTTTATCGACAGTAATCTCAATGGCGGAAGTTATTTATAACTGCAAGAAAAATGTAGTTATTCCAGAATTATCGACATGTTGGATAACGATAATTTTTAGATAACTCACTCGTTAGCCCCCTTCAAGGAGTGAGCGTACACACACACTAAATCATTTTGGCCTGTGGTCTAACATGCAATGCCTCTTCCAATAGGTTGAAAATAAAAAATTAAATGAAATGAATTCAGATTATAGAAGGACAGTTCCTGGTTATTATAACCCCCCGGATCGAAGACAGAGGATATTGTTTTCTTGAGTTTTAACACTGAAGATATTTTTGAGGACAAAATTCAAAAATTTTTTCTTAAATTTTATTAGCATGGTACGAAAGTATATTGATTACTTAGACTATCTGAGACTACTACTATCCATTACTAATCAAAGATCTTGTTGAAATGAAGAAGAAATGCAAGCACTATAATTCTGATCCTACTTTTTGTTTATAACGCTCTCGCAGACTAGGTGTTACTTGATATATCAGTGACAGAATTCTTCATCATTTTTTATCTCCTGTTTACTTAAATCGTATAAAAGATTACGTATGTTTCATCATTTTCTTCTCATCTTCTTGAGCTTATAGTTTATGGCCAGCGTGAGAGGCTGGGCGGATTTCAAATGTTTATCCATTCTACATATTGTAATTTCCTTCGATTGTTTCGACTAACATCAAAATTTGATATTATAACATAATCAATATAATCCTACAGTTTTTGGTTACTCGTCTTTTCATTAGTGTAAATGAATAATTGAATTATTAAAATGCATATAAATAAATAAATAAATAACGTTTAGTAGAGATTCCTGATTTCGTTTTCTATCATTACGGATCTGTACGAAAAACAAGCTTTAATAAATTGATTATATTTTAATAGCAGTTTTACTAACTCTTTTATAGATGCCAGCTATAAAAAGATATAGTCAATTTGTTAAGTGATTTATGTTTTGAGTGTACTTCACAATTACTTGAGAGAATTACGACTATACTTCACTTGGTGTTGTGATTAGCGAATCATTTAGCATTGTTCTTCAAAAATCATTCTCCTAGGAAACGAGAACTAAGGCACCAGTATTTTATGTACATTTAACTAATGTTGCCTTGTATCAATTATTACAATTAGTCAATGATATATATTACGAAAGCTCCTGGGAAAATCTTCAACTTCAATAGGCAATATTAGCTATTCCTCTCGGTGTCTGACTTCGTGAAAATCAAAAATCTGAGCTCAGTTGCTTATTCCTTCCGTTTATGTATTATGAAGAGAAAAATGTCGAGGCTTGTATTGAAGATTATACAATCCAAAACTTCTTGAAGAATCCCCAGGACGAAACTCAGAGTAAACATAGATATTCACTCAGATAGTACTCCATAACCGTATATGGGTGTAGCTTTTAATACACTCCCCACAACAATTGTCGCCTACTATTACGACAATACTAGATAAACTTTAAGGTTTGTCATTCAAGAGTCGCTTGGTAACTTTCAGAAGTGTAAAATAAGAAGATATCATTCAAAAGAGTTGAGTTTATGACGGAAAATATCAACAAATAAGAGACAAATCAACTAGAAACGAATGGTTACTAATCATTTTCAAAATTGAGTGTTTCCTCCTGGTGCCCTAATTAATGCCAGTATACGTCTCGGCAGCACCTCGAACAAATTTTGGATGTACTCTTGAGTCACTGAGTTTCAAATTTCAGGAAGCAGATTTTCTAGTTGTTGGAGTGTTCTATAAGGCATCCTATATTGCTGAATGTGCCACCCCATGTTGTTCCAAACTTGTTCTATGGTATTGAAGTCGGAACTTCTAGCTGGCCATCATTATCAATTTCGGCATTTTGCAGACATTCTGTGACTACTCTAGCTGCATGAGGCCGAGCATCATCATGCATATAAATGAAGTTTTCGCCAATCAATGGGCCAAAGTGTACAACATGGGGTTCAAGGGTATCTGCGACATATCTGACCGCTGTCATTCTTCCATTATTCACTAGGACTAACTCAGTTCGGCCATGGAAAGAAATGCCTCCCCACACCATTACTGAGCCCCCTCCGAAGTTTTCGGTTTGTCGGATATTGCATTACTGATACCGTTCCCCAGGTCGTATGTATACTAGCATGCGTCTATCATTTAATACTAGACAGAACAAGGACTTGTCGGAAAAGAGAACATTTGACTATTCTGGAATACCCCAATTTGCATGTTCCCTCGCAAACTGTCTTGAAACTGGATGCTCTCTGGTGAGACGCGAGCCGGTAGAAGCCACCCTTCGTCTGATATCGTCTTCTCTGAGCCTGTTCCTAACAGTTTGCAATGAAATACGCACATTTCTGGAAAGTGCAAGTTTTGTATTTCGTAGTATTCTAGCCGTACAGTGCCGAACTCTTAGTGCAGTTAAACGAAGCCAACGATCATCAACTGGTGTTGTTATACGATTTCTTCCCTGTCCGGCCCTTCTTCCATATTCCCCTTTTTCGTTGTACCGATCAATTGAAATAGTGCTTTGATCAGCATTCAACAAATTAGCCACGTAACGTTGGCTTAGCCCCTCCTCTAGAAGTGTTACAATTCTCACCACTTCATGATCAGTCAAACAGCGTCCAGAACGTTCAGCAGCCATTACAAAACATGCAAAGATTAGAAGATCAACAAGAAACACAGAAAACTTGCATTAATTTAACGTGAAAACTGAAGAGGAATTGATTGTATACTGATAGTCAAATAAACTCATTCTTGTTTCAGACGTGTTTGAGATCATATGGAAACAAATGTTACAACATAGATAAGATTTTTTCCCCTCGTATGTGCATAACCATATGTTGACAAAGAAATTGCGATCGAGCTGCTTAATCGATTGTGGAATTCAGAATACCAGGTGATGCCACAATTTTTGTGGTGTGTGTTCTTGATAGTTGAGCATGATTGAAACACAAATGGCATTTTTCACTAAGTTCTCACTATCAACAAATGAATTAAATTAATAGATCACTGTTACCGCGGTTTCGAGCTCTCGTTCATCATCGTACAGTATTGAAACTAAGTACAAACTGACAAGAACTATTTACAGGGTGTTACATAATAGTATGTCACAACTTGGGGGGGTAAATCTACGTGCAATTTTAAGAAAAAAGTTCATATAAAAATAGGTCCCCCAAAGCTTCGTTACGCAGGTACAGGGTGTTGAATTTCAGGGAAAAATTTATTTTTTCTTCAAAACTCCTGCAGTTTTTGAGAAATTTAGCCCAAATTTACAGTCTCCATCATTACTGAAATTCAAAAGGTGTTTTCTTTTCCGAGGCCATGACTCCTTTTGCCCTCTCAAACTTGTTTGCAGTACGCCACTGGTCATCTTCGTTCAATTCAAAAACTTTTTCGACACTTGTAATTTTTTCGTATCTCCAACCGTTTTTTTTTGTAAATTCTAGATTTAGGACGTCTAATGATGGAGGCTGTGAACAAATATCCTACATTCCAAATTTGGGCTGAATATCTCAAAAACTGCAGGATCTTTGAAAACGAAACAATGTTTTTCAGAAATTTCAACATGCTGTAGCTCCGTAACGTAGCTTTTGCGGACCTATGTTTATTCGAACTTTTTTTCTTGAAATTGCACGTAGATGTACCCCCTCAAGTTGTGACATAATATTATGTAACACCCTGTATAGTTGGACGATACATTTGATCATTCTCCTAGTTTCTCTTGTCAATTTTTCACGATACATGGCTTTTCCAGTGGACATTACGTACCAATATCATATTGTTAGTCAGCTAATAAGCAGGAAGACACATAAAAAATTGGTTTTCTTGATAGAAAAACGCAAGCTTTTGCGGACCTATGTTCATAAGAACTTTTTTTCTTAAAATTGCACGTATATTTACCCCATCAAGCTGTGACATACTATTATGTATCACCCTGTATAAATAGGTCGTTATTTGAATCTAACCTAACCAGATATGAGGCATACAGATTACAAACTATTGAGTGGGAGTTATTATTTGAATTTGGGATCTACATAGATCAGTCTGGGCGATCATTATCTGAAAGTTGTCATTATGAAATCATTTAAAAATTTCAACTGATCTTAGGTAATTGAGTTTGAAATTCTACCAGCATACCGATGAAATAACTTTGAAAACCGTTAATTTGTATTTACATACCAGAATGAATTATTTGATTGTGTTCAAGTAAAACACTTCTCATTCGCAGGAATAATAATGTTCCAAATTTGCTCATGTTAAGATCCAAGGTAAGAAATTATAAGTATAATAATAGAAAGCAATATGATAAATTATGTATTGAATAATCAAACAAGCATAGCATAATGCCAAGCTCAGCATAATGAATAATTTGGATAGATGTGTAACTCAGCGATACCGATTGGCGGTATTATATTTCAGAAATCTTAGAGTTATCCAAGTTTATCGGAGAATTTCAGAATTGGCACCAATAATATTCATTAATTTCCTTAGAATGTATTTCGACGCTTGATTCATTATTTCTATGTGTAAGTGGTGAAATATAATGATGAAATACAGTTATTTTCATAAGTTAAGTAATATACACATATACATCCGTGTTAACTTTGAAACTGCAAGAAAGCAATCCGACTACTTGTGTGAATTTCCTGAAGTCAAAAGGAATAAATAAAAGAAGATATGATTGTAGAGAATTTGGAATGAAAACAAGCGCTTCAATTATCTAGAAAATAATCAGTGCAGTGGTGTATTCACAGGAGGCTTTTTAAGGTTAGACGCTTCTCTGAGGCTCTCTTTTTCATATAATTCAAACGTACTGCCAGTGAATTTTGCGAAAATGAAAAGCTCTCTCTTTCTTCTCTCTGGGTCGATTCAACTCTATCGACATATATCGATCCATTACTACATATCTTCACAAACATATGAATGTATGAACCTCCAAACCATGATAATTCTCGATCTGTCACTGAATCAGACATCCTTGAGGAAGTCAAAAAATTGTAACTTCATTGCGAAGGCCCATACGAAATAATATAAATAAATTCTCCGGTAGATGCTACGTTGAAAATTGAAAATGAAAAATATAATAATAGAACGTGCATTCACTTTAAAATAGCTCTGCTCCTTCGTACGAGCTACCAAGTCGAGCATCAAAGTGTCGGACATAAATGATCAAGTCAAAATTGGTTAAAAAATCCGCAACACCGTATAGGATGCCGACTTGCACCGCGTTGGCGCACACTCGTGCAAAAACAGCGACGTGAAGATGTTTCAATCAAGTGTATAGCGATATTTCACATTGATGAAGAGAACTGCTTTATAAGCATGGATGCAATATGGGTCCATAACCTCATAGTCAAAGCAAAGGACTAGGCTCTAAAGAAAGCGAAGAACATTCCATCAACAGGCAAGGACAAGGCGTCGGTTTTTTGGAATGCACGTGTGATATTTTCCATTGATTATCTTGAACCAGGATTACCTATCAACAGAGAGCTCACTCCAACGCTTAAGTGATAAAATCAACAGAAAACGGCCGCATTTGGCTAAAAAGAATGTTGTTTCTTCAAGAAGATGCATCACCTCACAGATCCGTTATCAAAACGACCAGAAGTCCTGAGTTAAAGTTTCCTCATGCACACTATTCACCTGATTAGCTACTTAGCTCAAAATATTCTCTTTCCAAACAAAAAAACATTTCATTCCGTCGTCAAAAAAGAAGTCAAATCAGCAGTAAATGGCTATTTTGAGAAGCTTGACTGTTTTCGTTATTAACAGGATATCGAACTTATTGAACGTCGCTAGGAAAGTCGTATAGTCGTGATTTTTTCATAAAAATTTTATTTCGGAGCTAAAAGAAATCACGTAGGTACATAATTGAATAGCTTACGTAATTTTACGGGCGGGAAAACACGAAAGTATGGTTGTATACAGATGTTGAGCTGGCGTGTTTTCAGGAGCAAGAAAAGCCGCCTGCCTGGCAATATCAATTCATTTAAGTTTAAGTTCAGAATTTAAGGTTCACATGTTTTCACACACAAATTCAGTCTGAAAGACCGACAATATAACTACCATTTGTGTATCACATATAGACACGAAATAATAAAACATATTGACTACTTCTTTAAAAGCTCGGGAGTAGAATATAGGTTTCAAAAAGAGCTAAAGAACAAGAATAAAAATATATGGAAGTGAGACCAGAAGCCAAATAAAACTGATCATTGATAGGAGATCGTTATGTAATTAAAATAAATAAATATTCCACAAGGTATCGGTTCATGTTATAATCGACAACCTAGTAATTAGGTTTCGAATGATATTTGATGTAACTTTTCTCTATCTCTCTCATTTCGATTACTTAATTTTCCTTCACAGGTGCGGATTAAGAATTATTTCGAAGTTCTGAGTGACTGGGCTGTAAAATTAATTAAATACACTGTACCAAGAAATTAACACACAATATCAATAAATCATATTTCTTTTCGGTAGATAACTAATTATGATTTTATTAGATATATCTGGATATAGTGGTGAACATCATTCCATATGAGAAAAAAAAATTAAAGAACTATATCAAGATTTAGCAAGAAACAAGAATATTCATAACAGTAGTTGTTGATGAATTTTTGCGAGTACCATTCATTCTTCTTGAAAATTGTAATTTTCGGTAATAATGCAACGCGAATCATGACATTTGAAATTGGCAGAATGTGCTGAAGAAGTTGTGTTAGATGACCTAGATTGCAGTTATATAAGAATAGGCAAAGACTCATTCAACTACAGAATTATATCAAGGCACAGAGAGGCGAGTAGTCATGAAAGTGTTATATGAAATAAAATAAGTACTCAGCTACACACTAGAGTTGTTGCTACCTAATTTACGTATACTCAATGTAATAAGGCGTTTTACTTCAATATCAAATACCCTATATACAACTATTCAAGAAACATTTTATTTTGCTTCTTCAGAAAAATTCTTAAACCTGGCTTACTCGTGACCTTATTTTTTTAGAAAAACCTTGCAGAAGACTTTCCGCATAATTTTGATGCAGGTAGGATCAATCGTATTATCTGATGATGAGATACAGTTTATAAGTCAAGGATTATTCGTTAGGGCCAAGCCAGCCCGTGTTCACCTCATTAATAATTCATGGTAAATGTCTCGAAATCAAAATAAATGCGGATTTAAATTGCTAATTTTTCTACCAACAAGCTTGGTGTTATAATTAGTAATTAATTTTTAATAAACCTCATAATTTAAGGCGACTAATTAATGTCATTAATTGTTTTTTTGCTTCGGCGTTTTTTCTGCTGTTTTCTTTGGTAGCGTGGGTATATATTCAGCATGAGGATTATTATAAATAGTATTCACATAAAAATAGCTGTTATTATGCGACACATCGTCGACTTAAACATGGTTCAAATATCCCAAGTTTTTTCTGCTTTAATCTCTATTAATTTACAGTATGAGTAGTTTTGCAAATATTTGAAATTATCTTCGTATCTGCATTTCAATGTTCAGCAGTTTCAATGAAAAACATATAAGCAATAAGTAAAGAAATAACCCAAATATTTCACTAGTATTAATAGAACAATTGAATTCATGTACTTATTGGCTATTTAGCTCAATATATAAAAAAGTCCTCAACAACTAATGAGAATCAACTTTTAGTTATGGAGGGACGTGAAGATGATTGAATTATTTTCATCATTCTGTACATTCTTCGATTCAATGGCTGCATTGTCTTATTCCATTTTATATTACAATTGAATCGTTTGAATTACAATGTCAAACGAGGAAAATGCTTTGTAAATATAGCTGTTCAGAGAGTTACACTACCACTGGACTACTACTAGACATCTTGGAGGTCGTGGATTAACTGATTTGAATAATCTTCATGGTAAAGAGATTTTTCATCTACGTTCCCATTTTCATGATAAACAGGGAACGTCTTAATTACATGATATTGTTGTTGCTTACACCTCTGAACTTGAAAATGCAAAAGATAGATTTTGATATATTTGATGATAATTCTAAAAGAGAAAGTTGGATGCAGAAGGAATTACACGGAAAGCACCCTATAGAATTGAAAAATGATTATATTGATGAAATCGCATCAAATAAATGGTAAGTTTCTGGAGAATTGTTTGCTGAAACAGAAGGCTTGGCAATTGCGATCCAGGATCAGGTTGTTTTCACGAGGAATTATAGAACACACATCATAAAACATAATGTAGATGATTCTTGCCCTAGATGTTTTTGTTCTTCAGATATAGTTTTTCATATATTATCATCTTGCTCAGTCCTTGCTTCAACAGATTATTTAGAAAGACATAATGCCGTCGCTAATATTATTCATTTTAATCTAGTAATTAAACATGACCTAATTCCCAAAAGAAAAAAATTTTACAAATATGAACCTGAGATTATTTGTGAAAATGACAAATATAAACTTTATTTTGATAAAATAATTCTTTGCAACAGAGCTGTAAAACACAATAGGCCAGATATCATTCTTACTGATGAACAGAATCGAATAACATATATAATTGATATTGCTATACCCAACGCACATAATATACAAAATAAATACAATGAAAAATTTCTAAATATGTGATGCTTGGCGACGAGATTAAAAAAGGTGGAAAATGAAAAAATTTTAAACTACCGATTATTATTTCCACAACAGGTGTTATTCCTAGGAATCTTCACAAAAGTATTGAGATTTTGGGTCTGAAGAAAATTTGTTACAGTTATAAAAGATAACAGTCATCAAATCTTGTAATATTCTTCGTATCCTTCTTTCCGACAAAAATAGGTAGAGTCATAGCTTTTCTCTTTAGTTTGTACTGCTCAGAATCTCATTTCATATTTTATTTATTTGTATATATAAATGTAATATAATTAACTGACAATTTTGTCATATTTATATTCAGAGCAGTAGTCTATTCGATCGTTCATCACTTCACACAAAGGAAACTATTAATGTGTAACATTCAGTGTTACTTGAATAAGGTCCGTACACTGGATTTTTCCGGGGAGAAATCCTCTGACGCTACTCGTTGGTACATTGATGTCATTGTCTGATGATGCTATAGTTTATAATCTGGTAGATTGATATATTCTCATAACATTTAACGTTATCCTAATATATAATTATTTCAAGATATGTTTTGATTATAATCATTTCATGGCAATGGTATTAATTACCGGGTGGTGGATTTATATTTTTCATAAAATCAGTTTGATTGCATGTCGTTCGCAAATATATATATATATATATATATATATATATATATATATATATATATATATATATATATATATATATATATATATATACATACGGTAATTAAACTAAAAAACTAAATGTCTCAATAACTGCTAAACTATTCTATTGACAAAAAGCAGAAACAGGCCAATTTTTGTCTGACTGGGGACATCTTTCAACATACGGTGATTTTATTCTACATCAACTCCCTAAGCAGGAGTGCACAAACCTCAAGGTTTCGAACAGGGAAGATAGGTCGAGTGATATTTCATTTTGACATATTCGGAATATTCGGATACAGGCTGGTTAGTCAATAGACGAGTTATTTTCAGTGATTACAAAATCTGTCGATTTCGAATGAACATTCACCAAAATACTGTTGTATTTTGGGGAAAAATATCTTTAAATAGTGGTGCTTCCACGATTCCCCCTTAGGTGATGGTGTCAACCCCACAAATTTTCGAATTGAACAGTCCGAGTACAGTACGAGTTATAGCTCATTGGATGGGTATTTAGAATTATCTGATTACAGTAAACGAATTTTCAGGGTGGATCATGGAGAAATTCATACAGAGTATAAGAGCCTTTTCACAAAGAAGCGATGACCGCTCTGTGTCATCGGTTGAATCGCAAAAAATGTTCCCCGTCGGTGGACTGATGGAACGCAGACATGTGAAGACAACCCCCTAGGGTAATGGCCCGCACGCCTCTCGACCGCATACGCAACCGATCGTCGTATGTGAAAAGCCTCTAGCAGCATGGTATCCAAGGTTGAAATGAAACGAACTCGAGTAAAGTTCTCGTTACAGAAATATATTCATCCGAAATCGCACAGGTGTAATGCAGATTTCTCAAAATGCGGCAGTTTAGCCGGCTCGGTGGCGTAGGGGATATGATGCTCGTCTTCTGCGCAGAGTTACCTGGGTTCAATCCCCTCAAAGTCGGTGCGATTTTTCGGATTCTGGGAATCGCTTGAGTGTCGATCTTTCGGAGAAGATGTAAAGCTGTCGGTCCTGTCTAACAGAGATGTATTGGACATTAAAGATCCCTTCCCTCGACACGAGGGGGGTTCGGCAAAATTCCCGGGTTAGTGAGGTGACAGAATTCCCCGGCGTGTCATTAGCCGAAAAGGCAGAAATAGAGCGCGTTAAAGGAAAAACAAATAAACAAATGCGGCAGTTTTTGCTTTTTTCCAGATTGCTTGTATCTGATGAATGAAATTCGAATCAGTTTGCTTGTTTATCTAGCTGCTTTTCATACTCACGGGTTTCATCCATACCAGTATAGTGACTTATTCAATAGCTGAAAGAGTGAAAATTATTGAAATTTTTTTTGCATCAATAATACTTGTGCAAATAGGGCACCTGCAATTTTCAATGAACGCCATGACGACAAACATGTAACTGCCAAGTACATTTTGGAGTTGGTGGAAAAATTTAGAGAGACTCGCTCTGTTCAAAATAGGAAGAGAGAGCATGTCCAGAGACTCATACGAAATGAGGAAATGGAAACTGCGTTGCTTGGGCAAGTAGTGATTGATCGCACTCATGTGAAATTGGTATCCGTCGTAGAACTATTGGACGAGTTTTCAAACAATACAAATTCCATCCGTATAAAATGAAGATGGTCGAGGAATTGAATGAGAACGACTTCGACTGCAGAGTGCAATTCTGTGAAATGATAAATGATCAAATCGCAAAGAATCCCCACTTCTCTACAATATTTGCTTCTCGGATTTTTTTTTAATGGCACTGTAAATCGTCATAACTGCCGGTTCTCGTCGAACCCTAATCCCAGAATCTTTCGTGGAGTACATACCCAATATCCTGAAAAATTGAATGTTTAGGTTGGCATCTATGGGAATCGTCTGATTGGGTCATTTTTTTTACCAGGAAATTCAACGGGAGAAATGCATCTCCAACTACTTGACTAACTGATCAATCCGGCCATAACTGAAATTTCATTAAATGATCCTAGCTATTTAGAAGAAGATGTTGTGTTTCAGCAGGATGTTGCCCCTCCGCTTTTTGCACTTCCTGTTCGACAATATCTGAATCGAGAATTTCCTGATCAATGGATCGGAAGAAGAGGCCCTACAAAATGGCTCCCACGTCTTCCCGACTTGTCACCATTGGATTTTTTATGGGGTCACTTAAAAAGTCAAATTTATAAACCTGATCCAGCAGATTTGGTGGATTTACGACAACGGATTGTAGTCGAGTGTAATCGTATAACCCCTGAAATGCTACGTAAAGTCGGAGACGCTTAAAGTTGGCGGATAACACTTTGAACATTTGTTCTATTGATACCGAGTTGACCTATAAAATGTATCAGGTATAATAAATTCGATTGTTTTTACGATTTTTTTCAATTTTCATTTTTTCCCTCCTCACCAACTTGTAAGTAATTCCATGAATAAGCTCTATTATTTGAAAACCAAACGAACGTGCTCTGAATCTCCATCCAAAATCAGCAGACCTTGCAAACACTGTATCGCTCTCTATAAAATCACCCTGTATCTTCATCACAATGCAGATGAAGCAAAAATTTTGTCTACAATATTCTAGAAATTCTAAAACCTTTCTAATGAGTTATTCGAAGATTTGAGGGGTTGACACCCTCATCTGAGGGGGTGTCCAAAGGGTTTTAGTGGAAGCACCACAGCTTAAAGATATTTCTCCCCCAAAATACAACAGTATTTCGGTGAATGTTCATTCAAAATCGATATATTTTGCAACCACTGAGAATAACTCGTCTTTTGACGAACCAGCCTGTATCTTCTTTCGAATATGTCACAACTCAAAAATCATTACAACCTTGTCTTGACAATCAAAAAAGCTTTCCAATGAGGTATCACTCGACCTATCTTCCCTATACAAAAAAAAATGAGTTTCATGTACCCCTGCTTAGGGGGTTAATTGAAATGAAATCACTGTGCGTTAAAAGGTGTCCCCCTTCAGACAAAAATTGACCTATTTCTGCTTTTTGTGCAGAAACGAATAGTTTAGCAGTTATTGGGTTTTTTTCGTTTAAGTTGCCCCATCCGTTATATTTTGAAACCCTATAATTGGATTACCACCTAATGGTTATTTTTTATTAAAAATTATTAGAGTGCGTGAGTGACAGGAAATTTCAATTCATTTCTCTACAAGTAAAATACCTTCCTTTACTTGGTGCCCAGAATACGAACCTCAATTCATCCACACCTATTCTCCGACTGACGATTTTTTTTCTTCTAGCTGAAATTTGACCATTCGCCCTCAAATGAATTATATCATCCCTACGAAAGAGGTATGGACAAGAAAAGATCAATCAATTTTCAAAAACATTTGGATGCGTAATCAAATGACAATATTTGAATTTTGTTGATAAAAATAAAATGAACGTACGCATATTAGAGGCCAAGTTCTCACTCAAAATATACAATTTCATGAAGCTAATCGTATCTACGTTATTATAAACGTTCGCTATAGTCAAACAGAGTATAAGAATTAGATTAATCAAACTACTGTAGGAGTTATAAATAATTTATCCTCATATGAGAGAAGCCGGTACGCAAAATTCATGATTTCAATTAAAACATATCGTTATCACATTTTTACATCAAATTAGTATTTTAATGAAAGAAATAATAATGATTAATTATTGTAGACAATTTATTTTCTTCACACATTAAAATAACCAGTAAGGAGGTACAATTATATTTTCCTTCTCTTATTGGTTTATTATAGTGAATGCTTGTTAAATCTGTAGAAAGTTACGCAGCCTTTTAGCGGTTAACGATCGTCAATTGAATTGAGATAATAAAATCTCGTGACTCAAAAATGTTTGTAATCAGAATAGAATTTCATCAGTTCTTTCTATTGAGAGCACAATTGACTACTGCTTCACATAATAATTCATATACATAATCCTACTAATATCATTAATGTGAAAATTTTTGAAACTATCACGCAAAACTACTGAACGGATTTTAATGAAATTTAGCACACGGATAGTTTGATACCTTGCGATTTGGAATTGTTAAGTTTCGTATTTGTTCTTCATGAAATTTCGAAATTCGAACTTTTCAATTCGTTCTATTTTTTCTTTGAACTGTTGCCATATAAATGGTGTCCACACCTAAAGGACCCATTAGAAATATCAATTTCAAATTTTGGAATTAGAGTAAATGGATACTGATCAACAATATACAATTGTTTTCAGTATCGGTTATACCGGGTTTCGACTACGACTTTGCCATTTCAAGTGGGTTGGTGTACTTTTTGCTTTTTTTGTTGAGTGGAATCCTTTTTCAAGAATCTTTTGTTAAGACTTGCTCTATCTAAAAGTAACCACCGCTGAGCTATGTTTTTATCAACAGTTTTGGAATTATATCTTCTCCATCAATATTATAACTTTTTCTGCAGTTTAATGAGAAAGGTGTTATTCTTGAGGGCAACGTACTTTCCGATGCTTCTTTATATAAACACAAAAATCACTTGTCAACTCCATAAAACTAACTTGACCAATAACGTTTTTTTCGAATACACCTATATTTTTTACTTTATTAGAACCGAATTTTACATTTGGGTTGATTGCTATTAGATTTCTCTATAACTAAAATAGGTCATTTTCATTTCATTCGAGATTTTATCGAAAACCTGCTGTTTATTAGGTTGGTTCCACAGATTGACTGGATTTATTTCCGATACCTGTTTCTGTGTTTCACAATGTTCTATGTCAGTTTCTATTAATTTCGGCCTGAGTTTGACGTTTGGAAATTATTCAAATATAGCAATGACACTAATTTTTTTGGAATACTCAACCGAGGATATTATGAATTGATTCATGATTCATGGTCAATGTCAACAAATATTAAGTCGAAATTGCAGATTTCTAGTACCCCAATTAACTACCCATTTGCAGAAAACAGTGGTTATTAGTTTGATTACTAACGATGACGACATTGCAGTTACTGTCTTCGGTTATTTTTATGCCAATACGTATACTGCTGTTGAAAATTTGAAAAAAGGACATATATTAGTCAATAAAATTTTGGACAAAAAAAATTTCCACCCCTACAAATTCTCATTAATATCGATTCATTCAGAAGACGCGCGGCGGTTAGGATTGATTTCTGCGCAATTCCTGTATCTTCTTAACTTTAATATATTCAGTTAAATGTACAAAAACCAATGTTAATATTTAAATTTATGAATCAAATCTGTAAAATATTCCGAGATTTTAACTACATTTGTTTCGGAATTTCTTTACTATCTCCCTTTAAATTCACGCATTTCATATGGGTACTAATTAGATGGCCCATTGCACACCTCAAGTATAGGAAGAATTAGACAGATTGTTCGACGACAGATGGATAAGAAGACTGGACCCATAGCATGGACCTGCAAATCTCTGGATTCGCCCCTTTAGATTTTTATCCACGGATAAAAAACAACGAAGTTTATAGTTCCCTAATAAATTCGCACAGGATCTGGAATTAAGTGAGACATGCCTTTGACAGTATCGATCCCACTCTGGTGCAATGAGCAACTATTAATGAAATGGGTTTGCGGATTGAAACATTTGAACATGTAATTCGATTTCATTTTAAGACGTTGTTGATGCTAACAGTATTTTTTTAATTGAATGTAAGATTATTGTTTCACTATTTATGTCAGTAACGATATCTTTATCGTTTGAATTGGGCAAACGTTACAAAATTTTATTTTAGTTTTCAAAATATTTTTCTGCAAGTTGGTCGTAAATTCGGATGATTTACGCTCATCATTTGTGGACATTGATCATGAAAGAAGAATAAATTCATAATATCCTCGTTTGGGATATATTTGTTAATCAATACAAATTTAAAATACGGATCTAAAGAAGTACAAAAACGAGGTACTCGTATTTAAAAGAACCTTTTTAACAATTGCTTTTATTAGTATTACTACGTTGCCCTAAAAAGGAAAAGAATACTTTTCTCGTTAAATTAAAAGAAAGTTATAATTCATTATAATCTGAGTTGATTTGGCAGAAGGACACTATTACTCCGAAATTTTGATTAAAACAATGATGGTTCATTGGTAGTTCATTTTAGATAAGACAAACCTCAACCAAAAATGCTTGAAATGTACACCATGCAATTTGTAATAGCAAAGTTGTAGTCGACACTGTTCTGAAAAGAATTGAAAATTGTATCTGTTTAATGTGTAATATTAATGATAATTATTTTATGAAAATTCCTTTCTAGCGAAGATGAAATAAAATATATTATACTATCCACAATTTTATTTTTACAAACACGACCGGTATCGACCGTCATTTTCAAGTGGTCAACTACAGGCAATAAGCTTACTTATATTCTCAAACATTCAGAAAAAACAACAACAGAAAATGAATGTTGGAATGTTTGGAAATTACTAAACTTTGTGAAAATCCAAGTGAAATCACCTTTAATAGCGAGCTAGACATTAATATCTTCTAAATAAGTTCATTTCTAGGAATTTCGGTTTCTCGGAAGCCTTATCTGCTCTTTTGAAGTCTCACTTCGTCGGCCGCCGACAGTTCGTACAGCTCGAATTTTTGCTCCCGCGAATTTGTTGCTACTTCAGGTGTCCCGCAGGGGTCCAATCCTGGTCCATTATTATTCATAATATCCATTGATGATCTCATGGACATAATTAATATACCCAAATTGATGTATGCGGATGATCTGAAAATATATCTGAAGATAACGCGATTGTGAGATCTTGAAGAAAGTCATAAGTTCCGTGTCAACCTGGTGTGTGATTAATCGTTTGAACTTGAACGTATCTAAGTGCACTATCGTTACTTACTCTCGCAAGAAAAACATCCTTATTCTGATTATATTATGAACAATAGTGTATTGAAAGGTTGCTGTGATATGAAAGATCTTGATCTTATATTCGACCAAAAATTCACTTTTGTTCCTCATATCAAGTATTTATTTACATCCGCCTCGAGATTGTATGGGTTCATAATTCGCAATGGAAAGCACTTTACGAAATCAAATACTTCAATTCATCTTTTTGAGACTAGTGTTATGAGTATGCTTCGATTATTTGGCATCCTATCTATTATTGCCATGATTATCTTTTGGAGGCAATTCAGAGAAGATTTTTCAAATACCTTGTCTAGCGAGAAGATGGTGTCTACCCCGTATGAGGGTATGATCATGGTGCACTTTTGAGTAGATTCAGAGCGACAACCCTGAACATAAGAAGAGGCTTTCTGACCTTAAAAGTTCCGACACTGACATCAAGAGGTGGGTGTCTGTTTTTCCTGAGCACGCCTAGAACAAATTCACTCACACAATCTACAATATTATTTATGTGTACAACTTATAATTCCATCTCGAGATTGTGTGATATTAATTTCGACTTGTTTACCTCTATCAGTAAGTAGTGTATATTTGGACAATGTTCTCTAAAGCGCATCTGAGGTATTGCATACTTTCAATTTTTCAAATTTTCAATTAAACTCACGCCATGAGTGTTTCCTTTCTATTTTATTTTATTTCATAGCATTTTTTCTGGATTTGTTCATTTTATTTTTTTCATTTTCTGTACCGTTTCGAATAGCTGCATGGTTTTTCACTAATATTAACTCATTATTTATGATTATGCTTTAAGTTGTTGATTTGTTATATAAATATTTAAATATTTCCTGTAATGGGGTTCTACCTGTAGGAAATTAAGAACTTATAAAGAACTTATTATTATTTCCTGTAGTTGGCTACTTGAAAATAACCTGACGGTCGAAACCAGTCGTGTTTGTAAAAATGAAATTATGGAAAGTATAAAATATATATTGCTTCATCTTCGTTGTATTCATTAGTTTGAATTTGAAATATCGATCTATAAACCCGTTCCTCATATACTTCTGATGGGCCCTTCAGCGCGGACACCTTGTATTCGAAAACTCAAATTATTGCAAAGTTATATCGATTAGAATTAAACGAGTCATGGAGCCTATTTGAAATTCAAGTGGCGTTCTGACCGTGAAGTAGCTATCTATATTTTATAAAAATATGATTTTTTTGGATAGTTTAAACTAACTGAAACTCAGGCGAATTCATAGTTATGAATTCTTACTCGCCACTATATATTCCATTTTATATAGTTAATGTAATGTAGGAACACAAGGCTCGAGCTGGTTTAAAATTCATTTCCGTTTTCTATTAATTACTTTTTAAACTGGTAAGAAAAATCTACTAAACCGATTTGGCTAAATATTTCACCATATCATTTTTATAGTATTATATTTATGTGACGTAAAACTTTTTCAAATAAGCAAAAGTTATACATTCTTTAACTCTAAATTTTAATGGAAATTAGAGATCTTATCTAATAAGAATAAAAGAATATAAGCTTATACCGACAAAGAGTATCATCTGTTTGATCAAGGATATACTCTCAACCCAAGACGAAAAATACAATAGACTGTTAGCGCCATTACTGATCCAACCCTTTCCGATTAAAAAAAGATCCAACAAAGCAAAAAAAGAATTACAAAATAATAATTGTTTGTTAATGAGAGAATAAATTAAATTTATCACTACTCATCAAATCAAACCTGCGAGAATTTCGCTTTGTTTGCTTCATCAGAAGACGATATCATCATGTAACAGAGATTTCACCCATTACATTCAGTACCATGACAATGCAAGGTGTTACACATGAGTCGAGTCAAAAATTGAATGGTCGAAACACCATTTATCCTATGGGTCATACGACGGACCGTGCTAATGTACGTTTATCGCAAATTGAGAATCAAGAATTTTCGGTGCCAGAAATAAAACATCTCTGGAAATATATCAAATGTATCTGTGAAAATGATATAAGTATTATGACAAGATAATGAAACTTTATCATCAAAATGTATAATATATTTGTAAGTCGTGCCCGATAGACAAATATATATTTTTATAACGTGGAAACAATGTGAGTGCACAATTAAATTACAATAAGTATATGAGGAATTGTACCTATTTAAAAATATTTCAAAATAGCTGAATTTACTTCATACTAATTATATTTAATAATAGAAAGTAAATACATTATTCGTTTGGAAACAAAGAGAAGTCACTTATAAAAGTGAATTGTTGAATAGTAGGGTCATTCCAGGCAGGGTAAATACCTTAATTTCAGTTAAATTACAAGTATGTATTCAAGTACACAAAAGACCCCTCACCAGAATTTTTGTAGTAGGTTCATTCAAATCAGTAGCATACTTTGATGTCGATTAACTCTCACTTGTTTTGTACGATTACAGATTGTTTTGGTATTATTGGGTAGGGTAATAAATAAAATAAAACGTTGGCATAAGCACATATATTTGTCTGAAACTGATTTAGTATATCACTGTTGCTATACTTGCAAATTTTATTGATTTGAACAAAATAATCAGTAGCAGTTGTCAATGCTTAAACCAACAGAGACTGAAAGAGTATGTAGTTAACAATAATTTTAGAGACAGACGGAGATATCGGCAAAATTCATACAATATTCCTTGGTAGAACTATTTCAAAATCTACTGAAGATGTGCTTTATATATTAATGTTTTCACTCTTCCATTATTGGGATGAAGCAATACTAAGTTACTCAGTTTGATTTACCGAGATTCCAAATAGGGTGGGCTTATTTTAAAGACTGAAAAGATAAAAAATGGTGACAAATTGAGGAGTTCATTGGATATTTATTAAGCTACTGAGAATTTCCATTTAATAGATTTCCAAGTCTGATTGACTTTCAATCTGTTATTTCGTTGAATTATTATGATATTTTCATTATGCAAAATTGGGATTGAAACGATAGTTATATTCTAGTAAATGATTAGCATAGTGATTTTTGGTTGTTTGTGCGCTGATATAAGTTCTTTACAACTTCCACAAAGGAGCATAT
This sequence comes from Cryptolaemus montrouzieri, assembly GCA_013387265.2. Lineage (NCBI taxonomy): Eukaryota > Metazoa > Arthropoda > Insecta > Coleoptera > Coccinellidae > Cryptolaemus > Cryptolaemus montrouzieri. The sequence goes on along the minus strand of JABFTP020000021.1, from coordinate 86,496,222 downwards.
AAACAACTGTTTTTATTACTTTATATTGGCTTCACAGTTTATCAAATATCTACCTAGGGAGTTATGTGTTCTGAAAGATGTATTGAGATTTTCAGATGAGGGGAAAGAGTTTGACTGGGTTTATCAAAATAAGTTAATTAAATCTACTTTTGGTTGGTATATTTAATACTAGGAAAAATCCCATGAATTACAGGTAGGCTTGTTTACAAAGTAAAACAAGTATAACCACTATCGACTGTTATTTATTTCATTATATTGAGCTCTTTCTAGAAATCTTTTCATGACATCAGTGATGAGTCTATGTTTCACACTGTAAAAAAACAGTTTTTTTTGTGTAGATCTTGATGTCCAAAGGAATGATGGAAGGTGATTTATGTATAAAAAGATTCATTCCTTTGGTCAAATTTGATCATCGTGAAATCTGAAAACTTCATGTAGTTCTCAGTTTTCATTTGCAAAATGAACACGTCGATGGTTTTATTTGGGAGAATTATTTTTATATATATTTATGGGATTAACGAGCAATTCCTTAAAAGGAGACGTTTTAATCTTTCAAAATTGATAAGGAGTCGAGTGATACCTAAATTGAAAGCTCTTCGAAGCCTCTTCACAACGGTGTAAGAGAAAAGTAATTTCAGCGAATCTTTTTTGCAAAAATCCATTTCTTATCTCCAATCTTCAGTATTTCGGCTATTTTCATGATCGTCTCATGGAAAAGAGAAAACAATTAGGTTTTTCATTTTGGAGGAAGCTTTTCGAGAATAGGTAGAGCCTACATGCATTAACCAGTAAATTCATTTATGGCTTTAGATGAGGAAAGTATTTTCCACCTTAATGCCTCTCGAAACCCCCGTTTTCACAAACTACATCAATCTCAAAAATATTTTATTGTTTTGTCATGTTTACAACGCTGACGTAGATCATACAAATTCTCAGACTGAGTCACAAAAATTTTAGACTTAAGATATCCCCATTATGAAGTCTAGAGAGATCGAGAAGGCCACTTCATAAGACCGATTTTCCCAATCCATCGGCCAGGATTGGAAATTGAGTAGTAGCGAGGATTAAAAAGAGTTCAGTCTTATTAGAAATGGTAGAAAGGTATTAACAACCCAATTGACGCTGGTCGATGAGGCTATCTGGTCCACCAGGTCCCATTTGGCTCTACCCGATCTGAATCTCGTAGTCCACAATTCTTCCTCAAATCTGGGAAGTTGTGCCGCAGAAGGAGATTTAGGCATCATGCCTCGATCTCAACGTACTTTCTTTCCGAGTTCTGAATGGCCTCCCTAACAAAAACGTTTCCAACTATTCTTCTTTTTAGTGTTCATGCGGTTACTGTACTATACAACTCTTTGTGTATCTGCCAGTTCCACCGTCTTCCAGCATTGCTGGCCCTGTTGAAGGCCCTTCGTACCTCCTGGCGCATTTCCTAGAGATCCCTGCTCCACCACAGAGTTTTCTTTCAACCGGTGTTTCTTGCCTCTGAACAATTCTCCTCGTAAGCATTATTTATTACGTTTCCAAGGAAATTCGCCGCTTAATCTAGTTCAGTCCTTGTCCTGAACAGGCAGCTGCTATTCTGAAGTTTGGCCTTCAGGTCCACTTCATATTCTCACACCTTGTTTTTCGTAGATTTCTGAATGAGTTATTGCTGGATCTCTCTGGCCCTTCGACCTTGAAGTTAATGGTTCTCTGATCCGAATATAAGGGCCTCTAGAGACCCTCAATTGCCTTACTAGTTCCCCATCAATTCTGTCACTAAAGTTACGTCTATGACCTCCCTTTTAGGCTGCAATCCCCAGAAAAGGGTTCTTTTCCCCTCTCGAGGATGTTGATTTCCGTGGTAGACAATCACTAGAAGAGAGCTTCTCCCCTCACGTTCGCGTTTGTGCTGGCCCAAACTATACAGTGTGCATTTGCATCACACCCAAGTATTACAGAAATCCTTTTGTCCTTCACAGAATTTCTTTCCAGAGTCCAACAAGGTGCGGTGGAGGTTCATCAGTTAGAGACAAAGGAAAAGTACTACAAGCTTCTTCGAATTCATATTCAGTCCCTCCAATATTATCTGATGTTAGTTAAGTCAGTGTTAAACCAGCAATGAATTGTTATTCAAGTCGAAGATCGTTTTTTAGTTTTTCTGTTTACAGTATTAATTTAATTTAGTACGGATATTACTTGTATAAATTTTTAGGAGTTTGTCATACAGATTGCATGTTTGACATAAGTTGGAAATGTCATTATACCTAGTGCCGTAACTTCATTATTCAGAATTCCATTACGTACTAATGGCGAACGTTACGTTCAAGATGATTTTGGTTAAATGCAGTCACTTTTGATTTTTGATTTTGGTATTAAAGTCTCCTCAGCTCAGCACGTTCCTGCAATGTGTACACCATAAGTATTTTTAAAAATCTAACCACAGCAGCTAAGTAGTAGCTGAATACATCAAATGATCGTATTATCGTAATTGAATTAAAAGTTTTCTCAGATTGTTGTAGTTGGTCAATACGGTATTCGAAAGATATTACAACAAAACCTACTTTCCTTATCGTCTGAAGACTCAAGGTAAGTGAATCTACTAGTTAATTACTGCACGTAGGTGCTTACTGCCCTTGAAATGTTTCCCTTCAAAAAAAAAATTGATTTGTTCTTTCATTATTCAATAATCTTCAAAAAAGCCTACATATTCAATGGAAAAAGTTTAGTCGAAATTACTTTTCTCATACACCGTTGTGAAGAGGCATAAAGAGCATACAAATAAGATATCGTTTCCCCCTTTGTTGTATTCAATTTTGAGGGATTGAAGCGCCCCTCTTAGGGGGTTGCTCGGTAAAGACACAAATTAACGTCCCCCAAAACAGAATCATTCGAGGCGTTTCGGCAAATTTATCACTACGAGATCAGAAATATTCTGAATGGCGAGTTTGAGATAGAACATCCTGTATGTACATTACGAAAATAAATTCAAAATTATTTTTGAGAAACACTATGTAACCTCGAAAATATGATAGTTATATCATATTATATATGATAAAATCTAACCTAACCTAACCTAACCTAACCTAACCTCGAAAATATGATAGTTACATTGACCGAACTGTTGAAATTTGCAATATCAAAATTGACCATTGTTTTCTGCTGGAAATTATTCATTTTGAAATTGTTACGTTATAAAATCATTCCTTTCAAAATATTAATAAATATTTCCTGTAAATAAATATCAGACAGGTGAAATGGAGAAACTAAAATATTGAAAATAATCACTCAATAAAGAAAGTTATGAAATAGCTAGCATACGGCTGATTACATACGTTTTAATGGTCGTCATAAAATCCAAAACACCAACGTCGACCTGTTCCTTCAACTGACTCTATCCGCCAATTGAAATGAATCCTTTGTAAAAACCGTACGGCTCGTATTTCAATTCCAAGCCGAAAGTCTGAAATATTACACGAGCTTTGGGGTTCACCTGTTTGTTATATTTAGAAATCGCGGCCGGCCATGCAAACATCGCGTTCTCTCCGTTCAGTACTCGGAACGTTCGCCTTTTGTTTTACTTACTAGAATAAATAAACATTTCCGGCGATTAAGCTCTTATTTATTATGTGTAACTGTCAAAATACAAGTCATTAGCTGTCATAATATTGTAGGTCCGTATTTATCAACGAGCATTGCCGTTGAACGCCGGTTATTTACGATTTGTAGGATGACTGAAAATTTTTCGAGTCGTAAAGTTCGCAGGAATTCGAAATATTAATGGAGAAGATTGAATGTGAAATATTTTGCTCGAAGGGAATTCAAGGTATTTACGATGTGACTGAATATTAAACGGATAAATCTATAATAGAAATATCAGAAATGTAAAAGAAATAAAATGTTCCCAACAAATGAGGCCAAGATATGGTTATCTCGAGCTCTTTATGAATCTCTAATTTTTCATTAATTCAATGGCTTGATCGATGCTTTATATTCTGACTCTTTAAATCTATCCAAGATTAATCGCGACTGACGATGCTGTTGAAGTTTTTCTATATTTTGACACCAATGCATGTTAGCTATTTTCTGTTCATCTATTAACATACGCGATATTGGACACGATATTGTAACTTCTGTTGGCAACAATTTTGACTGAAAAAAGAAAGGATCGAGAGATCCTAATTAAGGATTATTTATAATCAATTATTTTCTCAATAAAAAGAATTAGAACTAATGTTGTCTTGTGAAGATCTATCGACTCATCAATTCATACCGATTGGTGTATTACTTTTCGAGATATATTCGGAAAATCACCGAATAAAAAGGTTCTGAAGAGTAAATTGTCCAGAAAAAAAGTTTTGACCAATTTTCTTCTTACATAAATTGATATTATCACTTCAAGGAAGAAATGTCATAACTTATGATTCATATAATTTGAAAAATGTTACTATTTTGGTTTGCTCAAAATGTCTTTACAAGAAGAAGCAAGTTACAAAACAATCATTTGTAACAAACAAAGAAATAAGAATATTCACTGATTTTCTGATGATATATATATATATATATATATATATATATATATATATATATATATATATATATATATATATATATATATATATATATATACTCCCAACAAAAGTCAAGTAACTGTCACCCTACTTTTTTTTTTTTTTTATTATTTGAAAGAAACAATATTGTCGCATCAACCAATTTGGTTATTAGCGACATTACAAAATTAGTGATTAACTATATGGATTTATATACGTTTATACAGATTTGTAGCTTTTAGGTAGTTCAACAAAGTTTCACTATTTGTAGGGTTGAGGATTGATTGAAGTGTCTTCGGTAGGTTGTACTGTACTCTTTCTCGGTGGAACTTAGGACAGTCCACTAACAAATGTTTCACTGATAAGGTCGTATCATCGCAGGTATCGCACAGAGGGGGGTCTTTTTACGACAATACTATATAAACTTTGAGGTTGGTCAGTCAAGATTCGCCTGGTAACTTTCAGAAGTGCAAAATAAGAAGATATAATTCAAAAGAAATGATTTTATGATGGAAAATATTATCAATTTTCGAGTTAATGAAAAATTAAAAAATTCTACCATCTTCAAACATTCGCGAAGAGACCAATCAACTAGCATCGAGTGTTTCCTCCCCGGGCCCTAAATACTGCCAGTATACGTCTGGGAAGCCCCTAAAACAAATTTTGGATGTACTCTTGAGCCACTGAGCTCCAAATTTCAGGAAGCAGATTTCCTAGTTGTTGGAGTGTTCTACAAGGCATCCTACGTTGCTGAATTTGCCATCCCATGTTGTCCCAAACATGTTCTATGGGATTCAAGTCGGAACTTCTGGCTGGCCATCTAATAATATCAATTTCGGCATTTTGCTGAAATTCTGTAACTACTCTAGCTGCATGAGGTCGAGCATTATCATGTATATAAATGAAGTTTTCGCCAATCAATGGGAACAACATGGGGTTCAAGAATATCTGCGATGTATCTGGATGCTGTCATTCGTCCATTATTCACTAGGACTAACTCAGTTCGACCATAGAAAGAAATGCCTCCCCACACCATAACTGAGCCCCTTCCGAAGTTTTCGGTTTGCCGGATATTGCATTGCTGATACCATTCCCCAGGTCGTCTGTATACATACATGCGTCTATCATTTGATACTAGATAGAACCTGGACTCGTCGGAAGAGAGAACATTCGACCGTTCTGGAATACCCCAATTTGCATGTTCCCTCGCAAACTGAAGTTTTGAAACTCGATGCTCTCTGGTGAGACGCGGGCCGGTAGAAGCCACCCTTGGTCGGATATCGTCTCCTCTGAGCCTGTTCCGAATAGTTTGCAATGAGATACGCGCATTTCTGGAAAGTGCAAGTTTTGTATTTTGTAGTATTCGAGCCGTACAATGCCGAGAACTCTTAGTGCAGTTAAACGAAGCCTACTATCATCAACTGGTGTTGTTATCCGATTTCTTCCCTGTCCGGCCCTTCTTCCATATTCCCCCTTTTTGTGGTACCGATTAATTGAAATAGTGCTTTGATTAACATTCAACAAGTTAGCCACGTAACGTTGGCTTCGCCCCTCCTCTAGAAGTGTTACAATTCTTACCACTTCATGATCACTCAAATAGCGACCAGGATGTTCAGCATTCCAATAAATTCAAAGATTTGAAAATCAACAAGAAACACAGAAAACTTGCATTAATTTAACGTGAAAACTGAAGGGAAATTGAATGAATACTGATAGTCAAATAAATTCTTGTTTCAGACGTGATTGAGATATGTTGAGATATATATATATATATATATATATATATATATATATATATATATATATATATATATATATATATATATATATATATATATATATATATATATATATATAGTGTTTCTGGACTGTAATGGGGGATAGAGTAAATGTAGGCCTTTCAAAATTGGCGTATGAACGTCTTTAAAACTCTCGGGTTTTCAAGATACAGGGTGATTTCTTGTTTTTGGTCAAATATTTCATAATTCATAAGTGGAAAATACGTACAACAAAATTGATGAAATTTTACACATTTATTAAGCTCGTTTACCAAATCGTCTTACAGGAAAAACAAAATGCAGACTCATACTCTGCCAAAACTTCATATTTTCGGAAAACGGATAACAATTTAAAAAAAATTATAGCACCATTTTATCATCAATGAAAACAATGATATGTGACAGTTTGCACAGAAGAACTAACGTAAAATACATCAGCTCTTTTTTAAGAAGAATTTAAGTCAACATGTACCAGTAATGAAATACTTACACCTGTCAATACTCCTTCAAAAATGTGAGGTCCATCCAGATGGCCATCATACTCACCACATCACACATTAAGAGAAAATCTTTGTTGCGATCGTTCATACCAGCCTGATTGAGAGTTTTCGATACTGCAAATATTCTCAATTCTTCTGATGTAGATTAAACTCATCTGCAAACATTCTGTCGTAGAATCTCATCTCCCGGTTGAAAACTTTAATCACTTTGTTTATGAAATGCTTCTAATTTTACCATCTAAGCGTTTCCTAAACTCTACTAAGTGTGACATTCAAAAGGTGACATACCTTTCTCGTACTGATTTATAAGGTTTGCTCTACTATGCTCCATCTGAATATTCTGCCTAGTAGAAGCAGAACCTAACGTCTCTGACTCCGATAGTATGTTAAGCACCTGATAAAATGTTTTGTAATTTGAAGTCATATTAAAATACGACATGTTTTCTATTTGTGTAAAATTTAGGCATTGCTATTTCTCCTGATTCCACTAAAGGGATTATGATCCCAAACTCGACTGAATTTCATTAGGTACTTTACTGACAGATCATCGATCGGAATCACTAATTCAGAACCAAGGAGTACCATTCCTTCTATGTACGATTACTGATTAACTCAGATGTTCTAATGCAATTTAGCCTTGGCAGAGAAAATAGTACTTGTTAAATGAAGGGAGAAAAAGAATTTCTATGAATGATTGATGCATTAAAAATGCACAATTTTGTGAATGAAGCGCTTTCTGTATTGAAAGATATCCACAATAATGCAATTGATCAGAAAATAATATCAGGGGCGTTGTTTCATTTTTTTGTTCATATTTATTTTATTAGGCAGTAGCAAATGCGCTCGATTGCTACTTTCATGAAAAAAAACGAAAATCCATAAGTTAACAACATATCCAACATGAGTTTTTCATTTTGACGAACCATCTTGTTTTCATTGTTAATTTCATAGATAATAAAAACAGTGCCATGATTTTTTACACATGTTGGACCTCTATGAATCACAGCTCCAGAGTACAGAACAAAATTCTGATTATCCATATAGAAGGAACACCCTCTATCTCTAATATAACAATATTATTCGTTATCCGAGAATTTGAAGTTCAGGCTGAGTACGGACTTGCGTTTTGTTTTTCCCCCTCCGTGAGTCGTTTAACTAAGACAAGCCTAATAAATATGCGAAATTACATCAATTTTGTTCAACATGTTCTCGAGTTATGAACGATTGAACATTTGACCAAAAGCAACAAATCACCGTGTACCTTGAAAACCCGGAAGCTTTGATGACTTTCATATGCCATTTCTGAAAGACCTGGAGTTACTCTATCCTCCGTTACAGTAAGACCCTTCCATCCGAAACACCCTATATTTCGAAAAGTAATGCATCGAAAACGCTCTTTCTTACAATGTTCCTTCTAAACAACAATATTTTTTTTTGTTAAGATATTTCATTTTTTCATAGAGCTACAGAGGAACAATGTCGCTCGCGGCTAATGCCTCTAGACTGGGCTACTGCGTCGAGTCACCAAGGGGCGGAACAGTCAAGCTCTAACCTAATTCCTGAGCATATAATCTACATTCTCTTCGTGGGTACACTCGAAACAAAATAGTTCACGGCCGTTACAGTAGAAGGATGTTCCAGCCAAATATGTGCATGAAGTGTGACAGAAACCTCCTATTCGCAAAAACCTTAATCCACAGAGAAACAGCAACCGCCAAAGATAAATAGCTGGCAAGTTACTCAATCTATAGTAAAAGAACTCTGTATATTGGGCGACCTTCGGCTTAGCATACTGTATTCCGGATCATTGTAGCGCATCTCATGATTTTCGTGCTCAATTGGGTAAGTCAGATACTGCCCTATTAGATAGCTTAACCAACTCCTAATACCGCAATATATGTAGTGTAAAATACATTTCAGAGGATCATCGTCACCTCATATTGTTAACAACATTCGTAACTAAATATTTTCAAAAATATGGTACCTATAGGAAATATCATTTTCTATTACTAAACTTCATCTACAAGATAAGTTAAATCTTTCTATCTTGAACCTCGCAAATCATTTGAAGAACACTACGTAAAATTGGTGTTTGTTTGAAATATCAACTGATTTACAAAAATTAAATAAGTAGTAACATTGCAGTGTCTTTGAAAAATTATGCTTTGCATGTTTATGTTACGAAGTATTTTAATTCACTACTTCCCTAATGTTTCATTGGTAATTTCTACATTCCAGGACAATACGGTAATGGTAATTACTACATTTTTGGTACAATCTATTGAAAATCATATTTTTACTATGATATACGGAAAATATTTAATTTTTGTCAAGTTTGGCCTTTTGTTTAGTTGATGATTCAAATTATTTTGTGCTTAAGGTCTTACTGAGCTAATCGAACTCAAATATACCATAGATTATAAATCAAGCTTGAAAAATCTCTTTCGATTTGCTTCCAAACGCTGTCTACGACTTTTGTCAATCTCATCGATTCCACGATCATGTAATTGGTTTGTATTTTGCGTATGCATTGTGGTCGAGAAATACCCATTTAATAAAATTTATCGTTTCAAATACAGCAAAGATATAGTCACCACTCATGGAACTATTTGTTTCAATTAAATTCTTTTTCAGAAAATATATAAAATGTTCATCAATTTCTTGATCTGAACCTGTAACGTGCTAAAATCACGTCACAATTTGAATAAAAACACCTGATTCTAGTCAACCCTCTATCTGTGCTACGAACTTCGCTTCAGATTCTTCATTTTGTTTTTTTTTCTTTGCCGATCTTTGGACTAATTAGTCGAACTTGAAATTCCTCTTCAATTGTATATGAAATAATTGAATTATATTAAAATTCTCTAGTGAAAATTAGAGATATATCTTTATCTTGTATACTGTGTAGTGACCTATCAAAAATATAGGTCCTAGATGGAGAGTCCTAGGTATAGAGTCCTAGGTGGATAGTCCTAAGTAGAGAGTCCTAGGTGGAGACTCGTAGATAAAGATTCCTAGGTGGAGAGTCGTAGGTGGAGCTCAGAGGTTGAGATGATATAACGTCTATCTGGAGTCCAGAAATCGACATGAATCCGAAACTGAAATAGAGGTTTTTCCCATATGCAGCAGTAAAAACAAGAACGTTTTAGAATTTGACCTCCCTAAGTGATTGGGGACTATAACATAGACGACCTCAACTCATCTATTTCACCAAGATAAGTCTTATTGACTGTATATATATAAAGAAGCATTTGTGACATTGTGTACCATAATTTATGTAATTAAATATCTGATCTGAACTTCCTTGAGTTTTATTCCAAGATTTCAGTGACAATTATTGAATTAGAGTCTCATTGCTCATTTTCTCTGGGCTTAACCAGTAAAAAAAGTTAATTTTGTTACAAACCCAGTTATGCCCCTATGGGATTGCGTGAAGAGAGAACAAGACAAGGATCAGCATATCTTGAAACTCTTCGACACTTTTTAAATTATTTAAACAGTGATTGTTTTGATCAGATTCTTTCTCCTCAAAACATGTAATACAAGAAAAACATTAATGCTCACAATCAATAATTTTTTGAAAAAGTTCATTTGTAATTTATTCCTTATGATTGTAGAAATGGTGTCATTCGCGAATTCAACCTCGAAATCCGCTACACTATAATATACAGCCAGACAACCACTGGAGCATTAGTTTAATTCAACAAATTGCATCCAACCGGCACTGTGATTAGTATTGTGGTAGAAAATTGAAACAGTGTAGCTTCTTAAAGTTTTCTGTTTGATCTACTTTTTGTTTTCATCGTTTTCTGGAGGTCCTGGTAACCTCTGTTCCGGTTCGTTTTCAGGAGGGCGCCAATTATATATACATACATATACATCGTCTTGATATGCTGCAACGGATTGAAGTTATAGCAATCTGGCTTGGAGTGGTGAATGGGTGTGCCACACTAACGATGTCGAACAAGACCGAAACAGAAGCCTGCTGCTCCTATTCTTAACATTCAACTACACCACTATGTAGCCCTAGTTGACGATGATTCTGAAGAATGAATCGGAAAACCGGCTCCATCAAGATTCTACGGAGGGTTCAATATTATTGCCTGAATGAAAGTCTTTAGACGTTAGTACATGTGAAAATATCCAATTCTTGTTAACAAACAAAGATCGAAGTGGAATAATTTTACACAACCAACCGACACTAAATTTTTTCCCCAGCACATATTTTCCAGACAACAAAACTAAGACAAGAACAACTGACCGTCGATTCAGTGATGACGGTTGCTGACGTTTTGCTTACAATCAACGCTCTCCAGAAAACGAACACTATTGGTTTGCATATGCAACGTTTGAATGATCTTATCCATCGTCATTTACAGGAAACCTCAGTTCAAAATAAAAGAGGTCATGAGCATCAAACTCATTGGAATGAGGTTTCACAATACGTTTAATCAGTAATCGTGTTTCCATCATAATTGTTGATATTTGTTGTGTGATTTCGTACTTACAAATGTATACCTTAAATTTTGATAGAGACGGTTTGACACAAATGCCCTAACATACATTCCACAAGCAAAATCTGAAATATAACATTTCAATCAAGATGAAACCTCATATTTTTATTCAGAACTAGTCTAAATTCGCCACTGTGCTCATTTTCATCACGATGGTTGCCACCAAATACACACTATACAATTACAAATTTCAATAATACCATTTGAATAACGATTACGATGTCATGTGAATAAGCGCCATGCTCAACTTCATTTAACCTAAACCATAGTTTCGTAAAGAAATAGAACTCGTATATGAAAACTCGTTTTCTATGATTGAGTTAATCGTGAGCAAAATTTCAAAAAGCGACACTGATATTTTCACGAAGACTGCATGACACTTATGGTTCCTCAAAATTTTTTCAAGCAAAATAGAACGAATTTCTGTTCGGTTTTGTTGAATTGTTTTCGTTGTAGTTTTGTAGATGTCATCATAGTTTTGATATGGTGTGCTGAAGAAAAATTGAAAGATGGATAGACTTCGGAAGTATGAAAATAACATAAAATCATTAGTAAAAGCAACATTTGTGGAATAATGTTAAGAAATATTACATTGCAATACAGATGGCGATACACTGAATTTTAAACAGCATACCTTGTAGCACGATTTTCAAATAGCACACCATGTCTGGATAATAAATTTTGCATAATAGTTTAAGAAATAAATAATCAATGCTTCAACTGATCGACGCTAACGAAATTAACATATCTCGACACGTTGCACTCAAGTTGATAATCTAGAGAAGTTTGACACATGTGACTATTACACATTAAAATGTAACGTATCTTAGTTCCGATTTGAAAATTTTGGTTCCTGAGTAACGTTTTCCGAGAAGAATATATATTGAATCCAAGCGATTACCCAATCAAGTACTAACACTTACCCGACTCTACTTGACTCCGATGACTGAATACATTCTACTCGTTGGCAGCGAGGTATATTTTCAATCGATCATCTCACGTCTTATTTTACTGTTCAGCTGCTAAAGACATTTTCCGTAAATTTTAATGTATTTCAACGATGAATTCGCGAATAAAACCGTATTTCTTATTTTGGTTAAGATTAAATGCTGGAAGACAGTATGGGCATTCACATTTATATTCAAGTTTGTAATTATACGAATCAGTCCACATAAAAATGAGGAAAACATTAATTTTCATGCTAATGTATGTGAAAAAAAAATCAGAAAATGCTACTGGTTTGAATTTCATAACTAATTAATTGAGCTACTCAAATAAACCACGGAGGAAGCAAAAAAAGCCTACGTTGAAAACGAATTAGTACATCAAGATGGTCTAGTGGTCATACAGAGTTTCTAGAAAAAAGATGGAATTCGTCTTATTAAGTAGACTTTAATCGTTCTCATAAATATATTAATGAATGAAGCAAAAGTAATCGTCTGTGACTTGGTGTTTGTGGATGTTACGGAGAAGCAAATTCTGACTAATTGTATTATATTAACTTTATAATTAGTATCTGGAAAGATTAAGTAACTTCCTTCCACATCAAAGATGGCGCTCGGCTGACGATCTTGGGATGGCTCGGAGTGGACTTAAATTTAAGTTGTGACAGTAGCCGTAATGAATGCTTTTTATAAACCTCTAAACAGGATATTACAATATAGGGGCAATTAGCTACTTATGAGCTGAGACCTGAGCTCATTTATCTACCGGACCGTCGAGCAAAATGAAGTTGCGTTCCTTATTGCAATTGCAGAATGTGTTGATTGTTGAAAGAAATTTTAAAATGGAATCGCTTATATGTAGCCCTAATGACTTGTGTCATCGTTTCAGACTTGAAGTAGAGCAAAAGGCCTTATTAAAGGTTCTCATAGACAAGTAAACGAAATGAACCATAACTATTAATGAAAGAGCATCACGGAAATAGGTTGATAAAAAAACATTTGTTACAAGATTAAAGCATTTGGAAAAAGAAAATAAAACATATTTGAGTAGTAAAAATGTTGACCAAAAATTATTAAATGGGCCCTTCATTACATTATATGCTGAGCGGAGTGAGTTTTATGTATAAAGAAATTTGAAGAATTCTACCTGCTCTACCTACATATCCATTTGAGATCATATGATAAATTAAAATTGCTCCCTTATAATGTTAAATTACGTTTGACTGACTTCTGATTCGGCATTTGAAAACAAGAATCCAATGTCCGTTATAGATGAAAATTGTATCTTCTTACCAAATTTGATCAAAATCCGTGCAGCGGTTTAGCCATCAAAGAAGAACAAACTAACGAATGGTGGATCTTTTGTATCTTCAATAAAATAAAAAAATTCAAACACAGTATCAATAAATGTTGATTAAAATTCATCAACTTAATAAAACTCTTTTGCTAGTCACTACGAAGTATTGCAAACAAAGGAGACCAATTCCATAGAAAGAGAAAGGAGAACTATACATGACTAAATCTTGTACGAGGGTGGACCCAGAAATACCAAGCCTGAACAATAGATGGAATTAGTTGTTTCGAAAATATTACGGTGTTGTAAAGTATAAAATCTATAAATAATACTTTTCAAAGTTGAAGAGGCTACGTTGTTTAGTATTTGTTCAGTAAATTTATAAAAATGGAAATAATTGATCATCGTTCAATCAAACGATTTTACCAGCCTCGGATAATTTTCCTACTCTGATAATGAAAAAATTGGTTTGGTTGTAAAAAAATTTTAAGCCACGAAGAAGTGAAATCGGCAACTAACCGCTATTTCGAGGAGCCAATAATTCTGAATCGTAGGTATAATTGTGACTCGAAAAAAAAACAGTCAAAACAATAGACTGAAATATGAAAATGGTCTGGAAAGAAGTTGAAAGCAATTTCGCAGCTCATGGCATCGGTTTTTTGGAAAATATGTGGCGTAATTTTCATTGATTATTTGAAAACAAGAAAAACAATCAACGAGTATCATGTGAACTTACATCAACGTTTGAATGTTGAAATCAAGAAAAAAACAGCCGCATTTGGCTCAAAAGTGTCATTTCATTAAAACAATGAGCCAACGTTGTGGTAAGTATCACTCTTTGTGACTTATAATTTCAATTGCTTTATCATCGCCTTCGGATATTCTTTTTCTCAACTTACAAAAAATGGTTGGATTATCGAATATTTTTCAACTAGGAAGAAGTGACAATGGCAGTTAATTGGTTTTTCGAGGAGCTGGATGATTCTGAATTATAATTATGATTGAAATTATAGAAATTTATGCAACACCGTTGGAAAAAGTGTAAAAACTTGAAGGAAATGATGTAGAACAATAAAGATATTGTTTGTGTCTTCTTTGTTAGTCCGGGTACATTTGGTAGCAACCTATTATGCAAAACGTTGCATAAATTGGATTGGATCTTCTAATCCTGCCCTTTTTTTCCTCAAAATATTATTAAACAGAATGTGTTGTACTGCCTTAGAAATTTAATTTTTCCAGAATTGCAAAAGATTCCAGACTTGAGTAGTCGGTATCTCAATTCAATGCCCACACTTGTTCTAAAAACATTTATGTAATCAAGTCCAAGTCCACCAATATCCAACAATCAACTTTCCCAACAAACAATGGACTTCTCATAAATAAAACAACGAATAGATCTTTAAGCTTCTTTCTTTAAAATTCGACAGGAGACTCAAATATCTGGACGATAGTACAAAATCACATCAACCTAGAATGTTGAACAACTATGTGAGACTGCCACATGAATCATCTATGGAGAAACATATAAAAAAATATTTTGGAGCCATTCAATATTGTGCCTGCTTGGTATACAATGCATTCCACTCAATCTGTTATCTCCAAACTTAAGTCGATTGATCCAGGGGAGTTCCAATCAGGGCTGGTGTATAGGGTGGATTGTGGTGCATGGGAGAGCGCCTATGTGGGAGAAACTAAACAATATTTACGAAGCAGATTATACCAACATAACTATCATATTAAAAACATGAATCCGGATCATTCTTCATTATGTCAACATTGTTTGGACAGTTGTCATTCTTTTAAATTCGAAAAAGCAAAATTTTACATAAGAGCTCACGTAGGGACAATCGTTTTGCCCTTGAATCATTGTATATTCATACGACTGAAAATTGTATTGCTTGACGTATCGTAACTTTATAGGTTAGATATTGTTTGAGGTCACGTTGTATTCATTGATTTTTCTTCTTTTTCTAGCGAACTTTGTATTGACATAGAATATACTTCTTTTTATGTAACAGTGTATTTTGAAATTTATATGACGGATAATATGTCAATGAACAAGGTTTTTGTAAAATAGAATTTCTTTGCTCGATCAATTTCTTTTGCGTTTTAACCGGTTGTGATAGTCACTTGTGAACGAGAGATTTTTAATGATTTTAACTTAAAGTGTTATTACCTACATGCCGTTTTTATATTCTCTTGTTGAGCGAAATGTTTCTAAGAATTTTAACTTAACGTTTTATTACGTACGTGTAGTTTTTATTTTTCTTGTTGAGCGAAAGATTTTAATAATTTTAACTTGAAGTTGTATTACCTACATTTTAAAGTTTTAATCAATGTACCCAAGATGAGCAATAATGGTATGTTATTCGTCCCATTTTCGGTTTGTTTCTCTCCAAGTGTATATTCATTTGTAGTTCCCTGAGGAAGACACATATCTGATATCGAAACGTTGGAATGTTTTGAAGAAAAGGGCTTAAAGATCTATTCGTTGTTATATGAATGAGAAGTTCGTTGTTTGTTGGGAAAGTTGATTGTCTGAAAACACTTAAGATTTCCGAAACATTTAAAGAATGTTGTAAAAAGTATTCCATCAAGAACGATGTTATTGGAAAAACTCATATACTTTTTTGAAACTCTAGTTATGCCACTTGCCGTCATCGTGATAATGAAGATGGTCCAACAGTGTTTAGTTGTTATCCAAAAATTTTATAAAAATAATCGTTCACTTTTGGGAACTCAACGTTACCTTCGTGAATTTTATGGTCCTCACAACCTGCCTTCATTTCAAGCTAAACGATGAATAGTTAAAATTTGGAGAGAGATTCTACTTTCTGCAATACGAGAACTGCAATGAGAAATAAAAAAGTGAGGAATGAAAAAAATTGAAGCTATGAGAAGAAGTACTGTTAGGGACAAATCTCTCAACTTGTCGTTCCCTGCAACTTGTACTTTCGCAGACAATGTGGAGGATTTTGGGGAAAGTCATGGATTTGCACTCTTAAAAGGTAGTGCTAGCTCGAGAATTAAAACCTACCGACCAGCATTGTCGTGATTTTGCTGAGTGACCGTCAATTTGGTGAGAAAGTTTACTTTACGAAGTACGTTTTCATCTCTATGGCTTCCTCAATAAGCACAGCTGTAGATTTTGGTCGATAAAGAAGGAGGATGAAGCAGGCAATGCAGTTAGTGTGAATGGTGAGCGATATCGAGAAATTGATCACGTCTATATGACCCGTGGTAAGGCTACGTCAAATCAGGTTTCGAACTGTGAAGAGCAGTACTCAAAAGAGCTACTTATACTTGGGTCTTAAAATATTCAATATGATCCCAGCAGAATATAAAAAATTGAACTCATTGGTTGAGTTTAAATCGAAAATCAAATATTGGTTGAGAAAAACTGACCGATTGAAAATTCATGATATTATTGAGAGAAAACTATAAAAAACTTGAGCCTAAAACTGCGATTTTCTTACTCTTTGCTGAATATTATAGAAGAAGAAACTGTGATTTATCTTTTAATCTCCAGTTGTTAAATTGTTGTGAGTTTGAGAATGTTTTCGTTTAGGGTTTTTCTCCTCAATTCAAGGTATACATCATCTGCAAACAAGCCTCAAAAGGGGCTTCGCAGATTATCTTACTTTGATGTTGCGTGGATTATGTACTTATTATGTTAATGTTAAAACGAGTTGGTATTAGTTGTATGAATATTTCTTAATCTGGTATTTGTTATTTCGCACATTAAGGCATTATTATTATTATTATTATCCGAACTGAAATAATGATCGATGAATTAGTAATGTGAGTTTTCTTCAGAAATTGTTCGATTATTTCTTATTTCTAGGAAAATACTGCGTTTAAGTGATACTTTTTCCTCAGAACTTACCATTCAAAATATCCAAGTCAGGGTCATCTTCCAGTATTTCTGTAAATGACTGACCAATGAAAATACTTCAGGCATTTGAAATATCATTCAAAATTCAATTCAGTTTTTGTTTCATTGAAATCGATCGACAATTGTAGGAGCTATAGCTTGAACCGTTTTCAACGGTTTCTTGAACTGAATATAGATTATTCAACGAAATGATTTCCGAACTAATATTAACAAAAGTTTAGTCTCCCTATCTTCTCATCCAGTAATTTTTCCCCATTATTGGAAAGATATCTTGTCATTCTTTTGAACAAATATTCAAAATTTCAAAGGTTGGTTAAGTTTTTGTTTCATTGAAATTAATCAACAATTTTAGCTTGAAGCGTTCTTAAGGGGACACCTTATCCGAAGTTGAGTGGCCTATTAGACGTTTATGGAGAACTGATAATGCCATCGTTTGGTAACTGATTCAGCTGGTCTGATACTCTATTTCCAAAAGGCTTTCACTGGCACTTCCGGCCTTACCGGATATGCATACCAACTTTGTTATTTAATATAGAACACCCTGTATATTGATGACTGGTTCGATAACACTTGTTATTTCAATTACAAAAACACTTAACGCATAAGTTTAGCATGTTTAGTTCATGAAATATCTTAGTTTTATTTCAAAATTATCGATTTTTTGCTTTCTGATATATCTCGAAAACGGCGAGGGCCACCAAAATAATGAAAGATGTTTTACAAACAAGCACCCGTGCAGTATACAAAGTGCTCTTTTTTCCGCCTCACATTTAGAAATGACGAAATATCGAAGACTA
The DNA here is from genome assembly GCA_013387265.2 of Cryptolaemus montrouzieri. Classification (NCBI taxonomy): domain Eukaryota; kingdom Metazoa; phylum Arthropoda; class Insecta; order Coleoptera; family Coccinellidae; genus Cryptolaemus; species Cryptolaemus montrouzieri. The sequence goes on along the minus strand of JABFTP020000021.1, from coordinate 86,477,968 downwards.
CCTTTTTCAAAATGTAACCCATATTTCACTAATTAAATGAAGTTTTCCATATATACCCTGTACCTGAGATTTCAAGTTTTCAAGTTATGGTAGAAATACAAATTTTATGTACGTACCTAAAGTTGGCAAAGTGGTATAGACTCCTGCACGTGCATAGATAGTTTCCACAGTATTAACAAATAACTGTCATTGGATAATTGATGAATTAAGAGAAAAAAATGCGAGACTGCAGTTGTCGAATTTCCGAAACCAAGTTGAAAAATATCGAAACAAATCAAACTCTATTTCAATAAATTTCATAATTATTATTCAAAGTCATGACCAGTCACTTCTAGATATAGTGATATATGATGTGACTCGCCCCAGTTCTTCCACATCCAACTGTATAAGAGCATTTTGCAGTCAATTATGCAAATCATATCGTGAAGTCACAGGTTCAGAATAAATTTTATTTTTCAGCGTTCCCCGAATATAAAAATCCATAGGCGTTAGGTCAGGTGACCTTGGAGGCCACTTAGTCGTATCTTTCATTCCAATCCATCTATCTTCCAACATATCAGTTAAAATTTGACACTTTTCATTTGTGCGATGAGCTGGCGTTCCATTGATTTAATACCAACAACGCCTTGATTCAGCTACTGATAAAGTGTCAACGAAGTCACTTACTACCGTCCTCAAAATCTCCATATAAAGTTCACCATTCAAGTTGTCATCATACACATTAAAACTAGACTTTATTTTGTGGATTTCTTTCCCTCGTAATATGAAGATATTGGTTGGCGCAAAAGTGTGAGTTATTTTGGTTAAAAACCCTGTCATAAGACAATTTGGTCTCATCCGTCGAGATAATCGGGATCGTCTTGTGTTCTGAGAAGAAGGATCTCACACAGTTCTATCCGAAATTTATAAGGGTGCAGTTTATGTTTTTTTAGAATTCTGTGAATACTACTATGTGGTAAATTCAGATCATGTTCTGCTATTGCCAATGATGCACGTGGATTAACATCAAAATAAACTAGAACAAAAATTCATTGTCTTCATTGTTGACTACAAGCGATGGTAACGATGTCTTATTCTGGACCGTTCCAGTCGAAAGAAAATTTGTAACGTATCTCCTAAATTTTGAGCTGTCAAATTGGACATAATTCATCAAATCTCTTACAAGTTCTACTCATATTGCCCCTGTCATCTCCATGAATGAAAAATAAATTAAGTATTTGGTCATTTGTTTAGCTAGTCATTCTATTCGAATTGATTCGACTGATGGTTAAAACAATAATAGTTTATTTTATATGCTCGGAGCCTGTCTATGCTCTGAGATATATCTATGCACGTGCAGAAATCTGAGCCTCATTTGCCAACTTCAGGTAGGTACGTAAAATTCGTTTTTTCGTCATTACTTGAAAACTTGAAATCTCAGGTACAGAGTATGTATAGAGAACTTCATTTAGTTATTTGCAGCAAATCTAATGAATTGAAAAAAAATATGTGTTACAATTTGAAAAAAGTAGTTTCAGATGTTTCTTCGTTTCGAAATGTGAGGCGAAAAAAGAGCGCTCTGTTTACTGACTAAGATACAGTCGGATATGAGTTATGTCCCGCATAGTTTCTTGTTTGGAAAACACCTTTCATTATTTTGGTAACTCACACCATTGTCGAGATATATATTAATTTTTCCAAAAAGCAAAAAACAAATAATTTTCAAGTAAAACTAGGATATTTCATGAACGAAACAAGCTAAACTTATGTGTTAGGTATTTTTGTAATTGAAATAACAAGTGTTATTGAAGCAGTCATCAAAATACGGGGCGTTTTATATTAAATAACAAAGTTGGTATGGACTTTCGGTATAACCAGAACTTCCATTGAGATGAATATATTTAAGGAATAGAGTTTCGGACCAAGCAACTACCAAAACGAACGATAGCATTATTAGTTCTAAACGTCTAATAGGCCACTTATCTTGGGATACCCTGTATATTCTATTAATGCAATGTAGTTGATATTTCTTCAAAATGTACGGTTTTTTGAACTGATCACAGATTATCCAACGGAATGATTTCCGAACTAATTTTAACGAAAGTTTAGTCTCCCTATCTTCCTCATCCAAGTAATTTTTACCAGTTATACGTCTTCAACCCTAACCACTAATGAGACGAATTGGAAAGATATCTTGTCACCCTTTCAACCATATGTTTTGAAAAGTTTCTATCCAATTTTGTACCCATTACCCTTTAATAGATCCGGCGGTATTTCCATTTCTCACTAACGCCAGTTAAATCCTTAAAAGTCCCCCAATTAACAACGAACGGTCACATTAGATACAATTTCTGAAATTTATATGAAAGGTGATGCATGATAATGCGTCTAGTAGGCAGAGAAATATCCACGAATTAGAGAAAATAATTAAATTTCTGATATTCACTATTAGATAAAATGTTAATTTTTCATCTGATAACTAACGAAGCCCCGTGAAATGATAGAATCTAAGCCTTGGGGATGTCACAACGGCTTTACTGAATCGAGCGGTCATGCGTCCACAGATTTTTCCTACGCAAAATCTACCTACAGAACTGGTTGAAAAATATTTTGAAAGAGGTCTGAATTTTACCATAATTTTGCATAAGCGTCAGATAACGAAAATTAAACTTCTTTAATTAATCAATGGATACAGTTCGACAACCCTGTTCTAATATGTGATATTATCAACTCTTGCAGGGTTGCTATTCACGTATTAGAAATGACAAAAAACAATTATCATTGAAAATAGTTAGCAATTACAGTTTCGCCAGATTAGTTAATAAATTTGCATAAATTACACTGCATAATTTCATTATGGTGGCGGAAATCCTAATATTTTAATATGTACAGTTTAACGGAAGGACAATGAATCCACTGTAGGTAGTTAATTATTTGCCCCAGAGTATTTTCATGCATCATGAAGTTAAACATCACTGAATTCATCTAGTTACAAGGTGGTTTTTGCAAACTGCCCACTCCAGATATCTCGAAAACTTTTGCAGTACCAAAAATTTGCGAAAGAAAGTGAATTTTAGTTTTTTTGCAGCAATTTTACGACTTGAAAATGAATGTTTTGCAATTCACTCTCTAACCCCTACAACAGTCAATGTTGTTTTCTTCTTTCATTCAGAAAAGCCAGCTGGTCGCTGGAAACTGTTAGGCCTTCAGAAGGAAATAATTGAAAAGAAAACAATCTGTGAATATTCATATATTCCTTGTTTTCCACCTGCCTATCTACAGGGTGTCCGCGCTAAAGAGTCCATTAGTATATAGGAATCAGTTTTATCTATCGATCTATTCCAATTTTTTGAAATGAGATGAGATTGATACTGATCTACAATTTGCAATTGTTTTCAGAACTGTAATACTTCCGGTTATACAGCACATCGAATACTACTTTGAAATTTCAAATGACATGGTGTACGCTTCAATTTTTTTTTAATGAAGGGCATCCTTTCTCTAGCATCTTTTATTTAAATTTGTCCCATCTTAAATTTACCACTATTGAGGTATAATTTCTTCTATCACAAATTTAGGAATTATAGTTTCATCTTCTTTGACCAAAAAAAGTCTCAGATTTGAGTAAAATTATAACTCTTTCTGAATTTTTCACAAAACTAAGTGTTATTTTTGAGGGCAACGTACTTTTGGATGCTATTTTATACATAAGGTCAAAAGACCAAAGTTATTTGTCAACTCTAAAAGTAACTTCTCAAAAAAGCGTTTTTTTCCAATACTAGTACCATTTTTTACTTTATTAAAACTGAATTTTCTGTTTGATATTATGTTTTCCTTTATCTAAAATGGCTCGTTTTCATTTTATTCGCCATTTCATCCAAAAACCTGCAAAACCAGCGATGTCACTTTCTATGTTCCAGAATGTTTCATATAAGGTTCTATGAATTTATATCTTAGTTTGACGTTTGGAAATAATTTAAAATATCAACAACAATAATTTTATTTGTGTGTAGTTTTTTGTTAAATAAATTTGCAAATAAGAACTCAAACGTGGATATTATGAATTTATTCGTCATTCATGGTTAATGTCAACAAGTAACAAAAAGTACCATAATTTACAGCTAACTTGCAGAAAATTATAACCAAATTTTGTCACTTATGACAAACAGAAACCGAAAATAGGTACATTTAGTTTCATTACTAACGATTAAGACAGTTCACTTACCGTCTTTGGTTATTTTTATGCCAATCCGTATGGTCTGTATGTGCTACGGTTGCAGATTTGAGAATGGAACTTACATCATCTAATGAAATTTCGGACAAAATTAATTTCCACCCCAACAAATTCTGATCAATATGATAGGGGAATCCATAATACACGGCGGTTAATATTAATTTCACATTTAGGAAAACCCAGACTTTTACTGATGAGTCTTAACTTTCGAGAGACGCAGTTTACAATCGGCATAAACTAAAATCCACATCAAACACGGGAACGAAATTTCTAACATCGTCTCAGTTTTAAAGTATTCAGTTTAATGTACAAAACCAATGCCAATAACTAATTTATGAAGAGAATTTAAATGGTGTAAATTACTGAGAGATCTTAACTACTTTCGTTTCGTAATCCTGGACAATCTCTCATTAAATGCATGATTTTCATGTTGGTACCAATTAGATGGTGCTCCGGATATTCCACATTTCATGTATCGGATGAATTAATAAGCATGTTTGACGACAGGCAGATAAGAAGACTGGGTCCATGGAAATGGCCTGCAATATTTCTGGATCTTACCCCTTTATTTATTTTTATATACGAGGCTACCTTAAAGAAAGTTTGCCGATTAATTCGCGGGAGGACCTCGAACTGAATGTGAGACGTTCCTTTAACAACATCGATTCCAATCAGGTGCAAAAAACAACCACTAATGAAGTGTCTCACGGATTGAAAAATGTTCAGAAACATGTTTCATTCAGGTTCTTTACGAGCCCGATGTTCAGGGAGGCTTGATGGTTTGCAGTAATCCGAAAGTCGAAGATCAACTTATATACATTTAATACTTTTCACAATTTTCAACGAAAATGAAGTAATATATTGTAGAAAGTATAAAATATATTTCACTCCATCTTCGTTGAAAATGAATATCCATGAAACGAATAAATCATCAATATTACTTATCGAATCGAAAATGTTTCAATGGAATTCCATCTATATTGATACCCTCATTTTGCCTATTCAAAATTTTAAAAACATCTTAAACTTGTGTGAAGAGATTTGGGAAGATTGTATCTACTTGAAGAATTCCTCTTTTTATTTGTATTTGGTCCGTTCTCGTGTCTTCGTATTTATATTTGTATTATATTGGACAAGATTCGAGAATTTGGTTTCCTCTTTTGCGTTTTCTGGAAACCTTAGTGTAGTCCAAATCTCCATAGTGTCAAATCCCTTCTCGAAGTCGATATCATATGTTATTTTAAATACGTATCCCAGACATACACAACATCCATATCTTGCCAGGGATTTGAACCCAAAATATCTGCAGAAATCTAGTCCTTATGCAACGTAACTACCATAGTAGAAATCAATGAATTAGCGTAGGAAAAGATTGGTGACATAACAAATTATACTGAAATGTATCAGTGATGATTATTTTCATAGTTTTTCTTCTCATTATCGTAGTAATGGGACACCTTCAACTGAAATTATGGAATTTTATTCTTTTCGTTAGTTCCAGTAATTTTGATGCTTCCCCGTATTGAGGAGCAGAACTACTCCTATTTTGAATAACAGAATGAGAACCAACTAATCCTGCAATTCGAGTTCCACATTTTATATTCTCCTGAACGGCTACATCTGTAAATATATATTCGAAGCTTTCGAAACAAATTTGCTGATCAAAGGTACTTTACATATTCAAATATGTAAAATTACCCTGAAAATATCCCGCCGTAAATCTACCGACTCTTGTCGAGGATCATCTCAAACAAAAGATACTGTTCTGTCAAATCGTCAAAGCCAACTTCAATCAAATCCACGATCGGTTTTATATCCATCAGAGTCGGCGCATCGTCGTACTCGATTGCCCATTGTTTTAGGGATTTTGACGTATTTCCACGAGTTCATCGGGTAATTGCCGAATTTCGAATTCGGAGATTGCCTATCGGGCGGGTTAAACGATCCGTAAGAAATGACAATTTGACTTTTAAATTGCCCGTCTCGGGACAGGAAATGAACTCGGTAAATTTTTCGAGCAACGAAAAAATGAGGAATTGACGAAATAATTGCATGTCGAAACGATAACGTAGTTAATTCGAAATTTCATGATAACTGCATGACTGCTTTCAATTGTTAATGAGGATCATCTTTTGGGATTCACGAGAAATAATTCCCATCGACTATTTGGAAACGGGTAAAACTTTTACAGGTGCATATATATATATATATATATATATATATATATATATATATATATATATATATATATATATATATATATATATATATATATATATATATATATATATATATATATATATATATATATATATATATATATATATATATACTAAATCCCGCTTACGTTCTTTTTTCGAATGTGCATCAATGAGTTCCTCAAACTCTTACTGACGGTGTCTTTCCTATTTTATTTGCAATAAACTTGAAAGGAAAGGCTGCAGTTCGTCGAAATCAAGCATAACCAAATAACACTGTCGGAGCTCCAAGACTCCATCACCAATTATACATCCGAAATCGAAACCTGTAAGACCAGTCTGATAACTATAAGAGCAGAAAACACCAAAATATCTTCAGGTATGAATAATCTAGAAAACAGAATCTACAGACAGGATCAACCCTACCTTCGGAAGATAATCCTATATCACTTAATAAATCAGTGGAATATTGTGCGGAAATTCTTCATTTTACGATGATACGAAAGAAAATTGGAAAAGTGTACATGATGAAAAGGCCACTCTATCGGATATTTTGAAAATTGTTTCTATTTCATCATCCTATAATATATGCAAAGTGATTCCTTCTGGAAGGAAATAGGACAATAATGAAAATCCACTTTCTCGGATCCAACTACACCACTTGATATCCTCCGTAATAGGAATCGTTTGTTGGGTATTGATCTGTTGCGATCTGGGATGATAAGACTCCCAAGCAAATTGAAGAACTGAATTGTCTGAGGAATTAACTGAAAACAAGGGAATCATCAGGCAAGAAGTATATAACTCTGAAATTTGTCAATGAAAATTGACCACAAAACCCCAAATATCAAAAAACTGAACATATAAAACATCGAATGGAGCTGTTTCTGTATCTATATTTTCCTCCAAATTCGAAATTGAACACTGCTCGTATTAGTACATTTTGAAAAGCCCTTTTTTTGTTCATTTCCGAGACTTCTCCGGACTATGGAAGTGTCTATATGTATGTTTTTGATACATTTATCACACCGAACCTTTCTATTGATACTTCAGGAGTGGATATCTGATTCCTCATTTCCAACCCTTGTTAAGTGCATATATCGCCCCAAGCCAAGTCCTTCTGATCGAAATATCTCCCAACATTTCTTACACATCTGAAATTCAAACGAAAATATTTTGATAACGGGTAACTTAAATATGCCTGACATCAACTGACAGCAGACACCAAATATCTTGGACTTAATCTTCGTAGATGATCCAGATCATGTTAGTAGTTTTGAACAGAGTAGTGCTCTTTTTCACCTACTCTTCAACCCATTCTTTAACGCCCTTAATACGACCTTTCCTAATCCACTTCAAGCCGTTAAGGTTCACGCCGACAGCATTTACTACTTTCGCTTAGCTTGCGCTTGGATAAATGACCTACAGTTAAAACCATAGCAAGTTACACACAAAATTACGTTACGCTCATTCGTAGGTAATCTAACTTACTAAGAATTTAACGACAAAAACAAAAATGTTATTTCGTTCAAATAACGAGGGTATCTTCGAAAGCAGCGCTCTCCACTCTACGCGTAGAGTGATGAAGCATGGACTACAAAGGAGAGGAAAGGAAAACACAAAAACAAATGGGGTTACAATTTATAGTGAGTGACCTGTGGGAAACTACGCTTAAACAAACCGTATGACAAGCCTAGTGAACCCCACTGTGAAGGAGACAGAATAATAGGAACTCCAACACGTCCAACGGCCAACAGCGATTCGCGAACGAGTACAACTATCTCCTTGACCCAATACAGAATTAGTGACTCTGAGGATGGCGATACGGTGGTACCGATTTGAAACTTGGCAGCCTGACTCCTCAAGAATTTAAAATGTATTTCAGCTCTAATTTTCCCACTGTAAGATAGGATCAACGTGCCTTTACGCAAATTTAACCATTCTAATACTAGACAAAAATTAAAACACTTGCCAATAATAATAAATGACAGCAGCCTGCTTCTTGAAATTTAGCTTGGAGGTGCTTACTTACATCATTGAAAAATAAGCGAGATGAAATAATTTTATATGGAAACGGGACTCGAGGAAATAATAATCAAATTACACTTTATAACGAATCTTTGTCGAAGCGGAGGTTGCAGACTTCATCCACTACTGGAAAAATTAGATGAATACCTTAAACACTAAGGATTTCTGCAGAATTTTATGAGAGAGTTATATGAAAAATATTCCACAACTTTGTTCAATTTGAAAGCTTTTGATCTTAAAAGAAATCGTACTTTTATATCAGGTAATCGGGAAATGTCATTAATATTCAATTTCAGATAAATATCCATTCATGAATAGTTTTTCCGAATGTTTTGACAGCTCAAATATGAATTGGGTCAGTTTATGTAAAACTCTATTTCCATGAATGTGGGAAACAACGGAACGTGACTTGTGCATTTATTAGAATGAGTGATTGCTATAATTTCGTGCTACTACATCCATCAAATACGTCTGCCCCTACAAGACATCGAGAACTTGAACTTGTTGACCATATCTGTCATTGTAGAAACTTTATTTGGGTCTTTAATACGGGCTCAATACCCATATCTGATGGGTTGATAGCCAAATCCATCCCTGGATCTGGGCAGTACCCGTATTATTAAATCGGCGTGCTTTGAGTTGTCCATTATAAATATCCAGGTGATAAGTTTATTTTAATTGGATTTCATTCAGGTGGTTCATCGGTGTCATTACCGGGTTCATTATAACTTCATTCGAAAAGAGTATAACTTCACTTCTGTTACGAGACCTACCCGTGCCTCCTGTGTGGCTGATCATGTTTCAACAATCGAGTTATGATATTCCTTCCAACGTAATTATCATTTTCGATCAAATATCTACTTTATTATGCCCGTAGAGAATTATTTGTCATCTTTTTTCAATAAAAGTTGTTCCGGATATCCTATAAACTTAAAACTAATTTTATTGATTGCTCAGAGATAATAATTGTAGTCTCAAAAGCTATTATTCATAATTATACAGGATGAGTAAGATATTAACAGACATAATACTAGACTATTTGTTTAATTTTAGAAAATTATTTTGAATTATTTTTCAACAGAAAACAGTATTTCTAACTATATCCGGAAGATGTATTGTTATGGAAGTTAAACTTTTAGATTTTATTGGTAATTGTTCAAACTTCTAAAATTGCGTTAAAAACGCAATTTCTCGAAAACACTGTTTGTGTAATGACGAAATAAGACAGATATAAAATGTAACGAAAGGAAAATGCAAAAAAAAAACAAAACTGGATCAATTTATTTCATGGCAGTACCTTAATCGATGGTAATAACCATTTCCCACATTTCGCAGTAGTTCTGGCTAGATCTGAGTAATTTCATATATCGGGTGTAATATCTTGGAAAAATTTTCCGAAACACGTCGAATGATTTTGTTGTGAGGACATCTTTTGACGTATATTTGAGGCTTTAACGAGCAACCCCTAAAACGGGCGCTGAGCCCTTCAAAATTGAATGGGCAAAGGCATCGAGCGAAACCTCATTTAGAAACTCTTCGAAGTCTTTCTACAACGGTGGAAGAGAAATGTCATCTTGATGAACTTTTTTCGCAAAAAATCATTTTATATCTCAAACGAGCCACCTTGAATATTTTGACAATTTTCAAGATTATTGGAAGAAGGGAACAAATTAATTTCTATTTTGAAAGAAAACCATTGGAGGGTAGTAAATAAGTTAGTTTAATAACCTTGGGGTTTTAAACGATAAGGAAAGTAGGTTTTGTTGTAATTTCTTTCGAAAGCCCTTTTCACAAACTACAACAATACTTGAAAGATTTTATTGTTCTATTCAAATTACAATCTATTCTCATTTGAGTGGTTCGATTAGTAGTTTTTTCTTCAGTAGATCTATTCAGAATTTAGTTGATGGTGTAACGAGTTAATCTTTTCAGGTTAATGCAGGAGTATCTCAGGGCTTCATACTCTCGCCAACTCTTTTTCTGTCACCGATTAATGATCTGCTTCAGTACATTGACAACAGAATATTTGGGTCAGCGGACGACTGTACCTTGGTGTCCTCATCTTCTAGTCAGCGACCTATAAAAGCTAAGGAGTCACACTGACGAAGATACCAATAATGTCACAGAATTCAGTTTTGAAGAAGATATCAGAATTGGGCCGATTGTAGTTGGTCAATTTCAACGCGAACGAGATGCACATGACCTTGGTTTTTGTTCATTTTCAATTCTATACTATTCGACGCTTCATTCAGCCGCACTAACATCTCTTCTAACTCATCTGTGTTTCCAGAGATAAGGACGATGTCATCCGCAAAGCGCAGATGATGTACGAGCCTCCGATTTTGATGCCCTTTTCTTGCCATTCCAATTTCTTGAATACGTCTTCTAGAGCCAGTGTGAAATGTTTCGATATCGTATCACCTTGGAGTAGCCCACGTTTGAAATCAATTCTTGCAGTTCTTGTATCATCATCAATTTTGACATGCATAGTTGCTCTCTGGTATATATTCCTCATAATTGCACTGTACTTAGAGTCAATTCTAGCATTATTCATAGTATATAGAAAAGACCATGTCTCTATCGAGTCGAACGCTTTATGGTAGTCTACAAATGCCAATTATATAGGTATATTTTACTCAGTTGTTTTCTCCAATAGTGTACGCAATGTCTGCAGATGGTTCATGGTGCTGTAACCACTCCTAAAGCCAGCTTGCTCTGGTGGCTGATAGAAATCTAGTTTCTTCGTGAGGCGTTTTGTTAGGATTTTCATGAAAAGTTTATAGAGGTGTGAAACAGACTAATAGGGCGATAGTTCTCGATGTTACTGATGTCTTTTTTCTTGAATAACGGCATGACTTCTGCATTGTACCATTCTTCTGGATGCTTACATTCTTGCAGACATTTGTTCAATAGAATTTGAATGAGACATGCGTCCTCACCAAGTTTCAGCATTTCAGCAGTCACATGGTCCTCTACTAGACACTTTCTATTTTTCATACCTTTAGGTGCACTTCTAATTTCACTGAGGCATATATCTGACAGGTCATTTGATCCCACATTTAATACTGAACTCGATGTGTCAATAACGTTTGGAGACTTGGATGTGTAGAGGTCGGTGTAAAACTCTTCTATTATTTGAGATATTTGTTCTATGTTGGATACGATTATTCATTGTTTGTTTTTCATATTTGTCAGCTTTGCTTTTTCATTTGAGAGTTTTGATCTGAGAACTCTCATATTGGCATTCCTTTCGATCGTTTCCTGGATCATTCTAGTTTTGTGTGATCTCAGGTCTCTGCGTATGGCTTTTTTAACTCTTTTATTCAATGTCCTGTGATCTTCCGTTCCTTTTTCAAGTCCCCTTTTAGTCCTTATTTCAGAGCATCTTTTCTTTGTAGCTGCGACGATACTTGATTTCATTTGTTGATTTAGTTGTTCAATATCCATTCTTATAAGTGTTTCTTCTGGTTGTGACCTTCTTGCTATTTCTGCTTGGTATTCGGAATTCCTTGCTCCGAGCTGATCGATAGTCAGGAATCTAGGTTTTCTAATGAGCTTTTTTCTCTCTTGTTTAATATCGAACCGGAAGCAAACTCGGACTACTCTGTGGTCACTCCGTGTATCTACTTTATTAAGAACGGACACATCACTACAGTTCTTTCGGTTGTCTGAAAGTATATAATCGATCTCATTGTTTGTGGAATTATCCGGGCTTCTTCAGGTCCATTTGCTCCTCTACGTCTCATTGACCACCCGGAAATGTCGCGCGTTCTCCATCATCTCACTCAATGGCCGCAAGTAATTGGTCTTTCTCTTCTCTACAGACACCTCGGTCCCGAATGGCTGTAAGGACATTTAACCTGAACCACCTCAAGCGTAACGTTCGCTATAAGTACTTATTGGAATTGGCATCAAAATTCATTGAGACACTCATTAATGATTGAAGAAAAGGCTTGCCTTGAAACTGTGTATGATAAAGCAGCAGCTGCGACGGTATTGGGACATGCTCATCTTATAACAAACATACAATCCGTACGACAAATTTATGCAGCACCCTGTGTTAGCCCATCTAACGTTTTTAGAATTTTACATAAAAACAAGTTTTATCTGTACAAATATAATTCAATCATGATTCACATGATGATGATTTCAATCAAAGCCAAGAGATTGGCGAAATAATGGTCAAGGGTATCAACGAAAACCCACATTTCTTGTACAACTTTTGCTTTTTTTGACGAATGCACTTCGTGAAAGGATTAACCGGCACAACTGTAGATTTTAGATGCATTCTCATGTACTTCAATAGAACCACACTCAATATCAGGAAAAGCTGAATGTGTGGGTAGCAATATTGGAAGTCCATCTCAGTGGAACTCTACTTAATCCTGTTAATTTAAACGGCAAGGTTCACCTCGATAGGCTGGAAATGCGATTGATCCATTACTAACAGGTAAAATACGATTCCCTACTACTGGAACAACAATTGCATTTCCAACAAGACAGAGCTCCTTGTCCCAGCGCTGCACCAATTTGCTTATGATATCTCAACTTGCAATTTTCTGGACATTGAATTGGGAGAAGAGGTCCTATTGAGTGGTCTGCCAGACTACCTGACCTGAAATCCCTAGAATTTTTCTTTTGGAGAAATCAAACCTAAGAGTTCTACGTTCTAAGCCAGCGATTGGTAGTTGAGTATCTTGAAATAACTCCGAATATTCTCAACCATGTTAGAGATGGTTTTCACTATTTTACTTTTTCAATATTTTCAACAAGAATGAAGTTATGAGTCCATTACGCCCTGAATATTCTGAATAGAACTCGGATTATTTTTAAAACTCTTGATTTCAGATATCTCCATCGAAAAAAGTCTAATTGAGTTAGATCCAGTGATATGGGTGACCAATCAATTGATCTTCTTCTTTCAATCAACTTTTCAGGAAAATTATTAATCAGGCATCAGCGCATATTCAAGATGTAGTATAGACGAGCTCTATTCTTCAATGAAAATTATCTCTGGAGAAGAGTTTCATTCGCTTTATTAGATGCAACTCTAATGCCACAAGTGAAATGAACAAGCGACAGTAAGGGTAGCAGCTTAGTGGTCCAGCTAATCACTCCAATTACTATTACCGCAGCCGTAAAAGGAGAAGCTGCATGCAAAAATTACTGCACAAAAATCAGAAGTTGGTATTGTCCAAATATGATATCTCCGACAGGCTTCAGGAGGATATTTCAGTTATCCAGGGTTGGTGTAGGCGTGAAAACTTCGTGTAAGCTCCCAAAAACTCTTACGGTGGCATTCACTAAGATATTGAGGACATCTGTATCACATCCGATCCTGCGTGGACTGTTAATTCCGGTTGTGAAGGAAGTAAAATATGTGGGGATTAACTTTGATAATAAGCTTGCGTGGAACTTGCACCTGGATAATAACCTAATTTACAAGGCTAGACATTCCTTATGAGTATGTCAAATGACCTGTGGAAAGAAATGGGACTTGCCTCATAGCAACGGCAATGGCTATATTAGATGGTGATGAGATCACGTATCACTTATGGTTGCATCGTTTGGTGGGAGTACAATCTCAAAAAGCAATTCCAACTCAAGTTCTCTAAAATTGCTGAGATTGACCTTCATTATGCTCGTTGGGGCATTTCGCTCTACACCTCGCTGCAATGTAGCTGATACAGGGCATTGCACCAGTTCACCTGGTTATTAGAGGAGCAGATAGAATGACAACCTACAGATTCATCCTATTGACCGGAATGGGACTATACAGGATAAAATTGAGATGCTGAGTATGAAACCTGACATAGCAATACCCAAAAGAGATATGGAGCTGCCATTTTAGATTCTCACTTCTAATAGACATGAATGTGCCAGCTCCAAAGACAGCCAACTTCAGGATCCATGTTGGTTAACAGACGGTTCCAAGACTGCCCAAGGTGTTGGAACTAGTGTATATGCGGTAGAAATAGCTTATCTCTCTTAGTGGGCTTGTGACTGTTTTTTAAGCAGAAAAATTCGCCATTGACCAATATGCAAACTTTCTGCTTACGAGAGGATTGACAAGTAGATCAATAAAAAACATAACAATACTCAAGCTGCATTAAAGGCAGTGGCATCCGATGACTGCACGTCACTTAAAATTCAGGGATATCATTTCACCCTTTCCAGACTATGAGAGAGTAATAGGCTCCATCTGTACACAGCCATTGGGGAAAAGAAGGCGGACTCATTGGCTGCCCGAAGAGTTGCGTGATATTCACTGGACCAGCGCCTATGCTCAAAACCCTCCTTGACACCACAAGGATAGAAAATAACTGGTGATTGGACCTAAAGGTAAGGGAGGACTGGTTGAGCCTTACAAGATTCAGACACTCTCGGCTTTCCAACAGTGAAAATTCAACTACGAGAGTCAAGGCTTGACTCAAACTCTCCAGGCTAGACTTGAGAATTTTAATTGTCTTTTAACGGGGCAGTGCAGTCTCATAAATCACCTACATAAGTTAGGATTGATCTAAATTTCGCGTGCAGATTATACGAGGAGGAGGTAGAGTCAATGGAATACGTGATGTGCGTATCCCCAGTGAGGAACTCGAATCGCACAAACTGGAGATGACTAAGCTTATTAAGCTATCACCAACACAGCTTCTAAATTTTATAGGAAGAGTGGAGTTTGAAAATGAAATTCAAAATAGAACGTGGAACAATAGACCACTACATCGAAGTGGCGAGTCCTCACTCAAATCTATCTATCTATAGTCCAAACAACCTCATGGAAAATATTCGCATCAATTGTTGACAATTGCTGAGACTGAATTCCAGCATTAAACTCATCAAAAAGAACAATCTACTGTTTAAAAGATGGAGTGAGGGAAATTATGATAAGCTGTATCAGAAAATCTTTCATCACGATAATACTTATGTTTATTTATCATTCGAATATTTCTTAATATACCTTTCACCAAATTCGAATTTCTCGGAGATGAATGCATTATTCTTTCGAGATTGACAAATCTCTGCATTAATGCATTAAAATGAAAAATATATCTTGATGCTGATTGTCTCAAATAATTATACTAAAATGAATCAAAAACTTACTCTTTCAAGTACCCGTCCGAAAGGTATCTTCGGATAATTCAATACCGAGATATCCACCGGGATCGACCGTTAAAAACTTTTTAAGTTCCAATTACAATATCAAGCTGAAATTTTATACGCGGCCATAACTAGCGATTTCCAATTGAAGTGAAATATTTTCGAAGTGATACCATTTCTGGTTATACCGGAAGTGGGTCATCACTTTGTTATTTCAAATGGCAATCTACCGTTTTATTATACATCTAGAACCGATATTTGAGCAAGGCATGAAATACCAAAGTTGTTGGCACTTATCTGTCAAAACTTTTGACAAATTTATTATTTTTGTTATAAACTCGATTTTTGAGGAACATTTGAAAAAATTGTAGTTCGCAGATCTTTTGCACTACAGACACAATTTTTGCTTGGGTGGATAGAAGAAGGATCAAGGAATTTTTTAAGCAATCTACACATGTCAAATGTTTATTGCGTTGTTTTGTATGATTTTTTCAATTTGGCCTTTTTCAAACAGCAATAACTCAATTTTTTCAAATTGCACGTGCCAATTTTTATATCGCATTCAGATGAAGCGTCAAATTTCAGATGGAATTGTATAAGCATGTACTATACCCATTAGGGTGGGCCGAAAATCCGTTTATTTAGAATTCTCATTATTAATACCGAAAATATTTTTCTTTGTTAAAAAAAAATTTTTCAAAAAAAAAAATTTTTTAGTCGACATCTTAGGCTTGCCAAATCGAGTTAAAGTTAAAAGTTTTTGTAGAATTTTTTTCATCTTATATCGATTGGAAATTTAATTCTCTACAAAAAGGCCCTTTAGTGAAATTATGTAAAGTTGATAGATTCTGAGATAATTGCAATTTTCTTCTAAAAATAAGATTTTTCCGTATATTATTAGTTTTTCTGGCTAAAAATGAATTTGACTGTATTTATTTATTTATGAATTCAATTTTCTACAAAACATAGCTTTTTACAAAAATTTGAAAGTCATCGTCATTCAGAAAATGGTAGTTTTATTTTTAAATACTTACAGTTTTGATTATAGGGTCGCTTTTCAAAGATAAAAGGTGATTTTCCATATATTGTTTTGAAATTTAAAAGTTTTGGCGCAAGAGTTCGATTCTGTAGAGAAACATGTAGATTTGACTTTACCGACATAATTGCTACTTACCAACTGAGTTTTGATTAATTCTCTTATATTGTTTTCACGATTGTTCAATAGATGACGTAACTGTTTTGAGCAAGTCGGCAAATCTTTGACACAAAGCTAGCTAACCTCAAATAATTGTAATTAATTGTGTCGTATTGTCATTAATCATTGTACTGACTGTATAATCTGGAGTTAAACAGCGTTAAAAATAACTACAATTATATTATAACTTCTTTCTTATTATAATGTAAGTTTTTCTTCATAGTATTCTCAAACTAGTTCATTTATTTATATATAAACTATGAATTTTTGTTATTAACACCTGACAATTATTTCACCTACAGAAATACAATGTCATCTAGTAAAAATTCTTCTTGCCCTATATTTGGAAACTCAAAGCAACTACCTGAGGATCAATTACCTAGTATCCACGATGTTTTGATGTACTGCAATTATATAAGAGAAGAAAGAAAATCTATCTGTCAATTCGAACCGTCATTTTCTGAAATCGCTAAAAGTGTATCCTTAGATGTAGAAATATTGTTCATTTCCGTTTCAATTCCAGTCGTCTCTACCCAACGAATTATTCAACTAATTACAAATCAACATGAAAAATATATGAAGGTGAAAAAATGTTTAGTAACAAAAGTGTTTTGTCATCAACTGGTCAAAAAAAATTGAATGCTTTTAAAGCTGATTCAATGAAACTGTTTGATATAAGTTTCTGTAAATGTACTGATTTGAAAAGGTGTAATTGTTCTCAGGATAAAAAAATTCCGGTCGCTCAACAAGAATTCTTATTAGATCAAAGAACAACGCGCTTACAAAGAATTTTGCTGCAGTTACCTTGTACTATTGATGAAGATATTGAATGTTTAACTCGCAGCATTTCGGATTTGAGTGGGAATACGGTATTATCTTTTACATCTTTAAGTGAAAAAAATTTTTCACAAAAATCAACGACTTCAGCTGAACGCTCTATATCCTTATATGAACCGAGTTATAGGGAAAAAAGAAAAGTAAATACTAATAGTAACCATAATCAAAACAGGATTGAGTTTAAAGAAACTGCTCTTACTAGTCAACGATACAACATCAGTAATCGCGCCACTGCGGCCTTAGTAATGTCAACTTTAATAGATTTGGGACTAATTACTCAAAATGATAGAAAATTAATTACCGATAAAAATAAGATTATAACAGAGAAAGGAAAACTCAAACACTTTTAAAAAAATTTCAGAAGAAGAAACTGAAATTCGAGGTATTTATTTTGATGGAAGAAAAGATAATACTTCTATTCAAGTAAAGAAAGGTTCCAAATATTTTCGGCAAATAGTGAAAGAAGAACATATATCTCTTGTCAGTGAACCAGAATCTAAATATGTTGGACACGTTACTCCGATTTCGGGACAATCAAATGATATTGCTAATAAAATTTATGAACTTTTATTAGAACAGTATCCAGAATCTATCAAAAATATCAATGTAATTGGCTGTGATGGGACTGCTGTTAATACCGGATGGAAAGGTGGGATAATTCGACGCCTTGAAGAGAAGGTTGATCGTCCTCTTCAATGGGTAATTTGTTTATTGCATTTGAATGAGTTGCCCTTAAGGCATTTGTTTCAATTTTTTGATGGTACAACATCTGGTCCGAATTCTTACAAGGGGTGTATTGGAAAGGAACTTTTGGAGTGTGAAAAATTACTGGTAGTTAAGTATAAAAGTATTGACTGTGACTTACCATCAGTTCCGATCTCTGATCTGAGCAAAGACCAAAAATATTTATTAACAATATCAACAGCAATTAAATCGGGAAAATGTCTGGATGGTTTGGAGCATTGTAACCCTGGTCCTCTATGTCATGCTCGATGGCTAACAACTGCCAACAGAATATTGCGAGTATACATTTCTACTGAGAAACCAAGTACTAAGTTGATAAAGTTAGTGACATTCATCATCAAAGTTTATGTACCGGTGTGGTTTTTAATTAAATCGAGGAACACGATTGGTTTAGGCTCAAAAAATTTCTTTGAAATTCTCAAAAGATCTAGATACATGCCTGTGAAAGAACAAAAAATTGTTACTGATTGTCTCAAACGAAACGCTTATTTTGCACATCCGGAAAATTTACTTCTTTCGATGTTAGTAGATAATAGGAAAGAGGTGCGTGAATTCGCTTTAGAAAAATTATTGCAGCAAGAGAAATGACAGAATTGCCAAGCGAACAAGAAAACATTCCATTCGTCACTTTAAACTGCCGGAACTTCAGCTTCATGCAAATGATTACACTGAAATGATTGACTGGACTCAATTTGAAATAACACCACCTCCTATTTTAAACAGTACATGTACGGATGAATTGAGAAAGGAATTGAAAAGAAATGATGTTGAATCGAAACGTGTGTGGGCATTTGAAAATTTTCCGAATCACACACAAGCAGTAGAACGTGTGGTCAAACTTGTAACAGAAGCAGCAAGTACTGTTTGTAGCCACGAAGCGAGGATGGATTGATTCGGTCAACTTTAGCATCACGTCGAAAAATCCTACATTTGATTCTAAAAAGAATATAATGTTTAATTTTCAATAAATAAATTCAAATATCTACAAATGAACATAAATCTGCAATTTTTACTATTTAACCTTTTTCTTCAATTACAGTGTGCAATTGTTTCGAATCAATCAAATTGAGATGATAGTCGGTATAAAATACTATTGGTATAAGTATCTTTTCGACATAATAAAAAGTTTCGTACTTTAGAAGTGAAAATATAATGAATATTGTCGTTTTTAGAGCGAAATGGCCATTATTTCAGTAACAATCAGCTTGAGATTAGTTATTTTCAGATCTATGCAGTAGAAACTAAAATTCTCTATGGAAAAATACGGTCAAATACACTTTTCAGCCAAAAAACTGATAATAAATGGAAAAATCCTATTTTTAGCAGAAAATTGCAATTATCTCAGAATCTATCAACTTTACGTAATTTCACTAAAGGACCTTTTTGTAGAGAATTAAATTTCCGATCGATATAAGTTGAAAAAAATTTTTAAAACTTTCAACTTTAGCTCCATTTGGCAAGCCTAAGATGTCGACTAAAAAATTTTTTTTTTGAAAATTTTTTGTTTAACAAAGAAAAATATTTTCGGTATTAATAATGAGAATTCTAAAAACGGATTTTCGGCCCACCCTAATACCCATCTCTTATAGTTCCGAAATAATTTGGGAATATATTGAATTTTGATGATATTGCAAGAACTAACAGAGAATGCTTTGAAATATTTGAATCAATTGTATAACCGGAAATGGTATCACTTCGAAAATATTTCACTCGAATTGGAAATCGCTAGTTATGGCCGCGTATAAAATTTCAGCTTGATATTGTAATCGGAATCGGAAAAGTTTTCAACGGACGGTCCTGGTAGATATCCCTGTATAATAAAATTCAGTGCCTGACATTCATCGAGACAATTCGAGTCTATGGAAATGTTATTTGTTTGCAAATGTATGATAAATTGTTTTCTTTTAAACGCAATAGAAAATTGGCAAATACGACAATTTATTGATAGATAGCTACCTGACAAATAATGATACTTTGCAATTAAAATTATTTATCACCTCGGTAATCAGTAATAATGATGTGGGTAAGTTGAATACCTAATTATAATTACTTAATTGAGTGTAGCGCAGTGATGAAAGTCTTTATGTGTTTATCCAACAGTTACAAATACCAAGACATGAAGGCAGTTTCAGATAAGATAGTTGAATAATCAATTTGACATTTCAGTTTAAAATAGAAAAATATCTTTGAAAACTATAGGCACCGATCGTTGATTCCAATGAATTTTTTCAGTTTAGTCATCAACAAAAAGTGGGCTGTTATGAAGTTACCCTCATACAGACAGAAAAAACATTATTTTACGAAACACTTTATCTCTTCTAATCTTCTCATCCTCACTGATCCATTGAAGCTACTGCTAGTCAATCAGTGCGAGTACATATACCCGAGGAACACAATAATCCTCGGAATTTCAAGTAAATTTCACTGGTAGCAAGTTGGCAACAAAATAAACTTAGATGAAAAAAATAGCATTTAAGAGATGCGTTGCATTCAAGCATAACATAATCTGTTCATATATACATATATATATATATATATATATATATATATATATATATATATATATATATATATATATATATATATATATATATATATATATATATATATATATATCTAATTAGGGGTCTAAGAGAGATGTACCATGCGACACATCTCTCTTTATCAGTTGCTCCGACGAAGAATAAGCTAATCTAACCTAAGATCTCTCGTTATTTTGACCCACATTCCCAATAAAATAAAATAATTATATATGATTCAACATTCTTAGTAGAATTGCACCTAGACTCAATCTTTATAGGGGTGAATCTCTCTCCTCTTTTTTTAGTTATATCAGTTTACTTGTTTGTTTCCATGATGTCCTGTCCGCTGTTTTTTTCCTCACTTTTGTCCCCCTTGGTCGACCTCGTCTTCTCCTTGTTCCCGGGTTCAACAGCAGAATTGAAAATATTGTTGCTCCTTCACCTACCTTCCATACTTGCCCTAACCATTTTACTCTCCGCTCTCTGATTCTTTTCACTGAATCTTCGCGCTTCATAATTTAATTTATTTCTCGTTTGTATGTATTCGTTTCTGCCTAATTTTACTGGTCCTAGAATTGAACGCGGCAAATCTTATTTCTTTTTCATCCTTTTTCGTCGTTGTCATAGGTTCTGCGGCATACATCATGCTTGGTCTAATCATCTTTTGTAAATTTTTAACTTGGTGTTTTTTGTAAGTATTTTGCTTTTCAGAATTTGTTTATTGACATGGTACGCTCTGTTGATTGTCATTATTTTGTCTTTGATCTCGGTCGATCTTCTACCATCGTTAGTTATCATGACGCCTAAGTATTTAAAACATTCAATTTCCTCAAATTAATATTCCCATATTTTGATTTTCCAACCATATTTTGAAATTCCAACTTTCGAGTTTCTTCCATTATTTACAAGTCTCAGTATTTTCGTCTTGTTTTTTAATTCTCAAACCCAATTTTCTCCCTTCTTCCAGTATCTCCTTTATCATATCCTGTATTAGCTCTTTTTCCTTCGCTATTTAAACAACGTCGTCTGCGTATGCCCTCATTTGTTTTTCCTCTGTCCTGAGAATACTTTCATTCATTTTTCTTAGTCCGTGCTTTAGTACTAGGTTGAACAGTGTAGCTGACAAAGCGTATGCTTGCTTAAGTCCTTTGTCAAATATGAACTCTTCTGTTTCTCCTTTTTGGGTTATTACTTTGGCTTTTGCTTCTTTTTCATCTCAATTTCGAGTAAATTCCAATTTCTTCTAGGACTGTCATAAGTTCTGGTCTTTGTATTGAGTCAAATTGTTGCACAAAGTCAATAAACAGCATTTCGAGATCTATTCCGTGTTCGTAAACCTTCTTCATTACCTGCTTTAATGTATGAATTCCGTCTGTTGTTGACCTGCTTTTACTAAGGCGCATTGTCATTGTCCTACTATGTTTTTGATGCTTTTGCAAGACGTTCCTGGATCGCCGAATTTTGCATGTGGTATTAAGAATGTTACTCCCCTGTAGTTCTGTTAGATACATTGGTCTTCTTTTTTGTGTATTGTGACTATCTTGCCCATTTTGTACTCCTCATAGGCTCGTCTAATCAAAATTTTGCACTAATTTGCTTAAGTCTTTTATCAATGTTTCTCCCCCATATTTAAATAGTTCCATATTCCATATGGTAACTTCCAGGTGCTTTCCAGTTTCGACTTTTGTTTATGTACATTTCTATTTCCTCTAATCCTGGCTCTTCAACTGCTTCCGCTCCTTCATTCTCAGTTATGGTGAATGTAGGTTTTGTCCCAGTTTCCGTAAGAAGTCTCCAAAACAATTCTTCCATATCTCTTTATAGTCATCCTCCTCTGCCATAATGGTTTTGTTTTTCATTCTATTTGTTTTTCCTTTGTAGACTCTGCTGTTCTGTTTTATTCTGTTATAGAATTTCTTTATTTTACTTTCCCAATTGTTACTTCATTTCCCAATTTATCCATTCTGCTTTCTCGATATTTCATAATCCTATACCCAATATATACTCATAATTCAAGTCTTTTGTCTCTTTTATCTTTTCTGAAATCCTATATGTTTTCCTAAAATTCTTCCGCCGCTTCTATGTACTGTTTGATTTTTATCAACTCAACTTCTATGTCTCCAATATATACTTCAATCTTCAATTCCTGCCTAATTTATTCTTTGCGTAATCGTCTCTCACATTCTGTCTTCCGTAGCTATAGTCGTTTACCTGTTTCTCCTTTTGCCAAGAAACGAATATTTTAGTATATATATATATATATATATATATATATATATATATATATATATATATATATATAAGCCTCCACGTGCCACAATAGTGGAACTAAGCAGGATGCCGAGGAACGAAGTGGCGGCAAACTGCAGTTTCATCCTTATTAGGAGATCATCAGTATCGCATATTGCTTCTCAGCATCCTCACCAGCTACATCGGGGTACCCCAACGATTCCAGAAAAGACACATCTCATACTTACGTACGAGAGTCGCTCTCTATGGACAGAGACGGCGAACCCGCTACCGGACTTCGAGAAAGTAACGAACAATAACAAGTGTTGGAATATTTGACGTTTTCACATCTGTTTGTTATTGTTCGTTGCTTTATCGAAATCCGGTATAGGGTTCGCCGTCTCAGTCTATAGAGAGCTTATTTACTGGAATCGTTGGGGAACCCCGATGTTGATGTTCAGGATGCTGAGAAGCTATATGCGACACTGATGAGCTCCTCATATGGACGAAACTGCAGTCTGCCGCTTCGTTTGTCGGCATCCTGCCTACTCGACTATTGTGCCTCTTGGGGGCTGCGTGTATGGCAGACAGATTTGAGATCTAGCCCTTGTCAGGAGAGATTATTTATTGATCTATGGATTTCTGAATAATTCTTCTTGGCTCGAGTTTATATGTCATTAATTAATAATTAATTACACTCTATCTAGCTTTCACATGTGTCTCAAAAAATTGTAATTGTTTGATCTGAATGCAAGTTCTGTCTAATTTACGGGAGAGTGTATTTTAACAAACACGGTCAAAAAATTTTGACAAATCCAGGAAAATTCCTATTGGGATATCACCCTTTTCAAGTGCATTAACAATCAAAGTGGTGAGCTGACAAATCCCACTTTCAATACAAAACCATGCTCTTTATTTGTTGAAATGCCGAAATGCATCTATTCTATATCTTGCACCATAGATGCCGTGAATGTAACATAACCCACTGTAAACAGTTGTGTTCTGGTTAACCACACAACTTCTACGACATAAATGTCTTTGTAGGTATACTCTAAAATCCCCTCGTTGGTGTAAAGCGCATAGGCCCTGAAATGTTGAACCGAGTTTATCATTGTACTTGATGCAAGTTTCAGATTAGTTATTTGATGGACTTCAGGTTTCCACACATCAATTAAATTTTTCCAGAGATATGTTAAGCATTAGTAGAGAATTTGTTAAAATAAAGCTCTGCTGAGATGCTAATCTCTAGTTATTTTCAATTACTATTGTCTAAACTTAACAAAGGTTCAGTAGAATTCCAAACGGTTTAGATGTTGGTGCTTATTGTAAAGCTACTCCGATTATTTCGTCTTCGGTTACTATGTATCCACTTTTTTAAATACCTACATCACAGAAAGATAGCTGTTACGAAACTACAAACAACAGAAACATTGTTTGACAAAAGATTCTATCTTTTGCGAATCCTCATTTATCTATCGAAAGCTGCTGCTACTCGAACGGTGCAAGTACATATATCCTTAGTCAGACAAGTAGAAAAGAGAAGGACAACAATCCTCGCAGTATCAAGTAAATAACACTGGTGGCAAGTTGGCAACAACTTACAGTTAGATGACACCGAGAAAGGTATAAAATAATTGCCAGGCGCATAAATTACCTACGGCACCTAGATAACGTCAGCAAACAAATCCAATTCTAAATTACGTTGCGCCAATTTTATTGTATTCGCGTGAACAATCTATAAAACAGATATTCACAGATAATTCTACATTACTAGCAATTAGCGTTGCTAACGCTAAATTACACCAATGATTATTTCAATATCTATATATCATTTCGATGTTTGAAGAGATAATTATTTTATTATTATATGAACATACATAAAAAGGTTTATCTCTGATTGTAAAAATTGAAACTTGCTTCACTTTAAAATGAATCATGAATACAGTCCTATATTATAACCATATTCTTCACTAATGAAAAGTGTTTCAACGTAACAGTCCCACTGAATAATACTAGAAATATCACCAAACTTTTGCTTACTGGGACATAAGAGGTGCCACAATCGAACGAATGCTAATTTTGTGACTAAATCTCCATCTTTTGTTGTATTTTCCAACTAATATGAATAATTGAATTGTTCAAAAAAAAATTAATGCTAAGCCATCTTATCGTATTTGATGTCTGAATTTCGTAATGAAATGCCGATCTTCGAAGTGATAGCAAGATTTTTCGTAAATTTATCAGCAAGGATAAGCACATAGGAGCACATTATTTCGATGATTGACTTACTGGAGAAGTGTTCCTACATTTGGCATAAAATATTTCATCAAATTTTCTGATATCGATACGAGAAGTACGTCATTTTAGGATGATGGTGCAACTTCACATTTTTCTGTGAATATGGAAACTTATTCAGATATCGACTACTGCAATCACTGGATGACAGTGGTCGTCGAATCAAAAGGCCTTACTGACCGCTGAATTCGAATACTAATCGACCATTTTCATGGAATATTATAAAAGAGCGTATTTTCATTGAGAAAATCAATAAAAGAGAACCGCAAATAATAAAGATAATCAAAATGGCTGATCCCATTAGAGCAATTCCAGAAATTGACGCACAATTTCTTTCTTCTTTGGTAGGTAACTAATTATTAGCAGATTTTTTTCGAATATGCCCAGACATATGTCGACAAAATTCGATATATTTTCTTGACGCACATGTTTATCTTATGACAAAAACAAACGAAAGAATTAAATTAAGATTTTGCTAAGAACCACCACGTATTGATAACAGCAGTTGTTGATAAATTTTTGCGAGTAACGTTTGTTCTTCTTGAGAATTACAACGGTCGATAATAATGAAAAGCGAAATTTGACCCCGACAGAATGTGCTGAATTGAATGACCTAGGTTGGACCTATACAACATTAGGTCAAAGGCTTGAGTGTCCCAATCACCTGTTTCCAGAATAATCCGCAGATACTAGGTGACTGGTAGTCATGAAGGGAGACCTAACAAAAAGGACCTCGAGTAAAAACGGCGATCTATGACCGTTATTTGAGAATATCCTCGTTGAGGCAACGGTTTGGTACAGCTAGGCATCTCCAAATGCAGCTTCGAATAAACAGCTCGAGGTCCAGCTATAACAGCAACACATCGAAGAGCTGGATTAAATGTTTCCAGGAACATTAGTAACAAGCTGACTGGGTTAGAGTTTTGCTCACAGATGAGTCGAGATTTTGTTTTTTTCATTCCTATCAACGTTCTCAAATGTACTGACGTCGAAATGAGAGATATGCCCAGTGCAAGTTTTTACCTACCCCAGGTTTTGATGGACGTTCAATAATGGTATGAAGAGGAATTTCTTTGAACGCCTTCACTGATCTGGTTACCATAAATAATGGAACCCTTAATGCTCAGAGGTACGTTACAGACATTTTAGAAGAACATGTGGTACCATTTGCTGCAAACATAGGTGAAAATTTTTTGTTTATGTATGATAACGCCAGATCTCACCAAGCTGATATCGTTAGAAACTACCTTCAAGATCACGAAATCACATCAATGAAGTGCCCTTCAGGAAGTCCAGACCTCGAAAATTTCTGAGATATGTTCACTCAAAGATTCAGAAGCCAGCCAAACCAGCTACTGTGATTGAGGTTCGGAAAAGACCCAGCGAAATTTGGAAAAAAATGCATCAGAATGTAGAATAGGAATCGTTGATGTTATGCAGCAATTCTCGCCTGGAGTAGAAACGTCTGGTATTAACAGGTTTTTGGGGACTTTGATTTTTTCCAAATGATTTGCATTTTTCTTCATTAATTGTAGACGGCGTTTGATTCCGAAATTTAAGTGCAATAATGATGGGTATCATTGCTAATTTTTTGTTTGGTCAATTCAATTTCTGCTGTTCGATGATCCTACATTCATCATTTTTCAAACATTTTTCAACGAATATGGAATAACACTTTATATTTCATTGTTTTTTTTATGAGTAACGAAATTTCTTAGCCGCTATGGATATGATGTTTCCATGGAGAGAAAGTTGTAGGATGAACGGCGAGAACTTTTCTTGATTCTGGCATTCTTAAAACACTACCAAACCATTTTATGAACTAGCCCATGCAGCTTTTCTGGAGAAACCCAAATTTAAATATTGATGTACAGGGTGTTTACAAATATCATGTACTAATGGAATGGGGGGATTCTAATATTAATGTTATGACTAAAGTTTGTCCCCCGTCCCCAGTGTGATACCACCACATCCAGCTATAGGTCCCGTTAATTGGTCACCTGTGTGACTAAGTTTCGGGATCTGGCGGATGGTCCGGTTTGCAGGGTGGGAAGGATTGGCAACGAAGCATGATGAGCTCTTCTGAGACAAAATCATCCGGAGTTAAAATAGTCTCCCATTCGGATCTCCGGGGGGACTACCTCGAGGGGTTCATGATGCAGGTAAGTCGAGCACTCCTCCGAAGAATTCACTAATTCATTCACGCTCTAGGAAAGAAAGCAAACTCCTGATAGAGTTCTGCAATATCAGAGGACTGGGGCACAACAACTTGAATGTCGATGCAGTCCACCAGCATCAGCAAAACGCACAACCCCATGTGCTGGCCCTAACCGAAACCCAAATAAGTCAAACAACCGACACAATATATTTACGTTTTAATGGGTATGAGTTACATACGAGATTTAGGTTTGAAGGGGGACACTGTGTTTTCGCCAGATCGGATGTTGCATGCCAGAGAGAGGACACGATGGAGGACGACGCTTTCGACCTTGTGTGGTTCAAAATCTGTTTCCAGGATAAAACAGTGTTTTTATGCTGTCTATATCGCTCACCAAACGATTTTCACTTCCCTAGACTGTTTCAGTATCTAGGTGATAAGTGGATTGAATTTAAACACATCATCCGTCAGCTGAGATCATTGTACTGGGTGACTTCAACGTTCACAACACCAACTGGTTCCGCCACTCCAATAGAACAAATGAAGCGGGAAGACAGGCTGAAACTTTCGCAATCAGCCATAATCTAATGCAGCTAGTCGACGAAACGATAAGAATAACTGATCGCACAACCGACTTCCCGAATATCTCGGATCTCTTTTAGATTTCAGATCGAGACGATTTTGGAGGTCTCAGCACCGCTAGGCAACTCAGACCACAACCTTATATCTGCTACTGGAACCATTGTGCTGGCGCTAAAGCAAGAACCACCCAGACAAATTTGGCACTATAACCGTGCTTATTGGGATGAGCTGCGTGAATTCTTTTCGTGCTTCCCTTTCAGTGATGTTTGATTTTCAGATCCTGACATCAATGTGTGCACTGAATCTGTTACAGAAATAATTCATGCAGGAATGGATCTCTACATCCCGTGACGTGAAGCGATACTTCACGTCATATCAGCTGTAGCATCTATATAAGGAGCAGATTCGACCTGCGCCCAAACATTCGTTGCAGATGTTGGATAGTGTGCGGAAGCGGGCTGTGCGCCCCATCGACCTCCCGGAAATCACCCGCGACCTCCAACCGCTGGCTCTCAGAAGACAAGTTGCTGACTTTTCCCTATTTTACAGATATTTCCACGAAAGATGCTCCAAGGAGCTGAAAAACCTTGTTCCGGGAAAACTCATGTTTTGCCGCAACACTAGGCTGGCAAGGAGTTCTCATCATATGGCGGTACATTCAACGACCTCGAACCTCTCTCTATAAGAATTCTTTCGTTTACAGGGCCGGTGAGCTGTGGAACTCATTTCCGACCAACATCTTTCCAACATTCACAATTTGGCCCTCTTCAAGAAGAGAGTAAATAGACACCTCGAATCTTCCCAGCCGCCTAATCATGTGGTGTAACATGTTCGCCTATACCTGGGAAGCGCGTATAAAAAAAAAGAAAAAAAATCAACATAAGTCTGCAAACGCTTCGAGACAAATCTACTCTAACAATTTTTGAGATGTCCAGCACAAATCTTGGAAAAAGTTTACACAATATAAGTAGAATGTAGACATCAATCTATCAACAAAATCATGTACAAACTAAAATTCTTTAAGGACGCATTTTCTACCTCTGAACTTTTTTGTAATGCACAACTGGTAAATTCTGAATACTAGAATAATCTTTTCATTTTGTTCAGAAATTATATGTTCTGTTATAGTTATAGTTTATATTCGTATCCACGACCCAGTACAATTATCTGTAGTTAGCTAGATGAAACCAAAGTTTTTGAATTGATCTTTAGTAGGCTATGGATATTTATTGTTTCTGACATTTATCATTTCAAATCGTAAGGTGTATCAGCATAAACTAGGAGTTATAAAGTGTAAAAAAGTCTTTTGAATACTTATTATAATTGCATAATTATAATGGAAATTTATAGGAAATATAACATGTATATTTATGTATGATCTCGCGAATCAAAAAGCAAGTGATACATGCATATTCGCAGCCCAGTTCATTCTTCTAATCTGGCTCGGGAATATTTAAACGAATCATATCAAAATAAATGAATAGGATAAGGTGGACTTCAGTCGTGGCCTCCTAGGATTCCTGAACTAAATAACCTAGATTTCTTCCTATGATGGCATCTCAAGTCTCTAGTGTATACAATACCGGTGAATACAGTCGATGAACTGCGACATCGAATAATAATTGTTTTAGAAACCGTAAGAACTACTCCCAGATTGTTTGAGAGAATGCGAAAATCTTCGCAAAGAAGATCGGAGAACTGTATAAAGGTTGGAGGAAGACACTTTTTGTGAAACAAATCATTGTTACTGTTAATTATTGTTTTTGATTTGTTGAAAAATCAATCGTTTTTGTTTATAAAACCGGGTCATCCCAGCTTTAACTTTCAGCTGAATAATGAATAATAAAACGTTTGAATTAATGAGTAATCAAATCTTGCCATTAGACTACTAGAAACTTAGTGTTTTTGTTTCTTATGAGGGTCCGAGAAACGAGAAGAATATAAAAATACAAAGCATGTATTCTGAAAAATATCACCCTGTTGGTTATGTTGATGATTTGACGTATGCATTAATGTCATCAATCTAACCTAACCAAACCTCATTCTAAAATTGGTTTATTAAAACGTTACTCATAAAATTAACCAGAAGATCGCTCCATGTTCAGGACAAAGAGTAATTTCGAAAATATTTCATGAAAACAACCTACAAACCATGAATAAATAGAAAATGTACCGATAACACCCCGTTTTGGATACGCTTCCTAAATCTCCAAATTACCGGATATCTTTATATCATTTTCTCTTTAGTTATTGAGTTATTCTCCTGATTGGTCACCACAATAAAATTATCGTATTTTCAGGATTTTCAAAAATCAGCTTTTATTTTTAGGATTGTGTAATATCTTATAAGAAACGACTGAATTCAAGACAGTAAAATATTCTTATCTACCTTACTATGAATATATACTTCAAGTTGCATATTTTTGGAAATCATTCTAGTTTCCATTGTTCTTCAATTTTTTCTATGTTAAAGATCTGCTCAACAAGTTTGTTGATTGACATTTCTGTAAATTCTGTTTTTATAAAGAAGTTTAATGATTATTTCCTTTAAACGGTCTGGAAAACATCCTCAAGTGAAATAAACATTAAATAATGTATTAAGAATGAGGTAAACCTACTTCCTCTTCAATTTTTTCTATGTTCGAGAGCGGATGTTATTTAGTGCAAGTAATTTTTTACATGTTTTTCAGCACTTCACTCAACTGGAATAAAGTATGAGATTCTCATTTCCGAATATTCGAATTCATACGAATTCCTTGAAGCAATATATGAAAATTATGAATTGAGGACTGGTTATAACCAGAGATTTTAGAAGAAAATAACTATGGAATAATTTTGCTAGGAACAGATTTTGTACTTCGAAAATCTAGAAAAAATATTCGACGAAAGCTTGAGCTTTCTTGGCGAAAACTGAGAGTATTCAAAAATAATATTTTTATTCTATGCAAAAAACGACTTGAGATACCTCACAACAACTGAAAAATTCATCAACTAATCAATATATTCTAAAATATTAAATAATTCTCCATGCGGATCTAATTCAAATCATTAACTACATTAGTCGTGACAAGATTCAGTTGAACATTCCAGCAGTTTTGTCCTTGTAATGGACGGATTAAAGTCGCTTAATATCGTTCAATACCTAAATCCGCTTAACGTGCATCGAATCTCTGACATGACAAACAAATTACAGGACAATTTCCCTTAACGAAGAATAAATTCATGGAATTATTATAAAGCCACGAATTTATATACACACAACCAAATTGATATGGAGTCACCCGGTATTTCACATTATTGACTGTTTTTAACCATGGCTTCTTGACTGCTTGTGAAGAATGAAGTTTTTTGTTTAAAAAAACTAGATAGTATGACAAGAAAAGTTGAATTATCACCACATGTTCGGGTTATTTTACTCAGACGTCACTGAGTATTTCAAAATTGAAAAAAGCCTATAATCATAATTGAAAATACTTAACGTTGGTTTGTCCGATGTGCAGAGGGGTCGAATATGTGCTCTCGTTAAAGAAGGAGTGACACAAAGGGATATAGCGGCCACAATGGGGGTATCAAAGGGGGTGATTTCAAAAACATACGCTCGATACGTGGAGCTACAAGCTCTGAAAAATAGGCCTATACGAAGATCAGCTAAGAACAAAACCGCTCTGAAAATTGCAGAAGAGCCTAGTGCGTCGCACCCCATACTCCAAAGGCAATTTCTGGAAGCAACAGGCATCAGTGTATCAGTAGGAACGGTACGTCAAAGACTTCGTAAACTAACCAGATAAGAAAAAATTAACAGACTTAATTGGCGTATCGAGCAAATTGGAATATTGAGAATTTGCGAAATGTTCTTCTTTCAAATGAGACCAGAGTTGGTGTTCGATCAGATGACCGCCGGATTCGGGTTTTAAAAGGTCGTGGAAGATGAGCTAGACTCCGAAATACCAAGAGGAAGTGTGATGATCTGGGTTGACATTATTCTGGGAGGCAGAACAGATTTGATTTCGTTTCCTGAGAGTGTAACGGCTATAAATTACGTCGACCTAGTGCTGGAACCCATAGTGAGACTCTGGCGAGGTGGCCACGGTGAGAATTTCACTTTCATGCAAAATAATGCATCTCCGCATACCAGCAACCTCGCGCGATATTATCTTGAAACAGAGGCTATTTTGGACTAGCCAGCTTACTCTCCAGACCTGTATCCTTATTCAACATTTATGGGGTGATTTCAAAAGGAAAATTAGATCGCACCAGGATAATACAAGAACCCCACAACAGGTCATCCAAGCCGCCACAGAAGAGTGGCAGAATATCACCCCAGAGGAGGTCGAAGACCTAATGCAAAGCATGTCTAGACGGATCCAGGCTTGTATCAGTGCAAGACGAGGTAACACAAGCTACTGTGGTCGAGAAAAAACACCTACTTCGTGAGAAAACAATATTCAATTTTTTTACTACATGCGGAAAGAGTTTCTTATTTTCTTTTATTTGTTTCTTTCTTAAAATAAACCTTAATTTATTTCTGTTTTTAATTGAAATATCTCAAAAAGGATCAATTCTTACAATTCTATGAAATTTCCAAAATTCCTGAGGTATTATTCAAAATATCTGGTGATTCCATATAAATTTGGCTGTGTGTATATGCAGCACTAGTGCTGAAGATCGATTGTGTAACCAAAATAAAGTGGTTTTGTTGTTATGTACCAACGACTTTACTTTTATCACAATTTCCATAAAAAATTGAAGATTCAATTGCTTGCACTTCATTAATTCAAATGAAAATTTAGTTTGTAAAGGTCCAACATTGATAATATACCCCTGAGAATAATTTATGAAATATTAATTTAAGAATATAATTTTAATGAAAGCTTTGTCCGTGCCAACGCGCACCTTCATTAAAATTATACCGCAAATTTCAACAGCATTGGATTCATTAAATTGTCGACAAAAAATCACGGTCGCATACGTTGTTCTAATTCAATTATGACGCAGATAAAGGAGTAGTCAAAATTTTCGTCGTAAAGGACTGGAGCCAGTCGTCAGTCACGAAACTCGAGGCCCTCGGAGAAACAATTACGATACAACTGAAACGCCAGTTTCTCCTTCTTCGTTCAATGGATGCGGCAAGAAAGACCGAAACTGACCAAAATTGATTTTCCAGGTACAACCCGCAACCATACGTATTATTAAGAAGTTTGCTTGGTTACCAGGATTGGATTCAGGAACTAAAAGAAATTCCCCTTATTTTCTGCGAAGATGATACCGAACAATTTCAGAAATGCATCACGTAAATTTTCTTAAAAGTATAAGTTTCAAACGTTCTTACTAACGAGTTGAATTCCACACTAGTCATTGTTTTTCCTGATATCATAAACCTAAAATCAATAGATTTCTTTTAGGTTCTGCTTCCCCACTTCATATTAAATAATGATTCATGTGAAGTAAGAATGAATTGCTTTGAAAGTATTTAAAAAACAGAAGCCATAGCGTAAAGTTACGAAATGGTTATAGCAAATTTTCATTTGAGAATATAGTATACCTCAAGGTACAGTTTTTGGATCTTTCCTGTTTTTAATCTGTATTAACGATTTGCTGATTTGATGTAGTATAGTCCAAGAATAAATGATTTGAAGTTTCTTCGGCCACAATCGCAATTTGGACTGTAAAGAATTCCACTTGAAAAGCATACTATGACAATGCCCATGACGAGTTCTCAAAACCATTCAATGTGCACCGAATCTTTCGTTTGCGATCAAGACTGAGAACCATGTAAGTAGGATCTTGCACAGTAAACCTACGAAAAACAACAAGTTCATTTCATTCGCTTTTCCTAAGACCTAAGAGTGCCAATGACAAGTTCTCAAAAATATTCAATGTGCACCGAATCTTTCGTTTGAGATCAAGACTAAGAACCAATTAAGTGGGATCTTGGACAGCAAACCTACGAAAAACTACAAGTTCATTTCATTCGCTTTTCCAAAGACCTAACAATGTCCATGACGAGTTCTCAAAATCATTCAATGTGCACCGAATCTTTCGTTTGCGATTAAGACTAAGAACCATGTAAGTAGGATCTTGTACAATAAACCTACGAAAAACAACAAGTTCATTTCATTCGCTTCTCCTAAGACCTAACAGTGCCAATGACAAGTTCTCAAAACTATTCAATATGCACCGAATCTTTCGTTTGAGATCAAGACTAAGAACCATGTAATTAGGATCTTGGACAGCAAACCAACGGAAAACAACAACTTCATTTCATTCGCTTTTTCAAAGACGTAACGCATCCAAAGACGTGCACAGAAAACCAAGCGATCATTGATGTGAGGACAGCAAAATCTCAACAGTTCATTCGAATAAAAAGGTATAGAAAACTTATATCTCTAATGTTCAGTATCAGCATCTCGCGTCTCGCGTAGTTGACTCATCGAAATTTCTAGGAATTAAATTTATTCTGAAGAGATTTCAATATAGTTTTACCAATACCAATTTTTCCGCTAGCCAAATTTTGAATAGCTTGCGAGGGAAGTCATAAAATTCTTCCGCCTGAAAACGTCCTCCCACTGGGGGCTGTACAAATTAGGGATTCCCAGTCCAGAAAATCAAGTAGATTTAAAAAATACACACTGTGCGCAAGATCTAACCCACATGTTCATTTTACTCCACTACAGTAGCCACTCTATAAAAAATTAATTTAAAGTGCATTATAAGCAAAACCATAATAAATTCAGAGGAGAATGCCAATATTTGCACAAAATTGTGATAATAAAAACGTCAAAGCTAAAGCCGACAGTTTTTCACTCTCACTGTTACGAGGCGGGTGGAAGAGAACGCAATTAATATCAGCAGTCAGGCTCAGACGCACTACAGCTAAACCCCCGCGGATTTTAACCGCCTGATTTTGTGAGTAAAGGAAATTAATGGAAGCGGCCGGACTGATGGTTTTTTTCCGCGACTGATTTCAAAACCACGTTTTGTTACAGAATGGTTAGCGGGAAAAAGCCGCGCCAAAATTTGTAGTCCATAGAACTTATATTTGACGTAGTAATCGGGATCAGTCATTAATCGGCACACCATCTTCAAAAGTGGTCGTGCTTCGGTGTCTTGTCGTGACTATGTCGTCGACAGAATCGGAATCTGTTTTAAATGAACCAGATTATGTAAGTTTATCCTCAAAAATCATAGTGGAAGTACCGAAAAGACTAGCGTTATATGGCACTACTATGCGTCATTATAGTGACAGAAATGCGAAAAACAATCTTTGGGGAAAAGTTCACCTACACACAGTAAATAGTTAGATGTCACTGTCAGAAGCTGATGAGAAAAATAAAAGTAAGTTATAAAAAATATTTATTCATTACAACATTTTGTCAGTGTTTTCACTGTCAGGTGCCGACAGTTGTTTTGGGGTAAGTTTAATGTTTTATTAAATTGTTCATACTCAATACCTCAGCAGGAGATGTAAAATGACTAGCAAATTCCTTATATCTATAACGTTATTGCTAGAACGCGCACGGATTGAAGAAATGTGCTGTAGCTCTGGGACTTGGGACGATTCGTTCAGGTATTTGCCATCATGTTTTCTCACAAAGTTGTGCAATATGCAGCAAGCTTCAATAGTATGGTCGCAGAAGTCCAAATTCAGATCCAATGGTCCAAGCATAATACGCCATTTGTTTTATATTATTCCAAATGCACATTGAACAGCCCGACAGACATAGGTTAATCTATAATTATAAACTCTTTGTTTCATGGAAGAATTTCTGTTTTGATATGGTCCCATTAAGTGTTCTGTAAGTGGGAAAGCTACATCACGTACAAAAACAAACGGCTTTGGACCGACGTCTTCGTATTCAGGAAATGTAGTAGATTCTGATAAAAGCATTTGGTTGTTTAGATACCTTTAGCCAAAATTTGAGTTTATAAATACGCTAGAATCACTATTTTATCCATATTCTCCAACGTCTGTAGCAGTGAAGCAATAGTTTGAATCAGCTATTACTAATAAGATTAAAGAATAGAACTTCTTGTAATTGTAGGCGTCGGAACCAGTATTTTCTGGGCTTTTCATTCTTCTCTGTTTTCCCTCTATAAAACCAACGCTAGTAGGAGCATAAGTTCTTTCAAAAAGAAGTACCGCTATATTCATCCAATCTTCTTCTGTTTTTCAGGCATATATATTTATATATTTGGTATTGAGTGTTCACCAAGCAATTACCAACAAGATGAACACTAAATAATTGCATCACTTCATATTGAGGAATGTCCGAACTCCGAAATGATGGAAGTGTCAGATGCCGTTGACAGATATTATAAGTGGCATAACTATGACAGATTGCAGTCTGTATATTTCCTCTATCTCAAAGACCAAGTCACGGTACTTTTCGACTTTTTCGTTGTATGCTCTACCCATTTTGTCGTCCGCTGGGATTGTCACGTCGAGAAGGATGGCTTTCTTTTCAGTTTTGAAGAAAACAGCAATATCTGGCCTATTATGTGGCACTGGACGGTCAGTGGTGATAGGGTTGTCCCAGTACAATTTATAATGTTGATCTTCCATTATCGTTTCCGGCATGTATAAGTGGTTTTACATCTTTTCCTTTCCAAGTCCGTGGTTCAATGCGATATGTTGGCAATAGATCTTAGCTATCGCGTTATGTCGGTTGAGATACTCTTTGGGCGCAAGATGAAATGACATGCTGTATTGACTCAGGATGACTGCAGCAACGACGATAGAGATCCGAGGGAATAGCAATTCCTGCAACGTGCTTCTGGTTTGATCTGGTTAATAATGGATAATGGAGTTTTTAGCCAGTTACAACACTCTTCCTGAGAATTGAAAATCACCTCAAGGAAACTCATTCTGGACACTTGAAAGCATCCAAACAGCTGTAACCGACCATCTGAAGGCTATTCCAGTATCCAAGTTCAAGCAATGATATATTGATTGGAAGGAAATAATTTGAACGAGATAATATTGCATTGTTAATATATTTTAATAAAAAATGGAAAAAATCAGTTTCATGACTTTATTTACACACCTCGTATGTTAAAAATGAATATTGCACGTCACAAACTGAGCAAAAACAAGTGACTTTTAATTGTCACTATCTGATTTGATGGCTACTATAAGAAAATTATTTCAACAAAAGTATCATCAAAAATCACATCAATTTCATTGTAGCTTAGATACCTTAGTTTTTCATTTAGGGTAATTCAAGACACTTTGCTTCTTTATCAGAATAAGATCCTTTTTGTTTTGATATCTCAACAAAGAACCATGTTTCTTAATAATACCCAAATCCATAACCTTTAGTGGCAAGCCAAATATGTCTGATTCGTGCGTTTAGTCCGACTATTCAAAAAAATTGAGCAGCCTTACAATAGGCCATCATGGCCGACGGCGCTTTCATTGGTTGAATGAAAAACTTAATTTAAAATTAAACGTTTGGTATATATACTCTTCATCTCAAAAGAATACATTATAATTTCTAAAATCTCATAAAATGATTATAAGACATTTAAAGAAATCTCAGCAAGCCCATTTCATACAGCGTTTCTTTCTATTCCTGAGAAATTGCATAAGTACGAGGGTCATTTATTAGTTTTCTTGAATTGCCAGCTCAGTAACTTTAAATGTATCACTGCTTCCCTGTACTCACATATTTTGATAGACTAGGTACTGTGACATTATGAGCCAGCTATGTCATTGAGTTTGTATTTGATAGACATTGACACAACTAACAACTACTCGAAATTCAAGAAAAAAAGGAAAAAGTGATTAGAGCATCGTAGAATATGAGTGCGTGAATTTTCCTGAAACTGTAGTGATATCAACTTGTACTTGAGGAGATATATATATATATATATATATATATATATATATATATATATATATATATATATATATATATATATATATATATATATATATATATATACAATAATTGTCTCAATTCATGATAATTTTGTCAGTCGCCATATTGAAATAGCACTACTCAATGATAGCATACTGCTCCTATATTTTGGTATTTTACTCAGCAGAGTAAAACAGGAGATTTCCAATATGATATGATATACTATGCTCTATAATTTGAAAGAATTAAGATAACGTCATATTTTTGATGCTCATGAAAAACCAACCTAGGCATCATATCAAACACCTGTTCGAGCGTTATTCATGAAACCATGACAACCTAATTATTAGGAGTAGTCCCTATTTTTTCCACTCTGAATAAACAAATAGATTTTTATTTAATGGGTTTCATATATTTGTTATTTATTTCCGTTATAAATGTGATTCTCAATTTTTTTAGGATTAAACATTATGTGAATAAATGAAAAATTCATTATAAAAATGGCATGCAAAAATCAGAATAAAGCGAGATCAAATTATGTAGCGTATTCGTTTATTATATGGAGGATTATAAAGGAATTTCAAATTGCCATTCAGGCGATGTCATCGACATAATGCCATGCAATATCTCATCCATCCAGTTAGCTATGCTACGCCGTCTTTCTCTTCGATTGTTTTTCTTCGTTCCGATGACAATTCTTATTTAACACAGCATACTTTCATACTCAGCTCGGGAATAATTTATCATGCTGTGTTCTCTTATAATGGGAACTTGTCTCCGTTCTGTGCATTTTAGAGATTGTTTCGTCTTTGATGAATAATTATCATACTTCTCATACTGTTCGAACAGATGGGAAATTTATTTCTGGCTCGAGATCATTCAAATAGATAAAACAAGAAAACGAAACATTATTAGAAGTAAATGAACAAGGAAAAATTAGAAGAAATTTTCAACTCAGAACCACAAGATGGAAAGATAGTCTGATGAAAAACTGTGTAAGGTTTAATAACTGCAAATGATAGAGAATATGTTATTGGCTATTTTCGCACTTTCAACAATGGTCTCCCACAGGGACTTGTTCTTGTAACACAAATATATGAGTGTTATTAATACTACTTCGTCTAATAAGTTCATTTATACGATATTCCTTCTTTCAGTCACGATGAATTTGAAATAACTGAAGAAGATTCAACTGTCGATCTAGATTTTCCGAACAAAATTCTTAGGGAGAATCTATGCCCTATATTCATTAATTTTTTTCTTGAATTGTTCTATATTTCAATATCAGATTACCAAATATACATATGTAACCAAGAACAAATAACTTCTACAATGTAGATGTGAGTCAATATTGAGAATCAAACAAAAGCTCGATGACAACTGAATAACGTTAGTACTGAATACGTTGCAATTTAATGAATAAAACTTATTCTTCTAGAATGACCTAATAAATTAGGCTCCAGCCCTCACTTTCAAAAACGCAAATTTGACGTTTTCCGATTATGTGTCAAATCATTGAATTATATTCATATTTTGTTTATAAAATATTCATTGAATTTAATGAAGTAGTATAGATATCGATGTGAAGATAGTGTTATCTCTATCATTACACTGGATATTGCTATAATAGCGAAAAAATTTACATAGATTAAATTTCACAAAAATCAAGACCAAAATATGACAGTATTGAGCGTTTGTAGCATGGGGCACTCTAAAAAATATCAAAAGATATTCAGAAAATATCTTGATTGCTTTTCTTCATAAATTGCAAAAATACTGAAGTCATCTAGGCTTTGTTAAGTACACTGCATCAAGTAATGAACGCACGAAACCACATTTATTCAGAAGAAGTTCAGAGATATTGAAGAATAATTCTTTCAGTAATCCACCAGCCCTTAGTTATGCTTGAAAGCAATCGACATAAGAAATTTAAAAAACGGTCCCCAAAAAACCTGCTCATACCACCCCTGGCGAGAAAGACTGCATGCCATCTATGATTCATACTCAAAATCAACGACCTTGCACCACTATGATCCATTTCGTTCCAAAGTACAAGCAGTCTGTTTCGAGCTTAATTTACAGCAGCTGGCTGATTTTGCTGTATCCCAGTCAGTTCCTAACCAATTGGCAGGTTCCCTGGCAAAATTCAATCGTTCTCTTAGGTATGTTGCGGATAGAGATTGGTCTCGAGCTACGATACTAGGCCTCAAACCAAATTTCTCAGATGTTGTCGTCTCGCTTCAGTCCTAATTTGCTCGAGATCGTCCTTGCCCAGATCTCCTGTCAGACAACCAGTCTCTATGTATCTGCCGATCATTCCGAAAACAGTTAAATATGACACCCCAGGGCTTTGGCCCTGTCCAACCTAGGACATTTAGCACCACTGCTTGCTTTCTTGCCAAATCTCAGTTGATTTCTCATTTTATTGTGTTTCTTCAACACCAAAATGATACTTAAATCTAGTTACATTGTTAATTATATCCTAGCAACAGTTGTTTCCGGTTGCAATTATTCAATTTTACATTTTTACGAAATGGTATTCATATTCCATTTCCTGTTCAATATATTTTTTCCACAATTACAGTATATATATTTACTATTATTCGATACAACAATTAGGCGACGAGGATGGGATTTCAACTCTGTCAACAAAGCAGAGTTCTGTATCTTCTACTGTTTTTTCTGCTATTGTTTTGGCTGTGATACTCTCGCTGGAAATTTGAAAAACTTGGCCTTGAAGAATATAATCTACTTCCTTCCCTATGCATGCATCTAAATGAAAATAAGTCTCCGATAAGGGAGCACGAGATAAGCAGTCAACATTTTCGTTCTGTTTACGTCTTTTGAAACGTACTGTGTAGTTGAAACCAGATAGAAAAGAGGCGTAACGTAATAATCTCGCAGAAGACATTCGTGTCAATGCTTTGTTAGAATGAAAAATCCGTGAGAATGGTCGATTATCAGTTACCAAGATGAAATGTCAGCCAAAAAGGTAATTGTAAAGTAATGTACTGCAAAATTGATTGCTAAAGCTTCACGATCGAGTTGACTGTAGTTTTGTTCTGCTATTGATAATGACCTGGAAGCAAAAGCAATTGGTCGTTCATGTCCATCAATTTCATGACTCACAACTGCTGCCACTCCATCTGGACTTGCATCAGTCAATATAAGTGGTAAAACTGGATCATATGGAGCTAATACACGTGGACTACAGACTTCAGTTTTCAATTTTTGAAATGTTGCTTCACAAGATTTGTTTCAACGGAAACTCTGTCCTTTTTGAAGAAGTTTTCGCAAAGTAGCTGAAATAGAGGAATAATTTGGAATGAATTTCGAATAATATGTAACCATTCCTAGAAATCTTCTGAGCTCTTCTACATTAGCTCTTCTACATTTTAGGTGACTTACTGATTTCATTGAATCAAGATGTTCTATTTTATCTGAGAAAATGATCATATTCTGAGAGACGTTTCAAACATGCATGTAAATTGTCATAACATTCTGACATTGTGGCACCATGAAAGATTATGTCATCGAAATACGCTTCAACATTTCTTAAGCCTGACAATAGTTGACAAAGAATTCTATTGAATTCTGATGGCGCTGTTTTTATTCCAAAACTAAGGCGATTCATCCTATATGTACCTATGAGTCGTAATTGTTTGAATTTTAGCACTTTCTTCGTCAACACATAAATGCTTCTAGAGAATATAGCTCTTTTTCAACTTTTTCCCTGAGAGCATAAGGAACACTTCGCTCTCTTGTAAATGAAGGCTCATAATCTGGCCTAAGTTGTAACTTGATTTGAAATCTTGAAACACTTTCAATTCGTTCTGTGAATATAATACAATTCATAATTACCTCTACATAGTACCTCCAGGTCATGATGTCCTCATATTGAATTGCAACAAGTCGATCGTGATAGGTTTGATAATTTTCAAAATTCAACCACAAGCTCAGTCAACAGTTTACAAAATATGGACAATCAATCCACAGTATTTTGTTTCTGATAATGCCTCCATAACTACAAGCACTGAATTCCGTTCATACTGTTCCAGTCGTGGTATCTTTCAGAAATTCATTGCCCCAGGACATCCTGCGACCAATGGATCAGCTGAACGAAATGTACAAATGGAGCGTGATGCACAACAGTTCTCAAAACCCCTTCAACAGCGAGTTATGTTAGGTTACCTTATATACATTAATAAATTCAGCCAAGTAGTTATTATCGAACCTAGATAAATTTTCGTGAATCCCACTTGCAACTTATGAACCCACATTTATTTTCAACGCCAACATCCCCGTCAAGTCTCCACTCGACTCTTGGACTACTGGCACATGTGAATATTAAATTTTAATATATCCAAGATGAAAACTCAGTATTAATCCTACAGATTAATAGCATCGAATAGAAACTCGTTATTTTTCATTTACTATAACTAAAGATAAAGACTGCAAATATTAAAGGCTTATTTTTAAACTACAAAAAAAATCGATTATAAATGTATATGGAACTATAAAAATACTGAATATAAGGCGAGCGGTAACGCAAGGGTTGAAAGGAGGATGTACTATGTCCCCATACCATTTAACATCTTTAAAGAGGAAGCAATAAATGTTGAGAATGAAGAGAAGAATGAATTAAACATGAATAGATATAATTAACATCTTGATAGCTGAAAATAAAGAGGAAATTAATAGAATGCCAAATATTTTGGTAGAGAAGCTGAACAAACACGAACTGAAAATAAATTCTAAAAAAAACAATGACCGAGAAAAACAGTACCAACATCAATTCCGAAGTTCATATAGAAATAGAGATTGTTCCAATTCAACAAGTAACAGAATACTGCTCCTTGTGAAGCATGATAAGTCCAGATAACAAAACTCGTATTAAATTTAAGCGAAGAATTGCTTTAGCTAAACAAGGTTTCCTTAGGAAGTACTCTTACTTACAAGCGTACATTTACAGTTGGAGACTCTGAGGAGTTCGTCAAGATCTTTGATTGGAGTTTACTACTAGATATTTGTGAAACGTAAAAGCTGGGTTAGTGTGAAGCGAAGGCAATGTGGATTTGGGAGAATAACCAAAACTTTATGGACAGAGAAGAAAACAAAGTCACTAGTGCTCATAGTGATTACAGAAAAAAGAAATTTATTTAAATATATAATAAAGAAACATCTCACTCGTCATAGTTCATACATGAAACACATCTTTGAAGGTTGCATTTTTGTAAAAGAATAAGGTGTCGTCCAAGATCCTTTTTATTCGAAGATATTCAAAGCGCAACAAGAATGAAACTCTGTTCAGCTTGAGCCGGAGGAGAGTTGCGTGAGATGAGAGGCGAGGTTTTGCCAAGATCTCGCCTCGCCTCGTTTTCCTGTTCATCAACCCCGTCTCGCATAGACTCAGTCCCAAATATTTTTTCAGTTTGAATATTAAATGAGCATTTATTCTTATAAGTTTTAGTGTATAATATCATCTGAAAAAAATATATGAATGGAACGAATAAAAATGCTCTTCAGGGAACAGTATTCAACCTTCCGTAGATTGTTAAACATCTCTCTTAACGAGCTAGTTTTCTGTCCTGGTGTTATTGGGTGTGCAAACTGACGAGGTCAAACGATACCGAAACTGCCGTATATTGCTGCTATTCATGGTTTTCGACCTGACTGTACCACTACAGCTCTGGTTCACGATGATTATGGAAGATTGAATATTGTTCTCTAAATAAGTCTTCAGTGTGAAAAAAATAAAAATTGAAATTATTATCATTATATTATCTTTCGGTTAGGTCCAATAACTTCAGTGTGATAACGGATCCAGATGGCGAAAAATGCTATGAATTATTAACAATTGTAGTTAAAACAGTGAACGAGAAAATAAAAATAATTGAGTAGTACATATTTTTCATCGCTCGTTATGAATAATAATGTATTCCAATCTTTTCTTGGAAAAAGTTTCGATACAGAAAGATATTATATAAAAAATTAAACCAGGAATGATTCGCATAACTGGTAGGGTACTGCATGAGATTTTGGGGGAAGAGAACGTACCTCGCCTCCTTCGAGCGAGGATTTTGTGTTTAAACCTCTCCTCGTTCCTAGGGAAAAATAAAAATTTTATTCTCGTCTTCACCACGGACCTCGCATACGAGGCCTGAGCCGGGGCGAGGTTACCTCGTCATCTCAGTGAAACACTTCGATGGACGGCCAAGAGTGGCTATATCGACAAGGCGCTGTCTTGTTACTATCGGGTTTGAGAAAAGAGCGTAAGGAACTTCGTTCCTGATAAGAATTCCACAACCAAACACGTTTATATTTTCTTCATCTGGATTAATATTTTGCGGACTTTTTTCCTTTTTGATAATATCTTTTAACTTTTTCTTATCTTCTTAACGTTTATCAACAGACGTAGATAAAATGGTTCCAATGTTCATTAGAATGGAATAAATATACTAGTTCAAAGAAATCGAATGTTGACTAGTCGTTTGAACGAGGTTGAATCTAAAAATACAAGCAATAACAGCTCCAAAACAATTAATTTTATAAATTGCCCAGTTATCCCAAAAAAATCGCAAAACGAAGTTAAAACGTATTCGGTGGCAACCGCTCACAAGATTTATGACAAGCCGTTGGACATTTTTGTGTATTTATGACTCAGTTTATTTAGGTTCTAGTAGTCGTCCGAAAAGTGCTATTAGCGTCTCTGTGTGATCCTACCGAAAGCGGTTAATAACAGAGTGGAAAATCGTTCTGTCAGATCTTAATTTCGCGATCACCTCTAAATTAGGCAATTTATTTCCAAAACGATGATTTATCGGGTTTATAGTTTAGGAACGAGATATAATTGGAATCCATC
Source organism: Cryptolaemus montrouzieri (assembly GCA_013387265.2). Classification (NCBI taxonomy): domain Eukaryota; kingdom Metazoa; phylum Arthropoda; class Insecta; order Coleoptera; family Coccinellidae; genus Cryptolaemus; species Cryptolaemus montrouzieri. The sequence goes on along the minus strand of JABFTP020000021.1, from coordinate 86,433,144 downwards.
TAAAGGGCGTTACCGAACGGGAGAAGGAACAATAGAAATGGAATGTAGGGGACGGTCGTGGGCAATTAACTGAGGCCATTTCAAATGGGTTGAGCCCAAATCTCTTTTTCACACAATGCATTTCTTAACAGAATAAGTTAAAATCGTTTTTGAAAAGATATATATGAGTAAACACATCACGTTATACTAGTAATTAAACAGGCTTTACATTATCAGATATGCGAATTCCATCTCCATTTCAAGAAATCGATTAGATTTGACTAACCTAACATCATACAATTTTCATAACCGTGAAAATTAATAATCTGATATTATAAGGGTAATAAAAAGATTATAATTCATTCATTAAAAAAGTTCACTATGAAAATAGTAGGTGTGAAAGTTACATTTCGAAACATTCGTGATATTTTCGGTCAATATAATTGTACTTCTGGAACTGCTATTAAAAATTTGGTCGATAAATCTGAATTGAAAGGCTTGGTACATAATGTGCTAGCACCAATGTGTGTTCGAGCCAGCCAACCATTCACATCATCATTAATTCTCTTAATTCATTCTAGAACAACCTTTCAATTTTTCTGAAAGAATTTTTTCCCATTTTCATTTGATAATAAGCAAAATTGTCGCACTTGAGTTTCTGAAAATCCAAGAGCGGTTGTTGAGGAGCCCTTACAACCTAAACGTTTCATTGTATGGTGTACTATGTGGTTTGGAGGCGTAAATGGGTCGTTTATTTTTAAGCCCAGTTGGAAATACAATGAAGATCAATGGATTACTTTATCGAGAGATAGTAACTCAATTGTGGCCTACTATTGCGGATATGGATTCCTCTGGTATGTGGTTTCAACAGGACGGTGCCGAAAGTCATACAATCACCAGAACCTGAATTTATGGCAAACCAAATTTACCTATCGCATCTTTTCACGAATTCAACTGTTGACTGGCCGGTGATTTTTATTCATGTGGTTATCTCGAAAACTATACAGATCCAATCGAATCGATAGAAAATCCGGGACATAATTAACGAAGTATACCCGCCATATTATCACAGAAACGTGATTGAAAATTTTTGATGAAAGAATCGATATCTGTAAGCGTGATCGTGGTGGACATTTGTTGGATACTTTTTATTTATAATTGCCAAACTTTACACTTCCTAATACAATAAAAATTTGAATCATTTTGTTTCAGAAACGAAGTTCATGAAAAAACCCTTCATAACTTAGCTATAACTCGGGTTTGACAATTTCCTAATAAATAGTATAAAAGAGCATGCCAAGCCCGTAAAATCGAATGGAGAATCGAACCAGAATAACTACCGTAATATTATTAAAAAAACATCCAAGTTAAAATCCAAGAATACATAAGTAGATATTTAACATTTGACCGAAACTAAACCAAGACCAAGTGCGAAATCTAATAATGTTAGGCTCTAAGTAATAAATAGAGAAACTGCTCTGTTCATAATTTCCGTTACTGACATGATTGTTAATTGTTAGAATCCAGTTTTACTTTCAGAATGCCATCTGGTATATAGATTTCAGAAAAACAATTTGTTGAAAGATTGATAATTGTTTGTATGACTGTGTCCCATCTAAAATTGTAAAAGATCTTAACAAAAGCATCATCATATTTCATCCTAGCAGTTAATGACTTATGGTAACTAAGATACATACAATGGGTTTCATTTATAATGGTACATAAATACAAGGTTTAAATATTAGGATTCAAACCGAATCACATAAAACGCGACCCCATTCTGAGTAATAGGGTTTTCAATGAAGAATTTTTCCGTTTCAATTAATAACACTGATACTTATGCAAAAAGTGTTTTTGGAATATTCGAAATTGAGGGTTGAAAGGGCAGATTGGATATAAAGAGCATTTATTTATTCCATGAAATTCATGAGATCCTGATATACACACAACCAAATTTATATGAAATTACTCAGTATTTCACATTAATGATTGTTTTAACCATGGATCTTGGTCTACTTGTGAAGAATGAAGTTTTTTTGTATGATATGTTGATGTCCGGGATATTGATTTAAAACTGTTAATTTCAAAAATCCTTTAATCATAATTAAGAATGCCTTACGTTGGATTGTTTGGTGTGCTGAGGGATCGTGAAATTTGCTCTCGTTGAAGAAGGGTTGAGGGTTATAGCGGCCACAATAGAGGTATCACAGGGGGTGATTTCGAAAACCTACGCCCGATACGTGGAGCTACAATCTCTGCAGAATAGGCCTAGAATAAGTAATAGGAAGATCACTTCTGAAGAATGATATCGCTTTTTGTGCCAAATTGCAAGAAGAGATCCTAGTGCGTCGCACCCCATACTCCAAAGGCAATTTCTGGAAGCAACAGGCATCAGTGTATCAGTCAAAACGATACGTCAAATGCTTTGTTCATGGGGTTTATACAGCAGAAGACCCTTAAGAATTCCAGAGCTAATCAGACAACAAAAAATTAACAGACTTAATTGGTGTATCGAGCACCAAAATTAGAATATTGATATTTGGCGAAATGTTCTTTTGTCGGATGAGACTAGAATTGGTGTTCCATCATATGACCGCAGGATTCGGGTTTTAAGAGGTCGTGGAAGACAAGCTTGACTCCGAGCAGCAGGACAAATTCCGAAATACCAAGGGGGCAGTCTGATGTTTTGGGGTGGCGTTTTGCTGGGAGGCAAAACAGATTTGATTTCGTTTCCTGCGAATGTATTGTCTAGAAATTACGTGGACCTAGTGCTTGAACCCATAGTGAGACTCTGGCGAGGTGCCCACTGTGAGAATTTCTCTTTCATGCAAGATTATGCTCCTCCGCATACCAGTAACCTCGCGCGACATTATCTTCAAACAGAAGAAATCGCTATTTTGGACTATTTATATTCAGATATATGATCTCAAAACGAAAATTAGATCTCGCCAGGATAATCCAAGAACCCCACAACAGCTCATCCGAGCCTCCACAGAAGAGTGGCAGAATATCAACCCAAAGGAGGTCGAAAACCTAATTCAAAGTATGCCTAGACGGATTCAGGCTTTAATCAGGGCAAGAGGAGATAATACAAGCTATTGAGATCGAGAAAAAACACCTACTCCTTTAGAAAACATTTTTCAATTTTTTTACTACATGCGAAAAGTCTCTTATCTTTCTTTGTTTCTTTCTAGAAATAAACTCTAATTTATTTCTTTTTTCAATTGAAATACCTCAAAAAGGATCAATTCTAACATCCTTGAAAATTTCCGAATTCCCTGAAGTAATATTCGAAATATCGGGCGATTCAATATAAATTTAGTTGAGTGTATTTGCTCCATTGGACGTTTTCCTAGCGCACCACTGACAATTCCCCAGCTAGAAGGAAAAAATCTGGATGGGCGTGGACAAAATGAATTCTAAGTTTACAATACTCTCTAGACTTTGTCATCTAGTAAACATAGTTGTACAGAGTGGACAAATTTCGACGTTGCAAGACTGCACTTATGTGAAATATTATGTACAGGAAAAGGACCCCGCCTCCCCGTGTTCTTTTATGTGAGAAATTCATTGCCGCAAACAGATTGAAGCCAGCTTTTTTCAAAAAGTTTGAAAAATTTTCAGAATCAGTCAAGTGCCCTAATATTCTGGTAGTTTTTGTAGTTATGTAAAAATAGTTTTGACATTCTACAAGCACTTTTTTACTTAGAATCGAACTTTTTTTGAGTTATAATGCAAACTAGCGTCTCTTTTGATATAAACTATAGATAGAATAGAATCTTTTTATTTTTCAAAAATTATATCATGAGTACTTATTTTCTCTATTCCGGGACGTGTTTTCATGAAGAACCAAAATGTATAACGTTTGACTAGTACCTCAATGTCCATTCACAGAATTCACATATGATTGAAATAGCTAAAGTATGTTCTGTACTCTCATTATGACAGAAAATTATTTGTTATAATGAAAATGTAGATGAATTATTCAATGATTTTTCATCAAGTTACAATTTTTCTTATGAATATAAAATCGTTTGTATTAACAATGCCACCATGCCGTACGAAACTTTAGAAAAATTACATGAAATTGTTATTTCAAAACCGAAAATCGAATATTGATTCTTTCAAATAAATAAAATTGAATGGAAATAATCAATGTATTATAGGTATTCAAATTAATTTCCATCATTCTGTTTGCATAATTCAGGATACTCCCTCACGCATTGGAAATTTGAATATTAGCAACCGAAGCAAGACAGAGTCTGAAAAAGTCTAGCTGCGACAAATCAGAAGAATGAATCAAATTCAACTGGCCCCTAGATCCAATCCAATTATTGCCAAAATTTAAGTGAAGTAAATCAGCAACGACCATAGTTTGATGAGGCAAAGCTCCTTCATTTGAAAATAGATATTTTTTCTTTCAGGAAGAAACAGTTCTTCAGAATATTCATCGATATTATTAATTGCAATTTCATGATATAATTCACCACGAAGATTTTAATCGAAAACCATATACCCTGGTAAGCGATCATCTTTCAATGCACACCATACATTGAACCCATAATTAAATATTAATTTGTGGGTTTACATCTGACCACTAATATTCATTTTGAGGATTGAATATACTGCTACTAAAGTGCGTCCAAAATTATTTCCCCAAAATAAATACACATTTTCCTCATATTGCTGCAGGAACAGTTATAGAAATCGAGTTGACGTTGGAAATCTCCCGTCTACAGAAACTGGGATATTTTCATTTTATGAGGTTTGCCTACTCGAAATCGATGGAATGGCAGTTTTGCATGTTACTTTGCAAAATTTCGTATCGTTATTACAAACAAATGTATTCACACCGAAGTTGTAGGTTGATGAGAAAACGTTAAATAATTTATATGAATCGTCATTGCAAAAATTAATCATATTGAGAGTTCAGAACATACTATTAAATGATTCCGTGTAATTTGTGTGAATTGGCACAAAGATACTAGATATATATATATATATATATATATATATATATATATATATATATATATATATATATATATATATATATATATATATATATATATAATTCTTTTGAAAAGAGAGGATTCAAAAAATTCGAATAATTGTATTTATAATTTTATTTTCAATAAATAGAATACCAGCGGAAAAAACAGACCATGCCCGTTCCTCAATCAGGCATCTAAACTCGCATCATGCCTCCTACGATTGCCCCTAAAGTGTGATGAAATTGGAGAAAAGCTATACAATTTTCAGTTTCACTTGAAAACACGTCATAGATGAAAAAATTTAGTGCACATGTGATATGTAACCTATGGTTTATTGCAAAAAACTCAAGTTTGCATTAAAACGCGAAAAGCATTCGACAAAAAAAGAATTTCTGCACGTAGTTTTATTCTATGTAAAAAGTGCATCAAGAATGTCAGAACCACTTTTACATCAAAACATCTGGACACTGGACTTATTCGAAAAATGTTCCAATTTCCAAATGATTCAAAAACTAAAAAGGCTAGCTTGAGTCTGTCGGCAATGAGTTCCTCAAGCAAAATAATTTGGGGTTGGGAGGGGTCATTGTCCTCTATTCGCAATATTTCACATAACTGCAGTACCTACTAAATTGCTAAATCGTCGAAATATGTGTACGCTGTATGCTTCCGAAAAAAAACATAAATAACTCCCTTGAAAGCATCCCCAACTTTCTTCTCTTTTCCATGCAAAGCTCCATCAGATTTTTTGCAAATTGCCAAATTTGTGCACCCCTCCCCCCAAAACACCTTTTATTTTTGCATCACTTAATGTAGAAAATTGATCCCTTGAATACCTAAGATGTTGTCCTTGTAGTTTCATATATTTTACAAAACTTTCATCAAAGCGAGTTTTATATGTAGTGGCGGAAGGAAAATGTGTTTTGGATCAACGATAGGATCGGAAACATTTTTCTCATTACAGCACATACATTAAAAGCATCAGAATTCAGAGTACCTCAACTCCATTCCTAAGAATATATATATCAACGGCGAGGATCTTGAGAAATCCACTGATTTTCCTCTTGTGTTCATCGTATCTGATTGAGTCAACAATTGCTTTCAAGTTTGAATAAGTTTCCTTGATGCCCATTGCATAATCGGAGATCATGGAAAGAACGCAGCTTTCAAATTTTGCTTGAAAAAATGTATGAATAGCCTCTATTTCGTTAGATAATATTTCATAAAGCCAATAGAATTGGAACATACAAGTAGTTTTTCGTTTCAGAAAAAATGAGATCCTTCTTATTCTGTTTGTACTGTGTTATACTGACACCAAACAGCAGATGATTCCATTGCATTAGTCGTCACCTTCATCCTTTAGCAAATGAAGCTATCCAAATAAATCAAGCAATTCCGCTCGATTCGATCTTTGCGATTTGTCGTTTGTTGCTGCAAAATCACAGTCATGGTAGGTACAAGGTTTGCTGAGTTCTTCTTCGCCACTATCTGTATTTTCACATCAAGTTCATCGTTGTGGGGTGGAGTAGGTAATCTATCTGACTGTGAAATAGATGGAATGTCGGAAGAAACATTTTGGTATTGAATTGAATTGAATGAATTTCTTCATTGTCAATGCAGACTTCATAAGTGGAGTGAAGCAGAAATAGCATATGATTTATAGAATCTCGCCATACCATAGATATAGCAAAAATCATTAATAGTTTTTATTTCTTAGCTAGTCTCATGAAGTAACTGAAAAAGAATTACTACTTATAGGTAAGGCTCATGACATGTCCTGGTCACTTCTCTTCATACCAAACTAATGCAGATACGCAGTGTTAATAATGGGCGTCAGCTTGCGTTTCTGTGAGAAAAATACCATTTCACCACAAATGTAACAAAAATTCTCCATTAAGTTCACAACATTCATGACATCGATTTTATCAACTTTGCAATTCAAAGTATTTCCAAAATAATAAATTAAGGAAATAAAACAATGAAATCACGTGAAATACAAAGCAGAAGAAATTTAATGAAAGTCATAATCTTCAAAAAACAACAGGTCATTTTGTTTTGTCATTTGCAACGTGTACCAACTTGTAAGAACGAAATACCCAAAGAACAGAAATTTGAACTATAAAAGATTTTCTGGCACGAAACGACTTCATTATTGACCAGTATAACGGGAAATATTTCAACTTCAGATTTCTCAGATCAAAATATCAAGATTTAACATTTTATGGAGTCCCTTCGATAAGTAAGACTTAAGATGTTTTAAAGGGATCGCATCTTTTATGCATTGACACGTTGATCAGTATTAAGAAAAAGCCAATTATACTTCTCAAAATATATAAGTTGAATTGATCAGTTTTGACCATTCAAAATTAATTGTTTTTCTAAAAGTACTATTTTGTTATAATCTTAATAGAGAAACAGAAACCTACATTCAATCATAATCTAAACATAACTCGAACGCTTCATAACAAATGACCAATTTGACCACCTCGTTTATTATCTTTTCAATTCTCTTCTGAAAGATCTAAATGATACTGTATTCGGCTGATTGCCAATAAAATTAGCCAAATTTTCTATTTGCTGTCACAATTTTCTATGACTATTCAATACGGTTTTCAACTAGACTTTTTTGAAACAAAATAAAATAAATAATTTAAATAAAAATGATTCAAGTTTTCTTTGAATTTGAAAGAGAAATTTGGCAATTAAAAATGTCAAAATGATATTGGGTATATTTCGTTAATCACGTCAGGGATTTGAAGTTGCAATCGGCTCGATTGGCCCTGTATTGACTCATGTATATGGCCTCACAAAAAATAATCTAGCGGTGTTAAATCACACGATAGGAATGACTACTTAACAGCTGAATTTCTCGAAAGAATGCGATCGGGTAACTTGGTTTGCAATAAAATTTTTTGTGTTGGTGGTTATGTGACGTGTGGCACCATCCTGTTGAAACTATGTGCAGAGTTGTTAACATCTATCGATAGCGTAATCAATTTAGTGTAACTGCATTTTTAACCGAATTTTCGAAAAAAACGTCACCATAACACACAACATACCAATGACATATTCAGCGTGCAAAGGCATCTAAACGATCGCCTTTGAATTTTCAGAATCCCAAATGCGGCAAATTTTTCTCGTTAAGTATCCAGACAAATGAAAAAGAGCTTCGTCGGAATGTTTTTTCGGAAAAACAGCAGGTTGTTTTTAAATGAACTGAGCGAATCAACGATGTGAATACTCGGCCGCGTTCAGTTATTACACCAGTGCAGCTTGCAAGGTTTCAAAACCACAACCCTAAGCGAAAGTCGCTATGTATTCATTGCGAATAACCCCAATTTTTGAGAACGTTAAGGAATTGAATTCGAATCTTCTTCTATACTGTCGTTCTCGACAGCGATGGTCGGAGTTGGCACACTAAATAAAGCCGGTCGAGCGAAATTGAATTCATCGCCAATCGTCAAAAAATTCTGGAACTCCAGAAGGAATTTCCCCGAAGAACATAGATATATTATGAGATAAAACTATTTTTTTACTATTAACACCCCCACATTGCTGCAACTCGAATACAGGAATAGTCTTCAGCTGGTCGGTTACAACTTCTTGGATATTTTTAAGTGTCCCAAAATGTGTTCCCTTGAGGTGATTTTTTATTCTCGGGAAGAGAAGCCACAAGGACTCAAGTCTGGTGAATAATGGCTGAGGAACCACAGAAATATTTCTATTGGCTGAGAAAAATTCCATTAGATTGCAGTGTGACATGGCGCATTGCCAGCTCCAATTCATTGGTTAAAATCTAATGAATGGAAGCGTGTTTCAAATTCAACTGTTCCGCGATCATTCGAACTGCCTATTGTCGATCTGAATGCACAAGATCCCGGACTCTGATGTAAATTTCATTGGTGTTTCCACTTTAAGGCCTTTCGGTTCGTGGTTCATATTTAATCGACTCTCTTCCTCCTGAAAATGCCTAAAACCAAACAAAAACTTAGGCCCTAGACAAAACACATCTTCTATAGACGTTCCAAAGTTTTTCAAATGTTTCTGTTGCATTGTATTCAAGGTTGAAACAAAGCTTGATAGCACACCGTCGTTAAAAATTGATGTTACTCATTTTAACAACGCACAAGAAAAAACTGTTTTCACGAAAACGAACGTATATATTATATGTATTATCAAAATCCCTTTTACCATCTGAAATCATAAAGGGTCTACAATATATTAACATTTCATGAAAATTCGATATATCAACCTGTCCAATTTTTTGTCCTGTTGTCCCAATATTTCCGCTATTACTCCATCCATGTTTGTCATGGTCTACCTCTTTTCATCTTTTCGTTAGTCTTTGCCTCCCATCTACGTTCAACTTGCCGTGTATTATCCATTCTCTGAAGATGTCCCAACCAGCTGAGCTGCCATTTCTCTATAAATTTCAAAGTTGATTCAATTTTTAATTTCTTTCATATGTCAATGTTCTTTAGCTTATCTCTCTCTGTGACTCCCCTTACCCTCCTAAGATATTTCATTTCGACAGCTTGAATTTTACCTCTCGGTTTTCATCTAGAACCCATGACTCACATTCAAATGTCAGTATTGGCCTATAGATAGATGTGAATACTTTCATTTTTGTGGCTCTTGACACTTCTTTCTTATTTATGAAATTGTTGCTGATAGTATAATATGCCTTCATGGTCTTTCGATCCTATCATTGATTTCAGCATCTTGCTTTCCTGATTCTTCGAGTTCAACTCCTAAGTACTTATATTTTTCCACTTCTTCTATTTTTGTCCCCTCTATCTGTATATTTAGTCTTTTTTTCTGTTCCAATCCATTACCTTAGCTCCTTGTTCATTTTCATACCACTCTTCTATGATTCTCTGTTCCATATATTCAAGTTTTTCTGACGATCTTTTTCATTGCTGGCCATTATCATTATATCATCCGCGTATGACCCTTGTGATACTTCTACTTGCTGTAAATTTCTATATCCAATCTGGATTTTCCTCACTTCTGTCGAGCAATTTCTTATTATTTCATCCATGAAGATTATAAACAACAGAAGACTAATCCCACCCCCTGTCTAAGTCCCTCCGTTGTCTTGAAATACTCCGCTCGCCTGTTTCCGCTTATAATGCAATTTCTATAACTTTCATATATATTTATTATCAGTCTTATAATTTTTGCTTTGATCCCTCTTCTACGTAGTATTTCCCATAATCTTTGTCTAGGCACCCTATCAAAAGCTTTTTCCATGTCCATGAACGCTAGGTATATTTTCTTCTTCATCCTATTAGATTTTTCCATCAATATCTTTATGCTGAATATATGATCTTGAAGACTTCTTCCTTTTCGAAATCCATTTTGAGTCTCTCCCAATGTTCTTTCAATAATTGGCCTCAGCTTCGTATCCATTATTTGTTCATATATTTTCATAGCCGTGCATAATAACGTGATTCCTCTGAAGTTGCTACATTCATGTTTGTCGCCTGATTTATAAATTGGGATTATGATTGAAATCTGCCAGTCTTCCGGGATTTGTTCTTCTTGCCATACCCTATTATATATCTAAACAAACCCCGTATATTACATTCAATACTCATCTTCAATACCATCTTGAAATTGCGATAAAGGAAAATTCTATAGCACAGACCATATAAATGGTCTTAGGAAGAACTTCAATTGGGAAATTAATTATCGAATTCTAACTTATTGATGTCACTGATATTTTTGTTTTGAATATTAATTGCACAAAGCTCACAAAATTTCTTGTATGAATTGGCTTCATATATCCAATGGAGAATCATACCTGAATAAGTTTGGCATTTTTGCACAAAATCGAGTGTTCTGCATTTGAGATAGCGAAAAAATTTTTTTGACTGAATTAAATGAATTTTTGCGTATTTACCAACGATATATATCACTCCGTATTCAACTCTGGTGTTTTTCTATTTTATCATTAGGTTATTATTTATCCTCTTCGAAAGCTTTGCAGTCATCGAATGGGGCCATTCGCTCCTATCCACTCTGAGGATCATATGTATGAATAAACGGTCACAACATTTGATCATTACGAGCCAAAAATATTTCATTCAACTCTACTGAAGAAAGATCATCCTGAAATCCTGTTATCAGTTTATATATATTATATTTCCAAATATCATTTCAAGAATATTTGTTTCATGAAAAATGGAACTATATTATAAAAATTGCATTCCAATGTAGTTTCCTATACCAAACGTTTCAAAAATAGGACATCTGCCTATGGAGTCTTGAAATCTTGAGATATTAATTATTACATGTCCTTTAATAGTTTACTTCCTACTCCAAAGTGCGTTAGAATAAGATTTACAATATTGATTTGTAAATATATTCTAATAGAATCCATCTAGCGGTGTTACTTATAACAAAATACGAATTGTTCCAAAGGTATGCAAAATATTAATACCTACACATATAATAGTACCGAAAAATTAATTTCTGAGAAATTATCGTTGTGTATTCGAATAAAAATGAGATGCTGAAAGCAGCTTGAGGTCGGAGTGATTCAAGTTGATGTCGCTAATGCAAAAGTCTTCACTCAGAGCATTATCTTGCGCATAAATTTAAAGTGTAAGAAAAGAGCATTTGGGTCGGCTAACGATGACAATTCCTTGAAGTTAGAAAAAACGACACTATAGTTGCACCTCAATTATTTAATCGTATGTGCGAAGCTCATGAAATCAACGTTCCTAGACCATCTGTAGACAGGGATAAATGAAGGTCTCCAGTTGGGGAGGTAGGGTGATCAGGACTCAAGTATGGAGGGGGGCCAACTGCAGTTGCTACTATCTACATATTGTCGCTCAAGAGAAGTTAAGTTAGTCAAAAGAAAGATTAGAAGCACAAGCTTCTAAATTTTGAGAATCGCAACGATCGTTTAGCATAAATATGTTTGTCTCAGTGAACCAAATCAATGGATGTTTAATGGTTGGATTCACAAAGAGTGGTATGTCCACAGAACACATGAAGATTGATTTTTGTTAGCAAAAGAATATGCTACGAATGTTTTAGAACCCAAAAATATTGGATTGCTCTTGATGCGTATATATATAGTCACAAAAAATCTTGTTGAAGAACAAAATTTCTCCACTTCAGACCTGTTCAATCTCCTAATCTCGATCCCAGTTTACATGCTTAGGCCATCCTTCAAGTGAAGAGTTCTCCAAGACCACAATCACCAGCAGGCTCTTCAACTTGGATCACAATTCCCAAAGAACATCTGTACGACGTAATCTCAAGCTTGAAGTTCATGGGGCTACCATAAATGCATAAAAACGAATGTATCAATATTTGACATCCTCTCCCCCCCCTTTTAAACCGGCAGAAATTTTTGTTATAAAAATTAAATTCAAATTCGCAGGAATGATAAATTTGTCAAGCATATTTTGAACATTCTTCAGTGCATTATTCAATTATGTTGTTAGATGAAACTTATAAATTTACAATTATAGTTTAACAATAAAATTCCTCCCATCACTAGATTTTAAGCATAAGTATGTTGTTCGATATCGAATCATTCTTCAATCACAAGCTTTAAGTTTCTTATCAAATTGAATAACTTCAAATGAGCCATGAGGAACAAAGAATACATACTACAGTTTCGTGCTAAAGAGGAAAATTAGATGACTTTGAATTTCCAAAAAATTGTAAATATTAGCAAAAGAACTAGAAAACTACATATAGCTTCAATAACACTTACAAAATCCCCACCCTAGTTCTTAGTTATTGGTTACATTCATAGAAACACATTAAACAACTAGTTGTAGAACTGTTTCAAATATGTACCTTGATCAGAATTAAATATGACGTCAAATCTGTTGATCTGTTAAGAATCATCTTGAAACTTACCAGAATTCATATTCGGCATCCCAAACGGAGTAGGCCCAGGAAACATATTACCGGGTGTTCCGAATGGATTGACCATACCCTGGTGAGACCAATTTGGATGAGCTGCTTGATAAACAGCAGCTGCCAGTGCAGAAAACGGAGTTGGCCTTATTGGACCTTGACTATTCATCATACCATCGACACCATTACCGTCTTTATTATCAATACCACTGAAGTCTTGTCTTTTGGACGAAAATTCGTTATTGTCCTTGTGGGGACTGTCAGATTCTGATTTGACTTCAGATTCCAGGTCCTCCACATCAACTATCGAATCGTCTTGGTTAGAATCATAGTCCTCATCCGACGAATGAAGCTGAGGACTTGAGGAAGGTACGGTCGAAGAAGCTGAAGGTGATACCGACCTAGCAGGTCGGGTGTCTGCCAAAAGCGACGCGACACTAAAACTAATATGTCCATTCTTGGCCGTCAGCTGTTGCTTATCACTGGGATTTTGCATAGTTTCCCCGTCTTTGGCCTCAAGGTGGTCCAGATTTTGGATAGTCATAATTTGAGCACTGTTAATTTGTTTCCTCAGCATGAAATCTCACTATCTAAAGAACAAAAAAACACATTATTTAACTGCGCACAATAACATTGAATCCGTAACTTCGATATCAAGTTGCCTCAGCAATACTAATCGACCGACTGACAATCGCGGCTGCCGCTATTCGCGGGGCGTGGCATCATCACAGGCGGGAACTCGAAGGATCCGCCTCGACGTTAAGTGAGCTATTATGCATATCGACCAATCGGAATGGTTTGTGCATAACGAAATCGAAGTAGTCCAGGCAAATAGTCGATTTGAGAGTGCATGGAAGAGTGAGTGGGTCGGATACTTGCCTGGTGGGCTTCATTTACCTTCAGCTCCTTTTGTAAGCTCTTGTTATTACTTACTACAGCCTTTAAGTGCTTGTTCGGTCATTTCAAACCGGCCTTTCAAATTGATATAACTTAATTAGGAGAAGCGAGCGGACTGCCAATGGAGCCTTCAGTTATTTCGGAGTTGTTAATTTTTTATGACCCAAGATGCGATATTATTTCGCCCGTGGGAAGTAATATCTTCGGCTCCGTCGGATCGACAGGGTTGGTCGTTCAATCTTTAAATTGGTTTAATTGTGTATTGACGTTCGGAATGGTTATTTCGGAATTTACTCACGTTTATTGATTCACTTGCTTCATTATGTTTGCGAACTTAATAAAGATGTTGAGTGCCTGTCTGCAGTTCATTGTCCGTTTTTCCTCCCCTGGCGGCAATTCAGGCCGTTTAACTGCTTTCGTGCTTCCGAGACTCAATTAGACATTAATGATGTGTTGCAAAACGAGGAAATAGAATAAACAATGCCTACCTTGACTAGTTTTCAATTTGATGTACAAAGAGATAAAAGCACAGAAAGAATTTAACTTACTTGCGCTAATTGAAAGAAAGGTTTTTGAAAAAAATTTATAATTTGCGAGTTAGAGTAAACTATGGATAGATAACGCACTTTTTGAAAAAGCATTCTAATTTAAAACCTATTGATTGAAATAATGAAATCCTTATGATTCGAGCTACTTGAATCTCTTATATTACATTATAAGTGAATTTTGTTTTTCTGCCTAACACTGACTGATTTTGCAGAAATTACTTTTTGCAGAACTAATTTTATGAAAATAAATGCGTCTCCAAGAACATTCTAAGAAATATAGATGCGTGTGGTGTAGGATGGATGTCTCATGGCATAATATAAGTTATAAATTCAGTTTTAATTTTAATTTGAGTTCTAGATAAAATACGCACATTTATAATTCACATAAAATTCTTCACGTTCAACATAGTTAAAGTATGAAGAGCAAAGCTTGAGCGCGGCCTTCAATTTAAACAAGAAATTTTAACTTCACGATGTGACGTAACTAGGTAAATGTGGGATAGATGCCCCGCGGAGAGATGCCCCATAGCCAACCAACATTTTTGGGTTGCATAATACCAAATGCATCGCTCCTGTTATCAAACGGAAGCGGGAACGACGAAATGTAGTGCAAAACTGTGCGGCGAAGCTCTTCGACGTAAAAAATATTTAAAATTAGTTAAGTGCTTGTTTGTATATCGTGAATAAATTGCTATTAAGCTAATGTTTACGGCCTTCGGGGCAATTTTTCCGATTTGGGTATATTAGTTGGATGTCTTAGACCAGGGGTGCTCTAACTTGAACTGCTGGCGATCTACGTCAATATTTTTGGACTTCTTACGATCGACTCTGAGAGGCTGCAGAATGTGTGATGCAGGGTAGTCGTACATACACGATACACCCTACTTACCTACCTACCTAGATAGGGTGTACCGTAGCATATTTAGATATTAGCTTTCCGCACAATATACAATATTTCAGATTTGGGTTAGGTTTAGTTAGGTTCGTCTCTATTATATCAATGAAAAAACTCGTAGTTATTCAAAATTGCGAGTTTATTAGTTGCTACAAAACAAAAGAGTTACATATGGTGTTAAACTTAACTAACGAGTGACTTTGGATATTGAAGCGTGCCACTGCATGTCCTCAGCATGCTTTTCATAAGATGGTAGGTAACCATTGAGTGCTAATAGCAAGCATGATGACATATGATCGTCAGTTCGTCGATTGCGATATTGTGACTTAATTATCTTCATTTCAGAAAATGCAGACTCGCACAAATAAGTTGACCCATACATTGCCGTCAGTTGATGGGGATTTGCCTTACATTCGGATATTTATCTTCAGATATAAAACACCAGAAGTTTTTTTCACACGCTGTAGCTTTGAGATGTATATCTGATTTAATCTGCACCAACTCATTTTCAACAGAACATGAGTTCATATCAAACTGACTTGATATTTCAGTAGCTAATTCCTCAATGTTTTTACATGAAAAAGGATAACTCATAAATGATGCTATATTTGCCAATTTACTGCAATCATAAAAATGCATTTCGAATTGTCCTTGCTTTCAAAGACGGTAAATGTTTCAGATCCTTTCTTTTCAATTGATCTATCATAAGTTGTAATTTACTTTTGAATGCGTTTACTGCGCTAATCATCTCAATATTAGTTTTTCGTTTACCTTGAACCTTCATATTAATGGTGTTTTAGAGCATTGTGATGTCTGTCAAAAATGACAAATCAGTCAGCCATTTTTCGTTTTTCAACATCTGAGTGTAGTCACCTCTTTCGTCTAGAAAAGCTGTTGTTTCGGGCAATAATTTTTGAAACCTTTCTAGGAATTTTCCTGGACTCAACCACCTGACGTCCGTGTGAAGAACTAAATTAGCTGACTCTCTATCTTCCAACTGCAACTTAAAGAGACGCCGTTGCAAGCTTCGTGCACGGATGGAATTCACAATTTTTGTTGCGACGCCCCTAATTTCCTCCGTGTTCAATACTTTTGAACACAAAACTTGTTATTGTATGATGCAATGGAATGAACAAAATGAAGGGAAATCTTCATTAGCTCGACACAATGCCACAAAACCGGTGGTGCTCCATCGGTTGTAATGCACACTAATTTATATACTGGTAGCTAGTAGTTTTTTACAAAATTGAAGAAAACGTCATATTCATGTAATCAGTTCCAAGTCTACCAATAACCAACAATCAACTTTCCCCACAAACAACGGACTTCTCATAAATAAAACAACGGATAGATCTTTAAGCTTCTCAATTTTTTTTCTTTGAAACATTCCAACGTTTCGACACCAGATATGTGTCTTCCTCAGGGATTTAAAAATAAATTTACATTTGGAGAGGGACAAATCGAGAATGGGACAAATAACATACAAATCTTGCTCACATTGGGTTCTTACATTGATTAAAACAAAACTAAATAAAAAACTACATGAAGATGACAAAACTTTAGGTTAACTTGAAGTTTTGTTACCTTCATGTAGATTTTTATTTTCTTTTGTTGAGCGAAAGATTTTATAATTTTAACTTGAAGTTGTATTCTAAGGTTTTAATCAATGTAAGTACCCAATGTAACCAATATTTGTATGTTATTGGTCCCATTTTCGATTTGTCCCTCTCCAAATGTAAATTTATATGTAGTTCCCTGAGAAAGATAGAAAATTAGAAGCTTAAAGATCTATTCGTTGTTTTATTCATGAGAAGTCCGCTGTTTGTTGGGAAAGTTGATTGTTAAAACGTCATATATATTTTCGCCACGGGGGCCCTTTAGAGGAATGATTGACAAAAATTCTTCCTTAGCCAACATGTCATTGTATACCATCCGAATAAAAATACACAGCTGGGCAGTTTCTATCATATCAATGGATTCGTCGAACTGTAAAGTAAAGTATGTAAATTTCATGATATCATGTTTTAGTTTATCTGCCATGTACTGACTCATGACTTCAATACGCCTTGTGACAGCCGGACGAGATAACTGAAGTTCTCTAATAGCAGACATGATTTCTGTTTTATTTTCAAAATTTCCAAATAAAGCCTCACGTGCTTCAACAAATGCTTCCTTCGCAACCGATCGATCTTCGGTTTTGTGTGTTTCGCCAATATATGAGATATTTTGAATGACACGATCGTAGCAGCTTTTGATTTTTTGGCTGGTATAGTGAACATGGTTTGTTCTTTTTTTAAACATGATATCAAATCACGTACTTTTCATTTTCTTAATTCTCTCTGTTGCGGAAAATCCTTTTCATAATTTTTATGAACCGTTTTATGATGCCTCTCTAAGTTACCACGCTTAGGTATTGCAACTGAAGCACGACAAATAAGAAAAATGCACTTAACCTTCACTATACAAAATGAAAATTCTTCCTCCCAATCGTTATTAAAATGATACGTTCGAGATTTCTTCACTGCACTCATTTTGTTGTCATATATTTAATAATAAACTTTGTATCGACGTAGTATTGCCTTCGAGTTACAATTCAGAATGACTCCAATTCCTGCAGGCGCAACATTTATATCGACGTGAACGAAAGTCTCCAATGTTCCCGTCAAAGGCGCCGCCCGAAATTTCTAGAAAAGCGGCAAGAATAAAAAACGCGGCTTTTCTTTGATAAGTACCGCGCGTTCGTTTGAAAAAACCGCCTAGTGCCGCTAGCAGAGTGTTATTTTATCACGTAATAAATTTTTGTAGTTTAGTTATCAGCTTATTAAAAATCTTTTTCTTCTCGAAATCTACTCAAAATCGCTCGCGACCAACCGTTTGAGCACCCCTGTCTTAGGTGTTATAGACGTATTGTTAATTGAAGATATCAAGGGAACTAACAACGTTTAGATGCGGCGTCTATACCTAGGGTCGGGTACAGATGCGGCAAATATTTAGTGGGAGAGATGCCTCATTACATAGTTTGTATTTTTTATATTTTCTATCCTCAGAACTACGCATAATGCTAAGGAAATACGTTTGAAAACCATCTGCTAAACCTAGGGCACAGTGGTCCGAAGAGCAGTTACGACTTGCTCTTGAATCCGTAAAAAATGGTGAAATTTCCAAGCAAGAAGCCCAAAGAAGATATGAGGTACCAGTTTGAACCATTGGCCGGCTCCCTTGACATGAAGGTAAATCAACAAATATTTCGTTAAAAATTATAATAAATACTGCTTCAGCAATATTTGGCAGAGATAATGTAAAAAAACTGGTGGCTCACATATTGAAGTTGGGATCTGTTGGGTTTGCTCCCGATAGAAAAACTAAAGAAGGTAGCGTAGTGTTTTGCTGAAAAACTCAAACTGAAACATAACTTTTCTTATATCTTTGAAAAGGTTGGCCCCATTGGTTTCGGTCGTTTATGGAGAGAAACCCAGATTTGTCCATTAGACAATCTGAAGGATTATCGCCAGCATAAGGCATGAACAGAAAAGAAGTGCTTAGGTTTTATGAACTTCTAGAAAAAATTATGGATGAAAATGAGATCATTGACCAGCCATCACGGATTTTTAATATGGATGAAATGGGAGTGCAGATGATTAATAAACCTGGAAAATTTATCGCTAAAAAAGGAACCAAAGATGTACACATACTTACAGGAAAAAAAGAAGAGAAAACAACCGTTATCGGATGTTCAAATGTAGAAGGAGTATCTCTACCTCCAGCCTTCATTCTTAAAGTTGCAAAGGGAAGACCAGGATTGCCGTCTGGTTCTACTTCCATATGAATAAAAAGTCTTTCTGTTTGAACAGCGATATTTTTTTAAAGTGGAGCACGGAGCACTTTTTACCTCGAAAACCACAAGGCAAAGTTTTACTGTTGCTCGATGGGCATACTCCTCATTCCAGTAATGTAGAAAAACTGGAAACTGCGGATCAAAATGACATAATTTCCCAGTCACTGTACCCATGCTTTGCAACCCCTTGACAGAAGCTTTTTTGGACCATTGAAATCATTTTATAATCAAGAAGCAGATGTGTGGATGAATAATCCCAGCAGAATTATATCAAGATACCAGGCGGGAAAAATTGTAGCGAAAGCATGGACACGAGCTACTACTCCCCAAACGCCTCATCTGGATTCCGACGCATTGGTATTTATCCTTCGGATCGAAATGCCATACCTGAACACTACTTTTTGATTTCTGATGTTGCGTCAGGTCAAATTAACCCCAAATAACAACAAGTCAATGAAGATCAGGCAGCTAAGTCTAACACAAGTAATGGTCATAGAACTACTAGTCCTCAACCTGGGACGTGAAGAGAAAACGAACCGAATCCAGCTAAAAGGTCTGAGAAGGTGGATTCCATTTCGCATTCGAAAGTCCTGCAAGAAATTTGGCCGGTTCCTATTCTTCCTCTAACATTTTCTGCTCGCAAACAGTCAGCGCAGGTCCTAACTACGCCAAAAAGAAAAAGATTATGAGCGCAAAAACTGCCAAACAAAAACAGAAAATTAAAAAAATAAAATCAGTTCTGTGACAAGAAAAGTGCTCCACGGAGAATCAATTCTGCTCAGAAAGCGATAAGAACCGTTATCGAAACTAAACTCAGTTTAAACAAAAACTATTGAAGACGAAGTTTTATGGTGTTTTGAAAGCTATAACAGAACGCCTAAACAGGATGACTGAATTGAATGCATTAAATGGGAAAAGTGGCTCCATGAAACTTGTACAATGTATGGAGATACATGCAACTGATGTTTCCGGAGCATTTTGAAAGAAAATAACGAAATCTCCTAAAATGCGCAAGGACATTTACTCCCTAACTTGAAGGCATCTAGCCCCAATGTGGGAGGAGAGACGCCAAATATTTTATTCGAAGAAATATTTTATTGTCTTTGTTTATTATCGAAGTTGTGTTTTTTTTTATATTTTATTAATAAATATATGTTACTCTTTGTATACTGATTTTTTTGGTTATATAGAATACACGAAATTTAATATATCAAAAAGTACGGCAACTCTCCCACATTTACCTTATGATACTTTTTCATTCTTCATCGTCGGGTTTTCTAATAAGCTCAAGTCGGGACAGAGGAGTGTTAATTCAATAAGTACCCTATTATTCCTGAAGAATAACTACTATGAGCCTTTTTTTACACAATCGAATACTATACTGGACCGCAAAATGAACCGGACTGACAAAATTTCGTTCAAATTCAATAATAAATAATTTTTAAGTATTGGCAGCAAATTCGATTATTCGTCGAATTACAATTGCTTTACTCTCTGTAATCGATTCTACCAAATGTTTGAATGAATTCGATGATATACGGGATAGAAGCAAAAGTTGCACTTTGCCTCAAATTTCTGAACACCCTACGGGTGTGGGGTATTAACTAAAAGAGGTATTTTGCACGAAATTTTCGAGCCCCACCTTTTCTCAACCCCTTGTCTTAAAAATCATGTTGACACATGTATTCTTTAAAGAAATACAAATTCTTAAAGAAAACTATGCAAAGTCTTTTCAACAGAAACAAAACTTTTAATTGGCAATAGCGATGTTCATTTGTTATATCAAAATCGAGTATTTCTTCTCCGTGCTTCAATAACAGCTCTCACTCTTGCAGGCATGGGTTGAATTCGCAACCGCGTCATGGGGTATCTGCATCCATTCGTTTATCTACGTCTGTTCTAATGCAAGTATCGTATGAAACTCGTAATAGTTCTGCCTAACCATTCTCCCAGGAATATCTGTCATATGTTCAATGAGGTTTAGGTCAGGAATTCGTGATCCAGTTTAACACTCGAATTCCAACATCGTTCAAATACTGTCTCGTTATTCGGAATATATGCGGTCTACTATTATCTTGCATCAGAAGGAAATTTTCTTCTATAAATGGTACATAATGAACCACATTTTCTTCCAAACTTATCTTAATGTGTATAACAGCATCAATACCTCCCTGAAGCGAAAAAGATCTGTGCAGGTTTTCGAAGAAATGTTGCCCCAAACCTCACTCCATCACCAAATTGCATTCTGGGAGAGAAACAACTTTGGGCATATCTTTCTCCATGCCTTCCCCATATTCATCATATTTCATAAAACGAGATTCGTCTGTACACAGAACGATTCACCATTCCCTTTGTCTCAATCTGCATGAACTAGACAAAATTCTAGGCGCCGCCTTAGATGATCTGCACTTTATAGAGCACCTGTGGCAGATAGACGAGATGTGCTGTATTAGATGGAATGGAGTTGCCATGAACATGAACCAATCTTCTAGCCAAAACCGGATCAGTTGTAGTTCGTTCTCGAAGAACTGGAAGTCGAAGAAATCGATCTTCCACTGCGTTTGCCGATTTTCGTCTTCTTTGCCCAGTTCTTCTCGAGAACAAGGTTTTCTGAATCATGTATCGCATCAAAGTCTGTCAGCGATATACCAATCTGAAAGGCCATCATCTTGTAAACCAACGGCCTTCCCTATTTTTTCTGGTCTCATCATGAAATTTAATAAAAAACACTCATCTTTTACGGAATTGTTCCGATACATAGCCAACTTAACAGGCGCCCTAATAATAGCAAATACATCTTTGATTTTGACAAGAAGCTGTTTGATGAACCATGGAAATGGATAATCTTGTCATATCTCTAATTTAGATCGAAGTATGAATTACATACTTATCATTTCAAATGTGTACTTCCTTAAAGAATACAGATATCCAAATGACTCAAAAGAAAAGATGGAGCTTTAAGATTTCATAAAAAAATATCACCCGGTTAATACATTTTCCCACAGGTTGTTTAGAAATTTGAGGCAAAATGCAACCTTTGCTTCTGACCTGTATATCATCATTTCAATTCAAACTTTTCGTGAAATCGATGACAGAATGTGAAGCAAAAGGAAAAACCTGAAGAAATTATCGAAATTGGTTCAGAAACTGAAGTGAATTTGACAGAACTTTTGTCTGTCCGGTTAATTTTATGATAATTTTGTGTAAAATCGAGAATCAGAAAAGTCAGACACAAAAGACAAAATCAGTATAATTAATTGTTGTTAACTTTTCAAAAATGAAATAAATTTTAAAATCTCAATTCACAGGCCAAAAATTTCTATACAATAATTTTGTGCCAGAAAAGCAATGAAATACTTAAGTTGATTAAACTTTCAGATACTAAGATACAGAGAATTAGACGATAAGATAGCTGAAAGAGTCTGGTCAACACCACACGCAAAAATTATACAGGATGTCCGCGCTAAATGGTTCAGTAAAAGTATCTGGGAAACGGGTTTATTGATCAATTTCAAATTTGGAATTAGAGGAATTGAATACTGATCAACAATTTGCAATTTTTTTCAGATCGGTACCACCATTCTGCTATTTCAAACGGCAATTTTTTTATTAGAGAGCATTCGTTTTCAAGCATCTTTTGTTCAGATTTGTCCTACTTAAAACTTACCACTATTAAGTAATGATTTTTTCATCAAAATATTCGGATTTATAGTGTCATCTTCCATGCCCAAAAAAATATGACTCAGATTTGAGAAAGATTTCTTTGTTTAACGAGAAATGTATTATTTTTAGGAAACGTATTTACCGATGCTATTTTATATACAAGGTTCACAAAAATCACTTGTCAATTCAATTAAAACAAAATTGTCAAAAACAATTTTTTTTCAAATATGAGTAGCAATATTTTCACTTCATTAGAACCGTACTATGAATTAGTTTTGATTGGTATTAGGTTTCTGTAATATATTGGTATAATATTATACATACAGGGTGCTTCAACGAAAACTAAACAGAGGCTATATCTACCAAGATATTCATTTCAAAACGCAAAAACGGGTCAATTTTTGTTTCAAGGAAGACATCTTTTGAGGTACAATACTTGCCTGAAATATCAACCCTCTAAGCGGGGGTTGCAATCCTTGGACATTTTGAATAGGGAAGATGGGTCGAGTGATGACTCAAAAAAAAAGTATATCTTTGTCTACACCGCCTTGAATGAATTTTCATTTTTAATTGAAAACTGTACAAGATACAGGGTGAGCAACTGAAAGATAGGAAAGACTATCTCGCTGAGTCTATTCAAGTTTCAGTGAAGTAAAATGGAACAGATCCATGCTGATCAATGGCAGTCATCATCAAGTACCATCCTCATCTGGAATTTCAACCCCTAGAGCAGGGGTAACCACCCTTGAAAATTTGTAAGAGGTTAGATGGGTCGAGTGATACCTCGAAAGAAAGGTATTATCTTTGTCTGCATCCCCGTGAACGAATTTTCATTTTTGATTGAAAACTGTAGAAGATACAGAGTGAGCTACTGAAAAATAGAGGAGACTATCTATCGAAAATAGAGGACACTATCTATCGCCCTGAGCTATTCAAGTATTAGTGCAAAAAAATGGAACAGATTCATTCCAGATCAAAGGCTATCATCTTTGATCTAAATGAATCTATTCCAGTTTTTCGCACTAATACTCCAATAGTCTTGGGGCGATAGTTTTCTCTATTTTTCAGTGGCTCACTCTGTATCTTGTACAGTTTTCAATCAAAAATGAAAATTCTTTCACGGGAATGCAGACAAAGGGGTTGAAATCCGAGATGAGGATGGTACTTGATGATGACTGCCATTCATCAGCATGGATCTGTTCCATTTTACCTCACCGAAACTTGAATAGTCTCAGGGAAATAGTCTCCCCTATCTTTCAGTTGCTCACCCTGTATCTTTTACAGTTTTCAATTAAAATGGAAATTCATTCAAGGCAATTTAGACAAAGATACCGCCTTTCTTTTGAGTCATCATTCGACCCATCCTCCCTATTCAAAATGATCAAGGATTGTAACCCTCGCTTAGGGGGTTGATATTTCAGGCAAGTTTTGTAACCCAAAAGATGTCCCCCTTGAAACAAAAATTGACCTGTTCTTGCGTTTTGATCAGAAATGAATATCTTGATAGATATAGCCTCTGTTTAGTTTTCGTTGAAGCATCCTGTATATTATAGTATTATCAGGTAGTATCGCTAGAGATTCAATGAAAATCAGGATTGCAATTTCGGTTTCTCGACCATCTTCAGCTGACAACAAGTACTGAACTTAAACTGATAATACATACATACAAAACAGGTACATACAAAATTGAGGGTGCAAACAAGACGTAACAAACTAATTATGATAAAAGCAGGTATTATTCGAAGATATCAAATATAGTTCAAGACGCTATGGAAACACGTGACACGTCTGTCACCAAAAATTAAACCTGCAACAGATATAAAAGACATCAAAAAACTTGACGGGCAAGGGGTGACAGTAGACCTACAAATAGCTTACAGTTTCAATATGTTTTTCAGTAATCTGGGAGCGTATTATTCTGAAAATATAGCAGAACCGAGCAAGTTTTTAGAAGAACAAATCTCCCTCAGTCATAGTATCTACTTGATCCCTACTAGTCCAGAAGAGGTGAAAAAAGCTATCTACCAATTGAAAAACAATCAATCACCAGGCTTTGACGCATTTCGCTCCGAAACTCTCAAGAAAATCAAGCTCGAAATATCAACTCCGCTGTCGCATATTATAGATAAATGTTTCACAACCGGATGTTTTTCTGACAGTTTCAAAAAGGTGTTGTTCATCCAATATACGAAAATGGCGATAAAAAGGGGATGTCTAATTATAGACCAATTTCTCTCATGTCAAACTTATCGAAAATGATGGAAAAGTTAATAAAAACTGCATGATCTAATTTTTGGAGCAGCATAAGATCATTTCAGAAGGTCGGTATGGATTCAGGCCTAATAGGTCTACAGAGGATGCGATTAGAGACCTAACGCAATGTATATATGATTGCCTTGATAAGAATACACTGCATTTATGTATTTTCCTCGACCTATCGAAAGCGTTCGATACGGTGTCACACAAAAAGCTACTTGAAAAACTTTATCGATATGGTTTCCGAGGAACAATATTCAAATTACTCAAAAGTAATTTAAACAACAGAAAACAGGTAGTGGAAATAGGAAATAACATGAGTAAAGGAAGTATGCTTACATACGGTGTCCCACAGGGCACTGTGCTTGGCCCTTTTTTATTTCTTTTGGTCTTCGCAGAATAAAAATCCATGGAAAAATCATCTGTTTAGCCGATGACACCGCCGCATTATATCTTGGTAATTCTTGGGTGGAACTGAAAGAGGAAGCCGAAAAAGATTTCAAATTAATTAAAAATTGGCTGTTAGCCAATAAATTAACATTAAACAAGGAAAAGTCATCCTACTTACCATTTTCACCTCACCAGTCAGGCCTTCCAAAGATGGAATCCGTCAGGTTGGATGGTGACACAGTTATAAAAGAAGCGGAAATGGGATATGTGAAGTTTCTCGGTATTATGATCGACAATCACATGAGGTGGAATAGTCAGTGTGCGTATGTAGCCTCTAAACTTCGTGGTATGCTATACAGATCTAAACGTCTACGAAAACAAATAGATATCGGTCATCTCAAGGTGCTCTACTACGCTCTAGTTCAATCACAACTGAAGTATGATAATATAACATGGGGATCTGCATACGATTGTCATATTGAAATAATGAGAGTACTTCAGAAATGGATTCTCAAAATTATGTGTATTAAACAGCGCACCTTTTCCAGTGATCAGTTATTCAGTCTTTCTTTTTGCACAAGTGAAGAAAACATGAAGAAAATAAAAATTACTCCCCTAGATCATCTCTACAACACTAGGTGTAGAGAAAATAAGTCCAAAAGATAAAAGAATAGGACAAAGATCCATTGCTTGTTTCGCTCGAAGAATTTATTCTCAAGTGCCGGAAAAACTTAAAGAGGTTCGAACATACAAAATATTTAAAAACAGAGTCCAATCGTGGATCCTTGGTGTCGGTCGTGAAATGTTCGAAAAACCTATCAATCAATCAACTATGTGAGAGAATGTGTCAGTTCCTAAATGCTTTGACTCAATGCCGAAAAGTAACCATCGGTTCCCAAATATAACTTATTTTTCCCTAATGTGTCTGTAAACCCTGAATTTAGCTTGACTATATTCTACACGTTGCCAATGCGAGATATCTGTGCATCAAATTCTCATTGGAAGTATTTTCTTATTTCGTTTCATTCTTCCAGTTTTCAAACCAAGGAGATAAACATGTCTAAGTTTATATAGAAGTGTACAGGCAAGGCATCTTTGATGTTCAAGCCTCTGCTTCTCATTTGTTTATTTGTTAGAAGCGATTTCTTATGAGTGTAAGAAATACTCTTTATGTTAATTTTATAATCGATGAACTGCAAATAAACTTTATTATTATTATTTCTATTATAGACGAATAAAGCCAGGTTATACTGGTCATTCCGAAGATTATCTCTGTGAGGAGTTTAAAAGTTTCGAAGGATTCTAAGAAATCTAACTTTCGTCCTTTAGGTATTCTGTGAATAGTTTGAATTTGATAGGTGGAAAATGAAGGCAATTTTTGATACAATGCGAAGCGATGGTAGATTCATCGGTTCTCTGATTATTGTAATATTATTGATGCTCTTTGTATCTAGTTTAAATGAACGACCGGTCTGGCCTATATAGACGCCTTCACAGTACATATAGGACAACTTGTAAACTCCAGTATTATCAAATCTATCAGTTTTATTTTTACTATTGCAAATTCCTGGGAGAGTTTCCTGTGGGGTTTGAAAGCTATATTTTTATGCTGTTTTGAAATCTCATTTGCCATCTTTTCGCTGGTAGGATCAAATTATGTTAATAGAATGTGTTTATCTGTTTTAGTTGATTCTTTACGTGGGTAAATATTATGATATTTGTGTTTGTTTCATTATTATCAGTCCCTTCATTATATTTGTTCTTAGCTATTTCTTTAATAGCTGACACTTCTCTGAACATATTTTCGTCGGATAACGGCTGATAGAAAGCCCTATGAAGAATTGAATTAAACGAAGCGGATTTATAAGATTTTGGGTTTGTTGAGTCATAAGGAATGCAAATATCAATAAAGATGGAAACTTAGTGTGTTTGTTAGGTCTGAAAAGTGAATCCGATTATCAACTTCTCTCTATATTTCGAATTTAATTCTGGGAAATGCTATTGATGTAGCCGATTTGAAAGACAATACAACTTGAAAGAAAACCATAGAAATGTTTGATAATCTTTTTTCTAGGTTTGGTTTATGTGATCACTTAGTTTCAGATAACGGTCCTCAATATGCAAGCGAAGAATTTGACAGTTATTTAAGAAATATAGGAGTTTATCATGCAAACTTGCTCCCATATCTTTCTGCAACAATTGGAGCAGCCGAAAAAATCTTTCAAAACAATATTCCTAAGGATAAAATGCAATCCGCATATATGTATCTTGGTTATTACCGGGGGTGTGGCGATTTGTTAATTTTCAACCCCTCCGTCGTCCCGACTCGTTAAAGTTAAGGATTGTATCAAAACATTTTTCAAACAAAAGTCTTTGAAATAACATGCTAAAGGATAATATGAGAACCGCATGGATGTATCTTGGTTATTACAGGAGATACTGTGATTTGAAAACTCCAACCCTCCTCTACTTCATTTCGGGAGATTTGGATCGTATCAAAAAAATTTTTCTAACAAAAGTTTTTGATGATAACAAGCCTAAGAATAACATGAAAATCATACAGGCTTATCTTAGTTGTTACCGAGATATGTTGTTCTGAAAATTTTAAACCCCCGCCTATTTCTACCCTCTTGGCTCGATTGCATTCAATAGCATTCTCCGCCGAACTTCTGGCTGCTTGAATGCCACTGTAATGTTTGGTAGTGGTCAGATAAGTACGGAAGTTATCGTAGATACAAAATTAATAATCAAATAAAAGTACCTATAGTTTCGTCCTAAACATTTATTATGGTTACTAGTTTCGCTCTCTATACATCAGAGCATCTTCAGACCAGTGACTACAAGAAAAATAAAAATTAAAAGTATAACGTAACTAATTCTACTTTTTCAAAAACCTACCCAATCTTTTCTCAGCAAGTAAAGTGAATTATAGTAAAATTAAAAACTATCAATAGGACCGACATTTCACAACAAATTAAAATGGTATTTGATCAATATACCTATTAGAATTATGAATTGAAACTTAGAACAATTCAAGCTAAAAATTATTTTTATGACGAGACAATTACTAATAAAATTCAAACGGAAAGTGTGGTTATGTCAGCTAATCACAGAACAAAGTATCACAGATCTTATAATAGCAAGTCATCTTCTTTTTTAAAAATAGCAGACATGGTTATAACATTAATCAATTAAACAATCCATAATTTGTATGTCTCTGAAAATCACTTGACAATTTTTCAATGTCACATTACAATTTTTATTATGTTTCACAATTTCATATTTTTCCAGAAAATCTATTAGTGCAATATTATGAGATGTATGCAATGACTCAAAATAATTTATAATGTGGAGGGATACAAACGAAAAATTTAAGAGATTTATTGAATATTTGAATACATGTGTCAGTAGAATAAAATTCAAACTAGAGTCAGATGATGATAACTCAGTCAATTTCTTAGACTTAATAATAAAGATAATATATGGATCACATTCTTTCAAGTACTTATTCAAATACGAACAAACCCTATGGTTGTGAAATTGAAAAATGTTTTGATTTCTCTACCTTTTTTTAAAGTGATTTAAATTGGACTAGTAGTGGTGTGAGTTTGCAACATGATATTGGGGAATATTCATCTTCATTTAACAGATAGAAAACTCGTCTTTTGCTATCATCATCTTTTACTTACTCACTTCAGACGAGCTGCCACTATGTTATAACGAAAAACTTGTAAATATCAGGTACATTACATTAAAACAAATATTACAATCAGACATTTTATTTGACTATCCACAATTCCCTATTGACCGACTGTTCATACAAGTCTCACTCAAAGCAAACTAGATATTATTCATTGGAGAATTCACTCTGCGTTCATATGTTAACCATCTTTCTCTAAAGAACAAACTTCAGTCGGCAAAAAGCAGGCAATAATTGCAATTCGTAGAATTCGAAAATCGAAACCGTAACAAATAACGAATCGAATGAAAAATAATTAATGGTTCCGACATCAGCGACAAGAATGAATTTTATATATCACACTAATAGTTTTGTTCGTTATGTGTTACAGTTGGAAAAAGCCGTTTCTCCGCTTTGTTATTGTTTATTGTTCCTGAATTTCTGTAGCACTTTTTTCAATGCCGTCTGAGATTTCCAGTGGCGATATAATTGGAATGATCACGTCTCGTCGTACAATTAACAGAGCAGAAAATATGTTGAAAATTCAGGAGTCTATCTAATCTGGATCATTTAATTTCAAGACAGAAACCTTCCAAAAGGATTAAGATGGTTTGAAATGTGAAAATTTCGCGATGAAGGACAGAATTTCAACTTTCGTGCAAGAACTTAGAATAATCAAAATGAGATTGGAATGTGAGTACATCCACCAGGAGGTCTATTGCAACATACTGTACTTCAGACTTCAACAATTCCTTCCTAAAAATGCTAGTAGTTTCGTGAATGAGATCTTAATGAGCTTCTTCAGTTCTATTTGTGTTCCTTACACCCAATTCTGTCCTCAAAGATACATGCATGAAATGTTCTATTGATTCTGAGTCTGGGAGAGAAACAACTTTGAGCATATCTTTCTCCACGCCTTCTCCATATTCTTTGGCGTCCATCAGGTGCATATTTCGTAAAACGACATTCGTCCGTACCCAGAACGTTTCACCATTCCCCATGTCTTAATCTGCAGGAACTCGACAAAATTCTAGGCGCCGCCTTAGAGCACCTGTGGCAGATATGATGTATTCGATGAAATGTAGTTGCCATGAACATAAACCAATCTTCTAGCCAAAACCGGGGCTGTTATAGTTGGTTCTCGAAGAACTGGAAGTCGAAGAAATCGATCTTCCACTGAGTTTGACGATTTTCGTCTTCTCTGCCCAGTTCTTCTCGAGAACAAGGTTCTTCTTCAGTTCTTATTTGTGTTCCTTACGGCTAATTCTGTTCTCAAAGGTACATGTATGAAATTTTCTATTGATTCTGACTATGTTTTGTCTTTGTCATGTGAGAGGACTTCTTTCACTATAAGCGAAATGCATATGTCAGATACGAATATTTTTACAGCAATTTCGATATCCGTAATGATTTTCATTGACCTCCACGTCAATCGATCTGCGCACAGAGGACAACGCCGAATATTTCAGTAAAAGGACTCTTTCGTCAGCGTAGGCTCACCTCTACCCCTGTGAGTAGGTCTGAAGCCCTTAATGTATCAACATCTAGTCGGACCCTTGTCCTTGTCCTATCTACTTGGAATGGGCAGAAGATGGTTTTCGGAATATTTTGTCAGATCTTATACATAGTACTTCAATCGGAATGATTTGCATGTCCATATTCATTATTTGTTAAATCTATTTATTCAATGATCTAGTCTCCAAAAACTTCAAAGCACACATTTAATTTCTTAGAAAGATGTGCTCTTCTCTGAAATTGGACCAATATCTACAATCATGTCCATTAACAGCACTCTGAAACAAAGGAGCATTCATCTAAGAAACAAGTATTGAAAATAAATTGCGGATTGCAAATGACTTCATCACATTTTATTGAAATGGTTCGCTTTGCACTTTCAAACTGCGACTAGAGTTGATTTATTGTTTATAACCCTGCTTCAATTATTTCCTAATAGATATAGTTCTTTAAACAAAGTTGAAGATCTCATAGACATTTTTTTTATTTCTTCAGCTTTATTCTGCAGCAAAAATTGTTTGTTATGCGAATGCAGAAAATTACGTCAGCACTCTACGCGTTCACTCTAACGACTTGCTCATTTTGCTGAGATAATGTCTAATTGGCAATGCCCTGCTAGGAGGCCATTAATGTTCCTCTATTCATCCCTACATATATCAAGAAGATTTATAATCTGTTTTTACTAATAGTCGATAAACATTTTTATCCTTCCAGATCAGAAGATAGTATTTTTTCGGTAGCCGTAATACCACCATTCTTCTTTTATATAAAAGGATATAAAAAAGAAAGGAGATTCAGGATCTCCTATAGAGTAGTGGCGAGGATTGCTATTACTAACCCTCTCACAGTATACACTGCATTTTCTGAAGATCAGCAGATAATTTACAGTGAAATCTTTTGTTATCTTCGTTTATCATATGAACGAAACATTTGTGACAATGAGTGTCATGTGCATTATACAACTATCTGGATATACTACGCTGTATCCAACGGCTCTTTCCAGCAAGTCTATTACCTGTTCATATATATGTAGGTTCCATTTGAATCTTTTATAGTTGTTTACTCCCAGATACTTAGCTGCACTTATAGTATGTCAACTCATGATTGAAACTTTTAGATTCAGTTTCCCACGTCTTGGGAATGAAGAATGGATTTTTCTGAGACTTCTGATACCATTACCAATGGATGTAAGGGAAGTATTGTCAAACGCTCGTTATGTTTTCAAGTAGGACCAAGATTATAAATTTAGTCCTTATTTCTCCTTCGGTTTCTTTGACCAGCGAGCATAGTGCATCAGTCGTGTATTTTCCTGATTAATAGACAAATTATACATTATAACGTAAAATGTGTTCAGGAGCACATTGAACGATATGACTTAAGTTTATCCAGTGTCGTAGCTAAGGGAGGGCGGCGGGGTCGGCCCGACTGTGACCATCAGTTCTTTCTACCTATAAAAAATCGTAAATCTGTGGCCGAGAGCATAACCGCCACTAATGAAATTATCTAGGTAACTATAATATCGTACCACGACCATAATAATTGATATTTAAAAAAAAAACAATGTGCGCAGTGTCAATCGATCAGGGATTCCCCCAAAATTTAATACCCCGTTTGCGCATATCCAACGCTAGTCAGGGGATTCCCTCGATATAGCGCTCGTCACTTGTATTGTGGATTTGGCCATTTCTTGTGTTTCCGACCGCATTCGTTTCAATATTCGCTTACGTGAGCGTGTAAACGTCTAGTGCAAAGTGTTTGTTAATTATTAAATATTATAAACAACATTTTTTGTATAAAAACCGATTTAATATAGTCGATTCTTGAAGAAAATAAACAAGGTAAGTGAAGTATTTTTGTTATTACAGGTAATATTTACATTTTGAATTCATTTAGTATGTAATAGATCTTTTAGATTATTTTGGAAAACCCTTCAATTATTTTATTCTCTTTTAATTACTGTGTATTTTAAAACTATATTATTGAGCGTCCTAAATGATAAATAGGTACCTACAGAATGTATTTTAGACGGACTGCAGTAATATTTTTGTTTAGCCTGGGCAAGTATTACTATCTTCTGAAGGTATTTATTTATTAAAATAGGTTTTAAAGGCTTTGCTGGCGTTAAAAGATTTTATTTATATTTCTACACGTTTTACTATATTATTTTAGGTAATAATGTTCAGTTGTAAATAATATGCTTATTTATTATTTACTTACTTATCATTTTCCGATCTAATAGCAATGGGATCTCTTTACAAAAACGGAATACATTAAGTTCAGATTTTTGATTGAAAGTAATCCTAATCATATCATACAACTTCGCGTACGTTGATTTTGCTTCGAGATGAATAGCTCGAGCACTCGTGGCACGGATATCACAATCAACGGTGGAGTATTTAACTAGTATTTTTCGAATAATACTTGAAAACGTATTTACACCCAGACGCAGGATTGTTAATATAAATTAATTGGTAATATAAATTAACAATCCTGCGTCTGGGAAAAATATATTTCACAAAGCTAGTTACGTAATGTGTAGGTGTTTATTTACTGTTATGATTAGTTTATAAAATCAACTTACTAACAAAAAATAATTTTTAGAATTCCCAGAACGAAATATGCCTCAGGGAATTCATACTTCAAGAAGACAAAGCAGGTTTCAACAGAGAGAAGCAAAAAAGGCTGAAATGGATGAAATTCAGAGCATGTCCGGTTCTCTTTTCAAATATGTCACAAAAGCAGATAGCGGCCAAAGTTCAAGTAAAGTACCTGAGTCTCCTGCTGACTAAAGTAATGATTCACATATTGGAGACTCACATTCAGATAGCAACATCGACAATACATCATCAATGAAGACAATCCAGGACCTTGACGGAATCAAAATAGATAATGAAAATGACGCCGTTAATGCTACTTTTGGAGATAGCATTAGCTTCGAAGAATCAGTTCAACACTTGAGA
Organism: Cryptolaemus montrouzieri; assembly: GCA_013387265.2. Classification (NCBI taxonomy): domain Eukaryota; kingdom Metazoa; phylum Arthropoda; class Insecta; order Coleoptera; family Coccinellidae; genus Cryptolaemus; species Cryptolaemus montrouzieri. Next base: position 86,399,649 of record JABFTP020000021.1, on the reverse strand, counting down.
GATGTTTCACATTTGAGTTTACCGGTAACTGATAATATTCGCATTGACATAATAAAAAAGGGCAGTGAACATTTCCACAACAAAGAAGGACCGTTTCCTACTGTACCTCGTCATGGTTCAAAGATTAAAGGTGATTCTCGTCATCTTTCACATTAATGGTTTTATAAACAGATGCCTAGTGGTGAAAAAATTCTACGATCATGGATGGTATTTTCTCCTATATCAAATAACCTGTACTGTTTTTGCTGTCGTTTATTTGCTGTCAGTAACATACAAACAACATTTACAACTGGATTTCAGAAGTGGTGAAAACAAAATCCTAAAGTATTGGACCATGAAACTTCATGTGAACATTTAGAACATTTCGAAAAGTGGAAAACTTTGGAAATAAGATTAAAATCTCACACCACAATAGATGATGCAACCTTGCAATTAATGAATACAGAAAAACAGAAGTGGAAAAATCTTTTATCTAGATTATTAGATATAACATTGTTTTTGGCTAAACAAAACCTAGCATTTCATGGACATGATGAAACCCAAGGGTCGTCTAATAAAGGTCATTTCTTAGAACTAGTTAAACTGCTGTCAAAGTATGATGCAGTACTCAAAGAACATATACTATATTTGGAGCAGGAAAACTCACCTAAAGTAACATATTTATCGTCAGAAATACAAAATATACAAAATGAGTTCATAAATGTTTTAGCTAATCATGTAAAATGACAGCTTGTCAACGAAATTAAATCGGCCAAATATTTCGGAATCATGTCTGAAGTGATTCGTTATGTGAAAATTAATAATAGAAAAGTAGAAGTCGAAGAAGTATTTTTAGGATTCTTTACTTTACATGGAAAAAAGCAGCTGATTTAAGCGCTGTAATACTAAAGAAGCTTGAAAACGATGGCTTAGATATTATGATGTGTCGTTCTCAAGCTTATGATAATGCTGCAGTTATGAGTGTTATACACGGAGGAGTGCAAGCTATTATAAAAGAAAAAAACAATAAAGCAATTTTTATTGGTTGTATAGATCATTCAATTAATTTATGCGGCCAACATTCGTTCGCACAAAATGTGACTTGTGTTACATTTTTTGGAGCAGTGGAACAATATTTAACTTTTTTTCATCTTCCACAAGCCGTTGGGAAGTGCTGCTCAATCACAGCAAAGCATCTGTTAAAAGACTTTCGACAACACGCTGGAGTGCTCATTATAGTGTAGTAAAAGTATTGGCTGAAAATTTTGATGGGATAATATCTGCAATTGAGGAACTATGTGACCAAGACGTAAATTTAGAAACTAGAGGTATTGCACAAAATCTTATGCCTGCTATGTGCAATTTCTCATTTCTTTGTTTTCTTCTCTTTTGGAATGATGTGCTAAGGGAAGTGAACAATGCTCAGATTGCATTACAAAGTAAAGGTTTATGTGTTGTTGAAATAATCATAAAACTAGAAGCACTTCGTCTATTCATTGGAGATTAACGGCTGCATCTAGCTGAAGAGGCAATAGATTTTGCTGTACAAAAATCGGAAAAATACAACATTTCGATGGAACCACGAATTCGTCGCAAGAAACGCATGCCCGGTGAGTTAGCATCGTCCACCGATGCTGGACTTACACTTAGAGCGGAATTTCAAAAGGACATGTTATAATGTATTGACAGATTCAATATTGAACTCAAAACAAGAGTAAAGTCCATTAAAGACGTAGTTTGAGGTTGTGCAGTCAAAGACCTTGCTTTCGGCAAACACTGAACAGTTAAAATTTGCTATATCAAAATTTACTAACCTTTACGATGAAGTATCAGAAACAGAACTCCTTTTAGAAATACCAAGATTGAGAAGACATTTAAAAGCGGCTAATATTACTGTCTCTAATTTGGTGACACTGGACTTTTTGAAATTTATTGTGGAATGGGATTTTAGAGCACTAAAGTTATTAAAACAATATGTGCATCAGTTACTTCATGTGAGAGAAGTTTCAGCAAATTAAAATTATTTGCGGTCTACAATGACTGAAACCAGATTAAGCAATCTTGGTATTTTAGCGATAGAACATGAAGCAACACAAAATATAAATTTCGAAGACGTGATTTCGGAGTTCGCTAGTGTCAAAGCTAGAAGGAAGAAATTTTAATTTTTAACAAACTAAATTTGTTTCACATAATATATAAATATTTGTAATAGGTACTCGTATTTTAATAAAACGTAAATGATTATAACTTTTTTCATTTTAACAGTTTCGACTGAGTTTTAGGGTGACACCTATAAAATCCGCCCCAGGTGCCACCTATACTATCTACGCCACTGAATTTATCAGAGACCTTTTACCCTTTAGCTTTCCCCCACGACTGGGGTAAGTACCATAACGAGTAACTAGCTTCCTAGATAGCTTTCAAACGTGAAGCTATATATGTGATACTTCCTCTTTTCAACATGATATGTCCAACAGATTTATTGGATTTGAAGATTTTGGTGGCCTATATCCCTCTATTAAGGTCAGCATTTTTCTTGCTCAATTTCTGCTTTTCCTAAAGGAGCTAACATTTCAGTGTTTCAGTCCATTCTTGGAGGAGAGTATCTTCGAGTCAAGAAATGAGCCAAACCTTTGGAATACTTTCTGCTTTGCAACTAAGCCTGATTTATGTGAGTAGTCCTTTATAACAACCTTTTGTATTTGTGCAACTGAGGAAAGATCCGTGATCTCCTCGCAAAAGTATTATTTTGATTTTCGTTTAAATTTTTTAATGTTCTTTATTGCACTTGGTTACATTTTCCTAATACGCGTCCCATTTGCCTGTTCTTTTCGTTTCATTGAAAGCTGTTCGCTCTTTAGCTTTGAATTGAGCAACTCCTTGTTCCTTGAAGGAGTAGTCCTAGATAAAAGTAGTTTCTGCATTGGACAACTCTCTTTAAATACTGAAACCAACATGGAAATTAGGCGGGTAGGAGCACTTTCTAGTTCTTCTTGAGGTTATGGTATATTTGTGACCTTTCAATCATCATCAAATTTTCCAAATGAAGATTTTGTTTTCATACATAGACACTAGAAACTATAGTCCCTAATGTTACACAATCATTTGTTTCCTAAAACTCAAATAATAATTAGACTTTTAGGTTAGGTGAGAGTGATCATTGAAACAAGAATTTATTTTAACATAAATCATTTATCCTTTTCGAATCATCAATATTATAGCAAAACCATGTGATTAACAAGCTAAAGCTCGACTTTTGCGTCATCATCTCTAGCTCATTAACTGTATTATATATTCTATAAATGAATGTTTAATGATCCTTCAACCTAACATTATCTCCAAATTCGTCTAATAATTTCTTCTATTAGCAGAGCCCACTAATAGTCGTAAAAACTAATTGACTCTTCACAGCCGACTCAAATTAATTTATCCCTGTAGGCGTTTTTGCCTTCAGGCCCCATGAAGATTACTTTTCCCAGCTATAATTGATTGATTTTTGAAGAACCTACAGAATTAGTCAACACAGAGTATTTCGTTCGGGACTGAAAACTTTGTCAATAGGAACCGTTAGTACATTCTGGTCAAAAATAATGACGAATGTGTAGACTGCTAATAAATATAATTAATGTGCCGTAAATTAATAAAACAGATTCGAGACAGATCATTGAAAAATATACAGGGTTTGTTTGAAAAATACTACAGATATACCATCATTTTTTCTCGAGAAATTGTATTTATTCATCAAAGTCAACGTAGGTCCTTTCAAAGGAATTCCCCACATTTCATTTACTTGGGTTAGCATGTTTTATTTCTTGATGCCACGTTGACTAGCGTTCAGTTTTTATATTGTCAAAATTTCCCGAAAAATCACAGGGGTCATGCCTGGCGAATGGATGGTACAACAAACAGTTTTTTTGCCAATAACAAATAAGTAGTAGAAGACTAAGTACCGCCTTCTTGATTTAATAGACATCTACCGAACGTTCTGGGTAGAGTTACTGTAGTCCTTTCAGAACCGACTGGCCGTAAACATTTACATAATAAAGAATGTCAGCTTAATTTAGGATTCAATATCGTATTAACCGAAAACAACAAAGTAAAACAGAATATTAAAGTTGTGTTCTATTCAATTTAAGTTTTCCTCACCACCACAGAGGTTCTCAACAAATACGTTGGTACTTGAGATCAACTTGCTAGAATTAGGAACAATACGGAATCAATTGTCTGTTTGTTTTAGTTTTAGCTTTTTGGCCATTATTCTTAATAATATATATATATATATATATATATATATATATATATATATATATATATATATATATATATATATATATATATATACAGTGTGTTCCAACGAAAATTTGACCCCTATAACTCCGAAATGAGTAACATTAGCGAAAAACACCAAGACACGTCGATTTTTGTTTCGAGGGGAGCATTTTCGAAATAATTCGAAACTTCTCAGATCAACCCCTACCCCAGCAACCCTAATTTCGAAATTCATCATAGGAATAAGGGTCGAGTGGCACCTTACTGTAAAGGTCTGTCAATTCTCCATTCTGATTTGTCATTTTAGAATTTTAAATTAACATACAGGGTGTCCCAACCGAGGGTAAAGTTGAATTCCTGCAAATCCCAAATACTAAATGAAATCGATTTATTTTGGCATAATGCAAGCGCAGGTTTATGCTCGGTCTAGAAAAACGACCTACACTTGTGAATTTGGAGTTGGTGCAATCAACCCCTATTTCCAGCATCCCCAACTCAAAAATCATTCGATCGAAAATAGGTCAAGTGGCACCTCGTTGGAAAGGTATTTCAATTTTCTCTTCGAATTTGGTATTTTCGAAATTCAGAATCAGCATACAGGGTGTCCCGGAGCAGGAACACTGAAAACCCAAATAACTTTTTGAAACTGGTTCATTTCGGTATAATACGAGAACATGTTTATGTTTGATTCGAGAATAAGACTCTCTTGCGTGAATATGGAATTTTTGCAATCAATCTCTTCCATTCAGCATCCCCAACTCAAAAATCATACAAGTGATTACAGGTTGAGTGGCAAAGTTCCAGAAAGATTTTTCTATTTTCTGAATCACTGAGGCATTGGTTTCAGTTTGGCAATCGAGGTTTTCTGGCGTGAGGATCAGGATGAGGGATGATGGAGAAACTGATTGGATGCTCATCTAAACAGGAAAACGAGATTTATTGAACTTGTATTCAATTGAAAACAAAAACTAACTTGATTATTACAACAATTGTTCAAAATGACCTCCGCCCACCTCCATACAGTTATACAGACGATTTTCGAACTCTCTTCTCACATTAGCGAAAACTTCAGGAGTCAAAAGTCGGCATTCTGTGATAATCCTCATCCGCAGCTCCTCCAGGTTTTCTGGTCTTGTGGCATAAACTTTAGATTTTAGATGGCCCCACAAAAAAAATCTAGGGATTTAAATCTGGTGACCTGGCTGGCCACTCAACAGGTCCTCTTCTACCAATCCACCTTCCTGGGAAATTTTCGTCTAAATATTGGCGCACCCGAGCATCATAATGCGAAGGAGCACCGTCTTGTTGAAAACGCATTTCGTCCTCAGAAAGAGTTGGATCGTTCTGTAAAATTTCTGTCAATCTAGGATGTATGTGTTCCTCTAACAACTGTAGGTAGCCATTTCCATTCAGATTACCCTCAATAAAGAAAGGCCCAACTAGATGATTGCCAAAATTCCTGCCCAAACGTTCAACTTCTGAGGCCTTTGCGTGTGGGCCTCTCTAAACCAATGAGGATTCTGTGTGTCCCAATATCGACAATTATGTCTATTCACTTCACCACTGAGCATAAAGGTGCTTTCATCAGAAAAACAGATGTTATTCAGAAAATTTGGATTAGCGTTTAGGTTTTCACTTAGATTTTCACAAAACTGTAAACGACGATCTGGATCATCTTCGTTTATTTCATGCACTAATTTTACCTTGTAGGGGTGAAATTTGTGATGTTTCACGATTCTATGGACAGTTGTAGCTGATACACCAGTCAGACGAGATAGTTTTCTGATCGAAGTAGTATTCTCCATTTGTAGATGACCCACTACTGCCACTTCCGTTGCCTCATTTCTGACAGGACATGCCACTTCATGTTTTTGTTTGCCACCGAACCCGTAGCTAGGAATTTGTCAACCAAATATTTAACGTACTGGTGACTGACTCCCTTTCTCTTTCAGGATGGTTCCTATCGAATATCCTTGCCGTTTCTTTGGCACAACTGTTATTTCGAAAATACGTCGATACAATTTCGACCCTTTCCTCAGTGGAATAAACCATTTTCAGATTAATTTCAACTGACGAACAACAACAATAATGAGGAACTGATCTGAATAATAATAATATTTCATTGCAAAAATGAGAAATAACAGATGACTGCACGCCAGATGGAAATGAAAAAATGTGAACATTTTCAATGCAGAAATCAGCTTTATTTCTTCGTAATTGATGCTCAACACATCGTACCCCAATACTTTTAACAGTTTCGAATTAATTTTAGTTGATAATTTCAAATGACGATATTGAATTTTTCGAAAGCGACATCCTGTATGGAGAGCCGAACTGAATGAAATGCTTTAATCATTCTGGAATTCAAAAACCTTTCTGAAGATATGCCACTTGAATTATTTGTATGATTTTCAAGTTGGGGATGCTGAATGGAAGGGGTTGATTGCAAAAATTCTATAACCACACAAGAAAGTCCTATTCTCGGATCAAACATGTTCTCGTATACCGAAATGAACCAGTTTCAAAAGTTATTTGGATTTTCAATGTTCCTGCTTCGGGACACCCTGTATGATGATTCTGAATTTCGAAAATACCAAATTCGAAGAGAAAATTGCAGTACCTTTCCAACGAGGTGCCACTTGACCTATTATCGATCGAATGATTTTTGAGTTGGGGATGCTGGAAATAGGGGTTGATTGCACCAACTCCAAATTCACAAGTGTAGGTCGTTTTTCTAGACCGAGCATAAACCTGCGCTTGCATTATGCCAAAATAAATCTATTTCATTTAGTATTTGGGATTTCCAGAATTCAACTTCACCCTTGGTTGGGACACCCTGTATGTTAATTTAAAATTCTAAAATGACAAATCAAGGTGGAGAATTGACAGACCTTTTCAGTAAGGTGCCACTCGACCCTTATTCCTATGATGAATTTCAAAGTTAGGGTTGCTGGGGTAGGGGTTGATCTGAGAAGTTTCGAATTATTTCGAAAATGCTCCCCTCGAAACAAAAATCGACGTGTCTTGGTGTTTTTCGCTAATGTTACTCATTTCGGAGTTAGAGGGGGTCAAATTTTCGTTGGAACACACTGTATATATATATATATATATATATATATATATATATATATATATATATATATATATATATATATATATATATATATATATATATATATATAAGCTGTCCGCACAATATGCATTATTTTAGTCAATGTTTGGGATAGGTTTAATTAGGTTCTTCTCTATAATATATATCAATGAAAAACTCATAGTTATTCAAAATTGCGAGTTTATTAGTTGTTACAAAACCAAAGAGTTACATATGGTGTTGAACTTAACTAAGGAGAGACTTTGAATGTTGAATCGTGGCACTTCATGTCCTCAGCATACTTTTCATAAGATGGTACGTAACCACTGAGTGCTAATCGCAAGCAAGATGACATATGATCGTCAGTTAGTCGATTGCAATATTTTGACTTAATTATCTTCATTTCAGAAAATGCAGTCTCGCACAAGTAACTTAACCCAAACACTGCCGTCAGTTGAAGGGCGATTTGCCTTATATTCGAATATTTGTCTTCAGATATAAAATACCACAAATTTGTATCAGATGCTGTAGCTTTGAGATGTATATTTGATATGATCTGCACCAACTCATTTTCAACAGAACCTGAGTTCACATTAAAGTGACTTGCTATTTCAGTAGAGCTACTCCTCAATATTTTTACATGAAAAAGGATAACTCATAAATGATGCTACATTTCGCAATATACTGCAATCATAAAAACGAATTTCAAATTGTCCCAAAATATTCGATAATTCAGCCTCATACGTATCATAATTCAACTGAGGAATCCTTGCTTTCAAAGACGGAAAATGTTTCAGATCCTTTCTTTTCAGGTGATCTATCATAAGTTGCAATTTACTTTTGAATGCGTTTACTGCACTAACTATCTCAATAATAGATTTTCCTTTACCCTGAAGCTCCAAATAAATGGTGTTTAAGTCCATTGTGATGTCAGTCAAAAATTTCAAATCAGTCAGCCATTTTTCGTTTTTCAACATCTGAGTGTCATCACCTCATTCGTCTAAAAAATCTGTTATTTCGAACAATAATTCTTGAAACTTTTCTAGGAATTTTCCGCGACTCAACCACCTGACGTCCGTGTGAAGAACTAAATCAGTGTGTTCAGCTGACTCCCTATCTTCCAACTGCAACTTGAAAGGCCGCCGTTGCAAGCTACTTGCACGGATGGAATTCACAATTTTCGTAGGAATGCCCATAATTTCCTCCGTGTTTAAAACTTTTGAACACAAAAATTGTAGATATATTATGCAATGGGATGACAAAAAATTAAGGGAAATCTTCATTAGCTCGACACAATGCCACAAAACCGTTTTTGTTTCCAGTCATTGCTGGTGCTCTATCGGTTTTAATGCACACTAATTTATATATTAGTACCTTATAGTTTCTTACAAAATTGAAGAGAACGTCATATGTATCTTCGCCACGGGTCTTCCCTTTAAGAGGAATGAAAATCAAAAATTTTTCTTTATCCAACACGAAATTGAATACCATCCGAATAAAAATACATAGCTGGGCAGTGTCTGTCATATCGGTGGGACCTCGTGACAGTCGAACAAGATAATTGAAGTTCTCTAATAGCAGACATGATTTCTGTTTTCTTTTCAAAATCGTCAAATAAAATCTCTCCCGCTTCAATAAATGCTTCCTTCACATCCGATCCATCTTCGAATGGTTTCTTGAGTTTCGCCAATATATGAGATATTTTAAATGACGCGATCGCAGCAGCTTTTGATTGTTTGGCTGGTCTTTCAAACAAGATATCAAATCACGTACTTTTCGTTTTCTTAATTTCCTCTGTGGCGGAAAATCCTTTTTATAGTTCTTATGAACCGTTTTTTGATGGCTTTTTAAGTTACTACGGTTAGGTAGTGCAACTGACGTACAACAAATAAGACAAATACACTTATCCTTCACCATACAAAAGAAAAATAATTCTTCCTCCCAATCGTTATTAAAATGATACGGTTTAGATTTCTTCGGTACTATTTAATAATAAACCTTGTATCGACGTAGTATTGCTTCAAGTTACAAATCAGAATGACTCCAATTCCTGCAGGCGCAACATTTACATTGGCTTGAACGAAAGTCTCGAATGTTTCCGTCAAACGCGCCGCCAGAAATTTCTAGAAAATCGGCAATCGCCGCTTATCTTTGACAAGTACCGCGCGTTCCTTTGATAAAGCCGCCTTCTACCGCTAGCAGAGTGTTATTTTATTACGTAATGAACTTTTGTAGTTTAGTTACCTACTTATTAAAAAATTTTTTTTCTTCTCGATATCTACCCAAAATGCACTTGCGATCGACAGGTCGATCGTTTGAGCACCCCTGTTCTAAACATTCTAAACTCGCACAGAGCTCCTTAGCCTGCTTTCATCCATAAAAACAATTTTATTCACTGTTCTTTCTATTTTGTCGTGTGAGTTAAATTTAAATTTGATAATCAAACAGAAAAAAGATTAAAGTTCAACAAAGAATACTCTATTATTAATTGCAAAGTAACAAAGGTAACAAAGTAATAATTCGTGAGATATAAGCAGAATATCAAAATTCCCTTCACCATCTCAGAACAAAAAAATTCATGGTACTTTTGCAGTGAAGTTTATGACACTGACATGAGGGTTTCAACCTGATTACAGTTTTCACGGAACAGGTGACAATACCCTGAAGGCTGAAGAATAAATAAAGATATTCAACATCATCAAATAAAGTCCATTTTATCGAAAAGTCGTAAAACTCAATCAAATATAGAAATAACTCGACTTCATTGTTGAAGATCCACTAAATCAAACTATTGTGAAATCATAGTTCTCAAAGGAACCTTTCCCTTGCTCTGAATAATAGAATATTTCATATAATACTCCCACGTTATTCTATACAAAAAACCATTTGACACTTTGAGGACTTCATAAGAGTTTTATGGGTACCACATAAGTCGGCATTTTTTTCAAATGACTTCATGATTTGATACAAATTTTTATGTCTTTTGTTGAATGAATACAACGTGCCATTGATGAATTTCTACCTGGTTGAATTTTTATGTTGGTCAATGGGTGAAAATGCCATTTATAATCATTTTGGGATTGGTGACAGTGAGACAAATTCGGGAGACGAATATCGTTGAAAAAAATTATGAACTTTTTTGATTCTTTGTCGTTGGATTTTGCATTCATTTACGAGAGTAGCTTGGATAATCGAAACACGAATGGAATTTTTTTTACTACCAACAAATAAATTAAATTAATGGATCACTGTTACCGCGGTCTCGAATTCTCTTTCACCATCGGACAGTGTGGAAAACAAGTACAAAGTAACATGATCTATTTGGAATAACTAGATATTAGTATATAGTTAACATCCATTAAAAGAAAGTTATTATTTAAATACATCGAAAATTTGGGATTTACATAGATGAGTCTGGTCGTTCAATATCTGAAATTAGAATTAATTTCAAATTATTGGAACCTCGAAAACAGTGATATTTACTGTAGACAACTTGAGTGAATTAATCTCGTTTGGAATAAATGCGCTTGTGTGTAATTCAGTTTTTATACCATACTAGCTAATAAATCGATAAATAAAAGACTCAAATTTTTGTATAGAATAAACTTGAAGCAAACAAAAGAAATCCGTAGTTAATAAGATATTTTGAACAATGGTATTTTGAACATGTTTTCTAAATGGTTGTTCTGATGAAGAAAAATCCGTAATTCTTGGACAATGGTTCTCTTCATTGTTGGATTGTGAGCACAACACTTATCAACTTCCGCATTTGAATTGCAGATAAAATAAATTTGTGAAAATTGATGATACGCATCTGGTAGTGGTAACAGCGCCCCCAGTAAGTGATAAATTTGTCCTTGTATCTGTAATTGTTTGAGATTTGTCCAATATTTATTACCGATATATATTTTAATACAAACTTGAATATTATAAAAAAATATTATGGTAAAATACCTTGAAAGTGGGCAGGAAATAGTAATGTAATCTGAAGACAGCTGTTATATTTCTGAATGTTGGCCAAGAAGTGCTTAGAATCATTTCTAATCCCAGAAAGTAAAGGGCGTAAAAAATCTGGTGGTGGGACCAATTGTGGCAATATTACTTTGCCAGTAGATTCACCATTTATTTCTTCTTCTTCTTGCACGGCGCCTTTATGGGCAGCACTCAGGCCGTTTGGCCAATTGTTCTTGCCGTGTTGTATTATTTTGTGCAATCTGGTCACCTTATGAGCGGGACATTCGAAGAGTATGTATTCCGTTGTTTCGTCATTTTCAAGGCAATTACGGCACCGTGTGTTTTTCGATAGTCTCATGACGTGTAGGTGTTTGTTGAGTTGATGTCCCGTCAATAGGCCAACTACCATCCCAATAGACTTTTTATCGAGGGACGATAGTTCATATACCCTCTTCTTTGGTTGCGGACCCTTTATGAGCCTTATAATTAAATTATTACCATTCCCCCAATTGTTAACGATTTGTCGGCACAATAATCAATTGCTGGATCATAGTGGAATGCAGCTCGTTCAAGAATCACAGGAGCGCTGCGTCTGCGGATTTGCTCAATTTCATTATGTCATGCTTGCTGTTGTTGTGTTTGATGTGCACGAACTCGTTGCATTCTGAGCCTATCTACCTCATTGTTACTCACTAAATAACACAATTCTGACATAGCAATATGACTATTTTTTTGATCTGTCTCTCTCTGGTCATTAGTACGGTTAGCACGTGAGGTAGCTCTTCGTACATTTGATTGACTGTGACGACCTAAGTCAGGTCTTCTTCTTCTCGGCATCTCGTGAACTGTAATTAATCAAAGTAAGAAAATTTTGCGCTAACCTAGCAGTAAAGTGTCACTATCACAGAATATGAACAAAAAAGAGCACATTACTTGGAATGTCACTATCACAAAAGATCACAAAAGTAAAGAAAGTTCTCGCGCTCGTAGCTGTAATCTTCACTCACAAAGATAGAAGGATGCACTCATAGATATCGTAATACTTTTCGTTGTTCTGAAGTGCGACAGGATGGATTGACAATCTAATGTCAAATATTATTGTTGCGTTCAGAAATTTAATTTCTTACAAAACTTAAGATTTATTAATCTTTAACAACTGAAGTTAGCTAAAATTAAGTTTCGCGAAGCGGACCATATTGAAAATCAGTACTACTAATGATATATTACATTTTGTGAGTATGCAATTTTGTCGCGTTAGCGTTTCACTTTTGTTTAGTTTCGGAACGCGACATTAGATCATCCAACGCGCACGCGAAGACTAATTTGATAGGTATGATTGAATTTGAACTTTGTGAACCGGTAATAAATTGCAAATTGACTCTTTAACGTTTGGAACACACCTAAATTGCTTAGACAACAGTGAGTGATCATAATTTAATATGAACATTTGAATTGTGGAGGCCGTTACTTGATGTAGATCCATGATATAAATGAGATAAAAACACAAGGTTTAACTTTGATCTACACTTTATTTGAAAAAATTCGACGACGTTTCGCTGACACAGCAGCTTAATCAAGAATGAAAAATAGAATGGAGAGTATGGTATTATAAACAAATCGTAGAACAAGTTGGATGAATAACAGGAAAATCCACACCGAGCCATTGTACAGTTAGTATGAAAGGTAATAAAAACTAATTGAACAAGTTAAGTAGGGGTGAGTAATTCAAATCTACCTGTTCATTCAAAAGCTTGTCCGAATGTTTGTATTTATTTATTTCTAATGCTTCTAGGAGATCTAATTTTGAACTTTTGATTTTATATGTAATATGTCAAAGTTTTTATTGAATGAATGGTTTTCTTTTATTAGGTGGTTTGAATAATTTGAATCAGATTTATTTTTGTCGAAGCTACGTTTATGTTCAGATGTTCTTATGCCAAAACTCCTATAGGTCCTACCGATATAAATTTTATCACAAGAACCGCAATTGAGTTTATAGATTCTGATTTACTTGATTTTTCAACACGAGATTTATTATTTTAATATGTTTACCTAAGTTATTAGAAGTTTTGAAAGCTATATTAAGATTTTGTTTGACGAGAAAGGATTTAATATTTGTACTTGCAGAACCGCAGAATGTTAAACTGTTGAATATTTTATAGTCTTTATGAATAGGATATACTTCATTTATTGCTTTTTGATAGAGTTTTTACGAATGATTAGGTCAATCATATCCGGATTGTATGAATTATTAATGGCTGTTTGATGATGTTTAACTCTTTATTATAATCTTCTACTGATGAAGATAAATTGAGTAACCGATGTACCATGCTGTTTAAAGCTGCAACTTTGTGTTGAATGGGATGTAATGAGTAGTTATGTATAATTGTATCAGTATGTGTTGGTTTACGAAAGACCGAAAAAACATGATTATTATTTTGTTTAGTGATTTTAAGTCCAAAAATTTATGGAATCGTTCTGTTCAATTTCTATCGTGAATTTAATGTTCAAATGGATGGAATTAATGAAATTAACAAATAAGTCTAATTGACGAGTAGTTCAATGAAACATACTAAGATGTCGTCAACATATCTATACCAATAAAGAAATTTGGAAATGAGTGGATGTGTATGAATTTTCTGTTCAATATTATTCATAAAATCTCTGCTAAAAAGTGGACTCAAAAGGATTTCCCATGATCAAACCATTTTCACTACTGTAATAGATGTTGTTGAAAGAAAAATAATTTTGTTCATTGCAAACGTCAACAGATTCAATATTTCTGATTTGATTATGTGGTTAACATGATTCGAATTCAACATGTTTTCGATTAATATTTTGACATCACCTGGAGGAACACTTGGTATAAATTCTCAACATCAAACCTACCACCTAACGCAAAACTTATTTCGTTTGATGTTGAAATTTATTTCAAATGTGTAGTGTAGATCAAAGTTAAACCTTGTGTTTTTATCTCATTTTTATTTAATATGAACTTTATTTAATAGCGATAAAGTTCAGATTGAGTGTACATTTCATTTAAAAAGGTTTGGTGTGATGAAGAAAAGGACACATAATCTTGCTGTTCCTAATAAAATTCTACGTACAAACAATCGACGGATACTTCCACCTTTACAATATGCCTCTGAATGGATAGGGTAAAAAATGTTCCGCATTCCACAGATTCCCTATCAAGATAATTGGGCTAAAATTCAAAGCTTGTAAAATACACAAAATCATAAATCTCAACTTAATCGTTGTTAGAAAAATATCAATAAATCATCTTCGAAATACTGTACCGTTTTCAGCTGAAGGGTACCTTCCGTCTTAGAAACCATTAATCATTTTTGACACATGTTCTTCATTTAGGTCAATTCATTATGTTAGTTGTTAATGTTATGGTTATTAATTTCGTCACACTAGGGGAGGGCGGGGCTGGTTCTAACAAATTTTGTATTATAGTTTATATTTTCTTTGGTAACGAATTTTTTAGTTTAATTTTTAATTGAAAACATGCTTTGGTTATTCAGCTATGATATTAGTAGCAAAATACATTCGGTATGTAAGTGCTTTTAGAAAGAGAGCCGTCAAAACCAAAAAAGTCATTTGTTAATATGTGCCCCGCATTTGGGGCAAATATTAACGGAGCTGGGGTACGTTTTAACGTAAGGGGCAATTATTAACAGAGACAATTTTTTTAAATAAAACATCATTTACTCAAACAAAAATATTGTATTATAGATAATATATATATTAAAAATATATAAACAAGTTAACAACAAATTAAACTATACGTTTTAAAGTTACTAAAGTTTTCATAATCAATCTTTAAAGTTTTTATCAATCAATACTAATTAACCACCATATCTACTGAGTATTAAAGCTTTTAAGCCTAGAAACATTAATTGAAATAGTTTAAGCTTAACAATTAAGTATTACGTAATCAGTCTCATAAAGTTTTTGGTAAGTATCAACAGTTTTAAAGAATCTAAATGTTACCTTAAACAATTAAGTATTTAAACAAGCGTTCTAACAGCGTTAAATAATACTTTTTAGTATCAGTCTTTAAGTTACACTAGTTCAAATGATCTTTATCTAATTTGTACTTAAAAGTAGACAAGAAATGTGTGCCTGTATAGTTTGTTTTTGTCAAAATTAATCAGAATACTCATCATCTGAGAAACAGTTGAGGCATATGTATTTTCTGATATCACCCTTAATACAGGTAATGTGAGCCCATCCTTTGCATGAAATACATTGTATCCAGTCAAGTCCAGATGCATCGTCATTATAAGACTCAGCGCAAACTAAACAGCAGCAGGTATCTTCTTCACTGTCATCCTGAAGAATATGTTTCTTCACCTTTTCTACTTCTACTCGCCGGGTTGATTTACCTTTACCTTTACCTTTCCCTTTACCCTTATTTTTAATTTCAGTCTGACTAGTTTTTCTCTTTTAGATGATTTTAATTTTTCTTCTTCCTCTAAGGCCAATTTTTCGGGAGTATCAGTGAGAATAGTGGATTTCCTTGAACGCTTTCGTTTAGATTCGACTCGTGGAGGAGCTTTTGGAAGGGGTCTTACTGTTTCTATATTAAATTTTTCTGTAGGATTCTTTGATGGTCCTGGATCATTTGACGGTCCTGGTTTATTTGGCGATGCTGATATATTTGAAGGTCCTGGTTCATTCGATAGTCGATGCTTATCTGATGGTCCCGGCTCATTAGAAGGAACATGCGATAGCTGATCAATTACCTCTGAAATACTTATGTGAATGTCAGGCATGTTATCTAAAATTTCATTTTGAATTGAAGATTCTAGATTAAGTGATACTTCTTCTGGATTGACAGAACTATCTCCTGGCTGAAGTGATCCTGGTTTCCCATCGAAGCAGTATTTGGATCGGGACGATCAGTTACAAATGATGGTGCGAAGTCACAGTCTTGAAATACATCTTCATTGCACGGCCAAATGCCAGCTTTTTTAAACGAGTTGATGATATTGTTTTGAGTGAATGCCAGAGGAAATGCTTCTTTCACAATGCCAGGGAGATCGTAGATGGTCATTGTCTTCCCCGGATGATTAACCATCCAGTTCGTTTGCTGCCGGCTAATATAATTCTTAAACGGTCCATACACACCGACATCCAGTGGTTGGAGATTGTGAGAACAATGTGGTGGGAAAGACAAAAGAATGATATGGTTGTTCTTTGCCTTCGTGACGACTTCCACATTGACATGAGAATGATGGTTATCCAACAACAATAAAACTGGTTCCTGCTCTGATGTTTTAACATGTTTCAAAAAGTGGTCAATAAATTTCGAAAATTCTTTTTCTGACATCCACCCGGAACTATTTCCTAGACCAACACACCCGGGCGGTCCATTTTGGATGAATAAATCACTGTATCTGATCCGTGGAAATATGAACATACATGGTATGAAATTACCAATAGCATTTGCCGCTGCCGCAATTGTGACGAGAGTACCCCGTTCCGCAGACGTAACAGCTCCTACCTGCTTGGAACCTCGTAGAGCTACCACTTTCTTGGGTTTCTGCACCGTCGTCACTCCCGTCTCATCTACGTTCCAGATTCTACTCGGAGATATATTGTATCGTTGAAGAACTTCTCGATATTTTTCAAAAAATGAATGAACATTTGTACGGTTAAATGATGTTGCTCTGCTTAAGCTTGTCGCCTCAGGACTCTGAATAGACAAGGATGCGTTGCGTTTCATAAAACCAGCGAACCAATCTTTGCCAGCCTTTCCGTCTCTTTTCCAAGATTCTGGAATATTATCTATTTTGTATGCAATGGCTAGCTCATAAGCTAATTTTTGACATCATCTGGTAGCAATCCAAAATAGATATTAGAACATTTCACTAAATAATCTGCTATCATTTTTCTTGGTCAAGATTGAAAACGAGACGATTTTTTTATAACCCACATCAACAGGAATCCCCGCCTTTTTTTCTTTACGTATTTGTACAGTGTTACATGACAGATGTCATACTCCGCAGCAACATCTCTAAATTTTCTATTATTTGTTATAATTTCTTCGGCTGCCAGCTCAAATACTTCTTGAGACGTGGAACCTCGTGCGCTCTTCCTTTTGTAATTTCTCATCCTATAACAAAACACAGTTATTGCACAAAATAATCGTTTAATATCAAACACCTACATATGGGGTAAATATTAACATGTTAATATTTACCCGCTCAAATTGTTAATTTTAGCCCCAAGATCATTTTTATACTTCATCAATTACAGAAAATAATCTAGTAAGAATAATTACAAACAATTATTATAGTTTTAAAGTCTATAGAATAGAGAATAAATTAAGATAAAGTTTGATTCAATTTAGTGAATAAAAATATCTTAAATCAATTTATTACGAAGTACAAAAGTTCGCTAACCTGTAAATTCGAGGGTCCTGTGCACAACTATCACTAGCGACGGCCGGTCGAACACTGACAAGTCTGGACACGATCGGCTGTGTTTATAGAGTATTCTAAACCGAGTATCATTCTTTTGACACTTCGCGTTTGGCGGGAATAAGCTTGTTAATACTTACCTCCGTTAAAACCAGCCCCGCGCTCCCCTACTAATATTCTGAGATATTTTTAATACTCCAATTGCAAATTGGCATTCAATACAATTTTCTATATTATTATTTTGTTAGCAATCACCTTGAAGTCTTGTAGAAATCCTCGATTAAGAAATCTAAGTCAGCTTATAAGTCAGTGTTTTCTAATTAATCCACCAGTTCAGGTAATGTATAACAAAGTTCAGTTTACGAATATATTCATGAAGTGTATTGAATCTGCTGTTTATGGTTTTTACATATCTCATATTTTTATCAATTATCGGCTTATTAGTAATAAAATTTATTTAGCTTAGGCTCATGTTTTTTCCGCGTACAAACATCACTTGATCCCCACTCTCAGACCCCTTACTCTCTCATATTTAAGGATATTATTTTCCTTATATAACCATGTTCTTGAACTAAGAAAATAGTTCATCGTCTATTCCATGAGGTGAAAAAGTGTCATAGTGTCATTATATACTTCGAGCCACAAAATTCATTCTGAAAGTTTCTTGGACGAACAGAATACAAGTTTTCATTACTCCAAATATGCAGATTATTCTTAGTATGTAATTAAGAATTTTTCATCTTAAAAAGAATGCTTGTTCAAGGATCTTGATCGAGTTGATGTTGCACTGCATTGTTGATTCTTGGTTAGCTTCTATTGCCTCTATTTGCCCTTTCTTCTGGCTTATTTGTTCCGAGCCAGTGTGCTTTAAAATTAATATACATTCTTCTGAATACGGAAAAATATGGATGGCGCCTAAGAGATCTAACCTGTTTCTCGACTAGTTTCCATTAGTAAAACCATAACGAAAATGAAAATTGAATTGTTCTCAATTGGAGGGCATTTTATGGAAACGAGAAAAAATAATAAATAGTTGAAAAAAAGCAGGTAATTTATTGAAATGTTGTGATTCGATCAAGCTTATGACAGGCCACCTTTTGACATTTAAAACAATTTTTTTCCACTTCCGGTGTCGCCGGAAATACCCTTCAATGAAGATTTTTGAAAGAAACACCCTGTATATTTTAGCATATCTGGTTCACAAATAATTTCCCAAATTCAACTTTACCTCACAATTGATATTTTGGGCTTCAAAATTATTTTCGGTTTGGTTTTTATTTTTCAATCTAGGGCCATGAATAATGCCAATTTACCATATTTGATCAAAGCAACACTTAAAAAAAGCAACTGACGTCAAAATTTCATCGTGTTGATAAAACATTACCCTCTCAATCGCCAACGGTAGATTTTCCAAATATCCCTCAATCTCGTTCATAATAAATTTTAAGGATCTAGCGCCAGTCAACAGCCCATCTAAAATCACGGGACCAATTATTCTGGTACCAATCACACCTAACAAAACATTAAGACCGAATTGTTCCTGAAAATTACCCTGGTTGAATAAATGTTGATTCTCCTGAGCCGAATATCTTGTGTTTTGTCTGTTGAATAACCCTAAATCAGTAAACCTTGATTCACCTATAAACAAGATTATTTTTAGGAAATTTTTGTGTGGTTGCACATTATTTTGCATCATCCAGTTGCAGTATTACATTCTCCTTGCATAATCATCTTCATACAAATGCTGATGCAATTGATATTTTTATGAGTTATAATTATACTCCTTCAAAATTCGACGAACGCTTTCACGACTTATATCCAGCTCAAACGCAACTTGCCTTGTGGAAATGGTTTATTCAGTTTCACTCGCGCTAATACATTAATTTCAGTGTCTCCTCAAATGATAAACTTTTCTTCAGGATCATTATTAGGTTCTCTTCTAAATTGATCCTCCAGGCGACTAAAAAAATTTATTGCGGGGCATTGTCGATGGGGGTATCTTTCGACATACAAATTGACAGCAGCTACTGCATTGTTTTGGTATTCCCCGTAAATAAGTAGCATATCCACTTTCTCATTCCTGCGTTTGAGGCATTTAAAAAAATAATAACTAAATTCGAGTGAAATCGACCGATGCAAACTCTACTATCCGGATAACTTTTATATTGGAAACATTAGTCGTTTGTTTTCATAGCTTTCTTTGTTCGAAAAATAAAAATCCTCTCAAAAATAATTCTGATTCCTGAATTATCCATTGTGAGGTATGGTTGAATTTGGAAAATTATTTGCAATCCGCATATGCTAAAATATACAGGGTGTTTGAAAATCTCCATTAGCCTACTAGATTTACTTACACGAATTGAATTAAAATTAATGAAAATTTTTACATCATCATAATTTGTTAACATTAAAAAAAAAAGTTTTTACAGAATTTGTTTACCCATTTACCCATAGTATCAAGCTTCTAATGGTACCTCGTTACCAATATGGTGCCATTTAAAAAAATGAATTTTTAATTCAAAAATGATTTTGGAGAACATTAATCTGGCCTGGACAGAGCAAACCTGAAATTTTGACGTCAGTTGCTTTTCTAAAGTGTTTCTTTGATCGATTAAGGTAAATGACAATATTCATGGCACCCTAGATTGAAAAATAAAAACCGAACCAAAAATAATTTTGACGCCCAAAATATCAATTGTGAGGTATGGTTAAATTTGGAAAATTATTTACCAGCCAACTATGCAAAAATATACAGGGTGTTTCATTCAAAAATCTTCTTTAAAGGTCATTTCCGGTGACACCGGAAGTGGAAAAACATTGTTTCAAAAGTCAAATTTTGGCCTGTCATAAGTTTGATGGAATCACAAAATTTCAATAAATTACCTGCAGAAATATAGAAATAAGAGGGGTGTACCATGATCTTTTGTAGCAGAAATTTCATCATTAATTTCCGTTGTTGGATTCTTCATTCAATTTGTGTGGGGTACCGCGAGTCAAGAAATCATGTGAATAACCCAACCTGGGGAATAAATTACTAACTATAGCGATTTTCATGTACTGTGTTGCGGTTCAGATGTGATACCGAAAAGCAGTACTGACATTCATATATACATATAAGATAATGATTATACCGGCTCGGTGGCGTAGAGGATATGATGCTCGTCTCCAGCGAAGAGTTACCTGGGTTCAATCCCCACAAAGTCGGTGCGATTTTTCGGATTCTAGCTTGAGGATCCATCTTTTGGAGGAGATGTAAAGCCGTCGGTCCTGTCTAACAGAGATGTGTTGGACACTAAAGATCCCTTCCCCCGACCCCAAAAGGGTACGGCAAAATTCCCGGGTAAGTGAGGTGACAGAATTCACCGGCGTGTCATTGGCAGAAAGGCGGAAAAAGAGCACGTTAAAGGAATAACAAACAAACTTGATGATCATTAGAATGAATCATATTTCCAAGAGGTGTGATTAAAAAACCGAATAAAACTGAAAAAAAAATAGGACACCCACGTTGTTGTATCAAACAGTCTTCAACACCTGACAAATAAGAATAAAGACACGTGCGCAACGCCCATCTATTTATTTTGGGAACATTGTAAGCCGATTAAAAGACAAATATTCGATTTTGCTTGTACCTTGTCATGTCCGATTTGTCTGTTTGTTATCTGCATTCTCAGAAGGATCCTAGTAAGCTTGTTAAAGTATTTGGTTTTTAAAATTGAATTTCGGTTGTTAAACCGTCAAACTGCTACGAATTTTTGACAGTCGATTAGCTGTGCGTGTTTATTTTGAAGATTATAGTTTCAGCTTTGACTTTTCAAGTAATGCTCTTTATTAACAGTTATATAATTGAATTTCCTGAGATTTTCATTCTGAAATTTCAAAAAGTTAATCAAAATGACGTTGAAATGTGAAATCCGGATTTTGGTAAGTTGAGTTGTTTTGGTTTGATCAATTGATTTCTATTGTGTGACAAGTGTTAGCTTAAATACTCCAAATATAATTGTCATGAGATGAATTTGTACCTAAAATGACATGAACTTATATACAAAATAACGCGAAAATACGGACGACATCAAATTCCCAAGCGCCTAAGAGCCACAAAAATTTCAAAATGAAAGGAGTAAAAGAAAGATGAAGAATAGGTTGCAAATTTAAATAAGTGGTTGTTGGTTACATGCCAGGAGTATCACAATGAGTGTTTCTAAAAATATATTTATAATAATCTTCCCTACTGAAAGGACTTAACATTTTACAATTTTCCATTGCCTAAACCTGTGCCTTTGAGTAGTGACAAAAAAATGCCAGAAAATTTAATGAACTGAAAAAAGTGAAACAAAACATATTGTAATAGCTCAAAAATCACTTCGGTAAAATCATTAGCATGCTGAAGTATTCGTGATGAAAAGGCGTTAGAATTGTCTAGGGAATGCATTTATCGATCAATTTCAGATTTTGGGATTCGTGTAAATGGCTGCTGATCTACAATTAGCAATTCTTTTCAGAGCTTCCGGTTATACCGAATATCGGATACTACATTGCTGTTATGGTGTACTTTTTTTTTTGAAAGGCATCATTCCTCGAACATCTTTTGTCAAGATTTATCCTATCTAAAATTAGCCACTTTTGAGCTATGAATTTGTATATCAAAATTTTCCGAATTATAGTCCATTTTTTTTTGCTCAAAAACTGATTGAGATTTGAATAAATTATAACTTTGTTTCAGTTTAACGAGAAAAGTGTTATTTTTGAGAGCAACGTAATTTACGAAGCTATACATGGTGTTCAAAAATCAATTGTCAACTCAATAAAACTGAATTGATAAGATTATGTTTTTTCAAATACCAGTACCTATTTTTTGTAATTTTTGAATTGAAAATTGAATATTTCGGCCTCAGCTTGACGTTTGGGAATGATTAAAAATAGTAATGATACTAATTTTGTTCGTGTATAGTTTTTGTAATAAATAAAAACGCAAATAGATACTCAAACTAGGAGATTATGAATTTAATTATCATTCATGGTCAATGTTCACAAATGATGAGTTGAATTTGCTGAACAGTCAACCAAATTACGAAATTCCCAAACAATGAATATAGAAAATTACAACAATTGTGGAACATTGTCTGTCGCTAATTTATATATATATATATATATATATATATATATATATATATATATATATATATATATATATATATATATATATATATATATATATATATATATATATATTGACTTTTGACTCAAAAATAACACTTTCTTCGTTGAAAAAGTCCAAAGTCGATATATATATAACATTGATGTGTGTCAGAAAAACACAAGTGTGAGCTCAGGAAATGTAACAGGGGAACCATACTACCTTGCGTATGATTCTAAAAACGTGTGAAAAAACCTGAGGAAAAAACTCGTTTCCCTGTCGCTATTGTACTAGCAATAGCTCGTCTGTTTATGTTGTGTTAGTGTCGTGTGTACATAAATAGTACCAAAGATTTTTCTGCTCAGCAGCTTCATTCTCTCATTCTCATCTTGCACTCCATGATTTCCAGACGAAGACAAGGTTGAAACGAAGAGAGGGTTTGGTACAGAAATCTGTAACTATGGAAAAAGAAAACTTGTAAAAAATATTTCAACAATCATACCTGACTCTTATATGTCTAAACTCACTTGAATCTAAGAAAAGATTTTACATAGCAAGCAAGGCCATAAAAAGGACTAAGGAGATAATCAAAAAGTACATAACCTGCGATATTTCCTCTTTCGCGGAAATGTTCTTCCGTCGCAGTGTTAGTCTCCTGAAACATAATCTCTTCCTTGTTCTTGATAACTAAAACTACGTTTGTGCTCGGATAATCTAACTTTGAAATTCCTGAAAGTTCTACCAATATAAATTTTATTACAATCCCCGCGAGACAGTTCATAAACACCGGATTTATTAACAGTTTTTGATATGTTGGCCCAAAGGATTATCAGTTCGGAATGCTATATTGAAATTATAATGCGAGAGGAATGATTTTACTTTTAGACTAGGATTACCAATAGAAGTTAAGCTGTTGTATTTTGAGTTAGAACTTTTTATAGTTGGAAATACTTCCTGGATTGCTTTTCAAAATTTTTTGCGTGAAATCATGTTCTCAATCATACTAGGACTGTAACTGTTATTGACTGCTCTTTGTTTAGTTATATTTTGCTCTTTTATAAAATTAATTATTTTCTAGATGAATAGCACTGTCCCGGATATAACGATGGTGAATGAGACCATCTCATTTACTTCCTCTATAACAATGCTTGGAGTAACTATCAGCGACAATCTATCATGGCATGACCATGTTGTGAATATTGCTTAGTCAGCGTCAAAAAAACTGGGATTTCTCTATCGCGCAAAGAAATATTTCACTTCGAACAAATTGCTTACTCTCTATGAATCTCAAATTCGTCCTTTTCTAAAGTATGGCTCCCGTGTATGGGGTTCTGCTCCTAAACACAGCTTGAAACTCCTGGACTCCATCCAAAAGAGAGCATTTCGTTTAATCGGAGACAATGCACTCACAGATTCCATTCCACTATTGGAACATCGAAGTAAAGTTGGTGAGCTTTCTCTTTTTTACAGGTACTTTCATGGAAGATGCTCTGAGGAACTTTTTACGCTTGTTCCACCACTTGTTTCTATTTTAAGGCAAACTCTTGTCAATCACCCATTCCTGGTTGAGATAGAGACACCTAGAACGTCTCTATACCAGAATTTATTTTTTCATAAGTAGTTTTTTCTTTATCAGTTATTAAGCAAGATCTACTCTTGCATTCGATAATATTTTTGAATGTAAAAGGATTTGTAAGAATTGATAAGCACTAAGACTTGAGTAGAAAGGAAATCATTGGAAGAGCAATCATGAAAAATTAACCAACGTCGTAGTTGGAGTGAGAAGCTTTCTTCAATGACACAAAGTGAGCAGAAATGCATACGATAAACAATTCCATGAAAATACACTTCCTTTTGTACAATACTAATTGCATTTTGTTTCTCTCTCAGAGTGAAATTTGTGGAGCTATTTACTGAACAATGAGTTATTCATTAAATTCAAAATACATTCTTAATTCAAAATACATTATTTTCAAGACGGAAAACAAACATCGAATAACTGTTATCCTTTCTGTCCCCAATTTTCTATTTTCGCTGAATATTAGAATTTAAGAGTTTGACATATAAATGACATTGGCATTCTGTAATAAAAAATTACTACCAACCTCACGTTGGTAAAAAAGACGTCACTGAAGATCTATTTCAAATCTTCGTTTACTTCATGCAAGCTAAGTTAACAAAGCTTTATTCAACTCACATGAGCTTAATTCAAAGTTAATTTATTTCTAAAGTTGATTCGTTGTCATCTGACATAGAACTTAACATCGCTTCACACAACCGGGCCATAGTGTAAGTTATAAATATCTTTTCGTCCCAACCGAACATAATTAAAAGAAAATGACAACATACATCAAACATTTTCGTTTATTTCAATCCTGATTGATAATAATTATTAAATAAAAAGTCGAAAGTTACCTTTCAATAAATGATATGTGTATTAGTTAAAACAATAGAATTTCAGCATCTAAGCAATTACAAAACGTACAGCATTTCTTTATGTCATGGAAAATTAAAAATGACGTTGAAATTACCTTCTGTTCACGTGAAGATGCGCCTGCATTTTTTGACTGTTTAACGCATCCTCACAAGGTATGAAATGAATTAGTAATTCGTTATTCGTTTAAATGTGGACTATAGTTGGCCATTAGTTCCAGTATCTTCTTGAAAAAAGCCTACATTTTACTCAAGGAATCAAAAAATATAACTACACATTTTCAAAACTCCACTTGAATACGTGGTGATGGGGCTTTTTGAAACTGAAACATTGTAAAAAAGAATTTATTTTCAATAGATATCATTGCCGCAATTATTTGACTTCTTTTTAACCTTGCAACACTTAGTTCCTGCAAGTGACTTAGTACTAAGTCCACATTAGACCACCCAGTGCCAGTTATTTACAACAATTTAATTAAACTGCACCATATCATTCAATTTAGTGATTTATTTTCGTATTTTATGCTTCTAAGGTCAATTCTGATAAGAACTAATCTAAGAATAACACCAAATCAAATTAAATTGATCCCTAGTTTTTAATAAACTTGGAATTCTTTCGTACCAGATTTCAATCTCCACAACAATAATTATAATGTTTTCAAAAACACAGCTGCACGTACATTTTTCAGCCTTGGGAACCGAATGATATAACCTCATTTAATATATATTAACTGAATGAACTGATTAAAACGAAAGTAACTTATGCTTTTCAATTTGAAAATTCAATCTCATTGACATTTCTCATTTATATCGGAATTTTACGAGTAGATTGATAAGTCCGATTATTCATAAAATATGGATTTTATATACGTGAGGGACTGTAAATTTACTATGCCTATTTGGTGTGTCATGATTGATAAAATTAATACTGAGGAAGTAAAATTTTTAGGGTTGTCTGAACGAAAATATGAAAGCAGTTTTTTCATTAGCTGCATGGTTAGGACCGATGGGAATATGATATATTAGGTCCGCAACAAAGTTTCCGCTGTTTTTTTATGAAAAATTAATGTGGAAAATGATTACAAATGAATCATTCAAAATATTGCCATCGCTAGCTAAAACTTTTTTCCATCTTTCTGGCAGAGCTCGAATACCGTGACGGTAGAAGTGTTCGTCTTTTGAGGCTATCCACGAATCAAGCCATTTTTCGAGCTCTACATATGAGCGGAACTTCTGATCAGCCATACCATGTGCCATCGAATGGAACAAGTAGTAATCGGATGGTGCAAAATCTGGGGAATATGGCGGGTGGGGTAGGAATTACTTTTTCTTGTCTCTTTTCGTATTTTGGGTGTTTTTCGCGCAGTGCTTTACTCAATGCATCAATTGAGTTAGATATAGTTTCCCAGTGATGGTTTCCTTCGGGTTCAACAGCTCATAATAAGTAACACTTGGGACATGGTCCCACCAAATACAAAGTGTATCTTTCGCAGCGTGAATGTTCAGCCGAGGCGATGAAGTAGAAGCATGACCGGGTAGTCCACAAGATTTTTTTTCTTGGATTGCTGAAATGAATCCATTTTTCATCACCCGTTACGATGCGATGAAGGAAACCCTTCTTTGTTGCCGCTGGAGCAGTTGTTCACAGGCAAAAAAACGACGATCAACGTCTCTTGGCTTCGAATCATAAGGAACCCAAGTTTCTTGCTTTTGAATCATTCCCAACGCATGCAATCGCTTGGAAATGGCCTGGCGGGTAACTCGTGAGGCTGAAGCAAACTCTTCTTGCGTTTGGCACGGACCCTCATCCAGCAATGTCTCCAATTCAGCGTCTTGGAAAATTTTTGGCTTTTCTTGACGAGGACGGTCGTCCACATCAAAATCACCGTTTTTGAAGCGACGGAACCAATTCAGCACGTTCCTTCACTTAGAGCAGCACCTCCGTAAACTTTTTGGTGCTCTCTATGAGCTTCAGCCGCCGTTTTCTTCGAATAAATGAAGAAAATCAACACTTTCCGCAAATGACGATTATTTCGCACAAAATTTTTCATTTTCTCACAACTAAAAGTATATGACACAAAAACCAAATCACTACTGAGTCACAGTGGTTTGTTTACCATATGTCTAAGCTTTGTGCAAGACGTTCTTGATATGTAAAAATCAACCAGCACTTATTGCTGAAGCCATCTATTGACAAACAGCTAGAACTTAGTTGCGCACCTAATAGGTTTCCCGTGCAAAATTCAATGGAGTTAATGAGATCAATAAGAAATTTCGCTATTTAAATTAGATTCCAACAAATCAACGAATATTATCGAAAATTCGAATTCATTCATAGGATCTTTAGATATGTTGAAGAATTATTCTTCCAGTAATCGACCAGCACTAAGGAATGGTTGGGAGCAACCGAAATGAAAACTGTACTCACAGAAATTGAAATGAAACTAATAATGAAAAATTAAAACTTCAAGAAAAAATCAAACTTCCCAAAAATCTGTCAATATTGGATAATTCCACACCTGGCAGTATTACCGCATGACGTCAACGATTCATACTAGAAATTTATCACCTTATAGTATTCGGATGCATTTCGTTCCAAATTTCTGTTCCGAACTTCATTCACGATGGCTGGCAGGTTTCAATGACTTCTTCATCTTATTCGAAAATGTCTCAGACATGTTCGATGAGATTGAGGTCTGGATTTCGTGCAAGCAACTCAATTAAAGTGATTTCGTGTCGTTGAAGGTAGTTCGTAACGATATGACTTTGGTGAGGTCTGGTGTTATCATGCATGAAGAAAAAGTTCTAAACCTATGTTTGCCGCAAATGCTACAACATGTTCTTCTGAAATGCCTGTGACGTACCTCTGGATCCCACACCATTATTGAACCTCCACCTAAACCATAGTAAGGTAAAATGTTGCACTCGGCATATCTCTCATTTCGACGTCTGTACACTACAGAACATCGATCGCAATGAAAAAGACAAAATCTTGACTCATTTGTAAACCAAACTCTCTCCCTGTCACGTTCTAACCAATTGACATGTACTCTGGCAAAATTTGCGCTCCACAGTTCTGCCGAAGCTGCATTTGAAGATGCCTAGCAGTATCGAACGGTCATGGATCGCTGTTGTTGCTAGAGATCGTCCTGGCAGTTGAATGGAAAACCCCAAGCCTTTGGTCCATTCTTGAAAAATCCAACATAGGTCATCTAACACCACTGCTTCTGTGCAGTCAGCAGGAGTCAAATTTTGTGATTCGCGTTGCTTTATTACAGAAAATCAACATTTTTTTAGAACAAACGTAACCCACAAAATTGATACACTTGATATTATCACTATGTGGTTATGTTTCTTGCAAAATTTCAATCTGAAAAATTTATACCGTATGTCCATTCAGTGGAATCGGTCCATAACTTCATAATGTACAAAATCTTCAATCACAGAAATTCATATCAGGGTGATTATATTTTTAAATAGGATTCCTCATGTTACTTGTCATTTCTCAACTTGTTAACACAAAATGAGAAGTTTCTTCATATCAGCATAAACACCTCAAAAAAGTCTAGGGAACACTTACCAATATCTTCAAAATATCAATTTGATGATTCGAATTTATAGAAATCTTTCGGTTTTGTTAGGATGTATTGTATATAATGTATTCTCAAGAAAACAAAATAATATTTGACTTCTCCAAAGCACCTATTGAAAAAAATTTGAAATTTGAAAATGACGAAATTTGGTAAAACACAAAAACAAATCCTGAACTAATATTTTCGAAACGATATCGAAGCACTTATATTTTTCAGTACCCAGAAGGTCCACCTCTGTTATTAATGACACTTTGGCATCGTCGCGGCATGCTCAATATTAAATATTCTATTACATTTTGGCCTAAGTCATCCCAAGCCTCCTGAACTGCTAATCGAAGCTCCTGTTCATGATGGAAGACGTTTTGACGCAGGAGATTTCTTTTTAGGGTGTGGAACTCTTAAAGGACGTCTGGAGTGGAGTTGACCTTCGTGCAGTCGATTTCTCACAGTTTGGTCGGAAATTTGTACATTATGAACGCGTGATAGCTCTTGAGCTAATTGAGATGCTGTGGTAGTACGATCTCTTCTGGCTTGTAAAACCAAAAATCGGTCTTGGGCGACTGTAGTAATCCTGAAACGACCTGTATGGCGTTCTTCTACGCTTCCTGCTTCATTGAAACGCGACCATAAACGGTTTATGATACTCGGGCTACTTCCCAGAACCCTGGATACTTCCCGTTGTGAGCTCCCAGCTTGGAGCATGCCAACGGCTCGTAACATCTCTTCTCTAGTCAAATGTCGTCTTTCTATGGTGGAATCACAAACCTTGAATCCTTTATTTGCGCTTACAACAGAAACGAAGTGCCAACTAACTGATTTCAAACAATGAATACATGAAATGATTATAAAGCAGCGTCGCATCTGCTGCTTTTTTAGTTTTTTATAAAAAAACTGAAATCTGTTGCGGCAGTCTACATAATTTGGTGAGAAATTGATGCAGATGTTCATTTCTTAAAAAAAACCATCCATATTGATCGTTCTGGATACGATATATCGATATTCAGAAGTGTTCCCTAGACTTTTTTGAGGTGCTTATACCTTTGCATCATATTATCTCTTGTAGTTACTTCATCCTGGTTAACTTCGGTTATAACTGCTCCGCATAAATGAAGTCCATGGATGTTAAATCTGGATGCCCTGGAAGACATTAAACATTACTTCCCCGACTTATCCACTTGTTTAAAAATGTAGTAGTTAATTCGTTTCGAATGAATGAAGTAATACGCAAGTGCTCCATTCAATTACATCAACATTTTTTTATGGAATTGGAAAATTTTCCATGAAAAGTCATGGTATACTTAGCCATTCAATTGCCTACTTAAGAAATGAGACCTGAGAGCATAATCATCTACAATTTATCTCCAAACATTGAGGGGCCATTAATATGGAATTGTTGATATGAAGAATTTGTCTGATACGCGACTATAGTATTAGCACAAGTCTGCAAAAAAAAGAAAATTGAGAGCTGTTTTGGTTCTTTTGTGTGATTCTTATGTTTTTGGGTGTGCTGAATTCGAAAATAACTTTCATTTTGTCCTAGAACGTCACGTTGTCTGATAATGTAGGTGTCTATGCTAAACAAGTTATTATCTCAAAATAAAACATAATTTGTTTTTAATAAAGTAATTTATAATTGCGTATCGAAACTTATTTTCTTATCTAAAATACATTAATTAGTGAGCACTAAACACATTTCTTTTTCCCAGTGAGACTTCTTTTGGTACAATTTTGCTTGTGGGAAGCATCTGGAAGGTCTCTTTCAAGCGTCCAACAGTAGTCTGCCATCATTGAGATGCTCCATCTTCCCTGGTATCTTTTTTCCATCTCCTTAATATCTTGGTGAAATCGTTCACCTTGCTCTTCATTGACGTCTCCTAAATTTTCTGGAAAATAGTCGAGGTGGGAATGAAGAAAATGTACTTTTAAACTCATTAAGCAACCTTAAGCTTGAAATGCTTTTAACATTATTTTGACGATTTGTTTGTACTTAGGTCTTTGTTATTACCTAAAAATTTTGTTATAACTTCCTTGAAGGCAATCCACCGTTCTCTTTGAGGATCCGTCATGGTTGTGACGAATAGTGGATCAGCCATAAGCCGTCTAATATCTGGTCCAACGAAAACACCTTCCTTCAACTTTGCCTCCGAGAGGCCAGGAAACTTTGATATCGAGTATTTGAAGCAATTTCCATCTCTTGGAAGTGACTTTACCAGTTGCTTCATCAATGCCAGCTTTATGTGAAGCGGTGGTAAAAGAACTTTATGAGGAGGCACCAATGTTTCATGCAGGACATTCTTTTCGCCAACTTTAAGCTCCCTCGCAGGCCAACACTTTGGTCCAGTGATTTGTTCGGTCTCTACTATTCCATAGACGCAAAAAGCAAGGGAATTCGGTAAACCCACATTGCTGTCCGAGCGCCATGCCCAAGATTTTGAAATCACCGCACACTTGCCAACCGTGGTCTTTATATTTTAATTTACAAATAATCAATTCCAAGTTCTTGTAGGTTTCTTTCAGGTGTACGGAATGGCCGACAGGAATGGAAGAATGGAAACCGCCGTTGTGAAACAGAACTGCTTTGAGGCTTCGTTTTGAAGAATCTTCAAAAATACGCCACTCTTCTGGGTCGTATGAGATCTTAAATGTATTCATCAAACCTTCAATACTGGTGCAATAAACCAAGTCGTCCTCTTGGGCAAAGTAGGAAGTAAACTGCTTTTCACGATATCTAAACCAGGAGGAAGACACTCCCGGCAAAAGTAAGTTCCTGCTTTTGAGCCTTGATCCAAGCAGCTCAGCAGCGTTTTTGGGAAGATTCAAGTCTCTTACCAAATCATTGAGCTCGCCTTGGAAAACAATTTTGGACTTCTGTCATCTTTAAATTCAAAAATTGACTGGTCATCGGGTGTAGGTACAGCACCATCTTCGTCAGAACTTGGAACCTCTTCCAAGGTAGCGGGGACCTTGGGCACTGTTATTTCGGTCCCATGAGGGATGGGGCGAATAGGTGATTGCAGATTTGGGTATGAAATTGACTGCTTCCGTTTTGATTTATACCCTTTCACATTACACGAACAAAAGTAACAATCATCACTATGGTTCTTTTGCTCGCGCCATACCATAGGAATCGCAAATCGGAAAGCTTTTTTCTTGCCCTTAAACCAATGTCGAAGGTCTTCAACACATCGTTTGCAGACTTTATGAGGTGCTCATACTTTATCCTGATCTCCAAGTTTGAAGCCAAAATACGCGAAGTATACTTTTCTTACAAAGTCCGTAATATTAACTTGTTGCTTTAACATTTGAATTTGGGAGGCTTTTACTTGGTAAAATTCCATTATCAATAATAAAAAACAAGTACTGTGTTTTAAGGAATTTTACTTAATAATTGCGATTCGTAACGCGTTTCACTACACCGTAGCTTCTTCAGACTAATGTTAGTTAATCATTAGTCTGAAGAAGCTACGGTGTAGTGAAACGCGTTACGAATCGCAATTATTAAGTAAAATTCCTTAAAACACAGTACTATTTTTATTATTGTTGCTTTAATGTCATATATTCTCCACAAATGTAACAGAAACTATTCGAAGAGTTCACACACTTCCGCACAGACGACATTGCACTGTATTGAACCAAGATTTATAAAACAATGATGAGTTAACACGTAATTGTCCCGCGCCACTTCTACAGTATCGGAGCGCGCACGTTCAGGTTACAACATGTTTATACTTGTTAATGTAGGTCGAACACGGTGTTCCTTATTCAGAAATTGATGAGAGTTGTGTCCTGTAAACATTTTAAAACAGTAATCAAAATAAAATTATACCTATCATTTATACTACAAGTTAATCCTTTTAGTCCAAAAATCCGTTTTTTGTAATAAAATTCTGTGTTTTGTAAAATAACCTTACGTTCTGGAATTTTTTTAGTATGTTTCTTGTTTTCGGAAGACCTAAATACATATAAATCAGTTGAAAATATCCAAACAGCATTTTTGTTGCAGACCTGTGTATTAACGAAGCCATTCTTACGAAATGAGAATTCATTAGTAAACGAAATAAGTCTCAAAGAATTTTCATTCCCTCTCAATTTATTTTTGATTCATTCGCAAAACCATTTTCTTCTACCTTGATCCAGTTCAACTTATTCTTGGTGTTAATGAATGGTATATATGATATTCATTTTACTTTAAGATTTTTATATCATTTTATATGTCAATTCCCATACAACTGAGTTAGACTTTCCTTCCACAAACAGACAATTTTCTAATTCTTCATCTTCTGTTTGAACTGCTTTTGTTCGTAATATTTTCTCGTAAGCCACATTTCCAGTCCGCTCAAATCGTCGTTTTGAGCTTTCGCAGCACTTTATTTCTTTCCGGATTATTTACCGTACAATTTCTATGATTTTCCTATGGAATATACAATGTTTAAAAATTCTTCAGTAGTATAATTCATAGTGATTGTCAATAAAGAAAAACCAATTATAAAAATTATGAAACGTAACGAGAGATAAACCAAAAACAAATTATCAAAATCAAAAGATACTCAAATTGAAGGATAATCAACTGAAATATGAAAAATATTCGAAATAAACTTCGGAAATGAATAAGCAGAAAATAATGGCATTTAATGACACCGAAAGCAAAACTGTTCACATCGAATGAAGATTTGTAAGTTATTTTATGTACAGGGTGTCCAAACTCAAAAGGGTTATATCGGGCAAACAAACAACTGGAAAAAAATTATGAATAGAGAGATTCAAATGAGACCACTTGAGTTTTTCTCTGCACTTAAAATATTGCTTTGGAAATTTTCTAATTGCTGCATATGACGTCGTCTAATGTATTTTACCCAGAAACATCCTCTTCGACGTTTCAAAGAATATGTTTTTTTCACTAACTTTGTCTGAAACGGTATTTTCATATCTGAAATTGTTGAGAGTAAGTAATTAAAAATTTCCTGAATTTTGAGAATACCGTTATAAGGGGATATTATCAAAGTTACTTAGAAATGAGTTTGACATTTCTTTAAAAAGTACTTTTCGACTAAAATTCAGTAGTGGAGAAAAAATGTCGGCTCATCGGTTTTCAAGTATAATACAAACATCCCTTTTCTTTAATACTTTTAATTGATTTCAACGCCATTATTAGCATTTTGATTTGATGTAAATCACCAGCGCCATTCTTATGTGCAACATCAAGGGAGATATGGATATGTGTTGTGTGCTCTTTCAACGCGATGGTGCTGCCCTCCACCAAGCATAAGGCATCACTGACCTTTTCTGTTGAATATGAATTTGGAATAAGTGGGACAGTAATAAATTATTGTAACGGTTCTTAGTTCTTGAAATTATTGGTGGGTTCAATTTAAACACTTCAACGTTACAAAAACTCTTACTAATTTACTTATGCGTAAACTGAACAATTAAAACACTAAACTAAGTGATTAACTTCTATAACTAATTTATATAACACAATCAATACTGCTTAATTTATTTCAAACATTTTGTCAACTTATTCGCGCTCTGTATTCAAACTGAATTCCCGTGCTCTTTTTTTTTTTTAGTCAAAGAGGAGGAGGAAAATTATCGAAAAGATGTACCCCGGGATCGGGGCCCATTTTTACCAGCCCGTAGGCTTCGCGGACGAAGATTTGTGGAGAGAAGAGGACCTAATTAATTAGCTAGGGAGCACGGTGGAGGAACAATATCGTACCGTTTGGGCTGACAGTTTGCTTATACGGAAAACGTGGGATTACCGTGTTCGGCGACATTTTTACGTAAGTTACGTGCTAATTTGAGAGTTAATTCGGTAAGTGAGGGTACCTCGAAATCCTTTAGGATATCGACGTTCCGTACAAACCGTGGAATGCTCAGTGACGAGCGCAGCAATTTGGAGAAGGTCTTTTCTAGTTTGCTGAAACGCTTTTTAGGTGCAGTGCCGTAGATTGGTATGGCGTAAGTGAAAATACTACGGATAATAGCGTTGAAAGCTAAAAGTTTGGTTCTTGGAAAAACTCTTTTATTTCGGAAAAAGGGTTGAAGCTTAAAGAATGCAGCTAGGGCTTTATTTCGGACCACATTGATTTGTGTGTTCCAAGTCAGACGTGTATCGAGATGGATCCCTAGATATTTGACCGAGCGTTTCCATGGAATTTTGGAGTTTTGAATGGTGAAATTTGGAGGATTTTTCCTTCTCTTGGAGAGAAAGGTGACCTCGGATTTTACTTCATTAATTTTTAGACGCCATTTTGAGTACCAATCTAGTAGAACCGGTAAGTGTCGCTTAATATGTGAAATTCCGTATGTAATATGGTTACTAGAAGAGAGGAGGGCAATATCGTCCGCGTAGAGAGCAGTAAGGACATTTTTGTCAGTGGGAATATCAGCAGAGAAAATATTAAATAGTGTAGGCGATAAAACTGACCCCTGTGGAATATCAGACGATATGATACGGGGTGTTGAGATACTCGTTCCGACACGGACCGAGAGCGTGCGATTTGTTAGGAAGGACTTATTGAAGAAATTTGAAACACATCATTTTATTATTTAAGCCGTCGTGCCAGATGCGGTCGAATAATTGTTCGCCATCAAGCAGCAACATAGGGACATGCCAACGTTTGTTGAGACTGTTGGAGAGAAATTCTCCAACTCGAAGTAATTGGTGCCCAGTTCCGTAATTTTCACGAAAACCATATTGAAAGTCCGGGATGATGGAGTGCGCATCTATATGTGCGTTAATACGCGCGAGAATTACTTTTTATACTACCTTACTGAGCGCAGGTATTAGAGATATGGGCATGTAACTCGAAGGCGAGCTTAGATTTTTTCCAGGCTTCGGTAGACAAACAATTATTGCTTCTTTCCAAACGTTTGGAAAATACTGATATTAGAGGATTTCATTAATGATTGTTTATATACAAGCACAAATTTTTCTAGAACATTCGCGTAATTTCTGCGCATTGGAACTTTTAGATCTTTCTCGAATTCTCTTGAAGTGCATCGCAATTCGTCATTCCGTCGGGCAGTGACAGGGTCTGCTTCAGATACGATTGAATATCGTTACATTATTATAATTCGAAAGCCGCTGAGCTGATAGAAGTTCTGCCACAGCACTAAATTTCACTCAAAAAAGTGCCTGTGACATGTTAACAATTGTCTACATTTTTATATAACCGATTGTTAACATGTTAACCAATTAACGTCTTCACTTACACACTTCTAAATTAGTGCATTTCATTTTGTTATGTTTGAATATTTGTAGATAATATGTGTTCCTCACAATGTCTGGAAAACCTTCGAAGAAACAATTAATTTCAATTTACGCAGGTTTTACTTGCCTAAGTTTCAGGAAAATTTCGAAAGATCCTGTGCAGAGTCATGGAACGTTGGCTTCAATTCAATCCGTACATGCTGCAAAACACTGTTGATTATTTATCTAAAATTATAAGAGAAAAAAGATCCTTCAAATTAAATGTTCCACAAGAACGTACTCGATTGCGTGCAACACGTCTGGTCAGTGAAACAGTGTGAGCAGTGTGTTCAGAAAATATGCAATAACGCTTATCACAACGTTTGGCCACTGGCAGTGTCGAACAACGATTATAAGATCTACAATATCATGCTTCGTCACATATGACCATTGAAAGTAATGTAACACTAATTACACTCATAATTTTTTCTTATTCAAAATTCAAATCATATACAGGGATATCCACCGGGACCGTCCGTTAAAGACTTTTTAAGTTCCAATTACAATATCAAGCTGAAATTTTATACGCGGCCATAACTAGCGATTTCCAATTGGAGTGAAATATTTTCGAAGTGATACCATTTCTGGTTATACCGGAAGTGGGTCATCACTTTGTTATTTCAAATAGCAATCAACCTTTTTTATTATACATCTAGAACCGACATTTGAGCAAGGCATACAATACCCAAGTTGTTGGCACTTATCTGTCAAAACATTTGACAGATTTAATTATTTTTGTTATAAACTTGATTTTTGAGGAACATTTAAAAAAATTGTAGCTCGTAGATCTTTTGCACTACAGACACAATTTTTGCTTGGGTGGATAGAAGAAGGATCAAGGAATTTTTTAAGCTATCTATACATGTCAAATGTTTATTGCGTTGTTTTGTATAATTTTTTTTTTTTTCAAACAGCAAAAACTCAATTTTTTCAAATTGCACGTGCCAACTGTTATATCGCCATCAGATGAACCGTCAAATTTCAGCATGTACTATACCCATCTCTTATAGTTCCGAAATAATTTGGGAATATATTGAATTTTGATGATTTTGCAAGAACTAACAGAGAATGCTTTGAAATATTTGAATCAAGTAGCTGAACTGGCTACGCTCACCTGACAGGTGCCTAAAATTAATGTACTTGTCACTTCGTTCATTCGAATTTGATATTTCAACAAGAACTGTCGTTATTTTAGATTGAAAATATCCAAGAATATACAACACGTTTGAAATAAAACCACTGGTTATTCAAACGAAAATATATTTAATCTTTCTTTAATTCATTTTAGAATGTCAAAAAGTAGTGAGTAGAAATTGCAGGCAATTCAATAACCAATTTCCAAATTTACCGTCTATGCATAAAATAAAATTTCGAAGCATTAAAAGCAATCTTCTACAATTCGGATGAATAAAAATTGTAGGAACTAAGCGAAAACAAATCATCGAAGAGAATTACATTAAAACGAATAAATTATAGCAAATATCATAGGAGAAAACTAATTTACGATTTGAATAAATGTATATGGGCCCCAATTTGCTCGATACACTTGACAGCTCGTATACGAACATGATGAGATGCCCTCCTAGTTTCCTCAGGATCAATATTACGGAAAGCATTATGAATGCGCTCTAGTAACTCTTCTTTAATTCTTACAGGAATAAGATACACTTCACTCTTGATTTTGCCCCATAAATAAAAATCAAGGGGCGTCAGGTCCGGAGAACGCGGAGGCCATAAACTTGGTCCTTGATTACCCCACCATCTATCCTCGAACATTTCTGTCAGCTGCCGATCTACAGCTCGTGTTTTATGTGCTGGTGCACCATCCATTTGGTAATAGCAATCCCTCAGAATGTTAAAAAATTGCTAATGTTCCTCTCAAAATTTCCAGGTATCTTTGTCCATTAAGATTTTCCTCATAAATGTGATAAGCCTACAAATCATTCATTAAAATTGCAAAAACGTTCACGCTGAATTTATTTTGGAAATCAATAACCTCAATGAAATGTGGATTTTCTGTGACCAAAAAATGTCGATTTCTCCTGTTGGTTATTCCACTTTCATTGAACTTGGCTTCATCAGACCATATAATTTTTTGCAGAATTATCTCATCTTCTTGAAGCCGAATTAATAAATTTTCACAAAAGTTTAGTCGCTAGGGAAGGTCAGTTGGTTTCAATTTTTGTAGTCTGATAAAAGAATACGGGTGCATGTTATGTTTCTTAAGGATCCTTTGAATGGAAGTATAACTTAATCCAATATCCATTGATGCTGACTTAATGGACTATAAATAATACTAGCGTATTAATTTGATTGTCGTCGTCCTTTTTGACATTCGCCATGAATTGAAAAGAAACTAAACATATCCTCATTTGAATAATCAGCCATTTTATTATCAATCTGGTGTTTTTCAAAAATTTTAACTTCAAATTACCAACAATTCCTGTTGAAATATCAAATTCGAATGAACGAAGTGACAAGTACATTAATTTTTGGCACCTGTCAGATGAGTGTAGCCAGTACAGCTACATGATTCAAATATTTCAAAGCATTCTCTGTTAGTTCTTGCAAAATCATCAAAATTCCATATATTCCCAAATTATTTCGAAACTATAAGAGATGGGTATAGTACATGCTGATACAATTCCATTTGAAATTTGACGCTTCATCTAATGGTGATATAAAAATTGGCACGTGCCATTTGAAAAAACTGAGTTATTGCTAATTGAAAAAGGCCAAATTGAAAAAATCATACAAAACAACGCAATAAACATTTGACATGTATAGATAGCTTAAAAAATTTCTTGATCCTTCTTCTATCCACCGAAGCAAAAATTGTGTCTGTAGTGCAAAAGATCTACGAGCTACAATTTTCTTAAATGTTCCTCAAAAATCGAGTTTATAACAAAAATAATTAAATGTGTCAAATGTTTTGACAGATAAGTGCCAACAACTTGGGTATTTTATGCCTTGTTCAAATGTTGGTTCTAGATGTATAATAAAAAAGGTTGATTGCCATTTGAAATAACAAAGTGATGACCCACTTCCGGTATAACCGGAAATGGTATCACTTCGAAAATATTTCAATTGGAAATCGCTAGTTATGGCCGCGTATAAAATTTCAGCTTGATATTGTAATTGGAACTCAAAAAGTTTTCAACGGACGGTCCCGGTGGATATCCCTGTATGTAGGTAAGACAAAAATATTCATATTAAATCACTATGAGATTCGTATTTGAATATATTTCCAGACGAAGCAAAATTTTATAAAAAAATACCCAGCGAGGCTTGATCGTTCAACAGCAATACTCAAATTATCGCTCGTTTTAACTCGAGGTGTTGCCTAATTGAGACTTAATTTATCAAATTAGGGTAAATTCGTCATAACTTCTATAGTTATAGTAATACTGATGATTAGTTAGACTATATCCTAAAAATATGCTACCTTCATTTTGTCGAAGGTTAATTTCAAAGACCAAACCATTGTCTAAAAATCGTTCTTAAACATCTGGTAAGTCGTCAGTGAAGATAAAAATCCATGCCCCTCAATGTGTCTCTCTCTCGTCAAAGAAACTAATAACCGAATTATATAACCATTTGTTTCAGGTCATCGGAGATGACTATCTTGTTGTGGACCGCAAGGGATGACGTTTCACAGACAGACCGTATCATGAGCCTGATGGCGCCCTAGTGCTCCTCCCGAGGTTCTCTTTGATACAGCCGACAGTCTTTGCTGTGATTATTATTATAGTCTGAAAAATGATGCTACTACTTTGAACGTTTACTATATAGTTTGCTAAGTATATACACTCAAGGAAATCATTTACAATTTATAGCATTTTGATGGAATTTTTAGAACATAATTAAAAGATAAACCGAATAAATTATTAGTTAGAATTAATCAAGTCATTCATTCATTACTGGACTCTGCGATAGCTATACTCGTTATTGCTATAGTGAGTGATCGTGTACAAGACTTGAAAACTTGAGATGTCGTCAGTAAGGTTATAAACCATATTTGTATACCATTTCCAATTATCCTGTGGTGGCTAACCATAACACTGTGCTAGTTCAAAATTCTAACACGCGGGAGACATACCTAGTAAACCTATATCGAGTACGCTGAATCCAGTGATAACCACCGTTTTTGAAAGTTAGCTCTTGTTTAGGAGATATTTACCTTTGAAGTTAGCTGATTTTAGTAGGGTTCGTCGCTTATGACTTCAGTACATTATATGCTTGTAATTCCCAAACCGTTCGGAATATCGCTTTACTGTCTTCGGCAAAGTTTTAGCTATTGTCATGGCCAACAACTTTTCTCAATATACCAACATAGAAAAACCTCATTCAAACACCGTTTCTTAACAAACTGTCCAAAAAACGCCATTTCTTTGCCATTGTTTTCGTTAATTTTCGTCTAAATAATAAAGAAATCAAGGGAATTTCGCTTTAAAATCTCAAAATAAGAAAAGAAAACACATTTTCTATAGTAAAATCAAAAAATTTAAACGCACAATCATGATTTTAACTCAAATTTTTATTCCAATTCCAACAATTTTCAACAAATAAACATATAAATTCATGTTCATTCTTCTTCTTCTCCATCTTCATCTTGCTGTGAATTCCAGTAAATGCCTCCTAATAGAGAATCAAGTTTTTTTCCACTATACAAGTGGATGAAACCGTTCACCATGCTCATCTGATTCACATGGGTATTGTTCGGCAAACTTGTCTGCATGGTAATGTAAAAAATTAATTTTCAGAGACATTTTTACACCGATGTTACGGAAAGCAACGAGCATATTTTCAACGTGTATTCGCCAGTTTTCGTCACGATGAATTCCAAGTACATTTTCGATGACTCCTTTGACGCAATCCCAAGCAACGAGCTGCATCTTTGACGAATCGATGAAAAGACGCCAGTCTTCTGGTATATACTCATGATGCATTTTTAATACCAATTCCTTGATATCAGTGCAGTACGCGAATGAATTGTCTTCGATGGATTTGAATAAAGCAGTGAACTGTCTATGACGGCCGATTGCTCCATATACTTTCACATCAGATGCCAAGACATTTTTTTTTTCAATTCCTAAGTCAAAATAATGGACTGACGCTGCGATAATTTCAATCGACGAATAATTTTATCCAGATCTTTTTGAGAAAATTCGGCATGATTACATTGTGGAGATACATTTGATGGTACATAAACCGATGCAGACGTTTCGCCAATAGTATCAAATGTAGATGGAATGTACTCTTCTGTCGGACTGGGTCTTTTCGGTATTGGAATGGATTCCGAATGTTGTAACGGCAACTGAACAAACCGAGTTCTTCTGAGTTCAACTTTACGTTTTTTAGCACTGTTCAATCCGACAGTTTCATTAACACAAGCAAAACAGTCATCTGGATTATGTTCTTGAGGATTTGTCCAAATTACTGGAATGCCAAAAGGCATAGATTGGAATTCACCTATAATAATAATAGCTTCAATTGATATAATTTTGAAATAAATGATGAATCATTTCATTTTACCTCTTTTCCATCCACTCAATCTTATGACACAATCAGTACAAACGATTTTTGGAGCCCAGTTCACATCTTTGATTACAGTTTGGTTGAAATTTTGTGCTTACGATTCAGCAATTTCTTCAGAAATTGAACGCTTGCTTGTCATTATAGTAAACTTTCCACAAATGTAGCAAAATTTGTTAAATTTACTGCACGAATTCATTTTGATATTTTTACCGAATATATAACTTGTGTAAACAAAGAAACTTCAACAAAAATGTCAAATTAAGAAATATCAGAACTAAGACTATGAAGAATGGCACACAAATACATAGCAAAATACGTAGTAACATTAGTGACAATACATATAAATACGTATTAACAGTGACATCTGTGAGAAATTTGAGTTAAAATCATTATTGACAGTTTTTGACTTAACTATAGGAAATGTGATTTCTTCTCTTATTTTAAGATTTTAAAGCGAAATTCCCTTGATTTTTCTACTATTTAGACGAAAATTAACAAAAAAATGGCATAGAAATGGAATTTTTTTGGCATTTTGTTAAGAAACGGTGTTTGAATGAGGTTTTTTATGTTGGTATATTCAGAAATTCAGTTGTTGGCCATGACAATAGCAAAAACTTTGCCGAAGACAGTAAAGCGATATTCCGAACGGTTTGGGAACTACAAGCATATAATGAACTGAAGTCATAAGCGACGAACCGTACTAAAATCAGCTAACTTCAAAGGCGAATATCTCCTAAACAAGAGCTAACTTTCAAAAACGGTGGTTATCACTGGATTCAGCGAACCCGATATAGATTTACTAGGTATGTCTCCCGCATGTTAGAATTTTGAAGAGTCATTTTCACGCACTGTGATAATTAATCTATGTGGATTCAATAATTCAACAGATCTAAACCTATGAACATTTTCTATCAGCAATCCCAGACTTTATGTTTCAGACTCAAACAAATCGTATTATGAATTGTTATGAATTTTTTACAATAAAACAAAACAGACGGGAGGGTAAACCAGGAATGAGAAGAAAACTAATTCATGTTTTGCTAATCTAAAGATTATTAGGCTAGACTCAAAATTCTAGGTCAACACCAGCTGCGAAAATTTCATTACACAGTTAATGAAGTGAGAAAAAACTAAACGTTTGTGGAAGCTCCTGAATGGTTGGATGTCTCCAGGAGTTCTGCCCCAGAATACTGCTACTATATCTCAGGTTTACTCCATAATCATGCGAAAAAATAGCTTCGAAATTCTGGTTTCTCTATAAATCAGATGATCAATAATAGAAAATTTGATTCACACTTTTTTCTATATTTGAGACGCGTTTCGACGACACTGCGCTATCAGTCAAAAACATGATAACTAAACTGAGGTACAGCAATTTATATATGATATACTATATTGGATTTAAAGTAAGTAAAACTACCTTAGGCAAATTCACAGAACTGTTATTTAAATAACTCCGTAAAAAAATTTCTAGTAGAGGGGAACTATTGTCAAAATGTACCTGTTCATCCAATCATGTTGGAATGTTCTAATCATTTTTGATATGTTGGGAATAAGTTGTGTAATTGGAATTTTTCCAGTGAATGTTTTAAATTACTGCTGATTTCCAACGCATATGAGGAAGTGTGAGTCTACTATATCTGAGTTGATCTTTATATTTTGGGTAAATCAATACTATTGCCTTGGGTTTTCGTGTTTTCTTAAGTAAGTGAGTTCTAATATTTGGATTGTTACCATTATTAAGAGCTATTTGCTCAGTAATACTTAACACTTTATCGAAAATATCTGAAAATAACAATACATATAATATTCTGTGATTCATGCTGTGGAAAGCTGCCATTTTATGTCGATAGAATGAAAGGACTTACGTTACGGTTTATGAAAGATACAGAAATCATGATTATTATTCAAAATTATGATAGTGGAACCAAAACATTATTTGAATTTTTGTTTTCAATTTCAGTAGTGAGTATTATTTTGGATGAATCGAATTTATAAACTTCTAGAAGCTGACGGTTAGCATCAGTAAACATACAATGGTTTCATCCACTTACCGAAACTAATATAAAAACTCTTTAACTAAGGTATTGTAGTCTCAG
Organism: Cryptolaemus montrouzieri; assembly: GCA_013387265.2. Taxonomy (NCBI): domain Eukaryota; kingdom Metazoa; phylum Arthropoda; class Insecta; order Coleoptera; family Coccinellidae; genus Cryptolaemus; species Cryptolaemus montrouzieri. The sequence continues at coordinate 86,355,873 of JABFTP020000021.1, read as the reverse complement.
GGTTACACATAAGAATTTCTGCTAATCTAAAGATCAGTACAGATATCTTACCCTCAAATACGTTGGGAAAGTGAGCCATCATTGAAATCTCTCAATGGAAAAGTTTTAATTACACATCTCATTTCGAACCAAAAATTATCTATTCAAATACATTTATAATAATAAAGTGAAATAGATAATGGAAAGGAATCTGGCGTATAAGAACTCTGCGGTAGTTGCAGTAAGAAATTTCAGTATTAGAGCAAATAGAACTAACTCCAAATACACAAATCATTTTATTGAAGAAAATCATAATTTTAACCAAAATTTAACATCTAATAAATAAGTTGACATAAATTTCTGTGAATTTCTTGAAATCAATAGAAAATAGAACTTTCCAACATATTGAATGAACAGGTGAATTTTGATAATTATTTCAAATTACTTATTCAGATGATAGTTTTGTAAATTCTTAAAGTAGTTTAAGTCACTTCTTATCCGATTATGTAGATCACAGATAAATTGTTGTACCTCAGTTCAGTTTTTATTATGTATTTGTCTGGCGAAGAAGAAAATATTATTATTATTATTATTAAGTAAATAAGTATTTATTTATTTATTCTATATATATATATATATATATATATATATATATATATATATATATATATATATATATATATATATATATATATATATATATATATATATCTTTTGAAAAGAGAGGATTTACAAAAATTTGAATAATTGTATTTACAATAAGTGCTTATATCTATAATTTTGGTGTGTGTCAGAAAAAACACAAGTGTGAGCTCAGGAAATGTAACAGGGGAACCATACTATTTTGTATATGATTCAATAAACGAGTGCAAAAACCTGAGGAAAAAACTCGTTTCCCTGTCGCTATTGCACTAGCAATAGCTTGTCTGTTTATGATGTTTTAGTGTCGTCTGTACATAAATAGTACCAAAGATTTTTCTGCTTCGCCGCTTCATTCTCTCTTGCATTCCATGATTTCCAAAAACAAGGGTTAGGTTTGGGACGGAAATCTGTAACAATGGAAGAAGAAAACCAGCAGAAAAATATTTCAGCAATCAAACTTCTTATATGTCTAAATAAATCTAAAAAAGATTTTACACGGCAAGCAAGGCCATGAAAGGGACTAAGGAGATAATAAAAAAAATACATAACCTGCGATATTTCCTCAAATTCCATCTCTGTTCGACCGAGAGAGCCCCGATGGCCAGGTTCAGTCTTTCAAGTGATGCCGATTATGATCTATAGATGTTTTAGAATCATTATGAACCCAATAATCTGGGTTGACATCGGCCATATATTATTTCGTCGTGGAACTTGTTTAATATAAAGAAAAATTTGCGTTAAAATTTTGACAGTATGTGTAATTGTATTTCATAACTAACTTATAATACACATACAGAAACTTACGGTACAACCAATTTGATAATTCATACTTATAAATTGAACGCTTATTTTAATAAGCCACAAACAATTCTCTTAAACACTAAATAAGACATAGAAAATAAATCCAAAGGACCAGACTATTCATTGCACCGGTTCGAAACACGGTTCAAGAAACAACGCTTACAATAATTTACCCGGACCGGATCAGGGTAAAAGAAGTAACTACTGCGAGTTCGCCTTGCAGGTACATGGAAATTAATTTTGCGCAGAAGATCAGGACAATAAACACTATGGTTCAATAATTTATACAGGAAGGAGATATCAGAACCGGATCCCTAATTGCGAGAGTTGGTAAGCTCAAGCGCGATCTTAAAACATCATAATCAATTTCTGCTTCTGGTATATTTAACTTGCTATTAATCGGAAGAATCTATTTTGTTCTCTTTCAAGGCATTCAACGTAAAGACAATTAGATGGACACCACACCACTGAGGCATACTCAAGAATACTTCTGACGAACGAACAATAGACAATTTTCATAGTTTCCACAGAAAAGCGGTAACAATTTCTTTGTATGAAACCTAGAAGCTTCAAACTTATCCTCTTCATATCACTCATATGGCAATCAAAATGCAATTTGTGATCCAACATAACACCTAAGTGTCTAATCAGTTCAACCTTCGTGAGATAACTGTCATCAATAGTGTAAGGGTGTCCCTCTCCCGCCGCTCTTGAAAAAGATATTACATTACACTCAGCAAGGTTCAACTCCAGTCTGTTCATGACGCACCAAACCTGAAACCTATCCAAATTAGGCTGCAATAACGAAACATCATCAATACTACTTATTGTTTTGTATATCTTCAAATCATGTGCTGAGAGCTGCTATGACGAAACACCGACGATAAATCATTGATGAATAGGACGAATAGCAAGGTTCCCAGGTTAGATCCCTGAGGAACTCCAGATGAAGCAGTAATTGAATTCGACACAAAGCTTTTGTATAGAACAAAGTACTTTCGATCACGCAAAAAACTTCCAATCGAACAATATAGAGATCCTTCGAAACCCATCCTATTTAACTTGTCCAAGAGCAAGGTGTGGTTGACTCTATCAAAGGGTTCACATAAATCAGTGTATATGGCATCCACTCTGCCTCCACCCTCCATAGCAAAAGTAACAACATGTCTGTTATTCATCATTTGAAATGGATTTTAATTCTTCATTTCATTTTATGTGTTTTCGATAATAATATCATAGTAGTATAATTGAAAGGTTAGCATTTTGAAACGACACGGATGTATCTCACTAAAACCGGGGGCTATACCTCAGTATATTGCACAGGAGTTTTTCACTGGTGTATCACATACCATACTGTTTCATTTAGTGAAAATATTGAGGGCGTTTTATTCTAATAGACTTCAAAGAAAAACAAAATGAATTGAAGTTTAAAAAATGAAGAAAAATTAAACTGTTCGAGCATATTTCGCAGAACCAGAAGAGCACATAATCCATTTTTCAACTCTGTATATGATGTTGAGAATCGACTATATATCTTAAAGAGGTATTATCAAAAGTAAGTAATTAGCACTCTTAGTGACATTCATAACCGTACCAAAAAATGGTAAATTTTGCGTTACATGAAATTTCATTCCGGCCAGTTATCCATTTCTGATTCAGGAACTGAGAAAATCCAAAACGTAATTATCCTTCCTACTCGTAATCTGAGAATCATTATCTCATTCTATATCAAGGCACAACCTAGTCATAAATAAATTCTAAATCAGAAAATTGAAATATGATGCGGCAAATTTCTTAGCTCGTTCTCCAACTTGATTAAAGTATAGATGACTTCAACATTGATATAGTTAGCTCTGATAATGCAGTTATGCCATTGATCTTAACCGCAATCTAATCAATATGTTAATTCCGATAGATTATTTAATTACAGAACAAGTATTCTCCTCACTTCTTCAATCAAAATTCAGATCAACGTCTAGTAATTAATTACATCAACAAAAACTATATTTCCCAGGAGACAGTTAATTTGATTCGTCTTAATTACTTTATACCGAACGTTTAATCCATAACATATTACTCAATTGTTCAATAATTGTTCACCAAATTCAAAATAAAAGATTTATCCTTCTATCGCGACCTTTAAGGCTTTGAAATCGAGGAATGTTTATAGTTTCGCAAATGAAAGAGATAATGATATTCTATCACGATGAATAATTATTTTAATTAGCTGTAATCAATTAAAAACAACGAAGTATAAAATATTTACAATTGCGACCTCAATAATTAAAATAATTAAGTGGCACATTACAACTTAATGGAAACAGTAACAAATTGATAAATATGTCTTATTTTATTGAACAAACAATAATCTTTATTGGCAGTAATTAATAAATACCTAGTTGATATAAACGAGCCTATGATAGTATTAAAATAGATAATAGAGATTTTGAAATTTCACTGATGTCATATGATTTATTATCGTGGACTTATGCACTATCTCAGCTGTTAGCTGGATATAATTTACCATTTCCAGATTCAGCAATCAAAGGAATAGGCTCGATTACAATATACTTGACATAAATTTCCTAATGATCCTATATGTATTAAGAATTACAGCTTTTTGCATTTCTATATAGGTATTCTTATGAAATTCTAATTTCTAATGGCTTTCATGCAAAGTTTTGGGTATTAACCCAGTGGAGGATACGATGACAGGAACAATATAGCTATTTTCTCGAGGTGCCACATCTGCTTGATCTCAATAGCAAGGTCTGTGTATTTGGACTTTTTCTCCTGGTACTAGTTCAACACATTGAAATTATTCGTTATGGCGACATCCACCAGCATTGTTGTTCTGTTCATATGATGATTATTATCATTATTATTATTTATTATTGAATATTTGAATATTTTTGAGGTTGATGAATTGTTCAATTCTCGAATCAATATTTTTATATATATATATATATATATATATATATATATATATATATATATATATATATATATATATATATATATATATATATATATATATATATATATATATATATATATATATATATATATATATATTCTTTTGAAAAGAGAGGATTTACAAAATTGGAATAATTGTATTTACAATGAATGCTTATAGCTATAATTTTGATGTGTGTCAGAAAAAACACAATCGTAAAAAACAACCGAAGAACTAGAATACTAGCAGAAGAAACAGACCAGGTCCGTTTCTTAATCAGGCATCTAAACTCGCATCGTGCCTCATACAATTGCCCCTGAAGTGTGAGAACAGGAAATGTAACAGGGGAACCATACTATCTTGCTTATGATTCAGTAAACGAGTGAAAAAACCTGTGGAAAAAACTCGTTTCCCTGTCGCTATTGCACCAGCAATAGCTTGTCTGTTTATGGTGTGTTAGTGTCGTGTGTACAAAAAGAGTACCAAAAATTTTTCTGCCTAGCAGCTTCATTCTCTCATTGTCATCTTGCACTCCATGATTTCCAGGACTCTAGGAAGGGGGATTGGGACAGGAAAAAACATGTGACAATGGAAAAAGAAAAACAGCAGCAAAATATTTCATCAAAACGTACTTAACTCTTATATGTCTAAACTCATTTGAATCACTAAGAGGGAGTAAAACTAATCTCCTAAATAGACTTAAAGTTCTCTACCCAGTTAGTGAAATTATCTGAAACGGAATGAATTTCTTGAAAACCACCCGTAAAATGGTAAATAGGACAATCGAGGAGAAACAATAAGATATTTAGTCTTATTGTTCCTTCAGCTGCGCCACATTCACATGCCGGACTTTCTACAGTATTCCATTTGAACAACATACTATTATTACGACCGTGTCCTGTCGTGAGACGATTTAATGTACACCAATTTTCCCTACTTATATAGAAACCTGTAACCCTTTTGGAAGGATCCTCTATGAGAACTTTATTAAAAACATCAACTTCCTGCCATTCAGTTTTCCAAAGATCAACAGCGTTCACCCGTGTACGCAAAAAGTCAATCGACCAAATAGATTTCCTAGATTTCAATCTCAGGTTAGGTGGATTTTGAAGATCGTGTATTATCGGAAAATTTTCTGGAAATGAGTGATACTTATCCCAAGACGATTTAAGAGCTAATTTCCTGCGAATATGGAAAGGAACTACATTACAAATAACCCGAAGCCATGTGGTAGCAGTTTAACTGATACATCCACTTATAACTCTCATAGAACAGTTCAACTGAGAATCAATCTTATTGACATGAGCACTATTCAACCACACCTGACAGCAATATTCTGCTGCTGAAAATACTAAAGCTAAAGCAGTATTTCGCAAAGTAGAGACTCCGGTGCCCTTATTAGATCCAGCTAGTTTATGTATTATATTGTTTCTTGTTTTTAACTTCTGACATAATTTATCAATATGAAATTTGAAAGTCAAAAAACGATCAAGCTTTAAACCAAGATATGTTGGAGTGAAATTATGAGTTAATAGTGAATGATTGGAGAATACTCTTAGTTGCTTATTCTTCTCATGATTGATTACTCAGATGAAAACAAGAAACCTCAGTTTTCGAAGGATTTGGACATAAACGCCATTTTTTGAAGAAAATGTTCAGAATTTCTAAATCAGAAGTCAGTGTTTGCTCAATTGTTTCGAAGTCATAGTGTCGAAAAAAAAATAATATTTTTTGATACATCCCCAATATAAACTGAAATATTGGATGAGCTAACATGCAATGTGAATGATAACAGGGTATCCCAGAAATAAAGTATCAATAGCTCGGGGTCTTATAAATCTCATCAAAATAATGTCACAACCTTACATAAAATTTTTTCGTTTCACTCCTGCTGAAATATTCATCCCCAAAGTTGGGTAAAATTCAAATGAACTTTTCTATCATATACCAACAAATAAATTAAATGTTCAGGTCACTATGTACAAAATAACATGAAGTACACACAACGAAATTTTTATGGAATCACTCGGTATTTCACATTGTTGATTGTTTTAACCATAGATCTTTGACTACTTGTGAAGAATGAAGATTTTTATTACAAAAAAAAACTGGAAAGTATGTGCATGCGCCAAATCACTTTATTTTCAATTATTTGAAATTTTCATTTTTATAATTCAATGATAGTTCAAAGCATTTTCCCGCTATGTCACGTGAGTGGACAACATGTTTGACAAATGTCATATTTTTCGAACGACTGTCAAAATTTTGTCGCTAATTTTTCTTTAAATTAAACAAGTTCCACGAAGAAATAATATATGGGCGATGTCAACCCAGAGTATTGGGTCCATAATGATTCTAAAATATCTATAGATCATAATCACTTGGAAGACTGAACCTGGTCATCGGGGATCTCTCGGTCAAACAGAGATGGAATTTGAGGAAATATCGCAGGTTATGTATTTTTTTTCATTATCTCCTTAGCCCTTTTCATGACCTTGCTTGCTATGTAGAATCTTTTCTTGCATTTGTTCAGACATATAAGAAGTATGATTGTTGAAATTTTTTTCTGCTGGTTTTTTTTTCCGTTGTTACAGATTCCTGTCCCAAACTCGCTTCCTTTCACCCTTGTCTTCGTTTGCAATAGTGCAATAGCGACAGAAAAACGAGTTTTTCCTCAGGTTTTTTCATTCATTTGTTAAATCATATACAGGATAGTATGGTTCCCCTGTTACATTTCCTGAGCTTACACTTGTGTTTTTTTTTCTGACACACACCAAAATTAATAGATATAAGCATTTATTGTAAATACACTTATTTAAAATTTTTATAAATCCTCTCTTTTCAAAAGAATATATATATATAGGAAGGTGGATATATATATATATATATATATATATATATATATATATATATATATATATATATATATATATATATATATATATATATATATATATATCCTGATCCTCATATAAAACCTCGATTGCCATATGCCTCAGTGATTCAGATGAGTTATCAATTGAGCAGGTCATTAAATTCAAGAACTGCAACTCGACGAACACGTACGCATAACGCATACACATCGTTTTCTTCTATTTAGCAACGTGAACAACGATATTCTTTCATACTCCTTTTTCTTTCTTTCCCTGCTTATTACTTCCACAAACATGATATAGTTGTATACGGTCTACTAGACGACAATCAACGCACATTTTAGGTAAGTTCTCTTTTTTCTGTTTCCCTCTATATAACGGAGGGTGCTTCTTCATTTTGATTTTCACGCAAACTGTATGATAAGAAATGTTGAATTATCACCACATGTTCGGGATATTGTGCTCAGTCGTCACTGAGATTTAAAACTGTGAATTTCAAAATTTAAAAAAGCCTATAATCATATTTGAAATTGTCTCACGTTGGATTGTCCGATGTGCAGAGAGGTCGAATAATTGCTCTCGTTGAAGAAGGGGTGACACAGGGGGATATAGCGGCCACAATAGGGGTATCACAGGGGGTAATTTCAAAAACCTGCAAAATAGGCATAGCACATGTCGTAGGTAGATCACTTCTGAAGAACAAGACCGCTTTTTTGCCGAATTGCAAGAAGAGGCCCTAGTTCGTCGCACCCCATACACCAAAGGCAATTTCTGGAAGCAGCAGGCATCAGTGTATCAGTCGAAACGATACGTCAACGACTTCGTTCAAGTGGTTTATACAGCAGAAGGCCCTTGAAAGTTCTAGAACTAACCAGACAACAAAAAATTAACAGACTTAATTGGTGTATCGAGCACCAAAATTAGAATATTGATATTTGGCGAAATGTTCTTTTGTCGGATGAGACCAGAATTGGTGTTCGATTAGATGATTTTAAGGGGTCGTGGAAGACAAGCTGGACTCCAAGCAGTAAGATAAATTCCGAAATACCAAGGGGGCAGTGTGATGTTTGGGGGTGGCATTATGCTCGGAGGCAAAACGTTTCCTGCGAGTGGTGCCCACTGTGAGAATTTCTCTTTTATGCAAGATAATGCTAATGTTGAAACAGAGGGAATCGCTATTTTGGACTGGCCAGCTTGCTCTCCAAACCGAAATCCTTTGAACATTCATGGATTAATCCCATAATGAAAATTAGATCGCGCCAGGATAATACTACAACCCCACAACAGGTCATCCAAGCCGCCACAGAAGAGTGGCAGAATATCAACCCAGAGGATGTCGAAAGCCTAGACCGATTCAGGCTTGTATCAGTGCAAGAGGAGGTAACACAAGCTACTGAGGTCGAGAAAAAGCACCTATTCTGTGAGAATAATTTTTTTCACTACATTACTACACTCTTATTATCTTGTATTTGTTTCTCTCTTAAAATAAACTTTAATTTATTTCTTTGTTCAATTGAAATATCTCTAAAAGGATCAATTCTAAAAATCTTTCGAAATTTCCAAAATCCGTGAGGTGATATTTAAAATACCGGGCGATTCCATATAACTTTGGTTGTGTCTATATGTGCATAGATTGTTATTTCGATTTGGAAAAACCAACTATTAAGTATGCAGTTCACAAACGATTACAAGGGAGATATTATTCTGCTACATCGAAAATTTGGGATTTATTTATATTGTCGTTTATTTATATTGTCATTAAAAATCGATTTCAATATTTCGACGGATTCTCGGTAATGAAGTTTTTATATCTGATTTTGAAAAAACGACTATTCTGACCTATATGGAAATTATTGAATCCTGGACAAGGTAACTTATAAACTCCTGATTATTTTAATTTCGCAGCAGGATTTTTACCATCAAATAAGAGTGATGACAACAGGGGTCGGAATGCAATTTCAGATTTCAATTCGGTAAGGTTATTTGCTACATTTTCACTTATCTATTTATTATATGTTAAAGGTAAGAATTTTTCGGATTTGTTGGTTTTTAATTGGATGTTTGGTTAACAAGTTATTTTATCGTTTCACTATTGTGTCAATCAAGCATGATCGAAACCGTTGTTGTGAGCTATAGTTTTAATGGTCTCAATTTCTTTTTCAAAAATTTCCGATGAAAACTATAACGAAAATGCTCTGTGGATTAATGAATTCAGGTGGTTTCAATATTGGGGGGAAAACAAATAGTTGAGTTAATAGATTTGCTAAAGAATTTGATGTTAGGTTAGGTTAGATTAGACAGATGTTGCTTGCTTGCTTGCATCTTTCAACAATGTGCTCGGGAACTTAGCCCATTTACACAGCTGGACCTAGAGTTTATAGTGGATTCTGAACCACTCTCTTAGACCGTGCAATGATAACTGCCACCACAAGGATTACAAGTTATCTGGTCGTCGGAAGTTTATGCCCTCTTTAGGCGACTCTTTCAAATTCAGGACTTTTTGTTCGAGGACAACATCCATAACCTGACCCCCGATTCGAACCAGGAGCCTCGACTTAGCAGTTCCAATATACTTGCGCACTAACCGTGCAGCTACCGAGGCTGTTATTAGACAGAAGTGCGGTCGTGAATGTTCAGAGAGAAAAAATTGTGAATCATGAATCCATTAAACTACTTAACAATGTCGAAATGCCAGAAATGCCAGTATTGGGGCCTGAGGATTCTTACAAATACCTCGGCATTCGACAGGCCCGATATATTAGAACAGTGGCAGTCAAAGCAGCCTTCAAAGAAATATATATATATATATATATATATATATATATATATATATATATATATATATATATATATATATATATATATATATATATATATGAGACAGCAGTCAAGCAGCTGTCTGTTTCCCAGAAAGTCGCCTGAATGTCATGGATGTTTCATTTCTTCTTAATTTTGTTCAGGTTGCTTGTTTCAATTATACTTTTCAACGAATTCTCATATCATCGAATGTTGTTATATGAAAAAGAATAAATTTATAATTAAAATATTTAAATTCTATATTCAAAAGAGATAAGTTTATTTTATGTTGGAAATGATTGAAGAAAACACATAAAAGTCGAGATTAAATAGGAAAAGGTTTAAATTGCAAATCCACTGATGATTTGCTTGAAGCATTAAGTTTTATGGCAAATTAGAAAATCGAAAATCACACAAGTAACTTTACGGTGGCATATTAGATATATTATGTTAATTAAGAATGCTCGAACCAGAAATTCCAAGTAAAGTAGTAATTTCACGCTCAAAACCAAAACCCATCAATTTGGCAGGAATTTTACAGTTATCCTTTTGAATTATATCTCATAGTTGCTCAATCATTTCCTTGCTAAGAGAGGGTTTTGACTGACTATGACGAAAAATATATATAACATTTACTACGTTCGAAAACAATTTCGTTCCGAAATGGCATTATATACCTTAAACCCTTTAAGTACAGCGTGGAAAAAATATAAACTACTCTTAACAACTAGGTACTCTTAAGTTTTTATGATCAACTCTCGAAGAAATCTGAAAAACTTGTTTCAGGTTCATATGGAAAATCTGAAAACGAAGCTTATAATGTATGGTAATAGGAAGAATTTCTCATCTTTTATTTTATTCAGACACAAAAACTATCGAAAGTTAAAGGGTCAATTTCAAACGAACGATAACCGAATAAGATGCATCAGAAAATTCACATAACCAAGCAAGTTTTCAGTAGAAATATGAAAAAAATATGAAAAATAAAATAGAAATCGATCCGAGATCTAATTATTTTCATTAAAATATGAACCCTAAAGCAAATTGTGGGGAATTCAATTCGTTAACGGGGCTCTTCTCCAGAAACAGTTTTTCACATATTGTAGAATACTTACCTGCTTCTACAAATTGTTCGGAAAAATAATGTTGTCGGAAATATTATTATTAATATCAATTTGGCACATAACTATGACCTCATGACTAACATCTAAAAGCATTTGAAATGCGATCTCACTAAAGTTTGTGATAATGATAATGTCAAACTTATTTTGAAAGAACAATTAGTTTCAATCTAGCAATAGATAACAATTTGCCAGACATCATACTTATTAATATAACAAAACAAGAAACAGAATATTTTTGATATGCACGATGTAGTGGCAGAAAAAAAGAACCCACCACACCACCATTGGTAGCATCGGTCCGCTTAGGTGGCCAGCACGTTAACTTGACCTCACACCCTTAGATTTGTCTTTGAGAATGTTCATTAACACAGTTCATATTACCGACTAGGTTAGAGTATTTGAAAAATAAGATAAGGAACGCATGCAACCTCAACATAAAAACCATTGGGGAAAAGTATGTACAAATACAATGGTCCAATATTTTGATAAAGAAAAAGATAATTCTCCTTTCTGCTTATTCGCTGGATTCGTATTTTGATTTAATCTTTGATCCCTAGAAGTAGAACTTATTTATAATTCACATACATTCTCTTCATTTCTATATATCGTCTCAATGCTTTTTGAATTAACTTACCCTTATGACGATATAAATTTAAAGACTGATTCAGATCATGAATATACGAAATAATGTAGCGAGTGCGTCGTTTGAAAAAAAATCCTTTTTCATCTAGCCATTCATTTATTCATTTACTCGAATGAAAAAGGAAGTTTACAAAAAAAATGGACTGCATGGGTTATGGCATAATGTCAAATTTAGATATGGGTCAAAATACGACCGGGGAAAGCACAGTATGTAGAATAAATTTACATTTCAAACACTACAACGAAAGCCCTTGAAGTAAATTCTCAGACAAATGAGAAGAAACGGAATCATCATTCGTAAAATAGGAGATGATTCAAGAGAATAGGGAGAAAAAACTGAATAATATCCCCTCGATAGTCTGCGAGGATTTGTGAACGAAGGTGTAATCAAAATTTTTGTGTTTACACTTTATTCTTTATTCTACCTACATCTTCGGTTGGTAGTGGGACAGTAGCAATCTGAAAAATATGAGAGAAAATCCGTAGACAGACATAATGTGAGTAACAAATATTCGTTCATACCAAACGAATATGATAAAATCATTGTTTATTGAAAACATCATTATCGTGGTGGTATAAAAAATGTGGTGCTGGAAGTCCCTAGTGAACACCAGCGAACCACGTCACCTTCGAACTTTATCCCTGAATGATCCGTTGATCACCCGGACTGTTTCTATGGTCAGTAAGGACGTCCCCCATCAGTGCTTCACATATCTTGTGGTCTAGAAACCCCTTTATTATACTATCACCAGTAATTCCGAATCCGCTCTTCTCTCTGATCTACTCAGGATTAAAAGAACAGTACTTAACGTAAGAAGCATATATCACACAACTTCTACACTTTTCTTCTCGCAATGCTGATTCTCGGCCTTTACTTAGTTTATTGTTAGGTGAGTACTATCTAATACAGAAAACAGTAGCAAAATAATAGTAATAAATAATGTCTCTGATTGGGAGGGTCGAATGACCAGGTCCGATCGTTCAGGAGATCGTACTTATGATATAAGGATTAAATTTGCGTATAGGCACTTGTTTTTATTATATATTTCTTCGGTTAAATACGTCCTTTATATTGAGAGAATTACAGCTGAAATACATTTTATATTCATGTGAATCAGCCTGCCAAGTTTTACTTAATGCCACCGTATCGGTAAACCGGTGCTGCCCGTTGGCCTTCCTTAGAGTCACTTATTTTGTATTGGGGTATTAAAAATATAGTCTGTCCACGTTAAGTTTAAAGTGACGTCATCAACCAGTTTTCTCAGATGTTGCCAATGTTTCCCAAAATTCCTATTCAGTGCGACTGTAAAGTATGGAATAAAATTCATAATTTCTTTATTTTTGATTTTCGTGCAAAACGCTCAAATAGATCGATTTTTATATTCAACTAGAAATTATTTGAGAGGGGAAAAAAATTTTTTTGTTTTGTAATTCGCAAACTGTGACGTGATCGACCATTCTAAAAAAATTACACCCATATTTTATCATCATTATTCTACAGAGATTATTTTTCTGAGTCTTTTGATGCCCAAAGTAGGGGTCTGAGATACGTATTTTCTGAAATACAGGCTGTTTCATTTATGAGTTAGTGCTATGAATTTTTCTCAGAATAAATTCGATTGTCACTTCGACTTTTTTCTCGTGAAAACTTTGTCTGATGTCAATTTGCGGCATATGAATTTAATTCGCGACCTTCCTTTCGCGAAAATAAAATTTTTCAATAATCGTTCATATCAATACCTCTTAAATGGAGCATCCTGAATATCGAAAACTACGCATTTCAGACCCCTAGTGTGGGGTATCAAAACATTCAGAATAATAATCTCTGTACCTTTCAAAGAACGCAAAAATTTTTCGGCCAAAAAATTTCAAGTTGAAAATAAAAATCATGATGGATCGTGAGAATAGTAGTACTTACCTGTAAATGCAACACACATTATTCAATCCAATTGTGTTCACCTTTCTTTAAAATAAAAACAGGAAAAAGAAGAAATTTTTATTATGCACTTCGTTCAATAAAGGTTTCGAGCACTGGCCATCTCATTGAATTTGAAATACAATGGAAATGAATAAGGTTTTAGAGAAAATAGGGTTTTTGAATAAGTCCAGAATTTAAATCAGAACGTTACTTTTTGACTGATGAAAAATTCTTTTACAAATCCATGAAATAATAATTATTTTCGATCTTTCAACAGAAACTAGAATTTAGTCTATTTGGCACAGGTAAAACTATCTAATAACATAAATCAACAAAATCATTTATTTAATGATAATTTTACAAAGGAAAGGTTGAAAAGTTGAAATTAATTGTAAACATAAATACTCTATTTTATTCTGAAAGTCCGTCTAAAAATGTTTCACTGTCACTGTCATTCCCTTCCATATTAATGATCAAAGGGGGAACATCTTCAAGATCAAAATGAAGTTCGCGTCCCCACCAATATTCGCGTCCCCACCAATATCATCCTGTATGCTCAATAGTTTTACTCCATACCCCTGGAGCAATTTTCTGAAGAGCTCCTTTCCATACAGAAAGAGATTATTCAGCGGAACTCCCTTCCTTCCCTACATGGTCCCGATAATAGTTTTTGGTTATACCCCTAATATTTTCAAAATGGTTGAAAATTCAGTGGTAAGGAGGAAGACGTAACACTTCGTGTCCATATTCTTCAGCTAGATCATCAATCTCATATATTGATTTTGGCTTATTCCTGTGAAACATATTCAAATAGAAAACACTCCTTTTCCTTGAAATACAATCCTATTTGAATTCAGTACCTACATTTTAACTAGACTTAATAATTGTGATTTCAAATCACTTTCTTCATAAGCAATATTATTGCTTCTTGGCCATTCTTGAATCTCAACCTTTTTAGTTGCTGTTGTGGGTGTTTTGTTCAAAATAATTGTATGATAACTTGCATTATCGAGTATAATTGCTGAAGGCTTTTCCAAATTCAACAATAGTTGGTGTACAAACTAATGCTTGAAGTTTTCTTGATTCATTCCCCCGTGGTAATAACTGTCCAAAGTTTTTGAGGAAAGAACAAGTTCTGCACTAGGAATGAAACATTGCCTGTTGCCTGCATGGAGTACAATGAATTTGAAACGAGAATCAAATTTAGAATAGCAATGGTTGATAACCTCACCTGGTTCCACCAACTTCTGTTTTATTCACACTTCTGATATTGTCATCTTGCCACGAACGACCGATAGTACCATCCTTGAAAATTCATGTTTCGTCAAGATAGACAAATTCACGTAATCCTTCATTTTTTATACGAATATATGATTGCAGAAAATGGATACGCTTCAATGCAATATGATGTAGTTCATTCAAATCTCTTCTTGGATTATCTTTGGAGTACTTAAATCCAATGTTTTGTACAATTTTCCACAGAGATGCATTACCCATTGAAAATATCTTTTTGGTGGAGCTTCTCTTCTAATGCAGACAACGTAATATGCTCCTCTACAAAAAATATTATATTAAACTTGATTTAGACAAAGGTTTTAATGACTACTTACTGTTCTGGAACATAGATAGTATTTCTTATGGTAGTTTGATCAAAATCGTCAATATGTACTACAGGTTTCTCACGATTCCTTTTTTTTTTCTTGGAATTCTCAATGGATCACTACTCTTTGTCTTTGCCATAATATTGTTAGTAAGCATGTATGAAATGCTTACTTGTAAAGCACTCGCTACCCTCTGTAAGCAAAAAAGTTCATAGTATGTAGATGTGTAGACAATTTGGAAACCAACAGATGAACAAGTTGAGTTGTATTTTTCTTTTTTGAGGGTGGAAGGCGCCTTCTGTTATTAATTTTAGTGGTACTCACATCTATTACAGTTGTAAGGGAGACAAGAGGCCCCCATTATCTCGTTCTTGTTGGAAATAATTGCATAATGATGCAATCATGTTTCGGGCTTGGTTCGAGAAAGCTCTTAGCATTTTCACTATTTATATAGAATAAACATTTGAAAAACTGAGCTCTGAAAACAACAAATCAATCCAATTTCATTCAGGACAAGAAAGCAAACTGAAATAAACAATAAAAATACGCCAACGCTGCATTTCAATGCCAACTGTCATAACCATATGTCACTAGTAGTTCCTTTGCGCGAGACTAGTTATTTTGTTCTTGTCCATTGCAATCTTTTCCAACCAGACATCCCTAGCTATGACGTCTCTTTAAACCTAACGTGAACAGACTATAGTCGTACTCGTTGGCGAATCGCTGTTGGTCGTTGGACGTGCTGGAGTTCATATTTTTCGTCTTCCTTACCTTGGAGCGTATAAGGCTTGTCATACGATTTGTTTAAGCCCACCATACCTCAGATAATTTATTATCGAATGTGACTCCTTTGATAGTACCCTGGTATTAACATTTCCTCTCTTTTGTAGTTCATCCGTTCTCACTTTACGCGGCTACCGTTATGCTTCGACGACCTTGGGCGTGCTTCTGTTGAAAACACCCTCGTTATTTGCTCTTAGGGACAAGCATTTTTGATTTCGCCTTCAAATTTTCAGTTCAAAAAGATTGGTTACCTGGTTCATTTACGAATGTGCGTGATGTACTTCTGCGTTCTACCTGCAATGGTCTTAGCCGCAGGTCATTTAGCCAAGCGCAATCTAGGTGAAAGTTGATATTTTTCTCGAAGTCAACCTAAACGGGTTGAAGTGGACTTGGCAAGGTCGTATTGAGGGTATTAAAAATGAATGGAAGATAGCTTAAGAGTAGGTGCAAATAATCGTACTCTGTGGTCGCAGAGGTTAGTTGAACAGAAGAGCCGAACTATTTCGGAAGTTCGTTATTCTGACGGACTTTCTCCATTCTTCCTGTCATCAATTCTCAAATTACCCAGCGGAATTAGTATTCACGATTTGACAATTTCTTTGGTGGAATTGAAACTGAGTAACTGGAGAAAAATCAAGTTCGTCGGTTAATAACACAGGTAGTGTATTAAACCTGTAAGGGGAACATGAAGGGGTATATTTTCGCCCAACAGCTAAATAAGTCGTTACATCTTCTTTAAGCATAAACATGAAAGCATTAGGGGATCTGTTTGAACTTAGGACCACAAACGAATCCATAAATGACTCCACCAACTAATTCACAATCTGATCCACAAAGGACTCCATGAACCAATTGGCAATCCTTTCGACAAACCGTTTCTTATCTTCGAACAAACCCTTTTTTGGAGGCAGAACTCTTTTTGAAGGTCACCGTGTGGTGGTAGAATTGATCCAGGGAAGCTGTACCCTCGTTGTTATTCCAGGGGACAGATAAGCTTTTTCTTGTTTCCTTATTTTTATATATATATATATATTTTTGTTACCATAAAGTAGTTAAGTGCCTGTCATCATTTGAAGGGGAATGTTTTCTGCTTCATTACTTTTTGTTTTTCTTTAACATGAGTAGTTATTTTGTCATAATTTATAGGCGGAATATTTTCTCTTTTATTGAATTTCTTTTTCTTTCATATAAGTAGTTAACACCAGTCATTAATTGTAGGCGGAATATTTACACAGGCGTGGTGGAGTTAAGAATATGAGGATTTATTATTTTCTTTACTTGGTTTTATGTTTTATTTCATTCGTTTGTTTCCTCGTGCTTTTTTATAACTGGTAATAAGTTTCTGGTTTGAATTAGTAATCAAAATAGTAGCCTCCTCTTTGTTTAGAAGTCAATAATTTAGTCATTCGTCATATTCTTTTTTTTTACTCACGGCCACTCACCCCGCAAATAGTTGCTGGGTAATGTTCAACTACAACAGCAGAGACTCTATGGGTCTCAAAAGATCATCTCTCATATTTAATTAACCAATAGTAAATCAATAATTCACGAAAAAAATTTGGATCAAATATTTGACATTCCAAATAATTTCAACTCATGAAACAAAAACGAGACAATACTATGAAGAAGCAGGCTGATTAGATTCTTGTAAGCATTTCCTATGACACTCTTCATCTATCTCTGGAAATAACGAGCTAATGAGTTGTAAAATAAAATCGTGAACACTGGGTATTCATATTTTTTCGTAAATAGTTCCAATGGGTTCAATTCTTAGCCCTCTACTAGCTGAAATTTTCATGAATAATTTAGAGATTAACTAAATTAAACACAGATTTCGGTAAAAAACACATTACTTTCTGATACAGATATGTAGATAACATTTTAGTTGGTTTTCGTGGTTCAAACAGACCAATTCAGCAATTTTTAAATTTCCTGAATAAAATACATTGCCGCATCAGCTTCACTTCTGAATTAGAAAATAATAACTCAATTAATTTCCTCGACTTAACCATTACAAAGTCAAATAATAAACTCATTTATAAAATTTACAGAAAAGAAACATTCACAGACGCATCGATTCCAATGGACTCGTTCAGTCATTTAAGTCACAAACTAGCTGCATATAACTCCATGATTCATAGAACTTATTCTGTTCCCCTTTCGAAAGAAAATTTTCATACTGAACTTAATATCATCAGAAAAATTGCCTCAAATAACAACATATGACAACATTTTCTAAATACAATCATTAAACGAAAAAAACAACGTATTACCTCCCAATTACTATATAGCATCGTAGAAACCCCAGAAAAAAGATACACTAGTCTCAGATACACCGGCGAACTCTCTAACAAAATCAGTAACTACTTTTCTAAATTGAACATAACTACTTCATTCTCAAGCGGCCCCAACTTAAGCAGATTATTATTCAATGCCAAACAAAAGAACGATAAATTCAAGCAATCAGGAATTTATCAAATCAAATGCAATGAATGTCAGGTAGCCTATGTCGGACAAACAGGGAGAAGTTTTGAAGCTAGATTCAAGCAACATATTTCCTCAGATAAAAATTCGCTAATATTTGAACACATAAAATCAACTAACCACTAACAATCTTAAAATCCTTCATAAATGTAACAAAGGGAGAGAGATGAATTTGTTGGAAAGTTTGGAGATTAACAAACTATGTAAAAACCCACAATTTACTACCCTCAACCACCAACTAGAGCATAATGGATCCCCACTACTCAATATTTAGGATAAATTTCATTCTGTACTTGTACTTGCCTACCCATGTATTATATTGTTATTCACTTAAAAATGACCGTAGGATCGAAACCGGTCGTGATTATATTAAAGATGATCCAGTTTTATTGGTTTTAGATGGCCACTACACACACGAATAATGGAAAAGTGACAAAAGTATCTCATTTCGTTTTACTTTAATAGTTATGAAGTTATTCGTAAATAATTCGTAAAATCTAAATATGCTTAGAATTTTTCAATTTCCGCTTGCACCTGTCAATGAAGTTTCTCGCACCGGTACTTCTACCAAATTCTACGTTTCCATTGGTACGCTCACCAGAGCATATACTATTACAGTTCTTCAAGCGTGCACATTATAATCCTATTGGTTCATTGCCAGGTTTCTATTGTACCGATACTATTACACACGTCTCTGAAGTTTCTCGCACCGGTACTTCTACCAAATTCTACGTTTCTTGGTGCGCGCATTGTTTCAACCATATTGGCATGAACAGGAATGACATTGAGTCAATCGGTATCATATTACCGAAGAATAGTTAGAAAAGTTCTTGGCATAATTCTTTACTCCTATTATAAATACAGTTTTCACCATGGCGCACTTGTGGTGAAAGTTTTAGAGCAGTTATAGAGATTGAAGTAATCGAAACAATGTATAAAATCGTTGCGGAAGACGATAAAAATATTTCATCTGCGAATAAGATTATGACTATTTTCAAGACCCGAAATAATTTCGCTTATTGTTTGTCTTCAAGGAGATTAAGCAATCAATAATAGATAATACATAGAGCTACAGTTATTAAAAAGTTTTAGGGATGGGTACATCATGATACACATATTATTTAAACTACACATATGAGTATTTCCTGAATCGCAGTCATACATTCAACTAGTCATATTCATATATTGGTTAGGTCAAGACTGAAGAGGTCCAATATCGTTTGAGCCGCATTTTGTTGTTCAGTTTATTAGTGAGTAAGTGATATTCCTCGAAAATCTTCACGTCTTCAATCTGTTTTGTAGTCGATCGGCTACATTTCATTGAAAATTACTGAGATTTTTGAAGAGCTGCAATGAGAAAAACCAGATTGAAATGCATCTTGTGTATTCTCTAGTTTACTTTCATGTTTCTTGTTTGCGGATAATAAACATAAGGAAATGATGAAAGAAAACTGTCGCTCAAATAATCTTTTGGACTATTGGTACAGATTCCGTTCATGTTTCTTTGGAATTAGAAACGAATTTTCGTAATAAAGTAAGTTTTTGTCAGATTGTTGAAATGTTAAGATTGTTGACGAACAATCATGGATGTATTTTTCATTTTAGACTTTCCAGAATAGCTTTAAGTTATCATGAACTAGAATTTGTTCCTCAAAATTTTTCTTGAGGAAATTTCAATGAGTTGAAATGGGTATTACCTTGTGATTTAGAAAATGTCACGGGAGTCGCAATTGAAAACTTATTAAGCAGGTTTTAAATTACCTTTCAAGGAAACCAGGCTACCCTTGAAGTAAAGGCTGTCTAGCATATTTCCACATAAAGCTCCTAATCTTCGTATTTCCGAAGATTTTCTATGAAGATCATAATTATCGTATAAGAAACAATAAAATTGACCATGGAACACTCGTTCTCATTCGTTGATGCAAATCCATTTTACATGATAAATTAAAGAAAATTTAATTTACAATTAATTACTATATTGGTAACACATTTCTACGAGACAGTGCCATTATCAGATAGATACAAAATGAAAACTAAACTAAGGTATAAAAATTAATATACTATCTACATTTGACTAAAAGTGAGTAAAACTGCTTTAGGCAACTCACAGGCTCCATCATACCGTTTCAGCGAGGGGCTTATTATTGGAAATTCCCTGTTAGCAGAAATTTTCATGAATAACTTAGCAACTACAATATGTATCAGCTGAACAGTTTTATATTGATTTCGTTATGTGGATGATATAATTGTATGTTTTACTGGTAATAAACGAGACGTAAATATTTTCGAAAAGTTTAAAAATTCAATGCATCCAAAATAAAATTCACTACTGAACTTGAAGAAAAAATTCAATCAACTTTTAGATTCAACCCTTGCTGAAGTAAATAATAGACATGAATTCTCTGTTTTTGATAAACCGTCTCATACGGACATGGTAGTTCACAATATAAAATTTCATTCTGTTCAACATGAAATGGCAGCCTTCCACAGCATGATCCACAGATTATTGAATTCTCCTTCATCTTCACATAATTTCGATAAAGAAATTTGTCCTATTGAACAAATAGTTCTCAATAATGGTGAGAATCCAAATATTATAACTGAATTACTTAAAAAAACGGAAACTCAATCTGTACCCAAAATCTACAGATCAACACAAATATAGTAGCCTTATATATGGTGGAAAAGTCAACCATATTTTAAGACGTTGACTGGAAAAGTTCCAATTACACATATCATTCCGAACTAATGATAATCTATCAGAAAATTAAAAATAATTGAAGTAAAATAGATAAAAAAAGAAATCAGGCGTATACAAACTTAGCTGCGGAAGTTATACTAAGATGAATATTGCTAGAACTTTCAATATGACACTCGATAAACATTATCGTAGTTTCATAAATGAAAAATTTATTATGATTATGCGAACCATTCAACTGAAAAATCATAGTTGCAACCACATTTTTATAATGTTTCATTCATCTAATGAAGAACTTAATATTAATTTTAGGAAATCGATATAAATAAACTTTCCAGCACATTGTTGAATAAACAGGTAGATTTTGACAATAATTCCTCTTCACTTAATTAATTTGTGGTTGAGTTATTCAGATAATAATTCTGTGAGTTGGCTAGTTTTACTCACTATCAATCAAATGTTGTAGATCATTTATAATTTATTGTACCTTATTTACTTTTTATTTAGTATCTGATGAAGACACTGTGTCGTCGGAATGCGTTACAAATACAGGGTGTTCCATAAGCTTTATGACAAACTTTGAAAGGTGGTTCCAGAAGAAATTACAACACAAATTAGTGAGAATCTTTTAATTCGGAAATATTCAGCATCAATAATATGATCCTGAAATCATAATTCTCGTCATATAGAAGAGACTGGTGGTTTTACCATAGATGGAATGAACTCAACCAGTTGTCGTACAGAAGGCGACATTCGTAACCATAGTAAAATGATTATCGAGAATGTTGAGTTACTTTTGATAGATAAATGTCATTTCGATAGATAGTTATTGTTATGAAACCTTAAATTCTTTCAATTTAAAATGCATTCTTCATTGATGAAGAATATGTAGATATGATCGTTGATACTGATTATCCTTTAGAAACGTCTTGGCCAAACATTGGCATTGGCATTGGCATTCTGCAGGGCCCATAAATAATCATTATGGAAATTATTTATACCCTCTCATGATTCATCAGAACAACAAATGTTGGAAATTGAATCTGAATCTTCAGCATGTTGCTACAGAATCCAGTGGCAAAATATAAGTCGTACCATGCATTCATTGCATGTACTCTGTTAATGATGAGGGTGCAGTTCCTCTCTTTTCACACACGCCTCACTGCACTTTGAATCCTTTGCAACTGATTTGAAACGCGCCGAATATTCATAGAAAGATTGTTTTAAACACATTCATCAATATTCTCCTCATTTTATATGTTGATTTGACGACGTCGTACATTATTTGTCCCATTTCTCAGAGTCCGAAGTAAAATTGTACGTTCTGGAGCAGGGGTGCTCAAACGGTATATCGCGATCGACCAGTTGATCGCGACTGCTTCTTTAGTAGATCTCGAGAAGAAAAATTTTAAATAAGTAGGTAACTAAACTACAAAAATTTATTACGTAATAAAATAACACTCTGCTAGCGGAAAAAGGCGGCTTTATCAAACGAACCGCGTTTTTCGAAGAAAAGCCGCGTTTTATTCTTGCCGCTTTTCTACAAATTTCGGGCAGCGCATTTGACGAAAAGATTCTAGACTTTCGTTCACGCCGATATAAATGTTGCGCCTGCAGGAATTGGAGTCATTCTGAATCCACTTGAAGGCAATACTACGTCGATATAAAGTTTATTTTAAATAGTACAAAATGAGTGCAGCGAAGAAATCTAAAACGTATCATTTTAATAACGATTGGTAGGAACAATATTTCTTTTGTATGGTAGAGGATATGCATTTGTCTTATTTGTCGTGCAACAGTTGCAATACCTAAGCGTGGTAACTTAGAGAGGCATCATAAAACGGTTCATAAAAACTATGAAAAAGGATTTCCGCCACAGAGTGAATTAAGAAAACGAAAAGTAAGTGATTTGATATCTTGTTCGAAAAAGGAACAAACCATGTTCACAAGACCAGCCAAACAATCAAAAGCTGCTACGATCGCCTCATTTAAAATATCTCATACTTTGGCGACACACAAGAAACCATTCGAAGATATATCGGTTGCGATGGAAGCATTTATTGAAGCGAGTGAGACTTTATTTGGAGATTTTAAAATAAAACAGAAATCATGTCTGCTATTAGACAACTTTAGTTATCTCGTCCGACTGTCACAAGACGTATTGAAGTCATGAGTCAGGACATGGCAGATAAACTAAAATATGATATCATGAAATGTACATACTTTTGATTACAGTTCGACGAATCCTTCGATATGACAGACACTATGTATTTTTATTCGGATGGTATTCAATGACGTGTTGACTAAGGAAGAATTTTTGACAATCATTCCTCTAAAGGAGAAGACCCGTGGCGTAGATATATATGACGTTTTCTTCAATTTTGTAAATATCTACAAGCTACCATTATATAAATTAGCGTGCATTACAACCGATCGAGCACCAGCAATGACTAGAAGCAAAAAAGGTTTTGTGGCATTGTGTCGAGGTAATGAAGATTTCCTTCATTTTTCATTCCATTGCATTATACATCATCAAGTTTTGTGTTCAAAAGTCTTAAACAAGGAGGAAATTATGGATATTGCAACAAAATTGTGAACACCATCCGTGCACGTAGCTTGCAACGGCGACTCTATAAGTTGCAGTTGGAAGTTAGGAGTCAGCTGAACACACTGATTTAGTTCTTCACACGGACGTCAGGTGGTTGAGTCGCGGAAAACTCCTAGAAAGGTTTCAATTCAATTTTTATTGCCCGAAATAACAGCTTCTCTAGACGGAAGATAATGAAAAACGAAAAATGGCTGACTGATTTGGCATTTTTGAATTACATCACAATGCACTTAAACACCATTAACTTGGAGCTTCAAGATAATGGAAAACTACTATTGAGATGATTAGCGCAGTAAACGTATTCAAAAGTAAATTGCAACTTATGATAGATCAACTGAAAAGAAAGGATCTGAAACATTTTCCGTCTTTGAAAGCAAGGATTCCTCAGTTGAATTATGGTACGTATGAGGCTGAATTATCAAATATTTTGGGACAATTCGAAATGCGTTTTTATGATTGCAGTAAATTGGCAAATATAGCATCATTTATGAGTTATCTTTTTTCATGTAAAAACATTGAGGAATTAGGTACTGAAATAGCAAGTCAGTTTAATAACAACTCATGTTCTGTTGAACATTAGTTGGTGCAGATTATATCAGATATACTTCTCAAAGGTACAGCATCTGATACAAAATTCGGGTGTTTTATATCTGAAGATAACTATCCGAATCTAAATCGCCCTTCAACTGAAGGCAATGTCTGGGCCAACTTACTCGTGCAAGTCTGCATTCTCTGAAATGAAGATAATCAAGTCAAAATATCGCAATTGACTTACTGACGATCATATGTCATCATACTTGCGATTAGCACTCAGTGGTTACGTATCATATTATGAAAAGTATGCTGAGGACATGCAGTGCCACACTTCAACATCAATAGTCACTCTTAAGTTGAGTTTAACACCATATGTAAGTCTCTCGTTTTGTAACAACCAATATACTCGCAATTTTGAATAACTATGAGTTTTTAATTTATATAATAGAGAAGAACCTAACTAAACCTAACCCAAACCTTGACTAAAATAATGTATATTGTGCGGAAAGCTAATATCTATATATGCTACGGTACACCCTATCTAGGTGGGTAGGTAGGTAGGGTGTATCGTGTATGTACGACAACCCTGCTTCACACATATTTGCAGCCTCTCAGAGTCGATCGTAAATAGTCTAAAAATATGGGGTAGATCGCTAGCATCATTCAACATTCTTTATAATCATTTTACTGTGGTTACGAATATCATCTTCTGTACAACAATATATGTTTTTCATTCCATCTACAATCTCCCTCGTATGTTGAAAATTGTGATTTCAGGACCAAATTGCATGGGGGCACCCTGTATATCCTCAATAAAGCAAATATTTTCTTATAACCTACATTGAAAATGGGAGTTTCATTGACTGATGATACAAAAACTTATCGTCTTATTCTCTATGGCAGAAGGCAATCAGCTCATTCAGAGTTGCTTTTGTATATTTCGAACCTCTTAATTGGGAAAAAATATGCACTTATACTGATGATTAGTTAATCTTCAAGTTTTTCGGAAACATTCGATTTTGATTTTCATTTCCTTACTTTCTGCTAAAAATTATTTGATCATTGGAAATCTCTCAAGAATATGTTATTATTGAAATTTTTCAATGACAATGATTATCTTGAAATTGGTAAGTAGTCATTTGTCGTTGGCTTATTCCTTTGGTTTAATCGAGTTAATTGAACATAATATTCAAGATTATCAAAAATTTAGTCGGACAACAAACGTAGTTTATATTTCACTCCTCCTATTTCTCCTAGTTTCCAGTAAGTGTGCCTGCTTCACGAAATCTTTTTGTCATGAGACGTTATACGATTTTAATGATCGCATTGTAGTTCTCAAGAGTCCAGGTGTCGACATACAAAAGCCGGTAATAAAATTAACTTTAGAAATTTGTTTCAGTTCAAAACCAGGAAAATACTTCTCGAAATTGCTTTGTGTCGGGCCACTCTAAACACAATCGCTTAACATAAAGGTGCAATTTCAGAAAAAGGTCCAATTGCCACCCGTGATTTCAATTCTCCACTCGGTCATTCACCAAATTTGAATGGCGTATCCAAACATAACAGATAGGAGGAAGACCTCGTTCTTTCATCGTTTTCATGTTATATTGTACCTCGTCAATATCTGTGGTAGGTTCATTTTCAAAACTCTTTTGTCGTGTTATTTTGAAATAACACTCGTATTTTCAAGCATGTGTACCATTGGAATAGAAAATAGAATGCAGTCAATTAAATTCTATGTAGGTAGTCAATTTCAAGCGCCAGCCATAGTGATTGATGTCTCACCTTGAGCACTCGAAGAATTTTATGTAAAAAATATTTTGCTCACAAAATGAATTCGGATGCATCAGGAATTAATAGAAGGAAAACTGTATTTGTACATGAAATCAGAGAATTATTTCATAAGAAATAAAAGTTAACCACCTCTAATCAGTAATAATACTAAAACAGTGATATATTCTGCTATAATCAAATATCAAGGCATAAGCTCTTAGATGCTGAAAATCGACAGACATGTCAAATTGACACATGTGACATCAATGGCAGCGTTATGAATTTTATTAAAATTCATAATTTAAATGCAATTAATGACATTAGTACAAGTTTTGCAAGAGATGGTGTTCGAAAGTAATCATGTTTCAGGATCATTTGAAGTTGAACATTTCCTATGGTAGTTAACAACGAAAATTAACAATCAGTTGCGCTGTATATTCAGTGATATTTTTAGGGTAAACATCTTCAATAATGAAGCTCCTTTTCATTCAAATGATTAACAAGTAAAACTGCAGTATTTTAGAAATGGAAAATTCAAGGGCAATAATAAAACAAAAATGCATTAAGAAAATAGTTCCTCTTTGGTGTGGCCCGGAGTGTGATAGAGTGTTGAATAGAAATCGTACTGTGAGGTATTTCGAACATTTTCATGGTAAAAATTTGTTGATCTGGAATTTGATGATCTGCATATTGGCGAGTAGGTTTTATGCCATTCTAGCAAATATTGGCGTTTTGAAATACAACATTCGTGAAGTTCTAGTGAATATACTAAGTTTTCTAGATACAGGTGGTTTTTGAATTCGATCAGTGTAAGAAAAAAAAAAAGAAAAAAAAAGAGATATTAACTTCTATGTATATACATTGAATCAATTTCAATTGCGTTGTATAAATATTTGTTTACTTCTTGTCAACTGGCATGAAGTTAACAAGGAATTGACATAGAACTTCAGTGACTTTTGGTTCACCAACGTGAGGTTGTTACTAATATTTGATACAGAATGTCAATATCATTTAAACGTCGTTTCAAAACATCAAATTATAATTTCAAACAGAAATTGAAAATTGGAAACCATAAGGATGAAACGTTGTTGTTTTCTGTCTTGAAAATATATTGGTAGCGGTTCCGTATACGGCAACACTAATTTGAATATTTTAAACTTTTTTAGTTTAAAAGGACACCCTGAAGTCGAAAACGATTATTGTTTTTTCGGCGAATGAACTGTGCGATAAAAAAAATTCTTAAATATTTTCGTAAATCTGCTTAATGAAGCTACTTACTTCTATATGAACATTTATCGATAAAAAAAGGTTTACTTACGTTTATTTGAGTTAATTACAAAGAATATCAATTTTGAGTCATATAAGAATAGAAAAATATGAAAACAACATATTTCAATTCACAAAATATTGAAAATATATGTTATTTATTCCACTCATAAAATTATGTGAACAAATAGTCATCCATCTTCAAGTTTTAATAGAACTCGGTGAATTTTGTTATGAATCGACAGGTAGATTGTCAGATTGTTAAGTTTGTCCGAAATAACAGAAGAAAAAATTGTTGGAAGAAGCAGATCTTTATTAAATACTCTAACCTGTGATTTTGTGTGATAGTTTTGAACTGTTACGATGCTCATAATTCAATGAAAAAATTATTACTCACTAATGTTGAGGTTAAATTTTTCAAGATAACCTGACACAACCATGTTTATAACGAAGCGCAACCTATCCTAACCTATTATAATGAAACACAACTAACCCAATCTACGTAACTCAACTTAAACAGTTCAACCTAACCTTTTTTTAGCCCAAGACGAAGGGGGAATCTCTACTGGACCACCCCCGCAGTGGGTAGTGCAATGCTTCGAGGAGTGTGGGACTCACACCCATTAAACCTAACCTCCCTGTCTCCTGCCTGCAGTATCCGTATTTTCCCATCACAGAACAAGCTAGGCCGATATGGCCTTCCCATTGCTATGAGGAGAATCTCATCAACGATACATTCTCCTTCTGATGCTCTCGGTCCTTTATGTCCTTCCTTACCATCGTGTTGGTTATCACACTGAAACCCTCCGTTCATTTCCGCTGATCTCGGAGCATTTCGGAGACCATTTCCTGGCACTCCCTAACACCACCAAAAATATCTTTCAACTTGCCTTTTCCAGTAACCCATTTACTGCAGCTTGACACCATGTGTTGCACGCTATCCAACACGCCACACGTCTTGTACCCATCGTCTCCGGTTTTGCCGATTCTTTGGTGAAAAACTTCACGTGGACCCTTGTCCAGGACTATCCTCATGTAGTTGACCCCGTTTCTCGCTATAAATTCCTACCTCCACAGTGTTTTTCGCGGTTGGCTCGCTGATCTCGGTCCCTTCAATAATCCTATCCGGGTCTTTCGAACCGCAATCTCCAGTCCATTATGGGTCATGAACCCTTTTATCAGGTCCGAGGCCCTGTTAATCTTGCTTTGGATACCTTCTTACCTAACCTACTAACCTAACCATGTTGTACAGCAAAGCGCAACCCATCTTCTTTTGCTTTGTAAATTTGAAAATAAATTAGTTATTCTAAAACAAAATCATATTACTTGGTCAAAAATTAGACAATAATTTTCCAAATTCAATTTTCCTCTAAGAATTCTTCGAAATTTTGAATAATTATTACAATCTGGCAATTGCGCAACTCTGTGACTCCGATCTACGTATCGATCAGTACCGAAGATCACCGTTCTATGTTCTATGAAATTTTAAAGATGGATGCACTTCATTAACATAATTTTAGGAGTGGAAAAATAAACACGTATTAACATTACGTTTTGAATGGAAAAAAAAGTTTTCGGTAATAGTTTAATACGTATAATATTAGAAATTAAATATTCTGCAGAATTGCTTCAAACAACCGTAAGTATACCATTTTCATATGCAGATAAATGCTAGTCAAAAAGTAACTTAATTCGAAATTAAATTATAAATTAATTGTTTTCGTCTTCAGGAAGTTTGTTTTCACATATTTCACTATAAATTTTTCACTTTCTTGTTCTGCCTTCTACGGAACTATACCCGAATATTCAAGGGCAATAATAAAACAATCAATGTATTAAAAAAATAGCTCCTCTTTGGTGACCCAGAGTGTGATAGGACCATATTTTCACGACAAGGATGTAGAAAAATAGTAACTGTTGAATAGAAATGATAGTGTGAGATAATTCGAACATTTTCATGTTGAAATTTGTTGATCTGGATATTGGTGAGTAAGTTCTATGCCATTCCAGAAAATATTGGCGCTTTGAAAAACAACATTCGTGAAGTTCTAGTGAATAAACTAAGTTTTCTATATACAGGGTGGTTTTTGAATTTGATCGATGTAAGAAAAAAAGAGATATTAAGTTCTATGTATATACATTGAATCAATTTCAGTTGGGTTGTATAAAGATTTGTTCACTTGTCAACTGACATGAAGTTAAGAAAGAGGTAACATGGAATTTCAGTGACTTTTCGTTCACTAACGTCGGGTTGTTGCTAATATTTGATTACAGAATGTCAATATCAATTATATGTTGTTTTAAAATCTCAAATTCTTATATCAAACAGAAATTAGAAATTGGAAAGAATAAGGATAACACGATGTTGTTTACTGTCTTGAAAATATATTTTTATTGCAGAGAAAAATGAGTTCAGGAAATAGATCAGCAAATTTCAGTCTGAGAGGGAAGCAAGTTTCTATTAGTATTGTACACAAATAAGAATGTTTTCATAGGTTTATCGTATTCATTACTGCTCATTTTTGATAACGAAGAACCTGTCATTTCATTCAAAGGTGGGCTATTTTTTCATGATTTCTCCTCAAATATATTCTTTTTTGCTCAATTCCTTGTGCTCATCTATTCCTCCATTTCCTGTTAGATACAAGAATATTATTGAACGCAAGAATACGTTTTATCCAATAATTGACGAAAAAATCATCTTGGGAAAGATTTGAAAAATAGAGGAAGAAAAGATGTTGCTGAAGAACATTTAGAAATGAATTGAAATTTTCCCATTTCCCTACTTATACTCTTGATTTTTTCAACAGAAAGAAATACTCCTCCTTGCGAAAATGGCGGCAAACGAAGAAGAATAAAGAGAGCTTCAGAAAACTGAAGGATGGTGGTATCGTTATCCCAAAATGGATGACACTGGGGCCCAAATTTTGGCAATTTTGAGGGATCAGACTTATTCTTTTCCAAATGAGTTTGATGACGCTGCTAACTTTTTGTAATGAAATATAATGAATATTTGAAAACAAAGTTAGCTTTTTGAACATTTGTGTTTCATTCATTAACATCTTTTGAGCAAACCAATCTTTCCTCCTATTCGAAAAGTCTCCCACATCCTGAGCATTCTATAGAAGTGCTTAAAATTTCAACTCAAATGTCTAAGCCCATCCCAAATCCAGACATGATAGGCCAGCTCAGCTCTAAAACCAATTATTTGAAGAGAAAGTTGAAAATTTTTTTTTTTCAAAGAATTATACTTCAAAACTATATAAAACTGCATGTTTTGAATTAAAAACAAAAATAGTTCCTCATAATTTAGAAGTCAAACTGAAGAAAAAACAGTAAGAGCTTTTGAAATGAACGTTCAATGAAACATATTTTCTTATTATTCATTTTTGTTTTTAACAAGTACTAAAATTTTATTACAATTTCATCATTTATTATGAAATTCTAGTTCTTCTCCGATTATCTCATTTTCATGGTCATGATATAATCGCTCAGTTGGATGTCAATGTTATGCACTGTGCATGCAACTATAACGTGAATAGTGGTCCTAAGCTTTATGTCTAGCCCTTTGGACAAACGGGGAAATCGTCTCTTCAAAACACCGAAACAACGTTCAATTTCTTTCTCTAGGACTTGTTGAAATTAAAACTAGTGTAAACATGTACCTTTTGCAGGCAAAGCCGTTGTTCCCTAATAAATAATCAGTGCCGTAGTTGCCAGTAGCAAAATCAGCACATATAGGTGAGTCACTCATAATGTTAATATCATGAACAGAGCCTGGCCGGACAATAATGTTTCTAATATTTCTAATATTTACGTCAGAATCGCTGATCTTCTGCACTCTAATAGAAAAATAATTTTTTCTATTTCTAAACTGATAAAGTAATAATAATAATAATAATAATCATGAAATTGAATTGAAAAATGTAAGACCCTGAACATTCAAAGAGAGAAAGTCATAGATGGTGAAACACAACTCCCAAACGGTGATATTGTACAGAGCATGAGGGATGGCGAAACATACAAATATCTAAGATACCAACAAGCCAGAATGCTAGACCAAAAACAATCAAAGGAGAAGATTCGTTCAGAATACAGTCAGCGTCTGAAGTCTGTGCTGAAATCAATGTTGAACTCGGGGAATCTAGTCAAGGCAATTAACACCTACGCCATTCCAGTGTTGCTTTACTCATTTGGAATAATCAGATGAACTAAGATAGAACTGGATGATATTCAAAGGCAGACCCGAACGATGCTGACAAAGTACAACAATCATCATCCAAGATCGTCGGTGATACGA
Organism: Cryptolaemus montrouzieri; assembly: GCA_013387265.2. Lineage (NCBI taxonomy): Eukaryota > Metazoa > Arthropoda > Insecta > Coleoptera > Coccinellidae > Cryptolaemus > Cryptolaemus montrouzieri. The sequence continues at coordinate 86,324,095 of JABFTP020000021.1, read as the reverse complement.
ACAACTTTGAAGCGTAAAGAAGGAGGACGCGGATTAATAGATGTTGTCAATTTACACACCGAACAAATAAAAAATCTCAGAGAATTCTTCTCTACAAAAGCTTTCGATTCCGACCTCCATAGAGTGGTATTGTTGGCTGATAAGGGATATACACCTCTAAATCTTGCTACCAGAGATGACCTGCTGAATCTACCGTTCCTATCAGATACTGAAAAACAAGAGCAATGGTCAAGGAAGGAATTGCATGGACGACGTCACCATGAGATTAATCAACCACACATCGACAAAGAAGCCTCCAACAAATGGTTGATGAAAGGAGAATTATTCGCGGAAACAGAAGGATTCCTTATGGCCATCCAAGACCAAGTGATCGCTACAAACAACTACAACAAATTTATTATGAAGGACGAAACGTTACAATCAGATAAGTGCAGAAAATGCCATATTAGATCGGAGACTACACAGCATATTACGTCCGGATGCGAACTACTGGCCAATACGGACTATCTTCACAGGCATAATCAAGTGTGCAATATTATCCATCAGAAACTTGTACATAAGTCCGGACTTCTGAATACTTTCCAGCCATATTACAAGTATCAACCGGCGCCCGTATTGGAAAATGACTCTATCAGATTATACTACGATAGGCCTGTTATCACTGACAGAATGGTGACGAATAATAGGCCGGACATAGTGGTGTATGATGAGAGAATCAGAACAGCAATGCTGGTGGATGTGGCCATACCGAATAATAACAACGTGCTGAACAAGTTCCAAGAGAAAAAGTCCAAATACACAGACCTTGCTATTGAGATCAAGCAGATGTGGCACCTCGAGAAAATAGATATTGTTCCTGTCATCGTATCCTCGACTTCGTTAATACGTTAATACCCAAAACATTGCATAATAGCCTTAAGAAATTAAAATTGCATAAGAATACTTATCTAGAAATGCAAAAAGCTGTAAATCTTAATACATCTAGGATAGTTAGGAAATTTATGTCAAGTATATTGTAATCGAGCCTATTTCCTTTGATTGTTGAATCTGGGAAAGGTAAATTATATCCAGATAACAGTTACAAACCCCCTAAGTGGGGGTTGCAATCCTTCAACATTTTGAATAAGGAAGATGGGTCTAGTGATGGCTCAAAAGAAAGGTGGTATCTTTGTCTACATTGCCTTGAACGAATATCCATTTTTAATTGAAAACTGTAAGAGATACAGGGTGAGCAACTGAAAGATAGGGAAGACTATTTCCCTGAGACCATTCAAGTTTCAATGAGGTAAAATGGAACAGATCCATGCTGATTAATGGCAGAGTACCATCTGCATCTCCAATTTCAACCCAACTGGAGCAGGGGTGACAACCCTTGAAAGTTTGGAAGAGGGTAGATGGGTCGAGTGATACCTCGAAAAAAAGGTATTATCTTTGTCTGCATTCCCATGAAAGAAGTTTTATTTTTGATTGAAAACTGTAGAAGAAACAGAGTGAGCCACTGAAAAATAGAGAAGACTATCGCCCCAAAACTATTGGAGTATGAGTGCGAAAAACTGGAATAGATTCATTTAGATCAAAGATGATCGTCTTTGATCTGGAATGAATCTGTACCATTTTTTTGCACTAATACTTAAATAGCTCAGGGCGATAGATAGTCTCCTCTATTTTTCAGTAGCTGACTCTGCATCTTCTACAGTTTTCATTCTAAAATGAAAATTCGTTCACGGGGATGCAGACAAAGATAATACCTTTTTTCGAGGTATCACTCGACCCATCTACCCTCTTCTAAATTTTCAAAGGTGGTCACCCCTGCTCTAGGGGTTGAAATTCGAGATGTTGATGGTACTTGATGATGACTTAATCAGCATAGATCTGTTCCATTTTACTTCACTGAAACTTGAATAGTCTCAGGGAAATAGCCTTCCCTATTCTTCAGTTGCTCACCCTGTATCTTTTACAGTTTTCAATTAAAAATGGAAATTCGTTCAAGGCTATGTAGACATAAATGCCACCTTTCTTTTGAGTTATAACACGACCCTTTTCCATATTCAAAATGTTAAAGGATTGTAACCCCCGCTTAGGGGGTTGATATTTCAGGCAAGTTTTGTACCCCAAAAGATGTCCCCCTTGAAACAAAAATTGGTTTGTTTTTGCGTTTTGATCAGAAATGAATATCTTGGTAGATATATATATATATATATATATATATATATATATATATATATATATATATATATATATATATATATTATTGTTGGTTCAAGAGAGGTAACTTTCAAATTGAAACCTACAAACAGGTCAGCGAGCAAGCTCTTTCTTACAGAATAGTATGAAAGCTGACTTTAAGTTGATATTTTCATGCTCTTGCTTGGCATGTATATTCATTGTGGTTCTAAAACCGCCAATAAGTAGCATACTTTGGTGATGATGACATGCTGAAGATTTACGAATACCTACTTCATCACCAACTAGCTGCTGAAATGATCCTGCTGGAAAGAATCTTAACGTGATTTATTTTCGTTTTCGGTTCAAAATGACGACTAAGTGCAAAATTTCATGACAGTATTTTTTCTCACTCGATCTCTCAATTTAAATTAGGTTACATATTTCGGAAGTGGATCTGTTATTTTAGTAAACTGTCTTGCATGACGAATATGTTGACTTGTGCTTCCAAATCATTATTATCACTCAAAGATGACAAACTAGACAAAGACATTTTCTGAAAACTAAATTAATTGTTAGCACAAAGTTCAACTAGTACCTACAAACGATATTACCTTCTATATATGAGAATATTCTAATTTCAAAATATTCAATTAAATTATTTGTAATTGATTGATTATTTGAAATATATGAATATGTAATTAACACTGATATTTCATTATAATTTGGCTTAAAGAATACTAAAATGTTATTTAGCAACAAGTTGATTAAAGGGTATTGACTAATTATCTGATAAATATCTGACATGGACTGAACAAGAAGTTAACAATTAATTAATATTGGTTTCACGCATAGCTAGCTGATTTATTGTTAACTTTTTGTTGAGTTTTTATGCAAACTAAATATGCATTTGAAATAGAATTGAGAAACTGTCAGACTCAATATTTGTCAATTAATTTTATACAATCGGGCCTGAGTGGAGTTTTATTCATATAAATTACGATGAAAGCTTTTCTGTTGATCACTCCATTGATGTTATCAAGGAAAAAATGGACTTCGTAAGTGAGGGCATTTCGACTATTTTACGATGTCTTTTACAAAGATTTACTTTTTTTAGGTACTTTTCAGAACATTTCTTAAAAGCTGAGGTTATTGCCATGTTGCAATCATAGTCTTTACGGGTGTTAAAGTTTTATTCGTATTATTCAATAGTTACAGGAGGCTAATCTTGGAATATGCTTCAACGGTATGGTCACCTCATTACGCAGAACAATCTCAGGAAATTGAAAGAGTTCAAAATGAACTCCTTCTTTATACCTCATATAGAATGTCTATCCCTAGAAAAGATTTCTCTGTCTCAGCTATGAGATCGGCTGACCGAAGAGTAATAGCTCACCTTTTTTTGTACAAATGCTTGAATAATGAAATTGTCTGTCCTGATATTTTATATCAAATGCGGTTTTCATGTACCTGGTAGAATCACAAGATCTGAAAATCTGTTTGATGAACCTTCATACCGAACTAGTTATTACGGCAATGCTCCAGTATGTTGAATATTGAGGTTCGGTATCAAATATATGAACGCACACTGGTGCCTTAATATTTTCCTTGGGGAATTGAAGAGAGGACTTAATTCGCCATCAAACCAGGTATACGGATTCAGAAAAACCGAACATCCACAGTCCTTTGAGATTAGAACGAAACATAAATGACGCTTTGCTTTATTCGCAAGACGATTTCAAGAGAAATTATTCAAGTTCATGTTCTAAGGCATATGATTCAGCGTGGAAACATGGTCTAATAAATAAACTTTGTTTTGTTCATTGCACTGAATCTGTTCAGTTGATTCGTAATGGACAGAAGTAGTCGTTCTCACAGTCACCATAATGGTCCTTCACAGCGATCTCTTTTTGCTTCTATAGTGTTCAATTTATATGTTATGAGTGTTATTCCTAAAACCTCGTGTAATGAGTTCGATATTATTTCATCTTCTTATCACGGTAACTTCAGAACCTTCAAGTTCCTATCATCCATCTGGATACTCTGTATAAGTAATTTTGACAGGATAGTCTTTGCATTAATCCTCCGAAAACTTAGGTATCTTGTTCTCATCTGAATGAATGAAAATCTGAAAGAAAATATAATTGAGGGTAGCTCCTAATGGTTATTTATTGAATCATTCTTTCTGTCCCATCTTGTTAAACTGAACTCTTCTCTCTTCGTTGGCTTTCATATCCCATATTAATAAATTGAGTCGAAAGTTGGGAACAAGGAATGATATTCTGTGAAAATCAACTGAATTCACTTACGGTGCCGATTATCATATTCTTGTTTTGGTATTTTCTACAGCTGGGAATTGATGTTCTGTCAAGTTAAATAGGGCTAATTCCAGTAAAATTGATGAGCAACTGAAAGGTGCAATAAGAAATATAAATATTACCATTAGTTCAACCCCTATTCCTTGTATAATTTTTCTACATGAAATCGTAGAGTACCCTATGATTTTTTGCATATTCATATGGGACGAGATTCCTCCCTTATTTAAGTTGAAACTTAAGGTCAGTATTATTTACATAAAATTTTTTTGCTGGACTGCTGTTTATTTTTCTTAGGTAGATGTCGTAACAAATACTACCTATTGCAATCTTCCTCAGAATGGACTTTCGAGTTAGAGAAAAACAGTCATATGTATGTTCGAGAGCAATACCTCAAATGAAGAGTTGAATTGTATAAGGTAATTCACCTGTAATATCGGATTCAATATAAAGGGTGACAAAACAATAACACAACATTATCATTGAAGAATTTTGAATACCTTCCCTGAAGGAGCTGGTTTTTTGATCAACCCATTATTATCATTATCAAACAGTCCGGCACAGTAGTGGTACAGCCTTGTCAATGATGTAATTGAATAATCCATAATTATAAATCCGCTGATGTGCATCAAATACATGTATATGTATTGACCCCTCCAACGAACTGACAGAAAGGCTACTTACGCCACCAGGAAACGATAAAAATGAATGGTAGATCAAACCGAGAACTTCAAGAAGCCATACTAGTTAAACTATCGAGACCAAAACGGCGAATTCGTCTGAAGAAGCTACGGTGTAGTGAAACGCGTTACGAATCGCAATTATTAAGTAAAATTCCTTAAAACACAGTACTTGTTTTTTAAAATTGAATAAACTGATACATAGTTTCCAAGAGAACAAAATACCTTCAATTTGAGATATCTCCCAAATTTCTCAAATTCAATGAATGAATGTATATTTATGGATGTATATTTAATTAACTTCTGCTACTACAGTACAATTACAAATAATTATGTAGTTAACAAAAAAAGATACAAATGTATATCCCATCGTAACCTATACAAACCTACGAACTAATCAACTGAATAGAACTCTCTAAGTCTTGACTTAACTTTCCTTAAAGAAGGAGAAGTCCATATAAGCAAAGGCAATCCGCTGAAAGTTTTCAAGCCATGGTTGAACAGAGACTTTTTTAAACACTTAGTCTTAAATTTTCCGATACTATATCCTCCCCGGTCCTCAGGTCATACGAAATCATGGTTGATCTTTTTATAAGAAAATGAGAAAGACATGATGCTGCCAAATTCTTAATTATTTTATAAATGGAAACTACTCTAGCTTCCTCTATCATATTTTGGATTTTAATGAATTTCAAAGAACGCGTACTTATTGCACCCTACTAAAACCCTCATTGCTCTGTTTTGCAAAATCTGCAATCTGCCTATATCTTCTTGATTACATCCCAACAGTATTAATAAGCAATATGTTAATTGGGGATGAACTATTGTCTTATAGAAAATTCGTTTTGACCAATCAGATAACCTTTCGAATATATTACGAAAATAACCAATTTTCTTACACATATAATTAATATGGGTACTGAGTGTCAACTGCGGATCCAAATGAACTCCAAAATACTTAATCTCGCTCACTTGTTCTACAGTGTCTCCTAAACTAATTGTCAAGTTTTCATCTTTGAACAGCCTACAGTTCTGCCGTGATCCAAATACAATGAACTTTGTCTTTTGTGAATTTAACTTAATTTACTTGAGAGCAAGCCAATTGTAAAAAAAATTAAACTGTCTATTCAATATCTTAATAATATCAACAAAGTTCGAACCAGAGACTGATGTAAGGATATCATCAGCGTACAAACTCACAAAACAGTCACATAGATACTCACTCAGGTCATTAACATACAATATAAACAACAATGACCCTAGTATACTACCTTGAGGCACACCATTTAGTATTTCAGCCTCAGATGAGATATCCTCACTGATTTTTGTCTTTTGTGTTCTTCCTTGTAGGTAGTCCTCTATCCATTCAAGTACCACTCCCGTCACCCCGTAACTACGACACACTTCAATCAACTTATCTATATTAATAGTTTCAAAAGCCAGTCTTAAGTCAACAAAAACACTTACACATATTTTGCTATCATGAATATCTTTTTTCACTAATACAAATGTCATATTTTTCGAACGACTGTCAAAATTTTTTCGCAAATTTTTCCTTAAATTGAACAAGTTCCACGAAGAAATAATATATGGGCGATGTCAACCCAGATTATTGGGTCCATAATGATTCTAAAACATCTATAGATTATAATCGGCATCACTTGGAAGACTGAACCTGGCCATCGGGACCCTCTCGGTCAAACAGAGAAGGAATTTGAGAAATATAGCAGGTTATGTATTCTTTTTATTATCTCCTTAGTCCTTCTCATGACCTTGCTTTCTATGTAAATTCTTTTCTTAGATTTGTTTAGACATATAAGAAGTATGATTGTTGAAATATTTTTCTGCTGGGTTTCTTTTTCCATTGTTACAGATTCCTGTCCCAAACCTTCCTTTCACTCTTGCCGTCGTTTGGAAATTATGGAATGCAAGAGATAATGAAGCGGCTAAGCAGACAAATCTTTGGTACTCTTTATGTACACACGACACTAACACAACATAAACACACAAGCTATTGCTAGTGCAATCCAATTAAATAGCACAAACTGCAATGCACTTTCACATGAGTGTCTCCTACGAAATCCAGATTGACCTTTGTAGAATATTTCATTTTTCTCCAGATCTCACTGCTGTTCATGAACAAAACTTTCTGCAATTTTTTCAATTATCGGTGATAAATTTATGGGTCTGAGTTCCTCAGCTGTCTTTGGATTGTTGACTTTCGAAACGGGTGTCATAACAGATATTTTCAAAGCGGAAGGTAGTTTTCCAGTCTGAAGTATTAATGTATTAACCAAATTTAGCAGAGGATATCCCACGATAGGAAATATATCCTTCAATAGTTAAGAGGTCAGAATTTCATCTGCCGAAGCCTTATTTTTAATACCTTCTATCGTTCGTTTCAGTTTGTTCAAAGGAAATTTGGAAAACGATTCAAATGAACATTGCACCTTACGTTTGACTTCTTTGAAATCCCGATCTGGTTCTGGTACAGAGGAGTCAATCTGCTTTATACATTCAGCAAAAAAGGAATTCAGAGAGTCTTCAATTGCTCCACCTTGGATCTGCAAATCAAGAAGTGAAAAATCAACTGATTATTGTCCCTTGTTCACAAGTTCTTTCAATGTCTTCCACATTTTTTTACTTTCCCCTTTTAATTTTGCCTTTTTCATTTTCATAAAACTCACGTTCTTTTTTCCGAATCAGACCGGCAACTAAGTTCCGTTTCTAGGCATAGTAGTATCATAAACATTTGTTTAAAATATGTTTGGATACGACCCACACCTCCCGAATGGGTAGGTGGTGTTGAAAATGTTCAAATCGCATATTTCAATATAGGCAGATTATTATCATTTACTTTTATTTAAGAAGTTTCTTGATGCAGCCCTTAATGTCGGAAACGGAGGGGAGTTGAAGTTTTCAAATTACCATATCTTCGGCAATAACCTAGATGCTGTTTTCATATTATCCTTAGAAATGTAATTGTCAAAGATTTTTGTTTGAACATTTTTGATACAACTTACGACTACCGAATCGGGATAGAGGGCTTTTCAAATTGCCATATTTCCGGATATAACCAAATTTGTTTAGTAATATTTTTCAAGAGATCGATCTGTTTCTAGAATGTCCAATTTGTTTGTGGAATGTTTGATCTATTTTGAATCTGTTATTTTTGGTGTCGCAAACTTACACAATTTTTTCGTTTCCGTTCTTCATTCACAACACACTGATAGCTTTGCCGTTACAAATAAATCAGTAAATGGCGGGACAGGGTTCACGTTCATCGAGTCCTTGTTTCTGCCCAACGTCATTTTCTTCTTCTCTGTACCCGTGCGTGAAAACCGCAATTCGTCCCTTCAGGTCTTGTCTGGTCGTCTTCCCACTCTCTATTTCGTCGCTTATCGTGCTGCTTGTTTTCTCCTGAAAAAAATTAACATTTCGATGGCCAAGATTTTCACTTACCTGCTGTTTCTTTTGATCACCCCTTCTCAAACAAGTACGATATCTCGGCGGGCCTCGGAATGTCTAGCCTTTTTATCAAGTCTATGGCATGAAGAATGTTCCAATGGCGCTACTGGCCGAGTCACGGATTCCTGGTTCCCTTTCGTCAACTTCACTCTTTAAAATTCTTGATTTCGTCCCGGTTTCTACCTAACTTGTTTTCTAACCAGTCACGGTCCGTTTAGGGCCAACTTTCTAAAACACGGCCTTGGCGATTCGGCACGAACCCTTGTGGTCTTCCTGAAACAAGTTTATATGTTCCATCTTTCGCCCTCAACTGATCAAATTGGATCTTATTTACCTGGAAAATAATGAAGGTTCCCGCAGGCGACTTGTGTACGAATCCCGATTCTTTTCGTAAAATCCAGACTCTTCTGAATGGAAGGAGGGATGGGCTGTTCCTGTTCCTGGTCTGATGTTTTCTTCCTCTTTCTGTTGCCTCCTATGGACCCGAAGCCGCCTTGGTGACTCTAGGTGTGATGGAGATTACTAGCTGACGGCAATGATGACAGATTAGTGCTTCAAAAAAATTTTGAGAGTACTTACTGCCTTACCAATGAAAGCACTGGTGAGCAGGCTTAGGAATGTTCACCTATTCTACACAGCGTGCTGTTCACCGATCGTGTTTTCACTCTCTATGTGTAATGAATAAAATGATTTACATTCATTTTGTGTCGCTATTTGGAGAACCTAGTCCATTTGGTAGTAGAATATTTGTTAAAATGTTTTCCGTAATTTGAAATGGATTTTTATTCTAAATTCTTCCATAGGTTGAACAAGTCAGATATCATAAGGTATTCTACGACAATCAACCAAAGTGTAATTGCTTTTGCAATTAATTAGACGAATATTCGGGGTATCGCCTTTTTGTCATCAAGAAAAAGGTGTCCGGAACATCTCGCCGACAGAATGAGTGCCAGCAAGCCTAAATTATTTTGTAGTTGAGAATATTCATTTCAGTTTTATCGCTGCATGGCTGTTTTTGTCGCTCTCGCCGAAATACTAAACGTTGACCCGTTCAGAATGAAATCGCGCTTAAGTGGCAATCAAAGTCTCCTATATGGTGCAATGAAAACAATTAATAGCCACCCAGTTTGGTAATCTACCGCCTGAACAACAGCCTGTATAAAGGTATCGCCGACATTTAAGACACCGCGTTGTCGAACATTGTTAAATCAATTAAAATCGTCCAGGAATTTATGGTCCAATCAACATTTTCCGGACCGAATTGAGAACGCATCGCTATTCAGTTGCGTAGATATGTTCAGACTTCAGAGGCGTAACAATTAATAGATTTCATCCAGCATACGAAATTGGTACGAACTATGTCTTTTAGCCATGACATCTGTAGAAATAAATGTTTACTATTATTCCAATTAATCTGTGTATGTTGGAAATGTAGAAGTTTTGGAGTTACGCTGATTATGTTCGTAGGTGAAAGATTTGTGCTTCTGCTGTAATGTACTTTAAAGTAGTTTTATTGTCATTGTCCTTGTACACACAAACAAATTTATATGGAATCACCCGATATTTTGAATATTACCTCAGGGATTTTGGAAATTTCGAAGGATTGTTAGAATTGATCCTTTTTGAGATATTTCAATTGAAAAAAAAATTAAAGTTTAGTTTGAGTAAGAAACAAATAAAAAAAATAAGAGACTTTTTCCGCATGTAGTGAAAAAATTGAAAATTGTATTCTCACAGAGAAGGTGTTTTTGCTCGACCTCAGTAGCTTGTATTACCTCCTCTTGCGCTGATACAAGCCTGAATCCGTCTAAGCATGCTTTGCATTAGGTTTCGACCTCCTCTAGGGTGATATTCTGCCACTCTTCTGTGGCGGCTTGGATGAGCTGTTGTGGAATTCTTGGATTATTCTGGCGCGATCTAATTTTCCTTTTGAGATTATCCCATAAATGTTCAATAGGATTTAGGCCTCGAGATCAAGATGGCCAGTACAAAATAGCGACTCCCTATGTTTCAATGTAATGTCGCGCGGTTTCTGGTATGCGGAGGAGCATAATCTTGCATAAAAGTGAGATTCTCACCGTGGGCACCTCACCAGAGTCTCACTATGGGCTCAGACAATAGCCTTTACACTTGCAGGAAACGAAATCAAATCTGTTTTGCCTCCCAGCATAATTCCACCCCAAAACGTCACACTGTTCTCTTGGTATTTCTAAATTTGTTTTGCTGCTCGGAGCCAAGCTTGTCTTCCACGACCCCTCAGAACCCGAATCCGCCAGTCATCCGATGGGCTTCAGCACTAGGTCCACGTAATTTCTAGCCATAACACTCGCAGGAAACGAAATCAAATCTGTGTTGCCTCCCATCATAGTGCAACCCCAAAACATCACACTGCCCCCTTGGTATTTCGGAATTTGCCTTGCTGCTCAGAGTCAAGATTGTCTTCCACGACCCCTTAAAACCCGAATCCGGCCATCATGTGATCGAACACCAATTCTGGTCTCATCCGAATAATGAGCATTTCGCCAATTCTTAGCTCTGAAACTCTTAAGAGCCTTCTGCTGTATAAACCCCTTGAAAGTTTTTGAAGTATCGTTTCGACACATATCGTTGATACACTGATGCTAGTTGCTTCCAGAAATTACCTTTGGAGTATGTGGTGCGACGCACTAGGTTGCAATTTGGCACAAAAAGTGTTCATGTTCTTCAGAACATGACTTCTACGACTTCTTCTAGGCCCTATTCTGCAGAGATTGTAGCCCCACGTATCGGACGTAGGTTTTTGAAATCACCCCCTGTGATACCCCATTGTGGCCGCTATATGCCCTCTGCACATCGGACGATCCAACGTAAGGCATTTTCAATTATGATTATAGGCTTTTTAATAATATAATATATATATATATATATATATATATATATATATATATATATATATATATATATATATATATATATATATATATATAGAAGGGTTTTACCCCGATGAGTTGCCCATATATCTGTTCATGCAATCAAACTGATTTCATGAAAAAATATAAATCCACCACCCGGTAATTAATACCATTGCCAGGCAATGATTATAATCAAAACATATCCTGGAATAATTATATATTAGGATAACGTTAAATGTTATGAGAATATATCAATCTACCAGAATATATGCATACTATAGCATCATCAGACAATGATATCAATGTACCAACGAGTAGTGTCAGAGGCTTTCTCCCCGGAAAAATCCAGTGTACGGACCTTAGTCAAGTAACACTGAATGTTACTCATTAATAGTTTCCTTTGTGTGAAGTGGTGAACGATCGAATAGAATACTGCTCTGAATATAAATATGACAAAATTGTCAGTTAATTATATTACATTTATATAAACAAATAAATAAAATATGAAATGAGATTCTGAGCAGTATAAACTAAAGAAAACCTATGACTCTACCTCATTATTATTTTCGGAAAGAAACCTACGAAGAATATTACAAGTTTTGATGACTGTTATCTTTTGTAACTGTTCAAACAAATTTTTCTTCAGACCCAAAATCTCAATACTTTTGTGAAGATTTCTAGGAATAACTCCTGTTGTAGAAATAATAATCGGTAGAATAAATATTTTCTTCATTTTCCACATTTTTTAATCTCGTCGCCAAGCATCATATATTTAGAAATTTTTCATTGTATTTATTTCGTATATTATGTGTGTCGGGTATAGCAATATCAATTATATATGTTATTTGATTCTGTTTATCATTAAGAACGATATCTGGTCTATTGTGTTTTACAGCTCTGTTGCACAGAATTGTTTTATCAAAATAAAGTTTATATTTGTCATTTTCACAAATAATCTCAGGTTCATATTTTGAAATTTTTTCTTTTTGGAATTAGGTCATGTTTAATTCCTAGATTGAAGTGAATAATATTAGCGACGGCATTATGTCTTTCTAAATAATCTGTTGAAGCAAGGACTGAGCAAGATGATAATATATGAAAACTGTTTCTGAAGAACAGAAACATCTACGGCAAGAATCATCTATATTTTGTTTGATGATATGTTTTCTATAATTCCTTGTGAAAACAACCTGGTCCTGGATCGCAATTGCCAAGCCTTCTGTTTCAGCAAACAATTCTCCAGATACTAACCATTTATTCGATGCAATTTCATCAATATAATCATTTTTCAATTCTTTAGGGTGTTTTCCGTGTAATTCCTTCTGCATCCAACTTTCTCTTTTAGAATTATCATCAAATATATCAAAATCTACCTTTTGCATTGTCAAGTTCAGAGGTGTAAGATTATAATCTGAAGCAACAACAATATCATGTAATTTAGACGTTCTCTGTTTATCATGAAAATGGGAACGTAGATGAAAAATCTGTTTACTATGAAGATTATTCAAATCAATTAATCCACGACCTCCAAGATGTCTAGGTAGTGTAACTCTCTGAACATATATATATATATATATATATATATATATATATATATATATATATATATATATATATATATATATATATATATATATATATATATATATATATATATATATATATATATATATATATATATATATATATATATATATATATATATATATATATATATATATATATATATATATATATATATATATATATATATATATATATATATATATATATATATATATATATATATATATATATATATATATAAATGAAAATGTTTTAAGGGAATAATGACTCAGATTTTACTCAATCAATTCTCGTTTCTTCTATACCGAGCTTTCGCACCTACTTTGATGCTTCATCAGGGTTGCTGATCAACATTATACAATTTAAAATTTTTGTTACCGAATGTGAGGTTGATATGGTCACTCTGTTTATGTGCACGATATATCATCAAACATGTCGAAAAACAGCACTGAAGGAACATTTCAAATCATTCAAATCGAGCAACTGACGTTAATAATAGCACTACCAATAATTATCACTCAAATCAGTATTTTAATTTTCAATTGAACATGGAATGTCAAATATCAAAATTTTTTATAGGTTAGATATTGCATTCAATTTTCTATGGTTAGTTATTCTTCCTTACTCATCTACAGGACTACAGGATCGAAATGATGTTCTTCATTTATATTTTTGTCCAATAGATAACTATATATCGTACTCAGCCCATTTATGCCAGTCTTTCTGTTTATCACTTCACCACCTTTACAAATTTGGATCATTTCATGAATTAATCATATTTTATAGTTCCTTTCACTTTTCAGCACCTCTACGTCACTAAAGTTTATCCGATGATCTAAGTTATGTGTAAGGCAATCATACTCTTCAGCCACTGTGATGTATGTCCAATGTAGCTTTGTTCACAGCTGTCACACTTAATTTCATAAACTACGTTGCTTTTTAACATTGTTGGAATAGGGTCTTTGATTTTTGTATATAAATTTCCGACTTTTTTCTTGTTATATGTTGCTATTTTTGAGTCATTTCTAAACATACTTCAGCTTCCTGCTCAGTTTGTTAACGTTAGGATAAGATGCATAGTGCATCAATTCATTTGAGGTGATTTGTTCTTCTTGTATCTGTGTTGTATTTTGGACTCTTGCATAAAGAAGCTTTTTAACATACTTTTTGGATATGAGTTTTGTTGTAGTATTTTGAATAACTTATCTATTCCTTGCTTTCTATAAGATTCATGGCATATATTTGTTATTCTATTTTTCATTTGTTCTATTGTGTTTATTTTAACTTTAATGTTATGATCCGAGTGAAAATGAATGAACTTATTCGAGAGTGTCTCTTTCCTATACCATTCCAAAAAACTATCCAGAAAGGTGTGCACTAGCAGCGCATGCGCATAACTTAGATCATCGGATGAACTTTAGTGACGTATAGGTGCTGAAAAGTGAAAAGAACTATAAAAAAGATTAATTCATGAAATGATCCAAATTTGTAAAGGTGATGAAGTGATAAACAGAAAGACTAACATAAATGGGCTGAGTACAATATATAGTTATCTATTGGACAAAAATATAATTGAAGAACATTATTTCGATGGTCCTGTAGATGATTAAGGAAGAATATCTAACCATAGAAAATTGAATGCATTATCTAAGCTATAAAAAATTTTGATATTTGACATTCCATGTTCAATTGGAGCTTAAAATACTGATTTGAGTGATAATTATTGGTAGTGCTATTTGTCATTCTCATGTTGAGATGGATCAATGGTACTACCACTTTCCGAGAAGAATTTTCCTGTGTAAAAAATGAAGCAGTTCTTGATTAAAAATGAAAAACCTTCTATCAACTTTTCGTGAATGCAAGAGAATTTTTCGTACCAAAAGTTATGAATACCATCAACACAATACTGAAATTTTACAAATCGAATGTATTCTATTTTAGAAAATCGGGACTTATCATATATAATTTAACTTGCATTGGAACTGTGTTGCCTTGGAACTCCCAAATTGAACACCCATAATCAGTTAGAGCATCAGTTTCAGGAACTGGATTTCCAGAAATATTTTCATTTGAACCGGAAATAAGATTGTAAAAAAATTTGAAAATAATAAATAAACGCCAATGAATTTAATTTGAAAATTCTAATTTTCAATACTACAACTAATTAAAAGTTGCGAAAAACACTGTTGTTTCAAAGTCCGAAGTTCTCACTTCTGTCGGTAGCCTGCAGTGCAAACCTGTTCATTTTTTCTATCATATCAAGAAAATGAAAAATTTTTTCTTTAATCAATGAATATCTCAGGAAAATTACTGATTTTCTGCAGAGGATAATATTGAACTATCTAATTTAACATCACATCACGCGAAAGGAAATGAAATCCTGTATGTTCTTTTCCAGTTGTGAAATTAGAAGCCATTACATCACTCTCATCGATTTGAACTTTCCAACTCTTTCTTTATTATAACAGCTGGTTCATGATGAGATAATGTTGGGCAAACACGCTTTAAAACTTTAGCCAATAAATTACAAATTATAGAAGATTGCTAACTCTGTGCAGATTTTCTTTAATAATCTCGTTACTAACCCATAAATAAGCAATCAACATAAGCTGTTCTTTTGCAGACGGCTTTAATAAAGTAGCCTTTGTCGCTGATCAGGTGATATAATGACTTAATGATAGGCTATTTTGGAATTAATTCACGCACCCACTACATTGATCACGCTCGAATTTTCAGTTGGTATACAGTACCTCATTTTGTAGTTATTATGGAATCTATCATTTTGCCAAGCAATCTGTATCATAAGAGAACAAAATAGAGTTTGTATTAAAAAGAAACTGGAATTCATATAATCATTCTGTTCAACTGGAAAATTATCTTGGCATTTAAAATCTGACTTTGATTATAATTTATTCAGAATAGAAAGAATATAATCACTTCGTTAACCTCAAGGTTTTCTTATTCACTCATTTATAAACGTAGGGACCACATTATCCGACATAATATTTGTTGTTATTTATGTAAATCTAAGCATCGTCAACGAATTTTCTTTTCCGATGATACATTCATCACAATGTTTCTATTTCAGAGACCTGGTAGAAGTCAGAATCGATGAAAAAGGTTACATCAATAGCACCTTTGGGGTATGCTCAGCTTAGTTTTCTTTCGACTCACAAACACCTTCTCCAAGATTTGCAGGAACTGGTGAACTACTGTTGAACATAATGCTGGCCACTTGTCGTTGGGTGTGATGCCAACGTTTACCATGTTTTATGGGGAAGCCAATGCAACAACATCAGAGAAGAGAAGCTAGTCGAATACCGTTACAGTACTAACCTTATACTTCCTAACGAAGGAAACGAACCAACATTAGTCGCATCGAATGGAAAAGAAGTCCTGGACACATCAAGGATCTGGAAGCTGCATTTGAGAAAATGCAAACCAGCATTACCTTGGCATACCATAACAGCTGCCCTATACACTACAACAATGGCTGAAAGAAAACACTATGGTGTACAGCAAAACTCACTGCCCAAATGACGAAAAGCGAACAACTCATTCAGAACGCGATGTGTACTAGCATAGAAAGTGATTGAAATAAGAATATAGAGGCCCAAAGAACATACAAAGGATTGATCAATAAATCCAAAAAAGAAGAATGAAAATCCTACTACGAGGAAATGAACGGTGTATTGGGATTTAACCTTCTTCGACGTATTATCTTTGCAGCTGGACCGACCGACATCCAAAGTCTAGATACACTTGCAGGAGTGAAAACACAAACGAAGGATGCAGCACAGTCCACTTCCCAGGTTTCCTCATTGGCGAAACAGCAACCGTAAAATCAAATGGACATGCTGATAAAACAAACTGAAAGCAAAGTAGATCGATCGACTAAGCACCTTACTCTGTAGAAGGCTATATTGAGAAGTGACTAGAACCAGATGAAGTCACTCTTGGAATATTCCAAGATATAGAAAGAGCTTATGATAACACATTTTATAAGACGATAGACGAAGCTATCGTGAATTGAGGAGAAGATAATACTAAAGCAATGTAAATTGAACATTTGCTATAGACAAATAGCATTGAGGCTCACCTTGGCGATCGACTGTCTTGTGGTCCGCCAGCAGAGGATGTCCTCAGCGGGGATTACTATCTCCTCTCCTCTGAAACCTTAAACTGGACAGGGTTCGCCGATGCTCGAAACTTTACAGTGGGTAATGCCGACTATTTTGAACTCCTTATTCGTGGTAAAAACTCAGCACCATATGCTAAGTTTTGCAGAATGCTCTTCCTTTAACTGAGCAATGGTGCAGATATAGTAACCTAATCCCAATAAAACAGACATGCTCATATTCTCTCTTAGAAGGAAATTCAATTTATCGAGGAACTAACATTAGTAAAACAAGTGAAATATTTAATAGAGATGCTTGCCACTAAAGAATTGGGACAACCACATAGAAAGACAAACCAAACATTTTATATTGGTTATACACGACAATGATTAAACCGTGCTTGATCTATGAGGCCATCGTATGGTGGCCTACACTGAACAAGGAGACAAAATGAAATAGAATAAGCAAGATCCAAAGGCTAGTATGTCTAGCAGTTACGGGAGCCTTGAGATTGACATCCACGGTTTCCATGGGATGTCTTCTGGGCCTCCCCTCTTTGCACGCACATAATGGTGAAGGAGAAGACCATGACGAACTCATAGAAGCTGTGGAAAAGAGGCATGTGGACGAACCGAAATCTTATTTCTGTAAACTCTGAATACCTCAATGAAATAAGAGAGATCCGACCTGATATTCTCATAAAAGAAGATGGAATGGGCGCCACTCATAGTTTTAACGAATTCTATAAGCTCGTCATTACACCAAAAGATATTTGGTCTAAGGTCTCATGCCCTACTCACTCAACACCCAAACTTGTTTACAGACGGGTCCGAAACTGGAACGGATACAGGCATTGGCATCCACAGCCGTAGGGCAAACATTACAAGTGCTCAAGGAGACCTACATAGGAATTGAAAAAGCACTTACATCTACATATGCGCTGATAGCCAAAACGACATGAGATATTGAAAAATCCAAGGCTCACATCTAAATTAGTTGGCGAATGCAAAGGAGTAATACAACACTAACTGATGTACTCTGCTCTGTTGCCCAGCCCATCATGGTATCGAAGTAAGCATAACCATGCTAAAATGGTATCAGATGTTAGGCTGATGGGAACAGAACCTATTTTGACTATCCGATGGACCCATATGCATATCCTTATTCCCAGACTTCAATTTTATCAAATTCTTGAACTACTGGGTAAGCATCTCGGGACTGAGACAATCAAAAAGACTCATGAAAGGGCCCCAACCAAAGAAGCGGATACATGAACTATTGTCCCTTGGCGATGAGTCTATTGGAATGGTAGTTGGCCTACTAACGGGACATCAACTCAATAAACATCTAAACACCATGAGGTTGTTGGAAAGCACACAGCGTCATGATTACCTAGAAAATAATGAAACAATGGAACATATACTCTTTTTGTATCCCGCTCATAAGGCTACCACACTGGAGACATTAGGTAGTGAAATACCTAGTGCCCGCATGATCTAGGAGGCGCCCTACAACAAACAGTTTCGCAAACTTCATTTAGGAGTTTCTACAAGACTGATATTACCAACACAACACGGCAAGCACAAAGGGCCAAAGAGTCTGAGTGCTGCACATAAGAGCGCATCGCATGAAGATCAAGAAGAAGAACCACAATGTAGGGCAATCAAGATCCTCTACAATTTTTCACAAGATAAACTTATAAAATAAAAAATTGAACCTACAACGAGTACATCGAACTAAGATGAGGTATCTCCTAGCTCCTAACTAATGAGGAACTGTACGTTTCCCCATCCAGTTCAACCAACATGACGCTGACTATCAGATGCAAGTATATGAATAGTTTTTGAAAATATATACAAAATATTGTGCATACCCATAAAATTTGAGGGATGCTCTCGATTTTCCTGAGATCTCACTATGAGATCCTGACTTGGTTCAATGGGACCATCTCAAGAGTATACTCTTTAGAGGTGAGGTAATTATATAAATAGTTCGTTACAGCTTTTCCGAGTATGACTCAAGTTCTTTTCTGAAATTCAGTACTCAAATCGTATTTTTATAATATTTACTATACGTGACTACCCCACTGGGTAAGCGCAAAGAAAAATAGAGCAATGAGACTCTAATTCAATGAAATTTGTACCCGAGATCTCCGAAGAAAAAGACAAGGTTGTTCTACTTGGATATTTAATTAAACATTAGAATTATCAGTAAAAAGTTATAGCGTTACAATCTGATATTATACAAACAAATGCTTCTTTTCTATATACAATTAATTTCACTTATCATGGAGATAGTCATCTTCAGGAACAAATCATTGTTCCTGAAGAAACAGACGAGGCAGAGATCATTGATCTTGAACAAATAGATGAGGTAGAGCTCGTCTATGTGAGTTCAAGCTCCAAAAGTCTGTTGTATTTTCATTGCTGCGTATGGAGTGAAAACCTCTATTTTAACTTCAGAGCTCCTCAGCTAGGATTTATCTAGAGTTCAAGGCTTCAGATGGAAATTATATTTCGACCTCTGGGCTCCATCTACGACTGAATTTTACACAAGTTAAACATATATCACAAAGATATTTTATGCTCTAACGCAATAGCCAGCTTCACCAGTGAATTTGAAGTAACAAAGTAATGTGATTCTAACATTATTTGAAGATAAGAATTAACGGGTAAAGTTACAGATTCTAAAAAGTAAACTGATGCAAGCTGTTGAGGTGGGTCATAGAATTAAAAGATAAGCTACATAAAAAGCGAGGATGCATCTACAAAAACAATTCACAAAAATTACAGATGTTTGGCAAACATTTTGAATATTTGAAAGAATTTATGATTTATATGAGAATTTCACGATAATCACTCGAAAATGAAGGAAATAATGACTGAATATTAGAGAATTACTTTGATCGAGTTTATTAACGAGATATCTATCAAAGTCATTATATAAAAACATTGTATGAACTGAAGAAATACGCTTATGAAATCATACATGAGAAAAATACAGATTCTGTAGAGCAGAATTTGAATTTCTAATAGCTACTATAAGGCATTCAAGCAGTTAACAGAAAAAATGCTATAAGGAAAAATTTAAAATCAGATTTTCCAGGCTAAGTTTCAAGGTTGTACTGCAAAAAAGATTGGGGGAGGAGAGGGTCGACATCCCAAGAAAAAATACCATTCTGTAGTTTGTCTCAACAATTTTGAATATTGTATACTGTGCGACCTAAAAAGATTCAAATTTGAAGCCAATATATTGAATATTACAAGAATAATTAACTTCGAAATATACATGGCTAGTATCTTGAAAGCGAAGCGTTTGTGAGCCTATATTTGAAGAGCAAAATTATCTTAAATACCGATCGTTTAAGTACTGTTACAAAGAAGTGCACCATACTATTTGAGATAATATAATATATAAATTCAAACGCATTTTCCTGGACGTACTTCTGATGGCACACATGAATCAATCGATTGAAATTAATCGCTTTTGAAACATAAAACCATATGATCCTTTATAAGTACCCAACCAGTAATTTTTAGTTGTAGTATATCCACAGGAATGTAAATTATGTTGAACCCCATAATAAAGCCTAGTATACTCACAAATCGTCATTGAATAACATCATTAGATAGTAACCTAAGAATCAAAGAATTTATTCATCGAAGGGACGATTAGCTGTGATGCAATTTATAAAAAAGTCATTCTGACATATCTGTACCAGGAAATTCGCCAAGTCGAGAATGACATATCACCCCTTCGTCATCTAAAGAATCTCGATATTTAATAGTTAAACCAACCATGATGAATGAAAGCTGAAGGGATGATTAACTGTTAATGGGCTGGTTGGCACAGTATCCGAAGTATCAGGAAAGGGACGGGGATAAGAAGAACGCAGAAACGAGTTGCGATGGTCTACATTGTCTTCAGGCCCGGATATGGGCATCAAATTTAATGTGACTTGAGCATGAGGAATCCGGCTCCCTCATTAGGAGTTATGCAGCGCTAAACTGACATGTGTTTTGGTTTATATTAATCATGTTTCCAGGAGATATAATTAAAACGCGCTGCTTTAATTAGGGGGTGTTCGCTTGTCCCGCTCCCAGTAACTATGTTGACATTCTTCTCTTTCCAATTGTGAAACAAGAGCATCTGCGCATTAACACGCTGCTTATCGCATCGAAATATCGCTCCTAATAAGCTTAGGCTTTTATAAAATGAGACAAATTTTCATAATATTCGAGCATTTCGGAATTTTTCGTGCCAGAAGTCCTAATTGGCCTATTAGACGATATAGCATCTGTTCCAATGCAGTAAACAAACTGGCATATTTACTTATTATTCTGAAAACTAAAATGTAATCTGACGAATCGTTTAACACTATTCATTAAGAAAAAGACCAGTGCGCACCGAGTGTTCAGTAGATACTTTATCACAAAATCGTATCTCTTTGACTTTTTTTAAATATGTTTTAGGTTGATTCTAGAAATTGGCATGGTATTCTGAAGTTTTGAATTTGAAACAGATTTTCAAGATGCAGCATAAAGATTAGTACCGCAAAATACATGGTGACCTATTTTATTGGACACCTTTACAGAACTAGTATATTTATTGACCGATTTTGAATTTTTTTCTTCTATGAGGTAGAAATCTGGGAATTCCATGAGAATGTTAATTTATCTTGATTTCCAAGCCCTACTCTAAGTTTTTTCACCAAGAACATGAAAAGAAGATATTAGGGAGTATTTTAATCAATAACTGCAATCGAATTCGCCATAATTTATTATCACAGATATCCAGTTTTAGTGTTGTAGTAGCTGGAGCTCAAACTTCATGCATTGACACTTTGTGTGAGGACCTTGTATGAATCTCAGTAGAATTATGGAATGCATTGAACGAGTTCTCTATCATTGCAGTACAAATGCTTTTGGCGGACCTAATTTCTGAAGTTGCCCACTTTCGCGTTTCACGGGCATGATTTCAAGCGCGATGAAAAAAGTGTAACCTTTGCAGGGGAGATCGTATCAAATCGAAGTGTGAAGCTAAGAATCTTTTAGGCCCAGATAACATCTGGAACGAAAATCATACATACACAGTGCTGCAACGAAAAATTTGACCCCCCTTTTACTCTAAGCTAGATACTAACAAAAAACGCTAAAACAGATCAATATTTTATTCGAGCAGTATTGTTTTTGAGGTTGGTTTGCAGCATGCCAAATCAACACCCTATTCTCAGATCACCCAACTCAAAAATTAGATTATACGATATAAGGAAATGGGATCGAGTCACACTTCATTGAAAGGGACTTTCAATACTCTACTCGAATACTTTTTTTTAATAAATTATTATAGAGAAGTTATAATTCTTTGAACTCGAAATAATTCTTAAACTGGTTAATATCGGTAAAAAATCAGGATAGGCTCAAGGCAGTTTCTAAAGGATTTTCACATGTGGATTTGGAATTTGTAGGGACAATCCCTTCCCTGAATGTATCTGGTTTGAAAGTCATACGGGACATTATCGGAACGATAATCTAATTCTCTGAACGATTATTGTATTACATTCAGGTTGGCCTTTCATAACATAGGGCCTTATTGAGTTTTTTCCTTCATATTTGAACCGAATTGACTCGAAACAACTTGACGGTCCCTTTGAACTAAAACAAAATTTCACGAACCCTTTTTCATTTTTCACTACGAAAAAAGAGGAATGACACCTAAACACATTCAAGTACAAAATATTTGAGATATAAAAAGCGACAACATTCGCCAGCACATTAGGTTTGAAAATTTATCTCTATCAATGATTCTTCTCAGCATGTTTTTCGGATTATTCTGAAAATCAGATTAACACCATGTTTGATAATTTTTGCGTGCGAAATTGTTTTTATTATCTCCATCCAGAAATCGTCAATCTATTACACATATCGTTTTAATATGTATGGAATTCTCGCTTAACACTTGGTGAAACATAATGAATGAATGATTGGTTTCTCACTTGGCAAAGGATTCACAAATACTTATTAAAATACTCGACATATGTTTCGGGTTGTTAGCCCATTATCAACAGTATTGTATTACTCTTGATAATGGGCTAAGAACCCGAAACATGTGTTGAGTATTTTAATAAATATTTGTGAAACCTTTGCCAAGTGAGAAACCAATCATTTATAGTTTTAAAATTTGCGATATCATAATGACTTTATTTTTGGAAAGAAATCAATCCGAAAATGGTCAACTCGACTGAAGAAAGAGTCGGAAATGTGTCGACTTATTTTCAAAATAATCGTTGTGCCAAATCAATGATATGAATATTCAATGTGAATCATCCAGAACGACATTTCATCAGTAAGTAAAATTGCAACGAAATGGCTCGGTGGCGTAGGGATTTATGATACTCATCTCCTGCGCAGAGCTACCTGGGTTCAATCCCCACAAAGTCGGTGCGATTTTTCGGATTCTGGGAATCGCTTGAGTGTTCGTATTTCGGAGGAGATGTAAAGCTGTCGGTCCTGTCTAAGAGATGTGTTGGACATTAAAGATCCCTTCCCTCGACACGAGAGGGGTTCGGAAAAATTCCCGGGTTAGTGAGGTGACAGAATTTCCCGGCGTGTCATTAGCCGAAAGGTGGAAATAGAGCACATTAAAGGAAAAAACAAACAAACAAAATTGCTACGGTGTCTCATGGAAAATATCGATGATGGAAACGAGGCGATTGTAGTGGTTCGAGAAACATCACAAATTCCACCTCTATGAAATGAAATTTGTTAATGAAGAAACGAAGATGATCCTGATCGTCGCATGTAAATTTCAGAAAATTTAAGTGAAAATTTGAACCAAAGTCCTGATATAACATCCGTTCTTCTGATGAAAGTAGGGTAGGGTGGGGCTAGTTGAGCATAAGGGCAAGTTGGGCAATCGAAATATCTATGTATGGGGATCTGCGCCCGAACATTCGTTGCGGATGTTGGATAGTGTGCAAAAACGGGCTGTACGCCTCATTGACCACCCGGAGATCACCCGCTTCCTCCACCTGCTGGCTCTCAGATGACAAGTTGCTGACCTTTCTCTGTTTGACAGATACTTCCACAGAAGATGCTCCAAGGAGCTGAAATACCTTGTATCGGGAAAGCTCATGTTTTACCGCAACACTATGCTGGCAAGGAGTTCTCATCATATGGCTGTACATTTAATTTTCGACCTCTCAAACCTCTTTCTTTAAGAATTCCTTTATTTACAGAGCCGGTGAGTTGTGGAACTCGTTTCCATCCAACATCTTTCCAGCATACTACAATTTGGCCCTCTTCAAGAAGCGAGTAAACAGACACCTCAATTCTTCCCATAGAAAAAAGTGGCGGACGCAAGGAGATACGGGAAGGGTAATCACCACGCGATCGCTAGTGGTGGCTGGACGAACCTGTGAAGCGCCCGTGCGTTTTGTGCCCTAAAAGCAAAAACATCGTTAATCGCAAGTTTTCGTCTGTATTAATCAATTATTGTCTGTTTTCAATCAGGTAAGTGTTAATATTGCAGATAAATATTTTACTTTTGATATGTCAAGAGGTTCTGGGTATAATTCTTACGATTTTCTTATAACGTCTCTTTTATTTCAAAATTCCGGGTTGGGGTTCGTATAGCTATAACTTACCCCACAATACAAACAACTGAAGTAATGAAAGTTTTATATTTGTTAGGATGCGGACTTACAAGAAGAATACTACAAAATGTTCTTACACTACTGAAGATTTGAAAAATGTTGCAAATGCTGTCAATGATGAAGGAAAAAGTGTTAATGCCGCCGCTAAAGAATTTGGTATGAAACGGATGACTTTGACAAGATTTTTAAAGAAATTAAATGAGGGTGGTGATTCATCCATGGGCTATGGAACACCGAGGCAAGTATTTTCTCCTACACCGGAAGCTTCTCCGAAAAAATACTTGCTACAAATGGCATCATGGATATTCTCCAAAAGCGCCCGTCGCCCTGCCTACGAATGTGCTATTAAATTTGGCATAACACTTCCACCTAGCTGGACTGCGAATAAGATGGCCGGAAAATAATGGCTCACGAGGTTTTTAAAATGAAATCTGGAGCTATCCATACGAAAACCAAAATCAAAATTTTGAGAAATTAGTAATGGATAGATATGGATTTGCTGCGGCAGACATTTGGAATATAGATGAGACAGGAATATCCACTGTGCTGAAGCCAAATAAAATTGTAGCTGCCAAAGGTAAGCGCAACGTCGGCGCAATGACTTCTGGGGAACGAGGGACTAACGTTTCAGTAGAAAGTGTTGTATTTACTCTTGAAAATGCTCTACCTCTTATGTTTGTATTTCCGAGAAAACATTTCAAGACATACTTTGTTAATGGTGGTCCCCTGAATGTATAGGAACAGGCAATGCCAGTGGATGGATTACAGACGAAGAATTCTATCAGTTTATGCAACATTTTATGTGGAACCGTCCATGGAGTGCCCTGTTTTGTTAGCGTTGGATAATTACTCTTCTCACTTAAACATAAAGACACTAACTTTGGCCAAAGAGAACGAAGTGGTAATGCTGTCCTTTCCACCGCATTGTAGCTATAAATTACAATCAGTGGATGAGTCAGTCTCTGGACTGTTCAAGAAGTACTGCGCTGCTCCTCAAGACGCATGGCTACGAAACAATCTGTGGAAAACACTTAATATTTATGATATACCAAAAATAGTTGCTGATTCGTTGCCGTGTGCAGACAAGTATCGATATTGTTAACGGTTTCCGAAAGACATGTATCTTCCCGTAAAATACAAACATTTTTGATGAGGATGAGTTTTCACCATCATCTGTAACCGGTCGTCCCGAACCAGAAACTATCGAGCCGCAAAAGGTCATCCAGAGCGAGCTGTGTTGTCCAGCACCGATTATAATCCCACTCCTTCTGCCTCCACCAGCCAAGCTGAACCCGAACCTGGTCCAAGCATCAAAGAAAACGAGACGATTGACCTAATCTAAGTATTTTCTACCGAAATTTATACGACCATACCCAAAGGCTGGCCCTAGAAAAGCAGCTAAAACTAACAGAATAAAGAGGAAAGCTGCAATATCAACAGACACTCCCAAAAAGAACGCTTTAGAAAAACAGCAAAATGAAAAAAACATGGGTAAGAAAAGGAAGAAGTGTGTCTGTAAAAAAAACCCCAGTCAACTTAGGAAAGTGATGATTATTTCTGTCTGATTTGTTGCAAAAGCTATGCTGAAAGTTTACCAGGAGGAAATTGGATCCAGTGTCAACCTTGCAGGGAATGGGCACATTCAAAATGTGTTCCAGGTGCTGGTCTTGCTTTCGTTTGTGTCAATTGCAACAGTGATAAAGACGATTAAGTTGCTAAGATCTGATTAATAAATTTCTCAAGACTTTAAGTCTGATTTTGAACAGAAAAAATGAATCTAATCCAGACGTTAGTCTTGAGATACGTTGATGTTTTGTTTATTCTATTTTAGTTAATTATCCAAAGAAAATTACCTTAAGTTTTTTTGTTCTGTCACTAAAAGACTATAAATAAAAAACTCATTGTCAAACACATATTTTACTTTTCTAGTCAACATTGAACCCATGGTTTGGTTAGACACTCTTAGTGCTCAACTTGCTCCTTACCCTTGCTCAACTTACCTCGCCTATGGGGTACATTGAGCCTTCTGCATTTAAACAGCTGTGCCGCTTAAATTCGACTTGTTACAAAAAAATTACTATGGACAACTCATTGAGACTTATTATTGAGGAGCTATATCCGCTAAAGCGAAAAATAACTCAACTAGCCTCACCCTACCCTAACTTGATGCTCATTGGTTCAAAAAAACCCACAAATGCCACAGAAATTAAACGTTTGAACAGGAATTTATTGGAAACCATATCGTAGAGCCTTTCTTCATCTAAGGTTACCTTAATGGAAATAATTATTCGCAGTTGTTCGAAGAACTCATACACCCTTCGTTTACTGAAATTTGAAGGAATGATGAAACTTTTTTAGAGAATGAAATACGTTTTCAACAAGATGGTACTACTCCATACTTCGTGAGCGACAACATTTGAACGATAATTTTCTAGGTCAGTGGATTGATCGAATAGCAGCAGTGGAGTGGCAGGCTAGGTCATCTGACTTGATTCTTTTGGATTTTCTCTCATAGTCATTTTAAAATGTACGTTTATGGTTGAAACTTGGAGAAGCTCCGGATGAGAATCATTATCGATCAAATTGTGATTGTGAAAAAGGTTATCAAAAAAAGATCAGTACCTCTTATAAATAAACATAACATTTAATGCAACCAGAAGAACGGATTCAGAGGAAGGTTGTACCCAGGACGACATCGCAGATTTAACTGAAAATATTTATTGAGCCCTCAGTGAGAGAAAAGTTACCCTCTGCATTTTAATCTATTTAGCGAAGGAGTTCGATACTGAAGAGTATAGATCATAATATTTTAAAAGAATTGTTGAGAAATCTGGACTCTGGAAGAAGTGTCTTGCAATTACTGCAGAATAACCTTTCAGATACTAAACAAATAGCAAGGGTAAATTGAGTGGTCTTTAGTCATCATCGCCACCAGAAATCATGAAAACAAAGGGTAGATATCAAACAGATAACCGTAAGAAACCTTTGTTTTCATGATTTCCTGATGGCAATGGTGAATGGCCTCTGTCAGTTCGTAGGAGGGAGCAATAACATTTACATCTTTTGTTACGCTCCAACGGATTGAGATGAGTAGGTGGCAATATAGCCTGGAGTTGTGAATGGGTATGCGATACTGACGAGGTCAAATAGGAACGAAACTGCAGTCTATTGCTTCTATTTATGACATCCGACCGAGCTGTACCACTGCTCGGTGGCCCTGGTTGACGATGGTTATGAAGGGTGGATCAGAAAACTAGGAAGGTTGAGTATTGTAAAATTCTTCAATATGTCTACACATATAGCGATAATTTGGCATGTTATCATTGTTGAGACATAAATAATGGAACCCTAAATGCTCAGAGGTACATTACAGACATTTAAGAAGGACATGTTGCCCCATCTACGGTAAGCAGGGACGAAAATATTTCGTTTATGCATGATCAAGCCAGACCTCTCCAAGCTCATAATAGATAATAGGAACAACCTTCAAGATCACTCCAATGGAATCCGAACCTTATTCTCATCGAATATGTCTGAGACATTCTAAATAGAAAATTGAGAAGCCGTGGATGAGGCTCGGAACAGATTGATCGAAAGTTGCAACGAAATGGATCAGAACGCTATAAGATCATTGATTCTGAGTATGACTCGTAGATGTCATGCGGTAATTTCCGTGAGGGGTGGCAAAATCTGGTATTTACAGGTTTTGGGAACTTTGATTTTTCCGTAAAGTTTTACATTTGTCATCATTAATTTGAATTCAATTTCTATGAGTACCATTTTCAATGATTCTTTAGTGCTCGTGGATCACTGGAGAAATAATTATTCATTTACATATCTTAGCTCTTCTGAATAAATTTTCATTACATGTTTGTCTACTCCAGGGGTTCCCAAACTTTTTTGAACCACGCCCCTCTCTGTTCATTTTGAGACCCCTCACGCCCCCCTTTGTACGTATGATGAAAATTAAGTATTACATGAAAACCGATTATAGTTACTGATACAATTTTTAACATTGTAACACACATACATTTTCAATTTGAACATATAGAATCAAATGAGAACATTGTGCTACGTCTGTACTCTCGTCAAGCTGGATAGCAAAAAACGGGATTTTTTTTATTGCATCATCCACCTGGTTTTAATGTCCTCGGCCGTATCATCAATTCGGCGTTTAACGGTGTTGTTTGAAAGTGGTATTGTGATAGCTCTTGCCTACCATCAGTTCCATGAACAACGTCGGCTGCTTTTAAAAGGCAAGATTTAACAAGCGTTTCACCGATAGTGTGACTTTATTTCTCTCAGCAATAAGAAGAGATAATTCATAGGAAGCTTCAAGCACTTATAGAGATGACTGAGCAGCAGATCCAGTGCTATCTAACATAATGCACGAGATTTTGCAGCGAAAAACTCTTAAGGTTTGTCCTTTAAAGAGGCATGTTTGGTTGACAAATGTCTCAGAAGACGATTAGGCGTCATCGTGTCATTGCTTAATACTTCATAGCAAATAACGCACTGAGGGTGATCCACATTATCTTTGAGCAAGGAAACACACCCATATTGAATATAATCGTCAATATACTTGCGTTTCTTTGCCGTGTTCATCTTCTCTGATTCAGCTTCACACAGAACACACACAACACAAAAACAATCACTCCAATTCAAACGTCGCAATTATAGAATACCCACAATACAGCAAACACGCTGACTGATATTTCACGGCAAGCACTGTGCCAGAACGGACTAGTTATAACTTAAGCACTGAACAAACTGCAAGGTTATTGACATTGGACTGTTGATGCGGTGGGGGTGGGAATGAAAGGGGTGCGGGGACACTCGCACTCACACCAAGGCCAAATGGAGGTATGGGTTTAACGGCCGTTGCTGTCGAGGGGGATGGTTTTGAGAACCTTGAACTCTTGTGTGCTTTGTAGTTTTAAAATTTGTAGCCTTCTTTGATAAAGTTTACAACTTTATTAAATCTCCACAAAAACAATTATGAAAACTTAGAAAGACTTTATTTCAAAGATTTAGGGAAATTATTTTTGTAATTTTTTTATTTATTTCATTTGGATGTCACTCACCTCCCCCCCCTGGACTTTCTCCACGCTCCTCAGTTTGGGGACCCCTGGTCTACTCATTTAAAGCAATTTCTATATATGAAACAAGCACTATCGATAATGTCCACCTAACCTAACCTAATTTGTTGAAATTGCGCTAGAAGCAAACATAAATCATGTAATAAAAATTCAATTATGCAAGATTATTCACCTTACTTTAAGCAGAATTGAATTAGGACGCGTTCACGGCGAGTTTGTTTTTTCTTTTAGACTATGATATTGCGAACAAGCGAATTGGCATAATTATGAGCGAAATGACAAACATAATCAGAAATAACAACAAAAGTGTAGTATCGTAAATCTGAATATTAACTGTAGGACATAGAGCAGTCTCCCTCATTCTTCGTTACCGACCACGCACTGCTTAGCCACTATAATTCAAGAAATACAATAAATAAACCGCTACGAAGTGTATAACCTTACTAATTTTCTGCCTATAAATTTATATTTTCACACGTACAGAATACCAGTCGTAAGAATCAAGGTATTTTTCAAGAATGGTCCAATCAATTAAGGTTGTTCGGGTTAAGATCGTAAGTAAAGAATTAGAAAGAGATACCGGACAGCCGGGGCCATTCATCACACCACACAAATCTTTTTAATCCGATATTTATTCCGTCATTATAAATAAATTATTCACTCTCGGCGTATGAGTGTGTCGTTCTGTGTGGTTATTAGGGCCTTATTCGAACACAATCAGAGATGTATCCGGCCGCACACACTGTCTCCAATGCGCTCCTAATGAACTATAAATATATCTCCGGCACAATACTTGTATCACTTATTTATGTGTAGGTATTATATATTAATATCCCTCCGTTCGGGACAAAATGTTCAGGGTACCTCAACCAGTTCAGCAAAACTCAACTTCTCGAATCGGAAAAGTATGATTCTACTAGTCGTGACGGCAATCGGGCATTTGGGTAATCGGAGTAACTAACAAGGTAATAACAATCTGGAGAAGAGGAATAAAAAGAAAATTTTATATGCAGACATTCGTGATACAATATCAAAGATGAAACAAGAAAATGGAAACAAATATTAAAAATCTTACAATGAATAGACCGAGTGCGCGAGAACGTCGAGTCAAATGGTATTGTGTGAAGGAAAAAGAAATACTATTCATAAGAAAAAAATTTGGACATATTTGGAAGCGGTGCCGGAACATATTATTTCGTGATAGAGGCCATGCACTGTTGAAATACAAAGACTGTTTGGAAAAGTTATTCATATATAAATTCGAGCTTCTTCCTAAAAAAACACAAGATTTCAGGAAAAATAACTTCATGTTCCAATATAATTTTCAGTTCTATAAACTTATTCCAGCGAGGTTCGATAAAATCTAACATAACCTAACCTGCTGCTCCTTGAATGAGCCATTAACTGACTATTTCACTCCTTCATTGTTCGAAAATTCTTGACCACTGAGCTATTTTTTTAAGTTTGAGAAAATAAAACTATCCGATGGAGCAAAATCTGATGAATACGGTACAATTGAAACTTCATCTCCTGAATTTTGGTTATCACTATAATGAATCTGCAAGCTGGTGCATTGTCTTAATGGCAATATGGCCAAATGCCATTTTTCAATTTCAACACTCAAATGTAGTAGTGAGTTCGCTCATTTGCCATTGATAGTTTTTTCTATTTCTAAATAAATAATGAAAATCACCACACGCGCATCAAAAAACCGAGGCCATCACCTCAGCTTCAGGTGAAACTGCATCCGCCTTCTTCGAAGCCGATTCTCCCCTTTCAATCAATTGTTGTTGCTGTTATTTTGACTCAGGTTTGAAGTGATGGACTCATAATTTGTCCATTGCTATTGAACGACGCAAAAAAACTGAAATATCACTCCACTCGTTGGAAACATCTTCAATACACTGTTTTTGCTCGAAAGAGATTACGCAGCTCCTATCTTGCACACAGCTTTCTCTAGTTCAATATTTAGACAATATGCGATGTACCAGTTCAATGTTTACCATGTTTGCTAACTGGCGCAGTCTCAGTCAAAAATGATGCAGTACTGCTTTGTGGATTTCTTTGCCATTTTTGGCGTGGTCACTTCATTTGATCGACCACTCTTCTTGGCGAAATTTGAACTATGCGATCCAATATTTTCCTATTGGGAACGAAGAAACATACGCTCCCAGTATAGAATCTACTTCAGCTTCTTTATTGGTCGGACAAAGACCTTTCTAATAAAGAAGTATTGTATGACCAATTTTTTCCATTCTACAAATTGTCTGAGAACGTTCACTAATGATGGCTGCCAAACGAATATTAAAAAACGTAGAGAAACATACGCTTTATCTTTTGTTTTCCCTCTAATACGGTAAAAGTTTCAATACAACTACCTCCGTCCTTGGTAATGGGCTAGGTAATTCTGAGCCTTCGTATGTTTCAGTAGCTTCCACTAGCCTAATTAATTCGATATTTTGAGGATGTTCAGAATAAATAACACTTCAGACAACTCAAAACTTCTAAAGTTCAGGATTTAGGAAAGGAAATCCTATATTACCGTCAAGTTATATAAGATAATCAACCAGACAAAGTTCATAAATATTGATTCCGACTCGCTTCATAAAGTTTTAAGAAAGTTATACTGCACCTTAGAATATTTATATGTAAATTCAAAATACTGTTATTTCAAACATTTTACATATTGTTAGAAAATTTTGTTAAACTCTATGTAGGCGAACTAATTCTATTTGATCTACTTTGAATAAGGTATTCGATACGCAGAAATCAGCTGAAATAGTGAAAGGTCTCATGAAGAACTTCGAAAAAGATATGAAGTAGAAGAAATTCAATATCCCATAATGTTGTACATAATCTACATGGCATTGGTGATTTAAGGTCTACCTTTCCACACAATAGGCTTGATGTAAGAAACGCTCGTATGCTTTGCTCTTCTCAGAGAGCATCATAGAGATAATGAAGCAGGCGCGTTACCACCCAGCAAAGGATTCTGAGATCATTCTTCTCAGTATTTCTAGTTGAGTCCTCCTATGGGGTAGGACTTACGAAAAGTATTTCCACCACTTTTTCTGCAAGCTTCTGCACTATATATTTATCGATGTGCTCTCCCAGACCTGTTCTATTTTGTTATACATTAGGTTGTTGAGGAAGCTGTAGTAATCAAACACAGCTATTGATGTAATTTCGGACTTTTTTCAGCCTATTGAAACAGCCTGGCTATCGTAGAGTATTCTTATCTTCAGTCCCTCGGTGAGTTTATCCCTTTATGTTGACAATCGTATGTATGGGCAGGAGTTCTGCATAAAAATAAACTTTGAATAAACAGGTTTCAGTCGCTCTACTTTGAGGTACAAATTACACGCTCCGTGTACCATTTTTGCGAACCATCTATGTTCCTAGGTTTGAACCGTCTTTTGTAGAAAATATTGTAATGCTGAGGGTTTGCCTGATTGAACATATGTTCAGGATTTTCAGGTATCCCATTAGGTTGCATTAGGATGGATTCAAGAAGAAAATCTTCTTTCATAAGCGAAATATACCATTTTCAGCATGCTCAGATAGCAAAGTGACACCGAGATGGTTACTACTGTACCACATCGGGAAGAAAATTGAATCAATTAGCTAAGACGCTCTAGGAAACGCATCAAATAGTCAATAACAAGAAATTTTTGCATAATGTGTTCAGTTTCTGAATCCAATATGACGATGAACAGACATGTTTTGCACTAAGGGTTCATACAAAATATTACCAAAACAATATCTTTCTGAATAATGGATAGCTATTAACGTAGAATGGATATGAAAAATGATCTACACACTCCTCAAATTGTTGAGAGTATACAAAATCCTTGCTATTTAACAGCAAGATAGCAAGATTTTGTACAAAAATCAATGAATTGAGGAGGAAAGTTTGGATAGTGTTCTAAAATTTGGATAATGCTCCAGAGTTTGTGAGCGATGTGCAGGAAAAAATGAAATGAAAAATAACACGAGAAGCTGAATAAAGCAATAACTGAGTTCAATTGTAACAATTAAACCAAGCAAGCTAAATTACCAAAACTCAAAACCAATAATAAAGCTAATAACATCAAGAATGTCTAAATTCAAATAAAGTGAAGTACGGCGATGATGGCTATACATTTGAAGAAATAAATGTAATATTTTACTGTGAAGATATGATATCGCTTCGCCAACAAAGGCTACAAGTAATTTCGCCAACACTAAAACTAAACCAACAACGCGCACTGGTATGTTTGTTGTGTTTGAACCGAGTAACGATGTAAGAAGAAGATGGTGAATTGGCATTTGAAGATCAATAAATGTCGCATTCCACGGAGGTGGTGTTGAAGGAAAATATCAATTACCACGTAAAATAATCACTGAAAACGATATTGAATCACCTAATCACTGAACACTGGCGAGCAACTTGTCAGATCTAGAGATATATTCTAGAAGATCCAAAGATCCTCCTTCAAACATGTTCCTCAAATTGTTCTCGATACTTCCAAAAACCTCGATGTAAACAAAAACACATATCCTTCACCGTGACAAAAAGGTTTGCTTTATTCTTCAAATATTTTATATTTACGGCCTACCAATCCGTTTATTATCCTTGACGAACTAACTATCTGTTCTGAAATATTCATGCCACCAATGTGTTTGTTTTCGAGAGGGTGTTCTAGCTGAAACAATTATTGGCATTTCCATGGTTAGATTGGATTAGATTTTACTACGGTAGGTTGATTTCTTATTTTTCTGTTTCATATTTTCATTCCAAGAATCTTACAATTGGAATGCATGCAATTTTTTGGGTGAAACGATAAAGCAAAAATTCTCTGGATCTGTTCGCTGATTTTTCCACTCTGACTAACGTAATGCTTTCTATTTTTAGTTTTGAAACGGATATCATGTTTAGATATGCAGAGTTGCACAACTATCGAAAGTCCATAACAGGAATCTACATTTACTTTTTAATTATTTTTAATTATTACTGCTCATTTTGAATCTTTATGCGTATTGAGAAGTGTTCAATCCTAAGGTAGTTGATTGATTCCGCCGTTACTCTAAGATAGTTATTCATGATGATAATGAAAAACTGAAGTATGTATTAAACTATCACAAGAGATTTATTGAAAATGAGGATTGCAATTTCGGTCTCTCAACCATTTTCAGCTGACCACAAGTACTGAACTAAAGTTGAAAATACATACATACATAAACAGTTAGATAAAAAGATTCATAAGGGTGCGAACAAGAGGTAATGAACGATTTAGGATAAAAGGATGTATTTTTTAAAGATAATAAATATGGACGAATAAGATGGGCAATACTGGCCGTTCAGAAGATTATCACTCTACGGGGAGTTTGTTGGAGTTTGTAAATTTCGATGCATTCTAAGAAATCTAACTTATTTAAGTATTCTGTGAATAATTTGAAATTGTTCTATAGGTGGAAAATGATGATCATTTTAGATGCAATGTGAACCGAAAGTAGATTCGTCGGTTCTCTGGTTATAGTAATTTGATTGATGCTTTTTATATCCAGTTTTGAATGATCTTAGTAAATAATTTGACAAATTTGAGTGATATAGAACAAAACATCTCAGAATATTTTCAGTAAGTTTCAAACAGGCTATTTTAATTTCCAATAACACATATTTAAAGTTTTGCTCCTAAGAAGAATTAGATGTTGAGCCATAATGTGCCACATTTTGAGAATTTCTGGAAGTATTCATTTGCGGTTTCAAAGGATCAGAACATAATGAAAGGCTCTGAAGTTAACAATTCGAACAGATATTTCTCGTATCATTGGTTACAACAATGTTGAAAAAAGTAATCGTTTCAACTTGAAGTGTATTGAAAAATATTAATTTATATCTCTTTCTTATTCGGTAACAATATGATACCGAAGGAAGTTGAAGAAGAGTTATGTTTTGAAGTTATGTTTAAAAGAACAGAAAAATATTCAAGAAATCCTTCTATGATGATGATTTTCAGTCTAATGATTCTTTGATTTCTCACAGTTGCATTACAAAAATATTTTTTTT
Source organism: Cryptolaemus montrouzieri (assembly GCA_013387265.2). Lineage (NCBI taxonomy): Eukaryota > Metazoa > Arthropoda > Insecta > Coleoptera > Coccinellidae > Cryptolaemus > Cryptolaemus montrouzieri. The sequence goes on along the minus strand of JABFTP020000021.1, from coordinate 86,288,092 downwards.
TTGAAAACCCAGCAGTATCCTTGATAGACATGTGATAACTTTTTGGAAAAGTTCCTTAGAAATCGATGTAAGAAATATAGTAGTTGGGTAAATGAATGCGGGGAAATCATCTCAGCATTTTTCGGCTCGATTATTTTGTAGTTCTTTAAACTGATTCATGAGCATATTCTATAGGTTAGTGGTGGCAACCGGTAATGAAATGAATTGGTTAATAAGTTAGGTATTCAATGATACATTTTATGAATACCGGACTAAGTTCAATTAAGCCTTCTTGTGGTAATGAGAAGCTCTGCCGCGGAGGTCGACCATTCTCGTGTCACTCATGAAACAAAACGCAGATGCCCAATTCCCTAGAAGAGCCAATCTGGGCGATCTCTATTACTGCCAAAACCTCAATTTAGGTATCTATGTAGCAAAAAAATGCACTTTTATAAACTACTTGAAAGTAGACAATCTCGTCCTCTTTATATTCTTTATGCTGCCAAGGTATAAAAAGTAAACTTACCTACTAAAACCATATTTTCATCCAAATTATATCCTATATATCCACTGCTATCTACACTTATCGAATCTACGTTTTAAAGAAGTTAAGGTTTGGTCCAGGATCCTAAAAAACATCTACCTTGTATTTTGTTTTAGGGTCTAGTAAGACTTCATCACTCTGTTGATACTGAAATTGAGTTGGTTTTCTTCGTGGACGAACGGTATCTATAGGCGGAAAATCTGCATCTACATTAAGTTCCCGAGTCACAGTGGTAGCTTCTGCTAACACCCTTTCGAAATGCTCATCTGTGCGATATTCGGTGAATTTATGAATCAATTTATTTAACAAATTTATGCAGATTTGAGTATTTAATGTGGGGTTTTGCATCATTTTGCTAATAGCATTAATTTCGTTTAAAATATCAAACCAAATTACAACTAAGCAAATAAATCTATAATTTTGAATATTCAAAGCAAGCGAATGTGCTTTGTGAGTTGTTGTACAATCCCTTTCCGACGAATTGTTATCTGATATTTCAAGTAAAGCGTCAAATATTTTTTCGAGGTGATACCGTAAAGGTTTGACTGCATCGATTCTGCTAGACCATCGCGTGGCACTTAATGCCTTTAGTTTTAAATCAGGTAAATGCTTGCAAATTATGGACCACCTTTTGGTAGAAGACGAAAAGAAAACGTAAATTTCTTGAATTAAGTTGAAAAAATTGACCGTGTCGTGCGTTATATTTGCCGCATCGTTAACGACCAAATTGAGACAATGCGCCGAGCATGGAACGTAAAATGTACGATTATTCATTTCCAATATTTTTTTTTGTAATCCATTGTGTTTTCCACGCATATTAGAACCATTGTCATAACCTTGGCCACGTAAGTTTTTAATATCAAGGTTTAATTGCGAAAATAAATCTAAAACAAAATTTAATAGTCCTTCACCTGTGGAGCTGGTTATCGGACAGATGCCAATAAAACTTTCGCATATTGTAACATTTTTAGTTTCACTGTTTAAAACAACATACCTTAGTATAACTGTAATTTGTTCTGTGTGACTTACATCTGGTGTGCAATCTAATATGATAGAGAAATATTTTGATTCTCTGACTTTGTTCAGGATATAATTTTTATGGTCGTGCCGAGTAAATCAATGATTTCATTCTGAATCTGATCTCCTAAATAGTGAGTCATGCGAGTTGAATCGAATTTCGAGGCTTGAATTCTGTGAATATGTTCCCGCATAACTGAATCAAAGGATGCTATCATACTATTGCTTTGAGAAAATTACCATTATCATGCTCATATAATATTTTGGACGAGCCCTGAACGCCAGACATTGATGAGATAAAATTTTATAACAGCTATGATCCTTTCCAATACATCACACCATTGTTTTTTTCAGATTCTAATAGTCTCAGTTGCATTTGATTTACAGTAGTTTTATTTTTAACATATGATTTAGTTGGACCCAACATTTTAAATTTTCGCTATGGGAAATGCTTGTTTCGTGTCGTTTTAAGGTAGATGACAGATGTTGCCAATCGGAAAAACCGCTTGGAGCTGACTGACTACTTACAGTTTTACTGAATATTTTACAACAAAACAATAGACTGAATCTTTTGACGTAGAGTAAACAAGCCATTCTCTGTTAATTTTTTCTCCATTAGGAAAATTTCTAGAGTAATAACTGTTTGCAAATTTTCTTCCATCGATATTAGTAGGAAAATTGTGGTTAAACAGCTGCACGGGACCACGGCTAACCAAAATATTAACAATATCATTAGTCATACTGGCGGGCCACGAACCGAGATCATCACCACAATCTAAACAGCTACTTGATGACGATAAATTGCTTACAGGTTCTTTAGCACTACTTTCTCTTTTTAAGTTTCACTGGAGTCTCCTTCTGAAGGACTAACATTTTCTCTTCAGATACCTCCATAACTTCTAGATTTAAAGCTGCGCTTGTTGAAGCTACATCTACGTCAACATTCTCTTGACATTCAGAGTCCCTATTTTCTGGTTTGCTAAAAATTTCTCAAGAGATCCCGCTAGTTTTTTTTCTCTGTATCTTTTCTCGTTTTTGCCGTCGAAATTGAGCTCCTGAAATTTTTGCGGTTCCTGGAATTTTTTTGAAAAAGTTTAGTATACGGTTGTACAAAAGTAACTTAAATCCCAAAAGGGGGTCGATCATTCCACCCATTATTGCGAACAACCTTTACTAGGGGGTCAACACTGAAATCGCGAAAAAAAATCAGCTTTTCCATACATTTTGTATGGAATAGTTATTTTTTTTCGCGATTTCACCGTTGACCCTATAGTAAAAGTTGTTCGTATTTATGTGTAGAATGACTCTCTTTCGGGATTTAAGTTACTTTTGTTACACCCTGTATAGGTATAATTTTAATATTTTTTTTTATAAATCTTCACTCTTAAGTTGTATAGCAGAAAAAAATACCCTTTAAATCACAATAATAATTACAATACTACTGCGAAAAAAATATTCATACCTACTGCACACAAATGTAATGGAATAACTAATTTTTTTTCGCGACTTCAAAGATGACCCCATAGTAACAAACAAAATCATATTTTAAAAATAACAAAACAATATTTCAATTTGTTTATGCGCGGAATCCAAATTGGGTGGAAGCTGGCAAATCAAGTTTTCAGAAAAATAAAGCTATTTTTACATATCTCCAAAATATATCCTGAAGATGAGAAACCTTATCATACATTCTCGTCGCCGAAATAATAGCCAATTAAATTTGAAAAATCTACCAAATGAAACTAAATCAAGTTAAATGGGTAGGCCACACAAAAAATATTCAAATTGCAGATATTTTCTCAGCTGAATGTGTTTTATTTATGCAAATAAATAATTTAAGAATAACAACTTGGTACAATTTTATTTATGCTTTTTATTCTATGCAGAGGGGGCTCTACAATTTTCGCCTGCATCCAAAGAAGGTTTCTTTACTTTCAATCACAAATGAAAATAAAAAAGGTAGTTGATTATAATTTAGCTCTGAAGAAGTTGTATTCTATAAATCGTAAGTTGCTGAACGATCGTTCTTGAAGAGTTACACTATCAAGGCAAGATTATTTTTAACAATATGTGCTAGCTTGATAGTAAGATTCATTTTAATGACCCCCTCTAGAAATCGCAACTATAAACCTAAGCATCGTCACCAGTGAGAAAGCAAAACAGAGTAAACAAATGGGGAGAGTCTTCTTGGATTTTTTCTTCCTTTACTTTCTTGTGGATTATTCAAGAACACCTACGTATTACTGCCTCATCATGAATACTAGAAGCATCATCGCCTGTTGTGTTTGATATATTGGATCAAGACTGTCGTCCATAATCGATACAATCTATTGTGCAAAATAATCCAGCCACAATTTTTAATACAACCTTTCTCACAGTTGCAATGAATAATGTTAATGCAGAATGCGGAAGCATTTTACTTACTAATATTCAACCTCTGTGAATAATTGCTGATGTAGAAAAGAGATCAATTACTGTATAAGAAAAATATGAGTTCGACATTAACAATTTACAAATAAACTTTCCGATCAATAAATATATTTTAATTCGTTAAAATACAGATGGAGGTTCTTACTATGTTTTTACTAACAACAAATGAACTAAATTCGAACTCTCATTCATAATAGAACAGTATGAAAAATATATAAAGTGACCTGAAATATATTTAAATATGTAGTTATTTGGGTTTGGAAAAACCAGACATGATGTATACAGTTCACAAACTATTAAAAGGAAGTTATATGAATACATCAAAAATTTGGGATTTAATAGATCAGTCTGGTGATTCATTATCTGAAAGTTGTCATTAGAAAGTGGTTTTAAAATTTTCATTGATTCTAGATAATTGAGTTATCTTACGTTTGGGACAATGTGTAGAACTTCAAAGTTATCACTACTAGGGAATTGGCAGGGAGCGGAGTATATAGTGGGAACTGGTGAATCGATCGCAGCGCTCTATGTGGTCAAATTATCGTCAAATCATGCTTTTGTCATACATGAACACGTAAAAATTACATAAAAAATGGTTCATATTAGTTGTTGTGTTGTTGATTGCAAAAATACAGGCATAAACAATAAGTGTAAATTTTACACATTCCCAGTGGCTAAGTGGAAAGTTGATAAAAGAAATAAATGGATAAATGCTGTGAAAAGAAAAAAGTAAGTACTGTTTAACCTTATTCAGTAGCATGCCAACTCGAGTAGTGTATATTTTACTCCAAAATTAATATTAAATTTGTAAATATAAAAAAAATATCAACATTGGTATAATCGGAAGTGCCATCGAGATGAAAATATTTCAGGAATAGAGTTTTGGACCAGCTGAATCAACTACCGAAATTTCAGAATGAGAGCATTATTAGTTCTCCATAAACGTCTAATAGGCCACTCAACTTGGGATACCCTGTATGAATGCCACTTATTTGATCTACTTTGACTGCACTATTATGAACGAAAACTAAAAAAAATCCCCCAAATTAAAAGAGGCATTTCCTAATTGGACAAAAGAAATCATAGTGGGCTTAATTAAAATTTTTGTGAACGATTACGAAGTTACTCACCAATTATAAAAATGACGGTTATTATTCTAGGAACTCAGTCCTACTTTATTGTTATTAGTCTAAATGATGTTCCCGAAATGGAAATGTCAGAAAATTAATTCCGAGTCTCTAATTTGGAATCTTAAATTATCTTGAACTAAGGGCTGGCTTATTTAATGTATTTTAGTAATTAGATATTGACTTTTCTTCACTAAAACATGGTGGAGAATTGCATTCTTTGATCGCAAAATATATTTATATTCCCGTCAATAGAATCCACAGAACATATATAAATATATTAGTATTTTCAACGGTGAATTTGCGAGATCACATTGTTTCTGTTATATTGCTGCAAACTTATGTCTAACGAATTTTGTATAATTTCATGGTGCCAACAATTAATTCTATATAATGTTCATAAATTATTGATATTATATTAATATATATACTTAACTATTATTATGTAGTTTAGATGATTTACTCCATAAATTCTGATTCAAACCTAAAAAATGAAATGTCTAATACTGTCTACTGTCTAAGTACGTGTAGCTATTTTAGGTCTTGATTCCTGTAGAAATTAGTTGAATAAAATTTTTGCTTAGGACCTATCATTTCGAGATATGGCTTTCCCAAGTGAAAATATAAAATGTGCTTTCTCGTGTTCTTCTTGAAAAATACATATTTTTTGAGAAAAAAAAAATTACCTGCAACAAAATCAGGAAAACGATTGTATGCTTCTGTTCTTTATTTTTACTGACAAGATTTTTTATTTTTGTCTAGTGCTTGGTGACTTTTTGATGGTTTTCATACTATACAGTAAGTAAAATTTAAACTTATATATCTCATAAGGTGCACTCATATTTTAATCATGAACTGGCGGACATTCATTATCATCTAAGGACGGAAGAAATAAAATTAAATTTAATAAATCTTCCTCATTTCAGCTGAGGAATCTCCACCTTCTATTTGGAGTAACTTCTGCTAAGAAAGTATCATTTGAAACTTACAGAAAAATTTTGGAAGAAAACTCATCTTTCCAATTTATGGATATAATTCGTGTAATGGGTGAATGTTTGAGTTTGTACTAGAATTTTTCAGTCATTATTTCACTTCGTAAACTTACATTATAACTTATTTTAAATGCATAAGACTCAAAACGTAACAGAAGGTTCTAATGAATCGTGAAGTAAGCTATGTGGCGAAATATCATTGACAATCACAGAGTGATCTCCATAGAATAACAATGAACTTCAGACGCAATTATTGACGAGAATTTATGGAAGATTATGTAGCTACCCGCTAATTCTCGTATTCATTTCGTTTAGTGTGTTTTTTAAGGACGTGAATCAGGTTTATTCCCGATCTAATAGAACTTATGCTCGAGCATTTCGACTCTATCGAGAACGTTTTTCAGAGAATCAGAGCGCCGCAAGTTTTCAGAGTCGAAAAAAACCTTATGCAAATTCGTTTCATTACAAAACTGAAAACTCTCAAATGGAATATTAATGAAAAAACGGAATTGAATGTCTTGTTGAGTGTAGAGGCGTACCCAGAATCGTGACAGTGATAGACGCCTCGAGTTTTCGAATAATCTTACTGATATAATGTATTTAAATTATTCTTTTTTTAGAACCTTCAATTGACCTGATGAGTGTATATTTCACAACAATCGTCATTTGAATAGAAATAATTTTGAATAATAAAGCCAGCAGAATCAGCATAACATAATGAACAATAACTTTCAGCGCAGTCAGTGTAAACGTCGATTTTTTCGAATCACTTGATAGGACCAGATCCTAGTCCGAAACAACTATGAGAATATAGATCCAACAAGATTGTGCTGCTCCTCATAATGTAGCTTTGAATGTGAACTGACTGAACAATAATTTTGATCATCAATGGATAGCGACAAATGGTCCTGTTACCCGTTCCACACATTCGACTCCTTTGGATTTTTTGCTCTGAGAAGATTTTTTCACCGCACTCTACCAGAAAATTTGAACGTGTTGAAAAAAATTATGAGTACCGCCTGTCTAGAAATTCCTCCAAATGTAATTCTGAATGAAATGCGTGCCGTATTCAGGAAATAACAATTGGATATTCAACAGCATGGAGATATGGCACTGCATGGCACTGGTTCATCAAGATCTGGAAATCGTTCCCGATAGAATCGAAAAGCTCGAACACTACTTCTGTTAGATTCAAAATAAACATGCATCATGTCTGCATTCATTATATTTTTGTCTTCCATACTTATTAATTATCCGTCAACGAACGAAACAATAACAAAAATTAGCAGGTAGGTACCTAACCTGTCATATTTTCTCGCTAATATTTGCGAATGACATCCATTATAATTGTATGAAAATTGCTCTGTGACTGTCAATAGTTCACTTCACGATTGATTAGAATCTTCTGTAGTAGGACGTATAGCATGGGGCGTTTTTCACAAAAAAGAATGTTCTTTTGCAATGAACTTATTCGCTATTTTTCAAGAACATTTTTGTATATCAAGTTCAGTATGACACCAAGTACTCAGGATTGCAATCTGTTAATGTTTTGAGAAAATCAAATTTTTCAGTCAGCGAAACTGTAAATTACGACCCTTTATATTGCATTTTACTGTATATTTTGGTACTCGTAGGAGTACCAAATCCTATAGAGTACATCCCTTGGAGCTAGAAATATGAAATTTAGCAAGAATTTAGCAATTTCTTTTAACATGGACACAGCAAAATATCGAAAGATTGCATTTTCGTTCTTTATCATGCAAAAAATTTTGCTGAATTGAATTCATTCACTTGAACGTCTGATGCGATACATACCTACATCTGAATTTTATTTGGAGATTGGTTGGCTTTGATAGTAAAGTGTGACCTGCATAATAGGCGAAAGTAACCAATATCAGACGCCCTACGCCCTGAGTAGGGTATTCGCATAGTTAGAAATTATTGTTGGGTCGGATGTTATATATATATATATATATATATATATATATATATATATATATATATATATATATATATATATATAGATAGTGATTAAGTTGATTTTTATTTGCTAACCCTTTCTTCAAAAATAAACAAATTTTTACTGCGGAATCGGGGTTAAGAGAAAGGAGAGTGTTTGAGGTTAAAAATCGTGTTTTTACGCGTTTCGACACAGGGCCATCATCAGAAAACATTCATCTCTACACAACTATTATCTAAAACAAAAATCATAATTCGTTAAAAGCTATTCAGCTTACACATTCTGTCTTTACATCATTATAGTCACCGGTAAAACAATTACAAATATATATATATATATATATATATATATATATATATATATATATATATATATATATATATATATATATATATATATATATATATATATATATATATATATATATATATATATAAAATATACAAATGCAAAACAAGGTGCGTGCGATTCGAATATCTTCATATCTTCACAATAATTTTGCATTACCAGCCTGGTATAAGGTATAGTGGTTTTTCCATTTTTGGACTAAATATAGAGTCTCACATTTTAAATAGCTTTCACGAAACAATAGATTGATGCCAAAATCATTTTATGGAAAGAGATATAGTCTTTTAACTGAATTATCTACGAAAATTTTCTACGGTAAAAAAGAAAGGGTAATATATTTGTTTTTCCACCGAAAGATTCCAATTTATCTGACGTTGGACAGTCATGAATATGAATACAAATACTGTTTCTGATAGTGATACTCATTTGGACCTGCTACTAGTTGGCAACATGGATGGGAAATGGAATTCCGAATAAGAGGCTCTATTCACCAATTTTGGTAGCCCCAACTGAGAAAAAACCAACCAGAAAAATGTATATTTTTAAATGGAACGATCATGAGTATAATAAGACTCCAATAGAGGCCGAATTCGAATCGCCAAGGGAGTTCTAATCCCTTTGCAGTTCTTCGACGAGAGGATATTTCAACTTATATAAGAAGAAACAAAATTCTATTCAAGAACAAATACAACACCTGATGAAATTAAATGGGGTAAAAATGCCATCAACGGATGACTATTTGGCCCTCACTACAAGGTAAGCTCCTATTGCAGTGAAGATATTTAAATAATTTCTCAGACTACTTTTTTCTCCTAATAACAATCTGGATTGAAATTGAGATTCCATATATAAAATAAGAATGGTTTTTGAAACAATTAGAAAGAATTGTTCGAAATTTTTTCTTTTTTGATCCTTTAACGTGCTCTATTTCTACCTTTCGGCTAATAACACGCCAGGGAATTATGTCACTTCACTAACCAGAAAACTAAACCGAACCCCTTTTGTGTCGAGGGAAGAGTTTTTTAATCTCTGTTAGACAGGACCAACGGCTTCACATCTCCTCGGAAAGATAGGCACTCAAGCGATTTCCAGAATCCGAAAATGTGGGGATTGAACCCAGATAACTCTGCGTAGAGGACAAGCGGCACCGTGCCAGCATTGTTTAAATTGAAAGTGAGAGGTGCCTTTCCATAGACTAGATAATGTTTTTTTTTCTTTCAAGTTTCTGTAACATTTTTCATATATACGAAAGAATTTTGCACGAAATCTTTTTTTTTAAAAATTGTGCCCATTTAAAATTTAAAGAACGCGTGAATTTATAGAATTCAGATTGATATTAGTTACTGTCGTCTACAATGTCTTCAATTTGTGAAAATGACAACACTGTAAGTTATTATTATCATTCTGCTCTGTATTTGGAAATCTGCAATTAAGAGAACTCCAACCGGATCTTCACATAAAAGGAGATCGAATGAGAGCCGCTCATCAATTTCACGAACCGTTCAAGGTCATCATTTCATCCAAATATATTTGATATATATTCCATGCCTTACTCTTTCCCTAGGATCCCACCTATCAGATCGGCATGCACGGCCCCAAAGCGAACATTATAACTGCCTTAGGAGACTATGTCACCGTAACTCATGGCACACCAGTTCTAGTTCAGGCTATAAACTATTGGGCAGGAGACTCAGGATTGGGACAGACAACAAGGCTTATTAGAGAGATCCAATCAATTAAGAAGGCTCATGAATTATTGTCCGATGAGAAGAAGTCTGTTGAAATGGTAGTTTTCCTACTGAAAGTATATTGACTCAATAAAAATCAACAGCTCATGAGTCTGTCGGAGGCTACACAATGCCAGGGTTGCCTAGAAAATGATGAAAAAGCGGAACATATAGTCTTCGAAGACCCGCTCGTTAGGCGAACAGACTGGAGACATTAGGTACTGAAACACCTAGTGCCTGCATGATTCAGGATATCCCCTATAACAGTCTCTAACATTAAAAGGTTTCTTGAAAGCCTGAAGATACTGAACAAATTACGGTAATCGCAATGGATCGAAGGCAGGAGTGTTGAGGGCGCCATGCAGGAAGAAGAAAAGAGATTTCAAAACTAAGATGAAGTATATATTATTAAATTACGTGTTGAAACAATCATACAAGTTTTCAACAGATTCCAGCACAAAAGAATATTCAGACAGAAGTGCAACTTCAGTGATACCTAGTGGCGGTCTTTAAGGTAAACAGCAATAATAAATAATACTCAACTATAAAATGAAAATTAATTCATAATTTCGATTAAAACTGCTACTAAATACACAAATAATGTTAATATTTTCGAGGACTACTCTCCTTTTTTTATTTTTTATATGTATTTCGCCGCATTGACTATATATTATTCGTTTCTGAACTAAGCTTGAGCTTTGCATAGCATTGTTTGTGGTAAGATCAATAAAAGTATGTTCTTTTTCTGAGACAACAATGAAAGGTACAAAAAGGTAACATGAATATGTATTTGTTATAATCTACCCATAAGTCCTAGTATTTCTATTTTTTTGTGAACAGTGTATAATGAAAAGCTTAATGAGAATCAGATTACATTAATTACACATCACATGACCGTTCAAATTATCACCAACGAATCAAAATTCACAATTTATAAAACAATTCAATTCGGCCAGAACGAATTAATTTCAATTAGAAACAGCTATAAACGTTTATCGTTTTCAGATTACTTAATTAAATAATTTAATCGACTGGACAATAAATCGAACGCCACATCAAATTCAGGTTATTAAGGCTATTATAATCGTAGGTTGGAAAATAAAACGCAGCCAAATGAATTTCAAAATGAGGAGGAATTTGAAAATCAATTCTTATATATTCAAATGAGCAATTCTTGCATATAAATTCACTTTGCCTATACCAAACGGATCCAACCATCTCGATGAAATTTTATATTAAATTAGGTTTTAGTTTTAAAGTTTATCTGTTTTTTCTAAAATAGGCGATTTTACAGAAACATTTTCCGAAATCAAATGAAGTACCACCAAGCATACCATGTTCAATCGAATATATCTGGAGTAAGGTTCAGAGTGCGTATGTTGAGGCGTGTTCTCCAACAACTGAACTGTAAGAAAGCAGTGGGTCTTGATGGAATACCAGCAACTGTTCTGCAGAAATGTGATCCAGTGTTCTTAATGGTCTGTTTCAGATTTCATATGAGAGCCAGATAATGTTTGCAAGAGTAAAGCCGATTCCAAGGAAAGAGGAAAAAATTACAATCCAATCGCACTGTTGTCCTTTATGTCGAAAGCCATGGAAAAAACAATAAATGATAAGATCATGAAATATTACGGGAAAGAAAAATATCTTCAGTGATCTCCAATACGGTCTTGATGATTAAAGTAATCGCATATGAACTTCCCGAAAAATTGCATTGTTATGTTAATAGCTTTCTCGTCAGTAGATCGATTCAGTTGGTAGTTGATGGTGTAACGAGTGAATCTTTTCAAACTTATGCACCCAAGGCCTCAATACTCTCTCCGATTTTTTTTCTGTTGCAGATTAATGATTTGCGCCACTCCACTGAAAAGGGAATTTGGATTTGGAAACCAATGTACTCTGGTGTCCTCATTTGCTAGTCAGCATTCTATAGCTAATGAGGAGACAAAGATAACTTGAAGAAGATATCAGAGTAAGGCCGGCTGAACTTGGTCAATTTTAAGGCGAACAAGAGCCAATCAACAACGTTCTCCAAAAAAGTCACTATTGGATAACCTCCTTTAATCATGCAAGGATATCGAATTTCCTCAGAAACGAACACGTATCTATTCGGCATCATAGTTAACACCGGTATTGGCAATTGCGAAATCTCCTGCTGCTAAACTCAGTTTTCTTTGCAGGCCTAAGCAGTACTTCATATCATCACAGCTCTTGATTTAATACAAAGAACTGGTGCGACCTGGTCTGAAATACTGTTTCCACGTGTGGAGCTCCGCAACCAAAAATTGATTCCATCTATTGGATAGAGTCCAGAAAAGAGCATGTTGTATGATAAGAGAGTCAGAGCAGCAATACTGGTGGATGTCGCCATACCAAATAATAACAACGTGCTGAACAAGTTCCAGGAGAAAAAGTCCAAATACACATACCTTGCTAGTGAGATCAAGCAGGTGTGACACCTCGATAAAATAGATATCATTCCTGTCATCATTTCTTCTAGTGGGTTAATAGCCAAAAATCTGCATGATAGCCTCAAGAAATTATAATTGCATAAGAATACTTATATAGAAATGCAAAAAGCTGTAATTCTCAATACATGTAGGATAGTAAGAATTTAATATGTCAAGTATATTGTAATCGAGCCTATTTCTTTTGATTGCTGAATCTGGGAAAAGTAAATTATATCCAGCTAAAAGCTGGAATAGTGCATAATAATAAATATCCAAACACGTTTGAGCTCGCACAATGAAATCTTCAAACTAGAAACATTTTTACGTATATTTAACTTGATGAAAATTATTTGATGTTTCTTTAGTACTGTTAACTTCTAATAATACTTGTTTATGTGTCAATCGCCATTACGATGTCAAGACTTGCTAATTAAATAAAATAAATAAATGAAATTAGAAAGTAAAATAGATAAAGGGAAGAAATCTGGTGTATACAAACTTTGAAATCTTGCATTCATCTAATGAAAAACTTGATATTAATTTTCAGGAGTCCTTGAAATTAATCGATATAAACTTTCCAACCTATTTTTGAATGAACAGGTATATTGTGACAATATTTTCATTGATTTTTTTCCGGTTAAGATATTTAGATGATAGTTTTGTGAATTACCTAAGGTAGTTTCTCTCACTTATAATCCAATATTGTAGATTAAATATAAACTGTTGTATCTTATTTAAGTTTTTATTTCGTATTAGTCAGATAAAGATGTCGAAATACGTTATAAATAAACACCTCAAAAAAGTCTAGGGAACACTTCGGAATATCGATATATCGTATCCAGAACGATCAATATGGATGATTTTTTTTTAAGAAATGAACACCTGCATCAATTTCTCACCAAATTATGTAGAGTGCCTCCACAGATTTAATTTTTTTTTCTAAAAAACTGAAAATGCAGCTGATGCGACGCTGCTTTATTATCATTTCATGTATTCAGTGTTTGAAATCAGTTAGTTGGCACTTTGTTTCTGTTGTGAGCACAAATAAAAGATTTAAGTTTTGTGATTCGACCATGGAGATACGACATTTGGCTAGAGAAGAGATGTTACGAGCCGTTGGCATGCTCCAAGCTGGGAGCTCACAACGGGAAGTATCCAGGGTTCTGGAAAGTAGCCCAAGTGTCATAAACCGTTTATGGTCGCGTTTCAATGAAACAGGTAGCGTAGAAGAACGCCATACAGGCCGTTTCAGGATTGCAAGACGAATTTTTGGTTTTACAAGCCAGAAGAGATCGTACTACCACAGCATCTCAAGCTCAATAGCTATCACGAGTTCATAATGTACAAATTTCCGACCAAACTGTGAGAAATCGACTGCACGAAGGTCAACTCCACTCCAGACGTCCTTTAAGAGTTCACAACTGACCCATGGAAATCGCGCTGCTCGTTTAGCTTGGTGCCAAGAACACGTAAACTGGGATCAAGAGATGTGGGCCACAGTTTTCTTCAGTGATGAATCTAGATTTAGTTATTATCACGATTCGGGAAGAACTCGAATATGGAGGGAACCTGGAAAGCAAAACCATCTCCAGCATGCTCGAGAAGCTGTTAGACAGGGAGGCGGATCAGTGATGTTTTGGGGAGGAATACGCCTTGGTGGAAGAACTGACCTCGTTTTCATACAGAACAACCTCACGGGAAATCCTTACGCAAATGAGATAGTTTTACCTGTTGTGGTACGGTATCTTCAAACAATAGGTCAAAATTCACTCTTCCAACAAGATAATGCCCCTCCATATCGTGCAAGTGTTGTCTTGAACGTTCTTGAAGAGAATGATATCGATCTTCTACCGTGGCCATCCTGCTCCCCAGATCTGAATCCCATCGAGCATGTGTGGGACACCCTTAAAAGAAATCTCCTAAGTCAAAACGTCTTCCATCATGAACAGGACTTTCGATTAGCAGTTCAGGGGGCTTGGAATGACTTAGGCCATAATGTAATAGACAATTTGGGCGGAAACAGCTGTTGGATACAAGCATCGCCTCCTCCCAAAAGTTGAGAATAAAAAAAATTCGTTTCATTTTTCAAGGTACTTGTTGGAATACTCGCATGTCAATAATATTCAACTGTAATTTACCAGGAAAATCTTATGACAGAAAGAAACTCTCTCAACCAGACATACCGAAACGCTCGAATCAAGAAACGTATCCTTGTAATTGACCCACATGTGTTGCAAAATTGCATTCAAAATTTATCCAAAATTATAATTGAAAGTGTCGAGCAACGTTAAGTGTGCGTTTGCCCACGATGTGATGAGATGTGATAGCATCGAACAAAATAGAGCTTCAAAATTTTTCGAGTATGGACAAAGAAGTTGGCATAAAAAAAATGGGGGTGAATTTGGAGCAAACAAACTCAATAACGATGGGAAGGAATTATAAACAAGTAATACTTGGAACGAAGCTGGAACAATTACTGTTATTCAAGTATTTGGGAGTAATAATTACCAGTGACATAGAAAGGGAACTAAATTGAAAAATAAGAAATTCTGCTGTGCTATCTTACTTGATGCCAAACTCATTTAGAAGAAGGGAGATGAATAATAAAAAAAATATCCGTATTTAATGCAATAAGCTGGGTTCTGAGTAAAGCGCCAGAGAGTAAAATATATACCATCGAAATGAAAAAGCTGAGAAGAGTGGAGGAAGACACAAAGGACCGACCGAAGAACGAAAATATGAGAAATAAACTGAAAGAAGAATCTGCCTTTGAATGTATTGAAATATACGAATTGAGATGTATTGAACATTTGCCGAGAATAACTGAAGGGAGACGCATACAGAAAACGAGAGTAACGAACTACCAGGAAAGGAGAGAAAGACCTAAGAAGGCAGGAATAACGAAATGAGTATACAGCTGAAGAAGCGAGGCAAAGATTGGAATGAAGTCAAACATTTCGTTGAAAATGCGAAGCAATGAAGTAAATTTGTTAAGTTTTCATTATTATTAGCATTGACAAACTACTTTTCATTAATATTTTCATCTTTTTGCTATATCCAGATAAACCGGAAGTTGACATTAGCTTTTTCATTTTGAATAGAACACACAAACATATTATATATGTATATTTTTCCTAAATGGAAATGCGCTTTCAACAATAATTTTAAAATGTACCATTTCTTGAAAATGAATTGTACGGTTTTGAAATTTTTTCACTTTTTGTTAGTATAATTGATCTTGAAGTGTCGCAGATGCAGTATCATAACTCAAGATAAAAAAGAGTTCGGACACTTTCAGAAAGACATAATATCAGCGTAATGAATGCATGCAAATATTGGTAACGAAGGCCGTGGTCTTCTTATGTAGAAGTAAAAAATACAGAAAAAAATGTTTTGCAATCAACTTGAAAAGGAAAAATAACAATATATATTTTTCATAGCGTGGGAAGCTAGTTAAAATTTTCCTAAATGAGACTACTCTAATGAGTGATAGAAACGAATATTGTTATCACCACTTGTTTTAAAGCAAGTATTCCAACTGCTGACCATTTGCTTCCAAACACTTCAAAATTCTGCATAAAACAGCAGTTGTGCTGCTTGTCCTAATTATGTTAGGATTGAGATCGGCAAGAGTTTCAATAACGCAATTCTTCAACTCCTCTCTAGTATTCTCAGATGTTTTATTAACGACCTTTTCAACTGTTGGCCATAAGTAGAAATTTAGGGGGGGCAAGTCAGGGGACTTAGAACCATGTGTCTTTGAGAATCGAAGTAAAATTCTGTTAAAATTATCTTGTTGAATAAGCAAGAGGACCCTCAAGTTGGAACCAACGATTTGCAGCATAACCAGAGGCAAATTATTCACGAACGGTCCTCTTCATCTTCTAAAAATCTTCAAGTATCTCTAGTTTGTCAAATTATCGTCATATGTGACAAAGCATACCTGATCATGTATCTCGAATCATATTTGAATATGGTTTCCTTGGTTGCCCAAGGAATGTTCGTTTCTCCAATTATTAATCTCGTTTCTTACAAATTTCGACTAATGGAACTATATTATTCTTCTAAAAATTATGCATCCTCTTGTTAATATAAATAATAATAACTAATATTGTTTCACAAAAATCGATTATCCTCGGAAGATTTTCTGGAAGCAATGATTCTAGGGATGCATCTTGAACTCACCGAAAACCCTCTGAATTGTGGACATGATATTCTATTTCAGCGCAACTGATCGAAGATAGTGGATGAATGTCAAAATAAGTTAGAACATTAATAATATTGTCTTCTGTCGTCAAAGATTTCAAAAAGGAGCCAAAAGTCTCATTGTGATCTCCGGGGTTACTTGATATTCAACGGACCTACGTTTCAATTTCTTTCATTAAATATTCAGAGACATATAAGAATCAGCATTTTTGTAAAAACCCACAAAGGCTGCGAAATGAGTGTTAAATCATGCTTCTGGGATTTCAATGAATTTCAATGTTCATGACATGATCGAAATTTTGATTAGAAACGAAAACTGTTTCACTTTCGTTTAGATAAAATGCGAAAAAGGGTTGAACTGAGTTTTGAACTCGAAAACACGAAAATCTGTATTCAAGGCGGTTCGACCGCAACACGGAACTAAATCCGCAGATGTCGTTTTCTCGGCGTCCCCGAGGACAAACTATTCGCACAATTGATTTTAAATTTTCAGGCAATTTCCAATAGATCCTAAAGAATAAACTGTACGCAATACATCGAATAGAAAAAATGGAAAAATCCGGAAAGTCTCAAATTTTTTAGAAAACACTGCTCACTTCATCTCAGTTACGGTCAGGCCCACTGCTTTCTGACTTCAACACAATACTGTGATGGCAATGAACTTCATCTTCATCAAACAACTTTTGGAAGTTCAAGTCCGAAGAAATTTGACACCATTTCCCTAGAACTAGTTTCTGCCGGCAGCACAACCCACCGAATTTTTGTGATTCACTCACCATAAAATTCGTTAGAATTGAAATTTTGACATCATTCTATTTGACTGAAGTAGACGCGAATGATTGTTCTTCCGATTGAAAGAATCAGAACGATATATCTAATAGTTTCCGAGATATTGGAACCAGTACTCAAAAAAATGCAATTTTAGAGGAAACAATCTTCCGCGTAAGGGCGCCAAAGGGCGGTTGAGTTGAACATTGTTTCTACAATTTTTCCACACTTTCCGTACTCAAGGATGTTCGAGCATTTGATAAAGGCGCCATCAAATTATTACAGAACCACCTCAGCGGAGATTTCAATGAAAACGAGGTTATGCTGTAACTTTCAGTTCCTTTCAGATTCAAATCACGATTTTCGCCGGTGTTCGGTTAACTAGAAAGAAACTTTCCTATAATAAGCCTCTAGGTGTTCGAGGGAGGCTTACAGATGTGGCAATAGACAAGATACAGACATTTTATAATTTAGCTATTAGACGACTAATGGGACCCTGGAAGCAATGAAACGAGATGTGTGGGCATCATATTTTCATCTTTCCTCCTCAAATTTCAAACTTTCTCATGGTTTCTGTTCTGACGATAAGGGGTCATGGTGTAAATATAAGAAAGCCATTACTTATGAGGAATTCTATGACCACAACGTCCATTTCCACTTGCCAGGTACAGTTTGTGACGTGCTGAAGCCCATATTTTGTAACCTGAGTATCCCTGAGGTTCTCCGCAAAAGCCTACACGGGAGAACCCAAAACTGCAACGAAAATTTCAATAATGTTCTTTGGGCCAAGATACTAAAGAGAACATTCAATACCCTAAAACTTGGTCATATCTTTCAACGAAGGAAATCTGGGAAAATGCAAGATTTTGTCTGAATTGGGAGCACGCCTGGTCATTTTTGTGTGCAGTTTTCCAAAGAAGAAGAACATTAGAAGAATGAAAAGAGCGCGGAATGCAGCTTTGGAAATGTCGAAAGAAGCAAGGCAGCAGAGATCACGAGCGCTGAAACGTCTGACACGTCATTGGGAGGAGCAAGAAGAATCCATCTTACGCGCCGGTAGCCCACTGATGCTCCATTCAAAAACTCATTTGAGTGACTTCGGGTTTGAATTTTTCACTTTTTTTTCTTTTTTTGATGCCCATTAATCTTTTCAGAATAATTTAAAACATCACAAGAAAAAATTTGGTGATTCGGCATTATAATGAGAAAGTCAAATCATCTGCATACTTAAGTTATTAATAAGTTTGAGATGCGGAAACTTTAGATGATACCTGAAAGTAATGTACTACATATTCAAAGTACTCATCATATGCACAGAAAAGTCCGCGAGGTCATATGTTCCAATATGTCCACCAATTCGCTGAAACTTGGTAATAAGTGTGTGTTATAATAGACAAGAGACACAAGCCAAAAAATAATTCGATCAAGCAGAAATAATCCTCTAGTTTGAAACTCCATAATTATGTGATTCGATATCCTCAATTTCGGATATGTTACACCTTATTTAACGCAGAATAGCAATCAACATTAGTAATGTGTGAGAATGCATTTCAAAAAGTGGTAAACAAAATTTGAATTATGAATGAAGATATACTTAACTGAAAAACAGCTTTTAATCAAGCAGTCTTTCATTTATTGCGCTATCGCCCCATTTGTAAAGAATATACCGGAATACATACGGAGCTCATGAATTTCCACCTCAGCGACAATGTCGTTATTCTTCTAATGGGAGGGCTATGGAAAATGCGACTCGATGTGAAAACAATTTTCATTTCATTTCATTTAAACACACACTATTACATAATCATATATATGAATTAAAATGTATTTTATACTTTCCACAATTTATCTTTACGAACACGACAGGTTTCGACCGTTAGGTCATTTTCAAGTGGTCAACGACAAGAAATGAACTTACTTACACCCTCCATTCCAAAAGTAACCAAATTTTTCGAAAACAGAGACAACCAGTATTAATTTTGATACAGAAATTTGGACGCGTTGTCAAACAACTTCTCTAGCTCATCTTTTGGAATGATCTACAGGGCGTCGGTCACCTCATTCTCAATGGCCTCAATCAAATCGTGACACTTTCCTTCAGATAGTAGTCGCACGAACTCAGATCAGGTGAAAAAGGTGAATGTTGCAAGGCAATAATTCAGTTAAAACTCTTGAACTCATTTCCCGACCGATGAAAACTAAACACACTAACAAACATGAAGCAATAACTCAATTTATTCACATACAAATGTCATGAAATTTTTAAAAGCTGTCAATGAAGTACCTAGTTATCGACGGGTACAATATTACAACAAATGGAACTGGTACGACTGTTTTTATTTAAACAGTTCTATTGCTTTTGCGATGAAGGGTGTATATAGATACTAGCCTTATTTCTTATTAAGTAGTGGAGAGGTATTAACGTCTAACTGGCTATTAAGGGTCATTTCGCTTAGGTTTTTACAGAGTTCATTGATTCCGAAACATTTTAACCGTTTCATTTTCTTTCCTTTACCGCAATTATGACTGAATCACTTAAATTACAAACTACCAGCTTATAATTCAATGATCCGTAGAGCTTTTTCCGTTCCACTGTTACCGACAAACTTCAAAATTGAAATAAAAACTACAGAAAAATTGCCTTGAATAACAGAACCCTCACAGTTTTCATGGACAAGATTATCCAACGTAAGGAAAAAATCAAATAACACAATCATAATATTCCATAAAAGGTACTTCATTGAAAAATTACGTTTTTTCAACTACGCTCTACAATAGCTTGAGCAACTAATTTTCTAAATTTAAATGATCAACTCTTTATCAAGTGCTCTAAACTGGACTAAATTCTTCAGTGCTAAACAAAAAACAGCCAAACTCAGAAAATCAGGAGTTCACAAAATTGCTTGCTTTGATTGTACGGTAGCTTAGTTGGGCAGACAAGTAGGAATCCTCTGGCAGTAATTCTTCAATATGTGAACATATAAAAACCACAAAATATTCAATAACATTAGATAATATGAAAATTCTAACATTAGATAATTTCAAAATTCTTTTTTATTGTGAAATCAATTGGAGTGTTTGGAAATCAATAAACTTTGTAAGACTCCTAATGAAATCACCCTTAATAGCCGGCTAGACATTAAAACATCTCCAGTACTTAATATCAAATTAGCAAGCATCTATACAAGTATATTCGTTTCCACTTATGAAATGACTTAACGGTCGAAACCGGTAGTGTTCGTAAAATAAAATTGTGAAAAGTATAAAATATATTTTACTTCATCTTCGTTTCAATTAGTAAATGTTAAATTCAATTGTTGAAGATTTTCAGCTATGTTTCTTTCGGCAATTGATGCTGTTTGAGCAGTGCAATTAATGATTGATGGAAGATCACAAAATTATACTTCTAGACAAATGGGTGCTTCAAGAAGCAGCGTACGAACGGCATGGGAGGGTTTACGAGAGGCTGGTGAACTTACAAGGCGAAGAGAATCGGAACAAAGAAAGAAAACGCCTGCTTCTAATGATCGTTTCTCATGGCTTGGTGTTTTGAGAGACATATCTAGTACCGCTATGTACAGAAACAGGTTATGGGGAGTGAGGCAAGTATCAGTAAGTGAAGCAACAGTAAGGAGGCGTTTGACAGAAATTAGTTTTCGTGATAAAAGACTTACATTGGGTCTAGAATTGAGAATTGATAAGACGAGAACAGTGCATCTTCAATCCGCTAGAAAATACTATTAGAGAATGGGAAAACCTTCTGTTCTCTGTTCTCTTGTCACCAATTTCAATTAAGACACTTTTGCTACAAGAATCGGTTATTAAGGTTAGAAAATTTTGCTTCATCTGTGTAATTACTTACTCGGCTGAATAGTTACATTCGAGCTCAGAACCATTGGCGACACTC